>JAQPPZ010001050.1:2766250-5532500 GCA_028583015.1 Wollemia nobilis
TTTGGGATCCTTATCAGCCTGGCTTATTGTTATCCCAAGATCTTAATTGAGTTGTGGTTTGGTTCTATTTTTAGTTAGTGCTCCCAAGGACCATGTCCTCTGGTTTCCCTTCTTGTTGGGTATGTTTTTGATTTGGGTTTGATCCTTTTTAGGGTTCTATTTTAGAATCCTTAGTTTTATGGGATTCTAGAATCTCTAGGACTATTTGGGCTAGGTTTTTCCACTTGTTAGTTTGTATTTAACTGGTATACGATTTCTTGTAGTATGAGGTATTCCTTGATTTTTGCTCAAGATTACTTCTATTTAATTTTGGAAAAGGTCCAAGGACCATTTCAAAACTTGGTGTAACTAATAAATATATATTTATAGCAAATTAGACATATAATTATAAAATAAATTATCAATATATAAAGCTTTGCTATTTTTTTTATTTAAATGTATTTATTTTTGAAAACATAAGCATCAAAGTTTTTATAACTATTATTAAAAATATTTGCAACATAACTAAAAATACTTAAGGAAAAACTATTACAATAGAAAAAGACAAGATGATATTTTTAAATTTATTTTTTAATATATATAAACTTGACAATGAATTTCATTTAAACTTTAAGATTAATATATAAAAAAAATTGTAAAATTTTAATTTATCCCCTTATATAGATGTGTGTGGGTGTGATAGTATTATATTTAAAATATATAAATTAATAATAGTTTTTATTTAGAATGTAATACAACCAAATAAAAAAAACAACAAGTGTTTTTATAAATATTTGATATATATAATATATATATATATATTATATATTTTTTAAAAATAAATTAAATGTTAATTTTTTTTTCAAATTAAATGTTAATTTTACAATTGTTATTATTTTATTTGTTTATATTATAAATAAATAATTTTATTATTTTATAATTTTATATGTTAAACCCTTTAAATAAATAAAAAAACACTTGTAAAGAAATTAAAAATAAAATATAAATTATTTGTAAATATTATTTTATTATACCACCCAAACATAAAACAAATCCACGTAACGATGGATAAAAGTACACGTGAATAAGGAAGTGAATAATAGTGTAAGGTTTATTAAATATTAATATTTAAATAACTTAATTTTTTAATTAAAATAATATTTTTAATTAGATAGAAAATTATTAATTATTATTATTATTTTTCGGAAGATGTTGAAAAACAGGTATTACGGATCTTTTAAAAGAACCTAATAACCTTTACCCTTACAATATTCCTATAAAAATATTAATTATTAAATTATTAAAATTAATATTTTCAATAAAATAAATTTAAAAAAACAATATTAATCCAATTCAATATTTAAAAAAAAAAAAAACTCTTAAAACTACGGTGTATATGTGAGATAAAAACGCACTTAAAAGTACCCTTTATTTCACAATCTTCACGCCACGCTTCTTCCATCTATGAAAGGACTTTATTTAATTTTAAAAGACTTACTTTAAGATTCGATGCACATTATTCACACTGGTTGACACTACACGGTAGCTATGATGTTATCCCTCAGGCAGAGGTTCACCTTCATTTGAGGCAGATGGGTTTGACAGCTTTAGCAGGAGCAGATGGCATGTCAATCTGATTATTTGCGAAGAAGGAGAGCAAAAACAAGATCTATTGTGTTGGGAAGATACTCCACAAAGTTAGCGGCTGCTCTTTGAGCAACTTTGGAGAAGAATTCATTGGTCAAGCGCTCACAACCCAAATGAGATTCGACAATGTTCTCAAACAGTGCTCTGTAATTGTTCGCCACCATTCTTCCGAACATGTTCTCTTCCCCTCTTCTTACTTGTGACATTGGATGCATCGGAAATCCTCCCAACACTCTCACACTCTTTATTGCAAACGAATTCTCCCTCTCCACTATGCCCTCCACCTCTTGCGGACTTGGCCCGAACCAGGGAATATTGAACGATTCCCATTTCTCTCTCTCAATAAAACCCTGCCCGTTCCATTATACATGACACTCACTAAATCATTTCCTCTTACAGCTACATCCACTGAATTAACTATATATAAAAAAATTATTAAATATAATTATTTCAAACACAAAAAATGGGAGGTTCTCTGCGAGCATTAGTGATACACACCTCATTGACCATCTCCTCCAAGGCAAATTCCAAGTGACGAGAAATAACGCCTAATATACCTTGTTCCTTCAGTAGGTGAGCACCAGGATTACGTCCCACTAAATATAGAAACATGCATCCTCCAGGAATCATCTCCTCTGCCCGGGCTTGTAGGAATGCCGTTAAATCTTTGTCGAATTGCTGGAAATACGCATCTCCTAATTCCTCCTTACATTCACTTGACACGTAAACGCGGTTGTCGCTCCACGCAGGAGAGCCTCTATCTTCAACACCCTTGGGAACCTGCATCATTCGTTCAATTAACTTCATAACATTATGCATTTGTGCAGATATGGAAATGAATCATGCATTACTATTCCCTGAGGAGTTCCACCCCCACCCAGCCACCCACCCGTGAAAGCCAATGCAGACTTGTAGAAGAATGACAAAAATGCAAGCTTTTTCGTGGGAAAAGACGTCCGAAATGCGATCCGGAGACAGCTGCTGCAAAGTATGATTTCGTTGCCAAAGGCTTCAAATGGCTCTCTATGTCTTTGTCTTTGTCTGCATCTCCTCCTCCTGACCGCCATGGAGGCAACATCCGGAACAGAGAATTGAAATCGTTAGATGGAAGGTCACTGAAGTAAACCTCAAATTCTGGCATCTCAGTCGTAGAATTTATATTGCGTGTGCAGATGCACTGCAAAGCTTTGACGATGGTGTCTGCCACCAGGAGAGTATTCGTCCCCGTCCCACACCCCAAATCTGCTATCCGAATTACCCCTCCTCCTCCAAACAGCACTTCTAACCTCGTATTCTCGTAAATGAGACGCTCCAGAATTGGCTTCACCGTTTGGACAATCTTTCTCTACAGTTTTAGTTATTTTCGAACATTAATATTAGTAAATCTCCTCCAAGATTAATGCCTAAATTTCTAAATATTAGGAATGTTAACTACCCAGTCAACTACACTAGGAATATAAATCAGTCTTGTAGAACAGAGTTTGAGAAATGAAAGATTTAATGTTAATGTGAGAGTAGAAGTAAAGGTAGAGATACCTGAGAAGCAGAATTATACACATAACTGGAATCCCCGTTTCCACCTTTCATTGCGAGCACTTTCTCCAGTGGCCGTTGTTGGGATTGAGATTGACATTTGACCGCTGCCATTGCTCGACTCTGCTCGTGGCCGCTAATGCTAACACTAACACTAAGGCTCACTTCCTTTTTCCTTCAGCTCTACTAATTAGTTTGAGCGCAGAATATCTGGACTCTTCAGAATAGACTAAACTCAATGCTGATGAACTCCAAAGAAAGCATTTATTTATAGGCACGGTGAGAGAACGTGAGAGCTGTTGATGCGGAATTAATGAGGTCAGCATTCCAACGTCATTATGCACGTACTCCTCTAGCAAGATGGCATAGACGCAGTTGCGTACACGGACGCATTGCCGTCGTCTCGTGTCAGCGTTCCCAAATATTCACAACCCCTCAACCTCCTGAATTCTCCCGTTCTCAGGTCATCACTATGACATCAGTCCCCTATGTCATCACTATGACATATGAAAATAAAGGTCGCATGTTTATTGATTGTCTTGATTAGACATAGAATTATTGATTGTCTTGATTAGACATAGAATTGAAGGTCTGTGGGCCATATTCCGTATTTTTCTCTAACGCATAGATTAGATTTGCAAGTAAGAAGTCAACCCAACACATACCCAAACCCAAACTTTAACTCGACTCTAACTCCATGTTAAATGTTTGATACGGCTTAAAACCTATGGTAAGGTGAGGAAAGGGAAAGCTGGTTTGGTGACCTTATATGATTTTATGGCAAGCATGAAAAATTAAAAGGTGTGACATGTATCATAATTTAAATTTATATTTACAAAATTAAAATATCAACTATAACTTTAATTTTTTAAAATTAATCAATATATAATATATTTAATCAAAGTAATTATTTAAATAATTTTAATTATCTAGATAGAAATGTAGAATGTTTTGACCACAAAGTCAATCCAAAATAATATGTTGTCAGCCTAACATATAACTTATTTGAAAAAAGTGATTTTTTTGTCTCAATAATATTGCCTAAAAGCAAAAGACTTGGCTCGATTATTGATTAAATATCTTTAATTTCATTATTTTTTTGTTAATTAAAATATAAAAATTTTACAAACAACAAAAGAATATGTGTATATGCTTACCTCTAAATAGTCAATAATTGTTCATAAAAAAGGAGGCCAAACATACCTTAGATTATTAACTATATGCCATATACTAAGATTGTGGATGCTTGTCTTTGGTAGATTGCTCCTAGTCATCACATCCTGCATGTAGTGTGTGTTTCAACTTGATATAGAAGATGAATTATCTTGGTGGCCATACCTGCAATAGTTAGTCACAAGCTCTATGGATTTGGATAAAGAAATAGCCAATGCAAAAAGTATTTTCTCCAATGCAGAGAGCATTCTTCCAATTCGCAATAATTTATGCAAACGGGTAATTTCCTAACCATAGGAAATAGATGTCAAGCATGCCTCAAACCACTAACTATTTTTACCACATCTACCAAGACTATAGAGGCTTGTATTTGGTAGATTACTTCTAGCGATCACATCCCATCTACACCATGTGTTCCAGACTACCACAAAGGATGAATCACCTCAGTGGTTGAACTTACCACATTTTATCTCAAATTATGTATATTTGGCTAAAAAAATTGTCATTGCAAGAAAATAATGTTAGGAGCATTCCCCCATAGTTCAACCAATTCCTATAAATGGGCCAACTTCATTGTTACTTTGTTTGTCTACATAAAAGTTTACAGTAGCATGGAAACAATCACATTGATCTTATCAACCACACTATAGAATGGAACAACAAAAGTATGAGAGAAAAAGGAATCGTTTTTTGCTTTCCTTAAAAAAATAATGCTACTTCTGAAGAGGTGCTAAACTTCTAGAAACATTGAATGGAGGAGAGGAGGGTCTCCAACAAAAAATATTTGCCATGTGAACATCTATGGGAGAACATGTTGGAGAAAATAAAAGTTCCACTTCCACTCATCTTAAGACTTATGACATCTTTAAAGAGGTGAAGAATATCTTTAGGTTAATGACATAATGGACATGGTGGGTTGGGAACCTCAATGTAGATAGGTCATTTACCAAGTAGGAGGTCTTGGTGAATTAAACTCCACCCAAATACAACTTGTTTGGGTTTGAGATAAGCATACCAGGTTGTGTGAAAACAATGGGAAAAAATATACTTGGGTGAAGAGAGATCCCAATGAGCGTTTAGCTTTTCAACCATGGGTAAGATAAAAAATTTGGTGAACCAAGTACTTTCATTCGTCTGACCCATTGACATTTGATGATGTTGGTGCAAGTGCAAGAGTTATCGTTGGAGCGGACTTAGCTTTGAAGTGACCCTCCATCAGGGGATAATCTTTGATTTTATGAGCTATTGATTGACACCCATAGCATGGATTCAAAAGGTTAACATAAACCACCCTTTGCTAGAAATGAATGTCTCTGACTTGGATGTCAATAAATTCTTTAAGGTTCTTATAGAGGTCAACCTCAACACATAGATGCTTTTGGGGAAAGACAACATAGAATTTTTTTTGTTCCATGCAATCAAATTTTCTAATAGGGATAACCATTTTTTGTAAAAAAGAATCAGAGCAAAAGAGGGAGACCAAAAAATTTTAACCACAATTTCAAGGAGACATCCATAGAAACAATAAAATTACGGTGCCAGGGTTCCAAAAATAAAATGGTATTCTTAATATACCAAAGGCTTTATTTAGGACAACCATGAAAATTTGGGGATTAGTAAACTGAAAATGGAAAATCTCCTTAGTGAGGTTTTGTATATTCTCCTCTTTAATACCATGGGGATGCCATGCATTCTAGACCAATTAATAGATGAAGGTGTCATTGGGTATACGTCTTAGGAATTTTTTTATAAGCAACATGTGTTGCTCAAGCCATATGCGTTTATTGTCAAAATATTACATAGGAAGCACAATATCAGGGATAGAAACATTACCTTGTGGTGCATTGTTAAAATGAGTTTATGCGAGCACTTGTTTAAAGCAAGAGCATTATGCAACAACAACTTCACCAATGAATAAAGTGTAGCAACAATTGAGGCCATATTAAACAAGATTATCCATCCAAAACAAAAAAATTGCAAAAAATCCGAAGATAATAATAATAAAAAAGACCTCCCAAAAACCAAAAACAAAGATATAGTGTGAGACAAATTATCTAGAGTAATACATGCAAACCCTAGCTTCTCGAGTATCTTATATGAACTACTTCCCTACCTTCGCTTTTGGTAATTAAATAATTTTAAAAGTTAATCTCTCTGAGTCTGTCCTCTTCGTTAAGGTCAAAGAGAACAACTAGCTTTTTTTTTTTTTAAAAACAAAAAACCCTTTGCATAGATGCCTTGGTCTGAGAAACCACGACCAGGGGTTCTACACCCTCAAAGTCATCAGGGAGTCGCGCCCGGCCCTGCCCGCACCAACATTATCAATTGGATTTTAGATACCCAATTCAAATTTTTAGTAGGGTAGGGATTCGAACCTAAAACCTTTCTTGGAGGATTGTCCTACAACCCACATTATAGGGTTCCTCAACCAAACATTACATAAATTTGAGCAATTATTGTATATGCACCACATACAAATTATTGATACGGGTCCCTCGTTGGAGGTTTAGTTAGATCGGTGATCATGGCCTCATTGGTCACGGTACAATATTCCGAAGAAATTGAGTGTTTACCTCAAGTACAGATGCATAAAGTGAGCAGGTTCACCTCAATTTGAGGTAGGTTCATGTCAATTTTGATGGTTCATATTTTTTAAAATATAATAATTGAAAATCTTCTATCCATGTCTTCACAGGGACGGTTGTCTGTTTTTAAGTAAACAGAGGCCCACTTAAAATACAACAAATTCAACATCTGCTTGTTTGAATTCATTTAATTTATTTCATTTTTCTTTCGGTAAATTTGTACAAGTCAACACAGGACAGGAATGTAGTCCACAGTTATGTTATATTTCACCTTGTTTCAACAAAAAAATCCAACACTTGGTTTGATAATCGCCTTGATTATGTAGCAAAATGCCTACTCACTGCCGTGTAAGGATGAAAGATAATTAACAATTGATTAGACAACAATAGCATCTTGCAAAGATTAGTCTCCAAAGCGGATGCGAAAATTTCGCGTTGCCAAGTTTTCAACGCACGGCGCCCGTGAATCCAAATCGTGTAAGACCATAAGACCACGTTAACCCAATTATAGACCCATAAATTCGGTGTTCAATATAACACGTGTATATTCAAATACTGTTCGAAATTAGCTTGCTTAATATACCGCCCCTAATACAAGCGTCTTATTTTTATTTTTATATTTATTATATATAATTAGTTCTTTATTTTCATTTTTATATTTATTATATATAATTAATTAAATAAAGGAAGGAGAAGAGATATAACCACATTAACAAATTTATCAAACAATTTAAAAATAATTGCATAAAAAACTTATTAATGAGATGAGCTGAAGTTGACTGTAAAAATTTAACAAATAAAACTAGATAAATGTTTCTTGTTGAAAGATAAGGAAATTTAATTAACGGATAGTGGAAGTTGTGACTGTAAAATTTAACAAATAAAACTAGATAAAATTTTCTTGTTAAAAGATAAGGAAATTTAATTAACGGATAGAATTATTTTTTATAAGGATAAAGATGGTTTCCATGAAAAAGAATATAAATATATTTCATTTTATTTTATTTTATTTTTTTGTTACATAGATTAATTGGTTACAAATGTAAATTTATTTTAATTAATAAGGATATATAAATTATTTTTAAATATTATTGAAATATATGAAGATTAATATAATATTATCTTTATTTCCAAGAGTTAGGTGAATTGGTAGCTGCTTGTCTTGCCATATGATTATCAAGGTAGCTGCTTGTCTTGCCATATGCTTATCAAGATACCCAAGTTCAAACCTTCGGGGCAGTTTATTTGCAAAGGTAGTAGTTTGATTTGAATCCTTCAAGTGCATGCTAGAATGACGATAATGGTACGAATCGCAAGTGATTGGTGGTCCTCCTCACATTGGGTGGGTCAACAACAACATGGTGGAATAAGTTTGGTGGGAGTAGTCCCTATGATTTGAACCATACATTTATCAATTACTAAACTTTATTATATTTATAAAGAAAGGTTATCTATAGTATTTTAAAAATGTCAACTTATCTATAGAGAAGGAAATAATATAAGATATAATTTAGAAGTGTTTATGGAACCAATCAATAGATCCAAGAAGTTTATATCGAGGATTTTGCACAAGGTAAGTCCTCTCTGTTGAACAAAGTCCTGCTCATGCAGGATTTTGATAAAGCCTACAATTGGTTTGAGAGTCATGCCTTTGTTGGGTATTTTTTGGGGAGGATTCCTAGTGACTCGCTATTTCATCAATGGATTTAGCAATTCTATCAATAATATGACATAAAAGTTTGATATTCTCACAATGACACTGAGAGGGGGGGGTGAATCAGTGTAACTATTTAAAAACTTGAATCTGCAACTCTTAAAACTTAAAAATACAAGCTTAAAAATAGATAAAGCAAGTATAACACAAGAGCATCACACAACACAAGATTTAACGAGGTTCACCGATGTGGCTACTCCTCAAATAATGACTGTTTGGACTACAATCCAAATCCAGTCTTTGCAAGGATTCAATCTTTACAAATAGTTTACCAGCACCCACTGGAAGGAGCACCAACCCCTGATTTTTCTGCAGCAACAGATAGGAGCACCAACCCCTTATACCAAGCACCAACTTGGATTTCTATTTTGAAAGATAAGTTGACATTAAAAATGCCTTTCTTTTTACAAGACCCTCACTGGTCTATTGCTCATGCAAATCAATCTCATAGAAGAATAAAGAGGATTGTTAGAAACTCAATATCTTCTATCACAGTCTAAAACCTCTGTTAATTTTCAAGAAAAATCTACAGGTTTTAGTTCCTTTTTGTTGTTCTTCATGCAGCACTCTAACTCAACCTTTTCTTTTTGTTTTTCACAAATAACCTCGGTTGTAGTAACCTCTCTTACTGTGCCTGTTCGAGTCTTTATACTCGATTTTCTCGAACGGCTCATTTTGAAACGGCTCTAAATTTCCCTCCAATTTTTTTCATGCATTTACGGCTACGTTCAATCTGTCAAACCCTCTCTGACTGCTCTGTCTTTTAGCCGCTTCTTTCTGACTTGTTCTGACATTCTTCTCTGCACTTTCTGACATCCTTTTATGTGTAAACTGACAGCCATTTTGCGCGTTTCGATGCTCTCTGATTCTTTTCTTCTAAACTCTACGTAACTGCCCTCTTAGCACTTTTACACTTTCTGATGGCACATTTTTCAATTCTGCGTCGATCTTTCTCTTCTGCCCGCAACTTCCATGTCTGACATACGCAACCACCGAGAGGATTTCTTGTTTTTCGAGAATCTCTGTCTATCTGTACTTTTGCCAGTCATGCTGCATCACGGCCCTGCAACAGCCGTTCTTTTCTTTAATATGTTGTTTCGTGACTTCCCTTTGTAACTCCAGTTAGTTTGTCCATGGTTGGCTGCATGAATTTTCCTCTGTGCTTTCCCAACACTTGTCACTGTGTAACTGCAGATCTGACTCCAGTTAACTTTTACGTAACTGGCTGCATGCTTTTCCTTTGTGCTTTTTCGACATCTGTCACTGTGCATGCTTTTTCGGCTTTTTCCCGCCAAACTGTTACCTGTCGCGATATCGCGACATTTCTACTCAGTTGACTAATTTTGGACTGTTGACCGCGAAAACCTGACATGTCGCGATATCGCGACGTTTTCCGCCTCCTACTTTTCTCGGCATACACCCGCGAAAATGAGACATGTCGCGAAATCGCGACGTTTTCCGCCTCCTACTTTTCTCGGCATACACCCGCGAAAATGAGACATGTCACGAAATCGCGACGTTTTCCGCCTCCTCCTACTTTTCTCGGCATACACCCGCGAAAATGAGACATGTCACGAAATCGTGACGCTTTCCTCTTTTTGCGAAATGAGACATGTCGTGAAATCGTGACGCTTTTGCTGCATCGAGCTCATTTCTGTCTCCTAGCCGTGAAAATGAGACATGTCACGAAATCACGACACATTCGCTGCCTCTGCACTATCCTTCGCTTGCACCCGCGAAATCGGAACATGTCACGAAATCGTGACACTTTTCTCTGTCGTACACTTTTCTCCGCAAGACTCAGCGAAAACGGAACATGTCACGAAATCGTGACACTTTTCTGCCTTAGCGCTGTTCTTTGCTTTTCACCCGTGAAAATGCAACATGTCGCGAAATCGAGACATCTTTCGCATCCGTACATTTTTCCCTTCATGCACCAGCGAAATCAAGACATGTAGCGAAATCGCTACAACTTTGTGTCTTGCGCTTCCAACTTTGCTTCGACTCACGAAACTTAGACTTGTAGCGAAATTGCTACACCTTTGTGTCCTGTGTTTCGAACTTGTAGCGAAATCGCTACACCTTTGTTGCCTTAGCATTTTGACCTGTAGCGAAATCGCTACACCTTTGTTGCCTTAGCATTTTGACCTGTAGCGAAATCGCTACACCTTTGTTGCCTTAGCATTTTGACCTGTAGCGAAATCGCTACACCTTTGTTGCCTTAGCATTTTGACCTGTAGCGAAATCGCTACACCTTTGTTGCCTTAGCATTTTTTCTTTGCTTCTGCCAGCGAAACTCCGACATGTAGCGAAATCGCTACACCTTTGCCTTCGTGCATTCTCTCTCTTCTTCGGGTCATGAAAACCCGACGTGTCGCGATATCGCGACACTTTGCGCCCTTAGTGCTTTTCTTTCGAAACTGTCGTGATATCGCGACACTTTCTCATGCACTTTCTCTCTCATCTGTTTTGTCGCGAAATCATGACAGTTTTGGCTGCGCCTTCTCTCTCCTCAGTTTTGTCGTGAAATCGTGACATTTTCAGCTACACTTTCTCTCTCCTCCTTTTTGTCGTGAAATCGTGACATTTTCAGCTGCACTTTCTCTCTCCTCCTTTTTGTCGTGAAATCGTGACATTTTCAGCTGCACTTTCTCTCTCCTCCTTTTTGTCTCGAAATCGTGACATTTTTGGCTGCATTTTCTCTCTCCTCATTTTTGTCGCGAAATCGTGACATTTTCAGCTACATTTTCTCTCTCCTCCTTTTTGTCGCGAAATCGCGACAGAAAACATGTCGCGATATCGCGACAGTTTTCTTACTTGTCTTTTTTTGCAAATTTCTGAATCTGGGTCACTTCTGTTTTCCTTGAAAATCACTGTACTTGATCTGACTGACCTCTGAACTGCATCAACTGCATCAAACTGTCTGTGTTGACAACAATGACAATACTTTTGCAATGCTTTTGCTGCACCTTGCTCAACAATCTCCCCCTTTGGAATTGTTGGCAACACACTGCAACCTTGCTCAATTTCTTCTCCCCCTTTGCCAATAATACCAAAGGGCTGCTGCAGACTCCCCCTGAGTCTATGCACAACATTCTCAGGCATAAATAATTTTAATGCTCCCCTGAGAATGTGTTCCCCATAGCTAGTCAGTGCTTGGGTAGTGTGACTACTCCCAACTTCTTTCGAAGGTACTCAAAAACTTCCTTGGGCAATGGTTTTGTGAATATGTCTGCTACTTGCTCTGTGGTTGGAACAAACTCCAATTTGACCTCTCCTTCTGCAACTTTGTCTTTCAAAAAATGATATCGGATTGCAATATGCTTGGTGCGGGAATGCATTACCGGATTCTTTGAAATGTTGATTGCACTAGTGTTATCACATTTGACTGAAATGGGCTCATTGAAGTGAATACCAAGATCTTTCAATGTTTGTCTCATCCATAATATTTGTGTACAACATGTTGTTGCTGCAATGTATTCTGCCTCTTGTAGTGGATAGAGAAACTGATTCTTGTTTCTTGTTGTGCCATGCTACCAATTTATCTCCAAGATAAAATGCTCCTCCACTTGTACTTTTTTTGTCATCAATACATCCTGCCCAATCTGCATCAGAATATGCAAAAAGAGTGAAGTCTTTTCCTTTTGGATACCATAGCCCATACTCCATAGTACCCTTGAGGTACCTAAAAATCCTTTTCACAGCTGTCACATGAGTCTCTTTTGGACTAGCCTGAAATCTTGCAACCATGCAAACAACTTGTAAGATATCCGGTCTGGTGGTCATCAAATACATGAGGCTCCCAATCATTGATCTCGTACATTGTTTGATCAACATCCGGAGATTTATCATCCTTGCTCAACTTGCGCACTGTTGTCATGGGGGTGCTAACAAGCTTACTATCCTCCATAGTGAACTTTTTCAGCATTTCTTTCACATATTTAACTTGAGAAATAAAAATGCCCTTTTCAGTTTGATTAACTTGCAGTCCTAGGAAATATGAGAGTTCACCGATCATAGACATTTCAAATTCTTTCTGCATTTTGTTTGCTATGTCTTTGCATGATTCATCATTGCTGCTCCCAAATATTATATCATCTACATAAACAACAAGGACAATGAAATTGCCATTTTCAGTTTTGATATATAAATTGCTATCCACCATACCTTTCTTGAATCCTTGCTTAGTGAGATAGCTGTCCAATCTTGCATACCAAGCTCTAGGTGCTTGTTTCAAGCCATACAATGCTTTCTTCAGCTTGCAAACAAAGTTAGGATTGTCACAGAGTTGAAAGCCATCAGGCTGTTCAATATACACTTCTTCTTCAAGATTTCCATTTAGAAATGCTGATTTCACATCCATCTGATAAACTTTGAAATCCCTATGTACTGCTAGAGCCAAAAATAGTCTTATTGCTTCAAGTCTGGCCACTGGTGCAAAAGTCTCTTCAAAATCAATCCCCTCAACTTGAGCATATCCTTTGCAGACCAATCTTGCTTTATTCCTTACAACCTGTCCATCTTCATTCAGTTTGTTTCGAAATATCCATTTAGTACCGATTATGTTTTTATTTTTAGGCCTTGGTACTAATTCCCAGGTTTTGTTTTTCTCAATTTGATCTAGTTCTTCATTTATCGCCTCCATCCAGACTTTCATCCGTGCTTGCTTCAATAATGTTTTTGGGCTCAATCGTTGGATAACAGAGAATAGTTATTTACTACTCTTCTTCTTGTTTGAATGCCAACTGTAGGGTCCCCAATAATCTGCTCTTTGGGATGATTTTTCTCGCTACTGCTTGTTTTGAATTTCCTGTTTTCTTCTATTTCTAAATCATCTCGATTCTGATTTCTGTCTCTCTTCTTTTTCTTGATCTTCATCTTCTTCAATAAATTCTTCATAAGTCGGGTAGTTTTCATTATGGCTGATTTTTTGTTTCCTACCTTCATCGACCTTCACATCCGCACTCTCCACAATTTTCTTAAGTCTTTTGTTGTAGCATGTGTAGGCTTTGCTTTTAGTTGAGTAACCAAGAAAGATACCTTCATCAGCTCTATCTTCGAATTTGCCAAGATTGTCTTCAATCCGTTTAATGTAACACTTGCTGCCGAATACTTTGAAGTATTTTGCTGTAGCCTTTTTGCCAAACCACAGTTCATAAGGTGTTTTGCTTTCATGCGGCCTCAACATACATCTATTCTGAATGTAGACTGCAGTATGAACTGCCTCTTTCCAGAACCTGTCAGCAATTTTGCTCTCTGTTAACATGGTCCTTGCCATTTCCTGCACAGTTCTGTTCTTTCTTTCAACTACTCCATTCTACTGAGGTGTTCTTGCTGCCGAAAACTCGTCTTCCGATCCCATGTTTTTCACAGTATTCTGCAAACTCATCTGAAATAAACTCTCCTCCTCTATCTGATCTTAAACATTTAATTCTTTTTCCTGATTGATTCTCAACAAGATTTTTGAAAGTTTTAAACATCTCAAAGGCTTCTGATTTAAATTTCAAAAATAGTACCCATGTCATTCTTGAATAGTCATCTATACATAGCATAAAATATTTGTGTCCATTTATGCTTTCCGTTCTCATGGGTCCACATAAATCAGTGTGAATTAGTTCTAAAGGCTTGCTCGTGAAGTATTCTTTTGCTTTGAAAGTGGCTCTGGTTTGTTTTCCCTTTTGGCATGACTCACAAATACTGTTTGAAGGTTTACCAATAGTTGGTATGTCTCTTACTGCCCTTTTTGAGCTGATTTTTACCAGATTATCAAAGCTTATGTGACCGAGTCTCTTGTGCCACAGCCAATTTTCTTCTTCCTGACTAACCAAGCAAGCTCCTTCTGAAGTCTCTGAGAGTGTATACAGATTTCAGAAGTTCTCAGTCCAGTGGCTATTAACTTTCCATTTTTTGTCTTTCTTACTTCACAGCCCTCCTTCTTGAAAATCACTTCATGACCTCTGTCACAAATTTGACTTACACTTAGTAAGTTATGCTTCAAACCCATCACAAAAAGGACTTCTTTAGAATTGATTTTACCGTCACTTAACTTAACTGATCCTTTTCCTACTATCTTGGCTCCATCATTGTTTCCGAATTTAACAAAACCACCTTCGTATGTCTGTAGCTTATCAACTTCTGTTTGTCTCTTGTCATATGACTGGAGCATCCACTGTCCAGAATCCAAGGTGCAGATTTATTCTGGGCTTTGAGAGCTGTTTGAACGATTAGGGATTCCTTGTCTTTCTTCGGTTGTTCCTTTTCTTTCCACTGAGATTTGATAGCAGATCTGGTCACTTGTTTTACCTTCTCTCTTTCATTGGCTTGTGACAGTTTTTCGAGAAATTTTTTGTTTTGTTTTAATCCAGTTGATTGATACTTTCTTCCCTGGTATTTATTTCCTGCAAAAGAGCTACGACAATTTCTTGCAATATGTCCGAAGTTATGACAGTTATAACATTCTACAGCATAATCTATCAAAGGTGAAAAAATATTTCTACTAGTAAAATTTCTTTGTTCTACATTATATCTACAACTTGAGATTTTATGACCATATGCATTGCATTTAAAACAATAACCAGAAAAGGAACGAGTGTACCTGGGTAATGGTTGTTGCCATGTTGTAGTAGGAGCCATGGGTCTTCTTCTTCTTTGATGTGTGACTTTGGTGAATCCATCATTTGCAGTACTCCTTTCAAGCTTGGCCTTATTGTTTTCTTTTGCATGATACGGTTTTTCTTGATCAACTCTGATCTTGTCTTTATTCTTTATTGGTTCTACAGTAACAACCTTTGAGTCCTTTGAGGATTCTCCTTCATCAAAGCCCAAACCAAATTTGATGCCTGTAGGCCTTTGATTATTTAACATTTTATTCAGCTTTGCAGAACTGTCTTCAAATTTATGATGACAGCTCAATTTCCGATTCATCTCTTCTAGCTGCATCCTTAATCTAACTACGTCTTCTTCTAGCTTATTACACTCATCTATTTTCATGGTTAGCTGTGCTTCAAAATCTTTAGACTTTTTCTTAAATTCTTCAGTTTGTACTTTCAAACTGATTATTAATCCGCTAGCATCCTCAAATTTTCTTGAAATATTTTTATTCTTTTTCCTTTCTGCACTTAACTCTTCAAGAGCAGCAACCAACTCACCTTCCAGATCTACCTCAGCCTCATCCTCTAATTTTTCTTCACACTCCTGGGTTTCCTCTGTTCTTTGTTCTTCAAAAGCCATGAACAATGCTTCACCAGTTTCTTCTTCTGAGTCCTCACTGGAACTGTCTTCAGAAGAGTCAATATTTTTGGAAATGAAACTTTTCTTCTTGAAGTTCCTTTTTCTGAAATGTGGTTTCTTCTTCCAGACATTTCTTTCTTGGTGTGTCCCTTCATCACTTTTGTTTTTCTCATTCATTGGGCATTTTGCTGCAAAGTGCCCGATGCCTCCACAGTTAAAGCACTTGAACGGTAGCTTACCTCTGTACTTTCCTTTTCCCTTTACTAATTTCCTAACAAAGTTTGCTTCAGTTTCATCTGTAGATTCTTCTTCCTCAGATTCTTGTTTAGATTTTATATTTTTCTGTGCTTGAAAAGCCGCTTCTCTGTCTGAGGGCTTAGTTTGTCCAATTCTCATTTCATATGTTGTTAAGGAACCATGCATTTCATCCATACTAAAAAAATTTAAATCTTTAGCTTCTTCTATGGCAGAAAACTTTTGCATCAAATATTTTATGGAGAGTTCTTAGTACCTTCTTCACTACAACTGCATCTTCCATCTCCTCGTCGAGTCCTCTTATTGCATTAATGATTCCATTTACTCTCAAGCATATAGGCTTCTATGTTCTCATCATCAGTCATCTTTAATGCTTCGAACTGGGCACGATGTGTTTGCAGCTTAGCTTCCTTGATCTTGTTGTCTCCTTCATGAATGCTCTGCAGTTTGTCCCATATGTCTTTTGCTGATTTGCAGTTCATGATGCGTATCAACTCACTGTCTACTAATCCACACATAATAGCATTCTTGGCTTTCGAGTTATTCTCAAACTTTTTCTTCTCAGCCGCATCTGTTGGAGGAACCGAGGGTATTGTGTATCCATTTTCAACGGATTCCCAGATGTCATATCCCAGTGCACACAGATATGTCTGCATCCTGAGTCTCCAGAAAGAGTAATTTGTTCCATCGAACAAAGGAGCTTTGTTGGAAGAAAATCCTTCACCGTCGGCCATTGTGGATCTTCCAAGATCACCTTAGCTGATTAAGCTTGTTCAAGTACCTGGCTCGATACCAATTGATATTCTCACAATGACACTGAGAGGGGGGGTGAATCAGTGTAACTATTTAAAAACTTGAATCTGCAACTCTTAAAACTTAAAAATACAAGCTTAAAAATAGATAAAGCAAGTATAACACAAGAGCATCACACAACACAAGATTTAACGAGGTTCACCGATGTGGCTACTCCTCAAATAATGACTGTTTGGACTACAATCCAAATCCAGTCTTTGCAAGGATTCAATCTTTACAAATAGTTTACCAAGCACCCACTGGAAGGAGCACCAACCCCCGATTTTTCTCGCAGCAATGGATAGGAGCACCAACCCCTTATACCAAGCACCAACTTGGATTTCTATTTTGAAAGATAAGTTGACATTAAAAATGCCTTTTTTTTTACAAGACCCTCATCGGTCTATTGCTCATGCAAATCAATCTCATAGAAGAATAAAGAGGATTGTCAGAAACTCAATATCTTCTATCACAGTCTAAAACCTCTCTGTTAATTTTCAAGAAAAATCTACAGGTTTTAGTTCCTTTTTGTTGTTCTTCATGCAACACTCTAACTCAACCTTTTCTTTTTGTTTTTCACAAATAACCTCGATTGTAGTAACCTCTCTTACTGTGCCTGTTCGAGTCTTTATACTCGATTTTCTCGAACGACTCATTTTGAAACGGCTCTAAATTTCCCTCCAATTTTTTTCATGCATTTACGGCTACGTTCAATCTGTCAAACCCTCTCTGACTGCTCTGTCTTTTAGCCGCTTCTTTCTGACTTGTTCTGACATTCTTCTCTGCACTTTCTGACATCCTTTTATGTGTAAACTGACAGCCATTTTGCGCGTTTCGATGCTCTCTGATTCTTTTCTTCTAAACTCTACGTAACTGCCCTCTTAGCACTTTTACACTTTCTGATGGCACATTTTTCAATTCTGCGTCGATCTTTCTCTTCTGCCCGCAACTTCCATGTCTGACATACGCAACCACCGAGAGGATTTCTTATTTTTCGAGAATCTCTGTCTATCTGTACTTTTGCCAGTCATGCTGCATCACGGCCCTGCAACAACCGTTCTTTTCTTTAATATGTTGTTTCGTGACTTCCCTTTGTAACTCCAGTTAGTTTGTCCATGGTTGGCTGCATGAATTTTCCTCTGTGCTTTCCCAACACCTGTCACTGTGTAACTACAGATCTGACTCCAGTTAACTTTTACGTAACTGGCTGCATGCTTTTCCTTTGTGCTTTTTCGACATCTGTCACTGTGCATGCTTTTTCGGCTTTTTCCCGCCAAACTGTTACCTGTCGCGATATCGCGACATTTCTACTCAGTTGACTAATTCTGGACTGTTGACCGTGAAAACCTGACATGTCGCGATATCGCGACATTTTCCGCCTCCTACTTTTCTCGGATACACCCGTGAAAATGAGACATGTCACGAAATCGTGACGTTTTTCGCCTCCTACTTTTCTCGGCATACACCCGCGAAAATGAGACATGTCACGAAATCACGACGTTTTCTGCCTCCTTCTACTTTTCTTCGGCATACACCCACAAAAATGAGACATGTCACGAAATCGTGACGCTTTTGCTGCATCGAGCTCATTTCTGTCTCCTAGCCGCGAAAATGAGACATGTCACGAAATCGTGACACATTCGTTGCCTCTGCACTATCCTTCGCTTGCACCCGCGAAATCGGAACATGTCGCGAAATCGTGACACTTTTCTCTGCCGTACACTTTTCTCCGCAAGACTCAGCGAAAACGGAACATGTCGCGAAATCGTGACACTTTTCTGCCTTAGCGCTGTTCTTTGCTTTTCACCCACGAAAATGCAACATGTCATGAAATCGAGACATCTTTCGCGTCCGTACATTTTTCCCTTCATGCACCAGCGAAATCAAGACATGTAGCGAAATCGCTACAACTTTGTGTCTTGCGCTTCCAACTTTGCTTCGACTCACGAAACTTAGACTTGTAGCGAAATTGCTACACCTTTGTGTCCTGTGTTTCGAACTTGTAGCGAAATACTACACCTTTTACACCTTTCTATTAAACAGCGAAATCGCTACACCTTTGTTGCCTTAGCATTTTGACCTGTAGCGAAATCGCTACACCTTTGTTGCCTTAGCATTTTGACATGTAGCGAAATCGCTACACCTTTGCCTTCGTGCATTCTCTCTCTTCTTCGGGTCGCGAAAACCCGACGTGTCGCGATATCGCGACACTTTGCGCCCTTAGTGCTTTTCTTTCGAAACTGTCGCGATATCGCGACACTTTCTCATGCACTTTCTCTCTCATCTGTTTTGTCGCGAAATCATGACAGTTTTGGCTGCGCCTTCTCTCTCCTCAGTTTTGTCGTGAAATCATGACATTTTCAGCTGCACTTTCTCTCTCCTCCTTTTTGTCACGAAATCATGACATTTTCAGCTGCACTTTCTCTCTCCTCCTTTTTGTCGTGAAATCGTGACATTTTCAGCTGCATTTTCTCTCTCCTCCTTTTTGTCGTGAAATCGCGACATTTTTGGCTGCATTTTCTCTCTCCTCCTTTTTGTCGCGAAATCGTGACATTTTCGGCTGCATTTTCTCTCTCCTCCTTTTTGTCGCGAAATCGTGACATTTTTGGCTGCATTTTCTCTCTCCTCCTTTTTGTCGCGAAATCGCGACAGAAAACATGTCGCGATATCGCGACAGTTTTCTTACTTGTCTTTTTCTGCAAATTTCTGAATCTGGGTCACTTCTGTTTTCCTTGAAAATCATTGTACTTGATCTGACTGACATCTGAACCGCATCAACTGCATCAAACTGTCTGTGTTGACAACAATGACAATACTTTTGCAATGCTTTTGCTGCACCTTGCTCAACAAAGTTGACCAGATTCAAAACCTTATTAAAGGCTTCTTTCATTTCTAGTTTACCAAACCTCAGCATGTTATTACGATTATGAGAAAATATTCGTGGTATATTAGAAATATGCTTTTAATTATTCAATCCTAACACTAAAATTTTACAGTCTCTACCAATGTTTCCTTGTGCATCCCTATTTGGGTAGAATTCTTAGGTCTCCTCTTGTCCCTTTGGTCATTCCTACCATAAATTGTCATGCCCATTGGCAAGTGCATGTGCATGGAGCCACATAAATTCTATGTTGTGTGGCTTTAAAAACACATCTATATTGAAATTGATCTCTCAAAGGACCTCAAGGACTCTATTGATATTCAAGTTGGTGAGACCTATTTTCAACAATAGGTGGTCTATATAAATCTCCCCAACACTTGTTATCATTGTTAGTGTAACAAATTAACTGAACACAAATAAATTGAATATAAGAAAGAGGTAAGATTACCAAAATGATCCTTTTGTATTAAATTTGATATAATGTTACAATAATTTTGGATTGCCCCAAATGTGTTGGGGATAATGTTACAATGCTTCTTTCTCTTTTTGAGATACAATGTTTTGATAGAAGAGATGAGAT
Organism: Wollemia nobilis; assembly: GCA_028583015.1. Taxonomy (NCBI): domain Eukaryota; kingdom Viridiplantae; phylum Streptophyta; class Pinopsida; order Araucariales; family Araucariaceae; genus Wollemia; species Wollemia nobilis. The sequence goes on from JAQPPZ010001050.1 coordinate 2,786,620, forward strand.
CTTCCAACTCCTCAACAAGATGTGGTGTTCTTCGTTCCTCTATTACAGCTTCAAAGGGTGAGTGGGTTTTGGTATCCAGAAAGGGACCACTCCAGATTCAATGGCTTATCCAAGGTACCTATCACCTGCACACATTCAGACCAACAAACGAATTAGTAGCACCTATCACAATCTAGAAATAAATCCAATGCTACACATAAACCCTAAGCTGATGCGAATGAAAAGTAGATAACAAAAAATAATTAATAACTAATGCCTTGCTAACACAAAAAATGCTGATCTCTTTTGATAAACTCCATTTTTTCTCTCGAGATTGTGGAACCGTGAAAGCGCGGTTGTGGGCTGGAAACCACGGACCTGCGGTTGTGAAACCGTGGACGCGCATTTTTGAATGTGAAACCACAGACAGACGATTTTGACTGAAGAACAAATTGCCTCGGGATTCAAACCAATGGTATGAAATTAATCTTGTGCTCGTAATTTCTCATTGGGTCCAGATCTATTTTTGCATCCTGTCGATATGCAAAATCAACTCTCTTTCTTTGTTGACAAGATGACATTTTTATAATCTTCCTAGGACTTTGGAGGGAAATGGGAGGTGGTAAGCCTAACTTGCCAAGTGGCAAATCTGAACTTCCAGGTGGAAGGGGAAGTTACAGTGAGTCATTCAGTGTGCCTCACTTAACTGAGGTGATGTGGCTGCAAGTGGAGGGGGATGAGGGATCATGTTTTATGTGAAGGGATAAGAGGGACAAAAGTGGGTGAGATGTGGCATGGGTGTTGGGAATCTATCCCATGTGCAAAGACAAGGGGGACAGGAGTGGGTGAGATGTGGCAAAGATGTTGAGTGAGGTGTCCAGGACACATGTCCAGTGGGTAGGTAGGGTATCCTAGGGTGATTTTCTAGATTTAATAAATCTAAAAAATAGGATAATGTGCAGGATTTTATATCCCTAAGTTAGAACTTAGGCATATAAATTTATTATGCAGGATTTTATGGTGGGGTGACAAATGTGACTTTGAAGGTGTTGGGTTTTGGTGTCTATTGTTGCCTCTTTTTGTACAGTGTTGTGTACAACATAGTACGGTGCAAAAACTAATGACACTCGACATTTATTTGACGAATGAACTCAACTTTCTTGGTGCCGTAAAATGAATGATTATTATAAATGAAATTTTAATTTGCGTGCTTACCCCCTCGATTGGCGAGTGGGTAACGAATGCGACACAATGGCAAATTGAAAGTGTAATTTTATGTTGCCCCAAGTCACTTGTGAAATTTGTGCTATAGAATATCGTTTAGTTTATGGACATGCAAGATATGAAGTAAAAAGGAACCAATCATCCTAGTCGCTTGTTCTAGTGACTGTTAGCAATTCCATTATGCATTTTGTTGGATTTGAATTTACCATGTTTTGTAACCCCATAAAGTAGGCGTTGTTTAACCCAAATTTTCTTGCAGTGAACTTGTCTTTTATTTGGTGTCATTTTTGTATGTTGTTTTTTTTTTTTAAACATGGTTGCATGGTTGCGCATACCTGAAACCACAAGTTTGCGATTTTGACTTGTTAACTGCGCGTTTGCAGTTTAGTACACAAACCACGGGTTTGCGGTTTTGCACGCCCCAAAAAATGTGGATGCATGTTTTTCACCGTAAAATGCGGTTATAAATGGGCCTTTGCCTTGTCATTTTCATTTCATTGCCATTTGTCATATTCTGATTTGCTGAGTTAGGATGAGTGAGATGGAGATTGGCGAGGGTAGCGATGGCGGTGGCTCGGCTAGAGTTGAACCTGGCATCCACTATGCTGAGGTAGGTTTTCTTTGCCCTTTAGTTTAGCCTTATTTTTTTTTTGTTTGTTTATCTTTTATTTGTGTTTGTAACTGTTTTTTATTTTATTTTATTTTTTGGTTTTTAATTAAGTGGGGCTGGTAATTTTTTTTTTGTTTTCTTTTTGCTATCATGTTTTGTCTGTAATGTTGTTTTTTTTTTTTTTGTAACTAAGTGGGGTTGGTAATGAATCATTTTTTGTTTCTATTTTTGCCTGTCTATTTATGATCACCTAGGGGTAGGTGAAAGTTTTTTTTTTTTGATGATCTGTTTTTTTTACTTTTTTAATGTTTTTTCCTGTTGATTTTTGATCACCTAGGGGTAGGTGAAAGTTTTTTTTTTGTAATGCATTTTATGTTTGTTTGTTTTTTCTTGTTTTTGAATTTTGATTTTCGATCACCTAGGGGTAGGTGAAAGTTTTTTTTTATTTGTTAATGCATTTTATATTGTTTGCTTTTCAGGTGAGGCTCTTAGATGCTCAAAATAGGTGGTCGAGGACTATTAGAAAACTATAAAAGGCACTTTCTAACGATGATTGGTATTTCCTAGAGACCATTGGTCTTGATGGCTGTGGGTGGTTGGGAACCATCCAAGCTGATGAGGATATCCTTTCTGCGTTGGTTGACTGATGGGATCCGGATAGAGGGACCTTCCAACTTCCTACTGGGGATCTCACTATTACTTTGGAGGATTTAATATTTTTCACATTCCTATCGAGGGTCCAACCGTCTAGGTTGGCATCGACAAGGAGGCACTCTTCCCTATATTTGGTGATCTATGGGATGTAGACTACAACAAGGGCATGATTGCATATCTGAATTTATTTATTTTTGGAATTTTGGGAGTAGTTCCAACCTTCCTTATGTACATATTAAGCAACATGTTGTTGCCCAAATCCATGGGATCGATTATCCCATGGAACCAGGTACCTATTATTTTGGGTTTTATTTTTGATCCTCGAAGGTTGGCTTGGGCTCCCGCTCTCCTATGACAAATTTATAGCGAGTTGTGCGAGGTTAAGAGGTAGGGTCAGAAGGGTCTAGATTGTAGCTTGACTCTCCAAATATGGTCTTGGGAGCATATTATTGTGCGATGACCAGTTGGTCTACCTTGTACCTACGATGCCACCTCTCCTTGTGCTTACAGGTGGCTTCTTAGTGAGGAGATTAGTCATCCCATGGTGGGGGATTCAAATTATAGAGACACTCTTAGCTCACTCACTAGAGAGTTTATGAGTTGGTGGTCTTGGAGGGACATTTATTGGATGACTCATATTGTTGATCTTCATAAAATTAGGCGGGGTTGATGGGTTGTTGGTGCCCATCTCAGGGATATGGAGTTATTTTAGTTTAGTTGGGTGCAACACCAGTTTGGTTTGATCTAGGGTGTGTCTGATGCACCTGTGACCTACAGGTGATGGGGAGATGAGTTGGGGTTGCTAGTTGTTCCTAATTTTTGTTGGGTTGATGACCCTTCTGATGATATTGACATTGAGCTTCCTGACCTAGATGACATGGGTACCACACTTGGGTATGAGGTATGGTTCACCTCTCAACCTCTTTAGATTCCAAGTGCAATGGTTGACGATGATGGGAGTGGCAACGAGGTGAAAGTAGGAGGATGGGTTCCTTGGTCGGTGAAGCAACGATGTGGTAGTTCTTTGAGGGTAGGGATGGCTATGGATGTGCAGAATCTAGAGGAGGTTGGTGGGTATGGGGATGGAGAGGGGGATGTCCCTCTTCGATGGACATAGGATGATTGGGGTATTCTCCAGGTTGAGTGGGACGGTCTAGAATTGGAGGTGGCTCACCTGAAGGGTGAACTGGCCTTATGTTAGAGCAAGGTGGCTCACTTATAGGCTAAGGTTGATGGACTATGGGGTGGGCCTAGTGATGATGATATCGCTACTAGGAATACATATATTACCAAGCTTGGGGGTGAGGTATCTCGACTTGAGGGTGATCTTACTTACTTATAGTCAGGTTCTAGTGGAGGGGACACTACAACTATTGTCGTTGCTCTACGAGCGAAGATATCTCAAAGGGTTTCTTATGAGGGTGTAAATTTGAGGACCCTACATAAGCAGGCTACTTATATTAAGATGTTGGAGAACATATTGCATGAGCGGTAGATCCTGATTTATTTTCCTCCTTTTTTGTTAGTGGCTACTACCAGTCGGAGGACCGAGATGAGCCACAGGAGTCACCAACGGTCTAGCTCACATGCTGCTTCATCGACTCAAGGTTCTTGGAGGGATCCTTCTGGCACCATCTAGTGCACTTTATCTTTTTTATTTTGTATTTTTGTGGTGAATGAATTTTCTATGAGCCTTGGTGCTTCGATGTATACAGCCTACGGGATTTTTGTACTTTGAGATCTCCATATTTATATATATATATATATATATATATAATACACACACAACTTTTATATTGGATATTTCTTGTGTTAGTGATGGTTTATTTTATGTTTATTTGAATTTTTATTTTTTTTATTGATGTCGTTCAAAATTATGCCTTTGTTTGTTTTATGTGATTTATTGTTTTCATTTGTTGTTTTTTATTTATTTTGAAAAATATCAATGCAAACTAATATGGAATATGCAATTAAATGTTTATGTATACTATATGATGGAATGCATTGTGTTCATGTGATCATTTTATAGCTCATAATATCATTGACCATTACTTGTTCATTTTGAAATTGGGGGTATCCAACTTGATGACTTCATACGGGTGATGTATGATGTAGATATGTATGTGATTTTGAAAGAATATATGGATTTTGATATGGATGATGTTTTTATTTTGATTTTTAATAGTGGAATATTTTCAAAGACTCAAACAGTCGAGTGATATCAACAGACTTACTTAACCATTGTCTAATTCTCTTTAGGACCAATGTGTGTGCAAGTGAAGTTTATTTTTTTAAATCTTGAGCATGGTAATGACCCTAAGCAATCAATAACCAGTGCATGTGAATGTGAAGTTCATTGACCCATTATAAGTAAATTGGACTTGACATGTTATGGGATTTACCAAGTAGCTAGCTTTTTCGTATGTGCTTAGTTATCAAATTCATCGAAATTTTTAGATAAAGTTCGAAATTCATCGAATTTAGAACCTTAGCGAATTAATTCAATGAATAAATCTTAAATTCAGCCAAAAAAAATGAGGAAAAAATAGGCTAGAACCCACGTCGGATTTAAAATGCATGTGAAAATTTTTTTTCATGTGTTTTCAAACTAAATTCTATAGGAAAAAAATTGGATAGAAAATTGATGGTAAACGGATGGAGAAGAAAAAAATACATGTAAGAAATTTTCATGAGTTTTATTTTATTTTTAAAAACATCAACATAAAAAAATCTGTTGGGTTCATTGATTATTTTTCAATTACCAAGTATGATCGGTAGAAGATTTAATTCTGAAAAAAAAGTTGGCATATGTACGACGTAAATGCGCTCCCATGCTTTTGGAATGCATCTACATCCGTCGTAGCACGCCATTTAGTAGAGTGATGAGTCTTTACAGAGCATAGATCCCTCTAGAAAAGCACATGCCATTCCTGTGACAAAATATTTTAACTGCGGGCAGCATGCTTTAAAACGTAAAGGTTTTGAAATGTATTGCATGGTTCCGGCGATAATGTATTAGAGTCAATGATATATCAAAAATATATAAAAAGTTGAATTTTCTTATATTTTTATTTTATATATTTTAAATAAAAATTAAAATTAAATAAGATATTTAATTTGAATGTTTTATATTAATTTTTTTTAGATGTGTGTTTTATATTAAAAATATAAAAAATAAGTTTAGTTTTTTAATATATTTGTTGAAATTTTTAAAAATATATATTTAAAATGACACGATTAAAATATACATAAGGTTGATAAGGTTGAAAATAAGTTCGAAAATATATGAAAAGCGAAATATTAATTTTTATTTAGAATGAAATTATTATTTCTTTAGAATCTTCAATTTTTAAATTATTAATTTATTTACCTAATGGATATATGTACATTTATAATAAATCGAACTTTATGTAGAATTTTATTTCAAATTTTTAAACATGTCGAATTTCTTTCGAATCTCAAAAGTGTCGAACTCGAATATGAACTTGAACTTGATAACTAAGTGTATGTGTAGTTAGAGGTCTCCCTTTTTGGGAGAGAGACATGTCGCCCTGCTTGAGGTTAGTCCACTGCTAGTCAAACATCTATAGCCCCGGTGGAGGCTCACTCCATAGTCCAATGACCTAATATTTAGGCTTTGGGGATGACTACATATCTTTTTGAGGGAAATGTAGTACGATCCTTACAACTATAGGGATCTGTGGTGTGTGTATTAAAATTTTTTATTTTTTATTTTTATTTTTTTATAGAGATTTGGGGATGACTACATATCTTTTTGAGGGAAATGTAGTACGATCCTTACAACTTTAAGTATCTATGGTGTGTGTATTGAAATTGTTTATTTTTGTATAGAGTTTTGGGGAATCATATTCTCAACCAAAGTGTGATGAGAATGTTACCCTATCCTTAATACTCTATATTTTATGTTTATATTTGGATGGTGACTGTGATAGTGGTAAAAACCACTATTTTTGATTTTGGACTATGTTGCGTGATTGGACAAGCATAGAATGTTACTTTAACTCCAAGGTGTTACCCAAGTTTGGCGTTATCCTTTTCTTACTCATTATGTTTTAAGATGTGAAGAAGTGTGTTTGGTGCAAGATTGTTTTGGGTCAGTCGATGATACTCAAGACCTATTTTAATATGAGAAAAATGCTTTGGTCCTAAAGAAAATTGGACATTTTATGAAAGTTGGTTTTACACTAGACATGGTTGAGTGACTGAAAATTGATTTTATGATATATTGACATCATATATGGGTGCTGCATTTGGAAAATTGCATAAATGCCTTAGTTGGCTACCCTCAATTCTTGGAACTTGTTTTTCTTTGGTCATATCATCACCACTACAAAATATCACTAAACATGGGATGGGATGGATGCAATTTTATCTATTTGTTTTTATTTTTATTTTTTATGCATCTAATTGCGTATGATATGTTTATTTGAATGCATATCTATTTAAATTCTATGTAATATGCGAAAATAATGTATAAAATTAAAATTTTGTGATATGAATATTATCTACGTGATATGCGAATGCAATGTTAAAATGCACGCAAAAATGTTTATGTACAATGTAAATTGATGTATTTTTTTTTTCCTTTTTTTTAAAGCCACGTATATATATATATATATATATATATATATATATATATATATATATATATATATATATATATATATATATATATATATATATATATATATATATATATATATATATATAAAATTTATTGTGAGTCACTCATGCGTAAAATGCCTTTAGGTGCATTATGTTTAGCAAATCTGGTTCCAATTTTCCTTCTAAGTTGGCAAGTCTATATGTTCCTAGTCCCAACTTATGCTTTACGATATATGGGCCTAACCAATTAGTCGTAAATTTATCTCTCAAGTGTGGCAACACATTGGTATTATGTTGATTTTCTTTTAGTACTAGGTCCCCTATTTGAAATTCGTGAGGATGAACTTTTGCATTGTAAGCACATTTAATTATATCTTGATATACTCTCAAATACTCTAGAGCATTGATGCATTTTCATCTATAAGTGTTAATTGGTCAAGACGTGCATGTCTAGCAGTGTTACCATCCATGAATTCCTACAATGCAATTATCAAGGAGGGTATTTTCGAGCTCCAAAGGTAATATAGCTTCAGCCCCATAAACTAATGAAAATGTTGTTGTTCCCATTGGCATTCTTATGCTTGTTCTATAAGCCCATAGTTCCAAAGGAAGTTGAGTATGTCAATATCCATGATTTTATTTGACCATTTTCTTGAGAATTCATACCACTATTTTATTTGTTGCTTCCGCTTACATATTTGCTTGTGGGTAATAAGGTGTTGAGAAACTATATTGGATATTAAATTTGTTGCACAAGGCTCAAACGTCATTATTATTAAATGACTTCCCATTATCAGAAATGATTTTTGAGGGTATTCCAAAATGACAGAAAATATGCTGAAGTATAAACTCCGCTATTCGAGGTCCATTCATAGTGGTCATTGGAATTTCTTCCACCCAGTTTGTGAAGTATTCTGTAGCGGTTATGATGAATTTATGTTGTACTAAATATGCTGGTGATATTTTACCAATAAAATCGAGGCCCCATTGTGAAAATGGCAAAATAATTTGAATGGGTTGTAGGGCGTGCGATGGTACATGAGCCAAATTGGCATGATGTTGGCACTTTTGGCACTTTTTGACATATTGACAACAGTCATTTTCCATTGTTGGCCAATAGTATCCCATTCGCAATGTTCTTTTTACTATGGCCATTCCACTGAAATGACCACCACAAGTACTATCATGGGATTTTGCTATAGCTCATTCTGCCTCAATCGAGTCTAGACATTGTAATAATATTCCATCGTACCCGTGTTTATACAACACGTCCCCTAGGAGAGTGAAACAAGTTACCTTTTGTTTGAGCATTATTTTTGCATTTTGTGTCATCTCTATTGGGAGTGTTCCAAACTTGAGAAATTCTCTTATTTCACTAAGGTAAGAATTGTAAGGTTCACCATTTATCAAACAAACATTTTTCTCACTAGTAGATATTGCTCTTTGAACTGATGGTTTTAATAATGTTGTTATTATTAGCAGTTGTACTTCTCCATGCTCATTCTTGGGGATGAAGGATCCCAAAGAAGTCATCGCATCCGCAAATTTGTTTGTCGAATGTGGTAAGTTACTAATTTCATACTAGTCAAGATTTTCTATAAATTTTGTTGCTCCTTCATGATATATCTTTAAAACTATGTCTTTACATTGGTATTCTCCTTTTACTTGGCAAAAAACTAGTTTAGAATCACTAAAAATGCTTAATATTTTTATGTCCATTGCTATAGATGATTGAAGACCTAAGATTAAGGCTTCATACTCTGCATTATTGTTAGTGCATGTGAAGTCGAGTTTGAATGATAAAGGAATTGGCATTCCTTCGGGTGTATAAAAAATGACTCCCGCATCTTGTCCTTTCTCACACTTTGATCCGTAAAAGAACATTATCATGTCTGCTTAATCCTTAGGGGAAACTAACTCTTCTTTTTCTGTAACAGAGAATACTAAATCATTTGGAAGCTCAATGATTAGTGGTTTATCGTTATGTAAGGGAGCTTTAGCTAGATGATCAACTATCACTTGAACTTTTATGGATTTTTGACTTACGAATTCGAGATCAAATTTTGTTAAAAGCATTATCCACTTGGTTTTACGGGTATTATTGTAAGTGCGAGTCATCATGTATTGTAGAGGGTTTTCTCTAGCAATGACATAAGTAGTATTGCTTAGCATATAATGTCTATGTTTCTTAGTGGAAAAAACCACTGCTAAACACAAATTTTCAACATAATCATATCTTGTTTCGTAACTTACCAATGTTCGACTAATATAGTAAATTGTTTGCTCTTTTTATTTTTCATTATTCTGTGCAAGCATTGTTCCTAGTGCAAAGTCTATTGCAAAAATGTATAGGTAAAAATAAAATTTTGTGCAAGGTGGCGTAAGAACTGGTGGTGAAGCCAGATACTTATTTATGTCATCAAATACCTCTTGACATTTAGTCGTTGAAGATAATGTCACCCCCTTTTGTAGCAAGTGATTTAAAGGCCTGCATTTATCTAAGAGTTGTGCAATGAATCTTCAGATAGATTGGATCTTTCCTTGTAAGCTATGCAACTCTTTCAAGTTCTTTGGAGGTGGCATCTCTAGTATGGATTTTACCTTACCTAGGTCTACTTCAATGCCTCGCTTGGAGACAATGAATCCTAGAAGCTTTCCTAATGTGGCACCAAATACACACTTCTTAGGATTTAACCTTACTTTATGTTCTAACAATCGATCGAACACTTTTTCCAAGACTTCAATGTGCTCAAGACGTGTTTTTGATTTAGAAATCAAGTCATCTACATAATCCTCGATGATCTTATGTATATATTCATAAAATATGTACGTCATAGCACGTTGATATGTAGCTCCTACATTATTAAGTCCAAAAGGCATCACTTTGTAATAGAATGTGCCCCATGGTGTTGTAAATGTTATTTTATGTTGATCTTCAGGATTAATTTGAATTTGGTTGTATCCCAAGAAACTGTCCATTAAGGAAAGCATTTCATGGCCAACACAGGAGTCTACTAGTTGATCGATATTTGGTAAAGGAAAATCATCCTTGGGACATGCTTTTCTTTAAATCTCGAAAATTAGTAATATTTGAGAGCCATTCTAGATAATCAATTGGGACTATAAAATTTACGTCCAATAATTTTTGTAACTCTTATTTCACAAGTAATGCAACTATTGGATGAATTTTTTTAAGATTTTTCTTAAAAGGTTTAGCATATGATGCTAAATTAAGGTTGTGGACTACCAACTCGGGGTTTAATCCTAACATATCTCTATATGACCATGTGAACACTTCTTTCTTTCTCATCAACATGTTGATCATGCATTCTTTTTCTTTTGTAGACAAATATTTTGCAATTTTGATGATTTGTGGATTGTCCACGTCTAGGCTAAGGTTCACATCTATAGATTCTTCAATTAGCATGTGAGAACCCTCTTCTAGTTGATGTGGGGTTGGGATGAGGTGTATATCATCTGCCACATTCTCAAATGTCTCAGGGGCTTCCCATTCTACTTCAGTTTAAAAAATTGAGTAATCTAATGATGTAGGTTGTTGTGAAATATATGTGTTTGAAGCCCTTAGCAACTCTTTGGATAGGATGAATTCAGAAATTGATGGTAGGGATGAGATCCTGTCCATGGTAATGAGGCTAGTATTGATAGATATTAGCTTTACCTCATCATATGGATTACGGAGTGGGGTGAGTAAATCAACAAAAGTCATGTTGACTTGATGGAAATGGGGTGGCTATGATTCGAGAGGTGATGAATCATCCTCTCTAGGTTGCAACTGACCTAATGTGTGTAATTGGCGATGATTCATGCGATGCCAATGTGATGTAGGAGGTTCTTGTTTAGGACTCTCATGCTCTTTGCTTAGCCAAAAGAGATTATGGTCTATTGGGAACTTCTTTTGGTACCAGTAATCTCTCCAAATAGATTCTACATATATTAACTCCTCTTGAGGTTCTTCTACCTCCTGATTAATCTATTCATGATGCACCTCTCCTCAGAGAATTCTTCTAGCTTGTATTTCATTCTCATGATTCAAAAATATCATTTCTATCTCATCTTCATAATCATCATCGCTTATCCAGAAGTCGTTAGCATTTGTATGAGGTCCCAGAATGAGTTGTATGTAGTCTAGCCTAATGTCGGCCATTTTTTTTAGATCTTCATATTCTGGTTCTTGTTGTAATGCTTATTCTGAGAAAGTTCCAAACACATGAGGGAAAAATTTGTAGATTAGGTATTCACCATCTATATCATCATTTTCATCATTAGGTTCATCCTCTTTGTCACTTTCTCCTTCTCTTTCTTCGCACTCAATGTTAAGTTCTTGGACTGCTTGACTGAGAGAAGAGATTGTGATGGAAGTTTTGTAACCTAGACCTAAGCGATCATTTGGCTCTCTATATTCTGACTCAATAATACAATGAGGACCTTGTTCATGTCGTCCAATTCCATATCCTTATCAATCAACCATTTGAAAATATCTCACTGGAAATTATGGGTTAGATAAATACTCAATGTTCTCATTAAACTCTTTTAAATGGTCCTCCTTCGGAGGAGGTGGACCAGATGAAGAATCGATTCCCCATATATCTCACCTATGGCTAAAGGTGGGTCACGAGGGCAACCATAATCTCTGATTGACTCAATAGGTGGTGTAATTTTGACACTTTCAATAATGTACTCGCAAATACCAAGATTGGCAAGATGTACTGCAATTCGGGAAGGTTGGGAGGCTAACGGTTTAGTGGATGAAGAGGGTTCTTCTGATTTTTGTTGTGGCTCTAATGGTGGTGGTGGATTTTCTCTAATAGGTGGCCCTATTGGTGAGACTAAGGGTTGAGATGTTTGTAGTTTGCTAATGGATGTAGTGGAATCTACTACCATATTTTTCACATTTCATAGAATTATAAACATAACTAGAATCCCCGTTTCCACCTTTCATTGCAAGAACTTTCTACAGTGGCCATGGTTGGGATTGAGATTGACATTTGACCGCTGCCATTGATTGACTCTGCTCGTGGCCGCTAATGCTAACACTAACACTTCATTTTTCCTTCAGCTCTACTAATTAGTTTGAGCACAAAATATCCGGACTCTCCAGAATAGACTAAACTCAATGCTGATGAACTCCAAAGAAAGCATTTATTTATAGGCATGGTGAGAGAATGTGAGAGCTATTGATGTGGAACTAATGAGGTTAGCATTCCAATGTCATTATGCACGTACTCCCCTGATAAAGACGACATAGATGCAATTGCGTACACGGACGCATTGTCGTATCATGTCAACGTTCTCCTCAACCTCGTCCTGATCTCTCCCATTCTTTGGTCATCATGACACCAGTCCCCTATGTCATCAATATGACATAAGAAAATATAATTGGACGCAAAGGTTGCATATTTATCATCTGGATTAGACATAGAATTGACGGTATGTGGGAGGTATTCCGTATTTTTCTCTAACGCATGCTTGAAATAAAACGTAGAATAATGCAATTAGAGGTTTGATACGACTTAAAACCTATGGTAAGGTTAGGAAAGGGAAAGCTGGTTTGGTGGCCTTATATGATTTTATAACAAGTATGGAAAATTAAAAGCTACGACGTTTATCATATTTTAATTTATACATACAAAACATTATATTATGTCAACATATCAACTACAATTTTAACTTTTATTTAAATTATTTTATAAAATATTAATTTTTATAAGTTTTTATTTAAATAAAATGAATTATTTATGTATAAATGTAGAATGCTTTGACCACAAACCAAATCCAAAATATATACATTCAATATTTGTCTCATGATGTTGGAAAAGGTAGGGAGGAAATTGTGGAGAAAGAGATTGTTGTTAGTTGGAATCTAAATTTAGAGAATTCTACTTTTGTATCCACTATTCAAAAAATATTGGCTACTATTCAAAAAATATTGGCTACTAGATGGCATAAACCAGCTAAAGGGTGGGTCATTCTAAACTTTTATGGGGCTACCAAAGGTAATCCTAGGAGGGTTGGTGGAGGGGGTGTTGTCAAATGGTAAGGTAATTTGGGCTTATGCTGAAGATTAAGGTATTCAAACCAACCACCTAGCTGAAGCTAAGGCTTTCTTCTTAGGTGTTCACCAGGTTTTTGAGAGGGGCTTCAGAAGACTTCTCGTTCAAGGTGACTCCTTAAGCATCATTCGGGATTTGCAGGTTGGAAAGACTAATAATTGCTTCATCCTAAATATTATTAAGGACACATCAAATATTTTGAAAGGTGTGTTAAAAGTTAAGATTAAGCATATTTATAGGGAAGGTGACCAGACTATTGATGTTATGGCCAATTTGGAGGTGGATAGTGGCCAGTTCAAAATTTGGGAAGATAATTTCCCTTCGTAGTTAATGACAATTGTTGCTTTGGAAGCATTGGGTCTACCTATCCAGTAGACCTTTTTATTATCTTTTTGCTTGGATGAGATCTCAATTATGTTCTAGTGATCCTCTCTTTGGGGGATCATTTTTAGGGGGCTGGCCCTTTTGCTTCTTGGTGGTTACCATTATCAAAGAATATTCTTGGTGTTTTTCCTTCATCCTTGCTCTCTGAGTTTGGAGTTTTATTATTTACATCTTGATGAATTTACTACCCTTTCGGTATTATGCAAAAATAGAGTAGGATCGTTGGTGTCTCTAAAAGAAAGTTGAATAAAAAATATCCTTTATGCCTTGATGAGTGGTGGGTTGGTCTTTGTTTTTGGATGGTTGTTTTAGTTTAATTTTTTCTTCTTTTGGTCTTGTAGGCTGGCTTGTGCTTATTTAGCCTCATATTTCTTTGCCTACTCTAATGTAAAAGGTTTTGGTACCTTTCAAAACCCTATTTTTCACCATTAATCAAAATAATATATAATAATTTTACACAAAAAAAAAATAGGTGTATATGGTCACCTCTAAATAGTCAATAATTATCCATAGAAAATGGAGGCCAAACATACCTTTGGTAGATTGCTCCTAGTCGTCACATCCTGCTTGTAGTGTGTGTTTCAACTTGATATAGAAGATGAATCATCTTGGTGGCTAGACCTACAATAGTTAGTCACAAGCTCTATGGATTTGGACAAAAAAATAGTCAATGCAAAAAAATAATGTAAAAAGCATTTTTCCCAGTGCAAAGAGTATTCCCCCAATTCACAATCAATTTATGCAAATGGTTCAATAATTATCTATATAAAATAGAGGTCAAACATACCTCAAGCCACTAACTATTTTTACCACATCTACCAAGACTATAGAGGTTTATCTTTGGTAGATTGCTTCTAGCGATCACATCCCATTTTCACCATGTGTTCTAACTTACCACAAAGAATGAATCACCTTAGTGGTGTAACCTATCATATTCTATCTCAATTTATGTCTATTTGGCTAGAGAAATGGCCAATGCAAGAAAATAGTGTTAGGAGCATTCCCCCATAGTTCAACCAATTCCTGTAAATGGGGCAACTTCATTGTCACTTTTTTGACCTACACTAAATTTTGTAGTAGCATGAAAATAATCACATTGACCTTATCAACCATACTATAGAATGGAACAACGAAAGCATGAGAGAACAAGGAATCATTTCTGGCTTTCCATAAAGAAAACAAAATGCTAATTTTGAAGAGGTGCTAAACTTCTAGAAACATCGAAGGGAGGAGAGGAGGGTCTCCAACGAAAAATATTTACCGTGTGAACATATATGGGAGAACATGTTGGAAAAAAAAAATCCACTTCCACTAATCTTGACCCTTATGACATCCCTAAAGAGGTGAAGAAGATCTTTAGGTTAATGGCAGAATGGACATGGTGCATTGGGAACCCCAATGTAGATAATTCATTTACCAAGTAGGAGGTCTCGGTGAATTAAATTCTAGGAAAAGACATCATGTTTGGGTTCAAGATAAGCAAACCAGGCTGTGTGAAAACAATGGACCCAAATATACTTGGGTGAAGAGAGGCCCTAATGAGCATCTAGTTTTTCAACCATGGGTAAGATAAAAACTCTAGTGAGCCATGTAATTTCATTCTTTTGACCCATTGACATTTTTTGGTGTTGGTGCAAGTGCAAGAGTAACCGTTGGAGGGGACTTATATTTTAATAAACCCTCCATCAAGGGATAATATTTGATTTTATGATCTGTTCATTAACATCTATAGCATGTATTCAAAAGGTTAACATAAACCACCCTTTGCTGGAAATGGATGTCTTCGACTTGGATGTCAATAAATTCTTTAAGGTCCTTAGAGAGGTCAACCTCAACACATAGATGATTTTTGGGGAAGACGACATAGAATTTTTGTTGTTCCATGCAAACAAATTTGCTAACAGGGGCAACTAGTTTTTGTAAAAAAAACCACAACAAAAAAGGGAGGCCAAGAAATTTTGATCGCAATTTCAAGGAGACATCTGTAGTGACAATAATATTATGGTGCCAAGGTTGAAGAACTAAAAGGGTGTTCTTAATAGGACAACCATGGCAATTTGAGGATTAGTAAATTGATAATGGAAAAACTCCTTAGTGAGGTTTTATATATTCTCCACTTTAATACCATGGGGATGTCATGCATTCTAGATCCATTAATGGATGATGGTGTCATTGGGTATACACCTTAGGAAATACTTGATAATGTATGTTGCTCAAGCCATCTGCATGTATTGTCAAAATCTTGCATAGGAAACACAATATCAAGGATGAAAATATTAACTTATGGTACATTGTCAAAATGAATTTGCAAGAGCTCTTGTTTGGAGCAAGAGCATTCTACAACAACAACTTCACCAATGGATGGAGTGTAGCAACAATTAAGACCATATTAAATAAGATTATCCATCCAAAACAAGAAAAATTGCTAAAACAAAAAAACGACAATAATAATAATAATAAAGTGTAGAAAACCAAAAACAAAGATACACAGCAATACATGCAAAACCTAGCTTCTCGAGTATCTTACATGAACAACTTCCCTACCTTCGCTTTTGTTAATTAAATAATTTTAAACATTAATCTCGTTGAGTATGTCCTCTTCGTTAAGGTCGAAGGAGAACAACTAGTTTTTTTTGCAAGGCAACCCCACATTATGGGGTTCCTCAACCAGGCATTGCATAAATTTGAGCATTATTGTATATGCACCACATACAGATTATTGATACGGGTCCCTCCTGGGAGGCTTAGTTAGATCAGTGATCATGGCCTCATCACTGGTCACGGTATAATATTCCGAAGAAATTGAGTGTTTACCTCTCTTTTTTTCGTTGGGGTTTCTCAAGTACAGATACTTAAAGTGAGTAGCTTAAAGTGAGTAGGTTCATGTCAATTTGGGGTAGGTTTTGTTTTTTTATATAAATTGAAGTATTAGGTAATATAATTGATGGTTCATATTTTTCAAATATAATAACAGAAAATCTTCTATACTGTCCATGTCTTCACAGCGACGGTTGTCTGTTTTTTAGTAAACAATCTCCTTTTTCTTTTTTGTTTGGATTCCCACTACACTTGTTGTGAACTAAATGAACTTTTGTATTCCCAAAGAAAGCCGGTGGCATTGGCAATATCCTATTAACAGTGGCCTACTTAAAATACAACAAATTCAACATCTACTTGTTTGAATTCATTTAATTTATTTCATTTATCTTTCGGTAAATTTGCACAAAAAACGTGAAATTGTATAAGACAACACATGACAGGCACGAAAAACGTCGAGACGTCTGATTATGTACCAAAACGCCCACTCACTGCCGTGTAAGGATGAAAGATAATTAACAATTGATTTGACAACAATAGCATCTTAATTTGCAAAGATTAGTCTGCAAAGCGGATGCGAAAATTTCGCGTTGCCAAGTTTTCAACGCACGGCGCTCGTGAATCCAAATCGTGTAATACCACGTTAACCCAATTATAGACCCATAAATTCGGTGTTCGAAGTAACACGTGTATATTCAAATAACGAAATTAGCTTGCCCGTGATACAAGCTTTTATATTTATTTATATATAATTAATTAATTAAGGGAAGGAGAACCATATGTAAGAGATATCAACCAAAGTAACAAATTTATCAAACAATCTAAAAATAATTGTAAAAATAAACTTATTAATTTGATGAGCTGAAGTTGATTGTAAACTTTAACAAATAAAACTAGATAAATGTTTTTCTTTAAAGATAAGGAAATTTAATTTAAGGGAAAGAGGAAGTTGTGACTGTAAAATTTAACAAATAAAACTAGATAAATTTTCCTTCTTAAAAGATAAGGAAATTTAATTAAGGGATAGGGTTGTTTTTTTTATAAGGATAAAGATGGTCTTTTAAAATTGGTAATAAGAATGAAGATGGTTATTGGAAAAAAAGTAAATATATTTTAATTAATAAGGATATATGAATAATTTTTAAATGTGATTGAAATATATGAGGATTAATATATTATTATTTTTATTTTTAAGAGCTAGGTGAATTGGTAGTTGTTTGTCTTGTCATATGTTTACTAAGAAGACACCCAAGTTCAAACCGTAGTAGTTTGCTTTGAATCCTTCAAGTGCATGCTAGACTGATGATAATGGTATGAATCCCAAGCGATTGGTGGTCCTCCTCATGTTGGGTCAACAACAACAAGGTGCAATAAGTTTGGTGGGAGCAATCCCTATGGTTTGAACCCTATATTTATCAAGTACTAAAAATAGTGTGGTTGTAACCAACTCTTCTATCCAAGTATTCTTATACATAAACTTTATTATATTTATAAAGAAAGGTTATCTATAGTATTTTGAAAATGTCAACTTATCTATAGAGAAGGAAATAAGATAAGAGATAATTTAGAAGTGTTTATGGCACCAGTCAACACACCCAAAAAATTTATCCCGAGGATTTTCCACAAGGTAAATCCTCTTTGTTGGACACAGTCCTACTCATACAGGATTTTGATAAAACCTACAACTTTCTTGAGAGTCACACCCTTATTGGGTATTTTTTAGGGAGGATTCCTAGCGACTCGCTATTTCATCAATGGATTCAGCAAGTCTAGCAAGCATATGGCAAAAAATTTGACCACATTCAAAACCTTACTAAAGGTTTCTTTCATTTATAGTTTGCCAAACCTCAACATGTTGTTACAGTTATGAGAAAAGGTTCGTCATATATTAGAAATACACTTTTAATTCTTCAACCCTAAAATTAAAATTTTATAGTCTCTATCAATGTTTCTTTGCGCATCCCTATTTGGGTGGAATTCCCAAGTCTCTCCTTGCCCCTTTGGTCATTCCTACCACAACTTGTCATACCCATTGGCAAGTATGTGTGTATGAAGCCACATAAATTCTATGTTGTGTGGCCTTACAAACACATCTGTATTGAAATTGATCTCTTAGAGGACCTCAAGGATTCTATTCATATTCAAGTTGGTGAAACCTGCTTTCAAAAATGGGTGGTCTGTATAAATATCCCTAAAAATTATTATCACTGTTAGTTTACAACTCACAAGATAAAAGACTGCCCCCTTATGGAGGGTCGATTAAACAATTGAACTCCAATAAAATCATTTGCACCTTCAACCGTAGTTCAATATGCTCCTCCTACTAATGGAGGGCAGGAATGGATGTTTATCACAAGAAAAAATGCTAAATACAACTAACCATAGGCTTCTATGGGAGTTGGTAAAAAGGAGTCTCAATCAAGCTTTAATGCAGTTACTACAAAAGGAACTTCTATTTCTCCTCTTGTTGGTACCTATAATGGTAGTACCCAACAAGTCTCCCTAACCCCTCAAGGCTCCCAAATGTCTCAACCATCACCTATATCAGGGTTCATCCCGTCAAGCGGATGCCCTAGTGAAGTTACTTCATAGAACCCTCATTGTTCTTATAGTCCAGCTAGGGATTCCATAGGCATCCCTCTAGAAAAGTGAAGATAGACATTTTTTTGGGAAAATCATAATAGATTTCTCACAAACACATTTTAATTTCTAGCAAAATTTGAGGACTTTGACGTCATCAAAGGAAACATGATCCTCGATCACGTCTCATGAAGTGCATGTCCTATAATGCGAGGGGTTTAATAGATCCAATATGCAAGTAAATTGTGTGTTAGTATCTAGATGATGTCCATATTAAATTTGATAGTATTGATATTTTATGCCTTCAAGAAGTCAAAGTCACTAACTTCATTTTGTCAAGTACTTGCTCCTTTATCTGGCCTCGAGGTTACACCTTTTATACTATGCATGATATACGCAAAGGAGGGGCAACCATTTACCTTTCAAAAATCTATTGTTCCAAGCTAAACTCTTGGGATGTGACCCTTTCAATCATATTATCTGGGTTGTGATGGAGATCAATGACCATATCCTTGGTGTGCTCAACATCTATGTACTTAACGATGCTAATGACCATTGCACACTTTAGCAATGGGTGACACTCTATCCCCCTACCATTTGGTTCATCTATGGGAACTTCAATATGATTGAATTTCAACATGAGAAGGTGGGTCTTCTTCCCATGCAATGGTCCATTGGGGAAAGAGAAGTGTAGCTTTTCATTAAAGAGAAGTTGAGGCTCTTTGATCCAAATAGTTGCTTCTTACCCTCTTTGTTCCCTACTAATATTTGTTTCACTTGGTTTGACAACCAGCAAGGCAAGATTCATGTGCTAAAAATATTGGATGGAGCCATGCTCTTAGATTATGATATTTTCTCCTTTTAGTGGCCCTCATCCTCTTCCTCATTTGTCTTTATCCACCCTAAGGTCTTTTTGTCTAACCATTCTCTTATTTCCTTTTCCATCCTATTTTCTTCCACCTCCTTCCTCTTTCTCAGTTGTAATTCTACCTTGATACTTCTATTTTGCACCACCCCATGTTGAGAGCCCATATCATCAAATTTGAGGACCTAGTCCCCAAATTGAAAGGGACCTCCAATTGGATTGATTGGTGTTCAATGCACTACCAACTTACTACGCTCGCTAGGGTACAATATTTCTAAGATTTATCATCATTCCAAAGCTACTTTCAAGCAAGAGTTGGATATGGCCTCAACTCAGTTGTAGTCCAATACTTTCAATGAGTAGCTTCTAATGATAGAGCATTATGATTCCATAGGGGCACAAATCAAGATGAGGTTGCATTGGCTTAAAATTGGTGATAGGGTAACCAAGGAGTTCTTCTAGCACCTGCATCCTCACAATCAATTTTTGGGTATTAAAGCCCTTAACATTAATGGAGAGCATGTTTGTAATATTTCTTGTATTCTCTTCACTTTTGAAGAACATTACTAGACTATGTTTGTGGCTTAGTCCCACTCCCATCAATGTTACCAAGCTCTTAAATCCTACCTCTCTGTTGTCCTCGTATAGCTTTCTAAGTCTCAAATAGTTGCTAGTGAAAATACCTTCTCTTTGAAGGATCTAGAGGAAGCTCTTTTTTATATGGCCAACAATGTTTTTCTTGGTCTTAATGGCTTCCCCTATGTGCTCTACAAGTTCCTTTGGGACACTGTCGAACCTCATATTCTAAAATTTTATCAAGAGGTCTTCTCTAGGGGTTCTCTAGGATTTATTGTTAATCAAGAGATTATTAAATTTATGCCCAAGCCTGGTTATCCAGAATCATCAACAATTGAAGGCCTATTACTCTCCTTAACTTTTTCTATAATATCATTTCCAAATCCCTATATTTACGCATCCACCATCTCCTTCCCATGATCATGTAACCAAAGCAAAGTAGCTTCATTTAGGGTAGGTTCATCCTTGACAATATTATTATTGTCTAGGAAGGCATGGAGTGGGCTTGCAATTCTAGCCATGCTTAAAGGTCTTGGTTTTGAGCCCTACTTCATTAGCTCCATGGAGATGTTGTTTTTTGAGGTTTTGACTATTTTATCCATTAATAGGCATAAGTTCTCAGCTATTGGGATCTTTCATTCCATATAATAGGGCTTCCCATTGTCATAATTCTTGTATATCCTCATTTTTGAGGGATTTGGCTATTTATTAGCTCACCATACCACTCAAGGTTTTATTTGAGGAATTTCTCACCTTAGAGGTGAGTCTCAGTTGATAAATGATCATTTTGTCAATGATTATTTCCTCATACTTATTGAGGATGAATATGTTATTCAACAACCTCTTGCCTACTTGGACACTTTTTATATAGCTTCTAGTTCCACCATTTAATGGATAAAGACTCAATGTTACATGTAATCTCTTGGCCCAATGCCCCACTAGCTTAGTGGAGGATCATCTAAGAGGGAAAATCTTAAAATTTTAGGTATTTATTTTGCCTTTAATAGTTTAGCATTAGAGTTATGGAAGTATGTCATTAATAGGGTGGAACATAAACTTACCTAGTGGTCCACCAAGAAGCTCTCTCTTGCTAGTAAATTCTAAATTTTATCAAAGTCCTTGTGGCCACCCATGTTTATTATTCTTCCTATTGGGTCTCATCCAAAAATTGTTGTAAGAATCTTTATAAGCTTCTACAAGACTTTTTATGGTCCTAGAATTATTGCTATGGTTTAGGATTCCACCATGTTGCCTAGAATTATTGTTATCTCCTTAGAAGCCATGGTGGGCTTGGAATTCTCAATACCCAACATCAATTTTGGGCCCTCTATGTTAAGTGGGTCATCAAAGCCATTATAGGTCATGAGGCCTAGAATATTCTCATCCATAACTGTATCTATGAAGGTTCTCCTTTTGGCCATAATAGTTGGGGGAGCATAAGTTTCCCTTTCCTCCTTGTTGCTCTTATGTCTATCAAAGTGATAGGATCCTTTGTCATCAGGAGCATTTGAAAATCTTGGGAGAGTGTTAATACTTGGTTGAGATGGAATAGTTAGAAATTTTGGCATGAAATCTACATCAAACAGATGAATGTCTAGTTGTCACTTGTCATCACCTACCAAGGTTTTCCACTTGCACAATTTTCCTAGGTTCATACACTTAGATTTTTTGCAAAGGTGTGTGGTGCATTACCAATTTATTTTCTCATCCTACTAGGGATTTGGTCCCTTGGGATGCGTTCAAAGTCAAATTTAGGCTTAATCACTCTGATAAGGACACATTTGAGGTCATTAGGGTTGCTCTTCCTAACTCCATATTTCATAAAAATTTTGTGGTTTTGCAATGACCTTGGGGAAAGGACTGAAAGTGGTATGCAGACACTCCCCTAAAAAATTACAAGGCATATTTGGGTTATGAATGGATCTCTCCTTGCCTCCCCATGATTGATAATCTCAATCAATGATGGAAGGTATCTTCCCCTCAACCTGTTTGGATGCGCAGATTCTAGACTATCTAGGCTCCTTTATTGGATTCCAAGATTTTCTATTTTTTTTACAGTATTCTTCACTAAGGGCTTCATATTGGGGAGCATCTCTAGAATTCAGGCATCCCCAACCCTTCTTGCCCTTGCTATATTTAGTCTAAGGACTTTATCCATCTTTTTTTATTCTATTCTCATGCTCATTTCCTTTGGGAGTGGTTTTTTTACATTTTTAGATCCTATTCCTCTGCCATACTTGAGTGGAAGCATATCATTCTAAGAGACCCCCCACCATTGCCAGTTATTTTTATTGAAATGTGACACTTGTTTCATATGACGACCTTGTACAGTATATGAAAAACTAGAAATGACTATATATTTGGTAAGTGTTCTTCCTCTCTTCACATCTCTACTTTTGAGAAATCTAATATTATTTTATTTGTATATTTTTAGTTTACAACTCAGGCTAGTAAGGTGACTATGAAGCTCTCTCATCTTCAATATTTTATTGATCATTGGGAGAACACTTTGTGCATAGTTAGTTGGGTTTCTCATAAGAAGGACTATCCTCGAAGTTGATCTAGGTCTAGGTAGCTTTGTCACTCAACCCCAAATTGCACTCCTACCCCAACTCAAGGTCAAACTCCTTATAGAGTTAGCCCTGGTAACCTAACTACTCAAGTTTCTCCCTTGGATCCTTAGCTCAATGCTTGAATCAAGTTGGGTGCTCTAGTATTTGTTGCCAATGAGGATCAACTTGGGTCCTCTAGTGTTTATCCCTTACAAGAGCTCTTAATTAGGGATTGCCAATTCTATAAGCCCCTCCAAAATGCTAGTGATTCTAAGGAATCTGATAAGGAGGAGTGTGAGGGTGAATCAATTGGTGAAAAAACTAAAGAGCTCTCTAACAATCAAGGAACAAACACCATGGAGGTAATACAGGAGGGAAAGACAAAAAATAAAAAGACAACTCAGAGTAAGGGCTCAGGGGATTGGAAAGTTTGGACTCCCACATAATGGGTTCAAGTAAAAAAAATAAGGGAGAGTAGAGATTCTCCAGGGAAGCCTTCTAAAGTCAAAATAAGGTCTTCCTCTCTAGGCAAGATAAATGATGGTGAAGAAAATCTATGATGGGAGGTACATTCGCATGGAAAGGAATTGACTGGTAGTCTCAAGAATGATGTGCATGCATGTGGGAGCCACTAAGGTAATAGATTTGAGGTTCTGAATATTTATGTGCATCAATGAAGTTAAATATTCTTTCTTGGAATGTAAGAGGGATATCAATCCCATAAAGAAGGAGTTTAGTTTATCATTTTTTACAAAATGTAAAATCTGATGTAGTTTGTTTTCAAGAAGTTAAATTTAGTGGTTTTGCATTAAAGAGTTGTATGGATAGTAGTTTGAAGGGATGTTGGTGGGATTCCTCTCATGATAGTGGCTCTGGAGGAGTTGTTTTAGCAGTAATTCCATAATGGGATTCCTTATTAAAGAATAAGGGAGAGGATACTCAAGGATGGGTAGTGTGGGTAACCTTTTTGATAGCCAAGTAGGTTTTTGGTGTTTATTTAGTATATGCTCCCAATAATTCAAATGATAGAAGCAAGTTATGGGACTGGATGGCCTCTAATATGCCAAATACCAATTGGATTATTTAAGGGGACTTTAATATGGTTGAATGGATAGGGTATAGGGATGGAGGAACAAGAGGATGTGTTGTAGGTGAGGAAAAAGAAAAATGGGCCAAAATGATGGTCTCTTTGTAGGTCTTTGACATAACTTTTAAACAAAAGCACCTAGAAAATAGGGGTTGGTTTACATGGTCTAACATGAGAAGGGGTGTTGATCATGTACAGTCTAGGTTGGATAGATTCTATGTTGATAGCAATTTATTCACTTGTATAGGGCTAGTTAAACGAGTTGATGATATGGATCTCTCAACAATAGGTTATGATCATTTTTCTATTAGCTCAACCATTTACATTGGTAAGGTCTCTGCAATAGATAGTGCTTTGACTTTTAAGTTGAATAGTTCTCATTTGGAATCTGAAGCCTACAAAACTATGATCAAATATGTATGGAACTTGGAACCTAGGCCTAGAGAAAAGTATGGGTGGTTAGGATGGTGGGAAGTAGCAATGAGGACTGTTATATTTTTACAAGGTTTGGGGAGATTGGTGGCCAAAAAAAGGAGGGGTAAAATCAATTGTTTAAGAAAATCACTAGAAAATGCAAGAAGGGAATTGGAATTGGATCCTTCAAATATTCAATTACAAGAAATAGAAATAAGCAAAAATAAGGAAATTAGAGGGTATGAAGACTATGTTGGTAGAGGAGTGAGAATCAGGAGTAGGCTCAATTGGATTAAACAAGGTGATACACCCTCTCAGTTATTTTTTGGTCACATCAAAAGCAATATTGCTTTTGAAAGGATAGTAGATTTGCAAGCAGATGATGGTTCTCTTGTTGAAGAGGAATATGAGATCAAATCTATATTTGAATCTCATTTTAGGAAGATATATGTGGAGTATCCTTGCATATGAAGGTGTGTTTCTAGCTAGAGAAGAAGTTAAAAAATGTGTACCTAGGAATGTTTTCAGTTTTGAGAATGACAATATGGTGGAGGATTTCACTAAGGATGAACTTTATACTGCTCTTTATCTTATGGGCAATGGTAATTCCCCTGGTCTAGATGGACTCCCTATAGAATTTTACAAGAAAATGTGGGAAGTGATTGGTAATGATTACACAATGATGGTGCAGGAAATTTTTGACAAAGGTATGTTATCTCTAGGATTGAATCAAGGGTTGATTAAATTGATCCCTAAGAATAATAGGAAGGACATGATTGGAGGTTGGAGGCCCATTACTTTGCTCAATGTCTCATACAAAATTTTGGCCAAGGCACTAGCTCTTAGACTAAAACCTATAGTAGTAAGAATTATACGACAAGAGCAAACAAGGTTTGTTAAAGGAATATTTATATTAGACATCGTGTTGTCCGTATGGGAGACAATGGAGTGGGCACAAGGAAGCAATCAATAAGAATTATTTTTGAAGATATATTTTGATAAGGCCTACAATAGGGTTGATTAAAAATTTATTTTTAATATGTTGGAGTGGTTGGGATTCAACAAAATAATGGTTGGGAGGATCAAGGTGTTGTTCTTGTGTGCCTCAAAAAAGGTAATGGTTAATGGTAAGCTTTCATAATCTATTACTTTGTTTAAGTAAATTAGACAAGGCTACCCTCTAGCCCCCTATCTTTTTGTGTTGATTGTTGATGCTTTGGGATATCTATTAGAAATGAGAATGAAGGCAGGGAATTTAAGAGGTATCTTGATTCTATAGGATATAGTTATTAACAATCACTTTGTAGATGATTTTTTTATTTCAGTCCATTGAAAATACTATATGCTCCCTTGATAAGTTTTGCTTGGCATTAGGTGTCAAAATCAGTGAATCTAAATCTAAATTTTGGTTAGTTGGTGTTGATTTCTTACCAAAGGGCTTTTCCCCTACGTGGAAATATATTGAATATGGTGAGATTGTTAGATATCTTGGAATACCATTTGGTAAGAGAGTCTCGTTGGTTGATATGTGGAATTGATGCTTGGCTAAATTTGAAAAAAAATAGGTATGGAAAAATAGGTTACTTTTGTTTATGGGTAAGCTGGTGGTGGTGGAAAAAATTATGCAGGTTTGTCATCTTTACTATTCTTCCTATTGGCTGCCTAATACTTCACAATACATGAGGCTTGAGAAGATCATTTGATCATTTCTATGGTCCAACTTTGATGGCTCAAATAAACTACTACTTATAGCATAGAAATATTGCACCATTCCTAAAGAAGATGGAGGTTTGGGGCTCTTGGATATTCATACTCAGGGTAAGGTTCTAGCTACTAAGTGGATTGTGAGGGCTTTGGAAGGGAATGAAGGGTGGAAATTTTTGTTACGACATAGAATTCAGACTTGTACTCATATTGATGGCATTAAGAGCTCCTTCCATTTGGAGGACATAATTGGCAACCCGTGGAAGTTTAAAATAGGTGGTAGTATTCTTATTAAAAGAATTTGGGAGGCATGGAAGTCGGTTGCCCATGTGTTGCATTGGGAATTTCTTGATGATAGGAGAGGTTGGGTGCTTCCTTATAGGTCAATTTGGTTATGGAAAGAGAATGGGGAGTATGCTTCTGACAGGCCAAGACTCCATTGTAAGCGGTTGGTAAAAAAAGGGGTTCGATGTTGGGCAGATTTATGGAATGTTGACACTGGTGATTGGTCCTCTTGGTTTGACTTGGTTTTTAAGTACAAGTTGCAGTACTCTGATAAAGATGTTATCACCCAAATTCACTCTCTTTTGCCATCTTATCAGCTTTACAATTTTAATAGAAGACTGCGAAGACCTGTCTGAAAATATTGGTGTCTGAAAATATTGGTGGTGGAAGTTTGATTTCCGTATACTTCAATTTAAATCTACTAAGATTTATGAAGCTTTCTTGATTAACACCCCTATAGATATTATATTGAATCACAGATGGAATGTCAACTTCACCTTAAAAAATGAAATCATCTCACATGCATCCTCCAGGAATCATCTCCTCTGCCCGGCTTGTAGGAATGCCGTTAAATCTTTGTCGAATTGCTGGAAATACGCATCGCCCACTGCCTCCTTACCCTCACTTGACACGTAAACGCGGTATCCGCTCCACGGAGGAGAGCCTCTATCTTCAATACTCTCGGGAACCTGCATCATTCGTTCAGTTAACTTCATAACAAATGATAAATTTAGGTATTTTTGCAGATATGGAAATGAATCATGCATAGTATTCCCTAAGGATTTCCACTCCCTACCCACCCGTGAAAGCCAATGCAGACTTGTAGAAGAATGACAAAAATGCAAGCTTTTTCGTGGGAAAAGACGTCCGAAATGCGATCCGGAGACAGCTGCTGCAAAGTATGATTTCGTTGCCAAAGGCTTCAGATGGGTCTCTATGTCTTTGTCTTTGTCTGCATCTCCTCCTCCTGACTGCCATGGAGGCAACATCCGGAACAGAGAATTGAAATCGTTAGATGGAAGGTCACTGAAGTAAACCTGAAATTCTGGCATCTCAGTCGTAGAATTTCTATTGCTTGTGCAGATGCACTGCAAAGCTTTGACGATGGTGTCTGCCACCAGGAGAGTATTCGTCCCCGTCCCACACCCCAAATCTGCTATACGAATTACCCCTCCTCCAAACAGCATTTCTAACCTCGTATTCTCGTAAATGAGACGCTCCAGAATTGGCTTGACCGTTTGGACAATCTTTCTCTACAGTTTAGTTATTTTAGAACATTAATATTAATATATGCTCTGGCTTGACCGTTTGGACAATCTTTCTCCACAGTTTAGTTTTTTTAGAACATTAATATTAATATATGTGAGCACCGTAAATCTCCTCCATAATTAATGCCCAAATTTTTAAAGCAAGTCAAAGATTTAATGCTAATTTGTGCGTAGAGGTAAAGGTAGAGATACCTGAGCCGCAGAATTACAAACATAACTGGAATCCCCGTTTCCACCTTTCATTGCAAGCACTTTCTCCAGGGGCCGTGGTTGAGATTGACATTTGACCTCTACCATTGCTTGACCCTACTAACACTAAGGCTCACTTACCTTTTGCTTCAGCTTCTACTAATGGCCTTGAGTGTAGACTGTCTAGACTCTCCAGAATAGACTAAACTCAATGCTGATGAACTCCATTTAAAGCATTTATTTATAGGCACTCCAACGTTATTATTCCCGTACTCCACTAAGCGATAGACGCAGTTGCGTACACGGACGCATTGTCGTCTGTTCTCAACGTCCCAAATATTCACTAACCCTCAGCCTCCTGATTTCTCCCCTTCTCGGGTCCTTTTCAGTCCTTTTAAGGCTTTAGAACATTAAGTTTTCTGATAAGGAGAGTTCTTTTAAACTAATAAGCTCCTCCGACATCTATAGAGGTTTGTATAGGTTGAGTCTATTCGATCCAGCTGCTATGTCATCACTATGACAAATATGGTCGCATGTCTATTGTCTGGATTAGACAAAATTTAACAGTGTGTAGGCCGTATTCCATTTTTTTTTTTTTTGACTCTAGGCAGTGCTCGAAATTAAAGGTAGAGTAAATTTGTCGAGTGACAAAATTTATTAATTAAAAAATTCTCATATAATTTGCTTAAATATTTTAACATTTATAATTGATAATAAGAATGTGTTATTTAAGACACTGGCAATTAGATGTTTGATGGAGGTTAAAACCTAGGGTAAGGTGAGGAAAGGAAAAGCTTCTTTGGTGGTCTTAAATGTTTTTATAACATGTATGAAAAATTGAAAGCATTATTTCAAGATTTATCCTATTTTAATTTATACATATAAAACATTATATTATGTCAAAATATCCGCTACAAGTTAACTTTCATTTAAATTATCATCTTGTAAAATATTTGATAAATGTTAATAACATTTAAGCCTAATCATTTTTATAATGTAAGTACATATTTAGAATGCGTCGACCACAAATCAAACCCAAAATAATGTCTTGTCAAACTGACGTACAGCTCTGTCGGAAAGAGCGACTCTGTGGTTTCTCTCGATTCAACGTTGCATGAAAGCAAAAGATTCGGCTGATTTTTGATTAAACATCCCCACCTTCACTTTCCTTAAATAAATTATTTTAAACATTAGTCTCTCTGAGTCTGTCCTCTTCGCTAAGGTCAAACGAGAACAACTAGAAATTTTACACGGCAACCCCACATTATGGGATTCCTCAACCAGGCATCACATAAACTTGATTATTATTGTATATGCACCACATACAGATTATTGTTGCTATCAACTTTAACCTTTAGTGAAGTAAAACCTTTTTTAATAATATTTAGTACATGTTCAAAAATAGCAAGCGTGCCACATTACGCTATATATTATTATCACAAGTCATATCTAGGTGTTCTACACCAAATTAAACCTGCATCTGCCGCGTTGGAAGCACCCGCCATCAGGCACGTTAACCCTCTCCTCCTAAAAGTTTGACTCCAAAGATTAGATCAGTAGGTAGCGAGATGGGTTTCTTTAATATAGTTCATTAAATAGTTTAAATTTTATTAAATTTTTTAATAGTTTAATTTTAAAAAAATAAATAAATGGGTTTCTTTAATATAGTTCATTAAATAGTTTAAATTTTATTAAATTTTTTAATTTTTTTAATAGTTTAACTTAAAAAATAAATCGGTAAGTAACAGTAAAATGTTGATGGATGTTGATGGGTGAGTAACAGTAGAGTGTTGATGGGTTTCTTTAACATGATTCGTTGAACGGTTCAAATCCTATTAAATTCGTCTGAGGATTGCAAGCCAAAAAAAACAACTCTCGAGTTTACCGTCATCGTCCCACTCTAACTTGCTAGAAGAAGATAAGCAATACGAGGAACACGTTACGCGAGAGACGTGTCGGCGGCAAGGCCAAACGAGATCTGTAGACTAAATGACGGAGAGATTTTATTAAACGCAAACCATAAAAAAACATGAAATAGAAGATAAGCGTCTGGCCTCAACTGAAGTTTTAATTTTTTAATTTTTGCCGAAGTCAGGGAGCGGGAGCGAAGTGCGAAGGAGGGAGGGTTGCGCACGGACCGAGGTGCGTAGTTTGGGTTGCGCACGGACTCAGGTGCACAGTCGGGTTGCACACGGACCAAGGTGTGCAGTCGGGTTGCGCACGGACGAAAGTGTTAAGTCCAGCAAATGCTCAGTCAATGCCTGATTGAGCTGGTTAAAGGCAGCGAAGTCCGACTTCGCTGCGCAGTCGGGTGGACAGCTCCAGACTTAGCCAAATTTCTGCTTTGCGAGCTTTTGCTGTCCGGAGGCTTGCGCGGCTACGACGTTGGTTTGCCTGGCTCGGCAAGAACTGTACGAGAGGAGAGAAACACCGAATCTGAATGCAATATTTCAGATCTGAGCTCAAACTTATAGAACCCGAAAGAAAACGCTCTGAGGCGATTATACAGACAACAACTGATTTTGTGCCGACAAAGATAACCGCAAACCCTACAGATGCCTTAAACAACAACAAATTTTATTCATATAAGACGAGGGTTACAAAAGTCCTCAACTGAGGAAATACAAACATCTGCAGACTAAAGTTGCAGGATAAACTGAAAGGGAAAACAAATGTCGAGTCTGCTGCTCGGACATTAAACAGATGAGCTACACTGCTCATTGAAACAATCTCGTTCGCTACTCTGCGAATGACTGCTTTTTCCAAGTTTCCCCCACTCTCCTCTCTCTTCGCTCTCTTTCCACCGCTTCCTTCCACACTTTGTTTGAAGACTCGAACTGCCTTATATAGCCGCGGGGAGAGGAAGATAGGGGTTGTCCTCTGACAGGTTCTGACAGACCCTCAACTAGGGTTTCTGACCAATCGCCGAACTGGCATTAAATCGTCGAACTGGCATTAACTTCTACGACGATCGGATCTGTCAGACGTCACATCTGTCAGAGGGCACGTGCGACGTCAAGTCAAAGGTTTTGTCGGGATCCCCGACTATGCGAGCGCAGTCCGACTTTGCCCAAGTTCGGAGCGTAATTTGGCGAAGGCGTGAAATCTGGATTAATATTTCTAACACCCTTCTTTAAGCCTGATTTCACGAGCGCTTTGACTCCAAGCTACTCATTCAATCTGCTGAAGTCTTCCTCCTTCAAAGGCTTCATGAAAATATCTGCCAACTGCTCCTTGGATCTACAAAACTGCAGTTGAATTTCTCCGGACTTCACCAACTCTCTGATGAAGTGATAACGAATATCGATGTGCTTCATCCGGCCATGGAACACGAGATCCTTTGATAGTGCGATGGCCGAATTGTTATCACAAAAAATTATTGTCGTGCCTTTCGAAGGATAGTTCAGTTCACTCAGAACTCTTCGTAGCCAAACTTCCTGGCATGCGGCTGACGTGGCGACGACATATTCTACTTCGATTGTGGACAACGCAACGATGGGTTGCTTCTTGGACGCCCATGAGACTGCCCCTGATCCGAGATGGAAAGCATACCCGGAGGTGCTCTTTCGATCGTCGGTGTTGCCAACCCAGTCATTGTTTGTGAAGCCCACCAGTTCCAACTGGTCTTATCTGGCATAAAATAGGCCATTGTTTCGCGTCCCGTTGACATAGCGCAAGATCCTCTTGCCTGCTTGCCAGTGCGTGTCCTTCAGAGTCTCCATAAAATGGCTGATCAGACTGACTTCGAACATCAAATCTAGTCGAGTTGTAGTCAAATACATCAGACTGCCAACTAGCCTCTTGAACAACGTTGGATCTACATTCCTCCCTGAATCCAACTTGCTCACCTTCAAACCTGTGGCTATAGGTGTGATGGTAGGTTTGTTGTCCTCCATCTTGAACCGCTTCAGGACATCCTTCGCATACTTGCCCTGAGAAATGAAGATGCCATCTGCCGATTGGTCAACTTCAATGCCGAGAAAATACTTCATCAGCCCTAAGTCCGTCATCTCGAACTCCTTCTTCATGGCTGTTCTGAACTGGTCGAACAGGACATTGTTGTTGCCAGTATAAATCAAATCGTCCACATACAGGCAGACGATAATGAGCTCACCTACTTCATTTGTCTTCATGTACAAGGTGTGCTCATATGGGCATTTGACAAACCCATTTTCTTGAAAATAATTGTCAATCCGGTTGTACCAAGCCTGGGGCGCCTGCTTCAAACCGTACAGGGCCTTCTTCAGCTTCAGGACTTTGCCCTCCTGGCCTTCAATTTCGTAACTTGGTGGTTGGTCTATGTAGACCTCTTCCTCCAACACTCCGTTGAGGAAGGCCGACTTGACATCCATCTGGTACATCTTCCAACCCTATTGGGCCACCAATGCCAGGATCATCCTGACTGTGTCAAGTCGGGCTACAGGCGCATAAACCTCATGGTAATCGATGCCTGACTTCTGCTTGTAACCCTTCACCACTAGTCTGGCTTTATGCTTGTCAATGTCTCCTTGGGCGTTGAACTTTGTCTTATACACCCACTTGACCCCAATGGTCTTCTTCCCTACTGGAAGATCTGTCAGCTGCCATGTATCATTCTTTTCAATGGCTTCAATCTCCTCGTCCATCGCCTACACCCACTTCTGATTTTGACTTGCATCTTCGAACTCTACTGGATCAACTTTAGTAAAGAATGCAAAGTCAAAGTACTCTTCATCTACATGGGTTTGGGTTGCCTCATAGATTTCTTGCAAGCTCCTTGTCTTCGCTGGTGTCACCAGGTTCTGGATTCTACTTGCACATGGAGGCGACCGAGATGGAGTGGTTGTGCTACTGCTGGCACCGCTATTGCTACTGGAGGTTGTAGGTGGCTGCACACTTCCTTCTTCCAAGTCAACAGACTCTACCACTACTGGCTCTGACCGGCCAGTCTTCGACTTCCAGTTCTAGGCTTCATCTTCAAGAAACTTCACATCACGGCTGATGATGAGCTTCTTCGTCATAGGGTTGTACAACCTATATGCCTTTGCCTGCTCACTGTACCCTGTGAAAATGCACTTCTCAGCTCTATCATCCAACTTTTACCGCTTCTCTTCTGGAACATGTGCATATGCAATGCACCCGAACACACGCAAGTGAGCCACACTTGGCTTCACACCGCTCCAAGCCTCCTGAGGGATTTTGTCCTTCACGCTTTTGGTGGGACATCTGTTCAGCAGGTAGATTGCACATGTTACATCCTCTGCCCAAAATTCGTGCGGCAATCCCTTCACCTTCATCATGCTTCATGCCATCTCCATGATGGTCCGGTTCTTCCTCTCAGCTACGTCGTTTTGTTGTGGCGTGTATCTGGCAATGAACTGCCTTCGAATTTCGTGCTGCTTGCAGTAGTTATGGAATTCATTGGAGATGTATTCACCTCCGCCATCTATCCTGAGAGTCTTGATCTGATATCCGCTCTGTTTCTCCACTAGAGCCTTGAACTCCTTGAATCTGGCAAATGCTTCTGACTTCAGCTTGATGGCATAGATCCAAGTCTTTCGGCTGAAGTCATCTATGAACGTTAAGAAGTATTTGTTGCCGGAAAACGTGCTGGTCTGCATCGGACCACAAATGTCTGAGTGCACCAGCTCCAATGGCTGTGATGCTCTCCAAGACTGACCGGAAGGGAACGAATCCCTATGTTGTTTGTCGACTAAGCAACCCTCACAAAATTGATTTTGCTGCTCTATCAGGGGTAAACCCTTCACCATCTGCTTCTTGTGCAGTTGATTCAGGCCACTGAAGTTCAAGTGACCAAATCTGAGATGCCACAACTAGGTAGCATCTTTCACAACTGCACTCAGAGACATCAATGATTCATTCTGAATCTACAGTGAAAACATTTTATTCTTCGTCATGGACACCGTAGCAATCTGCCCATGCGACTTGTCTCTGATGGTGCAAGCTCCATCTTTGAACTGGACCGTATGTCCCTTCTGCATGAGCTGTCCAACGCTCAACAGGTTATGCTTCAGGCCAGGCACATAGTAGACCTCACAGATCTGCTTTCATTCGCCGTGCCTGGTGCGGATGAGGATATTTCCTTTCCCCATTATGGGAACCTTGTTGTTGTTCCCCATCTTCACCTCGGACTGGACTATTTCATCCAGTTGGGAGAACATCTCCTTGTTCCCCATCATGTGGTTGCTGCACCCACTGTCTAAATACCAGACATTCTTTTGGCACTCCTCCTCAATGTTGCAAGTCAACAACACATTTCCTCCTACTGCATTTTTGGTTTCATCCGTGTAATGGGCTTGCTGCTGGTTCTCCTTGGCCATCCATTTTCTGCACTGTGAGATGTAATGGCCGAACTTCTTGCAAAAATAGCACTGGACCTTTGACATGTCCTTCTTCTGACCAGATCCAGCTTGCTGATTTTTTGAACTGCCTCTTCCACCTTGCTGATGGAAATTACAGTTGGTCTCTCCTTCGCTAGGGTTTGACCATCCTCCTTGCTTTTTGCCTTTCCCACGCTTGCCTCTACCTCTTCCTCCATGAGAACTAGAGGTGCCATGGTGGGAATCTTGTCTGCCGTTGTCTCGGAATGAGACCTGAGCCCTGAATGCTTGCTCCAGAGAGGTCTGAGACGAACGGCTCAGCCTCTGTTCATGTGTCTGCAATGAACCCATGAGCTCGTCTGTCGAGAGGGTTGTCAGATCCCTCGACTCTTCGATTGCTATCACAACCGAGTCAAACTTGGTAGGCAGACTTCTGAGAATTTTCTCCATGATTCTCTGGCTCTGCATAATTTCTCCGTTCAACCGCATCTAGTTGATAATGTCCGTCGTTCGGGTGAAGAAATCACTCATGGACTCGGACTCACTCATCTGTAGATTTTCAAACTCCCTCCTAGGCATCTGCAGCTTCACCAACTTTACCTTATTGGTGCCCTGGTACGAGCTGGCCAGAATCTCCTAGGCTTGCTTCGCCTTGGTGGTTGATGCGATCCACGGGAAGATGGACTCCTCGACCATTTGCATGATGTAGAAGAGGGCCTTCTGGTCCTTCTTCGTGTTCTCTTTCAACAGGTCCTTGTCTGCTTGAGAGAGGGCGGCCAGTGCTACTGCATCTACTAGTTCTGGGTAGCAATTCTCGACTAACTCCCACAACTCCTGAGATCCAAACAGGATCTTCATCTGGATGCTCCAGTAATCGTAATTCTTTTCGTTGAAGCACGGGATCTGCAACTGCAAGTTGTTGCTACTGGAAGCCATTCTGCTTCGGTCTCCACATCAAGGGATCAGTGGCTCTGATACCAATTTGAAGTTTTAATTTTTTAATTTTTGCCGAAGTCAGGGAGCGAGAGCAAAGTGCGAAGGAGGGAGGTCCCGAAGTCGGGTTGTGTAATCGGGCTGCGTAAGCGCAGTCGGGTTGTGCTCTCAAATATTGCACAGTTGAGTTATGCACGGATCGAGGTGCATAGTTGGGGTTGCACAGGGATCGAGGTGCATAGTCAGGTTGCGCACGGACCAAGGTGTGCAGTCGGGTTGTGCATGGACGAAAGTGCTATGTCCAGTAAATGCTTAGTCAACGCCCGACTACGCTGGTCAAAGGCAACAAAGTACGACTTCGCTACACAGTCGGGTGGACAGCTCCAAACTTAGCCAAATTTTTGCTTTGTGAGATTTTGCTGTCCGGAGGCTTGCACGGCTACGATGTTGGTTTGCCTTGCTTGACAAGAACTATACGGGAGAAGAGAAACACCAAATCTGAATGCAATATTTCATATCTGAGCTCAAACTTATAGAACCCGAAAGAAAACGCTTTGAGGCGATTATACAGACAACAACTGATTTTGTGCTGACAAAGATAACCGCAAACCCTACAGATGTCTTAAACAACAACAAATTTTATTCATATAAGACAAGGGTTACAAAAGTCCTCAACTGAGGAAATACAAACATCTACAGACTAAAGCTATAGGATAAACTAAAAGGGAAAACAAATGTCGAGTCTGCTGCTCGGACATTAAACAGATGAGCTGCACTGCTCACTGAAACAATCTCGTTCGCTACTCTGTGAATGACTATTTTTTCCAAGTTTCCCCCACTCTCCTCTCTCTCCGCTCTCTTTCCACCACTTCCTTCCACACTTTGTCTAAAGACTCGAACTGCCTTATATAGCCATGGGGAGAGGAAGATAGGGGTTTTCCTCTGATAGGTTCTGACAGACCCTCAACTAGGGTTTCTGACCAATCGCCGAACTAGCATTAACTTCTTTGGCGATTGGATTTGTCAGACATCACATCTGTCAGAGGGCACGTGCGACGTCAAGTCAAAGGTTTTGTCGGGATCCCCGACTGCGTAAGCACATTTCGACTTCACCCAAGTTCGAAGCGCAGTTTGGCAGAGGCATGAGATCAGGATTAATATTTCTAACATCAACGAGGAGCTTTCATCAAACCATAAAAAAAACATGAAATAAAAGATAAGCGCCTGGCCTCAACAAGGAGCTTTCATCTTCTTTTTCATGTTTTTTTTGGCTTGCAATCCCCTAAATTAAGACGAATTTAATAGCATTTGAACCGTTCAACGAATCATGTTAAAGAAACCCATCAACACTCTATTGTTACTTACTGATTTATGTTTTAGATTAAATTATTAGAAAGATTAAAAAATTCAATAAAATTTAAACCATTTAACGCACTTGGGGTGCAATGCAAGGGTTGAGGCTTTAGCTCTTCTTTGGGAGGTCCAAGGTTCAAACCGCGGCCTGGGTGAGTGTGTGAGGGGTGGGTGTGGTGGCTTTGTGTTAATTCTATATTAAAGCTCTCAAATCTACCAAGGATCATGGTTAGGAGAAGACTGCTGTACAACGGTCATAGAGATTTCTCACAATAACCTAACCCACCACAAAAAAAATCCATCTTCTACCTATTGATCTATTCCTTTGAAGTCAAAATTTTAGGAGAGGGTTAACGTGCCTCATGGCGGGTGCTTTTACGGGTTTAATTTGGTGTAGAACACCTAGATATGACTCATGATAATAATCGATAGCGATTTTTGAACATGTACTAAAAATTATTAAAAAAGGTTTTACTTCACTAAAGGTTAAAGTTGGGAGCAGGTCAAGGTTGCCAAACGGTTTGGGATTATGTGATGGCCTCACTAGAAGCAGTACAAGGTTCAAAAGATATTTGAGTGTTTACCTCTCTTTTTTTGTTGGGGTTTCTCGATAACAAATTCAACATCTAATTGTTTGAATTCAGTTAATTTATTTCATTTATCTTTTGGTAAATTTGTACAAGACAACAGAGGACAGGCACAAACAATGTTGAGATTGTATAAGACAACACATGACAGGCACAAAAAACATTGAGATTGTACAATACATGAGAGGCACAAAAAAACGTTAAGACGTTTGATTATGTAGCAAAACGCCTGCCGTAGAAGGATGAAATATTTTTAACAATTGATTTGACAACAATAGCATCTTTTTGCAAATATTAGTCTGCAAAGCGGATACGAAAATTTTGCGTTGCCAAGTTTCAACCGTGATATATATAAAAGTAGAGTTGATATTTTCTTCTTAGTAGGCAGCAACTCTATAACGTTTTCAACGCATGGCGCCAAGTGCTTATCCAACATGGGGTAGGACACCAGACAAGAAATATCAACACAAAAAATTAAAGGGTTTGCGGCAAAGGGTTTTTGCAGAGCAAGGAGGGTTTGTGGTAGAGTATTGTATTAAGCATCTATTTCATCGGGTTTACGGCAAGATACTAAAGCAGGACTGAAGCAGAGCACGGGGATACTGAAGCAGAGCCGATAGAACGGAGAAGATTTGAACTGTACACTGAACCAGACAAGAAATATCAGCACAAAAAAATTAAAGGGTTTGTGGGAAAGGGTTTTTGCAGAGCAAGGAGGGTTTGTGGCAGAGTATTGTACTAAACATCTATTTCATCGGGTAAGTATATTTTTTTTGTCCTCTTTCGATTTATAAAACAATTTAAGTAGGTAGGAGAAATACATTCGTTATAGGGGTTTGTGGCATAAGGTTTTATTATCAGCAAGGGTTTGTAGCAAAGGGTTTACAGAGCAAGGAGGGTTTTATTACACATTTATTTCATCGGATCAATAGTACAGAGGGTTCTCCTATAAAGGGTTTGAAAATGGAAGAAGGGAAGCAACAACTGCAAGAACCAATATATGTCAATGAGAAACAATATTGGAGGATATTAAGGCGTAGAAAAGCTCGAGCAAGGGCAACAACAATGAGAAGGGCATTCAAAAAATAAAAATAAAAAATATTCTACCACATAAATAGGTGGAGAATAAGGAACAATCAAAGGCAAATCATGAAAATGAATTTTCAGATGAGGAAGAAACTTACAGTCCCACAACCACACCACTCATGTGGGTATGTGCAAGAGCTAATGAAGATGAAAGAGAAACTTGAAAGCATGGAAAGGAGGGAGAAATTAAGAGAAACTAAATCAGATGAGGTTATAAAAACCATTCGAAGGCTGGAAAAGGAAAACAACCAACTCAAGGAGCAAGTGTCAAAGCTACAAAACCTTGCAAACATGGGTCAACGTGAATGGCATGTCCTCAAACAAGCCATCCATACCCCAATCAATGATGCAATAGAGGTGGAAAAAACAAATGCAAATCAAATAAAAGAGGTATAGAAAACACTCCAAAACATTGAAACAAGAGAAAATGAGCTACGAAATGAATTAGCAAAGGCAAAGACATGGTCTCAAGTAGTAAAAGAACCAATCAATCAACAAAAAGAGTTGATAGAGAAGTAAGTAAAAATTCAAATAACAGAAGAGAAAGAAAGACATGAGAAGTGAACAAATATAATCATCAAAGGGTTGAAATATTATGGAGACAGGGAAGACACAAATCGTTTAACCAGGGACTTCTTGTCAGATCGATTACAATGGAAGGGTCAGTTAAAAAAAGTAAGCAGAATTGGTAGTTTGAGAGAAGGAGGCAGAGATAGACATATTCGGGTCACATTGATGAGCTACGAGGATAAAATAAGGTTACTAAAAAATAGAGGCATGCTGAGAGGGTCACAATTTTATTTAGATGATGACCTAACATTTTTATAGCAGGAAGAAAGAAATAAGGAATGGGAAAAGGTGAGGGCAACAAGGAATGAAGGGAAACAGGCATATTTAAGAAATGGAAAGGCATACATCACATCTAAACAAATCCAAAACAAATAGGAAGTATGGCCCGCCCGGGAACATCTTACAATGGTAAGTTGGAACTGTAGAGGTTTCCCTTGGAGAAGAGGACCCGGGTTAGGGCCCATTGCTAGAGACAAAGGTTTTATCATATTGACAGAAACACATGTACACGATGGATGTAGGACTCCATAATTTGTGGGATACAAAAAAATAGCAATATGGAATAAAGCAGCAGAAAATGGCAAAGGACATGGGGGTATTATGGTTTTAATAAAAGAGGAATGGGATAGGGTCATTAAAATTGAAAAACAAGATGAAAAAAAATAGTACATCTGGATAAAGATCCTAGAAAATAAGTCGGTTATTAGCATAGCAACATGTTATTTTGCTCCCAAGAATTTTAAATTCTATAAGAAACATGACCTTAACAGAGAAGACCCATACTCCTCCCTAAAAAGAGACATTTCAATATACAGTAAGTTGGGGGAGATTATATTAATTGGATATTTCAATGCAAGGACAACAAATAAGCAAGCTAACATTCCAGAAGGTAACGAAGATATTGAGATTAATCCTCTTTGGATTCCAGAAGAGGAAAATCAATAGGGGGCCAGGATTTCAGAAGATGAGCATGGAGCTATCACGCAATATGGAGAAGAGTTGTTAGGTCTTTGCAGCATATATAATTTGATTATTTGCAATGGGATGAACAAATGGAAAAATTCAGGAAAGTATACATGCAAAACATATAAGGGACAAAGTGTAATAGACTATGTAATATGCTCACGGAATTACATACCAAAAATAGAGGAGCTAGAAGTGGAATATTATCCAGTGGAACTTAAGTCAGATCACAACCCAATTGTTATGAAACTTCGAATGCATGGAGACAAACCAAGGTAAAAACACTTGTAAGGCAATCAAAATAAATATCCTCACAAGGGAAATTCTCTTAACAGATGAAAAACGATATAATTTTAGAGCAGTATTAAATAATAAGTTACAGGAAATGGAAGAACTACATCACAGTAGTAGAGATTATAGTAAGAGTGAATGGTTAATGCATGTTATTCAAGAAGCTCTAAACAAATGCAAGAGAGCTAAACCTAAAAATAAAGAAAGGAATAGCTTCCCAACCAACCCATGGTTCGATGAAGATTGCAAAAAAATACGAAGATTAATAAAGGAACCAACGGGTAAAACAAGAGCAAACAAAAAAGCATATGAGAAACTAGTAAGGGCAAAAAATAATAATACACTAGAACAAGGAGGAAAGAATTGATTTATTTAGGGAAGCATGAACCAAAGAAAACTAAGCGTGAAAAGGATGCAAACTAAAAATAACATAACAGTTAATCAGTGGTTGGAGTATTCAAAACAATTGTATCAGCGTAGTAACCAGTAGGAGACACCCCCTACTATCATTGTCAAGAAAGAACTTTTCACAATTGAAGACATTATTCAAGGGATAAAAAAGTTAGCAACTGGTAAAGCCCGTGACATAGACAATCTTCAAGCATAGCATATAAAATGGGGGGTAGATATCTTGGCACCGCAAATCAAAGAAATTTTCAATGAGGTCATACAAAATGGCTTCCCGACTGAGTGGACAACTAGCTTGACCATTCCTTTGTTTCCCGACTGAGTGGACAACTAGCTTGACCATTCCTTTGTTTAAAAGTGGAGATGTAAATAATCCCTCAAAATATTGAACTATCATGATCAACCCTCTCTTTGCAAAGTTGTTTGGGAGTATGATAGAGTGTAGGATCAACATATGGGTAGAAGAAAAGGTAAATAGAGCAAAGGGGCAAGCAGGTTTTAGGCCCAAGCACTCAACTATTGATCATTGTATCACACTCAGACACATAGTGGAAAAAATATGGGACAAAAAATAGGAGGATTTTTTCTATTTTGTAGACTTCAAAAAGGCATTTGACATAGTGCCAAGGAAAAAATTATGGAGCAGAATGGAAGAGCTAGAGGTTCCAATTCACTACAGGGCAGCAGTTCACAGACTATATGAGCATGTAAAGGCTATAATCGGAACACAGGAAGGGTTATCTGAATGTTTTGGTAGTGACATAGGTGTCAAACAAGGTTGCCCTCTATATCCGACCTTATTTGGGTTGTACATTGACAAGTTAGAAGAATGGATAAAAAAATTTGGGGGAGAGGGTGTGCATTTAGCCAAGTATGTGGTAAAACTCCTCATGTATGCAGATGATGTAATTATTGTGGCCAAAATAGCCAAAGATCTAGAAGATCATCTTCAAGCTCTAGAACTCTTTTGTAAAGAAGTTGGGATGCAGGTGAACACGAGCAAAACAAAAATTATGATTTTTCAGCAAAAAATAAGAAGCAACAACTCAAATTTCAGTTTGCAGGAGAACCGCATGTAGTAGTAGAATACAAATACCTGGGCATAGACTTTCATGACAAAATTAATTTGAATACATGTAGGATGAAAAGAACTCAAAGTGGCTGGAGAGCACTATATGCACTTCAAAATAGGTGTAGGAATGTCAAGTTGTGGGACTGGAAGACCACCAAGGTCTTATTTGGCCTACTTGTTACACCGATTCTGTTGTATGGTTGTGAGGTATGGGCTAGTGGAACAACAAATGCAAAATGGAGGCAAATAGAAAGGATTTAAAAATATCTAATCACAAACTTTATCAAAATTAAGGCCACAACCCCTTATGAAATTATTCTAGCTGAAACTGGAATGTTCCCTTTAGAAGCAATTGCTATGACCAAGCTGTTATGTTATTTGAAAAAAATAGAAAACATGACAAATGATAGATGGCCTAGGACAACTAGGGACGAAGAGTTGCATAGGCGAAAGAATACGTGGATGAAACAAAATCAGAAATGGATGAAAAGTTGGGAAATCAACATAAATGAATGCCCAAATGTCAACAAAGACATAAAAAATTATGTGAATGAAAATTTCGGAAGTGGAATGTGGAAAAATGCAAGCAGGAAAAGACAATATTATATTGCAAATTTTAACCCAACATATGACCACAAGGAAAAAGCGTATATAGGCGCTGAAATCAAGTGGAAGGAAAAAATACTCATTGCTCAGATAAGGACTAGATTTCATAGGCTTAGATGTGAAACAGGGAGATGGAAAATGCCCAAAGAACAATGGGAAGAAAGGATATGTACTCTATGTAGCATAGGGGCAGTAGAGACAGAGGAACACTTCATCTATAAATGCCCGAGTTTTTCAGATATCCGTGACAAATACAAAGAAACACTTGGGAACGAGTTTATGACAGATTTATTTGAAGACAAGTAAAATAAAAAAAGTTGGAGAATTGCTAACACAAATCAGCAGGAGAAGGAACAACCTTCTCAAAGATATTAATGATCATATGATATGATTTGAGTAATTGTACTTCCATATTTGAGGTCCCATAGACCATATTTGGGTCTCGCGGACGTAATTAAAATCTTTCATTCATTCATTCATTTTATGTCACCATTGAGAAAGGGAATAAACTTTGGTGTAGAACGTTTTCAACGTGTGGCGCCAATTGCCCTTCCAACATGAGGTCGCTTTTATCTCACCATTGAGAAAGGCAATAAACGTGGGCGTAGTTGATGTGAATCCATTTTTGATATTTTGATAGAGGTGGCCTAAAAGCCATCCATTTTTGATATTTTGATAGAGGTGGCCTAAAATCCATTAAAATAAATAAAATTTAATGTTTATGATTGATGAATATTGCTTGGTACTATTAAAAAATTTAGGTTTTTATGGTTATTTAATTTTTTTATTGGTAAGTGTGAGAAATATTTATGATTGACGTCTAAGAAGTCTCCTTCCAACCATGATCCCTCTTAAAGTTAAGAGCTATACTTATCAAATACTTATCAATAGGGAATTTAACACACAGCCACCACACATCCACCTCCTCACACACTCTCGGTTTGAACCTTGGAC
Organism: Wollemia nobilis; assembly: GCA_028583015.1. NCBI lineage: Eukaryota > Viridiplantae > Streptophyta > Pinopsida > Araucariales > Araucariaceae > Wollemia > Wollemia nobilis. Next base: position 2,829,648 of record JAQPPZ010001050.1, read on the forward strand.
ATCCCAAAGAAGAGCCAAAGCCCAAACGGTTGAGCTATCCCCTCTCGAACTTTAAAATACTAATAAGAATTCAAGTAATTCAATTAAAATATTTACATAAATATAAGAATAATGCAATTTAAAATACAATAATTTATGATATTAATTTAATTGGTTAAATTTCTAGACTCTGGAGAGGAGGCTCAGGTAAGAAACATGTAAAGCAACATATGCATAATATTCAAGTTGTTATAATACCACTATATAGTCATGATATAATAAAAGTAGGGCCCATATTATTCCCATATAACTAGTTTTAATAAATGTTAGACTAATGTTATAATTAAAAGTGTTTGAAAGCTAACTATGAAAGTATGTACATGACAACGATAATTTATCATCATTAAATAAAAATAATATTAAATTTGTATTATATAATTGATAATATTTATATTATTAAATGAGTTAGGAGCTACTATGAGCTAGGAATAAGTAGAAAGTAGGAAGTGTGAGTAGGTGTGAGTAGGAAATAGGAAGAAAAGTGTGAAGCAGTGCTACTTCTTATTATAAATTCTTAGAGAAACTCAAAAACTAATAGAATCATCTTAAGAAAATCTAGGTAACATGGAGAAAATCCATTTTAAGAGTCCTTACTAGAAGTAATATTACCTTAGTTAGAAGTAAGGATTCCCTAGTTAGAAGTAAGGATGTCCTATTTGTGAGTTTGGATACCCTAGTTAACAATAAGAGTTAGAGTGAATCTAGAAAAACCTTATCTATGTAGAAAATACTACAATAGAAGTGATTATCAAGGATGGGGTGATCAATTATGATATAAGGTTATTTAAAATCAATGGTTTAATATGTAAGTTCCATAGATACCAACTTGGATTTTCTAAGAATAAAAAATATATCAAGTGGAAATGCACATTGAATTGATATTACTCCATGAATTTTCTTCCAAATGTTTTTTCCTCATTATATTCTCTAGTTAAAAAAATGGGATAAAATAATGGATAGAGAACCTTGGTTTAGGGGCAAAGATGCATTATATTTAAGACTATGGAGAGAATTGTTTTTGTGGAGACAAATAATTTTATACTAATTTTGATGCAGATTACACTTTTTGGACATCCTTATCAACTCATCAATAAGGAACTTTTCAATAATATTGACAATACTCTAGACAAGTTCATCTAGGAGGGAGCAACTTTAAGGATAGAAGGCGTGTTATATACACTTGAATATGTGTTGTCATGAATATTTTAAAACCCTTCCCATAGTTCATTAAGATAAAAAATGAATCAAGAGAATGAGGTCAATAATTGGATTATAAAGACATTGCATTTTGATGTCATAAATGTCATGAAAATGGACACAAAGTAAGATATTACAAAATAAAAATGATGGAGAAAGATATGGAAATTTTTGGGCTTAATACAAAGTTCAATATAAATAGGGGGATCATATGATTGGAGAAGGAAGGTGTGAAGAAATATTGGGAAGCAAATTTTAATGCAAAGGAATATGAGAAGGCAAGTTTTAAAGCAAATGAGATGAAGGTGATCAATGTTACTCTAGGTAAATCATCTTCATTTTTATCAAGTAACATATAATATTTTCCTTGCATAAAAAAAGTAGTATAGAATGTATTTATTGCACTTTAGGTTTTCAAGAGCAACACAATAAAGAAAAATATATGGATGATATCCTAAGAAATTTAGGGTATCTAGGGAAGCATAAGAAATTAATGACTATGGAGGATCATCCATGCACTTTAGGGTTTTTAGGGCTGCATAAAGAATGAAGTGTTAATGAGGAAATTCCTTGCATTTCAAATTATTTAAAGCAACATAAATCTTTAGAAGATAAGTGTCACTATGAACAATATGGAAAAATGGAAGGGATAGATGAAGATAAGAGTGTTGGTGGGAATGGAAAAATGAGAGGAAGACCATCAAAGAATGAAAAAGAGGAAAGAAAAAGATCAAAGGGATATCAATTTGATAAGTCAAATAAAAATATCACATGTGTAGTATGGATGATGATGAAAATAATGTAAAAATAAAAATAAAAAACCCACGAGTAAAAATAAAAAGAGGTGATAATGAAAATGATATAATGGAATTTATGGAATATTAGGGATATGAATAAAAATCCTAAAAGAAGTTATTAAGGAATTAATAGGCTTTTATAGTCCTCAATTTATTTTAATATAAATGTAAAAATTAAGTAGTGAGGAATCTAAGGATGATTTTTATTTGCCGATTTTTACATGATGAGTTGGTTTGGAATCTATTTTAAGTTGTTGGATAGTTGGTTAAGTTAGTATATGTGGATTTAGAATAATCAAAGTTTTCTACCCAAAATATTTTCTTGAAAGAATGTTTGGTCACTAGAGGGTCTCCCTAAGGCCTAAACATTCCTTTGGTTAGAAATTCAAAGTAATATTCTTACAAGAGAGAGTTAAAAAATAGAGAGGATACCATGGACCTTCTAGATGTGACTTATGTGAGAAAGATTTAGAAACATTAAACCATTTACTTCTCTATTATCCCTTTGCTCACACCATTTGGAGTTACTTTTGTTAAAAGTATGAAAATATATTCTATAGCTCCATAAACATTGAAAGAGTTGATGAGATATTGGATTAATTATTTCAAAGCTAAAGTGTTATGTATTCTATAGAGGATTTATCTTACAATTATTTTTTAAAATTTATAGCTCAAAATAAATAATTGAATCTTTAAAAATAAATCTAAAAAAGATCCCTATGTTTAAAACTAGATTAGTGCTTTTATTATAAAATGTTTGCAAATATGGTGCTCATCACGGGAAGTCTCAAGTATAGGAAAATAGGTGGTAACAACTTAGTTACAATATTGAATATACATGAAAGAGTCATCTACAACAATGCCATTAAAGCAAATGATTTAAGGTAAAATAAATTTGACTGAAGAATTATAGGCATAACTAAAATCTGCATTTCCACCTTCCATTTCAAGCACTTCCACTCAAGAGGCTGAGACTAGGATTGAGATTTCACCTCCGCCATTTTTTGAATTTGAGATTGTGGCCTCTATTGTTAACACTATAACAAAGACTAACGTTTTTTTACAACAGCGCTTCGTGGATGCCGCTTCCTCACTTTGAGTGCGGACTACCATAGGGATTGTGAATTACGTTAATCAACAATGCTCGTTGATAAAGATGATAAAGTTGTTTTTTTTTTGTTATAGATGAATAAGTTATAATCAGTTTAGTTTGCAGGGTTTAAACTATCATCGAAGGTTTCCAACATACCCATCATCTCTTTAATGGTAATTCGGTGTGAGATGCACGGTTCGCATAGTTCGTCAGTCTGGTTCAACTTGTGGTATGAAGGGAGACCGCTGAACAAGCATGAAATAGATCCCCGTCATCAGTCATATCAACCTACTGGCTATGCATGGACAGACTCATACATCCGTGGCATTGGAACCTAGGTCCTTGACAATGATAAAGTTGTAGTACTATTTCATAGATATAGAATTTGAGAGCTTTCGATTAAGATGATAAAGTTGAATTTACTTGCATGTCTCATTGCCTCCGCTGCCAGCCTGCTATTTGTTGCACAATCGTATTCGCTGATTAGGCCCCTTACTGGTGTGTAGCAATCAAGCAAAATGCAACATGTACGAACGTAGTATAGCTTCAGCAGCCTTGACGGCTTAGGCTCCGAATCATATAGAAGGTTTACATCTTAAGGTAGGTTTCCTATATTCTATATAGAATAGTTTTGTAGGTGGACAGTTTTAAAAGAGTGTGTCTTTCCATACACAATAATTCCAGAAAGTATAAGATAAATAATAAAAATTTGAATTTAATGTGTAATTCAAAGTTACTTGGCAATTAAGCTATAGGCAATTTACTTATTATAAATATAATTATGAATAGTTTAAAGTTGTTGTTTGATATGATTTGATTTGAAAGGAAAATATTTATAATGTTTGAGAAACTTAAAAATTTAAGTTATTATATTAATTATTCAAAATACTATAAATAAATAGTTTATAGAAAGTAAGAGGTTCAATTATTCTTTGTACAATTGTGAACGTTAATACGAGTAAATCTCATATGAGTGGAGTTAAGGGATTGCATCTTTAGTGAGACTCAAAGACCACTTAAGTCCTAAAACCAAAACAAATTGGAATTATTAAAACATGCACACACTAAACTAAGTAGAAGAGGTTTAATTGTGTTTTCCTTAAGATTCTAGCTTTTCTATGATCTCTAGAAGTTGAATTTCAGCCATTACAAGCTATAAAATATCATCATTAATTTTATTAGTAGTAACTTATTTGTACTCTTCTAACATTTATTTATATTTATCTAATCCATAATTATTATACACTTATTGATAGTTTATGCCCAAAAACAACTATTAAGAAATATTTATTAGGTATATGATGCACTTGTAAAGTATTTTCTTGATCATAAAAGTTAGTATCTCAAATATTGTCAAAAATATTATAAAAATTGTAATACATCTAACAAAAAAATCTATATGCCAAAGATAAGACTTATTTTACATTTTAGCATATGATTGTTCTTTTCAAGGGGTTGTCTCCTTCCCATAGGAATAATGAGAAAAGACCTTACTATTATAAGACTATTTTTATAAGCAATTTGACTATGCCCATAGCAATTATATAAATAGTATAGTGTGTAAAAAATGGAGCTCTCTCAAGGTATTAGACCTTCAAATAATTGCATGGTTTTTGTTATATATTGAGGCAAAAAATAAATGCAAGCAAAAACAAAGAGCACCTAAAAAAATCAATAGAAAATGAAAAAGGGAGAAAATCCATTCGGAATACAATGCATGACTAGTATTTATCATATTCAACATCATTTCAAGAATTGATTATTCTTAATGATGATACTCATTAGGAAATATTTCTCTATGAGATTCTTTTTCTATATGATATTTCCTCAAACAAATTACACCTACAAGAGATCATGCTTTCTTATATTTTATCACTAGTTGATGAGACCAAACATTATGATATATGAATATCCATTTCATGATATCTAAGCATTCATATTAAGCATCCTTCAAGGATAATTGATATTTGAAAATTTATACTGACCATTCTCGTATGGATCAAAATTTTAGCATTCATACATTGAGTATCCTATATTAAAATTATGTGGACATTCATCCTTGAGTTCATTGTTGGGATTACATTATGCCAAAAATGAAAAATTGTTATCATGCTAAAAAATGTTACATAATTTTCAAAGAAATTTGACAAGGAAAAGTAAACTTGTGATTCCTAATTCAACGTTTATTTCAATTTTAGAGATATATTTTATCCATTAATGAGCATTTTATAATTTCTTATAATGAAGTTTTTAAAGTCTTTATCTCTTTTCATTTCCATACATTACATATTCATGATTCCTTGATTATATGATATGATCCTTATCCACTATGTTTGTAGGAATGTTATGCCATTTATAGTTCTCTAGATGATTACATTTTCACAAGTATTTTGTTAGATAAAAATAAAAAATGATATTTATGTATTGAAAAGAATAAGGTGCATAACAAAGAAATCAATCTACATGCATTGAAAAAAAAGAGATATAAAAAAGAAATTCAATTGCATGAAAACATAAATTATATGATCTAAAAATAAAATATTAATATATATCTCAAGATAGTACAAGATATAAAAGAGCCAATGAAATATCATAAAAAATCCATACACCATTGCATCAATTCATATATGATTGTCATAGTCAAATACTATACATACGATTCTATGTCTCTTGGTTGGGTGTTTTTTGCACACATCCCATTATTCCTTGAGCTATAATCCTCAATATCTCAATATATATCCTTTATTGATATAGTAGAGCCCTAAGTCCTAAACATCTCCTGATACATGACCACGGTCCTCCCTTATGGTGTATATCTCATGTAAATGTCCATATCTCACTCTCATATGATCCTACACTAGCTTATCCCTTTCACCTATCCATACTAGATTTACCTATAGTAAATATATATTGTTATCTTTTGCATCCGCACTCCCTAAATATTGCATGATATGTAAGAGCAAGTACATTTATATGTCTACCCACTAACTAGGCAAATTGGAAATATGGAGCACTAACGACAACTAAAGGTGAAATTTATGTAGCCTCACCATCCATCATAGGTACCTACTTTTATGTTTTAGTTAATTTATTTCATGTTAGTTCATTCTATATTTATATATTCATGTTTCAATTATTTATAAGTAACATCCAAGAGTTAGAATACTTACTAAGGTATTTCACCACATTTACTTTTTCCATATGATAGTTTATGTATGTAGGTACAATTAATTGTCTAGCCTCTTCCCCATCCTTAAGGGAATCCATATCTCCCTCTAAGGCTTAAATTTCCATGAAGGTACCCTCATTGATTACCATCTTAAATTGGATATTCTCCTTTATCCTATCTTATCTATGCATAAAATTCCCTACATTTCTCTCTCATATAGCCAATTAATATTTCTCCCTCCTTTGATGTGTCACTAATACTATGTTAATATTTTCATGATATTTGCCCTTAGCTTTAGCTATGGGCATATCTTAAGTTATGAAATATTATATTAATTTATTAGAACCACTTTGACCTAACTACTCAAAATTATCCTCCATGTTCTCTCCTATGACCTCAATATTCTTACTAACCCTACATTCCTCTTCCAAGTGTGTCTATACATGAACTCTCCAAAGGTAAAAATAAGTCCCTCCAATACTACTTATCAACATCATATTGGTACTATATAGAATTTTATGATATATTTGTGTTGTTCATAAAGGCATTAGATTTTAAGTTCTTGTCTCACCCATCCCATCCAATTATGGCTTTGCCATAAGGACTATATGACTTATCTCTAGGGATTCATCTTAGACTTGTGGAAAATGTGTATTTATTGTCTCTACTACATATGGTGCCACCCATTCATGTATAAAGTTTTGAAAATTGTTAATATCTACAGGTAACTTGCTTTGCCATTATCATGGGAACCTCTCATACATCCATACCTCCATCAAGGTTAATCCACCCATTTATTTATATCCTTGAGTCTATATGCCAAATAAGTCTTAAAGGAGGTTTGACATAATTATCTCTCCTAGCTAAACCTAAATCTCTCCTTCATAACCATGTGTATATATTGAAAATATGGAGTGAGAAACTATTATTTATTTTGGTCGAGATAATATTCCCTAAAGTAACCCATCCACAACCATTTAAAGCTCTAGATGGCTATAAAATCCCACCATCAAATATCTCATGAATGTACTACTATGTGGCTCAAAATTAGTTAATTTGAAATCATATACCCTAGTTATTCCCTTCACTCAGGTCATGTATCTCCATGATGCACCTATTATAGGAATGTAGATAGAACTAATATATCCTCTAATGGATACACTCTTCTATGTCACTGTATTGAACTCTCACATGAAGGTTGTTAAATTTGGTATCCATTCATAGACGACCTTTGATAGAATGTAATAATGAGGACCTACAAAATATTTTTATAATATCTTTCTTAGTCTAATATCATCCAAGGACTCATAATTATCAGTAATCAATGTACACAAAATTCCCTCATTCCGTGAAGGTTCCCTCATCAAAATAATAAGTTTTCCACCTTGAATCATGTCATCATATGTCGTTCTATGATAACTTGACATATAATCATTTATGATAATGAAACCACTAGCCAAAATCATCAATATCAATATTAATAATGAAGTTCCATGTAAAATTCATTTTATTCATCATTTTTTGTAAGCTCATCAATTTGTACATCAAGATCATTTCTTAAATGCACCTTTTTGATGAGTGCACTAACAAATATGTCAATTTCATAACTGCATTGGTTAATTACACTATTACATAACCAAAATTGATATATTTAGCAAGTATAATGCCTATAAAAAGTGATGCACATACTCAAGATGGCCAAAAGAGTAGAATTCTCATTATTTTAATAAAATATTAAAAAATAATAGTTAAGTTAACAACTTTAAAATCCTATAAATATAATCTAAGTAATATTTAGCCAAATCTAAGCATCAATAGAAAAAACCCCTGAACCCAAGGTATTTCATAAAATTGAAGGCAATAGTCACAATGGCCTAGTTGGACACAATTCTAAAATTTGGTTTCATTGGGATTTTTAAGTCAGTACAATAACATTTCCATACTATCAATATTACAAATAGAATGTGATGCTTGAATAAACTAACTAGCATAAATAGGGTATATGGGGTATTTTATGTCTAAATCATACACCAAAATCCACTATATCCATATTAAGGTTAATCAATTTCACCTTCAACTTCACTCCATTAATAGCTCAAATGTTTCTCCATTAATAGCTCAAATGTTTCAACTTAACTTCTCTCTCTTATTACTAAAATTTAGGAATGAGAACCAATCTAAAGGAATTCTAACTAATCTAAGGGGATTCTTATAACTCAAATTCCTACAACCTATATATATATATATATATATATATATATATATATATATATATATATATATATATATTTATAACACTAGTTTACCATGCCCTTCCAAACCAAATAGGTTTCCACTTGATCCTTTCTTTGACGTACACCCATCCCTACAACTTACATATTTCTATCTATATAAGTGCATTAGGTGCTAATACTTGGTATGCAAGTTATTCTTCTCGTTATCTCCAAATAAGCTAACTTATTCTTTCTATTCTATCAAAAATAGTATGCTAGATATCACTCTCTACCAAAATCCATCTAAGTAGGTGCTTCAATGTATGAGATACGACTATATTTTCCATATTTTTGATGATTTAGCCAATCCATTGCAAGCCTGTCCTCTTTCTTAAATTGTGGAACATCCCTGTAGGGTCCAATTTATTCATTTATAACAAAGGATATACAAAATTATAAATAATTCACTCTAATATTTGGACAATGTCTTCCTTGTCTATTCCCATGATTTGTTTGAGCAATGATATAACATTCTTTTTTTTATTAATAAAATTGAAAAATACAATAGAACAAATATAACATCTATTTATTTCCTTGTAGAAGTATGATCCTTAGCAAATAATCATAATAGCATCTGTATAATAGGAAAATAAAATGATTTCTTTATCCTATAGATATCTCTCTACCTAGACTATACCTATAAGCATGCATTATTAATCTTACAACAATATCAAGGATATAATTATCACTTAATAATTCTTTAACAAAGACCTTGTAGGTAAACATACATTCTTCTAAAGAAGACTCCATTTATAATAATCATCGAATAATATTCCTTTAGCACTACTCATAATTAAAAATACATCCTTTTAAAATAAGATTACATCTATAATAATCATCATTTAATTTTATTTAACTAAAAATATAAGCAAAAGTACATCCATTTAAAAGAAGATTTCATGCATGATCACACAACATGATATTTTACCCTAGAAGAAACCCCAAAGGGGAAACCCAACCATGAATTTGTTATGTTTTCTTTTATTCTTAAATACTGAACAATTACAATCATCCAAGGCTTCCAAATAAGAATATAATATCAAATTGGAGTTCCATAACTCTTTTATCTATAATCTGAACTGGTTTTTCAGTTCACAAGCTTAATTAGATTTAGATAATATGTTATAATGAGTTCTTTTATTCCATCATTTCAAATATAAATACATTTTTGCTTGCCTAGTTTGTCAACGGTGTTTGTCCATTATTTATTCCACTAAACATCAAACTTGTTATAAGGGTGATAGAAACATAAATTCAACTTTGACATCTTATTCTATAGTCCTTGCTACTATATCCATTTAGCATCTATAATTACATAAATTCAAATTCCTTGATAAGCAGCATGCAAAAACATCTATCATTGCCTTAGTCAAAGATAAATATTTCTTTAGGAACTGCTATATGAGGTAGGCTCTATCTTAAACTCTAACCAAGGCTTCCATTCCATATAACATGACCCATCACATGACCCATGTCTTTGGTAGCCCAATGTAGCACAAAGGTTCAGTCTAAATCCCTAGCATGAACATAACACACCTACTACTCATCATAGGAAAAAATTATCTACCTAAATGATTACATCAAGATCTACACAACACAATGAGCTCAGCCCCATAATGTAATAGTGATTAGGAGAGCTTAAACACTCTTCCACGTTCATAGTATTCCACATCACTAACAATGTGATAAGTAATTACCTAGGAGAGGCATTCCTTTACCCTTATCTCGAGTCAAAAGACCTAGCCGAACATTCCACTAGACCATTTCTTCACTGGGTCCCATACCCAAAAAAACCTACTAAGTCTTAATAGATCTACTTACATAGGAAGGAAATCTACTAAGACTTTACATTTAACATAACTTCGGAAAAATTAATTACAAAGTTTTCATAGTACACCAATGTTAGCTTATCTACAATGAAGGATTTAGACACACATTACAATCCCGAATACAATCTTTCTAGGAATCGTCCAAAGCATCCTATACAACCATCAACTAATATATCCCTTGCTATTCAAAGTGTAATATTTTGTAAAAAATACTATCAATATATAATCCTATTCGTGAACCAAATTCTCTCCTTTATATACCATAATATAATAACATAAAAGGAATACCACATCCCCAAATAAAATAGTGTTGGAAGCAACTAATCCTTTGATTACCATTTTCATCCATTAAAACTATGGAAACAAATATCCAAAGCTATGCTCCTGTATTTAGAAAATTAAACCATGACAACATTTCACATCATTTAACTCAATATCTATAACTCTATCCCTACAATACTACTTCCATTTTCCATCACAAAACAAATTTCTTTAAATCTAATCATACTAGAAGAAACATTAATAGATGTTACTATTATTTCTTCTTTTCCCAAGAGGCACATAGATAATTTCTATTATGTTTTCATTTTTAGTAAATACAAAGACAAAAATTCTTGAAACATATATCTTCCAACATTGAGCTAATAGTCACTCTCTATACATATTTATTCAGTTCCTAATATTTTAAGAAAAACTTATAATTATCCCTAGTTCAGGTGAGATTCAAGAAACACTTTAATCTGAATTTGCATCACACTTTGTTCCAATGAATTCCAACATTAATCCTCCTATTATTATCTCATTTTTAGATCAGAGCCAAGCAACTCCTTAACTATAATATGCATCACACTTCATTCTAGTGAACTTTGATGTCAATCCTCCTACGGTTGTCTCCCCAAAATTTCTAGTTCCACTTCCACTATCTCCGATGATGAAGTCCCTCCCACTCCATTCATCATACTCGTATTTACTCCTCCACCTTTGCTAATAAAAATAAACATGTTCATTTTGATGCCACAACAAGAAATTCATTTATCAATCCTAATATTTGGTAGACATATTTAAAGTCAAAACTTGAGCTAGTCGGAGGTCTAACAAGAATATTTCAACCATGAAATGGACAATTTTTTTTTTTTTGAATATACCCATTATTAACATGTGAATATATATATACACACTTATGGTAATTATCCAACTTCTAAGTCTTCTCATTCTGATAAAAACATAAAGAATGACATTAGTCTCATAAGTTTAATTAAAATGTGTAGGAAAGGTTAGAAAAATCCCATGAGATAAGTACCAATCAGTTCATGTATTCTTGAAAAACTTAATCTAGACCACAATATCATGTTTTGAAACATTCAATAATTTCATCAATAATATGCATTTTAATTTTCATAAAAATATATGTTTTGCATGATTACTCATAAAATATTCAATCTATCCATCAATAAAACATCACATCAAAACATAAATCCATCCACATAAAAGTATGCCAAGGAAGAGTCCTTAACACAGTATTTTGTGTTTCACCATAGTTAAAATATAAGACAATAATTACATAACATTCAAACATAAATGAAAAATGTTTTTGCATGTCTACTACTTTCTCTCAAGTAGCATTTCTCTTAGAGTAGTGGTCTCATTAGATCTTGCATTGCTCCAAGGTCCCTTTCCTCATTTATTTGGAATGGAACTCAAGGATTTTTACTGGTGGAACCTCTATAGCCTTTGGGTCTGCCATATGTAGTCTATAAAAGTCCCACACATGATCAGGATTAGCTATATCTTTTTTAAGCAATGATATATGAAAAGTGTCATGAATATTTGATAGATTTGGTGGTAAGGCAAGTCGATATACCTCAATACTAGTCTTTTCTATAATATCAAAGGGTCAAACAAAGGAATGGTTTAGTTTTGTGGAATTAATAGCACTCTTCCTTGGTATCACACTCAGAAACACTTTTTCACTCACTAAAAACTCTCTTGGAAATATTTTAAGATCGACATAACTTTTCTTACGATTCACAACTTCTTTAAGCCTTTCTCTGATCATCCTTAGTTTTTGCTCCATTTCTTTGACTATATTAGGTCCAAGAACAACCCTATCCTTTATATTATCCTAATATAATGGTGTCCTACACCTATTTCTATATAGAGCTTCAAATGGTACCATACCCAAAGTCGAATGGTAACCTTTATTGTAGGTAAATTCTACCAAGTGCAAGAAATATTTCCATCGGGTCTTATGATCCATACAATACAGGTGAAGCTTGTCCTCTAATACTTTTTTCACCCTTTCGGTTTGCTCGTCAATATATGGGTGATATGCAAAACTTATATTTAACCTAGTGCCAATGGGAAGATTTAAAGCTTGCCAAAACTTGAATGTAAATCTCGAGTCTCTATCTGAAATGTTCACTTCTAAAAAACCATCAAGTCTGAATATTTCTTTGGAAAAATTTTTAGCCACAAACACGACATCATCCTTAGTATTTCCACATATAAAATGTGCAACCTTGGTCAATATTTCAACCACAACTAGGATTGCATCATGCTAAAATCAGATATTTGGCAAACCTAAAATAAAATCCATTGATATAACCTATACTTTCTGTGCGAGTACATCATGAGGGTACAGTAGTCTTGCAGGGTGTCTATGTTCCAAATTAATATTTTTGGTATTCTATACAATCAACAACATATTCAGTTATGTCCTTTTTCTTTCTTGGTGAGTAGAAGGTTTTATTCATATTCTCCCTCATTTTTACCCCTCTTGAGTGAGTAGAATATGGAGATATTTGTGCTTCATTCATGATCATTTTCTTCAAATCATTGGCCTTAGGAATTATGTCCTTGTCCTTAAAGCACAATAAACCATCCTTGATGTTGAAATCCTTATTTTCATCATTTTTCCTTTCCATACTTTCCTAAATTTTATTGTAAAACACATCATGATGTTGTATTTCCTTAACATGTTCCATAAAATCTATATGGATGAGAGAGAAGACAATTTTGTGTCTTCTCCTATTTATTGCATTAGCAATCTTATTTTCCTTACATGTGATGTATTCAATGCCAAAATCATATTCAAAAAAAAATTCCATCCACCTTCTCTACTTGGCATTTAGCAAAGGTTGAGTAAATATGTACTTTAAACTTTGATGGTCTATCCTCAACTCAAATGGTATCCCTACCAAATAATATCGTCAAATTTTATAAGAAAAACTACTGCTACTAATTCTAGATCATGGATTGCATAATTTATCTCATATCGCTTCAGTTTCCTAGATCCATAGGATATCACTACTTCATCTTGTGAGAGGACTCCTACCAAACCTTTAAATGATGCATCTGTACACACATAAAAACTACACTAAGGATCTGTTATCTTTAGTATGGGAGATGTATTGAGTCTTTGTTTGAGTAGATCAAAATCTCCTTCACATTTATCCATCCACTTGAACTATTTATCCTTCCTCTGAAGGTTAGTTATTGGAGCGATTAACTTGGCGTAGTCCTTCACATAATTCTTGTAATATCTTGTTAGACCCATGAAAATTTGAACTTCCATCACATTTGTGGGTGACAACCAATTTAGTATAGCTTCTATTTTCTTAGGATCCAATGTGATCCCTTCTACTGATACAATATTCCCCAAATATCATACTTTAGATACATAAGATTCATACTTTGATAAATTTTTGAACATCTAATTCTTCCTTGGAAAATCCAGAATGATCTTAAGTTGTTTGTCGTGCTCTGACTTATTTCAAGAATGTATCAAAATATCATCCAATAACACAAGAACAAATCAGTCCAAAATCTTCCTAAAAATTCTATTAATCAAGTTCATGAATGCTACAAGAGCATTTTATAGTATAAAAGGTAAGATAGTAAACTCATAATGTCCATCTTAAGTTTTTAAATTTGTCTTATGAGTATCCTCTTCATGAGTTCTTAGTTGGTGATAGCCAAATTTTATATTGATCTTTGAGAAAATAGTGGCATATTTGAGCTAATAAAAGAGATCTTCAATTCTGGGTAGAGGATATCTATTCTTGATAGTTACCTATAAAGTAGCAAAAACCATGCATATTTTATTTTTGATAAGTTAAATTTTATTCAAAAAAGGTATTTTGACAGGAATTCCCAAAACTTGATTACAAAAATAACCTAGGAGGTTGGTTGGTCCAGACTACATAATCCAAAAGAGGGGCACAACCCAAACATAGCAAAAAACCAAGATAAGAAAAATAGGAAAGGGTTCCATGAGTGGAAGACCCTGAAACATCACCACACAGAAGAAACTTGTTAAAAATTTTCACTACGCTCCTTGGAATCACCATCCTTGGCCTCATCATATTCTTTGTCCTTAGCCTCATCCTTGATGTTGGCCTCGATGGTCCTAACTTCATCCTGCGAGGTTTCAACGAATTCATCCGGGAAAAATAGAATGTGAAGAGCATTGCAGAAAATCATGAAGGATTCCACCACATCTTTGACCTCAAAAATGGCCCTGTCTAAATGGGAAATGCCTTTGGAAGCCATGGATATGATTAACTACTGCAAAATATGGTTTTTATTAGCACTATTATCCTCATCCAACTCAATATCAAGGATCTTCTTCTGGTCATCAACAAACTTGTTCCTCAAATGGTGAGAGAATCTCACAGGGACTTTGGGCTCTTCATTTTTCACTTTTTTTAGCTCCCTAACAGCTTCAATGGTGGCTCTTTTCCTGGCAGCTAAGGATGGATATGGGTATGAGGAGAAAGATGAACTAGGCTTGGGAATGAGGCTAGAATTATCTTTGGTATAAATGGTCAGGGTGGGAGGAGGGGCTAGACCAGACAGGCAATGAATTAACCAGTGATTATAAAGAACTTTGAAAAGTCCTTGGTGAGTAGGGAGGTCATCACCTTTCTTCTTTCTACATGCTTCAATGGAATAGCTCATAGAGTTGAAGATGAACTGGGGGATGTTTAAGGGATTCACATCTCTAAAATGGTTAACAAATGCAAAATGAAAACTACACAAGATTTTACCAGGATCGTCAACAGTTAAATATTGCATTACCGGTTTCATTACTGAATTCCAGGGGGAAGGTAGGTTGGTTCGAAGTATTCCCACCTTAGCTTGATTGCAGAGATTTTTCTTATTCATAAATTCTTTTAATTCGACCTCCCAGTTGTATTTTTCCCTCTGGATAAAATGCCCTTTGGTTGGTTTCCTAGTGATGGTAGCCAATAGGTTGACGTCGATGAGGTAGTCCTTACTAGAAACAATCACTCTCCCACCATCCCAGCTTTCAAGTATTTGCATGGTAATTTCAAGGTCACTCCCCAAAAATATACTAAAAAAGGGAATAAAGACCCTATCATTAGGGATACTCTCAGTGACTAGGTCTAACTCCAACATAGAGGGCTTGGTGAAACTCATATTGGGGCTTCTAAGAGGAAGACATTGTTTAGGAATAGTTGGGGAATGCCATGTAGGGTATAGACTCTCACAACTAAAGCCAAAGAGGGCTTGTTTAAAAGACACAATATTAGTAGGATGATTGGCTTCTTCTAGAAGGATCCATATATTAATGATAAAGCCACGGATACAGTGGCAAAAGGCTTTGGAATTGGTAGAGTTGACAAAATTAGCCTTGATATCCCTAAAAGGTTTGAGGAAAGAGCTAGCACAAAACACTACGAAGAACTAGGGGAGATGGTGGTGGATAATGCTTTGAGTGTAGGGATACTGGGGAACCATGCTGGTGGGAGGAATACAGTTAGATAAATTATGGATGGGGTACGTGTGCTCTAAGTGACACATGTAGGGGAGATAATTGAAGGCACTTCTCACAAAGGAAACCGACCTACCAATGCATCTTCCTTGGAAATAGAAAATTTTGAAATTAGCATTAGAGGTGGTTAAACACTTGTAACTAACACCATATTGGGCCCACCAAATGATCACGTAGTAGGGGTACCTAGTGGTGAAGATCCAAAAATTACCATATCCCAAGGAGGCACGAGTCTTAATGGATATCTTGGAGCAATTATGCATGTGACATGGAATGTTGATTAAGGTCATCCAATTTGAAACGTGGTCCAAGTTGGCACGGAGCTTGATGAAGAGACCCTGGCACCATAAATTCTCCATATGAATCAACCAAAGGGCACCACCACTAGGATGGGCCCAAAGTTTAATGAAGAAATTAGCCCTACTGAAGAAGGCCATTAGGAATGTCGACTTGGAATTTTTCTTGATCCACGATGATTTGAACTTCATGAGGTATGTCATTTGTCCACGTGAGGATGTTAGCTACATGAACTCCCAAATTCACCAACCTATCCACAACACCATTAGCTTCTCTGAATGTGTGTTGGACAATGACTTCCTGTAAATCAAGGATCATCCTCCTAGCATCCTCAATGTAATCCATGACCCTCCATGAAAGTATTGCTCCTATTTTTTATATAACTAATAATATTGAGGGAGTCTCCTTCAATCATTAATCTATTAGGAAAATTTCTTGCAAGGGAAAGACCTCTCCACATGTTTTTGGCCTCAGCAACGTGATTGGTTTGAACTCCTAAACCTTCAACATAGGCAAGGATGACTTCTCCATGATGATTTCTGAGGATGCCTCCCACCCCCACTTTTCCTAGGTTTCCTTTGGTAGCCCCATCAAAATTCAACTTGAACCAGCCTATAGGTGGGGGAATCCACTTAGTATCAATTCTAGGATTATGACAAGTTTGAATGTCCTCCAGGGAAAGGTTTAAGGATCTGCCTAAACCAATTTTAAATATAGAGGAGGACGAGAAGAAGGAGGAATGAGGGTGGTATTTTCTTTAGCAAAAGCTAGAATTTTTCTAGCAATCAGCTCTAGAATGGTAGAATATTGGGTGAAGATTCTACGGTTTCTCTCAAGCCAAATTTACCATAAAAAATGGTGGAGGTAAGTTTTCCAGAGGAAATTGAGGTGGGGGTTGTGGAAAGGATTGGGCCATTGGAGGAAAAGGTCAATGATAGAGCACAACTTGGCCCAAAGAATGTGGAAGGTTTGAAATATGGAATCAAGGATGGAGGAGGAATAAGGGCAATGGAGGAAAAGGTGGTTGGGGGATTCCCATGCAGACAAACATAAAGGGCACCTATTAGGGAGGATGAATCCTTTTTTAAGCAAATTATCAATAGTAAGGATCCTTTCTTGAATAGTCAGCCAGGCAATGAAAGAAACTTTGGGAATGAGGGATTTTATCCACACCAGATTCTAGGGAAACAAATTTTTCTCATTCTCAAGGAGGAGATGGTAGGTAGTTTGACTGAGAATTCATCGCTTTAAGAGGGATCCTAGATAAGGAGATATTTGGAATTTCCATTGGGAATTATGGTGGAATATAGAAGGGAATTTATGCTAGTGGACTCAGTCGAATGAGTACTGCATCTGATGATTTTCCATCTGGTTCTGTTGTCCTACATTGTTAGGAAATCTGAGACTCTATGTCCTATCATTAGGTCTATATAGGCTTTCAATCTAGATAGAAGAGGGTCTTCAATGAGAGGATTTTCAGTGATCCACTTGTCATTCCAGAATTCTATGTTTCTACCATCCTCGAGTCTCCATATTAGGCCTTTCTTCAAAAGCATTCTGGTGTTAATGATGGATTTCTAGAAGGCTGAACCTATTGTAGGGGCAGTATCACTGAGGAAACCTATTGCTTGTAAATATTTCCTTTGGACTATGGTTGTCCACTCATTTTGGATATTGGTGACCAGACACTAGGCTTGCTTGGCCATAAGAGCTATGTTTAGAGAGTGGATTCTCCTAAGCCCAATTCCTCCTTTGTCCTTAGGCCTGCACACTTTATCCCAGGTGATGAGGTGCAGGTGTTTTTTTTCTATCCTAGACCACAAAATTTCTTTTGAATTTTCTCAATTCTATGGTGCACCGCAACAGGAGATTTGAAAATAGAGAGGAAGTACACAGGAATGCTTTGGAGGGAGGCTAAAGTGAGGGTGCTTTTAGCTACTTGGGATAAAAGGTTTCCTTTCCATCCAGCCAAATTCTTTTGGATCCTCTCAATGACGTTGTTCCACATGGAAACTGAAGGATGGCCAATGAACAATGAAAGACCTAGATAAGTGGTGGGGAGGGCTGCCACCGAGCATTCGAGGATTCTAGCAATATTGTTCTATCTCTGAATGGGGGTATTGAGGAAATATATCTTGCTCTTGTTGAAATTCACTTTCTACCAAGCAACTTCCTCATACAGGTGGAGAATGTATTTGATGACCTGCACCTCAAACATAGAAGCTTGAGTGGATAGGATGGTGTCATCCATGAATTGTTGATGTAAAATAGGATTAGTCTGGGATGAAGCTCTAATTCCTAAAATAAGACCTATTCTACAAGCTTCTTTGATAGTCCTTCCTAGAGCTTCTACAACAATGATGAATAATAAGGGGGAAATGGGATCCCCTTGTCTTAATCCTCTACTACTCTGAAAGTACCCAGTTGTGGATCCATTGATGAGGATGAAAAACTAGGGTGAAGAAATACAAGATTTGATTAAGTCTACCCACTCAGGATGGAATCCAAACTTGAGAAGGATGGCTAAAAGAAAATTCTAGTTGACTCTATCATAGGCCTTATTCATATCAAGCTTGAGAACAAAGGCAGATTTCTTGGTTTGGGAAGCAGAGTGCAAAGCTTCATGAATGGTGATGACTCCATCCAGAATGGATCTACCTTGGATAGAGCTTCCTTGGTAGGGATCAATGAGGCTAGGCATAATGTTTTTCATCCTATTTGCAATGATTTTAGTTAAGATATTATAGGTAACATTGTAGAGGTTGATGGGTCTGAAGTCAGTCATAGCTTTGGCTGAAGGGCTTTTGGGAATGAGGGCTATGAAAGTGGAGTTGAAAATTTACGAGATTATTTTTGAGGATTGGAATTCTCTAATGGAATCACACACGTCTTGACCCACTATGTCCCAAAAGGTTTGGAAGAAGTGAGGAGGGAAGCCATCTGGACCAGGAGCTTTTTCAGGGTTCATGGAAAAAGGGCTTTTTTGATTTTCTCATCTTGGAATGGGGCAATTAAGCCAACATTGACATTCTCAGGGATGGATTGGGGGATATGATGAAGCATGGAGGCTTGAGAAGAGGCCAAGCAGGAGTTATCATCTTCAAGGAGAGAATTGAAGTAAGAAATGACCTCATCTTTGATTTCCTCAATGTCTGTGGTGGATGAGCCATCACTTTTGACCAATTCCTTTATGCTATTATTGCTTCTGTTCCTTAGGGTGGACACATGAAAAAACTTAGTATTTGAATCTCCCTCTTTAAGCCATAAAGCTCTAGAATTTTTTCACCAAAAGGATTCTTCACAAGAAAGGACATTGTGGAATTCAGCAAGGATGGTTTTTTCTTCACTCCTGATCTGGTCATCATTCTGACCATTCTAAATTTTCCTCTCTATAGTTTCAAGTCTATCTTTTAGGGATTGTTTTTTGGTGAAAAGGTTGTCAAAAACTTCTTTGTTCCATATTTTTAAATCTTCTTTGAGAAATCTGATTTTCTGGGCCAGTCTGAAAGAGGGCCTCCCTTGAACTCCTTGTTTCTAGCTCTGTGAAACTCTATGCCTGAGGTTTGGATGATGTAGCCACATTGATTCAAATATGAAGGGTCTCCTATAAGGGCTATATTTTTCAATATCCAGAATAAGAGGACTATGATCAGATCCTATTTTGGGAAAGGAGTGAAGACAAGCATCACCAAAAATTTGGATGGCTTCTTGGGAAAGGAAAAATCTATCCAGTTTGACTTGAATGAGTTGGTTTCCTATTCTTCTGTTACTCTAGGTGAACTTTGCATTTTTGAGTTTCACGTCCATGAGGTTGTTTGAGTTGAAAAACTCATTAAAATATTCCATGCTCTTGAGTTGGGCCTCTGTTCCTCCTTTTTTGTCTAAAGGGTAGAGGGGAGTGTTGAAATCCCCAACTACAATCCAGGGGATATTATGAAAGGAATCCTTTATCCTACTTAAGGAATCCCACATTTGTGCCCTTCCTAAGAGAGTATTTGGGGCATAAATATTAGTGAGAATCTAGGAAGTATTATTGTTTCTATCATGGAATAACACACTTAAAATTCTATCACTGGAATGGATTAATATACCTTCAACCTTTTGCGAATCCCACAAGCACATGAGACCCCCTGATGATCCTCTAGCATGACTGAATACTACTTTTATTTTTCCAGATTTTATTTGTTGTGGTTAGGGAGCTGTTTGAGTCAATTTTTGTTTCCTGCATGATGAAAATTGAGGGCTTTAATTCTCTTCACATTGACTTGACAAGTCTCTGCTTGGCTGGCCCATTTAGGCCTCTCATGTTCCATGAGAGGATCTTCATTTAGAGGGTTTGGATGCCTTTTGACCCCCTTTCCTTGAGGTTGTGGGGGTTTGGAACTTTTATTATCCTCTTTGGGTTGGCTGACAATAGTGGGAAAGAGAGTCTTCTGAATGCCATTAGCAATGTCCTCCTGAATGCCTCTCTTCCATTGCTCATTAACTGAAACCCTTCCCCTTTTTTTGTCACTACCACAGTCAATGGGTGACTTTGTGGAGCTTTGGGTTTTCTTGGGGCTAAACTTGTAAGGGATTATTTATTCAAGGATAGGGCTTGAGGGTCTAGCATTGCCTAATTCCTGGTAGAAATCATCATTTTTGACACTAAATTTTTAGGCAGGGGGCTTGCTTAGTAGGCCTACCAGGATGGAGTTTCTTGGGGTTGTCAATAGGACTATGAGATGGTCCTGATTTAGAGGGGGAATCAACAAAACTAAGATCAATATTCAAATATTTGGGGGCAAAGGAAGGGCCTAATTTGGAAGAAGAAATGACTTGGTTTTGGGTTTCATCAGAAGGGGGATTCGGTACAGGAACACTCTCATCTTCCTCTTGCATGAAATATGTAACTATGTAATATGTAATCAAAATTATGAGAATATTAAGTAACCATAATGACAAAAAGATAAATAAATACAATGCTCTTCTCATTAATAATTCAGATTTTTCTTTATAAGAGGTAACAAAATATCCCTCTTAAGGATTCACCAATTGATACAATATTACAATATGAAACCCCAAAGAGAAAGAGGTAATCCATAAAGTTCTTGCTCTTTCTAAAATTGATTATGGAGGGTTTTACTAGCAACCTCTACTTGATGATGCCAATATTTAGGAATATTTAGGATGATGTACTCCTGATAAGGCCTATAACCTGTACATATAAGCATATACAAGGAATTAATAGCAAATATGAAGCCTCTCAATATGAGGCCCATTTCATGATAATGCAAATGAAAAGAAATTACGTAAAATAGTAAACAAATGCATGAAATACTAAAAGTGATGACACTAATATATGTTATAAATCCAAATTGAATGCTGCTCAAACTGATATAATTCAAAAAATATAGAAAATGAGATGTCACCACAAGGTCGTCATGACTCAGAATGGTGGGCTCTGCTGACCATCATAAATTTTGATGACTGTGCTTGCAGGTTGTTGTGGAACACAACGACCATCGAAAAGTGAGCCTTTTCTTCATGATCAATGTGGGGCAACCTTCACTTCTACTTTCAAATTGATGTTCAAGGTCTTTGTGTTCTAAAACATAGTTGAATCATAGAAATTGACTTGAATTCATGGGAATTGATGATGAACAATGGTGGGATTTGGCCTTCGAGCTCTTGAAAACTCCATTTATGGATATTCAAGTGTCATAATACAATTTGGGTAGCACCTCAATACATATGAGATGGTATTCTCTCTCTTACTTAAACTGGAAGTACTTTGTTGCATCCATTGATCTCAATTCTCTCTCTTTTGTGAAGTTTTTGGGCACCTTATATAGACCTCCCAAATTGGCATCTTAGCTTGCTGAATAAGCCAAGACCAAGATTTAATTAGGCTCAGGGAGACCATGTTTCATTTTTGGAAGGTTCTCGAGTATAACCATTCAAGAATAGTTGCCCTATAACAGATTTTACTCAGCTTAGGAAGCCCAAGTTTATTACAAGCTCTATTGTCATGGCTTAGAATGGCTAGTCTACAAGTCATCATGAGTCATAACAGCTGCAACGGGGCTATAGTGGACCATCATGATGTCATCGAAGCCATCATGGATTATCATGGATTAAGCTACAAAATGACCAATTGCCCTGCTTGAGAGGTTAGGGCCACTATTATGTCTTAGGAAGTTCCAAAATGAGTCATATGGCTTGAAAAGGTGTCCATAGTAGTAGCCCCCTCAACATGACATGTTTTAAGTGTCTACAGATGCCCCTTTTTTATATGCATTATGTGAAAGCACAACAATGAGCAAAAATAGATAACATAATGTCACATTGTAGGTTGATTGATGTTGATTGATATTGTCAACTTTAGATGCCCAAATCATGGAAAGAGCACACATCTCTAAATTATTTCCTCTAACAAAATATAAGGCCAAAGGACCCAAAGAGCACACATCTTTAATTTTTTTAAAGCTTTAATGAATCTAACTACATTCGAGTAGCGATGTCAAGCTACAAGGACCGAAATTTCATATGGCCAAAGGCTTAGGTTATCATTTTTGCTTTTTCCATAGTAAATAGGGAATCTTATGATAGTTGTTAGCAATGATTCATGGATGAACATAATTTACATGATTAAGTGTTTAATTGTTGATTTTTATTGTGAATTATTTGCTTATGACTACCCCCTAAAGTGATGATTCGATGAGGAAATTGCAAGTGATGAAAACGATGAGTTGCTTGACCATGATGTCTTGTTTTGAGCATTATAATATGATAATAAATGTAAAAGGGAGTCCTATTACAACTATGATTTTGACCATGATAATTAATTGTACATCTCTATCTCGTGGAGTAGTCTAGCCATATGGATTTCTTAGGGAATCAATATGATAGCAATTCAAGTAAATCTTGAAGTGAATCACTATGTTTTATGATTTTATGAAAGTTCATATAAGAACAAAATGTACGCCTCGTTCCCATGGAGCATTCTAACCACAATGGCTTTCTTGGAGAATGAAGTGAAGATATTTCCATTTTTTGATGAATAATTTGGTTCAAATGGCTTTATGGTAATTAACTCATCTTACTGGAATGCATGGAGAGCAAGTCACTACAATCGTAAAGTGTATAGGGTAAATAACTAGGTATGAGGTAAATTTAAGATTTTTTTGTATTTATTTTTTTGTTATATTTTGTAAATTTTTATGAGAGTGGACCATTAAATGTGATTAAATGTTCAATTTGAATCTTATGGTGGTGATAAAAATGGATGCATTTATTGCCATTTGGAGGCCATCCTGAGGTACGATGATGGCGATGTTCAAAATTTTGAGGTCATCATGAGGTATAACGATGGAATCAGAATACGACCATCCTGTAGGTAAACAACTGCTAAATCTAGAAAATATAAAAGAATTTTTGGTAATTTTTATTATCATTTGTATAGTTGGCAATAAGAAAAAAATGAATCTTGAGGGAGAAGAGAGATAATTTGACTCAAAATGCTCTTGATATTACGATAGATCATGATGAAATATCAATCAGAAGCATCCATGAGTGGAGGATTCAAATCTCTTAAGGCAGATCTCTCAATCTAACCCTCATGAATTATAAAATTTTAAAAGGAACCTCACTAATTAATGGGATAAATGAACCACGTTAAACTACATGAATGAACCTCACCCCTAGTCTAGGAATTTATCTTAGGTTAGCTTAAGGGTATGTAGATTCAAATTTTAGCCTATTTAGGAGGGGTCATGATCTTGCATGGTTGCCAATACGGGTTCGTCATAGGCCAAAATGGCTCCCATTTGGTGGAATAGGGGTATTTAGGGCTCATGGAGGTCGTGGTTGAATCCCAATGATCAAAATATTTGACTATTTTGGCAGCCATCATGGGGTACGATAGTGCGCCTACTGATCATTTGGGCCTTAAATGATCGCAAACCATTTTGAATTTTGGTGATTTTTCTTGATTATTGTTATTTGATCTTTTGTATTTTATGTTGTTGGGCATCAAAATTTGATAGCTTGGGCTAGGGAGCCTAACCTCTTAATATATTTGGAGTGAGAGCTCAAAACTGATGATTGGACATGGTTTAGGATGATCGGCCTCAAATAGGTTGTGTGCCTACCGACTATGATGGAGGATCAGACTTATCTTATGACCCCAACTCATCACTAGGATAGTAGGACCAACATATTTCATCTTGCAATGGATGAGATTATGGTGATATTGGAGGACATCTATAGAATATATAGGATCCCCATTGAGGGATTTGCAATTACCTTGACTCACATTCAAGATCAATGAAGGGTTCTACAATGAATTTTTTGTGTGAGGGCAGATGAGGCCCTGATAAATATAGACCACGGTGGGATCCTAGTTAGCAGGTGGTATGAAGCATGTGTGTTATCTTAGTGGTAGGTGGTAGTTGTGTATATTATCTCTAATATACTACTGCTCAACTCCTTAGAAGTGAGGTTCCCTTCAAACCTCCTTGACATGGTAAAATATTTAGTGGAGTGTGATCTACAATAGTTGATCACTATGGCATGGGGATTACATTGTTAGCACACCTATATGATAATTTTTATGAGATACAACAATGATAATGAGTGGGATTGGTATGTAGTCTGCTCGTCCAGGTCTGGGGATGGGAGCACATTCAGGTAGATAAACCCATTGAATTACCAATATCATGAGTTGAACTAGGAGACACAGAGATAGGTTACATATATCGGTGGTCAAAGGATTAGGTTGTTGGTCATATTTAACCATAAGGGTATATTGGAATACTATTATGGGTCATTGGATAGGCTGTAGTGAGAGTAGATCATCTAGAGGTCTTATTTAGATTGTCCTAACTAGCCTGAGATGGAAACATATATGTCTAGAGTGAGATGTGATAGATGGATAATAGGGCATCATGGTACTGAGTGAGAGTAATTCCATTACTCTTGGGTGTCTTGAGAGTTCAGGATTATCCAATATGTGCCAGAGGATCTAGTTCGCTATCATCATTGTAGGGTGAAATATAGCTTGAGTTACCTTGAGTGGAGGTACTATTAGAGGAGGTGGACCCTACAGTGGTGGTTAAGAGTTTGGAGGACTAGGGGCTAGCATAGAGTATGATACCTGGTGGATCACTCAATTATGGAATGGTGGTAGTCCTATGGGTAGACCTCTAGAAGTGGCAACAGAGGAGGGTGAAGGGGATGATGAGCAATGAGTACATCACAGGATAGAGGGTGAGTGAGGATAGGATTTAGGATAGATAGATAAGCCCTAGGTTAAGGAGGAGGGGGAGGAGGATGCCCTAGTGGATGATTTGGCACAACTACAAGCATATTTGTAGAGTGTACATGCATATCTATAGATCTCACATATGTAATTAGCATAGTCTTACAACTGCCTAGAGTTAGCTTAACACTGGATAACAAAAATGGTGAGGATACGCTAAGGAGATATCTACTATCCAAGATCAGGTGGATATAGTGATGATGATGATAGACACTGTATGTGTAAAACTAGCTACCAATACTACTGAGATAGATGTGAGGACCGTAGAGCAATTTTCTCTTAAGGTACAGTTAGTGACCACACCTATAGCTCAAGTTACACCATCCACTCTAGCCTCTTAGGGACCAGTAGCATTAGGTGGTGATACAAATATTAGGAGACTGCAAAGCCTAGTAGAGGATATTTCATCTTAGTGCATAACATATGTAGCATACATCATTGTCCTAGAGACTCAGGTTAGGCTATGTGGTGGCACTCTACCAAAGAGGTCTATAGTAGTAGAATCCTAGTAGAGTAGGTAGAGTGAGTCTGGGTAGTCATTAGTGTGACCCAATCATAGGTCAATTTATCAATCAAAGATATCATTAGGTGTTAGCTCTAGGTAGCCTCATAAATATGGGTTAAGGGTGGAGGTGACTTAGGGGTGCATGAAGCATAATGCTTCATAATTTGAATAAACAACAACAATAAATACCACAAATGAATTAATAAATCCAAATCCTATAACTTAAGAAGGGCTAAGTATCTTGCGAATACCCAAATGAATTTCATTTATGATTGATATCAAATGTAAATCAACCTACATGTATAAATATGAATAAATCAATGAATATTTAGAAATATAGTTGGCTAGCTATATTGGAGTTGTAACATGGCTCCCTTCCTTGGAAAGCTTTGTACTCAAATTTGGAAATTACTTGAAAATACTTTTTGGTTCCCATGTAGCATATTCTACTGGTACGTCCTGCCATTTTATTAGAAATTCTTTAATTTGGAAGGATCGAATATGACGTGATCTGGTTTGCAATATTTCTTCTAGTTGAAGAGTTATACATCCTTATTCATCTAGTATTGGGAGCTTTGTTTGGAAGTGCACTTTTGGGACAATCACTTTTTTGTGATAGAATACATGAAAAACTAGACGTATACGGGAGGAAGGTGGAAGCTCCAATTGATATGCTACTTTACCTATGCAATGAACTATCTTGTAGGGCTCGTACAATCAAGGAGCCAACTTCTGAATGGTATTGATATTCAAGGAAAACTTCTTATAAGGTTTCAACCACAGGAAAACCATATCTCCTATATTGAATTGTTGTCCTGAATGATGTAAGTCATGTTGCTACTTCATACAATTTTGAGTCTGGATCAAGTTATATTTAATAATGTTGAGCATTGACTAACGATGTTGGAACTAGTCATAAATTTGATCTACTCTGGAAGATCTTGGAACATAATCTAATATTTTTGGTGGTTTTAACCCATACAATGCTTCAAATGGAGACATCTTGAGGGAAGAATGGAAAGAATTTTTATACCACCATTCAACTAATTAAAGCCATTGACTCCATTGATACTACTTATCTTGAGCAATGCAATGTAGATAGGTACCCAAACATTTGTTAACAATTTTGTTTTGAACATTAGTTTAGGGATGGTATGTAGAGGACATATTTAATTTGGTACCACTAAGATAGAATAACTCTCTCCAAAAATTTCTAGTAAATATGGGATCACGGTCACTTACAATAGTTTTGGGCATGCCATGTAACTTGAAAATGGAGGCAATAAATACCTTGGCCACCTTGCTTGATGAATAGGGGTGTTGTAGAGCACTAAAGTGAGCATACTTGGAGAGATGATCTACAACTACAAAAATTTTTGTTTTACCATCTAACTTGGGTAGACCTTCAATGAAATCCATTGATATGTGTTCCCACTAGCGGTACAAAATTGGTAAGGGTTACAAAAGTCCTAGATATTTGATTGTTTCACCTTTATTGCATTGGCATACTTCACATTCGGCTTCAAATATCTTGACATCTAATTTTAATCCTTTCCAATAAAAATATTGTTTCACCCTCTGATATATTTTTAAGAATCTTGAGTTCCCTAATGATGGAGATGAATGTGATTCTTCAAGGATCATGGATTTAATAGTGGAACCCAATGGAATGTAAATGTGATCTTTCTTGCATATCACCCCATACATATATGAAAAATAAGGATGTTTTGATGATCCTTTATCCATATCTTGAATAATTTGATAATATTCAATATCAACCAACCATTCTTCTCGAAGTTGAAAAACCCATTGAGAACAAGGACCATAAATGGCATTAATGGAGACTTCATCTTCATATTTATGGAATAATGCATCAAATACCACATTTTCTTTACCTTTCTTATGCTCAATGATGAAATCATAACCCAATAGTTTTTCATCCACTTGTTTTGTTCAGGATAAGAGACATGTTATTCTAGAAAGTGCGTAAGACTACTATGGTCAGTTTTTATGATGAAGTGAATGCTGAGTAAATAATGCTTCCATTTATAAATGGTGTGTAAAATAGCCAATATTTCTTTCTCATATGTGGATCACCCCAAAATTTTACCTGATAGTTGTGTACTTTCAGAACCCAAGGGGTGACCATATTGCATTAAAATTGCATCAATTCCTGTACCAGAAGCATCACACTTGATGATGAAGGGTTTACTAAAATTTGAGTAGCCAATACTAGAGTGGAGCACATAGCTTCTTGGAGTTCTTGGAATACCTGAGAAGCTACTTCATTTTATTTAAAAGCATATTTTTTTTTAAGTATTGTGAGAGGAGCTACGATTTTGCTATAATTGCATATGAATTTCTAGTAATAACCTGTAAGACCTAGGAATCCCTTAAGTTTTTTGAGGGATTTAGGTAGAGGTCAATATTGATAGCTTTTATGTTTTGAGGATCTACTTTTACTCCTTCGTGAGATATGATATGACCTAAGTATTTGACTTCTTGGACCCCAAAGGCACATTTGGATTTTTTAACAAAAAAATTTTCCTTATGTAGTAAATGAAGAACCTTGTCAACATGGGTTAGATGATATTTCCAATATTTGTTGTAAATTAGGATATCATCAAAGAAAACTAGAATGAAATTATGAATATATGGCCTAAAAACATGGTTCATAAGACATTTAAATATTGATGGAGTGTTGGTAAGATCAAAAGGAATGACTAGGAATTCATAATGGCCTTCATGAGTTCGAAAAGTGGTTTTAGGTATGTCTATTCCCTAACCCTAAATTGGTGAATGTTGGAATGAAGATCCAATTTAGTGAAATAACTAGCACCATGTATTCCATCTAATAATTCATCAATGACAAGAATAGGGAACTTATCCTTGATGGTAATTTTATTGAGAGGTCAAAAATCTGGACACATGCACCAAGAGTCATCCTTACAATGTACCGTTACCACAGGTGATGAGTAAGGACTAATGATAGGATGAATTATACCATGTTCTAACATTTCTTGTACTATCTTATCTATTTTTGTTTTTTGATGTTGATGATAGTGATAAGGACAAACAATAGGAGGAAGACTACCAATTTCAATATGTATAGATCGTTTAGGAGGTAGACCTTTTGGTTCACTAAATAATTCTTCATAATTATCCTCAATAGGTTGAATATCATTTGATATAATCACCAAAGTGTCAAAGGAGTTTATTTGATGTATAAATCCTTGAGCACCCTTCTTTAATAACTTCTCCATGCAATGGGAACTCACCATCTTGGATGGTGGAGATTGAATTCCTTGAAGACAAATAGTCTTCCCATTCTCATTCCATTTGATATATAATCTTGGAAAATTAAAAGTAACATCATCTAACTGTGATAACCATTTGACGCCCAAAATAACATTTGCACTTCCTAGGTTCATAATGAAGAGAGTTCCTTGCCAAGTGTAATTTCCTATTTGTATTGAAACTGGAGATGTTCTAACTACACATTGAGTGTTTCCTCCATTTGTAATTAAAACTTAGAACTTATCTTGATTGGTCGTATTAATGTACAAGTTCAATTATTTAGCAGTTTTGATATATTTAAAGTTATGTGTACTACCTGAATAAATCAACATATTAATACACTTGTGCCTAATAAATCCTTGTACCTTAATTATATGATGAGATATTAACCCCATAAGTGCATATACTAAGAGAGCAATAGTGTCACCCTTTGGTGTTGCTTCATTAGTATCTGCTGAGATTTTTTCTATATTCATGGGTGACTCTTGTTGAGTTATATATTCTTCTTCTTCTTCCTTATTTTAGAATTCTACTTGTAAGGTTTGATGCATTGCACATACTTTATCTATGGGATGATAAGAATTAAATTTAAAGCAAAATAATATTGATGGTTGTTCATTATTGTGAAAAGGTCAATGGAAATTAGAATCGCGTTTATAGGACAATTGCTTGAGCTATTCTGGTAGCCTCATCTAGAGTACATGGATCATGAATATCGACTTATTTTCAGATTTTATCCTTGAGACCATGATGGAAAGTAGACACCAGTACTATTGGGTTTAATTCATGTGTGTAAGTAATAAGACTTGTGAACTTCCATACATAATCTTCTACTAAACCTGTTTGCTTGAGATCCATGAGGCAGACCACATATGATGAAGATGAACCCTTATCAAATATTTTAAGGAAAATTTCCTTAAATTTAGGCCACATAAGAGATAATTTATGCTGATAGAGCTATCATAACAACCATTGATAAGCTTGGATGCCTAGTTTACAAGATGTATATGCAACTTGACCAGTTTCAAGAATACGATATAAATGGAAAATACCATCCATATTGGCTACCCAACCTCTAGGATCGTATCCTTAAAAATTGGGCATCTCGGTATGGGGTACTTGGGAATCGTTAGGCCAATTTAATAATCGAGAGACATCCCCTATGGAGGGATAAAAATCAATAGAATATTTTGGGAGTACAAATGTCTGATGAGTATTTAGTGGTGGAGGGTTGACAATGGCTTGAGTGGCTTGGTTATCTAGGGATTTTTTTACCATATATTTAATATTTTTTAGTACTGAATACACCTAACCAAGATCATATTATTGTTTCTTAAGACATTCACGAACACTTAAATCCACACTAAGTGGAATTTTTTGACAAGGTCTCTTTTAGGGGAAGGCATACTTGATTAATTATTTGGTCAACTTTGTGAGAGTCTAGGTCCTATTGGTTGGATGAAGTGCTAATGTGGTTTGATAAATGAGGAGTATCATTGTGATGATATGGTGAAGCCATGGACTAGTGGTGAGGGTTGAAACTGTTAATTCTAAGAGGAGAGTTATGTTGCATACCTTTATTTTGCAGATGTCTTCTTGGTGAATTTAGTGATCCTTCATTTGGATTATTGGTGCTTTGTAATATTCCATTTGGTCCTCTATTCCACTTGGAAGGAGTGGTTTGATCACTCATGCACTTTAAATTGGAAAAATAATTTTCTCTTTTGTTGTTAATGGCTACAAAAAAACTATTTTCAAACTCATTTTAAACTATGACTAGTTCGTAATTTGGTTTGAAATTGTCCCAATGGCTACTTTGGTTTGAAATTGTTCCAAAAACTAGTTTCTGGTAATAAATGTTGTAGCTACCAGTGGCTTTCCAATGGCTAGCAACTCCCAATTTCCAATGACTAATACTGTATAATTATTCCTTTGTTCCTAGCCACAAGTGGTCCAAAGGTTGTCGACCCAACGACTATCAGCTAACTAATGACTAGCGGCTTACTCAGTTTCAATGACTACCTATTTCTTCATGTTGTTCAATGTCTCATGACTATGTTCAGAAAAATTTGGTTTACTTCCATAAGTACCAATGGTCAAACTCATAATCCAACATGGATGAGAGTGAATAGTCAATTAAAGGTCAAACAACAAATGAGAGCAAATAACACATGGCCTAGAATTAGTGTAATCGCTTGAGAAGTCAATGTGAGCACCAAGAGTACTCACATATAAAATATAGCACCTTAGTGCTAATAAAGCACTCCTGGACATCATCACATAAAATGTAGGATTAATCCTTAAAAACAAGAATATTTTGCACTTAACCAAATCATCACGAACCCTTGTTCATTCATTAAAGGCGCATAAGGGATATTATGACCAAACTTAATTTATCATAAATCGACTAAAGAATTTCCAAAATTATAGTTATCACCTAAATGAATCCATCGAAATTCCTCAAAAAACATTCACAAAATACCTTTTCTAGAAACCTTTGCAAATGCTTCCCTATATCTGTGGCGTGCTTTCATTGGAGATAATGTGAGGACGAACGTGTATATGAAATGATATTTGCAATGAGGATAATTATTTGGAAATAATTCTAATAATTTATAATACAACGTTGGTGATGAAAGGAAGCCTAATGCACCTCCTAGAGACCTAAAAATATCACTTTATGCATGATAACAATGAGGAAGATGTATTTACTAACTTGATTCAATATATGTCGCAACGCGGATGGAATTCAATGATCAAATCAATTTGTGTTGATTGACAAACTTTAGAATGTGTTTTAATTATAATACCTTTAGAATGCCATCGAATGCATAGAGAATTGATCATATTTTTCTAAAAACACACAAAATGTGATAACACACACATGGACTGCACTTATTGATGTTGCATGACTGTCTTTGCACTTGATTGCAGAGGGAATTTAGGTTTTAATTTTATCGATCAATCTCAAACCTTAGTATTTTAATTAAATATAATTTTACCACCCTTGAAAGCACCTAATTGTTGTGCTATAACCCTAAATACTCTAAAAGGTAGTTTAGAGATACCAGGTAGATACACCATTATTTCTTGAGAGAACTATTGTATGCACATTAATCGAAACCTCCACTTGATATGAACTTGAAACTGCTAATTCTAAAATGAGATAGATGACTCCTTAGATGTGCTTTCACCTGATATATCTATGAAGTGGTGTTCAACAGGGAATTTTTTTTTTAATTAATTTAAACTTTATATCTTCTTGATGCGATGTCTAGGAGTTTCACAGGCCTTACTTTGTTTTTCTTCGTATATGATTGATCGCAACGTGTGACCAATTATACTTCTACAAATTTTGGTTCTGATTTTCCTAAACACTACTACATTAATATCTAAGATATTCAACTCTAATACCACTTGAAGTGTAATGCTTCGTAATTTGAATAAATATCAACAATGAATCCCATAAATGAATTAATAAATCCAAATCCTGCCGCTTAAGGAGGGCTAAGTCCTTTGGCCACTTAGAGAGGGCTAAGTCTCTTGTGAATACACAAATGAATTATATTTATGATTGATATCAAATGTAAATCAACCTACATCTATAAATATGAATAAATCAAAAAATCAATAAACAATTGGAAATATAGCCGACTAGCTATATTGGAGTTGTAATAGTGCAGGACTTGCTTGATATCATCATATATTTATCATTTTGAGTGTAAGGTCTGAGGACCTACATAGTTGTAGCCTATGGGTATTTTGTACCATTATGTACTCTATTTTGGTATATATATATATATATATATATATATATATATATATATATATATATATATATATATATATATATATGAGATTTATCTTTTGCCTCATTATCTGTGTTTATGGTTTTGATTTATGTTTATGGATGCATTGATATATGTAATGCTTATATGATGATGTAATGTTTGATATGCTATGTACTACTAACATGCAATAGTTAGATGATTGATGTATGATTAGATGTTGTAATATAGATGTGTGGATGCACTATTATGTATGCTTATATGGATGCAGTAGTGAATGTTAAATGCATGTTTTGATTTATTTCATTGATGATGCATTTAATTTCTATTATATGATGTGGTGGATGTGTATGTAATGCATTAATTTCATGTGGATGGTCTAATTTAAATGAACTTGTATGCTTTAACATTTTAAAAAATAATGAATGAATCTAATATGTGTTTAAAAAACTAATGGAAAACACCACAAAATGTATAGAAATCATGAATGAAAATGTTAATCCTTATCATAAGAGTTAAGCAATGTATACATCCATATATGAGATGAAAATATGTGATATGCATGGGATTTCCCTATAAGCTTCTACAAACTAAAATATATGCATAAAATAGTTAGTGACCATCTAAATATCATTGTTGATATTCATCCAGTATCTATCCTATTCTATGTACACCCCTTAATAAACAAAATGTCATAAGGAAAATTGTGATTGATGTTGAGATGGTTTACTACTATATGGTATTTTTGAGGTTTTCCATGAGACTCAAACACCATAGTTGATTGATCAAAATTTGTATAATGACTACACAAGAGTCCTGAAAGATACAAGCCTATTAATACAACCAAGATATTCACTATGTCTCTATGTGTGAAATAAATATATTAGATGAGGCATAAGACTGCATCATTGCCAGGTGGGTTTTATTCAGCCCATTGTTGTAATGAGGATCACCCTATGGTCATCATGATCCTAATTTGGAATGTAGTTAGACTAAAAAACTTAGGCAATGCAAGCCACATAAATATAGCTCATACATAAGCTGACATTGGTCTATACAAAAGAAGGTCACTAATGTGACAAACATATCACCATTCATAAGGCTACTCCATTACCAGACGAGTTTCATTCAACCCATTGTTGTAAGGGAGATCACACCATGGCTTTCAAAAACTAAAAATTCTAAGGATTCAAGCTCATTACCCCTTATTTTATTTTAATTACTTGAGATACTTTCTCATGCTTAGTGGTGAAAACCACTATTTATTTTGCATTTTTGTTCTATTTTTGAGCAAAGAATTTGCTTTGTGATGAAAATCATTGTTGATTTTTATATTTTTTTGGGCATATTTTCTTTGTTTGTGGAAGAGAAAGGGATTATTTTGGTAGGAGCTTGTCCTTTTGTTAATGATCTATTTTATATACCATGTGCATAATAATAAGAGCAAGAAAATCCTTTTGCTTGAGGTGATCAGGACCACTTTGTAGTATCATCCTTCTTTGTTCAAACTTAGATTGTTAATGTGTTTAATTATGTTGGGATTTTGATATATGCAAGGTACTATAAAAACTAGACCTTACCTTCTAAAGCCAGGATAATTTTCTACAAAATATGAAGAGACAACTAGGGATGGTTGAATGACCAGAAAACCCTAGTATACACCTTATAGAAACCGATTAAATGTGTTGAAAAACATAGTTACTCACAATGAAAATGTGAATAATAAGGATATGTGGATTCATTATTGGCATAAAAATATGGTGTCATTCGTAAGAATGTAAATACAACCTATCCTAGTGCAAATGCAATGGATGAATATGCCTAATACAATGCAACTGATGAGTGCATATAATGGAATGCATAATGTAAATTTTTTTGTATTTTGATGTTTTGTATTGTTTTTGTGTTTTTATGTTTTTTGATTTGTTTGGAATTTTGATGATTTTTGTTTTTTTTGTATTTTTTTTGTAAGTAAAAGGATTGCATTACTTATATGGGTTTTAAGGCTCCCAAAACATTATTACAAAAACAACCATACTTACTGTGAACATATAAGATTATCAACAAGGGATGATACCCTGAGCCTAGAACAGAGAAAATAAAACTAGAGGACATAACCTCGAACCTTAGAAACGAGGAAAAAAAGATGTTGCCTAAGGAGATAATCCCACATAGAAAAAGTAAAATGTGCCACATAGGGTAACTATGGGAATACAATACAAACAACAAAGAAAAAAGGAATAGGCTCCACGCAGGGTAGCCATAGAAGAAAAAAGTAAGGATCTGGGGAAATTATTCCTCAAAAAAAATCCTGTCCTCATCCTTGGTTTCACCTGGACCAGTTTCCTTAGGCTCCTCTTTGACTACAACCACCTCCTCTGCTTCAGACCCGTCATCAACCTCCTAGCCACTCTAACCTCCAAAGAACAACTTTTGAAGGCCTTCCCTAATATCAATGATTGAATTGACCATGGAATTCATCATACCTATCATGGAGGAGATAATAAATTCCTTCAGCTGCTTCGCCTCATCATCCACCTCTTCATCATCAATTTTGATGTCAATAATATTTTTGTTGCCTCTCACTACCTGATTTTGGAGGTGAACATATTTCCTTATGGGCCCTTCTATGCTTTCAAAACTAATGCTTTTCCTTACCTTTAGCTCCGTGATAGCTTCAATGGCCTTCCTCTTTCTTTCTACTAGGGAAAGACGGGTAGAAGGCCCCGTAGGTTTGGTTGGGTTGGGGATGCTTGGGTTGGCCTTAGGACTAAGAGCCAGGACATAGGTGTAAATTACCTTGAACATGCCTTGATGGAAAGGGAGGTCATGGCCTTTCTTGTTCCTATAGGACGTAATCGAATAGTTGATGGAATTGAGGAAAAAGTAGGGGATGCTTATGGGATTGATATCATGAAAGTGATTCACAAAGGCCAAATGATAAGTATAGAGGGATTTTTTTGGGTCATCAATAATGATGAACTCCATGACTAGCATCATCACATTTTTCTAGGGGATGTTCAAGTTGCTCCTATATATTCCTTTCTTGGCACCTTTATAGATCCTTAAGTTATCCTTGAACTCCTTGAGTTCTACATTCCAGTTGTGGTTCTATCTATGAATTGAATTTCCTTTTAGATTCTGCCCAGTTATCATGGACAAAAGGTTGAGATCCACACATAAAATTCTCCCTTGAATTTTAATAGAGTCATTATCCCAAGACTCCAAAAATGCCATGGTGATGTCGAGATCCTCACCAGTGAACATGTGAAGGAAGAAAAATAAGTGGCACTCATTGAGAATTATCCCAACAAGGGGGTTGCAAATGACTTTGTTGGGCTTGATTAAACTCATGGTGAAATGGTGATGGGG
Source organism: Wollemia nobilis (assembly GCA_028583015.1). Taxonomy (NCBI): domain Eukaryota; kingdom Viridiplantae; phylum Streptophyta; class Pinopsida; order Araucariales; family Araucariaceae; genus Wollemia; species Wollemia nobilis. The sequence continues at coordinate 2,866,402 of JAQPPZ010001050.1, forward strand.
GTTGGGGAAATGAATGAAAGGAAAAGTAGGAATGTTAGGGTCTATGGGTTTACTAATCCAGTGAGGAGGGAAGAAAACTAGGGAGACGATGGTTTTTTAAGGAGGAACAGTGGTGAATTTATGGATGGAGGCTTGAGGAAAATGCCCTAAAAATTAGAGGTTGTCATTAATGAACATAATAGAGAAATTTGAATTTGGCACTTGGGGATTGGAAGGCTCAAGCTTGTATTGGGAATGATTGCTCGGATGAGGACGCTATTCGAGGAGATATGGAAGGTTTAGAATTATAAACTTTAAATATTGGCTAATATTGGTTTTGGAGCCTGGTATGGTGTTTTTGAAAAGTTCACCTTTGCCACCATGATATTTCAATAAGGTGTGCAATAGGTTCCAAGAAACCTTAATCCAAATATTATCATTATTTCCTTCACTACTGAGGTGCCACGTCCTACTCACAGTGCTATTGGTAATCTACTTTTCTCAAGCTACGTTTCTATTTTAGGAGTGGAGATTACTTGGCCCTATGTTGGCATGGTGTTGATGCCAAAGTAGACACTTGGAGTAATTAAGGTAGATGCCTTCATGGAGCATCCTCTTGTTGGAAATCAAAATGCCACCTATGTACCTACACATGGTTGACATGGAATGCCATAAATTTAAAAAAATAATAGCGTACATTCCAAAGATAATGATCCAACAAAGCGTGAAATTTTGGTTGTGGATGGTTTGGGTGGACAGTTGGATCCCACTCCTCATATGGATTTTAAGGAGCCCACATTTCCCATGCTTAGTTGGAATATTCACTTTACACGTGGACATCCAAATTATTATATTTTTACGCATGTTACACGGGATGAGGATCCTAGAGGACCACATCCTTGTGAGGAAGACCAATGGAATTATTCCTCTGAGGTTTTTCTTGGTCAATAATGACACGAATTTCATAATGAATGTCATCATTCCAGGTTAAGATGTTGGGTGTGTGGAATCCGATGTTAGCTAACCTATATGCAACTCAATTTGTTTCTCTATAATCATATTGGAATATAACTTCCTGCATGTCAAGGATTAAATTCCCGATGCCTTAAATGTAGTCCCCGACTCTCTAGGATGGAATGTTGTTGTTGTTCTTGAGGTAGCTAATGATATTGAGGGAGTCTCCTTCAAAAATTAGCTTGTTGGGAAAGTTCTTGGCAAGGGAAAGATCCCTCCACATGCATTTTGCCTCAGCAACATGGTTATTTTGGGTACCCAATCCCTCAGCGAAGGCGAGGATGACTTCTCCTTGGTGGTTTCTAAGGATGCCTCCTGCTCCTGCTTTCCCTGGGTTTCCTTTTGTAGTTTCGTTAAAATTTAGTTTGAACCAGCCCATTAGAGGAAGAATCCATTTGGAATCAATTCTTTGGTTGATAAGATGATGAAAGTCCTCTAAGGATAGGCCAAGGTATCTACCCATAGCAATATCAAACCTGGAAGCAGGTTTGGGGGATGGGGGATGGTTGAGGTAAGTTTTCTAGAAGAATTTGAGGCAAGGATAAAAAAGGGGGAGGACCATTGGATAAAAAGGTCAACAATGGAGTAAGGTTTGGCCCAAAGGATGTGGAAGGATTGGAATATGGATTCAAGGATGGATGAGGAGAAGGGGTAGTGGAGGAAGATGTGAGAGGGGTATTCCCAAGTAGTAAGTCAAAGAGAAAATCTATTGGTTATGGTAATGCTTTTCTTGATCAAATTTTCAATAGTCAAGATCATTTCTTGGATAGTGAGCTAGGCAAAGAAAGACACCTTCGAAATAAGGGATTTAATCTAGACGAGGTTAAAATGTAATAGGATGTCCTCCTTATCAAGGAGAAGAAGATAAGCATATTTGATAGTAAAATACCCACTTTATGAAGGTTCCCAATTGAAATTATCAATAGAGTTAGTAGAAGGGATGATAGTAGAATGCATGAGGGAATACAATATAGAGGATTCAGTAGGAAGGGTAGTGCACCTAATGGTTTTCCATATGGTAGTGTTGTTCGAGATGTATAGGAAGTCAAAGACTTTCTGTCCTATTCTGGAATCTATGTAGACTTTGAGTCTTGATAGGATAGGATCTTCAATGAGAGGATTGTTGGTAATCCATTTGTCATTCCAGAATTCTAATTTGCTTCCATCCTCTAGTTTCCATATTAGATCTTTCTTTAGAAGAGACCTAGTTTTGATGATAGAATTCTATAAGGTGGATCCTATGGTAGGGGCATCATAATTGAAAAAATTAGCACCTTGCAAATATTTCCTTCTAACAATGGAAATCCACTTATTCTTGGTATGAGACACCAAACGCCAGGCTTGTTTGGCTATAAAAGATGTGTTGAGGTATTGAATCCTTCTGAGCCCAATTCCCCCTCTGTCATTAGGTTTGCACACTTTTTCCTAGGTAACAAGATGCAACATTTGCTTATTTTAAGTTTTTAACAATAATTTTTTTTTTGAATCTGTTTTATTCTATGGTAAAATACAATTGGGGCTTTGAAGATAGAGAGGAAATATACATGGATGCTTTGGAGAGAGGTTGATGTAAGGGTGCTCTTGGCATCTGATGAGGCCCAAAAATGCCTCATTATTGCACAATGTTTGATTACCATATGATAAGTTAATTTCCAAACAGTTAACTAAAATATACTATTTTTTAAGTGTTTACATGATTTTATGTTAGGAATACTATATCTCTGTTTTTGACTATTTTCAGCATTTTGTGATTGATTTTGCTTGATTAAGTTGCAAGTAATAACATGCATTTCAATTAACCAAATGTTGTATGCTGATATCCATTAACTTATAAATGGTTTTTGAATGTTTTTCTGCCCTTCAACTTGTTTCAAATCCACATTGAAGACAAAAGTTTAGGACTGTCATAAATCTGAAAATCTGGAAAAAACAGCCATATAAAAATCAGCAAGCTGTCACTTTATAGGAACACCTTGAATTTGTCAAGAAAAGCATGAGGATATGGATGGAATAAGTTTATAAGGACTACAGAAGACATATGACCTATTTAGAAGCATTCCCACAGTCTAAATAGGAAGCAACAAGGTATAACGGAGCAGGGACAATTGTGCAGCATTGTTGCACTATTTCAGCATGGTTACTTGGTGAATGAAGTGTATAAATTCAGTAGAAACTTGATGTAATCCTTCATGTTGATATTTGAATAATTTTTCCATGTTATAATTTGTTTGAATTTGCAAGAAATGCCAATATTTTACAACTGTGCAGTAGAACTGGAAAATGCAGTAATTTACCATGTAAATTCCAGCAAGCTACCAATGAATGGCAAGACATGAAATTCACATCCAAGGAAGAATGAAGACTATTGCAATATGATACTGAGGGATAATATACCTTATAAATGCAGCCAAAACCATTTGGAGTCAACACAATTGGTCATTCTAAAGATCTTCGGGATGAACACAGTGTCTTTGGAATGAGAATTGCAGTCTCTTCGGAATGAGCCACTTATCTTTGGAATGAAAACAGAATGTACTTTTTGACTTATTGACTGAATTTTGGCGATGGAAAAGGGGATAAGAAGGTTGATAAATTTAAGGGAAAATATCTCCCATCTAATTTTGTCGTCCTTGTCATCCAAAGCCACCATTCATGGAAAAGATCAATTTTGATCCTCTTCTAGGATAAACCCAAAAAAATTGTAGCATAATAGAAAGTTGTTTGCAAGATAGGAATGGCATATTCTAAAGTGGATAAATATGTGTGAGATATTTATAGACTCCTCTCACATACTACCACCACTGAAGATGCTTTCTAAGGGCCAATGACTACTACTGCAACACAAACTGTCCAGATTTGCATTTATTTCAGATCAAGAATTATTGGCAAATCATTGTAAAGCAGCACATAGGCTGATTTGAGCATGGGATATGTTGTAAATATTTATATAAATAACATAGCTCCCTCCTTGGTTGAGCAGTTAGGAATTAGAATAGAGGAGAGTTTTCAATTGTAGTAATTAGGACTGTATAGTAATTTTTTGTAACAGTTTTCAGCATGTTTTATCATCCATAAAAGTGCAGCTATTTTATCATTTTCTGTTCTGAGTGTTAATTAGTTAAGGAGTTCTTTTCACCTACTTCTAGATTAGGAATTATGGGCCCACTTTCAGATCTAGAAGGAGGGATTTTATGGCAGGTTTTAATCTGTAATTTTGCTGCAGCAGAATTAATAGATTGATTACCAGATTTCATTTTCTTGTTTTTATTTTGTGTTATGTGATTTATGTTTTCTATTATGTTTGTGTACAACATTTGTGTGTATGTCAGCTGACAAATTATATTACACATTTTTCCTTTGCTTTCCATGTTTTCCCTACTTTAGCAACTTTCTATTTTCAACATATTTCATTTTGCTGTCAATTCTTGTAGTAGAAGCTTGACGACCTTTTGTGGCAGGGCATTGATAGGTGTTTTTAGAATAAGTTTCATTTACAAGCATCATTTCAATTATGCAAAAGTAACTAGATTTCAATTCTACAAATGTAACTTAGGATTTCATTTCAGCAATTTCAATTCTGTAAAAGTAACTTAGGATTTCAATTCATGCAATTGTAGTTAGATTTCAATTCTTGCAACTTAGAATTAGTTTTCAATTCCTGTAATTTATTTTAGTTTCCATTCTTCAGACTAGGTTTAGTGTGACACCAAAAGACTAAAACAAAATTTGCTTCACCAATAAATGCTTGAAATCCGAATGCCTGAATTGTACTCTGCCCTAGCCTTCTATCGTAGACAGCCTTGGACACCACCCCAGATTGATAAATCATTGAGATTAAATGATGAGACTCAACGAAAATCATCATTTTGGCACCCTTGCCGAGGAACATGGTGTTGTTAGAGGGTAAAATTAGTCAAATAATTATTATTGTGCTAAGTTATGAAGTTTAGAGTTAAATCTGAATGTAATAACTGTTATAAATAATAATTATTGATAGTTGCATTTCAATTCATTTAGAAAACAAGCAACCACAAGGAGGTGATCTTCACACTTGGGGGTTAAATTGCCTAGTTTGAATTCTTCTCAAAGATATATCCCAACAACAACAAACAGGGCAAGTAAATCAACCACCACCTTCAGCCCAACCTGTGGCCAATATGAATAATACAAGACAGGCAACCCCTGTCTATGTAAGCTAAAAAAAAAAATCACAAAAAATTTTGCACAATCAAAATAGGAGTTTACAACTTAATGATGATCTTAGAGTTTTCCATTATTACTTAAATATTGTTAGGATTTTGCCGCGCTAAACCACAACCTAGCAATTCTTAGCCTACACAGACAATAGTTGATCTCATTAGAGGTGATCCTACCTAATAAGTAGTTGATCTGCTAAATTTGTACACTTCTTGTCTTATTGTGCAAACCAAAAATATTTTTTAGCACAACTTGTGATCAGTCTGAATAATACAGGATAGGCAACCCCTGTCTATGTAGCTGAATCTGGTATAAAAAAAAAAAAAACTGCAAGAAATGTTATTGACTACAACAACATCCAACTGTGCTCAAACAAGAACTTACCTAATCTTGAAGAGACAAAAATCAATGGAGATACACAAAAAAACCTTTAGTCCAAACACACAGAAATTAGCCTTGGATAAAGGAGAAAAAAACTAGAAAAACTGCACATAGAAAATTTACTTCCATTTTACAAAGGGGTAAATTATGTCCTCCTAGGAATGAAACAAATTGAAATGCAGCCAAGAAAATTCTTGAACATTATTAGCTGGCTGACTTATAAATAGAAAGTAAAATTGTTGTTATTTTGAAACAATATTTCAATCCCTTTACATGGAATTACAATGGTATATCAATATTTTATCTTGATGTAAGAACTTAACATCTTTTGGGAATTGGTATTTAATTGTTTCAAGTATAGATTGACAAGATTTTGCAGACTAGGAGGCATGGACAACACTTGATTGAAGAAGTATTGTTTGTGAACTTCCTTCTTGGGTACAAGCAAGAAAAGAAAAATTGAAAAAAAAAAGAGAAAAAAATTGCAGTAGAGGCATGTCCCACAAAATGGGGATACATGAGGACAAGCATCAATTTCAGCAAGGAAGAGGAAAAATGGAGCCAATACTTCATTTCCAGCACTAAGGAGGCAATTATGATGTATGAAGATTCTTACTACTCATCTAGAAAGGAAGGTTGCATCAATGTTGCAGGTTTCAACAGAAAGAGATGGTGTTTTCATACAACAATTGACATGTTTTTGCAGAATAAGGATTGGTCTTATCCAAATAAGAGTGAGAGATTTTCTCTCTCAATGAAGCACTTGAAAAAAAATAAAAAAAATGATAGAAGTTGGTTGAAAACCAGAAATTGCAGCCTCTTCTGATAAAAAAATTAAAAAAAAAAGAGATGAAAAAAAAAATGAAAAAAAAGGGGAAGAAAAGAAAAAAAATGAATAATTCAGTAGTGAAAACCTTCTTGGAGGCGCTACTGAGTTGGATTGCATGAAAACCAAATTTTAGACATGCATTGCCTTGTACAAATCTCACACTGCACATGTGTTATGTTTATGTTTTCAGATAGCCCACTAACAATCATCAAAAGCAGCTTGTAAGGTGCATGACAAATTTTCAGGACAGTAAGGTATGTGTTTCTTACATTTAATTCATAGTAAACATTTAGCATTTAGTGTATGATAGTCGGTATTTGGCATAAACTATTCATACAATATTGACAAGTTGAAAAAGGAATATGTTCAAGATGTCAAGAAACACCCCCTTATGCCCTTAATTGCATGGAAATTCCAAAACTGTGCAAAAACCTGATTTTGGGATAGACATGGCAGCAATTCTATTTTAATTTGTAGGGAAAATTTTAGAAGGAGAAATGCAAGTTTATATCTCACAATTGTCTAATAAATTGAAGGAGGATAATCAACAAAATGCACCTGAAGGTTCTATTTTAGTACTATTGAAATAAAACAGCAACATACAAAACAAAGAATAACATCTAAAAAAAAGGATGAAGAAGGGATTTTTGATGTTATGGAAGGCTTATACACTCTAGATATGGACCCACAATAGAATATGTAGCTAACTTTTGCATAGGAGGTCATTTATGCATTTTTTGAAGATCTTCGGAATGAGAAATGCAGTCTCTTCGAAATGAACAGACATCTTCGAAATGAGAAATGCAGTCTCTTCGGAATGAACAAACATCTTCGGAATGAGAAATGTAGTCTCTTAGGAATGAACAGACATCTTCGGAATGAGAAATGCAGTCTCTTCGAAATGAACAGACATCTTCGAAATGAGAAATGCAGTCTCTTCGAAATGAACAGACATCTTCAGAATGAGAATACAGTCTCTTCGAAATGAGTAGGATATCTTCGGAATGAGCAGAAACTTTACCAGAATTGCTGAAAATGCTACGGAATAGCAAAAAGAGTAGGGTACATAAAATATTGAGGTTTATAAGGCTCTACCACAAGTAAGTACATCCCTCAAGCATTTCAAATCAAAAAAAAAAATTCAATTTTGTTCAAAAGGTGCAAACAACAAAAATAAGCATTCAGGCTAAAATGTTGTTAAGAATAGAAAATTCCATCAGTAGTAGTGCATCTGCCAATTATGGTTCCACAATAAGACTATTGCAAGATAAATCATATGATATCAAGCCTTTAAGAGGTACCTTGCAGCACTAAAACTTGTAGAAAAATAGACAAAGAGTCACATGTGCTTAATTGCAAAATACTTGATATAGTGCAGCAAGAAGGAATTTCTTAGTTAACAGGTAGCAAAGGATGTTGTTCACAAGAATAAAACCTGCATATTACTATGTCCTACTAAGATGCATGAGGGCATGCATCAGTTCAAGTTGGGGGGGATGATGAGGCCCAAAAATGCCTCATTATTGCACAATGTTTGATTACCATATGATAAGTTAATTGCCAAATAGTTGACTAAAATATACTATTTGTTAAGTGTTTACATGATTTTATGTTAGGAATACTATATATCTGTTTTTAACTATTTTCAGCATTTGGTGACTGATTTTGCTTGATTAAGTTGCAAGTAAGAACATGCATTTCAATTAACCAAATGTCGTATGCTGATATCCATTAACTTATCAATGGTTTTTGAATGTTTTCCTTCCCTTCAACTTGTTTCAAATCCACATTGAAGACAAAATTTTAGGACTGTCATAAATCTAAAAATATGGAAAAAACAGCCATATAAAAATCAACAAGCTGTCACTTTATAGGAACACCTTGAAGTTGTCAATAAAAGCATGAGGATATGGATGGAATGAGTTTATAAGGACTACAGAAGACATCTAACCTATTTAGAAGCATTCCCACATAGTCTAAATAGGCAGCAACAAGGTATAACGAAGCAGAGACAATTGTGCAGCATTATTGCACTATTTCAACATGGTTACTTGGTGAATGAAGTGTATAAATTCAGTAGCAACTTGATGTACTCCTTCATGTTGATATTTGAATAATTTTTCCATGTTCTAATTTGTTTGAATTTGTAATAAATGCCAATATTTTACAACTGTGCAGTAGAACTGGAAAATGCAGTAATTTACCATGTAAATTCCAGCAAGCTACCAATGAATGGCAAGGCATGAAATTCACATCCAAGGAAGAATGAAGACTATTGCAATATTATCCTGAGGGCTAATCCACCTTAGAAATGTAGAAAAAACCATTTGGAGTCAACACAGTTGGTCATTCTAAAGATCTTCGGAATGAACACAGTGTCTTCGGAATGAGAATTGCAGTATCTTCGAAATGAACCACTTATCTTCGAAATGAAAATAGAATGTACTTTTTGACTTATTGAATGAATTTTGGCAGTGGAAAAGGGGATAAGAAGGTTGATAAAGTTAAGGGAAAATATATCCCATCTGATTTTGCCGTCCTTGCCGTCCAAAGCCACCATTCATGGAAAAGATCATTTTTGATCCTCTTATAGGATAAACCCAGAAAAACTGCAACATAATAGAAAGTTGTTTGCAAGATAGGAATGGAATATTTTGAAGTGGAGAAAGATGTGTGAGATATTTCTAGACTTCTATCACGTACTCCCACCACTGAAGATGCTTTCTAAGGGCCAATGACTACTACTGCAACATAAACTGTCCAGATTTGCATTTATTTTAGATTCAGAATTATTGGCAAATCATTGTAAAGCAGCACATAGGCTGATTTGAGCATGGGATATGTTGTAAATATTTATATAAATAACATAACTCCCTTCTTGGTTGAACCAGTTAGAAATTAGAATAGAGGAGAGTTTTTAATTGCAGCAATTAGGACTGTACAGTAATTTTTTGTAACATTTTTTAGCATGTTTTATCATTAATAAAAGTGTAGCTATTTTATCATTTTCTATTTTGAGTGTTAATTAGTTAAGGAGTGCTTTTCACCTCCTTCTAGATTAGGAAGTATGGGCCCACTTTCAGATCTAGAAGGAGGTATTTTATGGCAAGTTTTAATCTGTAATTTTGCTGCAGCAGAATTAATAGATTGCTTGCCTGATTTCATTTTCTTGTTTTTATTTTGTATAATGTGATTTATGTTTTCTATTATGTTTTTGTATAGCATTTGTGTGTATGTCAGCTGACAAATTATATTACACATTTTTCCTTTGCTTTCCATGTTTTCCCTACTTTAGCAACTTTCCATTTTCAGCATATTTCATTTTGCTATCAATTCCTGTAGCAGAAGCTTGATGACCTTTTGTGGCAGGGCATTGATAGGTGTTTTTAGAATAAGTTTCATTTACAAGCATCATTTCAATTATGCAAAAGGAACTAGATTTCAATTCTACAAATGTAACTTAGGATTTCATTTCAGCAATTTCAATTCTGTAAAAGTAACTTAGGATTTCAATTCATGCAATTGTAGTTAGATTTCAATTCTTGCAACTTAGAATTAGTTTTCAATTCCTGTAATTTATTTCAGTTTCCATTCTTCAGACTAGGTTTAGTGTGACACCAAAAGGCTAAACCAAAATCTGCTTCACCAATAAATTCTTGAAATCTGAATGCTTGAATTGTACTCTGCCCTAGCCTTCTATCGTAGACAGCCTTGGACACCACCCCGGATTGATAAATCATTGAGATTAAATGATGAGACTCAACGACACTCATCAAGCATCTTGGATAGTAGATTTCCCTTCCACCCTGTAAGTTTCTTTGGGATACTCTCTATAAAATTGTTCCACATGGAGGTTGTGGGTTGGCCACAAAAAAGAGGGATGCCTAGGTATGTTTTTGAGAGGTTAGCTACAGAGCATTCAAGAATTTTGGAAATCTTGATTTGTCTTTGAATAGGTGTATTTAGTAAATATAGTTTGCTCTTGTTGAATTTCACATTTTACCTGGTAGCTACTTCATAAAGCTTAAGGATGAATTTGATATCCTTTACCTTAAATATAGAAGCATTAGTAGATAAAATAGTGTCATCTATGAATTATTGGTGTAAAAAAAGGTTGGTCTGGGAGGAAGCTTTAATTACTGCCAGGAGGCCTGTTTTCGCAAGCTGCTTGGATGGTCCTTCCTAGGGCTTCAACAATAATAATGAATAAGAGGGGTGATGATTTTATGAGCTTAAGTATAAAATACCCGTAGATGAAGAATATTGAGAGGTTCAGGCTCCTCAACATCTTCTAGCAAGGTTAGGCAATACATTCTAGGTCTTATCTTCTTTGTTACGATGAAATAACCTAACCTATTAGGCACAAATTTATCTCTTGGATGAGGTGGAACGTTTGATTTCTATTGGTTCTCTTTAAACACAAGATCCCAAATTTTAAAGTATCTTGGATGGACTTTAATATTATAAGCTCATTTAATATGATTATAATAAATGTGAAGATACTCGAGAGGACTCACTCATCGTTCATCAAGAAGGTTCAATTGATCAAGGTGAGCTTGTCATGATGTGTCATCATAGATGAACTCTTTCAATGAGACTTGCAATGATGGAATTCCTAATTCCAAGGGCATAATGACCATGGTGCCATAGAATAGCAAAAATGAGTTTGCCCCTATGGGTGTTCAAATTCTAGTGCGAGACGCCCATAAAGCTAGAGGTAATTGAAGGTGCCAATCCTTATGATTCTCCTTAATGGTTTTATTCAATATGGAAACTACTATTTTATTAGATTCCTCTGCTTACCAATTTGATTGCAGATAATATGGTGTTGTAAAGTTGTGTTGAATGTTATATCTAGATGTTAAAGCCCACACATATTTGTTCTTAAATGATGTTCAATTATCCAATATGATTTTGCATAGGATATCAAAAGGACATATAATATAATGGAGTATGAACTCCAAAATACGAGCTCCACTTGTAGTTTTCAAAGGGATTGATTCCACCCATTTGTTAAAGTACTCAGTGGTCATTATAATGAACATGTGGTGATTGGAAAAAGGAGGATAGATATTCCCAATTAGATTAAGCCTCCACTGAGAAAAAGGCCAAGCTGATTGAATCATTTGCAAGACATGAGATGGTAGGTGCGTGAGGTTAGCATGATGCTAACATTTAACACACTTCCTAACATATGTGTAGCAATCCTTATTCATCATGGGCCAATAATAACCCATTCTAAGGATACGCTTGATGATAGCCATGTCACTGAAATAGCCATAAAATGTACCATCATGAGCTTGCGAGATTTCCCAAGTATATTCTTGGGGCTCGAGAGAATGAAGGAGAAATCAATCATAGCTCCATTAATATAGAATGTATCCTAGAAAAACATATCTAATAAAAAAATTTTAATGCTCATTTTACGACATGTGATAATCCATGGTGGATACTACCAAGATTTAGGTAATTCTTTAATTGGATGAACCAATCCTAATAAGCTATAGCTTCAACTATATAAATGACTTATTCCTGTTACGATTCATTGTGCACAAATGCATATTGGGAGACAACCTTGTGATGAATGGTAGTACCATTCTCTGAAGGACCCTATGAGATCAAGGACCCCTAGGGTTCCTATGTTAGAATATTTTGTGCTTTTTAGAACCATTCATGGTTTGGTTTTATTAGAATCACGTGGATTGATTCTTTGTTTCTTGGAGCCTCACACAACATCACCGATTGCAAGATATTTTTGACATGGATGGTAGTAAAATCGATGGAAGTATTATGAGGGATTAAGAATCTCAAATATGCCATAGTTTCTATAAATCGATTAGATGTACAAGGGACTACCTCGATGTCATACCAATCTATTTTGGTCTAGATATACATCCACAAGCTCTTTGTAACATTTCAATATGGGATATCTACAATGATAAATTCCTTTCACTTGGTTTATTATGAGTAAGAAGTCACAAAATATATTTAGATTTTCAACCTTCATGGTGATAGTTGTTTGGAGATCCAATATTAGGGACTCATTATCAAGGAGAAGAAGATAAACATATTTGATAGTAAATTACCCACTTTATGAAGGTTCCCAATTGAAATTATCAATAGAGTTAGTAGAAGGGATGATAGTAGAATGCATGAGGGAATACAATCTAGAGGATTCAGTAGGAAGGGTAGTGCACCTAATGGTTTTCTGTCTGGCAGTGTTGTTCTGGATGTATAGGAAGTCAAAGACTTTGTGTCCTATCTTGGAATCTATGTAGACTTTGAGTCTTGACAGGATAGGATCTTCAATGAGAGGATTGTTGGTAATCCGTTTGTCATTCCAAAATTCTATTTTGCTTCCATCACCTAGTTTCCATATTAGACCTTTATTTAGAAGAGACCTAGTGTTGATGATAGAATTCTAGAATGTGGATCCTATGGTAGGGATATCATAACTGAATAAATTAGCACCTTGAAAATATTTCCTTCTAACAATGGAAGTCCACTTATTCTTGGTATGAGACACCAAACGCCAGGCTTGTTTGGCTATAAAATATGTGTTGAGGGATTGAATCCTTCTGAGCCCAACTCCCCCTCTGTCCTTAGGTCTACACACTTTGTCCTAGGTAACAAGATGCAACATTTGCTTATTTTAAGTTTTTAACCATAATTTTTTTTTTGAATCTGTTCTATTCTGTGGTAAACTACAATTGGGGCTTTGAAGATAGAGAGGAAATATATAGGGATGCTTTGGAGAGAGTTTGATGTAAGGGTGCTCTTGGCATATTGGATAGTAGATTGCCCTTCCACCCTATAAGTTTCTTTGGGATCCTCTCTATAAAATTGTTCCACATGGAGGTTGTGGGTTGGCCACAAAAAAGAGGGAGGTCTAGGTATGTTGTTGAGAGGTCAGCTACAGAGCATTCAAGAATTTTTGAAATCTTGATTTGTCTTTGAATAGGTGTATTTAGTAAATATAGTTTGCTCTAGTTGAATTTCACATTTTACCTGGTAGCTACTTCATAAAGCTTAAGGATGAATTTGATAGCCTTTACCTCAAAGATAGAAGCATTAGTAGATAAAATAGTGTCATCTATGAATTATTGGTGTAAAAAAAGGTTGGTCTGGGAGGAAGCTTTAATTACTTCCAGGAGGCCTGTTTCTGCAAGTTGCTTCGATGGTCCTTCCTAGGGCTTCAACAATAATGATGAATAAGAGGGGTGATGATTTTATGAGCTTAAGTATAAAATGCCCATAGATGAAGAATATTGAGAGGTTCAGGCTACTCAACATCTTCTAGCAAGGTTAGGCAATACATTCTAGGTCTTATCTTCTTTGTTACGATGAAATAACCTAACCTATTGGGCACAAATTTATCTCTTGGATGAGGCGAAAGGTTTGATTTCTATTGGTTCTATTTAAACACAAGATCCCAAATTTTAAAGTATCTTGGATGGAATTTAATATTATAAGCTTATTTAATATGATTATAATAAATGTGAAGATACTCGAGAGGACTCACTCATCGTTCATCAAGAAGGTTCAATTGATCAAGGTGAGCTTGTCATGATGTGTCATCATAGATGAACTCTTTCAATGAGACTTGCAATGATGGAATTTCTAATTCCAAGGGAATAATGACATAGGTGCCATAGACTAGAAAAAATGAGGTTACCCCTATGGGTGTTCGAATTCTAGTGTGAGACGCCTATAAAGCTAGAGGTAATTGAATGTGCCAATCCTTATGATTCTCCTTAATGGTTTTATTCAATATGGAAACTACTATTTTATTAGATTCCTCTGCTTACCAATTTGATTGTAGATAATATGGTGTTGTAAAGTTGTGTTGAATGTTATATCTAGATGTTAAAACCCACACATATTTGTTCTTAAATGATGTTCCATTATCCAATATGATTTTGCATAGGATACCAAAAGGACATATAATATAATGGAGTATGAACTCCAAAATACGAGCTCCACTTGTAGTTGTCAAAGGGGAATAAGTACTCAGTGGTAATTATAATGAACATGTGGTGATTGGAAAAAGGAGGATAGATATTCCCAATTATATTAAGCCTCCACTGAGAAAAAGGCCAAGCTGATTGAATCGTTTGCAAGACACGAGATGGCAGGTGCGTGAGGTTAGCATGATGCTAACATTTAACACACTTCCTAACATATGTGTAGCAATCCTTATTCATCATGGGCCAATAATAACCCATTCTAAGGATATGATTGATGATAGCCATGTCACTGAAATAGCCATAAAATGTACCATCGTGAGCTTGCAAGATTTCCCAAGAAGATTCTTGGGGCTCGAGAGAATGAAGGAGAAATCAATCATATCTCCATTAATATAGAATGTATCCTAGAAAAACATATCTAATAAAAAAAATTTAATGCTCATTTTATGACATGTGATAATCCATGGTGGATACTACCAAGCTTTAGGTAATTCTTTAATTGGATGAACCAATCCTAATAAGCTATAGCTTCAACTATATAAATGACTTATTCCTGTTACGATTCATTGTGCACAAATGCATATTGGGATACAACCTTGTGATGAATGGTAGTACCATTCAATGAAGGACCCTATGATATCAAGGACCCCTAGGGTTCCTATGTTAGAATATTTTGTGCTTTGTAGAACCATTCATGGTTTGGTTTTATTAGAATCATGTGGATTGATTCTTTGTTGCTTGGAGCCTCACACAACATCACCGATTGCAAGATATTTTTGGCATGGGTGGTAGTAAAATTGATGGAAGTATTATGAGGGATTAAGAATCTCAAATATGCCATAGTTTCTATAAATCTATTATATGTACAAGGGACTACCTCAATGTCATACCAATCTAGTTTTGTCTAGATATAAATTCACAAGCTCTTTGTAACATTTCAATATGGGATATCTACAATGATAAATTCCTTTCACTTGGTTTATTATGAGTAAGAAGTCACAAAATATATTTATATTTTCAACCTTCATAGTGATAGTTGTTTGGAGATCCAATATTAGGGACTCATTATCAAGGAGAAGAAGATAAGCATATTTAATAGTAAATTCCCCACTCTATGAAGGTTCCCAAATGAAATTATCAATAGAGTTAGTGGAGGGGATGATAGTAGAATGCATGAGGGAATTCAAACTAGAGGATTCAGTAGGAAGGGTAGTGCACCTAATGGTTTTCCATATGGCAGTGTTGTTCTGGATGTATAGGAAGTCAAAGACTTTGTGTCCTATCCTGGAATCTATGTAGGCTTTGAGTCTGGACATGATAGGATCTTCAATGAGAGGATTTTTGGTAATCCATTTGTCATTCCAGAATTCTATTTTGCTTCCATCCCCTAGTTTCCATATTAGACCTTTATTTAGAAGAGACCTAGTGTTGATGATAGAATTCTAGAAGGTGGATCCTATGGTAGGGACATCATAACTGAAGAAATTAGCACCTTACAAATATTTCCTTCTAACAATGGAAGTCCACTTATTCTTGGTATGATACACCAAACGCCAAGATTTTTTGGCTATAAAATATGTGTTGAGGGATTGAATCCATCTGAGTCCAACTCCCCCTCTGTCCTTAGGTCTACACACTTTGTCCTAGGTAACAAGATGCAACATTTGCTTATTTTAAGTTTTTAACCATAATTTTTTTTTTGAATCTGTTCTATTCTGTGGTAAACTACAATTGGGGCTTTGAAGATGGAGAGGAAATATACAGGGATTCTTTGGAGAGAGGTTGATGTAAGGGTGCTCTTGGCATATTGGATAGTAGATTGCCCTTCCACCCTGTAAGTTTCTTTGGGATCCTCTCTATAAAATTGTTCCACATGGAGGTTGTGGGTTGGCCACAGAAAAGAGGGAGGCCTAGGTATGTTGTTGAGAGGTCAGCTACAGAGAATTCAAGAATTTTGGAAATCTTGATTTGTCTTTGAATAGGTGTATTCAGTAAATATAGTTTGCTCTTGTTGAATTTCACATTTTACCTGGTAACTACTTCATAAAGCTTAAGGATGAATTTGATAGCATTTATCTCAAAGATAGAAGCATTAGTAGATAAAATAGTGTCATCTATGAATTATTGGTGTAGAAAAATGTTGGTCTGGGAGGAAGCTTTAATTACTACCAGGAGGCCTATTTTTGCAAGCTGCTTGGATGGTCATTCCTAGGGCTTCAAAAATAATGATGAATAAGAGGTGTGATGATTTTATGATCTTACGTATAAAATACCCATAGATGAAGAACATTGAGAGGTTCGAGCTCCTCAACATCTTCTAGCAAGGTTAGGCAATACATTCTAGGTTTTATCTTCTTTGTTATGATGAAATAACCTAACCTATTGGGCACAAATTTATCTCTTGGATGAGGCAGAAGGTTTGATTTCTATTGGTTCTCTTTAAACACAAGATCCCAAATTTTAAAGTATCTTGGATGGAAATTAATATTATAAGCTCATTTAATATGATTATAATAAATGTGAAGATACTTGAGAAGAGTCGCTCATCGTTCATCAAGAAGGTTCAATTGATCAAGGTGAGCTTGTCATGATGTGTCATCATAGATGAACTCTTTCAATGAGACTTGCAATGATGGAATTCCTAATTCCAAGGGAATAATGACCTAGGTGCCATAGACTAGCAAAAATGAGGTTGCCCCTATGGGTCTTCAAATTCTAGTGCGAGACACCCATAAAGCTAGAGGTAATTGAAGGTGCAAATCCTTATGATTCTCCTTAATGGTTTTATTCAATATGGAAACTACTAATTTATTAGATTCCTCTGCTTACCAATTTGATTGCAGATAATATGGTGTTGTAAAGTTGTGTTGAATGTTATATCTAGATGTTAAAGCCCACACATATTTGTTCTTAAATGAT
The DNA here is from genome assembly GCA_028583015.1 of Wollemia nobilis. Classification (NCBI taxonomy): domain Eukaryota; kingdom Viridiplantae; phylum Streptophyta; class Pinopsida; order Araucariales; family Araucariaceae; genus Wollemia; species Wollemia nobilis. The sequence continues at coordinate 2,883,688 of JAQPPZ010001050.1, forward strand.
GTTCAATTATCCAATATGATTTTGCATAGGATATCAAAAGGACATATAATATAATGGAGTATGAACTCCAAAATACGAGCTCCACTTGTAGTTGTCAAAGGGATTGATTCCACCCATTTGTTAAAGTACTCAGTGGTCATTATAATGAACATGTGGTGATTGGAAAAAGGAGGATATATATTCCCAATTAGATTAAGCCTCCATTGAGAAAAAGGCCAAGCTGATTGAATCATTTGCAAGACATGAGATGGTAGGTGCGTGAGGTTAGCATGATGCTAACATTTAACACACTTCCTAACATATGTGTAGCAATCCTTATTCATCATGGTCCAATAATAACCCATTCTAAGGATACGCTTGATGATAGCCATGTCACTAAAATAGCCATAAAATGTACCATCATGAGCTTGCGAGATTTCCCAAGTATATTCTTGGGGCTCGAGAGAATGAAGGAGAAATCAATCATAGCTCCATTAATATAGAATGTATCCTAGAAAAACATATCTAATAAAAAAAATTTAATGCTCATTTTACGACATGTGATAATCCATGGTGGATACTACCAAGCTTTAGGTAATTCTTTAATTGGATGAACCAATCCTAATAAGCTATAGCTTCAACCATATAAATGACTTATTCCTGTTACGATTCATTGTGCACAAATGCATATTGGGAGACAACCTTGTGATGAATGGTAGTACCATTCTCTGAAGGACCCTATGAGATCAAGGACCCCTAGGGTTCCTATGTCATAATATTTTGTGCTTTGTAGAACCATTCATGGTTTGGTTTTATTAGAATCATGTGGATTGATTCTTTGTTGCTTGGAGCCTCACACAACATCACCGATTGCAAGATATTTTTGACATGGATGGTAGTAAAATCGATGGAAGTATTATGAGGGATTAAGAATCTCAAATATGCCATAGTGTCTATAAATCGATTAGATGTACAAGGGACTACCTCTATGTCATACCAATCTACTTTGGTCTAGATATACATCCAAAAGCTCTTTGTAACAATTCAATATGGGATATCTACAATGATAAATTCCTTTCACTTGGTTTATTATGAGTAAGAAGTCACAAAATATATTTAGATTTTCAACCTTCATGGTGATAGTTGTTTGGAGATCCAATATTAGGGACTCATTATCAAGGAGAAGAAGATAAGCATATTTGATAGTAAATTACCCACTTTATGACGGTTCCCAATTGAAATTATCAATAGAGTTAGTGGAGGGGATGATAGTAGAATGCAGGAGGGAATTCAAACTAGAGGATTCAGTAGGAAGGGTAGTGCACCTAATGGTTTTCCATATGGCAGTGTTGTTCTGGATGTATAGGAAGTCAAAGACTTTGTGTCCTATCCTGGAATCTATGTAGACTTTGAGTCTTGACAGGATAGGATCTTCAATGAGAGGATTGTTGGTAATCCATTTGTCATTCCAGAATTCTATTTTGCTTCCATCCCCTAGTTTCCATCTTAGACCTTTATTTAGAAGAGACCTAGTGTTGATGATAGAATTTTAGAAGGTGGATCCTATGGTAGGGACATCATAACAAAAGAAATTAGCACCTTGCAAATATTTCCTTCTAACAATGGAAGTCCACTTATTCTTGGTATGAGACACCAAATGCCAGGCTTGTTTGGCTATAAAATATGTGTTGAGGGATTGAATCCTTCTGAGCCCAATTCCCCCTCTATCCTTAGGTCTGCACATTTTTTCCTAGGTAACAAGATGCAACATTTGCTTATTTTAAGTTTTTAACCATAATTTTTTTTTTGAATATATTCTATTCTATGGTAAACTACAATTGGGGCTTTGAAGATAGAGAGGAAATATACAGGGATGATTTGGAGAGAGGTTTATGTAAGGGTGCTCTTGGCATATTGGATAGTAGATTGCCCTTCCACCCTGTAAGTTTCTTTGGGATCCTCTCTATAAAATTATTCCACATGGAGGTTGTGGGTTGGCCACAGTAAAGAGGGAGGCCTAGGTATGTGGTTGGGAGGTCAGCTACAGAGCATTCAATAATTTTGGAAATCTTGATTTGTCTTTGAATAGGTGTATTTAGGAAATATAGTTTGCTCTTGTTGAAGTTCACATTTTACCTGGTAGCTACTTCATAAAGCTTAAGGATGAATTTGATAGCCTTTACCTCAAATATAGAAGCATTAGTAGATAAAATAGTGTCATCCATGAATTATTGCTGTAAAAAAAGGTTGGTTTTGGAGGAAGCTTTAATTACTGCCAGGAGGCCTGTTTCTGCAAGCTACTTGGATGGTCCTTCCTAGGGCTTCAACAATAATTATGAATAAGAGGGGTGATGATTTTATGAGATTAAGTATAAAATACCCGTAGATGAAGAATATTGAGAGGTTCAATCTCCTCAACATCTTCTAGCAAGGTTAGGCAATACATTCTAGGTCTTATCTTCTTTGTTACGATGAAATAACCTAACCTATTGGGCACAAATTTATCTCTTGGATGATGCGGAAGGTTTTATTTCTATTGGTTCTCTTTAAACACAAGATCCCAAATTTTAAAGTATCTTGGATGGAATTTAATATTATAAGCTCATTTAATATGATTATAATAAATGTGAAGATACTCGAGAGGACTCACTCATAGTTCATCAAGAAGGTTCAATTGATCATGGTGAGCTTGTCATGATGTGTCATCATAGATGAACTCTTTCAATGAGACTTGCAATGATGGAATTCCTAATTCCAAGGGCATAATGACCATGGTGCCATAGAATAGCAAAAATGAGTTTGCCCCTATGGGTGTTCAAATTCTAGTGCGAGACGCCCATAAAGCTAGAGGTAATTGAAGGTGCCAATCCTTATGATTCTCCTTAATGGTTTTATTCAATATGGAAACTACTATTTTATTAGATTCCTCTGCTTACCAATTTGATTGCAGATAATATGGTGTTGTAAAGTTGTGTTGAATGTTATATCTAGATGTTAAAGCCCACACATATTTGTTCTTAAATGATGTTCCATTATCCAATATGATTTTGCATAGGATACCAAAAGGACATTTAATATAATGGAGTATGAACTCCAAAATATGAGCTCCACTTGTAGTTGTCAAAGGGATTGATTCCACCCATTTGTTAAAGTACTCAGTGGTCATTATAATGAACATGTGGTGATTGGACAAAGGAGGATAGATATTCCCAATTAGATTAAGCCTCCACTGAGAAAAAGGCCAAGTGATTGAATCATTTGCAAAGCATGAGATGGTAGGTGTGTGAGGTTATCATGATGCTGACATTTAACACACTTCCTAACATATGTGTAGCAATCATTATTCATCATGGGCCAATAATAACCCATTCTAAGGATACGCTTGATGATAGCCATGTCATTGAAATAGCCATAAAATTTACCATCATGAGCTTGCAAGATTTCCCAAGCAGATTCTTGGGGCTCGAGAGAATGAAGGAGAAATCAATTATAGCTCCATTAATATAGAATGTATCCTAGCAAAAAATATCTAATAAAAAAAATTTAATGCTCATTTTACGACATGTGATAATCCATGGGGTATACTACCAAGCTTTAGTTAATTCTTTAATTGGATGAACCAATCCTAATAAGCTATAGCTTCAACTATATAAATGACTTATTCCTGTTACGATTCGTTGTGCACAAATGCATATTGGGAGACAACCTTGTGATGAATGGTAGTACCATTCTCTGAAGGACCCTATGATATCAAGGACCCCTAGGGTTCCTATGTCAGAATGTTTGTGCTTTGTAGAACCATTCATGGTTTGGTTTTATTAGAATCATGTGGATTGATTCTTTGTTGCTTGGAGCCTCACACAACATCACCAATTGCAAGAGATTTTTGACATGGATGTTAGTAAAATCGATGGAAGTATTATGAGGGATTAAGAATCTCAAATATGCCATAGTGTCTATAAATTGATTAGATGTACAAGGGACCTTGATGTCATACCAATCTATTTTGGGCTAAATATACATCCACAAGATCTTTATAATATTTCAATATGGGATATCTACAGTGATAAATTCCTTTCACTTGGTTTATTATGAGTAAGAAGTCACAAAAGATATTTAGATTTTCAACCTTCATGGTGATAGTTGTTTGGAGATCCAATATTAGGGACTCATATTCAACATTGTTTTTGGTGCAAGGGAAATCAAGTTTAAATACAAGGGCATAGGAGCTCCTTGTGATGTTAAAAACACAATCCCTATGAAATCCCCTTGCTCACACTTCAAACCATCAAATAACAAAGTCATGTCTACTTTTTTATTTGGTTCTTTAGGTTTGGGTGACTCTGATAATGCAAAAACTTCATCATCATGTAGTTTTATAACAAGAGATCTATCATACTAAAGTGGTGCCTTTGCCAGTTGATCAAGTATGACCTATTATTTAATAGAATTTTGACAAATAAATTCTAGATCAAATTCCATCAGTAGCATGATCCAATTTGTGGTACTTGTATTGTGATACCTACGGCTCATAATATATCGCAAAGGATTTTATTTGGATATAACATACGTGGTATGAATTAGCATGTAATGGTGTAGCTTTTTGGTGGCAAAAACCACTACTAAATAGAGCTTCTCAATGTATGTATATTTTAGATCGTAGTTGACCAGGGTGTGACTAATATAATATATAACCTGCTCTTTATTATTTTCATTCTTATGGGCTAACATGGTTCACAGGTTAAAGTACATGGTTGATATATATAGCAGGAAAGGTACACCTAGTAATGGTGGAGCTAATACTGGTGGTGTTGTAAAGTATTGCTTTATCTCAGCAAAAGCCTTTTGATAGTCTTCATCCCAATTGAATGGGATCCCCTTGTGTAGTAGTCTATTCATGCATCAATATTTATCTAATATGCACTATGAAACACTTAATGGAAGCCAATCTACCCTGTAGACTTCAAAGTTATTTTTGTTTTTGGGGGAATCATTTCTAGAACAACTTTGAATTTTGTTGGATTGACTTTGATACCTCTTTTTAAAACTATGAATCCCAAGAATTTTCTTGATGTAATACCAAAAACATACTTATTGGGATATAACCTAAAATTATGCTCTATCAGGTGATCGAACACTTTTCGTAGAACGTTTGTGTGCTCTTCACACACTAATGATTTTGCAAGTAAATCAACAATGCAATATTCTAGGATTTTATGCATATAGTCATGAAAAATGTATGTGATGGCCCATTGATAGGTGGCACCAATATTTTTAAGGTTGAATAGCATAAATTTGTAACAAAATGTAACCCATGGAGTGGTGAATATTGTTTTATGTTGGTCCTCCAGTTTGACTCGAATATAATTATAACATGAAAAACCATCCATGAGAGATAACATATCATGACCTACAATTGAATATACAAGAGCATCAATTTTGGGCAATGGGAACATGTCTTTCGACATTACCCTATTTTGATCTCTAAAATCCATACAAATACGAATCCTCCCATCAGGTTTTTTGATAGGTACAATTTTTGATACCCATTCTGGATAGTCAATGGGCTGAATAAACTCTACATCCAACAACTATTAAAATTTATATTTCACCATCAAAGTGATGGTTGGATGCATTTTTCTTAGTTTCTACTTGACAAGTTTCATATTGGAGTCCAATGAAAGGTTATGAGTAACCAATTTAGGATCTAGACTCTACATGACTTTGTATGACCAAGAAAAAATCTTTTGTTTCTCTTTCAATAGAGGTATGAGGATGGCTCATTCCTCAGGAGATAAAATTTCTACAAATTTGAATTTCTTAGGATTAGTTGGATCATTACAAATATCCACATTAAAATTCTTCTCTATTGACATATGATATCCCTACTCAAGTTGGTGAAGTGTAGGGATCAGATGGATGTCATCTGCTGGGTTAGGACGATATATCATATTAGATTCAACCTCAGTGTTGTAAACATCATGAGTAAAGCATGGGATAAAATGGAATGGTTGAAGCATTTATTCACATGGGAAGAACTCCTCAGGCGATGGGGGTGATGTGGCATAATCAAAGTCAATGGCCTCAAGGTTGATGTGCAATGGCTTTGAGTGGTCACTTGGATTATGAAGAGGCACAATTAAATAAATGGAGATCATTTTAATGAATAGTTGGTGATATCTATGGTCGCATGGGTAGGACCTATTAATTTTTGGTTTCTCTCCATATTTATAGTGTGGTTTAGGAGGCATGGGAATATCGAGATCCACTCTAGGAGAAGATAGGACAATGGTATCCTTAGGGGGAAGCAACTATCTCCAATTTGGAGTAAGGGGAAAATACCTATGGTATATTTCATCCATATCCATTGGGTGTTTTACTGGTTCAACATCTCATGTGGATTTATTGAGATGAAGAAGGTGGTAAGGACCTAAATAGGAAATTTTAGCTACATCATCATATTCATCATCTTCATCTATCCAGTAATTCTCTAAAATATCTTCTGATTCATATTCCTATTCTATAATAGATTCATGATAGAATACAAGTGATTATATAGCAACCATGATGAATGGGTGATGATCCCTCTATAAATGAGAAGGGTTGCAATCAACGTATAGATTCCAATCAATGTCTTCATCAAAGCCTAAGCTTAGGAATTATAGGGAATTGACTAATAGTTCATCTGGTATGCGTATAAAATACCCTAATACAAACTTATCCATAGGTAAATGGTACTATGGTTGTAAGGGTGTTCTATGACCTTTCTCTTATAGACCTAGACCATTACCATGATAATGAAAATGGTAGAAGTATCGTAGAGCAAAGTCAAGGTTTGACAGTTAGTACACATTTCCTATAAAAGGTTTTTCATCATGATGGATAACTAGATAATGATTTGAGGCTTGGTCAAAACCCCCATATATAAAGTTAGTTTGATTGGGAGGTATGCCTAAAGGCACCACCATCCCAATGGGAAAATAGGGAATGCAGGGTCTCCCCATATCTTGCATAGACTTGATAATTGATGTTAAAGTCACATTTTGAACCAGATTTTTCATGAGTCTGGGATTGACTAAATGCATCGTCACTTGTGGTGTGGATGATCCCATCGATGAGGTAGGGAATGCAGGTTGAGTTACATCCTCCATAATGTCATGCAACTCTTCCTCTTCCATGGGAATCAGAATCTTGTGGTAGAGACATGGGGTATGAATTTAGGCTCATTGACCGTGGGTACCTTTAGCTTTTATTTGATCTTCAAATCAGATGATGAATATGGTTTATCAAAATCAAGTATCAATTTAGGTGATGGTGGTGGTGCTGAAGTGGATGGGTCAGTATGCATTGCTTAATATTTAAACTCTAGATGCTTGATAGGTGAACTAGGTCTTATTTCTAGATGCGTTTATGGTAGGATGAACTCCCCCAGATTGCTAACTTGGTTAACATATTTAAAGGGATCATCATATAAGAGGATGACATGAATGTTTCCTTTGTGAACATAATCTATGCACTGATTAAAAATAGAAGGAATGCACTTCATAACATGGATTTAAGGATGACCAAGCAATATATTATACTACATCACACGTTCCAACACATGGCACAAGATGAAAATGGTTTTTAGTACCACCTAAATAGGTAAGACTATGGTGCTGATATTCGAGCATAAGACAAAATTCTCATAGTGTAAATGTGGATGCCACAATATGTGATGTTGGAATGCTTATATGTTCTAGTGTGGTCGTCATTATGATGTTGATCGATGAGCCTATATAAATCAACACTTGCTTATACATAATTCAGTTTATATACATGATTATATGCAACAGTGTATCCACTACATTAGCTAGAACTTGCTTGATTTTGTGATCATTTAAAGTGATCATAGGCTCTTTACATTTTTGAACTTTCCCCATAAAGTTAGTGAATGCATTAGGATACTAGGGCTGAAGCTCAATGGATTTTAGGATTTCCATGAGCACTTCCCTATGCATAGGGGATTGAACAATAAGATAATAAATTAAGATCTTAGCGAAGGCCATTTGCAGACTCTAAGTCAGTATATTTTTTATAGTAATCATTGATTGTTCTAGTGGACCTAGCAATGGGTTTTACACTAGCCTTTTTGGGATGCAACAAGTATCTAAATGGGAGACACGGGTGGCTTAGGTTGGTTATACCTTAAATTTTGGGGTACTATATTAATCATGCCAACAAACCCCTATGTGGGTGGATTCATATCTCATTGACATGCCCCATTTGATTGCCTTTGATCTCATGGTTGTGCAAGGGCTCTTTAAATATCCCCAACTGTTAATTATCTGGGGCTAGAGGATTATGTATTTGTAATTGATTCTTATTGAGCATATTTTGTACTAGGTTTTTGAAATCGTAGTACCCTTGGATATCATGTCCATTTTATCTATGAAAATAGAAATATTGATCCTCTCTATACCCTTTATTATTATGATGGATTGGATCTAGGAGGTGAATCTCAGACAACATTATCACCTTGGCCTTACATAGTTTGTTAAAGAGAGATACCAAATACTTAGGAAATGGTGTGTATGTGTGAGGTGTGTGATGTTGCTTGTCCTTACCTTGATTTTTGTTGTTCTGGTTGTTATATTACATTGGAGGATATTAAGACTGATAGTTAGGCTACTGTTGGGATTTCTCCACTTTTAGAACATTCAAAACAATATGATTGATCGAAGATGGTTTTGTTTGATGATTGTTGTTGTGAGGGTTTTATTTCCACTCTTTCTTTTAGATATTTAGATCTCCCTCCTAGAACTTAATGTCCTTGATGAATTTGGCTTGCACAAAATCCTCTTCAAATTTTTGATATTATTGCAATTGTAATAGCAATGATATGTGCTTAGAGCAGATATTGGTGAATATTTGTGTTAATTCAAAAATAGGGACGGTAAATGGTAATTTTGACATGATCTAGAACCATCTATTTCCATAGTCCATTATTGGCTCATCATCATATTGACGTAGATTCAACAAGTTAGACAAGTTTTATCTTCTTCATGATTTTGAAAGAGAAGTGTTCGAGGAAGGCATTGGCCTAGAGATGTTGTGTCTAAGTAATTGATTGTACCACTCCAAGATAAATATAGATAGTGTTATCACAAATATTCATAATAGGAAAACATCATTTTATTGGAGCTTAAAACACAATTTCATGAAACTTGTGATGTGCTCTTGGGCATCATCATCCCCTCTAAATTTATCCAACTTATGCATATTGAAATGCTCTAGATAAGCTAGACTAGGCACAAATGTATTAAAGGGTTGATTATATAATTTTATTAGAGTAGGATTTTGGTGATCCACTCCTTGTTTCTCAAGAAATTGAATTCACTCAGTGAGAACTTTGTAGGCCTATGATGAAATTATATCATTCTCCTGAAGATATTTCTTGGGAGCAGGTGGTGGAAGGTTTTGGTTTTATTGAGTTGGTGGATTGTGATCATTCACAAAGTCTTCACAATATGGCTAAGGAATTATTTTGTCCTAGTCATCTACTTATATCTCTTCATATACATCATACTTCGAAAGGTTTGGTGTTAGGCACTATCTTTGCTAAGAATTATGCATAGAGGTGTGAAGAGGACGAGTATCTTTCTACCTAGGAGAAAACTCTTGATGGTGCACAATGCGTCTCATGTTGGTTTGTTGCATATAAGTAGTAGGAGTAGGAACCTCATCATGAGATACCCTTAATAATTGCTCTTCACATAACCTCTATTCTAAGATCCTTTCTTCACATTGTATGTGTTCATAAAACCACTAACAATGTAATATTTGTTGTTCTGTGTGCTTGTAGTCTAAGTGTTCACACTCACGATGTAAATCCTCCAATTAATATTGGAGCAATTGCTTCCCTTTGGCTATTATTAGGTCTAGGCATTCAATATATGCAATCTATTGTACATGTTTGATGGCTTCTTATCTTGATACGAGGTATTTTGGCTATTTTAGTTCTTGCAAAAGGGATAACTATCCTATTACCTCTGTCAATTGAGGTTGCATTTAATTTGTGTTCAACCCTAGGGGTGATTTCCTCATATAATTAAGGCATAGGGGTATGTTGTGTTTGAGTGGAACACTCAACTTGTGTATTAATAGGATGAACTATATCTTCTTCACATCCACTCTCAGAATGAGAATGAGTGGAATAAGGTGCTCTATGGGTTGGATTAGGACCATATTTTTCTATAAAATCTATCTTGTGAATTTTGCATTATGGGCTAGATTAGGACCATATTTTTCTAGAAAATCTAGCTTGTGACTTTTTCAAGGATGGCTTGGAACCTTGTTAAGCATCCTTGTAATCTATGCATAAGTGCAACTAACCATCCTTTTTCTTGACAAACAGAACCAGTGCACCCCATGGTGACACACTTGGTCTAATTAATCCCTTCTCTAGAAATCCTTGTAACTGCACTTTCAACTCTTGCATATCAATGAGATTCATTCTATAAGGTGATCTATGAACAAGATATTCTAGGTTGAAGTTCAATTGTGAAATCAAATTCACGTTTAGGTGGTAATCTAGGTAAATCCTCTAGAAATACATCTCTGAAATCTTGAAGAATTAGTGTTTATCAAACACCTCTTCCTTATTTTTATCTTCTAACCATATTTTGTACTTGAACTAAGAGCTGAACCATATTGGAAAATTTGATATTTTTGATTAGATTAGGTGCAAAAAAGATCTTAGATGTGAATTGTATGCAAAAATATCTTGGATGTGAACCGACTGCAAAACAGGGTCCAAATAAACTTGGGTTATAACCTGGGAAAACTTTTTAGTCTAGGGGGTGCAAAAATGGGACTTCCTAGGAGGTCACCCATATGACTACTACTCCAATCAAGCATGCTTAACCATGTATTTTTTAATGGGTTGGAAAACATCAAGTCATCTTGGTTTTTTGAATTTTTGGTTGTGGTTGTGAGGTCTAAAAAGAAAAAAACAAAGAATCAATTTTTGTTGCTTACCTTGGAAACCTTGAAAATTTATTGTTCACCCTTGTTATGTTTTCCACCTCGCCTTCCCCTATTTCAACACCCATCCCATATTTGAACCAATTTCTGCACCCAACTGCATTCAAACTAGTTTTTGCACCCATCTTGCATCCGAACCACTTTCTACACCCAACCCGCATCCGACGCACTTTTGCATCTGAATTGCATTTAAACCAATTTTTACACTCGATCCACATCAATATCAATTTTTGTATTTTGCCTACATCCAAAATTTTTTTTGCACCCAGCCTACACTCGGATCACTTTTTTTACATTATCCACATTTGGACCACTTTCTACACTCGTCTTGCATTAGGGCCACTTTATGCACCCGGGATACATACGGGGAACTTTTGCATATAAATTATGGAAAAGGTGTAAAATAAATTTTGACTCTTGTTCTGGGTGCAAAACAAGATCCTGCTCTCAATCCGAGCATAAAACACGGTTTGGCTCCCTATCCGGATGAAAAACAAGATTTGGTTCCCCACCTGATTGCAAAACAAGGTTTGTCTTTTAGTTTGATTGCAAAATATGGTCCATCTTTTGGTTTAGGTGAAAATTAATGTATGGATCATAGTTTGAGTGCAAAAAAAAGGTCCAGTTCATGATATGGGTGCAAAACAGGGTCCATATTAGTTTGGGTGTAGATATGGATCCATTTTCCTATCAAATTAGAATTTGTATCTAGATCGACTGGAGTTTGGTGGAATTCTGCAATAGATCAAATGTTTCTATTCTAGTATTTTCTATTGCAAGTTTTTATTTTTCAGTGTTGTTGCTCAATTTTCTAATAGTTTGAATGTTTTATATGAAAAAGTATCATTGGTATGTTAATTATATATACTAGTATAATGGGTAAATTTAGCAGGATAATTTATAATTTTTATAATTTTAAGGCAAAAAGCATCCTCAATTTAGGTGAGAGTGTTGGTGAAAAAAATGTAATATTATTATCAATGCACATTTCAGGTGAATGGACCAATATCTAGGGTCTCCATTTTCACCAGTTTCCAATTTCAAAAATCTAAATATTTACCACTGTGCATAACCTTGGGTCCACCACAATCAAAGCATCCATCCCTAGGTATTGGGTGAGTTTTCTAATTTTGTCCTTCTTCTACTTTTACTATCAATAGAGGTTTGGCTTGACTGTGTGGTGGTGGTTTGTTATCCCTGTTGTTGCAATGGCTAAGATTGTGGTTCTTCCTTTTGAAACTTTTCCTAAACTTCCTTTGTTTCTGGTCATTCCTTCTATCCTATCTAGGGGAACTCTTGTTTTCCTATTCACTTTCCCATTTCATGAACCCTACATTATTTTTTTCTCAGTGTCTCTCTATCCTACTCAGATACCATTTCATAGTCAAATTAGGACTTGAGATAGATTTCATCTTTCTTGGTCAGGTCATATGCCTTCTAAAGGGTATTGGGTCCCCGTATGTTCACGTCATGCCCTATTATAGGATCTACTCCTAGAATGAACTTATGAATTTTAATTTTCTCATTATATGTAGGAACATATTTCAATATCTCAATAAATTTCTAGTAATATACCTCCACCATATTATTCCCTTGTCTAAGATTGGTCAATTCCTCAATTATTTTGGTATAAAAATGTTTGGTGAGGAATCCTTCTTTAAAATATACTACAAATTATTCCTATTTCAGATCAACTACCGCTTCAATTCCTTTTTCCTCATTGAAATTTTCCCACCAATCCAAGCCAACACCCTATAGGTGTAGAATGGCATAATGCACTTGGGTTCCCATGGAATAGTTATTCATGTTATAGAAAGTCTCTATCTCCTTCAACCAACCATCTTCATTTTCATTGAAATTGGAATATTTTAGGTGTTTCATATCCTTGCCTAATTCTACCTCGAGATAAATTCTAGCATTTTGTACATTTGAAAGTGTTTTATTTACTTGTACCCCTGTATAATTTGTACCTTGTAAATCTTGGTTGACTATAGCCTCCAATAGTTATTTCTATGTTTCCACCTATTCCCTCAATATGGCAACTATTGTGAAGAGATCCTCCCTCTCATTACTAGGATTGTTTGCACCTATATCGGGGATCCTGAATTCTACATTATTTGTCATGTCTACCTCATCAATGGATTAGAACTCTATCTCTTTCTCTTTGGTAGCATTATACCTGGCCACACACAGGAGAAATAGTAGGATTCAGTTCATCCTTGAATTTTTTCTCTTACTAAGAACTATATTCTTAGTTATTCAAACTAGATAGTCGAGATCTACTTTTAATAGGTTCACTATTTTTTTATAGGTATAGTCTCTACATAGTGCACATCATATTGTACTCTATCAAATCTTGTGCAAGGAAATTTGTATCCCTATGAACCAAGCACTCTGATACCAAATCTCACAACCCAATTTCGTACAACCTACATCTTATTATTATTTAGATAGCCCTCAATTACTATAGCCTTTTAAACCAACTAGGTTTCCACTTGATCCCTTTCTTTAAGGCACACTCATCCCTACAACTTACATACTTTAATCTATGTAAGTGCATTAGGTTCTAATACTTGGTATGCTATTTATCCTTCTCGTTATCTCCAAATGAGCTAACTTATATCTATCGGTTCCACCACAAAGAGTAGGCTAGATCTCACACTCTACCTAAATACATATAATTTGGTGCTTCAGCATATGGGATATGGCTATATTTCCCATATTTTTCATGGGCTAGCCAATCCATTGCAAGCCTCTCACATTTCTTAAATTTTGGAACATCCATGTAGGTTCTAATTTATTCATTTTTAACATAGGATCTATAAACTCACAAAGGATTCACTCTTCTCTTTTGCTAGTGTCTTCCTTGTCTATTCCCATCACAACCCCTTTATGATTTGTTTGAGTAATGATATAGCACTTTTATTTTTATTTCTAAAATTACAAAATACAATAGAAACAATATAACATCTATTTATTTCCTCACAGAAGTATGATCCATAGAAAATAATCATAATAACTTCCACATAATAGGAAAGTAAAATGAGTTCTTTAATCCTATAGATATCTCTCTAACCAAAGTGCACCCATAAGCATGTATTATTAATATTACAAAAATATCAAGGATATACTTATCACTTAATCATTATTTAACAAAGGCCCTTTAGGTAAACATACATTCTTCTAAAGAAGACTCCATTTATAATAATCATCGAATAATATTCCTTTAACACTATTTATAAGTAAAATATATCCATTTAAAAGAAGATTACATATATAATAATGATCATATAATTTTCTTTAACTAAGCATATAAGAAAAAGTACATCCATATAGAAGAAATTTCCATGCATGATCACGCAACAGGATATTTTAATTTATGAGAAACCTCAAAGTAAAAACCTAACCATGGATCTATTATGTTTTATTTTATTCTTCAATATTGAATAATTACAATCAACCACGACTTCCAAATAAGCCTATAATCTCAAAGTGGAGTTCCATAACTCTTTTCTGAACTAGTCTATCAGTTCACAAGCTTAATTCGATCCGAATAATATGTTATAATGAGCTCTTTTATTCTATAATTTAATATAAAAATACATTTTGGCTTCCCCAGTTGGTCAACGACGTCCACCCATTCTTTCTTCCACTAAACAACAAACCTGTTATAAGGATGACAAAAACATAAATTCAACTTTGACATATCGTTCTATAGTCCTTGCTACTATATCCATTTAGCAACTATAATTACATAAATTCAAATTCCTTCACGAGTGGTATGCCAAAACATCTATCATCACACCAGTCAATTAGAAATATTTCTTTATGAAGTGCTACACAAAGTAGGCTCTATATTAAACTCTAACCAAGGATTCGGATCCATCTAACATGACTCATCCCATGACCCATGTCTTTTGTAGCCCAAAATTGCATAAAAGGTTTAATCTAAATCTCTAGCATGAACATAACACACCTACTACTCATCACAAAGTAAAATTCTCTACCTAAATCATTACATTAAGATCTACACAACAACACAATGAGCTTAGGCTCATAATGGAATAACAATTAGAATAGCTAAAACACTCATTCGTGTTCGTAGTATTCCACATCACTAACAACGCAACAAGTCATTACCTAGGAGAGGTGTTCCTTTGCCCTTTTCCTATGTCAAATAATATAGCCCAACATTCCACTAGATAATTTTTTCACTAGATCCCATACTCGACAGAATATGTAGAGTCCTAATAGATCTACTTACATAGGAAGGAAATCTACAGAGACTTTACATTAAACATAAGCTGGGCAAAATAAATTACAAAATTTTCATAGGAATTACACCAATATCGGCTCATCTGTGATTAAGTATTTAGAAACACATTACCATCACAAATACAATGCTTTCAAGAATCATTTGAAACATCCTATACAACCATCTATTAATATTTATTTTGTTGTTCAAAGTTTAGTATTTTACTATCAATATATAATCCAATTCATGAACTAAATTCTCTCCTTTATATACTATAATATAATAATGTAAAAGGAATAACCCATTCCTAAATAAAATAGCATTGGTAAAAATTAATCCTTTGATGAGTAAAATAACATTTCCATCCATTGAAACTATGAAAACAAATATCCAAAGCTATTCTCCTGTATTTAGCGAAGTAAACCATGATAGCATTTGACATTGCTTACTTGGATCTCTATACCTCTATCCCTACAACACTACTTCCATTTTCCATCGCAAAAAAATATTTCTTTAAATCTAATCATACTAGAAGCAAGCTTAATAGATGTTCCTACCATTTCTTATTTTCCTAGGAAGCACATAGACAATTTCTATTATGTTTTATTTTTTAGTAAATAAAAAGGAAACACTTATTGAAATGTATCTCTTCCAGCATTGAGCTAATATTCACTTTATATACACAATTATCCAATTCTTAACATTATACTTATCTTTGTCTCTAGTTCATGTGAGACCCAAGCAAAACTTTAACCTGAATTTGTGTCACACTTCATTTTAGCAAACTGTGACATCAATCATTCGTCATTGTCTCCCATTCATGTGAGAGCTGAGCATCTTCTTAAACCGAATTTGTATCACACTTAATTCCAATGAACTCCAGTGTCAATTATCCTATCGTTGTCTCTCAAAAATTGTCATTTCCACTTCCCTTCTCTTTTATGATGAAGTCCATCCCACTTTGTTCGTCATACTTGTCTTTACTCCACCTTAGCTAACAATCATCGACATGTTCATTTTTCTACCACAACAAGAAAATCATTTATTAATCCTATGATCTACTAGATATATTTAAAGTTAAAACTTGAGTTAGTCACACATATAACGAGAATACTTCCACCATGAAATGGAAAAATATTATATACCCATTATTAACATGAGGTGTAGACACCCAAAATTCACACATGCTCATTCCTATATACTTGTAGATCTGCATAGACACTCATAGGTTATCATAAGCCATTATAGGATGCCATAATCATTCGTAGGCACAAAACTTAAAAAATTGTATAAAACACATCCAAAATGCCTTCTACCCACTAAGAGGCCATTTAATAGATCTTTAATACCACAAAAGGTCTTTCCTACACCTAATTAGGACCCCATGCAACCATTCCCTACTAAAAATCCTAATTAGACTAATTAGGATTCTAATTTACAAGAGACTTCATGCACTTTATCATTAATAGGGTTTAATTAGGATTAATGATCTAATTAGTGCTAAGAATGTCCTCACATGTGTGCACCCTAAGTTAGTTATGATATTTCCTAGCAATCCTAACTAAACCTCAATATAACCTAGGAGTTAGCTAACCCTAGCTAACCCTAATCCTTGCTCACACATGTGTGAGGATGAGATATTCCTTTAGGGCATGTGGGAGGATGACTAAGCTTGCCACCTCCCAAACCCTAATCTAACCTTACTAGGAATTGACTCTAGGGTCTAGTATACCTAACCACCCCCCGAACTTGGATTTTACTATAAATAGAGGGTCCTTCCCCTCATTTTACCTCTCTCTCCCCTTTTGGTCAACTTACCAAAACTTTGTAGAAATCATTCTAGAATCTCCTTAGATAAATTTACACCATACAAACAACATCAAATCACTTCTAGATTGCATCCAGATAGAGGATCTCCATTAGAATTCATCTACATACCAATTCACCTCTTAGCCTACGAATCTAGGATCCATTTTGTAGGCCACTCTATGAATTGACTGTACAACAAGTCTACAACATCAAATCAAGCAGGTATCAACTATTTAGTGTTTTTACAATATTTCCCTCATTTTTTAGCACTTTTCAATATAGTTTTCATGTTAATTTATCTTTATAATCATAGGTCTTGACCAAGGTAGACCCCCAAATACACTAACAATCTTTTACAGGTCCTAAATAGGTACAAAATAATACACATCAACAAAATAACGGTGGCATGTGAACATAGAAGCCCACATTCATTGAGGAGTTCTAAAGGACACCATCAGAATGCTTTGTATTTGTGAAGAAAATAGAGAGACTAGTTTTGTAACCTAAAACACTCTTGATGAATAAAAGCAACATATCTAAATAATTTACATTTTGTTATTTTTTTGATAAAATGGTCATCTTTCGGTCGCTTCATTCTAGCATGCCCGGTAGGACCCCCATTAAAATTTTTTTAGACTAATTCTTCTTATGAATCTAATGCAATTTATGGTTTTCTATTGTTGTTACAGGTACTCTCAAGGTAGAACAAAACCCTAAAAAACCCTGATATACACTTTAGGTCAGCAAAATAGGATTTTTAGGCTCCTAAACCCAATTTTCCCCCCAACCTATGAATCAACATCCAATTCATAGGCCACCCTACAAATTTTTTCAGACTATCTTAGAGCACCCTAAAATAGTAGGGTATCACAATAGATATATTAATCAACTCATATGACACCAAAGGAGTCAGGTATTCCCCTTAAGACCTCTTGGTTTTGTCATTCTTTCACAAGGAAATTTCACCTTCAAATGCATCACATCATTTCATGAAGTTTTCTTTTAAATACATCAATTAGGGTTATCATGTTAGTACAAAATTACATAGCTTAAATTTTCTCAACCTTCTTTATCATCATTTTAAATAAAATTTGCATCCCTTTTTAAGCCATTAGAATAGACTCTTATTTGTTTTCAATCTTCGCAAATCGTCTCTTTCAAATCATCTTTTCATGCATTAGCTAGATCTTTACAAAATCTCCTTTCAAATTTATATCCAGATTGTTGCGGGCCAAACAAGGTTAACTTCTTTCCTACTTTTGTCACATGCCCGTGCATTTAATTTATCAACCCAGGGAGCTTCGTAAACTTGCGAAGGGTCTTGAACAAGATTGCTTACAATACCACTTGAGATGAGTCCGCTAGTTCTACTATTGGGGGGTGTTTCAACGGTCGTCAATCATTCATACACTCCTCAATAATTTACGTAAAAACAATTAAATCTACTAGAAAGGAAATATTCACGCATTCCTGGAAATAAACCTATTGCAATACTAGAAATAACAATGCGATAAACAATCTTATAAAAGCGGTAAACTAATCTAGAAAACACAGGAAAAATAGGGGAAGAAATACTGGCTTGGAGTGGGCCCAGTCTCCAGCAGCCTTCCTCCCAACTCGAACACGCACTTAGAAACTCTTAGAACCGTATTATAATTATCAAAGTATTACAATGCTTCTTCCGTATATCTCTCTACATTTACTATCAAAATATTCTATATATCCTCGGAGAGGTCTGCGTGTGTTTATATAGCACACCCATAGATCTTCTATTACAAAGAAGTTATAACAATCGATTCATTCCAGACTAAACTAAGACAGTCCTGGTAAATGTGATCGACGTCTGCTAAAACTGGCATTCATTTCTAATGGTGGCATGTTCACTGATTGGTTTGTGCTTCACCTGGCATTGGTAGGACATTCTCATACGTCGGTGCGATCCCCAATTTAACTCTACATGACGTAGAGTTGGAACTGCACTAGTCTCTGTTGTCCACGTCGTGCTTGTCTGGTCAACGGGTGAAGAACAGGGGCGCCTTCCCTATGAGGAAGGTGCCTAAGTATGTCGGGTGCCTTCTCTATGCGGAAGGTGCCTTACTACCATTGGCGCCTTCCTGGAAGAGGAAGGCGCTTATCTTCTATTGGTGCCTTCCTGTGAGAGGAAGGCGCTTGCCTTCTAGTGGTGCCTTCCTATCGATGCCTTCCTTATGAGAGGAAGGCGCTTGCCTTCTAGTGGCACCTTCCTATCGATGCCTTCCTATGAGAGGAAGGCGCTTATTTTCCTTTGGTGCCTTCCTAGAAGAGGAAGGCGCTGGCCTTCTATTGGCGCCTTCCTGGGAGAGGAAGGCGCTTGTCTTTCCTTGGTGCCTTCCTGGAAGAGGAAGGCGCCTACTTACGCTTGGTGCCTTCTTGGAAGAGGAAGGCGCCTACCTTCTCTACATTGATTCCGAAAGAAACAAAGTGCCAGGTCCATGAAAAGACCTCGACTGATCCAAATCTGACTAAATCAACTACAATTCCACAAAAACACACTGAAAACACATGAATTAGATAACATGCATAATTTCATCAAATAATTATATAATCATTCATAAACATATGCAATCCTTATTATACAACCGCATAATAATCAAGAAAATGTATACAAAATATGAGCATTTCTGATGCTCATCATCCCCCCATGCCTAACATATGCCATGCCCTCATGGCATCAAAACTATAGGTAGCCCTGTTGACCCCTCATCATTGTCATTTCTTGGTGGATCCAGCTGTACCTATGGCCCGTGTCTGCCTCTTCTATGCACTAGCATCTGGAGGTGTGGCTCCTCTTTTTCTATGTGAGGCTATGGGTGCTACTGTCGGCTTTGCTTTCCTCATCCTGGCCGCTATCGGAGGTGATCTAGCCAGCGTCATCTCTACTACCTAAAATGTAGCTTCTATAGCTTGCCATAGGTCAGCATCCGGAGGTCTGACCACTGCAAGAGGGATATCTAAATTATCCCTCTTGAGATGAACTACTTGGGCTTTGTACAATCGGGCTGCTTTAGGAGTAAGCCCTGCGTTCTCCTTTGCAATGGCAATGGCTTCCAATTCGGGGCCATATACCCCCCATCATTCAAAATACCTTCTTATCTTGGAGGGTCATCCCCGGGATGACCCGTAAATCTCCTAGAACTGGCTGTCCTCTATCGGATTGACGTAGATACCAGAGTCCCCCTGCATCCTCGAGGTTGCCTTCCTGGTCTCCTTAGCTACTGTCATCTCTTTGAGCAGCCGTTCGAACTATTTTTACCTCTCTACGAATGGCTGCATATCCCACTCATCTTCTTCTAGCTCGACGAAGGTCACCTTCACCTTCTTTCGAGCCATCCTGGGCCCTTTTCCTTTGGCCTCTACAAAAAATGCGATGGCTCGAATAAGGGTTTTCCCTTTCTCCTTAGCGGACATCTTCTCGCTCCGAGGGGCCTACTCTGTGGTCCCTGGAGCATTCTCTTCACTCTAGGGGACCTGTGCTGCCATCCCTAGGGGTGCTTCTTCGCCCCCTATCTATCCTGTGCCGACCCCTCAGGTTCTTCTCTTTCTTCCTTAGGTCCAGGGAGTTCTTCCTTATCCCCCGGTCTTGTCTACTATTGTTGGCCCTCGTCCTGCTCTGTATCACTCAGGTCGATGATAGGGGGTGTTGTGGGACTTCTTTCCCCTTCACTCCCAAAAATAGAGGAATTCTCCCCTACCTTCGGGCTACTTTATCGAGCATCCGATCAAAATTCTCTCAAAGAGAATACTCATTCTGTAGATGTGGGAGAATTCATCGAGACCTCTATTGCCTAGTCAGTTTGGGTCGATGCATCCCTTCTTTCTGTTCCCCTATCCTGGAGTTGTTGGTTCTCCTCCCACAACTACTAGACCAGTTGCTCGAGCTGGGTGATTCATCTTTCTCATTCTTCCAATTCCCCTCTATGCTCATTCTGGTAGTCCTCCAAAATTTTTTGGGCCATCCAACAATTGGTCTGCCACTCCAATGCTTCCTCCAAGGCTGCGTCGACCTGATCATTGCTCCCGAAAGTCCCTACATCTTGTGGGCTCTAGTTTGTCAATTCTCAGAGGGTTTGGGCTGCAATGTCGACTTTCAAGTCATTCTCTTCTTCTTCTACCAAGAGGAGGAGTCACCATAGGTGTTTCCTCCTAGGGACTAGTTCGGCGGTCGAAACTCGGCCTCACTGCTAATAAGCGGTGCTCCTTCCTCTTCATACTCAGGCACTAGGGAATGCCCTCTTTCCTCTATGCATTCAGGCACTGGTGAATGCCCTCTTTCTTCCATGAAATCGGGCAATGCCAATTGCTTGATACTTGCCATCTCCTCTATAGGGCTTCCCTCTTCTTGCCCTATTTTGGCAACAACATCCTATTGCCTTTCTTGGCCGCCATCTCCCTCTCGCATCGGGGTTCTGCCTCTGCGCTTCTGCATGGCGGACCAAGGTCGATATCAACCCATGGTGGGCCAAGGAGGATGGTGCTCCCTTCTCGGTACCTAGCCGCTTCTTCCTTCAGGGCATTTTCTAGGTAGAAGGGCATGTTCAACTTCCTTCCATGCACTAGGTGATTCAAAAACTGCACATGGTTAGTGTGCAAATGGGTATACTTCCCGGTGCATGTAAAGAATCGAGCAACCTGCTCGAATATCTTCCATAGATTCATGGGAAGGCTGCTTTTGGGTAGCCCTTCCTTATCTATCTACACATTTTCTCTTGGCAGTAGCACTTCGACGTACGGCTTCAGTAGTCCACCTTTGTATATGCATTCACCTGTGAGGGGCAATCCAGTCACCTACGAGATGTATTTGGGGGTGACCAAAATTTCTACCCCTCGCACCTGAGCTACGTCGCCCCTCAAGGAGGCAATGAATTCCTTGGCTACCTCCATATCCTGGCCCTGACTGACCAGGGTACAGTATTCGAACCATCCCTCGACCTCGAACTATGTTTTTACCATCCCCCTGATTCCTTTCGTATCACTCGGCTCATTCTTTTTCACCGCATGATTCTTCGACCTTCCTCCCATGGTGCCTTCCCTTACTATTGCGCTTCTTTTTTTCTGTCCTTACTTCTTCAGGAAGGCGCCTTCTTATAGGGAAGGTGCCTAACCTTAGCATTTAATTCTAGGGTACGCCTTTCGAGCCATATCATTGGCACGTGGTTCCGGCCATGGGGGTATATGATTTTTATGATGACAATATTTTTTTGGTACTGCATAATTTATGAATAATTATATAAATATTTGAGTTAGTATGCGCGTACCTTATTTGGTGTTTCATGCATCATGAAGAGCGTTGATTCACTAATTTGTGACATGGGGGAGGGGTATTTCATTTATGCAGATTACACTGGACTTTGGTGCTAAGTTGTTTGATGGTTGGTGCTAAAGACAGACTCCCAATTTGCTCAAAAAACCATCTATCCATCATCTTTGGAACATGTGCACTGATCTCACCCCATAATTCTTTAAGATTTTTTTGATTGGGGTAGATTTCCATCACATGGGCAATGGTGGTAATCTGATGCCGCTCGTTCATGTGGTGATTTCATTTCGATCGAGGCATCCGTGAGACTTAAGTGTTGGTTGTACGTGGAAGGCGCTCTTTGGTACCTTCCCAATGTGGAAGGTGCTTATGTGGTGCCTTCCCGATGTGGAAGGCGCTTATATGGTGCCTTCTCGATGTTGTCGATGCTCTTTGAATGGATGCACCTTCCGATGGTGGAAGGCATCTCTAATTGGATGTGCCTTCCGATGGTGGAAGGCGCCCTTTTGATGATGGTGCCTTCCTGCTATGAAAGGTGCTTCTGAATGGGTGTGCCTTCCTGATGTGGAAGGCGCTGCTGAATACCTATGCCTTCCTAGGGTGGAAGGTACCATTGTATACCTGCGCCTTCCTAGGGTGGAAGGCGCCTCATTATGTATGCGCCTTCCTGATGTGGAAGGCGCCTCGAGCTCTTTTTTTTTGTGATGCCTTCCCGCCATGGAAGGCACCTATTTTTTTTATGTGGCGCCTTCCCGATGTGGAAGGCGCCTACTTTTTTCTCTTTTTTTTTTGTGTGCGCCTTCTTTATAAGGAAGGCACCTTCTTCGGTGCCTTCTTCATAAGGAAGGCACCTTATTCTGGGTGCCTTCTTCATAAGGAAGGCACCTTTTCTAACCTTCTTTATACAGAAGGCACCTTTCTTCTATCGGGTGCCTTCTTTATAAGGAAGGCACCTTATTCTAGCGGGGCGCATTCTTCATACGGAAGGCGCCTTCTTCTAGCTGGGTGCCTTCTTTATAAGGAAGGTGCCTTCTTCTATGCCTTCTCGATGTGGAAGGCGCTTTATTCTTGGCAATCATGTTGTGATTGACTAGGAAAGGGTGATCAAGCCTTCTTAGTCTCGCTTCACGCTGCCTCAGCTTCTACCTACGAGTGTCGGTGTCGGAATGCTGAGCCGAATCAAGCCTGGTTTCCTAGATACCTATTCCTCATGCTGTCAGGTCCTCCACCTACAAAAAGCAAATGAAAAGAAAGAAAAATAAAGGTAGTTAGATGCATTCCATGCCTATTAGGCCCTAGATTAGGATGCCTACAGCTTGCATGTGGGCGTCATCCCTACAAAACACACCGTAAGAAAAAAACTAAATTAACTAATTTTGGTGAGCACCTCCATGCCCACCGTTTTGCCTGTTAAGAGTTTGGTCCGGATCTAACAAGATGGGGTCTCCCCCATGTCTATTCTGGATTCCACCTATAAGGTTTTGGATGTGTTATAGGGGCACAGTCGATGGCCATTGACCGTTAACATAGTGTTGCTATCATCAATTGTTCTAACGTGCACTGCCCCATTCTTGATGAGCTCTACCACCTCATACGGTCCCATCCATATTTGCATTAATTTACCTTTTCTTTCCTGGAACCGAGAATCGTACAACAACACCCATTCTCCTTCTTGGAACTGCTTCAGTTTAATGTGGCGATCATGCCACCGCTTTCTTTGCTTTTGTATGATTTTCGTTCTCTGCAAAGCGTCCATTCAGATTTTATCCAACTGATCTAGCTACCGAATCCTTTCTTTTTGAGCGTCATCCAAGCTCAAGTTCAATTCTGAAGTCGTCCTCAATGTCTTGATTTCAAATTCAATGGGCATCATCGCACTCTTCCCATAGACCAGTTGGAAGGGTGTGAAGCCTGTGGTGGATTTCCACGTGGTATTATACGCCCAGATTGCCTTCGACAACCGTGTAGCCCAATATTTTTTGTGTTGTTGCATGGTCTTCATCAGGATGTTCTCTATTTCTCTGTTCATCACTTCCACTTGCCCATTTTCCTATGGATGGTAGGGTGTAGTTTTATTGTGCCGAACTCTGTATTGCTCCATCAGCTCCTTGATCAACTTGGAGGTAAATTGAGGCCCTTGGTCTGTTGTTATCTCTCTAGGGACCCCAAATCATGTAAAAATGTGGGCAAATAAGAAATCGGTGACTGTTCTTTCTTTTGAATCTCTCAACGCTTGAACTTCAACCCATTTGGTGACGTAATCTGTATAGACCAAAATAAACCTCCTCCCTATTGAAGGTGGATTAATTGGTCCCACGAAGTCCATGCCCCACTTATCGAAGGGTTCCAGGTGTACCTGAGGCTAGAGGGGCATTTCATCTCGATGGGTTGGTCTACCCATTCTTTGGCATTCATCGCACTTGCTGGCGTACGCAGCCGCATCCTTGAACAGAGTGGGCCAAAAGTACCCAACCTATAGGATTTTGTAGGCAGTTCATTTCCCTGCAAAGTGTCCTCCGCATGGTTCATCATGACATGCTTTGAGTACTTCTGAGAACTCCTGTTCTGCTATGCATCTCCTTATAATCTGGTCACATCCTATTTTGAATAGGAGGCCATCAATCCATAGGAATGATGCACTTTTCTCTATGACCGCCTACTTTTCTCGAAAAGAGAGAGCAGGTGAGGTTCTTTCGATGGCCAAGTAATTGGCTATATCTACGTACCATGAGATTTGCTCACTAATGGTGAACAAATGTTCATCCAAAAATTGGTCTTCCACTACTGTATGGTCTATCTAATATCAATCTGGATAGAAAATCTGCTACGACATTGTCTTTGCCTGGTTTGTCGACTATTGTGATGTCGAATTCCTATAGTAACAAGAGCCACCTGATAATTCTTCCACCAATGGCCGGCTTGCTCATCAAGTATCTGATGGCCGCATGGTCCATGTGGAAAAATACCTTATACCCGATGATATAATGGTAGAATTTGTTTATGGCATGCACAACTGCAAGGAACTCCTTCTCCGTCACCATGTAGTTGAGCTCGGCTCCTGCCAAGTTTTTGCTGACATAGTAGATGGCATAAAATTCTTTGCCATCCTTCTATCCGAGGACTGCTCCAATCGCATTGTTGGATGCATCACAATAGATATGGAATGGTATGGCCCAATTTGGTCCTCTTAAAATTGGTGTGGATATCAGTTTCTCTTTAAGCAACTGAAATGCTTCTTCATAGTCTTCCATCCAATTGAACTCCACATCTTTAGATAATAGAGTGTGTAGTGGTTTTGCAATTTTGCTGAATTCGATGATAAATCGTCGGTAGTACCCGATTGATCCAAGAAAACTCCTCACCTCTCTCTACATTCTGGGGCTGGGTAGGTCTCTGATGACCTCAATTTTTCTTTTATCAACCTTTATTCCTTCTACGGAGAGGTGGTGTCCCAGTACGATGCCTTCTTGCATCATCATAAAGCATTTCTCGTTGCTCAGGGACAAATTGTTTTCCTTGCTTCTTTCGAGCACTCTTTCCAAGTTCGTCATTGCTTCATCAAAGGTTTCTCCATAGACGGTGAAGTCATCCATGTATACTTCGACCGCGTCTCCCATCATGTCTAAAAATATGCTAAGCACCGCCCTTTGAAAGGTGGCAGGTGCGTTGCATAATCCGAAAGGTAATACCCGATAGGCAAACGTTCCCCATGGGTAGGTGAACATTGTCTTATCCTGATCCTCTTCTCCTATCTGGATCTGGTTGTATCCACTGAATCCATCCAGGAAGGAGAAATACTTCCTCCCGGAGAGTGTATCCAAGACTTGATCAATGAACGGGAGCGAGAAGTGGTCCTTCTTGGTCGCTTTGTTTAACGCTCTGTAGTCCACATAGATTCACCACTTCCCATTATTTTTAGGGACTACCACTAACGGTGATACCCACTCGCTATCAAAAATTGGATAGATGAATCCGACAGTCAAGAGTTTTTGTAGTTCTTCCTTGACAATGTCTTTCATTGTCGGATTCATTCTTCTCTATGGTTGCCTGCTTGGAGTTGCTTGATCATCGAGGTATATACGATGGGTACAGATCTCTCGGGCTGATACCCTTCATATCTGAGTAATCCCATGCAAATGCCTATTGGTGTCTAACCAAGAGCTCTTCTACTTTCATCAATTGTGTGGGAGTCAACCCACTACTGACATTCAATGTTCTTCCTAGCCCGACGTGTATCTACTGAACGTGGTGATCTTGGGCACCAACCAACGATGATCCAAGTGTGGATATGGAGGACTCCCCATGGAGGAACTCCACAATAGCACCATATTCATCTTCTTCTACCAACTCATCCAACGTCATCACTAACTGGATCATGGATAGCTCAAGATTTTCATGCTCGATCAACATGGGTTCTCCTAATGAGTCGACGGACTGCACTGGGGGTGAAATAGTCAACCTTTTAACATTTCGTCCATCGAAGATGGTCATCAACCCATCCCGATAGCTGATGTAAGCATCAACTATTGCCAGCCATGGCCTTCCCAAGATGAGCGGGTAACCGCCCAGCCTAGTTTTAGATTGCAAGACTAAAAAGTTGGTTGGGTATTCCCATGCGTTGACTGTCACTATTACGTCTTCCAACATTCCTTTCGGTGCCATGGTCGATCGATCAGCCAGCTACAACACTATCATAGTGGGTTTCAGGTTCATGAGTTGTAGCCTCTGCATGGTCTCCTGAGGCATTACATTGATGGCTGCTCCGAGATCGACCAACGTATTGGATAGGGAATGTCCCTCAATTTTTATAGTCAACATCAGGCTGCCCGGGTCTGCATACTTAGGATGGCACATTTTTCCCATCATCAAATCTGCTAGTTTACCCATGACATTGATAGTCTAGGTTGCTCTTCATCCTGGCTTCCTTAGACACATCTCTCTTATCACCTTGGTATATATCGAAACATCTCGGATGGCTTGAAATAATGGAATTGTCATGGTGAGGTTCTTCAAGCTAGACAAGATATCAAACTCCGGTTGTGTTACTTTCCTCTATTCTTGCAGTCGATTGGGAAATGGAGCCTTTGCTCTCTCAGGCATTTCTTCTATCACCTCTTCTACAAGAGGTGTTTCTCCTACCTCTTCCTCCTCTTCTACCAATGGAGGCGTTCCTACTCCTAGCTGTCTACCAGACCTAAGCTGAATATGGTACATCGGATACATCTCACCCTCCACGTTGTATGCTGGTTGGTTCACCCTATTATTAGGATTTGTCATCGATTGTGCGGGTAGCTACGTAGGTCTCACTACTGGAAACATCGATAAATTCTGTTGGGGGTGAGCTGGTGCTACATTCTATGGAGCCTGATTCCATGCAGTGTGGCCTCTCCACTACTGCCCAAGATATGGATATGGCATCCATGGCTGCTGGTTCGAGAATGTTGCTGGGGTGCGTTGGACCAGGGTGATGGCCCCCACCACCCCATGTTAGGTGGTTGAGGTGGGCCTTGGGGCATGTATGGTCCTCCCCCATATGATGACATTCTAGTTGGCATATTCCTCGCAAGGGGTTGTGGCCAACTCTTTCGATTGCCTATGAAATAGGCATCCACGCTTTCAACATCCTCCTGATTACTGGGAAGTTGCGGGCACAATCGAGTTTTATGGTTCAGCCTACAAACTGTGCATACTCTGACTTTGTTCTTCGGGCATGCATTCTTTGCATGCTTCCCTCTACATTTTGGATAGAAATAAGCCAATGTTGCTTCATTTTCTTGCTTCTTTTTCTCTAACAGTAGCGTATCCATCTGCAATGCTAGAGATGAGAGCATTTCACTCTTTAAATCTTCTAACATGTTACCTATTTTTGTCTTCATGATTGAAGCAGTCACTTTCATGGTTCTAGAAGTGGTCTTGCCTCTCCTTCTTGAGTAGTTCTGGCATAGTTGTCGGATGTCTTCCATAGCGTGCTGGTAGACATCACCTCCAAAAATCATGTTAAGAGCCTCCAGTGATTCATTGGTAAGTCCTCTCAAAAATATGCTTTTGAGGGACTTATCAGATAGTTTCGTGTGAGGAGATCATTGAAGATTGAAGTTGAATCTCTCCTAGTATTCCTCGAGAGACTCATCTTCTTTTTGCGTCATGCTCAGGACCTCTTCTCTGGAGTCTCTTGCTCTCCCAAAATCTTGGTATTGCTCTAAAAAGAGCTTCTTCATTTGATCCCAAGTGGCAATGTGTTTGTCTCCCAGACCGATGAACCACCGTAGAGCTGCATCATCCAATGTGGAAGGAAAGAGTTTCAGCTTCTGCGTATCAGATTTGTAGTCCACAGACCTGCATAAGACATCAAACTTAAATAAAAATAGGTCAGGGTCCTCAGTTGGGTATCCTCTGAAGGTCGAAAGGTGAGCAGGGGATATGTTTTTCATTTTGGTATCTCCTACTCCTTCATCAATCGAGAAACTAAATCCAGATGAGACTTCTTCATTGTCAGCCATTTTTTTAGGAAATGCGGTCTCTAATGCAGTATTTATGGCCTTACGATCATTTAAGACTTTCTGAGTCAAGGCTCTAAGGTTGTCTGGTGTTATCATCTGATCTTCTACAACTTTCCACAATAGGGCTTCCTCTAAGGGTGTCCTATTAAACAAGGGATTTATGATGATTCGTTCTTCCCCAAGTTGATGGGATGAGGAGGCACTTTGCACAAAGTGTGGATCCTCACTCCAATGGATTGCTGGTGGTGGGTCGGGTGAGTCTAATTCAAATTTAGAATGTTTGGCTGACTCAGGTTCTGGTGGATTGGTTTTTATAAACCGACCGTCAGGTCCTCTTCTTCTCGAAGAACTCATACAAGGTCAGATGGAAGGTTTCCAGGTATTGTAAATAATCTAGTTGAGATGCTTCCCCAACAATGGTGCCAAAATGTTGCGGGCCAAACAAGGTTAACTTCTTTCCTACTTTTGTCACATGCCCGTGCATTTAATTTATCAACCCAGGGAGCTTCGTAAACTTGCGAAGGGTCTTGAACAAGATTGCTTACAATACCACTTGAGATGAGTCTGCTAGTTCTACTATTGGGGGTGTTTCAATGGTCATCAATCATTCATACACTCCTCAATAATTTACGTAAAAATAATTAAATCTACAGAAAGGAAATATTCATGCATTCCTAGAAATAAACCTATTGCAATACTAGAAATAACAATGCGATAAACAATCTTATAAAAGTGGTAAACTAATCTAGAAAACATAGGAAAAATAGGGGAAGAAATACTAGCTTGGAGTGGGCCCAGGCTCCAGAAGCTTCCTCCCAACTGAACACGCACTTAGAAACTCTTAGAACTGTATTATAATTATCAAAGTATTACAATGCTTCTTCTGTATATCTCTCTACATTTACTATCAAAATATTCTATATATCCTCAGAGAGGTCTGCATGTGTTTATATAGCACACCCACAGATCTTCTGTTACAAAGAAGTTATAACAGTCGATTCATTCCAGACTAAACTAAGACAGTCTGGTAAATGTGATCGACGTCTGCTAAAATTGGCATTCATTTCTAATGGTGGCATGTTCACTGATTGGTTTGTGCTTCGCCTGGCATTGGTAGGATATTCTCATACATCGGTGTGATCCCCAATTTAACTCTACATGACGTAGAGTTGGAACTGCACCAGTCTCTATTGTCCACGTCATGCTTGTCTGGTCAACGGGTGAAGAACAAGGGCGCCTTCCCTATGAGGAAGGTGCCTAAGTATGTCGGGCGCCTTCTCTATGTGGAAGGTGCCTTACTACCATTGGCGCCTTCCTGGAAGAGGAAGGCGCTTATCTTCTATTGGCGCCTTCCTATGAGAGGAAGGCGCTTGCCTTCTAGTGGCGCCTTCTTATCGATGCCTTCCTTATGAGAGGAAGGTGCTTGCCTTCTAGTGGCGCCTTCCTATCGATGCCTTCCTATGAGAGGAAGGCGCTTATTTTCCTTTGGTGCCTTCCTAGAAGAGGAAGGTGCCTTCTATTGGTTCCTTCCTCGGGAGAGGAAGGCACTAGCCTTCTATTGGTGCCTTCCTGGGAGAGGAAGGCGCTTGTATTTACTTGGTGCCTTCCTGGAAGAGGAAGGTGCCTACTTACGCTTGGCGCCTTCCTGGAAGAGGAAGGCGCCTACCTTCTCTGCATTGATTCCGAAAGAAACAAAGTGCCAGGTCCATGAAAAGACCTCGACTGATCCAAATCTGACTAAATCAACTACAATTCCACAAAAACACACTGAAAACACATGAATTAGATAACACGCATAATTTCATCAAATAATTATATAATCATTCATAAACATATGCAATCCTTATTATACAACCGCATAATAATCAAGAAAATGTATACAAAATATGAGCATTTCTGATGCTCATCACAAATCAGATTTTCAACTTTTTCTTTCCAAAAGGTATTTCAAATTTCTTTCCCAACTTGCACTTAGGATTAGTTTTTACAATCTCTTTCACACCATTTCACACTTTCATTTCAAAAGCATTTCAAATTTCCTTCCCACCTTGCATTTAGGATTAGATTTGAAATTTCTTTCACAATTATTTCACAATTCCTTGTCAAAAGTCATTTCAAATTCCTTTTCAAGTTGACATCTAGAATAGACTTTCAAATCCCTTTCATGTCATTTTGCAATACCTTTTCAAAATCATTTCAAATTTCTTTTTGAACTTGCATCTAGGATAGGTTTACAATCCCTTTCATATCATTTTGCAATTTCATTTCAAAAGCATTTCAAATTTCTTTCACACTTGCATCTAGGATTAGCTTTTGCAAATCTCTTTCATGTCCTTTACATTCCTTTTTGTAAATATTTTTCCAAAATCACATTTAGGTTAATCATTAAAATTTCTTTCAAGTCATTAGGGTTTACAATTCAAAATTTCTTTCCAAAATCCTTCGGGTACATTTCAATATCTTTCAAATTTGCAAATCACATTTCAATATCTTTTCAAGTCATTTGTATTAGTAATTTATATATCTTTTTTCTTGGTTATCTTTGTGATTTCTAGATTAAATTTCATTTCCAAAACATATCTAGTGTAGCTTTCATTTTCAAGGACGCGTCTAAGGTTAGTTTTATTTTTGAGAAGGCATTTAGTTAGTTGTTTTTGCTTTCACCACAGTGGTAACACACACACCTACACACACTCATGTGGTATACACACTGGTGAGATTGGACTTCATCCCCAATCCATTGCTCAAGATTAGTGATGTTGGAATTCATCTCCTTCCACCAACTCGACCCCTAGACACCTTAGTATACCCCAAGAGTGGTTTTCTATAATTCATCAGAAGAAAATCCCCTACTCTTGATATTGATTTTTTGAAATTCATCAGAAGGGACCTTCATAGTAGGACAAGATTAGATGCCTTAATTCATAAGGCTAACATAGTTAGTGAACACGTTAACTATCATTCTTGACTAAGGTCACCTAAGAGTGAAGCAAACACCTGAATATGCTAGTAGCAGGTCTTAGATAGTGTTCCCTCTTCTCATGAGAGGATATTGGAATAATTAGCGCATTTTGAGTTGCCCCCATTTGGTTACCATTTTATTGCACCTTCCATTTAGGTTGCCACTTGCTCGTTGAGACATTATTCAATTATGTACACCATTGGGTGTTGCAAGATATATTGTGTCGACAATATTCCTATTATTTCTAGAATTTCACCCCACTACCTGTGATATTTTCTAGGAGGTACATTTCAACATCAAAACACATAAAACAAACAAACATTTTATTTTTTGCATTTAGAATTGATTCCAATTACACGTTTTTTGCATGCTCATAAAATTGGTTTTAGCACATTCACTAATTAGCAACATATCTATTGGATGTATATAGCCTACCAATTTTGATTTTCTATCTTAGTCATAGTTTGAGTCTAATTTGTAGTTCAACCTGTGAACTAGGTCCCATTTTGCATAGTGACCTATGAATCCTATTTCTAGACATAAAATTTTTCCAAATATCACAGGGTTACTTTAAAACCTCACACAGATCACACCCAGAACCTCAAATTTCTATTTTTGTACATTTCTAAGCACCAATTCACAACACACAACACCATGTTTGTTGTCACACGTAGTCAAGCATGCAAGAAAGCACAATAGTCAGTCTAATTCTCCCCCTCCCTCTAGAGGGTAAGTTGCCAAACTCACAATAGACCTCCCTGTAGGTCCATATTTACCTCACATACATACTATATCTCATGATGAGACTTCCACTTCATCTGATGAAGATCACCCACTTCTTCCCTATTCACCTTCACCTAATCTGCCTTCCATATTTTTTAATCACATCATCTACACTACATTGGGACATCGACCTCATTTATTTACTATTGATGAGGAGACTCCCCCTACTTCACCTACCTTCACACATCCTTTCTTCTAGATTCTATCTCAATCACTATTCAAGAATGACTCTTCCTTTCTCAATCATAATAACACCAAGGTCATATCATTTGCCCCTACCATAGGAATGATCGCAAATCCCTCTTCTTTCACTTTGAGAACTTATTCATCTTAATAATAAATCCCTCCACTACAACCTCCTTTAGAACCACAATATGCACCACTCACATCATCATATTAGGATGCTTCTCAAGCATCGCAACCACCATATTTCAAAAAATCCTTCTTTGCATCCTTCGATGCTACCTCACAACCACCTCCTCACTCACAATAATTCTTATATTAGTTACATCAATAGATCTGGTCCTCCTTATCCAGTAAGGAAATGTTCACCACACCACCTCCTCGGGATCCTACCATTGAAACCCATATTCCTTCCTCATCATTACCTTCACCTACATTCCACCCTCTTAGAATGTATGGTGCACCACCTTCTATCCCACTTCCATATTCATCTACTTACATGTTATGACTACCTCCACCTCTTCCACTTTGAGTTTCATATCTTGGTTTCTTTCATACCTATGATCCAGGATCTATATCTTATCCCACAAATATTTTAGGCTATCATATGCCATTGAGCTTCCCCACTCATCATGCTTCTAGCTAGATGCAGGTGCCATATTTTGATACCTCATCTCACCCACCACTAACATCATTTATCTAGATGCCATCACCTCCACCACATCCTTCTACACTTACATTCTTCACAATATCCTCTTCTTTGTCACCGTCTCCTATAGTACAACTATTATAGCAAGTCCCTCTCCAGAATATCTTGGTTTAAAAACAACAAACCCTACAACCGCAATATTACTATCCCTAGTATATTCCTGCTTGAGAGTAGAGTATCCCATCAGCTTTGATATTTTACACCATTCATCATCCCAACCTACAAGTACAGTTTCCACATGTTCCTTCACCACACTGGGAGGAACAACAACTCTAATATCCATCATATAATTAGACTCTACCTACCATTGCACAATCCTCTACATTTCTAGCACCTGAACTTCAAATTCCATAAGAAGTTAAGATGCTAAACCTCCATATAGTTGGTTATGGGTCACAAAAACCCATATATGATGAACTCTAAAATGAGCCAGTCCACCCTTTCATTCCTATCCCTCCTTACCCTTATCACTTTGAGATCCCAAAGTTCAATAAATAAAATGGTAAGGAGGATCCTCGTGAACACATAAGAAATTATTGCTCAGCTTGCCATAAACTTCATAATAACAAACCCCTCATGTTACGTATCTTCTCCCTCTTGCTTGGGGGACAAGCCCTTGGCTGGTTCAACATGCTTCTATGCCATAGCATGTTCACCTTGAGTAGTTGGTCAACTCATGCTTAGAACATTTCTCCATTAAAATTAAGAAGAAAACCAAATTTTTGGAAGTCTACACCTTGTGACAAGCTGATGAGAAGCCCATTACAAAGTTTATTTCCTTATGGAGATAATTCATACATGACCTCGCTCATAGACTCCCATCCATTAAATTAATTATACTCTTATCAAATAGTTGTCATAAAAATATCTCGACCTCCTTACAGCTTCGTCAAAGCCATACCTTTGAGGAAGCTATTGCTCAAGCCAAGGTCATCAAGGATATAAAAGTCCAATATGGTATGATCCATCTCAAACATAAAACCTCTTATAATTCCAACACTCACTTCAATAGAAATGCACCAAATCAATCCTATCCTAGACTACCACAAACCAACCAGGTGGCAACAGCTTCTCTAGCTTCCTTATCCATCTCATGACCTCCTCCTCCATAGCAAAAACTATTATAGACTAGCATACCCCTTCCACAAATACCACCACAACCTCGTGGTATTTACCCATAACTTGCCCAACAAAATTTGACCCTGCTATATAAGCTTTTGCCAGCTCTATTATAGTGATTGTTGTTGGACATTTTGAGTCCCTAAGCTAAAAGTTGTCATTGATGTCAAAAGGACCTATGTAAGTAAGCACTATGATTTTTCTCCACAAAGAGCTTCATGAGAAGCCAAGGTTTTGATCAAAGGTTCTAGAAGGGATGCATGGCATTTGGTTCCAAAAGGAGCTTCAAGGGAAGCTTAGCAAAAGGTTTTTATGAAAACCAAGGAAGGCAAGGAAAGGTTTTATTTAAAACCAATGGATGGCATATTTGAAATGGGTTTTTCTTAAAACCCAAGTTGGCTTTTCGTTTCATCGAAAAAGGTGCCCCGATGATGGAGAAATTTAATTTTAAAGGTTTAGTTTAAATTTTAATTTATTTAAAATTTTAATTTTAATTTTAAAATTAAATAAAAGGTTTTTCCCTCCTTTCTTATTGGCGTCGCCGACGTCATGAGGGCAATGTTAAAAGGGCCGACGTATTCGCATTGAAGGATGGCTTATATAAATAAGCCAAAGGTTTTCCATTTAATAAACCTAAGGAGTGTCGCATGATTTTTGAAAACCCAAAGTATTTCTGCATCCGAATATTGCACAACGAATTTCGTGGAGTGTGACGTGGGCAGTCAAGTCATGGACGGTCAAATTTTTGGTGCCTTGTGAGGAAAGCACACATAGCTTAAGGAAGAGAGTGCCCAAGGCACTCACGTGGGTAGTGTTAGCTCACATGGCTTAGTTGTCGCTTGGCAGCACGGTGGGCAGAGGTTCAAAATGCCAAGGCCCTTCGAGGGCTCCTTTGAGGTATGCGCTCCGACTCCGATATTTGTGGGGGTCAATAGTTTAATTAAAATATTTGCTTGCTAAGGTTTGATTATGATTTTTGTGGGAGATATAAGGTTGAGCAAGCTTTAATATCTTGCTAAGGTTTGATTATGATTTTTGTGGGAGATATAAGGTTGAGAAAGCTTTAATATTTTAATAAGGTTTGATATTTGATTAATGTGAGATATTGCCTAAGAAAGCTTTGTGATTATTTTTGAGTGCAAAAGTGTTGAAAGGAAGGATATAAAATATTTGATTTATTTTATGGTATAAGTGGTTTGTGGAGTGACAAGGTTATGCAATGATTTGATTTATTTTATTTTATGGTACAAGTGGTTTTAGGAGTGATAAGGAAGTTGTGCATTAATTCTTAAGAAGGTTTTCTAATTAAAAGCCTTGGTGAATATTATTGTGAAGTGGAGTAATGTTGATTATTTTGTGATCTTCTAACCCTTGTGAAGATTGGCAAAATAATATTGTGATTGTGGCAGATTTCCAAAGAGGCTTCTTCATCTTCATTAAAGGTATGGGCACATTCTCCTATTGATTGATTATGGTGGTTGATTTCTAAAAATATCTTTGGAGTGAAAAGGATTGATTGTGGTTTCCTTTTCGAAAGTGATTGGTTTAATGCTTCAAGGTTTTCTGGATTGAGAGTTGTGATTAAACCTTGTTTTATAAGCATTGTTGTTGGAGCCCATTGGTTGTGCAAAGAACTTGAACTTGAGTTAGAAGAGAACATGAGTATCATTGTTATGTGAGATTTGTTGTTGAGCATTGTTGGAAACATTTTGAGTTGATTGATACATGCTTGGACTAGGGTTTGTGAGAAAGGGTTGTTCATTGAGGTGATTGGTTGAGTTGAGTTGATTGAGCCTAGTCAAGTGGATGCATGTGGTTGTTCAAGTTCCATAAAACAAACTATTCTATATTCTTGATTTGAGTTGAGATTGAGATTTGAGAATAGAACATATAGAGTCTCTAACAATTCTCTTTATGCTTCTATGAGATTGATTTGAGTTGAGATTGGGATTTGAGTATAGAATATATAGAGTCTCTAACAATTCTCTTTATGCTTCTATGAGATTGATTTGAGTTGAGATTGGGATTTGAGTATAGAACATATTGAGTCTCTAACAATTCTCTTTATGCTTCTATGAGATTGAGTTGAGATATTGATTGAGCATTAAGTATAGAACATATTGAGTCTCTAACAATTCTCTTTATGATTCTATGAGATTGGACAAGTTCTGTGTGAGCTTGTTAAGTAGATTTGAGACAAGTCTTTGAGAAGGCTTGTGGACTGATTTTGAGTAAGCTTTTGTGGAAGCTTGCTATGCAGATTTGAGCAAGTCCTAGAGAGGACTTATTGAGTAGATTTGGCAAGTCCTAGAGAGGACTTATTGAGCATATTTGGACAAGTTTTGTGGACTTGTTGAGCAAATTTGGATAGGTTTTATGTGGACATGTTGAGCAGATTTGAGCAGGTTCTGAGTGGACATGTTGAGAAGATTTGGACAGGTTCTAAGTGGACCTATTGAGCAGATTTGGAAAGTTCTATGTGGACCTATTGAGCAGATTTGAGTAGGTTCTATGTGGACATATTGAGCAGATTTGAGTAGGTTCTGTGTGGACCTATTGAGCAGATTTGGACAAGTTTTGAGTGAGCTTATTGAGCATATTTGAGAAGGTTCTGAGTGAACCTATTGAGATAGAGCTTTGGAGGTGATAGAGTATAGAGGATAGAGTCTCAATGGATAGAGATCTAGTAGCCAAGACAATTGAAGATAGATCTAAGTGAGGAGTCTTCAAGTGGAGAGAGATCCACTAGTCAATGCAATAGAGAGACAAAGTCTTCTAGAAGATCACTAGCCAGAGTAGAAGGGGAAAGAGTTCTCCTATGGAAGAGATCCACGAACTTGAGATTAGGGGATCAACATCTCCTTTGGACAGAGGTCCATAAACATTGTAATTGGGAAGGATTCCCATGAGATTATTTGAGAAATATTTAGAAGAAATATTTTCTCTATGGAGGTAGCCCACATTGGGTGAACCACGTTAAAATTGGTGTCTCTATTGTGTGTGATGATTTGTGCATTGCTTTGGTTATTGCTATTGATATTGCCATTGATTATATTGATTAATACTATTTGGGAAAGAAAAGTAAAAAGTGGTCTTATACTGTTCACCCCCCCTCTCAGTATAAGCTTGTGTTCTTCAATTGGTATCAGAGTCGGTTCCTTTGGAAGAAGTTTAACAACTTGAAGGAAGATCCTACAAGAACACAAATGGCAAATAAAGGCAAGAGTAGAAGCATGAGACACAAGAAGAAAAGAACACCTATGGTCATGAAAGAAAAGGAAGATGAGTTTAATATTGTTGTGTTGGGAGGACACATGGAAATAGATTCAAGAGATGAATCAAGTAATGGAGAAATATCCAGACTGATAAAGTTTTGTACCAGATGTGGGAACATAGGTCACCATGCAACTTATTGTCCACAAGAATGTTTTGTTTGTGGTCAACTTGGCCATGATGCAAGATATTGTAATGGGTTTAGTAGCAGTGAAGATGAAGATGATATTCTCGAAAATGAAATCCTAGAGATTGGTTCAAGAAAGGATAACAGGGACAATCAAAATAGGTATGAAGAAGAAACTCTACTTTCAGTAATAGAAGAAAAATAAGATGCTTCAAAAAAAGAAAAAGGGGAATCCACTCTTAAGGAGCTTATTGAATTGAAAAGAGAGAATTTAGAATTGAAGGCTCAAATACAAGAAGATGAGAAATGTAAGACAAAGCTTCTATAGGATATCTCTGACTTGAGAGATAAGGTTGAAAAAGCAAGAAGAGTTGAAGAAGGTATGATTAAACAGTCAAAGGTAAAAGAGATAGAATGTGAAAGGCTTATGATTACTCTTGAAGAACTAAAAAGGGAGAACTCAGGATTAAGGGTTCAAGCTCAAGAAGATGAGAAATAAAAAGCAAGGTTTCTACAAGAACTCACTAACTTCAAAATCAAAGTTGAAGAGACAAGAAAAATTGAAGAAGGTATGGCCAAAAAATTAAAAATAAAAGATCTAGAGTGTGAAATATTAGAGCATGAGATAGTTTCACTAAGGTTGGAAGTAAAAGGTTCTAAGGAAAAGCTACACAAGTTTGAGGAAAATTCAAAGACCTTGGAAAGGACTATCAATGCACAAAAGTCATCAGTCACCATAACAAGACTTAGTTCTAAAGAAGAACAAGGGAAACAAGAAGCAAAAAAAGGAGAGTCAAGCTCAAACACCAGAAAAGAAGAAGAGTCAAAATAAGTAAGTAAAAGAGAGAGTGAGACCTCTAAGGATAAGTTGGACAATAGAAAGTTCAACAAAAGGAAAGGAATAATGCACAAGTTAGGAACAAATGGAACAGGAAATAGGTAGAAGAGACTAAGAGACCAATGGGATCTAGGCAAGGTTTCTTCAATGGAAGATGTTTTTCATGTCACAGGTTTGGGCACATGGCTTCACAGTGCAGGACACATGAAAGACAGGAATATGGGAAAGGATAACTTTTCCATGGGTATTGCTACTCATGCAATGAGTTTGGTCACAAGGCAATGAATTGCAGGGTTCATGATAGAAGAGGATATGGCTTCACTAGGAGAAATCCTAAGACAATTGCACATCCAAGGAATAATAACATTAAGTGTTATAAGTGCAATAATGATGGTCACATAGCAAGATGGTGTAGAGCAAATATTCCAGATATCAGGCATGAACAGGAACATGAACATGAACAGGGACAGGAATATGAACAGGAACATGAATATGAATAGAAACATGAATATGAACATAAAGGAACATGAATATGAATAGAAACAAGAATATGAACAGAAACAAGAAGATGAACATGAATAAAGACTCAAAAAATAATAGATATTCAAAAACGAATAAGAACAGGAACAAGGATGAGAACAAGGAACATGGATGAGAACAAGAACAGGAACAGGAACATAAGTGATGACAGGAACATGGATGATGACTTGGAAAGAAACAGTGAGAGGATTCAGAAGACTCATAGAAGAAGAGAGAAATATAAAGGCACAGATCTGTGCTTTTGGGGAGTAGAAATACTCCCACCCCAAAATTAACCACCTCATGTGGAGGTGGGGGAGGGGCTAAGCTAAGAGGCTCATTCTTAGCCCCGAGCCCCAAAGGTGACCCTTTGCCATTGATGTCAAAGGGGAGAGATTTGTATATGAGATTTTATATTTGAGAGAGCATTGAGCTAGGGGGAGCAAAGTCCCAGGGGAGCAGAAAAGAAGGTCAGGTTTCAGTAAAATGAATATGGGTTGCCATCAATGACAAAGGGGGAGATTGTTGGACATTTTGAGTCCCTAAGCTAAAAGTTGTCATTGATGTCAAAAGGACCTATGTAAGTAAGCACTATGATTTTGCTCCACAAAGAGCTTCATGAGAAGCCAAGGTTTTGATCAAAGGTTCTAGAAGGGATGCATGGCATTTGGTTCCAAAAGGAGCTTCAAGGGAAGCTTAGCAAAAGGTTTTTATGAAAACCAAGGAAGGCAAGGAAAGGTTTTATTTAAAACCAATGGATGGCAGATTTGAAATGGGTTTTTCTTAAAACCCAAGTTGGCTTTTCGTTTCATCGAAAAAGGTGCCCCGGTGATGGAGAAATTTAATTTTAAAGGTTTAGTTTAAATTTTAATTTATTTAAAATTTAAATTTAAATTTTAAAATTAAATAAAAGGTTTTTCCCTCCTTTCTTATTAGTGTCACCGATGTCATGAGGGCAATGTTAAAAGGGCCGACGTATTCGCATTGAAGGATGGCTTATATAAATAAGCCAAAGGTTTTCCATTTAATAAACCTAAGGAGTCTCGCATGATTTTTGAAAACCCAAAGTATTTCTGCATCCGAATATTGCGCAGCAAATTTCATGGAGTGTGACGTGGGCAGTCAAGTGATGGACGGTAAAATTTTTGGTGCCTTGTGAGGAAAGCACATGTATTTTAAGGAAGAGAGTGCCCAAGGCACTCACGTGGGCAGTGTTAGCTCACGCGGCTTAGTTGTCGCTTGGCAACATGGTGGGCAGAGGTTCGAAATGCCAAGGCCCTTCGAGGGCTCCTTTGAGGTATGCGCTCCGACTCCGATATTTGTGGGGGTCAATATTTTAATTAAAATATTTTCTTGCTAAGGTTTGATTATGATTTTGTTGGAGATATAAGGTTGAGCAAGCTTTAATATTTTACTAAGGTTTGATTATGATTTTTGTGGGAGATATAAGGTTGAGCAAGCTTTAATATTTTAATAAGGTTTGATATTTGATTAATGTGAGATATTGCCTAAGAAAGCTTTGTGATTATTTTTGAGTGCAAAAGTGTTGAAAGGAAGGATATAAAATATTTGATTTATTTTATGGTATAAGTGGTTTGTGGAGTGACAAGGTTATGCAATGATTTGATTTATTTTATTTTATGGTACAAGTGGTTTTAGGAGTGATAAGGAAGTTGTGCATTAATTCTTAAGAAGGTTTTCTAATTAAAAGCCTTGGTGAATATTATTGTGAAGTGGAGTAATGTTGATTATTTTGTGATCTTCTAACCCTTGTGAATATTGGCAAAAGAATATTGTGATTGTGGCAGATTTCCAAAGAGGCTTCTTCATATTCATTAAAGGTATGGGCACATTCTCCTATTGATTGATTATGGTGGTTGATTTCTAAAAATATCTTTGGAGTGAAAAGGATTGATTGTGGTTTCCTTTTCAAAAGTGATTGGTTTAATGCTTCAAGGTTTTTTGGATTGAGAGTTGTGATTAAACCTTGTTTTATAAGCATTGTTGTTGGAGCCCATTGGTTGTGCAAAGAACTTGAACTTGAGTTAGAAGAGAACATGAGTATCATTGTTATGTGAGATTTGTTGTTGAGCATTGTTGGAAACATTTTGAGTTGATTGATACATGCTTGGACTAGGGTTTGTGAGAAAGGGTTGTTCATTGAGGTGATTGGTTGAGTTGAGTTGATTGAGCCTAGTCAAGTGGATGCATGTGGTTGTTCAAGTTCCATAAAACAAACTATTCTATATTCTTGATTTGAGTTGAGATTGAGATTTGAGAATAGAACATATAGAGTCTCTAACAATTCTCTTTATGCTTCTATGAGATTGATTTGAGTTGAGATTGGGATTTGAGTATAGAACATATAGAGTCTCTAACAATTCTCTTTATGCTTCTATGATATTGATTTGAGTTGAGATTGGGATTTGAGTATAGAACATATTGAGTCTCTAACAATTCTCTTTATGCTTCTATGAGATTGATTTGAGATATTGATTGAGCATTAAGTATAGAATATATTGAGTCTCTAAAAATTCTCTTTATGATTCTATGAGATTGGACAAGTTTTGTGTGAGCTTGTTAAGCTAATTTGAGGCAAGTCTTTGAGAAGGCTTGTGGACTGCATCATAAGGAATGAGTGAGCTAAGGTTTAGCGCGTGCGGCGGGAGTGAGGGTTTGAATTTTATAGGCAAGAATATCAACCAATGTGGTAGAGGTAGAGCAGGTATGGAAGGGGCGGGTGGGAACCTCGAGCATGGATCAAGTGAGGATCCAGAGGAAGGTGTTCAGTATATGGTATATTTGGATGCGGGCATCACGCCAGGGCCCGAACCTCCTCAGAAAGACCCCGACAAAAAAAATACGAAGGACAATGCTAGGCCCAAGAAGTGGTTGTATTTTGTTGAGAATCTTAGAGGAAAAAGAAAGGAGGTTCTCTCTCTTTCACCCCTAGTTCTAGTAAATAATAAAATTTTGGCCCCAACAAGTTCCATGAGCCCTTTTATTTCAATGGAATAATTCTCCCTAGTAGGCAAGTTTTTATGAGGTAGACCGGACATGAAGACTATTAGGGCTTGGGCAACAGGTAAATGGCGACTGGTAGGCAGTTTGGAGTTGGTAGCTCTAACTCGAGGGTTCTTCATTATTCGTTTTAACAATATGGAGGATGCTAACTACATTTTAATAGGAGGTCCTTGGTTTTTGGGCAAAAGGAGCCTTTTTCTCAGATGATGGGGTGAATATTTTGACCTTGAAATGCAAATTAACATTACCCCTATTTAGGTTCATCTCCTGAGTCTACCTGCCTGATTATTTAATGAATATTGGTTGTAGGGCATATCTAGAACTATAGGGAACCTAATATCCATTGACCATACGATCTTGGCTAGGACAAGGATGACTCATGCATGAATCTACGTAAATGCTAATTTTGATAATGAATTGCCAAGGTTTGTGGAGCTATATTATGGAGAATACTATAAAAACAACTGATAGAATATGAGAATATACTGGAATTATGTGCAGAATGCAAAAATCAATGAAATCTATGCAATCAGTGCCCTAACCTGGTAATGAATAGAGAAAATCATAAGAAGGGAATGCTAGACAGAGGAAATTTGAGAATTTTCTCTAGTAGAGGCAATTTCAATTAGGCAAACTATGTCTACAAAAAAAAGAAAAGAGAGGGTGCAGGGTCCCAACAAGAAAAAGGAAAATAACAGGTTGTTGGCAACCAAAATACTAAGGTAAGTTCCAATCCTCTAGATTCAAATAAAATTTCAATTCTATCCAATATGGGAGTAGGAGGATTATCGAAAGACATGGAAGCCAAAAACCTTCAGGCTAACCCTCAAACCCTAATGTTGAAATTACTGTAAGCCCCATGGGTATCACAAAGCCAAACCCTAATGCTCGATCTCTAGAATCCCCATCCAAGTTGGGATCCTTAAAACCCAATGCTGAAAATATTTCAAGCCCATTGGGCATACCACAGCCAAAACCTAATGCTAAAGAACTTAGGAATAAAGTAGAGTCATTGGAAAATAAAAAATCTCATCTCCCTAACATCATCACTAAGAGCCAGGTGAATCCTATTGAGGGGTCGTCACACAGACCAAGGGAATATAGGAAAAAATAAGGTTTGGATGTAGGGGTGGAGATATGTGAAACTCTTCATACTGAGGAATATGGCAGTCCGGTTCTGCAACAAATTGCCTCCCCCCATTTTAGTCCTAAAAAAACTAGGAGCACTATGAAGTATCCTATAGATTTTGGCAATGAAAAAAGAAGAGGGAGAATATCAAATGTTGAGCATGAAAAAATTAAAACTGATAATGGCATTTCCAATGGAAAATAGAGAACCTTGTTTCAACAGGTTATTCTGGGTTCTAAAGACAACAAATTAGGAAAACCCCCTCAAGGGAGGGGGAGAGGAAGAAATCCCAAAAAATCTAAATAAAGTTCCTCTCATGGAACGTGAGAGGCCTTAATGGCCTGCCCAAACACAGGGAAGTCAGTGCAATAAGAAATCAAGTTAATCCAACTATTATCATGTTGCAAGAAACAAAAACTGATGAGATTCAGTAAAAAAATAGCAAAAAAAATCTAGAATTAAGGGGATATGGTTTGCAAATTAGCCATATGAGCATATGGAGGCATTATGACTTTGTGGCATCTCCGAATAGCAAAATGCACAATTATTCAGAAATATGACAAGGTTCTTAGTGTTTTATTTAATTAAATAAACAACAGGTCGTGGATCCTTTCAAATATTTATGCCCTGAATTCAATTCAAGGGAGAGCTCTACTGTGGGAGTACTTAGGCAATCTGAGTAAAATATTCCATAATTTCCCCTGTATTCTGGCTAGGGATTTTAACACTCCTCTTTACCCTTCAGACAAAATGGGTGGAAATG
This sequence comes from Wollemia nobilis, assembly GCA_028583015.1. Taxonomy (NCBI): domain Eukaryota; kingdom Viridiplantae; phylum Streptophyta; class Pinopsida; order Araucariales; family Araucariaceae; genus Wollemia; species Wollemia nobilis. The sequence goes on from JAQPPZ010001050.1 coordinate 2,927,981, forward strand.
GACCACCTATCAGGAGCATGGATGAGTTCAATGACTTTGTAAAATCCAACATGTTGATGGATGTAAAACTTAGAGGAGCGAATTATACCTAGAGAAATCGACGGATAGGGTGTCATTTCATTCAAGAAAGTCTTGATAGGTTTTTTATATAAAAGGAGGCTACAACTCTATTAGGTGATTCTACCTTGTAAGCCCTTCCTAAAATTACCTCTGATCTTAATCCCATTTTTTTGGAGATCCATAACTCTCTGTCCTTCAAGAAACCTTTCAGATTTCAATCTATGTGGATCAAACATTCCAGTTTTAGAGATAACTTAATTCAGTGGTAGTAGCAGCCTGTCAGGGGTAGTGCAACTTTTAAAATTGCTGGCAAATTAAAGTTTGTTAAGGAAAAGCTTCGAACTTGGAACAAAGAGGTCTTTGGGAACCTCTTTGAAAATAAAAAATAGGTTGTTGAAAGTTTGAAGATAATTGATCAGAGGATTCAACATGGTGATGTTGATGAAACTACTAGACAGGAGGAACGGATAAAACTAGCAGAGTTTCATAACATTTTTGCCTGTGAGGAAATATATTGGAAGCAAAAATCAAGGGCTCTTTGGTTGAAATATGGAGATTAAAATTCCAAGTTTTTTCATGTCACCACACTTAGAAACAAAAGCAATAACAAGATAAAAATTAAAAAAAAAGTAGATGGTTCTATTACTCAGGACTTAACAAAAATTAGAAAGGAGGTAGTAACTTATTTCAATTCTATCTTTGTTAAGGAATTGCAGTGCAATGAGGAGGCCAAATATATTCTCTTGCAATCCATTCCTAGAATAATAATTGAGGATATAAACCTTAAGCTTCTAGATCCATTTTCTGATGAGAAAATTAAGGAAGCATTATTTAGCATGGAGCCAGACAAAGCCCCAGGACCCAATGCCTTTCCACCTCATTTATATCAAGCTTTTTGGGACATCGTAAGTGAGGATGTAATTTTTGCTGTCAAATAATTCCAAGCAAGCAATCATATCCCAAAAGGTCTCAAGTATACTTTTATTTCTCTAATTCCTAAGAAGCAAACCCCTGAATCTATGGCTGACTTTAGGCCAATCAGTCTATGCAATATTTCTTACAAGATCCTAACTAAATCCATTACAAATAGAATGAGAGATGTTCTATCCCGCATCATAGATCCATGCCAGGGAAGCTCTGTCTAGGGCAGGTCAATCTTAGATGGAGTTATCACAGTTCATGAAGCTTTGCACTCTACTCATAAGACTAACAGGTCTATTTTTACCCTCAAGCTTGATATGAATAAAGCATTTGATAGGCTAAATTGGGACTTTCTGATTGTTGTCCTCCTTAAGTTTGGTTTTCACCACCAATGGTTTAATTTGATCAAATAATGCATTTCTAAATCATGGTTCTCGATTCTATTTAATGGAACAACTGCTAGTTACTTTCAAAGTCATAGAGGAATTCGGTAGGGGGACCCTATCAGCCCCATGTTATTCATCATTGTGGCAGAAGCTTTAGGTAGAACCATAAAAAATGCTTGCAGTTCAAGGCTAATATTAGGAATCAAGGCAACATATCTCAGTAGGGCTATTTCTCACCAATAATTCATTAATGATACCCTTCTATTGACTAAGGCATCGGTGGTTGAGGCCAAAAGAATTAAATACATCCTGCAACTCTACGAGGACACTGCTGGTCAAAAAGTTAATTTTAGTAAAAGCAAGTTATATTTCTTGAACACCCCCATTCAGAGGCAAGGAAGGATTGCAAAAATTTTAGGGTGTGATATAGAAAACCTTCCCACTTCGTATTTGGTCTCCCTCTTTTCATTGGTTCTCTAATAGAGTCAATGTGGGACAGGGTTATTGAAAGAATTAAAAAAAACTTGTTGGATGGAAAGGTCATATTCTATCTCAAGCAGGAAAGCTGACCCTCACTAAGGCCTCTCTTCAAAGAATTCCAGTCTATTTCCTCTTCATTTTCAAAACCCCTATGAAGGTTTTCCAAAAAATTGAGAAACTCCAAAAAGAATTTTTATGGACTAGATCAGAGGAGAAAAAAAGGATACACCTTGTAGGATGGACCAAAGTGTGCAAACCCAGGGAAAATGGGGGCTTAGGTCTGAGGAGAATTGCTCATATGAATTTAGCTTTACTAGCTAAGCAGGTGTGGCGCCTCATTTTTGGTGAAGAAAATGAATGGACAGCTATCATCAAATGAAAGTATCTTCAAAATATGGAATTTCTAAGTGACTCAGTTCCAATCAGAGGTTTTGCTTTTTGGAAAGCAATTATCAATTGTAAGGAAATCATCAAAAAATATTTAATATAGGTTTTAGGCAATGGTGAGAGGATAAATTACTGGAATAATAGGTGGGCTAAGGACGAACCACTGACGCAATATCCTAACTTAGCCCGAATAAGAGATATCATGGAAGAACTCATTGGTAGAAAAGTCTCCGATTATATGGTTGAGGATAGAGGCAAAATGAAGTGGAAACAAATAAGGATTTAGGAATTTCAAGTAGAATCAAATGATCTTTGTAACATTATCGAGCAATAGTTTATCCCCATGAGACCCAATGAAGATCAAGTGACCTGAGCTCCTACAGGAAATGGGCATTTCACTGTTAAATTAGCTTACAATCTTCTACTTGATGACGAGGAATTTCTCCTCCAAAAGGACTTAGTTTGTATACAAAATTTAATTCCAAAAATTGTATCTTTTCATGGCTGGTTATCCAAGGAATAATTCTAACCATTGATAATATGATGCGTAAAGGTATTCGTATCACTAATCATTGTTATCTATGCAGGGCTAATTGGGAGACCATTTATCATATTTTCCTTGAGTGCCTTTTTCCTTGATTGTCCTAAGTGGGGTTTTTTAGGCCTTCAATATTTCTTGGGTTAAACCAGCGATCGTACTTTATTTGTTCGTACAGTGTCCTTGCTCCTTTTCAAGCCAAATACTTAGATACATGTGGAAAATTTGTCTTAATAACTATCTTTGGTAGGTGTGGTTAGAAAGGAACTATAGAGTCTTTAATGAGTCTATCCATGATCATCAAACTATCATTTTCAGGATCCTATCCTTTTCCAAAAAGAATGTGAACCTTATCCCTTTTGATATTCGTAAACCTCATCTGTAAGAGACCACGATTGCTCAATATTTAAGCTTAACCTTGTTATATGAGTCTGTGCCTAGGGTAGTCAACCCCAGAGCTAATGTTAAGTGGTCACCACCTCCTACGGGTTGGTTTAAGCTTAATTTTGATGGAGCGGCTAAGGAAAATCCTAGAAGAGCATGCACTGGTAGCATTGTACGAGATCATAATAGGAATATGATGCTTGCATTTTCTAAATATTTTGGAATAAGGACGAACAATGAAGTTGAAGCTAGAACTATGTGGAGAGACCTTAAAATGATTCAAGACTTAGAAGGCAATTTGATCATAGAAGGAGACTCTATGCATGTTATAAATCTCATCAATAATTGGAAAACACCTCCTTGGAGGATTAAAACAATTGTTGAAGAGGCTAGGATCCTTTTCCAGGGAAGACAGGACAAAAAATCCCAACATGTCTTTCGGGAAGCTAACAAAGTTGCTGATAAGCTGGCCAATTTGGGTGTCGATGGTGACAAAATTTTCAAATGGGAACACAATGTCCCGAGCAAAGTAGAGGAGCTTATTCAACAAGAATTCCAATAATGATAGTCAAATTTACCAACAGGGAAGGCATTGTAAGTTCAAAGGCTATGAGTATTCCCATCTCTTTTTTGAAATGGACTCACAATAAAAATTACTCAAGCTATCAATCTTGGTGGATGTTGCTTGGAAATACCACAAAGACTAATGGGGACAGACACATCTCAAATAACATAGCTCCTAGTCATATTATTAATTTGAGGTTGGTTGATAATCACAGGGCAGGAAAGAAATGGCAATATAAGACTTTGAATGAGAGCCACGTAGACCACTAGATAGCCATCACCATAAATCTAGCCAGTAGGTTCACTTCTCCAAGGTTGATTGGCCAAGATGATATGTGGTCCCAAATAATGTCATATACGAAAGAAAGCAATTACCAAATAATTATTAAGAGTAACTGTCAATACAGAGCTTGTGGGAGTTTTTTTTAGTACTCTGCTATGTGTGTTTGCAACTTTTTGTTTCTCCACTATTTCAAGGAAGGGATCTGTGTCTGTTTCTTTTTTTTGTAATTATGATGCAGGTGTGTTTTCTCAAGGTATACCCAAAATTTTGTATGGGAATTTTATTTTTGATAACATGCTATGTGCCTTACCGGATGTAATGGCTTTTGCGGCATACATATGTTACATATATAGGATCCTTAGTAAGGATATTTTCATCAACAGCCCTGGGCCGATTTTTGTAAAAGTTTTTCGGTCAACCTGTAAACCTCAATATTAATGCTATAGTATCTTATCTACCAAAAAAAAAAATGCTTATGGACTAATTTTTTGTAAGATTTTGTGAAATATTGCTATGCAGATTTGAGAAAGTCCTAGAGAGGACTTATTGAGCAGATTTGGACAGGTTTTGTGTGGACCTATTGAGAATATTTGGAAAAGTTCTATGTGATCTTGTTGAGCATATTTGAGCACGGTTCTATGTGGACCTATTGAGAATATTTGAGCAGGTTCTGAGTGGACCTGTTGAGCAAATTTGAGTAGGTTTTGAGTGGACCTATTGAGCAGATTTGAGCAGGTTCTATGTGGACCTATTGAGCAAATTTGAGCAGGTTCTAAGTGGACCTGTTGAGTGGATTTGAGAAGGTTTTGTGTGGACTTTTTGAGTAGATTTGAGCAGGTTCTTAGTGAACCTATTGATAAAATTTATAAGGTTCTGAGTGAACCTATTTATAGAGCTTTGGAGGTGACAAAGTATAGAGGACAAAGTCTTAGTGGATAAAGATCTAGCATCCAAGAAAATTGAAGATAGATATTTTGAGTGATGAGTCTTCAAGTGGAGATAGATCCACCATTCAGTGTAGCAGAGATATAGAGTCTTCTATAATATAACTAGCCAGAGTAGAAGTGGAAAGAATTCTCCTATGGAAGAGATCCATAAACTTGAGATTAGGGGATCAACATCTCCTTGGATAGAGGTCCAATAACATTGTAATTGGGAAGGATTACCAAAATATTATTTGATAAATATTTAGAATAAATATTTTCTCTATGGAGGTAGCCCACATTGGGTGAACCACATTAAAATTTGTGTCTCTATTGTGTGTGATAATTTGTGCATTTCTTTGGTTATTGCTATTGATATTACCATTGAATATATTGATTAATACTATTTGGGAAAGAAAAGTAAAAAGTGGTCTTATACGGTTCACCCCCATCTTAGTATAAGCTTGTGTTCTTGAATTGTACGATAGTAGGTCATATTACCTTACCATATATTCAACCTCTTTATCCAAATCAATACAAGTCTCAGGGATATATTGAGCAGGACTTCTATGCATACCATAGATAACATGACCATGATATAGAGTCTTTTTGTTCCTTCCGTGGTCTTATCTAGGACCACATTGATATGGGTACCATTCAATCTCAAACCCCCTCACACCTTAAAATAAAAAATTGGGTATCTACCAAAACCTACTACCTAAAAATCAGGAGATGAATCCCTAAGAAATACAATCCAATCCCCAAGGGCAACCCAAATAGGTTAACAATATTCAACAAGATCCACCCTCACATGGCATCATTGGCATGATCAACCTTACCACTCATGCTCAACACTAGATGCCATGATAGGATGAACCAGTGATTTCTCCTCTAGTACCATTCACTTCTCCACAACCCTCTATAGTAGCTCAAGCCTCACCATACTTGCCATAAAATATCATTACCATCTGTGGTAGTATTACACATCATTTACATAACTCTCCAACCAGGCTATCCATATTCAATATCTTACAATAATATCAATCCCATTACGAGGCATTGAATGACATCCTCTAATTCATAGAGCTCAAAACACATGACATAAATGCATTTTTTTAACTTTATGGGGAAAATACCTCATTTCCTACAACCCTTTATTAGCTTCCATGACCATGATATCATTGAAATCATGAGAGGAGTAGATACACCTCTCCATATATAAAAAACCATCAATAACATCACTTACAAGCATGTTCTTGTTGCAAATGACTCATCCATTAGTATTGTTTCTACAAACACCCTACATCACCTTTATATTCCACCAGCTCACTTTGCCACCCCATTGCTTGACCTTTGAGTTTTTTATGGTTCCATGTGGCCCATTGTAGGCTCCATTGTTCGACATATTCATGTTAGTATCTGAATCATCTCTATTTTATTCCACATCATTTAGGGTGAGATGCAATACAATATCTTGATTGGACATCACTGGATTAGAGATACGCAATGCTGCCCTTCTATCTTGCATCATTATATCAAGTATGTCTATGATGGAATCATTCATTGTGTTCCTCCTGATGAGGACCCCTTCAAATTTTGCAATATTGTAGACCTTCCACTAGGACCCTCATCATCCTCTACTCAGGTTCATTCCATTCCTTCTCATCCCTCAATAGGAGCATCTACATCTCCTTCAATACCAACCTCATCCCCATAGCAACCATCATATAGCATGAAAATTCATTCTACTACCATACCTTTATCACCATATTCCTCGTATTCCCCCCTCATTCTCAACTATCCTCTTACACAAATCAACCTCCTGCACCTCCACCTTTTTTTCCACCCTCATCAGGGCCTCCTGTTACATCCCACACATATTCCTCTACTGAACCTCCTCTCCTTCCTACTTTGCAAATGCCCCCAATTACTTTTAATATGCAACCATTATCCTTCACATATTCTCGTAGCAAGATACCTACAACTTCTCCCCTCACCACATAGTTCCCACATGCGAACCATCCTATTCCTTACAACACTATTGAATGCTATGATTGGGAATAGCGAGCTTCCTACATAGATGCTCAATCATCCCATTATTCTCTTCCCATCACTCATGATTCCTAGCTGGCATCCTCCTCCTTGAATTATGATTCACCACATCTATCCCAAACATGTGTGATGCCTTGAGTGTCAATTTTCATGACAAATTCTAGGTCCAATGACTATAACATTTAGGATGCTCATGTTCAACCTTTGACAATCCAATCTACATGTAATTTTTGCCATCCTTCACCTTAAATACTAACCATCTGTATCATTGTGTGACTAGGTTCTCCTGACAATTATACCAACTTTATTTATGTGAGCTTAGACTCCTTGCTCTTGATCGTTGTACCTCCACCATGACAATCCAGTCTTTGTGGTACTCTAGACCATATGTCAAACCCCCAATTTTCCTTATGCTACCTCCAATATTTATATTGATGTGGATTTGGGCTAGGATGCTATGGACAAGCATTACGGATATCTATCAACCTCCATGTTCAATTACCAACAAGTCTAGTATGGTATTACCCTTATGTCGTCCACATGCTTGAGAATGGGATTCAAGACCTTTCTTTATTTCTCATGCAAATCCCTACACACACAATGAAAGAGTACATTTACTTGGAAATCCTAAATGAGATCCTATCTCCTCATTCCATTGTCACCATTCCATGCACCTTCCTCCGAGAAGCACCTTTTTTTGACGTTACATATGCCTATTTGATGTAGGAGCATCCAGTGGTAGCAACACAATCTTGCAACAAAAGAAATAAAGAGTGAATAAAAACACAAAATACTCTAAGTGTTGTAATGTGTCGCGATATCGTGACATAAAAGTTGTCGCGATATCGCGACAACTCAGAACAACGACGGGCGCAAATCGCAAGTGTCGCGATATCGTGACATAAAAGTTGTCGCGATATCGCGATGAACTCAGAACAACGATGGGCGCAAACTCAAGTGTCGCGATATCATGACATAAAGGTTGTCGCGATATCGCGACACCTCCGAACAAAGGCGAGAGCAAAACTCAAGTGTCGCGATATCGCGACATAAAGGTTGTCGCGATATCGCGACACCTCCAAACAAAGGCGAGAGCAAAACTCAAGTGTCGCGATATCGTGACATAAAGGTTGTCGCGATATCGTGACACCTCAGAACAAAGGCAAGAGCTAAATGCAGATGTCGCGATATCGCGACATAAAAGATGTCACGATATCGCGACGAACTTTGAACGCAAGAGAGAGCAAACGAAAGTGTCGCGATATCGCGACACCTGGACAAAGAAGGTCGAAGGACGAAAAAGTGTCGCGATATCGCGACACATTGGCAAAAGAGAACAAAAGGCAGAAAAGTGTCGCGATATCGTGACATGTCGCGTTTTCATGACCCGACTAGGAAAGAGAAGGCGGGTTAAAAAGATGTCGCGATATCGCGACATGCTACTTTTTTGTGGACCATTACAGAATGACATTTGGCAGTTCCAGAAGTCGTTATGGCAGTTCCAGGGGGACCGTTGCAGCGGTTACAGGGACAGTTACGAACGACGGTTGCAGCAAGAGCCTGTCATTATAAAAAGAGATTGTTCGAAGGATTGCAGAGGCTGGAAAAGACAAAGACTACGGTTTTTGATGCATTTTTTTGTACTGTGTAATTCTTCCATGGTTCGAAATTGTAATCTTTCCATGCTTCTAAATGAAAATTGAGTCTTTTTCTTTGTGTTAAAATTTGGCTCCCCATCAAGTGGTATCAGAGCGAGAAGATTCTGAGTGTGTAAGCAGAGCACCGAACGTGAGGCAGCTTGCACCAGGATCTGGGGTTAAGGGTTCTAAAAAAAAGTGAAGAAGAATGCCACCGCGAAGAAATCATGGTGTTGGAAGGAACGTGGTTCCTGAAGGAGACTTTCGAGCATTGCAGAGGCAAGTGCAGGCCCTGTAGGAAGAATTGCGAAGAGGAGTAGAGCCAAGAGGAGAAGACCAGAGCGATGATGAAGCTTGCGGAGTTGATGACCCGTCAGAAGAAGAAGAAGAAGCAATGAGTGTTGTAGAATCTCGAATGATTAAAGCCATTTCTCAAATTGGGAAAAGGCCGAAGATTGACGTATCCACATATTCTAGAAATTTAAATCCAGAAGAGTTGATTGACTGGATTAACGATATGGAGGAATATTTCGAATATGAGGAGGTTGAAGATCCAAATCGGATAAAATTTGCAAGAACAAAGTTGAAAGGCCATGCTGGCATATGGTGGAAAGGAGTGCAGCTGGAACGAAATCGTAGAGGAAAAGAAAAGATCACCAGGTGGGATCGAATGGTTGAAAAGCTGAAATGGCAGTTTATTCTGGCAGATTACGAATTAGATCTGTTGCAAAAAATGCAGAGTTTGCGATAGTCCAGCAAGTCTGTTAAAGAATATACAGAGGAATTTTTTAAAATTTCCATCAGAACCGGCCATACAGAAGCAAATAAAGAGAGAGTAGCCCATTACATTAATGGGTTAAGAACCAACATACAAGAAGAATTGAGTTTGGTTCGAATGAGCACCATTGAAGATGCTTACCAGTTTGCTCGAAAGTGGAAGAGAAACTGAACCGTAGATTTGACAGTAAATAGAGAGGAAGAGGTCATGGTGGAAGAACTGGTGGCAGAACCAGTGGAGGTAAATATGACGGCCCATAGAAGACTGGTGAAACAAGCAATCACCAGGAACAGAAGGAGGAGAATGCATACCGTCCCCGTAATCAGAACAATGATTATCAAAGGGGAAGAGGTAGAGGTGGACGCGGATATGGAAGAGGAAGATTTCATGGAACCTGCTTCAATTGCGGGGAAGAGGGGCATCGATCATATGAGTGTCCCCAACACCAAGAAGCACCGAATAGAAGGCCTGAAGCAAATGCTCGAGCTACGGTCATTGAGGATGGTGTTGAATCTGAGCACTCTGAAGAAGCAGAGCGAGGAGAAGTGATGATCACAAGGAGAACCTTGTTGAACGAAGAGAGGGAACCAGACCAACGAAAAAGCCTATTTCGCACGAGGTGCAAATGTTCAGGTAAAATCTGTAATATTATTATTGATAATGGTAGTACAGATAATTTGGTCTCTGAGGAAATGGTAACTAAGTTAAAGCTAGAAAGAAGGCAGCACCCGCATCCATACCGGATTGCGTGGTTGCAGAAGGACCATAGAGCATTGGTCAGTGAACAATGCTTGGTCAAGTTTCAAATTGGAAGATACCAGGATGAGGTCCTGTGTGATATTTTGTCGATGGATGCTTGCCATTTGTTGTTGGGAAGACCATGGCAATTTGACAGACGTGCGGCGCATGATGGGCATGCAAATACCTATTCCCTGACAAAATATGGAGTGCGCCACAAACTGAAGCCATTGAAGGAGGTTGAGGAAAAGGTATGCAATAATGCTAGAATTTGTTTAGTAGATGGAAAAAATTTTTTGGATGGTCTAAAGAGGGATTCAATGTGTTATGCATTAATTCCTACTATAAAGAGAGAAGATACTACTGACATTCCAACAGAAGTTGAACATCTGTTAGCAGAATTTCTTGATATTATATCAGACAATGTGCCTGAGGGTTTACCGCCAATGAGGAAGATTAGTCATCAGATTGACTTAATGCCAGGATCTAGCTTACCCAATAAGGCCGCCCATAGAATGTCTCCTGTAGAGAATGAAGAGTTGAACCGACAAGTTCATGAGTTGTTGCGGAAGGGGTTGATTAGAGCAAGTTTGAGTCCTTGTGCAGTACCTGCAGTACTAGCACCGAAGAAGGGTGGAGAATGGAGAATGTGCACTGATTCAAGGGCCATTAACAAGATTACCATTAAGTATCGATTTCCATTACCTAGAATGGACGATATAATGGACTGTTTGAGTGGAGCTAAATACTTCACTAAGATTGATTTAAAGAGTGGATATCATCAGATACGTGTTCGAGAGGGTGACGAGTGGAAGACAACCTTCAAAACCAAAGAGGGTTTGTATGAGTGGTTAGTTATGCCATTTGGATTAACTAATGCACCCAAGTACATTCATGAGGTTGATGAATGAGGTATTGCGAGACTTCCTGGAAAAGTTCGTGATAGTTTATCTGGATGATATTCTAATTTTTAGTAAAACATTGGACGAGCATTTGTTGCATGTTCGGACAGTTTTTGAAAAGCTGCGAGAGGAGCAGTTGTTGATAAATTTGAAGAAGTGCAGTTTTGTACAGAAAGAGTTGATATACCTGGGATTTGTCATCTCAGAGGAGGGTCTGAAAATGGATCCTGAAAAGGTGAAGGCTATCATTGAATGGCCTGCCCCAAGGAATGTAACAGAGGTAAGATCATTTCATGGTCTTGCAAGTTTCTATAGAAAGTTTATTAGAGACTTTAGCAATATTTGTGCACCCCTAACAGAAACTATGAGAGGGGATAAGAGAGAATTTAAGTGGACTGCCAAGGCAGGTACCAGTATGGACATATTGAAGAAGAAAGTGATAGAACAACCCATTCTGGCACTTCCAGATTTTAATAAAGTGTTTCAGGTTGACTGTGATGCCAGTGGCAGTGCCATTGGAGCTGTATTGAGCCAAGAAGGTAAACCTGTTGCATACTTTAGTGAAAAATTAAATGATGCTAGAAAGAAATACTCTGTTTATGATCAAGAATTCTATGCTATCATTCAGGCTCTTAAGAAATGGAGACATTATTTGCTAGCCAAAGAGTTTGTTTTATATACTGACCATCAAGCTTTGCAGTATATAAATAGTCAAGGTAAACTTAACCAACGACATTTGAAGTGGGTTGAATTCCTGTAGAGTTATACCTTTGTCCTGAAGCATAGAAGTGGCAAATCTAATAGAGTTGCAGATGCCTTGAGTAGAAGGCATAATTTGTTGATAGAAATGAGAGTGCAAGTTGTTGGGTTTGATGAACTCAAGAGTTTATACCCAGCGGATCCAGATTTCGTAGAGGCATGGATGGCATGTTTGTCTCCTACTATCGTGGATCGCACTAAGTGGTTGGATTTTATGATCCAAGATGGGATGTTGTTTCGGAAGAACCAGTTGTGCATTCCTAGAAGTTCCATGAGGGAAAATCTGATCAAAGAGAAACATAGCGGAGGACTAGCAGGACATTTTGGTCGAGATAAGACCATTGCTCTCGTTAGTGAGAATTACCATTGGCCACAGTTGCAGTCGGATGTGACCAAATTTGTGCAGGGTTGTAGAGTGTGCCAGATGGCGAAAGGAGTAAGCCAGAATACAGGAATGTATCAGCCATTGCCTGTACCAGAGAGACCATGGGAGGACATCAGTATGGATTTTGTTCTTGGTCTGCCAAGGACACAACGTGGAAATGATGCCATTTTTGTTGTTGTTGATAGGTTTTCAAAGATGGCCCATTTTATTCCATGCCAGAAGACAAGTGATGTTGTTCATATTGCAGGCTTGTTTTTCAAGGAGGTAGTACGACTTCATGGTCTACCCCAAAGCATTGTCTCGGATAGAGATACCAAATTTGTGGGTTATTTTTGGCGAACTCTGTGGAAGAAGCTAAAAATAGAATTGAAATTCAGTTCTGCGTACCACCCGCAGACTGATGGACAGACCGAAGTAGTCAACAGAAGTTTGGGTAATCTTCTACGATGTCTGGTAGGAGATAAACCCAAGGGATGGGACCTGATTTTACCGTAGGCAGAGTTTGCTTACAATAATTCTGTCAATCGTAGTACTGGTAAATCCCCATTCCAGATAGTGCATGGGAACATCCCGAGAAACGCTTCTGAGTTGAGGCCGATAGATAAAGGAGAAAAGCATAGTGTTGAAGCTGAAGACTTTGTAGCACACATGAAGAATTTACATGAAGAGGTCCAACGGCATATCAGTAAAATGAATGCTACGTACAAAGCCAGAGCAGATCAGAAGCGGCGTTTCAAAGAATTCCAGATAGGAGATGAAGTCATGGTTCACTTGCGCAAGGAACGTTTTCCTAGCAAAACCTACAATAAGCTGAAGATGAAGAGGTTTGGACCATGCCGGATCATAGGTAAACGAGATTCAAGAAATGCCTATGAAGTAGATCTACCAAGTGAGCTGAATATTTCACCTATTTTCAATATTTCAGACTTGGTCGAATATCATGAAGGAAGTTGCAGCGAGCCACCCAGTCCGGATATGTGGAAAATTCTAGAATTCACTCTAGACAAAGAGGAAATCGAAGACGTACTCGACACTCACGAAGGCAGAAGTACCCGAAACAGACAATATTCGGAGTATTTGGTCAAGTGGAAGGGCCGACCTGTCGAAGATGCAACTTGGTTGTCCAAATCAGAGGTTGATCACCTGGGTTTTCCTCTGACCGTCCAGAAGTGAGGATCACTTCTCAATCTACCTCGGGTGTCTGATGCAGGAGCATCCAGTGGTAGCACAACAATCTTGCATCACAAAAGAAATAAAGAGTGAATAAAAACACAAAATATTCTAAGTGTTGAAATGTGTCGCGATATCGCGACATAAAAGTTGTCGCGATATCACGACAACTCAGAACAACGACAGGCAGCAAATCGCAAGTGTCGTGATATCACGACATAAAAGTTGTCACGATATCATGACGAACTCAGAACAACGATGGGCACAAACTCAAGTGTCATGATATCATGACATAAAGGTTGTCACGATATCGCGACACCTTCGAACAAAGGCGAGAGCAAAACTCAAGTGTCGCGATATCGCGACACCTCCGAACAAAGGCGAGAGCAAAACTCAAGTGTCACGATATCGCGACATAAAGGTTGTCGCGATATCGCGACACCTCAGAACAAAGGCAAGAGCTAAATGCAGATGTCGCGATATCGCGACATAAAAGATGTCGCGATATCGCGACGAACTTTGAACGCAAGAGAGAGCAAACGAAAGTGTCGCGATATCGCGACACCTGGACAAAGAAGGTCGAAGGACGAAAAAGTGTCGCGATATCGCGACACATTGGCAAAAGAGAACAAAAGGCAGAAAAGTGTCGCGATATCGCGACATGTCACGTTTTCGCGACCCAGCTAGGAAAGAGAAGGCGGGTTAAAAAGATGTCGCGATATCGCGACATGCTACTTTTTCGTGGACCATTACAGAACGACATTTGGCAGTTCCAGAAGTCGTTATGGCAGTTCCAGGGGGACCGTTGTAGCGGTTACAGGGATAGTTACGAACGGCGGTTGCAGCAAGAGCCTGTCATTATAAAAAGAGATTGTTCGAAGGATTGCGGAGGCTGGAAAAGATGAAGACTACGATTTTTGATGCATTTTTCTGTACTGTGTAATTCTTCCATGGTTCGAAATTGTAATCTTTCCATGCTTCTAAATGAAAATTGAGTCTTTTTCTTTGTGTTAAAATTTGGCTCCCCATCACTATTGTATTGATGATCTATTCAATAGGTTTGTTTCATTATCACTCAATTCCTCTCATCCCAAGTGTGAGACCTCACATTACTCCTCACCACTGATGCATCTGACCATACCATTACCCACTTATTGGTAGCTTTATCGATCCATAATTCAACCTCACTCTCCACCTGTGGTTTTATATCCACCGTTAAACCTCCCATAATGTTTAAATATTTTTGAATCTTCATAATTAGACTCATCATCTTCTATGACCTCTATTGCTTCTGTTAATATGGTCTATGTGGAATTATTATCACCACTTCGATACTCATCTCCCATGAATCGTGATGACAAACCAAACCCTAATTTCATCGATTTCACTCACATTTCACTAACACCTTCGGTGCAAGACTTCTTACTATATTCACCTATCTTATGCATGGCGAATGAACCTTCATTGTCTACCCCACCTCACATTTAGTGGGTTCATAATAATGACATATATCTAGATGATGATTTTGAATTACCTGAGGCTATCGATTACCTCCACCTTATTCCAACTCTAGAACAACTTCGTTATGGTTACCAAAATATTGTGGAAGAAACCATCGAGGTTGATATTGGTGATGATCCCACAAGTCCACATATTTTCAAACTTACTTCTAGCCTCTAACCAAAAGAGTGTGTCTTTTTTACTACCTTTATTAAGGAATACATTTAAGTCTTCACCTGGTTCTATAAGGACATACTTGAACTCGATCCTTCCCTAGTATTTCACAATATTACTCTCGATAAAGACATTAGAACCATCAAATAGAAATTGTGATGCATGCATCCTATGGTCACATTGCTAGTAAAATATGAGCTCCAAAATATCCTTGATGTAGAGTTCATACAACCCATTGATTACCCCTAATGGGTGTCCAGCATGGTACCAGTACCTAAATCCTTCAACGAGGTTCGTGTATGTACCAATTTTTATGACTTGAATAAAGCTTATCCCAAGAATAATTTATTATGAGTAGAAACCAAAATTAACCTTGTATTGCATATTGAAGAGCTATAAATAACATTACAAGGTAGTTCATATGGTTGTGGAACTACCCAACCACCACAACTACCTATATTATGTGGATATGCGCTTCATGAAAATATAAGCACCATTCAAATATAATGTAATAACCTAGAATGCTAATGTAGGCTAACATCCTACTTTATTACATTATTATGAAATACAAAGTGTTGCGAAACAACTCAAATTTGACACGTCCAAGTGCCTTAATGAAAATATATGCAACTTATTCATTGGTGGGAATGTATTGGAGCTAGATCTTATGTCTTGTAACTTCATCTCAAATGAAATGACATTGAGTGTCAATGTGTTTGGTATGTTCATGAAATATTGGATTCTTGACAAGCTTCAAAACACCCTGGTTGTTGCAAAATAAGTAAATTGAAATATTCTTTAGAAGGCCCATACTTGAAAGAATGCAATGCAACCATATCACCTCATAGATTTCTCCACGTGCTACATGATATTTTGCCTCTATTGAAGATAAAGCAACCACCTACTGCTTCTCACTATACCAAGAGATAGGTCTAGATCTAAGATGGAAAATGTATCCAAAAGTTGATTTTTGATCATCAATGGATCTGACATAATATGATTCCATGTATCCCTGTAAGACAAAATTGTCATTATTCTTGTACTCTAAGCCATATTATATACTACCATGAACATAATGAAGAATATGTTTTTCTACTTTCCAACGACTCACTTTAGGGTACAACATGAACCTTGAAAGATAACCCACAACAAAACTAAGATTTGACCTAGTGTTTGTTAGATATATGAGACTCCCAATTAGTTGGTGATAGAGAGTACTATTTATGTTTGGAGAGGTATCATATCATGATAACTTATGTCCTAGTTCCATTGGAGTTGCTTTTGGATTGTAATAATTCATGTAATATTTTTCAATAAATGTCTTGGCATACTTCTTTTGTGTCATTGTGATATGATATTTTTTTGAACCACTTATAAACCAAGACAATAGTGAAGAAGTCCTAGATTTATCATTTAAAAATATTATTTCAAGTCATCATTTACTACATCGATCATATTCTATGAACTGCTAGTGATGATTAGATCATCCACATAGAGTACCAAAATCACTATGTCAGATTCATTTTTCTTGATATATATATTAGCATCTGAAGGAATTTTTTTGAATCCATGCTGTAATAGGTGACTATCCATTTTTATGTATCAAGCTCATGGATCTTATTTTAATACATACAAGGATTTTACCAACTTGCAAACTTTGTGTTCTTGCCCTTCAACCACAAATTCTTATGGTTGGATCATATACACTTCTTGCAGGTCACCATTCAAGAAGGTACTTTTGGAATCCATATGATGTAACTTCCACCCGAACTGAGCTATCATGGCACAAAGTACTCGAATGACATTCATTCTTACTATGGTTGCAAAAGTCTCTTCATATTATATGCCTTATTTCTAAGCATAACCCTTTGCAACAAGATGGGTCTTATGCTTATCAATAGTTTCATCTTCCTTATCCTTCATTTTGAACATCCATTTGCAGCCAATGGGCTTCTTTCCTGAAGAGAGATCAACTAGCTTCCATGTGTGATTTTTAATGAGATATATATATTCATCATCCATAGCAGCCTTCCATTGAGTCTCACTAAGGGCATCTTGAACTGTTGTGGGTTCATTCTCATCTAATGTAGAAATATAAACCCTTTCATCATCCATATTTGCTTCTCTATCTTCCTTTGCATCTAAAAATAGTTCATCAAACTGTTGGTAAAACTCGTCAACCTCTAAATTTGATACCTCTACCCTCATTTGCTAAGTCATGTTACGCGTGCAAGGTCGATCTAGAGTTAGATCTAGAAGTGAAGTCAAATCTAAATCTCTCATTGTGCTAGTATACAATTTTGGAACCTTGTTCTATGGGTGTGGAGTCTCTTTCTTAGGCTCCTCTTAATCCAGGTATATAGCTGTATATGTGTTATCTGATGTGAAAGCTTCATAAAATACCATGTCACTGGTGTGTGTTTTCTTGGTCTGAGGATCGATCAACTGATATCCCTTTGAATGCTCATCATAACCAACAAAAATACATTGTATTATTTTCTCATCTAAGTTATTTATCGTATGTTTTGGAATGTGCATGAAATACTTACACCAAAAAACCCTTATATGAGAAATGGATGGTTTCATACCACTCCATGCTTCTTGTGGAGTCTTGCCCTATAGAGCTTTTGTGGGTGCTCTATTCAGGATTTACATTGTTGTATTCACTACTTATGCCCAATACTATTTATCAAGATGTTCTCCCTTAAGCATACAACAAAGCATTTCCATGAAGGAATGGTTCCTCCTCTTAAAAAATCCATTTTATTATGGAGTATAGGCTATTTTCATATGTATCTTAATCCCATGTGAATTCAAAAATTATGAACATTATTTGGAGGTATATTCCCCCCTATATCTAAGTGGAGGGTCTTGATGGAACATCCTAACTCTTTCTCAACACTCTTATTGAACTACTAAAAGTATATAAAGGTCTTTGATTTCAATTGTAAAAAAAAATCCACATCTTCCATGAGTAATCATCAACAAAAAACTAAAAATACCTATTTCCACCATAATGTTTTGGTATAGGATCGCACAGATCGATGTATACAAACTCCAAAGGTTTCTTATCTTGTAAAGAGCTAAACTCAAATCATACTCGATGTTGCTTCCCTACTAAGCAATTCGAGCATATTGGAAATATGGATGAAAGGTTGGGAAGACCTTTCACCATCTCATATTTACTCAACTCGAGTAGATATCTTGAACATAGATACCCATATCTCTTATGCCAAATATAAGTGGTCTCCTTTGTGTTTGCTACCATGGAAACATGAGGCATAGAAATAACATATAATATAAATAAGCCGTGCATATATGAAACTGTTGCTACATGCTTTTCCTTTCTAGTGATGAAGCATCACTTTCTACCATCCTCAACTCTAAAAACAACATCCATGTTTTTATCCAAGATCTAAGGGACTAATAACAAATTGTTGTCCAATCCAGGAACATAGAGAACTTTATCAATCTAACAATATCCATATGGAATAGTGACTAAAACATCTCCTTCACCTTGGACTTGGTAGGTCTTATCATCAACAATTATCATTGGTTTGCCTTCCTTTGCCTCAAAAGTCTCAAACCATGATCTATCACTAGTCATGTGTTTGCTAGCACTAAAATCAATATACCACATAGGATCCTTTGGCTGAGAATATATGTGTTTCATGAGCACCTGTGTTCTATATTAGTATTTGAGTCTGATTCCTCATAAGCAACATGTTCCTTGGGTTGCTTATTCTTCTTCTGTGGTTTTTATTTCCCCTTTCCCTTTTTCTTGTGATCTTGGTTATTGGGTTTTTATTCTTAAACCAACACCTATTGGTGTCAAGGTTATCCATATCACCGATTTTGCAATATTTTTTTTCTTTTTGTTGAGGTTGTTTCCATTTCACTTTGGATGAATATCCTCCTTTCTAAAAGTTACCTTGCTTCTTTCCCCCTTGTTTTGAGTAAAGTGCATTATATAGCACTTCATCTCTTTGAATTTGATTTGCCTTCTCAGTTTGAAGTAAATTTACCAACTCCACAAAAGTAACTTGTCTACCAAAAACTTGTAGAGATGTGATCAAAACCTTGTAGGATTCTGGAAAATATCTCAAAATAACTGAAGTCAAGAGAGTATCTGCCACTGCTTCTCCCATAGCATTCAATTTGGCTTTCAATTTTGCCACTCTACATAGAAACAATTCAACTATCTCACCATATTTCATACTGAGTGTATGTAGTTGAGATTGAAGATTAAGAATAGTGAATTGATTCTTCCCTTCAAAATGGTAATCAAAGAATCCTAAGCTTCTTTACCAATTTTTGCATCACAAATATGGGGTTGTACCTCATCTGTAGTAGCAAGCAAGATAAACATGAGACACCTTCTATCCTTCTTATCAAATGCCTCTTGAAACTGGCCCTGCTATTGTAGGATTTTTTGTAGTGCTAGTCACTACATGCTACAAATATTGAACCTAAAGGATAGCTCTAATATTTGTTTTCCATGGTGCAAAATTAGAAACTTTGCGCAACTATGGAATATGATAGATATTTGTGAACAATGGCCATTGTGAAGGTTCCTTATAACACCAAATGGTACCCCTTTATTTATACTTACAAAGAGTATGTGAAAGGGAATTAAATAAAATTAATGGCACATACCTCAAAACCCTTTTGAAAAAGTATGATGAGTTGGAGGATTTTAAGCCAAATAATTAGAATGAATTAGGGTATAAAATAGAATGAATATCAAAACTGGCTTTCCTTATTTCTCTTTGATGATTTATAGAGAATAATAGCTCAAAAATCATTGTTGTAGCTATGTTAGGTGTTAGATACAATAGCCCAAAAAATGACAATATTACCTATAAGTTTGGACCAGAGGTACCGTATATACTGAACACTGTGGTGCAATAAATTGCACAAATAGGTTTAAAATTTAGGGTCTTTATTTTACTTATAATTTGAAATTATGATTGAAATGCAAAAAATAGGAAATAAAATGCAGTAAAAAATCACAAGTGCCTAAAAATTTTAACTATAGGTGTCAGTTTCCACCTAAAATGCACCTATTTACAATGCCAGTTTTTGTTTAAGATGTCGGTCTCCATCGAAAATGCATCTTTGTTACAATGATTTTTGCAAAGTATGTGAGGTTTTGGTTTGTAAAAATGATATTCTATTCCACAATTTTCTCCCCCGTTTGTCTTAGAATATTACAAAAGAAAATGCTTTTGATACCCCCTTTTTAGTTGCAAAAAAAACTAGGGTGAAAAAAATTGATATACCCTTTCAATGGGCAAAAATAAACTAAGTGCAACAATGTTGTTATCCCTCCATGACAGAAAAATGATGCACTAGTGTTCAAAAATATGGTAATTTTGGTTTGATCCCTCTTTGCTTGGTGGTATTTCTTGTTTTCTTCTTTGCATTTAATATAAAATGAAGTGTGGTTTTTTTTCAAAAAAATGAAGTATGTATTTAAAAAAAAATACCTTAGTCGAGTTTGAACCCTCGATATGCTTTCGAGCACCTTAGCTAGCCATCAAAAATTGTCTTAGCCATGGCCTCCAACGAGAATAAAAAGTGTAAGATTCTATTTAGATTGGCCCCACCATCTTTTGAAAGAAAAAATTATTCCTTATACTCTGTGCGGGAGTCGAACCCTTGATGTCTTTCCAAGAGTCTTACCATCGAGTTACCAAATAATCGAGCTACAGTGCCCGATGAAGGAGAAAGGGAAAAATATTTCCTTTGTTATGTTTGAGCTCGAAGACAAAGAAAAAATGTGAGCTTTTATCCCACATGCACCACATGGGTTCTTTCAACCCTATTTAAAAGCAATAAGTTTCATGTAGTTCAGTGACTACCTTCAGGCAGTCTGCCCTTCAAAACCAACCCTTTTTCCCACCACTTGGCAAATTGCCTACTCGTCACTTGTCATATGCAATGCCACATAAACCTACCATAGAGATGCCACATAAGATTAAATAAACACCCTCTACATCAATGCTTCCTCCATTGCACCGATGTCACATCAGCTTACAGTCAAAAATTCCATATCACTCGCTATCTCGGTCTATGTACTAGAATTTTTTAGGAAATTTGCCCTGAAACATGTTCTTCTCCCTACCTCTATCTACGTGAAGGAGATTTATTTGTGTACTACATCTACCTATGTCAGTCATCCTTGATATAGAGTAACCTATAATAGTTGCAGGTTATGTCGAATGTTGGAGTGGTTGAAGCCAAGTTGAACCACATTGCCTAGAAACTGTTACACCACATTGCCCAAATACAAAAGTAGCTCTGATACCATATTATGAGAAACAACCAAAATTAACCTTGTACTGCATATTGAAGAGCCATAAATAACATAGTGAGGTAGTTCATATGGTTGTGGAACTACCCAACCACCACAACTACCTATATTATGTGGATATGTGCTTCATGATAATATAAGCGCCATCCAAATATAATGTAATAACCTAGCATGCTAATGTAGGCTAACACAACTTTTTCCTACTGAACATCGAATCACTCATCGATTCCATCACAGGTCATGAAATGATATCACTTATGGATGGGTTTTCTAGCTACAATCAAATAAAAATCAATATCACTAACCAAAACAAGACTTCTTTCACAACCCCCTAGGGGACATTTTGCTATAAGATCATGCCTTTTGACCTTAAAAATGTTGGGGCAAGCTACTACCATGAAATGACTTATATCTTTTATGATTACATGCAAAATATCATGGAAGATTACATTGATGACCTCATCACAAAGTCCAAAGAATGTTCACCACCTGGATGATCTATGCAAGATCTTCGATCGCCTTCTAGAACATAATGTTCACCTTAACCCAAAGAAATATGTCTTTAGTGTTACTTCAGGAAAAATCCTAGGGTTCATCGTCTCTCAATGAGGCATTGAAGTAGACCCTAAAAAATTGAAATCCATCATTGAGATGCCTCCACCTACCAGCCTAAAAAAACTACGTAGCTTGCAAGGCAAAATCTAGTCCGTTCATCACTTTATCGCCCATCAGACAAATGCAAGCCATTTAATCACTTCTTGCAAAAGAGGATCACCTTAAAATAGGACAAAAACTATCAATAAGCCTTTGATTCAATCAAATCCTACCTCACCTCTTCACTATTTCTATCTCTCCCACACCCATAATTGTCATTTATCCTATACATTTCCACTACATATTTTATACTTGGTACACTATTATCCAAAAATAATGTGCTCAATCATGAGTAAGCTATATACTACATCAATCATATGCTAGTCATCTACAAAACCTGCTATGTATACATGAAAAAGTTAGGTCAGGTTGTAGTCTTTTCCACCCATAATATATATCATTATATGCTTAATCACACTACATTTATCATCATAAATCTCATACCGCTAAATGGATTATGCTCCTCACTGAATTTTATGTAGAATTCATTTCAGAAAAATACATCAAAGGATAGGTCATCACAGATCAAATCATCGAGGCTCCATTGCCCTATGATCAGCCTCTCCTCATTTAACTTCTTGATGACTCCATATTCCACATAAGCTAAGGAGTATATCACCAGATATACTAGCAGACTTAACACTTTTATTTGATGGCTCCCATTGCACACATGTTGGGGGTGTAGGCATTATATTTTTCACACCACATGGGGAACCTCTCCTCTTATCATTCAAATTAAGCTTTCCATGCACGAATAATAATTTTGAATACAAATCCTTGATCCTCAGTCTAAAATAGGCAATTTCCATGCATATTTGATGCCTTCACATCATAGATGATTCTATCATATTCATCAATCAAGTTTAGGATATCTTGCAATGTCATTACCTAGTCCTCCAACAATACAAATGAATTTCCCAACAACTTCTTACTCAATTTGATTAGTACAACATCGAATCCGCTTCTTGCTCATCCAATTGTTTTTTCGATACAATTGCTTCCCTGGTATTGTTAATACCATAAAATTCTCTCTCAAACACAACACATGTGTCCATTCATACACTCACACAATCAACTACTTCATCTTCACCCTCCACATACGATGATGGCATTCATGTTGTCCACACTGAACCACATGATCCTTGGTTTTCACAAATTAAGAATTATATCAAATTAGGATTCCTCCCTTGTGATTTACCACATGCTCATCACAGAGCATTCAAGTAGTAGGTGATATGTTACACACTACTAGAGGATATTTTGTACCATAGTAGTCATTATGGAATCCTTCTGCATTTCATATAACCACATGAATCTTAGCAAGTGGTATAATAAACCCACGATGATACTTGTGATGGCCACTTTAGTGGCATATCTATCACAAAACACATCCTATGCATGGGCTATTACTGGCCCACAATGGGACACGATTGTTATGAGTACATAAAGTGATGTATCAAATTTAAAAAATATGCTAACCTCACACACTTACCTTCATAAGCACTCCAAACTATTCAATCCATATGGCCTCTCTCCCAATGGGGCCTAGATATTATCAAAAATATCTTACCTGCTTTATCAAGAAACCATAAATTCACCATCACTACCATAGAATAATTCACAAATTGGTTCAAAGCCATTCCCACTTGTCCAAACTACGGGTGTGAAAATAATGATATTCATTACTAACCATATTATATGTTGCTTCAGCATCCCTTCCCAAATCATATTTGATAATGGTAAACCTTTCAAAAACAAAAATTTGTGTGCCCTCTATGCTAAATTTAATATCCACCATATCTTCTCAACCTTGTACTACCCATAAGGTAACAACCAAGTTGAGGCTACCAATAGAACTATTTGCTCCATTCTTCGTAAGACAGCTATAGAATCCCATTATGATTGGCAAAAGCATATGCCTTTAGCCTTATGGGCCTATCATACGAGCATATGTACCCCCACTGGGGGAACCTCTTTCTCATTGGTCTATTGAAATGAAGCCATTATGCCTCTCGAACTCGAGATACCTTTCTTACAAGTCTCCATGAAAGAATTTATTGATGATGACACAACTTGTCAAGCCCACATTGACCAATTAACACTCATGGATGAGCGATGCATTCATACCATTGAGTACACATGATTATACCAATATCACCTTCACCATGCCTACAACAATAAGGTACATCAATGCAAGTTTTAGATTGGTGACCTCATTCTCAAATAAATTCATCAAATCATTAATCAACGCCACAAAAAGTGAGACAAGTTCACTCCCAATTGGCTAGGCCCATACATCATCACACACAAATTTGGGTCTAACACCTATCAATTAGAAAATCTCACCAAATGCACCAAGCCTAAACCCATCAACATTATTCACCTTTGCACATGTAATGCCTAGCCCATCTAGGTATACACCACCATAAATTGTACATATTGTCATAATCATGGTGTACATATCACTTCACTCACAAATTCACATCCCACATCGCACTGAACACATAGCTTTCACTTTCTCTTACATAACATAAACTCTTGCTTTTTATGTCATTTTTATGTTGTTGGTATATTTTGGTTTCGCAAGTCTTTTATTGTCAGCAATGACATCGTCAGTAGCAATACCTCATTTCAGGTCTACACATCCATGATACCACTCCATCATGTAGGTTCTTTTGATACTACCTTCGGTACCGATCACCCTAATAGATCTTGCCATACCTCCTGGTCCAGTCCATGTATGTCATTGTTCCACATCATCACATTAAATTCACCACATTTAATCCTACCTTCACTCACCTTTCCATAGAGATTCTTCCTATTTCCCTTGCTTAGGATATATCCAGATCTCCTTGTCCTCATTTTTAGATAAGAAGGAAAATTCTCACCCCCAAAACTCTCATGTACGAGGACCATTACCATCTCATATGGTTGATCTAAGAGATCTATATCTACCACCTTACCTAGATCACCGACCTTCACCAATATACTATCCTCCTAATAGGATAACCACACCTCTTCTTGCACACTCTTCAGGACTACCTCCACCCCTATTGAGCGGGATGTCCCCTTATGACCAATCCCTATATCAACATGCCATCCAGACTGCCTCTACGTGTACTCCCTCATATCATCCATGTCACTATCTATTATCATCTCCCATGCTACCCATCCTATAGACACCCCCATATCCACTCTGTGATATTTCTATTCATACTACTCTACCACCAGTACAAAAATTTCAATCTCCCCCTTATTTATACTGTTCATTCTCTTATTTGTGCCTTTACCCCAAACCCATTTACACACTAAAATCTTGATCCCCACCTACCTTGATTACGTCACCTCCTCCCATCGATATTCAACACATCCTTGCTCATCTCAACAACCTCGAGTCACACTTGAGTCATTATTGCTACCATTTACCTCCCCACTATTCTACCATAGCTTGCATCCTTTTTTCTTCTTCTATGTCTATTCCTCACTTTCAGATCTGACCCTCATCAGACCCAAAATCCTTGATCCAACCATTCATTCCTACCCCACCTTCTTCATGTTCATCACCATTCGATCCATACATATATTCCATGCATGTTCGGTTAGCACCACTCTCCCAAAAATTTCACCAGTTGCTCCACCAAGACCTCCTGATTCTACATAAGATCCACCCTATTGACCCATTGCACCCTAAGCTGTGCGACTACAGAAAGAACCAATCTTACATTTATCAACATCAACTAAGACATGACATCAATGCATACCATACATTTGAGATCCTTGTTCATGACATGATGTTTTATAAATATCTTTCACACTCTGAACAATTTCCCTTGCCTACTTGAATCCAGATACCTCCACGTCACATAGTACCTTGCTCCATCCCATCATGTAATTCATTCACTTCCACACCTCATTATTTCTAGTTTTTATCCAACTACACAAATTACAAAAATCCTAGTCGTCGCATCACTTCACCTAGTCATTCGTGACCTTATCCTTGTCACTTCACATAGCCTTAGATTGTTTTATCCTCTTATTTATTCATCTATTATCTTTCCTTTTCCTCTTCATATTTTTTATTGTTATATGTTCACACTTTGAGCAGTTACATTTCTATGCTAATTTTACCCTTATTTCTTCTTCTATTCTCTTTCCTTTTCCTCTTCATATTTGGCATTATTGTATGGTCACTCTTCGAGTGACTACATTTCTATGCTAATTTTCCCCTTTTCTTATTCTTCTTTGTCTTCTCATTTTTCTTGCATTGTTGCTTCACTCCTTTTTTACAATTCTTCATATTCATTTTCCTCTACATCTCTTCTCACTCCCCATTTTACTTGTTTGTCATTATCACATGCGTTCTTCCAATCACATTTTTCTCTCCTGTTTGCTACACCTCCCCACAAGTTTGAGAATCCATTACCACCACTCCCTATGCTCATCATTTCTTCACACACCTATTCTCTTTCGACATAGTTTCTAATATTATCTGGTTAGGTCTCACCAAATTATTGTAGATACTTTCCTTCAATGTCATATCTTTCACAATGCATTCATTTTCTATAAGCATTGCTTTTCTTCTATGTTTATTCATATTTGTGTATTATCCTATAGAAATGCACCCATGGCAGGAATAATATACACACTTATTAGCATTACCACTTGCATGTCCACTCCCTTTCTCAGGATTATAGAGTATACGATGTTTTGTATATTTTTTATCATTCACTAGTTAAGTCAATCAAACATCACTTCTAGATGATAGGTTCTTAAAATCCTTATAGCTTTCTTTGGTTGGTTCAACTTCTTTCAGGGACCATTCACACATGTCATATATTTAAAAATAAAATTTGGAGTCTAGGGAAGATAACACCTTGCATAGATATCGCCATTTAGCGAACGGTTTCCCCTACTCATCCAATCATTTGCATGGTCAACATAAGACCTAGGGATAAAAAAAGAGATAAGCATAAGAAAAAATCAGAAAAATGGGCAAAAAAAAATCCATTGGCCACAAAAAAAGAGAGAAAAGAGCACAAAAAAACAATCAAACAAGAAACGAGGGACAAAAAACAAAAGGAAAAGCCTCCAAGAAACATAATTGTTATGCTTGATCACCTTTGGTCCTTAGGTTTAACATAATATCATGGGATGATTTCCATCACCAGATATAGGCCCTAAGTGCCTGCCCACTAGTGGAATAGTGTTATAAGTGGTGATACATATATCACATTAGTGACCTTCTTTTGTACAGATCACTATGCACTTGAGGATGAGCTAACTACTTTGGTTATGTGTATAATGTGTTAGTCCTACCTCCCTCAAAATGGATAAATGAACATCACTTATTGCACACATTGGTCCTTGATAGACTTTAACCTAGCCAGGTTAGTTATGAGTTGTAGATAAATATCGTTCAGTTCTTCATGAGGTTTGATTGCTATAACTATGATTGTCAATATTATTGCATAAACCCTATACCATCCTACATTCCTGATATTATGGAATAGATTACATTCACATCAGTTTATGCTACAATAAAAGTGCTCCCTTTGCACATTTCAGCTTCCACATACATGCATATTTACATATATCATAAATTTTTTATTTACATTACATTATGCATCATCACATCTATCTTACATCATACATAATTGCACCTACTCTACATTCATTTACATTACATCACTTTACATTGTATCTACACTACAGTGATGCCATTCTCCTACATGCTAACAGATACACATATTCATTCATCATACATTTACCTATCAATACTCTACATCACACATACATGAGAAATCATACATACATTCCAATCAAATCACACAACATATATATAAGAGTTACAACCAAATGTGTATCTATATATATAATGATAAAAATACCCTTAGATTACAAAAAGAAAACATGTCCACAATCCATCAACACACATGCCCATAGGCTAAAAAATAAAATACCTTAATAAGCCAACCTCAACCCTGCTACCCACTAGAGTCTCACCACTCCCCTCATGAGTCACCATCATCAGATCAGTCCCGTACACCTACACCGTCTTGCTCGAATCTTCTAATACCCCCATCATCTATACATCTAGAGGTTATGTCACTTTATCCAACCTTGGGATAACCCCTCCTATATATGACACTATTGGTGCCTCTCTCCCTACCTCCCTTCACACTAATGGTGTTGTACTATGGTGACTCTACTGTGACTGCATCTATTCTCACAATCATGATCTCAATATCGATCATGACTTACCATAATATGGAATCTAGTGCCCATACAAAGCTAAGGATAACTCACAATTGTTTCTCATCGCTACCTCTTCCTTGAACATATTTGACACATCCTCATTGACCTTTCATAAATACTCAACCTCAGATTTCAAAGCAACCACCTCCATCGAGACCTGCTCCCCTGTCCTCACCTGTTCTGCCTCCTCCCATACTTGTCATTGCCAATCTATCTCAAACACAACTTTGCCATCTCTACCACATGCATCTCATGCTCAATATCCCTCATCATATCTGCCTACTACATCCTAGTCACCTCTACCTTCAATCTATCCCTAGCAGTCATAGTCTCTACTACTAGGATATGCAAACCCTCTACAACCTTAGCATACCTCACCTCCCCTGCTTTGAGCTATCCATGTAGATATACACACTAAATCTCCCATTCCCTCCTCTCTATGGTATGCACCTGCTCAAATACCACTAACATCTCCTCCAACTCCCTCCTCTATGCATAACTCACCATATCAATAGTTACCAACTTCTCCTCCAACTTGTGGTGCTCCTCTCTCTACATCTCGAAATCCGTCACCCCATCTCCCTCACTCTCATGTATATACCCCTCTAGCAGTTGTACTCTCTCCCATAGTACCAATAAATCCTCATCAAAATCCATCCTCTCATACTAATTGAAAGGTATCTCTCCCATATCTCCCATATATCATGTATTATCAACTCCCACATCAACACCCACCTCATCCATAATCACTGTATCATACATAGGATTCTCTCCACCACTAACCTTTTACTTTGACACACTCCCAATAGGAATACTAGACCTACCAACTCGATGTCACCTAAACCATTAAATATGTATCTCTACCTCATCCCATGATCCTACCTCTGGCCTCAACATCACTCCTAGTTTTTTTCCCTCTTATGTAGGCACCCCACCATTTGGCTACACCCAATTATCAATCACACCAATGCTTATCTCCCAACTTTGTATCGCCCACCATGCATCATACTTAGGAGTAGTTCTTGCATCATCCATGTCAAAAATCACCATTGGTGGACCCCTCTCACCACTCTAGGGAGGTATTACTGACTCCCCTTATCACCATACCTCCTATAGATCACAATAGGTGCATCCGGTATACCCTACCGTAATCCAAACTGACACATGATCCTATTGAAGGGAAAGAACTTTGTCTATTGTGTATACCACCCCACTACCCATAACCCTTGGTAGATCACTCCCAATTGATCCCCATCCTTCTCACATACCACCCCATCCTTCTAGGGCATCCACTAAATATGCTTAGGCTCCAATGAACCAAACTATCTCCTCCAAAATAGATAATCACCCTCATATGGTCTTTTCATCCTCTTCTTCTCATCTTTCTACCACCTCAAAGCATAAGGTAGGTCAATATTCTTCCCTGCATGAGTTGGATATGGAAATAGCACTAGTCGCTCCACTGCTATATGCTCCCATGCCCACACCTATAATAATGGAGTTCAACTCAACCCTGTCTGCACTGCACACACTACATTGTGCAACTCTCTATATACATGTGCCAAAAATGTAGGTGCCCATGAAAACACAACCCTGTACTCTACCATATCGTACACTACATGCATCATGTTCTAGATAAACTTCACCCTGGAAGTATCTAGTAGAGCATATGTCAAAATCATTAGCATCATCGCACATTGGTGATTAGAAAACATCTCTTGATACCAAAAATACTCATAATCTATCCCCTTTTATTATATACCTCCTCCCAGTGCACACTAAATGTACGATGTAACACCTCCTTCTGCCTCTCATCCACTACTACTCTCACTAGAACACCCTCTATCAATAATTTATATATCTTGTACAAATAATCTAGAATAATAGTCATCTCACCCATTGAAAAATGAAAGGTGTTCCTATCAGGATCGCACCTCTCACATAGTGCTGAAATATAGGCCCTATTGGTGTGGATATTCACACAATCTCACACTCCATTCATCCATACCTTCTCTAACCACTCCAGATCCACATTATCCAAGGTCTCATCCAAGAAATCTCTCATTGACCATACATGGTTCCACGACTCAATCATCTTCGCCTATTTCATTCACAAACATCATAAAATTTCATGTCAGTTCCATATACAAATTCTATTTCATTTTTATCATTTCATTCAAACACTCACTACATACAACATTTCTACATCATATCACATGCATTAAAAAAACACCACTCAATCCTAGTTCGTAGGTCACCCTATGAATTCATACCTTGTTCATAAGTCGACTTGTGAATTCAGCTAGACAACCACTTTGGGCATCCATTGGATCCCTTCATGGAAAACATGCCTCCACAGATAAAAAAAATCCAAATGATCAAATTCAATATAAACAACATTATGAATTTCCTTCATCACGCATTTCAAGACATGCAAAAAGTTAACATCCAAACCACATTTTAAAATAATAAAACAATCATATTTTTGGATACCCATTTCACCCTTTTATGGTGAAAGTTCAAATGAATTCCAAAAATAGTACATATTTGGCTTCCAACAAACACATTCACACTCAGCCACATACACATTGTGGCACGCAATTCCAAAACACACCAAAATAATGTGAAACACAAAAATAAAACACATTTTTGGATACCCATTTCACCCTTTTATAGTGAAATTTTCAATGGTTTTCAAAAATGATACACCATTACTCACAAACATCACAGTCAAATTCAATAATAATACATCAATCGACACATATTCACACAACTTGCCAAACCACAACAAAATGCAAAAATAGTCATATTTTTAGACACCCATTTCCCACTTTTATAGTGAAATTTCAATCACACCTGGAAAACAGTACATCATTTACCCCCAACAATCAAAGTCAAACCAATCACATGCAACTCACATCATGCAGTCAAACTATCTCAAATATCGATCAAACCAAAAAATGGTAAATCATTCCAGATACCCATTTGGCCATTTTAACACAAAGTATACACATTTCATTCAAGTGTCACATACACACGTAAAATCACACACAAATACACACTCCAATATTTTCAAGCATTTACGAAATTAAAAATTTAATCGAGTTAAGTTTTAGATACTTACTAGTGGATTCCCATTTCGGTTGCCAGTACTGGTTTATCCCCTCACCATATCCACGTCAGCTCTAAAATTAGCAAGTGCTTAATGTCACCACTAATCACTCTCTCCTCACTCCATAACTTGTACGCCATGCAAATGATTCCCCACGCACGCCAAAAATGATTTTATATACCCTAAAACCCCAATTCGTAGGCCACCCTATGAATTGCAATCTAATTCACAGGTCACCCTGTGAATCACAACTCCAGGCACCATATTCACATTTTTTTACTCTAGCAGCTTCTTCTTATTTTCTCTTCCTGTCTGCCCAACTTTTTCTACGTATTGTCATAATTTTCCTTTATCAATCGAATCATTACCACATGACCACAATTCATTTGCAGCCATTCATCTACATCCCATCATTCGTATTCACCCATTCTTCTCTTCTTCTTCACCTTCTATTTACTTCTTATGGTTTTCGGATCAATGTTGTATGGTCACGCTTTGGCCGACTACATACCTTTCATTGGATTTCATTCTTCCCCTCGTTACCTTCTCTCCACCTCTATTTGGTTTTTGATCAATGTTATATGGTCACACTTCGAGCAGCTACATACCTTTGATTGGATCCTATTCTTCTTTTGGCTATTGATCAATGTTGTATGTTCATGCTTCAAGCGACTACATACCTTTGATTTGATCATATTTCTCTTTTGGATATCGATCAATGTTGTATGGTCATGCTTTGAGTCGCTACATATATTTGATTTGATCCTATTCTTCTTTTGGCTATCGATCAAATTTGTATAGTCACGCTTCGAGCGACTACATACCTTTGATTGGATTCTATTCTTATTTTGACTATCGATCAATGTTGTATGGTCATACTTCAAGAAGCTACATACCTTTTATTGGATCCTATTCTTCTTTGGCTATAAATCAATATTGTATGGTCATGCTTTGAGTGGATATATACCTTTGATTTTATCCCATTCCTCCCTTTCCCTTTCTCCTCCATTTCACAAATGCCTCATCGCATTCTCCCATCACATTATTTTTGCACTAAATTGTGTTCCATATAGCATAGTATAAAAAGGGGTAAATTTAGACACCCAAAAGTCGTACATGCTCATTCCTATATGCTTGTAGATCTGGATAGACACTCATAGGCTATCATAGGCCACCATAGTCATCCGTAGTCACAAAACCTACAAAACTATATAAAACATGTCCTAAACATATTCTACCCACTAGGAGGCCATCTACTAGCTCTCTAAGGCCACCTAAGCACTTTCCTACACCTAATTAGGACCCCATGGGATCATTCCCTACTAAAAATCCTAATTAGTCTAAATTAAAATGTGTAGGAAAGAATAGCAAAAACCCATGAGATAAGTACCAATCAGTTGAAGTACTCTTGAAAAAATTCAATCTAGATCACAATATCATTTTATATGAAATATATGTCCTATATAATTTAACACATTTAAATAGTCAATAATTTTATCAATAATATGCATTTCACTTTCCATAAAAATATATGTTTTGCATGACTAGCCAAAAAATATTCAATCTATCCATCAACAAAACAACACATCAAAACATAAATCCATATACATAAAAATATGCCAAGGGAGGGTTATGACATCCTTCCCTCATTAGGATTAATAGAGTCCTTTTTGTTTCATCATAGTTAAATATTAGATAATAGTTACATATCATTCAAACAAAAATATAAATATTTATGCATGTCTGCTATTTTCTCTCAAGTAGAGTTTCTCTTAAAGTAGCTGTCTCACTGGAGCTTGCATTGCTCCAAGGTCAATTTCCTCATCAATTTGAACTGGAACTCAAGTATTTTACTGGTTTAACCTCTATAGCCTTCGGGTTTACCATATTTAGTTTAGAAAATTCCTATACATGATCAATATTAGTTGTATATTTTCTAAGTAATGATATGTGAAAGGTGTCATGAATCTTTGAAAGATTGGGTGGCAAGGTAAGTCAATATACCATAGTTTGATCTTTTATGTAATATCAAAGGGTCAAACAAAGCAAGGGTTTAGTTTTCTGGACTTAATAACACTCTTCTTTGGTCTCAGCCTCAGAAACACTTTGTCACCCACTGAAAACTCTCTTGGCAATATTTTAAAATTAGCATAACTTTTCTTACGATCCACAACTTATTTAAGCCTTTCTTTGATCGTCCTTAATAGTTGCTCCATTTATTTGACCACATCGAGTCTAAGCACAATCCTATTCTTTGGATTATCCCAAGATAATAGTGTCCTACACCTCTTGCCATATAGAGCTTCAAATGGTACCATACCCAAAATCGAATGGTGATTGTTGTTGTAGGCATATTTTACCAAGTGCAAGAAATCTCCCCATTAGGTTTTCTAATACATACAATACATGTGAAACATGTCATCTTATGCTTGGTTCACCCTTTTGGTTTACCCGTTAGTATCTGGGTGATATGTAGAGTTGGCATATAACCTAGAACCAATGGCACAATGTAAAGCTTACTAAAAATTGAATGTAAATCTCAAGTATTTATTTGAAATATTCACTTTCGAAAAACCACGA
This sequence comes from Wollemia nobilis, assembly GCA_028583015.1. Classification (NCBI taxonomy): domain Eukaryota; kingdom Viridiplantae; phylum Streptophyta; class Pinopsida; order Araucariales; family Araucariaceae; genus Wollemia; species Wollemia nobilis. The sequence goes on from JAQPPZ010001050.1 coordinate 2,961,919, forward strand.
AGCCCGAATATTTCTTTGGAAAAAAATTTAGCCACAACTACGAAATCATCCTTGGTTTTTCTAGGTATAAAATGCATAATATTGGTCAATGTGTCAACCATAACTAGGATTGCATCATGCTCAAATTAGGTCTTTGGAAAATCTATAATAAAATCCATTGATATCTCCTACCATTTATGTGTAGGTACATCATGAGGGTACAATAGTCCTATGGGGTGTCTATATTATGCCTTAACATTTTTCCTTTTGAGACAATCAAAAACATATTTAGTTATGTCATTTTTCATTCCTGGTCATTAGAAGGTTTTCTTCATATTCTCCCTCATTTTTAACCCTCTAGGATGAGCGGAATATAGAGATTTGTGTGCTTCATTCATGATCATTTTCTTCAAATAACCAACCTCAAGAATTATGGCCCTATTTTTAAAGCACAAGAAACCATTCTTGATGCTATAATCCTTATTTTTATTAGGTTTCCCTTCCATCCTTTCCTAAATTTGATTACAAAACACATCCTAATGTTGTATTTCCTTAACCTATTCCATGAAATCTATACGGATGCGAGAGAAGACAACTATATATATTATCCTACTGAGCACATTGACAACCTTATTTTCCTTTCCTTTTATGTATTCAATGCCAAAATAATATTCAAAAAGTAATTCCATCCACCTTATCTATATGGAATTTAGCAAAGGTTGAATAAATATGTACTTCAGACTTTGATGGTCTATCCTCAAAGGGTCTCCCTACCATATAATATCACCAAAATTTAAGAGCAAAAACTACCACTGCTAATTCCAGATCATGGATTACATAATTGACCTCATGTCACTGTAGTTTCCTAGATCCATAGGCTATCACTACTTCATATTGTAATAGCACTCCTTCTAATCCTTCCAATAATACATCTATACACACAAAAAAGCTACTTTGAGGATCTAGTATCTCTAGTATGGGAGATGTAGTGAGTCTTTGTTTGAGCAAATCAAGAGATCCCTCACATTTATCTATCCACTTGAACTCTTTCCTCTTCATCTGAAGGTTAGTTATTAGAGCGGTTATCTTGGTGTAGTCCTTAACATAATACCTGTAATATCTAACTAAACCCATGAAACCTTAAAATTTCATCTCAATTGTAGGAGACAACCACTTCAATATAGCTTCAATTTTCTTAGGATCCAATGTGATCCCTTCTGCTGATACAATATACCCTAAATATCACACTTCCAACATATAAGATTCATACTTTGATAAATTTTTGAACATCTAATTCTTCCTTACTAGCTCTAGAATGATCTTAAGGTCTTTCTCATGCTCTGACTTATTTCGAGAATATATCAAAATATCATCCAAGAACACAAAAACAAATCAGTCCAAAATATTCCTAAAAATGTTATTCATCAAGTTCATGAATGTTGTTGGAGCATTTGATAGTCCAAAAGGTAAGATAGTAAACTCATAATGTCCATATCATATTTTGAAATTTGTCTTATAAGTATCCTCTTTGCGGATTCTTAGTTGGTGATAACCAAATTTTAGATCGATCTTTGAGAAAATTGTTGTATCTTTGAGCTGATTAAAGAGATCTTCGATTATAGATAGAGGATATCTATTCTTGATAGTTACCTTGTTAAGCATCCTATAATATATGCACAAGCACAAAGAACCATCATTTTTCTTGATTAATAGAATCAGTGCACCCCATGGTGACACACTAGGTCTAATTAATCCCTTCTTCGAAAATCCTTGTAAATACACTTTCAAATCTTGCATCTTAATCATATTCATTCTATAGGGAGATCTATGAATAGGCTATGTTCCTGGTTGAAGTTCAATTATGAAATAAAATTCAAGTTTAGGTGGTAATCCAATTAAATTCTCTAGAAATACATCTTTGAACTCTTGAAGAACTAGGTGTTTTTCAAACATCTCTTCCTTATTTTCATATTCTAACCATATTTTTTACCCAAAATGAGAGTCGAAACATATTGGTGAATTTGATAGTTTTGATCAGATCAAGTGCAAAATAGAGACTAGACATAAACCAGGTGGAAAAAATAGTCTGCATGTGAACTGGGTGCAAAAAAGAGCATGAATGTGGACCGACTATAAAACAGGGTCCAAATGAACTTGGGTTATAACCTAGGAAAACATTTTATTCTAGAGGGTGCAAAATTGGGACTTCCTAGGAGGTCACCCATCCAAGTACTACTCTAGTCAAGCATATGCTTAACTGTGGAGTTTTTAATGGGTTGGAAAACATCAAGTCATCTTAGTTTTTTGAATTTTTGGTTGTGCTTGTGAGGAGGTCTAAAAAGAAAAAACAAAGAATCATTTTTTGTTGCATCCAAGATTTAGGTGAGAGTGTTAGAAAATTAAAAATAAAAAGCAATATTATTATCAATGCACGACGAACCGACCCCTAAAAATTTTTGACTTAGAAATTTTGGGTGAATGGATTGACATCTAGGGTCCCTATTTTTGCCAATTTTCAATTTCAAAAATTTGAATATTTCCCTAATTGGTTAATATTTTCCACTTTGCATAATCCTGGGTCCACCACAATCAAAGTATTCATCCCTAGATCTTGGGTGCGTTTTTTGCTTTTGTCCTTCTACTTTTACTACCAATGGAGGTTTGGTCTGACCCTGTAGTGGTGGTTTGTTATCCCCATTGTTACGATTGTTAGGATTATGGTTCTTCTCTTTGAACCTTTTTCTAAACTTCCTTAGTTTTTGGTAATTCCTTTTGTCTTACCTAGGGGAACTCTTGTTTTCCTTTTCACTTTCCCATTTCATGAACCCTGCACTATTTATTTTTCTCAATACCTCTTTGTGTTTCTCATATGCCATTTCATAGTCGAATTAGGGCTTGAGATAAGTTTTAGCTTTCCTGACTAGGTCATATGCCTTATAAAGGGTATTGGGTTCTCGCATGTTCACCTCATGCCCTATTCTAGGATCTACTCCTAGAATGAACTTATGAATTTTTATCTTCTCATTGTATGCAGGCACATATTTCAATAGCTTGATAAATTTTTGGTAATATACCTCCACCATCTTATTCCCTTGTCTAAGATTGGTGAATTCCTCAAATTTATTGGTATAAAAATGTTTGGTGAGGAATCCTTTTTTAAAAGCTACTAAAAATAACTCCTATTTCAAATCAACTAGTGCTTCAATTCCTTTTGAATCACTAAATGTTTTCCATAAATCCAAGCCAACACCCTATAGGTGTAGAGTGGCATAAGACATTTGGGTTCTAGTGGAATAGTTCTTCATGTTATAGAAAGTTTCTATATCCTTCAACCAAGCTTCAGCTTTATCATAATCGTCCTCTCCATTAAACTTTGAAGATTTTAGGTGTTTCATACTCTTTCCCAATTCTACCTCTAGATAAATTCTAGTATGTTGTGCCTCTGAATGAGTTTCATTTGCTTGTCTCACTCTAGAATTTATAGCTTGTGAATATCAATGCACTATAGCCTCCAAAAGTTATTTCTATGTTTCCATCTATTCCCTCAATAGGTAAACTATTGCAAAGAGATGCTCCCTATCATTACTAGGATTGTTCACACCTACATCGGGATCCCAAAAATTACATTGTTTTGTTGTGCTTACCTCATAAATGGGGTAGCACTCCCTCTCTTTCTCTTTGGCAGCATTATCCCTGGCCACACACAGGAGAAATAGTAGGAGAGTTCACAATTTTCATCCTTGAATTGTTTCTCCTACTAACAACTATATTCTTAGTTATTCAAACTAGATAGTCAAGGTCTACTTTTAAAAGGTACACTATTTTTTATAGGTATTATATCTATATAATGCACATCATATTGCACTCTATCTAATATTGTGCAAGAAAAATTGTATCTCTATGAACCAAGTGCTCTGATACCAAATATCAAAACCTAATTTCCTACAACCTGCATATTATTATTATTTTAGATAGCCTTCATTTATCATACCCTTCCAAACCAACTAGGTTTCCACTTGATCCCTTTATTTGAGGTACAATCATCCCTACAACTTACATACTTTAATCTATTTAAGTGCATTAGATGCTAATACTTGGTATGCAATTTATCCTTCTCATTATCTATGTATTTTTCCTTGAACACTACTCAAGTAAAAATACATCCATTTAAGAGAAGATAACATCTATAATAATCATCATATAATTTTCTTTAACTAAACATATAAGCAAAAGTACATCCATTTAAAAGAATATTCCATGCATGATCACATAACAAGATTTTTAACCTTCAGAGAAAGCTCGAAGGGAAAACCCAACCATAAATCTATTCTATTTTATTTTATTTTTCATGGTTGAACAATTACAATAAACCAAAGCTTTAAAATAAGCCTATAATCTCAAACTAGAGTTCCATAACTCTTTTCTGAACTGGTCTATCAGTTCACAAACTTAATTGAATTCGGATAATCTATTATATTGAGCTCTTTTATTCCATCATTTCAAATAAAAATACATTTCAACTTCCCCAGTTGGTCAACGATGTCCACCCATTCTTTATTCCACTAAACAACAAATTTTTTATAAGGATGATAGAAACATAAATTGAACTTTGACATCTTATTCTATAGTGCTTGTTACTATATCCATTTAGCAACTATAATTACATAAATTCAAATTTCTTCATGAGTGGTATTCCAAAACATCTATCATCACATCAGTAAATTGGAAATCTTTCTTTAGGAAGTGCTACACGAAGTAGGCTCTATCTTAAACTCTAACCAAGGCTTCAGCTCCATCTAACATGACTCATCCCATGACCCATGTCTTTGGTAGCCCAACGTGGCACAAAGGTTTAGTCTAAATACCTAGCATGAACATAACACATCTACTACTCATCACAAGGGAAAATTCTCTACCTAAATGATTACATCAAGATCTATGCAATAACACAATGAGCTCATCCCCATAATGGAATAGCAATTAGAAGAGCTAAAAATATCACTCGTATTTGTAGAATTCCACATCACTAATAGTGCAACAAATAATTACCTTGGAGAGGTGTTCCTTTACCCTTATTCTGAGTCAAATAATCTAACCCAACGTTCCACTGGATCATTTCTTCACTAGGTCCCATAACTGACAAAACCTGTAGAGTCCTAACATATCTACTTACATAGGAAGGAAATCTATTGAGACTTTACATTGAATGCAACCTTGGAAAAATAAATTACGAAGCTATAATAGGAGTACACCAATGTCATCTCATCTGTGACTAAGGATTTAGACACACATTACCATACCAAATACAATGCTTCCAAGAATCATCTGAAACATCCTATACAAACATTTAATATCTCCCTTGTTCAAAGTGCAATAATTTGGTAAAAAGGCTATCAATATATAATCCAATTTGTAAACTAAATTCTCTCCTTTATATACAATAATATAATAATGTATAAGGAATACCCCATTCCTAAATAAAATAACATTGGGAGAAACTAATACTTTTCTGAGAAAAATAACATTTCCATCCATTAAAACTATGCTTTTGTATTTAGTGAAGTAAACCATGACAACATTTGACATCGCTTACTTGGATCTCTATACCTCTATCCCTACAACACTACTCTTGGAAATTTTGAGTAATACATTCTCATTAAATTTTAAAGTTGCATGATGTATCATTGATGTCAAAGGTGCAAGCAGATATATATTGAGACTGATATTCCATGACAGTGAGAAAAGGACCATGGGTCCTAAGATAATGGATAAAATATTTAATGGCCATGGTTAAAAAGGCTTAAAAGAGGTACTTAATTTAAAATATTTAAATTAAAATTTAAATAATTAAAATTTAAATATTAAAATATTTTGATTAAACTCCCTTTTAAAATTTTTAAAGACTTATCTTTAATATTAATTAGTGGGTCACCCACTAATGTTGTCGGTCCCGACATCACTCAATAAATGCCCATGTGCACTGACGTTTCCAAGTGCTGACACTCCAAAGGACTATGTGACATAGTTATATAAAGAAAACGTTAAGGAAAAAGTGTGACTATTGTAATATATGGTGTAATATATGGTAAGCGCTCGATCGAAGTATTTTGGTTGGGTATCTATATGCTTAAGAATTCCTGAATGCTCAGTTGATTACTGTAGATAGAAGATAACCAGATGATTCAAAAATTGAGGATAACAACTACCTCATTCATGGGATTGGAGTGAATGAAAGTTAATGATGCAACAATAATTTTTGAGGCCATTGATGAAAAAACTTTATGATTTAAGACTGCACAGTACACTTAAAAATAACGTCGAATAGCATCGAAGGATTCATGGTGTATAGAGATAAGAAGGGACTGTGATGAGGAGCCACTGAGAGAGATCACCGTCGACAAGAATTAATGGAGAAACTCACAATCAGAGAGTAGAGACTTGGGTTTGAGCGGCAGCAAATGGTGGCTGCGTGTTTGAGTAGGTCTAAAGCATTTATTAAGAGTTTGGATTCAGTTATCATGTGAGAAGGAACTCTGAGCATATACATTGAATGACTAGCTGAAGTGGCACTCATTTGTTTGCTGAAAGGGTGTGACCAACGGAACTACGTGGGACGTCCACAACGCATAAGTCGGAATCACTATTAAGGTAAGCTCTTTTACATGATATATTCAGGGAGCTATAACGTTTGTTTTGTTATGGGATTTATAAGGTCTCAAAGAGAAAATATGTGGGTATGAGGAGATATAAGGGTTTATTATCTAAGGGTCTATGATTGATATTATATGGTTTTTTAAAAAAAAAGGGAGTAATAAGGTATAAAATAATTATGTTGAGGTATATGTCAAATGTTTTTTTTGAGTTAGAATTATAAGGGTTAACAAGGTATTTTAATGTGTGACACATTATTTAGAAAATATTATGAAGTGATAATAAAAGGACTTGATGTTTTGTGTAGAATTTATTTTGTGAAGAGGTTGTGGTAACCTAATTCTTGAGATTGACAAAGAGCTTAATTTTGTTAAAACAGGTTTTGAAGTCTACTCTTCATCAAGTAAAAGGTATGGGCATATTCTTATTTGGTTGAAATGAGTGATTGAGATTTTCTGAAAACAAGTTTGGAGTGAGTACTTTGTTAAGTTTTCCTTTTTGAGTGTGTTTCAAATTAATGCTTCAATATTTTTTGGAATAGAGGTTAAGGAAAGGAACCTTTTTTTATAAGAATTATTGTTGAAGTGATTGGTTGAGTGAAGAAATTGAATTAGGGTTTGCAAAGATCATGAGTATCATTGTTATGTGATATTTGTTGATAAGAATTGTTGGAAAATTTGAGTGAAAGTTCATAAGTTTGATCTAGGGTTTGTGAGCAAGGATTATTTCATTGGGTGAGTAATTGAGTAGAGTTGGTTGAGCCTATTCAAGTGGATGTGTTTATGTGACAGTTCAAGTTCTATGAAACAAATTGTTCTATATTCTAAATTGATTTAAGAAAGAGGTTGAGTGTTGATGAATGTGAAACATATTGAGTATCTAACAATTATCTATATGTTTATGTGATAAAGAGATATTGAAAGCGATTGACAGTTTGTGAGTGTGAAGCATATTGAGTCTCTAACAATTCTCTATATGTTTCTATGATAAAAGAGTGATTGAAGGTGATTTAGCATTGTGGTGAATGTGAAGAATATTGAGTCTCTAAAAATTCTCTATATGTTTCATTGATAAAAAGAGTGATTGAAAGTGATTGAGCATTGTGGTGAATGTGAAGCATATTGAGTATCTAATAATGCTCTTTATGTTTCTATGAGATTGGACAAGTTCTAGTGAGGACATGTTGAGTAGATTTGAGGTAAGTCTTATAGAAGACTTGTGGATAAATTTGTGTGAGCTTTTGTGGAAGCTTACAAAATAGTTTGAGGATAGAGATTGATAGCAGATTTGGAAAAGTTATAGTGAGGACTTGTTGTGCAGATTTGGACAAGTTCTAATGAGGACTTATTGATCAGATTTAGACAAGTTCTAGTGAGGACTTATAGAACAGATTAGGACAAGTTCTAGTGAGGATCTGTTGAGCAAATTTGGATAAGTTCTATAGAGGAATTGTGGATAAATTAGTGTGAGATTTTGTGGAAGCTTACAAGGTATATTTGAGACAAGTCTTTGAGAAGAATTGAGATCAGAGTTGATTGATTGATTTGTTCAAACCTTGGGTTAAGGTTTGGGGTAGATCTAGCAGAGTTGATTTGAGATTGAGTCAAGCTTTGTGTTAAGGCTTGAATACAGATATTGATGATAGATTTGTGCTAGACCAAAGGACTATGTTTAGTGCATATCAGAGGATAGATATTGAGGATAGATTTGTTCTAGACCGAAGGGCTGTGTTTAGTGCAAATCAGAGGAGAAATATTAGGGACAAATTTGAGGATAGAGTTTGGTGCATATTTGAGGATGGGTTTGTGCTAGACCAGAGACAAATATTAATCAGATTTGTGCTAGACTAAAGGACTATGTTTAGTGTATATTTGAGATAGATCTTTGAAGGTGATAGAGTATATAGGACAATAATATCTAGTGGATAGAGATCTATTAGCCAGGGCAGTGAGGACAAGTGTCTTTAGTGGATAGAGATGCATTATCCAGAGTCGTAGGAGCAATATTTCTTCTAGAATATCACCAATTATAGCTAATGAGAAATAGTTCTCTTGTGGATAGATATCCATGAACTTGATTAGGGGATTGGTGTCTCCTTTGGATAGAGGTCCATAAATATTGTAATAGATAAAGGATTCCCAAGAGATTAATTGAGAAAATTTTAGTGAAATATTTTCTTCGTGGAGTAGCCCACATTGGGTGAACCACATTAAATTGGTGTCTCTATTGTGTGTGATGATTTGTGAATTTCATTAGTTATTTCTATTGATATTTCCATTTATTATATTGAATAATACTATTTGAGAAATAAAAGTAAAAAGTGGTATTATATTGTTCACCCCCCTCTCAATATATTATTGTGTTCTTCAATTGGTATCAGAGTTGGTTCCTTAAAAAAAGGTTTAAAAACTTGAAAGAAGATCTTACAAGAACATAAATGGCAAAGAAAGGCAAAAGTAGAACCATGAGACACAAGAGAAGAATTTTTGTTTGTGGTCAACTCGGTCATGACGCATGTTATTGCAATGGGTTTAGTAGCGGTGAATATGAGGATGATACTTTCATAATTGAAGTCCTAGAGGATAATTCAGAAAAGGATAACATGGACAATAAAAACATGTGCGAAGAAGAAACTCTACTTTGGAAAATAAAAGAAATTGAAGACCAAATAAAAAAGAAAATTTCATAAAGAGAAAAGGAGGAAGTCACTCTTAAGGAAATTGTTGATTTGAAAAAGGAGAACCTATAATTAAAGGCTCAAATACAAGATGATGATAAATGTAAGACAAAGCTTCTAAAATATCTCTTTGACTTGAAAGATAATATTGAAAATTCAAGGAGATTTGAAAAAGGTATGGTTGAACAGTCAAAGGTAAAATAGATAGAATATGAAAGACTTATGGTTAATCTTGAAGAATTAAAAAGGGGGAAATCAAGATTAAGAGTTAAATCTCAAGAAGATGAGAAAGAAAAAGCAAAGTTTCTATAGGAACTCACCAACTTCAAAATCAAGGTTGAAGAGGCAAGAAGGATTGAAGAAGGTATGGCTGAAAAATTAAAGGTAAAAGATCTAGAGTGTGAAATATTAGAACTTGAGATAGTTTCACTGAGGATGGAGGTGATTTACTTTAAGGAAAAGCTACACAAGGTTGAGAAAATTTCAAAAACTCTGAAAAGGATTATCAGTACACAAAAATCATCAGTCACCAAAACATGACTTAGTTTTGAAGAAGAATAAGGGAAACATGAAGCAAAAAAAGGAGAGTCAAGCTCAAGCACCAAAAATGAAGAATCATCAAAAGAAGAAATTAAAAGAGAAAGCGAGACTTCTAAAGATAATTTGGCAAATAGAAAGATCAACAGGGATAGGAATAATGCACAAATGAGAAACATATGGAATAGGAAACAACATAGGGTAGAAGATATTAAGAGACTGATGGAGTCAAGGCAAGGTTTCTTCACTAGACATTGCTTCTCATATCACAGGTTTGGACACGGCTTCATAGTGTAGGACACATGAAAGAAAGGAATATGGAATTTTTAGACACAAACACTTTTTTCAAGGGTATTTCTACTCTTGTAATTAGTTTGGTCACAAGGTAGTGAATTGCAAGGTACATGATAGGAACATATATGGCTTCATTAGGAGAAATACCGAGACATTTGCACCTCCAAGGAATAATAACATTAAGTTTTATAAGTGTAATAATTATGGACATACAATAAAGTGGTGTAGAACAGACATTCCTGAATCAAGCATGAATAGGAACATGAATAGGAACATGAATAGGAACATGAAAAGGAATATGAACATGAATAGGAACAAGAATATGTATAGGAATAGAAACATGAACATGAACAGGAATAGTCAAAGAAATCAAAAGGATCAAATAAGATTAAAATAGGACAAAGGTAAATAAAAATGCTTGTTGGGAGTAGAAATACTCCCACCCTAGAATTAACCACCTCAAGAGGAGGTGGGGGAGGGGCTAATCTAAGAGACTCATTCTTAGCCCCGAACCCCAAAGGTGACCCTTTGCCATTGATGTCAAAGGGGGAGAGATTTGAGTAAGTGGGAGAGATTTGGTTTAAGGAGAGAGCATTGAGTCAGGGGGAGCAATTTACCAGGGAGAGCAGAATAGGAAAAGGTCAATTTTTGGTAAAAAGGATTTGGGTTTCCATCAATGACAAAGGGGGAGATTGTTGGACATTTTGAGTAATTGATTTTCATTGATGTCAAAGTTGCATGAGGTATCATTGATGTTAAAGGTGCAAGCAAATATATATTGAGACTGATATTCCATGATAGTGAGAAAAGGGCCATGGGTCCTAAGATAATGGATAAAATATTTAATGACCATGGTTCAAAAGGCTTAAAGGAGGTACTTAATTTAAAAGATTTAAATTTAATATTTAAATTAAAATTTAAATATTTAAATATTTTAATTAAACTCCCGTTTTAAATTTTTAAAGATTTATATTTAATATTTATTAGTGGGTCACCCAATAATGTTGTCGGCCTCAACATCTCTCAATAAATGCCCATGTGCACTGATGTTTCCAAGTTTCGACGCTCCAAAGGACTATGTGACATAGTTATATAAAGAAAAACATTAAGGAAAAATTGTGATTGTTGTAATGTATGGTGTAATATATGGTAAGCACCTGATCGAAGCATTTTGGTTGGATATATATACGTTTATGAATTTTTGAATGATTGATTGATTATCGTATTTAGAAGATAACCAGATGATTCAAAAATTGAGGAGATCAACTACCTCATTCACGGGATTGGAGTGAATGAAAATTAATGATGCGACAATAATTTTTTGAGGCCATTGATGAAAGAACCTTTTTATTTAAGATTGCATAGTAAACTAAAAAATAACGTCGAATAACATCGAGGGATTAATGGTGTATAGCGATAAGGAGGGACTGTGATGAGGGTTTAAGAATCGATCAAGCCACTGAGAGAGATTGTATTTGATAAGCATTAAGGGAATGACTCACTATCAGAATAGAGAGCTGGGTTTGAGTGGGAGTAAATGGTGGTTGCATATTCAAGTAGGTCTGAAGCATTTATCAATAATTTGGATTCAACACCCGTGTGAGAAGGAACTCTAACCATATGCATCGAATGACTAGCTAAAGTGGCACTTGTTTGTTTGCTAAAATGGTGTGACCGACAGAGCTACATGGGACATCCATACCGCATGAGTTGAAATAACTATTAAGGTAAGCTCTTTTACATGATTTATTCGGGGAGCTATAAGGTTTGCTTTTTTATGGGAGTTATAAGGTCTCAAATATGAATTATATGGGTGTGAGGAGATATAAGGGTCTATGATTGATATTTATGTGTTTTTAAAAAAAGGGAGTAATAAGGTATAAAATAATTGCATTGAGGTATATGTAAAATGTTTTTTTTGGGTTGGAGTTATAAGGGTTAACAAGGTATCTTAATGTGTGACACATTATTCAGAAAATATTGTGAAGTGATAATAAAAGGATTTGATGTTTTGTGTAGAATTTATTTAGTGAAGAGGTCGTCATAACTTAACCCTTGATATTGGAAAAGATTTTGATTTTGTTAAAACAAGTTTTGTAGTCTACTATAAATCAAGTAAAAGGTATGGGCATATTCTTCTTTGGTTGAAGTGAGTGATTGAGATTTTTTGAAAACAAGATTGGAGTGAAAAGGACTTTGTTAAATTTTTCTTCTTGAGTGTGTTTTGAATTAATGCTTCAATGTTTTCTAGAATAGAGGTTAATAAAAGTAACTTTTTTTATAAGCATTGTTGTTGAAGTGATTGGTTGAGTGAAGAACTTGAACTAGGGTTTGTAAAGATAATGCGTATCATTATTATGTGAGATTGGTTGATAAAAATTATTGGAACATTTGAGTGAATGTTCAAAATTTTGGACTAGGGTTTGTGAGCAAGGATTATTTCATTGGGTGAGTAACTGAGTAGAGTTGGTTGAGCCTAGTCAAGTGGATGTGTTTATGTGACAGTTTAAGTTCTATGAAACAAATTGTTCTATATTCTAAATTGATTTGAGAAAGAGGTTGAGTGTTGATGAATGTGAAACATATTGAGTCTCTAACAATTCTCTATATGTTTATGTGATAAAAGAGAGATTTAAAGTGATTGAGAGTTTGTGAGTGTGAAGCATATTGAGTCTCTAACAATTCTCTATATGTTTCTTTGATAAAAAGAGTGATTGGAAGTGATTTAGCATTGTGGTGAATGTGAAGCATATTGAGTCTCTAAAAATTCTCTATATGTTTCTCTGATAAAAAGAGTGATTGAAAGTGATTGAGAATTGTGGTGAATGTGAAGCATATTGAGTCTCTAATAATTCTCTTTATGTTTCTATTATATTTGACAAGTTCTAGTGAGAACTTGTTGAGTAGATTTGAGTTAAGTCTTAGAGAAGACTTGTGGACAGATTTGTGTGAGATTTTGTTGAAGCTTACAAAATAGTTTGAGGACATATATTGATAGCATATTTGGATAAGTTCTAGTGAGTACTTGTTGTGCATATTTGGACAAGTTCTAGTGAGGTCTTCTTGAGCATATTTGGACAAGTTCTAGTGAGGACTTATAGAGCAAATTAGGACAAGTTCTAGAGAGGACATGTTGAGAAGATTTGATCAAGTTCTACAGAGGACTTGTGGATAGATTAGTGTGAGATTTTGTGGAAGCTTACAAGGTAGATTTAAGACAAGTCTTTGAGAAGACTTGAGAGTAGATTTGATTGATTTATTTGTTCAAACATTGGGTTAAGGTTTGGGGTAGATCTAGCAGAGTTGATTTGATATTAATTCAAGCTTTGTGTTAAGGCTTGAAGACAGATATTGAGGATATATTTTTACTAGAACAAAGGACTATGTTTAGTGAAGATCATAGGATAGATATTGATGATAGATTTGAGCTAGACCGAAGGATTATGTTTAGTGTAGACCAGAGGAAAAATATTGATGACATATTTGAGGATAAAGTTTGGTGTAGATTTGAGGATAGGTTTGTGTCAGACTAGAGACAAATATTAAGCAAATTTGTGCTAGACCAAAGGATTGTATTTATTACAAATTTGTGATAGAGCTTTGAAGGTGATAGAGTATAGAGGATGATAGTCTCCACTAGATAGAAATCCATTAGCTAGGGCAGTGAGGATAGGTGTCTTTACTGGATAGAGATCCATTAGCCAAAGTCATAGGGGCAACATTTCTTCTAGAAGATCACTAGTCAGAGCTAAGAAGAAAGAGTTCTCCTGTGGATAGATATCCATGAACTTTATTAGGGGATTGGTGTCTCCTTTGGATAGAGTTCCATAAATATTTTAATAGGGAAAGGATTCCCAAGATATTGATTGAGAAAATTTTAGTGAAATATTTTCTTCGTGGAGTAGCCCACATTGGGTGAACCACATTAAATTGGTGTCTCTATTGTGTGTGATGATTTATGTATTGCTTTGGTTATTTCTATTGATATTGCCATTTATTATATTGAATAATATTTTTTGGGAAAGAAAAGTAAAAAGTGGTCTTATACTGTTCACCCCCCCTCTCAATATAAGCTTATGTTATTCAATTGGTATCAGAGTTGATTCCTTCGAAAAAGGTTTAATAGCTTGAAGAAATATCTTACAAGAACATAAATGACAAATAAAGGCAAAAGTAGAACCATGAGACACAAAAAAAAAAGAACACACATGGTCATGAAATAAAATGAAGATGAATTTAATGTTGTTGTTTTGGGAGGAAGAATGGAAATAGATTCAAGAGGTGAATCAAGCAGTGGAGAAAAGGCTAGATTAATAATATTTTGTACCATATGTAGGAATACAGGTCACCTTGCAGCTTATTGTTCACAAGAAGGTGAAGAATTTTTTTTGTGGTCAACTCGGTCATGATGCAGGTTATTGCAATGGGTTTAGTAGCAGTGCATATGAATATGATACCTTCATAATTAAAGTCCTATAGGATGATTCATAAAAGGATAATAGGTACAATCAAAATAGGTATGAAGAAGAAACTCTACTTTGGATAATAGAATAAATTAAAGACCAAAGAAAAAAGAAAAATCATAAAGAGAAAAGGAGGATGTCACTCTTAAGGAACTTGTTGAGTTGAAAAGGGAGAACCTAGAATTAAAGGCTCAAATACAAGAGGATGAGAAATGTAAGACAAAGCTTCTACAATATCTCTCTGACTTGAAATATAAGATTGAAAAGTCAAGGAGAGTTGAAAAATATATGGTTGAACAGTAAAAGGTAAAAGATATAGAATGTGAAAGACTTATGGTTACTCTTCAAAAATGAAAAAGGGAGAACTCGGGATTAATATTTCAAGCTCAAGAAGATGAGAAAGAAAAAGCAAAGTTTCTACAAGAAGTCACCAACTTCAAAATCAAGGTTGAAGAGGCAAGAAGGATTGAAGAAGGTATGGCTAAAAAATTAAAGGTAAAATATCTAGAGTGTGAAATATTAGAACATGAGATAGTTTCACTAAGGATGGAAGTGAAAGACTTTAAGGAAAAGCTACACAAGGTTGAGAAAATTTCAAAAATCATCAGTCACCAAAACATGACTTAGTTTTGAAGAAGAACAAGGGAAACATGAAGTAAAAAAAGGAGAGTCAAGCTCACGCACCAAAAATGAAGAAGCATCAAAAGAAGAAAGTAAAAGATAAAGTGATACTTTTAAAGATAATTTGGAAAATAGAAAGATCAATATGGATAGGAACAATGCACAAATGTGAAACAGATGGAACAAGAAACACCATAGGGTAGAAGAGACTAAGAGACCAATGGAGTCAAGGCAAGGTTTCTTCAATGGATATTGCTTCTCATATATTAGGTTTGGACACAAGGCTTCACAGTGTAGGACACATGAAAGACAGGAATATGGAAGTTTTAGACACAAATTTTTTTCAAGGGTATTGCTACTCTTGTAATCAATTTGATCACAAGGCAGTGAATTGCAAGGTACATGACATGAACAAATATGGCTTCACTAGGAGAAATTCCAAGACATTTGCACCTCCAAGGAATAATAACATTAAGTTTTATAAGTCCAATAATTATGGACATACAATAAAGTGGTGTAGAGTAGAAATTCCAGAATCAAGCATGAACAGGAATAGGAACAGGAACATGAAAAGGAATATGAACATGAACAAGAACAAGAATATGAACAAGAAGAGAAACATGAACATGAAAATGATCAATCAAAGAAATAAGAAGGATCAGATAATAAGAAAATAGGACAAAGATAAAGAATAGTGCTTCCTAGGAGTAGAAATACTCCTACCCCAGAATTAACCACCTCAAGAGGAGGTGGGGGAGGGGCTAAGCTAAGAGACTAATTCTTAACCCTGAGCCCCAAAGGTGACCCTTTGCAATTGATGTCAAAGGGGGAGATATTTAAGTAAGGGGGAGAGATTTGGTTTAAGGAGAGAGCATTGAGTTAGGGGGAGCAGTTTCCCAGAGAGAGCAGAATAGGAAAAAGGTCAAGTTTTGGTAAAAATAATTTGGGTTGCCATCAATGAAAAAGGGGGAGATTGTTGGACATTTTGAGTAATTTATTGTCATTGATGTCAAAGTTGGATGAGGTATCATTGATGTCAAAGGTGCAAGCATATATATATTGGGAATGATATTCCATGATAGTGAGAAAAGGACCATGGGTCCTAAGATAATGGATAAAAGATTTAATGACCATGGTTCAAAAGGCTTAAAGGAGGTACTTAATTTAAAATATTTAAATTTAATATTAAAATTAAAATTAAATTATTTAAATTATCAATTTAAATAATTTAAATTTAAATATTTAAATATTTATCTTTAATATTTATTAGTGGGTCACCCACTATTGTTGTCGACCCCAACATCACTCAATAAATGCCCATGTGCACCGATGTTTCCAAGTGCCGATGCTCCAAAGGACAATGTGACATATTTATATAAAGAAAAACATGAAGGAAAAACTGTGACAGTTGTAATGTATGGTGTAATATATGGTAAGCACCTAATCAAAGCATTTTTGTTGGATATCTACATGCTTAAGGATTCCTGAATGCTCGATTGATTATCGTAGATAGAAGATAACCAGACAATTCAAAAATTGAAGACATCAAATAACTTGTTCACAAGATTGTAGTGAATGAAAGTTAATGATGCAACAATAATTTTTCGAGGCCATTGATGAAAGAACCTTATGATTTAATATTGTGTAGTACACTGAAAATAACGTCGAATAGCATCGAGGTATTCACGGTGTATAAATATAAAGAGGGACTATGATGAGGGTTTCAAAATTGATCAAGCCATTGAGAGATATTGTTGTTGATAAGCATTAAGAAAATGACTCACAATATGAGCAGAGAGCTGGGTTTGAGCGGTAGTAAATGGTGGTTGCATATTCGAGTAGGTCTGAAGCATTTATCACCAGTTTGGATTCAGCACCCATGTGAGATGGAACTCTGACAATATGTGCCGAATGACTAGCTGAAGTGGCCCTCATTTGTTTGCTGAAAGGGTGTGATCGACAGAGCTACATGGGATATCCATAGTGCATGAGTTGGAATCACTATTAAGGTAAGCTCTTTTACATGATATATTCGGGAAGCTATAAGGTTTGTTTTGTTATGGGAGTTATAAGGCCTCAAAGAGGAATTATATGGGTATGAGGAGATATAAGGGCTTATGATATAAGGGTCTATGATTGATATTTATACGATTTTAAAAAAAGGGAGTAATAAGGTATAAAATCAGTGCGTTGAGGTATATGTCAAATGTTTTTTTTTAGGTTGGAGTTATAAGGGTTAACAAGGTATTTTAATGTGTGACACATTATTTAGAAAATATTATGAAGTGATAATTAAAAGGACTTGATGAATTGTGTAGAATTTATTTTGTGAAGAGGTCATGGTAACCTAACCCTTGATATTGGCAAAGAGTTTGATTTTGTTAAAACAAGTTTTGGAGTCTACTCTTCATCAAGTAAAAGGTATGGGCATATTCTTCTTTGGTTGAAGTGAGTGATTGAGATTTTCTGAAAATAATATTGGAGTGAAAATGACTTTGTTAATTTTTCCTTGTTGAGTGTCTTTTGAATTAATGCTTCAAGGTTTTATGGAATAGAGGTTAAGGAAAGTAACATTGTTTTATAAACATTGTTGTTGAAGTAATTGGTTGAGTGAAGAACTTGAACTAGGTTTTCAAAGATCATGAGTATCATTGTTATGTGAGATTGGTTGATAAACATTGTTGGAACATCTGAGTGAATGTTCATAAGTTTGGACTAGGGTTTGTGAGAAAGGATTATTTCATTGGGTGAGTAATTGAGTAGATTTGGTTGAGCCTAGTCAAGTGGATTTGTTAATGTGACAGTTCAAGTTCTATGAAACAAATTGTTCTATATTCTAAATTGATTTGAGAAAGAGGTTGAGTGTTTATGAATGTGAAACATATTGAGTCTCTAATAATTCTCTATTTGTTTATGTGATAAAATAGAGATTTAAAATGATTGATATTTTTTGAGTGTGAAGCATATTGAGTCTCTAACAATTATCTCTATGTTTCTGTGATAAAAGAGTGATTGAAAGTGATTTCGTATTGTGGTGAATGTGAAGCATATTGAGTCTCTAAAAATTATCTATATGATTATATGATAAAAAGAGTGATTGAAAGTGATTGAGAATTGTGGTGAATGTGAAGCATATTGAGTCTCTAATAATTCTCTATGTTTCTATGATATTGGACAAGTTCTAGTGAGGACTTGTTGAGTAGATTTGGGGTAAGTCTTACAGAAGACTTGTGTATAGATTTGTGTGAGCTTTTGTGGAATCTTACAAAATAGTTTGATGACAGAGATTGAAAGCAGATTTGGAAAAGTTCTAGTGAGGACTTGTTATGCAGATGTGGACAAGTTCGAGTGAGGACTTATTGAGCAGATTCATACAAGTTATAGTGAGGACTTATAGAGCAGATTAGGACAAGTTCTAGTGAGGAATTTTTGAGCATATTTGGTCAAGTTCTAGAGAGGAATTATGGATAGATTAGTGGGAGCTTTTGTGGAATATTACAAGGTATATTTGAGATAAGTATTTGAGAAGAATTGAGAGAAAATTTGATTGATTGATTTGTTCAAACCTTGGGTTAAGTTTTGGGGAAGATATAGCAAAGTTGATTTGAGATTAAGTCAAGATTTGTGTTAAGTATTGAAGACAAAGATTGAGGATAAATTTGTGCTAGATCAAAGGACTGTGTCTAGTGCATATAAGAGGACAGATATTGAGGATAAATTTGTGCTAGACCGAAGGATTGTGTTTAGTGCATATCAGAGGATAGTTATTAAGGACAGATTTTGGTGTAGATTTGAGGACAAGATTGTGCCATACCAGAGACAAATTTTAAGCATATTTGTGCTAGATCGAAGGACTGTGTTTAGTGTAGATTTGAGATAGAGCTTTGAAGGTGACAAAGTATAGAGGATGATAGTCTCCAATGGATAGAGATACATTAGCTAGGGTAGTAAGGAAAAGTTTATTTAGTGGATAGAGATCCATTAGCCAGTTCATGGGGGCTACATTTCTTCTAGAAGATCACTAGTCAGAGCTAAGGAGAAATAGTTCTCGTATGGATAGATATCCATTAAATTTATTAGGGGATTGGTGTCTCCTTTGGATAGAGGTCCATAAACATTGTAATAGGGAAATGATTCCAAAGATATTGATTGAGAAAATTTTAGTGAAATATTTTCTTTGTGGAGTAGCCAACATTGGGTGAACCACATTAAATTGGTGTCTCTATTGTGTGTGATGATTTATGTATTGCTATTGATATTGCCATTGATTATATTGAATAATATTTTTTGGGAAAGAAAATTAAAAAGTGATCTTATACTGTTCACCCCCCTCTCAATATAAGCTTGTGTTCTTCAATTGGTATCAAATTTGGTTCCTTCAAAAAATGTTTAACAACTTTAAGGAATATCTTACAAGAACATAAATGGAAAATAAAGGCAAAAGTAGAACCATGAGACACAACAAGAAAAAAACACACATGGTCATGAAATAAAAGGAAGATGAATTTAATGTTGTTATTTTGGGAGGAAGAATGGAAATAGATTCAAGATGTGAATCAAGCGGTGGAGAAAAGGCTAGACTAATAATTTTTTGTACCAGATGTAGGAAGACATGTCACCTTGCAACTTATTGTTCACAAGAAGGTGAATAATTTTTTTTTTGTGGTCAACTCGGTCATGACATAGGTTATTGCAATGAGTTTAGTAGTTGTGAATATGAAGATGATACTTTCAGAATTGAAGTCCTAGAGGATGATTCAAAAAAGGATAACAAGGATAATCAAAACAGGTATGAAGAAGAAACTCTACTTTGGACAATAGAAGAAATTGAAGACCAAAGAAAAAAAATTTATAAAGAGAAAATGAGGAAGTCAATCTTAAGGAACTTGTTGAGTTGAAAAGGAAGAACCTAGAATTAAAGGCTCAAATACAAGAGGATGTGAAATTTAAGACAAAGCTTCTACAATATCTCTCTGACTTGAAAGATAAAATTAAAAAGGTAATAAGAGTTGAAAAAGGTATGGTTGACCAGTCAAAGGTAAAAGAGATAGAATGTGAAAGACGTAAGGTTACTCTTGAAGAATTAAAAAGGGAGAACTCAGGATTAAGAGTTCAAGCTCAAGAATATGAGAAAGAAAAATCCAAGTTTCTATAGGAACTCACCAAATTCAAAATCAAGGTTGAAGAGGCAAGAATGATTTAAGAAGGTATGGATGAAAAATTAAAGGTAAAAGATATAGAGTGTGAAATATTAGAACATGAGATAGTTTCACTAAGGATGGATTTGAAGGACTTTAAGGACAAGCTACACAAGGTTGAGAAAATTTTAAAAACTCTGGACAGGATTATCAGTAAACAAAATCATCAGTCACCAAAACATGACTTAGTTTTGAAGAAGAACAAAGGAAACATGAAGCAAAAAAAGGAGAGTCAAGCTCAAGCACCAAAAAGGAAGAAGCATCAAAAGAAGAAAGTAAAAGAGAAAGTGAGACTTCTAAAGATAATTTGGAAAATAGAAATATCAACAGGGATAGGAACAATGCACAAATGAGAAACAAATGGAACAAGAAACAACATAGGGTAGAAGAGAGTAAGAGACCAATGGAGTCAAAGCAAATTTTATTCAATGGATGTTGCTTCTCATATCACAGGTTTGGACACAAGGCTTCACAGTGCAGGACACATGAAATACAGGAATATGGAAGTTTTAGACATAGATGGAGTTTCCAAGGGTATTGCTACTTTTATAATCATTTTGGTCACAAGGCAGTGAATTGCAAGGTACATGACATGAATAGATATGGCTTCACCAAGAGAAATACCAATACATTTACACCTCCAAGAAATAATAACATTAAGTGTTATAAGTGCAATAATTATGGACATACAACAAAGTGGCGACATTCCATAATCAAGCATGAAAAAAGAATAGGAACAGGAAAAGAAACAGGAACATGAACATGAAAATGAATATGAATATGAACATGAAAAAAATGTGGACATGAACAAAAACATGAACATGAACAGGAATAGTCAAAGAAATCAGAAGGATCAGATAAGAATAAAATAGGACAAAGGTAAAGAACAATGCTTGCTTGGAGTAGAAATACTCCCACCACATAATTAACCACCTTAAGAGGAGGTGGGGGAGGGGCTAAGATAAGAGACTCCTTCTTAGCCATGAGCCCCAAAGGTGACCCTTCACCATTTATGTCAAATGGGATATATTTGTGTAAGGGGGAGAGATTTGGTTTAAGGAGAGAGCATTGAATCAGGGGGAGCAATTTCCCAACGAGAGCAGAATAGGAAAAAGGTCAAGTTTTGGTAAAAAGAATTTGGGTTGCCATCAACGAAAAAGGGGGATATTGTTAGAAATTGTGAGTAATTGATTGTCATTGATTTCAATGTTTCATGAGGTATCATTGATGTCAAAGGTGCAAGTAGATATATATTGAGACTGATATTCCATGATAGTGAGAAAAGGACCATGGGTCCTAAGATAATGAATAAAATATTTAATGACCATGGTTCAAAAGGATTAAAGGAGGTACTTAATTTAAAATATTTAAATTTAATATTTAAATTATTTAAAATAAAATTTAAATAATTAGAATTTAAATATTTAAATATTTTAATTAAACTCCTTTTTTAAAATTTTAAATATTTATCTTTAAGATTTATTAGTGGGTCACCCACTAATGTTATTGGCCCCAACATCACTCAATAAATACCCATGTGCATCGATGTTTCCAAGTTTCGATGCTCCAAAGGACTATGTGACATAGTTATATAAAAAAAAACATTAAGGAAAAAGTGTGATTGTTGTAATGTATGGTGTAATATATGGCAAGCACCTAATCAAAGCATTTTGGTTGGATATCTACACACTTAAGAATTCCTGAATGGTCGAATGATTACCGTAGATAGAATATAACCAGATGATTCAAAAATTGATGACATCAACTACCGCATTCACGGGATTGGAGCGAACAAAAGTTAATGATGCAACAATACTTTTCTGAGTCCATTGATGAAAGAACCTTCTGATTTAAGATTGCGTAATACACTAAAAACTAACGTCAAATAGCATCGAGGAATTCACGGTGTATAGCGATAAGGAAGTTGTGTGATTAGGGTTTCAAAATCTATCAAGCCATTGAGAGAGATTGTCATCGATAAGCATTAATATAATGACTCACAGTTAGAGCAGAGAGATGGGTTTGAGCAACAGTAAATGGTGGATGTGTATTTGAGTAGGTCTGAAGCATTTATGAAGAGTTTGGGTTCAACACCCATGTGAGAAGGAAATTTGAACATATGCATCAAATGACTAGCTTAAGTTGCGCTTGTTTGTTTGCTAAAAGGGTGTGACCGACGAAGCTATGCGGGACATCCGCAGCATATGAGTTGGAATCACTATTAAGGTAAGCTCTTTTACATGATATATTTGGGGAGATATAAGGTTTATTTTGTTATGGGAGTTATAAGGTCTCAAAAGAGGAATTATATGGGTATGAGGAGATATAAGGGATTATGATATAAGGGTCTATGATTGATATTTATACAATTTAAAAAAAAAAGGAGTAATAAGGTATAAAATAATTGCATTGAGGTATATGTCAAATATTTTTTTTTTGGGTTGGAGTTATAAGGGTTAACAAGGTATTTTAATGTGTGACACATTATTTAGAAAATATTGTGAAATGATAATAAAAAGACTTGATGTTTTATGTAGAATTTATTTTGTGAAGAGGTCGTGGTAACCTAACCCTTGAGATTGGCAAAGAGTTTGATTTTGTTAAAACAAGTTTTGGAGTCTACTCTTTATCATGTAAAAGGTATGGGTATATTCTTCTTTGGTTGAAGTGAGTGATTGAGATTTTCTGAAAACAAGATTGGAGTGAAAAGGACTTTGTTAAGTTTTCCTTGTTGAGTGTGCTTTTTATTAATGCTTCAAGGTTTTCTGGAACAGAGGTTAAGGAAAATAACTTTGTTTTATAAGCATTGTTGTTGAAGTGATTGGTTGAGTGAAGAACTTGAACTAGGGTTTGCAAAGATCATGAGTATCATTGTTATGTGATATTGGTTGATAAACATTGTTGGAACATTTGAGTAAATGTTCATACGTTTGGACTAGATATTTTGAGCAAGGATTATTTCTTTGGGTGAGTAATTGAGTAGAGTTGGTTGAGCCTAGTCAAGTGGATGTGTTTATATGATAGTTCAAGTTCTGTGAAAAAAATTATTCTATATTCTAAATTTATTTGAAAAAGAGGTTGAGTGTTGACGAATGTGAAACATATTGAGTCTCTAACAATTATCTATATATTTTTGTGATAAAAGAGATATTGAAAGTGATTGAGAGTTTGTGAGTGTGAAGCATATTGAGTCTCTAACAATTCTCTATATGTTTCTTTGGTAAAAAGAGTGATTGAAAGTGATTGAGCATTGTGGTGAATGTGAAGCATATTGAGTCTCTAACAATTCTCTATATATTTATGTGATAAAAAGAGTGATTGAAAGTGATTGAGAATTGTGGTGAATGTGAAGCATATTGAGTCTCTAACAATTCTCTTTATGTTTCTATGAGATTGAACAAGTTCTAGTGAGGACTTGTTGAGTAGATTTGAGGCAAGTCTTAGAGAAGACTTGTGGACATATTTGTGTGAGCTTTTGTGGAAGCTTACAAAAAATTTGAGGATAGAGTTTAAGAGCAGATTTGGACAAGTTCTAGTGAGGACTTGTTGTGTAGATTTGGACAAGTTCTAGTGAGAACTTATTGAGCATATTTGGAAAAGTTCTAGTGAGGACTTATAGAGTAGATTAGGACAAGTTCTAGTGAGGAATTATTGAGCAGATTTGGATGAGTTCTAGAGAGGACTTGTGAAAAATATTAGTGTGAGCTTTTGTGGAAGCTTACAAGGTAGAATTAAGACAAGTATTTGATAATACTTGAGAGAAGATTTGATTGATTGATTTTTTCAAACCTTGGGTTAAGGTTTGGGGCAGATATAGTAGAGTTGATTTGAGATTAAGTCAAGATTTGTGTTAAGGATTAAAGAAATATATTGAGGACATATTTGTGCTATATCGAAGGACCATGTTTAGTGCATATCAGAGGACAAATATTGAGAATATATTTGTACTAGACCGAAGGACTATGTTTAGTGCAGATCAGAGGGCATATTTTTTCTAGACCAAAGGACTGTGTTTAGTGCAGATTAGAGGATAGAGATTGAGAACATATTTGAGGATAGAGTTTGGTTTAGATTTAAGGACAAATTTGTGCTAGACCAGAGATAGATATTGAGCAGATTTGTGCTAGACTGAAGGACCGTGTTTAATACAGATTTGAGATAGAGCTTTGAAGGTGATAGAGTATAGAGGACGACAATCTCCAGTGGATAGAGATACATTATCCAGGGCAATGAGGACAGGTGCCTTCAATGGATAGAGATCCATTATACAGAGCAATGGGGGTAATTGTTCTTCTATAAGATCACTAGTCAGAGCTAAGGAGAAAAAGTTCTCCTATTGATAGAGATCCACGAACTTGATTATGGGATTGGTGTCTCCTTTGGACACATAAAAATTGTAAGAGGTAAAGGATTCCAAAGAGATTGATTGAAAAAAATTTATTAAAATATTTTCTCCGTGGAGTAGCCCACTATGGTGAACCATGTTAAATTGGTGTCTCTATTGTGTGTGATTATTTTTGCATTGCTTTGGTTACTGCCATTGATATTACCATTGATTATATTGAATAATACTATTTTGGAAAGAAAATTAAAAAGTGGTATTATACTGTTCATACCCCCCTCTTAGTATAAGCTTGTGTTCTTCAACTACTTCCATTTTACATCATAGAAAATGTTTCTTTAAATCTAATTAGATTCATACTAGAAGCAACCTTAGTAGATGTTCCTACCATTTCTTATTTTTCCAAGAAGCACATAGACAAATTCTATTATATTTTCATTTTTAGTAAATACAAAGGCAACACTTCTTGAAATATATCTCTTCTAGAATTGAGCTAATAGTCACTCTCTATACACATTTATCCAATTATTAATATTTTAAGCAATACTTATCATTGTATTCAGTTCATGTGAGATACAAACAACACTTTAACCTTAATTTGCATCATACTTCATTCCAAAAAACTCTGACACCAATCATCCTACCATTATTTCCTATATAGGTGAGATCAGAGCAACTTCTTAAGCCAAATTTACATCAGACTTTGTTCCAGTGAACTCCGACATCAATTATCCTATCGTTGTCTTCCCAAAACATCCAACTCCACTTTACTTCTCTCCGACGATGAAGTTATTCCCACTCTGTTCACCATAATCATATCTACTCCACATTTGCTAACAATAATCGACATGTTTACTTTGGTGCCACAACAAGAAATTCATTTATTAATCCTATGATGTGGTAGATGTATTTACATTCAAAACTTGAGTTAGTCACACATATAACAAGAATAATTCTGCCATGAAATGGATAAAATATTATTTTTAAAATATACCCATTATTAACATGGGGATATCTATATGTATATACAATTCTAGAAATTATCCAACTTCCAAGTCTTCTCATCCTAAGAAAAATATAAAGCATGAAATTAGTCTCATAAGTCTAAATTAAAATGTTTAGGAAAGGTTAGCAAAATCCCATAAGATAAGTACCAATTTTTGGCAATTTGAGTTATTTTATGTTTTCATTGATGTCACATGAATCATATGGATCACATTGAGTTCTGGTGGGCAAATGATATTTTGGAAAGCACAGATAAAATTAGGGTTTTTGTGAAAACCAAGGCAAAAAAAATAAAAGGTTTTATTTAAAACCATGGATGGCATATTTGAAATGGGTTTTTCTTAAAACCCAGGTTGGCCCTTTCGTTTCATCGAAAAAGGTGCCCCGGTGGTGGAGATATTTAATTTTAAATATTTAGTTTAAATTTTAATTATTTAAAATTAAAATTAAAATTTTAAAATTAAAATTAAAGTTAGTGCCAACGTCTAAAGAAAGAGGGAAAATCAATAATGCATCGATGTCATCAAAAATGAGGAGAAGACTATATAAATGGGGATCCTAAGGTTCATTTGAAAATTATCCTTGCTCGTGTTAATCGTTGGCTAAGAATTCAAAGAGAGCTCATGTGAAAATCATTTTAAAAAGGGAGACAGGGAATAAATCCAAGGTTGGTCAAAATATCAAGACATTGTGGATAGAGTGGCGCATTGGAAATTGGCTTTTTGTTAAGGTGTGTGGCAGTGCTTTATGTCAAGGTTCGAATCTCCTTGACTGCTTTTGAAGGCATTGGAAGGAAAGCGCTTGAAGAACTATTGGTTTGCATGGAATGGAGGAAGGACTTAATGCACGTTGTGCCTTTTCCTTTCGAACGAGTGGCTAGCTCGTGTGGCAAACTTAGCCATAGCTAAGGTGCTCGAGATGTGTGCAAGTTGGGGGTTCGAATCCCCTTGAGGAGGTAATTACATTTTTGCTCTAATTAATTTCATTGATGCCCTAGGATAGGAGTTATAATGTGGTTAAGGAATAATTAAAGTTTTTAATTAAAATTTATTTTTATAAGGGTTGTGATTATTATTTCAGAGGTAGATGAGTTGTTGATTTATTTTGATATTCATGAAATTGAAAATTAATATTTAGGAGAAATAAGGAGTTGTTATAAAATATTTTTGAGAGCCTTATTGATTATTATTTTTGATAAGGGTTTTATTAAAAAGGACTTTGGTGGATGTGTTTATTAAGTTGGAGTAAAAATGTGTAAATTGATTTATTCTTATCTTGTAATTATTATTTGAATTCCACTAACCCTTATTGAGATTGGAAAGGAAAGTTGTATTTAGTGTGGCAGATTTTATGGATAACATCTTGGCATCAAAAAGGTATGGGCACATTCTCTTATTGATTGTTTATGGTGGTTTATTTCTGAAATAGCATTGGAGGGAAAAGGATTGATTGTGGTTTCCTTTTCGAAAGTGGTTGGTTGAATGCTTCAAGGTTTTCTGGTTTGAGAGTTGTGTTTAAACCTTGTTTTATAAGCATAGTTGTTGAAGCCCATTGGTTGTGAAAGAACATGAGTATCATTGTTATGTGAGATTTATGGTTGAGCATTGTTAGAAACATCTGAATTGGTTGATACATGCTTGGACTAGGGTTTTTGTGAGAAGGAGTAGTCCCTTGTGGTGATTGGTTGAGTCTAGTTGATTGAGCCTAGTAATGTGATTGTGTGAGGTTATTGGTCAAGTTCCATGAAACAAACAATTCCATAATTCTGATTTGAGTTGAGTTGAGATTAGAACATATTGAGTCTCTAGCAATTCTCTTTATGCTTCTATGAGTTTATTTGAGTTGATATTGATATTAGAACATATTGAGTCTCTAACAATTCTCTTTATACTTCTATGAGTTGAATTGAGTTGAGTTGAGATTGATTTGAGTTGAGTTGAGATTGAGCTTAGAATATATTGAGTCTCTAACAATTATTTTTATGCTTCTATGAGTTGATTTGATTTGAGTTGAGTTGTGGATCATTGTTGTCATCCATTGAAGAGTACATTGCCATTCATTGTTGAGTTCATCTTTGAGCTTTTCCTTGATAGATTTGTGGATGATATTTGAGTACTACTTGAGCATGATTGATTGAGCCTTTGAGAAGGCTTTGTGGACAACTTTATGGAAAATTTTGGGATAGCTTTGTGGATAGTTTTGGGATAGATTTCTGGATATTTTTGGGCAGCTTTGTGGACAACTTTGTGGACAATTTTGGGATAGCTTTATGGGCAATTTTGGGACAACTTTGTGGATAGTTTTGGATAGATTTGTGGACAGATTTGTGGACATTTTTGGGACATATTTGCGGATATATTTGAGAAAGTTCTTGGTGAGCTTGCTATAGAATATTTGGAAAAGTTCTTGGTGATCTTTCTAGAGAATATTTGGGCAAGTTCTTGGTGAGCTTGGTAGAGCATATTTGGACAAGTTCTTGGTAAGATTGTTAGATCATATTTGGGCAAGTTCTTGGTGAGCTTTCTAGATTAAATTTGGGCAAGTTCTTGGTGAGCTTGCTAGAGCAGTTTTGTACAAGTTCTGTGTGAGCTGGTTATTCAGTTTTGGACAAATTTTGTGTGAGCTTATTATTCATTTTTGGACAAGTTATGTGTGAGCTTGTTATTAATATTTGGACAAGTTCTGTGTGAACTTGTTATTCAGTTTTGGACAAGTTCTATGTGAGCTTGTTATTCAGATTTGGACAAGTTCTGTGTGAAATTGCTATTGCCTAACTTTGAGCAGATCAAAGAAATCATTGTATTGGATACAGATCCTTATTTTTGTGTGAAATATTATAAGGATATTATCTAGTGGAGTACCCCACATTGTGGGAACCACGTTAAATATTGTGTCTCAATTGAATGTTGTGACTTGTGCTCTTGCTTACTAATGTTATCTGAGTTATTAATGCACACTGCTATATTTGGTTATTGCAATTAAGGACATTAATTGATATTTATTTGGAAAGAAATTAAAAAGTGGTCTTATGTTGTTCACCCCCCTCTTAGTATAATCTTGTGTTATTAAATTAAAATCAAAGCAGGTTCCTTCAAAAAAGCTAACAACTTGAGGGTAGATTCTACAAGAACATAAATGGCTTCATAGAATGGATCATCTACAAAAAATGCTCCATTGTTTGATGGTAACAATTATGCTTTCTAGAGCATGAGGATGAAGAACTACTTGATATCACAAGGACATGAGGTATGGAAAATGGTTGAAAAAGAGTATAGGGTTGAAGGTGATCCCGAGGCAGATAAGACTATCAAGAAATTGGTTGAGATCAATTCAAGAGCAATGAATTATATTTTTAGTGGGCTTCGTGAGACAGATTTTACAAATGTCATGGTATGTAATTTAGCTAATGAAATGTGGACCAAGTTGAGGAATACTTATGAAGGATATTCAAAGGTAAAATTGGCAAAACTACAAACTCATAGAAAAATATTTGAGGAATTGAAATTGAAAGATTATGAAGATATTGCAATGTTTTTACTTCATGTTGATGAGATTACTAACACCATGAGAGGCCTAGGTTTTGATATGAAAGAATCATAAGTTACTAAAAATATTTTGAGATCACTTCCCATGAAATATGATTCTAAGGTTTTAGCAATAGAAGAGACAAAGTAAGAATTGCAAGGTACTCTCACAACTTATGAGATGAGGGTAAGTAAGAATTAGGTTCCAATAAAATATATTGCATTCAAGGCTTCAAAAAAGAAGAAAGGGAAAGTTTCAGAAACAAGTAGAGGTTCAGATAATTATGAGGAAGCTAAATTCATCAAAAGGAATAAGGACTCAAGGAATTTCAGAGATATAAGGAAAGTCAAATTCTACAAGTGTGGTGATCTTGGTCACTATGCATATAGGTTTCCACATGAAGAAAAAATTTATGATGAAAAACAGGGTCAAATAGGAAAAGAATATTGAAAGCATAAGCATGACAAAGATGAAATATACAAGCAAAACAGGTATGAGAAGAAGAAAATTTTTCGTAAGGCAAAGAAATATTACTACATTGTAGAAGCAAGTGATAGCTCAGATCATAGTGATAAATACAAATAAGATGATGAAAAAGAAGAACATCTATTCCTAGGAATAGAAGGTGAAAGAGAGCAGTGCTTTGTGTGTGGTCAAAGAGATCACAGATCAGGATATTGCAATGGTTTCAGTGATAGTGAAGATGAGATGACACATCAAGGAAACAAGCATGGTCAAAGAAATCTTGAGAGTTTGTTTGCTATAGAAGATTATAATGGTCTCAATTACAGTGAAAACAAAGAAGTCTCATTTTTGGTTATAGAAAAGGAAGAGGATGAGCTAAGTAAACAAAAATCAGAAATCAAAATGCTAAAAGAAGAATACAGGAATCTTGAAAAAAAGATTCGAACAAATGTCAAAATCAAAGAAGAACCATTTCAAAAAATCAGTAATCTCATATAAGAGCTTCAAAATGCAAAAATGATAGAAGAAAGGATGAATGAAGAACTAAGGGTAACCACGGTAAGACATGATACATTAGATGAAATGGTTTAAAAAGAAGTGGAAACTTATTTTAAGGTTGTATCTTACTTCCAAGAAAAATCACACTCAAAAGGAAAGGAAGTTCTAAAAAATGAAATCAAGGAAGCACCTAAGATTTGTGAGGGAAGTTCCAAAGTTCCTATGGCTCCAAATATTTAGTTTGGATATTGTTTTGATATAGGTGAATCAAGTTAAAAAGAAAAAGAAATTATTGAAGAGGAAAGCAAGGAAGAAACTAAGGAAAAGGATTTAGAGGCTACAAAGAAGGTTCAAGGATGCAATGCACAAGTTGAAAATGATCATAAGGATAATGGTAAAGAAATGTATGAGGAACAAAGGCATGAACAAAGGGCTTTTCAAGGACATTTTTTTTCTTGTAATGGATTTGGACACAGGGCTATACATTGCAGGGTCTATGGATCAAAGAAGTTTGATTTTGCTAGAAGGAACTTCAAAGGAAGAAGGTATAATTTTCAGGGACATTGCTTCTTATGCAACAATATTGGTCATAGATATTTTTAATGCAAAGGAAATGAGCAACATGGTTTTGGTTTTAGAGCTTCAAAATTCAGAAGTCATGGTCATAATGGTCATGAAAACAGAGCTTCACAATACAGGGTTAAGGAAA
Organism: Wollemia nobilis; assembly: GCA_028583015.1. Lineage (NCBI taxonomy): Eukaryota > Viridiplantae > Streptophyta > Pinopsida > Araucariales > Araucariaceae > Wollemia > Wollemia nobilis. The sequence goes on from JAQPPZ010001050.1 coordinate 2,992,883, forward strand.
GGAATGGATATGGAAATTATTTTAAGAATGAATTCAGGACATGGAAATCATCCAAAGGCTACAATATCAAGTGTTTTAATTGCAATAACTTTGGGTATATTGCAAAATGGTGTAGGACTCAATTCCAAATAGGTTCAAGGCAAGAAGGTCAAACAGGTTCAAGGCAAGAAGGTCAAACAGGTTCAAGGCAAGAAGGTCAAACAGGTTCAAGGCAAGAAGGTCAAACATGTTCTAGACAAGAAGATCAAGTAATTCATCAAGAGAAGGATATCAGAAAAACATGGAAGGAAGTTGATAGAGGAAAGAAACAATGTGATATGGGAGTAAAAGTACTCCCACCCCAAAATTAATCACCTCAAAAGAGAAGGTGGTGAGTGGGCTATGCTTAAGAGTCATATCTTTTAGCCCCATATGTGTCCCTTTTGCCATTGATGTCAAAGGGGGAGATATTTGAGTAAGGGGGAGAGCATTGAGTTAGGGGGAGCAGCCTCCAAAGAGATCATTGAGTTAGGGGGAGCAACCTTCATAGATATTATTGAGTTAGAGGGAGCAACTTTGATTCTCAGAGATGGTTTTTGCAGTGATTGTGGTTTATGCTGTAGAGGTGTTGCCATCAATAAAAAAGGGGAATATTGTTGGCAATTTGAGTTATTTTATGTTTTCATTGATGTCACTTGAATCATTGATGTCATATGGATCACATTGAGTTCTGGTGGGCAAATGATATTTTGGAAAGCATGGATAAAATCAGGGTTTTTGTGAAAACCAAGGTAGGCAAAATAAAAGGTCTTATTTAAAAACATGGATGGCATATTTGAAATGGGTTTTTCTTAAAACCCAGGTTGGCATTTTTTTTCATCGAAAAAGGTGTTCCGATGATGGAGATATTTAATTTTAAATACTTAGTTTAAATTTTAATTATTTAAAATTAAAATTAAAATTTTAAAATTAAAATTAAAGTTAGTGCCGATGTCTAAAGAAAGAGGGAAAATAAATAATGCGTCGACGTCATCGAAAATGAGGAGAAGACTATATAAAGGGGGATCCTAAGGTTCATTTGAAAATTATCCTTGCTCGTGTTAATCATTGGCTAAGCATCCGAAGAGAGCTCATGCAAAAATCATTTTGAAAAGGGAGACAATGAATAAATCCAAGGTTGGTCGAAAGCCCAAGACATTGTGGACAGAGTGGCTCATTGGCAATTGGCTTTTTGTTAAGGTGTGTGGAAACACTTTATGTCAAGGTTCAAATCTTCTTGACTGCTTTCGAAGGCATTGGAATAAAAGCACTTGAAGTGCTTTTGGTTTGCGTGGAAGGGAGGAAGGACTTAACACACGTTGTGCCTTTTCCTTTTGAATGAGCAGCTAGCTTGTGTGGCAACCTTAGCTGCAATTAATGTGCTCGCAGTGTGTGAGAGTTGGGGGTTCGAATCCCCTTGAGGAGGTAATTATGTTTTTTCTCTAATTAATTTCGTTGATGCCCTATGATGGGAGTTATAAGGTGGTTAAGGAATAATTAAAGTTTTTAATTAAACTTTATTTTTATAAGGTCTATGATTATTATTTTAGAGGTGGATGAGTTGTTTATTTATTTTGATATTCATGAAATTGAAAATTAAGATTTAGGAGAAATAAGGAGTTGTTATAAAATATTTTTGAGAGCCTTATTGATTATTATTTTTTATAAGGGTTTTATTAAAAAGGACTTTGGTGGATGTGTTTATTAAGTTGGAGTAAAAATGTGTAAATTGAGTTATGCTTATCTTGTGATTATTATTTGAAGTCCACTAACCCTTATTGATATTGGAAAGGAAAGTTGTATTTAGTGTGGCAGATTTTGTGGACAACTTCTTGGCATAAAAAAGGTATGGGCACATTATCCTATTGATTTTTTATGGTGGTTGATTTCTAAAATATCATTGGAGGGAAAAGCATTTATTGTGGTTTCCTTTTCAAAAGTGGTTGGTTGAATGCTTCAAGGTTTTCTAGTTTGAGAGTTGTGTTCAAACCTTGTTTTATAAGCATAGTTGTTGAAGCCAATTGGTTGTGAAAGAACTTGAAAAGAACATGAGTATCATTGTTATGTGAGATTTATGGTTGAGCATTGTTGGAAACATTTGAGTTGGTTGATACATGCTTGGACTAGGATTTTTGTGAGAAAGAGTAGTCCCTTGTGGTGATTGGTTGAGTTGAGTTTATTGAGCCTAGTCAAGTGATTGTGTGAGGTGATTGGTCAAGTTCCATGAAACAAACTATTCCATAATTCTGATTTGATTTGAGTTGAGATTAGAACATATTGAGTCTCTAACAATTGTCTTTATGCTTCTATGAGTTGATTTGAGTTGATATTGAGATTAGAACATATTGAGTCTCTAACAATTCTCTTTATGCTTCTATGAGTTGACTTGAGTTGAGTTAATATTGATTTGAGTTGAGTTGAGTTGAGATTGAGCTTAGAACATATTGATTCTCTAACAATTCTCTTTATGCTTCTAGGAGTTGATTTGATTTGAGTTGAGTTGTGGATCATTGTTGTCATCCATTAAAGAGTACATTGTCATTCATTGTTGAGTTCATATTTGAGCTTTGCCTTGATAGATTTGTGGATGAGATTTGAGTACTACTTGAGAATGATTGATTGAGCCTTTGAGAAGGCTTTGTGGACAGTTTTGGGACAACTTTGTGGACAATTTTGGGACAGCTTTGTGGATAGTTTTGGACAGCTTTGTGGATAGTTTTGGGACAACTTTGTGGACAGTTTTGGACAACTTTGTGGAAAGTTTTGGGACAAATTTGTGGATATATTTGAGCAAGTTCTTGGTGAGATTTCTAGAGAAGATTTGGGCAAGTTCTTGGTGAGCTTGCTAGAGAAAATTTGGGAAAGTTCTTGGTGAGCTTGCTATATTAGATTTGGACAAGTTCTTGGTGAGCTTGTTAGAGCATATTTGGGCAAGTTCTTGGTGAGCTTGCTAGAGCAGATTTGGGCAAGTTCTTGGTGAGCTTGCTAGAGCAATTTTGGACAAGTTTTGTGTGAGCTTGTTATTCAGTTTTGGACAAGTTATGTGTGAGCTTGTTATTCAATTTTGGACAAGTTTTGTGTGAGCTTGTTATTCAAATTTGGACAAGTTTCATGTGAACTTGTTATTCAATTTTGGACAAGTTCTGTGTGAGGTTGTTATTCAAATTTGGACAAGTTCTGTGTGAGATTGTTATTACCTAGCTTTGAGCAGATCAAAGAAATCATTGTATTGGATAAGGATCCTTATTTCTATGTGAAATATTATAAGGAGATTATCTTGTGGAGTGCCCCACATTGGGGAAACCACGTTAAATCTTGTGTCTCAATTGTGTGTGGTGACTTGTGCTCTTGTTTACTACTGCTATCTGAGTTATTTATGCACATTGCTATATTTTGTTTTTGCAATTAAGGAAATTAATGGATATTGATTTGGAAAGAAAGTAAAAAGTGGTATTATACTGTTCATCCCCCCCTCTAAGTATAATCTTGTGTTCTGTACCAATCAGTTCAAGTACTCTTGAAAAAAAACAATCTAGATCACAATATCATTTTATGTGAAACATATGTCCTACATAATTTAACACATTGAAATAGTCAATTATTTCATCAATAATATGCATTTCACTTTCCATAAAACATATGTTTTTCATGGATAGTCATAAAATATTCAATCTATATATCAACAAAACAACACATCAAAACATAAATCCATCCACATAAAAATATGCCAAGGGAGGGTCATGACATCCTCCCCTTCTTAGACTTAACATAGTATTTTGTGTTTCATCATAGTTAAGGCATAAGACAATAATTACATATCATTCAAATATAAATGGAAAATATTTATGCATGTCTGCTACTTCCTCTCAAGTACCATTTCTCTCAGAGTAGTGGTCTCACCAGATATTGCATTGCTCCAAGATCCATTTCCTCATTTATTTGAAATGAAACTCAAGCATTTTTTTTGGTTGAACCATATATAGTTTAGAAAATTCCCATACATGATTGGGATTAGTTGTATATTTTATAAGAAATGATATGTGAAAAGTGTCATAAATATTTGATAAATTGTGTGGTAAGGCAAGTTGATATGCCACAAGATTGATATTTTTTGTAATATCAAAGGGTCAAAAAAAGCAAGGATTTAGTTTTGTGGACTTAATAACACTCTTCTTTTGTATCACCCTCAAAAAAACTTTTTCACCCTCTAAAAACTCTCTTGGCATATTTTAAGATCAACATAACTTTTATTACGATCCATAGCTTCTTTAAGCCTTTCTCTGATTGATCTTAGTTGTTGCTCCATTTATTTTACCATATAAGGTCCAAACACAACCCTATCATTTGCATTATCCCAATATAATGGTGTCCTACACCTCTTGCCATATAGAGCTTCAAATGGTACCATACCCAAAGTCAAATGGTGATTGTCGTTGTAGGCAAATTCCACCAAGCATAGGAAATATTCCCATCGGGTCTTCTAATCCATACAATACATGAAAAACATGTCCTCTTATAATTTATTTACCCTTTCAATTTTCCCTTCAGTATTTGGATGATATGCAGAGCTGATATTTAACCTAGTTCTAATGGTACGATGTAAAGCTTACTAAAACTTAAATGTAAATCTTTAGTCTCTATTTGAAATGTTCACTTCTGAAAAACCATGAAGCCTGAATATTTCTTTTGAAAATTTGTTAGACACAACCATGACATCATCCTTGGTGTTTCTAGGTATAAAATGCACAACATTTATCAATATGTCAACCACAACTAGGATTGCATCATGTTGAAATCAGGTCTTTGGAAAAGCTATAGTAAAATCCATTGATATCACCTACCATTTCTATGTGGGTACATTATGAGAGTAAAGTAGTCCTACGGGGTGCCTTAAATTTTTGGTATTTGAGACACTCAACCACATATTTAGTTATGTCATTTTTTATTCCTAGTCAGTAGAAGGTTTTCTTCATATTCTCCCTCATTTTTATCCCTCTCGAGTGAGCAGAATATGGAGAACTGTGTGCTTCACTAATTTTCTTCAAATAATTGACCTCAAGAATTATGACCCTATTCTTAAAGCACAAGAAACCATTCTTGATGTTAAAATACTTATTTTCATCAGGTTTCCTTTTCATCCTTTCCTAAGTTTGATTGCAAAACACATCCTAATGTTGTATTTCCTTAACGTGTTCCACAAAATATATATGGATGTGAGAGAAGAAAACTATGTGTCTTTTCCTATTGAGTGCATCGATGTATTCAATATCAAAATCATATTTGAAAAGAAATTTTGTCCACCTTCTCTATATGGAATTTAATAAATGTTGAATAAATATGTACTTTAGACTTTGATGGTATGTCCTCAACTCAAAAGGTCTCCCTACCATATAATATCACCAATATTTGAGAGCAAAAACTACCATTACTAATTCCAGATTATGGATTGCATAATTGACCTCATGTCGCTTCAGTTTCCTATATCCATAGACTATCACTACTTCATATTGTGAGACCACTCCTCCCAAACCTTCCAATGATACATTTTTACACACAAAAACCTACTTTGAGGGTCTGGTATCTTTAGTATGGGAGATGCAGTGAGTCTTGTTTGAGCATATCAAAATTTCCCTCACATTTATCAGTCTACTTGAACTATTTTCTCTTCCTCTAAAGGTTAGTTATTGGAGCGGTTATCTTGGCATAGTCCTTCACATAACACTTGTAATATCCAATTAAATACATGAATATGGGTGATGATCAATTTAGTATAGCTTCTATTTTCTTAGGATCCAACTTGATCCCTTCTACTGATACAATATGCCATAAACATCATACTTTCAACACATAAGACACACACTTTGACTAATTTTTGAACATATGACTCTTCCTTAGTAGCTCTAGAATGATATTAAGGTGTTTGTCGTGCTCTAACATATTTTAATAATATATCAAAATATAATACAAGAACACAAGAACAAATTAGTCCAAAAGCTTCCTAAAAATGCTATTCATCAAGTTCATGAATGTTGCTAGAGCATTTGATAGTCTAAAAGGTAAGATAGTAAACTCATATTGTACACATCAAGTTTTGAAAGTTGTCTTATGAGTATCCTCCTTGTGGATTGTTAGTTGGTGATAACCATGTTTCAGATCGATCTTTGAGAAATTAGTGGCATATTTGAGATAATCATATATCTCTTTGATTCTAGGTAGAGGATATATATTCTTGATAGTTACCTTGTTAAGCATCTTGTAATCTATGCACAAGCACAAAGAACCATATTTTTTCTTGATGAGAAGAACCGGTGCACCCTATGGTGATACACTTGGTCTAATTAATCCCTTATCTAGCAATCCTTGTAATTGCACTTTCAACTCTTGCATCTCAATCAGATTCATTCTATAAGGAGCTCTATGAATAGGCTCTATTCTAGGTTGAAGTTCAATTGTGAAATCAAATTCACATTTAGGTGGTAATCTAAGTAAATCTTCTGGAAATACATATTTGAAATCTTGAAGAATTGGGTGTTTATCAAACACTTGTTCCTTATTTTTATCTTCTAACCATATTTTGTACCTGAACTAAAATTCGAACCATATTGGTAAATTTTATAGTTTTGATAAGATCGGGTGCAAAATAAAGCCCAACCATAAACCAGATGTAAAAATGATCTCAAATGTAAATTGGGTGTAAAAAGAGCATGGATGTGGACCGAATGCAAAAAATGATCCGAATGAACTTGGGGTTATAACCTAGGAAACAAATTTAGTCTAGAGGGTACAAAACCAAGACATCCTAGGAGGTCACCCATGTGAGTACTACTCTAGTCGAGCATGGTAAACTATGGAGTTTTTAATGGGTTGGAAAACATCAAGTCATCTTGGTTTTTTAATTTTTGGTTGTGGTTGTGATGAGGTCTAAACAAAAAATAATACTTTTTTTTTTTGCTTACCTTGGAATCCTTGAAAATTTATTTTTTCCTCTTGTTATGTTTTCCACCTTGCCTACCATGCTTTCAACACTTGTCCCATACCTAGACCAATTTTTACACTTGGGCCGCATTTGAACTTATTTATACACTCGTCCCACATCTGAACCACTTTCTACATCCAACCTGCATTTGGGGCACTTTTGCATCCAGATTGTGTTCAAACCAATTTCTGCACCCTGTCTACATCTGGATAAATTTATGCATTCATTTTGCATTCAGACCAATGTTTACACCCAACCTACACCTGGACCACTTTTTGCACCCAATACACATCTAGATCACTTTTTGCACCCATCCTACATTCAGATCAATTTATGCACCTGAGCCACATTCGGGGTGCTTTTACATCTAGATTGTGGATCAGATGCAAAACAAAGTTTGAATTTTGTTCTAGGTGCAAAACAAGATCCTAGTCTCAGTTCAAGCACAAAACATAGTCTGGCTCCCTATCCGGGTGCAAAACAAGGTCTAATTCCCGACCCTGGTGCAAAACAAGGTTTGACTCTTTGTTCGGGTGCAAAATATGGTCTGCCTTTCAGTTTGGATGCAAATTAAGGTATAACTCATAGTTTGAATGCAAAAAGAGGTCCAACTCATGATCAAGGTGCAAAACATGATCCAAATCAGTTCAGGTGCAAATATGGGACCAATTTCCTATCATATTAGAAGTTGTATCTGAATCAACTAGAGTTCGATGGAATTCTACAATAGATCAAATGTTTTTGTTCTTGTATTTTCTATTGCAATGTTTTATTTTTTGCTGTTGTTGCTCAATTTTCTAATTGTTTGAATGTTTTACATGAAAAAGTATTGCTAGCGTGTTAATTATATATACTATTATAATAAGTAAATTTGTTACGATAAACTACAAATTTTATAATTTTAAGATGAAAATAATCCTTTGTTTAGGTGAGAGTGTTGGCAAATTAAAAAAAAAAGTAATACTATTATCAGAGTGTGGTGAACCGACCCTTGAAAAATTTTTGGCTTGAAAAATTTAGGTGAACGGACCGACATCTAGGGTCCCAATTTTTTCCAATTTCCAATTTCAAAGATCTAAATATTCGTCTAATTAGTAGATATTCACCACTGTGCATAACCCTGGCTCCACCACAATCAAAGCATCCATCCTTAGGTCTTGGGTGAGTTTTCTACTTTTGTCCTTCTACTTTTACTACCAATGTAGGTTTGGTTTAACCCTATCCTTGTTATTGTGATTGTTAGGATTGCGGTTGTTCCCTTTGAACCTTTTCCTAAAATTCCCTTGTTTCTAGTCATTCCTTTTATCCTATCTAAGGGAACTCTTGTTTGCCTATTCACTTTCCCATTTCATGAACCCTAAACTATTTATTTTTCTTAGTGCCTCTTTGTCTTGCTCAAATGCTCTTTCATAGTAGAAGTAGGTCTTGATATACGTTTTAGATTTCCTATCTAGATCATATGCCTTCTAAAGGGCATTGGGTTCTTGCATGTTCACCTCATGCCCTATTCTAGGATCTGCTCCTAGAATGAAGTTATGAATTTTTATTTTCTCATTGTATGTAAATACACATTTCAATAGCTTGACAATTTTTTGGTAATATAACTCCACCATATTATTCCCTTGTCTAATATTAATGAATTCCTAAAATTTCTTGGTATAAAAATGTTTGGTGAGGAATCCTTATTTAAAAGCTACTACAAATAATTCCCATTTTATATCAACTATTGCTTCAATTTATTTTTACTCACTGAATGTTTCCTACCAATCCAAGACAACACTCTGCAGGTGTAGAGTTGCATAAGATGTTTGGGTGCAAGTGGAATAGTTATTCATGTTACAAAAAGTATTTATATCCTTCAACAAAGTTTTGTATTTATCACCATATTCCTCTCCATTGAACTTGGAAGATTTTAAGTGTTTCATATCCTTGCCTAATTCTACCTCTAGATAAATTCTAGCATGTTGTACCGCTGAATGGATTTCATTTGCTTGTCCTCCTCTAGAATTTATAGCTTGTGAATCTCAATTTTACTATAGTCTCCAAAAATTGTTTATGTGTTTACATCTATTCCCTCAATAGGGCAACTATTATGAATAAATCCTCCCTCTCATTACTAGGATTGTTCGCACCTACATTGAGGGTCCTGATTTCTACATAGTTTTGTTGTGTCTACTTCATCGATGGGACAACACTCCATATCTTTATCTTTCATAGCATTTTCCTTGACTACACATAGGAGAAATAGTAGGAATCAGTTCACAATTTTCATCCTTGAATTGTTTCTCCTACTAATAAATATATTCTTAGTTATTCAAAATAGACATTCAAGGTATAATTTTAATAGGTACACTTGTTGGCAATTTTGGGTTTGAGATCCTAGCTTCTTGTCTATGAGTTGTCATTGATGTCAAAAGGAAATGGCATTAATGTTAAGAGGATGTGTTGGCTTCAAAGGTGGAAGATTCCAAGAGAATATTTTTAAGAGAATCCGGAGAGATTCCATTGGCAAGGGTTTTTCATTAAAACCAAACCGGTTTTTATTAAAACCAAGTTGGATAGGGTTTTTATTAAAACCAAGTTAAATGGTTTTTATTAAAACCAATGGAGGTTCTATTTATTATTTATTTAATTATTATTTAAAACCCTTCAAGGTTTTAATTAATTAATTATTTAATTAATTAAGGGAGAAATTATTTTTAATTTATTAAAAATACTTAAAGGTTTTTAAACCTTTTTTTATTCTTAATTTATTAAAATTAATTAAGGGTTTTTAAACCCTTTTTGAAAAGACTTTTGATTAATTTCAAAATGGTCTTTATTTCTTCCGACGTCAAGGTGTCTTCGAAGAGACTATTTATTCTCCAACTCCTAAGGTTGGAAGGCTAATTAATTCGAAATTCCTCGAATGCAATTTACGGTGTTTGTGCTCTGTATTCGCTATGATCGAAGGAAGACTTAGAAGCACGTGCGGTTGAAAAGTCTTCGAGAGTTATTTCAAGGGTGAAGTGGAGGTAAGTTCACTTGTGAAATTCATAGCCCGCATGGGCTAGTGGCAGCGAAGGCTGCTGTTGGGCACTGCATTGGCAGAGGTCGTCATTTCGAGTCTCGTGAGGGTGCTTTGCAAGAGTAACACACGTTTTTATTAAAACGTCTTTATGCCGTGAAATTCAAAGTTTCTTGGACAACGATTTATAAGGTGTGATTAAATTTTATGAGTTTTGGCTTTTGTGATTAGCATTGAATAAAAGCTTAGGAGAAATAAGGGCATATTTCTTTGGATGTATTTTTAAGATTATTCTTTGCTATGCTAAAATTAAAAATGGAGGTATAAGGTGTGAGTCCGTGATTGTTGATTTATTGGCATGTTATGGTGGTTGTGTTTAAAGAAGTGGAGCTAAAAGGTGTAATAAAGGAAGTTTATATTATTGCTCATTTCTTTTTATTCTAACCCTAACTTGGTTGGAAGTTTGAGAGTTGTGTGTGGTGACGGCTTGAAGGTTCAATTATCTTCTACTCCAATAAGGTATGGGCACATTCTTCTTATGAGTATGATTGGTGTATGTTTTCTGAAATAAGGTTGGAGTGAAAAGGTATTCTACTAGGTATCCTTTGGCTAGGTGTAAATCCTATTTTCTGGTTTGTTGAAGACTACTTATGCATTGTTATCCTTAAGGAGAGTTTTTGGTGAATGCATAATTTCTGGTTTGAGATAGTGGAAGCTTTGTGCACTAGGGTTTATATTTGTGAGTCTAGCTACTTGCATTGAGTTGGTGGAACCCTTGGTTGGCTGTTTTGAGTTTGATGGTTGAGTTGCTTCCATAGAGGTTGTTTGATCAAGTTATTGCTTTACTTGATTCATGATATTGGGCTTACTCCATTGAGTTGATTTGAGCAAGTTATTCTTTGCATTTGGTGATATTGTGTTGGTGGCTATTTTGTTCAAATATATTTGGAGGGAAAAGGATTTCTACTTGTTTCCTTTTCTTGTGATGATTGGTTGAATGCTTCAAGGTTGATGTTGAGTTGAATGGTGTTGGTTGACTAAACCTTGTTTGATGAGCATTGTTGTTGAAACCCTAATTGATGGTGAAAAGAACATGAGTATCATTGTTATGTGATTCTTTGCATAGTTGGCAATTGTTGGGGTTTCATGTTCTTGAAAGAAAACATTCTATCCTATCCATTTCAGATATTGAGTTGAGTTTTCAGATTTGAGATTGAGATTGAGCTGAGTTGATTTGAGTTGAGTTTTGAGATTGGGATTTGAGTATAGAACATATTGAGTCTCTAACAATTCTCTTTATGCTTCTATGAGTTTGACAAATCACATTGGGTCTCTAACAATTCACTTTGTGATTTCCTACTAAGAAAGTTTTTCTTGGTGAGCTTGCTGAGTTTTGGACAGGTTTCGATGGGGACTTGTGAGCAGTTTTGGACAGGTTTCGGTGGGGACTTGTGAGCAGATTTGGATAGGTCCTAGCAGAGGACTTGTGAGATGAGTTTGATAGTTCTATCAAAGAACTTGAGGATAGAGGTGCATTGGTTCTATGAGAAGAACCTGAGGATAGATTTGGCAAGTCTTTGAGAAGGCTTGTATGCAAAGGATTGATTTGTTCAAGAGTTGGACAGATCTGACAGATAGAGGAAGACTTGTACTAGATCGATTGACTATGTTTGGTATAGGTTGTTGAGCTTCTGTGGATGTGATCATAGAAGGCAGAGGTCTCTTAGGCTAAGCATTGAGGACAAGAGGTCTTCGGTGGAAAGGAGTTCCACGTCTTTGGGAGGAGGTAGAGGCAGTTGATCTTCTGAGGGATCATTTCTAGAGCAGAGGGGAAGGTATCTCCTTTGGTACAAGGCTCATAAAAATTGTAATTGGGAAGGATTCCCAAAGAACTTTGAGATAAATTTTAGAGAAAAGTTTTGTGGACGTAGCCCAACCATTCTAGGTGAACCACGTTAAAATTGGTGTCACTTTGTGGATGATATTGTGCATTGCTTTGATATTGCTTTGGGTATATTGCTTTATTGTTTTGAAGTATAAAGGAAAAAGTAAAAAGAGGTCTTATATTGTTCACCCCCCTCTCAGTATAAGCTTGTGTTCTTCAATTGGTATCAGAGCGGGTGCCTTCGAAAAGTTTAACAGCTTGAAGGAAAAGCTAGTAAAGAACACAATGGATCATTCAAGTGGAAATGCAGCACCTATTCTTGATGGGTCAGATTTTGGTCTTTGGAGTGCAAGGATGAAGGTTCATCTAATGGCACTTGGGAATGAGGTTTGGGAAGTGATTGAAGATGAGTACACTATTCCTGAACATGGTCCTAATACTAAAGAAGAAAGGCTCCTACATCACAACAATTCAAAAGCAATGAATGCAATCTTGAAAGGCTTATAGAAAGCGGATCTCACCAAAGTGATTCACTGCAAGATAGCTAGTGAAATGTGGAATCGGTTGAAGGTGGTTCATACGGGTGATACAAATGTCGGAAAGGCCAAGTTGAGACACTTCAAAGGTATGTTTGAACAACTCAAGATGAATGATGATGAAAATATTAGTGACTACATGCTTCGTATGGATGAGGTTGTTAACTCCATGAAAGACTTAGGTCTTGAGCTTGCTGAAAATGATGTTTGTGATAAGATTTTAAGATCTCTTCCTAATAGATTTAGTGAAAAGATTTCTGCTATTGAGGAAGCTAAAGATTTGGATAAGTTGAAAAAGGATGAGCTCCATAGTATACTTGCAGCATTTGAGTTGAGAACTCAAGTGAAGGTTGATGTCAAGAAAGAGGCGACTTTCAAGGCTACCAAGAATTCCAAGGGTAAACGACTTCAAGATAGTGATGAGTCTTCTAGTGATGAAGAGGCATATTACGATAAGAAAGGCAAGTTCTCTAGAAAGCACAAAAGTATGAAAAATATAAGATGTTTCAATTGTGGAAAGTTTGGTCATTATGCTACTGACTATACTATTCCCAAGAATGAAAGTGATGAAGATAAACGAGGATTCTAAGAGCAAGGATTCAGAAAGCACAAGCATCACAGGAAAAACAAAGATGAGCACAAAAATCAAGGAAAGAGGTATTCTCACAAGCACAAGAAGATTTTCTACCTAGACAAAGCAAGTAAGTGTTCTAGTAGTGATAGTGAAAGTTCTTCAAGTGATAATGAAAATGAGATGTTGTTCATATCAAAAAATGAGGAAGAACCGAAACATAGATTCATTATCATGAAATGTCTTAGATGTGGAAATTTTGGTCACCTTGAGGATGATTACACAAATAATGATTTGGTTTCTAGTATGTATGAGGATGCTTCAGAAAACTATAAGGAAGATGCATGTATGGTTTTTGAAAAGGGTAGCACCTCTAGTGATAAGAAATCTGAAAAAGGCTTTGATGATTCAAAAAGCAAACAAATAGAGGAAGATATAGAGGAAGGTGAAGTAGATCTTGAAGGTGAACTTATTAGTGCTCTTAGTGCTTTGAAAAAAGAAAGAAAGAAGAATGCTAGACTCAAGGATAAGTTAGATGAATGTTGTATGGAGAGAGATGATCTTATAGAAAGTCTTGACTTCTCTATGGCTAAGACACAAGAACTCAAGGATGAGTTAGAGTCTAAGGTTCTTGAGTATAGTGAGTTAGAACAAAAAATGGCTTCTTTGAAAGAGGAAAATAAAGAGTACAAGGATAAGCTTTATAGGTTTCAAGATAGCTCCAAAAAGGTTAAGTCACTCATCAAAGGTCAAAGAAAGACAACGGATAAAACAGGCCTTGGTTTTGTTAAGCCACACAAGGAACAAGTTGGAGAGTCTAGTAAGAGACTCCAAAAGGAAGAGAGTTATGATGAGGAAAGTATTTCAGAAAAGGAGTCCTTGAATGATAGATGCATAGAAACAAAAAATAGAATTCAGAATGAGAAGAAGAAGTATTCAGGACCCAAGAGGTCAAATAAAGGAAAGTTTCAAGGCAGATGTTTTGCTTGTCATAGGTTTGGTCACATGGCTTCACATTGCATGGCTCAAGTAAAGGAGGTAAATGAAAGTTTCAGAAGTGCTAGTTACTTTCAAGGGTATTGCTACTCTTGTCAACAGTTTGGGCACAAGGTAGTTTATTGCAAGGCAAATAACAGGAACAGGTTTGGTCAGAACAGGTTTGGCGAAGCAGGTTTGGTCGAAACGAGGTTTGGTCGGAACGAGGTTTGGCAGAACGAGTTTGGTCAGAATAGGTTTGGTCAAAGCAGGTGGATTCAAAGATCAGGTTTACCTCAGAGAAACAACATCGTCAAGTGTTTCAAGTGCAACAATGAAGGTCACACAATCAGATAGTGTAGAGCTGAAATTCCAGAATACAAGAATAGGAACAGTGGCATGATCAGGTCCAAGGATCAAGGCATGGACAAGAACAGGGATGAGAACAAGAACAAGAACAATGACAGGAATAGGAATATGGACAAAGAGTTCAAGAGAAGGCCCGGCAAGGAAGTTATAGATGTTGATGATGATCAGTGCCTAATGGGAGTTTTACTCCCACCCAAGAATTAATCACCTCATCAGGGAGGTGGGGGAGGGACTAAGCTAAGAGGCTCATTCTTAGTCCCGAGCCCCAAAGGTGACCCCTTGCCATTGATGACAAAGGGGGAGAGATTTGAGTAAGGGGGAGAGCCTCAAGACAGGGGGAGCTGTTTATGTTGAGTTTTTGTGTTGTTGAGAAGCATGGTTTGCCATCAATGACAAAGGGGGAGATTGTTGGCAATTTTGGGTTTGAGATCCTAGCTTCTTGTCTATGAGTTGTCATTGATGTCAAAAGGAAATGGCATTAATGTTAAGAGGATGTGTTGGCTTCAAAGGTGGAATATTCCAAGAGAATATTTTTAAGAGAATCCGGAGAGATTCCATTGGCAAGGGTTTTTCATTAAAACCAGACTAGTTTTTATTAAAACCAAGTTGGATAGGGTTTTTATTAAAACCAAGTTAAATGGTTTTTATTAAAACCAATGGAGGTTCTCTTTATTATTTATTTAATTATTATTTAAAACCCTTCAAGGTTTTAATTAATTAATTAAGGGAGAAATTATTTTTAATTTATTAAAAATACTTAAAGGTTTTAAACCTTTTTTATTCTTAATTTATTAAAATTATTTAAGGGTTTTTAAACCCTTTTTGAAAAGACTTTTGATTAATTTCGAAATGGTCTTTATTTCCACCGATGTCAAGGTGTCTTCGAAGAGACTATTTATTCTCCAACTCCTAAGGTTGGAAGGCTAATTAATTCGAAATTCCCTAAATGCAATTTGCGGTGTTTGTGCTCTGTATTCGCTGTGATCGAAGGAAGACTTAGAAGCACATGCGGTTGAAAAGTCTTCGGGAGTTATTTCAAGGGTGAAGTGGAGGGAAGTTCACTTGTGAACTTCATAGCCCGCATGGGCTAGTGGCAACAAAGGCTGCTATTGGGCGCTGCATTGGCGGAGGTCACCGTTTTGAGTCTCGTGGGGGTGCTTTACTAGAGTAACACACATTTTTATTAAAACGTCTTTATGCCACGAAATTCAGAGTTTCTTGGACAACGATTTATAAGGTGTGATTAAATTTTATGAGTTTTGGCTTTTGTGATTAGCATTGAATAAAAGCTTAGGAGAAATAAGGGCATATTTCTTTGGATATATTTTTAAGATTATCCTTTGCTATGCTAAAATTAAAAATGGAGGTATAAGGTGTGAGTCTGTGATTGTTGGTTTATTGGCATGTTATGGTGGTTGTGTTTAAAGAAGTGGAGATAAAAGGTGTAATAAAGGAAGTTTATATTATTGCTCATTTATTTTTATTCTAACCCTAACTTGGTTGGAATTTTGAGAGTTGTGTGTGGTGATAGCTTGAAGGTTCAATTATCTTCTACTCCAATAAGGTATGGGCACATTCTTCTTATGAGTATGATTGGTGTATGTTTACTAAAATAAGGTTGGAGTGAAAAGGTATTCTACTAGGTATCCTTTGGCTAGGTGTAAATCCTATTTTTTGGTTTGTTGAAGACTACTTATGCATTGTTATCCTTAAGGAGAGTTTTTGGTGAATGCATAATTTTTGGTTTGAGATAGTGGAAGCTTTGTGCACTAGGGTTTATATTTGTGAGTCTAGCTACTTGCATTGAGTTGGTGGAACCCTTGGTTGGATTTTTTGAGTTTGATGGTTGAGTTGCTTCCATAGAGGTTGTTTGATCAAGTTATTGCTTTAATTGATTCATGATATTGGGCTTACTCCATTGAGTTGATTTGAGCAAGTTATTCTTTGCATTTGGTGATATTGTGTTGGTGGTTGTTTTGTTCAAATATATTTGGAGGGAAAAGGATTTCTACTTGTTTCCTTTTCTTGTGATGATTGGTTGAATGCTTCAAGGTTGATGTTGAGTTGAATGGTGTTGGTTGACTAAACCTTGTTTGATGAGCATTGTTGTTGAAACCCTAATTGATGGTGAAAAGAACATGAGTATCATTGTTATGTGATTCTTTGCATAGTTGGCAATTGTTGGGGTTTCATGTTCTTGAAAGAAAACATTCTATCCTATCCATTTCGGATATTGAGTTGAGTTTTCAGATTTGAGATTGAGATTGAGCTGAGTTGATTTGAGTTGAGTTTTGAGATTGGGATTTGAGTATAGAACATATTGAGTCTCTAAAAATTCTCTTTATGCTTCTATGAGTTTGAAAAATCACATTGGGTCTCTAACAATTCACTTTGTGATTTCCTACTAAGAAAGTTTTTCTTGGTGAGCTTGCAGTTTTTGGACAGGTTTCGATGGGGACTTGTGAGCAATTTTGGATAGGTTCCGATGGGGAATTGTGAGCAGATTTGGACAGGTCCTAGCAGAGGACTTGTGAGCTAAGTTTGATAGTTCTATCAGAGAACTTGAGGACAGAGGTGCATTGGTTCTATGAGAAGAACCTGAGGACAGATTTGGCAAGTCTTTGAGAAGGCTTGTATGCAAAGGATTGATTTGTTCAAGAGTTGGACAGATATGATAGACAGAGGAAGACTTGTACTAGACCGATTGACTATGTTTGGTATAGGTTGCTGAGCTGCTATGGACGTGATCATAGAAGGCAGAGGTCTCTTAGGCTAAGCATTGAGGACAAGAGGTCTTCGGTGGAAAGGAGTTCCACGTGCTGGCAAGAGGTAGAGGCAGTTGATCTTCTGAGGGATCATTTCTAGAGTAGAGGGGAAGGTATCTCATTTAGGCCGAGGCTCATAAACATTGTAATTGGGAAGGATTCCCAAAGAACTTTGAGATAACTTTTAGATAAAAGTTTTGTGGATGTAGCCCAGCCATTCTGGGTGAACCACATTAAAATTGGTGTCACTTTTTGGATGATATTGTGCATTGCTTTGATATTTCTTTGGGTATATTGCTTTACTATTTTGAAGAATAATGGAAAAAGTAAAAAGAGGTCTTATACTGTTCACCCCCCCATCTCAGTATAAGCTTGTGTTCTTCAACACTATTTTTTTTACATGTATAGTCTCTACATAGTGCACATCATATTGCACTCTATCTAATCTTGTGCAAGGAAACTTGTATCCCTATAAACCAAGCACTCTGATACCAAATCTCACAACCCAATTTCCTACAACCTACATATTATTATTTTTTAGATATCCCTCATTTACTATACCCTTCCAATCCAATTAGGTTTCCACTTGATCCAAATCTTTGAGGCACACCCATCCCTACAACTTACATACTTTAATCTATGGATGCATTAGATGCTAATACTTGGTATGCAAGTTATCCTTCTTGTTATATCCAAATTAGATAACTTACCTCTTTTCATTCCATCAAAAAGAGTATGCTATATCTCACACTCTACCTAAATACATCTAAGTAGGTGCTTCAGCTTATGGGATATAACTATATTTTCCATATTTTTTATGGGCTAGTCAATCCATTTCTAGCCTCTCCTCTTTCTTAAATTGTGGAAAATAACTATAGGGTCCAATTTCTTCATTTATAATAAAGGATATACAAAATCAAAAAGGATTAACTCTTCTCTTTCACTAGTGTCTTCCTTTTCTATTCCCATAAAGGCCCCTTTATGATTTTATTGAGTAATGATATAGCATTGGTCTATCAGTTGATAAGCTTAATTCGATTTGGATAATCAATTATAATGAGATCTTATATTCCATAATTTCAAATTAAAGTACATTTTAGTTTCCCTAGTTGGTCAATGACATCCACCCATTCTTTATTCCACTAAACAATAAACTTGTTATATGAATGATAGAAACATAAATCCAACTTTGGTGTCTTATTCTATAATCCTTTATAATATATTCATTTAGCAACTATAATTACATAAATTCAAATTCCTTCGTGAGTGTTATTCCAAAACATCTATCATCACATCAGTCAATTGTAAATATTTCTTTAGGATGTGCTACACAAGGTAGGCTCTATCTTAAAATCTAACCAAGGATTTAGCACCATCTAACATGACTCATACCATGACCCGTATATTTGGTAGCCCAACGTAGCACAAAGGTTTAGTCTAAATTTGTAGCATAAATATAAGACACCTACTACTCATCACAAGGGAAAATTCTCTGCCTAAATAATTACATCAAGATCTACGTAACAACACAATGATATCGATCCCATAATGGAATAGTTATTAGGAGAGGTAAAACATTCACTTGTGGTCGTAGTATTCCACATCACTAAAAATGTAATAAGTAATTACCTACAAGAGGCATAATTTTACACTTATCTTGAGTCAAAGAATTTAGCCCAACGTTCCACTAGACCATTTCTTCACTGGGTCCCATACCTGATAAAACTTATAGAGTCCTAACCGATCTACTTACATAGGAAGGAAATCTATTGAGAATTTACATTGAATGTAACCTGGGCAAAAAAATTACAAAGTTGTCATAGAAGTACAACAACGTTGGCTCATCTACAATGAAGGATTTAGACACACATTACCATCTTGAATACAATGCTTCTAGGAATCATCCAAAACATCCTATGCAACCATCAAATAATATCTCCCTTGCTATTCAAAGTGTAATATTTTGATAAAAATACTATCAATATATAATCCAGTTTGTGAACCAAATTGTCTCCTTTATAGACCATAATATAATAATGTAAAAGGAATATCCTATTGCCAAATAAAATAGCATTGGGAGCAACTAATCCTTTGATGAGAAAAATATATTTCCATCCATTAAAACTATGGAAACAAATATCCAAAGCTATCCTCCTATATTTAGCAAAGTAAATCGTGATAACATTTGACATCACTTACTCGGATCTCTATACCTCAATCCCTACAAAACTACTTCTATTTTTTGCCATAGAAAATGTTTCTTTAAATCTAATACTAGAAGAAACCTTAATAGATGTTCCTACCATTTCATCTTTTCCTAGGAATCACATAGACAATTTCTATTATATTTTCATTTTGAGTAAATACAAAGGCAACACTTCTTGAAATGTATCTCTTCCAGCATTGAGCTAGTATTCACTCTCTATACACAATTATCCAATTCTTAAATTTTTAAGCAATACTTATTGTTATCTCCAGTTCAGGTGAGACCCAAGAAACACTTTAACCCAAATCTACGTCACACTTTGTTCCTAAAAAATTTGATATCAATCATCCTACCATTTTCTCCAACTTAGGTGAGAGTCGAGCAACTTCTTAACTTGAATCTACATCACAATTCGTTCCAGTGAACTTTGATGTTATCATTATCTCCCCAAAATTTCTAGCTCCACTTCCCTTCTCTTTAATTATGAAGTACCTCCCACTCTATTTGTCATACTCGTCTTTACTCCTCCACCTTTTCTAAAAATAATCGACATGCTCATTTTGATGCGATAACAAGAAATTCATTTAATAATCCTATGATCTGGTAGACGTATTTAAAGTCAAAACTTGAGTTAGTCGCATGTCTAGCAAGAATACTTTTTCCAAGAATGGAAAAAAGATTATTTTTTGAATATACCCATTATTTATTTATTGAATTTACATGGCGAAATCAGTATCTTCCATGAATCTAGGTAGGTTGTCTGAATTTTATGGCCGTCACAGTATTCTATGTTATCCACCTTGGAAGCTGCAACATAGATATTTATGCATTATGCTCCTATAACCACCATGTCACAATCATTTTAAACCTTTTACATAACTGAAAGCACTAAGAAAGGGATAAGCATTCAGTCCAACAAGGCTTGATATTTGAACCTTTGACCTCTGCCCCTTTATGGGGTTTGGTGGAACCAATTGGTCTACATATCGGACCTAAATATGCCCATTATTAACGTGTGGATATATATGTATATATAAATACAATTCTAGAAATTATCCAACTTCTAAGTCTTCTCATCCCAAGAAAAACATAAAGTATGACATTAGTCTCATAAGTTTAAATTAAAATGTGCTAGAAAGGTTAGCAAAAGCCCTTGAGATAAGTACAAATAAGTTCTAGTACTCTTGATAAAACTCAATCTAGATCACAATATCATTTTTTGTGAAACATATGTCCTACATAATTTAACACATTGAAATAGTCAATCATTTCATCAATAATATGCATTTCACTTTCCATAAAAATATATGGTTTGCATGACTAGTCATAAAATATTCAATCTATCCATAAAAAAAAAACCACATAAAAGTTTTCCAAGGGAGGTTCATGACAAGACAAGTGTATATATCCAATAAAACATCATCAAAGTATGTAAATTAAATGGACATCATATAATCCAAAAATTTTGGTAAGGTATATTAACTTAACAATTATAAGGTTGAATTTCCATAGGCACCCCCATGATTACATATCATAAATTGATGTAATGGATCAATCATTGAGGGTATATATTGTTATACATTATCCCTAATTAAATGCTAACCTACAATTGAGACAGTCTATCTTTTAAATCACAATATATTAAACATATTAAACCATTAATTGATGTTAACCATTTATATGGTTTAACTAATATAGAAAAGGGTGGATACATAAAAACTACTTATAGATTTACCTAATATGATTATATGATTACATAAAATATATCCATAGAATTATATAGAAAATATTCATACAATTATATAGAAATTGTTCATAGGATTATATAGAGAACTCTCATAGGCTTACGTGTAGAACACCTATGGAATTTCATTGCAATGCTCATAAGCTTCATCAAGTGTGCTCGTAGGTGCCTTATCACTATCTATCTTGGCTAATAAGGTTAGATAATTGATATTTCAATACCCCCTATAATATAAAGTAAGGGGCCAAGGAGAGAAGACATTAGAGAGGGTACATATTCCCACAATTCTAATATTAAATTCTTTAATGTGCCAATTTTTTTTTATCATGAACCTTATTATATTCTCTTGCCAAAGATACATAAACTTGATCAACCCTTCCTTGGAGATAAAGTCATGACTCCACATTCTAAATCAAATATGTTGGGCTTCTCATAAGAAGGTCTTCACTATGCAATATGGTGGTCATATTTTGTCCTCCAATATTAAAATAAACTAATTGAACCATTAACCAAAAGGTCGATTTCTAAATAATAAAAACCTATGGTTAAAAAGGGACCTCTTTGTAAACTATACAAAACCTACTTTTATTGCATCCAAAAACATATTTCATGTGATTTTAAACAAGAATGGGCAATAAATGCTTCTATGTCCAAATTTTATGGAATTTAGAAACTTAGGGCATAATAGTAGGGTAAAATCATAAGAAATATTGTTTAAACCTAAGAGAAAAATTCATCAAATATGAACTACCATGTGTCCATGCAAAAACTCCACTTGTGTTGTGTTGACATCATCACTCCTCTAATTGGACTTCCAACTATGTTGATATGGTGAATTAATGAATGCAACTTACCTCCAATTGATTGGATGATTATCTTATATACAAGAAAATAGTCAATCAATAAATAGAATCCTATAAGTCAAGTTGGAAGGGGAGTCCAAGAGATCAAAATTTATGGTAGTTCCCAATTTAATGTTCTAAGATGGTTGGTTTGGCCAATACACCATACAAACACGTTGTTAATAAGGATGTCATCCTATGGAGTAAACAAAACATGTGTATGTTATTTCATGCAAAAAATGGTGTTTTAAATCTTTGACCTTGAAGTTGCTAAGACCTTTCTACTATACATGGTACCATATCTATAATTTAGATTAGATTTGATACCCAAAATAAGTAAGGACGATCATTGAATAATGTGTTCAACAAGATCAAATATCAAGGGTTTAAAACCATAATAACATAGAGGGAATATATTCAAAAATACTTGTGCTAGCTAGATATGTTCTCTACTAAGTTGGTGGTGGTATACCATAAATTAAATCCATATCATATTATGTGGTTCTAAATAATCAAAAACATCAACTATTTTTGGGATGATATAGTGAGAATTATAATCCATGATATTATAATTCTCACTATATCATGGATTATATAGAACACATGATATAGTGAGAATTATAATATCATGCTCTACTCCATTCAAGACTTCTACACAACACATGTGAAGAGGAGAATATATTAATATACTTTGGCCATAAGGATTTGAAATCTCTACTCCATTCAAGACTTCTACACAACACATGTGAAGAGGAGAATATATTAATATACTTTGGCCATTCTTGTTTCAACCTTGAATCAATGGAAAAAAGACATGAGGTAATAGAACATGTGAATATTAGATACAAAGGATTTAAATATAGACATGCTAACTAGGGAAGTGCTCATGCTAGGCATAATGGAAATTGCTAAAATTGACCTTGTATTGGAAAAATATGATGCTTAAATAGATTAAACATTTCTTGAAAAAAATATGGAGTGTGGGAGAATAGAAACCATGATGGCTCCCTCCAAACTTGCATGTACAAAAAGTCCAATTAGTCTAGCACTTCCTACAAGATGCCAAATCATCTCTACCCTTGGTCAAACTGGAATATGTATAGCTCATTGTGGTTGATAGCCACCCACCTTATCCTCCATATGGAAGCCAGATCATACCCCTGCTCTACCCATCCAAGGTGTTGATGCCATGGTCATAAAATAATCATACGATTTCATAGCTCATCTATCATCCACCTCCCTAATGACATGTTACTATAATATGTCCTCTTCACACACTCAAAGTGTTGAGCCCATCAAAATATTGTTGGCTATTTTAGGATGGGTGATGGCATTGGAATTTCATGTGGTCTTCAAATGACTATGTGCTCCCAAAACAATACCTAGAGTAGCATAGTGCATATAACCCTTATTTGTTTCTTATACATCACATTGTATAATATCCTATACAAATAGGCTAGTATATATTGGCCCCATATGAACCTAACTTGTTGGCCTCACATGTTTTCTATTACCCCTACTAGTGCCCATGGCAAGTGCTACCTACTCGTGTGGCATACCAAGATCTTGTTCATCACCACATAAAGTATTGTTGTAAGTGCCCCAATCCCATATTGATATGGCATCTCATTGACATGGAGATTGCTCTAATGGATCTCATGTTTTAGGTACCTTGACAATATTTGTAATGATGCCTAAGATATCTACATAGAAGACTCTAGGTACCACCTCTCGATAAGTGTCATTAGTAGTGCTCTATCAGACTCAACCTGGGGCATCTATATTATATGCAATAGCCCCATAACCTGTAGGACATCCATAACTACCACTATGAGCTCCTTCACAACATTCTCTAGTGTTTTTGGATGCCACTCTCTACTCTTGAGTACATCTTGTTGCAAAAACAAAAATAATAAAATCTAATAGTTCCACATCATCATAATAAAAATAAAAATAACGATCATTTAATTATAAAACACACATAATACAAGCCTTCTTCTTCTTCTTCTCTCTCTCTCTCTCTCTCCCTCTCTCTCTCTCTTCTCTCATTTTGTCTTCAATAATTTTGTACCTCATTCTTATAGTGGGTAGAACCACAAATTTATTCTCTATAATATTTGGTTGTGGATTTGTTTGTTGTCATGTTCTCGACCAAGTTTATGGTTGACCCTCAAATTCGTGTTTGGGTTTACATGGTGAATTCTATAAAAAAATAAAAAAATGTATAAAATTATAATATAACCTAATCTAGATGTTAGGTTTAGATGGATACCCATCCTTGATTCAATATTGTGCCAACCTCACCTCTCATAATGGCTAAATGGTGCATTGGAAGTACCATATCTCTATTTTCTCTAGATCTCATTTACCTTTCGCATGTGGTGAACATGAATTCATTTTCACCCTTCCCTCCTTTTCTCTCTCCTCATTCTCTTTTTCTTCTTAATTTTTTTGTGTCTACCATTTTGAGTTTCTTCAAGAAGTTTGCATTTATTCTAAAAGTCAAAGGGGTACCCTAGCCTTAGAGGCATTAATGTCATCATTGCCCTATAAAGCATGCAAAACTTCAAAGTGTTTGGAATGATAATATTTTTACATCATCCTTCTACCTAAACCTGACACCCCTTTTAGTGTTTGTTATTTTTAGTTTGTAGGTATCTACAACATTTATTGACACAATTATTATACCATACATGCATCAAAGATGGGGAATATATATACATGGAAAATTGACCCATACAAATGAGTCAATTCTCCCTTAGACACTTAGAAAGCCACTCAAAATTGCTAAGTACAATTTTTGAGCTCCCCACCCCTTGGATCAACCTTATTTCCTAGCCTCACCAAATTTGCAGTCATTCAAGAAGGGGTGTGAATTTGGTCAAGGCCACCCAATTCCATTAAATATCTAATGGTTAGATTTTGTGGATTCACAATCATCTCATATCAACTATAGATTCAACATTTTAGGGTTTTCTCCTCAAAAACCTAGTCTTTGCCACTATTTTTTATGTTTTAGATATAAACCTACTTTTTAGTGTTTTTGTTTTCTTACCTAAGCCCTTCAAACCTTTTATAAATAGAAGGTTTGGACTCCCTTTTTAAATCCAAGTGAATGTTCTCTCGAATGCTTTGTCATTGCTTTCTTGTGATCTTACATCCTTCATCTTGTGTGTGATCATTGACATAGATGCTTTGGGTGAGCAAGTGGAGGAGCTTCTAATGATAGAATATGTTCAAGGATTATCTTCAACTCCATCCATAGAGAATGAGGTTAGGCTCACCATTTTGGTTGTTACCTTTCACTATTTTTCAATTTTCTCTTTTGCTTCCATCTTAGCTAGTTAAATTATTTTACATCATTAGTCTTTTGTTTCATTTATTTATGTTACATAGGGTTTTACTACATCCTTTGCATCCTTACTTTTTGATATAAGAGACTTTAGTTTATTTTTTTATTATATTTAGATTAGTATTTAGCATATTATTGTTTTTATTTTGTTGCATACTAGATCATAAATTGCATTTATGTTAATCATTACTACATTTAGATTGATCAGTTAATTTTATTAGCTAAGGTTTTGTATTACATTTTCATCATTCATTTTTTAATAGAATAAACTTAAAATTTATTTTCTATTACATTTAGATCAATGCTAAGCATATTGTTGTGTTCATTTCATTACATCCTAAATCACAAATCAAATTTTTTGGTTAATCATTTGCATTACCAATTAGGTCATTTTGTGCATTATTTTAGTTGTATTTTGTACATAGTTGTTCATTCTTCTTCTTTTGTATTCCTTTTTTGTTATTAGTATATCCATCTATTTATTATTAAATTTCATTCTCGCTTCCAAATTTTCCTTTTTTCTCTACTATTATGAATTCATAATTTATTCATGTAGGGCATGAATTCAGTGAAACTCTTGGTTTTGTCACTGCTTCTTCCCTATCACTATTGTCTTGTTATTATCATAAATTCATGGTCGCCCATTATACGACGTGAATACTGTTGCAAGGATTTGGGGGTAATATTTTGCTCCCAAAACCCTCATTTTATCTTGTGAATGTTTGTTTTATATATTTTTTTGCCTCTTTTATGTTTGGATTTTTGTCATCTATTGCACTTTGTTCTATTTTTCAAACCCTGGTTCAGTTTATTTCTATGTTTCATATTATACAATTTTTCTTTAGCATTTTATCTTTCTTATTTTGTTCATCCTCCATTCTACTATATTTTGTTTTGCTTCTAAAAATCCCCATTTTGTTTATCTTACATTCTATTGCATTCTATTTACTTGTTTTCAAAGGTCAACAATTGCTTTTCATTTTGAATGGTTAGCTAAAATGACCTAGCGGGCTTGACTGTTGCACCTCCAAGCTTAGTCTAAAAGTGGACTAAGAAAGCCCCCAAACATTGACCATTATTTTTCTAAGATTTTGTTGTTGTTTTGCATGTCTGTTTGAATTCCCAATCTAAAATTTCAAGGTGTGAATTTGGATTTGTGGTTGTAGCATCTAGAGTGTGAATTTGGCTAGAGACGAGACAATCAAATCAAGTAGATGTTTTGTTATATTTTCTAGGCTATTTATTGTGTGTTTGTATTCATTTTTTACTTTCTATCATTGGATAAAATAAAACAAACTTAGGATTTAATCACATTTTTAGCAGATTAGTTAAAAGGAATTAAATTTTTATTTTTAGCTCACAAGGATAAGAAATTATTTTTCTTGAATCTTTAGGCATCAAACAAAAATGCCATGTAGTCTGCATTTAGGCCAATATTGTTTGTGCATTCTCTTGGATCTTTGCTTAAAAGGAAAATGTTTACTTTCATACAAATTTAGGAGTATTCTTCATTGAAATTGAGAATCATTTTAGGATAGCATTTTTTTTTTGCTTGCATTGTTGTTTTCATTGCATCTATTTACTGCATTTCTTTAGTTACTATAGTTTAGATCTTATTCAAGGCCACACTTTGGTGAAATCTTAATAAAAAATCAGACCTTCCATCCCAAACTTGGAGCAAGTCTTAAAACCACTCTTGGTAAATCCTTCTATTCCCCAAGCCCACCGAATGTAGAGAAATAATAGCCTCACGATTACCTTGGCTCCCAATAGATCCATTGAGAATTGCCTACGCTGGTTTTTTTGTTTTTAAAAACATGAACATGAAATTTTTTATAACTATTGTTAAAAATACTTGCAACATAACTAAAAACACTTAAAAAAATATTATACTTGAGAATGACATAATGAAATTTTTTAATTTGTTATATATAAACTTATAATAAATTCTATTTAAACTTTAAGATTAATATATAAAATTTTAATATACCCCTCTATATATGGATGAAGTGTGATAGTATTTCCTCTAAGACATAATTTATTTTTATTTTTTAGATTTGGTTAGTGTGAAAAACTCCTACAACCAATGCACAAGGTCGAGCAATCTCCCCCCAACCGTGACCCCTTATAAATCCAGGAGCTATGCTTATCAATAGAGAATTTAACACATAACCACCACACACCCACCTCTCACACACTCCTCCACGTTACGGTTTGAAGCGTGGACCTCTCGAAGAAGAGCCAAAACTTGAATTGTTGCGCTATCCCTTGGAAACTTTAAGACATAAATTTAATAATAGTTTTTATTTAAAATATAATAATAATAAATGTTATTACAAATATTTAATAATATTTTTATTTTTAAAAAAGAAAACAAATTTAATGTTATTTTTATAAATTGTATTTTTTTAGATTAGTGTGAGAAACCCTTATGATAGAATTCCACCATGGGGAAGAGCTGATCTTATCAATAGGGAATTTAACACAACCACACACCATAGTTTGAACATTGAACCTTTGAAGAAAAGCCAAACCTCAAACCATTACACTTCTCCAAGACTTTATAAATTGTATTGTTATTGTAGACATCAAATCGTAGCCACTTGACATCCACTCATCATCAAATCATTGCCATTCATTTTATGTAATATATATATTAGTTATCCATCCAATTTTGGCCACTCATTTAACATATTCATGTCACCCACTCATTTAATATATTCATGTCACTTATCAAATCCCAATCACAACCCTTCATTATGTTTTAATCTCGATCATTCGTTGGTGTCGTCAAAACCCTAACCTGATCAAGGTCAATCATAAATGAAATTCACTTTGGTAAATAGAAAATATGGAAAAAAAAGATCGATCATCCATCATCATCTCGTGAGCCCTAACATTCTGTCATTTCACTTCTCGTGAGGCAGAAGGTTTAGATTCAGATTTTCGCAACTTGCTTGGTTTTTTTTGTCTTCGTATCGGTCTGGATTCGGTCTTCAATTCTATGCAGATTGCTTACTTTTTCAGTCTTCTTTTGTCAGGCCATTAAAGGAGTATCGAAAACAAGTGTGGATGGGTTGGCAATGAGACGATAAGGACATGTACACTGAGACATTCGATACGAAAAGTAAAGGACATAAAGACATGGACCTTTCTTCTGTCAGACAACTTGGCAAGCTGTTAAATCGATATAACATCTAGAGCAAACATCGTATCTGGTACAAGTTACCAATGTTTAAATTTAATTGCGTTAATGGAAGGAAATAACATCTGAAGCAAAAAAGCGTATCTGGTACAAGTTACAGGTAGGAGGTAAATTACGTTAACGGAAGGAAAAGAATATCATCTTAACCTTCAATACGTCGGTCAAATAATTTTTTCTGACTTCGGTATTTTGTTTTATTCATAGCTAGTTGTTCATGTTTCTGCATGAGGAGGTCCTCTTCAGTCCTTTAAGGTTTTAGAACTTAAGCTTTCTGGTAAGGAGAGCTCTTAAACTAATAAGCTCTACCGACATCTATAAAGGTTTGTATAGGTTGAGTCTATTCGATCCAGATGCTATGTCATCACTATGACAAATATGGTCGCATGTTTATTGTCTGGAGTAGACAGAATTTAACGTGTAGGCCGTATTCCGTATTTTTCACTCTAGGCAGTGCTCGAAATTAAAGGTAGAGTAAATTTGTCGACTGACAAAATTTATTAATAAAAAAATTCTCATATAATTTGCTTATATATTTTAACATTTATAATTGATAATAACAATGTGTTATTTAAGACACTCGCAATTAGATGTTTGATGCAGGTTAAAACTTAGGGTAAGGTGAGGAAAGGAAAAGCTTCTTTGGGGGTCTTATATGTTTTTATAACATGTATAAAAAATTGAAAGCATTATTTCAAGATTTATCCTATTTTAATTTATATTAAGTAAAAATATCCACTACAAGTTAACTTTCATTTAAATTATCATCTTGTAAAATATTTGATCAATGTTAATAAGTTTTATATATTTAAGCCTAATCATATATATAAAATGTACGTACAAATGTAGACCATAAATCAAACCCAAAATAATGTCTTGTATATCATTAGAAAATTAAACTAGATTTGATGCCATGATAAATCGGATAACCGTAAATTCGATCACCGTATTCTACAAGTGTGCATAGTTAATGCCGGTAGCTGCAGTTCGGCAAGTGGGCAGAAAACCTAATGTGACGCATGTTAGAGAAACCCTAATGCGGTGCATGTCAGAGGATAAGCATGTCAGAGGATAAGCCTTATCCTCCCTTTCGCCCGACTATAAAAGACGAAGTGGTCTTTCAGAAAACACATCGAGGAAGTGAGGAAGAGCAAAAGAAATCTGAGGAAAGGTATTGAGCATAGCAGAGGAGTCAGAGCAGCAGTCTCCAAAAAACTCCTCCTGTGGTTATCCTGCAATATTGCTTGCAAATGTCTTTATAAAATCTTACATTGTAAAACTACATCTTGTAGTCTGTTTGAATCAATAAAGTCTATCTTTTGTTTTACAAGTTTTATCTCATTCTTCCTCAGATTCTATTTGCACCAGTTCGATGTAATTGTTTCCCTATGTGCCCCAAGTGAGGCGCACCATTTTCATGCATCCCAAGTGAGGCGCACTCTCGTCGTGCACCCAAGCCCGGGTGCACTCCTCCCTGGTTGCGCCCAAGCCAAGGCGCAACCCTTCGTTGCACCAAGACCGGGCGCAACAGCCAAGTGCACCCAAGGCCGAGTGCACTCCCCCTTTGCGCCCCATCTTAGGCGCAACTGCCAAGTGTGCCCAAGACCGGGCGCACTCCCAGCCTGCGCCCCATCTCAAGTGCACTCCCCAAGTGTGCCCCATCTCGGGCGCACTCTCCCCTTGCACCCTATATTTTGCGCAACCACCTATTGCGCCAGACCCCTTGGTGCATTCGAACCTTGCACCAGACCCTTAGTGCAAGCAAATATTGCATCAAAAATTCTCTCAAATTGGTATCAGAGCCAAAGCCTACCTGTGGATGATAAGAAGCAATGGCTTCTAGTGGCAACTCGTTGCAGTTGCAGATCTCGTGGTTCAACAACAAAAATTATGATTACTGGAGCATCCAGATGAGGATCTTGTTCGAGTCACAAGAGCTATGGGACCTGGTCGAGAATGGCCATGCAGAGCCAGTAGATGCAACAACGTTGAGCGCACTCTCCTGAGCAGATTCAAATTTTCTAAAGGAGAATCGAAAGGACCAAAAGACATTATTTTACATAATGTAGGCGGTTGAGGAGACAATCTTCCCATGAATAGCAGTAGCAACCAAATCGAAGGAGGCCTAGGAAATCTTGGCGAACTCCTACCAGGGCATCAACAAAGTGAAGTTAGTGCGATTACAAATGCTGAGAGAGTTTGAGAACTTGCAAATGAGCGAGTTGAAGTCCATAAGCGACTTCCTCACCTGGACAATGGATGTCATCAACCAGATGCGATTGAATGGGGAGAACGTGATGAATCAAAGGATTATGGAGAAGATGCTGAGGAGCCTACCAGTAAGATTTGACTTAGTGGTGATAGCAATCGAAGAATTGAGGGATTTGACATCCATCTTCATGGATGAGCTCATGGGTTCTCTATAAACACATGAATAGAGGCTGAGTCGCTCAACATAGTCCTCATTGGAATAAGCGTTCAAAGTGCAGGTCTCAGTTCAATATAGTAGTAGATAAAAATCCCACCAAGGAGCCTCAGGTTCTCAAGGAGGAAGAGGTAGAGGCAAGCGTGGGAAAGGAAACAAGCAATGAGGAAGGTCAAACTCCAATGATGGAGAGATCGGTTGCAACTTCCATCAGCAAGGAGGAAGAGGCAACAACAAAAACCAACAAGGAGGATCTTATCAAAGAAAGAATAAATAAAAAATCCAATGTTATTACTACAAGAATTTTGATCACTATATTTCTAAGTGCAGAAAGAAGATGGCCAAAGATAACCAACAACAAGCGCACTACATAGATGAGCCTGATAATGGAGAGTGTAGATATGCTAGTGGAAATGTGTTGTTAACTTACAGTATTAAGGAGGAGATCTAGAAGAATATCTAGTATCTTGATAGTGGTTTCATAAACCACATGAAGGGGAACAAAGAGATGTTCTCACAATTGGATGAAATAGTCCAGTTTGAGGTAAAAATTAGGAACAACAACAAAGTTCCTGTGATGGGGAAAGGAAAAATCTTCATTCATACTAGGCAAAGTAAAAGGAAGCAGATCACCAATATCTATTATGTGCCTGGTTTGAAGCATAATTTGTTAAGCATTGGACAACTTGTGCAGAAGGGGTGCACTATTCAATTCAAGGATGGACTTTGCACCATAAAAGCTAAGGAGCATACGCATATTGCAACTGTGTCCATTACTAAAAACAAGATGTTTCCACTACAGATTTAGAATGAATCTCTGATGTCTTTTAGTGTAGTTGTGAAGGATGCTACCTGGTTGTGGCATCTCAGATTCGGTCACCTGAGCTTCAGCGACCTGAACTTGCTGCACAAGAAGCAGATGGTGAAGGGTTTACACCTTATTGAGAAACCAAATCAAGTTTGTGAGGGTTTCTTAGTCGGAAAGTAGCATAGAGATGCATTCCCTGTAGGACAGTCTTGGAGAGCTTCACATCCATTGGAGTTGGTACATTTCAACATTTGCGGTCTAATACAGACCATCATATTTGTCGATAACAAATATTTTTTGACTTTCATTGATGACTTTAGTCAGAGGACATGGGTATATCCCATCAAATAAAATTCATAGGCATTCAAAAAATTCAAGGAGTTCAAGGCTCTGGTTGAAAAATAGAACGACTAACAAGTGAAGACTCTCAGGACAAATGGAGGAGGTGAGTATATCTCCAATGAATTCCAAAAATTTTGCAAGAAAACTAGAATTCATAGGCAACTTACTGCTAGATACACACTGCAGTAAAATTTTGTAGTTGAGAGGAAGAACATAACCATTATGGATATGGCACAAAGTATGCTGAAGGCAAAGAACTTACCTCATGAGTTCTAGGTAGAAGCTGTAAGTTGTGCAATCTATCTGCTAAATAGGTGTCCCACAAAGAGTGTGAAGGATAAAATTCCTCAGGAGTCATGGAGCAACTAGAATCCAAGCGTTGCTCATTTCAGAGTTTTTGGGTGCATAGCATATGCACATGTCCCAGATGAGAAGAGGAAGAAGCTGGATGACAAAGCTAAGAAATGCATCTTCACTAGATATAGTGAAGAGTCGAAGGCATATAGGTTATATAATCCAGTGACAAAGAAAATTATTATCAGTCGAGATGCGAAGGTCCTATAGGATGAATCCTAGAACTGGAAATCAAAGACTAGTCAACCAGAACCAACAATCATTGAGTCTTAGGACGTAGAAGAAGAACGAGTGCATCAACCTGCAGCTTCAAGTAGCAACTCTGGAGCTAGCAGCAACACCACCTCATCATCACAAACGCCTCAAATTGCAAGTATAATCTCCAACTTGAGGACACCCATGAAGACGAGGAGCTTGCAAGACATCTATGAGGTAACCCAACTTCAAGAAGAAGAACATTCTGACTTTGCTTTATTTTTTGAGTGTGATCCAATTTTATTTGAAGAAGCAATTCAAAATAAAAAATGGGTGAAGGCGATGGATGAGGAAATTGAGGCCATAGAGAAAAACAAGACATGGTAGTTGAGTTATCTCCTAGTAGGGAAGAAGACCATTGGGGTCAAGTGGGTATACAAAACTAAGTTTAATGCCCAAGGTGAAGTTGATCGGCACAAGGTCAGATTGGTGGCAAAAGGCTAAAACCAAAAGTCAGGCATTTACCATCATGAGATGTACGCACCTATAGCTCGACTTGACACAGTTAGAATGATCTTGGCATTGGCAACCCATAAAGGTTGGAATGTGTACCCGATGGATGTCAAGTCTACATTCCTAAATGGAGTGTTGGAAGAAGAGGTCTATATAAACCAGCCACCAGGCTATGAGTTGGAAGGACAAGAAGGTAAAGTCATGAAGCTGAAGAAGGCCTTGTATGGGTTGAAGCAAGCATCCAGGGCTTGGTATAGTCAGATTGATGCTTACTTTCGGGAGAATGGGTTCATGAAATGCCCATATGAGCACATCCTATACCTGAAGCAAAAACTAGAAGGTGAGATGATAATTGTTTACTTGTATGTAGACGATCTGATCTACACTAGAAAAAACAACGAGTTGTTTGACTATTTTAGAATAGCCATGAAGAAAGAGTTCGAGATGATGAACTTAGGGCTGATGAAATACTTTCTAAGTATTTAAGTTGTCCAATCTGCATATGGCATCTTCATTTCTCAGGGTAAGTATGCAAAGGATTTCTTAAAGCAATTTAAAATGGAGGACAACAAACCTGCCATAACACCTATTGCCACAGGTTTGAAGCTGAGAAAGATGGATTCTAGTAGAAATGTTGATCCCACCTTGTTTAAGAGGTTAGTTGGCAGTCTCATGTACTTCACTACAACTAGAACCAATCTGATTTTTGGAGTGAGCCTGATCAGTAGATTTATGGAGACTCTGAAGGACATGCATTGGCAAGCAGGCAAAAGGATTTTGTGCTATGTAAATGGGACATGAAACCATGGAATTTTCTATGCCAGAAAAGACCAAATGGAACTGGTTGGCTACACAAATAACGATTGGGATGGAAGCACTGATGATCGAAAGAGCACTTTCGACTATGCTTTCCATATTGGATCGGGAGCAGTTTCATGGTCGTCCAAGAAGCAACCGATAGTTGTGTTGTCCACTACAGAGGCAAAGTATGTTGCCGCGACATCATCCACATGCCAAGCAGTATGGCTACAAAGAATATTGGGTGAGCTTAATCATCCACCAAAAATGGTGACAACCATTTCCTGTAATAACAATTATGCCATAGCACTGTCCAAGGATCTAGTGTTTCATGGCAGGATGAAGCATATTGATATCTACTACCACTTTATTAGAGAGCTAGTGAAAACTAAGGAAATTATGTTACTGTTTTGCAGGTCAAAATAATAGGTAGTTGAAAGAGGAAGACTTCAACAGGCTCAAGGAAATGTTGGGCATCAAAGTATTTGTGAAATTTGGTTTAAAGGAGGGTGTTAGAAAATTAAACCAGATTTGACGCCCTGACAGATCGAATAACCGCAAATCTGATTGTCGTATTCTATAAGTGTGTGCAGTTAATGCCGATAGCTGTAGTTTGGTGAGTGGGCAAAAACCCTAATGTGATGCATGTCAGAGAAAACCTAATGCGACACATGTTAGAGGATAAGCATGTCAGAGGATAAGCCTTATCCTCCCTTCTACTTGGCTATAAAATGTAGAGTGGTCTTTCAGAAAACATATCGAGGAAGTGAGGAAGAGCAGAAGAAATCCAAGGAAAGTTGTTGAGCAGAGCAGAGGAGTCGGAGCAATAGTCTCCAGGAAACTCCTCCTATGGTTATCCTGCAATCTTGCTTGCAGATGTCTCTATAAAATATTGCATTGTAAAACTACATCTTGTAGTCTATTTGAATCAATAAAGTTTGTCTTTTGTTTTACAAGTTTTATCTCATTCTTCCTCAGATTCTATTTGCATCAATTCGATGTAATTGTTTCCCTATGCGCCCCAAGTGAGGTGCACCATTTTCATGCGCTCCAAGTGAGGCGCACTCTCGCCGTGCACCCAAACCCTGGTGCACTCCTCCCTGGTTGTGTCCAAGCCAAGGTCCAAGACCAGGCACAACAACCAAGTGTGCTTAAGGTCAGACACACTCCCCTTTTGTGCCCCATCTTGGGTGTAACTACCAAATACACCCAATACTGGGTGCATTCGTTTGTTGCACCCAAGACAAGGTGCAACTACCAAGTGCACCCAAGACCGAGCACACTCCTAGCCTGTGCCCCATCTCAAGCGCACTCCCCAAGTGCACCCCATCTCAGGCACAGTCTCCCCTTGCGCCAAATATTTGGCATAGCCACCTATTACGGTAGACCCCTTGGCACATCCGAACCTTGCGCTAGACCCTTGGCATAAGCAAATATTGCATCGAAAATTCTCTCATATATAGCTCTATTGGAAAAAGAGACTCTTTGGTCTCTGGTGATTCAACATTGCATGAAAGCAAAAGATTCGGCTGATTTTTGATTAAATATCCCCACCTTCACTTTCCTTTAAATTATTTTAAACATTACATTAGTCTCTCTGAGTTTGTCCTCTTCGCTAAGGTCAAACGAGAACAACTAGATTTTTAATAGGGCAACCACAGATTACAGAATTCCTCAACCAGGCATCACATAAACTTGAAGATTATTGTATATGAACCACATATAGATTACTGATATGGATCCCTCCTTGGAGGTTGAGTTAGTTTAGTGATCATGGCCTCACTGGTCGTGGTACAAGATTCTTCATGTTTGCCTCTCTTTTTGGTTGGGGTTTCTCGACAATAAATTCAACATCTACTTGTTTGAATTTAGTTAATTTATCTTTGGGTAAATTTGTACAAGACAACAGAGGACATGCACAGAAAATGTTGAGATTGTATAAGACAACACATATCAGGCACAAAAAATGCTAAGACGTCTGATAATGTACCAAAATGCCCACTCACTACCCTGTAAGGAAGAAATATTACTAACAATTGATTTGACAACAATAGCATCTTAATTTGCAAAGATTAGTCTGCAAAGTGGATCATCCAAAAATTTCGTGTTTGCCAAGTTTTAGCCGTGATATGTATAAAAGTAGGGTTGATATTTCCTTCTTAGTGGGCAACACTCTACACCGTTTTCAATAGGCGGCGCCAAGTGCCCTTCCAACATGATGCCGCTTTTATGTCACCATTGAGAAAGGGAATAAACGTGGGCATGGAAAATTTTCAACGTGCGACGCCAAGTACCCTTCCAACATGAGGCCGCTTTTATCTCACCATTGGGAAAATGAATAAACATCGACATAGTTGAGGTGAACCCATTTTCGATATTTTGATAGTGGTGGCCTAAGAATAATGTCATTTAAAATATAATATCTTATGATATCAATTTAATTTCTAAAATTTTAGACTCTCAAGGGATGCTTAAAACTTGCCAAGAAACATATACATAGTATTTAAGTTGTTATAATATTATTATATAGTCATGATATAATAAAAGTAGGGTCCATCTTACTCCATATAACTAGTTTTAATAAATGTTAGACTAATGTTATAATTAAAAATATTTGAAAGCTAACTTAGGAAGTATATACATGACAACGATAATTTATCATCATTAAATAAAAATAATATTAAATTTGTATTATATAACTGACAATATTTATATTATTAAATAAGTTAGGAGCTACTACGAGCTAGGAGTAAGTAAAAAGTAGAAAGTGTGAGTAGGAAATAGGAAGCAAAGTGTGAAGGAATGAGTGCTACTTCTTCTTGGTCTAAATCCTTAGAGAAACTCAAGAGTTAATGGAATCATCTAAAAAAATCTATGTAACATGAAAACAAGTCATTTTTAAGAGTCCTTACTAGAAGTAAGGTTACCTTAGGTTTTATTTTTAAATAATTTGAAAAAATTATATTAGAATAATGATCATTTACAAGTTGGGATGAGACTTCTCCTAGTCTTAGCCAAAGATAACACATGTTTACAATAGTAAAAGAAGATTTGTGTTGGAGACAAATCTCCTAAACCATATATCTGCAATGATTGTTCACTTGTTTACAACTGTAAAAGAAGATCTACATTGGAGTCGAATCTCCTAAACCATATTTCTACAATGGTTGTCCAAATTAGCTAAACGTTGGATTTGCTCACCAACCTTCCTAATCATCTCATTCTCAATAGTTGTGTCACTGTGCCACTGAAACCCTACCTCCTTCTAAGTACCTATCTTAGCTAGGAAGTTTACCACTTTATTTATATCTCTACTCTCATAAACTGGAATCACATCATCTAATTCCTTCAACAAATCCGTAATTTGAATGATAAGAATCCTCAACCTCCATATCTTCAAAGTAAATTTCCTCATGCAATCCAAAGCTCCTACCATTATTTGAGAATCTGATTCTAGGATTATCCTCCTGTACCCTTGTTTTACTGCTCAAATAAATGCATATTTGATATCTAAGGCTTTCACTTCATTGTTTGTGGCCCTTCCTAGACATTGCAATTCCAAATAGAGCATTATCCCAACATGATTCTGACAAACCATTCCAATTCCAATAGTACATGAATTACCTTTTGTAGCTCGATCAATATTAATTTTAATCTAACTTTTGGGGATGGTTTCCAACTAGCTTTGTCCTACCCCTCTTGCACTTCAACTTCCTTCTCCATTATCCCTATAATAGCCTGAGATTCCTCTTTAGCATGCACTGCCATAATCTTTGTGACTTTGTTCCAAATGACCTATCAAAATCCATCTAAATATGAAAAGGTTTCTCTAAAAATTTCACCATTTCTCTCCAACCACACTTACCACCAAATGAATTTTAATCCAAGCTCCCAACTGATATGAAGAGCTTTAGATTTAAATCTACCCCTCTTCCATATTTCCCAAATATTAGTTTGATTCAAATCACCATTAACTCAAATTTTATAAGATAAAAACCATCTCTCCTAGATCTGGTACGTGAATGGGCACTCAAAAATCAAGTGGTCAAATGTTTTCTCACTCTTGTAGCATAAAACACATTGATATGGACCAATAATTCTCCTACGTTTGATATTATCAAAAGTAAGAATTCTATTATGCATGATTTTTCTTGGACTTCTAAATATTTCTCCAATCCTCAACTTGATATTCATGTGGAGGAGGCTTTAAAATGATCTTATCATATCCATCCTTCACGGTGTATACACCAAGTCTCCCATATCCCCAAGCTAATTCATCATCCTTATCTCTACCTGTGAGAAATCTTTCTACCAAGATTTTAGTCATGATGGGTGTCAATTCTATAGGAATTGAAATTGGCCGCTCATACAACTTCTTAAATTGCTTAAAATTATAATCCCCCAGTTGACTAGTGTTGAAATAACATTCAATTTTAACCCAACCCCTAGTTTCCATGGTTGTTTTTATTGGTTGCAGTTCTAGGAATTCAACAATGATAGGTGGGTATTGATCCCATGAATATTTCCAAAATCATGTCTTCTACCCTCTTCTCACTTTCCAAAATAATCCATATTTCACTACCTGAGATCCTAAATTTAGAGCTTGTCGCACTAAGGACCCATTACCACCCAAAGGAAAACAATCAACCTCATTTGGATTTACCTATCCCAAATATTTACTAGTTAAAAATATACTGAATAAATAAGTTGGTTGGGAAATCTACCTCCAGTAAAGCTTTCTAGCCAAAGATTCATTATCTAACTTTGATCTCCTTAGTCTCAACCCTCATTTTACCTTGGGTTGGCTTACTTTCTCCCAACCTGCTAAGGCCCATTTTCTCTCTCCTTTTACTCCTCAAAAAAATTTTCTAGCCATCTTGTCCAACTCTTTTCATATGGTATGTGGGGCATAAAGGATAGAAAATTTAAATTGGCATGGCCTGAATGACTGAATGCAAAAAGGTTAATCTACCCCCATAGCTTAACCAATTGAGGGACCAATGATTGATTATTTAATTTATATAATCTAAAATATTCCTCGAGATATCTATTTTCAATTTTTTTAAAATGCAAAAGGACCCCCAAGTAGACCACTGGGAGAGAAGTCCTTGTGAATCCCAAGATCTCTAAATTATGTCCTAAAGTCTTTGATCAAGATTAACAAATACCACTTTGGATTTTTTATCATTGATGACTTGGTTCGTAGCCCTAATGTAGACATTAAGTGTATCTCTAATCATTCTTGATTCCCTAAAGTTGGCCACTCCCACCAATCCTATGTCATCCATAAATTGTAGGTGAATCAAAAATTTCTCACCCATCTTGATATCTGATAGAAAACCTTGTTGTCTTCTCCTCAAGATGACTCTTCCCAAATCTTCAATCAATATGAGAAAAAGATCAGGGGAACAAGAATAGACGAAGACCTTAAGTAGCTCCAAATAGTTATGATGGAAGACCCTTAATTAACACTGAGTATGTCAAAGTTGATACATGAATCATGACCCATTTTATCCAATCCTAAGAGAAACCAAAGGCTACCATCATCTTTGATAATAATCTCTACTCCACCCTATCATAAGCCTTTGATATATCCAAGTTTATGTACATTCCCCTATTACCAGATTTTTGCGTTGATTGGATTACCTCCTAAGCTAGAACGACACCATCCAAGATATGCCTACCCTCTACAAAACTTCCTTGCTTTGAAGTGATAATGCTATGTAGAAGAGGTTTTATCCGCCCAACCATTACCTTTGTGATTATTTTATATATGACATTGCATAAGGCAATAGGTCTATAATTTGAAATATGGACACCTTCCTCCCATTTTGAAATTAAGGTAATGAAAGTACAATAAAATGCTTTAAGTATTCTTTTACTACCTTTAGAATCCTCTATAACAACCATTACATCCTCCTCCAAGTTTTCATGGAAGTCCTAAAAAACTCAATTGGAAAGCCACATGGACCTGGAGATTTTTCGGTGCTCATTCCAAAGACTACTTTCTTCAGTTCCTCTCTAAAATGGGTTTAAGTAGGGCCTAATTTTCTTCTTCAGAGATAATAGAGGGTATAACAACAAGAACTTCTTTTTGAGCCTCTTCATCTTGCACCATACTTAAATGATTTAGAAAAATAATCCATTGAATGGAAATGCATACCTGGAATTGTATCAAATAAGTATGCATTCTCATATTGAAGAGCTTCCATGTTGTTTGTCTATCTCCTAGCACATGCAACCCGATGGAAAATTTTGGTATTTTTATCACCTTCTAATAACCAAGTGGTTATTGCTCTCTGTTTCTAGTAGATCTCCTCTTGGTTGTCAATGTTATCAACCTTTTTACGTAATGCATCATCCTCTTCTTTGATTTGTTCTGTAATTGTTCTTTCCCTTAAGTATTTTTGAACCTCATCCCATCTGGCCATTAATATAGCTCTTTGGACCTATAAGTCTATCTTGTTAGCTCATCTCCATTGTTTCAGTTGATTCTTGACATAATGAAGCTTCTTGTGGAAACTAAATTTTCTTGTCCCATATGCTAGACGACCCTCTTCCCACCACTATGGAATTTTATTTCGAAGTTCCTCTTTTTGTAACCAAAATTTATCAAATTTGAATGGTTTGTGATGCTGCATTATCTTGATCTCTCCTTCTAACAAAATCGGAAAGTGATATGAAATTGGACCCTCCAAAATATGAAATTTTATATTCCATTTCACAAATGCCTCATCTGAAACCAAAAAATGATCTAACTTCACCTTCCTGCTATGTGGATCCCTCCGCTTATTAGTCCAAGTGTATTTGGTTCTAGGGCATTTAATATTTACAAAGTGTAATGCATGGACTTGGGAAATAATAAATTGATCCCCTGGATCTAAAATTAGGGTTCCCCCTTCCTAATATCTAGAGGATAATTTAGCATTAAAATCCCCAGAAATAATTGAGTCTAACTCCTCTCTTGAGACTCTCATGTTATACACTACTTTCCATTGATGCATCTGACCATCTAGGTTTTAAGCCCCATACAATTTTATGATTAAAACCTACTCAGATATCACATTGTTCCTAAAATGCGATGTGAGGGCACCCATCCAAGCTATATGTTCTATTGTCATCCATTCAAGAGAGTTCTAAAAAGTAACTATCCCCCTTGAGGACCTTTGGGTAGCCACTTCCATATGACCAACACCCCTCCAAATTCTGTTTACTATTTTACACATAAGATCCAATGATATTTTTGTCTTATGGATAAGCAAAAAATATATTTACATTTTTCGAAGTGTATTCAAACATCATATTGATGGGTTGTATTTTTTAAACCCCTAACATTCCATTATTGTATAATCATTGATTACCTTGAGAGCAATAAAAATCTATTGGCCTCACTGATCCTCCAGTGATCATTTTTTCTCCTTGAATTTCTATCAATTCCGTATTTGATTTTCTACCCACTCCTTGAGAGCTGATATTTTTTTATCTCTTTTCCACCTGGGTTATCCAAAAAGTTGGTCTTTCTATATTATTTTTTGCTATACCCACGATGAAATACTTAATTATCAGCTACTCTTGCTTATGCACTATCAATACCCCTACAATATTTGATTGCGGTAACTCATTGTTCTCAATCACTTGCTCTAGAATGGGAGGAGGTGAAAGAGAAGCTTGAACACAGTTGTTATTGTTTTTATTATTCCTATCTACTCCTTCCATGAATTGTTCTTCTTTCTGGTCCACTAGTGTCTTAAATATCTCGTACTTATTGGAGGGCTTGATTTGGGTTTGCTCTTTACCATGTTTTTTATTTTACCTTCTCCTTAATTTATGTTTTTTAAAACCGTCTCCTTGTGCTTTTTTACCCTGAGAAATATTGGTTGTTTCTTTATTGATTTTTGACTTACCCTCCTTAGGAAGATTTGACATTTCCATAGGAGCCTCTATTTTTATGTTCATATTATTTTAGCAGGATTGAACCAAATACCCATATTTGTGGTAAAATCTGCACCTCAAGGGTAATGCCTCATAATCCAGTTGTGGAATCTAAGATAGTCCTGCAAGTTTGAGTTCAAAATCTGCTGGAAAAGGCTATATAAGATACATTTCCATGCATAATCATGCATAAACAAATGTGTTTCCTTATGTCTTTGTAAATATCCAAATGTCTTCCAAGGGAATTTTCGATAATTTCTAATACCTTCTCACTCCAAAAATCCATTGGAAGTGCATACAAATGGATCCAAACTAGGACAGTAGTGGGTTAAATTCGAGGATAAAATCCTACTGTCTAGGGCTGAACAAATAATCTTGTCAAACCATGATTCCTCTTTTTTGATTTGGAATACCTATTTCTATTGGAAAGTGAAGAAAAACTAATAATAAAATATCCATTACTGATAAACCACAAAGAATACTCACCAAGAGGCTCTCATTTTTTCCAGACCTAAGAATACAAAAAATTTAGGATAGGAAAAATACCCATGAAGTTACATCTAAAATCATGATTGAATCTATATAAAATTGTTTCTTCTACCATCCTTTTCTCAATGGCAATATTTGGCCTTGATTATGACTATGGCAAGAATCCATTAACTTATTGAGATATTGACCTATTTCAAGCAGTTGTAAATAGTATTTTTAATGAATTTTTGTGTGCTTCTTAAATCCTTTAATAAATCTACAAAAGAACTATGTCTCTCTAAAAGAGGATCCAGAGGTGTCCCCATTGGGCCCTCCTAAAGCAACAATCTTATCTTCGATTCCACATCAACCAAAAATATCTTCGGCTACCCAATTGATGCCCTCATAAGGTTACCTTAGTTAGAAGTAAGGATTCCCTAGTTGGAAGTAAGGATGCCCTATTTGTGAGTTTGGATACCCTAGTTTAACAATAAGAGCAAAAGTGAATCTATCGAAAACCTTATCTATGTAGCAAATACTACAATATAAATGATTATCAAGGATGGGATGATCAATAATGATATAAGGATTTTTAAAACCAATAGGTTAATATGTAAGTTCTATAGATACCAACTTGGTTTTTCTAAGACTAAAAAATAGATCAAGTAGAAATGCACACTGAATTGAAATTACTCCATGGATTTTCTTCCAAAATATTTTTCCTCATCATATTCTTTAGTTAGAAAAAGGTGGATAAAATAATGGGTAGAGAACCTTGGTTTAGGGGTAAATATGCATTATATTTAAGACTATGGAGTGAATTATTTTTGTGGAGAAAAATAATTTTAAATGAATTTTGATGTGGACTATACTTTTTGGACACCCTTATCAACTCATCAATAAGGAACTTTACAAGAATGTTGGTAATACTCTAGAAAAGTTCATCTAGAAGGGAGTAACTTTAAGGATAGAAGACATGTTGTTGTTGTATTGTCTAGATTTTAAAATTGATTCATATCATTTTTATAAATACATTTTTGGGTTAACCTCTTATGCATAACCCTACTTAATCCTTCATGGACACTAATAAGCATAGCCTCCACATAGACCATTTATGAGCACACATCCTTTGCAAGTTTCACTCCACCTTCAACCACTAGTGAGCACACACTCATAGCAGGTATTGCTTCATTTTTGGTCACTAGCAAGCACACACCCATAGAGGGTATTGCTCCACACACTTGTTCTCATCAATGAGCATTACACCCTTACAAGATAGATTCATGGTTGCTAGAAAGCATTGATCCATCTTAGGCCACTTGGGAGCACACATCCTTATTGGGTAATGCTACACCCCTATAGGATAGCTTCATGGCCACCAACGAGAATTGCTCCACCATAATCCATTTGTGAACACACATCCTTACCAAGTTCTACTTATTTGTCTCATATTTTTCATGTATTTATATTAATTTAAACACATTAATCTCTCTAGATATATGCTAATTTAAATATGTATTTATAATCTATATCATCTCTTTACTTTCTTTGAAATTTTGGTGACTTTCTCCTTCCTCTTCTTTCTTCTATTTTTTCTTTATTTTTCTACTTTTTTCTCCTGTCATAGATTCATGACCCATCCATATGGGAAACACATTTGCTCTTTTATGAATTTGTGGTTGCTCTTTATAGGGTATGAATTCGACCAAAGAATTATTTTTCTCTCATTTTCCTTTTCTTCAGCCACATTTTCTTGTCTACATCTAGTCATTTAATAATTAGTTAAGTTTATTTATTATGCAATTCATTCATCATGCATTCATTAGTTAGTTTCATTCACCATATATTTATTAGTTTAGTCCATTAATTTACATTTATTAGTTCATCCATTCATCATATTTTTATTCAATTCATTCACCTATTTTTTATTTTCATATTTATTTATCCAATCATGCATAGTAAATTAAACAAACACATAACCACACACATAATAAACAACAAAGAAACAAGGTATGTATTATTCAAAAATGAGAGTACATGTAAGTCAATGTGTTGGTGTGCCACAATGAAAACTTGGTACACTTGACCATATCTTAGCCTAGGGAAGCATACCACACTCAAAATTGGTATGTCATCCCAATCCCTGCCCTATCTTTGTGAGCTCATGTCCTCTACTCCACCTATTAGAGGTGGTCCTGATGCATACATGTTCATGGATCATGAATTGATCTATGTCCAAGACTATGATCTACTCCTGGATAATAGTGAGGATGATGGATGCACCCTCTAATTTTCTAGAACCACCTAGAAGTATATCATCTAGTAGAAGGTCTCCAACTACATCGATTTCTATAGGTCCTCTCTCACCATCTGTAGCTTCTCCTACAGTATCTAGATACCCTAGTCCTATTGGTCACTAGTGATCATGGACATCCCCTCTACCTGAGCCTACTACTACTCTTGCTCCAACTATTCCATATTCATATTGAGATTCTCTACCTCAACCCATGACATGTT
Organism: Wollemia nobilis; assembly: GCA_028583015.1. Taxonomy (NCBI): domain Eukaryota; kingdom Viridiplantae; phylum Streptophyta; class Pinopsida; order Araucariales; family Araucariaceae; genus Wollemia; species Wollemia nobilis. The sequence continues at coordinate 3,037,683 of JAQPPZ010001050.1, forward strand.
TTTCTTAACTACCATCGTATATTTATCTCTCATTTCTTGATATCACTCTATTATGATGATGTTTAGAGCACCTAATAGCCCCTCTAGTATCTTGGCCCTATCCTCTTGAATTAGGTCCATCTCCCTTTCCATGTAAGGCATCCTTACCCACATATCCTCCACTTTCTTGGTCAAGTAATCCTGACCCATCATCTCACTTGGTCTATCCCCAATAGTAATGAGGAAACTCCTAATACCCCTACCCTTATTTTTTCCATGATAATGATAGTCATCCCATTGAATCTCACTATTTGAACCCAAAACTCTATGTAACACTATCTAGGTTGATCTACATGCCTCTATCATCACTCAGTGGTCCACTAGGTTGCCTCTCAAAGTGCTAAATGTATACCTTAGCCCATGATCTAATGCTTCTAGATTTGCACCAATGGTGAGATCCTCGAGGAACTATACCCTTGAACCATCAACTATACTTGAAGACCATCCTAACATCATAAAATTTTGGGTTGACGTACAAGGGATCATCCAAGTCCTCCTCTATGAACTTCACCATGTTAGGGTCCCCTCTAACCCTTGATGGGTTCCTTTGAATCTACATGTACCAAAATTCTAATTAGTCTGAAACTTACTATAAGATGCCAAACTATCTCCATTATTGATCAAACTAGAAGATCTCTATATTATTCTGGTTGATAGCCACCCACCTAATCCTCTATACCCGAGCCAACTCATACCCCTACTTTCCCACCCAAGATGTTGATTTCATGGTCACCAAATAATCATACAGTATCGTAGCTCGTTTGTCACCCACCTCCCAAATGGTAGGATACTAGTGTATGTCCTTTGCACACACTCAAAGTGTTGAGCCCAATGAAATATTGTTGGCTTCTCTAGGTTGGTTGATGGCCTTGGCAATGCATGTGGTCTTTGAATGACCATGTGCTTGCAACACCATACATAGAGCAACATAGTGCATATAATACTTGTGTGTTTCTTATACATCACATTGTATAATATCCTATACAAATAGGCCAACATATATAAGTCCCATATAAACCTAACCTATTGGTGTCACATGTATGTTATCACTCCTACTAGTACCCATGGCAAGTTCTGCCTACTCATGTGGTATACCAAGAGCCTAGCTACCATTACATAATTTATTATCCTAAGTGCTCCAATTCCATATCAATGTGGCATCTCATTGACATGGATACTACTCTAATGGATATCATGTGTCAGGTCCCTCGAAAATATTTGTAATGATACCTAAGGTACCTACGCTCTATATAATGCTCTCCCCCTAATGGGGATCCTTAAGATTTGCTACACATCCTTTAGTGTGATTCGATAGCTAAAATACATAATAATCGAGGTACCACCTCTCATTGAGTATCATTAGTAGTGCTCTATCATACTCAACCCAGTGCATCTATGTTAGATGTAGCAGGTCCATAGCCTACAAAACATCCTTGTCTATCACTGTGAGCTCCATCACAACATCCTCTAGTATTTTTGGATGCCTCACATCATCATAATAAAAAAAAAAATAAAAATCATAAAATTATAAAACACACATAAGGTAAGCCTTTTTCTTCTTCTCTCTCTCTCTCTCTCTCTCTCTCTCTCTCTTCTATAATTTCATAACCTGTTCTTATAGTAGGTAGAACCACGTATTTTTAACCTATAATTTTAGAGTGTGAATTCGTTTGTTGTTGATTTCTCGACCAAATTTGTAGTTGAACCCCAAATTTGTGTTGAGGTTCACATGATGACTTCTGCAAAAGCATTCACAATTTTAAAAATTCAAAAAATGCATAAAATTATAATCTAACCTAGTCTAGAGGTTAGGTCTAAGTGCATACCCATCCTTGATTCACTGTTGTGCCAACCTCACCTCTCATAATGGCTAAACATTCTGTTGTAAGTGCCATCTCTCAGTTTCCTCCAGATCTATTTTTTCCTCCTCGAGGGTGAAAATAAATTCATTTTCACCCTTCCCTCCCATTTTATTTTCTCTTTTCTCTCTTCTCTTTCTCTTTTTCTTCTTCATTTTTTTTGTGTCTACCATTTCGAGTTTCTTCAAGAATTTTGCATTTTTTTCTAAAACTCAAAGGGGCACCCTGGCCTTGGAGGCATTAATGTCATCATTGCCTTGTAAAACATGCAAAAATTCAAAGTGTTTGGAATGAAACAAATTTTGCACCTTCTTTCTGCCTAAACCTCACACCCATTTTAGTGTTCATCATTTTTAGTCTATAGGTGTCTACAATTTTTTTTGATATATTTATTATACCATACATGCATCAAAGAGGGGAAAAAATATAGACATGTAAAATTGACCCATCTAAATGACTCAATTTTCCCTTAGATTCTTAGAAAGCCACCAAAAATTGCTAACTACAATTTTTGACCTTTCCATCCCTTAGATCAACCTTCTTTCCTAGCCTTGCCAAACTTGTAGTCATACAAGAATAGGTATGAATTAGGTCAATGCCACGCAATTCCATCAGACCTCAAATGGTTAGTTTCATGGATTTACGATCATCTTACATTGATCGTAGACTCAGTATTTTAGGGTTTTCCCCTCAAAACCCTAGTCTTGAGTCACCTTTTTTTACATTTTGGATCCAAACCAAGTTTTTAGTGTTTTCATTTTCTCGCCCAATATGTCCATATGTTTTATAAATAGAAGGTTTGGAATCCCTTTTTGAACCCAAGTGAATGTTCTCTCAAATGCTCTATTGTTGTTTTCTTGTGATCTTGTCTTCTTCCTTTTATGTGTGATCATTGACATAGTTTCTTTGGGTGAACAAGTGGAGGAGCTTATAATGAAAGAATATGTGTGAGTATTATATTCAACTCCATCCATAGAGAAGAGGGATAGACTCACTATTTTGGTTGTTTCCTTTCACTATTTTCAATTTTCTCTTTTGCTTCCATCTTAGCTAGTTAAATTATTTTGCATCATTAGTCTTTTATTTCATTTATTTCAGTTACATAGGTTTCCTTTGCATCCTTTGTTTTTAATAGAAGAGACTTTAGTTTCTTTGTTTGTTATATTTAGATTTGTATAATAGACTTTAGTTTCTTTGTTTGTTATATTTAGATTAGTATTCAACATATTATTGTTTTATTCTTGTTTCATACTAGATTACAAATTTCATTTCTGTTAATCATTACTATATTTAGATTGATCAGTTATTTTATTAGCAAAGGTTTTGTATTACATTTTCATCATTCATTTTTTAATAGAGTAGACTTAAAATTCATTTTTTGTTGCATTTAGATCAGTGTTAAACATATTGTTGTGTTCATGTTATTGCATCCTAAATCACAAATCAAAATTTTTAGTTAATCATTTACATTACCATCTAGGTCATTTTATGCATTGTTTTAGTTGTATTTTGCACATAGGTGTTCATTCTTCTTCTCTTATATTTCTTTTATGTTATTAGTATATTCATCTATTTATCATTAAATTACATTCTCACTCCCAAAAAAAAAATTCTTCTATTACGAATTCATGACCCGTTCATACAAGGCACAAATTCAATGAAACCCTTTGTTTTGTCACCCCTAACACTATTATCTTATTATCATCATGAATTTGTGATTACCCATTATATAACGTGAATTTGGTTGCAAGGATTTGGGGGTAATATTTTACTCCCAAAACCCTCATTTTTTCTTGTGCATGTTTGTTTTCTATTTTTGTTGCCTCCTTTTTGTTTGAATTTCTATCATTTATTGCATTTTGTTCTATTTTCCAAACCCTAATTCTATTTTTTTTTGTGTTTCATATTATACAATTTTGCTTTAGCATTTTGATATTTTTCATTTTGTTCATCCTACATTCTACTACATTTTGTTCTGCTTCTAAAAACCCTCATTTTGTTTATCTTCCATTCCTATGCATTCTATGTACTTATTTTCAAATGTCAACTCTTGCTTCTTATTTTGAATGGTTAGCTAAAAATACCTAGGGTGATTGAGTGTTGCACCTCCAAGCTTAATATAAAAGTGGCCTAAGCAAGCCCCCAAACTCTAACCATTATTTTTCTAGGTTTTTTTTGTTGTTTTATAGGTTTGTTCAAATTTATTGTCTAGAATTTCAAGGTGTGAATTTGGATTCACGGTTGTAGAATCTAGAGTGTTAATTTATCTAGAGTCAACCATCAGATCAATTAGGTGTTCTGTTAGATTTTTTAGGCTATTTGCTATATGTTTGCATTGATTTTTTATTTTCTATCATTGGATAAAATAAAATAAACGTAGGACTTAATCATATTTTTAGTAGATTAATTAAAAGGAATTAAAATTTCACTTTTACCTCACAAAGAAGAGAAATTATTTTGCTTGAATCTTTAGGCATCAAACAAAAATAACATATAGTCTGCATTTAGGCCAGTCTTGTTTGTGCATTCTCTTGGAAATTTGCTTAAAAAAAAAAGTTTTACTTTCATAAAAATTTAAGAGTAGTCTTCATTTAAATCGAGAATCATTTTAGGATAGCATTTTGTTTTGCTTGTATTATTGTTTTCCTTGCAGTTGTTTACTGCATTTCTTTACTTACTAGAGTTTGAATTGTAGTCAAGGCCACACTTAGGTGCATTATTAAAAAATAAATCAAACCTTCCATCCCATACTTAAAGCAAGTATTAAAACCACTCCAAGTGAACCCTTCTATCCCCCATGCCCATCTAGCATAGAGAAACAATAGCCTCGTAATTACCTTGCTTCCAAAAAAATCCATTGAAAATCGTCTATGCTAGTTATTTTTTCCCTCTACTTTAATGCGTTTTAGGAAGACCAAGAATAAATATGTTAGGACTCGAGTAAATTTCATTTTTTTAAATGAGTAAAGGCTTGTATTATGGGAATAAGAAAAGAATCATGAAAATATTGGAAATTTGTAAATACAACCAAGGTTTTGACTTAGAGAATGAAAAAATAGATTATGAATACAAAAGAATTAGTAAAAATGTTGATATTTATAGCAAATTAGACATATAATTATAAAATGAATTATCAATGTATAAAAATTTGCTATTTTTTTATTTAAATGTTTTTGTTTTTAAAACATGAACATCAAATTTTTTATAATTGTTGTTTAATAGATTTGCAACATAACTAGAAGCACTTTATTTATTTATTTATTTATATATATATATATATATATATAGAGAGAGAGAGAATGATATGATGAAAACATTTAATTTATTTTTAGTATACATAAACTTATAATAAATTTTATTTAAAATTTTTATTATTACTATTTGGTTAGTCATCTAAACCCCTATGACCAACGCATAGGGCTACGAAGTCTCCTCCCAACCATGAACTCTCGTAAAGCTAAGAGCTATACTTATTAATAGAGAATTTAACATACAACCACCACACACCCACCCTCTCACACACTCGCCCATGCCACAATTTGAAACTTATATCTTGAAGAAGAGCTAAAGCCCAAAACGTTGCACCGTCCTCTTGGGACAATCAATTTTATGTAAACATTAAGATTAATATATAAAAGATTGATAAAATTTTAAATACCCCTTTATATAGATGGATGAAGTGTGATAGTATTTCCTTTAAGAAATAAATTTAATAATAGTTTTAATTTAAAATATAATAATAATATTTTTTTTTCAAAAGTCCCAAGGGGGATAGTGCAATGGTTCGGGTTTTGGTTCTTCTTCTGGAGGTCCCAGGTTCAAACTGCGATGTGGGCAAGTGTGTGAGGGGGTGGGTGTATGGTGGTTGGGTGTTAAATTACTTATTGATAAGCATACCTCTTGGGAGGAGACTTCTCAGCCTTGTGCATTGGTATTAGGGGTTTCTCATACTAACCAAATAAAAAATAAAATAAAATAAAATAATAATAATTTTTTAAAAAATATTTAAATATTTTTTTCATTTTTATATTTTTTAAAGAAGAAAATAATTTTTTTTTATATTGATAAAAAAAGGGGTTGAAGGGCCCTATCCTTTACACAGAGCTCAAAATATGTACAAGAAAAAAACAAGAGAAGATCATACAAATGCAAGATAGCCCTATCTTAGTAAAACAAACAAACTTGGGCTAAACCTATTGATGGAGAAGCTGAAATAATATTCCTCCCACTATCCTTCTATTTAACATGGCTGATGTAGTGCTTAATGCTTTACATAACTGATAAATAAATTGTTGACAATAATGTAATTTAGTATGCTTCTACTTTTCTCTGCCCTCTTTATCTGTTGGTTTCATTATATGACCAGACCTTGAAATGATCAGATTTAATTGTCATATTTGCCAATTTATCAATAGCTTTGTTTCCCTCTCTATAAATATGTTTAACTTGACTTTCTTCTAGGTTTCCCAAGATAATAGTCCCTCTCTATAAATATGTTTAACTTGACTGTCTTCTAGGTTTCCAAGATAATCGTCGCATATCGCATCTATAATTATTTGGAAAATGTTAGAATTATTTAACTCTTTTTTGAAGGGAAGTTAGAAAAAAAATAAATTTAATGTTATTGTATTGTTTTTTTTAGTGTGGAGAAATCCTTATGACAGAATTCCATCATGACCTCTTCTAAGTGGGAAAATTGAGCTTATCAATAATGAATTTATCCGCCCATGTAGAGGAGTTGGAGAGCAAGTGGGTAGTTAAACCTCTCTAGTTGCTGAGAGGCCCAGCTTGCGGATATGTTATGTAATGGTTCCCTGGTGGTCATAGTCTGTTTACCCCTTGTGGCCACCACCAAAAAAAAAAATAATAATGAATTTAACACACAATTCCATCATTACCTCTTATAAGGGGAGAGTTGAGCTTATCAATAAGAAATTTAACACAAGCACACAAAAAAAAAAAATCCAAACCCCTAACCGTTACACTATCCACCCAGACTTTATAAATTGTATTGTTATTATCTTACTTGTGTGTAATATACATAAATAATTTTGTTATATTTTTATATGTTAGATATGTAACATAGTTTTTATTAAAATAATAATTCAAAATAACTTTATCAAAGAAATTAAAAATAAAATATAAATGATTTATAAATCTTATATTATTATATTAAAAAAATAAAACAAATCCACGCAGCAATGACGAAAAGCAGACCTGAATAGAAAGTGAATAATAATGTAATGTTCATAAAATATTAATATTTAAAAAACTTAATTTTTTTAATTAAATAAATCTTTAGAAAAAAATATTAATTATTAAAATTTTAAAAATCAGTAATTAATTATAAAAATATCATTATTTAATTATTTTTAATTCACATACTACAATTCAACAGAGGACAGGCACAAAAAAACGTTGAGATTGTATAAGACAACACATGACACGCACAAAAAACGTTGAGACGTCTGATTATGTACCAAAACGTCCACTCACTGCCGTGTAAGGATGAAAGATAATTAACAATTGATTTGACAACAATAGCATCTTAATTTGCAAAGATTAGTCTGCAAAGCGGATGCGAAAATTTCGCGTTGCCAAGTTTCAGCCGTGATATATATAAAAGTAGAGTTGATATTTCCTTCTTAGTTGGCAGCACTCTACAACGTTTTCAACGCGCGGCGCCAAGTGCCCTTCCAACATGCGGCCGCTTTTATGTCACCATTGAGAAAGGGAATAAATGTGGTCGTCGAACGCGCGCGGCGTCAAGTGCCCTTGTAACATGAGGCCGCTTTTATCTCACCATTGAGAAAGAGAATAAACGTGGGCGTAGTTGAGGTGAATCCATTTTTGATATTTTGATAGAGGTGGCCTAAAAGCCATTAAATAAAATAAAATTTAATGTTTATGATTGATGAATATTGCTTTGGTATTGTTCAAAATTTAGGTTTAATATATTTTAATGGTTATCTAACTTTTATAATTCTAATAAGAATTCAAGTGATTCAACTAAAATATTTACTCTAAGACAGACTTAGTAAGAAAATTGTTAAACAACATATGCATAATATTCAAGTTGTTATAATACTATTATATAGCCATGATATAATAAAAGTAGGTTCATCTTACTCCCACACAACTAGTTTTAATGAATGTTAGACTAATGCTATAATTAAAAATGTTTGAAAACTAACTATGGAAGTATGTAAATGATAACCATCATTTATCATTAAATAAAAATAATATTAATTTTGTATTATATAATTGATGATATTTATATTATTAAATGAGTTACGAGCTACTATAATCTAGGAGTAAGTAGGAAGCAGAAACTATGAGTAGGAAATAGGAAGCAAAGTGTGAAGGAGTGAGTGCTACTTCTTCTTGTTCTAAATCCTTAGAGAAACTCAAAAACTAATGGAATTATATGAAGAAAATCTAGGTAGCGTGGAAAAAAGTCATTTTTAAGAGTCCTCACTAGAAGTAAGGCTGCCTTAATTAGAATTAAGGATTCCCTAGTTAAAATTAAGGATGCCCTATTTGTGTGTTTGGATACCATAGTTAACAATAAGAGGAAGAGTGAATCTATTGAAAACTTTATCTATGTAGCAAATACTACAATAGAAGTGATTATCAAGGATGGGGTGATCAATGATGATATAAGGTTTTAAAAAACCAATGGGTTAATATGTCAGTTCCATAGATGCCAACTTGGTTTTTTTAAGACTAAGAAATAGATCAAGTGGAAATGCACATTGAATTGAAATTACTCCATGACTTTTATTCCAAATGATTTTTCCTCATTATATTCTCTAGTTAAAAAAGGGGGGATAAAATAATGGATAGATAACCTTGCTTTAGGGGAAAATATGCATTATATTAAGACTATTTAGTGAATTATTTTTGTGGAGACAAATAATTTTAAACGAATTTTGATGTGGATTACACTTTTTGGACATCCTTATCAACTCATAAATAAGAAACTTTTCAAGACTATTGACAATACTCTAGATAAGTTAATCTAGGAGGAAGCAACTTTAAGGATAGAAGACATGCTGTATACACTTGAATATGTGTTGTCATGAATATTTTAAAAACCTTACCATAGTTTATTAAGATAAAAAAAGAATCAAGAGAATGAGGTCAATAATTGGATTATAATGACATTGCATTTTGATGTCATAAATATCATGAAACTGGACACAAGGTAAGAGATTACAAAGTAAAAGTGATGGAGAAAGATATGGACATTTTTGGGCTTAAGATAAAGTTCAATATAAATAGGGGTATCATATGATAGGATAAAGAAGGTGTGAACAAATATGGGGAGGTAAATTTTAATGCAAAGGAAGATGTTGAGGTAAGTTTTAAAGAAAATGAGATGAAGGAGATCAATGGTACTCTAGATAAATCATCTTCATTTTTCTCAAATAACATATAATATTCTCTTTGCATAAAAAAAAAAAAGTAGTATAGAGTGTATTTATTGCACTTTAGGTTTTCAAGAGCAACACAATAAAGAAAAATATATGGATGATATTCCAAGGAATTTAGGGTATCTAGGGAAGCATAAGAAATTAATGACTATGGAGTATCATCCATGCACTTGAGGTTTTTTTAGGGCAGCATAGATAATGAAGTGTTTACCTAGCAATTCCTTGCATTTCAAATTCTTAAAGGCAGCATAAATATTTAGAACAATATGGAAAAATGGAAGGGATCAATGAAGATAAGAGTGTTGGTGAGAATGTAAAAATGAGAGGAAGACCATCAAAGAATGAAAAAGAGAAAAAAAACTCAAAGGGATATCAATTTGATAATTCAAATAAAAATATCGCATGTGTAGTAGGGATGATATGAAAATAATATAAAATTAAAAATAAAAAAACCCATTAGTAAAATAAAATGTGGTGATGATAAAAATGATATAATGGAATATTAGGGATATGAATAAGAATCCTAAAAGAAGTTTTTTAAGAAATTAATAGGTTTTTATAGTCCTCAATTTATTTTAATATAAAAGTAAAAATTAAGTAGTGAGGAATCTAAGGATGATTTTAAAAAGATTTGGAATATGGGTTAGAATCTAGAAATTTCATCTACAGGTTTCTTCTATAGGGGCTTTAGGGGTATTACAACAATATGGGATAAACGCAAATGGGGTGGGTAGTGTTTAAAAGTAAAAAGTAATTTAATCACTAGATTATTTTGTGGAAAAGAGTAAAGCATCAATGTTGGGGTTATAAATGTATATGCTTCAACTATAGTTACTCCTAAAAATATTGACAGAACCTTTGTCAAACACAATGATGATTCATAATTATGATCTACAGATTCTTTGGGGTGAGTTCAACACTATTCTATCTAACATTATAATTGAGGTTGGTCTAAATTGATGTACGCTTTTGCTTCATATGTTGATCCAAGTGGCCTTTAGGATGTTAGTCCTTCAAATTTTTAATACGCATGTGATAATAGATGCATTAGATAATTTTGTATAGTATAAATACTAGACATTTTCTTCTTATCACACATTATTACAAATAAAGCATAATTTCTCTTTAGATATTTTATTGCAAATATTTAGAGCATATACCCATTCTTTTGACCTGTGATTTTTCCAATAATGGCAATCCAAAGCCATTTTGCTTCTAGTCTATCTGGCTCCAAGACCTCAATTTCTTTTAGATGCTTATGCTATGGTGGGATGAAGTAAAATTTGAAGGATTATATATGTACATGTTTGTTCAAAATATAAAATATTTAAAGAAGTGAATACATATTTAGAATGCCAAACATTTTGCTAAATTTTTAAAGAAAAGAAATAGATTTAATCCAAGCTCAAAATTTTACTAAATATAGTAGAAATCAATGGAATGGTTTAGGACTCTTATGTGAAAGAGAAACAATTATTTTTTTATTACCATAATGCTTAAAAAAATGAGGAGTCATATTGGTTTCAAAAATATAGGGGAAAATGATTTAAGGAAGGAGATATAAATACAAAATGATTTCATTCTCTTGTAAAAATAGAATAATTTTTCTGCAAATAGAAGAAATATTGATGAATAACAAAATATGAGGAAGCAAGAAAATAATTATTTCAATTTTTTTCTTACAAATATCAAGAAAGATAAGGAGGCACAATAGAAGGTTTTACAATATATTCCATCATTTATCACACAAGGACAAAATATTAACAAGGCACATAGGCCTAATGAGATTCCTACAATGTATTTTCAAATATTCAGGTATTTTTTAAAGTGTGATATAATAGTTGTAGTGGAAGAGGACCAAAAAAGAAAAGCTATAATAAGTTAGATCAATGATTTTATTACATTGGTTTCCAATAAATATGAGACCATTTTTATATAATTTCTATCTGATAAGAAGATCTTTAAGGGCGGTTTGTAACAACCATTAAAAACCTTGAAGGGTAGTTGTTTAGTCATTGTCTATGAGGGTGTCACAAAAATTCTACATCATATGACTGGTTAAAAATTGTCCTCTTAGTTCTAAGAGAACTACCCTCTTAGACCTACGAGGGCAGTTTTAAACCGCCTTCTTATGGGTCTAAGAGAGTGGTTTTAAATTTCCCTCTTAGATTTGATCTAAGAGGGTGGTTTAAAACCACACTCTTCTTCTTACATTAAAAAATATAAAATTGTTTAAACTAGTTGATGGATAGAACCACGATCTGAGTAGTCACTACAGTCATGGTGAGCCGGTTCTCTTGTTAGTAAAAGAATTGATTGGAAAAAAAAGAGTACACAAAGAGCAATCTGAGCACCCATGTTTGAAATGTCATTGTGGGCTTCATCATATCATCAGTCATTGGTACTATTAGTGCCACTTGCTCTATGGGTGATTGATCATGCACATCTTCCATTTATTCAATTATTTTTTTGCTTTTGTCCTTGTTCACTTCCATGCCCACTAGACCTACAAATCATAGTGAAAAATCTAATACAAAAAAAATAAATTATTATATAGAAGAACTGCATGAAACAATATTATATTTTTTAAATGATGGATATGGGTATCGTTATTTGTCAATTCCACCCTATTTTTTAAGGTCCTTGTATCCTCCGTCAATTCATCGGATGACTACACTCCACAAGAAGCAGTTAATCTGAGAAATATGAGGTTGATTAGATTAGCTTCCTCTAATAAATAAACTTATACAAAATATCAAGAAAGGTGAAATTTGGCCATATTAACCGCAAGGCTGCAAGAAAAAGTTTAAAAATAGTTGTTTTGCATCAATTTCATCTAAAAAATTAAATAAAAAGTAAGCATAATGACAATATATGTGAATAAAAAGATCATGCAAAAGGCCACCTTCACAAAAATTATAGGTCAATTATTCTGAAGATTGAGTGTAAGTACATCATGAGTTTCATTGTCATTTGTAAGATATCCTATCTAAAAAAAATCAACATAGAACATAGTAATGATGAGAAAGGCACAAGTCAATACCCTATAAAAATTATATAGTTTCCTTATGGAAGCTTCAAGTGAATCTCTCATGGTAAATCACAAAACCAATAAAAAAAGGTCGTACCTGGTAGCCTATGAAGACATCAGTTTTCAAAATGAATTAAAATTACACTTGATGATTATTGTTACTACAAAAATAGATAAGGTGTTAGTGATTTCTATGTATGGATGCAACGTAATGTAATTTCCAATGGAACTAAATAAAATATAGGTGAAAAATAAATTTTGACAGTTGACACCATTGAGGGAAAATATTGATTTATAAAAATAAAATACACCACAAACCCTCAAAGTAAAAAAAAATTATTATCATTACCTCTACTATATTATGTCAAATTTTTCCATTGGTACACATATTCCATAGCTTTTATTGAATTCCTTATGTTAATACACTTAAATTTCTTATCTACTCACTTTCCTTACATTTTACCTGCACACAACCTAGATATAATTAATATATACTACAATTTATTTCTTTTTCTAGTTTCAAAAACTAACCTTATCACTGTATAGAATATCTTAGGTACCAAGCCATTCAAAGGTATTATTAGATTACCTGCAATGATCCATTCTGCAGAACATATCGAGACTTATAAAATCCTTAAGGTTAATCAATGGTGGAAAATAAAATACAATCAATCTATAGACTGAGGAAGTCATTTTGATAAATAATTTACTTAAGGAATCTAAGTTTGTGCTAGACACCTCTGGTTCTGGAGGAGGTAAATGATGTGGAGCCAAAAATTGCTCATGCTAAATTCTCAATTCTCATTCATTACACTTGGAAAAATTTACAAAAATGGCAGCAATTTGCCAAATAAACTTCTTTATTTTGAAAGATAGTTTATTTATTTTTTATATTACAGTATTTCCAACTCTGGAAGAAAAAAACCCAAACAGGTCCACAATGGCCCTCTTGCCTTCACGTCTGCAACACTATCTCAACAGTTTTTTGACCCCTTATGCATGCCTTTGCTTCCCCTTTTAAAATCTCTAGCGTGACTCTCCGTTTCCCTTTTTTGACCCTTTGTTTCATTTCTCGTGCCTCTTCGTTGTCTTGGATTTCAAAATGTCTTTCTTTTCGACTCTTGATCTTCATCTGCTTTCATTACACCTTGGTGCCACGTGCTGTTCAGTGCTGCCACTGTAGACTCTATTCGCCTATCAACCAATGATGACGTTCGGTATACCCACCGCTCGATAATTTCCTCTGTAACGGCCCCTATAACCGCCTGCATTTTTTTTTATTTTTTTTTATCGCGAAAATGCGACATGTCGCAATATCGTGACACTTTTTTTTCTTTGCCAACATGTCGCGATATCGCGACACTTTTTCCTTCTTCCTCTTTCTCTTCTCTTGTAGTCGCGATAATGCGACATGTCACGATATCGCGACACCTTTTCTCTCTTGCTCTTGCTCTTGCTCTTCTCTTTTAGTCACGATAATGTGACATGTCGCGATATCGTGACACTTTTTCTCTCTTGTGACTTCTCTCGTCTTTTGGTCACAAAAATGCGACATGTCGCGATATCACGAAAATTTTCCTCCCTTGCGTCTTCTCTCGTCCTTTGGTCACGAAAATGCGACATGTCACGATATCGTGACACTTTTTCTCCCTTGTGCCTTCTCTCGTCCTTTGGTCACGAAAATGCGACATGTCGCGATATCGTGACACTTTTCCTCACTTGCGCCTTCTCTCTTCCTCTGGTCACGAAAATGCGACATGTCACGATATTGCAACACTTTTCTCCTTTGCGCCTTCTCTCGTCTTCTGGTCACAAAAATGCGACATGTCACGATATCGCGACACTTTTCTCTCTTGCGCCTTCTCTCATCTTCTGGTCATGAAAATGCGACATGTCACGATATCGTAACACTTTTCTCTCTCTCGCCTTCTCTCATATTTACGTCACAAAAATACGACATGTCGCGATATCGCGACACTTTTTCTTCTTTGCCGACATGTCGTGATATCGCAAAACTTTTTATTCTTTGTGGTATTTTGCCTTTTTTTTTATGCTCTTGCATCAGACAACCGAGGTGGATTGAGAAGTGACCTTCACTTATGTACTGTTCTGTCACCTTCTTTTTAACTAGGGTTGTACAAGCTCTCCAAGCTTCAACAAAATCTGGGTCTATAGGGTACAAACCCTTAAGTTCTTCAAACTCCACAACTTCCATTCTCATTATTGTCAGCAAAATATTTTCATCCATCTCCTTCAATGGCTTCAACTTATGGCGCACTCCACCTTTCGTCAAAGAGTAAGTATTCGCGTGCCCATCATACATCGCACATCTGTCAAATTTCCATGGCCTCACCAACAACACATGGCAAGAATCCATAGGAAAAATATCACACAGGACCTCATATTGGAATCTCCCAATATTGAACTTGACTAAGGACTGTTCACTGACCAATGCCCTATGGTCCTTCTGCAACCATGAAATCCGATATGGATGCGGGTGTCTCCTCCTCTCTAGCTATAACTTAGTAACCATTTCTTCAGAGACCAAGTTATCAGTACTACCATTATCTATAATAACATTACAGACCTTACCTAAACATTTGTACCTTATGCGAAATAGGCTCCTCCTCTAGTCTGGTCCTTTCTCCTCATTCAACAAGGTTCTCCTTGTGACCATAACTTCTCTCTCTACCTCCTTAGAATTTTCTGATTCAGCACCTTCATCTACTACAACAGCTCTGGCATGACCCTCAGGTCTCCTATTCATCCTCTCTTGGTGTTGGGGACACTCATATGCCCGATGTCCCTCTTCTCCACAATGGAAACAGGTTCCACGAAATCCTCCTCTTCCATATCTACCTCTTCCTCTTTGGTAACCATTGTTTTGATTACGGGATCTGTAATCATTATCTCCCTTCTGATCCTGATTGCTGCTAGCTTCTTCTTTCTTCTCATCTCGTCCTCCATCTATTCTTCCACCAGTTATTTCTCCATGACCTCTTCCTTTCTGCTTACCCTCAAACCTTTTGTTCAGCTTCTCTTCAAATTTTAGAGCAAACTGGTAAGCATCCTCAATGGTGGTTATTCTGACCAAACTGAGTTCTTCTTGGATATTCATTCTTAACCCATTTATGTAATGAGCTACTTTCTCCTTACTATCCTCTGAATGTCCAGTTCTGATTGAGATCTGGTAAAACTCCTATGTATATTCTTGGACAGATTTGCTTGATTGTCTCAGGCTCTGTATTTTCCTCAACAAATCCAATTCGTAATATGCAGGAATAAACTACCTCTTCAAATTCTCTACCATTCGATCCTATCTGGTTATATTTTCCTTTCCTCTCCTATTTATTTCTAGCTGCACTTCTTTCCACCATATGCTAGCATGGCCTTTCAACTTTGTTTTTGCCAATTTGATCCGATCTGGATCTACAACCTCCTCATACTCAAAATATTCCTCCAAATCATTGATCCAATCAATCAAATCCTTTGGATTGATATTCCTAGAATACGTGGAGACATCAAACTTTGGCTTCTTCCCGATTTGAGATATGGCCCTAACTAATCTAGCTTCTACAGGATCCATTGCTTCTTCTTCATCCGATGGATCATCAACCTCCCAAGCTTCATCTTCACTATGGTCTTCTCTCCTTGGCTCAACCCCTATTTGCAACTCCTCTTCCAGGGCTTGCACTTGCCTCTGCAAAGCTCTGAAATCTTCTTCAGGTACCACATGTCTCCCACCACCAAGGTTTCTTCGTGGAGGCATTTTTCCTCACTCTCTTCTTACAAACCTTAACCATAGATCCTAGTGTAAACTGCCTCACGTCTGATGATATTTTTACACACTCAGGAACCCTATGCTCTTCCACAAATCTTGGTGCAAACTGCCTCACTTTCGGTGATCTGCTCACACACTCAGGAACTTTCACTCTTCCATAGATCCTGGTGCAAACTACCTCACTTTCGACGATCTGCTCACACACTTAGGAACTCCCGCTTTGATACCACTTGATGGGGAGCCAAAAAATTGCTCATGCCAAATTCTCAATTCTCATTCATTACACTTGGAAAAATTTACAAAAATGGCAGCAATCTGCCAAATAAACTCCTTTATTCCGAAAGATAGTTTATTTTTTTTTTATATTACAGCATTTCCAACTCTAGAAGAAAACAACCCAAACAGGTCCAGAATGGCCCTCTTGCCTTCACGTCTGCAACACTGTCTCGTAGTTTTTTGACCCCTTGTGCATGCCTTTGCTTCCCCTTTTAAAATCTCTGGTGTGACTCTTCGTTTCCCTTTTCTGACCCTTCATTTCATTTCCCATGCCTCTTCGTTGTCTTGGCTTTCGAAACGTCTTTCTTTCTAACTCTTGATCTTTGTCTGCTTTCATTGCACCTTGGTGCCACGTGCTATTCAGTGTTGCCACTGTAGAATCTATCTGCCTGTCAACCAATGATGATGTTCGGTATACCCACCGCTCGATAATTTCCTCTGTAACGGCCCCTGTAATTGCCTATATATTTTTTCCTTTTGTTTTGTCGCGAAAATGCGACATGTCGTGATATCGCAATACTTTTTCTTCTTTGCCAACATGTCGTGATATCGCGACACTTTTTTCTTCTTCCTCTTTCTCTTCTCTTGTAGTCGTGATAATGCGACATGTCACGATATCGTGACACCTTTTCCCTCTTGCTCTTCCTCTTCTCTTTTAGTCACGATAATGCGACATGTCGTGATATCGCGACACTTTTTCTCTCATGTGCCTTCTCTCGTATTTTGGTCACAAAAATGTGACATGTCGCGATATCACGACACTTTTCCTCCCTTGCGCCTTCTCTCGTCCTTTGGTCACGAAAATGCGACATGTCGCAATATCGTGACACTTTTTCTCCCTTGCACCTTCTCTCGTCCTTTGGTCACAAAAATGCGACATGTCGTGATATCACGATACTTTTCCTCCCTTGCGTCTTCTCTCGTCCTTTGGTCACGAAAATGCGACATATTGCGATATCGCGATACTTTTCTCCTTTGCGCCTTCTCTCGTATTTTGGTCGCGAAAATGCGACATATCACGATATCGCGACACTTTTCTCTCTTGTACCTTCTCTCGTCTTTTGGTCGCGAAAATGCGACATGTTGCGATATCGCGACACTTTTCTCTCTCTCGCATTCTCTCATATTTACGTCACAAAAATGCGACATGTTGCGACACTTTTTCTTCTTTGCCGACATGTCGTGATATTGCGACACTTTTTCTTCTTTGTGGTATTTTGCCTTTCGTTGGATGCTCCTGCATCAGTAAATAACTTCTCCCATGATGTTGAGAAGGATTTGTAGGGCCATGGAATTATGTAACTTTTCTACTTTTATAGATACACAAACAAAATTTCAACTTAGCACCCTTAATATACTTAAATGACACTATAAATAAAAATAGATGATAAAAGAACATGGTTGAAATTCAACATAAAATTCCAAGCCAAAATGTATCCATTTCAAAAGACAATGTTACAATAGACACATGTCATAGCACTATGATAACAAAAATAATAACTAGAGGATAGCAATAGAAAGGGGGTAATACACATTTCTAAAAATATTTGTAGTTTGATAATTTACATAGGATAAAAATATGCTACAAATCATATCAGAGTAAGATGCAATCATACTTTTTAAAACCTCACTCTAGAACCTTACCATTATTGTTTTTCAAAGCATTATTAACTAATCCAATGAATAAAGGATAACTAATTTAAAAATATTATACTATAGAGAAACAAGTAGGAAGACTGTTTCAACATACCTTGCACATGTAGAAACCATCTCCTCTTTTGTGAAACTATCTTCTTGAGTACCTATGTCATGGAGATACAAGCAATCTAGATTGTTGCAAGGCTAAAATTTGAAAGCAAAAGATAACCACAGAGCAAAAAAAATTATTGCAAGAAGTAAAATAAATAAACAAGTTTACTAAATATCAAATAAATTTCTAACTAAATGAATACACTCTAACAAACAAGCACCATGAGCATGACAATTCATAACAAAATAAATAAATTGCAACAAACACCATGGCAATTCACAACAAACACCATGGTAAATGAATATACTCCAAAAAACGAGAACCATGAACATGGCAATTATATAATTTAATAATTGTAATCATATTTTTTAACAACTGAATTTGTGAGTATCAAACTATCATTGTACACATTAAACAAAAACATGCATAGATCAATTGCATTTTACAATAATCTAGGTAGTTTTAATGAATGGCTATTGTCATTATATGCTTATTCATGTTCATAGTCCCTACATGTAGCTTTAGGTAAATAGTCAACTAACATTTGCGGTCAAAACTTAAAAGTTTCAAGAGTGGTCACTATAACTTGCAGTAACTTAAATCAACCCAATAGTTCTTGTGTCAAAAGCAAATTATTTTAGTGATGCATGTTCTGAAATGATTCTCTATTTTGACACACAACTATGGTTTCCACATTCTTTAGATGTATAACAGGATACATGGTGTACTATATTGAAACCCAAGTGCAACTGTAATAATCAGATAAGGGTAATAGGGTATGAATAGTTATGTTTGTAAACAAGAGTCAAAGCATTCTTCATCATGGTGCTTTCAAAAAGAATGACAAGATAGAGTTTTGTCATGAACACTTTTCTTAATCTTAAGGTAATTATTATATAGAAAATAGGGTTCAACAAACCCCCTATGAATAAGATAATTTTTTATTCTGATATCCAAAAGTATGACACATTTCAAGATAAGCAATTCAGAGACTTTTTAAAATTCTACCAAGTCAAAATATCATTGAACAAAGCAAATTTATGCTTCCAATCGAAGGCTTCAACTTTATACATTGTTTAGTCCCACAAACAATCTAGATACTACCTTAGAATAGGGTAGTGTGAACCAAAAAAATGATTCATAACATGGTAGGGTTTTCTACTAAATCCAAAAAATGTTTCATAGTAGAGTATGATAAAGTAGCTACAACCCGAGTAATGCTTCATAACAGTGTGAGGTATGTCAATCACAACCAGAATAATGCTTATAAATAGGGTATGGCATGTCTATCAGAACTAGATTAATGCTTCAAAATATGATATAACATATCCTTTTCCACCTAGGGAAAGCTTCAAAACTGGGTATGATTATTAAATCATTTCCAATCAATTGAGTATATTAAGAAGAACATGGTTTAACAATTGCAACTAATTTAAAATTAAAAATGAGTAGAATACCTTTAAAACATAAAAGGGGTTATCCATTTAATGGCTATGCAGGTTTTTGTACCTAAAAACCAGAATATGGCTTTCATTTGATGTTATTCCCTTCTTTATTCATTGGTAGGAAAGTAATTCATACTAGCTAGAATTTCAGAAATACAACTTAGATAGGAGAGTAAAGCATGCATTCCATTTTTCTATGTGAAATGAAGACCCAAAAAAAAATTATTCAAACCCACAATTTTATTTTCCTTTGTCTTCATTTCAAATAAGAAAAGACACCCAATTCATTCCACAACCATTCCATGTCAGGCTCTAACAATTTTAACATAGGCAACTACTAAATAAAAAATATTTTTCACAAATGAAAGGAAGACTTGACCTAGTATGAAAACTTTTATTATGTCCTACCTCTAGTCCTATTTTTGTTAGCTCCAACCAGAGAATGTGTGTGTGTGTGTCCCTTTTTCTTACTTTTTTTGAAAATATAAAGCTTAATATTTATGCAAGGCAATCACTTAAGCTCCATGTCTTCAAGAAAAGGAACTGGATGCGATGAAGGTAATGTAAATTATATATACTAGTATAATAGGTAATTTTGGTAGGATAATTTACAAATTTTATAATTTTAATGCGAAAAGCATCCTTTATATAGGCGAGAGTGTTAGTGAATTTAAAAAAAATAAGTAATATTATTATCAATGTACGGTGAACCGACCCTTAAAAAAATGTTGACATCTAGGGTCCCCATTTTAGCCAATTCCAATTTTAAAAATCCAAATATTTGCCTAATTGGTGAATATTGTACATTGTGCATAACCCTAGGTCCACCACAATCAAAGCATTTATCCCTAGGTCTTGGGTGACTTTTCTGCTTTTGTCCTTCTATTTTTACTGCCAATGGAGGTTTGGAATGATCTTGTAGTTGTGGTCTACTATCCCTGTTGTTGTGATTGTTAGGATCATGGTTCTTCCCTCTAAACCTTTTCCTAAACTTCCATTTTTTTTGGTCATTTATTTTGAACTCTTGTTTGCATATTCACTTTCCTATTTCATGAATGCTACACTATTTCTTTTTTGTATTACCTCTTTGTCTTGGTCAGATGACCTTTCATAGTCAAAGTAAGGCTTAAGATATATTTTAGCTTTCCTGGCCAGGTCATATGCCTTCTAAAGGGTATTGGGTTCTCGCATGTTCACCTCATACCCTATTCTAGGTTATGCTCCTAGAATGAATTTATGAATTTTTATTTTCTCATTGTATACAGGTACACATTTCACTAGCTTGACAATTTTTTTGTAATATACCTCCACCACCTTATTCTCTTGTTTAATATTGATGAATTTCTTAAATTTATTGGTATAAAAATGTTTGGTAATGAATCCTTATTTAAAAGCTACTACAAATAATTCCTATTTCAGATAAACTACTACTTTAATTTATTTTTCCCCATTGAAGTTTCCCACCAATCCAAGCCAACACCCTATAGGTGTAGAGTGGCATAAAACATTTGGGTACTAGTGGAATAGTTCTTCATGTTACAGAAAGTCTTTATATCCTTCAACCAGACTTCGGATTTATAAACATCTTCCTCTCCATTGAACTTGAAATATTTTAGGTTTTTCATATCCTTTCCTCATTCTACCTCTATACAAATTCTAGCATGTTGTGCATTTGAATGAGTTTCATTTGCTTGTCCTCCTCTATAATTTCCAGTTTGTGAATCTTGATTCACTATAGACTCCAATAGTTGTTTCTATGTTTTCATATATACCCTTAGTAGGGCAACTATTGCAAAGAGATCCTCCCTCTCATTACTAGAATTATTCACACCTACATCGAGGATCTAAAATTCTACATTGTTTTGTCATGTCTTCCTCGTCGATGGGGCAGTAATCCCTCTCTTTCTCTTTGGTAGCATTGTCCCTGGACACACATAGGAGAAATAGTAGGAATAATTTCACAATTTTCATTCTTAAATATTTTTGGTAGATAAGATACTATAGCATTAATATCGGGTTTTACAGGTTGAATTAAAACCTTTTACAAAAATCAGCCCAGGGTTGTTGATGAACATATCCTTAATAAGGATCCTATATATGTAAAATCTACATGCCACCAAAGACATTACATCCGGTAAGGCACATAGATTGTTATAAAAAAAAAACTTCCCATACAAATTTTTGGGTATACCCTGAGAAAAAACACATGCTTCATAATTATAAAAAAGAAACAGACATAGATCCTTTCCTTGATACAATGGAGAAACAAAAAGTTGTAGACACACATAGCAGAGTACTAAAAAAAACTCCCACAAGCTTTGTATTGACAATTACTCTTAATAATTATTTTCTAATTGCTTTCTTTCGTATATGACATGCTTTGGTACAACATACTATCTTGGCTAATCAGCCTTGGAGAAGTGAACCTGCTGGCTAGATTTATGGCGATGGCTATCTGGTGGTCCACGTGGCTTTGGTTCGAAGTCTTATATTGTCATTTATTTCCTTCCCTGTGATTATCAACCAACTTCAAATTACTAAGACGACTAGGAGCCATGTTATCTGATATGTGACTGTCCCCATTAGTCTTTGTGGTATTTCCAAGCAGCATCCATGAAGACTGATAGCTCAGATAATTTTTATTGTGAGTCCAATTAAAAAAAGAGACGGGAATACTCCTAGCCTTCGAACTTACAGTGCCTTCTCTGTTGGTAAATTTGACTATCATTCTTGCCATTCTTGTTGAATAAGATCCTCTACTTAACTTGGGACACCGTGTTCCCATTTGAAAATTTTGTCACCATCGACACCCAAACTAGCCAGCTTATCAGCAATTTTGTTAGCTTCTCGAAAGACATGTTGGGATTTTCTGTCCTATCTTCCTTGGAAAATGATCCTAGCCTCTATTGTTTTAATCCTCCAAGGAGGTGTTTTCCAATTATTGAGGAGATTTATAACATGCATAGAGTCTCCTTCTACGATAAAATTGCCTTCTAAGTCTTGAGTCATTTGAAAGCCTCTCCACATAGCTCTAACTTCAAATTCGTTGTTTGTCCTTGTTCCCAAATATTCAAAAAATGCAAGCATCATATTCCTATTATGATCTCGCACAATGCCACCAGCGCTTACTCTGCCAAAATTGTCCTTAGATACTCCATCAAAATTAAGCTTAAACCAACCTGTAGGAGGTGGAGACCACTTAACATTGGCTCTGGGGTTGACTACCCTAGGCATAGATTCATCTAACAAGGTTAAGCTTAAATATTGAGCAATTGTGGTCTCCTGCAGATGAGGTTTACAACTATCAAAAGGGATAAGGTTCACATTCTCATTGGCAAAGGATAGGATCATGGCAATGATAGTTTTATGATCATGGATAGACTCATTAAATACTCTATGGTTCCTTTATAACCACACCTGCCAAATATAGTGATTGAGAAAAATTTTCCACATGTATCTAAGTCTTTGGCTTGAAAATGGGTAAGGCCACTGGACGAACAAATCAAGTACGGTGGTTGGTTTAACCCATGAAATATTGAAGGCCTGAAAAACCCCACTTAGGACAATCAAGGAAAAAGGGCACTCAAGGAAAATGTGATAAATGGTCTCCCAATTAGCCTTGTACAGATAACAACGATTAGTGATACAAATACCTTTACGCATCATATTATCAATGGTTAGAATTCTTCCTTGGATAACTAGCCATGAAAAGACTACAATTTTTGGAATTAAATTTTTTATCCAAACTAATTCCTTTTGGAGGACAAAATCCTCGTCATCAAGTAGAAGCTTGTAAGCTGATTTAACAGTGATTTTCATCCTTGAATTTTTTCTCCTACTAATAACTATATTCTTAGTTATTCAAACTAGACAGTCAAGGTCTACTTTTAGTAGGTACACTATTGTTTTACAGGTATAGTCTCTACATAGTGCACATCATATTGCACTCTATCTAATCTTGTGCAAGGAAAATTGTATCCCTATGAACCAAGTGCTCCGATACCAAATATCACAACCCATTTTCCTACAACATACATATTATTATTATTTTTAGATAGCCCTTATTTACCATACCCTTGCAAACCAACTAAGTTTCCACTTGATCCCTTTCTTTGAGGTACACCAATCCCTACAACTTACATACTTTAATCTATGTAAGTACTTTAGGTGCTAATACTTGGTATGCAATATATCCTTATCATTATCTCCAAATGAGTTAAATTGCATCTTTCCATTCCATCGACAAGAGCATAGTAGATCTCACACTCTACCTAAATCCATATAAGTAGGTGCTTCCACGTATGGGATACGACTATTATTTCCATATTTTTCATGGGATAGACAATCCATTCCAAGCCTCTCGTCTTTATTAAATTGTTTAACATACCTATAAGGTCCAATTTATTCATTTATAACAAAGGATATACAAACTCACAAATAATTCACTCTTATCTTTTGCTAGTATCTTCCTTGTCTATTCCCATCAAGACCCCTTTATGATTTATTTGAGGAATGATATAACACTGGTCTATCAGTTGACAAGATTAATTCGATTCGGATAATCTGTTATAATGAGATATTGTATTCCATCAATTCAAATAAAAATATGTTTTAGCTTCCCCAGGTTGGTCAACGATGTCCACCCATTCTTTATTCCACTAAACAACAAACCTGTTATAAGGATGAAAAAAACATAAATCAAACTTTGAAGTCTTATTCTATAGACCTTGCTAATATGTACATTTAGAAACTATAATTACATAAATTCAAATTCCTTCATGACTGTTATGCCAAAACATATATCATCACATCATTCAATTGAAAATATTTCTTTAGAAAGTGCTACATGAGGTATACTATATCTTAAACTCTAACTAAACCTTCAACTCCATCTAACATAAATCATACCATGACCCATGTCTTTTGTAGCCCAACATAGCATAAAGGTTCAGTATAAATACCTAGCATGAACATAACACACCTACCACTCGTCACAAGGGAAAATTATCTGTCTAAATTATTACATCAAGATCTACACATCAACACAATGAGCTCAGTCTCGTAATGTAATAGTGATTAGGAGAGCTAAAACACTCACCTGTGTTCATATTATTCCACATTAGTAACAACACAACAAGTCATTACCTAGGAGAGGCATTCCTTTACCCTTATCTTGAGTCAAAAAATCTAGCCCATCATTCCACTAGACCATTTCTTCTTTGGATTCCATTCCTGAAAAAATATATAGAGTCCTAATAGATCTACTTACATAGGAAGGAAATCTATTGAGACTTTACATTGAACGTAACCTGAAAAAATAGAAATTACAAAGTTGTTATAGGAGTACACCAATGTTGGCTCATCTACAATAAAATATTTAGACAAACATTAAAATCTTGAATACAATGCTTCTAGGAATCATCTGAAACATCCTATGCAACCTTCAATTAATATCTCCCTTGCTATTCAAAGTGCAATATTTTGATAAAAAGGCTTTCAATATATAATCTAGTTCGTGAACCAAATTCTCTCCTTTATAGACCATAATATAATAATGTAAAAGGAATACCCCATTCCCAAATAAAATAGCTTTGGGAGAAACTAATCCTTTGATGAGAAAAATAAAATTTTTATCCATTAAAACTATGGGGACAAATATCCAAAGCTATGCTCCTGTATTTAGGGAAGTAAACCATGACAAAATTTTACATCACTTACTTGGATCTCTATACCTCTATCCATACAACACCACTTCAATTTTCCATCATAGAAAAGGTTTCTTTAAATCTAATCATACTAGAAGCAACCTTAATAGATATTCCTACCATTTCTTCTTTTCCTAGGAAGCATATAGATAATTTCTATATTGTTTTCAATTTTGGTAAATACAAAGGTAACACTTCTTGATTTTTTTTTTTTTTGTAATATTAAGAGAAAAGAGGGTTTTGAAAGGGACCCCACAACCTTTTATAGAGAACTTAGAAGAAAATAAGACATACACTGCAAACAAATAATAAGAAGGAGCCCACTAACCCAAGAAAATCCAGACGAATTGACCAGTGAGAGAACCGAGATGGTTCTACATCAAAGAATCAAATTCATGAATAATATCTCCAGACATATGGGTAGCCTCCTTAGCATAATCCAAAGCTATTTTAACAGAGCTCCAAACTACATGTTGCTTGATTTCCATCAGATGAAGACTATGGAGGATAGTACTTTTCTTTACTGCAGATTTACCCGGAGAGTACACATCAACCACTGAATTATCTTTGGCATAAAGTCTAGGAATAACATCCACCTCATCATCCACATCATACCCCTTATAAAGGGGGGAATATCCTGCCAACTATATCCTCTTGCCAATTAGCCTAACACATTTACGAGGGTTGTCACTTTCCACAAAAAACACCCGCAAAAAGACTCTCCACAACTGAAGAAGTGATAGGAGACACCAGAGGGTTCTTTACAACCGCATATGGAGAATTTTTTACTGCTGATCCCCACATCCCTTTTGCAAAATCAAACCCTTTTCGAGGCAACATTTTTGAACCCGATCCCAAAGAGAGAGAGTACACATCATCAGAATATGAACTTGAACTTACCGAGACCCAAGAGGGATCACCAAGCACAGGGACGGGAAGGGGGCTAAATGTTTAATGCTTATTGAAACTTATCTCTTCTAGAATTGAGTTAATAGTCACTCTCTATACACATTTATCCAATTATTAACATTTTAAGCAATATTTATCATTATCTCCAATTCAGGTGAGGTCCAAGCTACACTTTAAAAAAAATCTATGTCACACTTTGTTCCAACAAACTTCAACATCAATATTCTTACCATTGTCTCCCATTCAGGTGAGAGCCGAGAAACTTCTTAACCCGAATCTGCGTTAGACTTCATTCTTGTGAACTCTGACGTTACCATTATCTTCCCAAAAATACCAGCTCCACTTTCCTTCACTTTGACGATGAAGTCCCTCCCACTCTGTTCGCCATACTTGTCTTTACTCCTCCACCTTTGCTAACAATAATCAACATGCTAATTTTTATGCCACAATAATAAATTCATTTATTAATCCTATGATATATATATATATACCCATTATTAACATGTGGATATATATACCCATTATTAATCCTATAATATTATTTTTCATATATACCCATTATTAACATGTGGATATATATATATATATATATATATATATATATACATATATATACAATTCTAGAAATTATCCAACTTCCAAGTCTTCTCATCCCGAGAAAAACATAAAGCATGACATTAGTCTCATAAGTCTAAATTAAAATATGCTGGAAAGGTTAGCAAAAGCCCATGAAATAATTACCAATCATTTCATGTACTCTTGAATAAATTCAATCTAGATCATAATATCATTTTATGTAAAACATATGTCCTACATAATTTAACACATTGAAATAGTTAATCATTTCATCAATAATATACATTTCACTTTCCATAAAAATATATGTTTTGCATGACTAGTCATAAAATATTCAATCTATCCATCAACAAAACAACACATCAAAACATAAACTCATCCACATTAAAGTTTTTTAAGGGAGGTTCATGACAAGACAAGTGTATATATCCAATAAAACATCATCAAAGTATGTAAATTGAATGGACATCATATAATCTAAAAAAATTGTTAAGGTATGTTACCTTAACAATTATAAGGTTGAATTTCAATAGGCACCCCCATGATTACATATCATAAATTGATGTAATGGATCAATCATTGGGGGTATATATTGTGATACATGATCCCTAATTAAATGTTAACCTAAAACTGAGATAGTCTATATTTTAAATCACAATATATTAAACATATTAAACTGTTAATTGATATTAACCATTTATATGGTTTAACTAATATAGAAAAGGGTGGATACATAAAAATTACTCATATATTTACCTACGATGATTATAGGATTACATAAAATATATCCATAGGATTATATAGAAAATGTTCATACGATTATATAGAGAACTCTCATAGGCTTACATTTAGAACACCTATGGAATTTTATTGATTATAGGATTACATAAAATATATCCATAGGATTATATAGAAAATGTTCATACGATTATATAGAGAAATCTCATAGGCTTACATTTAGAACACCTATGGAATTTTATTGCAATGCTTATAAGCTTCATCAAGTGTACCTATAGGTGCCTTATAACTATCTATATTGGCTAATAAAGTTAGATCATTGATATTTGAATGCCCTCTATAATCTAAACTAAAGGGAAAAGGAGAGAAAACATTAGATATGGTACATATTCCCACCATCCTAATATTAAATTCTTGAATATGCCAAAAAAGTTTTGTTATGAATATTACAATATTCTTTTGCCAAAGGTACATAAACTTGATCAACCCTTCCTTGAAGATAAAGTCATGAATCCACATTCAAAATCAAATATGTTGGGCTTCTCATAAGGTCTTCACCATGCAATATGGTGGTCATAATTTGTACTCCAATATTAAAATAAAGAAATTGAACCATTAACCAATAAATGGGTTTCTAAATAATAAAAACCTATGGTTAGAAATGGATCCATATGTAAACTACACAAAACCTACTTCTCTTTCATACAAAAAAATATTTCATGTGATTTTAAACAAGAATGGGCCATAAATGCTTCTATGTCCATGTTTTATGGAATTTAGAAACTTGGGGCATAATAGTAGGGTAAAATCATAAGAAATATTTTTTAAACCTAAGAGGAAAATTCATCAAATATGAACTATTGTGTGTCCATCCATAAACTAAATTGTATTGTGTTGACATCATAACTCCTCTAATTGGACTTCCAACTATATTGATATGGTGAATTTATGAATGCAACTGACCTTAAATTGATTGGATGATTATCCTTCAACCAACGCACAAGGCTGAGCAATCTCCCCCAACCATGGCCCGTCGTAAATCCAAGAGCTATGCTTATCTATAGGGAATTTAACACACAACCACCACACACCCACCCCCTCACACACGTCCATGTTGTAGTTTGAACCTTGGACATATCGAAGAAGAGCCAAAACTTGAATCATTACGCTATCCTTATTGACGCTTTAAGACATAAATTTAATAATAGTTTTTATTTAAAATATGATAATAAAAAATGATTACAAATATTTAATAAAAATTTTTGTTTTTTATGTATTTTTAAGAAGAAATCAAATTTAATGTTATTTTTATAAATTGTTTTTTTTTAAATTAGTGTGGATAAACCCTTACGATAGAATTCCACCATGGGGAAGAGTTGAGCTTATCAATAGGGAATTTAACACACAACTACACACACCATAGTTTGAACCTTGGACCTTCGAAGAAAAGCCAAAACTTGAACCGTTACACTTCCCCGAGACTTTATAAATTGTATTGTTATTGTAGACACCAAATCTTAGCCACTTTTCATTCACTCATCATCAAATCATTATCATTCATTATTTATTTATATATGTATATATATATATATATACATATATGAATCAATCTCATCCACCCATCATGTCTTAATCCTAGCCACTCATTTAACATGATCCATGTCACTTATCAATGCAATCACAACCATTGATCATGTTTTAATCTCGATTTTCCATTGGTATCGTCGAAACCCTAACATGATCAAGGCCAATCATAAATGAGATTCACTTTGGTGAATAGGAAATTTGAAAAAAAAAAGGTTGATCATCCATCATCTCGTGAGCCCTAGCATTCTGTCATCTCACTTTCCCTTTGCACTCACATAGATCCTCATCGCTGCCATATGTGTCGTTCATCCTCTACAACCCCTGCAAACTAGATCTAGACCTTATCGAGCATTCACCATAGACCATAGATGCTTCAAAGTATCTCACAGATGCACTAGAGCATCTCTTGAATGTTGCAAAGTGATCATCAAAGACCATAGGGTGTCTAGGTAGCCCTCCAAAGCTTCAAGGCATCCATGTGATATTAAATTGAACCAACGTAAGTGTAGATCCAATGACTTAGGTATTGATAAGGTTGTTGTTTGCTTTTTTATTTATGTTTCCTATTTTTATTTTATATTTTATCAACACTGCACTTAGGGTTTAGTAGATATACCTTTTGAAGAGGGCCTCACACAGTGGAGCCCTCACATCTGCTACTGATCCAATTTTATGAAGTGTTTTGTATGTCTGTATAGGAGGTATCTCTATTGACAGTTGTTGCAACTCGAGTGGTCTCGTAGGGATACACAAGCCCACTCACCCTTATTTAAAGAAAAGAAGATTTGAAGACACTACCATTATTTGAACGAGGGTTTTACTCCTCCTATTGTAAATCATTGTATCAAACCAAATGTTGCTCTCTAGCCCCTGATTTAGGCACATCTATGTATAAAGTGGAGATCATGGCTCCCTTACTTGATTAATATATAATGTTATATAATTGTTATTTACTTTGTTGCGTTATCTTTATATTGGTGTTGATATTTTCCACTTTTCAGATTTACAATTATTATCTTATGTGAATATAATATACATACATAATTTTGTTATATTATAATTTTATATATTAAATATGTAAATGTTAGCATATTTCAATATTTTATTTGATTTATTATGATCCTAACAATCTTATATTGTTGGACATATTTTAGGCTCGTTGTTATTTATTATAACAACACCTATTTTGGTCCCGGGTGGTTCCATAACCTCCAGACTATTATTGGATCTGAATGTATTATTTATATTTGGTCATAATAATGAGAATTTGTTCCAATGTTCATATGGTATTAGAGTAAACCTCCGGTCACATTTTTGAATAATCTTGTAGCGGAGATTTGATGATCAGGAGCAAAGCTTTGGAGGAGATTTGTTTTCATTGGAAATATTTCTTCATTGGAAATCATGGCAGAAGATTTGGAGAATTTTTTATTCTCCATTAGAAATCGTGCTTGAGTGGGCAGTGTAAGACTCGAGTGACTCGACTTTGAAATTGGGTTCAACTTTGGAGAAAGTAATCCTAAAATTTTGGGATCGACAAACAAGGCAGATCGACCAACAAGTCGAAAGGCGAAAGGTCAAACAACCGAGCACAAGGTAAGATAGAACAACAAGCACGCGTGCACAGTTGGCAGCCAACAAGGCGGCCAATACCACGTGGGAGGATATCTCGCACCCTCTCGGGGTAGCATATACCCAAGAAGAGATACTCCTAATGGGAGTATAGGGTGTTATAAACACCTTAGAACTCCTAAGTCCCATTTATGTGGGATTTTGGGAGTAAAAAAAAACTCACTACACTCTATCGCATACCCGTCATTCGACCAAAAACGCGTCCAACTGCTATTTTTTGTTAACTCTGGGAGTAGTGGATCTTGTTTCTAAGATT
Source organism: Wollemia nobilis (assembly GCA_028583015.1). Lineage (NCBI taxonomy): Eukaryota > Viridiplantae > Streptophyta > Pinopsida > Araucariales > Araucariaceae > Wollemia > Wollemia nobilis. Next base: position 3,068,703 of record JAQPPZ010001050.1, read on the forward strand.
TTTCCTGGCTTCAGCGATAAAATTCGAGCAGACTGGCTGGATTAAAATCTTGATTTGGTCCTCTGATTTCATCCAGCAATCAAATCTATCTCCTAGAGGGCATCACTGGCACTGTGAGTTACAGCATTTGTCTAGCATTTTTTTAGGTTTTCGGGTGTAGAGCTGTTCGAATCTAAATGCTAAGAGCACTGTGAAGTAGAGGTGATCTGTTTCAGGAGTTTTTTTGAGTGAAAAACAATTTTATTTTGCATATCGTCATCCGCCACCCGAACGTAGCCCAAGCGCCGCTCCAACGACACTCGAAGCCGCTACCCGAGCACTGCCTAAGCGCCACCCAAGCTGCGACCGATGTGGAGGTGCGACGTCAAAGAAGTTTTGGGCTCGTGGAGACTCCTCTTGTAGGAGGGCTCCCAAGATCCTAAGCGGATCAGCCCGCTAGCTCACGTGGTCGTGAGCTGAGCGGTTGGTCTCTGGGAGCCCTGAGGTCACGGGGTCAAGACCCGCTGACCCGCCCCCGAACAAGGTAAAAAAAAATTTAAAGTTATTTTTTTTAATTTTTTTTTTCTAAGGTTAATATTTATTTTTTTTAATTTTTTTTTTACATAGTTGAAAAGTTATTTTTTTTAATAATTTTTTACTATGAAGAATAATTTATTTTTTATTAACCTTAGATAAAAAAAATTTAAAGATGCTTTAGAAAAAAAAAATTAAGGGGGGCACCATTTTTTTTTCAAAAATCAAGGGGGGAAAGAGAGTAATTTTTTGAAAAAGGTAATTTTGGCATTATTGTAAAGGTGCATTTTCGGCAGCGTTCGACACCTAGTCATTTATTTCTATGGGCACTTTTATGTTGTATGTTGCATTTTTCCATTTTTTGCACTACATTAAAATTTAAAATCAAATACACTCCCTAAGTCTTCAGAATAATTAAAACCCATTCGTGCAATTTATTACACTTCAGCGTTTGGTATTTGTGATACCTCTGGCCAGCACTTACAGGTAAATCTATCGTGATTGCGCTACTGTATCTGCCACCTAATATAGCTTCCAAAATGACGTCTGAGCTTGTTCTCTATCAATCATCAGGGAGATATAAGTTTACCATTTTGATATTTTTTTACTCCATCCACTACCCCAATCGCTCTCATGTTTAGGCTTAAATCCAAACGAAAGTTCGGATATCCAAAGTGTTTAGGGGAAGTTACGCCCCACGCATGTGGATTGAAGGCTTTCTAAGGTCGGTGCCATCAAACAAGGTGATTCCCTTTCAGTACCACCTAAGTACCATGTATCGTATAATCATTAAAATTACCTACAGTCTCCCTCATGTAAGGGAAGGTAATTTTTATGGTTTTTCAAAATACCTTGTCTCCCTCACATAAGGGTGGGTATTTTGTATGGTATAACGGCTTGACATTAAGGTATATCGAATGGGGGTCATTTGATGATATAATGAACCTTCACAAAGTCTACAAAATTAATGATTGATGCTCATCAATTGTTGAAAGGTCCTAACTATACACCATGGAAAATAAGATGAAGGCAATTCTCGAAATGGATGACTTATGGGATGTTTTATCTGGCACAACAACATGACCTTCATCTGCTTCAGGAACTACAACTCCATTTTTTTATCAGAAAGACTTTGATAAGAAATACAGTAAAGCAAAAGTGCTCATCTTGCTTGCTGTGTCTAATACAGTTCAACCCCACATTGCTGAATGTAAAAATAGAAAAGAGGCATAGGATGCCCTTGAAACTATATACGAGGGAAAGAATGATTCCACCATTCTATTTCTTCAATCTCAATTACACAATTTGAGCATGAAACAGGGAGATATAGTTGAACTCTTTCTTTGCAGAGTGTCTAAATTGAAAGCAAAGTTGAATTATTTGGGAGAACCTGTTGATGACAAGATCCTTATCCCAATTGTATTGAGAGCTTTACCTGATTCTTATAGGGTGTTGATCACTTCCCTTCAGGTGTCACAATGAAAAGTTACCTCTTTTGAGTTGGTCAATATGCTTCAAGAAGAAGAGGCACGCCAACTTCAGAGATGATTCTTCTAACACAACCCTCTATTCCAACAGGAAGGGTTATAAGAAGAAGGTTAATTTTTAGAAAGGAGGGAACTCTAAAAAAGATTCAAAAGGGAAACAACCTCAACAAACTAAGAGGTATTGCAAAACCTGTAACAAAGAGGGTCATGATACAAACAGATGTTGGCACAAGAATAAGCAACCAAAATAGAAAGGCCAGAACAAACCACAAAACAAGAACAAGCAACCAAAGGTGAATGTTGTTGTTGAGGAATCTGACTTAGATTTTGAGTGGGCACACAAGATGCTCATGACTACCACAACCTCCAAGCAGATGGATCCTATTTGGTCTATCGATTTTGGTGCTAGTAAGCACATGACTGATGATAAATCATGGTTTGAGTTCTTTGAGGCCAAAGAGGACAAACCTGTCATTATTGTCGATGATAAAACCTATAAGGTTTAGGAAGAAGGTACAGTTTCAGTCACTCTTCCTGATGGCAAGTTTCATATTGACAAAGTTCTCTATGTTATAGGATTGGTGAACAATTTTTTTTCAGTCACACAAATTTTGGACAAGGATATGGTTGTCAAATTTAGTGTTGAGGGAGGCAAGAAGTGTTGTTCTATTACCAGGAGGGGTAAGAACATTGCAACCGCTTCATATAAGCATGGATTATTTGCCTTAGATGCTATCTCTACTCCACATGTCACCATGAAAGTCTCTAAAAAGGAGGTAACATATCTATGACACAAGAGATATGGGCTTCTTAGTTCTAGCTACTTACTTGAGCTAAGTAATTATGAGATGGTAAAGGGTTTTCCTTCCCTTTCTTCCATCTTGCTAGTGTGCTCTGACTGCTTGGCAAGAAATCAACATAGATTACCTTTTGAGAAAAGCTATACAAGAGCCAAGAAACCTCTAGAGTTGATTCACATCGATATGTGAGGTCCTTTCACACCCATTAGTAGTGGGGAGAAGAGGTTTTTTCAGTTGTTTGTGGATGATTACTCACGTAAGATGTGGGTGTTATTTCTTCATATAAAATTTGAAGTATTTGGTTTCTTCCAGCAATTTAAGAAATCTATTGAGAAGGATTCAGGGACTTCTATCAAGACCCTTCACTCAGATCGAGGGAAGGAGTTTACCTCTAAAGAATTTTTAGCATTCTTGACTGCACATGGGATCAAGATATAGTTAACTACTACTTATACTCCTCAGCAAAATGGTGTTGTTGAAAGGAGGAACCGTTCCATCATGGAAATGGTTTGTTGCATGCTCACAAGAGCTAGTATTGAGCAACAATATTGGGCAGAAGCTATCACCATAGCAGTATACCTGTTGAATAGGTCACCCACAAAGGCCCTACAATGAATGACTCCACAGAAAGCTTGGAGTGGTTGAAAACCCTCCATTTCTCATCTATGCATTTTTGGGTGTAATGCTTTCATGCACGTACCGAAAGAGAAAAGGAAGAAGCTAGATGAGAAGACATTGAAGTGTATTCTTCTTGGCTATGATGAGAACTCTAAGGGTTATTATTTGATATATCCCTTGACCAAGAAGATTCATGTCAGTAGAGATGTTCTTTTTGATGAGGCTTTCACATCACAAAGCACATCATATGTATACCTAGATCTTATAGAAACTAAAGTTTAGAAGTCCCCTTCATCACCAAATACTAGAGGTCCTTCAACTTCTTCATATTCTTCATCACCACAAAAGAAGAATTCAAAATGGTATACAAATACAATCAAAGACTCCAAACTATCCACTCCACCATATTTGAATTTGGATAGACCTCGTACTCGCAGCATGGCTTGACATCAAAGAGAAGTAGTAGATATTACTGGGGTTGATGATCTTTGTCAATCTTTTGAGGAACTTTCTGTTGATCAAGAGAAACAAATAGAGGATATGGATATAGATGATGACAAGGTGTTTATGTCTTCAATGAATGAACATGAACCTGCTTCTGTACAAGATGCCTTTAGTGAGCCAAAATGGAAGGTTGCTATGGATGTTGAGTATAAGTCTATGATGAAAAACAAAAATTGGAAGCTTGTCGATCTGCCACATGGAAATAAGCCCATAGGCTGCAAATGGGTGTACAAAGTCAAGTACAAGGCAAATGGGACAATTGATAAGCATAAGGCTCGTCTTGTTGCAAAGGGCTATGCTCAAAAGGAAGGCATTGACTACGAGGAAAGTTTTGCACCTACTGCTCGAATGACCACTATTCAAGTTTTTTGTACTATGGCAGCACAATATGGGTGGAAAGTTCACCAAATGGATGTCAAGAGTGCTTTTCTGAATGGTGATCTCCAAGAGGAAGTCTACATGACTCAAACTGAAGGATTTGAAGTGAAAGGACAAGAGCAGAAAGTGTGCAAGTTGGTCAAATACTTATATGGTTTAAAACAAGCTCCTTGAGCTTGGTATATAAAAATAGATAATCACCTCCTATAGCATGGATTTAAGAGATGTTCGTCAGATGCAAACCTCTATTTCAAGAAATAAGGTTTTGAGATAGTGTTGCTTGTACTCTATGTTGACGATATACTCATTACAGGGAGTTCAGAAACTATGATCTCTACTGTCAAAAGAGACTTGTGTAAATATTTTGAGATGATAGATCTCGGACTTCTCCATTACTATCTTGGTCTAGAAGTGAACCAGAAGGAGCACTACATCAAAGTGTCTTAGTAAAAAATGCCAAGACATCGTTAGAAAAATATCACATGACTGATTGTAAGCCAATGACAACACCGATGGAATCCAAGCTTCAGTTATCGTGATATGATGATTCACCTCAGGTAGATGGTACTCTCTATCGATAGCTAATTGGGAGTCTCATATATCTGACCAATACTAGTCCAGATATCGTATTTGTTGTCAACTATCTTTCGAGGTTCATGCAAGAACCTAAGACTACTCACTAGAAAGTAGCAAAACGAGTTCTTCACTATGTTCGTGGCACAATGGAATATGGCCTAGAATACAAGAGGAACAACAAATTCTTCTTACAGGGATACATGAACTCAGACTATGTCGGGTCATACAATGATCGTAAATCAACTTCAGGATATTTGTTTCATCTTGGATCTGGTCCTGTCTCTTTGCACAACAAGAAGCAACAGTTGGTTGTTATCTCATCAATAGAGACAAAATATCGCACCGCATGTGAAGTTGTGTGCGAAGTGATATGGTTGCATCACATTTTGACAAGTATAGGTCTTCCATAAAAATCTCCAATACACTTGTTCTGCGGCACCCAGGGTGGTTTGAACCTTGTTAAGAATCTAGTGCATCATGAGAAAATGAAGCACATTGATACACAATGCCAATTCATTCGAGACGAAGTACCAATGCACCGAATTCAGCTTCAGTTCATCTCCACCAATGCACAAGTTGCAGACATTTTCACTAAGGTACTCACGTGTCAAATTTGAATTGTTTTGTAACTCTCTATGTATTGCAAAATGATGTAAGCAGGGGGGATGATAGTATAGCTAGTAGTTATAAGTTTACTCAAATATTGTAATAAGGGGGGATGTTAGCATATTTTAATATATTATTTGATTTATTATGATCCTAACAATCTTATATTTTTTGACATATTTTAGGCTCGTTGTTATTTATTATAACAACACTTATTTTGATCTCGGGTGGTTCCGTAACCTCCAGACTATTATTGGCTTTGAATGTATTATTTAAATTTGATCATATGAATGAGAATTTGTTCCAATGTTCACAGTAACGTAGTTTTTATTAAAATAATAATTCAAAGTAAAAAATTAAAAATTAAATATAAATGATTTATAAATCTTATTTTATTATACTAACAAAACATAAAACAAATCCACGCAGCAATGACGAAAAGCAGACCTGAATAGAAAATGAATAATAATGTAACGTTCATAAAATATTAATGTTTAAATAATTTAAATTTTTTTACTTAAATAAATGTTTAAAAAAATTATAATAAAATAAATTTAAAAAATTAATAATTAATTATTAAAAGAAAATTATATAATTATTTTTAATTCCACATACTCCAATTCCATTTAAAAAAAAAAAAAACTTTTAAAAGTACGGTGTATATGTGAGATAAAATAACACACTTCAAGTACGCTTTATTTGATGATCTTCACCCTACGCTTCTTCCATATATGAAAGGACATTATTTAAGATTCGATGCACATTACTCACACTAGTTGACTCTCCACGGTAGCTGTGATGTTATCCTTGAGGCAGAGGTTTACCATTCATTTCATTCAATCCACTTTGCTAAAACTTGTTACGTAACCTTTATTTACGCCACGACTCCGTTCATTACATTCTCATCGACATCAAAGTAGTTGAGGCAGATGGGTTTAGAGGCGTTAGCAGCAGCAGATGGCATGCCAATCTGATTATTTGCGAAGAAGAAGAGCAAAAACAAGATCTATTGTGTTGGGAAGATACTCCACAAAGTTAGCGGCTGCTCTTTGAGCGACTCTGGAGAAGAATTCATTGGTCAATTGATCACAACCCAAATGAGCTTCCACAATGTTGTCAAACAGTGCTCTGTAATTGTTTGCCACCATTCTTCCAAACATGTCCTCCTCCCCTGTTCTTACTTGTGACATTGGATGAATCGGAAATCCTCCCAACACTCTCACACTCTTTATTGCAAACGAATTCTCCCTCTCCACTATGCCCTCCACCTCTCGCGGACTTGGCCCGAACCAGGGAATGTTGAACGATTCCCATTTCTCTCTCTCAATAAAACCCTGCCCATGCCAGTATACATGACACTCACTAAATCATCTCCTGTTATAGCTACATCCACTGAATTAACTATAAGTAAAAAAAAAAAAGTATAATAATTCAAACACAAAAAATGCGAGGTTCTCTCCGAGCATTACTAATACGCACCTCATTGACCATCTCTTCGAAAGCAAATTCCAAGTGACGAGAAATAACGCCTAATATGCCTTGCTCCTTCAGTAGGTGAGCATCCTCCAGGAATCATCTCCTCCGCCCGGGCTTGTAGGAATGCCGTTAAATCTTTGTCGAATTGCTGGAAATACGCATCGCCCACTGCCTCCTTACACTCACTTGACAAGTAAACGCGGTTTCCGCTCCACGCAGGAGAGCCTCTATCTTCAATACCCTCGGGAACCTGCATCAATCGTTCAGTTAACTTCATAACATATGATAAATTTAGGTATTTGTGCAGATATGGAAATGAATCATGCATAGTATTCCCTAAGGAGTTCCACTCCCCACCACCCACCTGTGAAAGCCAATGCAGACTTGTAGAAGAATGACAAAAATGCAAGTTTTTTGGTGGGAAAAGACGTCCGAAATGCGATCCGGAGACAGCTGCTGCAAAGTATGATTTCGTTGCCAAAGGCTTCAGATGGCTCTCTATGTCTTTGTCTTTGTCTGCATCTCCTCCTCCTGACCGCCATGGAGGCAACATCCGGAACAGAGAATTGAAATCGTTAGATGGAAGGTCACTGAAGTAAACCTCAAATTCTGGAATCTCAGTCGTAGAATTTCTATTGCTTGTGCAGATGCACTGCAAAGCTTTGACGATGGTGTCTGCCACCAGGAGAGTATTCGTCCCCGTCCCACATCCCAAATCTGCTATCCGAATTACCCCTCCTCCTCCAAACAGCAATTCTAACCTCGTATTCTCGTAAATGAGACGCTCCAGAATTGGCTTGACCGTTTGGACAATCTTTCTCTACAGTTTTAGTTATTTTAAAACATTAATATTGATATATGTCAGCACGTAAATCTCCTCCACGATTAATGCCCAAATTTTTAAATTAGTATTTTTAACTAGCAAGTCAAAGATTTAATGCTAATTTGCGCGTAGAGGTAAAGGTACAGATACCTGAGCCGCAGAATTACAAACATAACTGGAATCCCCGTTTCCACCTTTCATTGCAAGCACTTTCTCAAGCGGTGGTTGAGATTGACATTTACCCGCTGCCATTGCTTGACCCTGCTTGTGGCCGTGCTAACAGTAACACTAAGGCTCACTTACCTTTTGCTTCAGCTCTACTAGTAGTAATGACTTTGAGTGTAGACTGTCTAGACTCTGCAGAAAAGACTAAACTCAGTGTTGATGAGCTCCATTTAAAGCATTTATTTATAGGCACGGAGAGAGAACATGAGATCCGTTGGTGCGGAAGCAATGAGGTCAGCATTCCAACCTTATTATTCCCGTACTCCACTAAGCGACACGGCATAGACGCAGTTGCGTACACGGACGCATTGCCGTCTGTTCTCAAAGTCCTAAATATTCACTACCCCTCAGCCTCCTGATTTCTCCCGTTCTCGGGTCCCTTTCAGTCCTTTAAGGCTTTAGAACATCAAGCTCTACCGACATCTATAAAGGTTTGTATAGGTTGAGTCTATTCGATGAAGTTGCTATGTCATCACTATGACAAATATGGTCGCATGTTTATTGTGTGGAGTAGACAGAATTTTTCTGGAGTAGACAGAATTTAAACGTGTGGATGACAAAATTTATTATTAAAAAATTCTCATATAATTTGTTTATATATTTTAAAATTTATAATTGATAATAACAATCTGTTATTTAAGATACTGTCTATTAGATGTTTGATGCAGGTTAAAACTTAGGGTAAGGTGAGGAAAGGAAAAGCTTCTTTGGGGTCTTGCATGTTTTTATAACATATATGAAAAATGGAAAGCATTATTTCAAGACTTATCCTATTTTAATTTACACATATAAAACACTATATTATGTCAAAATATCCAATACAAGTTAACTTTCATTTAAATTATCATCTTGTAAAATATTTGATCAATGTTAATAACTTTTATACATTTAAGCCCAAATCATATATATATATATATATATATATATATATATATATATATATATATATATATATATATATATATATATATATAATGTACGTACAAATGTAGAATGCGTCGACCAAAATGCAAACCCAAAATAATGTCTTGTCAAAGTGACGTACATCTGTGTCGGAAAGAGCGACTCTTTAGTTCTGTCGATTGAACATTGCATGAAAGGAAAAGATTCGGCTGTTTTTTGATTAAACATCCCCACCTTCACTTTCCTTAAATAAATTGTTTTAAAAATTAGTCTCTCTGAGTCTGTCCTCTTCGCTAAGGTCAAACGAGAACAACTAGATTTTTTACAGGGCAACCACACATTATGGGATTCCTCAACCAGTCATCACATAAACTTGAGCATTATTGTATATGCACCACATACAGATTATTGATATGGATCCCTCCTTGGAGGTTGAGTTAGTTCAGTGATGGCTTCACTGGTCACGGTACAAGATTCAGAAGAGATTGAGTGTTTACGTCTCTTTTTTGTTGGGGTTTCTCGACAACAAATTCAACTACTCATTTGAATTCAGTTAATTTATTTCATTTATCTTTGGGATAATTTGTACAGGACAGCCACAAAAAAAACTTTTAGATTGTATAAGACAACACATGACAGGCACAAAAAACGTGAGACGTCTGATTATGTACTAAAACGCCCACTCACTGCCGTGTAAGGATGAAAGATAATTAACAATTGATTTGACAACAATAGCATCTTAATTTGCAAAGATTAGTCTGCAAAGCGGATGCGAAAATTTCGGGTTGCCAAGTTTCAGCCGTGATATATATAAAAGTAGAGTTGATATTTCCTTCTTAGTTGGCAGCACTCTACAACGTTTTCAACGCGCGGCGCCAAGTGCCCTTCCAAAATGCGGCGGCTTTTATGTCACCATTGAGAAAGGGAATAAACGTGGGCGTAGTTGAGGTGAATCCATTTTTTATTGTTTGATAGGGCTGTCTAAAAGCCATTCAAATAAATAAAATTTAATGTTTATGATTCATGAATATTGCTTGGTATTATTCAAAATTTAGGTTTAATATATTTTTATGGTTATTTAACTTTTATAATACTAATAAGGATTTAAGTAATTCAACTAAAATATTTACATAAATATAAATATAAGAATAATTTAATTTAAAATACAATATTTTATTATATAAATTTAATTGGTAAAATATTTTAGGTATGAAACTTGTCGTATGCATTTAAGGATGTAAATTGTAATAGGAAAAGGATGAAAATATATTTTAATTGATTGGATTTCACAAATTATCATTAATGCTATAAAAAAAAGATGTAAGAATTGGATAAAAAGTAATATTATTGTTCATGTTCATCATTTATTACTAGAAATAATTTGAAAATATTTATAAAAAATGAAAATTGGGCAGCAGATAATTTAGCCAATTGCAATGTTGATCTTCATCTTGTTGAAATTGAAATTTTAGAAAGCAACTAACCAAGTGAAAGCAGTCCTTATAGTTTAAACCCTACACTCAGCTCAAGATTGTTAAAAAAAATGATTGTAACCGAGCATGAACTCTGTCCGGAGTGGTTAGCAGCAAGCGCTTACCGATGAAAACGTTAAAAGTTTAAGTTTCACTTTCCATGACATTCTATTGACTTTACATAACACTTAAAAATGCCCCTCGTAGTTTTAGGTTCCCATAACATCTAAATAACGGTTCGTGGAATTCTTTATTCTTTTTTATTTTTTTATAAAATTATATTTTTAAAATTCATTCTTTCATAGAACAATTTGACACAAAGTTCATGAAAAATGATGAACCACTGCCTGCCTGCCAACGCTACTATAGTGGTTAATAAGGAATTTCAGTTCTGATTTTCTTGTTCACATTAGCATCAAACCCAGGAAAAAAACATTTTGATTGACTTCATCTATGACTCAAATAGTATTCTCGCTTTCGCGTAGAAATGGAAAAGTAAACTCGTTAATGTTCAATTGAAATGATTTAACTAAGAAGCCACTTCATAACTGTAGACAAATATGGTCCTCGAAACTTACATAGACAGACAACTTTAGACCAAATTAGGCGACGAAGCCAGCCTTTCAGGTTCAGCAGCATTAGCAAATTGATTATCATTTGCGAACAAAACATCTACTCTGCAAACGGGCTCCCGCAATGTTATCGAACTCTTCGTCCTTGCTCTTACTTGTACAGGGTTCTTACCCAAATTTTGATTAATGATAATGTGCACGTAAAGCAGAGGTACCTGACATGAAGAATTATAGGCATAACTGAAATCTGCATTTCGACCTTCCATTTCAATCACTTTCTCTCGAGGGGCTGAGACTAGGATTGAGATTTCACCTCCGCCATTGTTTGAATTTGAGATCGTGGCCTCTATTGTTAACACTATGACAAAGACTAATGTTTTCTTACTCCAGCGCTTCCAGGATGCCGCTTCCTCACTTTGAGTGCGGACCACCATAGGGATTGTAGATTACGTTAATCTCAAGTTGTACTAAATTCACAGATATAGAATGTGAGAGCTTTTGATGAAGACGATAAAGTTGAGTTTACTTACATGCCTCATTGCCTCCGCTGCTAGCCTGCTATTGGTTGCACAACCGCTGATTAGGCCCCTTACTGACGTGTAACAATCAAGCAAAATACAATATGTACGAACGTAGTATAGCTTGAGTGGCCTTGACCGCTAAGGCTCCGAATCATATAGAAGGTTTACATCTTAAGGTAGGTTTCATATATTCTATAGGCAGATAGTATAAAATAAGTGTCTTTTTCCATATACAGATATTCGTGGATTAATAATTGAAATATATAATAGTTTTGTAGGTGGACAGTATTACAAGAATGTCTCTTGCCATACACAATAATTCGAGAAAGTATAAGATAAATCATAAAATTTGAATTTAATATGTGTAATTCAAATTTACTTCGCAATTAAGTTATAGGCAATTTACATATTATAAATATAATTATGAGTAGTTTAATGTTGTGTGGTTTGATATGATTTTTTTGATGAAAAAGGTTATTATAGTGGTTTGATATAGTTTGATTTGAAAGGTTTAATATTTATTCAAAAATATAAATATAAGTTATTATATTAATTATTTAAAATACTATAAATAAATAGTTCATAGAAAGTAAGAGGTTTAACTATTATTTACACAATTATTAATGTTAATAGGAGTAAACCTCACATGAGTGAAATCAAAGGATTGCACTTTTAATTATATTACAGCATTGTCAGAGAGTTTGGCATGTGGTGAGGCTCAAAAATCACTCAAGTACTAAAACCAAATCAAATTAGAATTATTAAAGCATGCACACACTAAACTAACTATGTAGAAGAGGTTTAATTGTGTTCCCTTAAGCTTCTAGCTTTTGTATGATCTCTAGAAGTTGAATTTCAAAGATTACAAGCTATAAAATATCAGCATTACTCTTATTAGTAGTAACTTGTTTGTACTTTTCTAACATTTATTTATATTTCTCTAATCCATAATTATTTATTTATTGATATTATATTTCTCTAATCCATAATTATTTATTTATTATATCAGCATTACTCTTATTAGTAGTAACTTGTTTGTACTTTTCTAACATTTATTTATATTTCTCTAATCCATAATTATTGTACATCTGTTGACTGCTTATGCTCAAACAACTATTAGGAAATGCTTATTAAGTATATGATGCACTTGTAAAGTATTTTCTTTCTCATAAAAGTTAGTATCTCAAAGATTGTCAAAAATATTATAAAAAGTTGTAAAATATCTAACAAAAAATTATGCATGCCAAAGATAAGACTTATTTTACATTATAGCATATGACTGTTCTTTTCAAGGGGTTGTCTCCTTCTTATAAGAATTATGAGGAAAGACCATACTATTATAAGGCTATTTTTTAAAGCAATTGTACTATACCCATAGATATTATATAAATAGTCTAATGTGTTAAAAATGGAGCTCTCTCAAGGTATTAGACCTTTAAAGAATTGCATGATTTTTGTTATATAATGAATATATTTGTATAAACACGTGCAAAAACAAAGGGCACCTAAAAAAATCAATAGAAAACACATCATAAATAAAAGAGAGAAAACTCATTCAGAATACAATGCATGACTAGTATTTATCATATTCAACATCATTTCAAGAATTTATTATTCTTTAATGATGATAGTCATTACAAAATTTTTCTCCATGTGATTCTTTTCCTATATGATATTTCGTCAAGCAAATTACATCTAGAAGAGATCATGCTTTCTTATGTTTTATATCTAGTTGATGATATCAAGCATTATGATATATGAACATCCTTTTCATGATATCTAAGTATTCATATTAAGCATCCTTCAAGGATCATTGATATTTGAAAATTTATATTGACCATCCTCCTAAGCATCAAAATGTTAGCATTCATACAATGAGTATACTATATTAAACATTATGTGGACATTCATCCTTGAGTTCATTATTGGGATTACATTATGCCAAAGATAAAAAAAAATTAACATGATAAAAAATGGTACAAAGTTTTCAAAACTATTCGAAAAATAAGGAAAAGTAAACTTGTGATTCATAATTCAATGTTCATTTTACTTTTAGACACATATTTTATCCATTAATGCGCATTTTGTATTTTCTTATTATTAATTTTTATAAAATATTTATATCTTTTTATTTCCATACACTACATATTAATGATTCCTTGATTATATGATATGATCCTTATCCACTATGTTTGTAGGAATGTTATGAAATTTATAGTTCTCTATATGCTTACATTTTCAAAAGTATTTTTTTAGATAAAAATAAAAATGATATACTTGTATTGAAAATAATGAGGTGCATAACAAAGAAATCAATATACATGCATTGGAAAAAATGAGATATAAAAAATAAATTTAATTGCATGAAAACATAATTTATATTATCTAAAAATAAGATATTAATATCTATCTCAAGATAGTACAATACATAGAAGAGCCAACGTAACATCACCAAGAGTCCATACACCATGCATAAATTCATATATGATTCTCATAGTCAAATAATTTACATGTGAGTCTATGTCTTTTGGTTGGGTGTTTTTTACACACTCCTCATTATTGCTTGAGCTATAATCCTCAATATATCAATATATATCCTTTATTGAGACGATAGATTCCTATGTCCTAAACATCTCTTGATACATGACCAAGGTCCTCCCTTATGGTATCTATATCATATAGATGTTCATATCTCACTCTCATATGATCCTACACTAGGTTATTCCTTTCACCCATCCATACTATATTTACCTCTAGTAAAGATATATTGTTATCTTTTGCATCCCCACTTCCTAAATATTGCATGATATGTAAGAGCAAGTATATTTATATGTCTACCCACTAACTAGGAAAATTGAAAATATGGATCACTAGTGATAACTGAAGGTGAATTTATGTAGCCTCACCATCCATCATAGATACGTACTTTTATGTTTCAGTTATTTCATTTCATGTTAGTTCATTCTATATTTATATATGTATGTTTCAATTATTTATAAGTAACATCCAAGAGTTAGAATACTTACTAAGTTCTTTCACCACATTCACTTTATCCATATGATAATTTATGTTTATAGGTACAATTAAATATTTAGCCTCTTTTCCATCCTTAAGGAAATCCATATATCCATCTAAGGCTTAAATTTTCATGAAGGTACCCTCATTGATTACCATATTAACTTAGATATCCTCTTCTATCCTATCTTATCTATGGATAAAATCCCATACATTTTTCTCTCATATAGTCAATTAATCTTTCTCCCTCCTTTGATATGTCACTAATACTATGTTATTCTTTTCATGATGCTTGTACTTGGCTTTATCTATGGGTATACCTTAAGCTATGGAACATTATGTTCACTTACTAGAATCACTTTGACCTAACTACTCAAAATTATCCTCCATGTTCTCTCCTATTATCTCAATGGTCTTACTAACCCTACATTCCTCTTCCAATTGTGTGTAGGAATGAACTTTCTAATGGCAAAAATGATCCCTCCAATACTACTTATCAACATTATATTGATACTATATGGAATTACATGATATACTTATGTTCATAGAGGAACTTGTTTTTGAGTGTTTATTGCACCTCATACCATCTAATTATATCTTTACCATAAGGACACAACATGACATATCTCTAGGAATTCATCTTAGACTTGTGGAAAAATATGTATTTATTGTCTCCACTACATATGGTGCCACCCGTTCATGTATAAAGTTTTAATAATCATTAATATCTCTGAGAAAATTGTTTTATCATTATCATGTGAACCTCTCATACATCCATACCCATATCAACATCACCCTACACATTTATTTATGTTCTTGAATCTATATGCCAAAGAAGTTTTAAAGAAGGTTTAATCACCTCTCCTAGCTAAACCTAAATCTCTTCTTCATAACCATGTGGAAAATATTAAAAATATAGAGTGATAATCTATTAGTTATTTTTGTGGAGAATATGTTTCACTAAAGTAACCCATCCATAACCATTTAAATCTCTATATGGCTATAATATCCCACCATCAAATATCTCATGAGAATACTACTATGTGGATCAAAATTAGTTATTTTGAAAGCATATACCCCGGTTATTCCCTTCATTGTTGTCATGTATCTCCATGAAGCACCTACTATAGGAATCTAGGAAGAACTGATATATCCTCTAATGGATACCACTCTTCTATGTCACTTTATTGAACTCTTATATGAAGGTGTTTGACTTTGGTATCCATTTGTAGAATGCCTTTGATAGAATGTAACAATGATGGATCACAAAATATTTTTATGATATTCTCCATTAGTCTAATATCATTGAAGGACACATAATTATCACTAATAAATGTATACAAAATTCTCTCATTCCTTGAAGGTTTCCTCATAAATATGATAATTTTTCCACCCTAAAGCATGTCACCATACGTTGTTCTATCATAAGTTGACCTATAATCATTAATGATTATGAAATCACTAGCCAAAATCATCAATATCAATCATAATGATCAAGTTCCATGTAAAATTGATTTCATTCACCATTTTTGGTAAGATCATCACTTTGTACATCAAGATCACTTCTTAAATGCATATTTTTGATGAGTGCACTAACAAATATGCCTAATTTCACAAATGCATTGGCTAATTTCACTATTACTTAACCAAAATTGATAGATTTAGCAAGTACAATGCCTATAAAAAAGTGATGCACATGCTCAAGATGGCCAAAAGAATAGCATTCTCATTATTTCAATAAAATATTAACAAAAAATAGATAGAATTAACATCCTTCAAATCCTATAAAGATAATCTTAGTAATATTTAGTCAAATCTAAGCATCAATAGGGAAAAGCCACTAAATCCAAGGTCTTTCATAAAATTGAAGGCATTAGTCACAATGGCCTAATTGGACACCTTTCCAAAATTTGGATTCATTGGGAGTTTTAAGTCTGTAAAATAATCATTTCCATCCTATCAATATTACAACTAGAATTTGATGCTTGAATAAATTAACTAGCATAAATATGCTATATTGAGGTCTTTTATGTCTAAATAATACACGAAAACCACTATGTCCACCTTAGGTTTATTAGTATAATCAATTTCACCTTAAAATTCACTCCATCACTAGCTCATTGAATTTTTCACCTTCAACTTCACCTCAAATTTTTCTCCATTGAATTTTAAAATTGAAAATGTGAACTAACTACTCCCCACACTTCTTATTATACTTATTGAAACTTATATATTAGTCACATGGACCATAACTGATTAACAAATTAAATTCTAGCACTTAAAATTATTATAAAAACCAAAATCTAACTTTTATTTTAAAGCATATTGTAAGCAATTTTTCTCCAAATTTACTGTAGACCAAGCTAAATTGGATAAATTACTCCAAGGAAGACATTGTTCTTGTCCTCCTATATATTAATCTACCACTATGTGCTAGTTTAATCTTCTAAATATTCTTATATCTCTTTAAGGATTATTTTAGTACATATATCCATCCATCATAAGAAGAAAATACTCTTTTTCTCCCTTAGATTATATCTTCTCCTATAATGGAGTCCTTTAGTCATGATCAATGGTTAATATCTTTACCAAAGATAAACCCCATCAACAAGTAAATTTTAATACACTCTAAGATTAGCATAAATCTCTTTCTCTCTCTCTCTATGTGTGGTATTATATGAAAATAAATGCTTTAGATAGTAAACTAAACTAAAATGCAATTTAGGAATGTGAACCAATCTAAAGGAATTCTAACTAGTCTAAGGGGATTCTAGATGATAAGCATAAATGAACCATATGATAAATATAAGCTTGAAAATAGGTAAGTGACACATGATTTGATTGACTGGACGTGTCTCAAAGAATGGTTGAATACACCATTGGACCTGTTAATGGAGTAAGATATCTACAAGTCAACAAATATCTTGTAAAGTTATTGTCAGGTGCACATTCATATCCTAAATTCTCCTATAGATAGATGATACTTTAATTATCTAGTTATAGTGTTTATATTTCTTGATATAAATTCATCATATTCTATTTGACATATCTTACCTTTGAAGCCTATTAACTATTGTGAATTCTAAAATAATTCTAATTGGTACAGATTGCAAGGCTAAAGCAAGAAAGGTCTATACCTTTTTTTGTCTTGCAAGGAGCTCATGGATTGGTGATTTTAACAGTGGTGAAAGCTGGTGTGGGCCTCACATATAAATTAGGCACTTATTTAGTCATTGCCTAAAGAGAAAATGGTTCTTGGTCAGCCCCATCAGCAATAGTATCATTTGGATTAGGATGGGGTGTATAGGTAAGATCATATATTCATGACACATTTGTATTTGACAAGAGATCTTATTTTAAGCAATGATTCAATTGTTTTTTTTATTTTTTATCTTTATTATGTTTAGGCATGTGGGTAGCTTACATATTTTGTTATTTTGCTTCATAATTCCATAGCAGTTAAATCCTTTTGTATTCATGTACCTTTCTCTCTAGGAGGTCGATTAATGCAACAGTTGGACCATTAGAAAGAGTTGTAGAAGTAGTTATTCGATTTGGATATGAAGGAATAGCTCCTTGTTATACATACAACTGTAGCAAAGGTAAATCCAGATAGTCTACAAGTAGTGACTAAAGCTATTGCTAGCTACTGCAGAAAGCATGACATTTATCCTAGGCATCCTTCCTTTTAAGAATAATTTCTCAACCATTTTTCAGTCTTGTGAACCTATTGAGATTGCTTGTCTTTTAGATTCCTGTTGCTTAGTGATGTTGAACAAGTTTTTAAGGTTTAGATGCATATGTTGTCCAAAAATATTTTGTAAGCAAAACCTCATAGTTCTATGGTTTGTGTGTATATAGTATATGTTAGCCTTTTGTGTGTATAGAAAATAAGGAACTATTTTAAGTTTTCTGAATGACCCACGTAGGTCAATGGGACTTAAAGATGCAACAATTAAAATTACAAAAGTTAAAATTGTAAATTTAGTCTGCTAAAAGGAATCCATTAAAAATAAAATTGATATAGCTTTAGATCTAGGAAGCAAATGAAATTACAAATTTTGGCCTTGTTGTTTCAAATATGTCCAATTGTAAACTCTTTTTAATTTGATGAAGTTTTTATTTGCCCCAATTGAGGAGTGTCAGCTTTGTCCCTCAGCCATTTCTTGACATTCATTGCAATAAGGTGTTACAAACTAAGGACTCCCACCAATTTCATATCCATCACCCAACCTTATTTAAAATTGCATAATATATAAATCAATATAAACTTATAAATGTAAAGTTTTTTATTCATTTCTATTAGATTCAATATTGATTTCAGTACCACTACCACCTTACTAGGGATGATTTAGTGGCTAATATTAGTTTTTCAATGAGTTTACACAGGTTTTTATGAGGATCCCAATCCTCTTATACTGAGTGGGGTTTGAGCCTTGGACCTCTCAAAGAGATGCCAAAGCCTTATCACTATAGTAAGCTTATAGTTGTTAGTGGCTAATATTAATTAATTGATAATCTCGAAATTATTTTCTAGATAAAAATGAATATTCACCTCAATTTCCATTAATTTTTTTTTTCTTGCACAAAAATTTTGAATTTGATTATAAAACATATATTTATCCAAGAAATTGTACCTTTATATTTGTATCAGATACAAAGGCTTTGCAAAAATTTCTAAATTTCTAAAAATATATATTTTTCTAAAAGTATTCCTAATCCTCATAGGACCACAAGATAAAAGTTGGCCATTATACCTTATGAGACTATTGGTAAATAATATTCCATTGTCCCTTATGTAACTGCTAATCAATAACCAGCTACAATCAGATAAAAAAAATTTAAATACTGATATTAAAAAAGATTTGCCAAGAGTTCTAAATTTCTAAAAATAAATGTTTTGTTAAAAGTATCCCTAATCCTCACAATATTGCAGGCTAAAAGTTTGCCATTATACCTTATTAGATTGATGGCTAAGAATGTGTCATTGTCCTATAAGTAACTAATGACCAATAACCTACTACAATTCCTGAAGAGACATTTTGTTGGAATTTTAGGTATGTTGGTTTATGTTTTGCCACCATCCTTTACATCTATTGACTAAAAATTTATTGCTATTTCTTACAAGATCTTTATGCATCAAAGTATACATAATCCTTTTTAATGCACTTACTTTGTAGTAATATTAGGTCCCACGTGATTATTTTTTATAAGCTTCTTGTAGGATACCTCTTATTTCTTCATAATATGCTTGTATGTTATATTTTTGTAACCCTATTTATACACAATTTAATAATCAACTAGAGAGTACCTGCACTTGTTAATGTATATCTACATTTTCATTTGGGATATGTACTTTGGGAAGCTTCTCCTAGATAGAAAGATATCAATATTCTCATACCACAAGGGAGTAAAACTAGATGGAATAATTGTGCACCAGGAAAATCATCATCTACTCTGTTGCAATGCATTAGAAACAAGTGTACTTTGATTTTTTGTTAATTGAATTTTGAGAAGTGGCATTGATAGATGCAACTAACTATTCTCCCCACATATGGCCCCTCTAAATTATTACCAAATGATTATTTCTTGGAGAAATCATTTGTTACTGAATCTAAGGGCACATATGATTGTTATAGAACAATCCACCTATAAAAACAAGATTTTTTTTTAAATTTCATGAATAGTATAGTTTATTGTCATGTATTCTGGTATGTACATTACACTGGATATGCTTGTTACATTTACTTTGTTTCTTTTATGCTATTGTGAGTTGCAATGAAGGTCATGAGGAGCAACTTCTTACAATTCAACTCAAGATGATGATATGGGAGGGGTTGGAATATGAAAAGAAATAACAATAATAACAAACATAATTATAGTGCAATGACCCTAGATGCATACAAAGACATTCTTTAAATACTCATCAGGATCTAGAAAAGTGACCATTAAAGAAAAAAAATCTTGAACAAAACAACCCTCTCCTTCAGAACCTTGGTCCCCACCAAATCCATTGGTGAGGACATGTTACTTTCTAGAAAATAGCCCTAAGTCAATTGCTTTGGTAGGACTTTCCTAACCTGCTATGAAAATAAGATTACCCTTCACTTTGAATAAGTTGGCATGAATAATATTGCCCTTCACTTTGAATTAGGGCTAAGAGGGCATTTAATAACCCCCCTCATAGCCCTAAGAGGGCGGTTTTAAACCACCCTCTTAGACAATAATAGAGTGGTTTTTAGCCACCATCGTATAACATGAATGTTTTATGATGCCCTCATAGACGGTGGCTGAATAACCACCCTTAAAGACCCTTTTTGATGTAGTGGATATAAAGGTCTACCCTCTCTTTCTTTGGATCTCTTAATCAAGAATGACAATAAAGCTATACATAGACACACACACACACACACACACACACACACACACACACACACACACACACACACACACACACACACACACACACACACACACACACACACACACGCACACACCAAGTGCTTGTTAGACATTAAAATTATAAGCATTGACATAAAATCAAGTGACTAAAGAAAGTGAATACAACTTTCTAGAGTTGTATAGCGATAGTAGAAGTAGTAATAATATTATGAACAAACCTAATACTCTTGTTATCTTTTGGAAAATATAAATAGAGTTGGGATGTAGTTCCGTATAGTGGATAATTTATTGAATAGAAGGAACATGACAAATGGAGATTGTATAATGTAATAATGTCCATATGTTTGTATAAATGTTGTATTAAAATAGTATGTTTAATTTCTAGATCATAAACAAAGAATGTATGTATATATTAAGGAATCCTTTAGTACTACTTTTCAATTCCTAAATACTAGAAATAAGTATATTAGTAAGGAAAGTAATATGTTATGATGTCCTAGTGAAACAATTGGTAAATTTGACAAGAGGATGGAATTAAAAGAGACATTAATAAAAATTATAGAATGGTTCATAATAAGTTCAAAATATTCATTTGGAAAATACATTAGTGTAAATATATTCAACATATACATAGATTACTTAGAATATACTATTATATTAAAATATAAAAGTCAATGATTGTTGGAGGTATTACAACATTTGGTACCTTGTAAACAATTTAGTCTAGGGTGTGTTTAATATTTGAGTCTATAATATGTGTCATTTTACTAAGTGTGATTATGTGTCATGTAAATAATTATGGAGTTATGTGTATGAGGTTTCATGTTAGTAAGTGTGAGTTATGTGAGTGAAGTATCATGTTAAGAAGTGTGATTTTATAGATAATTTTTGGAGAAAATATTTTCCTATTGTAATCTATAAATAGTAGTAGCTTATACTATAGAAAAGATCAACAAGTTTGCATTTGTATCCTCTTGTAAGCTTTCCTTTTATTTATTTTTATAAGAGTAGTTTGGTCATGAGTGTCTTGTGGGAAAATTTCAAACCCCTACTTCTGGCATAATATTTCTAAATATTTGTTTGCATATATATATGTGTGTGAGTGTGTGGGTGGGTGTGAAATCCTATGCCAATTTTTGGTTTAGCTATATCTAGTTCTCTATGGACCCATTTCTATGTCTCTGTATATGTTTGTAATATTTTACTACTTTGGATTTTATTCATGTATGTGTGTGAGGGTCCTACATTTATTTTCAGACTAACCATTTATGGATTTCCTATGGGACCCACCTCTTTATGCATACATATGTTGATGACTCTCAATTTTACTTAATTGTGTCAAGAGAGGTAGTGTTCACCGCTAGCACATAGCATTCAACCCTATTTTGTAGGAATATCTTAGCAAATATTTTGGTGCATTACTACCATTTTATTTTGTTGATTTATTTTCCTTTTATCTCCCAAATCCTTTTCCTCTATAGTTTTTAAAGTTGTTCTTGAAAGATCACATATTACCAAGGAGTTGGCCTTCTAAAAAATTCCTAGAAGCCCTTGATTGAGATGAACCCCATGTTGTCGGCGATGGACCTATTGTGTCACTCCCCATGACACATGATTGTTCCCTAATCAAGGACAATAAGAGATGCCAATAATTTTATGGCACATCCAATGGGACCCCAATTATGTATTATTGGTCCCAAAATCACAACAATAAGTTAGGATTAGAATTGGTGAGGGTCTTTGCCTATTCGCACTTGTTGAAGAACCATAAAAAGTGAAGAGATAATAATTTTTTTAAATACATGTAAATATAAAAATTTATATATTCTTCAAAGTCTTTTTAATTTTTGACCATAATATATGTAAATTAATTGTATATACAGATAGATAGATATTATGATAAAAAAGAAAAGAATTTTTTTATAATAAAAAATAACAAAAGGACAATAAATAAGATGCAAGTTATGATGTCTATGGTGTCCATGCACACAAATAGATATACTCAAGATAAAAACACCATATGTCATCATAAAATGCTAAAATACATATAAGGCATCATTCTAGTTTTAGGTATTAAGGATATATTTGTAACCATCTAGTATTACCATTGGGTATCTTACATAATAACACAAACCCTAAAAAAAGCGTAATGGAAAATTGTATAACTATCAAGATAATTCATGATTAATTAAGAGTTAAACCATTTCATCTCCCAATTGTTCAGATAATTATTGTTATTTTGTATCTAGTATAGCATAGTGTTTTTTTTAAACAAGCTTTATGTGGGTTTTATTGGGACCACTCCCATTAAAATAATAAAATATTGCATTGTTTTTGTTACATTGTTATAGGGTTAATTAAACTAGATCCAAATTATATTTTTATCAAATATATTTTGTATTTTCCTTTCTATCAAATTATTTGTTATCTTCCTCAAAACTGTTATGTTTTTCACAATCAATTCCATGATATCATTTTTATTAAGAAATAGAGTATTACTCATCTAGTTGCCTTCTAAAATTTGAATCCAACATGAAAATAAACACTACAAAAGGATAAAATATTATTGTTGAACTTTATAGACTTAACTTGTCTAAAACTTATTCTTTATAATACTTATTTTAGATTTTTTGATATACTTTGGTATTTCCATTGTTGTCCTTGTGTATGTCATAAAATAATTATTGATAGAATGATACTCATCATCTAGTATAGGTTACTAATAAAGTATCACCTAAAACATAAATTCTATAATTTTTTGTATATGAGATGGTATTTACCCTATTCTAATATTTCGTAAGAGTTCATAGACCATCAAACTTGGGGAGTCAAACATTTTATTCTTTATTTACTAAATGGAAGAACATTCTAAATCCATTTATTCCATAATATTTTTTAGATGTGATCTCATTATTACTTATCAAAATAATTTGTGTATTTCAAAAGGAAGTATTTTAAAGTCTAAAGAATCATTTATTGTTATAAATTGTGCAATATTAAAACAACCAAGTATGGATATAATATAAATAATACTCACATAATAATGGAATATAATATCACATATAACGAACCCATTACTAAAAATAAATGAACATTTAATATTTACAAAAATAACAAGTTTTACATAGTATTACAACTCAGGATAACATACTATCATTTCTTATTACAATTTTTCTCGTATTCTACTCCTACAAATATCCTCATAGAGACTCTTAATATTTCATATTCAACTATCACTTCATCTCCTACAACTTTTAAGAGATATGACTCTTCACATTTCTCATAGTAGAAATTTATTTATCGGCTCCTTAATCACAAGAATCTAATGTTTACTAAATAATAAATATGTATGACTCGAAATATTTACAAATTATTTATAATATACTTAGAAGGAACCAAATAATGTAATATACTCCAACACCCCTTATATTACATAACTTGGTATACTGTCAATCTTTTTTTTTTGTTCTGAATTTATAGCATTGGTTTTGATACTGATTTTGGTACTAACTTTGGCTCTTGTTTTTTTATTCTATATTTCTAATTTTACTTTAACTTTATTCCTAAATCAATTGCTAAGCAATCATACTCTTCATTTCCTACATGTTTAAATGTTATAACCTCTATAAGTCCAAAAACTATAGTATCATTTATGGTTGAACCTATGCTTATAAAGCTCTTTTCCTTTTTGTAGAAATGCTTCAAAATTTTCATAATTCTATTCAATTCTATCATATTTATCCATCCATAGTACAAATCTATTTTGTTTTTATTTTTCTTGACAAGACTTTTGAGACATTATTTTTTCCAACAAAGTTTACAACAATAGAGGATCCAAAGTTTTTTTGTTTTATTTCTATGTCCATTATAACTGTTTCTTTTTATGGATTCCTTTTAATAAACTTTGTTTTGTTGTTATCTATTATACATTCAATAACTTGTGCCAATAATCCATGTTATAAAATTGATATTGGTATTCCCTATCACAAATTCACTTTCATTGGCTTATATTGTAAATCCAAGTTCTTTGTATCTTGAACTAAGTTCTTTTATTTATTTTCTTATTTCATTATATCTCTATTTAGTATAAATTGACTTTGTGTGTATTTTAAGGTTATAATTATCTTCATTTAAATACAATAAGCCATCACTAAAATATTTTTCACAACTTAGATTATTGCTGACAAAATGACTTATACCATCACTATCCCTATCACTAATGGAAGACTTCAAATTATTACAAACACACTATCCATCAACTTTGATAATTTGACCTACATCTTGACCAACACACTCTACATAATCAAAGCTAGAATTTTCTATACAAGCACTCTTATGAATACATATAAAAATATTACTATCAAACCCTGAAAGCCTCAAATCATAATTCTCTAGATATATATATATATATATATATATATATATATATATATATATATATATATATATATATATATATATATATATATATATATAGATAGATAGATAGATAGATATATAAAGTTATCTTTATAAACATTTCTATAATCACAAATATTATCTATTTGATACACATTTTTTGCATGGTCAAACTTATTTGGTTCACAACCATTGCCATGTATTTTTTGTGGAGGATTACTACATGCATCACAATCAACACATACACTATTTACTATTGGAATATTGAGTACATTGAGTTGTCATTGATGTCAAAGGATTGATGCCAAAAGGTGCATAATATTTAAGGCAGGAATATTCTTCAAGGTTGATGAATTTATGAGGTTGGACAGTTTCTCAAGGCAATATTGTTTAAAGGAAAAGATTATAATATTTAAATATCATGTTTAATATTATACATAAAAGGTTTAAGAGAATTGGGCCAAAAGGTTTAACTACTTGAGACAAAGGATTTAAAAATATAAAGGTTTGAAGGTATGGGCCAAAAAGGTTTAAATAAAAAAGGTTTAAAGGTTGAGACTAAGGGCTAAAATAAAAAGGTTTAAAATATTGAAGACCAAGGTTTACATGGGCCACAAGTTTACATTATTTTATTCAAAAGGTTTTAAGATAACTATGGGCCTAAAAGTTTATGTTATAATATTTTAATTAAATATTATAACCAAATTTAAAAAAAAGGGTTTGAGGCGCCAACATATTTCGAATTGCAAGGATGTGCCGACGTCTTGGAGCTTCAAAGATTTTGGCTTATGCATATAAATACTTGTCATTTCTCCTCCATTTGGAACACAATATTTGATATGAAATATACTTGTGTGCTTTATGCAAACAGTAGAACATAAGAGATACAACAAAAATTAAAAGTGTGCAAGAGCTGGAAATGATTTATCCAAGTGCATACCTGCTATATTTCACCCAACTGGGATAGCCCAGTGGTTGGTTAGCTTGCGTAAACACTGTTAGAGGAAAGGTTGCAGGGTCTAAACCCATGGATACCATTTTATTGTGCAGACAAGATTTTTATTTACGTGCAAAGAATAAAGTTAAGGTTGGGTAGCAACCTTTTGGTTTCAATAGTTGCACTAGCACAGTTGGTCAAAAGCACCTAGGAAAGCACTGCATCATGGAGGTCGTGGTTTCAAGTCACATCATGCATGAGGTATTTGAAATTTTAATTTTGCATTGATTTGACTTGAGGTGGTCGTGGTAGTTTACAAGGAGCTTAAATTATTTAATTTTGATTTGAATTGGACTGAGTAGGAGCTATAAGGTGTGCAATGTTTGTTTGATTTTTGTATTGTGCATAAGGACTTTATCTTTGAAATATCATAGTGGGAGTTTTATGGTGTAGTAAGACATTTGAAAGTTGTATGTTGTATAGTGCATAAGAGGGTTAATTTTTGCATAATCAAAGTGGGAGTTTTATGGTGTATTATGATTTGAAAATTGTACTATTGTCTAAGTGTGAGAAGAGTTTACTTTTGCAATATTAAAAGAGGGAGTTTATCTTTGTTGATATTTTGAAGGATTTGGTTCATTATTAAAAGGATTTATCTTTTGAAACCAAGAGGAATTATAGAGAATTAATTTGGGATATTATTGTGCACATCTTTTGAAAGGTTTTATGTGGATTATTTGAAAAGGAGTTTTGCTAACTTGTTTTGAAGTGGCCAAAGAAAGGGAGTTATTTTGAGATAGGTTTTTGAGGGCACATCTTCATCAAGGTAGTTTTAGAGGTATATTATTTTAACTCCTTCTCAAGGTGGCTTGTTTGAAATAAAATAGTTTCAATTCATAAGGTGGAGATATAAATATTTATTTTATGCACATTGATGGAAATATAAGTGCTAGATTGTGAGAAAAAAGTTTTGCATCATTGTTGAATAAAATTGGAAATATATGTTCTAGGGTTTGAGAATAAAGTTGTACATTATTGTTGAATAAAATTGGAAACATATGTGCTAGGGTTTGTGAATAAATTTGTGCATCATTGTTGTATAAAACTGGAAACATATTTGTGAACAAGTTGTGCATAATTGATGAATAAAATTGGAAACATATGCACTAGGGTTTGTGAACAAGTTGTGCATTATTGTGATTGATATTGAGAATAAATTTGCAAGGATTAAAAACCATTTTTTGAAAGCAAACCTTTGCATTGTTTATGCTTAAAATTGGAAATAAATTGATGAAAATTATAGATCAGTTTTGAAAGTAAACTTGTGCATTGGTTCTGAGTGATATTGGAAATAAAATGGCAAAAGTTATAGATCAGTTTTGTGAAGCAAATTTTTGCATCTTCATGATTGAATTTGTGAGTAGATGAAAAGAATAAACTTGTGGATTGTTCATAATTGAAATTGTGAGTAGATGAGAAAGACTTGTGCAGTGTGATTGGTCTTGAAGTAAAGGTACAACTCAGCAATAACCATATTAGTTATCAAGTGCTATACTAGTGCTACCTTTAGAATGCAATAAATGTGAGACACATGAAAGTGATTGAATTAATGAATGTGAAGAACATATTGAGCATTTTTTAGTGCATATCATTCTCTATATGTTCAAGAGGTTCAACGAATTCTAGGTAGAATATGTCTAAACTACTTTAGTCAAAGAAAGCACTTTTGGGAAAGATATATGAAATTGTTTATGAAATTTTTTGTATCCAAGAATTGAGAATTTTTGAGTAGTTTTTGTTAGCAGGATTGAGGCATATCTGAGAAGGTTTTTTTTGAGGTAGATTTGATTTGGTTTGAGCAGTGATAGTAAGTTGATTTGAGAAAGCCTTATAAAAATAATTGGAGCAGATTTAAGTAGGTTTTGTGAGCTGGATTGAACATGCATTATGAATAGGATTGAGCAGTGATTTGAGTAGGTTTTAAGAGCTAGATTGAGCAAGGCTTATGAACATATTAGACCAAGTTTTGGATAAAATTTGAGTAAGACTTATGTGTAGGCTTGGAGAAGAATTGAGTAGGTTTTGGTAAGCATATTTGAGCAAGTCTTGTGTGTAGACTTGGAGAATATCTAAGTCAAGTTGAGAGTAGGTTTTGTAGTAGAATTGAGCAAGCCTTGTGGAAAGGCTTGAAGTAGTGTAGAGGGGATTGAGGTCTCCGGTGGATAGAGGTCTACAAACTAGAGTAGATGGGATTGGTGTATCCTATGGATAGAGGTCCATAGACTTGAGCATAGGGGATTGGTGTCTCCTTTGGGTTGGTATCCATAAATATTGTAATAGGGAATTGATTCCCAAGATATTGGTTGAGAAAATTTATAAGAAATATTTTCTCCGTGGACGTAGCCCACATTGGGTGAACCACATTAAATTTGTGTCTCTCATGTGTGTGATGATTTGTGCATTGTTTCATTTACTATATTGATATTATTGTTATTATCATTTGGAAAGAAAAATAAAAGTTTTGATATTATACTGTTCACCCCCCTTGTCAGATAAGCTTGTTTTCTTCAATTGGTATCAGAGCAAGTTCCTTTGTGAAAGCCTAATAGCTTGAAGGAAGATCTTACAAGAACACACATGACCAAGAAAGGAAAAATAAGAATCATGAGACCATATCCTCCTAAGAAGGAAGTAACACACATGGACATAAAATAAAAGGAAGATGCTCTAGTAATTAAAATCCAAGAAAATAGAGAGAAAGAGGAAACTATGGTGGACATGGAAGAAGAATTTGATTTTGATCTCAAAGAGATTGTTACTCTAAAAAGGAAAGTGGAAATATATAAAGAACCAAAATCAAGTAGTAGAGAAGAGGCTAATTTTGTGATATGTATTGAATGTGGTAACCTTTGTCACCTTGGACTTTATTATCCATAAAATGGATTTAGTAGCAGTAAAGAGAAGAGGGATCCAAGAAAACACAAAGATATGCAATATGTGAAATTTTTTAGTTTTGGTAACATTGGTCACTACATAGCTTATTTTCCACAAAATGGGTATAATAGCAATGATGAAAGCCTCTTTGATAGTGAAGAAGAAGAGATAGTTTTAGAAAATGAAGAAGAAGGTACAATTGACATAAAAGAGAAACTTATTGTTGCTCTTGAAGAGTTGAAGAGGGCTAGAAAGGAGAACTCAGGATTGAAGGCTCAAGTACAAGAGAATGAATATGATCCTATAGTTAAATACCAAGAAAAAGAGAAATATTTAGAAAAGGAAGAGGAAGCCACAAATGATATGGAAAAGGAACTTGATGAGTTGAAAAGGGAGAAATTAAAATTGAAGGCTCAAGTACAAGAGGATGAGAAAACAAGGGCAAAGCTTCTACAAGATCTCACCAATTTAAAAATTAAATTTGAAGAGGCAAGGAAGGTTGAAGAAGGTATGGCTAAAAAATTAAAGGTAAAAGAGCTAGAGTGTGAAATAATGGAACATGAGATTGTTACTCTAAAAAAGAAAGTTGAAAAGCTACAACAAAATATCAAGTTTGATAAAAGCACAAAAATTCTGAATGATATTATCAAAGCACATATATCTCCATTTATAAAAATGGGACTTGGTTATGAATAAGGTCAAAAGGAACAAAAGGAGGAGTCAATATTAGAAGAAATAGAAGCATAAACGAAGGTAATTGAATAAGAACCTAAGACCTATGCTGATGTGCTGAGAAATGGAAGTATCAAATAGGAATAAAATAATGCACCATCAGGGAACAAGGACCATCACAGGAAAAGTAAAGAAAGAACCATGAGATCAAGGCAAGATGAATATTTCTTCCAAGGTTATTGTTTCACATGTAATCAGTTTGGTCATAAATTTGTACATTGCAGGGTTCATGGTAAGAATATTATGGCTTCACCAAGAGGAACTTCAATTCATATCCTCCAAGGCAAGATGAATATTTCTTTCAAGTTTATTGCTACTCATGTAATCATTTTGATCACAAAGATATACATTGTAGGATTAATGGTAAGAATTATTTTGGCTTCACCAATAGAAATGTCAAGTCATTTGCACCTTCCAAGGACTACAAAATCATGTGTTTCAATTGCAATAATTTTAAGCATAAAGCAAAGTGGTGTAGAACATAATTTTAGAAACTTCCAAAGGCTAGCAAGAAGAAGGATACCCAAAAGGTTCAAAGAGGTGTGACTAAAAAGATATGGAAAAATATTGAAAGAGAAGAAGAGCATTGTAAGTTGGGAGTAGGTTTACTCCCATACCAAAATTGATCACCTCAAGAAAAGAGGTGGTGAGAGGGCTATATTAAGTGTCTTATCTCTAGCCCCAAGGTGCCCTTTTTTATTTATGTCAAAGGGGGAGAGAATTCAGTTAGGGGCAGCAACTTCTCAGGGGGAGCATATTTAGAATCCAGTTGCAGTAAAAGGAACATTTTTTATAAGGGTTGCATCAATGACAAAGGGGGAGATTGTTGGAAATATTGAGTACATTGAGTTGTCATTGATGTCAAAGGATTGATGCCAAAAGGTGCATAATATTTAAGGCAGGAATATTCTTCAAGGTTGATGAATTTATGAGGTTGGACAATTTCTCAAGGCAATATTGTTTAAAGGAAAATATTATAATATTTAAATATCATGTTTAATATTATACATAAAAGGTTTAAGAGAATTGGGCCAAAAGGTTTAACTACTTGAGACAAAGGATTTAAAAATATAAAGGTTTGAAGGTATGGGCCAAAAAGGTTTAAAGGTTGAGACTAAGGGCTAAAATAAAAAGGTTTAAAATATTGAAGACCAAGGTTTACATGGGCCACAAGTTTGCATTATTTTATTCAAAATATTTTAAGATAACTATGGGCCTAAAAGTTTATGTTATAATATTTTAATTAAATATTATAACCAAAGTTCAAAAAAAAGGGTTTGAGGTGCCAACGTATTTTAAATTGCAAGGATGCACCGACGTCTTGGAGCTTCAAAGATTTTGGCTTATGCATATAAATACTTGTCATTTCTCCTCCATTTGGTGAATGCAAGCTTTGATATGAAATATACTTGTGTGCTTTATGCGAACGATAGAACATAAGAGATACAATGAAAATTAAAAGTGTGCAAGAGCTGGAAATGATTTATCCGAGTGCATACCTACTACGTTTCACCCAACTAGGGTAGCCCAATGGTTGGTTGGCTTGCATGAGCACTGTTAGAGGAAAGGTTGTAGGGTCAAAACCCTTGGATGTCATTTTTCCTATATAAACAAGGTTTTGATTTACGTGTAGAGAACAAAGTTAAGGTTGGGTGATGCCCTTTTGGTTTCAGTGGTTGCATTAGCATAACTGGTCATAGGATCCTGGGAAAGTGCTGCATTGAGGAGGTTGTGGTTTTGAGTCACATCGTGCATGAGGTATTTGAAATTTTAATTTTACATTGATTTGACTTGAGGTGGTTGCGACAGTTTACAAGGAGCTTAAATTATTTAATTTTGATTTGAATTGGACTGAGTAGGAGCTATAAGGTGTGCAAGGTTTATTTGATTTTTGTATTGTGCATAAGGACTTTATCTTTGAAATATCATAGTGGGAGTTTTATAGTGTAGCAAGACATTTGAAAGTTGTATATTGTGCATAATAGGATTAATTTTTGCATAATCAAAGTGGGAGTTTTATGGTGTATTATGATTTAAAAATTGTACTATTTTCTAAGTTTGAGAAGAGTTTACTTTTGCAATATTAAAATATGGATTTATCGTGATCTCTTATAAGGGGGAAAGCTAAGCTTATTAATAAGTAATTTAACATACAACCACACATAGCTACAGTTTGAACCTTAAAATTTTCCATGAAAATTCAAACCCCTAACAGTTACACTATCTCTCAAGACTTTATAAATTGTATTGTTATTATGTGTAGTATACATATATAATTTTGTTATTTATAATTCTATATGTTAAATATGTAACATAGTTTTTATTAAAATAATAATTCAAAGTAACTTTATTAAATAAATTAAAAATACCTTGTTTCGATATGGGATCGTCTTCGTATGTTCTTCTCTATGGGTTGGTTTTGGTTCAATTGTATCTCTTTTCTTTGGCCTCTGTTTTCGAGAAATTAGATTTCTATTCAGATGGGAAAAGTGAAGATTTATCTCCTAAACAAAATTTTTGTAAATCCCGGTTCGAACCAGCTTCTATCACCTTTGATGATGAATTTAAGTCTATTTTGGCGAAGGGAGGTCTTCTAAAGTGCATTCAGAAGTTTCATGGGTACAATATGGTTCTCACTAACTGGATGGTGGCTACTTGGAATGATGGTTGGGTTCAGATTGGTTTATGGTCATTCCAGGTGATGGTAGAGCTTATTAGTAGGACCACTGGTCTGATTTTGGATGGTGCTTATCACAATCGTGATAGACACTCTCTACTCTAGGAGATAAATTTACTTTAGATAGGGAGTAATATCTTTCGAGAATCTAAAATGGCTTCAGTTATGCGGCTTTATCTCCTCCTTGGGATCATGTTGTTAGGGTTATTATGGATTATTTCACTTTAGATTCCTCTTATGAAATTATTAGGATTTTTCATGTTATGTTTTAAACCATTTGCATCGTAATGCTCATATGAATATCTCATTGTTTCTTTGAAGAATTCTTTTGTTAATGTTCAAAATGGTTGTGGCTAGACCCCCATTCATCAAGGCCTAACTCTTCTTGTGTTTGAACAGGATGCTATGGAGCATGACTTGGTTGCTGATGATATCCTTAAGTCCTCTATAGATTCTCTTGGTCCTATTGTGAGGGTAATATGACTTTGAGTGTAGCGATGAAATTTACTCTTTTACCTTTGGTTCGGGGTCTGATAAGGTATCAAGGAAGATTTAGGTTTCTGCTAAATAGGTGCGTAGTAAGGCCTTTGTTGATGGTTCTTGGGCTCCTATTTTAGGCCCATCTATTAGGTTCAATTTCTCGCAACGCTGGGGTTGAGGATTCGATGGATGTCGACCTTACGCCCACCTCTACTACGGTGGTCAGTGGTACCCATAAATCAAAATGTCTACGTAACAAATTTTATGAGGATGATGGCTCCTCCCATATCTCTCCCCTTCCTGACTTCGATGTTCTCCCACGTGATAGCCATAGGGAGAAGCTGGTTGGTGAAGTTTACATCCCAAAGGTTTATGCAGAGAAAAAGTGAGTCCTTTATAATTTGAAACTCATTGATATTAACCAAAGAAAAATTTGGAGCTCGCTGAAGTTTTCGATGGATTTTTCTGAAAATATTTCTCATCTAGATTTTTTTTGAAAATATTTCTCATCTAGTTGCTTCTGTTGCTCAATATATGGGTAGGTTGGGATAGAACTATCTCAGTTCTTCTCTCCTTTTGTTTCTTGGGTTAGTTTGGTGCAATATTTTTTTGTTCTATTCCTCGGTGTTTACTGGGGTTTAGTTTTGGTTTTTCTCCTCTAGTTAAAGGATTTTTTGTAATGGTTGTATTAATTTCTATGTTTTTCCTATTTTCATGGGGTAATATTTCCTGTGAATATCTCTAGTTATAATAGGTAATATTTAGGTGGTTTGGTGTGATGTTGAGAACAATTGATTTGTAATAGGTAATATTTAGGTGGTTTGGTGTGATGGTGAGAACATTTGATTCTCATATATTTGTTTTCTTTACCCACTTGGAATATTCGTTCTGTCTTTTACTAACTTGAGAGATTCGTCAGTTACATTCCCAAACTATATATTGTAATGGATTATTATGAATTAATTAGTTCATATTAATTCTAGTTCAAATGTGGTATCAGAGTGATGTATATCTATTGGGTTAAAGAAAACCTATGGAATGGTGCACATTGATTGAGTTCACCAGTTATTGTGGAAGAGAAGACGTGCGATTGAGTGGAGTCATCGCCCGGAGTCATCGTTGAGAGAAGAGAGCACCATTGCAATACCTGCTGCACTCAACCATAATAGCGTTGAGAAAAGAAAAAAATACCAAACTGTCAATGGATGAGCAAAGAACGGCGAATATGAAAACAAGCTCGTGCGTCGTGGCTCGCAGTTAGGAAGTACTTGTGATGTGATTTCATATTTATAGGGGATTATGCACTTCCCCTATATTTCTAGACACTGGTAAAATCGGTGGGCGTGTTGCAAACGGATGGTAATAACCACATAGTCGTTTCTTGTTGACATGTCATGTAACCATTCCTGGTTTTCGTATTTGATGGAGACTGAAATGGTGAGAGAAAACCATACGGTATGTATGCGTCCAATTACTGTTTGGCATTTAGTCTTACACGGTATTGTGTAAATAGTGTGGTTTTCCGTTCAATTAATTAAGGTTTCGCAGTTTTTATACACGGGAAAAAAAAAAGGTTCGTGTTGTGAAATCACGTTCCTGTGAAATTCGCGTGAAGAGTCAGCATTTGACAAAGTTTCGTAGCTGTCATTTGGAGGAGACCGTGTTGTGTGAGGAAGAAGTCCGACCACTGTGAAGCCATTTGGCAAATCTATTGAGGTTTTTGATAGCACTGAAGATTGCGCAGTAGTGGTGCTAGTGGAAGACTGCAAAGGAAGACTATTGATGTTGTTCTGAAAGATTACAGTGGAAGACTATTTTTTAAAATTGTTGTAGTGGAAGACTGCAGTAAGGAGTTTTAAAAAAAAAAAACCCTCTGTCGCTATCAAGGAGCCATCATGGAAGCGTTTCAGGTAATTCTATGAAAATTGGAGAAGTTTTCGAATGAGATGAAGGCAGCAGTAGGCAGAGTGTTGTTTTAAACGGATGTGTAGAGGAGAAATTTGTGTTGTTTGTGATGCAAATTGGCAGGAGCTGAAAACTTGTTGGAAAGTAAGGTTTATCAATTGATGTAGTGGGAGTTGAAGTAGAAATCTTGGACAGTCATTAAAAAGTTTACAATTTTCATTGATTTTTTGCAATAGATACAACATCTAAAGAGTTTTTAATTTGAGTTTGCTTAATGGCCACCATATTTGAATACTTGGAGGTTCCAAGTTTCAATGGAGAAAACTATGCTTATTGGAGCATAAAAATGGAGCACTTGTTGAAGGCAAAAGGACTTTGGGAGATCATTGAAGAAGGATATGAAGAACCTGCAAATTGGAGCTCTCTTGAAGGAGAGGAGAAAAGATTGAAGAAGAAAGAGCAGCAATATCAAAATTGCTTGGCTCTCATGGATTTGAGGAGAGGCATGAAAGAGAAAGCTTTCCCTCTCATTGCAAAATGTAGAACAATCCAAATGACTTGGAGAGCATTGCAAGATGCTTATGGAGGAGATATGTGTAGCAATCTCCAAAGCAATGAGGAGCCTTGCTTCTTTGAAGAAGTTTTTGAAGAGTCTTGTAAAGACTCATATGAAAATATGTCTTTTGAAGAAGACATACATTGTTATGAAGGTGAATTCTTCCTTGAAGAGGAAGACATGTATGTAGAAAACCAACAAGATGAAGAATGCTTCATGGAGAAAGCATATGTTGATGAATTTTGTGATGAGAAGATCAGTTCATCAGTTTGTGAAGCTTCAGAACTCATGGAATGAGTCCTTTCAGCATCAAGGGGGAGAATGATTGAATTGCATCATTGCAGCACTGAAGACAACATTGCAGATTTGTTCACCAAGGGAGTTGTCAAAGCTCAATTTTTGAAGCTGAGGAACTTCCTTGTCAGTCCCCTCAACTTCAAGGGGGAGTATGTTGGAGTTTAATTGATTTATATTATTAGTGTGTTTTTCTATTTTCATGGGGCAATATTCCCTATGAATATCTCCAGTTGTAATAGGTAATATTTAGGTGGTTTGGTGTGATGTTGAGAACATTTGATTCTCATATATTTGTTTTCTTTACTCACTTGGAAGATTCGTTCTGTATTTTACTAACTTTAAAGATTCGTCAGTTACATTCCCAAGCTATATATTGTAATGAATTATCATGAATTAATCAGTTCAAACTAATTCGAGATTTCTCGACAACAAATTCAACTACTTATTTGAATTCAGTTAATTTATTTCATTTCTCTTTGGTTAAATTTGTACAAGACAACAGGACAGCCACAAAAAAAAAAAAAAAAATTTTAAGACAACGCATGACAGGCACAAAAAAACGTGAGACGTCTGATTATGTACCAAAACGCCCACTCACTAGACGTACCAAAACGCCCACTCAGTGCCGTGTAAGGATGAAAGATAATTAACAATTGATTTGAAAACTATAGCATCTTAATTTGTAAAGCGGATGCGAAAATTTCGAGTTGCCAAGTTTCAGCCGTGATATATATAAAAGTAGGGTTGATATTTCCTTCTTAGTTGGCAGCACTCTACAACGTTTTCAACGCGCGGCGCCAAGTGCCCTTCACCATTGAGAAAGGGAATAAACGTGGGCGTAGTTGAGGTGAAATCATTTTTTTATATTGTGATAGAGGTGTCCTAAAAGCCATTAAAATAAATAAAATTTAATGTTTATGATTGACGAATATTGCTTGGTATTATTCAAAATCTAGGTTTAATATATTTTTATGGTTATCTAACTTTTATAATACTAATAAGAATTCAAGTGATTCAACTAAAATATTTACATAAATATAAGAATAATGTAATTTAAAATACAATAATTAATGATATTAATTTAATTGGTTAAATTTTTAGATTCTCGAGGGAAGATTTAGGTAAGAAATTTACCAAGCAACATATGCATAATATTTAAGTTATTATAATACCATTATATAATCATGATATAATAAAAGTAGGGTTTATCTTACTCCCATATAACTAGTTTTAATGAATGTTAGACTAATGTTATATTTAAAAATGTTTGAAAGCTAACTATGGAAGTATGTACATGACAACGATAGTTTATCATCCATTAAATAAAAATAATATAAAATTTGTATTATATAATTGATAATATTTATATTATTAAACTAGTTAGGAGCTACTACGAATTAGGAGTAAGTAGGAAGCAGAAAGTGTGAGTAGGAAATAGAAAGCAAAGTGTGATGGAGTGAGTGCTACTTCCTCTTCTTGTTCTAAATCCTTAGAGAAACTCAAAAACTAATGGAATCATATGGAGAAAATCTAGGTAACGTGGAAAAAAAATTATTTTTAAGAGTCCTTACTAGAAGTAAGTTTGCCTTAGAAGTAAGGATACCCTAGTTAGAAGTAAGGATTCCCTAGTTAGAAGTAAGGATTCCCTAGTTGGAAGTTATAACCTTGGTTTAGGGGTAAAGATACATTATATTTAAGACTATGGAGTGAATTATTTTTGTGGAGATAAATAATTTTAAATAAATTTTAATGTGGATTACACTTTTTGGACATCCTTATCAACTCATCAATAAGGAACTTTTCAAGAATATTGACAATACTCTAGACAAGTTCATCTAGGAGGAAGCAACATTAAGGATAGAAGGCATGTTGTATACACTTGAATATGTGTTGTCGTGAATATTTTAAAACCCTTACCATAGTTCATTAGGATAAAAATATGAATCAAGAGAATGAGGTCAATAATTGGATTATAAAGACATTACATTTTAATATCATAAATGTCATGAAACTAGACACAAGGCAATAGATTGCAAAGTAAAAATGATAGAGAAATATATGTACATTTTTAGGCTTAAGACAAAGTTCAATATAATTAGGGGGATCATATGATAGGAAAATGAAGGTGTGAATAAATATTGGGAGGTAAATTTTAATCCAAAGAAAGATGATGAGGCAAGTTTTAAAGCAAGAAAGAGATCAATGTTACTCTAGGTAAATCATCTTCATTTTTCTCAAGTAACATATAATTTTTTCCTTGCATAAGAAAAAAGTAGTATAGAGTGTATTTATTGCACTTTTAGGTTTTCAAGAGAAACACAATAGAGAAAATATATGTATGATATCCGAAGAAATTTAAGGTTTCTAGGGAAGCATAAGAAATTAATGACTATGGAGGATCATCCATGCACTTTAGAGTTTTTAGGATAGCATAAAGAAACAAATGTTTACAATGTAAACACTTGTTTCTTTTAGATGCTTTTGCTATGGTGGGATGAAGTAAAATTTTACGGATTATAAAATATTTAAAGAAGTGATTGGATATTTAGAATGCCAAATAGTTTGGTAATTTTTTAAAGAAAAAAAATAGATTTAATCCAAGCTCAAAATTTTACAAAATATAGTAGAAACCAATGGAATGGTTTAGGGCTCTTATGTGAAAGAGAAACAATTATTGTTTTATTACGATAATACTTTAAAAATAGTCATATTGGTTTCAAAAATCTAGGGAAAATTGATTCAATGAACGATATAGAAATACAAAATGATTTCATTCTGTTGTAAAAGTAGAATACTTTTAGTGAAAATAAAAGAAATATTGAAGAAGAAGAAGATATGAGGAAGCAAGCAAATAATTATTTCAATTTTATTTTATAGATATGAAGCAAGATAAAGAGGCACGATATAAGGTTTTACAATATATTCCATCAATTATCACACAAGGACAAAATCTTAACAAGGCACATAGGACTAATAAGTTTTCTACAATGTATTTTCAAAGATTTTGGTATTTTTTAAAGTGTGATATAATAGTTGCAGTTGAAGAAACCCAAAAAAGGAAGGCTATAATAAGTGAGATCAATGCTTTTATTACATTGGTTCCTAGGAAATATGAGACTATTTTAAAATAATTTCTATCTGATAAAACTCACTACACCAAAAAGGGTCTTTAAAGGTAATGTTTAACTACCCTTAAAGACTTTTAAGAGTAGTTATTTAGTCATTGTCTATGAGGGTATCGCAAAAATTCTACATCATATGACAATGGTTGAAAACTACCCCCTTAGGTCTAAGAAAATTGCCCTCTTAGACCTAAGAGGGCATTTTTAAACCACCCTCTTATAAGTCGAAGAGAGTGATTTTAAATTACCCTCTTAGGGCTGACCTAAGAGGACAGTTTAAACCACACTCTTCTTCTTACATTAAAATAAGTCTTTTAACTAGGTAATGGGTAGAACCACGACCGAGTAGACACTACAATCACAATGAGCAGTTTCTCTTGGTAGTAAAATAATTGGTTGCAAAAAATTGAGTACACAAAGAGCAATCCAAGAACCCATATCTAAAATTTCATGATGGGCTTCATCAGATCATCAGTCATTGGTACTGTTAGTGCCACTTGCTCTATGGATGACTGATCATGCACATATTTCCTCTCTTCATTTTTTTTCTTGCTTCTATCCTTGTTCACTTCCATGCCCACTACACCTACAAATCATAATGACAAATCTAATACAAAACAATCAAATTATTCTACAGAGGAATTGCATGGAACAATACAATCTATTTCAAATTATGGATATGGGTATCATTATTTATCAATTCCACCCCATTTTGCAAGGTCCTTATATCCTCCATCAATTAATTTTATGGCTACACTCCACAAGAAGCGACCAATATAATAAATATGAGGCTGATTCAATTAGCTTCCTCTATCAAATAAATTTATACAAAAGATCAAGAAAGGTGAAATTTGGCCATACTAATCGCAAGGTTGCAAGAAGAATTTAAAACTAGATGTTTTGCATCAATTTCATATCAAACATTAAATAAAAAATATACATAATGACAAGATATGTGAATAAAATGATCATGCAAAGGGCCACCTTCACAAAAATTATAGGTCAATTATTTTGAAGATTGAGTGTAACTACATCTTGAGTTTCATTGTTATTTGTAAGATATCATATCTAAACAAAACCAACATAGAACATAGTAATGATGATAAAGGCACAAGCCAATACTCTACAAAAAATATGCAGTTCCCTTACTGAATCTTCAAGTGAATCTCTCACGATAAATCACAACAACAGTAACAAAAGGTTATACCTGTCAGCCAGTGAACACATCAATTTTTAAAATGAATTAAAATTACACTTGATGATTGTTGTTATTGTAAAATATTATATATATCTATAAAAATAGATAAGGTGTTAGTGATGTCGATGTATGGATGTAACCTAATGCAATTTCCAATGGAACTAAATAAATATAGGTAAAAATTAAATTTTGGTAGTTGACACCATTAAGGGAAAATATTGATTTGTAAAATTCAAATACACCACAAACCCTCACAGTAAAAAAAATATTATCATTAACTTTGCTATATTATGTCCAATGTTTCCATGGGCACACATTTTACATTGCTTCCATTGAGTTCCTTATGTTAATATGCTTAAATTTCTTAACTACTCACTTTCCTTGCAATTCACCTGCACACAACCTATATATAATTATTATCTAATACAACTTATTTCTTTTTCTAGTTTCAAAAACTAAGATTCTCATTGTATAGAATATCTTAGTTACAAAGCCATTCAGAGGTATTATTAGATTACCTGTAATGACCCATTCTACAGAACATCTAGAGAAATTTTAAGATCCTTAAGGTGAATCAGTGGTGGGAAATAAAATGTAATCAATCTATAGACTAGGGAAGCCATTTTGAGAGATAGTTTACTTAAGGAATCTAAGTTTGTGCAAGACACCTCTAGTTCTGGAGGAGGTAAATAACTTCTCCCACGATGTTGAGAAGGATTTTTAGGACCATGAAATTATGGAATTTTTCTATTTGCATAGAAACACAAACAAAATTTGAACTTAGAACCCTTAATATACTTAAATGACACTATAAAAAAAAATAGATGATAAAAGAATTAGTTGAAATTCAAAATAAAATTTCCAGCCCAAAAGTGTCCATCTAAAAATATAATGTTACAATAGACACATGTCATAGCACTATGATAACAAAAATAACAACTAGAGGATAGCAACATAAAGAAGGTCTAAAAATATTTGCAGTTTGATAATTTGCATAGGATAAAAATATGCTACAAATAATATCAGAGTAAGAAGGAATCAACATTTTAAAACCTCACTCTGGAACTTGACCATCATTGTTTTTCAAAGCATTATTAACTAATCCAATGAATAAAGGACAACTAATTCAAAAATATTAGACTATAGAGAAACAAGCAAGAAGACTATTTTAACATAACTTACACATGTAGAAAACATCTCCTCTTTTGTGAAACTATCTTCTTGAGTACCTATTTTGTGGAGATATAAGCAATCTAGATTGTTGCAAGGCTTAAAGTTGAAAGCAAAATATAACCACAGAACAAAAATAATTATTGCAAGAAGTAAAATAAATTAAGGAATTTACTAAATATAAAAAAAAATGTTAAGTAAATGAATACACTCCAACAAACAAGCACCATGAACATGACAATTCATAACAAAATAGAAAAATTGCAGCAATCACCATGGAAATTCTTAACAAGCACCATGGTAAATGATAATAGTCCAACAAAAAAACACCATGAATATAGAAATTATATAATTTAATAATTACAATCATATTTTTGAACAACTGAATTTGCGAGTATTGAACTATCATTGTACACATTAAACAAAAACATGCATAGATAAATTGAATTTTACAACAATATAGGAAGTTTTAGTGCATGTCTTCTATCATTATATGCTTGTACATGTTCATAGTCCCTACATGTAGCTTTAGGTGAGTAGTCAACTAAATTTTTTAGTTGAAACTCAGAAGTTTCAAGAGTGG
Organism: Wollemia nobilis; assembly: GCA_028583015.1. Lineage (NCBI taxonomy): Eukaryota > Viridiplantae > Streptophyta > Pinopsida > Araucariales > Araucariaceae > Wollemia > Wollemia nobilis. The sequence continues at coordinate 3,110,583 of JAQPPZ010001050.1, forward strand.
TCAGTATAACTTGCAGTAACTTAACTCAGCCCAATAGTTCTTATGTCAAAATAAGTTTCATTTAGTGATGCATGTTATGAAATGATTCTCTATTTTTACACACACAACTATGGTTTCGATATTCTTTAAATGTATAATAGGATACATGGTGTACTATGTTGAAATACAAGTGCAACTGTAATAATCAGATAAGGGTAACAGGGTATGAATAGTTATGTTTGTAAACAAGATTCAAAGCATTCTTCATCATGATGCTTTCAAAAAGAATGACAAGATAGAGTTTTTTCATGAACACTTTTCTTAATCTTAAGGTAATTATTATATAGAAAATAGGGTTCAACAAACCCCCTATGAATAAGATAAGTTTTTATTCTGATATCTAAAAGTATGACACATTTCAAGATAAGCAGTTTAGAGACCTTTTAAAATTCTACCAAGTCAAAATATCATTGAACAAAGCAAATTTATGCTTCCAATCGAAGGATTCAACTTTATACATTATTTAGTCCCACAAACAATATATATATTGCCTTCGAATAGGGTAGTTTGAACCAAAAATGATTCATAACATGGTAGGGCTTTTCTACTAAACCCAAAAAAAATCACAACAGAGTATGGTATAGCAGCTACAATCTGAGTAATGCTTCATAACAGGGTATGGTATGTCAATCACAACTAGAGTAATGCTTATAAATATGGCATGGTATGTCTATCAGAACTAGATTAATGCTTTAGAATAGGGTATAACATATCAATTTCCACCTAGGGAAAGCTTCAAAATTGGGTATGGTTATTAAATTATTTCTAATCAAACGAGTACATTAAGAAGAATATGGTTTAACAATTGCAACCAATTTAAAATTGAAAATGAGTAGAATACCTTTAAAACATAAAACGTTTAATCCATTTAATAGCTATGTAGGATTTTATACCTAACAAGCAGAATGTAGCTTTCATTTGACATTATTCTCTTATTTATTTGTTTGTAGGCAAGTAATTAATACTAGATAGTATTTAAGAAATATAACTTAGATAGGATAATAAAGCACGGATTCCATTTTTCTATGTGAAATGGAGACCCAAGACAAAATTATTTAAATGCACAATTTCCTTTGTCTTCATTTAAAATAAATCAATCAATACTTCAGATATACGAAGAGGTTGATATTGCATCTAATGAATATGTTCATCTATGGAGGAAGAGAAGAAGATAGTTGGAACCATACTTGGAACAACATGCCTAGGAGTAGCCAATCACTTTTGAAGAGGAGGAGAGGATGGAACAACAATCCAAACCTATAAGGATTCAAACACAGAGGCAACAAGAGAAACAAAGAAACCCATGTTGCAAGAGCAAACTGAGTCAGTACCAGAGGAAGGGTCCTCTGACTTGGAGAAGTTAAATTTGTTGAATTTTAATATATCAGGTCTGGAAGGAATGGGAAGAGCAATGGGATCTCCAAAATTTCTCTAGACCTATGATTTTAAACTTTTGGATTCATCCAGATATTTGACTAGAAAAACGGTAGTACCACCAAATTCAAAATTAAAATCCATGATGGAGGTTCCATTGTTGGGGCCCAAGGGGACAAAGAAGATAAATATCATGATGAGAGGGGGTAACAGCCAATGGGAGTAGATAAGTACACAGGTACTACAGGAAGAGTTTTCTCCTGACCAGATTATTGCAACTCTAAGGGGAATGCACTTGAACCCATGAGATGAAGGATTGACAAAAATGTAACAATATGACTTGCCTAAGCTACAAAAGGAAGTCCAAGTACCAGTGGAAGAGCAACAGTATTAAAAAGAAATCATTGATATCGAGGAAACACAATCACTGAAAAAAGGAAGTACAAGTGAGATAGTAGCACACAACCTACAAGAAGATAAAGTAATCAGTATGATCAATGAATTTAGAATAAGCTCTCATACATAGATAGAAGAAGGACAAACTCCACCACAAAATAATATTGTAGATCTTCATACAAGATTTATGGTGGAAGTACCTCACTTTGATATTTTAGAGGATGGTGAAAATTATGATGAACATGTGGAGCACTTCTTTCAACAAGCCAGTGAAATATTTACCAGTGCTAGGTTGCAATTTTGTATTGGTGGAATTGGGTAGCTAAAACAGTGGACAGAGCAAACCTTCACTAAATTAGAAAATATTGTGGAGTGGGTGTGCAATGAGGATCGCACAAGGCAGATAACACACATCCATGCACAACATCCATGGTTGTTCCCTGGGGGAGATGTAACCATGATGATGGGAATATAGGAGTTATCAGAGGGAGTGAAAAGCAATTACCGCATAATTCTATGCGTGTATTTGGATAGGACAACCTATCAGACTTATCCATTGAATATAATGGGTACATAATTTTCAAGATTATCCTTGGAATTGGATTTTACTCTAACGAAATTAAATTTCCTCACATACTTGATTGAGTGGCTCAGCTTGGGTCTTGAAAATATTTACCATGCCAAATGAGCACAATAAGAGAAAGTAGAATCTACTCGGCAGGAGATGGTTGCAATGGAGGAAGAATTAACACACAACAAAATAATGGTTGATAAAATATTGAAGAAGGTAGAAACTGAGATGGTTAGAATAAAGCAGGCTTAGGAGGATAAACTATGCTCATAGGAGAAGGAAATATAGCTTGTTTTCCAATAGGTAGAAGAGTGCATGAAGTAGTTGGAAGCTCAACTAGTTGCAAAAAATAGATAATTAGCCAGATAGGCAAGTTGGTTGAAGGCAACAAAGGAACTATTGTAGGAAAAATATCATAAGGTTGAAGAGATGGCAAAGGATTCCATGTGCTATAATGAAATTATTATGGACCATAAGTCCTTGCTGACATATATTGATGAGAGGATGGCAACTTATGAAGTCGACATTCATCAAAATATATAGGTCATTATTGAGAAGAATGAGTAATTAGCCATAGCAACCATAATAGAAGTCTTATTGATAGAAAAGCTACACAAGGGAGAATACGAGTATGATAAGGATCTAGGTGCACTATTGGATCTTGCAGAAGAGAAATCTAATGAGTATGGGTTGAAATCCCTGAAAGTTAGTCAATATGTAGCTCTCTTGAAAGATGAGTGTACCACCTTGCACATGCATCTTGTTGAGTATCATAAGGGTACATCAAAAAAATTAAGAATACTGAGATGGTGAGGACACCACCTAATTTAAAATGGAGGGCATATGTAGGCAATAAATCCACTTCCTAGAAGAAGAAGAAGTGATATTTGGATTTGCACTATTTTGTGTAGTTTTACTCAGTTTTGACTAAAATGTGCAAGTGTCAAAATGTACAAGAAAGAGAAAAATGTATAAGGTTGCAAGTGTATGATGTGAAATGAAATGAAATTAAGGTAAATATGCATTTGAGGTTTATTTGATAAAAATCGAATTAGACCTTAGTAAACCTTGTAAAATATTTGTTTTGAAATTAGCTTAAAATGGCAGTTGTAAATATTGTGATGCTTTAGAAACTGATTTGGAATGGTCTAGGTATGCATTATATAGCCTCCCCATTCATTTTTATGGTTTTTCATTCATGTTCATTTATAGTTCATTGTTGATGCACTAATATATAATTCATGGAGTATTGATTGTGGAGTTACATATTGTTCATTATGATAATTTTTATGGTTGCGAGCAATGTCAATGGCTACATTGTACAAGATTACTCATAATATGAATATTACAATAATTATCCTCATTTCCTTACCCTTTTGAATTCCACCATATGTTATGGTTGTTGCAGGTTGTGTAGATAATATTTAATGCATAGCTTGGCATGTAGATGGATGGAACTGCATTATGAATGATCATGGTTACCTTACAGACTTGGTGTAAGTAATGGAATTTATTATATGATGAATTATATCCATACCCATATATATCCAGGAAGTTTTACGATATTTGGAATCATCCATGAAGAATACAATTGATTGCTAGTGAATTAAGGTTTGCATGTTAGGAAGAATTCGAGTAATTGACACATAGAAACTTCCCAAAACATGTCTTGGGTGGATTTGTGATGCAGAGTGATATATTTAAATATTAATTACAACAAGAGATTATACAAACCGTACAAGTATTGTGCCAAATCGTACAAGTTGTTTGTTTACTCGATTTGGTAACAAATCTACAACCCAAATCTTGCCATATAAGGAAATATTGCTAGTTTGGAGAAAACAATTACAAAAATGATCGATTTAACTTAAAAAATATGTTCCAGTGAATTTTTTGAGTACAAAATCATACAAGGTGTAGTTTTTTATGATTTTCATGATACAAATATATGATTTGGTGTCCATACAAGCTATTTTTACAATTTGACATGGTGTACGATGGAGACCATACAAGTTGTACGATGTGTGCAAGCTAGGTTATCAAACTTTGGTGATTATTCTAGAGCTTGCAAATCACCTCCCCACTAGGAATACTACATCACTAGATCTACAAGATGTATATGTTTAGATTTTATCTTTTGGCAATCGAGGTATTAAGTGACAAATTCAATTATGTCTCTCTTCATTCCTAGTTAGAAGAATATATTTTTCATATTATACCCCATATTTACTCCTCCTGGATGAGAAAAATATGGAGATTTGTGCTTCATTCATAATAATATTTCTCAAATTTCCAGTATCAAGGATTACTACCCTATTATTAAGACATAAGAAACTGTCCTTGATGCCAAAGTGTTTGTTTTCATCAGGTTTTCTTTCTATCCTTTCCAAAATTTGGTTGTAGTATGCATCCTGATTTTGTATTTCCTTGACTTGTTCCATCAAGTTGACATGGATGCGAGATAAAACTACTATATATCTTCTCCTAATCAATGCATCAATGACTTTATTTTCTTTTCCCTTAATATACTCAATGTCAAAACCATATTCTGTAAGGAATTCCATCCACAATATTTGCCTAGCATTGAGTAAAGTTTAAGTGAATATATATTGTAGACTATGATGGTATATCCTTAGCTCAAAGGGTCTCCTGAAAATATAATATCACCAACTATTGAGAGAAAAAACTATAGTTTCTAACTCTAAGTCATGGTTTGTATAATTAACTTGTCTTTTCAATTTTCTAGATCCATAGGCTACCATTGCTTCTTCCTGTGATATCACTCCTCTCGAACCTTCTAATTATGAATCAATAAAAATTTATAAACTTCCCTAAAGATTAGGTACTATTAGTATAGGAGGTATGGTAATATTTTGCTTTAGCAAACCAAAGGCTTCCTCACATTTATCTATACGCTTGAATTCTTTTCCTTTTATCTGAAGGTTGGTTATTGGTGAGGTGATCTTGGCATAGTCCTTCACATAATACTTGTAGTATCCAGTTAAGCCCATGAAACTTCAAACTTCTATCATTTTTTTGGGTGGCATCCAATTCAAAATGACTTCTATTTTCTTAGGATTCACTACAATCCCTTCATCTAAAATAATATGTCCTAAGTATTGCTCTTCTAACACATAAAATTCACACTTGGATAGGTTCCCATACAACGAACTTTTTTTAATAGTTCTAGCGCAATCCATAGATGCTCATCATGCTTTGTATTATTTTTGAAATATATCAAGATATCATTCAAAAATACCAATACAAATCTATCCAAGTACTTCCTGAAGATACTATACATAAAATTCATAAATATCACTGGAGCATTTGTTAAACCTAAAGGTAAGACAACAAATTCATAATGTTCATTATGAGTTTTAAAGGTTATCTTATGTGTATCCTCTTAATGGATCCTTAATTGGTGGTATTTTGACTTCAAATCAATGTTTGTAAATATTGTGGTATATTTTAGTTGATCGAAGAGATCTTTGATTCTAGGTAGAGGATATTTGTTCTTGATGGTTTCCTTGTTTAACATTCTATAATCTATGCATAATCTCAAGGAATCATCCTTTTTCTTTATAAATAGTACTAGTGCTCCCCAATATGATACACTTGGCTTGATCAAGCCTTTCCCTAGTAATCCTTGCAATTATACCTTCAACTCTTGCATTTCTATGGGATTCAATTTGTAAGGAGCTCTATGAATGGGTTTCATTCTAGGTTGAAGCTCAATAGTGAATTCAAATTTCCGTTTAGGGGGTAATCGAGGTAAATACTTTGGAAATACATCCCTAAATTCTTGAAGAACTAGATGCTTCTCAAACATCTCTTCCTTTTTTTCTTCATCCATTTCATTTATCTTAACTATATATACCATTACTCCTTTCTTTATGGCCTTCTTAAGTTGTATTGTCGACAAGATTTAAGGTTGAAAAGCCCTTGTAGACTATACATCCTATGCACAACACCCCTATCATTTGTGTACTCAATCTATCTATCCTAAAAATTAAGTACTGCTTTATGTACTTGCAGGTAATCCATTCCTAGGATTATGTCAAAAGCATGTAGAGAAGTTACATACAAGCATCCTACAGTTGTTCCACTAGGTAAATCTATTTTTGTCGTAGGGTAACATTGATTAACAGAGTAGGTTTATCCTAAACCATACTCGACCTTCCATCCATGAGCTAATATTCTTGGCATTTCTAAAATATCTTTAGCTAAACTAGTGGAAATAAAACTATTTGTAGCACCACTATCAATCAATATTTTAACATTTCTACCAAAAAATTTACCTTTAATCACTAGTGGTGTGGCTTGACCATCAAGATTATAGTTTCTTATAGCTATATATATATTGTGTGCAGGAACTCTAGGTGTAATTTCTTTGTATATTGGTTCATTTCCTTTGGAATTCATTTCTATAATCCATGGATAATTAGAAGCATAATGTGGTCCTCTACAAAGATAATATCCTTCTTTAGGCCCTAGATATTCTTTCCACTTATCTCCCTCTTCTAATTTTCCTATAGATGGAGAACTAACCTATCCTTATAATTATCTATTGTTACCCTTGATGTTGTTTCAGTTATTCCCCTGGAACCTTTTCTTAAAATTCCCTTTCTTCCTATAATTTTCTCAGTCCTATTGAGAGAAGTTCTTGTTTGCTTATTTCTCTTCCCATTTTACAAAACCTACACTATTTCTCTTCATTAGTGCCTCTCTATCTTCTTCATCTAATATTTCATAATTAAAGTAAATTTTGAGATATGTTTTCACTTTCTAGGCTAGATCATAGGCCTTTTGTAGAGTAAGAGTAATAGGTTCCCGCATATCCACTTCTTGTCCTATTATAGGATCTGCACCTAGTATAAACTTATGGACCTTCATTTTTTCATTATAAGTAGGTATATATTTCATTAGTTTGATAAATATTTGATAATACTTTTCCACTATCCTAGTTCCTTGGCGAAGTCTAGTGAATTCCTCAAATTTTTGGGAATAAAAGTGTTTCATGAAAAATATATCTTTAAAGTTTTTTACAAACTCTTTTCATTTTAGGTCAACTGTTGCCTCAAGATCGAATCCATCACTAAACGCTTCCCACCAACCTAGACCATAACCTTGAAGATGTAGTGTGACATAAGATATTTGAGTACCTGTAGAAAATTTATTTATAGTGCAATAGGTTTCTATTTCCTTCAACCATACCTTGGCCTTATCACCATCTTCCTCTCCATTAAACTTGGAAGATTTCAAATGTATCATTTCCTTGCCCAAATCGGCCTCTAATCAAACTCTAGCCTATTGTACCTTAGTAAGAGGTTTATTTGGCTGACTCACTCTAGGGTTACCCACATGTGTTTCTCGACTCAACATGGCATTCAAAAATAGTTTTTGGGTTTCTACCCATTCCTGAATTAGATCCATTATCTCAGTGAGACTCTCATTACTAGGATTTTTCCTTTCATCACTAGGGTTCCCTGAACCCACTTCTAGATTCCTATCCTCCACATTAATTTGTCGTGTCCTCCTTATCGATGGGACAACACTTCCTCTTCTTCTCTTTGGTGGCATTTTCCCTAACCATACACAAAAGAGGTAGTAGGAATACATTAGAAATTAGTCTTTCGTTTTGCTCTTCTTACTAATAATCATTTACCATATTATCTCAACCAATTAAGCAGATTTACTTCTAATAGGTTTTCTATTGGCAAAGGTCATTTCCTTCATAGGTATGCTTCATATCACATATCAAAACTATTTTCTACGTAGTGAACCTTTACCACTATGAACCATGCTTTGATACCAAATGTCATCACTCAAACCTTTCAACCACTATGTTTTTCTTATTATATGCATATATTATTTCCAAGGTTCTAGAATCTCTACTCTGGAGTATCTATTAATGTCACGCTCGACTACTTGACTAGATTCTTCCTTGAGGCACACCCATATTTATGTCTTACATAATTCCATCTATGAAATATCATTGAGTGTAGCACTTAATAGGTCAAACTATCCATCTCAGGATCCATTGAGCTAGTATTGACCACCCCTTCATTCCTTCGAAGGGTATGCCAAGTACACAATCTACATAGGTCTTTTTATGTATAAGGTACCTTATGCGTGTGGGGATGACTATCCATATCATCTCTATTTGAGCTAGACATCCCAAAAAACCTCATTCTTGATTCCATCATTTGAATCATAGTCTTACCCATCCATACATTTCATTTAGTTCATTAGGTAATACTATTCTATTTCTAAATTCTATCCAATGGAACAAGGGATAATCCCTTACTCATTCGTATGTGGTTTCTATAATTATTTCCATCAAGGTAATTAGATGTACTTGAAATAGTAAACAACTAGTCTTTATATTTATCCATCAAATAATATGACACATTCATAACTAAGGAGTATTGGTTATCATTACTTGAAATATTCCTTTTAATTAAAGTACCACTCCACAACCCAATTCATTATTAATACACAAGTCCATCATAAGTAAAAATACCACAAAACCATAACACAAGTTTTTACCCTAGGAGAAACCCCTCATGGGGAAAACCCAGCCTCAATCCGACTTTCTCTTTAATTCATTAATAAATTGAAACCATACATTATTAAAGGCTTTCCTCTTAGCCTACTAAAAATAATGTCTTTACATTCATTCCATCTACATAAGCATGTAGACTAAACTTATCAATCATTGCAAAGTAATACTTAGATTCAAAAATAATATCTTCCCCTAATCTCTTGACACAGTATAGGTCTTTCTTCCCTTCATCGAATTCCCATGTTTTCTACTATGGTTAATGGTCTTTAAACTCATAACTACCAATATCTCTTCATTCGAGTGATAGGTAAGTCCTTGCATCAGTAACACTCGGTGAAAATACCAAGATATCTTCATCTGATTAACTAAAATACATCTCAGTCCATCTCCTGTAGTCTATTACCAATTCCAAAGCAAACCTACTAAAATAAGAAATAAGCACAATTTACAAGGCAAACCAAACTAGTTTAACCATCAAGCATTGAATTCATTTCCAAGTAAGTGAATAGTTGATGACTCATATTTTTTAACAATTTCTAAATAATTGACATCAAGGATTCAATAATAATAAACACAATTGGTGAATATATATTATCCAAATGCCGCTGGCCAACTACACATTTCATACATGTGGTCTCTATTTATGGCATTCACATCACTCTAGTTAGCAATATATTAAATCAATCATAAAACTATTGCAATAGTATCTTTTTCTTTTCATTATCGTATATGATGGGAAAACATCTGAATCCATCCCATAAATTTCCTTAGAAAAATATTAAAAAAATATTATACAACAGGTTCTATAGAGTACCACTAGTACTTTAACAACATTCAGATATAACAACCCCAAAATACTAGGGATGCTAGCTTAATATAACAATTCCATTCCAAGCTATTCCCAACCATCAATCATAGATAATAAATATTTCTCAAAAACTAGAACATTTCAACTAGATACACTATTAATTACCCAATCTAGAATAAGCAATATGATTAATGTGTATATTGTGTCTCTTTCACTACACAATGATTCACATAGCATATCCTTAAACTCATTCCCCTACTAAACATAGTAGACTCTCATCATGGCTAACTTCTCATGAAAAAGAAAGGATATGAAGCATAATCCAAGGCTTCTTCCATTGTACCAATGAAACACAAATTGCAATGATTAAACATACCTTATCCAACATATAATAGGCTCTATCCATGTTAATCATTCAAATTTTCAAAGGTTATAAAACAATCAACACAATAACTTCTTTTGTTGCACCAACGACTCATAATCTCACACATATTCTATCATTATTTTAACTAGAATAAAACAGATCTCAGTTGCTAATAACATATCATTTGTATATGAATATGAAATCTAACTGCAATTTTTCCTCCAATCCTAGCCATTTGCCATTTCTAATATAAAATCTAGCACACTCTTATCATAGTTTCTAACTTTTTACAAAATAGAGATATAAAACATCTTTTCATTACTCTTCTCACTATACCAGTGAAATGTTAGAATTATTGAGTTGTCATTGATGTGAAGGCAAATATCTTCAAGGGTGATTTAATCATATGTGTTGTCATTGATGTCAAGACAAATATCTTCAAGGGTGATGTAATATTTAAATGAAATATTAAAGTGGAAGGTTTATATTTAAATCAAAATATTTAAATAGATATTCAAATATTATAATATTTAAATCATAATATTTAATATTATAATATAAAGGCAAAAAGGTTGGGCCGACTTGAAGTGATTTTGAAAATTCAAATACTCAAATAATGGGTCGACCTCCTTAGGTGCGAATGACAAAAATAATATTAATATAAAGCCATTAATTGACTTTGGAATTGCAAGAAAATTGAATACATCCTTCGAGCGGGGAGAGAGCAGTGAGTAGAAGATAAGGAAGAAGAGGAGTGCAAGTTCGGTGGCATAGCAACAAAGGTTTTAAATATCTAATAGTATCTTTCTATCTCAACCGAGTGGTTAGACCAGTTGGTAGCCTAACCCATGTTAGGGCACTATGGTTTAAAAGGTTCAAGGGTCTGTTAGAATAAGAGAATATTATCTTAAGTTCCACTAGGATAGACACTTGAGTTTCCACTCCTCCATGTGTCAGGAGAACTCTTAATGGTGTCTTCATCAGGTATTATGTGTTGTAATAAAATGGCTCTCAATGATCAACTCTGCTATATATACAGAGTTGATCCTTGGAATAAATCAATCAGTTCTACTCTTCTCTTCATATATTGTAATGCTTTATAGTTTCCCTCTCATAAGGGCAAGTATTTAGATACACCAATTAAATAGAGTGATTCCCTACATTCAAGCCAAAATCTTTCCAATTATTCTCTCTACTTACAGTTTCCCTCAAGTAAGGGTGGGTATAGTGAGGAATAAAAAGGATTTGGTAATCTCAAGCAAACAATATTAAAAAACTCATTATACTTATAGTTTCCCTCTCGTTAGGGTGGGTATTTTGAGTCCTAAATATTGAAAAGCTTCATATCTTTCTTCCAATTACATTAATCAATTAATTGAAGTTCTAAGGGGGGATATATTTGTAAAATATAACTTCAATATTTTTCCTATTTTAAAATGATGAATTCAATTGAACCTCTCACCCCTCATAACTTTCACACTTGGAAACCTAAAATTTTAAATATTATATCTCAAAAAGGTCTTACTCATTTGCTAGAAGAAAAACAACCAGAATTTGATAAAGAATATGAAATATTTGTTCATAAAGGAAAAATGCATGAAACTATGGGTATTATAAGCTCTTATGTTCATGAAAGTTTATGGTTTCATATGACAAATTGCAAAATGCCTTATAAAATTTGGGATAAAATGAAGACTATGTTTGGGAAAGTAGATCAGATGAGATCAATGCAATTAGAAGTCTAACTCACATCTATCTCCTGAAGATTTTAGTAGTATTGTTGACTTCCTCACTAAGTTAAAAGAAGTCCTCACTAAATACAAAGGCAGTGGAAAGACTAAGACTGAAGAGGAATGCATTTATCTAATTATTTCTAAGCTAAATGGTTTTTTTCAGATATTTGCTACCACCTTTATATCTACCAAATATGCTCTGGGTGCAACCTTTAAAATGCCTTCTTTAGAAGAATTTTGTGATAGATTAACTAGGGAAGAAACTAAGCTTGCTATATATGAAATATCTTCTTCTTCTTCTAAACCCTTAGTACCCTCCACTTATTCTAAAGAAAAATTCAGGAAAAAGGAAAAGACCCCCATAATTTGTACTCACTGCAAAAAGAATGGTCACTCTGCTAAAAAATGCTGGAAAATATTATAGCAACTAGAGGCAACTATAAAAGATCAAAATATAGAAAATAAAAATCAAATAGGAAAATCCCTTAATGTTCAAGGAAAAACCTCTAAGTCTTCCTTTAAGTTTTGGGTCCTATATTCCGGAGCTACTCATCACATGACTGCTTCAGATAAGTCTTTTTCTTCTATCTCCTCTAGTTCTACTTGTAGAATAGAAGTAGGTGACTCTTCCTTTATCCCTATCAAAGGAAAAAGGGATATAACCATTGATGGTGGCTTTATTAACAATGTTCTCTATGTTCCAAACATTGCCACTAATCTCCTCTTCATCTACTAAATTTGTACTTCTAGAAAGGGGGAAATTGTTCTCTTCTCCCAAATAGGAGTTGATATAAGAGATTTTCAAGATCCCAAATCTCTTATAGCCAAAGTGAATATTGATCACAACTCTCATATTTTTCACTTCAAAGGTTTTCAAAATTTAGAATAAGCCTCTTGTTTTGTGGCTCATAGTGATCTTAAAAGTAAAATATGGCATGAAAGGTTTCATCATCTTAGTTACAACTACCTAAAGGATTTGAGCACCCATGATATGATTATAGTATTACCCAAAGTCTCTTCTAGTGATGGATTTTGTCCTGGATGTGCTCTTGGAAAGAAACATCAAGATCCTTTCCACCCAAGTAGTTCTCTAAAGGCCTCTTCCCATCTAGATTTAATCCATAGTGACTTAATGACCTTTCTTGAACCATATTTAAAAGGATCAAAGTATACTCTAACCTTTATTGATGATTTCTCTAGAAGATCCTAGGTCTACTTCCTGAAATATAAGAGTGATGTTCTATCCCACTTTAAATTTTTTAAATCCTTAGTTGAAAATCAGGCATCCTACAAAATCAAGAATATTCGCACTGATAATGGGGACGAATACTGCAGTAATGAGTTCTCCACTTTTTTATCCAATCATGGCATCATTCATCAACATTTTTTCTCTGATAATCCTCAATAAAATGGTATGTAGAAAGGAAAAATCAAACATTAAAATAGATGGCTAATTGTATGCTCCATTCAAGAGATCTTCCAAAAAAAATTTGGGTAGAAGCTATTAACTATGCAAATTATATTCAAAATCACACACCTCATAAAGTTCTTGACCATTTAACTTCTGAAGAAGCATGGACTATCTTAAAACTAGATGTTTCCTACTTTAATATTTTTGGGTGTACTACTTGGGCTCACATCCCAAAGAATAAAAGGAAGGGTCTTGATAAGAAAAGCATAAAACTCATCTTTATCGGTTATTATGAAGAATTAAAAGCATACAGGCTTCTTGATCCCTCAACTCATGAGGTCTTATTTCATAGGAATGTCCAATTTGATGAAAAATTCCCTCAAAAAGATCCTCAAAAGCCCTATTCCTCCATTGAGCCTTCTCCTATAGTAGAACCTCAATATTATGAAGAGCCAACTCTTGAAGTTAAATTGGTTATTTATAATAAATATGAGTAACCTGTAACTCCATCTCAATGTATTTCAACTCCTTCAACTTCTTCCTCTATGCCAAAATGGGACCACACCATTGTTAAATAAGCTACTCCTTACATCCAAAATCTCCCTTCAATAAGATCATCCAACCCCATAGGAACTGACCTTGTATGTCAGTCTATTTCCTCTAATCCTCAATCCTTCAAATACACCTCAAGTATTAAAGAATGAGATGATGTCATGGAAAACAAATTTTCTTCCTTGATAAAAAATGAGACTTGGGACTTAGTTCCCTTACCTAAAGAAAGGAAATTAGTTCATTGTAAATGGATCTTCAAAATAAAATATGGGCCTAATCAAGAAATAGACAAACACAAGGCTCATCTAGTTGCCAAAGGTTTTTCTCAAATCAAAGGCATAGATTATGTAGAAACCTTTGCTCTTGTTGCTAAAAATGGATTTTGTAAAATTGGTTCTTGCTCTAGCTGCTTCCCAAAACTGTCATGTCTATAAAATGGATGTCAAATGTTCTTTCTTACATGGATATTTAAAGGAAGAGATATTCATGGAACAACGTGTTGGTTTTACTCAAGACTCCTCTTTGTTTTGTAGGATTAAAAAGTCTCTCTATGGCCTCAAACAAGCCCTTAGAGCTTGGTATGAAAATATGGAGTCCTTCCTTCTTTTAATAGGTTTTTCTCATTGTGATTCTAATAACATAGTTTACATTTGGAGAAATGAAGGCAACATCACCATTCTTGTTCTTTATGTTGATGATCTTCTTCTCACTGGTAGTAACCTGACTCACATTCAGACTATAAAAGACTCTCTCTCTAAAAAAATTAAAATGGCTAATCTAGGAAAAGTTCATTACTTCCTTGGGATCCAAATAAGTCAAACAGATGAAGGTATTTCTTTGTGCCAAAAAAATTACACTTTATATCTTCTACAAAGATTCAAAATGTTAGATTGTAAACCTTCTCATACCCCGTTTCAATCTGGCATTAATCTTAGTACTTCTTTGTCATACCCTCTTTGTGATGCTACTCTATACTATCAACTTATAGGAAGTTTACTATACCTTATTCATACTCGCCCATATATATCATATGATGTTGGCCTCATATCCAGATTCTCTCATCAGCCTCACTTCAGTCATTGGCAGGCAACAAAAATAATCCTCCATTATTTGCAGGGCACTACTCATTTTGGGCTCTTCTACAAGGAAAAATCCATGGATATCATTGGCTACACAAATTTAAATTGGGAAGATTCAGTAGAATATAGATGTTCCACATAAGGCTATGTATTTTGCATTGTTTCCTCATCAATAGCTTTGTTATGCAAGAAACAACAAGCAATAGCTCTATCTTATACAGAGGCATAATACAGGGCAGCAGTTTTGGCTATTCAAGAAGCTCTTTGGCTTCGTCAAATTCTGAGAGACATTGGTTTCACACATGACCATCCTATAACTCTTTGGTGTGATAAGCAGAGCACAATTCATATTGCACATAATCTAGTTGAACATCAGAGAACCAAGAACATTGAGATACACAAGCACTTCATAAGATAGCATATTCAGGGGACATACACTTGGAATATATTCCAACTAAGGAACAAATTACAGATATCTTCACCAAGTCATTTCCTTCACGTTACCTTCAGTTGAGATATAAGCTTGGAATTATTCAGCTACATTGAATGAATTTATGAGTACAATCTTCACCATATGAAGACAAGCCTCTTTTTTTCTAATAGTTGATTTTTCCAACTATTTATTGTATATGAGTACCTAATCAGGCCAAAGTTATCGGGAATCATATTTATTTCTTGTAATAAGAGGACAATATTTGCCATACGAAGACATACCTCTAATTGTTGGTTTTCCCCACAGGGGTTTTTTCACCAACAATATTATGTAAATGAGTACCTAATTAGGCCAAGTTGTCGGGACTCATATTTCTTTCTTGTATTAAGAGGACAATCTTTGCCATATGAAGACATACCTCTCATAGTTGGTTTTTCCCCACAGGGATTTTTTCACCAACTATATTATGTAAATGAGTACCTAATTAGGCCAAGTTGTCGGGACTCATATTTATTTCTTGCATAAAGAGGACAATCTTCGCCATACGAAGACATGCCTCTCTTCTTCTCATAGTTGGTTTTTCCCCATAGGGTTTTTTTCACCAACTATCTATTGTATTAGGAGGACAAGCTTCACCATACGAAGACAAACCTCTAACTTCCTTTTGACTGATGGTTGTTTCCCATTGGGTTTTACTATCTCTTCAAAAAGAAGTTTTTATACGTGAGTACCTCAACAGGCCTTGTTTCTAGGACTCATTTGTATGATTCACTCCTAGTATCACTTAAGGGGTGTGTGTTAGAATAAGATAATATTATCTTAATTTCCACTAGGATAGATACTTGATTTTCCACTCCTCCATGTGTCAGGAAAACTCTCAATGATGTCTTCATTAGGTATGATGAGTTGTAATCCAACAGCTTTGAATGATCAACTCTACTATTTATACAGAGTTGATCCTTGGAATAAATCAATCAGTTCTACTCTTCTCTTCATCTATTGTAATGCTTTGCATATCTATTATGAAATTCTAATAGGGTTGAATCCCCTTGGTTTTTGTTTTGCTATGTTTTATTGTTCGATATAGTGCAACGAATAATCCATATAGTTTATTATGCACATTTAGTTTCATTTGCAGGGGTAGCCCAGTTAGTTTCCTAGCCCATGTTAGGGTACTGTGGTGTAGAAGGTCAGAGGGTCGAATCTCTTCAACGCCCATTTTTCTGAATCATTAGAGATAGTTCAACGAAGGAGTTAAATATTTTACTACACATTTTGGTTTCATCTACTATGTTATCTTAGTTGGTCATGATCCCGTGTTAGGGCAATGCGCTTCTAGAGGTCAAAAGATCAAATCTCATCCGTAGCTATGCAAGGTAAGGGTAAAGTTTTTTATTAAATTAAATGGAGATATAAGGAGTCATATTGTTATTATAAAGTTTTATTTTACAAATTTGATAAAAGGGAGATATAAGGTGTCATGTTGTGTTTTTAAAGTTTTATTTTTGCAAATTATAAAAGGGAGATATAAAAAGTCATGTTGTTAGTATAAAGTTTTATTTTGCAAGTTTTAAAAGGAGATATAAGGAGTCATGTTGTTAATATAAAGTTTTATTTTGCAATTTTTAAAATGGATATATAAGGAGTCATGTTGTTGTTATAAAGTTTTATTTTCCAAAAGAAAGTCACTATTATTAAGACAGATTTGGAATGCACATACAAAAGGAAAATCATTTTGTCAAGGCTAATTTATAAAGCACATGCAAGAGGAAGATCATCATTATTGAGGCATATTTGGAGGGCATAGATTTGGAACAAGTCAAGGTGTCAAAGAATATTGAGTGCACATATTCACCCAAGCATTCAATTAACAAGGAAGGACAATTCAGCCATTTCAAGAAGAAGAAAATGTGCACATAATAATGGAAGAAGAACAATGTATTAGCATCTCCAAGTCAACATACAAGTAAGTTATCTAAGATAGACTTGAGCTACCTTTAAAATGTAAAAAATATGAGATATGTGGAAGCGATAGACTTAATGAATGTGAAGAACATATTGGCCATTTGAATCTTACAACATTAGTGTATATCATTCTCTATATGTTCATGAAGATAAAAGAATTCTAGGTAGAATATGTCTAAATGAATTTTAGTTGAACAATGCAAACTCAAGAAAAAGTAATGAAATTGATGTCATTATCAAGAAAGTTTTGGAGAAGATTTAAGGAGTGTTTGTGAGCAGGTTTTGGAGTAGATTTGAGCAGTATTTGTGAGTAGGTACTGAAGTAGATTTGAGCAGTATTTATGAGCAAGTTTTAGAACTAACTTAAGCAAGGATATTGGTGTCTCCTTTGGATTGGTATCCATGAACTTGAGCAAGGATATTGGTATCTCCTATGGATTGGTGTGCATAAACTTGAGCAAGGGGAGTGGTGTCTCCTATGGATTATTGTCCATAAACTTAAGCAAGAGGATTAGTGTTTCCTGTGGATTGGTATCCACAAAATTGAGCAAGGGGATTCGTGTCTCCTGTGGATTGGTGTCCATGAACTTGAGCAAGGGGATTGGTGTCTCCTATGGATTATTGTCCATGAACTTGTATAGGGGATTGGTGTCTCCTGTGGATTAGTGTCCATGAACTTGTATAGGGGATTGGTGTCTCCTGTGGATTGGTGTCCATGAAATTGTATAGGGAATTGGTGTCTCCTATGCTTTTGTGCCCACGAAAGTTATTGAAGAAAAATATAAGAAATATTTTGTCATGGTTTTCTCCCGAGAGGGTGTTTCCACGTAAAATCATTGTCTCTTATGTGTATGGAAATTGTGCATTGATTTATTATTCCATTCATATTATTATTTTTATCATTTGGATTGAAAAGAAGTATCTTATATTGTTCACCCCTATCAGTATAAGCTTGTGTTATTCACGAAATTCAAATGAGAGCATCATACCATAGTTTCACTAATTCAAGTAAAATAAATTGATAGCAACATCTCTGCGATGCAATCTATACTAATTGTATTTACTAATAAAAAATGGTTCAATTAGAAGTAATCTAAAGGAAGGTTTTATCAGGACATATTTTTCTTTCACGCAAGCCTCCTATTGCTATCATCTATTCTCTCCCCTTCTAGCTCTCTAAACTTAACAACCAAAAACTAAAAATCTCTTTTCTTTTTCCTAACCCCCATCTCTTTTTTTTAGGCCATCATTACTCATCCCCTACATTTGCCAAATTCCACTCATCTCTTACTCTCATTACTCCACATCCTCTTGTTACACGATATTCGACATGTTCGATGCAAAAAAGAAACCCTTTCATTAATTTAAAAATTGTGCATGAATCAACGAAACCAAACTTGACTTCATTGCCTATTTTATATGGATACCCCCATAATGGGATAACTAAGATACTTTTTATTTTTAAATATTACTCATCCATTACATGAATATTATTCAATTGACAAATTTACATCCTCAAAGTCTTCTCTGCTTTTTAAAATTATAAGACAAGACATTAGTCCATAATTCTAATTAAAAATTGTGCATGAATCAACAAAAGCAAACTTGAATTTTTTACCTATTTTATATGGACACTCCCATCATGGGACAACCAAGATCCTTTTTATTTTTAAATATTACTCATCCATTACATGAATATTATTCAATTAACAATTTTCCATCCTCAAGGTCTTCTTTGCTATTTAAGATTATAAGACAAGACATTAGTCCATAATCCTAAACTAAGATATATATATGACAAATTGGTGAGAGTTTTGAGATATGTGCTAAGTTCTTTTCAACACCCTACACTCAATTAAGATCAATTATCAGTTCCATGAGATAAATATCCTATAACTCATACACAAAACAATAAGTCATTTCTTTAATGGAATGTAACATATTTTCCACATTATGTTTGATTGCACAATAATCATGAAAATATCAATCATCCCTTAAATAGAACAAATCATCAAAACATAAATCCATACACATAAATAAGTCTACCAAGGGAGGGTCATGACATGTAGCTTTCCTTGTTCTCCTTAATTTGTTCACAAATTTGATTTTGTGACTTCAAATATCTCCTACTCTTTTGCTCCAAAAAATTTCAAAATTTTAGCCTTAATTTCTGCTCAATATTCTCTATATTCCTGTCAAATAGCTCTCTCAAAATATGTGCTAGAGTTCTCCAAACTTGCAGCTTTCTACCTTTCTCCAATGTTGTCCACAAATCTAATTTTGTGGTTTTCAATACTCTTCAAAACTCTTTTATCAAATGCTTAATTTAGAAGCTATTAATGTTGCCACAAATACTATCAATATTTATGTATCTTATGCAATCACTACCTTTCTCCTTTTGTTTTCCAAAACCTGTAATGAAAGTCTTCAAGTCCTGTAATCTATTACAATCACAAACTCCCTTGATCTCCTATTTAAGGGTACTTAAAAACTTCCTGAACCTTCTCCAAATTGTAGCTCTAGGCTTCCTTCAATATACTCACCTACAACCTTTCAATATCTACTCTAAAATTTGTAACTTCTTTAACCTTCAAAATTCTATGTCTATCCTTAAGTTCCCAAAACCTTAGGCTCTTCAATCTCCTCTTCTACTACAATATCGTTGTTAAATTATGACTTAAAAAATGATCTCCTATGTTGTTCACTTTATCAAGAATATGAATGTCTTGAGATATTCAAATCCCTTCTCCAATATTTGGCTCTTGACAAACACTTCTTCCTTTTGTGCTTTTTTTTAGTTGGTAACAACTATCCCAAATATATTTTATCAAAAACTTCTTCTTGTTCATAATATCTTGTTACAAACCTTATCCAAATATTCTCCACTGGTAACTTCTACAAAGTTACTCTGCTATGCTCGCAATCTCCTTCTTCTTTCTTATCCAAGATGCCTCCAATAACAACTTCACCAAATATGCAATATGGATTTCTCTAGATTTCTTATTCTTCTTTGAAATCGCTTGAGACCACTTCTCTTGGGTCTTCTAATTTTGTAACTCTTCAACTTCTCTTCTCAAAGCTTTACTGAAACCTTTTCCTAGTTTTATTAACATTCCAACTATGGGAATTTTGCAATGAGATCTCTTTAGTAGATCTTCAAAAACTATTGCTCTTCTAATCTTCAAAAGGACCTATTCTTAGGTCTTCTCTATCTCCAATATCCAATCTTTAATGAGAACCTTTTTCAAAGATCTCTTCAATCTCTAATTTGTAGTCTTCAATCTAAATTTTTTATCTTCAATGGAACTAAGGTTACAATCATCCAGATATGACAAATCTAGGACTTCCATATTAATATCTTGGCCTAGATGTCTAACAAAGGAAGAATCACATCAATATTTTACAATAAAAATATGCCAAGATACTCTTATAAAAATATCGGATGATAGATTGTAAATCCAAGACAACTCCAATTGAACTAAGGTTACAATTATCTAGATATGATAAATCCCCTCATATATCTAGAAATATCTATTGTCAACTGATTGGGAGTCTCATATATCTAACAAACACTAAGCCAAATATAAACTTTGTTGTGATCTATATTTCAAGGTTCATGAAAGAACCTAAGGTTAGTCATTGGAAAGCAATAAAGAGAGTTTTGCACTATCAGTGGAACAATTGATGACAACTTAGAATATAAGAAGAATGAATTTTTTTCTTCAAGGATACACAAAATCAGATTATGCAGGATCAATAAATGACAAGAAGTCAACATTTGAATACATATTTTATCTAGGATCTGGACCTATCTCATGGTATAGCAAGAAGTAGCAGACAATTACACTTTCATCCCTAGATGCAGAATATTACACCGCATGAGGAGTTGTGTGTAAAAAGACATGATTACATCACATTCTTTTAAGTATAGGATTTTATAAAAAGCTATCTATATACTTGAAATATGACAATCAAGGTGTTCTAAAATTAGTCAATAATCTAGTGTTCTATGAGAGAACAAAGCATATTAAAGCTTAATGCCACTTCATTCAAGACAAAATTGAGAAGCACAAAATTCAACTCGATTACATTTCCATCGATAAACAAGTTGCAAATATCTTTATAAAGGAACTAGCATGTGTCAAGTTTGAGTTGTTTCACAACTCTCTTTGTATTTCAAATAATGTAATAAGTGGGGATGTTAGGCATATAGTTATTACATTATCTATTGTCATTAATAATTTACCTTTCTATTGTATGCATCCCAATTGTATGTCATTAATAATTTACCTTTCTATTGTCAAGAAGATAGTTGTTTGTCTTTATTATAGGTAAATATACCTATATATCCATGTATTATTTTGTTTCAATCTAATGTGAGACTGTTATTTCTCCCATCATGGAGAAATATGTGGTAACAACTTGGTTACATGATTTGAATATACATGAAAGAGTCATTTGGAGTAATATTTTTAAAACAAAGGATCTATTTTAATATATGGTAATATAAAAATATCCAGAAATTTAGTTTATCAAAGTTTATTTTCACGGTCTTTGTAAAGGAAATCTAGGAGGTGATGTTTTACTGAATAATAAAGCCAATATTCTTCTCACTTAAAATCATATGGAACTTCAGCCAACAATTATGTAGAGGTTAATGTTAGGACACTTCTTGTAGGAATGAAATTGCAATAAAAAATGATAGAAATATATTTCACTGTTATTAGTGCTATCAACAAAAGTGGATATGGGTTTGTTTCAATCATAATATTACTGTTGTTTATTATTAGAGACAATCTCTTGGAAATGTCAACATGTCAAGAAAATAGAGTAACAAATAATTTAGCCAATCCTAATATTGGTCTTTATCTTAGTAAAATTAAAAAAAAAAATGAGGTAATTAGGTGAGTGAGATTTTGTGCGATGATGTCAAACAAGTGATTGTGAAAATATGATACCTTAAATAAAATGAAAAATACATTTGATAAAAAAAATATAAAAATATTTACAATTAAAAAACATACTGATTATAATTTAATTAAACTAACAATAAATATAATATTTTAATAAAAATAGCCTCACTGAGAATGATAAGATTTAGAGGTTCTGATTTCATTTTTCTCCACGCGGCTATTTTAACGGTGAAAAGAGAAAAAATAATGGCGTCATTTTCACCGTGAGAGCTATGTCAACTTCCTCCCCATGCAACCTCATATGTTGTCAATTCTGTGCAGATCGATCAAATCGATTAATTGCTTTCATTTTTAATAATTATTAAATTTGAGAAAAGTTCCTCCCACAAATCTATATCACTTCTTCGAACAAATATATATCACTTCGTTAACTGCTTCGAGCAATCTCGTTGCGAATGTTACTGACCTTCATTTACTCCCATGACTGTTTTTTACATTCACCTTGACATCGACATCAAATTACAAACTTTATGTAAACAAAGGCTACTCAATTTTTCAATCTAACGAGGGGACTTCCCTTATCTTCACAAATGAAATTATATTTCCAGTAATAATAAACTCGTTATCTCACCTAGAAATATATAGAGATAAACTCGTTGTTGATCAATTAAAACTATTTAATTGACAAGGAGCTTCATTAACCACAAGTATGTAGGCGACGCAGATGGGTTTAGCAGCAGATGGCATGTTAATCGGATTATTTGCGAAGAAGAACAGCTAAAACAGTATCTATTGTGTTGGGAAGATACTCTAGAAAGTTAGCGGCTGCTCTTTGAGCAACTCTGGAGAAGAATTCATTGGTCAAGCGCTCACAACCCAAATGAGATTCTACAATGTTCTCAAACAGTGCTCTGTAATTGTTCGCCACCATTCTTCCAAACATGTCCTCTTCCCCAGTTCGTACTTGTGACATTGCATGCGCCGGAAATCCTCCCAACCCTCTCACGCTCTTTATCGTAAAATAACTAAATTAACTAAACTGTTCGAGGAAATCCTCATTTTTCTGCCTCTGGTTCGAGATTGGTTATGTCGTAGAATTTCTATTGCGTGTGCAGATGCACTACAAAGCTTTGATGATGGTGTCTGCCACCAGGAGAGTATTCGTCCCCGTCCCACACCCCAAATCTGCTATCCGAATTAGCCCTCCTCCTCCAAACAACACATCTAACCTCGTATTCTCGTAAATGACACCCTCCAGAATTGGCTGGACCGCTTGGACGATCTTTCTCTACAGGTTGAACATTAATATTAATATGTGCGAGCACCGTAAATCCAGAGTCTGAGAAATGAATGATTTAATGCTAATGTGCTCGGAGAGGTAAAGGTATAGATACCTGAGCCGCGGAATTACAAGTATAACTTGAATCCCCATTTCCACCTTTCATTGCAAACACTTTCTCCAGTGGCCGGGGTCGGGATTGAGATTGAAAATTCACCGCCGCCATTGCTTGACTCTGCTTTTATGGCCGTTACTGCTAACACTAACGCTAAGACCAACCTCCTTTTGCTTCAGACCTACTAATCTGCCTTCCTTACCTAGTGCGGACTCTCTCCACTCTACAGAATACACTAACCTCAATTGTGATGAACTCCAATTAAAACAATTAGGTGTAAGCATGGACAGAGAACTGATGCGAAACTAATGAGGTCGTCATTATTCCCGGACTTTCGTAAGCATTCTAAACCAAGGGTAAAGGAGTAAGGTCCAAAGAAATTAGGTGGCATGACTTGGTTTGGACTTCACCCATACTTTGGACTTTACCCGGACTTTACTTTACCCATACCGACAAAGGAAAAAAAAATAAATAAATAAGATCCAAAGAAATTAGGTGGATGGTTTGGGTTTGGACTTTACCCATACTGATGAAAAAAAGAGGGCCAAAACAGGAAAAATATATATAATAAAATAATAAAAAGGGATCTTTTGATTATTTTAATATGTCTCATGAAAGGATTTTAAGGATTTTGTTTGGGATTTAAAGTCCTACATGGGACATGGGATGGGGAATTTTAAATACACTACCGCCCACATGGCTAAATAGCCAAGCGAACTAGGCAATTGGCTATCCATGGGCCACCTATGGACTGTGGAGTTTACGATGGGCGGGGCGCCACCTGGTGATGTTGGTGCGACCGCCGGTCGGTAGGGTCCATGCGTTCATTGACAATGCAATAGTTGGACCGTCTGTAGGTTAACTAAACCCCCTCAGGTAAAGGATTAAACAAAGGTTTTGTTTAATTAAAATTAATAATAAAGTCAATATTTTTCTAGATCTTCAACTTATAATTATGGAAATTAAAAATAAAAATAAAAATAAAGTTAATATTTTTCTAGAACTTCAATTTACAATTATGGAAAGGTTAATGTGTTAGGAACTTAGTAGATAGATAGATAGATATTAAAGTGGAATAAAATTCCAATCATGGAATATGCCACTAGATAGGTATGATAGGTATTAGGTATTAGTGATAAAAATTAGAATTGAAAAATGATAATAAAAATATATTTTTATTAATGTTATTATAATTATGAAAAGGTTAATGTTAGGATTTTTTTTATAGGAATAAAAACTAGAATTGAAAAATGATAGAAATATATTTTTATTAATGCTATCAACACAAGTGGAGTCGATATGGGACTTGGTTCATGTTCATTATTTATTATTAGAGATAATTTCTTGGAAATTTCAACATGTTTATAGAAGATAATTCAATAGCAAAATAATTTAGTCAATCTTAATATTGATCTTTATCTTAGTAAAATTCAAAAAATTAAGACAATTAGATGAGTGAGATTTTATCTTTTAAAAAATGATGATGTAAAACAATTGATTGTAAAAACACGATACTTTAAAAAAATAAAAATATATTTAATAAAAAATTATAAAAAATATCTACAATTAAAAACCAATTTAATTATTATTTAATTAAACTAACCATTGTTTTAATATTTTAATAAAGATACCTTCAATATAAATCAGAAGATTCAGGTTCTCATTTCATTCGTTTCTACGCGGCTTTTTAACGGTGAAAAGAGAAAAAATAATGCAAGGTTTCTGATTTCATTCGTTTCTACGCGGGCACTTTTAACGGTGAAAATAGAAAAAATAATGGAACGTTGATTAAAATGGATTATTGATTTTAAGTTTATTTATTTATCTTATTTTCACTAAGATAGATAGATAAATATTAAAATAGAATAAAATTTTAATTAAGAAATGTGTTATTAATATATTATTTTTAATAATTATTAAATATAAAATTCAAATTAAAAGAATTATTTATCAAACTTACATCACTTTTTTAACTTCTTTAACTGTACTTTACATTCACTTTAACATCAACATTATGGAAACAAAGGTTGCTCAATTTTTTATCTAACAAGGGGACTTCCCTTATCTTCACAATTGAAACTATATTTCTAGTAATAATAAACTCGTTATCTCACCTAGAAATATAGAGATAAACTTGTTGTTGATCAATTAAAACTATTTAACTGATACGGAGCTTCATTAGCCACAAGTATCGTCTAATGGAAGTTACAAACATAAAGATAAGACTAGACCAAAGTAGGCGACGCATGTTAAGATTCAGTATATAAAGAAAATGAATTATTGAAACAAGCAACTTAATCAGTAACAGTAAAAACTATTAACCATAACAGAAGAAGAACATAAACATTCAAGACAAGATAAAACACAACATATAACGTGGTTCACCCAGTGTGGGTTACATCCACCAAGAAACACCAGATTTTTATATTAGCACCAATACAATCTATGAAGGAAAAAATCTTGCAACAAAACCAACTGCAAATTCCTCTTCAAAACAACAGTATCTCCACACAATTACTCTAATAGTAATTTAACATTCAAACATCCTTGCATCAAGATCTACACTAAGCTTACTACTCTCTCTACAGGAAATACATAATCCTATGCACTTCCTATAAACAAGATACAATCCTCTCTACCGAAGGTATTACATAAATAGGGAAACCCAATTACATGCAACCATCAGATCTACAAAGCAATACATGCAATGAATAAGATCTAAAGCTAAATTTAGTCAAGATCCGTCTAAATCCGTGACTACATGCACTCTATTTCGAACACTTCCATATTAGGCTTCAATCCGTCTAAATCCGTGACTACATGCACTCTATTTCGAACACTTCCAGATCAGGCTTCTATCCATCTAAATCTATGACTACATGCACTCTATTTTGAACACTTCTAGATCAACCTCCATTCCCAATAATATCCCACTTGGATATTGATCACAACAACTCTACCACTGCTGCATCTACTAAAGAACAACTCTTCAACCAAACAAGGAATGTCACCTCCTCCAGATTGTTGTAACCATGCTTTGAACCATCACATGTGTCATCCATGTACTTTTTCTGTTATCAACAAGCAACGCACAATCTTACCTACCATAAATCAGTGATATTTCAACATCTCCACAATCGCCCATGCATCATAATAATACAACCATCACCATCTGTGATAAGATCCACATATCATGTTTGCCCACATAGTAGCTCTCACACAATGTGACTTGCTAAAACCACATCATGTGATCTATCTCGCAATAATGCATGAATATTGGTGCCATGTTCATCCCCCTCGACATGCCTCTTACTCATAACTCTCACTGCTTGGCTAATCTTGGGTCTTATGTAGTCAAGATCAATACAATATTCAAAAGAAAGTATCAAAGCCTCTTGTAAAACGTTACCTGCTATATTTATTTTTTATCCTCCTCCTCCACCTCTATTTTGAGACTTGTGCTCCACAACACTAACTATCATGCACCACCGTGTCCTGTTTAATAATCCTATCAAATCTACCCGTAACTCAAACAACAAACATTTCTCCTACCCTACACCATCGTAGCTTCTTGCTTTGGATCTAGATTCATGCCTTCGTGCATATTTTACCCCATCCATTGTTGATCGATTCTAGTTGAGGGTTTTTGGGCCAACTATTGCACTCAGTCTGGTATATTTTCCAACACCTACCATGAGCCTCCAAAAAATCAAGGGTTTCACAAATAGTGCATGAACATCTCCAACCTGTGTGAACTAGAACAAAAAAGGGAAAGTTGATCCATATTTTCCTTGTTTCAATGCCACCTCGTCTCATGTAGATATTTGGTCATGTTGTTTCATCCCTCTAGGTTTTCTCATCGTTGCTCTTCCACAAGTGAACACATCACGGTTGCTTCCAAACCATTTCACTATCCATTGAATTTCTTCACTCTAAACTTCCCTTCGTCTACCATAGCTCCCACTTAACCCTGAATTCCAACCTCACTCTGATACCAATTGTTAGGATTCAGTATATAACAAAAGGAATTCTTGAAGCAAGCAACTTAATCAGTAACAACAGAAACTATTAACCATCATAGAAGAAGAACATAAACATGCAAGACAAGATAAAACACAACATATAATGTGGTTCACCCAGTGTGGATTACATCCACCAAGAAAAACCAGTCTTTTATATTAGCACCAATACAATATCTAAAGAAAAAAATCCTGCAATGAAACCACCTACAAATTCCTCTTCAAAATACCAGCATCTCCACACAATTACTCTAATAGTACTTCAATATGTAAACACCATTGCATCAAGCTCTACACTAAGATTACTGCTCTCTCTATAGGAAATACACAATCCTATGCACTTCTCATAAACAAGATACAATCCTCTCTACCAGAGGTATTACATAAATAGGGAAACCTAGTTACATGTAGCCATCAGATCTACAAAGCAATACATGCAACGAATAAATATCTAAAGCTAAATTTAGTCAATATTCACCTAAATTTGTGACTACATGCACTCTATTTTGAACACTTCTAGATCAGGCTCCGATCTATCTAAATTCATGACTACATGCACTCTATTTCAAACACTTCTAGATCAAGCTCTGATTCATCTAAATCTATGACTATATGCACTCTATTTTGAACACTTCTAGATCAGCCTTCATTCCCAACAACACAAATGGGTTTAGTAGCAAATGACATGTTAATATGATTATTTGTGAAGAAGAACGGCTAAAATAAAATCTATTGTGTTGGGAAGATACTCTAGAAAGTTAGCGACTGCTCTCTAAGCTACTTTGGAGAAGAATTCATTTCTATTAATGTTATAAACATAAGTAGATATGCGACTTATGTCAAACATAATATTATTGTTGCAAACTTAAGCAATTTTTGGTGATGTTCAAAACATATGTAGAGGTTGTCGTGATGGATTGGGGAAGCTAGGGTTTCAACTATGACAAGTGATGGATATTGGGCTAGGGTTTTGAGTATCATTATGGTCCTCAACCTTGGTGGACCAATGCATAGCATTGGTGTCGCAGAAGGGAATGCATGTGATAATGGCTCCTCTCAACCGATTCTACAGGTTTATGTTGAGAATGGTTCAGAATGTAACTCTTGTTATGTTGATGTAATTCTTCCAATGCCTGAAGTTGATTCTGCATGTCACAATTTAGAATCAATCACCCTAGTCGAGTATTTCATTAGTCACATCCCTAATGAGTCTTCCCTTAGGGCCTAGGTTAATGCAGCTTGGACTCCTCTGGAGTCAAGCTAATGATGGTTCAAAACCTTACAAATATTTTTTTTTGTTTCACTTTGTTGAAACAACCCATGTTAAGGTGATTTATGAACATGGTCCCTCGTACATGAGAAGTTCTCTTCTTTTTTTTCTATTTCTGGGGAAAGATCTACCAAAATCCCTGTGTGGGTGGAAATCCTAGGATTCCCTCTACCTTTGTGGCCCTTTCTCAATCGCATAGCAGCCCCTTTAGGATGTGTCATTTTGGTGGAGGTGGACAATTTTTTCCATGCACGCCCTCAAAAACATTTTACATTAAGATTGATATTTCTCGAGATCTTAAGGAGTCTATTGACATACAAGTTGGTGACACTATGTTATCCAAGAGGGTCCTCTATATTAATTTTCCCAACACTTATTTTCGATGTCAATACTCAGTACACAAGATCAAATACAGTCCCTTGATGTCGCATAACAGGAGCAAGTAGAGCCCCACCACATCGATTGCACCCACTCTTCAACCTCAGAAGGATGGTTGGATGATTGTGGGAGGACATAAAATGCACATTTGGCTTCTTTTAAAGGTACATAGTCTAATTTGACACATGTCTGACAATTGGTAAAAAAGATATGAAAAGTAAAAAGCTGATCCTACAGTTAAAACTACCAGCAATGAGGCTCCTCAGTATCAATAGAGGGTTGCAGTAGTGCTTGCTTCAGATTCCTCTTGTACATTCCTCCTATTAACACCAGGAATTCCTGAAGCCCGAGAAGGGGATCTACAAAAAAAGATGCTACTCCAAAGAACTGACTTAATATGTCCAATGTTCAGTTGGGAAACAACTACAGTGTGTTGTGTTGGAGTATCTTAATGACGATGAGGATATGCCATTGGATGCAGAGCCATCATCGATGGAACTGATAGTTCCTCCAGAGGAAGCAAAATCTAAAGTTCCCTCCCCTTCTATGTCGTTTCAACATTCTCATAGTTCTTGACAAGGGATTATGTAGTTTTGAAATTCTCGTAGTACTCGACAAGGGAAATAAGTTGAAGACACTTTACATGAAAAATGGTTTCACCCATCTGACTGAAAAGTTCCAATAATTTTGCATTTGGAAGACATCGATCTAGCCCAAAAGCTTTAATAATTTTGTGTTGGACAGACGTAAGGCTACTTGGTGCGTAGAGTTATAGTTCTATAGTTTAGGGTTTTTAGTTTTTTTTGCTATGTATAATTATGTTGTATATTCAACCTTTTAGGGGATGGTTTCGTTCTGTAAGGGGGTTTTGAATAACTATATTTTTTTTGCTTGGGTTTCCGCTCTATTGACGAGGATGTTTTTTTTGGCTGATAGTGTTAGCCACATAATGTGTTTATCCGTCTATTTTTTTTTTGTTTGTAAAAATGTATTTTTTTATTTAATATAATGCTTTTTATATTTAAAAAAACATAATATTATTGTTGATGTTCATTATTTATTATTAGATATAATTTATTGGAAATGTCAACATGTCTATAGAGAAGAAAATAAAATCGAGTACCAAATAAATTGGTCAATCCCAACATTGATATTTATCTTAGTAAAATTCAAAAATTTGAAGGTAATTGGGTGAGTGAGATTTTATCTCTTAGAAAATTATGATGTCAAACAATTGATTGTGAAAACATGACAATTTAAGAAAGATGAAAAATACATTGGATAGAAAAAATATGAAAAATATCTACAATTAAAAACATGTTGATTATAATTTAATTAAACTAATAATAAATATAATGTTTTAATATTTTTTTACAATAAAAAGGAGCTGGAAAGATCACAATTCGGGGTGCAAGGCCATCCATACAATCAAAACTAGAATTAACCCCTAAAAGGGTGAATACACAATATAAATAAGCATAGAAAAATAAACTAGAGTAACAAAAAACTTTAAACTATAGAACTGTAGCTCTAGGCACTAAGTAGACTTATTGCTTCGTCATTCTATGTCATTCTATGTCATTCCAATACCGCAAAAATGCTAGAATTCTTGAGTTGAAATGCTGAAAATATTTTTCGGGTATATTGACTCCATCTTCTTTTCCCTTTTGATGACTACACAAGCGCCGAAACCACACAGAAGGGAAAGTAATTTTAGATTTTGCTTCCTCCGTAGGAAGTACCAATTTCATCGATGAAGGCTCTACATCCAATGATATATTCTAGTTGTCATTAGGATACTCCAACACATTGTAGATGTTGGATGAATCAGGAACATAACTACCTAACTAAACATTTGTCATATGAAGTCACTTCTCTGGAGCGACATCTTCTTCTACATATCCCCTTCTCGGGCTATGAGAGCGTCTTGCATTAGCTGAGGGGAAATGTACTAGAGGACTGGTCGGTTGGGTAAACTATGAAGCAACCTCTATTGCATCCTTTGGGGTATGAATCTGTTGAGACTGAGGAGCCTCATTGCTGGCAATTTCAGCTGGGGGACCAACTTTTTCCTTTTCATACCTTTTTAACGATTATGAGACATGTGCCGACTTCGATTATGTACATTTAAAAGTAGCCAAATGTGGATTTTTATGCCCTACCATAGTCCTCCAACCATCCTCCTGAGGTTGAGGAGTGGGTGCACTAGGTGTGGTGGGGCTCTGCTTGTCCTTGTTATGTGGCATCAAGGGACAATCTTTGATCTCATGTGTTGAATACTGGCACAAAAAACATGTGTTGGGAAAATTAATGTAGATTACCCATTGGGATAGCATAGTGTCACCAAATTGTATGTCAATGGACTCCTTGAGATCACAAGAATTATCAATCTCGACGCAAACACGTTTTTTATGGCATACATGAAAAAACTTGTTCGCCTCTACCAAAATGACATGCCCTAAAGAGGCTACTATGTGATTGAGAAAGGGTCATAAAGGTAAAGGGAGTCTTAGGAATTCCACCCACACAGAAATTTTTGTAGATATTTCCTCATAAACAAAAATAAAATAAAAATAAGATTCAGAGGTTTGATTTCATTTGTTTCTACATGACTCTTTTAACAATGAAAAGAAAAAAAATAATGCAAAGTTGATTAAAATGAATCCTTGATTTTAAGCTTATTCACTTTCATTTTCAGATCTATGTCAACTTCCTTCCCATGGAACCTCTTATGTTGTCAATTATGTGCACATTCTTCAAATCGAAGAACTACTTCGAACAATCTTATTACAGTTGTTTTTTTATTTTATTTTAATATTTTTATTTTATTTTATTTATTTATTTTATATATTATATTATTTTTGTTTATTTTTATTAACTGATGTAAAATTCAAATTATAAAAACTACTACAACAAACTGAACCTTACATTCACCTAGTCATCTTCACCTAGACATCGACATCAAGGTACAAACTTTATGCAAACAAAAGGCTACTCAATTTTTCATCTAACTAGGGGACTTCCCTTATCTTCACAAGTGAAATTATATTTCCAGTAATAATAAACTCGTTGTGCCACCTAGAATTATAGAGATAAACTCGTTGTTGATCAATTAAAACTATTTAACTAACACGGATCTTCATTAACCACAAGTATCGTCTAATGGAAGTTAGAAACATAAAGATAAGACTAGACATGTTGACCAATGGAAGATAGAAACAGACTAGAACTGTTGACCAATTAAATCTATTTAACTGACACACAGCTTCTTTAGCCACAAGTATCGTCTAAAGGAAGTTACAAACTTAAAGATAAGACTAGACCAAAGTAGGCGACGTAGATGGGTTTAGCAGCAGATGGCATGTTAATCTGATTATTTGCGAAGAAGAACTGCTAAAACAATATCTATTGTGTTGGGAAGATACTCCAGAAAGTTAGTGGCTGCTCTCTGAGCTACGCTGGTGAAGAATTCATTGGTCAAGCCTCACAAGCCAAATGAGATTCGACATTGTTGTCAAACAGTGCTCTGTAATTGTTGGCCACCATTTTTCCAAACATGTCCTCCTCCCCTCTTCTTACTTGTGACATTGGATGCATCGGAAATCCTCCCAACACTTTCACTCTCTTTATCGCAAACGAATTCTCCCTTTCCACTATGCTCTTCACCTCTTGTGGACTTGGCCCGAACCAGGGAACGTTGAACAATTACCATTTCCCTCTCTCAATAAAACCCTGTCCATGCCATATGCTCACTAAATCACTCTCCTGCTAAAGCTACATACACTGAATCAACTTAAAATAACAAAATAAATAAATATAATAATTCAAACACAAAAAAATTAAGGTTCTGATACCCACCTCGTTGACCATCTATTCGAAGGCAAATTCCAAGTGACGACAAATAATGCCTAATATACCTTGCTCCTTCTGAGCACCAGGATTACGCCCCACTAAATAAAGAAACAGGCATCCTCCACGAATCATCTCTTCTGCCCGGGCTTTGGCTTGAAGAAATGCCATTAAATCTTTGTCGAATTCCTGGAAATACGCATCGCCCACTGCCTCCTTACACTCACTTGACACGTAAACGCGGTTTCCACTCCACGCAGGAGAGTATCTATCTTCAACACACTCGGGAACCTGCACTTGTTGCCATGGCATGCCAATCACATTAAAAAATGTTTAATCATATTTGGCTCGCACTATGATATCGTTCGTTCAGTTAACTTCATAACATATGATAAATTTAGGTATTTGTGCAGATATGGAAATGAATCGTGCATAGTG
This sequence comes from Wollemia nobilis, assembly GCA_028583015.1. Lineage (NCBI taxonomy): Eukaryota > Viridiplantae > Streptophyta > Pinopsida > Araucariales > Araucariaceae > Wollemia > Wollemia nobilis. Next base: position 3,144,134 of record JAQPPZ010001050.1, read on the forward strand.
AGGAGTTCCATTCCCCACCCACCCGTGAAAGCCAATGCAGACTTGTAGAAGAATGACAAAACCGTACGCTTTTTCGTGGAAGAAGATGTCCGAAATGCGATCCTGAGACAGCTGCTGCAAAATATGATTTTGTTGAGTGGGTTTTATAGGAGGATGTGTTGTTCTCAAAAGAGCACGATAAGATGTAAAAGTACTATTGTATTGATTGAAAATGATTATAAAGTCTTTGAGAGACCATAGCAATGACTAGAGTTTATAAAAATTTTGTTGTAAATGGGTATTTAATCAACCATGTTTTTAAAAGGCAGGGCGGAACCCATATTTCCTTTATTGTGTTTTTAGAAGGATTAGACAAAATGAATTTATTGGGAAGTGCTGAAGATAAATTTATTTTTGTCAACGAAGATGATGTTGATCTTTTAGAATGTTTTGGCATCGAACATTCTAGCTTAACATCCAGAATATCACTACCGACCATCTAGAATCTTCTTGAAAACTATCATACTGGGTTTATAAATATAGACCTTTCCTCTTGCATAAGTGAGGTGGTCCTCCTCTATTCAAGATCTGAGGAATGTAATACAATGTAATGGAATGAATAAAGATTGCTATTTGCAACAACAATTATAATTTTTTGTTTTATACTATGCTTTTATGCTCTATTTTGTTAATTGATTTCTTCTAAAAATCAACATTTGGTATCAGAGCCCATGGTTGTCTAGGTATGGATATATGTATTGTGTTTGTTGTAGGGTTTCTTCATCGTGTGTGAGCTTGTGAAGGAAATGGTTGGATTGCAACTTGAGTTGTAGAAACTACCCAAAGCTTCTCTTGCTGGCGTGTTTGACTTCAACATTCATCATCTGAAGAAGGGCCAGTAGAACCTTTGACCCATGAAGCTTAATTTTTATGGAATACTAGATTCCATCTGAGCATGACCATGGAGGAGGTGATGACAAAGGTTATTTCATGTGCGGGGAAGCAGAGTATTTTTTTGCAAGAGTGTCCTAGCTTTGGACGGACACGGTGGAGCGATAGTGGAGAAATTTTATTTTTAAACCCTTGTTATTTTATGCATGTTCTGTGTTTAGTTCTACTTTTTTATGGTCTGAAAGATCTATTGTGAGAAAGGGGAATCCTGCCGGTTGAAACGAGATTTGATCCAATTTGAGAGGAACATTAATGTATGGATCTCATGCACAATTCAGTCTACAGTCATGGCTAATTTGTTGTGCATCTGATCCGTAGATAGGACCATCCATTTATGGTGCAGGTTGGTGGAGTTTATTAGAATGTTTTATTATTTTTAAGTTGTGCATTGAAGACATTTGGAGGAGAGTTATGAAGGACATGTCTATGTATTGGTAAATATGATCTACAATTTTAAGGGTTTTGGAGGAATTGTTTGCTCCTTGGTTTCCTTTAGGGTTTCAACAATGGTATATTATTGAGAAAATTATTGAGTGAAATATGTTTGAATATTTTCTCTAAAATGGGGTATTTATTTTTAAAGGTGTTTATTATTATTATTAAAAAATGGAATTATTATATTTGGGGTGCATGATGCGTGGTACCCGACACCTTTGTTATTGTATTGAGGAAGTAAAATTTTAAAGGTCATAAAAATAAAATTAAAAAATTACATCATGGGAAAGTCAAGGAGGAAACAAAACAATTTACATGTATAAGATCAAAAGAGTGTGATGTCATCAGATAAATTTCTTTATATTCTAGCAGGAAGTGAATATGGAGATTTATCATCACTTAAGTGCAACTTACAAACAATTATCAAAGCCTATGAATACCACTTCAAGAATGGTGTTATCTTTCCTATTGATATTGTGAAGACCTTATACAAAGCATTAATCACTATTGATGTGCTTAAAGAAGAGTGTAAAAGGTTGAAGGTCAAGCTGATGGTCGAAAATATTGTTTGTGACACAAGTGACCTAAACCCTGAAGAAGAGAAACAAAAACAAACTCGTAAGGCTGAAGCACAAAAGGAAAAGGAAGTTGGAAATACAACTTACAAGAAGAAATATTTTGAGACTACCATTGAGCATTATACAAGATCAGTGGAGCTAAATGATGAGGATATTTCCTACCTCACAAAAATAGCAGTTGTTTATCTGGAAATGGGACAATATGATAAATGTGTCAACGGTTGTGATAAAGCTATTGAAAGAGGAAGAGAATTTCAATATGATTATAAAATGGTTGTTCATATATTGACTTGAAAAGGAATTGCATATGTTAAGATGGTTAAGTGCTCTAAAGACTTTGAGATAGCAATTGAGGCATACCAAAAAGCCTTGGTAGAACACCACAACCCAGATACATTGAAAAACTTAATGATGTTGAAAAGACAAAGAAGGAATTGGAGTAGTATGAGTATTTTAACCTTAAGCTAGAAGATGAAGAGATTGAGTTCTTTGAAAAGCACACCAAAGGTATTGGATCTAAAATAATGAAAATAATGAGATATGATGGGAAAGGTTTGGAAACTAATGGGTAAGACATAAGAAATTCCATAGAGCCAACCATAAGGCCAAAGCATGAAGACCTTAGATATGTCGGTCAAACCGAAAGTAGTGAAACCAAGTTTATGAAAGGATAAACCTATGAGGTGAATGACCCTTTCAAAATAACTCATTGCAATCATTGTGGTTGATCAGGATATGAGATTACTCGATGTTGCATTTTGCATCCATGTGAAATTTGTGGTGCAAATAATCACTCTAAGAATTATTATCGACACAAAGATGAAATAACCAACAAAGTATATGTTGATTGTTGATGGATATATGTGATAAAATGGAGCAAAATGAAACAAATGTTGAGTGGATTTTATAGGAGGATTTCTTGTTCTCAAAAGAGGAAGATAAGATGTAAAAGCAAGATTGCATTGTATTGATTGATAATAACTATAAAGTCTTGTTTGATTTATTAATTGAGAGATACCATAGCAATGGCTATAGTTTATAAAAATCTTGTTGTAAATGGGTACCTAATCAACCATGTCTTTAAGAGGCAGACAAGACCCATATTTCCTTTATTATGTTTTTAGAGGGATTAGACAAAATGAATTTATGGGGAAGTGTTGAAGATAAATTCATTTTGGTCAACAAAATATGGTGTTGATATTCTAGAATGTTTTGGCATCAAACATTCTAGCTTAACATTCCAAAATATTCTAGCACAATAGAATTTCTAGATTGTTGACTTTCCAGATTGTTCTAGCACTACCAACCATCTAGAAGCTTCTTGGAAACTATCATACTGGGTCTATAAATACAGACCTTTCCTCTTGCATGAGTGAGGTAGTCCTCCTCTTTTCAAGATCTGAGCAATGTAATACAATGTAATGGAATGAAAAAAGATTGTTATTTGTAACAACAATTATAGTGTTTTATTTTTATACTCGTTTTTTATTCCTTATTTTGTTAATTGGTTCCTTCTGAAAACCAACAATATGATGCAAGGAAAATGGTTGCGGCCTTTAAAAAAACACTAATAGATGATAGGAAAAACACTAAGAAACATCATTATCATGTAAGGATCAACCATAATTAACAATTGAATTTGAAAACAATAGCTTGTTAATTTGCAAATATTAGAATGCAAAGCATATGCGAAAGTTTCGCATTGCCACAAGTTTCACACGTGATGTTTCCTTTCTTATTTGGTAGCACTTTGCAACAATGTCAACGAGAAAGGGAAATTTCAACCGTGAAATTTGCTTTCTTTTTTGGTAGCACTTTGCAACACTCTGAATGTCCAACTTTTATGTCATCATTGACAAAGGTGTAGTTTTATTTAAATTTTTAATTGTCGTCAACGGGAGCATAGGGCAAAAGGGGGAGCTCGACCTTGGGCTGCGCAGCCGAAGTCGGGCTGCGCACTCGAAGTCGGGTTGTGCTCCTGTATTTTGTGCAGTCGGGCTGCACAAAGGTTTATGTGCACAGTCAGATTGCACATGAAATATGTGTGCAATCGAGCTATGCACGAAACAAATTGCTAAGTCAAGGAGTGGCTAGTCAACGCCCCACTGCACTGATCAAAGGCAGTGAAGTCCAACTTCGCTGCACAGTCGGGTGGACAGCTCCAGACTTAGACAAATTTTTTGGGAGTGGCTGGTCAACGCCCGAATGCGCTGGTCAAAGGCAGCGAAGTCCGACTTCGCTGCGCAGTCAGGTGGACAGCTCTAGACTTAGGCAATTTTTTGCCTTGCAAACTTTTGCTTTTTGGAGGCTTGCGCGACTACAGCGATGGTTTTCTTGGCTTGGCAAGAACTAAATAAGCAGAAGAGAAACACCGAATCTGAATGCAATTTTTCATATTTGAGCTCAAACTTATAGAACACGAAAGAAAACGCTCTGAGGCAATTGTACAGACAACAACAAATTTTATGTCGACAAAGATAACCGCAAACCCTACAAATGCCTTAAACAACAAAAAATTTTATTCTTATAAGACGAGGGTTACAAAAGTCCTCAACTGAGGAAAAACTAACATTTGTAGACTAAAGCTGCAGGATAAACTGAGAGGGAAAACAAATGTCGAGTCTGCTGCTCGGACATTAAACAGATGAGCTACACTGCTCACTAAAACAATCTCATCTGCTACTCTACGAATGACTGTTGTAGACACCAAAATAGCACCAATCCGATTATGTGACTACAAACACTGATTGCATTGACACACACAGCCTTTAGGGCAGCCCTCAGAGGTCAAACAGTGGTCCTAGCCACTTTCACAGTAGTTTTAGAAGGTTAGAAAGTAATTTGGCACCTCCAGACATTCTGCTTCAAATCCGCCTTTGCGCCATGGTTTCTTCTTAGTGTTGCAACATTGTTTTATTTGCAGACAAAAGTTGGTCGTTTTAAACAAGGCAAAAATCAAAAGAAAGCCTTTGCCAGAAGTGTTGCGAAATCGCGATGTCGCGATTTTGCGACGTCGCGAAATCGTGACACCAAAGGCCAAAAGGGAGCCTTTGCCGGTGAAAACACGAGATTCCGGAAACAAAAAGGAAAGACTAAACAAAATTGTATTAAAAGGAAAGAACACAAATGAATGAACACAAGATATAAAAGCAATATAAACTATGGCCTTTTTTATTGATATTCTTTTCAATTCGTGTTACAATGCGTCTCCTTCCTTTTTAGGGGATAGGAGCGTTAGATATTGATCTCTACAACTCGTTTCAGAATTCCTTCTTCCGCGTGCCCACATATAAAATGGGTGAACCAAAACGTTGTCGCCGCTTGCGTTGGTACAGGTCGATTCCTCGCTGCTCCTCCAATGCTGCAAATATGCGTTCAAAGAAATAAACAAAGAATCAGTAGCACATGTGTATGAAAAATAAAAGATAAATCTAACTATGACTAAAATGAATCTAAATGAACTGAAAACTTGATAAAAGCATAAACATGAAACTAGCTAAAAAACTACAAAAGCAATAAAGCGGGAGGGGTGCCCGAAGGCAAACCACCCACGGGTGAAACTTTGCTTCGACACCAATCCGTTTAGGATGGGTCCAAAACCTGATGTGATGTGTTGTCGGCAAATTGGTAGGATATTGTGGTCAAAAGAATGGGGTGTTGGTTCTTGATTTGTGCCTTCAAAAGTCACCCAATAACCTCTCTTTCGATTAAGAGATTATGGATGTTGAAAGCACAAATCGCAAGTAAATGAATTAGCAGCACTTCGTCGCTCAAAATGCTCCAGCTCGGTATATCTTTTGGGTGAGGAAACTCACCATTTTATAGACCCAAGGGGTCTCTTTGAATTAACATGCAAAAGTGTTTCTTTGCATGAATGCTTTTTGTGTGAAGAGAAGACTTCTTCTTGATCAAGGGATTCTTAACTGCCTCTGTGCATGTCTTTGTGTGTTTTAGAAAAGCTCACTTGCACTCCCATGCAATGAAGGGATAGCTAAGTGGCAAATCTGAGTTGTCTTAAAAAGCTCACTCTCATTCCCATGCAGTGAAGGGAGAGTCAATTGGTAGATATGAGTTGTCAAAAGAACTCACTCACACTCCTATGCCATGCAAGAAAAGCTAAGTGGCAGTTCTGAGTTGTTCATGCCGAGATTTGACTTTTTGCCGGTCAAACCTGGCATTCGTCCCACCCCGAAGCGAGCGCTAGTAATCGTCTCTGGGTGAGACGAGTATCAATCCGCACTCGTCCCTGGGTAGGACGAGTACAAATCCGCACTCGTCCCTGGGTGGGACGAATAAGAAATAAAGTGTCTAAAAGGTGCCAAATTGATTTTTGACTTGCAAAACTGCTATGTGAGTGGTTAGAACCACTGTTTAACCTCTGGGGGCTGCCCTGGGGGTTGTGTGTGTTAGTGCGATCAGTGCTTGTAGTCACATAATCGGATTGGTGCTATTTTGGTGTCTACAGATGCCCCTTTTTGGGAAGAGTTGCACATGGTGCAGTGTTGAGCAAAAATAGATAACCAAAGCACTAATGATTAGGGTTTCTTGGTAACCTAACCAACTCTTGATGCCCCAAGTATGGAAAGGGCATGAATTCTTGAATCCTTGCTTCTGACGAGCTAAGGAACTTGATTTCAAGTATTAACCTGTTTTGGTGAGGTGTGACTTGAGCTTGGTCATTGATCAGTCATGAATAGGCAAAGGGCGCAACCTTTTATCCACGGGGGAACCTTGTGTTCATGCTTCAAAAATGCCAAGTGTTTGATCAATTTGTGATTATTGCTTGTTTGCTGCCCCAAGAAGGAGCGTGATTGTCTTTGTCAATGATTCTTTGAATGCATGCCATTGCCTTGATTGGGTGTGTTTTTGTTGATTGGTGACTTAAGTGTGACTACCCCCTCAAGCGACGAATCGATGAAGGAATGAATGACATGAGAAAAGCGACGAGTCGCTTGACCCAAGATGACTTAAGTGAGGGTGCCTTCAGATGTTGTCCATTGAATTCTCGAGCAGTTTCTCGATTTTTGCGGACCTATTTTTGGTGGGTGTGAACCCATTTTGGGATGCCATTTGGGGGTAACATTGGCGAAAATCCATCTTCCCGTGGAGCGGTCCGGCTATGGTAGCCTTCTTGGGGAGTAGGATAACGACAAGGGAGACCCCGACATCAGTTTTCTTATGCCAAGAGGTTAAGTGCAAGAGCACTTTTGTCCGGCAATTTTTAGTGGTTTTGTGTGGCATTTGTCATTTTTATATTTTGTTTGTTTTATTGTGTTTGTTTGTTTTTTTTTTTTGGCTTGTTTTTATGTATGTGTTTGATGTATGCAGATGCGATTATGAATGTGATGTTTCTAATTTGTATGATGTATGGATATGGAATGAATGAAATGAGTTGTTGATGATGTGTCGATGCACCATAGATTGTACAAGAGTTGACTGACTTGCTATACTAATGGGATGACTTTGTGGAATGACTTTGCATGTGAAAACTTTGTTTTTGTATTTTGCATATATTTTGATGGTGATGTACGAAATAAAATGTGATAGTTGTTTTTAAAATGTAGTTAAGCTTTTCTGAGATTTAGATATTTTAACTAACTAGCCAAGACTGTACATTTATCTCACAAGAATTTTGAACAAGGTATAAATCCGACTTGAATTTAACCAAGGTATTTCACATCCCTGTGTGTGCAATTGAGTTCGTTCATGTGGTATTTGTCAGGATACCACCAGTGCCAGATGGGCTTTCAACCGAACCTGTACTGAGGATCACCTAATTAGCGCCACTAACTCCTTTATTGTATTTAGTTAGATTAATCTGCGATGTTATCGAAGATACCGTAAGCTAGCTCATCCACATGCAAACATTGATCTACACACAAGTTAATGTGACAGATATATCGTCATGCGGGAGGTTTACCGCCAGTGACCGATAGGCTATCAACCAAACCGATATTGAAGCTTGCCTCATGACCTGTCGAAATGCTGAGAATTCCAGGGATTCAAGTTCGACTCCCTTATTTTCTTCAATTGTATTGGGATACTTGCTCTTTATAGTGATAAAATCACTATTTATTTATTTATTTTTTTTTTTTTTTGAGCAAGGGATTTGAATATGGAGTGACGAGAATCACTGTTATTTGTGCCTTTTGATGTGTGCACTGTAGGATGTCAAATTTGAATGTTTTGACGTTTTGCAAATTTTTGATGTTTTTGCAACTTTTGAGAACTTGGGGATTCATGGAGAATTGGGTAGGGAGGATGCTTGTCCTTTTGCCAACTCTCAGCATTCCTAGGATCAATTGCACAGGGGGATAAGCAAGATAGCCATTTCACTTATGGTGACCTGGATTACGGTGTAGGTTTCATCTTTCCTTCACACAACTTAGGAATTTTTATATGTGTGTTAATTTGTGTTGGGATGCTACGTAACAAGGTGGGATCCAAGTAAAACTTTCCCATGTAAAATCTGCTTAACTGTGTACAGTTTTGGCTAGAAATTTAAAACAGCTGAATGACGAAAACCCTATATACATTAGGAGACAACTGCCGATGCTAAAATAAAAGGGTGATATACTGGATGTAGGCATTTATGAAAATGGATTTGAGGTGGAAAAGGATGGAATTTCCAAGTAATGACAGCCTATGGTGCTTTTGACTTGTATGACCTAGTGAAGTATGCAATGTATGGATGCAATGCTTAATGCAACCTATATTTTTGTATTTTGATTTTTATGAGAATGCATGGAGTTGAAATGCAATTGTTTTTGTAATTTTGATTTTTTTTTTTTTTTATGAGTATGCATGGAATTGAAATGCAATTGTTTTTGTGATTTTGATTTTTTTATGAGTATGCATGGAATTGAAATGCAATTGTTTTTGTGATTTTGATTTTTGTGTTGTTTTTGTTGATTTTTGAATATTTATGTTGACCAAGCAGTTATGGTAATGCTTGGAGCTTTTGGGTTGACCAAGCGATTGTGGTAATCCTTGGAGCTTTTGGGTTGACCAAAGGGTTTATAGATACCTTTGGGGCGTTTAGGGTTGACCAAGCGATTATGATAATCCTTGGAGCTTTTGGGGTTGACCAAGAGATTGCGATAATCCTTGGAGCTTTTTGGGATGACCAAGCGATTGCGATAATCCTTGGAGCTTTTGGGATGACCAAGTGATTACGATAATCCTTGGAGCTTTTGGGGTTGACCAAGATATTACGATAATCCTTGGAGCTTTTTGGGATGACCAAGCGATTGCGATAATCCTTGGAGCTTTTTGGATGACCAAGTGATTACGATAATCCTTGGAGATTTTGGGGTTGACCAAGAGATTACGATAATCCTTGGAGCTTTTTGGGATGACCAAGCGATTGCGATAATCCTTGGAGCTTTTGGGATGACCAAGCGATTACGATAATCCTTGGAGCTTTTGGGGTTGACCAAGAGATTATGATAATCCTTGGAGCTTTTGGGATGACCAAGCGATTACGATAATCCTTGGAGCTTTTGGGGTTGACCAAGAGATTACGATAATCCTTGGAGCTTTTTGGGATGACCAAATGATTGCGATAATCCTTGGAGCTTTTGGGTTGACCAAAGGGTTTATGGACACCTTTGGAGCATTTGGTGTAACCCACTAGCTCTTTAGGGAATAGAGGTACCCCCAGCTTGATGATCTATGTGCACCAAATCTGGCTCTGTAGGAATTGGCACGAATGGATCGGCCTTATGCATGGATAGGAGGGCAGGGTCCACCCTCGACACTGATGGTGCTATGATATCTTTGGGTGGAAGTTGCTCGCGATCTTCCCAAAGGAGCGGAATCAACATTTGATGCCAGTGGGCTGAGTCTATGCGCCACTCATGCCCTAGTCTTATGCCTAGTTGGGCCATTAGTTCGTCATGGGTTACAGGGTGATTGTGTCGTCGTGCATGATTGAGATATGCCATCTCAGTTTCATCTTCATAATCATTGTTGATGATCCAAAGGCCCTCATTGGCCCCGACAGCTATCTGCGACATGCTAAGCTCGTCCGACTCGAGCAGATTGACATGGTCTCGATGGGGTTGTTTCGCGCTTTGTGGGGGGACCGGATTTTCCTGTAATGGCACGGGCTCGATGGGAGCCTCCAAAGGGAATAATGTTAGGAGAATTTTGTGATGCTCATCCATGGGGACCACCTATGAATTAGTGATGTCAGACTCGAATGGGTCCCATGGCACTATTGCATATGCTGACTCGTCTTTGGCGAGAGAGTCAGGCTCATCAGAATCTGGTGATTCTGAGATATGGAAGGCCTTGTCATCAGGTAGCTCTACAACCAGGGGTTGATCCTCTTTGAGAGGAGTTTCACGTAAGTTGGGCTTTTGGGGCCCCAAAATCTTGGTCTCTATTGACTCTAAGTGCTTGGGTAGCGCATTGCTTGTATCAAGGGATTTGAGCTCCTCCTGTTTGATTTGTTCCCGTTGCAAGTTGTGGGAAACTTGATGCCTTGAGAGGGATGACCGAATAGCACCCCCTCTATCTTGGTAGGGCATTTCATCCCGCTCTTCTTCATGCTCAGGTTCCTTAGAGGCTTTTGGAAGAATTTCTGAGGGTGGCCCAGGAACCTGGGTGGGCACCTGAAGAAGGCACCCGTCATTGGTCTTAGGATTGGCCTCCCGCTCAAGTCTAGGAGGCGTCGAGGGCAACATTTGATAAGGTCGTAGAGACCTGTCTTGCACCCAGTTGTGTCTCTCATAATGTTCTGTCTTATGTGTGTGAGGGGTTGGAGTCTTCACCTGCATAGTGTGTTGTAACAACTCATCCTCCTGGCGCTGAAGGCACTCTTGATTTAAAAGATATTGTTGCTCTAACTGTTGTTGTTCTAGCTCAAGTAGCGTGAGTTGCATCCGGCATGCAATATGCTTGGCAGATTCTAAGATAGTTGGTCCTACCGTCTCATGTCTAGAAGGCCTAGATGCCTCTCCTAGATATCTATCCTGGTCATGGTGATCTGAGATCTCTATAGGCCGCCTCCCTTTGTTGGGGGTAGCGGCATTCCCCCGAGGCTTTGGCCTCAGTAGGTAATCCTGATAGCTCGCAATTGCAGAGGCATGTTGCTCCTGCGATGTATATTGTTCTTGAGGAAGGTAAGGGTTTTCCTCGTGCTCTATTTTGTAAGTGAAAAAGGAACGGGCGGAGTTGGCTCACCCCGCCTGAGGAGCCTTGTGCTCTGGATTTGTCCTTGTAGTCCTGACAACTAGAGGGGGTGAAGGAGGGATAGTGTAATCATGTGGTTCCTCCCGTCGAACCCTATGTTGACCTAGCGCTTCATCGCGCGGTGGCCACTCATAGCAAGCATCTAAGGGAGCTCTCCTATGGATGTACCTCTCATGGGAGGGTGCATGCTGGGTGCTATGCTGAACAGGAGTGCCCCTAGAAGAGGTGCCCCTATAGTCCCTTTCTGTTAAGGTGTGGAGGGGACTGCCTTGTGTGTTAGGTCACCAAGGTGGTATGACTAAATCTTGGGGATTGTAACGGAGGTGACTCGTGCTTCTTTGGACATTCTCCACAGCGTCTGCCCATGAGTGGGCTTGACTGCGGGTGAGCACCATGGCGATGTCTCTCTAAAAACCCTAAAAATTGAAATGAGTCAGATGGGGCCCAAAATCGGTGTGTGCATCCCTCTTACCATAGACAAGATAAAAATGAAGTTTCAAGTCCTAACTCTAAATACATTAGGATATATTGACATCCGAACAGCTCAAAAAGTGTAAAAAATTGGGCACGCAATTTTAAAACCTAATTTCGGGGCACTAGATGATGGAATTTGGCCCCGAAAACTGACTTTTATGGGCAAATAGAATTCTAGGGAATTGTATTTGTTTAAAATTATCCCAACTAACTCCTTGTAAAATTTCAAGTCAATCGGAGCTACGGTTGAGAAGTTGTGGCCCCGGCAAGATGCACTAAAATTTAGAGAAAAATATAAAATTTTCCATTTTTTGTTGGATGCTCCTGCATCACTTATGGGCACCTTCAGGGTGCTTTTGGGTTGACCAAAGGGTTCATGGACACCTTTGGAGCATTTTGGGGTGACCAAGCGATTGCGGGAATCCTTGGAGCTTTTGGAGCGAGTGACAAAATGCGTAGATTTTTATCTTTGTTTATGATTTTTTTGATTTTTGATTTTTTTTGTCTAAATAGAAAATAGCATACACACACAAGCAATGATTATCTCTTTTAAAGATTAATAGTGTGCCCTAAATCTGGTTTAGTGTGTTTTTGTTGTTTGTTTTGTTTTTTTTTTTGAAAATTTTGTGAAACGTTTAAATGCAATTATGAAGGCTCTTATGACTCCCAATATGGTCGCCCCTTCAATATACCATTGTCGGACCGATATACCAACCTCTCTATATACCCGCCCTTACGTGAGGGAGACTATAGGTACGTGAGAGCAGATGATACGTGGAACATAGGCGGTACGAAAGGGGAATCGCTCTGTTTATGACACCTACCATAGAAGACTTATCCTCGCATGCTGGGAATCACCCCAAGCTACACTCGGTCAGCTTTCATCAGGATTTACGTCTAGCAACAGTCGCGATCAAGGTAATGGATGCAATATCTCAAGCCAAAGTGATAATGGAATCCACCTTTGGTCTTGCTCAAGGGTTGGGGTTTTACGACCAACGCCTTGGTTTAAAATACCACGTGATGTGTGGGGTTCATTTTAATTTTGCAAAATTGAAATAGGCAAACGAAAAGAAATCTTTCCCTAAGCCATACAAACTGAAAACCAAAAAACAAAAAAATAGAAATTTGATAGAAGCTATAAAAACCCCTACCTCTTCTCTGCCTAATCGGATGTTTCTGATTTGCTCTGAAAATTTGCACAGATCTATAATCGTCCCTGGGTGAGGCGAATAACAGAACCATAATCGTCCCGAGGTGAGACGAATAGTTTATTCATCCCAGGGTGAGACGAGTACCAATTCTGTAATCGTCACTTGCAGAGACGAATAACAGTCCGATGTTGAAAAATAGGTACCTATAAAAAAACAAGCAATTTTAGATCAGTAATTTAACCTAAAAAAAAAAATAGAGGACAGAGGTCCCACCGTGATCGCCATTGAAAACACGAGATTCCAGAAACAAAAAGGAAAGACTAAACAAAATTGTATTAAAAGGAAAGAACACAAATGAATGAACACAAGATATAAAAGCAATATAAACTATGGCCTTTTTTATTGATATTCTTTTCAATTCGTGTTACAATGTGTCTCCTTCCTTTTTAGGGGATAGGAGCATTAGATATTGATCTCTACAACTCGTTTCAGAATTCCTTCTTCCGCGTGCCCACATATAAAATGGGCTAACCAAAACGTTGTCGCCGCTTGCGTTGGTACAGGTCGATTCCTCGCTGCTCCTCCAATGCTGCAAATCTGCGTTCAAAGAAACAAACAAAGAATCAGTAGCACCTATGTATGAAAAATAAAAGATAAATCTAACTATGACTAAAATGAATCTAAATGAACTGAAAACTTGATAAAAGCATAAACATGAAACTAGCTAAAAAACTACAAAAGCAATAAAGCGGGAGGGGTGCCCGAAGGCAAACCACCCGCGGGTGAAACTTTGCTTCGACACCAATCCGCTTAGGATGGGTCCGAAACCTGATGTGATGTGTTGTCGACAAATTGGTAGGATATTGTGGTCAAAAGAATGGGGTGTTGGTTCTTGATTTGTGCCTTCAAAAGTCACCCAATAACCTCTCTTTCGATTAAGAGATTATGGATGTTGAAAGCACAAATCCCAAGTAAATGAATTAGCAGCACTTCCTCGCTCAAAATTCTCCAGCTCGGTATATCTTTTGGGTGAGGAAACTCACCATTTTATAGACCCAAGGGGTCTCTTTGAATTAACATGCAAAAGTGTTTCTTTGCATGAATGCTTTTGTGTGAAGAGAAGACTTCTTCTTGATCAAGGGATTCTTAACTGCCTCTGTGCATGTCTTTGTGTGTTTTAGAAAAGCTCACTTGCACTCCCATGCAATGAAGGGATAGCTAAGTGGCAAATCTGAGTTGTCTTAAAAAGCTCGCTCTCATTCCCATGCAGTGAAGGGAAAGTCAATTGGTAGATATGAGTTGTCAAAAGAACTCACTCGCACTCCTATGCCATGCAAGAAAAGCTAAGTGGCAGTTCTGAGTTGTTACATGCCGAGATTTGACTTTTTTTCGATCAAACCTGACATTCATCCCACCCCAAAGCGAGCGCTAATAATCGTCTCCGGGTGAGATGAGTATCAATCTGCACTCATCCCCGGGTAGGACGAGTACAAATCCGCACTCGTCCCTGGGTGGGACGAATAAGCAATAAAGTGTCTAAAAGGTGCCAAATTGATCTTTGACTTGCAAAACTACTGTGTGAGTGGTTAGAACCACTGTTTAACCTCTAGGGGCTGCCCTGGGGGCTATGTGTGTTAGTGCGATCAGTGCTTGTTGTCACATAATCGGATTGGTGCTATTTTGGTGTCTACAACTAGAAGTGTCGCGAAATCGCGACACCAAAGGCCAAAAGGGAGCCTTTGCTAGAAGTGTCGCGAAATCGCGACACCAAAGGCCAAAAGAGAGCCTTTGCCAGAAGTGTCATGAAATCGCGACACCAAAGGCCAAAAGAGAGCCTTTGCCAGAAGTGTCACGAAATCGTGACGTCACGATTTCGCGACGTGCAAAATCGTGACCGCGATTTCGAGACGTTGCGAAATCATGACGTCGCGATTTCGCGACGTCACGAAATCGTGACACTTAAGGCCAAAAGGAAACCTAAGGCTTAGGTGTCGCGATATCGCGACGTCGCGATATCGTGACAAACTCCCGTCTTTGCGCCTGGGCGGACATTAACCAATAAAGGCGGACTTTAAACCAATCGAAGGCGGACTTTAAACCAATAAAAGTAGACATTAAAGTAGACATTAAACGAGTAGCAGCCAGAGACAGTCAATTATTGCCTCCTGCCATGCAGGCGCGCGTAGGTGGGCAGATTGGCAGTTAGAGGACTGTCACAAAGGCAGTCATGGAAGCACAAGTCAAGGAGGAGTCTCCTCCCTCTTGGGAAGGCATGGCCGCCACGTGGCATCCTTGCATGCCCCTCCAAAGAGACCCCCTGGGTCTATAAAATGGTGGACTTTCCCACCCAAAAAAGAGAAGTTGGTAGACATTTTCAAGCAACGAAGTGTCTGCCAAATTGAACACCCTATTGCACCTCTTTTCGATTCATCTCTTTTACATCCTTAATCTCTTTCGCAAGAGAGGTTATCGGGTGGATATTGGAAGGGTGAATCCGGACCTTAGAACCAGACATTTGACCACATTAATCCATCAATTTGTCGACAATTCAACCTAAGAGATTTTGGGCCTATCCCTAGTGGATTGGCATCGAAATCACGTTCTAACGGGGGCGGCCCGCTTGGGCACCCCACACTTTTTGTTAGTTTCATTTTAGTCTATTATGTTATTGCTTGATTATCCTGCATTACGTTCTACGCTGTTTAGATAGCTCACAATCTGGATTCAGACATTTATCAAATATTATCATGCTTTACGTTCTATATTTTAGATAGCTCACAATCTGATTCAGACATTTATCGAATATTATCAGGCTTTACGTTCTACGCTTTTTGTTAGTTGAATGCAGATTGGCTGACTGTTTCAATGGCAGTGGTCCTCTGGTAAAGTTTTTTGTTTTTTGTCAAACGTGCAGGTCGTTTAAAATCATTTTACTCACCGATTTAGCTAATATTTTACATGTATCTTTTATCATTTTTAGAGAACAAGTTCTTCTTCTTTGCAACAGGTGCTACTAACAACGTCATTGTGTCTCTGAACGCAGGATAAGCAGCGAGAAGCAAGGATTTATCAGCATAAGCGGTGACAACACTTTGGCCCACCCATTTCAAATGTGGGCATGCGAAAGAAGGATTATTGATCACGATTGTAACCAAATTTATTTAAACGCTCCTAACCCCTAAGAAGGGAGGAGGCGATTTTGTAACCGAGGTTAAAGAGTTTAATAAAAGGGTTGTGACTTCTCTAAATTCTTGTATCTCATTTCAATCAATTTGCCTCTTTTGTTCAATGCACTTCACATGTTAGGACTTAAGCGTTAGTTTAATTTTGAATGCATCGAAATAGTTTTCCTTTCCAAAACTTTCGGAATCTCATGCTTTCAGTGGCGATCACGGTGGGACCGTTCCCTGGTTTTAAGATCAAGAAACTGATCAAATTTTTTTGTTCTGTGCTTGACAGGTACCATTTTTTTTTTAAAAGCAGACTGTAATTCGTCTTTTCCTACGACGATTACTGTACTGTAATTTTTGTCTGTAAATTTTCAGAGCCGAGGATCAAAACAGCAAGTCTGGGCAGAAAAGAGGTAAGGTTCCAAAACTGTCTTTGTCATTTTTTTGATTTTCTGCTTTCACTTTCTGTCAAATTCTTGCGTGCTTAAAGAAAATAGTGGTTGCTTGCATGTTTCAATTTTAAGTAAAATAAACCACACACACATCACGTGGCACATTTTTTAACCAAGGAGCTGGTCGTAAGACCCCAGACCTTGAGCAAGACCAACGGTGGGTTCATCACCACCTTGGCTTAGCTTTGCATCCATTTCCCCGATTGTCACTGTTGTTAGGCGTAAATCCTGACGAAAGCTGACCGAGTGTCGCTGGGGTGATTCCCATGCACGCGAGGATAAGTCTTCTATGGTAGGTGTCATTAACAGGACAATCCCCCTTCCGTACCGCCTATGTTCCACGTACCATCTGCTCTCACGTACCTATAGTTTCCCTCTCGTAAGGGCGGGTATATAGAGAGGTTGGTATATCGGTCCGACAATGGTATATTGAAGGGGCGACCATTTATGGGAGTCATATGAGCCAACATTATGCATTTAAACGTTCTTCAAAACTTGCAAAAACAAAACAAAACATCAAAATGCACTAAACCAGTTTAGGACACACTATTAATCCTTAAAAGAGATAATCACTGTTTGTGTATGTGTGTGTTCATTTCTGCTTAGTGTAACAAAAAGAAAAATCATCATAAACGAGATAAAAATCTGCTTAGCTAGTAGAGAAGCACCACAATGGTGTACACCCGTAGCCAAGCCCAATCAAGGGCGGACGCTGCGGAAGGTGCACAAAGAGAGGGCGCTGGTCGCCTTCGCTTTAGCCCTGAGGACTTGGCCATACCGCCTTGGCGGTCTGGCCTACAAGAGAGTCCACATCAGGCCACATCAAGAAGGAATTATTGGGACCCTCCTCTGTGGAGTTTGCCCATTCAACACAGCCCCTTTCGGGAAGAAGCTTTACATGTGGCACTCGATGTAAATAGAAAATCGCCTTTTGAGGCTAGACATGAGTGGCCACAGCGCGATGAAGCACTAGAGAGGCACAGTGTCCATGAGGAGAGACAGCGTGAATACGGTACCTCTCCTTTGCCTCCCATTAGAATAGAAAGACAAAACCCAGAGCGCAGGGCTCTCCACACAGGGCGAGCTCACTCCGCCCGCCCCTTTCACACCCATGAAAGGGAGTACGAGGAAGACCATCGCATTCCTCGGGAACAACATACAGCGTGGGAACCTTGCATTTTCGCACCTGCTAGATATCATGGTCACCCATCGAGGCCAGAGCCTCAAGTAAATGCCGCCTACCTCGACAGAGGGAAGCGACCCATTGAAATTTTAGATCATCAAGATCGAGGCAAACACATAGGAGAAACATTCAAACCTCCTGAGCAAAAGAGGGCGGACCAAATTGACCCGACAGTCGCCAGACATGCCGCCCGCCAAGCCCGAATCACGCAGCTTGAGCAAGGTCATCAGGAGTTAGAGTACTTATACCGCCTTAATAAAGAGCGCATGCAGCGCGAAGCGGATGAGTTGCGCTATAAACTCCCTGAGAGGGTGCCAACCCCTCGCACCCAAAAAGTAGAACAATATGAGAGGCATAACCCTTTGGTGCAGGACAGGTCTCCGCGACCTCGTCAAGCTTTGCCTCCGAGACCTTATAGACCCGAGAGGGAGGCCACTCCCCGAAACAATGATGGATACCCTCAGCAGGGATTCACTCAGGGTCATAGGTCTCGCCCAGAGACTCCTCAGGAAGTTCATGAGGAATATGAACCAAAAATAGAATGGGCCGAAACGCCCTATCAAGGTAGGAGGGCTGCCATTCGGCCACCCCCCCATAGGCCTCCAGTCTCCCATAACTCACAACGGGAGCAAACAAAAGAGGAAGAAATAAAATCTTTCGATGCATACAAAGTGCTATTAGAGCGTTTGGAGTCTGTGGAGACAAAAGCTTCTGGGCATCAAAAGCCCACGTTACGTCAACTCCGTAGTCATCCAGTGCATCCCTCAGTGCCCACACCTCTTTACCCCGAACATTTCAAGTTGCCTCAATTGGCAGTCTTTAAAGGTGAAGAGGATGCACAAGAACATGTCACAAGATTCTTGAGCCAATGCTTCGGCATTCAAGATAATGATGCATTATTGCTTAGGACATTCATAACCACATTCACGGGCCCTGCCTCGGATTGGTTCACACAGTTACCAAAACATAGCATAAACAACCTAGATCAATTAGTAGATGCGTTTCTTGAACGCTTTGCCTTCAACACAAAGAAGAAGGCATCACTGAGTGATCTGGCCAGCCTCGAGCAATATGAGGAAGAGACAATGGCAGCATACGGGAATCGATGGAGGGCTTTGCTTTCTAAGCTACCCTACCTTCCCCCTATGTCTGACCTCACACAGATGTTTGCACGGAGTTGTCTAAAATCAATCTCTGGGCTATTGCTACTGCAGCAATACGCCAGCCTAGAAGAAGCTTTGGTGCAAGCCAGAGTTATAGAAGAGATCAAAATAGGTGAGGGCGCAATCGCCAAGCCTAAAAAGAAAGAGTGGAACAAAACCACTAAGACAGGGACTACGCAATCACAACCTGCTATGGTTAATCAAGTTGCGATAAATGTCCCCAAGCCTGTACAAGAAATACAGCCCCAAAAGGCTAATTATCAAGCAGTGCCTCCTAGTTATGAAAGAGATAATAAAAAATAGGAGCAAAATCAGCAGCGTCGCCCTAGGCGACAATTCACCCCTTATGCGGAGTCTAGGGACTCCCTATTTGACCGCTTGTCAGCGGCAAATTTAGTCACCCTTCCAGAAATCCAAACTGTAGATCCTAATGCTCCCAAGCCTAAGGGATACAGAGAGGAATTATATTGTAGATTCCATAGGCGAAGGGGACATGACCTGAATGGATGTTGGAAATTCAAGGGATTAATCCAAGATTTGATCGATAATAAAACATTGGCCGTGGACAACCCCATAGCGCCAAATAATCAATAGATGGGGGTATTCAAGGACCCTTTGCCTGCCCACGAGGCACAGGCAAAACCTCTTCAGGTCAATGAGGTGCGACAGAATCTTCCCATGCAAGGATTTGTGGGAATGATCAGCATAGTGACCAGGAACAAAAAGTACCCAGGAGTTGCCCCCGAGGTAGCTACAAGGGAAGTTCCAACAACGTCGCAGCCTCAACAACGCCCTGTGCAGTTGCCTCCGCCTAGACCCGAGGTCACGATACGGACCAAACTCACGTAGAGTTTGCGGACCACATCGGCTAGGCTTTCCATTTACGAGCTTATTCAACAATCAACACCCCATAGAGAAGCTCTTATGGAAATTTTGAAAGCCATCGAGTTACAGCCTCACGAAGCGAATTCTTTCAATAACTTCGTGGGACATGTGAAACGATGTACGGAGCCGGTCATTACCTTCAGAGAAGATGAAGTTAAAACAATATCGAATGACATGGCAGATCCACCCCTGCACGTTATCGCGCGGGTCAACGGGATCCCGTACAAGAGAGTGTTGGTAGATACTGGCTCGTCCAGTAACATCATTACCACTGCAGCATTAAAACATCTGAAGCTGCCAGCCTCTCATATCATAGCTTCCACATACACACTGTGAGCTTTCAACGATGCAATATGCTCGACAGTCGACACAATTGTTCTGCCTGTCCAGGTAGGACAAAAGACAATACCAACATTGTGCCATGTTTTGGAAGGCGAGATGGCTTATAACATATTGCTAGGGCGGCCATGGATCAGGGACATGAAGTGTGTCCCTTCGATCGCTCACCAGTGTCTAAAGTATGCATTTGAAGGAGAAGTTCATGTAGTCCCGATGGACTTAGAACCCTTCAAGTATTGCAATGTGGTGCAATTAATGCCTCAATCGACCCTCCCTTCAACGCATTTGGATTTCCAGTTAAATCCATCTAAACAGGGTCCAATACCGCAGGCACCACTGGTGACCAAAACATCAAAATCCTAGCCAGGTGAGTCTTCATCATCTGCTCCTTCACTACCAATGCCACCTGTCATGGCTAAACAGAAGGACAAGGGAAAACAGATCCTGGAAGAGGCTCAGCCCCTAGAAGAGGGGTTGCCAACAATATCAACAGTATCAACAGAAGAAACACCTAGCACAATGGAAGCTGAGACTCCTAACCCACCAAACATGGAATGGACTCAGGAAGGACTCTCGTTCCCTCCCTCCCAAGCATCAACAATTACTATTGAAATGGCCAGTACGGGCCTAGGGGAGTATCTAGTGCAGAATGTTGTGGCAACGCCCGCATTAGAATCAGTACAGGACATGGGGAGACCTCGCCTTCCCATAGGAACAGTTGTTCCTCTAGGCTACCCACCAAACCAGACAAATTTTGTGTATGGGGGCCTTGATCATGGTGTTGAACCATGCAAGCAAAAGGACGAGGACGAAGAGCCTTTTGCTGAAAATATCAACTATCTGTCAAACCCGGACTTCGCTCTGAGATATCTCGGCCAATGCAATTGGCATGGATACGGGTTAGGCAGATATGAGCAAGGGATGCGTGTCCTTTGCCAACCAAGATACCAAATGCCATATGATAAGTCGGGAGTAGGGTTCAACCACCCCCTGCCCTTAGACATCTTGGTGGAAAACATGCAAGGCCTAGAAATAGGCAACAAGGGGTGGATTGGCATCAGATCCTTATGCCAACCCAAATACAGAATATACATTGGGAGATTACCTCCCATGGTCAACAAACACCCTTGGTAACATCAGTAATCCCTCTCCTTTGCTAGAGAGAGGTGAAAGTTCGGACACTAATTCCCAAAGAGAACATAAACGGTGTCCAGAAATCTTTTTGAAACTATTCCCTTTAGAGGTTCCAGTTGAGCCAATACAGTGTCAAGAGAATCAGGTCCCTCCACCAAGAGTGGAACAACCGCAATGGGACCAGATTAATTTGCTGGAACAAGGTGAACCCTTAATGTCGCAAGCAATGGTTGAAGAAAATGAACATTTTTGGATCTTCGACGGTGATTCAGAAGATGAGACTGAGATGGACTATCTTAATCATGCGCGACGGCACAATCACCCTTTAACTCATGAAGATCTGATGGGACAATTAGGCATAAGGTTAGGGCATGAATGGTATGTAGACCCAGCAGGGTGGGACCAAGTGTTGGATCCATGGCTCCAAATCTATGATGAGCACCGTCCACCCCGAGACCCTATCATGACATCAGTGTTGAGGGAAGACCCTGTCTTCCTATTAGCACATAGGGCCGATCCGTTCGTGCCCGTTCCCCTAGAGCCAGATCCAGAGTATAGGGAGCATCCAGAATGTTCAAGTTATCATACCCATGGTAATGGAGACCAAATTCATTCCATCCACATGATCTCCATTGATTTGACCGCACCCATCCGCAATCCGGCCGATCCAGCATGGTCATTGCATCTAGACACAGATGCCATCGACTGGGATCACGTCAATTCACCTTTATCACCATCAGAGTATCGGCCTTTCGGTAAGATGCCTCATTTTACCCCAGGGACAACTCAGGATATTTTTTAGGCTGAAGAGGAACCCGAGGTTCCCAACGTAGATTTAAATTCAGCTAATGATATCCATTTGATCCCGACTCCACATCAGTTGGAGGACGGATCCCACATGTCAGTCGAGGAGACGACTGACGTAGATATCGGCACAGATCCAATGAATCCATAGATTCTCAAGTTAGGGGTAAGTCTTTCCCCCGAAGAGCAAGCCGACTACATTGCCCTTCTCAAAGAGAAGAAGGAGGTTTTTGCATGGTCATACAGGGATATGCCAGGACTAGACCCGTAGCTAGTCACGCATAATTTAACGCTTGATCCGACAATCAAGCCCGTAAAGCAAAAACTACGTAAGATGCACCCAACAAGTGGCCTTGATGGTCAAAGATGAATTGCAAAAGTTGTTGGATGCACAGTTTGTCATCTCGCGTGGATTATCCGCCATGGCTGTCCAACATGGTTCCCGTCAAGAAGCCCGACGGGAGGATTCGCATATGCACCAATTTTTGAGATCTAAACAAAGCGAGTCCTAAGGATGATTTCCCCTTGCCGAGCATCGACGCGTTGGTAGACGCTACAGCAGGTCACGAAATGCTCTCCCTCATGGATGGTTTCTCAGGATACAATCAGATTCGTATCAATCCTGAAGACCAACTAAAAACGGTGTTCACAACGCCTTGGGGGACATTTTGTTATAAGGTCATGCCTTTTGGCCTTAAAAATGCTGGCGCCACCTACCAACGTGCCATGACGTACATCTTCCATGACTACATGCATAAAACTTTGGAAGATTACATGGATGATTTGTTAGCCAAGTCTCTTTTGCGCTCAAATCATATCGATGACTTAAGCAAAATCCTCGATCGCCTCATGGAGCATAAAGTTAGACTAAACCCCAAGAAGTGCGTATTTGGCATCACATCTGGAAAACTCTTGGGTTTCATAGTCTCAAAGCGAGGCATCGAGGTGGACCCAAAGAAAGTCAAGGCAATCCTTGAAATGGTTCCCCCAACTACTATCAAGCAGCTAGAAGTCTGTAGGGAAAGGTCGCATCGATTAAACGCTTTATAGCGCAATTATCTGACAAGTGCCGACCCATGAACAAATTATTGCACAAGGGGGTTACATTTCATTGGGATGACGAGTGCCGATCAACCTTTGACGAAATCAAACAATACCTGGCTTCGTCGCGAGTATTGGCACCACCTAGACCAGGAGTGTCGTTCTACTTATACATCTCAGCTATTGAGGTGGCACTGGGTGCCATGCTAGCCCAGAAGAATGAACTTCACAAGGAACAGGCTACTTACTATCTTAGCCGCACCCTGGTCAGTTATGAACTTAACTATGCATACGTTGAGAAACTCTGCTTGGCAGTGGTGTTTGCTACCAAAAAGCTATGCCACTACATGCTGAGCAACACTACGTATGTTGTGTCTAAGGAGAATCCATTGCGATACATGATGAGTCGTACTTATCATAGTAGTCGCACGGCGAAATGGATCATGTTGTTGACGGAATTTGACATAGAGTTTATTGGACAAAAATCTATCAAAGGACAAGTCATAGCCGATCAACTAGCAGAGGCTCCTCTTGAAGACGATCAGCCTCTAGTCATAGAACTACCCGATGATGGGGTCTTCCATGTCTCAGAATCGCCAGATTTTGATGAGCCTGAGTCACAAGCCGACATAACCCTATTCTTCGATGGTTCTAAATGTGAGCAAGGTGGTGGCACGGGAATTGTATTCTTCACACCGCAGGGTGCTCCAATGCCCCTGTCATTTAAATTAAACTTCCCGTGCACCAACAATAATGCAGAGTATGAAGCCTTGCTCCTAGGTCTTCAGACAACAATCGCCATGAACATCAAACGACTGAATATCTTTGGTGATTCGTTGTTAATTGTCAATCAAGTCAAAGGGGTATATCAATGCAAATGCCCAGTCCTACAAGCTTATAAAGCCCTTGTGGACAAATTCCTGGCAAAACTTGAGTGGTATGACATCGAGGCACTCCCTCGATCATCGAATCGTTTTGCGGACACAATGGCCTCCTTGGGGTCACTAATTCCGCAAGACCTTTCCGGTGATATGACAACCATTCAAGTCAAAACCTTATCGCAATCTACGATGGAGCGTGCAAGCTCTGACTTGACGTCAGGAATCCACATGATCCAGATTGAACCATCCTCGGATAAGTTCTTTCGAATCCACGACCATTTGAAACATGCCAACTGGGGGTCCTTGTTCTCCCCTACTCCCATTAATAGCAACACAACGCTATTCTTACAAGTTCTATCCCGTTCAACATTTGCTAGGGATGAACTTCAAGAGGGATTGGCTGTTCATACCGTCGAGGTTTCTGATCAACGGATCGGTATTTACCCATTAGAGACTACCTCAAGTTAGGTAATCTCCCGCTTGGATTGACGCATGCCGCAAAATGAGCATTCAAGCAGAAAGCGGCTAAGTATGTCTTGATAGGAGACATTTTGTATCGTCGCAGCTATGAAGGAATCCTTCTTCGTTGCTTGGACCAGCAAGAGTCCACTTGGGCAGTCGCCCAAGCGCATGATGGTACATGTGGTGGCCACTTTAGTGGTATGGCCATCGCAAAGCGCATTCTTCGCATGGGCTATTATTGGCCATCTTTAGAGCGAGATTGTTGCGCATATGTCAAGAAGTGCGTGAAGTGTCAACATCATGCCAATTTGATGCACGTACCTTCCCAAGCCTTGCAGACAGTCCAGTCTGCTTGGCCATTTTTGTAGTGGGGCTTCGATCTAATTGGAAAGATCTCCCCTGCATCGTCAGGCCGTCACACGTTTATCATAATGGCCACAGAGTATTTTACCAAGTGGGTGGAAGCAGTTTCGCTTACCTCTACGACAGGACCCCGCATTGTGGAGTTCATTTTGCATAACATCATATGTCATTTTGGTATTCCATCCAAAATAGTCTCGGATAATGGGACGCCTTTCAAGAACAAAGACGTGCGTGCTTTGACCACAAAGTACAAAATTCAGCACAATTTTTTGACACCCTATTATCCGCAGGCGAATGGGCAAGCAGAGGCGTCAAACAAAATGCTAGTTGCCATCCTTAAAAAGACCGTCACAGACAGTCATAAGGATTGGCACATTCAAATCCCACTTGCCCTTTGGGCTTATCGCACTAGCATTCGGACGCCCACTGGGGCCACTCCATTTTCGCTCGTGTATGGCTCCGAGGCAGTCATGCCTCTCGAGTTGGAGATTCCTTCCCTATGCATATCAATGCAGGAGTTCATCGATGATGACTCTGCACGGCAGGCCCGGTTAGACCAGCTTACGTTGCTTGATGAACGACGCGTTAATGCTCTCGAGCATTTACGTATTTATCAAGAGCGACTTAAGAAAGCTTACAACATGAAAGTTCACCTGAGGGACTTTCGGGTTGGTGATTTGGTTTTGAAGGAAAACCAACAGAACTCCAGTTTGCCATCCCACCTAAGGGACAAATTTGTGGCAAATTGGTTAGGTCCATATGTCATTGATAGCAAAATAGGACCCGGGACGTACCGGCTAGCTTCTCTTGATGGTATCAAGGAAACAGAACCCTTGAATATCAGTCATTTGTGACCATTTCATATCTAAGAGAGCCATATCCCAAAAATGCTCCAAGGATCCATAAAATCGCTTGGTCAATCCCAAAAATGCTCCAAGGATTATCGCAATCGCTTGGTCAAATCCCAAAATGCTCCAAGGATTCTATAATCGCTTGGTCAAATCCCAAAAATGCTCCAAGGATCCCTAAAATCGCTTGGTCAAATCCCAAAAATGCTCCAAGGATTCTAAAATCGCTTGGTCAAATCCCAAAAATGCTCCAAGGATTCTATAATCGCTTGGTCAATCCCAAAAATGCTCCAAGGATCTCTAAAATCGCTTGGTCAATCCCAAAATGCTCCAAGGATCCCTAAAATCGCTTGGTCAATCCCAAAATGCTCCAAGGATTTCCACAATCGCTTGGTCAAAAATAAGAAAAGTTAAAATTCAAAAATCATCAAAAACAACACAAAAAAAAATTTGCATCTCATTTCTAGGCATACTCAAATTCATCAATAGAGAGCTCTTCTCGCACCTCATCTTCATATTCACAAAAATCAATCCATCAAAAATACAAAAATACATAGCTGCATTAAAGCATTGCATCCATACATTGCATATTTGTGGTCGTACAGGTCAAAGGCACCATAGGCTGTAATTGCTCTGCTAGTCCATCTTGTTCCACACCTGTTCCATTTTACAAAAACAACAAAAACACCATGCATTGCTTTTTACCACACTAGAGTCAGTGGTCTTTTAATGTATCAAGAGTTTTCGTAATTCAGTCATCATTTTGCTCTTTAGCTACGTAATGTACCGAGTCGGACAGATTTTACGAAGGTAGAGTTACACTTGAAATACGCCTTGTTACGTAACATCCCAACACAAATTAAAACACATAAAAATTCCCAAGTTGTGTGAACGAAAGATGAAACCTATGTAGTAATCCAGGTCACCATAAGTGAAATGGTTATCTTGCTCATCCCCCTGTGCGAATGGTTCCAGAATGCTGAGAATTGACAAAAGGACGAGCTCTTTCCTATCCATTCACCTTAATAAACAGTGGTTTTTACCACTACCAAATCCCAATCATAGTTGGTTCCCAAAGTTGTAAGGATTTGTACTACACGTCCCTGCCAAGGATGGGTAGTCATCCCCAAGACCTAAAAGGGATCAACGCCATTCACAAACAAAATTCCAACAAATCATCATCCTAACACTTTCCATTCACCTTTGGTCTCCAAGTTGTAAGGATTCGTACTATCCGCCCCTAACCAGGATGGGTAGTCATCCCCAAGGCCTAAAAGATCAATGCCCTTACTCCATAATCTCCATCACCCCCTTGGTTCCCAACGTCGTAAGGATTCGTACTACACGTCCCCACAAAGGATGCGTAGTCGTCCCCAAGGCCACAAGGATCAAGGCCACTCACAAGCCCAAACTCACAATACTCAAAATACAAAATCAAATAACAATGGTTATCACCACTATTCAAAATCCTCGCTCAAAAAGAATTAATAGAAAATAAATAGTGATTTTCATCACTATATAGACGAGCAACTTTCTAAATCATTCAGCCAACAAATATCCTGAACTTGAATCCCTGGAATTCTTAGCATTCGAAAACCATCTAGGTGATCCTCATTACAGGTTTGGTTGACAACCTATCTGGCAATGGTGGTATCCTACCCGCATGACGATATGTCTGTCACATTCGCTTTGCGTGTGTGCAGACCAATGTTTGCATAAGGATGAGCTAGCTTATGGTATCCTGGATAACACCGCAGATTAATCTAACTAAATACAACAAAGGAGTTAGTGGAGCTAATTAGGTGATCCTCAATACGAGTTCGGTTGAAAGCCCATCTCGGCACTGGCGGTATCCTGACAAATACCACATAAATGAACTCAATTGCACACACAAGGATGTGAAATAGCTTGGTCAAAAACAAGTCCGATTCATACCTTGTTCAAAAGTCTTGTAAGATAAAGTACAATCGTGGCTAGTGAGTTAAAACCGTCTGAGTCTCAGAAAACCTTAGCTACAATTTTTTAACCCACTGCGCTACTTTTCATCATCACATTATCATCAAGAAATACACAAAATACCGCATGCACAAAAGCAAAGTCATCCACTACAACAATCGCATAAAAACAAAATCACAAAGTCCTAAACAGTCTATAGTGCCCTAACCAAACAACACAAATTCATTTCATCCATTACATTTTGCATATCACATATATATCAAAAACATTCGCATTTATCATACCATATGCATACATCAATATAAAGTAGCATGCATCCATCAACATCAATCATTGTGCATAACATAAAATCATGACATATACACAAAGCAAGAAAACATCAAAACAACAAAAACATCAAAAAAATGCAACACAAACAAATAGCAATAAGCATTGCCGGACACAAGTGCTCTTGCACTTAACCTCTTGGCATAGAAAATCGATGTCGGGGCTCAAATTGTCACTCTCCTACTTCCCCAAGAAGGCTACCATAGCCGGACCGCTCCACGGGAAGACGGATTTTCGACAATTTCACCCCATTATGGCATCACCAAAAGGGTTTTTTACCCACCAAAAATAGGTCCAAATGTCAAGAAATTGCACATGCATTCAACGATAAACCATCTGAAGGCACCCTTGCACAAGTCATCTTGGGTCAAGCGACTCGTCGCTTTTCTCACGAAGGTCATTCCCTCATCGATTCGTCGCTTGAGGGGGTAGTCACACTTAGTCACCAATCAACAAACACACACCCAATCAAGGCAATGGCATGCATTCAAAGAATCATTGACAAAGACAATCACGCTCCTGCTTGGGGAAGTAAACAAGCAATAATCACAAATTGATCAAACACTTGGCATTCCCGAAGCATGAACACAAGGTTCCCCAGGGACAAAAGGTTGCGCCCTTTGCCTATTCATGACTGATCAATGTTCAAGCTCAAGTCACACCTCACCAAAATAGGTTAATACTTGAAATCAAATTCCTTAGCTCGTCGAAGCAAGGATTCAAGAATGCATGCCCTTTCCATACTTGGGGCATCAAGAGTTGGTTAGGTTACCAAGAAACCCTAATCATTAGTGCTTTGGTTATCTATTTTTGCTCAAGGACTGTGTCACCCGCAGCGCTTCCCAAAAAGGGGCATCTATAGACACCAAAACAACACCAATCCGATTATGTGACTACAAACACTGATCGCATTGACACACAGCCTTCAGGGCAGCCCTCAGAGGTCAAACAGTGGTCCTAGCCACTTTCACAGCAGTTTTAGAAGGTCGAAAAGTAATTTGGCACCTCCAGACATTCTGCTTCAAATCCGCCTTTGCGCCCTGGCTTCTTCTTAGTGTCGCAATATTGTTTTATTTCCAAACAGAAGTTGGTCATTTTAAACAAGGCAAAAATCAAAAGAAAGCCTTTGCCAGAAGTGTCACGAAATCACGACGTCACGATTTCGCGACGTCACGAAATCGTGACACCAAAGGCCAAAAGAGAGCCTTTGCCAGAAGTGTCACGAAATCGCGACGTCACGATTTCCGTCACGAAATCGCGACACCAAAGGCCAAAAGAGAGCCTTTGCTAGAAGTGTCACGAAATCACGACATCAACGACGTCACGATTATCGCGACGTCGCAAAATCGTGACACCAAAGGCCAAAAGAGAGCCTTTGCCAGAAGTGTCATGAAATCGCGACGTCACAAAATCGTGACACTTCTAGCCAAAAGGAAACCTAAGGCTTAGGTGTCGCGATATCGCGACGTCGCGATATCATGACAAACTCCCATCTTTACGCCTGGGCAGACATTAAACCAATAAAGGCGGACTTTAAACCAATCGAAGGCGGACTTTAAACCAATAAAAGCAAACATTAAACGAGTAGCAGCCAGAGACAGTCAATTATTGCCTCCTACCATGCAGGCGTGCGTAGGTGGGCAGATTGGCAGTTAGAGGACTGTCACAAAGGCAGTCATGGAAGCACAAGTCAAGGAGGAGTCTCCTCCCTCTTGGGAAGGCATGGCCGCCACGTGGCATCCTTGCATGCCCCTCCAAAGAGACCCCCTGGGTCTATAAAATGGTGGACTTTCCCACCCAAAAAGGAGGAGTTGGTAGACATTTTCAAGTAACGAAGTGCTGCCAAACTGAACACCCTATTGCACCTCTTTTCGATTCATCTCTTTTACATCCTTAATCTCTTTCGCAAGAGAGGTTATCGGGTGGATATTGGAAGGGTGAATCCGGACCTTAGAACCAGACATTTGACCACATTAATCCATCAATTTGCCGACAATTCAACCTAAGAGTTTTTGGGCCTATCCCTAGTGGATTGGCGCCGAAATCACGTTCTAACGGGGGCGGCCCGCTTGGGCACCCCACACTTTTTGTTAGTTTCATTTTAGTCTATTCTGTTATTGCTTGATTATCCTGCATTACGTTCTACGTTGTTTAGATAGCTCACAATCTGGATTTCAGAAGACATTTATCGAATATTATCATGCTTTACGTTCTACGCTTTTTGTTAGTTGAATGCAGATTGGCTGACTGTTTCAATGGCAGTGGCCCTCTGGTAAAGTTTTTTGGTTTTTGTCAAACGTGCAGGTCGTTTAAAATCATTTTACTCATCGATTTAGCTAATATTTTACATGTATCTTTTATCGTTTTTAGAGAACAAGTTCTTCTTCTTTGCAACAAGTGCTACTAACAACGTCATTGTGTCTCTGAACGCAGGATAAGCAGTGAGAAGCAAGGATTTATCGACATAAGCGGCGGCAACACTTTGGCCCGCCCATTTCAAATGTGGGCATGCGGAAGAAGGATTATTGATCACGATTGTAACCAAATTTATTTAACGCTCCTAACCCCTAAGAAGGGAGGAGGCGATTTTGTAACCGAGGTTAAAGAGTTTAATAAAAGGGCTGTGACTTCTCTAAATTCTTGTATCTCATTTCAATCAATTTGCCTCTTTTGTTCAATGCACTTCACATGTTAGGACTTAAGCGTTAGTTTAATTTTGAATGCATCGAAATAGTTTTCCTTTCCAAAACTTCCCAAATCTCATGCTAACACTTTCCATTCATCTTTGGTCTCCAAGTTGTAAGGATTCGTACTATCCGCCCCTAACCAGGATGGGTAGTCATCCCCAAGGCCTAACAAATCAATGCCCTTACTCCATAATCTCCATCACCCCCTTGGTTCCAAACGTTGTAAGGATTCGTACTACACGTCCCTGCAAAGGATGCATAGTCATCCCCAAGGCCACAAGGATCAAGGCCACTCACAAGCCCAAACTCACAATACTCAAAATGCAAAATCAAATAACAGTGGTTATCACCACTATTCAAAATCCTCACTCAAAAAGAATTAATAGAAAATAAACAGTGATTTTCATCACTATATAGACGAGCAACTTTCTAAATCATTCAGCCAACAAATATCTTGAACTTGAATCCCTGGAATTCTCAGCATTCGAAAACCATTTAGGTGATCCTCATTATAGGTTTGGTTGACAGCTTATCTGGCAATGGTGGTATCCTACCCGCATGACGATATGTCTGTCACATTCGCTTTGTGTGTGTGCAGACCAATGTTTGCATAAGGATGAGCTAGCTTATGGTATCCTGGATAACACCGTAGATTAATCTAACTAAATACAACAAAGGAGTTAGTCGAGCTAATTATGTGATCCTCAATACATGTTCGGTTGAAAGCCCATCTGGAACTAGCGGTATCCTGACAAATACCACATAAATGAACTCAATTGCACACATAGGGATGTGAAATAGCTTGGTCAAAAACAAGTCCGATTCATACCTTGTTCAAAAGTCTTGTAAGATAAAGTACAATCGTGGCTAGTGAGTTAAAACCGTCTGAGTCTCAGAAAAATTTAGCTACAATTTTTAACCCACTGCGCTACTTTTCATCATCACATTATCATCAGGAAATACACAAAATACCGCATGCACAAAAGCAAAGTCATCCACTACAACAATCGCATAAAAACAAAATCACAGAGTCCTAAACAGTCTATAGTGCCCTAACCAAACAACACAAATTCATTTCATCCATTACATTTTGCATATCACATATATATCAACAACATTCACATTTATCATACCATATGCATACATCAATATAAAGTAGCATGCATCCATCAACATCAATCATTGTGCATAACATGTACACAAAGCAAGAAAACAACAAAAAAACAAAAACAACAAAAAAATGCAACACAAACAACAGCAATAAGCATTGTCGGACACAAGTGCTTTTGCACTTAACCTCTTGGCATAGAAAATCGATGTCGGGGCTCAAATTGTCACTCTCCTACTTCCCCAAGAAGGCTACCATAGCCGGACCGCTCCACGGGAAGACGAATTTTCGACACTTTCACCCCATTATGGCATCACCAAAAGGGTTTTTTTTACCCACCAAAAATAGGTCCAAATGTCAGGAAATTGCACATGCTTAACGATAAACCATCTAAAGGCACCCTTGCACAAGTCATCTTGGGTCAAGCGACTCGTCGCTTTTCTCACGAAGGTCATTCCCTCATCGATTTGTCGCTTGAGGGGGTAGTAACACTTAGTCACCAATCAACAAACACACACCCAATCAAGGCAATGGCATGCATTCAAAGAATCATTGACAAAGACAATCACGCTCTCGCTTGGGGCAGTAAACAAGCAATAATCACAAATTGATCAAACACTTGGCATTCCCGAAGCATGAACACAAGGTTCCCCTAGGGACAAAAGGTTGTGCCCTTTGCCTATTCATGACTGATCAATGTTCAAGCTCAAGTCACACCTCACCAAAACAGGTTAATACTTGAAATCAAATTCCTTAGCTCGTCAAAAGCAAGGATTCAAGAATGCATGCCCTTTCCATACTTGGGGCATCAAGAGTTGGTTAGGTTACCAAGAAACCCTAATCATTAGTGCTTTGGTTATCTATTTTTGCTCAGCACTGCATCACCCGCAGTGCTTCCCAAAAAGGGGCATCTGTAGACACCAAAACAACACCAATCGATTATGTGACTACAAACACTGATCGCATTGACACACACAGCCTTCAGGGTAGCCCTCAGAGGTCAAACAGTGGTCCTAGCCACTTTCACAGCAGTTTTAGAAGGTCGAAAAGTAATTTGGCACCTTCAGACATTCTGCTTCAAATTCGCCTTTGCGCCCTGGCTTCTTCTTAGTGTCGCAATATTATTTTATTTCCAGACAGAAGTTGGTCGTTTTAATCAAGGCAAAAATCAAAAGAAAGCCTTTTCCAGAAGTGTCATGAAACCGCGACGTCGCGATTTCACGACGCCGTGAAATCGTGACACCAAAGGCCAAAAGGGAGCCTTTGCCAGAAGTGTCGCGAAATTGCGACGTCATGATTTCGCGACATCGTGAAATTGTGACACCAAAGGCCAAAAGGGAGCCTTTTCTAGAAGTGTCATGATATCACGACATTGCGATATTGTGACATCGCGATATCGTGACATCGCGATATCGCGACACCAAAGGCCAAAAGAGAGCCTTTGCTAGAAGTTTCACGAAATTGCGACGTCGCGATTTCGCGACGTCGCAAAATCGCGACACCAAAGGCCAAAAGAGAGCCTTTGCCAGAAGTGTCACGAAATCGCGACGTCGCGATTTCGTGACGTCACGAAATCGTGACACTTCTGGCCAAAAGGAAACCTAAGGCTTAGGTGTCGCGATATCGCGACATCGGGATATCGCGACAAACTCCCGTCTTTACGCCTGGGCAGACCTTAAACAAATAAAGGCGGACTTTAAACCAATCGAAGGCGGAATTTAAACCAATAAAAGCAGACATTAAATGAGTAGCAGCCAGAGATAGTCAATTATTGCCTCCTACCGTGCAGGCACGCGTAGGTGGGCAGATTAGCAGTTAGAGGACTGTCACAAAGGCAGTCATAGAAGCACAAGTCAAGGAGGAGTCTCCTCCCTCTTGGGAAGGCATGGCCGCCACGTGGCATCCTTGCATGCCCCTCCAAAGAGACCCCCTGGGTCTATAAAATGGTGGACTTTCCCACCCAAAGGAGGAGTTGGTAGACATTTTCAAGTAACGAAGTGCTGCCAAACTGAACACCCTATTGCACCTCTTTTCGATTCATCTCTTTTACATCCTTAATCTCTTTCGCAAGAGAGGTTATCGGGTGGATATTGGAAGGGTGAATCCGGACCTTAGAACTAGACATTTGACCACATTAATCCATCAATTTGTTGACAATTCAACCTAAGAGTTTTTGGGCCTATCCCTAGTGGATTGGCGTCGAAATCACGTTCTAACGGGGGCGGCCAACTTGGGAACCCCAAACTTTTTGTTAGTTTCATTTTAGTCTATTTTGTTATTGCTTGATTATCTTGCATTACGTTCTACGCTATTTAGATAGCTCACAATCTGGATTGCAGTAGACATTTATCGAATATTATCATGCTTTACGTTCTACTCTATTTAGATAGATCACAATTTGGATTGCAGTAGACATTTATCGAATATTATTAGGCTTTACGTTCTACGCTTTTTGTTAGTTGAATTTAGATCGACTGACTGTTTCAATGGCAGTGGTCCTCTGGTAAAGTTTTTTTATTTTTTGTCAAACGAGCAGGTCGTTTAAAATCATTTTACTCACCGATTTAGCTAATATTTTACATGTATATTTTATCATTTTTGGAGAACAAGTTCTTCTTCTTTGCAACAGGTGCTACTAACAACGTCATTGTGTCTCTAAACACAGGATAAGCAGCGAGAAGCAAGGATTTATCAGCATAAGCGACAGTAACACTTTGGCCCACCCATTTCAAATGTGGACATGCGAAAGAAGGATTATTGATCATGATTGTAACCAAATTTATTTAATGCTCCTAACCCCTAAGAAGGGAGGAGGCGATTTTGTAACCGAGGTTAAAGAGTTTAATAAAAGGGCTGTGACTTCTCTAAATTCTTGTATCTCATTTCAATCAATTTGCCTCTTTTGTTCAATGCACTTCACATGTTAGGACTTAAGCGTTAGTTTAATTTTGAATGCATCAAAATAGTTTTCCTTTCCAAAACTTTCGGAATCTCGTGCTTTCAACTGCTTTTCTCTTGTCTATTTCCCCAAATTTCTCCCACTCTCCTCTACTTGTATGAAGACCCGAACTGCCTTATATAGCCATGGGGAGAGGAAGATAGAGGTTATCCTCTGACAGGTTCTGATAGACCTTGAACTAGGGTTTCTGACCAATCATTGAATTGGCATTAACTTTTGTGGCGATCGGATCTGTCAGACGTCACATCTGTCAGAAGGCACGTGCGACATCAAGTCAAAAACTTTGCTGAGATACCTGATTGCATGAGCGCAGTATGGATTTGCCCAAGTTTAGAGCGTAGTACGGCTTCACAAAAAATTTGGAGCGCAATCCGACTTCGCCAAAGTTTGAAGCGCAGTTTGGCGGAGGCATGAAATCAGGATTAATATTTCTAACACCCTCCTTTAAGCCTGATTTCATGAGTGCTTTGACTCCAAGATACTCATGCAATCTACTGAAGTCTTCCTCCTTCAAAGGCTTCATGAAAATATCTGCCAACTGCTCCTTGGATCTGCAAAACTATAGTTGAATTTCTCCAGACTTCACCATCTCTCTGATGAAGTGATAACGAATATCAATGTGCTTCGTCCAGCCATGGAACATGGTATCCTTTGACAGTGCAATTTCTAAATTGTTATCACAAAAAAAATTTGTCGT
The DNA here is from genome assembly GCA_028583015.1 of Wollemia nobilis. Taxonomy (NCBI): domain Eukaryota; kingdom Viridiplantae; phylum Streptophyta; class Pinopsida; order Araucariales; family Araucariaceae; genus Wollemia; species Wollemia nobilis. Next base: position 3,179,362 of record JAQPPZ010001050.1, read on the forward strand.
GCCTTTCGAAGGATAGTTCAGTTCACTTAGAACTCTTTGCGGCCAAATTGCCTGGCATGCGGCTGACGTGGTAGTGACATATTCTGCTTCAGCTATGGACAACGCAATGATGGGTTGCTTCTTGGATGCCCATGAGACTGCCCCTAATCTAAGATGGAAAGCATACCCGGAGGTGCTCTTTTGATCGTCGATGTTGTCGACCCAGTCACTGTCTGTGAAGCCCACCAGTTCCAACTGGTCCTATCTGGCATAAAATAGGTCATTATTTCGCTTCTTTGTTGACATAGCGCAAGATCCTCTTGCCTTCTTGCAAGTGCATGTCCTTCGAAGTCTCCATGAAATGACTGATTAGATTGACTCCGAACATCAGATCTGGCTGAGTTGTGGTCAAATACATCAGACTACCAACTAGCCTCTTGAATAGTGTTGGATCTACATTCCTCCCTGAATCCAACTTGCTCAGCTTCAAATGTGGCTACAGGTGTGATGGCAGGTTTGTTGTCCTCCATCTTGAATCGCTTTAGGACATCCTTCACATACTTACCCTGAGAAATGAAGATGCCATCTGTCGATTGGTCAACTTCAATTCCGAGAAAATACTTCATCAACCCTAAGTCCATCATCTCGAACTCCTTCATGGTTGTTCTAAATTGGGCAAACAATGTTGCAATGTTTCCAGTGTAAATTAAACCATCCACATACAGGCAGACGATTATGAGCTCACCTACATCATTTGTCTTCATGTATAGGGTGTGCTCATATGGGCATTTTACAAACCCATTTTCCTAAAAATAATTGTCAATCCGGCTGTACCAAGCCCGGGGTGCCTACTTCAAACCGTATAGGGCCTTCTTCAACTTCAAGAATTTGCCCTCTTGGCATTCAATTTCATAACCTGGTGGCTGGTCTATATAGACTTCCTCCTCCAACACTCCATTGAGGAAGGCTGACTTGACATCCATCCGGTACATCTTCCAACCCTATTGGGCTGCCAATGCCAGGATCATCCTGACTATGTCAAGTCAGGCTACAGGAGCATAAAATGCATGGTAATCGATGCCTGAATTCTGCTTGTAACCCTTCGCCACTAGTCTGGCTTTATGCTTGTCAATGTCTCCTTGGGCGTTGAACTTTGTATTATATACCCACTTGACCCCAATGGTCTTCTTCCCTATTGGAATATCTGTCAGTTGCCATGTATCATTCTTTTTAATGGCTTCAATCTCCTCGTCCATAGCCTACACCCACTTCTGATTCTGACTTGCATCTTCGAACTCTACTGGATCAACTTCAATAAATAATGCAAAGTCAAAGTAGTATTCATCTATATGGGTTTGGGTTGTCTTGTATATTTCTTGTAAGCTCCTTGTCTTTGCTAGCGTCATAAGGTTTTGGATTCTACTTGCACTTGGAGGCGACCAAGATGGAGTGGTTGTGCTACTACTGGAATTGTTGTTGCTGCTGGAGGTTGCAGGTGGCTGCACACTTCATTCTTCCAATTCAATAGACTCTACTACTACTGGCTCTGACTGGCCAATCTCTGAATTTCAGTTCCAGGCTTCATCTTCAAGAAACTTCACATCATGACTGATGATGAGCTTCTTCATCATAGGGTTGTACAGCCTATATGCCTTCGCCTGCTCACTGTACCTTGTGAAAATGCACTTCTCAGCTCTATCATCCAACTTCTACTGCTTCTCTTCTAGAACATGTGCATATGCAATTCCCCCGAACACACGCAAGTGAGACACACTTGGCTTCACATCGCTCCAGGCCTCCTGAGGGATTTTGTCCTTCACACTTTTGGTGGGACATCTGTTCAGCATGTAGACTGCACATGTTACAGCTTCTACCCAAAATTCATGCGGCAATCCCTTCACCTTCATCATGCTTCATGCCATCTCCATGATGGTCCGGTTCTTCCTCTCAGTTATGTCGTTCAACTACGGCGTGCATCTGGCTGTGAACTGCCTTTGAATTCTATGCTGCTTGCAATAGTTATAGAATTCTTTGGAGATGTACTCACCTCTACCATATGTCCTAAGAGTCTTGATCTGATATCTGCTCTGTTTCTCCACCAGAGCCTTGAACTCCTTGAATCTGGCAAATGCTTCTGACTTCAGCTTGATGGCATAGATCCAAGTCTTTCGGTTTAAGTCATCTATGAATGTTAAGAAGTATTTGTTATCAAAAAACGTGCTGGTCTACATCAAACCATAAATGTTTGAGTGCACCAGCTCCAGTGGTTGTGATGCTCTCTAAGACTGACCAGAAGGGAACGAATCCCTATGTTGTTTGTCGACTAAGCAACCCTCACAAACTTGATTTTGTTGCTCTATCGGGGGTAAACCCTTCACCATATGCTTCTTGTGAAGTTGATTCAGGCCATTGAAGTTCAGGTGACCAAATCTGAGATGCCACAGCCAGGTAGCATCTTTCACAACTACACTCAGAGACATCAATGATTCGTTCTAAATCTACAACGAAAACATTTTATTCTTTTTCATGGACACTATAGCAATCTGCACATGCGACTTGTCTCTGATGGTATAAGGTTCATCTTTGAACTGGATCGTATGTCCCTTCTACATGAGTTTTCCAACGCTTAGTAGGTTGTGCTTCAGGCCAGACATATAGTAGACATCACAGATCTACGTCCGTTCGTCATGCCTGGTGCGAATGAGGATCTTTCCTCTCCCCATTACAAGAACCTTATTGTTGTTCCCCATCTTCATCTCATACTGGACTGTTTCATCCAGTTGGAAGAACATCTCCTTGTTCCCCGTCATGTGGTTGTTGCACCCATTGTCTAAATACCAGACATTCTGCTGGCACTCCTCCTTAATGTTGCAAGTCAACAGCACGTTTCCTCCTATCGCATTTCTGGTTTCGTCTGTGTAATGGGCTTGCTACTTGTTCTCCATGGCCATCCATTTTTTGCACTGTGATATGTAATGGCCTAACTTCTTGCAGAAATAGCACTGGACCTTTGACATGTCCTTCTTCTGACCAGATCCAGCTTGTTGATTTTTCGAGCTGCCTCTTCCACCTTGTTGATGGAAATTATAGTTGGTCTCTCCTTCGCTAGGGTTTGACCATCCTCCTTGCTTGTTGACTTTCCCATGCCTGCCTCTACCTCTTGCTCCGTGAGAACTAGAGGCACCATGGTGGGAATCTTGTCTGTCGTTGTCTCGGAATGAGACCTGAGCCTTGAATGCTTGCTCTAGAGAGGTCTGAGATGAACGACTCAACCTCTATTCATGTGTTTGCAATGAACCCATGAGTTCATCTGTCGAGAGGGTTGTCAGATCCCTTGACTCTTCGATTGCTATCACAACCGAGTCAAACTTGGCAGGCAGACTTCTGAGAATTTTCTCCATGATTCTCTGGCTCTACATAATTTCTCTGTTCAACCGCATCTGGTTGATAATGTTCATCGTCCAAGTGAAGAAATCACTCATGGACTCGGACTCACTCATCTGCAAATTTTCAAACTCCCTCCTGAGCATCTGCAGCTTCACCAACTTTACCTTATTGGTGCCTTGGTACGAGCTGGCCAGAATCTCCTAGGCCTACTTCGCCTTGGTGGCTGATGCGATCCGCAGGAAGATGGACTCCTCAACCGCTTGCATGATGTAGAAGAGGGTCTTCTAGTCCTTCTTCGTGTTATCTTTCAACAGGTCCTTGTCTGCTTGAGAGAGGGTGGTCAGTGCTGCTGCATCTGTCGATTCTGGGTAGCCGTTCTCGACTAACTCCCACAGCTCCTGAGATCCGAACAAGATCTTCATCTAGATGCTCTAGTAATCGTAATTCTTCTCGTTGAAGCGCGAGATCTGCAACTGCAAGTTGTTGCTACTAGAAGCCATTTTGCTTCGGTCTCCACGTCAAGGGATCAGTGGCTCTGATACCAATTTGTAGTTTTATTTAAATTTTTAATTATCATCAATGGGAACGCAGGGCAAAAGGGGGATCCCGAACTCGGGCTATGCAGCCGAAGTCGGGTTACGCACCCGAAGTCAGGTTGTGCTCCTATCTTTTGCGCAGTCAGGCTATGCAAGTAAAACTTGTGCAGTCGGGTTGTGCAAGGGTTTAGTGAGCAGTAGGGTTGCACACGAAATATGTGCGCAATCAGGCTACGCACGAAATAAATTGCTAAGTCGAGGAGCAGTTGGTCAATGCCCGACTGCGCTGATTAAAGGCAGCAAAGTCCGACTTCGTTGCGTAGTCGGGTGGACAGCTCCAGACTTAGGCAAATTTTTGGGGAGTGGCTGGTCAACGCCCAACTGCACTGGTCAAAGGCATCGAAGTCTGACTTCACTGCACAGTCGGGTGGACAACTCTAAACTTAGACAAATTTTTGCCTTGCAAAATTTTGCTATCCGGAGGCTTCTACGACTATAGCGATGGTTTGCTTGGCTTGGCAAGAACTAAATGGGGAGGAGAGAAACACTGAATCTGAATGCAATGTTTCAGATCTGAGCTCAAACTTATAGAACACGAAAGAAAACGCTCTAAGGCGATTGTACAGACAACAACAAATTTTGTGCCGACAAAGATAACCGCAAACCCTACAGATGCCTTAAACAACAACAAATTTTATTCTTATAAGACGAGGGTTACAAAAGTCCTCAACTGAGGAAAAACTAACATCTGCAAACTAAAGTTGCAGGATAAACTGAGAGGGAAAACAAATGTCGAGTCTGCTGCTCGGACATTAAACAGATGAGCTACACTACTCACTGAAACAATCTCGTCTGCTACTCTGCGAATGACTACTTTTCTCTTGCCTATTTCCCCAAATTTCCCCCACTCTCCTCTACTTGTCTGAAGACCCAAACTGCCTTATATAGTCATAGGGAGACGAAGATAGAGGTTATTCTCTGACAGGTTCTGACAGACCCTGAACTAGGGTTTCTGATCAATCGCCAAATTGGCATTAACTTTTGTGGCGATCGGATCTGTCAGATGTCATATCTATCAGAAGGCACGTGTGACGTCAAGTCAAAATTTTTTTTGGGATCCCCGACTGTGCGAGCGCAGTCCGGCTTCGCCAAAAATTCGTAGTGCAGTCCGGCTTCGCCAAAGTTCGAAGCGCAGTTTGACAGAGACGTGAAATCAGGATTAATATTTCTAACAAAAGGGAATCCGCTAAGAAAACCTAATATATACTTGTAATTAACCATAAGTATGTCTAATGGAAGTTACAAACATAAAGATAAGACTAAACCAAAGTAGGCGACGTAGATGGGTTTAGCAGCAGATGGCATGTTAATCTGATTATTTGCGAAGAAAAACGGCTAAAACAATATCTATTGTGTTGGGAAGGTACTCCACAAAGTTAGCGGCTGCTCTCTGAGCAACTCTTGTGAAGAATTCATTGGTCAAGCGCTCACAACCCAAATGAGATTCCACAATGTTGTCAAACAATGCTCTGTAATTGTTGGCCACCATTCTTCCAAACATGTCCTCTTCCCCAGTTCGTGCTTGTGACATTGCATGCGCCGGAAATCCTCCCAACCCTCTCACGCTCTTTATCGCAAACGAATCCTCCCTTTCCACTATGCTCTCCACCTCTTTCGGACTTGGTCCGAACCAGGGAACGTTGAACAATTCCCATTTCTCTCTCAATAAAACCCTGTCCATGCCATATACTCACCAAATCACTCTCTGCTAAAGCTACATACACTGAATCAACTTTAAATAAGAAAATAAATAAATATAATAATTCAAACACAAAAAATTTAAGGTTCTGATACCCACCTCGTTGACCATCTCTTCGAAGGCAAATTCCAAGTGACGACAAATAATGCCTAATATACCTTGCTCCTTCTGAGCACCAGGATTACGCCCCACTAAATAAAGAAAGAGGCATCCTCCACGAATCATCTCTACTGCTAGGGCTTGAAGAAATGCCGTTAAATCCTTGTCGAATTGCTAGAAATACGCATCGCCCACTGTCTCCTTACACTCACTTGACACGTAAACGCGGTTTCCGCTCGACGCAGGAGAGCATCTATCTTCAACACCCTCGGGAACCTGCACTTGTTGCCATGGCACCGCCAATCATATTAAAAGATGTTTAATCATATTAGACTCGCAGTATGAGATCGTTCGTTAATTTAACTTCATAATATATGATAAAATTAGGTATTTGTGCAGATTTGGAAATGAATTGTGCATAGTATTGCCTGAGGAGTTCCATTCCCCACCGACCCGTGAAAGCCAATGCAGACTTGTAGAAGAATGACAAAAATGCAAGCTTTTTCGTGGAAGAAGACGTCCGAAATGCGATCCGGAGACAGCTGCTGCAAAATATGATTTCGTTTCCAGAGGCTTCAGATGGCTCTCTATGTCTTTGTCTGCATCTGCATCTCCTCCTCCTGACCACCGTGGAGGCAACATTCGGAACAGAGAATTGAAATCGTTAGATGGAAGGTCACAGAAGTAAACCTCAAATTCTGGCATCTCAGTCGTAGAATTTATATTGCGTGTGCAGATGCATTGCAAAGCTTTGACGATGGTGTCTGCCACCAGGAGAGTATTTGTCCCCGTCCCACACCCCAAATCTGCTATCCGAAATACTCCTCCTCCAAACAGCACATCTAACCTCGTATTCTCATAAATAACACGCTCCAGAATTGGCTTGACCGATTCGACAATCTTTCTCTACACTTTGAACATTAATATTAATATATGCGAGCACCGTAAATCTCGTCATTGATTAATGCCCAAATTTTTAAACATAAAAAATTAGTCATTTTAACTACCTAGTCAACTACACTTGGATCCCATATCTACCAATAAAAATCAGTCCTGCAGAGTAGAGTCTGAGAAATGACTGATTTAATGCTAATTGGCGTGGAGAGGTGAAGGTAGAGATACCTGAGCCGCAGAATTATATGCATAACAGGAATCCCCATTTCCACCTTTCATTGCAAACACTTTCTCCAGTGGCCGTGGTTTGGATTGAGACTGAGATTTCACTGCCGCCATTGCTTGACTCTGTTTGTGTGGCCGCTACTGCTAATACTAACGCTAATACCAAGCTCCTTTTGCTTCAGACCTACTAAACTGCCTTCCTTACCTAGTGCGGACTCCCTCGACTCCACAGAATGAATATACTAAACGCGATGGTGAAGAACTACAATTGAAGCATTTAATTATAGGCACGGAGACAGAACGTGAGAGCTGTTGATACGGAACTAATGAGGTCAGCATTCCAACGTCATTATTCCCATAGTTATGTGTAAGGACAGAGAACGTGACAGCTGTTGTGGCCTTTTCTCTCATCCAATAAAGCATATCCACTTTCTTTTTATTTTATTTTTTTAATTCGTTCTTCCTAATATCCTTAGAAGTTAGTAGAAGGATCGAACAAAGCATATCCACTTTCTTTTATTTTTCTTTCTTTATTCGTCAAATTTCTTGGCCTGGTTGTTGTCAACTTTTGGATTGTTCGTAAAGGAGAACAATCTTCAACCTAGATTACTTGTTTGTGGGAATTGTTTTTTATTTTTACAAGTGGGTGTTGTAATTGAGTTAAGAGGTTAAGACTTCCAATCTTCACCCTACCAAAAGTTGAATTGGGTACCCAAAAATCTAATTGATAATGTTGATGGAGACATGGTCGGGTGCAACTCTCAGGTGACTTTATTTGTGAAAAACCTCTTCGTGGTCTTTCACACCAATCCTCGATGACTTTGGATGACTTTGACGATGTAAAACAACTGATCATGGTCTCAAACCAAAATCGCTTCGCAAAAAAAATTTCACTTAAAAAAATAACACTTAAATGTTCAAAATGCTTCACTCGTTACTGAGATAAAGTGTTTTTAGATGCCAAAAACTTTGCTTGTTACAGTTAGAGTTATTATTTTTTTAAAAAGGGCACATTTATTTTTTAAGAAGGGCACATTTATTTAAATATCCACTTTTATTTTTTAAGAAGGGCTGTATATCTAGCTGGACACGTAAGAGAGTTATGAAGAGAGCAGCATGGCATGGGAAGGGAGTTAGTAAATGTCGGCAGTGGTACGACGATCCCTCTGCACGGCCAAAGACTAACAGCTTTCCTATGTTGGCCATTCTCTCATCGCAAAGACAAATAAGTAAGCTTCCTCTTCTTCCGTCCTCTCCCACTCCGCAAACAGATCGAGCATCTGACAAGGCATCCGTATAGTAATCTTCTTGTTCTTCTCTCCTATCCCACTTGTTATTTCAAAAAAATGGGTTTTTGAGGTGTTCGAGCACATTCTTTATATTAAGACAAATGAAGAAGGAGAAATCATAATAATTTGTTTGTACGTGGATGATTTAATTTTTAGTGGCAGCAACAATATGCTGTTTGATGAATTTAAAAGAGCAATGAAGAATGAATTTAAAATTATAGGCGTCATGTATTTCTTTGGAATTGAAATCTTAGAGATGTATTTTCATTTCATAAAGTAAAAAGATTTAGAATGAAGAATAATAAACCAGTCTATATTTACAATTTAAGTGAGCATAATTACAATAGTAAATTAGATTTAAAAGAGCAATGAAGAATGAAGATTGAAATTAAAAGTACATGTTAATATTTCTTTGGAATTGAAATCTCATAGATGTATCTTCATTTCACAAAGTAAAAGATGTTATAAAGAGATTTAGAATGAAGAATAATAAACCAGCCTATATATCTGTTACAATATATCAAAATTTAATTAAGCATAATTACAATAGTAATTTAGATTTAATTTTTTTTTGGGTAAGAAGCCTCAAATATTTAGTATATAATTAATTTGATTTTAAGATTTATGAAAACATTTAAAAAAACTTATTGCAGATAAAAAAATTTGAAATATATAAAATTAAAGATTATAAAATATTCTATACATATAAAAAAGTTAAACTTGTTAGATATATATATATATATAAATAATAATTAATATAAAAATATTGATGATAGAAAAACACTAATTAAAGTATTAAAAAGCTGTTGTTACTTTAAAAACAGTAAAATATTGATGATAGGAAAAACACAAAGAAACGTCATTATCGTCTAAGGATCAACGGTAATTAACAATTGAATTCGACAACAATAGCTTGTTAATTTGCAAAGATTAGAATGCGAAGCGGATGCGAAAGTTTCGCGCTGCCACAAGTTTCACCCGTGATATTTCCTTTCTTATTTGGTAACACTTTGCAACACCGTCAACGAACGGCTTTTGAGAAAGGGAAGTTTCAGCCGTGAAATTTCCTTTCTTATTTGGTAGCACTATGCAACACTGTCAATGTCCGGCTTTTATGTCACCTTTAACAAAGGGAATCCGCTAAGAAAAAGTGTGAGGTAAATCCAAAATCGTCTTATTAGCGTTACGTAAGGCCAATATAGTCCTCATAAATTGGGTGGTCCAAAATAACCACATAAATTGGATTGGGTGGTAAAAACCTAAGGGTCGACCCATTTTCCTTTTACATTTTAGAATTTATAGGTTTTTATAACGCTACGGTGATCAAAGCATCATTACCTTAGAGGTGGATTACTATCATGTTAGAGAGTATATCACTTGTCAGGATCTGTGCTTTTCTAATTCATGCTCATCTTACTAGCTACAGTTGATCCATTGATACCTACTGATATTTTTGGCTCAACCATCCTATAATCTGCATGATAACTTATGTCATTGAGATTCTCTAACATGAAATCCTACCTAGTAAGCATTGTGGGATATGAAATTCTTTTCTTCTAGAGGGTGATCGTAAGATCTTCTATGCACCTATATAATACCTCTTTATTACTTTGAGGGCTTCCAACTATATACCAACCTCTCAATTACTCTATTTTTTGGCTAAGCACATCTTTTCTACACCTGTACGTGTTGAATCTTTAGAATACTATCAGGTCCTAACTAGGTGTAATTTTTTTTATGCTTTTAGCACTTAGCTTATCTTTTTCTCCTTTGGGCACTAGGATTTTGAGCATTGATCGATTTTTGATCAGTTGTAACTATTTTGGCCCTCCTCAAACTATCAAATTCCTCCTTACTAATTATCGAATCTTGGATGGAGGTTTGGGACCTTATTGGGCTTTGATTGGGTACAATAATTCTGATGCCTCGAGGACTTAACCATTTTTTGCCCTTATGAAGACCAAGATTTTGGAACACTATCAGGTTTCAGTGGAGTGCAATTGTCCTGTGCTCTCCACACTTGGTAACTTTTGTGACTTTTACCTCTATTAGATCTCAGCCTATGTATGAAGAATTAGCATCATTCTGGGCTTCAATTAGGTGTATGTATTTTAGTGTCTTCAAGAGATAACTGGTTTGGGTTGAAGTTCATATTTCGATAATAGGACCAAGGTTACATTTATGAATTCTTCATCTAGGTACTATTATTTTGGCAACTTCATACCTTAGTCAATTCATCTTAGTCACATTTTAGCATCCTGATTGATATGAGTGGGTCATTATATTATATCTAATATCATATTCATGCAGTAATCCTTACCTTTATCTCTTCTCTGGGTCTTGGCTAGGCTTGGATGCTTGAGCGATTTTGAAGGCTAACCTCTTCACTTATTTTTTCACTTTGCTTTGCTTTCGGTAGGGCTTTTAGGCTTGTACTGGAAAGACTTTTGTCAATCTCTAGTTTTATTTACAAAAAGTAGAGCTAATATATACTTTATAATAGCTAGGCATGGGTGGATGCAAAAAGTACCTACATTCTTGGTGCCTCACAGGGGATTTTTGCTTTTTGGAATCAAGGAATGTATGAGGTCATAATTTTTGAACTTAACACTTTCTAACGAGAGGGGAAGAGAAGAAAGAACAGAGAGGAAGGAGAAAGCAAAAACAACCAAGAGAGGCTACAAAATAAAGGAGTGTGACAGATGATAAGGTGAAAGTAACACAATGAAATATTACAAAGAAAAAAATGAGGGAACACAAAGGGAAACAACAAACAAAACCAAAAAATTAAAACAAAACAACATGAGAGGAAAGGAGAGGTAACGAGAAACAGAAGAAGCAATTGAATGGAAGCCACTAACCAAAGAGGCTAGTGACAACAAGCAACAGGGGATGGTTTGGTTTGGAATTTACCCAAACTGATGAAGAAAAAGAGGGCCAAAACATGAAAATATATATATAATAAATATATAATAAAATAATAAAAAAATGATATTTTGATTATTTTAATATTTCTAATGAAAATTTTTTAAGGATTTTTTTGGGGATTTAAAATCCTACATGGGACATGGGATGGGGAAGATGTATTTTAAATACACCATCGCCCACATGGCTAAATAGCCAAGCGAACTAGGCACTTGGATATCCGTGGGCCATCTATGGACTGTGGAGTTTACGATGGATGGGGTGCCACATGGTGATGTCGGTAGAACTATCGGTCGGTAGGATCCACGCGTTCATTGACAATGTAATATTTGCACCCGTCTATAGGTTAAGTTTAATTAAAAAAAAAATATTATTCTCACTTAAAATCATATGGAACTTCAACTTACAATTATAGAGAGGTTAATGTTAGAACACTTCTTATAAGGATGAAAATTAGAATTGAAAAATGATAGAAATATATTTCTATTAGTGCTATCAAGGTATGGGGCTTGTTTAAGCTATAATATTATTGTTGATGTTCATTATTTATTATTATAGATAATTTCTTGGAAATGTCAACATGTTTATAGAGAGAAAATTGAGTAGTAAAATAATTTAATCAACCCTATCATTGATCTTTATCTTAGTAAAATTCAAAAAAAATTAAGGTAATTAGATGAGTGAGATTTTATTTCTTAGAAAATAATAATGTCAAGCAATTGATTGTGAAAACATAGCACTTTAAAGAAGATACAAAACACATTTAATATAAAAAATATATTATAATTTAATTAAACTTCAATATTTTAATAAAGATAACCCAAATAAAAATCATAAGATTGAGAGGTTCTGATTTCATTCGTTTCTACGCGGATCTTTTAACGGTGAAAAGAGAAAAAATAATGCAAGGTTCCTTAAAATGAATCATTGATTTTAAGCTTATTCACTTGCGTCATTTTCACCCGTGAGAGCTATGTCAACTTCCTCCCCATGGAACCTCTTATGTTGTCAATTTTGTGCACATTCCTCAAATCGATTAACTGCTTTGAGCAATCTTGTAGCAAATGTTTTTTATTTTATTTTATTTTATTTTAATTATTATTATTATATATATATATATATATATATGGTTTTTAACAACTGGAAACTACCCTGCCAAACAACAAACTTACATCACTTGGTTAACTGTACCTTACATTCACCTTGACATCGACAACAAAGTACAAACTTTATGCAAACAAAGGCTGTTCAATTTTTCATCTAACAAGGGGACTTCCCTTATCTTCACAGGTGGAAATTATATTTCCAGTAATAATAAACTCGTTAGGTCACCTAGAAATATAGAGATAAACTCGTTGTTGACCAATTAAAACTATTTAACTGACACGGAGCTTCATTAACCACAAGTATCGTCTAAGGGAAGTTACAAACATAAAGATAAGACTAGACCAAAGTAGGCGACGCAGATGGGTTTAGCAGCAGATGGCATGTTAATCTGATTATTTGCGAAGAAGAATGGCTAAAACAATATCTATTGTGTTGGGAAGATACTCCACAAAGTTAGCGGCTGCTCTTTGAGCCACTCTGGAGAAGAATTCATTGGTCAAGCGCTCACAACCCAAATGAGATTCGACAATGTTCTCAATGCTCTGTAATTGTTCGCCACCATTCTTCCAAACATGTCCTCCTCCCCTCTTCTTACTTGGGACATTGGATGCATCGGAAATCCTCCCAACACTTTCACGCTCTTTATCGCAAACGAATTCTCCCTCTCCACTCTGCTCTCCACCTCTTGCGGACTTGGCCCGAACCAGGGAACGTTGAAAAATTCCCATTTCTCTCTCTCAATAAAACCCTGTCCATGCCATATACTCGCTAAATCACTCTCCTGCTAAAGCTACATACACTGAATCAACTATGAATACCAAAATAAATAAATATAATAATTCAAACACAAAAAATTTAAGGTTGATTCCCACCTCGTTGACCATCTCTTCGAAGGCAAATTCCAAGTGACGACAAATAATGCCTAATATACCTTGCTCCTTCTGAGCACCAGGATTGCGCCCCACTAAATAAATAAAGAAACAGGCATCCTCCACGAATCATCTCTACTGCCCTGGCTTGAAGAAATGCCGTTAAATCTTTGTCGAATTGCTGGAAAAACGCGGTTTCCGCTCCACGCAGCAGAGCATCTATCTTCAACACCCTCGGGAACCTGCACTTGTTGCCATGGCACCGCCAATCATATTAAAAGATGTTTAATCATATTAGACTCGCACTATGAGATCGTTCGTTCATTTAACTTCATAAAGATGATAAATATTGGTATTTGTGCAGATTTGGAAATGAATTGTGCATAGTATTGCCTGAGGAGTTCCATTCCCCACCCACCCGTGAAAGCCAATGCATACTTGTAGAAGAATGAAAAAAATGCTAGCTGCTGCAAAATATGATTTCGTTTCCAGAGGCTTCAGATGGCTCTCTATGTCTTTGTCTTTGTCTGTATCTGCATCTCCTCCTCCTGACCACCGTGGAGGCAACATTCGGAACAGAGAATTGAAATCGTTAGATGGGAGGTCACAGAAGTAAACCTCAAATTCTGGCATCTCAGTCGTAGAATTTCTATTGCGTGTGGAGATACACTGCAAAGCTTTGACGATGGTGTCTGCCACCAGGAGAGTATTTGTCCCCGTCCCACACCCCAAACAGCACATCTAACCTCGTATTCTCGTAAATGACACGCTCCAGAATTGGCTTGACCGCTTGGACGATCTTTCTCTACAGTTTGAACATTAATATTAATATATGCGAACACCGTAAATCTCGTCGTTGATTAATGCCCAAATTTTTAAACATAAAAAATTAGTAATTTTAACTATCTAGTCAATTACACTTGGATCCCATATCTACCAATAAAAATCAGTCCTGCAGAGCAGAGTGAGAAATGACTGGTTTAATGCTAATGTGCGGGGAGAGGTGATACCTGAGCCGCAGAATTATATGCATAACTGGAATCCCCATTTCCACCTTTCATTGCAAACACTTTCTCCATTGGCCGTAGTTTGGATTGAGACTGAGTTTTCACCGCCGCCATTGCTTGACTCTGCTTGGGTGGCCGCTACTGCTAACACTAACTCTAAGACCGAGCTGCTTTTACTTCAGACCTACTAAACTGCCTTCCTTACCTAGTGCGGATTCTCTTGACTCTACAGAATAGACTAAACTCAATGCTGATGAACTCCAAAGAAAGCATTTATTTATAGGCACGGAGAGAGAACGTGAGAGCTGTTGATGCGGAAGCAATGAGGTCAGCATTCCAACGTCATAATTCAGATACTTTCCTAAGCAAGACTTATTTGTAAAATTCTCTTATAATTTTAAACATTTAATTTTTTAATAAGCCTAATACATAAACATATTTCAAAGCCCATTCTTTTTTAGTAATATTTTTTATACAATACTTTTAGACACATCCATAGTGGGATTGAACTCGGATCACGTCATCAATAATGCAAATGACTCGATAGATCACACTCACTCTTACCAATAGACCACACTCACGCGGATTCAAATCCCATTCTTAAAACATTTATATAGTTAAAATATGGACCTGAAACCTCCAATCTACATTTACTTAAAATACTACAAATTAAGAAAACCGATGTTTTATTTTAAATTTTTTGTTTAGTAAAAAGTATCACTCTTACCAATAGACCACACTCACGCGGATTCAAATCCCATTTTTAAAACATTTATACAATTAAAATATGGACCTGAAACCTCCAATCTACATTTACTTAAAATACTACAAATTATTAAAATACTACAAATTAAGAAAACCGATGTTTTATTTTAAATTTTTTGTTTAGTAAAAAGTATCGTAGTTATATATTTTTAGTTTTTATTTAAAAGATCTAAGTTCAAATCTTGGTAAAGTGGATTATATCCTCTTAAAAACCTAAGATTTGATACAAGGAGACTGGAACCCTTTTGCTTTACCCTAAAGTTAAATCTTGTGAAGGATATCATAAAGATATATTTTTAAGTTTTCCTTTAGGGAACACGAGTTTAATTTTTGATACAAGAGGATTAAGACCCTTTTCAAAAACTAATACTATTCTATTCTTATTTATTTTTTGTCTTAGAAGACACTTTAATGGTATGGCTTTAGGTTTTCATTCAAAAAATCGAAGTTCAATGCACAAAAACTTTAACTCAAAATTTTACCTAAATATTAATTTTCATAACTTTATCTTTATCTAACAAATTAATATTAAAATACTAAAATTTATAAAGGTTTACTTCTGACACGTAAAACCTTAATCCAAAATCCAGCCGTGGGTTGGATAATCGCCTTGATTATGTAACAAAATGGCCATTCACTGCCGTGTAAGGATTAACGATAATTAACAATTGAGTTGAATTTGATAACAATATATTGCTTGGTAAAGATTAATAATACAAAGTTGATATTGAATCTTATCTTTATCAATTACTGTAAAACTCCTTATAAAAAAAAAATTCAAAGCTCATGCGAAAGATTCGCGTTGCCACAAGTTTCAATTGTGATATTTCCTTTCTTATGTGGCCAACACTTTGGGACATTGTCATCGTGCGGCTTTTATGTCACCATTGAGAAAGGGAATCCGCGGAGAAAAAGTGGACGGTAGTGTGAGGTAAATCCAAAATCGTCTTATGCTACGTAACGCAAATCTCCCTCGTAAACTGGGTGGTCCAAAGTAACCACACAACTTAATTATAATTTTCCTAAATTGGATGGTGATTATTATATGCTAAGAATTTAGTTAATTATATTAAAGAGTGTTTTTTTAATATTATAGTAAATGAAGGGGTTTTGAAAGGGTTTCAAATTTTTTATATCTATTGCAGAAAAGAATTACTTTTAGCTTTTACATATTATAAAATTTGGTTTAAAAAATAACATATTGCATATTTAAATATAATAATTTTGATTTAATTCTATCTCATGCGTATTTAATATATTTTAGGGGAGTTGGTTACATCCACAATCCTTTTCTACTACTAAGCATGGTTCAGCAACATCTATTCCACCGTGATGTTATTTAACTTAGCGTGAGGAGGAGCCCCAGGGACTCGAGATTGGTATTGCCATTGTCGACCTAGCATGCATTTAATGGACACAGGTTAGACTGCTACCTTTCCACAAACAGACATGCCACCAGGGTTTGGACCTGTAGACACCCAATTTTGACACACCAACTAGGTGAAATACTTCAAAACCAGTCACAAACATTACAAAACTTCAATATGGCAATAACCCAACATTTTGGGCATCAAATTTGACCTTTACCAAATTTACCACCTTGATAGTGGCAAATTTTGTAAGATTAGTGGTGAATTTGGCAAACCTTCAAAATTGAATCTCTACAATCAAAGTCAACTTTACCAAATCTACCATTCCTTACTAAATTTGTTAGTGGTAAATTTGGTAAGCCTAGTGGTTAATTTGGAAAACATTCAATTTTAAAAATTTGAAGAAAGAGACCTAGTTTCTGATCAAATTCACCACTCTAAGTTACCAAATCCACTACTGGTGAATTGGGTCAATCAATGGTGAATTTGGCTAATGATCAAATATATCTCCAAAATATGCTAGAAGCACATTGATTCCTCCTCCCCACCTCCTGCTATGATCTCACACGCATCAACAATGCACCGGATTCACAGATTTTAATTTGATCCTAACTAATTTTCTCTAGAATCCTCCTCCCAAATCCTATTTAAGTAGCCCCATTGGTGTTGTGGTCATTCCACAACTAGCCCCAAATCTTGGGGACCCACCTTAAATTTTGATTTTGGGAGTTTTCGATTGTCTTTGAGTGATAATTTTGCAGGTTCCAAGGTTCTTCGTTTGCTAGCGTTCCTTTTCTTTATCTTTCAAAGTGCTTGGTGATTCGGTTGAACTGCTAGAATTAGTTTCATTTGCTTAGGTTTTTTGGGTGTTGTTTAGATTTTATAATGTCTAAATTAAATTAAAGTATATATATAATAATAATAATAATAATAAAAAAATTAAAATAAAATTTATATATATATATATATATATATATATATATATATATATATATATAAAGTAAATGGAAAGTTTTAGTTTTACTATAGCTTTAAAGCTATTTATTTTAATTTTGTAGTTTTGGTTAGTTATAGCTTTAAAGTTATTCTTTCTTATTTTGTAGTTTCAGTGTTTGTTAAGGTAGTTTTGTTCTATAGTTTAAATGTAAATTTTGAAATTAAATTTAAAATATTTGTTTGTTTTTCTTTTAGCACATGTTTGTAGGTTTTCACAGGTGGAGCAAATTTTGAAGCACGATTTTCGAGTTAAATCCCCTTTCGTGGTTAATGCAAAGGCTAAAGCACTTAGTGTGAGTTGCCCTCTAAGGGCCTTGGCTGAGTTGAACAACAGTGAATGCTTTGGTACTGATACAACACCCATCACACTATGTCTGTCCACATGTGGGATAAAAATTATTTTCCTAGGTAATGGTGCGGTGACGATGTGGTAGTGATAGCAAGTAGCCTATGAACATCGTGTATGGATTGACATGGACCAACAATCTATGTCACTGATCGAGATAAGTAGCTATGCGAACGAAATATGCCACTGTGTATGGATGATGGCGTGGGAAGAACACCAACGTGGATGTCGACACATAGCGTGACGTGCACAATGAAGAGCAAACAAACGGTAGAGGTAATAGGAATGATGATGTGGATTTCATACTACTAGGAAACGTGTGCTGGATATGAAGTAGAAGACGACAACAGATAGGGTATCAAATGCAATGTAAATGCCACCTAGGGTTTCGTGTATGTCATGTAGACAAAGGCTAAACTAATGAAAGCAGCAAACATCGCATGAATGGTGATGAGGATTCCAATAATGAATAGAGTTTTTGTTATGTGTGAGGCCAAGAAATTCAATGATATTGATGAATCATTATGATTCCATGAGATTATAGCTTTTAGCTAGATAGGACGTGCAACAATATGGGGAATATGTTAGTGACCAATAGAAAATACACGTAGTGGAGGGGGATAAAGAGTGAATTCAAATAGCAACATCACATTGTATTTATAGTGAGCGAATGGACTGAATGTGTAGATATCGAATACCAAAAAGAGAACTAGTTTATGTGGAGAGAAACAAGTTTTACAGTATGCCTATACACAAATGGAGACACATAAGACTCGACAATAGTGATGGAGCCTTTATAGAACCTAGCACAATATTGTACATTGTAATAGTTCCAGAATGTAGAGTGGGTGGTACTCACAAGATAGGATTCAAGGTAGTTGTCACAACGAATGAACCAAATTATCACCGAAAGACTTGGCAAAGCAAAAAAATATTGTGTATTCGACCTTCGTTAGTGGATTGTTACAACCATAGTTTGTAAGATATACGTAGTGGAATCCAACAACTTCATGCAGGTCGAGCGAACATCTCAAGCCAACAATGCCATGGTCAACCTGGCAGTACAATGCAACAGATGACAAGGACTAGAAGTGTGTTGGAAGTATCTATGTTGTTAGCAATTGGTATTACGATATGGTTATGAGATGCAATGGAAAACGTGGGTCTTGCCTACTGACTTGGCATTGAGGATATGGTGTGGACGTAGATACTATGGGGTGATAGTGTGATTACACCGAAACAAATGATTACGAGTTGACTATCAAAGATGACTATAATAACACTTCAGACTCACGGGAAGATTGTTGATGTGGGTCGAATACGGGATCAAGCTCATGGGGTCACTACAGTGCAGATTAAGTTAATTAAGAAGTTTATCGGAGATGATCATTAACATTTGAATGAAGACGATAATTTTTAGACATGCATGGATACCTCATGTGATAGGTGCTGATGGGACAAAATAAAACTCAATGGTACATACACCTAAAACACATAAATTGGAATCATTTCAGCTATAGAGGTGGCTATTATAGATATTTGCATTAAGAACTGAAGGGAGTCCCACATCCAATGGAAGTTACAAAAGAAATTACAATAGTCGGTTTCATTGCTAGGGCGCATCACATCCAAGCAGGGAAGGGATCTCTAGTTTGGAGCCCCATGGTGGACTTCCTTTAGCTTTGTGACAATGGTAGAGTATCTAAGGGCGATGATATAGCCAAACCATTGTCAGACATTGGGATGACGTATCTTGGATCCTATGTCATGTTCACACTTTGTAGGCTAAAATGTTCGGTTCAGATGGATGATATTTTTGTGTCTTGGTGTTATTAATAATAAAGGAAATATTGGCATGTTACAAGGAATAAGGATGTCGTAGAAGAATGATTTTGGAAGACCATTTCAGGAGGGTTCAAAACTGAAGCCAAGAAAATGAAAAATATTGAGAAATTGAAGGATGGAAAAAGTTTTAAATACGCCATCAAAAGGGAGAAAGAGGGTTGGAAACTTTGGGTAGGATTGCAGTGGAAAATGTGTGCACTAGATCTATTTAGGAGATGTTCCTTCCACTTCTCTGGATAGGATTTCCACCATGGATGCTATTAGAAGTTTGTATTCTGCATGTTATTAAGCTTATTAAAAATATTTGTGTGCTGATATATTAGAGATTTAAAGGGTTTTATGCATGCTAATGGTTGAATCATTTATCATTTTAATGTATTACACTTTATTTTCCTTAGACGGTCACACCTCTTTGAATGTTAGATTACATGAATATGGATCACTTCAATGTAGGTTTTGTGCAAGAAACTAACGTTTGCAGGGTTTATAAAATTTTTGAGTTGCAGCACTTGTTTTATTTCGTTTTATTTTTCTATTATTTTTCTAACCCTGTCTTTTTCATTTTTTTCTAAAGTTTTTAAAATAAAGTAAAAAAATATAAAAAAGTTAAAATTCCAAAAAAAATCACATGGGTTCCAAGAATAAGCTTTAATATTTCATTTAAAGCAATTTCGGTTGTATTTCGAAGTAAGTTCAAAATTCCATAAATTTATTAAAATTACAATTTTAAAGAGGAATTTCGCATTTTTAGTTTTACATGTTTTCACATTTCGAAATGAGATTTGGATTTCAAGCTTTACATTTTTGTTTGCAAGCAATAGATTAATTTCCCTTTATGAAAATTACAATTTCATTAAAGGGGGATGATTTATGAGGTATTTTATGAGTCATTTTCTTTAAAGCAATAAATTAGCTTCCCTTTATGAAAATCACAATTTCATAAAAGGGGGGTAATTTATATGGCATTTCAAAGGCCATCACATTTTAAAAGTTACTCATTCACATTTACTTTCTTTCATGCTCAAAGCAACATAAAATGAATCCACTCATCATTTTCAGATTCACATTTTAGAGGTAGATTTTAATCTTTTATTTCATGCTCAAAGCAAGGTTTAATTAAAGGATAAAATTGGTTAAGACTTGCTTAACAAAGAAATATTAAATCTATCTAAAACCTTTCAAGATAAAATGAATTTCACTTCTACATCGTGGTCATATGAGGGCCAATCACATTTTCTTTTCTTTTAAGTTTCATGAACAATAATAGCATAACATAATCAAGTGATACCAACACAGGCCCCTTGTTAATATTTATTTGTAAATAACTAAGGTATTCCAAGAAATTATTTGATACATGTTCACAACCATGCTACATTAAGTAAAAGCAACCTTGGATAAATGTTTATTTCTTTTCAAGACAGGGTTTTCTAATAAAAATCCTAACTGTGAGTGTGGTTTTGCAATTGGGCAAAATTACCACTCAACAACTGGGTAGGCATTTGGCATGAATTTTTAAAGTAGTTACACTCTGCCAAGATTTCTCTAGCATACCCCTTCTAGCTTTTCATCTCTAGCATTCTTCATCTCTAAGCATTTTTTAAGCATTTACAAGCATTTTAGAAGCAATTCAAGCAAAGCAAGGAAGGATTTGGGACAAGGAGGTCACCTTGGAGGTAAGGAAGATAAATATACTAGAATATTTTTTCTCTCCATTCATATTTGATTCACATTATATTTTTCCTCTTGGTTGTAGCCTTGCTAACTTGAATTTTCCATTGGCTTTTCTACATCTTAAAATTCTAATTTCTCTTTGCAGGGTTCTAATCTCTGTTTGTAGCTTTTTCTTCAAGCACATCACCTTCATATAGTCTCTAAAACTATTTTGCAGGTCCATTTTGGATTATATGTATATGATATTCATATTTTGATCATAATCCTCTTTTTTGAGGGGTTTTATTGCATCTTCTATTCACATTTTACATCATATTATTTGTTGTCCCTATTTTTACAATAATATTAATTATATAGGGAACACACTAATTCTTCAATTTATTTTCATATTCATCTAATTTCATGCTTTCTTCATTTGCAAGGATAGGTTTAATACAACCTTCCTTTTAACAATTTCTTTATCATGCATTGTATGTAGTTTTATATTTCATACATATATCATTCTTCTGTAATATCTTAAGGCAAGGTGTTGAAGATATAAGGTTGTTATTGCCTTGTTATCTCACCCTTTTTCCAAGCTCCAAATACCCTCAATTGCAATTCCCCATCCCTTTTTTACTTGTTGTTGTAGATTTACATGTTTTGGGCAACATTTACATATCTTAGAATTCTCATTAGATTTCATTACCTAAATGCTAATTTGCTTTTATTAGAAGTTGAATTAGCTATTTTAGACCATTTATAACTTCATTGCATACATTTCTCACTCTTTTGCATCCCTATTTAATTAAAATCTCAGTCATCATTGGCATTTTTCACTCTATTTACATATTTCTTGAAATTGGTCATGATTTAGTGGCTTAGATCTCTAATTTTGTAAGTGAAAAACTCATAAAATCCCTCCAGCAACATCACGCTTTCCTCCCACTACAAATTCCATCCAAATCCACTCAAAATAGCCTTAAAAATTATCAAAATCTTGTATTCAGACCAAATTCACCACCCTACATAGTCAGTGGTGAATTTGGCTGCCAAAAATACATAGAACCAAATTTACCATTGACCAAATTAACCAGAGGTAAATTTGGAAATATCCAATGGTAAATTTGGCAAGACCCAGTGGTGAATTTGGTAAAAGTTTAAATACCACTACTAGGAGGTCAACATACTCAAAATTTTCATAAATAATGGGTTTGATCATTTGAAAAGATAGAAATACATCTTTCACAACACTTAAATAGACCTCCCAAAGTATAAAATTTAATTTTTTTGGTCTTCTTTTCAATTGAGCAATACTTTGGTGGAGTTTTGTGATACTCCAATGGTGGATTTGTATGCTCCTTGTGGGTGGATGTCTAGCTTCTTGTATTGCTTTATTTATTATTTGATTCATTCTAACTTTCAAGCTGTTGTGTTTCTACCTTTGTAAATGATGGATCCTTCCTTGTACTATGTTATGTGTGCTTGTAGGTTCCTTGTTGTGGCTATCCAAAACTGTGGGTGATGTGAGCTCTTTGAAGGCTCTTTTGACAAGTTCTAGTCTTCACAAGTTTTTGCAACTTTGTGGAAAAACTCTATACAAATAAATCATGTGGCTTTCTCTACTTTCTATTCTTATATTTATATATAATTCTATCAAAAATCTATTGTGATGGTATTTGCATGTAGCGGCGCACTATGGTTGATCCAGTTTACAAATACTCAACAATAATAATGGTGATCACTTTGTGATTTCCTTTGATACACCGTGGCTCTGATACCACTTTTAGCATTTGGAGCCTTAAAATTAAATGAAATATGATCACAAGTATTTAAATAAGCATGCAATAATATAAATATGATAAAGTAAACTTAACATGCATGAAAATATAATGGAAAACTTGATAAAATGCTCTAGAAATGCTCATATAAGAAAACTCATGAAAATTACAATGCTCCTTTCATGGAGTTCATAATTCCTCCATGATATCAAAATGGAGCTACATTGTACCTACTACTACTCTCACCTATGCACTCCAAAAATCCTCCCTTAAATCTCATAATAAGGCCTTTATATAGAAAGATAGACTCCTTGACTCTCACTCAACCCTAAGATTCATGTACATGTGGACTACATGCACATTCTAACACTTGTGCATTTATTAAATTACATTAATTAAGCATTTAAATCATAAGCTAATCCTAATCTAAATATGTACCCATAAAGGTACATTAGTAAAAAACAAAATGATGTAATATATTCCAATAAATCTCACCTTATTACTCCTATAAATAAACTCTCAAAGTAGTTTCTAATGCACTTAATAGTATTTGCAATTCTTAAGAGTAATTATAATGAACCCTTAAAACACAATCTACAATTATTCACCACAATCAGTGTTGTAGGATGTAGTCTTCTTGCTTTCTATATAGATAATAGGTAGATGGTATATTTATTTCTTTTGAAAGACGTTCAATTCATATTTTAATGTGAAAGTAAATCTTTTAAAAGAACTATATTTTGCACCTTCTTAAAGACTATAATATGAGCCTTTATTTTTGCAACTTTAATCTAAATATAGTGCTTAATGATACTTGATAATGAACCTTAATTTAAAGTTCAACTAATTACACCCAAGTTTCTTACCTTTAATAGCTTATGTAGATGATGTAGATCTTGGTGTTTAGATTCACATATTTGTTGCCTTGAGATGAATGAATTTCATAGCTTCTTATTGGTTGTCCAAAATAGATTCTTGCTTCACCAAACTATGGTCTCAAACCTTCTGTCTTGAGCCTAGGGTTTGGTGGTCTCATCCTTCAAATGATCTTATATTTTCTACTATAGATTTAGAAAACTCTTATCTCTAAAATGTGTCTTCTTGCTATGAGAGGCACTATCCAAATCTCTTGGATTTTGTAGGATTCTTCTATATGAATCCTCCTTCAATTTTCTTGTTGAACTCTGACTTAAAACATGATCTTCTCAAGATTTTGAATATCTTAAGGTCTTCATTGGATTCTTCTTTAGGATTTGGTGCTCTTTGCCAAATTATTTTTCTCTTGGGCTTGTTTTTGTATGGCAACAATTGTCCCAAGTCCTTAACTATCATGAGCTTCTCCTTAGTAGTGGATTTATCCAATGATTTATTCTAGGAACTCTTTTAATGATGCTTCTATGAGCTCTGCAACAAGGTTATCCAGAACTTCTTCTTTTTCCTCCTTGAGACCTCTCTAAGGTCTTCAATCTTGCAACTTCTATGGTCTTCCAAATGAGACATTTCCTTCAACCTTCTACTTGTAGAAGTGTTGGTAATGAGATATTTTTCTTGGATCTTTGAAATTTGTTTCTTCTTTGATTAGGAAAATGAATTTTCTAGTCTCTTTTTATATCTTCCACAATTAGAATTTTTCCAATGATATCTTCTATAGATCTCTTCATCTTCTTCATAAAGAAGTCTTTAATCAGCAAAGGATATCACCAATCTCCTATTTCATGGACTCTTCTCTAGAGTCTTCTTTAGGAACTCTTCTTTGGAGTCTTATTCTAAATCAGGAACTCTTCTCTAGAGTTTTCTTCTAGATTAGGAACTCTTCTTTGGAGTCTTCTTCAGAATTAAGGTTTTTTTTGTCTTTCTTCTATATCAAGGCTTCTTTGGCCTTTTTCTTCTGGATCAATGATGTGAATCCAGCTGCAAGAGGTCAAAACATAATACCTTCCATAACATAAAAACTGCAATAAATGAAAATAATCATAAAAAACCTCCATTCACATAAAAACTATAATACATGGAAATAAACCAATAAATATCTTATTTTCTCATTATTGGATTCACTTTTTTTTTTCAATGCAATACCAAGGGAATATATATCCCCAAAGAAACCCTAAAATAAAACCCTAAAACTTGAAGCCCTAAAATAAACTCTAAAAGAAAACCCTAAAGCTTAAAACCCTAAAAATAAAAATAAAAAAAATACTATTTTCGGCAAATTGATTTTTCCAACCAAAAATGCCTTTTTAAGTAATTACTATTTTCGGCAAAATATTTTTTCATAAAAATTTACCTTTTTTAGTAATTATCATTTTCGGTAAATTATATTTTGCGTCAAATAATTCCATTTTGAGTAATAAAAAACTACTTTAAAACTTCTTTTTAAAAAACCCTCTAAAGATAGGCTCCTACATCATTCTCCTTTGGTTGAAAAGAACTCTACTCCTGTGAGTTCCTCTGATTAAACTCATAATTGCTCTCCATATAGTGCCACACATTTGCAAGTACTCCTCAAAGTACCAATATCCTTTTGAGGTTTTATATCTCAAAACTCTTGTAAGCACTACACATAGTGCCAATTTATTTCTTCCAGGTTTTAAAATTGCAAACCTCCTGCAAGCACTGCATAAAGTGTCAATTCTTTCCTCTGAGGTTTTTAATGAAAAAAACCTCTTGCAAACACTACACAAAGTGCCAATTTATTTATTTAAAGTTTTACAAACCTTTTGCAAGCACTACACAGAGTGCCAATTCCTCATTTTGAGGTTTTATATAGAAAAACCTCCTGCAAGCACTTACACAGAGTGCCAATTTCTTTCTCTAAGTTTTTATAAACCTTCTGCAAGCACTACACAAAGTGCCAATCTATTTCTCTAAGGCTTTTACATAAAAAAACCTCCTGCAAGCACTTACATAGAGTGCCAATTTCTGTCTCGAAGGTTTTACAAACCTTCTGCAAGCACTGCATAGAGTGCCATTTTTTTTTTTTTGAGTCTCTTTGCTCTCCTCTCCTTTTCTCTTTTCTTCTCTTCTCCTCTCAACAAGATCCAACTTGCTCTGATACCAAATGATGTGAATCCAGCTGCAAGAGGTCAAAACATAATACCTTCCATAACATAAAAACTGCAATAAATGAAAATAATCATAAAAAACCTCCATTCACATAAAAACTATAATACATGGAAATAAACCAATAAATATCTTATTTTCTCATTCTTGGATTCACTTTTTTTTTTTACAATGCAATACCAAGGGAATATATATCCCCAAAGAAACCCTAAAATAAAACCCTAAAACTTGAAGCCCTAAAAGAAACCCTAAAGCTTAAAAACCTAAAATAATAAAAAAAAAAAATACTATTTTTGGCAAATTGATTTTTCCAACCAAAAATGCCTTTTTAAGTAATTACTATTTTCGACAAAATATTTTTTCATAAAAATTTACCTTTTTTAGTAATTACCATTTTTGGTAAATTATATTTTGCGTCAAATAATTCCATTTTGAGTAATAAAAAACTACTTTAAATCTTCTTTTTAAAAACCCCTCGAAATATAGGCTCCTATATCATTCAAGGCTTTTGTGGCATTTTCTTCTGGATCAAGGCTTTTGTGGCATTTTCTTCAGGTGCAAGGCTTCTATGGCCTTTTCTTCTGCAATGTGAAGTTTTCCAATATAGCAATGGAGATCTCCAATCTCCAAACTTCACCAAGAATCTTCTTTTAGAGTCTTTTCTACAATGTCCTATTTTTTTGTAACAAAAAACTAATCTCTGCATAAGGAAAGCACATATAATTTCAAGCAACAAAGGTGAAATCCTTCTTTATGTATTTTAGGAAGTGTCCCAACTTCTTAGAGTTAATTTTCTACAAAAAAAAACTTTAGATAGTAATTAACATAAAAATATAGATATGTAAATAGTCTTCACTAATTGATTCATCAGTTTAGTCTTCACGAGTTTTCTTGCAACTTTGTGGAAAGACTCTAGCCAAATGTAATCTCAAAATTTTTGTAATTGAGATTTATTTTAGTCCTCACTTGTGACTCTCCTTATTCCTATCAAGATGCACTGTGGCTCTGATACCATTGTTAGCTTTTGAGGATATATGTAATGGGAGAGATCTATTGTAAGTCCTAATAAGATGCAAAAAATATGAAATAATAGAATTATGCAATATGATTGAAATATACCATAAATATAAAGTGGTGAAAATACAATGCAGTATGGAGGTGATGGTCACTCCCTTGATATAATCTAAAGAACTACATTGTTCTCCATCAAGGAGTTCTACCACTATCTATTACTCTCTACTATAATGAACTTGATATGTACTTGATGTATTTTATATCTCACTATGAGGCCCTTTATATAGGAAGATAGATTCCTTGG
The DNA here is from genome assembly GCA_028583015.1 of Wollemia nobilis. NCBI lineage: Eukaryota > Viridiplantae > Streptophyta > Pinopsida > Araucariales > Araucariaceae > Wollemia > Wollemia nobilis. The sequence continues at coordinate 3,206,569 of JAQPPZ010001050.1, forward strand.
TCAACACTCTACCCAACTATACAATGGGATACCTTACATATTACAACTTGCATATTGACACTTGTGCATTTATTACATTGCTGAAGTAACTAGCTAACTTCCACCTGAAGTAATCTCCTACTCTAACTATGTACCAAGGTTGATACATTTACATGATCCAAATGATGTAATATACTCTAACATTCAAATCTCTTGTATTGCATATAGTATCAATATTTACAACATGGTATTCTATCTTTGCCATGAATTCTAAATCACTACTGTCATTGCTTGCATTACAATATTTCCTTTCATTTTGACTAGAATCATAGTTTACATATTTTTCCTTTTGAAGAAGATCATTAGTATCACAACATGCATCAATCATCAATGGTTTTGATTCTATAGTATTGCAACATGAATCTATCATCATGGGCCTTAAATCATTTGTATCATTAGAAGCATCTTTCATCACTGTTTTATTTTCTACTTCTTCAATCTTTTTTTTTTCTCATCTTTCCTTTGATAACTTCATTAGAAAGTAATACCATCTTTATTATTTTTCCTATATAAATAGGTAATATGAAAGCATTTTTAGAGTCTTCAATTGTTTCTTCCAGCTTTGAATTTAAATATTTTTAGAGCATTGAAGAATTTTCATCTTTTGCTTCTTCCATGATTTTTTGTAGGATTTTTTTCCTTTATTTATAAACCCTTTTGTCCTTAAATATTAAGTATCATGTATTTGATACAAATTTTTAAATTTTGCAACATTTTCTTAGTTTATTCTGAGTCATATTAAACATATATTGGTTCTTCTTGAAAACATAAATTTCCTATTTTAATTATTCTCAACTCATGTATTTCTTTTTCTATTTTTTGATCATTTTTTTTCTTCTTCATTTGCTTTTTATTTATCATGTCCTTTTGAAGTATACTACATTTTCGCTCCTTACTATTTGATATTGATAATAGTTTTATAAACTCTTTTATCTTTCAAGAAATTGTTGATGTTGACTACCTTATGACTCCCTAGTGTTACGAGTATGTGATCAAATACTATCTTTCAATTTTCCAACTTTTGTAGTATTCTTTGTAGTATTTCTAATCTCTAGGTAGTATTCCTTTTGACTCCCAAGTATTTTAGTAAAGGATCAAGTTTGATAAGATCTTTTCAATTCTTCAAGTTTTGTAAAATACTTTGTATCTACCAAATGATTTGAATATACTACGATCTTGATAGTATGCTAAGCTTTATTAGTTTTTCTTGAGTTGAATACCTTTTGTCTCCCTAATGTTCAACTTATATTTTGACCTTATTTCTCCCTATTAATGAATAAATAGAAAGCTAAAGATAAATTTGATGCATCTTCAAATTTTGATAAGGTTCTATATTTTCAAGACCTTTAAGTTGAATTCCTTATGTCTAATAAATTTGGGCAAGAGACTAATTCAAAATGTAATTTCCAACTTTCTATAATAAGATTCTTTCAATGGTCAATAGACTAGTTTCTAAGTTTCAACAATCTATATTGGTGTAGAACTCCTTATATCTCCCTAATCGAAAAATTTAGAAACTATGGATATTTGCAAGTTGCAAATTTACTGTTTACAATTTCTATGTAGAATTTATTTTGGCTCAAAATAGAATTTTGTAAACTATATTTACAATTTTGTAATCCTAATTTGATGTAGGAATCCTTATCTCTCCAAATTTCAAAATATTTACAAATATTAAAATGCTTTACAAAATTTAATAGTCCAATTATAAATCTTCTAAATAATTTCTTGAATCTCTATAAAAAATTTCAAATTGCATTAATGAAGCTTCTAGGGTTTTGAGTTTTCACTTTCAATCCTTATACCTCCAATATTTCAATTAATCAATATGAAAAGCAAATTAATTAAATACAACCCCTAGAAAAAATAATTGTTAATTATCCCGTATAACTCCCACCATAGAAAATAAAAATTTAGATTGAATTTTACCTCTAATGAGCACACTATTTTTCATGGTCTTATAATATATGACCTCTCAATTCAATGGTGCTTCTCCTTATCATTGCTGGATTTTTATGTGCACACAACCTTGCAATGGAACCTAATGACATTTATCTTTTTTTATGCGTTACCACAAACCCATTCCTAGATGTTATACACTGACATTGTTAATATTTTCTATGCATTGAAACTACTTGATAATGTGCTATATGGACACTATCATTCTTCAGCTACACCGCTCTGATTAGGAATTAATATAGTTTGTACTCGATATTGTCACCTTGTAAATCGATGTAATAGATGGTAGTAGATGGTTTTGTAACATTATCACTCTATTTTGCACTCAATGTTTCCTCATTGAGGGCTCTAAAACTTTTTGATTTCCTCCAAATCAATTGGTGCTCAAATATTTTAGCGATATTGTTCTTGTTGTTCCTTAAATGTAGCTCTTCATGTGTTGTCAAACATTACTACTTTGTAACAACTATATTCACCAAATTGATCGGTGCATTCCTTCTTCTAAAATATAACAACTTCCTTTTGACTCCTTGATTCCCTCTTGCATTATTTTATTTCTCCTATGCCACTTGTATGTTCTAGTTGTTGGTTGAAAATATTCTTGATAGGTGGTGCTATCCCTTATGACACTTCTTCCACATGGCACTATAATTTGTAACTCCCTTGCATGCACTATAATTTGCACTATAACACTCTTTGTAGGCATTGTAACGGCTCAATGTGGCTTCTTTAATGATGAAATATTCTTTTTAACGTTCTTTTGCTCCTTCAATGCTTAGTAAATCTTGCTACTATAACTAACCTTAACTTATTGCATTCTCAAATATTCAACGATAGAATATCCTTGTTTTTTGCACTACTTTACTTGCTAATGGTTCTATGGTGATTAGACCCTATTATTTTTGTGGCTCTTTGATACTTTTTGGCTATTATACATAGCTTAATGAAATGCTTTCCCCCTTGTGCTTTCAATATTCATCATTGCTTTCTTAAAATTATGATTTTTCCTCTTCAATGTGGTGGTGGTGCCTCTCCTTTTTGCAAGCTATGGTAATGGTGTTTTATACATTGCATTTTCCTCTTTGGTAGTTCTTTTACTACATCTCCTTGTTGGCTCAATGCTTGGTGATATTTCCTGTGGTGACTCCAAGATTATAAATCATACCAATACTTTACCTTGTGCTATACAATATTATCTTCTTTGCTTTCGATAGATAGTAAGAAGTTGTTATTTTATTTTCTTATAATATATCTAACTTATCTTTGTTTTGTGCAAGTGCTAACTCTTTCTAAATGTTATCGTCTGCACTCTTGAAGAGATAAACTTGAAACCTTTACTCTTGCAACTTTAAACCTCAAATTTGGTGCTTTTAAAGACTTAATAATAATATAAATATGAATGTTCAATTAATAAAAAAATTTCACCAATTTTGCATACCTTTTGGTCTCCATTTGGTGATGGATTTCTTGGTGATTTGACTCACCTATTTGCTGGCACAAGTTTTATAAATTTGCAGCTCTAATTTGATATGCTTTTCTACCCTAAACTTATCTATTTTGTAGCTCTTCTTGTTGTTTAAAATAGCTTCTAAACTCTACCAATTTGTAGCTTTATAACTCCTTTAACTTGTCAAAAAATTTAATTTTGTGATTTCAATTATCCTCCAACTTGCTTTCTTGAACTCTAAAAATTTGCAGCTACTTGCTTTATTTAACTTTGAAAATTTACAGTTATTAATGTTGCCCAAATGCTACCCTAAAATCTCTCAAATCTACTTGGAAACTCCTCCAATTTTTAGCTCAAAATTACCTTCTACAAACCCTTAAATTTCTATTGTAAAAACTAGCACTCTCCTTCTTCCAAATCAACCTTCAAATACTTCAAAGTAAATCTTCAAACCTCTCAAATTCATGGTCTCTTCTAGCTCCTTTCTCCTTTAATCTCCTTGTTGAATTTTGACTTCAAATTTGACCTCTTTGTTGGCCTTCTTCTCAGGAATCTAAATATCTTGAGGTCTTTAATAATATCTTCCAAAAATTGGTAAACTTCTTGTCAAATCCTTCTTCCTTTTGGGCTTGTTTCCAGATGGTGAAAATTGTCCCAAATTATTCTTTATCAATAACTTCTTCTTGCTAGCAATATTCTCCCTTGAGCTATCTTCAAATATCCTTCAATAGACTTCTACAAATCCTTAAATGAGGCTTTTCTAGACTTTTCCTTCTTTCTCCTTTCAAGTTTTCTTGAGGCCTTCTTCTCTTGGGCCTTAAAATTCTGTAGCTCCTCAAATATATAATAGGACCTTTTCTAATCCTTCTCTATCTTCAATATTCCAAATCTGGAAGTTCTTCAATGGGACCTCCTTTGGGTCTTCTCTTCAATATTCAATGGAGATCTCTTTCTTGAGTCTCCTAAATCTTCTATCTTCAAATCTAAAAATTTTGCAATGGGACCTTTTCCTTAAGGTCTCCAAAGTCTTCAATATTCAACTTGTTGCATCAAGTACTAGATTGATTCCAAAGAAGATATTATTCCTAGCTCTTGTAGGATGCTTCTCAAATTTATTTGAATCTACTCTCTCTTCAATAAAGTATTAGAAAACGATAATAGAAATTTCTTCAAATATAAATAAAATGAACTTCACTAGTTGATTTTTCAATATAGTTGAATCAATTTTGAGTCTTAGTCTTCATGAGTTTTTTTGCAACTTTGTGGAAAGACTCTAGTCAAAATGCAATTTCAAAATTCCAAAAATGAGATTTTCTATCTCCTCTCAATCTCTCTTGTGGCTCTCTCTATTTCCTATCAATATACCTTATGCTCTAATACCATTGTTAGCTTTTGATGTTATAAAATTAAAGGAAATGCAACCATAAGTAGTAAAATAAACATGCAATGTTATATCTATGAAAATGGTAATATAATACGCAAGTAAATAGTATGAGAAAATTCAAAAATAACTCATGAAATAACCATTAATGAAAGCTCATGAAAATTGGAACTTGATACAAAAATATGGAGATCTACTAATGCATGCTATCAACAATACATTCTTTATTATCAGTTACAATGCTTAGTCAAAAATATATAATAGTATGTGACTCTTCACTTTCCTACTCCAAAGAAACATGTGCATTCTACATGATAAATACTTGTGCACATGCACACCTTACTAAAGACACTTGTGCATTATCTACACATTATTATATTTCATAAAGTAAATACTCTAATACTAAGGTCCGAGGTGTAGACCAATTGGTTCATCTAAACCCCATAAGGGGGGTGGAGGTCCAAGGTTCAAATCTTGGGCCTCACCGGACTAAATGCTTGTCCCTTTCCTGGTGCTTTTAGTGGCATAAAAGATTTAAAATGATTATGGCATGGTGGTTATAGGGGCAGACTGCACGAAGATCTATGTGGTGGCTTCCAGGGCGGATAGCGCAGAATACTGTGGTGACATAAAAGCTGGACAGCCTATCCAAATTCATGTTGGCTACCGATTCCACCATGTAAATACAAAAAAAAAATACTCTAATACTAACTTACGACACCTAATCTAACCATGTACCCATGGTGGTACATTGACATGTATCCAATAATGTAATATTCTATAACAAGATCAAATAGAAGGCAGATGGATCCATTTATAAACACAAGGTATGACTTGTAGCTAAGGGCTATGCTAAAAAATAAGGCATTGACTATGAAGAAACATTTGCACCAATAGCAAAAATGATAATCATTCATGTTCTTTATGCATTAGAAGCATAGTTTAATTGGAAACCACATGGAATGAATGTCACAAGTAATTTCTTAAATGATGATCTCAAAGAAGATGTGTATATGGTTCGACCTTAAGGCTTTGCTATTGAAGGACAAGAGAAAAAGGTTTGCAAGTTAAAAGTTTTTGTATGGGTTGAAGCAGGATCTTAGAGCATGGTACATCAAGATTGTTAATCACCTATTATAGCATAGATTCAAAAGAAGTCCCTCAGATGCAAATATTTTTTCCAAGAAGGTTGGATTTGAAACAATGATCAATGTGTTGTATGTTGATGATCTAATCATAATTGGTAATTCAAATGAAATGGTGTATGTAATAAAAGGTGACTTGAAAAAGTTGTTTGATATGACAAATCTAGGAATTCCATATTAATATATTGGCCTACAGATCTAGGAATGGAAAAATCACATCAATATTTCACACGCAAAATATGCCAAGACACTCTTAGAAAATTATCGGATGATAGATTGTAAATCCAAGACAACTCCAATGGAACTAAGGTTACAATTGTCTAGATATGATAAATCTCCTCATATATCTAGAACTCTCTATTGTCAACTGATTATGAGTCTCATGTTTTAACAAAAATCAAGCCAAATATAATTTTTTTTGTGATCTATCTTTCAAGGTTCATGCAAGAACCTAAGGTTAGTCATTGGAAAGCAATAAAGAGAGTTTTGCACTACTAGTGGAACAATTGATGATGGCTTAGAATATAAGAAGAATGAAGTTTTTTTCTTCAAGGATACACAAACTCAGATTATGCAGGATTAATAAATGACAAGAAGTCAAAATTTGGATACATATTTCATCTAGGACCTGAACCTATCTCATGACATACCAAGAAGTAGTAGACAATTGCACTTTCATCCCTAGAGGTAGAATATTGCATTGCATGAGGAGTTGTGTGCAAAAAAACATGACTACATCGCATTATTTCAAGTATGGGTGAAGTAGGGAAAAATGGTGCACCTAATTATGAGAAACAATATGTGTATCTATCCTATCTCGCTCATGAGCATCAAACGGAAGCATGCATATGAAAATGAAGCAATACCAAACAATAAGGAATGAAATGAAACAAGTCTCTTCTTTATTAATTTGGTGGATCAGATCCAAGGTTACACAGAAGTCCCCTTGAGGGCTCAAAGGTGATACAATTGTTACAAAATTTTGGGTGCCCAAGGATCAAATCCTCCAAGAAATCTGGGTGCACATCCAGTGCCTTTCCTCGTACCCACAATCGAGGTGGGCGGGCCAATGCCTCCGCTGCTTGTATCTTCAATATCTGATGTCTGATATTCCTTCCCAATGCCTTCTAAGAACCTGCACCTACACACAAGGAAGCAAAAAGGGTCAAATAGCAAGGGTGTGTGGAGGGAAACATGCAATCCCCATAGGCACAAAATGGCACATATATTAAAACTAAATCAAATCAACTCAGAATGCTATGAAACTTTATGGGGATGTTGAATAAGAGGTTTTGAGGGGATATCACTAAAAATATATCAGAAATTGCATCCGTAGACCCCTCGATTTTGCGTCGCTCGCCTACAACCTACGAAGACCAAGACAAGCAAATCCCGCACCTAAACATGTCCAAAACACATGAAATTTGGAGAGAATGCATAAATAAACATTTTAAGACAACCCATATGGTTATATTTTCAAAATGAGGTCCAGATCCACCTGCATGCAACTGGGGTGCCCGGATGGGCCCTACGAACCTGCAAAACCTTAAAAATGCAATATCTCGGTCAATTTAACTCCAAATTGCATGAAATTTGAACCACAACATCATATGATAGTCTAGAATAATATAATTAAAAAATAGTAATAAAATTGTGCAAGGATTTTTCCTCATCCTGGGGGGACGGTGGTGACTGCAACTAATTGGGGGGCACCCTGGGAGGGGATACCCACCAATTCTGCCCACATTTTGCTACCAATCCCACTAGGGAATGTTCCTAAACACTCTAAGGGGTGTTTTCATCGAATTTGGTGAAGAAATTCACCCGGATGGAAAAGTTATGCTCAAAAGACCCTCTTGAAGTCACCCGGTAACCTCCTTCGCAAAAGAGAGATTTCGAGGGCAAGAAGGCACAATAAAGTGAGGGGAAATCTCGGAAGCACTCCATTGCATATCCTAGAACTCCTCTCTATGTTTTTGTGTGGATATTGAATCCATTTTATAGCCCAAAGGGGCTCATGTGCAAAAAGGCATGCGAGGGCATGCATGGCAGGAGGTGCCACTTGTCAAACGGGAGGCATGCAATGGATGTGGAAGAGAATCTCCAATTTGGGCCTCCATTAAGAAGTGTGTCATAAGGATTCAGTGCCCTCTGACCCGCATGCTTCATATGGCGGGCTAAATGGTAGTTTTTGGGTGCCATTTGTCCCAGATTTGACTTTTTTTGGGTCAAACTTGCTCATCGTCCCACCCTGGGATGATGGCTCACCACCATCCCAGGGTGGGACGGTGGTGAATTTTGGGCCAAAACCTCCCAAAATTGGGCCAGTAGCCTCCAAAAACCCTTTCGGAGTGGCTAGAACCACTGTGAGCCTTCTGAGGGCTGCCCAAGGGGCCATATGATGTCAATTTGATCATTGTTTGTGGATGCTTAATCGGGTTTACCATATTTTAGTGTCTACAGATGCCCATTTTTGAGATGCATTGTGTGCAGCATAACGCTGAGCAAAAATAGATGACTAAAATGTTGAATGATTAAGGTTACTCGATAACCTAACCAACTTTAGATGCCCCAATCATGGAAAGGGCGTGTGTTCTTGAATCCTTGTTTCTGACTCATTAAATGAGCGTGCCTAAGCTTAAAAATTGTCTGTCATGAAGGGATAGGGCCCATGAATTCATGATGCCAGTAATTTCAAGTGTTATGATGTGATATTGTGTGCTTGTTTGCTGCCCCAAGCAGGAGCATGATTGTCTTTCTCAAAGATTCGTTGAACGAACGCAATTTGCATAATTGAGTGTGTGCTTGCTGATTTGGACTGAGTATGACTACCCCCTCAAGAGATGAGTCGATGAGGGAATGACCAATGAGAAAAGTGATGAGTCACTTGACCCAATTGACTTGTGTTATGCTTACCTTCAGTTTTGTCCCTTGAAAAATAGGGCAATTTGGAGAGGATTTTGGTGACTTTGTTGAGTTTTCCTGGAGGAAAGGAGCTGAAAACTGCATGCCCGAGGGGTGGTCCAGACAAAATGGCCTTATTAGGGCATGATTTAACAACTTTTCCATCCCTCCTAGGATCCTCAGGGTTGCATTTTGATCCATGTGAAATTTGGACCCAATTTGAGCTGTTTTGGTGCAGTTTTGGACCTGTTTTGGGTCATTTTGGGTTGTTTTGGCCTATTTTTGCTACCACCATCCTAGGGTGGGATGAGGGCATGTTCTACCACCATCCCAGGGTGGAAAGGTTGGCAAAATGTGTGCTCATCCCACCCTGGGATGGTGGTGACCCCTGTATCTCTATATAAACCCAAAATATGAAGGTTAGGCTCATTTGTGCATGCTTCTCTTTGGAGTTTTGAGAGGTGAGGAGTAGGAGAGTGATTCTGAGTAGTGGAGCACTATCAAATTCATCCCATAATCACCATGAGCCAGTGGGTAGACTCAGCCAGTGGAGGATCCGGTGCGAGACAGGTATGCCAAGTCTCTCTTATTGCATTTTCCTAGTGTTAGGAGTTGATTTTTTTGCTTTTATGGCATGTTTTTGGCTTGGAAGCATATCACACTATATTGTAGGTAATTATACCTAATTTATGAGATATGTACCAAATTTTATGTTTTATCCATGTTTTTGTGCAATTAGATTGCATTTTATAGGTCCAATTTTGCATTATTTTTGCTATTTTTGATGGCTTGAAAGGCCTTTTTGAGCCCAATTTTTGGAGTCATCCCTAGGTGGGATGGCTAGTGTGGGCTGATCATAGGCCATCCCTTGATGGGTTTGCCATAGGGTTGGGGGCCATTATTAGGGGGAATGGCCACAAATCGGCCTCAAAGAGGGGCCATTTTGAGTCTTTTCTTTTGAATGTTTTTGGGGCCATTTGAGGCCATTTTGGAGTTGTATTATTGAGTTGCTTATCCTTGTCAGGTGGTGAGGAGTCGGTATCGAGTACCTAATCTCTTTGATTCCATGAGGGATGCCTTGACCATAGAGGACTAGGAATGGTTGGATGCCATCGACCTCAAGCAGGTGACACGGTTAGAGGCTATGATAGGAGACCATGCATATTTGACTACCTTGATTGATCTATGGGATCCATGCACCAATACCTTCCACCTACCCATGGGGGAGATGATGGTGATGCTTGAGGATATCTATCAGATTATTTAGATTCTGATAGAAGGGTGGTCGATTCGTATGATACCATGAGACCAGAGACATGTAGTGCTCGAGAGGTACTTCAGTTATGATCTAGAGATGGCAGAGCTGGACTGCTTGAAGGGGGGTATGCTGGTAGGATTATGGCATGAGGTGGAGGTATTGGGGGTGAGGCATACACTACTCATGATGCTCATATCCAATATGCTATTACCTGACTCTTCTAGAGTGAGGTTCCCATGGAACCTGGTGGAGATAGTGTTTGCACTGGTGAGGTGCACTATGGTGGAGCCACTGGTGATGGCATGGGGTACTACACTACTGGCACAACTCTATGATGAGTTGTACGAGATCCATTACCATCGATGGAAGGGTGTGGGGTGTAGATTTTTGCTGTAGTGTTGGGGATGGCAGCACATAGTTATGGGGTGACCACATGGGCTACCATGGATGACTCGAGCACAATTGGCAGACAGGGAGATAGGATATGGCATCCTATGGTAGAGGGCTCAGGAGAGGGGATAGAGTCGATGATTCATAGGTGATGTGGGTCACTATGTAGATCTATTCTCATGACTCGAGGTAGGCTAGGTGTTCTAGAGGCCATACAGAGATTTCCTAGAGTGGGCAGATGCTACTGTATAGCTCCGTAGGGTGCGATGAGGTAGGTGGCTTGTTGGATGACATGGCACGAAGTGGGAGTACTTCCCTTTTTCTTGGGTGATGTGATAGTTTGGGCTATGCCAGGGGGTGCCTAGTGAGTCGATGCCTTATCGACATCATGAGGATGAGAGGACATTGGCATGGCTAGTAGTAGAGGTAGTGGCATGGGATACGGATCCTGTAGTAGACATTCCAGATGTGGATGATGTCGGGACTACAATGGAGTATGATGCTTGGTGGGTGATAGGCCAGTGGCATGGAGAGGGGCCACTAGGGAGGGGTGCAGCTAGGGAGGCACATCAAGAGGTTTTTGATGAGGACCAGGGTGAGGCAGGTGATTGGTAGGGACACATGGTAGGGGAGCATGTGGATCTCCTAGACTTAGGAGATCGAGGTGACTTTGGGGATGATGCTATTGGGGATGAGGAGGTGTAGGCACCATCGATGGCACATGGTGAGATAGAGGTAGAGCTACGGGATGAGCTACTCAAGGTTAGGTAGGAGAGATCTCCTATAGACATAGGTGCATGATGTATAGGTGGAGCTAGTAGCACAATGAGCTGAGGTACAGGTGGCTCAGGTCGAGATAGCATCTCTTCAAGCATAATTATGATCTCGAAGCCCTACATAGGAGGATTCCAATAGTGGGGAGGTGACTAGGCTATAGGTAGAGGTGACATGACTCCATTCTATGGTGGAGACTTACCAAGCATGGTGTCGATGGGGGTAGGCCTATGCGGATGAGCTGGAGACAGAGGTAGTGCACCTTGGAGGGCATCTACGGGATGATGCAGCTACCAATGGGTCATACCAGAGTCACCACAGTAGGACAGGGTAGTCCTCCTCTAGGCTGGAGGCACCAGGGTCTAGGTGGAGAGCTGACAAGGTAGGTGGTAGTAGGTATGGGAGTTCACAGAGGACTCTGACTATAGGTGGGAGTGCGAGTCATAGTACCGGTCCTGCGTGACCATGGTAGTGGCTCGCATGACTCTTTTTATGTTTTTGGATGTTTTAGCAGTGTGAAGTCTGAGGACTCACTTTATTGTAGCCTATGGGCAACATGATGTATATTTTTATCCCATACATACACACACAAAAAAAAAAAAAAAAAAAAAAAAAAAATAATATATATGAGATTTTTATGTGGTTTATCATCATGTGTTTATTGTTTTATGTAAATGTATGCAATTTGATTTATGAGATGATGATGGATGTCTACCCTGTATGCATATTTTGTAATGTGATTTGATTTGATTTTGTACATGCATGGATGTATAGTGAGATGGATGATTTATTTGATTTAGAGGATGAAATGTGTAGACTATATGACATATTATGCTAGCACCATAGATGATGTATATTGCACCAACTCATATGTAATGTTGTCATGAGACTTATATAATGGATTTGTGAATAATGTAATTGAAATGGATGAGGTGAAGTGATATGAATGACATGATGTTTAGGGAATGCCCATTAGGTTTTCATGAGACTCAAACACTCTAGTCAACTGATCAAAAGTTGTATACTAACCATGCAAGACTTTTTGACAAGGTATGAATCTGCTAGGATGACCAAGGTACTTCATATCCCTGTGTGTGCAAGTGAGTTCATTCCTGTGAGATGCATAAGGATACCGCCAGTGCCAAGTAGGCTCTCAACCAAACCTGTACTGAGGATCACCCAATGAATGCCACCATCCTAGGTTTTGTACTAAGTATGACTAGACCACTAGGCAATCTAGGTTACCAAAGCTAGCTCATCCACATGCAAACATTGGTCTACACATACGCCCAAAAGCTAATATGGTAGACATATCATCATGCAGGAGGCTACCGCCATTGATGGATAGGCTATCCACCAAACCCGTAATGAGGATCACCTGATGGTTTTCCAAATGCTGAGAGTTCCAAGGATTCAAGTTCGACTCCCTACTTTCTTGAATTTTATTGGGATACTTGCTCTCATATAGAGTGATAAGAATCATTGTTTATTTTTCTCTTTTTAGTGATAATAATCACTATTTATTTTGAGTTTTTTTTTTTCTCTTGAGCAAGGGATTTGAATTTTGAGTGATGGGGATCACTGTTTCTTGTGCTTTTTGATGTGTGCACTTTTTGATTTTTGTATTTTTGTACTTTGAATTTTTGCTTTGTGGGGGTTTGCAAATTTAGACTGTTGCAAACATGTGAAAATGTGGGATTTTGATGACAAAAATGGGGGAAAACCACTTATTGTTGTGGGGGAATTGGGTAGGGGAGAACTTGTCCTTTTGCCAACTCTCAGCATTCTTGAACCATTCGCATAGGGGGATGAGCAGGATGACCTTTTCGCTTAAGGTAACCTAGACCACTTCATGGATTTCATCTATCTTTGTGCAAAACTTGGATTGTTAATGATTAATTGTGTTTGGGATATGATGTACACAAGGCATAATCTAAGCAAGATTCTACCTCCTAAAAATCAAGCTAGCCTTCTACAAAATCTGAGTAGAGACTAGATATGGTTGAGTGACCGAAAACCCTACTGACATTCTAAAACAAATGGCTAAGTGAAGGGAATAGACATGACTATGGAAATGTGAAAAATGTGGGTGAAAATGATAATTGCGGCATTGAACTATGAGTACTTTCACAACATTGATTTTGAGTGGTAAGTAGTGTACCATCATGGTGCTAGACATGTATGAGCAACTCTAAAATGTAAAGTGCTAATGATGAATATGCCTAAATGCAAGCGATGATAAAATGCAATGGGATGCAATGTTTTTGAATTTTTGAAATTTGATAATTATTTTTGAAATTTTGATAATGATGTGATGCAATATTTTTGTATTTTGATGTTTTGATGATTTTTTTGAATTTTTGATTGATATGTATATACATGTGACCAATGGGCTTATTTGGGGGCCATTGGGGCATTTTGGGGGGACCAAAGGGCTTATGGATGCCTTTGGGGCTTTTAGGGTTGACCTAGATGATCGTAGATAGTCTAGGAGCATTTTTATTTGACCTAGATGGTGAAAACCCACTAGGAGCCTTTTGGGTGACCTAGATGGGCAACCTTAAAAGTGTCTACGACTACCTAGGGGAATTTGGCTATGACCAAAGGGCTTATGGATGCCTTTGGGGCTTTTAGGTTGACCTAGATGATCGTAGATAGTCTAGAGCATTTTTACTTGACCTAGTGGTGAAAACCCCTAGGAGCCTTTTGGGTGACCTAGACGGGCGGTGACACTTAAAAAGTGTCTACACTACCTAGGGATTTGGTATACCAAACTTATGACCTTTGGAGACCAGATGATAGAGCAGAGTTTTATGACCTAGACGGAACCCAGAGCCTTTTGGTGACCTAAAACACTTAAAAAGTGTCTACGCCCTAGGGGCATTTGGCTATGACCAAAGGGCTTATGGATGCCTTTGGGGCTTTTAGGGTTGACCTAGATGATCGTAGATAGTCTAGGAGCATTTTTATTTGACCTAGATGGTGAAAACCGCTAGGAGCCTTTTGGGTGACCTAGACGAGCAACGACACTTAAAAAGTGTCTATACCTAGGGGCATTGATGACCAAAGGGCTTATGGTCCCTTTGGGGCTTTTAGGGTTGACCTAGATGATCGTAGATAGTCTCAGGAGCATTTTTACTTGACCTAGATGAGACACCACTAGGAGCCTTTTGGGTGACCTAGATGGGCGGCGACACTTAAAAAGTGTCTACGACTACCTAGGGGCATTTGGCTATGACCAAAGGGCTTATGGATGCCTTTGGGGATTTTAGGGTTGACCTAGATGATCGTAGATAGTCTAGGAGCATTTTTATTTGACCTAGATGGTGAAAACCCGCTAGGAGCCTTTTGGGTGACCTAGACGGGCAACGACACTTAAAAAGTGTCTACGACTACCTAGGGGCATTTGGCTATGACCAAAGGGCTTATGGATGCCTTTGGGGCTTTTAGGGTTGACCTAGATGATCGTAGATAGTCTAGGAGCATTTTTATTTGACCTAGATGGTGAAAACCCGCTAGGAGCCTTTTGGGTGACCTAGACGGGCAACGACACTTAAAAAGTGTCTACGACTACCTAGGGGTATTTGGTTGTGACCAAAGGGCTTATGGATGCCTTTGGGGCTTTTAGGGTTGACCTAGATGATCGTAGATAGTCTAGGAGCATTTTTATTTGACCTAGATGGTGAAAACCCTCTAAGAGCCTTTTGGGTGACCTAGATGGCAACACTTAAAAAGTGTCTACGACTACCTAGGGGCATTTGGCTATGACCAAAGGGCTTATGGATGCCTTTGGGGATTTTAGGTTGACCTAGATGATCGTAGATAGTCTAGGAGCATTTTTACTTGACCTAGATGGTGAAAACCCACTAGGAGCCTTTTGGGTGACCTAGAGGTATGATGACACTTAAAAAGTGTCTACGACTACCTAGGGGAATTTGGCTATGACCAAAGGGCTTATGGATGCCTTTGGGGATTTTAGGGTTGACCTAGATGATCGTAGATAGTCTAGGAGCATTTTTACTTGACCTAGATGGTGAAAACCCGCTAGGAGCCTTTTGGGTGACCTAGACGGTACAACACTTAAAAAGTGTCTACGACTACCTAGGGGTATTTGGTTGTGACCAAAGGGCTTATGGATGCCTTTGGGGATTTTAGGGTTGACCTAGATGATCGTAGATAGTCTAGGAGCATTTTTATTTGACCTAGATGGTGAAAACCACTAGGAGCCTTTTGGTGCTCTCTAAGCATGAAATGGCCACAAGTGAAGGATGTTCAAGGGTTCAGGATCCTCGACACCTTCAAGGGAGGCTAGGTGATAAGTTCCAGGCCCTATTTGACTAGTGATGACAAAGGGACCTAACCATTTTACCACAAATTTGTCCCATAGGTGGGGCGGCAAGCTAGAGTTCTGTTGGTTCTCTTTTAGGATGAGATCACCAACCTGAAAGTCTCGAAGATGGACTTTCATATTGTAGGCTCTTTTGAGCCACTCTTGATACACACGTAGATGCTCAAGAGCATTAATGCGATGTTCATCCAACAACGTAAGTTGATCTAGGTGAGCTTGTCATGTAGTATCATCATCAATAAACTCCTGCATGGATATGCGTAGTGATGGGATTTCTAACTCTAGAGGCATGACTGCCTCAGCACCATACACTAGTGAAAATGGGGTTGCCCCAGTGGGCATCCGAATGCTAGTGTGGTAAGCCCATAGGGCAAGCGACATTTGCGTGTGCCAATCGATATGATTCTCTTTGACTATTTTCTTCAATATGGCAATTAATGTCTTGTTTGATGCTTTCTACTTGCCCATTTTCTTGTGGATAATAAGGTGTCAAAAAGTTGTGTTGGATATTATATTTTGTTGTCAAAGCATGCACATATTTATTCTTGAATGATGTCCCATTATCCAAAATGATCTTGGATGGAATACCAAAATGACAAATGATATTATGCAATATGAACTCCGCTATGCGGGGTCCTATCATAGTGGTAAGGGGGATTGCTTCCACCCACTTTGTGAAATACTCGATAGTCATAATGATAAATGTGTGATGGCCCGAGGATGTAGGGGAGATTTTCTCAATTAAATCCAATCCCCATTGTGAAAATGGCCAAGCCGATTGGATCGGTTGTAAGGCCTGAGAAGGTACATGTGTCAAGTTAGCATGGTGTTGACATTTCATGCACTTCCTCACATATGCACAACAATCTCGCTCTAAAGTTGGCCAATAATAGCCCATGCGAAGAATGCACTTTGCGATGGCCATGCCACTAAAATGGCCACCACAAGTACCATCATGTGCTTGGGCCATTGCCCAAGTCGATTCTTGATACTCTAAGCAACGAAGGAGGATTCCTTCATAGCTCCAATGGTATAGGATGTCTCCTAACAAGACAAACTTTGTTGCCTTCCATTTAAATGTCCTTTTGGTAGCGTGCGATAATCCAGGAGGGAGATTACCAAGCTTTAGGTACTCTCTAATTGGTGTGGACCAGTCCTACTATGTGGAAGCCTCGATTGCATGAATTGTCTGTCCCTCATGAAGTTCATCCCAAGAAAATGTTGATTGGGATAGAACTTGTAAGAATAGCATTATGCTGCTATCAAAAGGGGTTTGGGGGAACAAAGTCCCCCAAGCGGCATGATTCAAGTGCTCATGAATGTGTGAGAATCTCTCTTGATGAGGTTCTATTTGAATCAAGTGGACTTCTGGCATGGCTTGAGTGCTCTCATGCTCAACCGTTGATTGTGATAGCATCTTGACTTGAATGGTTGTCATCTCCCCTATGGGGTCTTGCGGGATCAAGGATCCTAAAGAGGCCATTGTATCTACAAAATGATTAGATGATCGAGGGAGTGCCTCGATGTCATACCATTCAAACTTTTCTAGGGATTTATCCACAAGGGCTTTGTAGGCTTGCAAAACTGGGCACTTGCACTGGTAGATTCCCTTGACCTAGTTCACTATAAGCAAGGAGTCACCAAAGATATTGAGTTTGTTTATTTTCATGGTGATAGCCATTTTAAGACCTATGAGCAAGGCTTCATACTCGGCATTATTATTGGTACATGGGAAATCGAGTTTAAATGATAGGGGTATGGGAGCCCCATGCGGTGTGAAAAACATGATCCCTGTACCACCCCCTTGCTCGCATTTGGAGCCATCGAAGAAAAGAGTCATATCCGCCTGTGACTCAGGCTCATCAGAATCAGGCGATTCTGATATTTGGAAGACTCCATCATCGGGAAGCTCCATGCTAAGAGGTTGATCATCCTGGAGAGGAGCCTCTACAAGTTGATCAACAATGACCTGACCCTTGATTGAATTTTGTCCTATGAATTCTAGGTCAAATTCTATCAACAACATGATCCATTTCGTCATGTGACTACTATGATAAGTATGACTCATCATGTATCACAATGGATTCTCTTTAGATACAACATACGTAGTGTGGTTGAGCATATAGTGTCGTAGCTTCTTGGTAGCAAAAACCACCGCTAGACATAACTTTTCAACGTATGCGTACTTGATCTCATAGCTCACCAGGGTGCGACTGAGATAGTATGTGGCCTGTTCCTTGTGCAATTCATTATTTTGGGCTAACATGGCACCCAATGCAGTCTCAGTAGCTGAGATATATAATCGGAATGACACCCCTGGTCTAGGTGGAGCTAACACTGGTGGTGAAGCCAGGTATTGTTTAATTGCATCAAAGGCATCCTGACACTCATCATCCTAGTGGAATGTGACCCCCTTGTGCAAGAGTTTGTTCATGGGTCGACACTTGTCCGACAATTGTGCTATGAAGCATTTGATGGATGCAATCCTCCCCTACAAGCTACGAAGCTGCTTGATGGTAGTCGGGGGAGGCATTTCAAGGATTGCCTTGACCTTGTTAGGGTCCACTTCGATGCCTCATTTGGAAACTATAAATCCCAAGAGCTTTCCAGATGTGATGCCAAAGATGCACTTCTTGGGGTTCAGTCTCACATTATGTTCAATAAGGTGATCGAGGACTTTGCACAAGACATCTAGGTGCTCATGACGTAATAAATATTTAGCTAGTAAGTCATCCATGTAATCTTCCAAAATTTTGTGCATGTAGTCATGGAAGATATATGTCATGGCACGCTGGTAGGTGGCACCGACATTCTTAAGGCCAAATGGCATGACCTTGTAACAAAATGTTCCCCAAGGCATTGTGAATGTCATTTTGAGCTGGTCTTCAGGGTTGATATGAATCTGATTATACCCAGAGAAGCCATCCATAAGGGAGAGCATTTCATGTCCTATAGTGGCATCTACCAGGGCATCGATGCTTGGCAAAGGAAAATCATCCTTAGGACTCGCTTTGTTTAGGTCTCAAAAATCGGTGCAAATGTGAATCCTCCCATCAAGCTTCTTGATGGGGACCATGTTGGACAACCATGGTGGATAGTCTACAGAAATGACAAACTTGGCATCCAATAGTTTTTGTAGCTCATATTTGACCATCAAGGCCACTGTTGGGTGCATCTTTCTCAACTTTTGCTTGACAGGCTTGACTTTGGGGTCAAGCGTTAGATTGTGGGTGACCAGATTTGGATCTAGTCCCGACATGTCTTTGTAAGACCATGCAAAAGTTGCCTTCTTCTTCATGAGAAGGGCTATGTAATCGGCTTGCTCTTCGGGGGATAGGCTTTCCCCTAGCTTGATACATTGTGGGTTTTCAGGATCTGAGCCGATATCTTTGTCAACCATAGGCTCGATTGACATATGAGACCCCTCCTCCAACTGGTGGGGAGTAGGGATCAAATGGATGTCATCAGCTAGATTTAAATCCTTGATGGGAACTTCAGGTTCCTCCTCAGCATGGAAGACATCATGAGTTGGGCCAGTGGAGAAGTGAAACAACCCACCGCAAGCCCAATACTCAGAGGGTGATGGGGGTGAATCAACGTGATCCCAGTCAATAGCATCTAGATCTAGATGGCATGGCTTGGAAGGATCGGTTGGGTTGTGAAGTGGTGTGGTCAAATCAATGGAGATCATATTGATGGAATGTGTCTGCTCTCTAGGACCACGGGCATGTGACTATATATTGATATCATCTCCCACCCCCAGATGTGGTTCTGGGGGAATGGGGATCATCGGATCCTATCTAGGAATAGATTGTAGGATGGGATCATTAGGCTCAAGGAGCTCCATGTGTGTGGGTGGGTCAGGGAAGACCTCATGGTGAATCTGGCCTAAATTGATAGGCCTTGCCCTCAAGCGTGGGCCAACATGCAACTGATGATAGACTTCTTCTATGTCGATGGGCTCATGATGATGATGCAAGTAATGAGGACCAAGGTATGCCCTCTCTATTTCATCCTCATAGTCACTATCATATATGGGAATCTCATTGTTACCTCTTGGGATCGGGTGATCAGGTAGGTGTGGTCCCATATATGCTAGTTCCTCATAATTATTATCATGGATGAGGATTTCTTCATTCTCATCTCATAGTGCCTCAGGCTCACGAGGATCCAACTGCTCAAGTAAATTAATTGCTCCCTCCCTAGGAGGTCTAGCTTCCTATGGGTGAACCGGCTCTTCAGGAGGAAGGAGCTACCACCAGATAGGATCAGGGAAAGGGAACAGATGTATGAGGCCTTCCTATTGGTCATTAATGGGAACAATTTGTGAATGATCACTATCCGACTCAAAAGGGTCATATGGTGCCACCTCATAACCCGACTCATCATCTGAGGTCCATTCATATGAGGTGCCTTGATCTGATTCATCACAAACATGGGGACAACTTCATGAACCTTCCCCTCTCTCAAAATGTGGGAGAATGTCACTAGGGATCATAGGGTTCCCATATAGCAATGGGAAGTAGTCCCCTAGGGAGTAGACTGTATTGGGATTGGCATAAGGGTCTTGGGCCAACCCGTCCTCATAGCCTATATTCAAGTGATTTAGGCCATCCATGAGGACATCTAGAGGCAAGGGATTGTTGTATCCCACTCCCGACTTGTCATAGGGCATTTGATATTATGGTTGATAAGGGATTCTTGTGCCTTGCTCATACAGGCCTAACCCATAACCATGCCAGTTGCATAGGTCAAGGTACTTCAGGGTGAAGTTAGGGTTAGACAAGTAGTTAATATCTTCTCCAAAAGGTTCCTCATCCTCCTCCTACTATTGGTAAGGTTCGATGCCATAGTCAAGGCCCCCATAGACAAAATTAGTTTGATTAGGGGGAATACCAAGAGGCACGATAGTGCCTATGGGAAGACGAGGTCTACCCATGTCTTGCATCGACTCTAAAGTAGGAGTAGTGGTGACATTCCTAACCATGTATTCTCCCAATCTGGTAGAAGCTAGATGTACTATAACCTAGGGCTACGGATAGAAGAGGGATGAGAGTGAGACTTGATCCGGCTCATCATTTGCCTCGTGTGGTGTCTCTTCATCATCCGGGCTAAGTATCTCCTCTATAGAGATAGTGGATATGATCGGTTGGACCTCATCAATGGGCCACTTCTCTAGGTTCCTAGGCAAAGGATCCACTAGTGTACTAGGCATCTGGGGTGGAGCCGATGATGAGGATGGCATGGTATTCGGTAGCGGTGGGGTCGAACCTCGGCTAGATTTATTCGGCTAAAAATCTAGATGTATCGATGGCAAGGTCGACTTGGGTAACTGCTGCACCATGTTGTAGTACTTGAAGGGCTCTAGGTCCATGGGGATGACATGAACTTGCCCTTCATGAGTGTACTTGAGGCACTGGTGAGCGATGGAAGGGACACACTTCATGTCCCTGATCCATGGTCTTCCTAACAAGATATTGTATGCCATATCACCCTCCAAGATGTGGCACATTATAGAGATGATCTTTTCTCCTACTTGAATAGGTAGGATGATTGTACCAACCATTGAGCATATGGCATCATTGAATGCTCGAAGGGTGTAGGTAGATGTAACAATATGGGATGTTGGGAGCTTTAGGTGCTTGAGAGCTATTGTAGTTATGATGTTGCTTGAAGACCCAGTATCTATCAACACTCTCTTATAAGGTGTTCCATTCACACATGCGATAATGTGTAAAGGGGGATCCACCATATCATGTGGAACCGGTTTAAGTTCATCTTCTCGAAAAGTAATCATCGGTTTCATGCATTGTCACACATGCCCCACAAAGTTGTTGAAGGAGTTAGACTCCTAGGGTTGAAGCTCAATTGCCTTAAGGATCTCCATCAAGGCTTCTCTATGAGGTTGTGATTGTTGGATGAGCTCATAGATGGAGAGTCGAGCAGATGTTGTTCTTAAGCTCTGAGCGAGCTTACTCTTAATGGTGACTATAGGCCTAGGTGGGAGGCTCGGCCCGGGAGGTGGTATAGGCTATGATGTCGAAGGGACATCACTATGAGCCATAGGTGGTGTGGTTGGACTTGGATACCACCTATTTCTTGTCACAATACTGACCATGCCAACATACCCTTGCTTAGGAGGGGCATGGTGAACCTCATTCACCTGGGGCACTGGTTTGGCCTGCTCCGTGTGGGCAGGCAAGGGGTCCTTGAAGACCTCCATCTATTGGTTGTTTGGTGTGATAGGGTTATCTACCTAGAGGGCATTCCTATCAATTAGGTCTTGCACCAAGTGTTTGAATTTATAGCACATTTGCACATCATGCCCATTTTGCCTATGAAACTTGCAATATAGGTCTTCTCTGTATCCTTTGGGCTTAGGTGCATTTGGGTCGATAGGTCGACTCTCAAGTAGATGGATCGCATTGGCCGCCAAGAGGTGATCAAACAATGAGTCCATAGATTCTGCAATGGGCATGAATTATCGCTTGGGGTGATGTTATTGATTTTGCCCTTGACCATTCTGGTTATCCTTGGCATAGTTCCCAGGGGTGGCCTGATAATTAGGCTTTTGAGGTGGCATGGCTTGCGCTGGCCCCGGGACACTAATTGCAACCTGATTTACTACTGCTGACTTAGGTTGAGCTGGGGTGTTCTTAGCATTCTTGTTCCATTCCTTCTTGCGAGGCTTCGCAATCTCACCCTCTTGAATCTTGATTTCTTCAATGATCCTAGCCTATGCTAAGGCATCTTCAAGAGTAGGGTATTGTTGCAACTACAACAACAAGGAGATTGGCTTCAAGAAACTTTTGGAGAACATCTGAGTCAACTCCGACATGGGGAGAAGATAAGGTAGCTTGGCGAGCAAGGTTCACCATCTATTGCCATAATTTGTTATTGACTCATCATCATACTATTTCAACCTAGATACATCGGCCAACATTGCCTTCCTCTTGGTATTGAAGGCAAAGCATTCTAGGAAAGCATCCACAAGTTGGTCCAAATTATGGATGCTATGCTTAGGGAGTTGGTAAAACCACTCGGAGGTGGGGCCAATGAGGGTAGTCACAAATGTCCTCAAAAGCAAAGCATCATCATCATGAATGCCAAAGCATTGACCTAAGAACCTAGTGACATGTTCTTGCGCATCCTCTTCTCCCTTAAAGGTAGCCAATTGAGGCAACTTAAATTGTTCTAGATAGGGAGGTGCAGGTACTGAAGGATGGATGGGTTGACTATGCAATTGGTGCATAGTGGGCTTTTGAGATCCCGACCCAGAGGTCTTGTTCTCAACTGACTCTAGGCATTCTAGCAATGCTTTATACGGGCCTGAGGACTTAATCTCCTCATCCTTGTTCACATCTTGTGGTGGAGGTCTAGGGTCCTCCAACCTATTGTGAGGTGGTGGTAAATCACCCCCTACCTTGGTAAGGCATCTCCACATACTCTACTTCTGGCTCATGCTCAGTATAGGCCCCGTAAGGCATCTCTCGAGCTGGTCTATAAATGGGAGTATCCACCCATGGTGGGTGCCCTATGTTTGGCCTAGGAGGCATCTCCCGATCTAGCCTAGGAGGTCATGGAGGCAACATTGGATAAGGTCTTGGGGACCTATCTCGAATGAGCATGGGTTGCCTCGGATGGACTTCCTACCTATGTGTCTTAGGGGTAGGGACCCTCTCTCGTAAAGTCTTCTGGAATAGCTCATTGGTCTACCATTCAATCCTTTCTTTCTCAAGCTGGTGCAAGTGGTCTAATTGCTCTTTATCCCATCGAAGCTGCTTGAACTGAGCTTGGCATTCTGTATATCTTGCAACCGCTTGCCTAATTTGATCCATAGTGTGAGGCCTAGGGGGCCTAGGAATCTCACCCTGGGGTCGACCTCGTTCAAGATACTCTATGGTCTCCATAGGGCGCTTGCCTCTCTCGAGGTTCACCGCATTGACTTGAGGTTCGGGCTGGAACATATGTTCATTATACTCAGTTGGCATAGAGGCACATCGGGCATGCATAAAATATTGTTCCTAAGGAAAATCTGGGATCTCCTCATGTCTTCCCTCCTGAACGAGGAAAGGTAGGGCAGAATTGGCTCACCCCGACCGATGAGTGTCATTCCCATCGGGCTGCATGAGCTGTTGTATCCTATCAAGGTGACATGGAGGTAAAGTCATATCGACTTGCTTCGACCAGTGTGTGAAGTCATACTCCTACCTATGCTTAGGCGTGTCAGCCCTGATGGGTATGTGGATGCATGGCACCACTCTATCTATTAGCACCTCTGCATAGTTGCCTTTCACCAAGGAAGGCCTATGAAATATCTACATACCGAGAACACTCTCCCAAGTAATGCTCATCATCCCTCGGGGTGTCTCGGAGAGGATCCCTTCGGAGATGAGGCTCATGCCCTACTGTCTTGGGGCTAGGTGGAGTAGAAGCTCACCAGGGAGGTATAACCAAGTCCCTAGGGCTATATCGGAGATGATTCATGTCTCCTAATCCACTCTCCATAGCTTTCACCCATGTTTGGGCTTGGCTACGGGTGCGCACCATCGCGCTCCTCTATCAATACCCCAAGTGATTATCTTCTTTACAAATTTTTAATGAAATAATATACAAGAAAGAAACACTCAATAAGATAGATGATTATCTCTTTTAAGTTTTAGATGTGAATCCCTAAACTATTTTGTGTGTTTCAGATGTGTTGTTTTGCAAAGGATGACCTTGTGTCACGTGTTTGAAATATTGTTGGATGATGTACTCAAATGTTTAATTGGATTTCACCTATATACTCATAGCTCGACAACCTAGCTATGAACTCCAGGTTGTGTTATCCCACCTATAATGTGTGGTGATGAGGTCCACACATGGCCAGGGAGCACAGGTCCTACCAGTTCCTCACCCAGTTCACCCATAGTCTGTGATACACCTCCCCGAAGGGTGATGCATGCTATAACCCATGGGCTATGATGGATCTTGGAACCGGCCTTGGCAAGATGGATCAGGTTCATGGGATTTGAGCCAAGTGGATGGAGATGAAACCCACCATCACTTGCGCTCTACTAGTGGATGGTAATGAAGTCCACCTCACTAGCGTTTACATGAATCGTGGTGTGTGTGGTTCTTTATTATCCAAGAAAGTAAGCAAAGAAGCAATCAATGATCATTCACTAAATGCATGCAAATAAGTGCATTTTACTTTCAGAAAGTTAGGATAAAGAACCTACAAATGTAACTTATGAATGCAAATCCTAAATGCTAGCTTACCCATTGGGTAAGCCACAAGCAATCAAGCCACAAAGATGCATTGCTACTTCAAATTTCTTTTGATTTTTCTTCTTCCTTTTGCTATGTGATGTTATAAGAAAAGAAAAAATGTAACTTTTAACCTTTCTATGCAAGAAAATGAAGCAAGAAAACTGATTTTTGATAGTCTCTAAAAATGTAGCAGAAAAACAGAGGGTTTAGGCACTTACTTTATCCATTTTGAGATCTCCAAATTCTGAATTTTTGGGCAAAAATCTCTCTGTTTCACCAACGCTCTAGGGTGGGATGATTAGAAGCCTCACCACCATCCTAGGGTGGGATGGTGAAGCCACCATCCTAGGGTGTGCCAGATAAAGGCTCTGCCACCATTCCAGGGTGGGGAGGGGAGCACCTACAACACAAAAAGGGCAAAAATTGCAAAATTGAGGTCAAATTTTCACCCAAATCATAAGGGACAAGGGTCCCACCATGATCACCACTGAATTAGGGAAAATTAGTGCACCTAATTAAGAGAAAAAATATATGTATCTATCCTATATCGCTTATGAGCATCAAACGGAAGCATGCATATGAAAATGAAGCAATACCAAACAATAAGGAATGAAATGAAATGAGTCTCTTATTTATTAATTTGGTGGATCAGATCCAAGGTTACATAGAAGTCCCCTTGAGGGCTCAAAATGTGATACAATTTTTACAAATTTTGGGGTGCCCAAGGATCAATTCCTCCAAGGAATCAGGGTGCACATCCAGTGCTTTTCCTCATACCCACAATCGAGGTGGGCGGGCCAATGCCACCGCTGCTTGTATCTTCAATATATGATGTCTGATATTCCTTCCCAATTCCTCTCTAAGAACCTGCACCTACACACAAGGAAGCAAAAGGGGTCAAATAGCAAGGGTGTATGGAGGAAAACATGCAATCCCCACAGGGGCAAAATGGCACATATATTAAAACTAAATCAAATCAACTCAGAATGACTTGAAAATTTATGGGGATGTTAAATAAGATGTTTTGAGAGGATATCACTAAAAATATATCAGAAATTGCATCCGTAGACCCCTCGATTTTGCGTCGCTCGCCTACAACCTACGAAGACCAAGACAAGCAAATCCCAAACCTAAACATATCCAAAACACATGAAATTTGGAAAGAATGCATAAATAAACATTTTAAGACAACCCATATGGTTATATTTTCAAAATGAGGCCCAGATCCACCTGCATACAACTGGGGTGCCCGGATGGGCCCTACGAACCTGCAAAAACTTAAAAATGCTATATCTCGGTCAATTTAACTCCAAATTGCATGAAATTTAAACTAAAAAATAATATGATAGTCTAGAATAATATAATTAAAAAATAGTAATAAAATTGTGCAAGGATTTTTCCTCATCCCGGGGGCGGTGGTGACTGCAACTAATTGGGGGCACCCTAGGAGGGGATACCCACCAATTATGCCCACATTTTGCTACCAATATCACTAGGGAATGTTCCTAAACACTATAGGGGGTGTTTTCATTGAATTTGGTGAAGAAATTCACCCGGATGGAAAAGTTATGCTCAAAAGGCCCTCTTGAAGTCACCCGGTAACCTCCTTCGCTAAGAGGAGATTTCGAGGGCAAGAAAGCACAATAAGGTGAGGGGAAATCTTGAAAGCACTCCATTGCATATCCTAGAACTCCTATCCATATTTTTGTGTGGATATTGAATCCATTTTATAGCCCAAAGGGGCTCATGTGCAAAAAGGCATGCAAGGGCATGCATGGCAGGAGGTGCCACTTGTCAAACGGGAGGCATGCAATGGATGTGGAAGAGAATATCCAATTTGGGCCTCCATTAAGAAGTGTGTCATAAGGATTCAGTGCCCTCTGACCCGCATGCTCCATATGGCGTGCTAAATGGCAGTTTTTGGGTGCCATTTGTCCCAGATTTGACTTTTTTGGGTCAAACTTGCTCACCGTCCCACCCTGGGATGATGGCTCACCACCATCCCAGGGTGGGATGGTGGGAATCTACCACCATCCCAGGGTGGGACGGTGGTGAATTTTGGGCCAAAACCTCCCAAAATTGGGCCAGAAGCCTCCAAAAACCCTTTCGGAGTGGCTAGAACCACTGTGAGCCTCCTAAGGGCTGCCCAAGGGGCCATATGATGTCAATTTGATCATTGTTTGTGGATGCTTAATCGGGTTTACCATATTTTAGTGTCTACAATGGTATTTCATAAAAAGCTACCTATATACTTGAAATGCGATAATCAAGGTGTTCTAAAATTAGTCAAGAATCCAGTGTTCTATGAGAGAACAAAGCACATTGAAGCTCAATGACACTTCATTCGAGAAAAAAATGAGAAACACAAAATTCAACTAGATTACATTTCCATCGACAAACAAGTTGCAAATAGCTTTATAAAGGCACTAGCATATGTCAAGTTTGAGTTGTTTCACAACTCTCTTTGTATTTTAAATAATGTAATAAGTGGGATGTTAGGAATATAGTTATTACATTATCTACTATCATTAGTAATTCACCTTTCTATTGTATGCATCCCAATGGTACTCACTTCAAGAAGATAAGGGAGGTGATAGTTTTTTATCTTTATTATAGGTACATATGCCTATATATCCATGTAATATTCTGCATCAATCTAATGTGAGACTATTCTTTCTCCCATCATGGAGAAAGAGGTGGTAACAACTTGGTTACATGATTTAATATACATGAAAGAGTCATTTGGAGTAATAGTATTAAAACAAATGATCTATTTTAATATATGGTAAAATAAAACTATCCAAAAATTGAGTTTGTCAAAATATATTTTAATGTTGTTTGTAAAGGAAATCTAGAAGGAGGTGATATTTTACTAAATAATAAAGTCGAGATTCTTCTCACTTAAAATCGTATGAAACTTCAACTAACAATTATCTAGAGGTTAATGTTAGGACACTTCTTGTAGGAATGAAAATGCAATTAAAAAATGATAGAAATATATTTCAACTATTATTAGTGCTATCAAAAAAAGTAGATATGGGGCTTGTTTCAAACATAATATTATTGTTGATGTTCATTATTTATTATTAGAGAAAATATCTTGGAAATGTCAACATGTCCATAGAGAAGAAAATTGAGTAACTAATAATTCAGTCAATCCCAAAATTGATCTTTATATTAGTAAAATTCAAAAATTTGAGGTAATTGGGTGAGTGAGATTTTATCTCTTAAAAAAATAAGAAATGATGATGAAACAACTGATTGTAAAAACATGACACATTAAGGAAGATGAAGAATACATTTGATAAAAAAATATATAAAAATATCTACAATTAAAAAAACATGTTGATTATGATTTAATTAAACTAACAATAAATATAATATTTTAATAAAAATAACCTATATATATATATATATATATATATATATCTTATTGGAACCAACAATTATATTCAATAAAAATAAAAGAGGTTACAATAAAAAAGGAGCTGGAAAGATCACAACTCAGGGCAGAAGGCCACCCATACAATCAAAACCGGAACCAACTCCTAAAAGTGTAAATACACAACATAAATAAACCTAGAAAAATAAACTAGGGTAACAAAAAATGTTAAATTGTAAAACTGTAGCTCTAGGCACTAAGTAGACTTACTGCTCCATCATTTTGTGTCGTTCCAATGTCGTAAAGCTATTGAAATTTTTGAGTTGAAAGGCTGAAACTCTTTTTCAAGTAGACTGTCTCCATATTCTTTCCCCTGTCGAGGACTATGAAAATGCCAAAACTGCATAGAAGGGGAAGGAACTTTAGATTTTTCTTCCTCTGTAGGAATCGCCAATTCCATCAATGATATATTTGTATTCAATGATATATTCTCATTGTCGCTAAGATACTTCAACACACTATAGTTGTTGGATGAATTAGGAACATAATTGTCTAACTGAGCACTGGTCATACAAAGTTGCTTCTTTGGAGTGACATCTTCTTTTGCAGATCCCCTTATTGAGCTACGAGAGCACCTTGCATTAGCTGAAGGGAAATGTACTAGAGGATTGGCCAATTGGGCAGACTGTGAAGCAACCTCTATTGCATCCCTTAGGGTATGAATTTATAGAGATTGAGGAACCTCATTGTTGGCAGCATTGTTGGTTGTTTCAACTTGGGGATCAACTTTTTCTTTTTCATACCCTTTTTTTATCGGCTGTGAGACATGTGTCAACTTGGACTGTGTACCTTTAGAATAGCCAAATGTGGATTTTACATCCTCTCACAATCATCCAACCAACCTCCTAAGGTTGAGGAGTGGGCACACTCGGTGTGGTGGGGCTTTGCTTATCCCCGTTATGTGGTATCAAGGGACAATATTTGATCTTGTGTGTTGAGGACTAGCATCGAAAACATGTTTTGGGTAAATTAATGTAGAGGACCCACTGGGATAGCACACTATCACCAACTTGTATGTCAATGGACTCCTTGAGATCTCGAGAAATATCAATCTCAACACAAACATGTTTTTGAGGGCGTGCATGGAAAAATTTATTTGCCTCCACCAAAATGACACACCCTAAAGGGGTTTCTACGCGATTGAGAAAGGACCACAAAGATAGAGGTAGCCTTGGGAATTCCACCCACACAGGGACTTTGGTAGTTATTTTCATAGAAATAGAGAAATCACAGGTCCAAGGAGAAAAAACAAGTACCAAGGGCCATGTTCATAAATCACCTTAACATGGGTTGTTTCCGCAAAGCAAAACAAAAAAAATCATTTGTAAGGGTTTTAACCATCGTGACCTTGACTTCATGAGAAGTCCAAGCTGCATTAATCCGGGTCCTAAGAGAAGATTCATTAAGGATGTGGGCAACAAAATACCTGACAAGGGTGAGTTATTCTAAACTGTGACATGCAAAATCAACTTTAAGCAATGGAAAAATTACATCAACAGAACGAAGGTTACCTTGTGAACCATTCTCAACACAAACCTGCACAATCGATTAAGAGGAGCCATTATCGTATGAATTCCCTTCTGTGGCACCAATGATGTGCATTGGTTTGCCAGTGTTGAGGACCATAATGATACTCAAAACCCTAATCCAATCTACATCACTTATGACAAGTGAAAAAGAAACCTAAAAAAAAATTGAAAATTAATTTTTAATCATGCTAATTCTAATAACCTTAATATTTTAATAAAAATAAAAATAACCTCCATAAAATTGATAAGATTAAGAGGTTCTGATTTCATTCGTTTCTAAGCGGCTCTTTTAACGGTGAAAAGAGAAAAAATAATGGCGTCGTTTTCACCGTGAGACCTATGTCAACTTCCTCCCATGGAACCTCTTATGTTGTCAATTCTGTGCGCATTGCTCAAATCGATTAATTGCTTCGAGCAATCTTGTTGCAAATGTTTTTATATTTTTTATTTTTTATTATATTTTATTTTATATATATCTTATACTATTTTTAATAATTGTTAAATTTCAAATCAAGCAGTCACCCAACAAATCTGTATCACTTCCAATCTCATTGTGAATGTGACCTTCATTTACTCCATGACTCTGTTCCCTACATTCACCTTGACATCGACATCGAAGTACAAACATCATGTAAACAAAGGCTACTCAATTTTTCATGATCAATTAAAACTATTTTACTGACAAGGAGCTTCATTAACCACAAGTATCGTCTAAGGGAAGTTAGAAATACAAAGATAAGACTAGACCAAAGTAGGTGACGCAGATGGTTTAGCAGCAGATGGCATGTTAATCTCATTATTTGCGAAGAAGAACGGCTAAAACAATATCTACTGCGAAGATACTGCAAAAAGTTAGCGGCTGCTCTTTGAGCTACTCTGGAGAAGAATTCATTGGTCAAGCGCTCACAACGCAAATGAGGTTCCACAATGTTCTCAAACAGTGCTCTGTAATTGTTCGTCACCATTCTTCCGAACATGTCCTCTTCCCCAGTTCGTACTTGTGACATTGCATGCGCCGGAAATCCTCCCAACCCTCTCACGCTCTTTATAGCAAACGAATTCTCCCTCTCCACTATAGCGGACTTGGCCCGAACCAGGGAACGTTGAACAATTCCCATTTCTCTCTCAATAAAACCTTGTCCATGCCAGATACTCACTAAATCACTCTCCTGCTAAAGCTACATACACTGAATCAACTATAAATAACAAAGTAAATAAATATACTAATTAAAACGTAAACTATGCGAGGTTCTCTGCGAGCATTACTGATACCCACCTTGTTGACCATCTCTTCGAAGGCAAATTCCAAGTGACGAGAAATAATGCCTAATACACCTTGGTCCTTCAGTAGGTGAGCACCGGGATTACGCCCCGCTAAATAGAGAAACATGCTAGGAATGCCATTAAATCTTTGTCGAATTGCTGGAAATACGCATCGCCCACTGCCTCCTTACACTCACTTGACACGTAAATGATGTTTCCGCTCCACGCAGGAGAGCGTCTATCTTCAACACCCTCGGGAACCTGCATCATTCGTTCAGTTAACTTCATACCATATGATAAATTTAGGTATTTGTGCAGATAAGGAAATGAATCATACATAGTATTCCCTAAGGAGTTCCACTGCCCACCCACCCGTGAAAGCCAATGCAGACTTAAAAAAGAATGACAAAAATGCAAGCTTTTTCGTGGGAAAAGACGTCCGAAATGCGATCCGGACAGCTGCTGCAGAGTATGATTTCATTTCCAGAAGCTTCAGATGGCTATCTATGTCTTTATTTTTATCTGCATCTCCTCCTCCGCATCTCCTCCTACTGACCACCGTGGAGGCAACATTCGAAATAGAGAATTGAAATCGTTAGATGGAAGGTCACCGAAGTGAACCTAAAATTCTGGCATCTCATGTTAGAATTCACTGCATAAAATATAAAATACATAATATCAATAAATAAGTAAGACAAGAGAAACACAACATATAATGTGTTCATCCACTCTGCGTTACATCCACCAAGAAACACCAATCTTTTGTATTAACACCAATACAATCTCTGAAGGGAGTAATCCTGCAACACAACCAATTGCAAATTCCTCTTCAAAACACCAACATCTCCACACAATTACTCTAACATTAATTCAACATGCAAACACCCTTGCATCAAACTCTACACCAAACTTCCTAGTCTCTCTCCAGGAGATGCACAATCTTATACACTTCCCATAAACAAGATACAATCCTCTGTATATGAGGTATTACATAAATAAGGAAACCCAATTACATGCATGCTAAAACAAAAATCCTATAATTAACTCAATCTCCACTTAAGGCCTAATTCAAACTTAGAAATTTACAATTAAAAAAATCTTAATTTTAGCCAATCCTAAATTAACTTTTTTTTTTTCCCCAATTAAGGAACAGAGAACCGTTCTATCCATATTTAGCCGAAATCAGACTCCACAACCTAACAATCTCCCACTTGAAGACTGATCCACAACAACTCTACCATTGTTGTATCTGCCAAAGAACATATTCAAACCAAACAAGGAATGTTAACTCCTCTAAATTGTTGTAACCATGCTTTGAACTATCACATGTGTCATCCACGCACTTTTCTTGTGGTCAACAAGCAACACACAATCTTACCTACCATAAATCCGTGATATTTCAACATCTCCATGATTGTCCATGCATCATGATGATTCAACCATCACCATCCTAACAAGATCCACATACCATGTTTGCCCCCATAGCATGCTCACACACAATGTGACTTGCCACAACCACATCATGTGATCTATCTCATAATCATGCATCAAGATCGGTGTCATGTCCATCCCCCTAGACATGCCCCTTACTCATAGCTCCCACTACTTGGCCAATCTTCGGTCTTCCTCCTTCAACTTCATCCTTCTCAAAGAATTCATCCTCCTCAAAGCATCTTCGCCCTAGGGGCTCTTAGAATCTCAATTTCCCTAAATTTTATCTCTTGATAGGAATTTTATTCATAGTGGTCCCCACACCATTTTCCATCGCGCCTTCAACTCCCTGGCTAGGAGAGGGCACGCTTCTCCTCACCGAGGCTTCCCTATCCATCGACGCCTGCTGGAGCTCAGTAGGGCTCCCTTCTTGAGCTAGTCTCTTGATGGTGATATACCCGTCATAGAGGTCATCGTTGCCTTCCCGAGTCAGTCTTTACCAAAGGTATTTTTTTTTATCACCAGACTGGTACCCGCAACCTCCACCACTATTGACACCATATCCACCTCGGCTTCCATAACCTCCTTGACTACCCCCATCATCATGACCCCCGCCATGTTCTTGCACGTATGCTCCAACCATGATCTCAAAACGATCTGAAATCAAATCCTTTGAAGGGTTATGTGCACTTTTCTTTACTACTGAGAGATTTGAACTCTCCCCTTCCCTAAAAAATTACATACCCTAAACACCCTCTATTTGAGAAAACCCGTAGGAGAAGACCAAAAAAGAAAATATCAAACCTATGTCGGATCACTTTAAAGCGAAGATCTGCGCTCTCGCGCAACTTACAATTTCTGTAAGTGGGCCCGGGGACCTTCTCTCGATAGTATACAATCGAAACACCTCGTCACCATGCTTGTCGTCGTCGAGAAGCCGACCATGATATTTTTCGGTAAAAAGATCGTCAAATATAAACCCTACCGCAACATCGTCGTCGTCTGTTTCAAACCCATGTGGCCCAAAAACACCTCAATCTACTTCTTTCTGCCATTGCTCCCACTCGAGTCAAACTCCCACTTAATCCTGAATCTCAAACTCGCTCTGATACCAATTGTTCGGATTCACTGCATAAAATAAAAAATACATAAGAGCAGTAAACAAACAAGACAAGAGAAACACAACATATAATGTGGTTCACCCAGTGTAGATGACATCCACCAAGAAACAACAGTCTTTTGTATTAACACCAATACAATCTTTGAAAGGAGTAATCCTGCAACATAACCAGTTATAAATTTCTCTTCAAAACACTAGCATCTCCACAAATTACTCTAGCAGTAATTCAATATACAAACACCCATGCATCAAGCTCTACACCAAGCTTCCAGATCTCTTTACAAAAGATGCACAATCCTATGCACTTCCCATAAGCAAGATACAATCCTTTCTATAAGAGATATTACATAAATAGGGAAACCCAATTACATCCTATGCACTTTCCATAAACAAGATACAATCCTCTTCATAGGAGATATTACATAAATAGGGAAACCCAATTACATGCATGCTAAAACAAACATCCTATAATTAACCCAATTCGCACTTAAGACCTAAGTTATTTAAACTTAGAATGTTTACTTAATTTTAGTCAATCCTAAAATTAACTTTTTCTGCCTCTAGTTCGAGATTGGTTATGTCCTAGAATTTCTATTGCGTGTGCAGATGCACTACAAAGCTTTGATGATGGTGTCTGCCACCAGGAGAGTATTCGTCCCCGTCCCACACCCCAAATCTGCTATCCGAATTAGCCCTCCTCCTCCAAACAGCACATCTAACCTCGTATTCTCGTAAATGACACGCTCCAGAATTGGCTTGACCGCTTGGACGATCTTTCTCTACAGTTTGAACATTAATATTAATATATTCGAGCACCGTAAATCTCGTGGTTGATTAATGCCCAAATTTTTAAACATAAAATATGAGTAATTTTAACTACCTAGTTCCCATAGCTACCAATAAAAACCAGTCCTGCAAAGCAGAGTCTGAGAAATGACTGATTTAATGCTAATGTGCGGGGAGAGGCGATACCTTAGCCGCAGAATTATATGCATAACTGAAATCTCCATTTTCACCTTTCATTGCAAACACTTTCTCCACTGGCCGTGGTCGGGATTCAAACTGAGTTTTCACCGCCGCCATTGCTTGACTCTGCTTGTCTGGCCGCTTCTGCTAACACTAACGCTAAGACCGAGCTCCTTTTACTTCAGACCTACTAAACTGCCTTCCTTACCTAGTGCGGACTCTCTTGACTCTACAGAATACACTGAACTCAATGCTGATGAACTACAATTGAAGCATTCAATTATTGGCACGGAGAGAGAACGTGAGAACTGTTGATGCGGAACTAAAGGTCAGCATTCCAACGTCATTATTCCCATACTTATGGTGTAAGGACAGAGAACGTGAGAGCTGTTGTGGCCTTTTCTCTCATCAAATAAAGCATAACCACTTTCTTTTTATTTTATTTTTTAATTCGTTCTTCCTAATATCCTTAGTAGAAGCATCGAGCATAGCATATCCACTTTCTTTGATCTTTCTTTATTCTTCAAATGTCTAGGCCTAGTTGTTGTCCAACCTTTAGATTGTTCGTAAAGGAAAACAATCTTCAACCTAGGTTACTTTATTGTGAGAGTTGATTTTTATTTTACATTCATGTAAACTCATAACACTTAAAAAGTTCAAAATGATTCACTCGTTACTGTGATACAGTTTTTTAGATGCCAAAAACTTTGTTTATTACAGTTAGAGTTAGTATTTTTTAAGAAGGGCACTTTTATTTAAATATCCACTTTTATTTTTTAAGAAGGGCACTTTTATTTAAATATCCACTTTTAATAATCTGTTTGTACGGGGATGATTTAAGTTTTAGTGGCAGCAACAATATGTGGTTTGATGAATTTAAAAGACTAACGAAGAATGAATTTAAAATTACACATTTAGGTGTGATGATATTTCTTTGGAATTGAAATCTCAAAGGATGTACCTTCATTTCACAAAGTAAAAAGATGTTATAAAGAGATTTATAATGAAGAATAATAAACCAGCCTATATACAGTTATAATATGTCGAAATTTAAGTAAGCATAATTACAGTAGTAATTTAGATTTAACATTTTTCAATAGATTGGTTGGAAGCCTCAAATATTTACAACCATTGCTTCCAACCATCATATAAGATATAATGTATGCAGTTCTGATTTCAAGATTTACGAAGACACCTAAAAATACTTATTTGTAGGAAAGAAATTTTTAAGTATATGAATGAAACTAAAGATTATGAAATATTCTATGCACATAAAAGAAAGTTAAACTTGTTAAATATATAAATAATAATTGACATATAAAATGATAGAAAAAACACTAATTAAATCTTTAAAAAACTGTTGTGACCTTTAAAAAAAACCACTAATATTGATGATAGGAAAAACACTAAGAGTTGTGAACGTCATTATCGTGTAAGGATCAACGGTAATTAACAATTGAATTTGACAATAATAGCTTCTTAATTTGCAAAGATTAGAATGCTAAGCAGATGCGAAAGTTTCGCGTTGTCACAAGTTTCACCCGTGATATTTCCTTTCTTAATTAGTAGCACTTTGCAACACTGTCAACGTCGGGCTTTTATGTCACCGTTGAGAAAGTGAAGTTTCAGCCGTGAAATTTCCTTTCTTATTTGGTAGCACTTTGCAAAACTGTCAATGTCCAGCTTTTATAGTGTGAGGTAAATCCAAAATCGTCTTATTGGCGTCACGTAACGCAAATATAGTCCTCATAAATTGGGTGGTCCAAAGTAACCACATAAATTGGATGGTGTGTTAGTTTAAAGTATTAAAAAAATAAGTGGTAAATTTTTAGTTAGAAATTAAAAAGAGGTATATAATTATATATATATATATATATATATATATATATATATATATATATAAATAAAATCATGGTAATTGAAGGGTTTTGAAAAGGTTTTACATCTATATTTGTTATATTGCATTCAACATTTACATATTATAAAATTTGCATCGTTACTATTACCTTTACACAAATAGACATGCCTCCAGAATTTGAACCTAATTTTTTTCTTGATAAGTGTCAAAACTTACCAATCCACCTAGTCCTTGGAGACTATTTCTTAAATTCAATCCATCTTGTTTCTTTAAAATATTTAAGAGCTTTAATATACTCTCTGTAAACTTAAGTTCAAATCTCACATACACAAAGAGTTATTGAAAGAAAGATTTAGGTATGTGACAATGACATTGAAACAAAAGATCATTATCAATTTAGAATAATAATAAAAAAAACTAAAAATTAGGTTTATCAAAATTAACTTTGACAACGCATTTAATTTTTTTTAATGTTTTTGAAACAATAAAGATAAAATTCTCTTTTACTCAAAATCATATAAAATTTCAAGTAACAACTATGCAAAGGCTAGGAGACTTCTAATAAAAATTAAAAGTACAATAGAAAAAAAGGTGAAAATATATTTCAATTGAGAAATTCACAAATTATCATTGATATAATAAAAAAATGGATGTAGGTATTAGATAAATAATGTTATCTATGCAAATTCAATTGGGACTCAATGAGTCATTTGTTTCTTGAATGTCCTTTTTTGTGCTCTATTTTTTACTCTCTATTTTAGTTGGTCAGCTTAGCCTGGGTAAAACCAAGAACTATTTTAGAGTTATGTAAGCAATGGTATAATATGTTCTCCAACATGCACCTCAAGGCATTCAGGTCATTTTTCCTTCTATTGGTCAGATAATCTATCTAATGGAAATATTGTGCGCCTAAAAATTTTGACCAACATTGAATGACTAGGGAGCTATGAAAATTGTAGGGGTCAATCTTCAGAGGAGGCCAATTCCTTGGAAGTCCCAGCTAAATATTTCTAAATGTGGAGGAAAATGGGTGCTAAAAGAAGCAAAATGAGCTAAAGCTAGAACTTATAATGGTGTAGATTAAGCCACATCAAGACATATGCATATTTAGATATTGCATGACCAAACCAATAAATTACCTAAAAAACTAGCCAGTTTGATTACCACCTACAAAACAATTAGTCACAATGTTTTGTATCTAATCAAACTACAAATTCTAGAACCAATAAATAAACATGAGCACAAATTTAAAATTTAGAGTAAGTCCCATGAGCATCCAATAGGCCTAAATTAGAAATAAGTAGTCATCATACATACATGTTTTGCAAATGAAATAAACCATAAGCTAAACAACAATCCCTTTGTATTGATATACCAAAAATATTCTCATTATAAATGAATTGTAAAAGCCTAAGAGTCGACCCGTTTTCTTTTTACATCTTAGAATTTTATAGGCTTTTACAATGCTACGATGATAAAAGCATCATTGCCTTAGAGGTGGATTACTATCATGTTAGAGAGTATGCCACTTGGCCTACTCAGATGTATGACTGCCCTAACTACCATAACGTAGTTTTTTGATATGATCAGGATCTGTGATTTCCTAAGTCATGCTCATATTACTAGTTGTATTTTATCCATTGATACCTACTAATATTTTTATCTCAACCAGCCTATCATCTGCATGATAACTTATGCCATTGAGATTCTCTAACACGAAATCTTGCACAGTAAGCGTTGTGAGATATGAAGCTCTTTTCTTCTAGAGGGTAATTTTCAAATCCTCTATGCACCTATGGGATGTCTCTTTATTACTATGACGGCTTTCGACTATATACCAGCCTCTCGGTTGCTCCATTTTTTGGCTAAGCACATATTTTCTGCACTTGTATGTGTCGAATATTTAGAATATTATCAGGTCCTAAACAAGTACAATTATTTTGATGATTTTAGAACTTAGCTTATTTTTTTCTCCTTTGTGCACCAGGATTTTGAGCATTGATTGATTTTCGATCAGTTGTGACTATTTTGGCCCTCTTCGAACTATAAGCTTATCCCTTACTAATTATCAGATCTTGGACGGAGGTTTGGGACCTTCTTGGGCTTTGGTTGGGTATAATCATTCTGATACCTCGAGGACTTAGCCATTTTTTTTCCCTAATGAAGGCCAAGCTTTTGGGACACTACTAGGTTTCAGTGGAGTGTAATTGTTCCTGCGTTCTCCAAACTTGGTCGCTTTTGTGACTTTTACCTCTATTAGATCTCAACCTCTAGATGGAGAATTAACATCATTCTGGGCTCCAATTAGGTGCATGTCTTTCAGTGTCTTTAAGAGATAGCCAATTTGGGTTAAAGTTCATATTTCAGTAATAGGATGAAGGTTACATTTATGAATGCTCCATTTAGGTATGAATTTTATATTTATGAATTATTTATGAATGCTTTATGAATGCTTCATCTCTTCTCTAGGTCCTGGTTAGGCATAAATGCTTGAGCAAGTTTGAAGGCTAGCCTCTTCACTTCTTTTTTCACTTTTCTTTGCTTTCAATAGGGCTTTTGGGCTTGTACTGACAAGACTTTTAGCAATCTCTAGTTTTATTTACAAAAATTAGACCTAATATATACTTTCTAATAGCTAGGCATGGGTGGATGCAAAAAGTATCTACATTATTAGTGCCTCACAGGGGATTTTTGCTTTGTGGAATCAATAAATGTAGGAGGTCAAATTTTTTGAACTTAACACTTTCTAATGAGAGGGAAAGAGATTAAATAATAGAGAGGAAGGAGAAAACAAAAATAACTAAGAGAGGCTACAAAATGAAGGAGTGTGATGGACGATAAGGTGGAAGTAACACAGTGAAACATTACAAAGAAAAAAAGGAGACCACAAGGGGAAACAACAAGCAAAACCAAAAAACTAGAACAAAATGACACGAGAGGAAAGGAGAGGTAATGAGAAACAACATAAGCAACTGAATGGAAGCCACTAACCAAAAATGTTGGTGATAACAAGCACCAGGGGATGGTTTGGTTTGGACTTTACCCATACTGATGAAGAAAAAGAGGGCCAAAACATGAAAAAATATATAATAAAATAATAAAAAGACGATCTTTTGATTATTTTAATATTTCTAATGAAAGAATTTTAAGGATTTTGTTTAGGATTTAAAGTCCTAAATGGGACATGGGATGAGAAAGACATATTTTAAATACACCACCATCCACATGGCTAAATAGCCAAGCGAACTAGGAACTTGGCTATCCGTGGGCCACCTATGGACTGTGGAGTTTATGATGGGAGGGGCACCACCTGGTGATGTCAGTAGGACTGTCAGTCGATAAGATCCACGCGTTCATTAACAATGCAATAGTTGCACCCGTTTGTAGGTTAACTAAACCCCACTCATTTAAAAGATTAAACAAAGGTTTTTTTTAATTAAAAAAAATAACAAAGGTAATATTCTTCTCACTTAAAATCATATGGAAGTTCAACTTACAATAATAGAGAGGTTAATGTTAGAACACTTCTTATAGGAATGAAAATTAGAATTAAAAAATAATAGAAATATATTTCTATTAGTGCTATCAAGGTATGGGACTTGTTTCAGACATAATATTATTGTTGATGTTCATTATTTATTATTAGAGACAATCTCTTAGAAATGTAGACATGTCTATATAGAGAAGAAAATTGAGTAGCAAAATAATTTAGTCAATTCCAACATTGATCTTTATCTTACTAAAATTCAAAAAATTTAAAGCAATTAGGTGGGTGAGATTTAATCTCTTAAAAAAATAATAATATCAAGCAATTGATTGTGAAAACATGACACTTTAAAAAAAAAAAAATGAGAAATATATTTAATAAAAAAATATAAAAAATATCTAAAAAAATGTTGATTATAATTTAATTAAACTAACAATAAAATAAGTATAATGTTTTAATATTTTATAAAAGATAACCCAATAAAAATCATAAGATTGAGAGGTTCTGATTTCATTCTTTTCTACGCGGCTCTTTTAACGGTGAAAAGAGAAAAAATAATGCAAGGTTCATTAAAATGAATCATTGATTTTAAGCTTATTCACTTGCGTCATTTTCACCGCAAGGTTCATTAAAATGAATCATTGATTTTAAGCTTATTCACTTGCGTCATTTTCACCGTGAGAGCTATGTCAACTTCCTCCCCATGGAACTTCTTTATGTTGTCAATTCTGTGCACATTCCTCAAATCGATTAAGTGCTTCGAGCAATCTTGTTGCAAATGTTTTTTATTTTATTTTATTTTAATTTAATTATTATATATATTGTTTTTAACAACTCGTTTAAATCCTAGAAACTACTCTACCAAACAACAAACTTACATCGCTTGGTTAACTGTACCACATTCACCTTGATATCGACATATAAATACACACTTTATGCAACAAAGGCTGCTCAATTTTTCATCTAACAAGGGGACTTCCTTATCTTCACATGTGAAATTATATTTCCAGTAATAATAAACTTGTTATCTCACCTAGAAATATAGAGATTTCTAGAGATAAACTCGTTGTTAACCAATTAAAACTATTTAACTGACACGGAGCTTCATTAAGCAGAAGTATCGTCTAATGGAAGTTACAAACATAAAGATAAAACTAGAGCAAAGTAGGCGACGCAGATGGCATGTTAATCTGATTATTTGGGAAGAAGAACTGCTAAAACAATATCTATTGTGTTGGGAAGATACTCCACAAAGTTAGCGGCTGCTCTCTGAGCAACTCTGGAGAAGAATTCATTGGTCAAGCGCTCACAACCCAAATGAGATTCCACAATGTTGTCAAACAGTGCTCTGTAATTGTTGGCCACCATTCTTCCAAACATGTCCTCCTCCCCTCTTCTTACTTGTGACATTGGATGCATGGGAAATCCTCCCAACACTTTCACGCTCTTTATCGCAAACGAATTCTCCCTTTCCACTATGCTCTCCACTTCTTGCGGACTTGGCCCGAACCAGGGAATGTTGAATAATTCCCATTTCTCTCTCTCAATAAAACCCTGTCCATGCCAGATACTCACTAAATCACTCTCTTGCTAAAGCTACATACACTGAATCAACTATAAATAATAAAATAAATAAATAAAATAATTCAAACAAAAATATTGAAGGTTCTCTGAGCATTAGTGATACCCACCTCGTTGACCATCGCTTCGAAGGCAAATTCCAAGTGACGACAAATAATGCCTAATATACCTTGCTCCTTCTGAGCACCAG
This sequence comes from Wollemia nobilis, assembly GCA_028583015.1. Taxonomy (NCBI): domain Eukaryota; kingdom Viridiplantae; phylum Streptophyta; class Pinopsida; order Araucariales; family Araucariaceae; genus Wollemia; species Wollemia nobilis. The sequence goes on from JAQPPZ010001050.1 coordinate 3,248,336, forward strand.
GATTACGCCCCACTAGATAGAGAAACAGGCATCCTCCTGGAATCATCTCTTCTGCCCGGGCTTGAATAAATGCCGTTAAATCTTTGTCGAATTGCTGGAAATACGCATCGCCCACTGCCTCCTTACACTCACTTGACACGTAAACGCGGTTTCCGCTCCACGCAGGAGAGCATCTATCTTCAACACCCTCGGGAACCTGCACTTGTTGCCTTGGCACCGCCAATCACATTAAAAGATGTTTAATAGATCGTTCGTTCAGTTAACCTCCTAATATATGATAAATATAGGTATTTGTGCAGATATGGAAATGAATCATGCATAGTATTCGCGAAGGAGTTCCATTCCCCACCCACCCGTGAAAGCCAATGCAGACTTGTAGAAGAATGACAAAAATGCAAGCTTTTTCGTGGAAGCAGACGTCCGAAATGCGATCCCTGTTAGAAAAATAAACCCAGATTTCACCCCTGTGCCCAACTGCGCTGCGAACCTTGGGTGAAACCGGACTGCGCTCCAGACATGGGCGAAGTCGGACTGCGCTGCCGCAGTCCGGGATCCCGGCAAAAGTGTGACATGACGTCACACCTACCTTCTGACAGATTTGACACCTGACAGATCCGATCTCCGCAGGAGTTAATGCCCAGTCGGCGTTTGTCAGAAACCCTAGATGAGGGTCGGTCCGAGGATAACCCTTATCCGGAGCTGTCAGAGGATAAACCTTATCCTCCTCTCCCCGCGGCTATAAAAGGGCAGTTTGTGTCTTCAGACAAAGTGCGTAGAAGAGAAGCAGAGCGTGTGTGAGAGAAGTTCATGATAGAAGAAGCGGAGAATAGAGCAGAGAAACAAAGCAGAGCGATTCAGTGAGCAATGTGGCTCAGCTGATTAATGTCCGAGCAGCAGACTCGAAATTTCCCCTGTTTTGTTTATCTTGCAGCGTAGCCTGCAGATGTTGTTACTTCCTCGATTGAGGAATTTTCTGTAACCCTAGTTGTTCATATGAATAAAGTTAGTTGTTTGCTTTGAGCATCTTTAGGGTTTGCAGTTTGTTGTTCTCTGTTTCGGCGTTTCTCTCCTCTCATACGGGTCTTGCCAAGCCGGGCAAACCCAGCAGCAGCCGTGGAAAACAAAGACGTTTGTCGTCGAGCGAAGTTGGTCGTCGAGCACAACGAAGTTTGTTGCCAAACGAAGTTCGCTACGACTGTCGCACTTAGGCAGCTGAAGGTGCGCAGTCCGCACTTTTCTGCGATAGCCGCGCTTCGACAGCTGAAGGTGCGAAGTCCACACCTCGCTGCGACAGCCGTGTTCGACCACAGAATGTGCGAAGTGTGCACTACGCTGCGACAGTCGCACTTCGGCCACAGAACGTGCGAAGTGCGCACTGCGCTACGACAACCGCACTTCGGCCATAAAACATGCGAAGTGCGCACTACGCTACGACAGTCGCACTTTGACTGTTGAAGCTACGAAGCTCGTTTTGCGCCCGTCCGTCTTCCTCCCTGCGGTAGGTGCTGTGCGAGTTTCGGTACCTGACGATTGCGAAAAAGAAAATAAAATTCCTTCAAATTGGTATCAGAGCTGATAGTGCCGTGACACGGAGATAGAAGCATGGCTTCCGAGAGAAACTCGTTGCAGTTGTAGATCCCATGATTTAACGGTAAGAACTATGATTACTGGAGCATCCATATGAAGATCCTGTTCGAATCTCAGGAGCTATGGGAGTTAGTCAAGAACGGCTACCCAAAACCGGCAGATGCAGCAGCACTGGCCGCCCTCTCTTAAGCAGAAAAGGATCTGTTGAAAGAGCACAAGAAGGACTAAAAGGCCCTCTTTTACATCATGCAAGCGGTTGAGGAGACCATTTTCCATGGATTGCATTAGCCACCAAGGCCAAGTAGGCCTGGGAAACCCTGGCGAGTTGGTATCAGGGCACCGACAAAGTGAAGTTGGTGAAACTACAGATGCTCAAGAGAGAGTTCGAGAACCTACAGATGAGCGACTTCTTCACCCGAACGATGGACATTATCAACCAGATGCGGTTGAATAGAGAAAATGTCCAGAGCCAGAGAATCATGGAGAAGATTCTCAGAAGTCTGCCTACCAAGTTCGACTCAGTTGTGATAGCAATCGAAGAGTCGAGGGATTTGACAACCCTCTCGACAGATGAACTCATGGGTTCCCTACAGACCCATGAATAGAGGCTGAGTCGCTCAACTCAGTCTTCTTTGAAGCAAGCCTTCAAAGCACAAGTCTTAGTTCGAGACAGCGGCAGACATGACTCCCACCACAGCGCTTTTAGTTATCAAGGAGGAAGAGGCAGAAGTAGACATGGGAGAAGGAACAAGCAAGGAGGGAGATCAAACCCTCAGGATGTTGAGCCAAGTTGCAACTTTCATCAGCAAGGAGGAAGAGGCACTGGCAGAAATCAGTAAGGAAGCTCTCAGCAGAAGAAGGACATGTCAAAGGTCCAATGCTACTACTACAGCAAGTTTGGCCATTATGCCACACAGTGCAAGAAGAATATGGTGAACGAGAATCAGTAGCAAGCCCATTATATGGAGGAACCCAAAAATGTGGTAGGAGGAAATGTCTGACTTGCAGTATTGAAGAGGAGAGCAAGAAAAACATCTGGTATCTTGACAGTGGTTGCAGCAACCATATGACTGGGAACAAGGAGATGTTCTCACAACTGGATGAAACAGTCTAGTCTGAAGTCAAGATGGGGAACAACATCAAAGTTCCTGTGATGGGGAAAGGAAAGATCCTCATATGCACCTGGCATGGTGATAGAAAAACAATTCAAGATGTTTTTTATGTGCCTGGGTTGAAGCATAATCTGATAAGTGTTGGACAGCTTGTGCAAAATGGGCACACTGTACTGTTCAAAGATGGTGTCTATTCCATCAGAGACAAAGTCCATGGACAAATAGCAATTTTGTCCATGATGAAAAACAAAATGTTTTCGCTGTAGATTCAGAATGAATCTTTGATGTCTCTGAGTGCAGTTGAGAAGGATGCTACTCGGTTGTGGCATCTCGATTCGGTCACCTGAGTTTTAGTGGCCTGAATCTGCTGCACAAGAAGCATATGGTGAAGGGTTTACCCCTTATAGAACAACCAAATCAAGTTTGTGAAGGTTGCCTGGTCGACAAGCAGCATAGGGACGCATTCCCTGTAGGATAGTCTTGGAGAGCATCACGGCCTTTGGAGCTGGTGCACTCAGACATCTGTGGTCCCATGCAGACCACCTCATATGCCGGAAATAAGTACTTCTTGACCTTCATTGATGACTTCAGTCGGAAGACTTGGATTTATCCAATCAAGTTGAAGTCAGAGGCATTTGCAAGGTTTAGGGAGTTTAAGGCTCTGGTTGAGAAATAGAGCGGTCATTATGTGAAGACTCTCAGAACTGATGGAGGTGGAGAGTACATCTCCAACGAATTCCATAATTTCTACAAGAAACATGGATTTCGAAGGCAGTTCACTGCTAGATACATGTCGTAGCAGAATGGCGTAGCTGAGAGGAAGAACAGAACAATCATGGAGATGGCACGGAGCATGCTGAAGGCAAAAAGTTTGCCACATGAGTTACGGGCGGGAAGGTTGTAAGTTGTGCAGTTTATCTGCTGAACCGGTGTCCCACAAAGAGTGTGAGGGAAAAAATTCCAGAGGAAGCCTGGAGCAAGTTGAAGCCAAGTGTGGCTCATTTACAAGTTTTTGGGTGCATAGCATATGCACATGTTCCAGAAGAAAAGCGACAGAAGCTGGATGACAAAGCTGAAAAGTGCATCTTCACAGGATACAGCGAACCAACAAAGGCATACAGGCTGTACAATCCTGTGACAAAGAAACTTGTCATCAGTCGAGATGTGAAGTTCCTGGAGGATGAAGTCTGGAACGGGAAGTCAAAGACTGGTCAGTCTGAACCAGCAACTATTGAGTCTGTAGACTTGGAGGATGATAGTGCACAGCCACCTGTACCTTCAAGCAACAATAGTGGTGCCAGCAGTAGCACACCCTCATCATCCCGGTCACCTCCACTTGCAAGAAGAATTCAAAACCTGAGGACTCCTGCAAAGACTCGAAGCTTGCAAGACATCTATGAGGTAACCCATAATCAATTAGATGAAGATTATTCTAATTTTGATCTCTTTACTGAATGTGATCCAGTGGATTTTGGAGAAGCAAGTCAGAATCACAAATGGGTGAATGCGATGGATGAGGAGATAGCAGCCATTGAGAAGAATGAGACATGGCAGCTGACAGATCTTCCAACATGAAAGAAGACCATTGGGGTCAAGTGGGTATATAAAACGAAATTTAATGCCCAAGGAGAAGTTGACAGGCATAAGGCCAGATTAGTGGCGAAAGGCTACAAGTAGAAGTCGGGAGTTGACTATCATGAGGTGTATGCACCTGTAGCCTGACTTGACACAGTCAGAATGATTCTAGCACTAGCAGCTCAAAAAGGATGGAGCGTGTACCAGATGGATGTCAAGTCTGCCTTCCTCAACGAAGTGTTGGAAGAAGAGGTCTACATAGACCAGCTACCCGGTTATGAAATACAAGGGCAAGAGGGCAAAGTCCTAAAATTGAAGAAGGCCCTATATGGGTTGAAGCAAGCACCCAGGGCATGGTACAGCCGTATTGACGGCTATTTTCAGGAGAATGGGTTTTAGAAATGCCCATATGAGAACTCCCTATACATGAAGACAAATGCAACAGGTGAGCTCATCATCGTCTTCCTGTACGTAGACGATCTGATATTTATCGGCAATAGCGACGGCCTATTTGCGCTGATTTAGAACAGCCATCAAGTCCGAGTTCGAAATGACGGACATGGGGTTGATGAAATATTTTCTCGAGATTGAAGTTGTCCAATCGGTAGATGGCATCTTCATTTCTCGAGAGCAAGTATGAGAAGGATGTCCTGAAGTGCTTCAAGATGGAGGACAACAAACCTGTCATCACACCTGTAGCCACAGGTTTGAAGCTGAGCAAGTTGGATACATGGAGGTCTGTAGATCCAACCTTGTTTAAGAGGCTAGTTGGTAGTCTGATGTATTTGACTGCAACTCGACCAAATCTGATGTTCGGAGTCAGTATGATTAGTCATTTCATAGAGACTCCGAAGGACATGCATTGGCAAGCAGGCAAGAGGATCTTGCGCTATGTCAGCGGGACACGGAACCATGGCCTATTTTATGCCAGACGGGACCATTTGGAACTGGTCAACTACACAGACAGTGACTGGGCTGGCAGTACCGATGATCGAAAGAGCACCTCCGGGTATGCTTTCCATCTCGGATCTGGGGCAATCTCATGGGCGTCCAAGAAGCAACCCATTGTTGTGTTGTCCATAGCCAAAGCAGAATATGTCGCCGCCATGACATTCGCATGCCAGGCAGTATGGCTGCGAAGAGTTCTGAGTGAACTGTACAATCCTCCAAAAGGCATGACAATAATTTTCTATGATAACAATTTGGCCATTGCACTGTCAAAGGATCCCGTGTTCCATGGTCGGACGAAGCACATTGATATTTGTTATCACTTCATCAGAGAGTTGGTGAAGTCCAGAGAAATTCATCTGCAATTTTGCAGATCTAAGGAGCAGTTGGCAGATATTTTCATGAAGCCTTTGAAGGAGGAAGACTTCAGCAGATTGCGAGAGCAGCTTGGAGTCAAAGTGCTTGTGAAATCAAGTTTAAAGGAGGGTGTTAGAAAAATAAACCCAGATTTCACGCCTATGCCCAACTACGCTGCGAACCTTGGGCGAAACCGGACTGCACTCCAGACATGGGCGAAGTCGGACTGCGCTGTCGCAGTTCGGGATCTCGACAAAAGGGTGACATGACGTCACACCTACCTTCTGACAGATTTGACACCTGACAGATTTGATCTCCGCAGGAGTTATTGCCCAGTCGGCGTTTTTCAGAAACCCTAGATGAGGGTCGGTCCGAGGATAACCCTTATTCGGAGCTGTCAGAGGATAAACCTTATCCTCCTCTCGCCGTGGCTATAAAAGGGCAGTTCGTGTCTTCAGACAAAGTGCGTAGAAGAGAAGCAGAGTGTGTGTGAGAGAAGTTCATGATAGAAGAAGCGGAGAATAGAGTAGATAAAGAAAGCAGAGCGATTCAGTGAGTAGTGTGGCTCAGCTGATTAATGTCCGAGCAGCAGACTCGACATTTCCCCTATTTTGTTTATCCTACAGCGTAGCCTGCAGATGTTGTTATTTCCTCGGTTGAGGAATTTTCTGTAACCCTAGTTGTTCATATGAATAAAGTTAGTTGTTTGCTTTGAGCATCTTTAGGGTTTGCAGTTTGTTGTTCTCTGTTTCGGCATTTCTCTCCTCTCATATGGGTCTTGCCAAGCCGGGCAAACCTAGCAGCAGCCACGAAAAACAAAGACGTTTGTCACCGAGCAAAGTTGGTCGTCGAGCACAACGAAGTTTGTTTCCAAGCGAAGTTCGTTGCGACTGTCGCACTTAGGCAGCTGAAGGTGCGTAGTCCGCACTTCGCTGCGATAGCCGCGCTTCGGCAGCTGAAGGTGCGAAGTCCGCACCTCGCTGCGACAGCCGTGTTTGACCACAGAACGTGGGAAGTGCGCACTGCGCTGCGATAGCCGCACTTCGACCACAGAATGTGCGAAGTGTGCACTGCGCTGTGATAGCCACACTTCGGCTGTTGAAGCTGCGAAGCTCGTTCTACGCCCGTTTGTCTTCCTCCCTGCGCCAGGCACTGTGCGAGTTTCGATACCTGACGGTTGCGAAAAAGAAAATAAAATTCCTTCAATCCTGAGACAACTGCTGCAAAATATGATTTCATTTCTAGAGGCTTCTGATGGCTGTCTATGTCTTTGTCTTTGTCTGCATCTGCATCTCTTCCTCCTGACCATGGTGGAGGCAACATTCGAAATAGAGAATTGAAATCGTTAGATGGAAGGTCACAAAAGTAAACCTCAAATTCTGGCATCTCAGTCGTAGAATTTATATTGCGTGTGCAGATGCACTGCAAAGCTTTGACTATGGTGTCTGTCACCAAGAGAGTATTCGTCCCCGTTCCACACCCAAAATCTGCTATCCGAAATACCCCTCCTCCAAACAACACATCTAACCTCGTATTCTCATAAATGACATGCTCCAAATTTGGCTGGACCTCTTGGACGATCTTTCTCTACAGTTTGAACATTAATATTAATATATGCGAACACCATAAATCTCGTCTTTGATTAATGCCCAAATTTTTAAACATAAAAAAGTAGTAATTTTAACTACCTAGTCAACTACACTCGGATCCCCTTGCTACTAATCAAAATTAGTTCTAAAAGGCAGAGTCATAGAAATGACAAATTTAATGCTAATGTTTGGAGAGAGGTGATACCTGAGCCGCATAATTATATGCATAACTGGAATCCCCATTTCCACCTTTCATTGCAAACACTTTCTCCAGTGGCCATGGTTTGGATTGAGACTGAGTTTTCATCGTCGCCATTGCTTGATTCTGCTTGTGTGGCCGCTACTGCTAACACTAACGCTGAGACAGAGCTCCTTTTGCTTTAGACCTACTAAACTGCCTTCCTTACCTGGTGCGGACTCTCTTGACTCTACAGAATAATACTAAACTCAATGCTGATGAACTCCAAAGAAAGCATTTATTTATAGGCACGGAGAGAGAACGTGAGAGCTGTTGATGCGGAATCAATGAGATCAGCATTCCAATGTCATTATTCAGATACTTTCCTAAGCAAGTATCTAAGGGCGATGATCTAGCTGAACCATCATCAAAAATTGGGATGACGTGTCCCAGGCCCTATATCGCGTTCACACTTCATAGGTCAGGATGTTTGGTTCAGATGGGTGATATTTTTTTGTCTTGGTGTTATTAATCATAAAGAAAATATTGGCATACTACAAGGAATCAAAATGGTAGTCTTTTATGATTAAACAACCACTCCCTCTTGAAAAACGGGGCCCTATATCGCGTTCACACTCCATAGGTCAGGATGTTTGGTTCAGATGGGTGATATTTTTTTGTCTTGGTGTTATTAATCATAAAGAAAATATTGGCCTATTACAAGGAATCAAAATGGTAGTCTTTTATGATTAAACAACCACTCCCTCTTGAAAAACAAGGCCCTATATCGCGTTCACACTTCATAGGTCAGGATGTTTGGTTCAGATGGGTGATATTTTTTTGTCTTGGTGTTATTAATCATAAAGAAAATATTGGCATATTACAAGGAATCAAAATGGTAGTCTTTTATGATTAAACAACCACTCCCTCTTGAAAAAGCATGATGAAAAGAAAATTGACAATGGGAGAAGCGTTATAAAAAAAAAAAAGGACATCATAGAAGAATTATTTTGGGAGACCGTTTCAGGAGGGTTAAAAAATGAATCCAAAAAAATGAAAAAGACTAAGAAACTGAAGGATGGAAAAAGTTTTAAATTCGTCATCAAAAGGGAGAAAGAGGTTTGGAAACTTTGGGCACGATTGTAGTGGAAAATGTGTGCACTGAATCTTTTTAGTAGATGTTCCTTACACTTCGCTGGACTGGATTTCCACCATGGATGCTATTAAGAGTTTGTATTTTGCATGTCATTAAGCTTATTGAAAATATTTTTGTGCCAATATATTGGAGATTTAATGGGTTTTATGCATTTTAATGGTTGACTCATTTATCATTTTTAATATATTGCACCTTATTTCCCTTAGAAGATCGCACCTCTTTGAAGGCTAGATTGCATGAATATGGATCACTTCAATGCTGGTTTTGCACTTGAAACTAACATTTGCAAGGTCTATGGAAATTTAGCTTAGAAGGAAACATGGCGTAGTAGTACTCTATTAAAAAAACATGTGCTAGTTTTTGATTCACCAGATCACATTACACGACAAGTGAAGATAATACTACTAGTGTAGGAGTCTTTCTGGTTCACCAGATCACATTACGCGGTAAGTGAAGAGCATAATAACCACAACAAAATATTTTTTAATGGGGTTTTTAGAGAAATATAAAAATAATGAGTTAGGAAGGAACAAAAATGCTGAAAAAAAAATTATTCTGAAAAACGAATTATACAACTAAAAAACTTCGAATGCATTTTGACCTTTTAGGTCTCATAAGCGGAGTGTGAGTCTTAGAGAGGTACAATATGCTATTTTTATAATCCTAACTCTATGTGGGAACCAAAAAATAATGCATGTGGGATAAAAATTATTCCCAAACATTAAATACAAACCGCAGGTTTATAGACCAAAAGGTAAAAAATACATATTAAATATTCCTAGGATCAACCCCTAAAAAAAACCCACCCTATTACAAAGGTGCACTAAAAAATGAGAGAAACAAGATGGAGAAAAAATCGCCTTACAAAATTTTATTCTTGCAAAGATAGGGTCTGAGAGGTTTGTTATTCCTCCAGCAGATGATGGCTCATGCAATATGTTCAAGTTGCCTATCCTTACTCCATGTTTTGAACATGGGAGAGATAACATTTTTGCCCAAGTGCAAACTCTTGGCAAAATCACAATTTTCTAACTTCAAACTAAGTGGAACATTTTTTACTTTGGTGCCTTGTCTACATGCAACTCTTTCAAGAACTTTGGCCAGGAGAGAGGGTCTTCCATCAAATTTTACTTTTTCAAATAGTGAGCGCAAAAAATTTATATTATACCCTCTAGATCTAAGTCTATTAAAAAAATTATTTTTAACATAAATAAAGCTCTCTCTTGAGCTTTCTTTGACTAACATTTGCAAGGTCTATGGAAATTTTGAGTTACAACACTTGTTTTATTTTGTTTTATTTTTCTATTATTTTTCTAACTCTATCTTTTTCTTTTTTTCTAAATTTTTCAAAATAAAATAAAAAATATAAAAAAAATTAAAATTATGAAAAGAGTCACATGGGTAATTTATATGGCATTTCAAGGGTAAATTTCCAGCTCCTTTATGAAAATCACGATTTCATAAAGGGGGAGTAATTTATATGGCATTTCAAAGGCCATCACATTTTAAAAGTTACCCATTCACATTTACTTTCTTTCATGCTCAAAGCAACATAAAATGAATCCACTCATAATTTTCATATTCACATTTTAGAGGTAGATTTTAATATTTTATTTCATGCTCAAAGCAAGGTTTAATTAAAGGATAAAATTGGTTAAGGCTTGCTTAAAAAATAAATATTAAATCCATCTAAAACTTTTCAAGATAAAATGAATTTCACTTCTACATCGTGGTCATATAAGGGCCAATAACATATATTTTTTTAAAGTTTCATGAACAATATTAGCATAACATAATCAAGTAATAGCAACATAGGCCCCTTGTTAACAGTTATTTGCAAATCACTAAGGTATTCCAAGCACTTATTTAATACATGTTCACAATCATACATACACACATTAAGTAAAAGGAACCTTGGAGAAATGTTTATTTCTTTGCAAGAGAGGGTTTTCTAATCAAAATCCTAACTGTGAGTGTGGTTTTGCAATTGGGCAAAATTACCACTCAACAATTGGGTAGGCATTTGGCATGAATTTTTGAAGTAGTTACACTCTGGCAAGATTTATCTAGCATCACCCTTTTGGATTTTCATCTCTAGTATTCTTCATCTCTAAGCATTTTTCAAGAATTTGAAGCATTTACAAGCATTTTAGAAGCAAGTCAAGCAATATAAGGAAGGCTTTGGGACAAGGAGGTCACCTTGGAGGTAAGGAAGATAGATCTCCTAGCATATTATTTCTCTCTGTTCATATTTGATTCACATTATATTTTTCCTCTTGGTTGTAGCCTTTCTAACTTGAATATTCCATTGGATTTTCTATATTTTAAACTTCTAATTTCTCTTTGTAGGGTTCTAATATCTGTTTGTAGCTTTTTATTCAAGAACATCACCTCCATTTAGTCTCTAACACCTATTTTGTAGGTCCATTTTGGATTATATGTATATGATATTCGTATTTTGATCATAATCCTCTTTTTTGAGGGGTTTTATTGCATCTTCTATTCACATTTTACATCATATTATTTTTTGTCCCTATTTTTACAATCATATTAATTATATAGGAAAAACACTAATTATTCTATTTATTTTCATATTCATCTAATTTCATGCTTTCTTCATTTGCAGGGATAGGTTTAATACAACCTTCCTTTTAACAATTTATCTTTCATGCATTGTATGTAGTTTTATATTTCATACATATATCATTCTTCTTTCATCTCTTAAGGCAAGGTTTTGAAGATACAAGGTTGTTATTGCCTTGTTATCTCACCCTTTTGCCAAGCTTCAAGCACCCTCCATTGAAATTCCTGCTCCATTTTTTCCTTGTTGTTGTAGATTTGCATGTTTTGGGCAACATTTACATATCTTAGCATTCTCATTAGATTTAATTACCTAAATGCTAATTTGCTTTTATTAGAAGTTGAATTAGCTATTTCATATCATTTCTAACTTCATTGCATAAATTTCTGACTCTTTTGTATCCCTATTTAATTAAAATCTTAGTCATTATTGGTATTTTTCACTCTATTTACAAATTTCTTAAAATTGATCATGATTTAGTGGCTTAGATATCTAATTTTGTAACTTACATACTCATAAAATGCCTCCAACAACATCACAATTTACTCCTACTACAAATTCCATCCAAATCCACCCCAAATAGCCTTCAAAATTATCAAAATATTGTATTTAGACCAAATTCACCACCTTACATAGCCAATGGTGAATTTGGCTATCAAAAATACATAGAACCAAGTTTGCCATTGACCAAATTCACCAGTGTGGTGAATTTGGCAAGATCTAGTGGTGAATTTGGCAAGACCTAGTGGTGAATTTGGTAAAAGTTAAAATTCCACTACCAAGAGGTCAACATACTCAAAATTTTCATAAATAATGGGTTTGATCATTTGGAAAGATAGAAATATATCTTTCGTAACCCTCAAATAGACCTCCAAAAGTAGAAAATCTATATTTTTTGGCCTTTTTGTTAAGATACCAAAATTACCAGTCACTAGTGGTGAATTTGGCAGCAATGGTGCATTTGGTAATAGGCTCCAAAAATAAGTAATTTTGCCACTAGGAACCTCCTTGAACTTTGCAATTTCTTTTTCTCCATGTTTTGCTTCTGTATTCTACTATTTTGCATCTAGAAATCATATTTCATTAGGAGAATTAAGGAATCTTAAGTAGAAACCCTAGTTGTTTACAAAATACTTTAAGTGCTTTACAAAACGTCCAAATTACTTTACAAAATGCTTTAATTGCTTTAAAAAACACATTCAAATCAGTCAATCAAGGAACCTTAGGTAAAATATTTTTTTTTGGTCATTTTCAAGTACATAGACAAAGAAATCAAAATTCATTTAGTTGCATTTAAGCTAACATGTCTTCTTGTATCCTCTCTATGTTTACCTTGAAATATCGAAGTCTCCTTAGTTAAACTCATCAAAATTTGAAAAACATATAAGATAGCCCTTGTATTCTTACATTTGTGATATAATATTAGCATGCATTTAGGTGATCTTAAGTTTTAGATTTTAAATAATCATTAAGGCTCAAAAAAATTTGAGATAGATAGTGATCCAAAAACCTTATAAAACACCAATCAAACAATCATAACATCAATTTATATAAGGCATGAGAAAAAATCATTGAGTAGAGGTCTAATCGTGTTGCGAATATTCATATTCTCGAGCTCTCCCTTGGAAAGAGACCCTCAAGTGGGGAAGTGGAGATTCTAGTGAATCTCCGTCGTCCATTCTTGACATTAATTAGACTTTTAGAGGAAAGAATGATTTTACCCATACTACATATTTGGTGAACTCGATGTGAATACTCCTTTTGCCTTAACAAAAATATAAGTTTGTTAAACCTAAATAAGACCATCTAAACTGTTTGCTTAGCTTACATCACATTAAATCAAGATAACAAGAACATAAACAATTGTTAATCCTACTAGGGGAAGGATAGTGACCCCTTGAGTAAACCAAAGTATGAACCTTAAATGAGCAATCTTCTTTGGCTATAATATCATGATGGATTAGAAGGAGTCACAAAAAGGGTTGTTTTTCAAGGTGACATAAGGATCTCAAACATCTTCTCTTCTTTGCTATAAGTGATCTAGAAACAAAAATTTAATAAATAAATCTCCTTCAAAACTAAGGTTTCAAACTATTTTTCAACATCCTTACAACATCTGAAGCAAAGGTTTTTCCTCTTCATCTCATGAGGCCTTCACACACGAGCAAGAAGCAAATCCTTAGCCATAACAATTGACTAGGAAATAAGAACAAATTATTGAATAATTTTTTTTTTAAACCATATATCATGTTAGAAAACACATTAAAAGAAACAAATATTTATTTTTAGATGTTCTTAGAGATGAAATTAGAGAAAAAGTGGAAAGAAAATCAACTGCAATAAATGATAATCATGAACATTCTATTGATCAATCAACCATCACCGAAATTAACAAAACTTGAAAAAACTTGGCAAGTCTTAATGTGGCTATGGCACAACCTACCAATTCTACAACACCCCAACCATATCCATGGGGATGCCCTCCATGGGTAACCCATTCTCAAAATCTCCTAATTATGCAATTCTCATGAATGCTACAAATCCCTTTCTTACTCACAACATAAGACTTAGTCAAGTCCCTCCCACCATAATGTCAAATCAAAACATTTCAATTATCATGAATCTACCATTCATATCTCAATATTTCACTCAACCATTGATAAAATTACCTACACCACCAAACCCTCCATCAAATGATATTCAAGATATCAACACTAAAATCTTGGACTTAGAAAATAGGGACTCCAAGTTCAAAGAACTTGAGCATCAAATTTCTTCTCTTCAAGGAACATCTAAGTTAAAGTACTCTTTTGAAGAGTTCTACAATGAACCGTTAGATCCAACTATCATTAATCACCCATTTCTAAATAACTTTGAAACTCCCAAATTTCAAATGTACAATGGAAAAAAAGATCCCATCAATCATCTAAGGCAATTTCAAATAGCTTGCAATGACATAAATCATGATGAAAAACTTCTCCTTAGGTTATTCCCTAAAATTTTTAGTGATTTAGCCTGAGAATGGTATTTTCAAATACCTGATCACTCCATAAAGAAGTTCAAAAACCTTATGGAAACTTTAATTAAATAATTTTAAATCTATATAGATTATAATGTCACCATAGATGACCTTTATCAACTTAAACAATCTAAGATTGAGAAATTCTTGAATTTCTTGGTCAAATGGAAAGATTTAATGGGAAGGCTTCAGTATATTTCTCCTCCTAAAGAACTCTTGCATATTTCTATAAAAAACCTTCATGAACAATTGGAATATCCTGTAGAAATGACAAACCTAACCTCTTTTGAAGAAGTTGTCGATATGGCTAAAAGAGTAGAAGTTATCCTCATAAGATGAGGGTAACTCAACTATAACAAGAAAGAAGATGAAAATAACCCTAAAAAGAGGTAATACAAAAAATATATATTGTAGGAGATGGTGTAACCGATTCTCATCAAAACAACAACATAAATACCACTTAGAATGCTCCTAAAAAATTAGTCATCCAAAGATAGGAGAAACCCCAAATTGAATACATAAGTATCAGATATATTCAAATATCTATGTTAAAAATGCTCCTTGATTCTAAATTGGTGGAACTTCTACCTATCAAGCCTTGGGATCTATCCAAATGGGCACCTATTTGGTATAGATAAGACAAATATTGCAATTTTCACCAAACGGAGGGACACATTACCAACAAATGCAAAAATTTAAAGAACATTATCCAAGACCTCATTGAGGAAGGAAAAATAACGTTCAATAAACCAAAAAATACCAAAAAATGCATGGGGATCTTTCAAGACCCCTTGTCAACACATAATAAAAAATCAGTCAACTTCATAGGTACTATGCATTTATCAAAATCTTCATATGCCTCGACTAAGCAACAAGCAAATAATCAATATTTGGATCAACCTCCATCGATTTTCCTAATAATGAGGATCAACATTCCTAATAAATCACCATTGGTGCTCACACCTTCTCAAAACACCTTGCACACCTTCGATCTTCATAAACAATTAGAGAAGGTACCCAAAAAGATCTGATTTTTAGAATTTTTAAAAACATCATCCACTCATAAGGAAAAAATGTTAAAACTTTTAAGTGAGAAGAAGTTCCTCAATACATATCTCCAAATGACATTGCCAACATGGTGGAACTATATGGAGTAAACTATGCTATCTTAGCATTTCATGAGGCAGATACCCCTCTCAAAACCATAATAGGAGACTCCCCTCTTTACATAATAACTTAAATGGACGATAAATATATCAAAATATTCCTAGTAGACAACGAATTAGACTTGAATATATGCAACAACAAATTCTTGCAAAATTTTGACATAATAAAAAATTATTTACAAAAATCAGACCTCATCATTAGAGCCTTCGAAAATGAAGAATGAGAGGTAACATGCACTATTACTTTACCAATAAAATGGGGATATCGTGTCTTAAACACTCTCTTCTATGTCATATCATGTGATGTAACATATAACATACTCCTTGGAAGACCTTGGATACACGCTATGAGGGTAGTACCTTCTAACTTACATAAATTTCTCAAATATGAGTATCAAGGAAGGATCATCCATGTTTTTGGAGATCCAGAACCTGTTCCCATGTGCAAATCTATCAACATACAAGAAATTAATCTTTGTCCTTCCATAAAATGAGAAATATCAAGTGATCAACCAAAAGCAGATAAAGGAAAGGAGATATTAGAGGAACCCCTCATAAACTTAGCGGATACTTAACAATCATACTCTTCTAATGATCAAGTCAATCTCATTCATCAAAAGTTATAATATTTCATAGAACTAGTAAACACGTTCCTTTCTCCTCATGATATAGGCATGACCAATAGGAAAGGACTCAAAATCCAAATAGGATCTTGTGCTTTCATTCATGGGGGAACTACCCTGAATGAAAATATTCAAGGACGTAACCTCATGCCAAGCGAATGAAAATACACTACATGCTACATATAATCTTCATTCCTATAGCTAAACAAATGCTTTCCAACATGGGTTACCAAGAAAAAGGCTTAGGTCATTATGAAAAAGGTATCAAAGAACCCCTAGAAGTCGAACCTTGGCCAACATGATGTGGGATCAAATTCATCCCTAGCAAAATTGAATCTTCTCCCCTATCATAAGGAGACAATATAGATAATTATCCTTAGTTAATACATGTCTATCAATGGGGTGATGAATATGAAGAACTATGGTCGCTCCTTAACCAAACACCCCATAAAACCATATGATTTTACAGCATCAACATGCTATAATTAGTTCACACATAATGAATAACAAACAAAGAACTGATTTGACTGTTTGGATAATATTTCTCCATAGTTTTAATTTTTTTGAAAAGGTAAAAAATTATATTGATAGAACAATAATAAAATTATATTCATAGGTCTACCACTTTTTGCAAGCCCTAAAATCTGAATAAAAATCAGTACATCTCCAAAAACAATAAAAAAAATAAGTACCATCTACAAAGCAAAAAATTTGAACCTATTCCCATTTTTGCTTTACACTAATCCTAAGAAACCTAGTAGACTTGACAGTATTGTGAACACTACATTTACTATCCCAAAAAGGGCCAAAGAGTGTTGCACGAAGTAGCAAAAAGCCCAAAAAATAATTGTTCATCCTCCATTGATCCAAAAGACTCAGTGGACTCTAGATCTATCCTCATCCTTAGCTATGTATTTTCTGGACAATTTAAGAACCATTTGGTTCACCTCCCGCCATTCATAAGTGTCCCTATCCTAACCAGAATTCAACATGTATCCAACCAGACTTTCACTGCCATGTTTAGCCAAAAATTCAGCCGCTACATTATTTTATCTATCAACATAGACAGGGATTACATCC
This sequence comes from Wollemia nobilis, assembly GCA_028583015.1. NCBI lineage: Eukaryota > Viridiplantae > Streptophyta > Pinopsida > Araucariales > Araucariaceae > Wollemia > Wollemia nobilis. The sequence continues at coordinate 3,265,307 of JAQPPZ010001050.1, forward strand.
TCAAACTATTTACAAATGAACTTAATTTGTCTCACAATATTTCTTATCCTCGAAGCCTTTGGTTTTAAATTTCTAATAGCATCCAAAATTCCACCATAATTTGTGAATCAGACTCAACAATGATCTTTATAACCACATTCTTCCAAGCATTTAGAGAACCTTTTCTGATAGCCAAGCCTTCAACTTCATTGTTAGTATCCCTTCCAAGACACTCTAGCTCCCAATGGAGGATATTCCCCTTGAAATATCTTATAACAAAACCAATGCCTACAACCCCCGAGTTATCCTTAGTTACACCATTATAATTAATATTTTTCCAACCTGGGGGAGGGGTTGCCATGGTCCCAACTTCTTTGTCTTGGGAGTCCCCTCATTCGCCTAAGTTTTATTATCCTTAAAGTGAGCTCTAATAGTTTTATAAATCTTGTTAACAATTTTATGCCAAACCAACTCCATTGGACTAAAATCCTCTCTAAAAATTCTGAAATTTCTTTCCAACTAAATGTGCCACCAGATGAAGCTCGAGCCTAGGGACTAGCCTAGCTGAATGGAGGTATTCTTGAAATTTCTACGTTTTCAAATCTCCCAGATATTAGAAAGAGTCACTTGAAATTTTAGGTGAATATTAAAGAGATCTAACAACCTTTTATGCAACTCTATTGCAAATGCATACTAGAAAAGCAGATGATCAAGTGTCTCATCTTGGGAGTTACACATGATGTAGTTGAAGGGCCATAAAAACCTCTATTCATAATATTATCATAGGTGAGACAACTCCTATGCATCACTTCCCAAGCAAATAAATTAATTTTAGGCTAACCCTTAGCCACCCAAACTCTATCCCATGGGGCATCCTACAAGATCAACGGAGGAGGGAGCAAAGCATTATAACCATCACAAACAATGAAGACACCTAGAGTACCAAGGTCCCAGAAAATCCTATCCTCTTCCTCTTTTCTCGAAAGGCACATTTGCTTGAGGATATATCAATAAGAAGCCTTTGATGAAGAGGGATATGAATAGGCCATTATTCTAACCTCTTCCATTGAAATAAAGAGAAATCTCCAATTTGTCAGGAAGTAATGTATGAAGCTATCTTTATCCATCCTCTACCCTCAAGGCTTTGTTGTAATGGCTGCAACTCTGGAAACTGATAGATTAAGGGGACATGTTGGTCCCAAGAATCACTCCAAAAGTTAGATTTGTCTCCTTTACCTACATTCTAGAAAAGTCTAGATTTTATCATTTATTTGCTAGCTTTCAGGACCTTCCAAATAATGGAGCTAGGGTCCCTTAGAGGAATACAACCAACTTCTTGATGAGGGATAGAACCCAAATACTTACTAGTGATAACTCTACTGAAGCAAGCCTTCTTGTTGGATAGCCATATCCAATAAATATTCCTAGTAAGATCTTGATTGTTTAAAGTTGCTTTACGAAAACCAAGGCCCCCTCGAGCTTTTGGCTGACATATTTTATCTCAACTAGCCAGAGCCCATTTCTTGCCTATCCTTGGGCCATCGCATAAAAAATTTCTCATAAGTGAATCAAACTCTTTGAGGACTCTCCTAGGGGAAACTAGGATGGAGAATTTATAGCATGCATGGCTTGGATCACCAATTGGATGAGAGTTATTCTTCCACCAAAGGTAAGCTAGTAGTGAGTCCAATGATTAAATTTAGCAGTGATTATATCCATTAAATATTTCCAATCAGCTACCTTTAGGCTCTTAAAATCAAGGGGAATACCTAGGTTATCAAGTGGAAGGGTACCTTGGGAAAATCTCAAAATTGATAGAATATGATCCTGGATTCTTCTGTTTGTATTGAAGAAAACAACCTTGGATTTGACCGCATTCACCCGTTGACCAGTAGCATCCATGTAGATTTTTAAAATGGCCTTCAATATTCTAGCCTCTTGAATGCTGACCTCCCTAAAAATACCTGTATTATACACAAATTGAATATGGGTTAACATCTTCTCACCTAATTACACACTTTCCAAAAGACCTTGTTTCTTATTTTTTTGAAGGAATCAACCCAATTATTATGCTAGAATAATAAAAAGAAATGGGGAAATAATATCTCCTTGACAAATACCCGTGGAGGCATGGAAAGGAATCGAGGGGGAGTTTTTGATGAGAACAAATAAGGAAACCTTAGAGACACAACTCATGATCCACTGTCTCCACTCCTGAGAGAAGCCAAATTTCTCAAGGATTTGATCTAAAAATTGCCAGGGAACTCTATCATAAGCCTTAGATATATCTACTTTAATAAACATGCCTCTTCGAATAGGATGCTACATAGAATTGATAGCCTCCTGGGATAGAATAACTCCATATAGAATTTGATGGCCCTCTACAAATACTCATTGTTCCTGGGATATTATGTTGTCCACAATATTTTTAAGCCTTTCAACTATCAACTTAGTGATTATCTTGTAGGTCACATTGTAGAGAGCAATCGAGAAAAAATCTCCAAGGCTAGAGGCTTGTCCCACTTTAGGAATCAAAGTAAGGAAAGTATGATTTAGAGCCCGGATCATAGTTCTTTTTGAACAAGATTCTTCAACAACCTAGGCTAAATCCTCTCCTATGACATCCTAGAAAGCATTAAAAAACTCAATTGGAAAACCATCAAACCCTAGAGATTTCCCTTATTTCATGATAAAAAATATGATCCTCACATCATATTTATCCAGTGGTCTGAAAAGTGCTTGTTTTTTCTCGAGTGAAATAATCTTGGGGATAAAATTAAGCATCTCTTGTTATGCTGCAATATTAGGGATAGCAAGTGTAGTAAAAGATTTTGAAAAAAACTATTTGTTGCATTTTTCATACCTAGTATGGTGTCCATCACCTATTCATTTGAATCCTAAAGGTAAGTCAAAGAATTCCTTTGTCTACTTGCTAATGCTGAGCAATGAAAGAAACTTGTGTTTCAATCCCCTTCCAACAACCAAGCAGTTCTCGCTCTTTGTTTCCAATAAATTTCCTCCTGATTGTTGATGGAGTCTAATTATTTTTTGATCATATCATCTTCATATTTTAGATCCTTTGTGATTATTTTAGTCCTAAAGCAGGTGGTAAGTTCCTCCATATTTGCCAACAAAGGAGCCTTTAGGGACTAAAATTCAGATATGCTACTTATTTTCCAGAATTTAAGATGAAATTTTACATGCTGGATTTGTTTGAAAAAAACATTTTTAACTCTCCCATGATTAGGATGACCATTCTCCCACCAAATAGGGATTTGTTCCTTCATATCCTCCTTTTCTAGCCAAAAATTGTTAAATTGAAAAGGTCTTGGGGGTGTATTATGGCCAAACTTTCATTCTAGAAGAATTACAAAGTGATTAGAGTTAGTGCAATTAAGAATATCCATCCTAAAAGACCAACAAAGAAAGGCCTCTTCAAAAACTAAAAATTTTTCAAGCTTGACTTTTCTACTTGCCGATCCTACTTGTTTTTTTGTCCACGTATATGGAGACCCTGAATGTTGAGCATCAATTAAATTGAGGTGATTAATTTTGGACATCATAAATATACCCCCTTGGTCCAAATAAGGATTTCCCCCTTATTGATACCTAAGAGCAAGTTTAGCATTAAAACCCATGTCACTATCCAATTCACTTACTCTTTTCCAATTAACTTATCCTGCAAAACTGACCATTGGTGTTGTTCCTCCACAAAATTCATAGCACCATAGAAATTGGAAACCAATAAAATCTACCTAGATTTCTTGCTCTTGAAGAGAGAAGTAAGGATACCCCAACCAGTAGAGTGATCTAAAGTCATCCAGATAAGAGGATTTCATAAAGTCACCACTCCCCCTAAAGCCCCTTGGGATCCAACCGCCATGTACTTAGCTTGTCTCCAAATTTTCTTAACAATGATATCCATATTTTAAATGGAAGATTTAGTCTCTTGAAGGAGAATAACGTCAGAATGATAATTTTAATCAAACTCTAAACAATAATTTTATGAGGTCTGATGTTTAAGCCTCTTATATTCTAATACTGGACAATCAGTGGAAACTTGGATTCCAGTAAGTGTCAGTCTACTTGACCTTTCTCTGGATGAATAGTTGGTATCCCTCATTAGCTAACTTCTCTTGGTTCAATTTTCTTCCTACACTCTTTTCTTGAGAAATTTTTAACATTTTCTCCACTTGTTGTATCCCAAGGTTAGGTCTATCCTTCTATCTTTATTTCATGTAAGCATAATTATCCACCACAACCATTGTAAGGGTTTGGTTCTCTAGATTTATCATTTCTAAGTGATTAGCCCCTAAATCTATATTCAAAGAAACATGATGGGAAATTTCCTCAACCCTTACAGGGGGAAGGTTATACTTTTGCGGTTCATCTATTAAGGCGATCTCCTCCTCCTTATCCAAGAGAGATTAAGATTTTCATACCTATTAAAATTTCTTTCTATTTATTGGTTGGAGTGTGTTACCTTACTCTCTTTATTATTCTCTCTTTAGAGCTTCAAAACCCTCTATAGGGGGATTAAAATTTGAGGTTGTGGGTAGATTTTCTTCTTTCTTCTCAACAAAATTGCTATTGGTTATGGTTTCCTTTGGAGGGATGGGAATCTTCATAATTCCCTCTGGGTAGAAGCAGGCCATATGACCATGTTTGTGGCAGATCCTACATCAAAATGGGATTACATCATAGTCTACCTATTGGATCTAGGATAAGTCCCCCATGTTAATTTCTATTTCAACTAGGAGAGGTTGGTTGAGATCCATATCCACACAAATCCGGGAATAAAAAATAGATTCACCCCTCATTGTGTCCCTAGAAACTCCTAAATAATGACCCAATAAATTGCCTAGTTTTTCAAAAATCAATTTACACCACTATTTCATGGGCATGGCATAAAGACAAACCCAAATAATCACCATAGAGGGCTCTATTCGAGGGACAAATCTCAACTTCCATGGTTGAACAAAAATGCTTGCAACACCATATGTTCTCCTCCCTGACTCAAAGGCTTTGTCTCTGTTTGCTTGAGAAGAAAAACTCACAATATAATAGCCATTGCTAATAAGAGAGATTGAGGTATCCTCAAGGGGTTGACAATTATTCTGGATTTAAGAGGACATAAAACTTAAATATGATCTTATACCGACAAACTTACAAATTAGGTCATGCTTGCTTCTATATAGAATATTATCGACCACTAGAGATTGATATATCACTAGTTTAGGATGAAGGGTCGCTTGGGGAAGGCAGTCATTAACCTTTTCCTGGTATGATTGTTTCTTTGGATTCTTGGTCATTGCAGAGAAAATAGAATGAAAATATAAGTCTCTAAACAAGATGTCATCCATATTATGTTTCCCTTTAAACAAAATATATCCTTATTAGCACCCATAAACAACTTCATAGCCTACAAAACACTTCACCCAGAAGGGAATACTTCTTCTCCACATTTTTATTTTTGATATTTTTGAACATCAATATTAATATATGTGAGACTGTAAATCTCGTCCATGATTAATGCCCCAAAAAAATTAGTAATTTTAACTACCGAGTCAACTACACTTGATCCTATTGCTATGAATAAAAATCAGTCTTGTAAAACAAAATTTTAGAAATGAAATATTTAATGGTAATGTTAAATGGATATGTTAGGAATGGAACCTAATTATGAGGAGGATAAACAGAGAAAGTTTCTGGATTTACTGCAGGACAGGCAGGGAAAATTTCTAGATTTACAGTTTGTTAGTCTACCAGAGAAAGTTTTTGGATTTACAACAGGACAGCCAGGGAAAGTTTTTTTTGTTTTTATTCCAAAATTAGGTGTTGGGAACTCAGTGTTAATCTTGGAATGTATTAAGAAAAATAGTTTTTTTTTCTGTTTTTTCTTATATATAGTTGTGAGGAAAAACAGAGTATACAATGAAAATTACTGTGTTGATTCCTTGTAAATATAGAGAGGAAATTACAATAGATGTTTGTTGTAGGTTGTAACCCTCTATTGCTTGGATTGAGAAATAAAGGACTGCAAATTCTTGGTGGATGTAACCCACATTAGGTGAACCATGTTAAAATAGTTGTCTCTTCTACTGTGTGTTTGTCTTATTTTGTTAATTCTATTGTTAAATTTTGAAACACTATAATTGATTTTATATATTTTATATAGTGATTTACTCTAAAAAGTGGTATCAAAGCAAGGTTTTGTTGGGTGCACTTGACAGAAGGAGAATTTCTAGATCAAGTGGGATCAATGGCGAAATAAGGGAGGTTTAGAGTTGAAAAATTTAATGGCCAGAACTTTCAATTCTGGAAGATGCAAATGGAGGATTACTTGTACTAGAAGGATCTTTACTTATCTCTTGAGGGGGAAACAGAGAGACCTTCAACTATGTCTAATGAGGAGTGGAGTCTCCTTGATAGAAAGGCATTGGGTACTATGAGGCTATGCCTGGGAGCCACCATAGCCATCAACATCTTCGATGAAAAGACTACCAAGGGAGTCATGGATAAGTTGGCCAAGATGTATGAGAAACCATCAGCATCAAATAAGGTATTCTTAATGAAAAGGTTATTTAACATGAAAATGAGTGAAGGAGGATCTGTGCAGGATCTTTTAAATGAATTTAATACTATCACTAATCAATTGCATTTAGTAGGATTGGATTTTGATGATGAGATTAGGGCCTTATTAATCTTATGCTCTCTTTCAGAAAGTTGGAATAGTTTGGTAATGGTGGTAAGTAACTCTGCTTCGAGTTCAAATAAATTAGAATTTGATGATGTGGTTGGTGTGATACTCAGTGAGGACATGAGAAGAAAAACCACAGGAGAATCATCTAGCACCACCTTAACTATTGAGAATAGAGGAAGAGGAAGATAAATAGGCAAGAGTTCACATCGTGGCAAATCCAAAGGTATATCCAAATCACATGGAAAAGGAAAGCTACAGTTTTGGCAATGTGACAAAAATGGTCATCTCAAGAAGGACTATTGGCAAAGAAAGGGTGATGGAAATGAAGGTAATGATAATAATGGTAACACTTCAGAAGCCAATATTATTGGAAAAATTCTACAAGATGCTTTAATCTTATCTCTTGATAAAAATAGTGATTATTGGGTAATTGATAGTGGTGCTTCATTCCATGCTACCTCACATAAGGAATACTTCATAGATTATGTTTCTGGAGATTATGGACAGGTTCTATTGGGAAATGACCAACCATGTAAAATCGTGGGTATTGGAAAGATTTTGATTAAATCCCCAAATGGATGTCAATGGGCTCTTAAAGAGGTGAGACACATACCAGATTTAAAGAGAAATATTATATCGACAAGTAAGCTTGATGGTGAAGGATACACGGTTGCATTCGAAGAAAATGCTTGGAAAGTTACTAAAGGTTCATTGATAGTAGCTAGAGGTAAATTGGTGGGTAATCTTTATTTACTTACTAATTTTTCTCACTGCTCCATGAATTTAGTTTCTACAGGTGAGAGTGCATCTTTGTGGCACCAAAGACTTGGACATATGAGTAGAAAATGTATGGAAATTTTACATTCAAGAAAGTTATTGCCTAAGTTAAAAGAGATTGATTTGGAATTCTGTGAGGATTGTGTTTATGGTAAATCAAAGAGAGTTAGATTTCTCAAGGATGGCAAGGAAAGGAAAAAAGAGAAATTGGAGCTTGTGCACTCAAATGTTTGGGGCCCAGCTCAGGTAACTTCTCTTGGAGGTTCCTCTTACTATGTATTTTTTATTGATGATGCAACAAAGAAAACATGGATATATTGCATTAAGAATAAAAGTGATGTTTTTAATACCTTCAAGAATTGGAAAGCATTAGTTGAAAATAAAACTGGAAAAAGGTTAAAGTGTCTAAAGTCAGATAATGGTGGAGAATATTGTAGTAGAGAATTTGATGTGTTTTGTTCTAAAATGGAATTAGAAGAATCAAGGTAGTTCCAAGAACACCTCAAGAAAATGGAGTTGCATAAAGAATGAATAGAACCATCATGGAGTGTGCTAGGAGCATGAGAATACATGTAGGCTTAACATTATTTTTATGGGCTCATGTTGTTGATACTGCAGTATATCTGATTAATAGAGGACCATCTGGTGCCTTGGATGGAGGAATTTCGAAAGATCTTTGGACAGGTAAACCAGTAAATTATTCTTTTCTTAAGGTATTTGGATGTGAGGCTTTTATGTATATAAACAAAGAGAACATAAATAAGTTAGATGCTAAGGTCCAAAAGTGCTATTTTATTGGTTACGGTATTGATGTCTTGGGTTACAGATTATGGGATTGTGATAACCCGAAAGTCATTAGAAGTAGGGATGGCATATTTAATAAAAAAACTTGTATAAGATCGGTTGTAGTGAAAGAAATAGAAAGAGAAAAATACTGAATATATAGACCTCGATGGACACATAGAAAAGGTAACTCCAAAATTGGTAGAATATCAAAATGTACAACAACAACAAGCACCTCAATCTCCAAAAAGTGTTGTTAGACGATTTACCAGGATAAGTAGAATTCCTCAACATTTCTCTGATTATGTTTTGTATACTAATGCTGGTGAGCCAAAATGTTTTCAGGAAGCATTACAGATGGATACCAGGAATAAGTGGGAGCTTGCAATGAATGAAGAAATGGACTCTTTATTCCACAACCAAACTTGGGATTTGGTTGAGCTACCCAAAGGTAAAATAGCTTTGACCAATAAATGGGTGTACAAGATTAAAGAGGAGAATGAAGGGCATAAGAGATACAAAGCAAGACTAGTGGTCAAGGGATTCACTCAGAAAAAAGGTATTTATTTTTATGAGATTTTTTCTCTAGTTGTAAAAATGACCTCTATTAGAGCTATTTTGAGTCTTATAGCTATATAAAATTTGTATCTGGAGCAATTGGATGTGAAGACGTCATTTCTTCATGGTGATTTGGAGGAGGAAATTTATATGCACCAACCAGAAGGCTTTCAGGTGAAAGGTAAAGAGGATTGGATATGTAAACTTAAAAAGAGCTTGTATGGGTTAAAACAAACTCCTAGATAGTGGTATTTAAAATTTGATAAGTTCATGGCTAATAAAAGGTTTGAAAGATGTCAAAGTGATCTCTGTGTATATTTTAAGCAATATGGAAATGGTAACTATGTTATTTTATTATTGTATGTGGACGACATGTTTGTTACAAGAACAAATATGCAAGATATAAACATGCTCAAGAAGAAGTTGGCTAAATCCTTTTCCATGAAGGATTTGGGAGAAGCCAAACAAATCCTTGGTATGAGGATAACAAGAGAAAAGGACAGTCACACTCTGAAATTGTCACAAGCAGAATACATTGAAAAAGTTCTTAAGAGATTCAACATGAACAATGCAAAGTATGTTGCTACACCCTTGACAAAGCTTTTAAAAATCACCAAATATTTGTGTCCCAAGACACAAAAGGAACAAGAGCATATGGCTAAGGTTCCCTATGCATCAACGGTTGGAATCTTGATGTATGCAATGGTTTGTACAAGACCAAATGTTGCCCATGCAGTGGGAGTAATGAGTAGATTTAAGAGTAATCCGAGAAAAGGACATTGGCAAGCGGTAAAATGGATACTCAAGTACTTGAGAGGAACTTCAAATTATTCTTTGAATTTTGGAGTCTCTAATATATGCTTGAAAGGTTTTGTAGATTCTGATATGGTAGGTAATCTTGATGGTGGAAGGAGCACTACTGGCTACATCTTTACTATAGGAGGAGGAGCGGTTAGTTGGATTTCTAAACTCCAACACGTAGTTGCCCTTTCAACCACTGAAGCTGAATATGTTGCTACTGTAGAAGCAAGAAAAGACATGGTTTGGTTGCAAAGACTAATGGAAAAATTGGCGAAAAAGCAAGAGGATAATAAGTTGTGGAGTGATAGCCAGAGTGCTATACACCTTACGAAGAATTTAGTATTCCATTAAAAAACTAAACACATCAAACTTGGGTATCATTTCATTAGATCAGTAGTGGAAGATGGATCTTTGAAATTAGGGAAAGTTCACACATCACAAAATCCTGCTGACATGCTTACAAAAGTGGTGTCAAGAGAAAAGTTGAGTTTTTACTCAACTTTAGTTGACCTTAAGGAATAAGAGGCCATGATGAGAATTTTTCAGTCCTTGGTTGCAGTATGGTGTAATGGAATTAGTCTCCAAGTGGGAGATTGTTAGGAATGAAGCCTAATTATGAGGAGGTTAAACAGAGAAAGTTTCTGGATTTACTGCAGGACGGGCAGGGGCAGGGAAAGTTTCCAGATTTACAGTCTGTTAGTCTACTAGAGAAAGTTTTCGGATTTACAACAGGACAATCAGGAAAAGTTTTTTTGTTTTTATCCCAAAATTAGGTGCTGGGAACTCAGTGTTAATCTTGGAATGTATTAAGAAAAACAATTTTTTTTTTTTCTGTTTTTTTCTTATATATAGTTGTGAGGAAAAACAAAGTATACAATGAAAATTACTGTGTTGATTCCTTGTAAATATAGAGAGGAAATTACAGCAGATGTTTGTTGTAGGTTGTAACCCTCTATTGCTTGGATTGAAAAAGAAATGACTGAAAATTCTTGGTAGATATAACCCACATTGGGTGAACCACGTTAATATCGTTGTCTCTTCTATTATATGTTTGTCTTATTTTGTTAATTCTGCTGTTAAAATTTGAAATACTGTAATTGCTTTTATATAAAATATAGTGACTTACTCTAACAGGAGAGCTAATGGGTGGCAGAATTATAAACATAACTGGAATCCCCGTTTCTACCTTTCATTGCAAGCACTTTCTCCATTGGCCGTGGTTGGGATTGAGATTGAGATTTGACCGTCAGCTCTACTAATTACTTTGAGTGCGAACTATCTAGACTCTCCAGAATAGACTAAACGCAAACCTGATGAACTCCATGTAAATCATTTGTTTATAGGCACGGAGAAAGAACGTGCGAGCTGTCGATGGGGAAGTAATTAGGTCAGCATTCCAACGTCATTAATCCCGTACTCCCCTAAGCAATATGGCATAGACGCAGTTGCGTACACGGAGGCATTGCCGTCTGTTCTCAGCCTCCCACCCTCCCGATTTCTCCCGTTCTCGGGTCCGCTTCAGTCTTTTAAGGCTTTTGAACATTATGTTTTATGATAAGGAGAGCTCTTTTAAATCAATGAGCTCCACCAACATCTATAATGGTTGGTATAGGTTGAGTCTATTTGATCAGACCGCTATGTCATACTATGGCAAAATATCAGCAGATGCAATGGTCCCATGTTTATTGTCTGGAGTAGACATAGAATTTGACTCTAATGCTCAGGCAGTGCCTGAAACTAAAGGTAGAGTAAATTTGTCGAGTGACAAAATTTGTTAATTAAAAAGTTTCTCTTATAATTTGCTAAACATTTTAACATTTATAATGAATAATAACAATGTGTTATTTAAGACACTGGCAATTAGATGTTTGATGCAGCCTAAAACCTATGCTAAGGCGGAGGAAAAGAAAATCTTGTTTGGGGCCTTATATAATTTTATGACAAGCATGAAAATTTGAGAGCTTTATTTTAGGATTTATCCTATTTTAATTCATACATATAAAACATTAGGTCAAAATATCAACTACAAGTTAAAGTATCATCTTTTAAAATATTTAAACAATGTTAATAATTTTTAAACATTTAATTTCTTAATAAAGATAATCATATATAAAAAATGTAGATTGCGTGGACAACAAATCAAACCCAAATTAATGTCTTGTCAAACTGACGTACAGCTCTGTTGGCAAAAGCGACTCTTTGGCTTCTGTCGATTCAACATTGCCTCAAAGCAAAAGACTCGGCTCCATTATTGGTTATATATGCCCACCATCACTTTCGTTAAATAAATTATTAAAAACATTAGTCTGTCTGAGTCTGTCCTCTTCGCTAAGGTCAAAGGAGAACAACTGGGTTTTTTATAGGACAACCCCACATTATTGGATTCCTCAACCAGGCATCACATAAATTTGAGCATTATTGTATATGAACCACATGCAGATTATTGATATGTGTCCCTGAGCATTATTGTATATGAACCACATGCAGATTATTGATATGTGTCCCTGAGCATTATTGTATATGAACCACATGCAGATTATTGATATGTGTCCCTCCTTGCAGGTTGAGTCAGATCATGGCGTCACTGCTCACGGTACAAGATTCCAAAGAGATTGAGTGTTTGCCTCTCTTTTTTGTTGGGTTTCTCAAGTACGACTGGGAATCTACTACAGGTGGCAAAAGTTAGCGGGTTCATGTCGGTGGTTTGTTTTTACTTTTCGGAGCAAACAATCTCCTTTTTCTTTTCTGTTCGGATTCCCCAGTTACTCGAAGAACATTGAAGGCGTCCAGTATCCCAACGAAAGTCGGTGGCATTGGCAGTATCCTATTAGCAGTGGCCCACTTAAAATACAACAAATTCAACATCTACTTGTTTGAATTCAGTTAATATATTTCATTTATCTTTGGGTAAATTTGTACAAGACAACAACACATGACAGGCATAAAAACCGTTGAGACGTCTAAAACGTTTAACCGTAATCCAAAATCCAACACTGGCTTGGATAGTCGCCTTGATTATGTACCAAAATAGCCACCCACTGCCGTGTAAAAATGAACGATAATTAACAATTGATTTGATAACAATAGCTTCTTAATTTGCAAAGATTAGTCTGCAAAGCGGATGCGAGAATTTGGCGTTGCCAAGTATAAGCCGTGATATTTCCCCCTTATATGGCAGCACTTTACAACGACGCCAAGTGCCCTTCCAACATGAGGCTGCTTTTATCTCACCACCGAGAAAGGGAATTCAATGAGGAAACTACGCAGAAAACGTGGGCGTAGTTGAGGTGAATGTAATACCAAGTAAACCAATTATAGACATAAATTTGGGGTTCAAAGTAACATGGTAGTTGTATGTAATAAGAAGTTGTATGTAATAAGAAGAGATCTAGGTTTAAATTTTAAGGACATGTCTATTTGTAAAGGTAGTCGTTTGTTTTGAATCCTCTCAGTGCACCATAATAACGATATGAATTTTGAGTGACTGGTGGTCATTCTCATGTCGGGTCAACAATAACGAGGTGGTAGCCCCCAAGGGTTAGGTGGATTGATAATTGTTTGTCTGGCCAAGCACTTACCAGGAAGAGACCTAGGTTCAAACCTTGGGGGCATATCTGTTGCAAAGGTAGTAGTCTGATCTAAATCCTTTAAGTGCGTGTACTGACGACGATGGTATGAATCCCAAACAACCAATGGTCCCCCTCATGCCAGGTCAACAACAATGAGGTAGTATAGGCTTGTTGGGAGTAGCCTCTGTGGTTTGAACTCTGCACTTGGCAGTTACTTAAAATAGTGTGGATGTAACCGTCTCCCCTATGTATCCAAAAAAATAAAATAGTGTGGATGACAATGGTATGAATCCCAAATGATTGATGGTTCCCCTCATGCTGAGTCAACAACAACGAGGTGGTATAGGTTTTTTGGGAGCAGCCCCTGTGGTTTGCCTCCTCATGTCGAGTCAACAACAATGAGGTCGTATAGGCTTGTTGGGAGTACCCCCTATGGTTTGAACCTTGCACTTGGCAGTTACTTAAAACATTAGTTAAATATCTCTATTTGACCGTCAGACTAAGGGTGATATGAAGAAGACATATTCAACTCGGTACCACTAAGACAAAACAATTCCTTCCAAATGTTACTAGTGAAAATAGGATCACGGTCACTCATAATAGTCTTGGGCATACCATATAACTTCAAAATGGAGTTAAGAAATACCTTGGCCACTTTACTTACTGAGTAGGGGTGTTGTAGTGCACAAAAATGAGTGTATTTGGAAAGATGATCTACTACCACAAAGATCATCGCTTTACCTTCTGATTTGGGAAGACCCTCAATGAAATCCATGGATATGTGCTCCCATTGGCACTTCATAATAGGTAATGGTTGTAGTGGTCATGAAGATTTAACTATTCCACCTTTGTTATGTTGACATACCTCACATTCAACCACAAATATTTGACATCAGTTTTTAAGCCTTTCCAAAAAAATGATTGTTTCACCCGTTGGTATGCTTTCAAGAATCTGGAGTGTCCTTCTAGATGGGATGCATGCAATTATTGGAGATCCATAGATTTAATAGTAGAACCCTATGAAATATAGATGCAGTTTTTCTTACGAAGCACTCAATCTGAATATGAAAAGTAAGAATGCAGTGATGATCCTATTTTCATATCTTGAATAATTTGAGTAGTTTCCAAATCAGCCAACCATTCTTCTTGAAGTTGAGACAACCATTGGGGAAGAGGAACCGATATGGCATTGATGGTCACCTCATCCTTGTATTTTCAAGACAAAGAATCAGCTACCACATTTTCTTTGCCTTTCTTATACTTAATGACAAAATCATAACCCAATAGTTTGGTCATGCACTTATTCTATTCAGGGCATGAGAGACGTTGTTCTAAGAAATGCTTAAGGCTACTGTGGTTAGTCTTAATGTACCTCTATTTCTCAATGGTGTGTAATATAGCTAGCATTTCTTCTCATATGTAGATCATCCCAAACTCTTACCTGAAAGTTGCTTTCTTTCAAAATCCAATGGGTGATCCTCTTGCATTAAAACAACTAAAATACATGTACCAAAAGCATCACACTCAATGACAAAAGGTTTGTTAAAATTAGTAGTAGCCAAAATTGGAGTGGAACACATAACCTTTTTGAGTTATTGGAATGTCTGAGAAGTCGATTTGTTCCAAATAAAAGAATCCTTTTTGGTAAGAGCAGTGAGAGGTGCTGCAATGTTGCCATAATTGCGGATAAAGTTTAGGTAATATCCTATAAGTCCTTGAAATCCACAAAGTTTTTTAAGGTATTTTGGTAAGGGCCAATCTTGAATATCTTTGATTTTATGAGAATCTACTTTGACTCCTTCATGAGATACGATATGTCCCAAATATTTGACTTCTTAGATCCCAAAGGCACATTTGGATATTTTAACAAAGAGTTTTTCCTTTTTGCAATAGGTTAAGGACTTTGTCAACATGAACAAGGTGATCCTTCCAAGATTTTCTATAAATTAAGATATCATCAAAGAAAACTAGGACAACCTTATGAAGATATGGTCTAAATACATGGTTCATGAGGCTTTGAAAGGTTGATGGAGCATTAGTAAGACCTAAAGGCATGACTAGGAATTCATAATTATCTTCATGAGTACGAAAAGCAATTTTAGGGATATCCTCTTCCCTAACTTGAATTTGGTGAAAACTCGAGTGAAGGTCAAGTTTAGTGAAATAACTAGCACCATGTAATTCGTTTAATAAGTCATCAATAATAGGGATAGGAAACTTATCTTTTATAGTGATCTTGTTGAGAGGACAAAAATTGGGACACATGTACCATGAGGTATCCTTACGACATACCATAACTACTGGAGATAAATAAGAATTGATGCTAGGATGAATGATTCCATACTCCAACATTTCTTGGACCAACTTCTCTATTTTTGACTTTGAGGTTGTGGATAATGATAAGGACATACATTAGGAGGTAGAATTCCTGGAACAAGATGTATGACATGATCATGTGACCATTTAGGAGGTAGACCCCTTGGTTCACTAAAGACTTCTTCATAATTATCCACAATATCTTGAAGATCCTTTGGGAGAGTTGCAAAAATATCCAAGGATTGAACTTCGATGGAATTTATTTGAGCTATAAAACCATAACCACCTATCGTGGCTAATCCACAACGTACCCCAAAATTGGGGACCCACCTTTTTTGCATGTGTTCCAAGAAGACCGAAGTGGCCCATAGGCTAAAGATCAAGGAAAAAAGCAAAATATCACAAGGAGGAAAAGTGTCGCGATATCGCGACATGTTGCGTTGTCATGGCCAAAAATGAAAAAGTGTCGCGATATCGTGACATGTTGCTCCATCGCGGCCAAAAATGAAAAAGTGTCGTGATATCGCGACATGTTGCTCCATCGCGGCAAAAATGAAAAAGTGTCGCGATATCGTGACATGTTGCTCCATCGTGGCCAAAAATGAAAAAGTGTCACGATATCGTGACATGTTGCTCCATCGTGGCCAAAAATGAAAAAGTGTCGCGATATCGTGACATGTTGCTCCATCGTGGCAAAAATGAAAAAGTGTCGCGATATCGTGACATGTTGCTCCATCGCGACAAAAAATGAAAAAGTGTCGCGATATCGTGACATGTTGCTCCATCACGAAGAGAGAAAGAAAAAGTGTCATGATATCGCGACATGTTGCATTTTCGTGATTCAAAATGGGCAGACAAGCAGAGAAAGAAAAAGTGTCGCGATATCGCGACATGTTGCATTTTCGTGATTCAAAATGGGCAGACAAGCAGAGAAAGAAAAAGTGTCGCGATATCGCGACATGTTCCATTTTCGCGATTCAAAGCAACAAAGGAGAGCAAGGAGGCAAAAGTGTCGCGATATCGCGACATGTTCCATTTTCGCGATTCAAAGCAACAAAGGAGAGCAAGGAGGCAAAAGTGTCGCGATATCGTGACATGTTCCATTTTCGCCAAGGTAACGGACCTGCATAGTGACGTGGACATAAGGATAAAATCTAGTGAATAAGGCAAGCGTTACATAAGGAATTTTTAATGATTTGAAATCATTTAAGATGGTCGTTACACACGGAGGGAAATGGACGCAAAACCATGTGGAGAAATCGCAGCGAAGGGCCACAAAATGGAAAGCAAAGCACACGCATACAGGGAAGGTGAAACGAACAGCCATCGGCAAATGAAATGAACCGTCAGGGAAGGAAACAAGGTTTTCACAAGTTTAAATATGCCATTCAAAGAGGCCAGAAGGGGGTGGAAAACTGCTGCAAGTAGCGTTGCAGGTTTGAAGGCGATAAGGCCATTCTGGACCTAGTTGGGCTGTTTTTCTTTTGTAGACTGGTTTTTCTTCTTCATGGACATGGGTCAGAAATTGCGGCGAGCAGAGTTGCAGACTTGAAGGCGATTAGGCCATTCTGGACCTGTTTAAGTTGTTTTTCTTCCATGGACTGATTTGGGAAAACCAAAAATTCTGCCATTGTAAAATGACACATTTTTAATGCAGAAGTGTTCAGAAATTTGCATCTTGTGGGCAAGAAAGAAGGAGATTTTCTTTGCATGCTATGGATTTAATGTTTATTTTTTCATCTTTTCAGATTTCGAATTTATAGATAATGTTGATGCCATTTCTTTGGGTTACATTAGGCGAATATTTGAAATCTGAATTTTATTTCGTACCCTAGGAACCAGCACTTAGCTTATCCGGATTGTGCTTGTTTGCAGGTCCAATAGGTTAGGTTGCATGCACGGAGACCTCACATCTTCGGTTTTGTCGAAATAGGATAGCATCATACTGAACGCATTTTTATTTTCTGCTTTTTATATTTTTCCATAAGCTTTAACTTTCAAGGCATTAAAATAAACATCTAAAAAATATCAAAATCCAAAAAAAAACAATGAACAATCACTAAAGTTTCATGGTGAAATAAATCAACATTGCCCCTTGTTTACAGTTACTTGCAATCACTAAGGTGTTCCAAGCATTTAAATTGAATATCTTTATTTGAGATTACTAATACACATATGCAAATGCTAAATACAACGGAGACCTTGGAGAAGTTGTTTGTTTAACTTCTTTGCAAGAGGGGATTTGGAACCCAAATCCTAAAGGAGAGTGTACTTTCACAATCGGGTGAAAATACCACTCAACAGATTGGCGCTAGAAGGAGGGCCTTAATTGTTTTATTTCAGTGTGATTTAAATGCTATAGGGATTTAAATTTTGAATATTTCATGCCCTATTGATCATTATCTTTAGCCCTCTTTTAACAATACAACCTTGTAGTGTTAAAAGGAGGACATGAATTACTATGCATTGTTCTAACGCTTTTGATTGTTCATACAAGAATAAGGTCTCTTGAATAAGGTGTTTTGATTGTGCATTGTTTTAGAATATTGCTTTGTAATGGTTCATTCTTTCATTCACGACTAACAAATTGGTTTTGAAGTTATTTTTTTTTTTTTTTTTGAATTTCACTAATTATAGGATTTTCTTTGTGTCACAGGTTTTCGTTGAGGTATTGAGTGTTTTGTCAGGTTTTGTAGGGTAGTTTCATTTATAAGCTGGACCCACCGCATCGCATCACAACTAGATCCAAGACCACTGAGGAAACCATATTCCAAAGCCTCCCACTCACTCATAAGAATTCAAGGAGTAAAACCGAGCAAATTGTGGTCCCACCAGATATTCTTGTTACAGAAGATCCTTCTATTTCAGGCGCATCTAGCGGACTTGCATCGGTGGTGTCATTTGCCACTAGTGTACCAATTATCAGTACCATTTCCACGGTTCTTGTAGGGTTATCATCATCGATTTTGAATCAAATGGCCCAACCTCCACCACCTCCTTGGTACGGAGCCAATAACATTCCTTTGAATATTGCAGGGGATATTCACGAGATCCCTAAGAATATAGAGATATTTTTGCCCAAATACAAACCGGACGGCCCAAGGACCGTAGAAGAACATATTCAGGCCTATAGGGATGTTTTGATAAGATTGCAAGTTCAACATGAAGATGTGGCTTGTAGACTTTTCCCCATGAGCCTAGACCAAGTGGCTTACGAATGGTATATTTGCTTACCTACTCGGTTCCATTACGTCATGGACGCAAATGGAGGATGCTTTTGTCAACCAATTCAGGTCACCATTAGATCCCACCATCATCTATAATCAGTTCATTACATGCAAAAGAGGCCAGGGTGAGCCAATCCAAACTTTTAATCAGAGATTTTAGAAGTGCTATAATAGAGCAATTCGGCATTTTACCATTGATCCCACAGTAGCCTTGCAAATATATTTTGGGGCATTGGATCCTATGACGGCAATGTTTGCAAGGCGAAATCCTCAAGTTACCACACTGGCTCTAGCCTATAATGAAGCTATGACCATTGAACAACAAATGACACCACAAAATTATGGGTTTTCCCAGATGCCTATGGTAGGACAATATGGTCCTTATGGTCAAAATCCTATGATGAATCAGATCATGGCACCACAAATGTCAGGCATAAATGCTTTGCCTTATCAACAACCATATTCATCAACACCCGCTTACGCACCCATTCCAATTCAACCAATCACATCCATTCCTCCCATTCCTCCATTTCTACAAAATAGTCAACAGACTATGCAAGGAGCTAGTCTGGTTAATTCTCAGGCTATGGTTCCTTTCCCCAATCCAATTTTGATTCAAAGTGTGAATCCCTATGCAAATCAAGTGGCTCAAAATCCAACTCCAGTATTGAGTCAAGATCTCACCAATCACGCAAATCCTATTGGAACTAGCAATAACATAGCTCAACCAAAAGAGATTTATTCAGAGGTTGAAGAACTCAAAAGGATAGTTCACAAATTGAGTAATGATCTGGTTCAAAAATAGAAGTATGAATCCCATGCCTCTCACCCAAATCAAAATTTCAATAATAGAGGGAGACAGTGGAATACGAAGCCAAACAATGGGGGTGTGCCTTCCCCTATTGCTAATCAGATAGATACTTCTACAGGACCAGGTCACTCTGGTTCCATTCTTAATATTTTTGATTTTGCATGGGAAAAGGGGTGTAGAATGCATAATACAAAGGAGCATAATGAAAGGAATTGCCCCAAAATTGCTAGGTATACCCATTGCCTCCAAGCTCAAGTGGATGATTTGGAACTTGTACCAAATGAGGGTCCACCCCAACATCAACAAGGAGAGGACAACATTTTGGTGGTGGAAACTCTATATCATCAAGAAAGTGGGAATGGGGAAGAAGAGGATGAAATCTTGGAACAGGAAGTGCAAGCTTTTAGAGAATTTAGAAAGGGGAACCATGGATACCATTTGAGGAGTAAACTCAAAACTCCTAAAACATCTTCAACTCCACCAAGCAATTCTATTATTCCTCCCGATGATAAGGCTGATAATAATCCCCCTCCTCCTTCTGGAAGAGAAACGTCTAAGGACACGCAAAAAACATTGAAGCCTGAGAAGTCAACTTATGACATAGTGGAGGATTTAAGGAAGTCCAAGTCTAGCCTTTCATTTTTAGAGGCGGCTAGGTTGCCTGGCCAAAAGGAAGCATTGATAAAGGCTTTGGGCTCATCGAGTCAAATACAAGAAGGAAAAGAAGTAGAATCTCACATGGTTTTACGAAAGGAAAGACGGGATGTCCCTCCTTTTTTATTGACTATGAGGATTGCTGGCAAAAATTTGCACAATTTTTTGGTGGACATAGGCGCCACAAGTAACCTCATGCCTGCAGAAATTTGTCAAATGCTAGGCCTAGAGCCTATTTCTGCTAAATGCAGGGTTTTGCAACTGGACCGGTCTGAGGTAAATGTGGTAGGGACCCTCTACGATGTTAAGATCCAACTCAATTCTGAACCTAGGGTCCAACAGGTGGTTGATATTTTGGTTGTCAATATCCCAAGTAGATATGGAATGTTACTTGCTAGGGATTGGATGAAAAGTTTGAATGGTTATTTTGCCACTGATTGCTCGCACATGTGGCTACCCTGGAGAGGGATTGCTAATCAAATTAGAGTGGAAAATGAGCCAAGGCTTAAGGAAATCATCACAAAATTCAACAAGCCAAATGAAGTTCAATTTTTTGAACTTGAGTTAGGGGTCTATGCTTTTGATGTTGAAAGAGCTACCGAAGAACCTCAAAAAGAAGCAGTTTCCTATAGCTCTTCTGAAGAAGATAATCTTGTGTGGTTACTCAAGTTTGATGGATCTAAGTCAAAACAAGGGGCAGGAGCTAGAGTGGAACTCACTTGTCCGGGAAGTAAACCAATGTTTGCTGCCTATAGATTGCAATTTCCTTGCACTAACAACGTGGCAGAATATGAAGCTCTTATCTTTGGATTACATTTGGCTTTGAGCAAGAAGGTTAAGTGTTTGAAAGTATTGGGAGATTCGGAGTTGGTTGTCAAACAAGTTAAAGGACAATATACCTATCGTGACAAGAGATTGAGCCTTTATAGAAATAGGGTGAGGGACCTCATTGAGGAATTTGATGCTTTTAATATATCCCTTATTTCTAGGAAAAGAAATCGTATAGCTGATTCTCTGGCGGTCGTTGCAGGCATGTTAAATCCGGTTGACATAAAAAAATGCAAGAAGTTTTCCATTGAGTTGGTCCCTTGCCCATCGATACCTGATAACGTCAGAAACTTGCAAGTTTTTGAGAATGATAGACACATTTTTGAATTTGTCACCAATTCAGGTATTTTTGAGAACCAAATGATTGATGAAGATCAAAGGTGGCAAGAAGAAACAGAGGGAGAGAGCGAAGTTACTTTTCAATCCAACAAGATACCTAAGAACATCATTTCATTGGAGAAGGTGTTTGATATGGGATGTAAAACTAGAAAAGGAAAAAGGGTTCCACCTCCTAAAGATGCTTGTGACCTGATCAATATAGGGAGTGTGGATAATCCGTGTGAAGTATACATCGCAAAGGCATGTACGGCTGATGAGAGGGAGAATATAAAATGTGCACTAAAGGATTATAGGGATTGCATTGCTTGGAATTACAATGAGTTGAAAACGTATGATCAGAACGTTATTATGCACACCATCCCTCTAAAACCGGATTCCAAACCCTTCAGACAAAGACAACGACCTATTAACCCATTACTTGAGCCCCTGATTGAGAAAGAGGTCAAGCGGTTGTTGGATGCAAAGATAATATTTCCCATTAGGCACTCAACTTGGGTCGCTAATCTTGTTCCAGTAAGAAAGAAGAATGGGGAGATAAGGCTTTGCATAGATTTTAGAAATCTCAACAAAGCCTCATAGAAGGATAATTACCCACTACCATCAATTGATGAAATCTTGCAAGCGGTTAATGGGTCTGAAATGATGTCTTTTCTCGATGGGTATTCTGGATACAATCAGATTCTTATTCATCCCAATGATAGGATGAAGACGGCCTTCACAACCAAATGGGGAACCTTTGCCTATAGAAGAATGCCTTTCGGATTATTAAATGCAGGCGCAACATTTCAACGCGCCATGGATTATGCGTTCAAAGGGCTCATAGGTAAATGTATCATTGTGTATGTGGATGACATTCCTGTATTTTCAAAGGAAAGAAAAGATCATGTGAAAGATTTGAGGAAGGTTCTCCAAAGGTGTAAAGAGCACGAAATTTCTTTAAATCCAAGAAAATGCATCTTTGGAGTGACAGAAGGAAGATTGTTGGGCCATATCATTTCAAAAGAAGGTATCTCCATTGATCCGAAAAGGATAGAAGCTATCCAAAACTTGCCTCTCCCAGCTAGCAAAAAGGAACTGAGATCTTTCTTTGGGAAAATCAATTTCGTGAGGAAGTTTATTTCTGGATTCGTCGAGATAGCTAAACCACTGAATGAGATGCTCAAAAAGGATGTGAATGTCAGATGGGATGAAGAAAGTAGAGTTGCTTTCCAAAGCATCAAGGATGCTATTTCTAGAGCCCCTGTCCTTATAAGTCCAAATTATTCTAAGCCTTTCTTTATTTATGCTTTCGCATCTGAACACTCTTTTGCGAGTGTCTTGACTCAGAAAGGTGAAGATAACACAGAAAATCCCATAGATTTTCTAAGCACCCCTTTGAAGGATGCTCAATTGAGGTATTCCATCCTCGATAAGCAAATGTATGCACTTTTCAAAATAGTAAAAAAATTCAGACATTACATTGTGCATAGTAGGGTCTTTGCCATTGTGTCGGATCCTGCTGTTAAAACCATGTTTGTGCAAAACGAGCTAGGTGAGAGAAGAGGTAAATGGATTTCTACCATCCAAGAATTTGACCTTGAAATTCAACCCATGAAGTTGGTTCGTGGACAAGGACTTGTGAAAACAATTGCTGAGAACAATCCCCAGGTCACATGCCAATATTCAGATGGAGAGCGCGTTTCTAAAGATGGTTGGTATGTTGATATTGTGTATTTTCTATTAAATGGTAAGTGTCCATCGCATCTTAATTCTACCCAAAGAAGAGCCGTGAGACTTAAATCTGCTAATTATCATATTTGGTCTAGTGTTCTTTACAGGAAAAATCACGAGGGAATTTACTTACGATGCTTAAATCAAGAAGAAGCTACCAATGTTTTGCAAGAGTTTCATGGTAAATACGGAACCGGCCATGGTTCGGAAAATTCAACAGCACATCAAATCCTGAGAGCGGGATATTATTGGCCCCACATTTTTAAGGATACACATGCACACGTGCGATCTTGCCATATTTGTCAAATGGCTGCCAATAGAGAAAGGAATGCAGCTATGCCATTGCAACCTGTAGTTGAGATGAGACCATTTGCACAATGGGGATTAGACTTCATCGGGGTTATTAACCCAAATTCTTCAGATTCTCATAAATTCATACTCACAGCTACAGATTATTGCACTAGATGGACATAAGCAATTCCTACGAAGCATGCTACCACGGATGTGGTAATAAAATTCCTCGAAGATCATATCGTAACAAGGTTTGGAATGCCCGATTCTATTGTAAGTGATAATGGTAAGGCTTTTGTTTCCACTCAATTTGCAAATTGGGCATATGATAATAAGGTGAGTTTAAAGTTTTCGTCTAACTATTACCCTCAAGGCAACGGTTTGGCAGAATCTTCAAATAAAAATTTGTTAACCATCATTAAGAAGTTATTGGAAAAGAATCCTCGGGATTGGCACAACCAATTAAAATTTGCTCTTTGGGCAGATAGGACTAGAGAAAAAGAATCAATAGGGAATACACCTTATCATCTAGTTTATGGGCAAGATCCAATTTTTCCTGCAAACTTGAAGCTTCAAACCCTTCGTTTCACACAAGAATACCTTGGAACTGACAATCACATTGAGGCTAGATTAAGTCATCTAATGCACCTTGATGAAAAAAGAGAAGAAGCCATGCTCCACATGAACAAACATCAAGGTGTGGTCAAAATATGGTTTGATAAAAGAGCCAAAATTAAGTCTTTCAGGATCTCGGACTTGGTCTTATTGTGGGATAAAAAGCATGAGGAGAAAGGGGATCACAAAAAGTTTGATTGTCTTTGGTTAGGCCCTTATCAAATTTCTGAAATCTTAGGGGAGAATACTTTCAGACTAAGAACTTTGGATGGGAAATATTTGACGTTACCGGTTAACGGGCAAGTTCTAAAGCATTATTTTAGCCCTTAAATCGTGTGAAGTTTGTATCATATGGTACATTCATTTTTTTATTTTTTTGGTTTTGATGTTGGTTTTGCATTTCTGTTTTGGTTTCAAGTTGTAAAAAAAAAAATTAGCGTATATCCTTATGAATGTTGCCTAGGACTAGAAGAATATGAAATATCGGAATTGTATTGCAGAAAGCTCCACGAATATCACAAAGACATTAAAGAGTATCGTTTGGAATTTGTGATGCATGAAGTTGTCAGTTTTATAAATTATGGCAAAGTAGGTGATATGCTCCATCCGCATTTCAAAAGGAGCAATGCATTCATATCTCATGTACATTCCACATTGCATATACATTTCATCTCAGTTGCATCTTCATTTCATGTGCAATCATTGAAAAGGTGTCGAATCCTCTTAGGATTATTACATAACATATATTAAAAGGATCCTAAGGTTGGGAACTGATGCCCGAACTATCTTGAGCCAAGCACGTTCTACGCATATTAAAGAGAATCTTGAGCAAAATGGTCAAAACCATACTTGGAAGAAAAGGTGAGGCGAAAGGAGTATTTCGTGTCTGTCCTATTATGCAACATAATCCTTAAAATAGTGGTTTTCACCACTCCCATAGTGCTTAAAGCCTAAAATCAGAGTAGTAAGGATAGGGTTAAATCCTCATCGAACTTAGGTTGAGGATCCAACTCCCCAAAGCTCTGATTTGACCTTCATGGAGTAGTAAGGATAGGGTCTAATTCTCATCTCGCTTAGGTTGAGAATCCGATTCCCCAAAGCTCTGATTTGACCTTCATGGAGTAGTAAGGATAGGGTCTTATTCTCATCTCGCTTAGGTTGAGAATCCGATTCCCCAAAGCTTCCATTTTGCCCACTCAAGAACTTGAAATTCAAAAGAAAATATTTTTCATTTCTTTATTAATACTGGACTGGAAGGATCGTACTACATGTCCCTTGCAAGGATGGGTAGTCATCACCAAGGTCCAAGAAATCACAGTAAAGTCAAATCCTGGATTATGGGGTTAATCTCCACCGGGGCTATAGATGCATGGCTGGCAGTGGAGTATGCTCATGCATGGCAACATGTCTTGTTTAAAAGCAAGACCACTGATTGCTCAAACGGATAGGCTAGCCTGACAGTTTCATCCATAACAAGTTAAATCATTTTGTTCAAGATGAGGTAATGAACTCCAGATCAGAGTAGTAAGGATAGGGTTAAATTCCCATCTCGCTTAGGTTGGGAATCCGATTCCCCAAAGCTCTGATTTCACTTACACCTGCACATGGGTTCAAGATGGTAGTGACACATAACCAACTTTGGGATCTAGTAAATTAATTCAGTATACATATTTTTGGTCCTAAGAGGGTTTGACAGTTTTAATATGTTTGTTCATGATGCTAGAAGGTCTGAGCCTTTGCAAAGTAGGTTGTTACATCTCTAACATAGTTGTCATACGTCAAATCCTGCACAAATCATTCATAGCCTTGCATACGAATCATAAGTGAAGCTGACAATGGAAAGCTGAATGAATTTCAAACGATAGGGAATGAAGCACATTGCACACACCGAGCTGATGCTTAATAATTCTAATGTTTCATGTATTTCTCATCTAGTTTCATTCTTGGGATATTTGCTAACGTTTGTATTTGAGTCTATGTGTTTTCAGGTTGAGTTCTCACCGAAATGCTCAGGAGCATTTCCCAGCAGAGTCGCCATTTGTTGTGGCTGATCCACAACGTACCCCAAAATTGGGGACCCACCTTTTTTGCATGTGTTCCAAGAAGACCAAAGTGGCCCATAGGCTAAAGATCAAGGAAAAAAGCAAAATATCACAAGGAGGAAAAGTGTCGCGATATCGCGACATGTTGCGCCATCACGGCCAAAAATGAAAAAGTGTCGCGATATCGTGACATGTTGCTCCATCGCGGCCAAAAATGAAAAAGTGTCGCGATATCGTGACATGTTGCTCCATCATGGCCAAAATGAAAAAGTGTCGCGATATCACGACATGTTGCTCCATCGCGGCCAAAAATGAAAAAGTGTCGCGATATCGCGACATGTTGCTCCATCGCGGCCAAAAATGAAAAAGTGTCGCGATATCGCGACATGTTGCTCCATCACGGCAAAATGAAAAGTGTCACGATATCATGACATGTTGCTCCATCGCGACCAAAAATGAAAAAGTGTCATGATATCGTGACATGTTGCTCCATTGCAGTAGAGAAAAAAAAAGTGTCGCGATATCGCGACATGTTCCATTTTCGCCAAGGTAACGGACCTGCATAGTGACGTGGACATAAGGATAAATCCCAGTGAATAAGGCAAGAATTACATAAGGAATATTTAATGATTTGAAATCATTTAAGATGGTCGTTACGCACGGAGGGAAATGGACGCAAAACCATGTGGAGAAATCGCAGCGAAGGGCCACAAAATGGAAAGCAAAGCACATGCATACAAGGAAGGTGAAACGAACAGCCATCGGAAAATGAAACGAACCGTCAGGGAAGGAAACAAGGTTTTCACGAGTTTAAATATGCCATTCAAAGAGGCCAGAAGGGGGTGGAAAACTGTTGCAAGTAGCGTTGCAGGTTTGAAGGCGATAAGGCCATTCTGGACCTAGTTGGGCTATTTTTCTTTCGTAGACTGGTTTTTCTTCTTCATGGACATGGGTCGGAAATTATGGCGAGCAGAGTTGCAGACTTGAAGGCGATTAGGCCATTCTGGACCTGTTTAAGTTGTTTTTCTTCCATGGACTGATTCGGGAAAACCAAAAATTCTGCCATTGTAAAATGACACATTTTTAATGCAGAAGTGTTCAGAAATTTGCATCTTGTGGGCAAGAAAGAAGGAGATTTTCTTTGCATGCTATGGATTTAATGTTTATTTTTTCATCTTTTCAGATTTCGAATTTATAGATAATGTTGATGCCATTTCTTTGGGTTACATTAGGCGAATATTTGAAATCTGAATTTTATTTTGTACCCTAGGAACCAACACTTAGCTTATCCGGATTGTGCTTGTTTGCAGGTCCAATAGGTTAGGTTGCATGCACGGAGACCTCACATCTTCGGTTTTGTCGAAATAGGATAGCATCATACTGAACGCATTTTATTTTCAGTTTTTGCATTTCATTTTTTATTTTTTGCTTTTTATATTTTTCCAGAAGCTTTAACTTTCAAGGCATTAAAATAAACATCTAAAAAATATCAAAATCCAAAAAAAAACAATGAACAATCACTAAAGTTTCATGGTGAAATAAATCAACATTGCCCCTTGTTTACAGTTACTTGCAATCACTAAGGTGTTCCAAGCATTTAAATTGAATATCTTTATTTGAGATTACTAATACACATATGCAAATGCTAAATACAACGGAGACCTTGGAGAAGTCGTTTGTTTAACTTCTTTGCAAGAGGGGATTTGGAACCCAAATCCTAAAGGAGAGTGTATTTTCACAACTGGGTGAAAATACCACTCAACACCACCTTTCTTTAATAAATTCTCCATGTTAAGTGAACTTACAATCTTGGAAGGAGGATATTGAATTCCTTGAAGACAAATTATTTTACCATTCTCTGTCCACTTGATGTATAATTTTTGTAGATTAATTCTAACATCATCGAGTTGAGATAGCCATTGTATGCCCAAAATAACATCGGAGCTCCCTAGGTTCATAATAAAGAGAGTTCCCCACCAATTATAATTCCTCATTTGTATAGAAACTGGAGATGTGCAACCAATACATTAAGCATTACCTCCATTTACAATAAGTACTTGAAAATTATCTTGATTGGAAGTATTCATTTACAAATTCAAGGATTTGATGGTTTTAAGATCAATAAAATTATGTATACTACTTGAATCGATCAACACATTAACATGTTGGTGCTTAATAAATCCTTGTACTTTAATCAGATGATGAGCTTGAATACCCATAAGTGCATGAACTGAAAGGGTAAGAGTATTGTCTTCATGCATTAATTCATTTATGTTTGTTGTTTATTGTCCTAGATCTATGAGTGGCTCTGGTTGAGTTACATCTTCTTTGTCAATCAGTGATGCATTGTCATATTCCATGAGAAATTTTTGACATGCTATACAATATTGATCTCTTGGATGATGTGAACGACATTTATAGAAAAAAAATCCTATGGAGCGATTATTATTGCGATAAGGGCAATGAAAGTTAGAATCATGTCTATAAGGAACAACATCTTGTAGCTTATTTTTGGCTACTTGAGCTATACATGAGACATCATCAAGAGTATAAGGATCATGCATGTTGACTTATTTTCAAATTATATCCTTTAGACCATGATGAAAAGTGGATACCAAAATTGCTGAATTCAATTCAAGTGAATAGGTGAGAAGACTTGTGAACTCAACAACATAATCTTCTAATCAACCTATTTTCATAAGTTTCATGAGGTGAACCGCATAGGATTAGGAAGAACCCTTATAAAATATTTTAAGGAATAGTTACCTAAATTCAAACCACATAGGAGGGCAAATATGTTGACAAAGCTGCCAAAGAAACCATTGATAGGCTTGGGTACCTACTTTAGAAGTTGCGAACGTGACCCAAACTATTTATGGTATATGGTATAGATGAAAAATACCATCCATTTTGGCTATCCATCCCCTACGATCATATCCTTAAAAAGTAGGCATGTCAGTGTGAGGAACCTAAACATATTTAGACCATTCCAAAAATTTGAAAGCACCACCTACTGAAGGATCAAAATCAAGAGTAGGTTTTGGAGATTTAGATGTTTTATGAACATTTAAAGGTTATGGGTTGGGCACGTTTAGCAATCGATTTCTCAAGTCGTTGTAGTAAGGTAAACATATTAGTAATATTTGTTTGTTGATGTGAGAGACATTGAAACACATGGGAATCAACACTATTGGGAATTTGAGTGATGATGTTATAGGTGGGTGGAGGGTTATTGTGGCTTGGTGTAGGAGTGGAATTGTTAGGATTTGGAGAAGGATTAGAGTTATGAGATGAAGCCATGAAATTAAGTGATGACCAATGGTTTGGGTTAAACCTATTAATTTGAAAGGAGGAATTATGTTGCATATATTAGGCTTATTTTAAGCCTAAGATATTTGTTTGCATTGTATTCACATGAAGCATTTCGTGCTCATGTTTGGTTATGAATTGTTAGTTTTTAGGGTACACTAGATTTTATATTTAGACTTTTTGGTCTCTTACAGGTTGTTTTTTTGCATCATAGTTGGTTACAGGTTGTTGTTGCTTGCATAACAATTTGTTGTAGTTGGTCGTAACCCCTATAACATATTTTATTATGTTTTTATTCTATTTAAGCATTATGCATAATGAATTCTATAGCTTCATTTTGATTCCCACATCACTAGTATCAGAGCTACAGTAGGTTTAACTAGAAGGTGTGGCAATATTGTCAATTTGTTTTGCTATTTAGGTGTGTAGTTTTAGATTATTGCTGACTAGAGCACATGTTCCATGGATAGGTGGCATGTTGGATCTATTATAGGCCAACTAGTATTGCCTTGTTTGAAGCTCCAAGGGTGCAAGAGGTTTTCCAATATCCACTACACTGGTTACCCCTTATAAACCCCTTATAGGTTAGAAGAGGTTCCTTTGGCATCACCTTAAATTGGGTGCATCCATTAAAGAACCAATACATTACCATAATGAAATAATAACGATTTCCTTAAAGAGGTTTCAAGTTTGCAGTTGAATACTATGTCCTAGTTGGACTGTGAGATCATAGCCAATTTAATTTAAAAGGAGGACCCTTAGTTAGATGTTGCACAACAATATCTGGTCAAACTAATGTCATGAGGAAGAGTCTAATCAGCTATCTGGATACAACATTCTTCGCTAACTTGTGGCCAAAAGGAGAACCCCCAACCAACATGTGGCCTCACAAAACCATTGGCCATTTTTTTATTGTAAAATGAACCCTATCCAATTGAAGCTACATGAAACCCTCTAATCGAGAGGAGGAGCATTGGCTAATTGAAGCTATAAGACACCCTTGGGTGAGAGGAGGAGCTCTGTCTAAATGAGATCATAGAAAACCCCTGGTTGAGAGGAGGAGCTTCCATTGAATATTCAAGGCCACAAGGTACCTTGGTCATGAAAGGAGACCTTGACTAACCGCATGATTCCCTCAAATAAATCATTGCTCAATTTGTGAGTAAGGGTTTTTGCATGGTTTCTTATGGAGCTAATAAACCCCGACATCCTTCCTCCCATCAACTATTCCACCAACATTGTTGCAATTAATTCTTTATACAGACAACTTAGTTGGACGATTGGATTCTTAGCGATAAATATCACCCTATATCTTCCCTTCATGATGCAAATACAATACCTTATAGACTAGTGAAATCATGCAAAGGCCCTTCTAGTGGAGGAGTAGGTTATTTCAAAGAGTTTACTATCATTCCAAGCACATCCAAATGATGTCAAATATGGATGTTGCAAACATAGACCTTTGAAACCTATTTTCATTTAGCTTACATAGAAACAATGAAAGTTTCCCAATTAGATGACAACCTTTAAAACTAAATAGCACTCTTAGGTGCCACATGGCAAGTAATTACCTTTCCCTCAAAAAATAGATGTTATCATTCTTTAGATGTATGGTAGGCCTTGTGTGATGGTTCATCATTGTTTTAGGGAATTAATTATCCCACATATACCATGGGAGAGAATATCAAGTGTTTTCAAAGGGAGAAGGTGCTCCCTTTGAATCAACCACTAGTGGTGGTAATGGAGCCTTCCACATAGGTTACCTAGAGGTACTAGTTGGGGACATAGGCACTACTACCATGTGGTTGACTTTGGTAGATAGTTGACTTCTATACCATGTTTAACTTTGGTTATATAAAATTTTGTTGATTACTTAGGCATTATTGATCTTATGGGTGTTGTTGACCTTCTAGGTACTATTGATTTTGGTCCTCCAATTGGAATAATATTGTTAATGAAAAGAAACATGGAAAAGAAATACTCCAAAAATGGAAACTAGTTTCTAATTCACTAGATCACAGATGCACAAGTGAAGAACATACTCCTAGTGTTGCTAGCTTTTTGGTTCACCAGATCACATTACATTTAAGTGAAGAGCATAATACATACAAAAAAATATATTAAAAAATACAAAGAAGAAAAAATATGGATTAAAAACTTAAATAAAGAGATGATTTAGGAAAGGAATAAAAAACATAAGATTGAATTTTTATTCCAAAAAAGTAAGTAATACATCTACAAAATTTAGAATACGTTTTGACCTTCAGGTCTCATCAGTGGAGTGAGCTTCAAAGAGGTACAAACTCTCTTGATAAATACCAAACTCTAGGGGGAATTTGAAGAATAATGCATGTGGGATTAAAAAACCCAAGAATTGTTACAAATTGTGGGTTTATAGAAAAAGATGGTGAAAATAAGAGAAGTACCAATCTCAACTCCCCAAAAAAACCCACCCAAAAATAGAAGGAATGCATTAAAAATACAAAAATACAAGGTAGGAAATAGAGCCCCTCAAACAATTTTACCTTTACAAAGATAAGAGCGAAGAGGTTTTTGGTTCCTCCAACAAATGATGCCTCAAGCAATGTGCTTTATTTCTCTATCTTTTATCCATTTTTTAAATATTAGATAAATAATATTTGTGCTAATTTCTAGAATAAGTAGAAAATTGAAGCTAATTTCTAGAATATGGAAAAATAAAACCATGGGCATTTTAGTTTTCCTAAGATTGAATTGTCTATTCATGGATCCTTCCTTCTACCTTCTTCCAAGCTTGAATTTTGAATGGGAATTTTGAATAAGGAAGCTTTCCAAAAAGTTTATAAATACCTCCATTTTTTTGACTAAGAGGGAGACAACCTTTGGGAGAGCCTTGGAGACAAGCATGAAGAAGTTAGGGAGCATGAGGCGATTAGGAGATGGAGAAAAAAGCCTAAAGGAGAAATCAGGTCAGGGAACCTCCTTGGTTTTATTTTGAAGAGGAAATGAAATGAAGTATCAAATTTAATCCGTATTGATATTTTTCTTCTTTCTTTATTTAAAAGCACTTGTTCCATTTCATACTTAATTTTTTGTAATACAGATTTATTGTTGCACCATTACTAGTTGATTCTAACCCAATGAAAGAATGTGTTATAGACATTGAAAATCCTAGGAAAGAGTCCTACAATCAGCCTATGAGAGTTTTGAAATAGTATTTCCCTTAAGTATTGTTGTATTCTTTGTTAGGATGTTTTTGGAAGTCTTCATAGACAAATTTTATGATTAATCATTGAAATTTGATGACCAAATCGAAGCCTTGATCTAGACTTGTAAAGCCTCATCCTGAATATGCTATTATTATGCATATTCTTGCTATTAACAGACTTCACTGGGGATGATCTAGTTGTCTTGATAGACATCCCTTCTTGATTTTTTAAATCAAATAAAATTGATTATCTTTGGATTTTAAATGTATTTAAATTAAAAAATTTCCTCGATAGGGACATTTGTATACATATTTGAATGTGCTTGATACAAGAGTTTTGTTGTTTTTTTTATCCCTAAAACCAATGCCTGTAACTCCTACCAGCTATATGATGCCTTCAAACATTATTTGATTCTTTACCATAGAAGTTTAATATCCTTTTTTGAGGTTGAATTCATTTTTGAGCCACCTAAATGATGGGAGATAATCACTGATCAAATCACCCAAATGCCTATAATAGTCTTTCCTAATTTCAGAGGCCAAGTAAAAATTTTGTTGTCGTTGATGTTCATAAATTAAAAGCAGAGGCATAATTGTGGTATATCTCAAATTTGGTTACATTGTATAATGATACATTTATTTTGCGCTACTTAGAGAGACTATCATTTTTTCCAAATCAATGTAATATAAAGTTAGAAGCTCAGCTGTAGGATATTGATTTCAATTTTTTTACGAAACAAAGTCCCATCCAACACATTCATATTCACACTGAAATTGACCTTGGGAAATGTGATAGACCATCTCTTTGCATCTAGAGAGGTCCATAATTTCTATGTATCTCTGTCTATCCAGCTGAGCTATGTTAGATCGTGTTCAACATCACATAGATAAAGGTAGTGGGATGACCTTATGAGAAATTATCCCACATGGAACATGCATAATCTTAAAGTATGTTTATAGGGAGTGATACACCCTTAAATATTCGACTACCAATTGGTGGTCAGGAGTGGTCGATTGGGTGCTAGCTAGAGGAAAGCCTATTGAATGATATATTGAGATTCATGCTATTCTACTTGGCCTGAAGCATGTTGATTTTCATGGTTTGACCTTCAAGTATAAAAAAATATTGTTGGTTTTCATGGTTTGACCTTCAAGTTTAAAAAAAATCCAAAACCCTTTTTATGCATACCTTGTATCTGATTTTCATGGTTTGACCTTCAAGTTTAAAAAAATCTTGTTGGTTTTCATTGTTTGACATTCAGGTTTAAAAAAAATCCAAAAGTGGTTTGACCTTCAGGTTTAAAAAAAATCCAAAACCCTTTTTATGCATACCTTGTATCTCACATTTAGCTTGTAGGATTTATCCCATATTTCTTCTATGAGATTAAATGTGAGACATAAGTAGGGGGTACCTCCCTTAATTAGGATACCACATGATGGTGGTCACCCTAGTTGAGAAATCTAGCACACCCGTTAGAAGGTGCTAATGGAAGTTTGAGCGATCTGGACTCAGTTGACTATGGTTGAATTAGTTTAACTCGTGGATAATTGGTTTTATGTGGGTGTTGATTACGATTAGTGGATCTTAATATTACACCCTCCTTTTGATCATGTAAACCAAACCTTAATCTTTTATAGTTACTCGCTTGTAACCCTTTTACAAGTTTAAATCACTGATTCTGGATGTTTAAAGCATTGGTTTTCAGTGAAACCAAAGTAACATGCTATGATTTGGAGTAAAAATTGGAATTTAAATAAAATATTTGGAGTATAGATTGGAATTAATAAATTGATCTATATAGGTCAAGCTTATATCCTTGAGTTTGGAACTCTAATAACCTTGGTTTATGTGAAATCTAAGTAAACTAATAATCAAGGAATAAAATGAATTAGGATAGGCCTACATCTTTGATTGTGGAAGCTTTGGATTTATCAAAATCAAAGTAAGTTAGGAATTAAGGAATTAATTTGGAAATGAGTTCCTTTTTGGAGAAATAATGATGGAAGACTATGGTGTAATTTTTTAAAAACATTATAAAATAGATTTATGGAAAAACTTGTAAAAACTATGGTATAATCTTGGGTATAGATTATGATACAAATTGGATAATATTGTAAGAACTATAGTGTAATCTTGGGTAAATATTATGGTACAAATTGTGGCAATTTGTAAGATTAATAGTGTAATCTTGGATAGATACTATGGTAAAAATTGGAGAAATTTGTAAGAACTATAGTATAATCTTGGGTAAAAATTATGGTAATATGTAAGAACTATAGTGTAGCCTCTAGAAAATATTATAGTAAAAACTTTGCAAAAAAATTGTAGAAAAATTGGAATGCTATATTCAACAAAATATATTACTGGATTCATTGTTGGAATTATTGAGTTGTCATTGATGTCAAAGGGTGCATGGTATTCAAGGTAGAAATATTCTTCAAGGGTGTGAAGTTTACAAGGTTGGACAATATATCAATTGTGTCAAGAATGGACTATTCTGAATAGCAATCGTTGGACAATTTTTCAAGGTAAGGTATATCTCAAAGCAAAGGCAAATATTTTTCAAGAAAAGGATTATAATATTTAACTATCATATTTAAATATTATAAAGAGAATATTATAATAGGGACAAAGGTTTAAAAGTTGCTTGAACAAAAATAAGGATAAAGGTTTAAAAAGTTTCTTGGGACAAAAATGTTTAAATATTATAAGAGGGAGAAAGGTTTAAAAGTTTCTTGGAAAAAAAGAAGGATAAAGGTTTAAAAAGTTGCTTGGGACAAAAAGGATTAAATACCACACGAGAGGGACAAATTTTTAAAAAGATAAATATTTATAATATTTAAATTCTAAATTTAAATATTATAAACAAAAGAGTTTGAAAAATAAAAAGGCACCAAAAATTAAAAATAAATTAAGTTGACCCTTCAAAATGAAATCGAAGGAAATCGAAAGCACATATATACATGGCATTATTAAACTGGAGTGGAATGAAAAATCAAAAATGAAAATCCATCATCGTGAATGCGAATGCAAGGAAGAAAATGTAGAGGAGAAGACAATGAAAATCGAGGCAGAGATAGACAAAGAGAAATATCACTATGTGCGCCTGAGGTTTCATTCATTGAAATAACCCAACTAGTAGTGTGGCTTTATGTGGAGCACTGCTGGGCAGGAGGTCTCAGGGTCGAATCAGGGCGACGATATTTTTGATGAGGTTTTGCTATTGATAAAAGCACAAGGACAAGGATATATATTAGGCACCTCTCTTTTGGTCTTAGCTACCATGGCAACATAGCTGGTCAGAAAGTGCTTGGGAAAGCGTTGCATTTTGTGATATCAGGGGTTCGATTCTCAACTGTGCAAAGGTATTAAATTTTTTATTAAATTTGATTTTGAAGAAAAAATAAATGTCAAGGTGTTAGCATAAGAAAATGTGATTTTTGCAAATTAGAAAAGGGAGTTATAAGGTGTATGGTGGTCAAGTTTATTTGTATTTTTGCATGCTAGAAAAAGAATAAATAAGGTGTAATTGTGATTAATGTTATATTGAATTTGACATATTATAAAAAGGAGATATAATATTTTTGTTATTAAAAAATCTTTATTTTGAGAGTTTCAAAAAGGGAGATATAAGGTATTATTCTTTTTAAGTTTTATTATGCACATTTTTTTATAGGGGTTTTTAATGTGAATGATTTGATATCTATTCAAGAAAAATAGATATGCTAACCAATTTTAAAGTGGCAAAATAAAAGAAAAGTATTTTTTTCAAGATAGACACATGCAATAGAAGACTATCATCATTGAGGTAGATTTAGAGGAATGGTGATTTAATTCCTTTCTCAAGGGTGGTTTTGTTTGAGGAAAATATTTTTGATATCATATGGTTGGAGGTATAAGGATTGATTTGATGTGCATTAGTGTTGATTGAAATTGAGAATAAATGTGCAAATATTATAGGTCAAATTTGTGAGTAAACTTGTGCATTGGTCTTGATTGAAATTGGGAGTAAATGTGCAAAGGTTATAGGTCAGATTTATGAGTAAACTTGTGTATTGGTTTTGATTGATATTGGGAGTAAATATGCAAGGGTTATAAAATAGTTTTGAAAGCAAAAGTTGTGCATTGTTCATGATTAATTCTAGGAGTAGATCTAGAGGGAAGATATGAGCATTGTGATTGGCTTTGAAGTGCATAAGGAATTAAGCAAATATTCTTACACATATAGAAGTATTGTTTTATAAAGCAAGTCAAAGTGTCACATAAAGCAAGGATAATTTGAAAAGTTACAATTGAGAAGAAGAACACATTGGGTAATTGTTATTGCATATACTTATCTATATGTTCATGAAGATAAAATAATACTAGCTAGAATATGTTTGAATTGCTAGAGTAGAGGAAATCACATTGAGAAAGTTATGAGCATTTTTTGTATGCAAGATTTGAGAATTAATTGAGCATTGTTTGTATGAGTGGATGAGCATGATTTTGGAGCAAATTTGAGTAGGCCTTCTTATCAAGCTTGTGAGAATATTTGAGCAGATTTTGAGAGTATATTTGAGCAAGTTTTTGTGAGCAGATTTGGTTTTGGAGCAGATTTGAGTAGGCCTTTTCAGCAAGCTTGTGAGCATATTTGAGCAGAGTTGTGATCAGTGTTTGTGAGCAGGATTGAGTAGGTTTCATGAGAACATTTGAGCAAAGTTACGAGCAAGATTTGCAGTAGACCATAGAAGAGGATATTGGTTATCTCCTATGGATAGAGGTCCACAAACCAGAGCAAAGGAGATTGGTGTATCTTGTGGATAGATATCCATAAACCAAAGTAGAGGAGATTGGTTTCTCCTATGGATTGGGGTCCACAAAATTTGTAATAGGGAATTGATTCTTGAAAAAATTTCTTGGTGGATGTAGCCTGCATTGGGTGAACCACATTAAATCTATGTCTCATATGTGTGTGGTGATTTGTGCATTGTTTCATTATTTCAATTAATAATATTGGATGATATTACTTTGGAAATAAAAGTAAAAGTTTTATCTTATATTGTTCACCCCCACCTCTTAGTATAAGATTGTGTTCTGCAATTGGTATCAGAGCAGGTTCCTTTGTGGAAGCCTAATAATTTGAAGGAAGATATTACAGGAACACAAATAACACATCAGGAATATTTTTCATCAAATAGAGCTCCATTGTTTTATGGTACTAACTATGTTTTCTGGAGTGTGAGGATGAAGACTTATTTTATGGAACATGGATATGATATATGTCAATCCATTTAGAATGGGTTCACACCACCTACAAATCCTCCTACATATCCAAGTGGTAAGAAGCCATATGAAAATATTGCCAAGGCAATGAATGCAATTTTAAGTGGGTTATGTGAATTAGAGTTTGTTGAATTCATGCAATGTAATTTAGCAAAATAAATATGGGACAAGTTACGGAGAGCATATGAAGGAGGAAATATGGTTAAAATGGTAAAAATTCAAACCCATAGGAGAAATTTTTAAGACTTGAAGATGAAATATGAGGAAGATATTGATAGGTATCTACTTCATGTTGATGAGGTTGTTAACACCATTCGTGGACCTAGATAAAATATTGAAGACTCTAAGATTGTTCGAAAAATCTTAAGTTCACTTCCTATGAGTTTTGATGCAAAGGTTTCAATAATAGAAGATATGAAGGATCACAACACCTTAAGTATGTATGAGCTACATGGGATTCCCACAACCTATTATATGAGGATATAAAATATCAAACATCCAAATGAGATGAAACATTCAAAGCTTCAAATAAGGAAAAGGATAAAGTACCATAATCAAGTGATGAATCAAGCAGTGAAGAGGAGGCTAACTTTGGGAGAAAAAATAAGAAGTGTCCAAGAAAATACAAAAATATGTAGACATTGAAATGCTTTAATTGTGGTAACATTGGTCACTATGCAACCAATTGTCCACAAGATAAAAATAGTAGCAGTGAAGAGCAAATGAAATACAAGAAAAAGAAAGAAATAAAACTTTATCATGAAAAGAAAAATAGGCACAATCAAGGCAAGCATGAGAAGAAGATATTTCAAAGGCACAAGAAAATATTTTATGTTGAAGAAGCAAGCAGTGCTTCCAATGATAGTGATGAAAGTCTATCTGATAGTGAAAAAGAAAAAAATCTATTTTTGGCCATAGAAGAGAAAGAAGATTCTCCTGTTGTCAAAGACCAAGTATAAGAGAAAGAAGATTCACCTGTTGTCAAATACCAAGAAAAAAAAAAATCCCTTATTTCAGAATATGAAGAGGAAGCCACAATTGATATGGAAAAGGAACTTTTTATTGATCTTGAAGAGTTGAAAAGTGAGAATTTAATATTGAAGGCTCCAGTACAAGGGGATGATAAAACAAAGGCAAAGCTTCTACAAGATCTCACTAACTTTAAAGTTAAGGTTGAAGAGGTAAGGAACGTTGAAGAAGGTATGGCTGAACAATTAAAGGCAAAAGAGCTAGAATGTGAAAGACGAGAACATGAAGCTGGCATTCTAAGGAAGGGACTTGAAAAATTTAATAATAAGATTTATTAGTCTAGAACAAGCTCAAAATATTTGGATGATATTATCTAAACATAGAGATCTCCTTTTATGAAGACCAGACTTGGCTTTGAGGAAGGTCAAAGTAAAAAAAGAGGAGTCAAGCTCAATAGAAATAGAAGCATAAAAGAAGGTATATTAATAAGAATCTAAGACTTGTATTGATGAGTTGATAAGTGGAAACATCAATGAGGAAGAAAAAATGCACCATCAAGGAACATGGACCAACACAGGAAAAGCAAAGAAAGAATCATGCAACCATATCTTCCAAGACAAGATGAATACTTCTTCAAGGTTTATTTCTTCTCATGTAATCATTTTGGTCACAAAGCTATACATTAGAGGTTTCATGGTAAGAATGATTATGACTTCACCAAGAGAAAATTAATTCATTTACACCTTTCAAGGACTAAAACATCATGTGTTTCAATTGAAATAATTTTGGGCATAAAGCTAATTGGTGTAGAACAAGGTTTCCGGAACTTCCAAATACAAGAAAGAAAAAGGATTGTGAAAATGTTCAAAAGGTATGACTACAAAGGTGTGGAAAAAGAAAATTGAAAAGGAAAATGATGATTGTAAGTTGGAAGTAGTTTTACTCCCATATCAAAATTGATCACCTCAAGTAAAGGAGGTGGTGAGGGGGTTGTCTTAAGTGTCTTATTTTTAGCCCCAAGGAGCCCTTTGCCATTGATGTGAAAGGGGGAGAATTCAATGAGGGGGAGCAGCTTATCAGGGGGAGATGATTTGGAACCTAGTTGTAGTAGAAGAAATTTTTTGTAGGTTTGCCATAAATGATAAACGGGGGTATTATTGGAAATATTGAGTTGTTATTGATTTCAAAGGGTGCATGGTATTTAAGGCAGAAATATTCTTCAAGGGTGTGAAGTTTACAAGATTGGACAATATATAAATTGTGTCAAGAATGGACTATTGTGAATAGCAAACTATGGATAATTATTCAAGGTAAGGTATATCTCAAAGCAAAGGCAAATATTTTTCAATAAAAGGATTATAATATTTAAATATTATAAATATAATATTATAAGAGGGACAAAGGTTTAAAAGTTTCTTGGGACAAAAAGGTTTAAATATTACAAGAGGGATAAAGTTTTAAAAACATAAATATTAATATTTAAATTCTAAATTTAAATATTATAAACAAAATAATTTGAAAAATAAAAAGGTACCAAAAATTAAAAATAAATTAAGCTGACCCTTCAAAATGAAATCGAAAGAAATGGAAAGCACATATATACATGGCATTATTAAACCTTGGAGTGGAATTAAAAATTGAAATTGAAAATCCATCATCGTGCATGCGAATGGCAAGAAGAAAATGTGGAGAAGACAATGAAAATCGAGGCAGAGATAGACAAAGAGAAATATCAATGTGTGCGCCTGAGTTTTCGTTCACTGAAATAGCCCAACTAGAAGTGTGGCTTTACGTGGAGCACTATTGGGCAGTAGGTCATAGGATCGAATCAGGTCGACGATATTTTTGATGAGGTTTTGCTATTGATAAAAGCACAAGGACAAGGATATATATTAGGCACCTCTCTTTTGGACTTAGATATCGTGGCAACATAGTTGGTCACAAAGTGCTTGGGAAAGTGTTGCATTTCGTGATATCAATGGTTCGATTCTCAACTGTGCAAAGGTATTAAATTTTTTATTAAATTTAATTTTAAAGAAAAAATAAAGGTCAAGGTGTTAGCATAAGAAAATGTGACTTTTGCAAATTAGAAAAGAGAGTTATAAGGTGTATGGTGGTCAACTTTATTTGTATTTTTGCATGCTAT
The DNA here is from genome assembly GCA_028583015.1 of Wollemia nobilis. NCBI lineage: Eukaryota > Viridiplantae > Streptophyta > Pinopsida > Araucariales > Araucariaceae > Wollemia > Wollemia nobilis. The sequence continues at coordinate 3,306,187 of JAQPPZ010001050.1, forward strand.
AAAAAGAAGAAATAAGGTGTAATTGTGATTAATGTTATATTGAATTTGACATATTATAAAAAGGGGATATAAGATTTTTGTTATTAATAAATCTTTATTTTGAGAGTTTCAAAAAGGGAGATATAAGGTATTATTCTTTTTAAGTTTTATTATGCACATTTTTTTATAGGGGTTTTTAATGTGAATGATTTGATATCTATTCAATAAAAATAGATATGCTAACCAATTTTAAAGTGGTAAAATAAAATAAAAATATTTTTTTCAAGATAGACACATGCAATAGAAGACTATCATCATTAAGGTAGATTTAGAGGCATGGTGATTTAATTCCTTTCTCAAGGGTGATTTTGTTTGAGGAAAATATTTTTGATATCATATGGTTGGAGGTATAAGGATTGATTTGATGTGCATTAGTGTTGATTGAAATTGAGAATAAATGTGCAAATATTATAGGTCAAATTTGTGAGTAAACTTGTGCATTGGTCTTGATTGAAATTGGGATTAAATGTGCAAAGGTTATAGGTCATATTTATGAGTAAACTTGTGTATTGGTTTTGATTGATATTGGGAGTAAATATGCAAGGGTTATAGAATATATTTGAAAGCAAAAGTTGTGCATTGTTCATGATTAATTCTAGGAGTAGATCTAAAGGGGAGATTTGAGCATTGTGATTGGCTTTGAAGTGCATAAGGAAATAAGCAAATATTCTTACACATATAGAAGTATTGTTTTATAAAGCAATTCAAAGAGTCACATAAAGCAAGGATAGTTTGAAAAGTTACAATTGAGAAGAAGAACACATTGGGTAATTGTTATTGCACTAGAATATGTTTGAATTGCTAGAGTAGAGGAAATCACATTGAGAAAGTTATGAATATTTTTTGTATGCAAGATTTGAGAATTGATGAGAATTGTTTGTATGAGTGGATGAGCATGATTTTGGAGCAGATTTGAGTAGGCCTTCTTATCAAGCTTGTGAGAATATTTGAGAATATTTTAAGAGTATAATTGAGCAAGTTTCTGTGAGCATATTTGAGCAGGTTTTGGAGCAGATTTGAGTAGGCCTTTTGAGCAAGCTTGTGAGCATATTTGAGAATATCTATGACTAGGTTTGAGTAGTGTTTGTGAGCAATATTGAGTAGGTTTCATGAGAATATTTGAGCAAAGTTACGAGCATGATTTGGAGTAGACCATAGAATAGGATATTGGTATCTCCTATGGATAGAGGTCCACAAGCCAGAGCAAAGGAGGTTGGTGTATCTTGTGTATATATATCCACAAACCAAAGTAGAGGAGATTGGTTTCTCCTATGGATTGGGGTCCACAAAATTTGTAATAGGGAATTAATTCCTATGAAATTTATTGAATAAAAATTTCTCTGTGGATGTAGCCTGCATTGGGTGAACCACATTAAATCTATGTCTCATATTTGTGTGGTGATTTGTGCATTGTTTCATTATTTCAATTGATAATATTGGATGATATTACTTTGGAAAGAAAAGTAAAAGTTTTATCTTATATTGTTCACCCCCACCTCTCAGTATAATCTTGTGTTCTGCAATTGGTATTAGAGCAGGTTTCTTTGTGGAAGCCTAATAACTTGAAGGAAGATCTTATAGGAACACAAATAACACATCAAGAATGTTTTTCATCAAATAGAGCTCCATTGTTTTATTGGAATAACTATGTTTTCTGGAGTGTGAGGATGAAGACTTATTTTATGGAACATGGATATGATATATGTCAATCCATTTAGAATGGGTTCACACCACCTACAAATCCTCCTACATATCCAAGTGGTAAGAAGCCATATGAAAATATTGCCAAGGCAATGAATGCAATTTTAAGTGGGTTATGTGAATTAGAGTTTGTTGAATTCATGCAATGTACTTTAGCAAAAGAAATATGGGACAAGTTATAGAGAGCATATGAAGGAGGAAATATGGTTACAATGGTAAAAATTCAAACCCATAGGAGAAATTTTGAAGACTTGAATATGAAATATGAGGAAGATATTGCTAGGTATCTACTTCATGTTGATGAGGTTGTTAACACCATTCGTGGACTTGGAGAAAATATTGAAGTCTCTAAGATTGTTCGAAAAATCTTAAGTTCACTTCCTATGAGATTTGATGCAAAGGTTTCAATAATAGAAGAGATGAAGGATCTCAACACCTTAAGTATGTATGAGCTACATGGGATTCTCATAGCCTATTAGATGAGGATAAAAATTTTCAAACATCCAAATGAGATGAAACGTTCAAAGCTTCAAATAAGGCAAAGGATAAAGTACCAGAATCAAGTGATGAATCAAGCAGTGAAGAGGATGCTAACTTTGTGAGAAAAAATAAGAAGGGTCCAAGAAAATACAAAAATATGTAGACATTGAAATGCTTTAATTGTGGTAACATTGGTCACTATGCAACCAATTGTCCACAAGATAAAAATAGTAGCAGTGAAGAGGAAACAAAATACAAGAAAAAGAAAGAAATAAAACTTTATCATGAAAAGAAAAATAGGCATAATCAAGGCAAGCATAAGAAGAAGATATTTTATGTTGAAGAAGCAAGTAGTGCTTCCAATGATAGTGATGAAATTCTATCTGATAATGAAAAAGAAAAAGTTCTATTTTTGGCCATAGAAGAGAAAGAAGATGCTCCTATTGTCAAATACCAAGTATAAGAGAAAGAATATTCACCTATTGTCAAAGACCAAGAAAAAAAAATAAGATTCCCCTATTTCAGAATATGAAGAAGAAGCCACAACTGATATGGAAGAGGAACTTTTTATTGATCTTGAAGAGTTGAAAATTGAGAATTTAATATTGAAGGCTCGAGTACAAGGGGATGATAAAACAAAGGCAAAGCTTCTCCAATATCTCACTAACTTAAAAGTTAAGGTTGAAGAGGCAAGGAATGTTGACGAAGGTATGGATGAACAATTAAAGGTAAAAGATGTAGAATGTGAAAGACGAGAACATGAAGCTGACATTCTAAGGAATGGACTTGAAAAATTTAATAATAAGATATATTAGTTTAGAAAAACCTCAAAATATTTGGATGATATTATCAAAACATAGAGATCTCCATCTATGAAGACCAGACTTGGCTTTGAGGAAGGTCAAGAAGTAAAAAAAGAGGAATCAAGCTCAAAAGAAATAGAAGCATAAAAAAAGGTATTTTAATAATAATCTAAGACCTATATTGATGAGTTGATAAGTGGAAACATCAATGAGAAAGAAAAAATGCACCATCAAGGAATAGGGACCAACACAGAAAAAGCAAAGAAAGATTCATGCAACCATATCCTCCAAGACAAGATGAATACTTCTTCAAGGGTTATTGCTTCTCATGTAATCATTTTGGTCATAAAGCTATACATTAGAGGCTTCATGGTAAGAATTATTATGACTTCACCAAGAGAAACTTAATTCATTTACACCTTTCAAGGACTACAACATCATGTGTTTCAATTGAAATAATTTTGGGCATAAAGCTAAATGGTGTAGAACAAGGTTTTCGGAAATTCCAAATATAAGAAATAAAAAGGATTGTGAAAATGCTCAAAAGGGTATGACTACAAAGGTGTGGAAAAAGGAAATTGAAAAGGAAAATGATGATTGTAAGTTGGAAGTAGTTTTACTCCCATCTCAAAATTGATCACCTCAAGTAAAGGAGGTGGTGAGGGGGTTTTCCTAAGTGTCTTATTTTTAGCCCCAAGGAGCCCTTTGCCATTGATGCCAAAGGGGGAGAATTCAGTGAGGGGGAGCAGCTTATCAGGGGGAGATGATTTGGAATCCTGTTGCAGTAGAATAATTTTTTTTTAGGTTTGCCATCAATGATAAAGGGGGAGATTATTGGAAATATTGAGTTTTTATTGATTTAAAAGGGTGCATGGTATTTAAAGCATAAATATTCTTCAAGGGTGTGACAATATATAAATTGTGTCAAGAATGGACTATTGTGAATATAAAACGATGGATAATTATTCAAGGTAAGGTATATCTCAAAGCAAAGGCAAATATTTTTCAAGAAAAGGATTATAATATTTAAATATCATATTTAAATATTATAAATATAATATTATAAGAGGGAAAGGTTTAAAATCTACTTGGGAAAAAAAGGTTTGAATATTACAAGAGAGGGACAAGGTTTTAAAAACATAAATATTAATATTTAAATTCTAAATTTAAATATTGTAAACAAAGAGTTTGAAAAATAAAAAGGCACCAAAAATTAAAAATAAATTAAGCTGACCTTTCAAAATGAAATCGAAGGAAATGGAAAGCATATATATACATGGCATTATTAAACCTTGGAGTGGAATGAAAAATTGCAATTGAAAATCCATCATCGTGCATGCGAATGGTAGGAAGAAAATGTAGAGGAGAAGACAATGAAAATTGAGGCAAAGATAGACAAAGAGAAATATCACTGTGTGCGCCTAAGGTTTCGTTCACTAAAATAGCCCAACTAGAAGTGTGGATTTACGTGGAGCACTACTGGGCATGAGGTCACAGGGTTGAATCAGGACAACGATATATTAGGCACCTCTCTTTTGGACTTAGCTACCGTGGCAACATAGTTGGTCACAAAGTGCTTGGGAAAGTGTTGCATTTTGTGATATCAATGGTTCGATTCTCAACTGTGCAAGGGTATTAAATTTTTTATTAAATTTGATTTTGAAGAAAAAATAAAGGTCAAGGTGTTAGCATAAGAAAATGTGATTTTTGCAAATTAGAAAAGGGAGTTATAAGGTGTATGGTGGTCAACTTTATTTGTATTTTTGCATGCTATAAAAAGAAGAAATAAGGTGTAATTGTGATTAATGTTATATTGAATTTGACATATTATAAAAAGGGGATATAAGATTTTTGTTATTAATAAATCTTTATTTTGAGAGTTTCAAAAAGGGAGATATAAGGTATTATTCTTTTTAAGTTTTATTATGCACATTTTTTTATAGGGGTTTTTAATGTGAATGATTTGATATCTATTCAATAAAAATAGATATGCTAACCAATTTTAAAGTGGTAAAATAAAATAAAAGTATTTTTTTCAAGATAGACACATGCAATAGAAGACTATCATCATTAAGGTAGATTTAGAGGCATGGTGATTTAATTCCTTTCTCAAGGGTGGTTTTGTTTGAGGAAAATATTTTTGATATCATATGGTTGGAGGTATAAGGATTGATTTGATGTGCATTAGTGTTGATTGAAATTGAGAATAAATGTGCAAATATTATAGGTCAAATTTGTGAGTAAACTTGTGCATTGGTCTTGATTGAAATTGGGATTAAATGTGCAAAGGTTATAGGTCAGATTTATGAGAAAACTTGTGTATTGGTTTTGATTGATATTGGGAGTAAATATGCAAGGGTTATAGAATATATTTGAAAGAAAAAGTTGTGCATTGTTCATGATTAATTCTAGGAGTAGATCTAAAGGGAAGATTTGAGCATTGTGATTGGCTTTGAAGTGCATAAGGAAATAAGCAAATATTCTTACACATATAGAAGTATTGTTTTATAAAGCAAGTGAAAGTGTCACATAAAGCAAGGATAGTTTGAAAAGTTACAATTGAGAAGAAGAACACATTGGGTAATTGTTATTACATATACTTATCTATATGTTCATGAAGATAAAATAATACTAGCTAGAATATGTTTGAATTGCTAGAGTAGAGGAAATCACATTGAGAAATTTATGAGCATTTTTTGTATGCAATATTTGAGAATTGATGAGCATTGTTTGTATGAGTAGATGAGCATGATTTTGGAGCAAATTTGAGTAGGCCTTCTTATCAGGCTTGTGAGAATATTTGAGAAGATTTTGAGAGTATATTTGAGTAGGTTTTTGTGAGTATATTTGAGCAGGTTTTGGAGAAGATTTGAGTAGGCCTTTTGAGCAAGCTTGTGAGCATATTTGAGTAGAGCTGTGAGCAGGTTTGAGTAGTTTTTGTGAGCAGGATTGAGTAGGTTTCATGAGAATATTTGAGAAAAGTTGCGAGCAGGATTTGGAGTAGACCATAGAAGAGAATATTGGTATCTCCTATGGATAGAGGTCCATAAACTAGAGCAAAGGAGATTGGTGTATCTTGTGGATATATATCCACAAAACAAAGTAGATGGGATTGGTTTCTCCTATGGATTGGGGTCCACAAACTTTGTAATAGGGAATTGATTCCTATGAAATTTATTGAAGAAATTTCTAAGAAAAATTTCTCCATGGATGTAGCCCGCATTGGGTGAACCACATTAAATCTATGTCTCTTATGTGTGTGGTGATTTGTGCATTGTTTCATTATTTCAATTGATAATATTGGATGATATTACTTTGGAAAGAAAAGTAAAATTTTTATCTTATATTGTTCACCCACACCTTTCAGTATAAGCTTGTGTTCTGCAATTGGTATTAGAGAAGGTTCCTTTGTGGAAGCCTAATAACTTGAAGGAAGATCTTACAGGAACAGAAATGACACATCAGGAATATTTTTCATCAAATAGAGATCCATTGTTTTTTGAGACTAACTATGTTTTCTGTAGTGTGAGGATGAAGACTTATTTTATGGCACATGGATATGATATATGTCAATCCATTGAGAATGGGTTCACACCACCTACAAATCCTCCTACGGATCGAAGTGGTAAGAAGCCATATGAAAATATTGCCAAGGAAATGAATGAAATTTTAAGTGGGTTATGTGAATCAGAGTTTGTGAAATTCATGCAATGTACTTCAGCAAAAGAAATATGGGACAAGTTACAGAGAGCATATGAAGGAGGCAATATGGTTAAAATGGCAAAACTTCAAACCCATAGGAGAAATTTTGAATACTTTAAGATGAAATATGAGGAAGATATTGCTAGGTATCTAGTTCATGTTGATGAGGTTAAAACACCATTCGTGGACTTGGAGAAAATATTGAAGAATCTAAGGTTTTTCATAAAATCTTAAGTTCACTTCCTATGAGATTTGATGCAAAGGTTTCAATAATAGAAGAGATGAAGGATCTCAACACCTTAAGTATGGATGAGCTACATGGGATTCTAATAGCCTATTAGATGAGGATAAAAAAATTCAAACATCCAAATGAGATGAAATATTCAAAGCTTCAAAGAATGCAAAGGATAAAGTACTAGAATCAAGTGATGAATCAAGCGGTGAAGAGGAGGCTAACTTTGTGAGAAAAAATAAGAAGTGTCCAAGAAAATACAAAAATATGTAGACTGTGGAATGCTTTAGTTGTGGTAACATTGGTCACTATGCAACCAATTGTCCACAAGATAAAGATAGTAGCAGTGAAGAGGAAACAAAATACAAGAAAAAGAAAGAAAGAAAACATTTTCATGAAAATAAAAATAGGCACAATCAAGGCAAGCATGAGAAGAATATATTTCAAAGGCACAAGAAAATATTTTATGTTGAAGAAGCAAGCAGTGCTTCCAATGATAGTGATGAAAGTCTCTTTGATAGTGAAAAAGAAAAAAATCTATTTTTGGCCATAAAAGAGAAAGAAGATGCTCATGTTGTCAAAGACCAAGTATAAGAGAAAGAAGATTCACCTGTTGTCAAAGACGAAGAAAAAAAATAAGATTCCCCTATTTCATTATATGAAGAGGAAGCCACAATTGATATGGAAGAGGAACTTTTTATTGATCTTGAAGAGTTGAAAAATGAGAATTTAATATTGAAGGCTCGAGTACAAGGGGATGATAAAACAAACGCAAAGTTGTACAAGATATCAATAACTTAAAAGTTAAGGTTGAAGAGGCAAGGAATGTTGAAGAAGGTATGGGTGAACAATTAAAGGCAAAAGATCTAGAATGTGAAAGACGAGAACATAAAGCTGACATTCTAAGGAAGGGACTTGAAAAATTTAATAATAAGATATATTAGTTTATAAAAAGCTCAAAATATTTGGATGATATTATCAAAACATAGAGATCTCCATTTATGAAGACCAGACTTGGCTTTGAGGAAGTTAAAGAAGTAAAAAAAGAGGAGTTAAGCTCAAAAGAAATAGAAGCATAAAAGAAGGTATTTTAATAAGAATCTAAGACCTGTATTGATGAGTTGATAAGTGGAAACATCAATGAGGAAGAAAAAATGCACCATCAAGGAATAGGGACCAACACAGAAAAAGCAAAGAAAGATTCATGCAACCATATCCTCCAAGACAATATGAATACTTCTTCAAGGGTTATTGCTTCTCATGTAATCATTTTGGTCACAAAGATATACATTAGAGGCTTCATGGTAAGAATGATTATGACTTAACCAAGAGAAACTTAATTCATTTACACCTTTGAAGGACTAAAACATCATGTGTTTCAATTGAAATAATTTTGGGCATAAAGCTAATTGGTGTAGAACAAGGTTTTCGGAACTTCCAAATACAAGAAAGAAAAAGGATTGTGAAAATGTTCAAAAGGTATGACTACAAAGGTGTGGAAAAAGAAAATTGAAAAGGAAAATGATGATTGTAAGTTGGAAGTAGTTTTACTCCCATATCAAAATTGATCACCTCAAGTAAAGGAGGTGGTGAGGGGGTTGTCTTAAGTGTCTTATTTTTAGCCCCAAGGAGCCCTTTGCCATTGATGCCAAAGGGGGAGAATTCAGTGAGGGGGAGTATCTTATCAGGGGGGAGATGATTTGGAATCCAGTTGCAGTAGAAGAATTTTTTTGTAGGTTTGCCATAAATGATAAAGGGGGAGATTATTGGAAATATTGAGTTTTTATTGATTTCAAAGGGTGCATGGTATTTAAAGCAGAAATATTCTTCAAGGTTGTGAAGTTTACAAGGTTGGACAATATATAAATTGTGTCAAGAATGGACTATTGTGAATATAAAACGATGGATAATTATTCAAGGTAAGGTCTATATCAAAGCAAAGGCAAATATTTTTCAAGAAAAGGATTATAATATTTAAATATCATATTTAAATATTATAAATATAATATTATAAGAGGGACAGAGGTTTAAAATTTGCTTGGGAAAAAAAGGTTTAAATATTACAAGAGAGGGACAAAGTTTTAAAAACATAAATATTAATATTTAAATTCTAAATTTAAATATTATAAACAAAAGAGTTTGAAAAATAAAAAGGCACCAAAAACATAAAATAAATTAAGCTGACCTTTCAAAATGAAATCGAAGGAAATGGAAAGCACATATATACATGACATTATTAAACCTTGGGTTGGAATGAAAAATCAAAATTGAAAATCCATCATCGTGCATGCGAATGGCGGGAAGAAAATGTAGAGGAGAGACAATGAAAATCGAGGCAGAGATAGACAAAGAGAAATATCAATGTGTGCACCTAAGGTTTCATTCACTGAAATAGCCCAACTAGAAGTGTGGCTTTACATGGAGCTCTGCTGGGTAGGAGGTCACAGGGTCGAATCAAGTCGATGATATTTTTGATGAGGTTTTGCTATCGATAAAAGCACAAGGACAAGGATATATATTAGGCACCTCTATTTTGGTCTTAGCTACCGTGGCAGCATAGCTGGTCACAAAGTGCTTGGGAAAGCATTGCATTTCATGATATCAAGGGTTCGATTCTCAACTGTGCAAAGGTATTAAATTTTTTACTAAATTTTATTTTGAAGAAAAAATAAAGGTCAAGGTGTTAGCATAAGAAAATGTGATTTTTGCAAATTAGAAAAGGGAGTTATAAGGTGTATGGTGGTCAAGTTTATTTGTATTTTTGCATGCTAGAAAAAGAAGAAATATGGTGTAATTGTGATTAATGTTATATAGAATTTCACATATTATAAATAGGCGATATAAGATTTTTTTCAATAATAAATCTTTATTTTGAGAGTTTCAAAAAGGGAGATATAAGGTATTATTCTTTTTAAGTTTTATTATGCACATTTTTTTATAGGGGTTTTTAATGTGAATGATTTGATATCTATTCAAAATATATATGCTAACCAATTTTAAAGTAGTAAAATAAAAGAAAAATATTTTTTCAAGATAGACACATGCAATAGAAGACTATCATCATTGAGGTAGATTTAGAGGAATGGTGATTTAATTCCTTTCTCAAGGGTGGTTTTGTTTGAGGAAAATATTTTTGATATCATATGGTTGGAGGTATAAGGATTGATTTGATGTGCATTAGTGTTGATTGAAATTGAGAATAAATTTACAAATATTATAGGTCAAATTTGTGAGTAAACTTGTGCATTGGTCTTGATTGAAATTGGGAGTAAATGTGCAAAGGTTATAGGCCAGATTTATGAGTATACTTGTATATTGGTTTTGATTGATATTGGGAGTAAATATGCAAGGGTTATAGAATATATTTGAAAGCAAAAGTTGTGCATTGTTCATGATTAATTCTAGGAGTAGATCTAAAGGGGAGATTTGAGCATTGTGATTGGCTTTGAAGTGCATAAGGAAATAAACAAATATTCTTACACATATAGAAGAATTGTTTTATAAAGCAAGTCAAAGTGTCACATAAAGCAAGGATAGTTTGAAAAGTTACAATTGAGAAGAAGAACACATTGGGTAATTGTTATTGCATATACTTATCTATATGTTCATGAAGATAAAATAATACTAGCTAGAATATGTTTGAATTGCTAGAGTAGAGGAAATCACATTGAGAAAGTTATGAATATTTTTTGTATGCAAGATTTGAGAATTGATGAGAATTGTTTGTATGAGTGGATGAGCATGATTTTGGAGCAGATTTGAGTAGGCCTTCTTATCAAGCTTGTGAGAATATTTGAGAATATTTTAAGAGTATAATTGAGCAAGTTTCTGTGAGCAGATTTAAGCAGGTTTTGGAGCATATTTGAGTAGGCCTTTTGAGCAAGCTTGTGAGCATATTTGAGCATATCTATGACTAGGTTTGAGTAGTGTTTGTGAGCAATATTGAGTAGGTTTCATGAGAATATTTGAGCAAAGTTACGAGCATGATTTGGAGTAGACCATAGAATAGGATATTGGTATCTCCTATGGATAGAGGTCCACAAGCCAGAGCAAAGGAGGTTGGTGTATCTTGTGTATATATATCCACAAACCAAAGTAGAGGAGATTGGTTTCTCCTATGGATTTGGGTCCACAAAATTTGTAATAGGGAATTGATTCCTATGAAATTTATTGAAGAAATTTCTAAGAAAAATTTCTCCGTGGATGTAGCCTGCATTGGGTGAACCACATTAAATCTATATCTCATATGTGTGTGGTGATTTGTGCATTGTTTCATTATTTCAATTGATAATATTGGATGATATTACTTTGGAAAGAAAACTAAAAGTTTTATCTTATATTGTTCACCCCAACCTTTCAGTATAAGCTTGTGTTCTGCAATTGGTATCAGAGTAGGTTCCTTTGTGGAAGCCTAATAACTTGAAGGAAGAGCTTACAGGAACACAAATGACACATCAAGAATATTTTTAGATCCATTGTTTTATGAGACTAACTATGTTTTCTGGAGTGTTAGGATGAAGACTTATTTTATGGCACATGGATATGATATATGTCAATCCATTGAGAATGGGTTCACACCACCTACAAATCCTCCTACAGATCGATGTGGTAAGAAGCCATATGAAAATATTGCCAAGGCAATGAATGCAATTTCAAGTGGGTTATGTGAATCAGAGTTTGTGAAAGTCATGCAATGTACTTCAGCAAAATAAATATGGGACAAGTTATAGAGAGCATATGAAGGAGGCAATATGGTTAAAATGGTAAAACTTCAAACCCATAGGAGAAATTTTGAAGACTTGAAGATGAAATACAAGGAAGATATTGCTAGGTATCTACTTTGTGTTTATGAGGTTAAAACACCATTCATGGACTTGGAGAAAATATTGAAGACTCTAAGATTTTTCAGAAAATCTTTAGTTCACATCCTATGAGATTTGATGCAAAGGTTTCAATAATAGAAGAGATGAAGGATATCAACACGTTAAGTATGTATGAGCTACATGGGATTCTCACAACCTATTATATGAGGATAAAAAAGATCAAACATCCAAATGAGATGAAACATTCAAAGCTTCAAATAAGGCAAAGGATAAAGTACCATAATGAAGTGATGAATCAAGCAGTGAAGAGGAGGCTAACATTGTGAGAAAAAATAATAAGGGTCCAAGAAAATACAAAAATATGTAGACTGTGGAATGCTTTAGTTGTGGTAACATTGGTCACTATGCAACTAATTATCCACAAGATAAAAATAGTAGCAGTAAAGAGGAAATGAAATACAAGAAAAAGAAAGAAAGAAAACATTATAATGAAAAGAAAAATAGGCACAATAAAGGCAACCATGAGAAGAAGATATTTCAAAGGAACGAGAAAATATTTTATGTTGAAGAAGCAAGTAGTGCTTCCAATGATAGTTATTAAAATCTATTTGATAGTGAAAAAGAAAAAATTCTATTTTTGACCATAGAAGAGAAAGAAGATCCTCCTATTGTCAAAGATCAATTATAAGAGAAGGAAGATTCACCTGTTGTCAAAGACCAAGAAAAAAAAAATAAGATTCCCCTATTTTAGAATATGAAGAGGAAGCCACAATTGATATGGAAGAGGAAATTTTTTTTGATATTGAAGAGTTGAAAAGTGAAAATTTAATATTGAAGGCTCAAGTACAAGGGGATGATAAAATAAAGGCAAAGCTTCTACAAGATCTCACTAACTTAAAGGAACGTTGAAGAAGGTATGGTTGAACAATTAAAGGCAAAATATCTAGAATGTGAAAGACGAGAACATGAAGCTGACATTATAAGGAAGGGACTTGAAAAATTTAATAATAAGATATATTAGTTTAGAAAAACCTCAAAATATTTGGATGATATTATCAAAACATAGAGATCTCCATTTATGAAGACCAGACTTGGCTTTGAGGAAGGTCAAATATTAAAAAAAGAGGAGTCAAGCTCAAAAGAAATAGAAGCATAAAAGAAGGTATTTTAATAAGAATCTAAGACCTGTATTGATGAGTTGATAAGTGGAAACATCAATGAGGAATAAAAAATGCACCATCAAGGAACAGAGACCAACATAGAAAAAGCAAAGAAAGAATCATGCAACCATATCCTCCAAGACAAGATGAATACTTCTTCAAGGGTTATTGCTTCTCATGTAATCATTTTGGTCACAAAGCTATACATTATAGGCTTCATGGTAAAAATGATTATGACTTCACCAAGAGAAACTTAATTCATTTACACCTTTGAAGGACTACAACATCATGTGTTTCAATTGAAATAATTTTGGGCATAAAGCTAAATGATGTAGAACAAGGTTTTTGGAACTTCCAAATACAATAAAGAAAAAGGATTGTGAAAATGTTCAAAAGGGTATGACTACAAAGATGTGGAAAAAGAAAATTGAAAAGGAAAATGATGATTGTAAGTTGGAATTAGTTTTACTCCCATCTCAAAATTGATCACCTAAAGTAAAGGAGGTGGTGAGGGGGTTGTCCTAAGTGTCTTATTTTTAGCCCCAAGGAGCCCTTTGCCATTGATGCCAAAGGGGGACAATTCAGTGAGGGGAAGCAGCTTATCAGGGGGAGATGATTTGGAATCCAGTTGCAGTAGAAGAATTTTTTTGTAGGTTTGCCATCAATGATAAAGGGGGAGATTATTGGAAATATTGAGTTGTTATTGATTTCAAAGGGTGCATGGTATTTAAGGCAGAAATATTCTTCAAGGGTGTGAAGTTTACAAGGTTGGACAATATATAAATTGTGTCAAGAATGGACTATTGTGAATAGCAAATGATGGATAATTATTCAAGGTAAGGTATATCTCAAAGCAAAGGCAAATATTTTTCAAGAAAAGGATTATAATATTTAAATATCATATTTAAATATTATAAATATAATATTATAATAGGGACAAAGCTTTAAAAGTTGCTTGGGACAAAAAGGTTTAAATATTACAAGAGAGGGATAAAGTTTAAAAACATAAACATTAATATTTATATTCTAAATTTAAATATTATAAACAAAAGAGTTTGAAAAATAAAAGGCACCAAAAATAAAAAATAAATTAAACTGACCTTTCAAAATGAAATCGAAGGAAATGGAAAGCACATATATACATGGCATTATTAAACCTTGGAGTGGAATGAAAAATCGAAATTGAAAATCCATCATCGTCCATATGAATGACAGGAAGAAAATGTAGAGGAGAAGACAATGAAAATCGAGGCAGAGATAGACAAAGAAAAATATCAATGTGTGTGCCTGAGGTTTCCTTCACTGAAATAGACCAACTATAAGTGTGGCTTTATGTGGAGTACTGCTGGGCAGGAGGTCACAGGGTCGAATCAGGTTGATGATATTTTTGATGAGGTTTTGCTATTGATAAAAGCATAAGGACAAGGATATATATTAGGCACCTCTCTTTTGGTCTTAGCTACCGTGGCAGCATAGCTGGTCACAAAGTGCTTGGGAAAGCATTGCATTTCATGATATCAGGGGTTCGATTTTCAACTATGCAAAGGTATTAATTTTTTTTTTTAATTTGATTTTGAAGAAAAATAAAGATCAAGGTGTTAGCATAAGAAAATGTGATTTTTGAAAATTAGAAAAGAGAGTTAGAAGGTGTATTTTGGTCAAGTTTATTTGCATTTTTACATGCTAGAAAAAGAAGAAATAAGGTGTAATCGTGATTAATGTTATATATAATTTGACATTTTACAAAAAGGGGATATAAGATTTTTGTTATTAATAAATCTTTATTTTGAGAGTTTCAAAAAGGGAGATATAAGGTATTATTCTTTTTAAGTTTTATTATGTATATTTTATGATAGGGGTTTTTAATGTGAATGATTTGATATCTATTCAAGAAAAATAGATATGCTAACCAATTTTAAAGTGGTAAAATAAAAGAATTTTTTTTTCAAGATAGACACATGCAAAATAAGACTATCATCATTGAGGTAGATTTAGAGGTATGGTGATTTAATTCCTTTCTCAAGGGTGGTTTTGTTTGAGGAAAATATTTTTGATATCATATGGTTGGAGGTATAAGGATTGATTTGATGTGCATTAGTGTTGATTGAAATTGAGAATAAATGTGCAAATATTATAGGTCAAATTTGTGAGTAAACTTGTGCATTGGTCTTGATTGAAATTGGGAGTAAATGTGCAAAGGTTATAGGTCATATTTATGAGTATACTTGTGTATTGGTTTTGATTGATATTGGGAGTAAATATGCAAGGGTTATAGAATAGATTTGAAAGCAAAAGTTGTGCATTGTTCATGATTAATTATGGGAGTAGATCTAGAGGGAAGATTTGAGCATTGTGATTGGCTTTGAAGTGAATAAGGAAATAAGCAAATATTCTTACACATATAGAAGTATTTTTTTATAAAGCAAGTGAAAGTGTCACATAAAGCAAGGATAGTTTGAAAAGTTACAATTGAGAAGAAGAACACATTGGGTAATTGTTATTGCATATACTTATCTATATGTTCATGAATATAAAATAATACTAGGTAGAATATGTTTGAATTGCTAGAGTAGAGGAAATCACATTGATAAAGTTATGAGCATTTTTTGTATGCAAGATTTGAGAATTGATGAGCATTGTTTGTATGAGTGGATGAGCATGATTTTGGATCAGATTTGAGTAGGCCTTCTTATCAGGCTTGTGAGAATATTTGAGAAGATTTTGAGAATATATTTGAGAAGGTTTTTGTGAGCAGATTTGAATAGGTTTTGGAGCATATTTGAGTAGGCCTTTTGAGCAAGCTTGTGAGCATATTTGAGCAGAGCTGTGATTGGGTTTGAGTAGTGTTTGTGAGAAGGATTGAGTAGGTTTCATGAGAATATTTGAGCAAATTTGCGAGCAGGATTTGGAGTAGACCATAGAAGAGAATATTGGTATCTCCTATGGATAGAGGTCCACAAACCAGAGCAAAGGAGATTGTTGTATCTTGTGGATATATATCGACAAACCAAAGTATATGGTATTGGTTTCTCCTATGGATTGGGGTCCACAAACTTTGTAATAGGGAATTGATTCCTATGAAGAAATTTCTAAGAAAAATTTCTCCATGGATGTAGCCTCGCATTGGGTGAACCACATTAAATCTATGTCTCTTATGTGTGTGGTGATTTGTGCATTGTTTAATTATTTCAATTGATAATATTGGATGATATTACTTTGGAAAGAAAAGTAAAAGTTTTATCTTATACTTTTCACCCCCACATTTCAATATAAGCTTGTGTTCTGCAATTGGCATCAGAGCAGGTTCCTTTGTGAAAGCCTAATAACTTGAAGGAAGATATTATAGGAACACAAATGACACATCAAGAATATTTTTCATCAAATGGAGATCCATTGTTTTATGAGACTAACTATGTTTTCTGGAGTGTGAGGATGAAGACTTATTTTATGGCACATGGAGATGATATATTTCAATCCTTTTAGAATGGGTTCACACCACCTACAAATCCTCCTACAGATCCAAGTGGTAAGAAGCCATATGAAAATATTTCCAAGGCAATGAATGCTATTTTAAGTGGGTTATGTGAATCAGAGTTTGTGAAAATAATGCAATGTACTTCAACAAAAGAAATATGGGAAAGTTACAGAAAGCATATGAAGGAGGCAATATGGTTAAAATGGTAAAACTTCAAACCCATAGGAGAAATTTTGAAGACTTGAAGATGAAATATGAGGAAGATATTGCTAGGTATCTAGTTTGTATTGATGAGGTTAAAACACCATTCGTGGACTTGGAGAAAATATTGAAGACTCTAAGATTTTTCAGAAAATCTTAAGTTCACTTCTTGTGAGATTTGATGCAAAGGATTCAATAATAGAAGAGATGAAGGATCTCAACACCTTAATTATGGATGAGCTACATGGGATTCTCATAGCCTATTATATGAGGATAAAAAATATCAAACATCCAAATGAGATGAAACATTCAAAGCTTCAAAGAAGGCAAAGGATAAAGTACCATAATTAAGTGATGAATCAAGCAGTGAAGAGGAAGCTAACATTGTGAGAAAAAATAAGAAGGGTCCAAGAAAATACAAAAATATGTAGACTGTGGAATGCTTTAGTTGTGGTAACATTGGTCACTATGCAACTAATTGTCCACAAGATAAAAATAGTAGTAGTGAAGAGGAAATGAAATACAATAAAAAGAAAGAAATAAAACATTATCATGAAAAGAAAAATAGGCACAATCAAGGCAAGCATGAGAAGAAGATATTTCAAAGGCACAAGAAAATATTTTATGTTGAAGAAGTAGTGCTTCCAATGATAGTGATGAAAGTCTATCTGATAGTGAAAAAGAAAAATTTCTATTTTTGGCCATAGAAGAGAAATAAGATGCTCCTATTGTCAAAGACCAAGTATAAGAGAAATAAGATTCAGCTGTTTTCAAAGACCAAGAAAAAAAAATAAGATTCCCCTATTTCAGAATATGAAGAGAAAGCCACAATTGATATGGAAGAGGAACTTTTTATTGATCTTGAAGAGTTGAAAAGTGAAAATTTAATATTGAAGGCTCAAGTACAAGGGGATGATAAAACAAAGGCAAAGCTTCTACAAGATCTAACTAACTTAAAATTTAAGGTTGAAGAGGCAAGGAACGTTGAAGAAGGTATGGGTGAACAATTAAAGGCAAAAAATTTAGAATGTGAAAGACGAGAACATGAAGCTGACATTCTAAGGAAGGGACTTGAAAAATTTAATAATAAGATATATTAGTTTATAAAAATCTCAAAATATTTGGATGATATTATCAAAACATAGAGATCTCCATTTATGAAGACTAGACTTGGCTTCGAGGAAGGTCAAGAAGTAAAAAAAGAGGAGTCAAGCTCAAAAGAAATAGAAGCATAAAATAAGGTATTTTAATAAGAATCTAAGACCTGTATTGATGAGTTGATAAGTGGAAACATCAATGAGGAAGAAAAAATGCACCATCAAGGAACAGGGACCAACATAGAAAAAGCAAAGAAAGAATCATGCAACCATATCCTCCAAGACAAGATGAATACTTCTTCAAGGGTTATTGCTTCTCATGTAATCATTTTGGTCACAAAGCTATACATTACAGGGCTTCATGGTAAGAATGATTATGACTTCACCAAGAGAAACTTAATTCATTTACACCTTTGAAGGACTACAACATCATGTGTTTCAATTGAAATAATTTTGGGCATAAAGCTAAATGGTGTAGAACAAGGTTTTTGGAACTTCCAAATACAATAAATAAAAAGGATTGTGAAAATGTTCAAAATGGTATGACTACAAAGGTGTGAAAAAAGAAAATTGAAAAAGAAAATGATGATTGTAAGTTGGAATTAGTTTTACTCCCATCTCAAAATTGATCACCTCAAGTAAAGGAGGTGGTGAGGGGGTTGTCCTAAGTGTCCTATTTTTAGCCCCAAGGAGCCTTTTACCGTTGATGCCAAAGGGGGAGAATTCAGTGAGGGGGAGCAGCTTATCAGGGGGAGATGATTTGGAATCCAGTTGCAGTAAAAGAAATTTTTTGTAGGTTTGCCATCAATGATAAAGGGGGAGATTATTGGAAATATTGAGTTGTCATTGATGTCAAAGGGTGCATGGTATTCAAGGCAGAAATATTCTTCAAGGGTGTGAAGTTTACAAGGTTGGACAATATATCAATTGTGTCAAGAATGGACTATTGTGAATAGCAAACAATGGACAATTATTCAAGGTAAGGTATATCTCAAAGCAAAGGCAAATATTTTTCAAGCAAAGGATTATAATATTTAAATATCATAAAGAGAAGAGAAAAAAAAAATTTAAATATTATAAGAGGGAAAAGGTAAAATATTATAAGAGGGACAAAGGTTTAAAAGTTTCTTGGGACAAAAAGGTTTAAATATCACAAGAGAGGGACAAAGTTTTAAAAATATAAATATTTATAATATTTAAATTCTAAATTTAAATATTATAAACAAAAGAGTTTGAAAAATAAAAAGGTGCCAAAAATTGAAAATAAATTAAGTCGACATTTCAAAATGAAATCGAAGGAAATGGAAAGCATATATATACATGGCATTATTAAACCTTGGAGTGGAATGAAAAATCAAAATTGAAAATCCATCATCGTGCATGTGAACGACAGGAAGAAAACACAGAGGAGAAGACAACGAAAATTGAGGCAGAGATAGACAAAGAGAAATATCACTGTGTGCGCCTGAGGTTTCATTCATTGGGATAGCCCAGCTAGCAATGTGGCTTTGCATGGAGCGCTGTTGGGTAGGAGGTCATGGGGTCGAATCAGGTCGACACTATTTTTGATGAGGTTTTATTATTGATAAAAGCACAAGGACACAAATATATATCGGGTGCCTCCATTTTGGTCTTAGCTACTGTGGTAGCATAGCTGGTCACAAAGCGCTTGGGAAAGCACTGCATTTCATGAGGTCAGGGGTTCAATTCTCAATTGTGCAAAGGTATTAAATTTTTTATTAAATTTTATTTTGAAGGAAAAATAAAGGTCAAGGTGTTAGCATAAGAAATTGTGATTTTTGCAAATTAGAAAAGGGAGTTATAAGGTGTATGGTGGTCAAGTTTATTTGTATTTTTGCATGTTAGAAAAAGGAGAAATAAGGTGTAATTGTGATTAATGTTATATTGTATTTGGCATATTATAAAAAGGGGATATAAGGTTTTTGTTATTAATAAAGTTTATTTTGAGAGTTTCAAAAAGGGAGATATAAGGTATTATTATTTTTAAGCTTTATTATGCACATTTTTTGATAAGGGTTTTTAATGTGAATGATTTGATATCTATTCAAGAAAAAGATATTTGCTAACCAATTTTGAAGTGGCAAAAGAAAAGAAAATTATTTTTGTCAAGATAGGCACATGCAAAAGAAGACTATCATCATTGAGGCAGATTTAGAGGTATGGTGATTTAATTCCTTTCTCAAGGGTGGTTTTATTTGAGGAAAATATTTTTGATGTCATATGGTTGGAGGTATAAGGATTGATTTGATGTGCATTAGTGTTGATTGAAATTGGGAATAAATGTGCAAATATTATAGGTCAAATTTGTGAGTAAACTTGTGCATTGGTCTTGATTGAAATTGGGAGTAAATGTGCAAAGGTTATAGGTCATATTTGTGAGTAAACTTGTGCATTGGTTTTGATTGATATTGGGAGTAAATATGCAAGGGTTATAGAATAGATTTGAAAGCAAAAGTTGTGCATTGTTCATGATTAATTTTGGGAGTAGATCTAGAGGGCAGATTTGAGCATTGTGATTGGCTTTGAAGTGCATAAGGAAATAAGAAAATAGTCTTACACATATAGAAGGATTGTTTTAAAGCAAGTCAAAGTGTCACATAGTGCAAGGATAGTTTGAAAATATTCAATTGAGAAGAAGAACATATTGGGTAATTGTTATTGCATATCATTCTCTATATGTTCATGAAGATAAAATAATACTAGGTAGAATATGTCTGAATTGCTAGAGTAGAGGAAAGCACATTGAGAAAGTTATGAGCATTATTTATATGCAATATTTGAGAATTAATGAGAATTTTTTGTATGAGTGGATGAGCATGATTTTGGAGTAGATTTGAGTAGGTCTTATTTGCAGGATTGTGAGTAGATCTGAGCAGATTTGAGGAGGTTTTGTAGCATATTTGAGTAGGTATTTTGATCAATATTGTGAGCATATTTTAGTAGAGTTGTGAGTAGGTTTGAGCAATGTTTATGAGCAGGATTGAGTAGGTTTTGTGATAATATTTGAGCAAAGTTATGAGTAGGCTTTGGAGTAGACCAGAGTAGAGGAGATTGGTGTCTCTTATGGATAGAGGTCCATGAACCAGAGTAGAGGGGATTGGTGTCTCCTATGGATAGAGGTCCAAAAACTAGAGTAGAGGGGATTGGTGTCTCCTATGGATTGGGGTCCACAAACATTGTAATAGGGAATTGATTCCCATGAAATTTGTTGAAGAAATTTATAAGAAAAATTTCTCTATGGATGTAGCCCACATTGGGTGAACCACATTAAATCTATGTCTCTTATGTGTGTGGTGATTTGTGCATTATTTCATTATTAAAATTGATAATATTGGATGATATTTATTTGGAAAGAAAAGTAAAAGTTTTATCTTATACTATTCACCCCCTCCTCTTAGTATAAGCTTGTGTTCTTCAATTGGTATCAGAGCAGGTTCCTTCGTGAGAGCCTAAAAACTTGAAGGAAGATCTTACAGGAACACAAATGGCACATCAGGAAGGGTTTTCATCAAATAGAGCTCCATTGTTTTATGGGACTAACTATGCTTTCTGGAGTGTGAGGATGAAGACTTATTTGATGGCACATGGATATGATATATGGTAATCCATTGAGAATGGGTTCACACCACCTACAACTCCTCCTACAGATGCAAGTGGTAAGAAACCATATGAAAATAATGCCAAGGCAATGAATGTAATTTTAAGTGGGTTATGTGAATCAGATTTTATGAAATTCATGCAATGCACTTCAGAAAAAGAAATATGGGACAAGTTATAGAGAACATATGAAGGAGATGATAAGGTTAAAATGGTAAAACTTCAAACCCACAAGAGGAAGTTTGAAGACTTGAAGATGAAATATGAGGAAGATATTGCTAGGTATCTACTTCATGTTGATGAGGTTGTCAACACCATTCATGGACTTGGAGAAAATATTGAAGACTCTAAGATTGTTCAAAAAATCTTAAGGTCACTTCCTATGAGATTTGATGCAAAGGTTTCAACAATAGAAGAGATGAAGGATCTCAACACCTTAAGTATGGATGAGCTACATGGGATTCTCATAGCCTATGAGATGAGGATAGAAAAAGATCAAACATCCAAATGAGAGGTAACATTCAAAGCTTCAAATAAGGCAAAGGATAAAGTACCAGAATCAAGTGATGAATCAAGCAGTGAAGAGGAGGCTAACTTTGTGAGAAGAAATAAGAAGGGTCCAAGAAAACACAAAAATATGTAGACTATGAAATGCTTTAGTTATGGTAACATTGGTCACTATGTAGCTAATTGTCCACAAGATGAAAATAGTAGCAGTGAAGAGGAAAAGGAATACAAGAAAAAGAAAGAAAGAAAATTTTATCATGAAAAGAAAAATAGGCATGATCAAGGCAAGCATGAGAAGAAGATCTTTCAAAGGCACAAGAAAAGTTTTTATGTTGAAGAAGCAAGCAGTGCTTCCAGTGACAATGATGAAAGTCTCTTCGATAGTGAAAAAGAAGAAATTCTATTTTTGGCCATAGAAGAGAAAGAAGATGCTCATGTTGTCAAAGACCAAGTAGAAGAGAAAGAAGATGCACCTGTTGTCAAAGACCAAGAAAAATAAAAAGAAGATGCCCCTATTATTGAATATCAAGAAGAAGAGAAAGTTTCAGAATATGAAGAGGAAGCCACAATTGATATGGAAGAGGAACTTGTTATTGATCTTGAAGAGTTGAAAAGGGAGAACTTAAGATTGAAGGCTCAAGTACAAGAGGATGAGAAAACAAAGGCAAAGCTTCTACAAGATCTCACTGACTTAAAAGTTAAGGTTGAAGAGGCAAGGAAAGTTGAAGAAGGTATGGCTGAACAATTAAAGGCAAAAGAGCTAGAATGTGAAAGACTAGAACATGAAGCTGACATTCTAAGGAAGGGACTTGAAAAATTTAATAATAAGATATATCAATTTAGGAAAAGCTCAAAATATTTGGATGATATTATCAAAACACAGATATCTCCATTTATGAAGACCGGACTTGGCTTTGAGGAAGGTCAAGAAGTAAAAAAAGAGGAGTCAAGCTCAAAATAAATAGAAGCATCAAAGAAGGTATTTGAAGAAGAATCTAAGACCTATACTGATGAGTTGAGAAGTGGAAACATCAATGAGGAAGAAAACAATGCACCATCAAGGAACAAGGACCAACACAGAAAAAGCAAAGAAAGAATCATGCGACCATATCCTCCAAGGCAAGATGAATACTTCTTCTAGGGTTATTGCTTCTCATGTAATCATTTTGGTCACAAAGCTATACATTGCAGGGTTCATGGTAAGAATGATTATGACTTCACCAAGAGAAACTTCAATTCATTTACACCTTTCAAGGACTACAACATCATGTGTTTCAATTGCAATAATTTTGGGCATAAAGCTAAATGGTGTAGAACAGAGTTTCCAGAACTTCCAAAGACAAGCAAGAAAAAGGATGCTCAAAATGTTCAAAAGGGTATGACTACAAAGGTGTGGAAAAAGAAAATTGAAAAAGAAAAAGAGCATTGTAAGTTGGGAGTAGTTTTACTCCCATATCAAAATTGATCACCTCAAGTAAAGGAGGTGGTGAGGGGGTTGTGCTAAGTGTCTTATTTTTAGCCCCAAGGAGCCCTTTTTTTAGGGGCAGAGCCTTGTCAGGGGGAGCAGATTTGGAATCCAATTGCAGTAGAAGAAATTTTTGTAGGGTTGCCATCAATGACAAAGGGGGAGATTGTTGGAAATATTGAGTTGTCATTGATGTCAAAGGGTGCATGGTATTCAAGGCAGAAATATTCTTCAAGGGTGTGAAGTTTACAAGGTTGGACAATATATCAATTGTGTCAAGAATGGACTATTGTGAATAGCAAACAATGGATAATTATTCAAGGTAAGGTATATCTCAAAGCAAAGGCAAATATTTTTCAAGCAAAGGATTATAATATTTAAATATTATAAAGAGAATATTATAAGAGGGACAAAGGTTTAAAAGTTGCTTGGACAAAAATAAGGATAAAGGTTTAAAAAGTTGCTTGGGACAAAAAGGTTTAAATATTATAAGAGGGACAAAGGTTTAAAAGTTGCTTGGACAAAAAGAAGGATAAAGGTTTAAAAAGTTGCTTGGGACAAAAAGGTTTAAATATCACAAGAGAGGGACAAAGTTTTAAAAAGATAAATATTTATAATATTTAAATTCTAAATTTAAATATTATAAACAAAAGAGTTTGAAAAATAAAAAGGTGCCAAAAATTGAAAATAAATTAAGTCGACCTTTCAAAATGAAATCGAA
Source organism: Wollemia nobilis (assembly GCA_028583015.1). Taxonomy (NCBI): domain Eukaryota; kingdom Viridiplantae; phylum Streptophyta; class Pinopsida; order Araucariales; family Araucariaceae; genus Wollemia; species Wollemia nobilis. The sequence continues at coordinate 3,330,211 of JAQPPZ010001050.1, forward strand.
GGAAATGGAAAGCATATATATACATGGCATTATTAAACCTTGGAGTGGAATGAAAAATCACAATTGAAAATCCATCATCATGCATGCGAACGGTAGGAAGAAAACGCAGAGGAGAAGATAGCAAAAATTGAGGCAGAGATAGACAAAGAGAAATATCACTATGTGTACCTAAGGTTTCATTCACTGGGATAGCCTAACTATTAGTGTGGCTTTGCGTGGAGTGCTATTGGGTAGGAGGTCACGGGGTCGAATCAGGTCGACACTATTTTTGATGAGGTTTTGTTGTTGATAAAAGCACAAGGACATGGATATATATCGGGCACCTCCCTTTTGGTCTTAGCTATTGTGGTAGCATAGTTGGTCACAAAGTGCTTGGGAAAGCACTACATTTCGTGAGGTCAGGGGTTTGATTCTTAATTATGCAAAGGTATTAATTTTTTTATTAAATTTGATTTTGAAGGAAAAATAAAGGTCAAGGTGTTAGCATAAGAAATTATGATTTTTGTAAATTAGAAAAGGGAGTTATAAGGTGTATGGTGGTCAAGTTTATTTGTATTTTTGCATGTTAGAAAAAGGAGAAATAAGGTGTAATTGTGATTAATGTTATATTGTATTTGGCATATTATAAAAAGGGGATATAAGGTTTTTTTATTAATAAAGCTTTATTTTGAGTTTCAAAAGGGAGATATAAGGTATTATTATTTTTAAGATTTATTATGCACATTTTTTGATAGGGTTTTTAATGTGAATGATTTGATATCTATTCAAGAAAAAGAGATTTGCTAACCAATTTTGAAGTGGCAAAAGAAAAGAAAATTATTTTTGTCAAGACAGACACATGCAAAAGAAGACTATCATCATTGAGGTAGATTTAGAGGTATGGTGATTTAATTCCTTTCTCAAGGGTGGTTTTGTTTGAGGAAAATATTTTTGATGTCATATGGTTGGAGGTATAAGGATTGATTTGATGTGCATTAGTGTTGATTGAAATTGGGAATAAATGTGCAAATATTATAGGTCAAATTTGTGAGTAAACTTGTGCATTGGTCTTGATTGAAATTGGGAGTAAATGTGCAAAGGTTATAGGTCAAATTTGTGAGTAAACTTGTGCATTGGTTTTGATTGATATTGGGAGTAAATATGCAAGGGTTATAGAATAGATTTGAAAGCAAAATTTGTGCATTGTTCATGATTAATTTTGGGAGTAGATCTAGAGGGAATATTTGAGCATTGTGATTGGCTTTGAAGTGCATAAGGAAATAAGAAAATAGTCTTACACATATAGAAGGATTGTTTTAAAGCAAGTCAAAGTGTCACATAGTGCAAGGATAGTTTGAAAAGATTCAATTGAGAAGAAGAACATATTGGGTAATTGTTATTGCATATCATTCTCTATATGTTCATGAAGATAAAATAATACTAGGTAGAATATGTCTGAATTGCTAGAGTAGAGGAAAGCACATTGAGAAAGTTATGAGCATTGTTTGTATGCAAGATTTGAGAATTGATGAGCATTGTTTGTATGAGTGGATGAGCATGATTTTGGAGTAGATTTGAGTAGGCCTTCTTAGTAGGCTTGTGAGAAGATTTGAGCAGATTTTGTGAGTAGAGTTGAGCAGGTTTTTATGAGCATATTTGAGCAAGTTTTGGAGCAGATTTGAGTAGGACTTTTGAGAAGGCTTGTGAGAAAATTTGAGCAAAGTTGTGAGTAGGTTTGAGCAGTGTTTGTGAGTAGGATTGAGTAGGTTTCATGAGAATATTTGAGTAGAGTTATGAGTAGGCTTTGGAGCAGACTAGAGTAGAGGATATTGGTGTCTCCTATGGATAGAGGTCCAAGAACTAGAGCATAGGGGATTGGTGTCTCCTATGGATAGAGGTCCACAAACCAGAGTAGAGGGGATTGGTGTCTCCTATGGATTGGGGTCCACAAATATTGTAATAGGGAATTGATTCCCATGAAATTTGTTGAAGAAATTTATAAGAAAAATTTCTCTATGGATGTAGCCCACATTGGGTGAACCACGTTAAATTTGTGTCTCTTATGTGTGTGGTGATTTGTGCATTGTTTCATTATTGCAATTGATAATATTGGATGATATTGCTTTGGAAAGAAAAGTAAAAGTTTTATCTTATACTATTCACCTCCCCCTCTCAGTATAAGCTTGTGTTCTTCATTCTTTGTTTAAATGCTATTCCTAACTCGAATGAGAATCAATGGAATTCTACATTCATTGCAGAAATAAAGGATAGGGAATCCATTCTTGAAGAAATTATGAGGTTTCTTCTTAGTATGTATGTATGTAGTTTATGTTGAAAACTACATGGTGCTTTAGAAACACATTTGATGATGAATGCATGTGTTACCTAAAGAATTCATTTTGTGGAAACATGAATGAATTTAGAAAGAATAGATGTGGAATCTATTATTGAAGAGATTATGGGGTCTCTTCTTGTATTATAAGACTCTTAGATAAATTTCACTTCACCTTAAATTGAATATTTTGAAGAATGAATGTGAGATTCATTCTTGAGGAAATCATGAGGTTTCCTTCATTCTCAATATATATGTATCTAGTGAACATTTCATTTATGTGTTTCAATTGTAATGATGACCTAAAAATAGGAATGTGTGGGATTCTCCTATATCAATGTATTTAATGATGGTTTATAAAAATTATCTTTAGGATTATTTAGATCATTGTAAATTGAGACAAAAAGGATTAATGGAATATGAGGATACATATTTTGAGGTTGGGTTGTTTCCCTTCAAGGTTTTTCCCAAGATAAACAACGTGTTATGGATATTTATTATGGAATATACACTTCTTTATTTTTAGTTTATAATATGGATGATGCATTTATATTTCCATGATATGATTACTAAAGTGTTATATGATGCAATAATTTTTGTTAACAAGTAATATTCAATAAATAAAACTGGTTTATGAAGGTATATGCATTCTACTGCAATAGAGAAGATGATATGTGTACTAGATGATTAATAAAGCTATTGGTAGATGTTGCATTTACTTCTCCATTGAATGGTTATCTAAATATGATGCAATAGTTTATGCTTTTATGTAATGAATTAGAAATAGTCTTTGATTGAATGAGGTAATCTTATGCATTGAATCTTTATTAATAATGTATGGTTTTCACTACAATAGAAATATTTAGGAAGTAAGTTTATAATTGGTCTACGATAAATTAATTAAGTAAAGAAAATTCCTAATTAAAAGAGAGAGAGAGAGAGAGAAACAATTAAATAATGGAATTAATAAACATCATGAAGGCACATAATGTTATATAGGAGTCGGTCACTCCTATTACAATATTTGACACTGACCATGTTGTAAATCTCTTGGCTACTTACTACCCTTGATTGATGTTAGCCTAAACATACTTAGCTATGAACTCTACATTGATGATAGACATGTTATGATAAAAAAAAATACTCTCTGGAGTTGGTCTAGAAATGAGGGTTGTTACAATTGGTATCGAGCCCTGGTTGGCTAATGGATTATAATGTTAGGTCTAGGATAGAAAATTTTTCATGCAGTGTAATTTTATAACACTCATAGGTGAAATCTTAACTAATACATACTTTGCAGGGAAAAAGTATGTGCTTAGAGGTCATTGATGTGGAATTATATTTTTTCCATGCTTGAACCACTAGTGAATCATATTGGAAGAATTAAGGGAGCCCTCCACATCTTTTGGATCTTAAGTGCAGTACCTTAGACTCTTTTGAAAATTACACTTGACATATGTGTTAGATTTTTATGCCACATACAAGGGATATGCCAATCACAAGATGCAAAAATAAATAAAGTAGATCTACGAGATGATTGAAATATGCTATAAATAAAAATGGTGAAAATATTACAATAGTAGTTATGAAGAAAATATGCACTCCATACTATATGCTACTACTCCATGAAAGTGCTCTGAGCTTATAGCTGACACACACACACACACTACCCTACTACATATATACCACACACTAACTATGATGATATGACTTCTATATCCATGGCTATTATATATGAAGATAAGTTCCTTGGCCAACACTCTATCTAGTTGTACAAGTGTGTGTATTTATTACATTGCATGAAGTAACTATAGCTGAAAGTTTTATCTTATATTGTTCACCCCAACCTTTCAGTATAAGCTTGTGTTCTGCAATTGGTATCAGAGTAGGTTCCTTTGTGGAAGCCTAATAACTTGAAGGAAGAGCTTACAGGAACACAAATGACACATCAAGAATATTTTTAGATCCATTGTTTTATGAGACTAACTATGTTTTCTGGAGTGTTAGGATGAAGACTTATTTTATGGCACATGGATATGATATATGTCAATCCATTGACAATGGGTTCACACCACCTACAAATCCTCCTACAGATCGATGTGGTAAGAAGCCATATGAAAATATTGCCAAGGCAATGAATGCAATTTCAAGTGGGTTATGTGAATCAGAGTTTGTGAAAGTCATGCAATGTACTTCAGCAAAATAAATATGGGACAAGTTATAGAGAGCATATGAAGGAGGCAATATGGTTAAAATGGTAAAACTTCAAACCCATAGGAGAAATTTTGAAGACTTGAAGATGAAATACAAGGAAGATATTGCTAGGTATCTACTTTGTGTTTATGAGGTTAAAACACCATTCATGGACTTGGAGAAAATATTGAAGACTCTAAGATTTTTCAGAAAATCTTTAGTTCACATCCTATGAGATTTGATGCAAATGTTTCAATAATAGAAGAGATGAAGGATATCAACACGTTAAGTATGTATGAGCTACATGGGATTCTCACAACCTATTATATGAGGATAAAAAAGATTAAACATCCAAATGAGATGAAACATTCAAAGCTTCAAATAAGGCAAAGGATAAAGTACCATAATGAAGTGATGAATCAAGCAGTGAAGAGGAGGCTAACATTGTGAGAAAAAATAATAAGGGTCCAAGAAAATACAAAAATATGTAGACTGTGGAATGCTTTAGTTGTGGTAACATTGGTCACTATGCAACTAATTATCCACAAGATAAAAATAGTAGCAGTAAAGAGGAAATGAAATACAAGAAAAAGAAAGAAAGAAAACATTATAATGAAAAGAAAAATAGGCACAATAAAGGCAACCATGAGAAGAAGATATTTCAAAGGAACGAGAAAATATTTTATGTTGAAGAAGCAAGTAGTGCTTCCAATGATAGTTATTAAAATCTATTTGATAGTGAAAAAGAAAAAATTCTATTTTTGACCATAGAAGAGAAAGAAGATCCTCCTATTGTCAAAGATCAATTATAAGAGAAGGAAGATTCACCTGTTGTCAAAGACCAAGAAAAAAAAAATAAGATTCCCCTATTTTAGAATATGAAGAGGAAGCCACAATTGATATGGAAGAGGAAATTTTTTTTGATATTGAAGAGTTGAAAAGTGAAAATTTAATATTGAAGGCTCAAGTACAAGGGGATGATAAAATAAAGGCAAAGCTTCTACAAGATCTCACTAACTTAAAGGAACGTTGAAGAAGGTATGGTTGAACAATTAAAGGCAAAATATCTAGAATGTGAAAGACGAGAACATGAAGCTGACATTATAAGGAAGGGACTTGAAAAATTTAATAATAAGATATATTAGTTTAGAAAAACCTCAAAATATTTGGATGATATTATCAAAACATAGAGATCTCCATTTATGAAGACCAGACTTGGCTTTGAGGAAGGTCAAATATTAAAAAAAGAGGAGTCAAGCTCAAAAGAAATAGAAGCATAAAAGAAGGTATTTTAATAAGAATCTAAGACCTGTATTGATGATTTGATAAGTGGAAACATCAATGAGGAATAAAAAATGCACCATCAAGGAACAGAGACCAACATAGAAAAAGCAAAGAAAGAATCATGCAACCATATCCTCCAAGACAAGATGAATACTTCTTCAAGGGTTATTGCTTCTCATGTAATCATTTTGGTCACAAAGCTATACATTATAGGCTTCATGGTAAAAATGATTATGACTTCACCAAGAGAAACTTAATTCATTTACACCTTTGAAGGACTACAACATCATGTGTTTCAATTGAAATAATTTTGGGCATAAAGCTAAATGATGTAGAACAAGGTTTTTGGAACTTCCAAATACAATAAAGAAAAAGGATTGTGAAAATGTTCAAAAGGGTATGACTACAAAGATGTGGAAAAAGAAAATTGAAAAGGAAAATGATGATTGTAAGTTGGAATTAGTTTTACTCCCATCTCAAAATTGATCACCTAAAGTAAAGGAGGTGGTGAGGGGGTTGTCCTAAGTGTCTTATTTTTAGCCCCAAGGAGCCCTTTGCCATTGATGCCAAAGGGGGACAATTCAGTGAGGGGAAGCAGCTTATCAGGGGGAGATGATTTGGAATCCAGTTGCAGTAGAAGAATTTTTTTGTAGGTTTGCCATCAATGATAAAGGGGGAGATTATTGGAAATATTGAGTTGTTATTGATTTCAAAGGGTGCATGGTATTTAAGGCAGAAATATTCTTCAAGGGTGTGAAGTTTACAAGGTTGGACAATATATAAATTGTGTCAAGAATGGACTATTGTGAATAGCAAATGATGGATAATTATTCAAGGTAAGGTATATCTCAAAGCAAAGGCAAATATTTTTCAAGAAAAGGATTATAATATTTAAATATCATATTTAAATATTATAAATATAATATTATAATAGGGACAAAGCTTTAAAAGTTGCTTGGGACAAAAAGGTTTAAATATTACAAGAGAGGGATAAAGTTTAAAAACATAAACATTAATATTTATATTCTAAATTTAAATATTATAAACAAAAGAGTTTGAAAAATAAAAGGCACCAAAAATTAAAAATAAATTAAGCCGACCTTTCAAAATGAAATCGAAGGAAATGGAAAGCACATATATACATGGCATTATTAAACCTTGGAGTGGAATGAAAAATCGAAATTGAAAATCCATCATCGTCCATATGAATGACAGGAAGAAAATGTAGAGGAGAAGACAATGAAAATCGAGGCAGAGATAGACAAAGAAAAATATCAATGTGTGTGCCTGAGGTTTCCTTCACTGAAATAGACCAACTATAAGTGTGGCTTTATGTGGAGTACTGCTGGGCAGGAGGTCACAGGGTCGAATCAGGTTGATGATATTTTTGATGAGGTTTTGCTATTGATAAAAGCATAAGGACAAGGATATATATTAGGCACCTCTCTTTTGGTCTTAGCTACCGTGGCAGCATAGCTGGTCACAAAGTGCTTGGGAAAGCATTGCATTTCATGATATCAGGGGTTCGATTTTCAACTGTGCAAAGGTATTAATTTTTTTTTTTAATTTGATTTTGAAGAAAAATAAAGATCAAGGTGTTAGCATAAGAAAATGTGATTTTTGAAAATTAGAAAAGAGAGTTAGAAGGTGTATTTTGGTCAAGTTTATTTGCATTTTTACATGCTAGAAAAAGAAGAAATAAGGTGTAATCGTGATTAATGTTATATATAATTTGACATTTTACAAAAAGGGGATATAAGATTTTTGTTATTAATAAATCTTTATTTTGAGAGTTTCAAAAAGGGAGATATAAGGTATTATTCTTTTTAAGTTTTATTATGTATATTTTATGATAGGGGTTTTTAATGTGAATGATTTGATATCTATTCAAGAAAAATAGATATGCTAACCAATTTTAAAGTGGTAAAATAAAAGAATTTTTTTTTTCAAGATAGACACATGCAATATAAGACTATCATCATTGAGGTAGATTTAGAGGTATGGTGATTTAATTCCTTTCTCAAGGGTGGTTTTGTTTGAGGAAAATATTTTTGATATCATATGGTTGGAGGTATAAGGATTGATTTGATGTGCATTAGTGTTGATTGAAATTGAGAATAAATGTGCAAATATTATAGGTCAAATTTGTGAGTAAACTTGTGCATTGGTCTTGATTGAAATTGGGAGTAAATGTGCAAAGGTTATAGGTCATATTTATGAGTATACTTGTGTATTGGTTTTGATTGATATTGGGAGTAAATATGCAAGGGTTATAGAATAGATTTGAAAGCAAAAGTTGTGCATTGTTCATGATTAATTATGGGAGTAGATCTAGAGGGAAGATTTGAGCATTGTGATTGGCTTTGAAGTGAATAAGGAAATAAGCAAATATTCTTACACATATAGAAGTATTTTTTTATAAAGCAAGTGAAAGTGTCACATAAAGCAAGGATAGTTTGAAAAGTTACAATTGAGAAGAAGAACACATTGGGTAATTGTTATTGCATATACTTATCTATATGTTCATGAATATAAAATAATACTAGGTAGAATATGTTTGAATTGCTAGAGTAGAGGAAATCACATTGATAAAGTTATGAGCATTTTTTGTATGCAAGATTTGAGAATTGATGAGCATTGTTTGTATGAGTGGATGAGCATGATTTTGGATCAGATTTGAGTAGGCCTTCTTATCAGGCTTGTGAGAATATTTGAGAAGATTTTGAGAATATATTTGAGAAGGTTTTTGTGAGCAGATTTGAATAGGTTTTGGAGCATATTTGAGTAGGCCTTTTGAGCAAGCTTGTGAGCATATTTGAGCAGAGCTGTGATTGGGTTTGAGTAGTGTTTGTGAGAAGGATTGAGTAGGTTTCATGAGAATATTTGAGCAAAGTTGCGAGCAGGATTTGGAGTAGACCATAGAAGAGAATATTGGTATCTCCTATGGATAGAGGTCCACAAACCAGAGCAAAGGAGATTGTTGTATCTTGTGGATATATATCGACAAACCAAAGTATATGGTATTGGTTTCTCCTATGGATTGGGGTCCACAAACTTTGTAATAGGGAATTGATTCCTATGAAGAAATTTCTAAGAAAAATTTCTCCATGGATGTAGCCTGCATTGGGTGAACCACATTAAATCTATGTCTCATATGTGTGTGGTGATTTGTGCATTGTTTAATTATTTCAATTGATAATATTGGATGATATTACTTTGGAAAGAAAAGTAAAAGTTTTATCTTATACTTTTCACCCCCACATTTCAATATAAGCTTGTGTTCTGCAATTGGCATCAGAGCAGGTTCCTTTGTGAAAGCCTAATAACTTGAAGGAAGATATTATAGGAACACAAATGACACATCAAGAATATTTTTCATCAAATGGAGATCCATTGTTTTATGAGACTAACTATGTTTTCTGGAGTGTGAGGATGAAGACTTATTTTATGGCACATGGAGATGATATATTTCAATCCTTTTAGAATGGGTTCACACCACCTACAAATCCTCCTACAGATCCAAGTGGTAAGAAGCCATATGAAAATATTTCCAAGGCAATGAATGCTATTTTAAGTGGGTTATGTGAATCAGAGTTTGTGAAAATAATGCAATGTACTTCAACAAAAGAAATATGGGAAAGTTACAGAAAGCATATGAAGGAGGCAATATGGTTAAAATGGTAAAACTTCAAACCCATAGGAGAAATTTTGAAGACTTGAAGATGAAATATGAGGAAGATATTGCTAGGTATCTAGTTTGTATTGATGAGGTTAAAACACCATTCGTGGACTTGGAGAAAATATTGAAGACTCTAAGATTTTTCAGAAAATCTTAAGTTCACTTCCTGTGAGATTTGATGCAAAGGATTCAATAATAGAAGAGATGAAGGATCTCAACACCTTAATTATGGATGAGCTACATGGGATTCTCATAGCCTATTATATGAGGATAAAAAATATCAAACATCCAAATGAGATGAAACATTCAAAGCTTCAAAGAAGGCAAAGGATAAAGTACCATAATTAAGTGATGAATCAAGCAGTGAAGAGGAAGCTAACATTGTGAGAAAAAATAAGAAGGGTCCAAGAAAATACAAAAATATGTAGACTGTGGAATGCTTTAGTTGTGGTAACATTGGTCACTATGCAACTAATTGTCCACAAGATAAAAATAGTAGTAGTGAAGAGGAAATGAAATACAATAAAAAGAAAGAAATAAAACATTATCATGAAAAGAAAAATAGGCACAATCAAGGCAAGCATGAGAAGAAGATATTTCAAAGGCACAAGAAAATATTTTATGTTGAAGAAGTAGTGCTTCCAATGATAGTGATGAAAGTCTATCTGATAGTGAAAAAGAAAAATTTCTATTTTTGGCCATAGAAGAGAAATAAGATGCTCCTATTGTCAAAGACCAAGTATAAGAGAAATAAGATTCAGCTGTTTTCAAAGACCAAGAAAAAAAAATAAGATTCCCCTATTTCAGAATATGAAGAGAAAGCCACAATTGATATGGAAGAGGAACTTTTTATTGATCTTGAAGAGTTGAAAAGTGAAAATTTAATATTGAAGGCTCAAGTACAAGGGGATGATAAAACAAAGGCAAAGCTTCTACAAGATCTAACTAACTTAAAATTTAAGGTTGAAGAGGCAAGGAACGTTGAAGAAGGTATGGGTGAACAATTAAAGGCAAAAAATTTAGAATGTGAAAGACGAGAACATGAAGCTGACATTCTAAGGAAGGGACTTGAAAAATTTAATAATAAGATATATTAGTTTATAAAAATCTCAAAATATTTGGATGATATTATCAAAACATAGAGATCTCCATTTATGAAGACTAGACTTGGCTTTGAGGAAGGTCAAGAAGTAAAAAAAGAGGAGTCAAGCTCAAAAGAAATAGAAGCATAAAATAAGGTATTTTAATAAGAATCTAAGACCTGTATTGATGAGTTGATAAGTGGAAACATCAATGAGGAAGAAAAAATGCACCATCAAGGAACAGGGACCAACATAGAAAAAGCAAAGAAAGAATCATGCAACCATATCCTCCAAGACAAGATGAATACTTCTTCAAGGGTTATTGCTTCTCATGTAATCATTTTGGTCACAAAGCTATACATTACAGGCTTCATGGTAAGAATGATTATGACTTCACCAAGAGAAACTTAATTCATTTACACCTTTGAAGGACTACAACATCATGTGTTTCAATTGAAATAATTTTGGGCATAAAGCTAAATGGTGTAGAACAAGGTTTTTGGAACTTCCAAATACAATAAATAAAAAGGATTGTGAAAATGTTCAAAATGGTATGACTACAAAGGTGTGAAAAAAGAAAATTGAAAAAGAAAATGATGATTGTAAGTTGGAATTAGTTTTACTCCCATCTCAAAATTGATCACCTCAAGTAAAGGAGGTGGTGAGGGGGTTGTCCTAAGTGTCCTATTTTTAGCCCCAAGGAGCCCTTTACCATTGATGCCAAAGGGGGAGAATTCAGTGAGGGGGAGCAGCTTATCAGGGGGAGATGATTTGGAATCCAGTTGCAGTAAAAGAAATTTTTTGTAGGTTTGCCATCAATGATAAAGGGGGAGATTATTGGAAATATTGAGTTGTTATTGATTTCAAATGGTGCATGGTATTTAAGGCAGAAATATTCTTCAAGGGTGTGAAGTTGACAAGGTTGGAAAATATATAAATTGTGTCAAGAATGGACTGTTTTGAATAGCAAACGATGGATAATTATTCAAGGCAAGGTATATCTCAAAGCAAAGGCAAATATTTTTCAAGCAAAGGATTATAATATTTAAATATCATATTTAAATATTATAAATATAATATTATAAGAGGGACAAAGCTTTAAAAGTTTCTTGGGACAAAAATGTTTAAATATTACAAGAGAGGGACAAAGTTTTAAAAACATAAATATTAATATTTAAATTCTAAATTTAAATATTATAAACAAAAGAGTTTGAACAATAAAAAGGCACCAAAAATTTAAAATAAATTAAGTTGACATTTCAAAATGAAATCGAAGGACATGGAAAGCAAATATATACATGGAATTATTAAACCTTGGAGTGGAATGAAAAATAAAAATTGAAAATCCATCATCATGCATGTGAACAGCAGGAAGAAAACACAGAGGAGAAGACAACGAAAATTGAGGCAAAGATAAACAAAGATAAATATCATTGTGTGTGCCTAAGGTTTTATTCACTGGAATAGCCTGGCTAGCAGTGTGGCATTGCATGAAGGGCTTTTCGGTAGGATGTTATGGGGTCGAATGAGGTTGACACTATTTTTGATGAGGTTTTACTATTGATAAAAACACAGGACACAAATAAATATCAAGTGCCTCCATTTTAATATTAGTTGATGTGGTAGCATAGCTGGTCACAAAGCGTTTGGGAAAGCACTACATTTCATGAGGTCAGGAGTTCAATTCTCAATTGGGGAAAGGTACTAAATTTATTATTAAATTTTATTTTGAAAGAAAAATAAATGACAAGGTGTTAGGATAAGAAATTGTAATTTTTTCAAATTAGAAAAGGGAGTTATAAGGTGTATGGTGGTAAAGATTATTTGTATTTTTGCATGTTAGAAAAAAGAAATAAGGTGTAATTATGATTAATGTTATATTGTATTTGGCATATTATAAAAAGGGGATATAAGGTTTTTGTTATTAATAAAGATTTACTTTGAGAGTTTCAAAAAGGGAGATATAAGATATTATTCTTTTTAAACTTTATTATGCACATTTTTTGATAGGGGTTTTTAATGTGAATGATTTGATATCTATTCAAGAAAAAGATATTTGCTAACCAATTTTGAAGTAGGGAAAGAAAAGAAAAATATTTTTGTCAAGATATGTACATGCAAAATAAGATGATCATCATTGAGGCATATTTAGACGTATGGTGATTTAATTCCTTTCTCAAGCGTGGTTTTGTTTGAGGAAAATATTGTTGATGTCATATGGTTGGAGGTATAAGGATTGATTTGATGTGGATTAGTGTTGATTGAAATTGGGAAGAAATGTGCAAATATTATAGGTCAAATTTGTGAGTAAACTTGTGCATTGGTCTTGATTGAAATTGGGAGTAAATGTGCAAAGGTTATAGGTCATATTTGTGAGTAAAATTGTGCATTAGTTTTGATTAATTTTGCGAGTAAATATGCAACAATTATAGAAAAGATTTAAAATCAAAAGTTATGCATTGTTCATGAAGAATTTTGGAAGTAGATCTAGAGGGCAAATTTGAGGATTGTGATTGGCTTTGAAGTGCATAAGGAAATAAGAAAATAGTCTTAAACATATAGAAGGATTGTTTTTAATGCAAGTCAAAGTGTCACATAGTGCAAGGATAGTTTGAAAAGTTTCAATTGAGAAGAAGAATATATTGGGTAATTTTTATTGCATATCATTCTCTATATGTTCATGAATATAAAATAATACTAGGTATAATATGTGTGAATTGCTAGAGTAGAGGAAAGCACATTGAGAAAGTTATGAGCATTATTTATATGCAATATTTGAGAATTAATGAGAATTTTTTGTATGAGTGGATGAGCATGATTTTGGAGTAGATTTGAGTAGGTCTTATTTGCAGGATTGTGAGTAGATCTGAGCAGATTTGAGGAGGTTTTGTAGCATATTTGAGTAGGTATTTTGATCAATATTGTGAGCATATTTTAGTAGAGTTGTGAGTAGGTTTGAGCAATGTTTATGAGCAGGATTGAGTAGGTTTCGTGATAATATTTGAAAAATGTTACGAGTAAGCTTTGGAGTAGACCAGAGGAGAGGATATCGGTATCTCTTATGGATAGAGGTCCATGAACCAAAGCAGAGGTGATTGGTATTTCTTGTGGATAGAGATACAAAAACCAGAGTAGAGGGGATTGGTGTCTCTTATGGATTGGGGTTTACAAACATTGTAATATGGAATTGATTACCATGAAATTTGTTGAAGAAATTTATAAGAAAAATTTCTCTGTGGATGTAGCCAACATTGGGTGAACTGCATTAAATTTGTATCTCTTATGTGTGTGGAAATTTGTGCATTGTTTCATTATTGCAATTGATAATATTGTATGATATTTATTTTTAAATAAAAGTAAAAGCTTTATATTATACTATTCACCTCCTACCTATTTGTATAATCTTGTGTTATTCAATTGGTATCAGAGCAGGTTCATTCGTGGAATCCTAAAAACTTGAAGGAAGATCTTACAGGAACACAAATGGCACATTAGGAAGGATTTTCATCAAATAGAGCTCCATTGTTTGATGGGGCTAACTATGCTTTCTGGAGTGTGAGGATGAAGACTTATTTTATGACACATGGATATGATATATGGTAATAATTTGAGAATGGGTTCACACTACATACAACTCCTCCTACATATCCAAGTGGTAAGAAGCCATATGAAAATAATGCCAAGGCAATGATTGTAATTTTAAGTAGGTTATGTGAATCATATTTTATGAAATTCATGCAATGTACTTCAGAAAAATAAATATGGGATAAGTTATATAGAACATATGAAGAAGATGATAAGGTTAAAATGGTAAAACTTCAAACCGACAAGAGGAAGTTTGAACAATTGAAGATGAAATATGAGGAATATATTGCTAGGTATCTACTTCATGTTTATGAGGTTGTTAACACCATTCGTGGACCTAGAGAAAATATTGAAGACTCTAAGTTTGTTAAAAAATATTAAGGTCACATCCTATGATATTTGATGCAAAGGTTTCAACAATAGAAGAGATGAAGGATCTCAACACCTTAAGTATGGATGAGCTACATGGGATTCTCATAGCATATGAGGTGGGGATAGAAAATGATCAAACATCCAAACGAGAGGTAACATTCAAAGCTTCAAATAAGGCAAAGGATAAAGTACCAAAATAAAGTGATGAATCAAGCAGTGAAGAGGAGGCTAACTTTGTGAGAAAAAATAAGAAGGGTCCAAGAAAACATATAAATATACAGATTGTGAAATGCTTTAGTTATGGTAACATTATTCACTATGTAGTTAATTGTCCACAAGATGAAAATAGTAGTAGTGAAGAGGAAAAGGAATACAATAAAAATAAAGAAAGAAAAATTTATCATGAAAAGAAAAACAAGCATGATCAAGTCAAGCATGAGAAGAAGATCTTTCAAAGGCACAAGAAAAGTTTTTATGTTGAATAAGCAAGCAGTGCTTCCAATGACAGTGATGAAAGTCTCTTCGATAGTAAAAAAGAAGAAATTCTATTTTTGGACATAGAAGATAAATAATATGCTCATGTTGTCAAAGACCAAGTAGAAGAGAAAGAATATGCACCTGTTGTAAAATACCAAGAAAAAGAAAAATAAGATGCCCTTGTATCAAAATATGAAGAGGAAGCCACAATTGATATGGAAGAGGAACTTTTTATTGATCTTGAAGAGTTGAAAAGTGAGAACTTAATATTGAAGGCTCAAGTACAAGAGGATGAGAAAACAAAGGCAAAGCTTCTACAAGATCTCACTGACTTAAAATTTAAGGTTGAAGAGGCAAGGAAAGTTGAAGAAGGTATGGTTGAACAATTAAAGGCAAAAGAGATAGAATGTGAAATACTAGAATACGAAGCTGACATTCTAAGGAAGGGACTTGAAAAATTTAATAATAAGATATATCAATTTAAGAAAAGCTCAAAATATTTGGATGATATTATCAAAACACATATATCTCCATTTATGAAGACTGAACATGGCTTTGACGAAGGTCAAGAAGTAAAAAAATAGAATTCAAGCTAAAAATAAATAGAAGCATCAAAGAAGGTATTTGAAGAAGAATCTAAGACCTATACTAATGAGTTGAGAAGTGGAAACATCAATGAGAAAGAAAACAATGCACCATCAAGGAACAAGGACCAATACCAAAAAAGCAAAGAAAGAATCATGTGACCATATCCTTCAAGGTAAGATGAATACTTCTTCAAGGGTTATTGCTTCTCATGTAATCATTTTGGTCATAAATATATACATTTCAAGCTTCATGGTAAGAATTATTATGACTTCACCAAGAGAAAGTTCAATTCATTTACACATTTCAAGGACTACAACATCATGTGTTTCAATTGCAATAGTTTTGGGCATAAACCTAAAGGGTGTAGAAAAAAGTTTCCAGAACTTCCAAAGACAAGAAAGAAAAAGGATGCTCAAAATGTTCAAAAGGGTATGACTACAAAGGTGTGGGAAAAGAAAATTGAAAAAGAAAAAGAGTATTGTAAGTTGGGAGTAGTTTTACTCCCATATCAAAATTTATCACCTCAAGTATAGGAGGTGGTGAGGGGGTTGTGCTAAGTGTCTTATTTTTAGCAGCTTGTCAGGGGGAGCAGACTTGGAATCCAATTGCAGTAGAAGAAATTTTTTGTAGGGTTGCCATCAATGACAAAGGGGGAGATTATTGGAAATATTGAGTTGTTATTGATTTCAAAGGGTGTATGGTATTTAAGGCAGAAATAATCTTCAAGGGTGTGAAGTTTACAAGGTTGGACAATATATAAATTGTGTCAATAATGGACTATTGTGAATAGCAAACAATGGACAATTATTCGAGGCAAGGTATATATCAGAGCAAAGGCAAATATTTTTAAAGCAAAGGATTATAATATTTAAATATTATAAAGAGAATATTATGAGAGGGACAAAGGTTTAAAATTTGCTTGGACAAAAATAAGGATAAATGTTTAAAAAGTTACTTGGGACAAAAAGGTTTAAATATTATAAGAGGGACAACGGTTTAAAAGTTGCTTGGACAAAAAGAAGGATAAAGGTTTAAAAAGTTTCTTGGGACAAAAAGGTTTAAATATTACAAGAGAGGAACAAAGTTTTAAAAAGATAAATAATTATAATATTTAAATTCTAAATTTAAATATTATAAACAAAAGAGTTTGAAAAATAAAAAGGTGCCAAAAATTGAAAATAAATTAAGCTGACCTTTCAAAATGAAATTGAAGGAAATTGAAAACATATATATACATGGCATTATTAAACCTTGAAGTGGAATGAAAAATCAATATTGAAAATCCATCATCATGCATGCGAACGACATGAAGAAAACGCAGAGAAGGGGATAGTGAAATCGAGGCAGAGATAGACAAAGAGAAATATCACTATGTGTGCCTAAGGTTTAATTTGCTGGAATGGACAAACTAATAGTGTGGCATTGCGTGGAGGGATATTGGGCAGGATATCATGAGGTTGACAGGTCGACACTATTTTTGATGAGGTTTTGCTATTGAAAAAAGCAAAAGGACATGAATATCTATCGGGCATCTCCCTTTTGGTATTAGCTATTGTGGCAGCATAGTTGGTCACAAAGTGCTTGGGAAAGCACTACATTTCGTGAGGTCAGCGGTTCGATTCTTAGTTGTACAAAGGTATTATTTTTTTATTAAATTTGATTTTGAAGGAAAAATAAAGGTCAAGGTGTTAGCATAAGAAATTATGATTTTTGTAAATTAAAAAAGGGAGTTATAAGGTGTATGGTGGTCAAGTTTATTTGTATTTTTTCATGTTAGAAAAATGAGAAATAAGGTGTAATGGTGATTAATGATATGTTGTATTTGGCATATTATAAAAATGGGATATAAGGTTTTTATTATTAATAAGGCTTTATTTTGAGAGTTTCAAAAATGGAGATATAAGGTATTATTCTTTTTAAGCTTTATTATTCACATTTTTTGATAGGGGGTTTTAATGTGAATTATTTAATATCTATTCAAGAAAAAGAGATTTGCTAACCAATTTTGAAATGGCAAAAGAAAAGAAAAATATTTTTGTCAAGACAGACACATGCAAAATAAGACTATCATCATTGAGGCAGATTTAGAGGTATGGTGATTTAATTCCTTTCTCAAGGGTTGTTTTGTTTGAGGAAAATATTTTTGATGTCATATGGTTGAAGGTATAAGGATTGATTTGATGTGCATTAGTGTTGATTGAAATTGGGAATAAATGTGTAAATATTACAGGTCAAATTTGTGAGTAAACTTGTGCATTGGTCTTGATTGAAATTGGGGGTAAATGTGCAAAGGTTATAGGTCAAATTTGTGAGTAAACTTGTGCATTGGTTTTGATTGATATTGGGAGTAAATATGCAAGGGTTATAGAATAGATTTTAAAGCAAAATTTGAGGATTGTTCATGATTAATTTTAGGAGTAGATCTAGAGGGAATATTTGAGCATTGTGATTGGCTTTGAAGTGCATAAGGAAATAAGAAAACAGTCTTACACATATAGAATTATTGTTATTTAAAGCATGTCAAAGTGTCACATAGAGCAAGGATAGTTTGAAAAGTTACAATTGAGAAGAAGAAAAAATTGGGTAATTGTTATTGCATATCATTATCTATATGTTCATGAAGATAAAATAATACTAGGTTGAATATATCTGAATTGCTAGAGTAGAGGAAAGCACATTGAGAAAATTATGAGCATTATTTGTATGAAAGATTTAAAAATTTATGAGCATTGTTTGTATGAGTGGATGATCATGATTTTGGAGTAGATTTGAGTAGGCCTTCTTAGCAGGATTGTGAGAAGATTTGAGCAGATTTTGTGAGTAGAGTTGAGCAGGTTTTTATGAGCATATTTGAGCAAGTTTTGGAGCAGATTTGAGTAGGAATTTTGAGAAGGCTTGTGAGAAAATTTGAGCAAAGTTGTGAGCAGGTTTGATCGGTGTTTGTAAGTAGTATTGAATAAATTTCATGAGAATAGTTGAGTAGAGTTATGAGCATGCTTTGGAGCAGACTAGAGTAGAGGATATTCGTGTCTCCTATGGATAGAGGTCCAAAAACTAGAGCATAAGAGATTGGTGTCTCCTGTGGATATAGGTCCACAAACCAGAGTAGAGGGGATTGGTGTCTCCTATGGATTGGGATCCACAAATATTGTAATAGGGAATTGATTCCCATGAAATTTGTTGAAGAAATTTATAAGAAAAATTTCTCTATGGATGTAGCCCACATTGGGTGAACCACGCTAATTTTGTGTCTCTTATGTGTAAAATGATTTGTGCATTGTTTCATTATTGAAATTGATAATATTGGATGATATTGATTTAGAAAGAAAAATAAAAGTTTTATCTTATAATTTTCACCTCCCCCCTCTCAGTATAAGCTTGTATTCTTCATTCTTTGTTTAAATGCTATTCCTAACTGAATGAGAATCAATGGAATTCTACATTCATTGCAGAAATAAAGGATAGGGAATCCATTCTTGAAGAAATTATGAGGTTTCTTCTTAGTATGTATGTATGTAGTTTATGTTGAAAACTACATGGTGCTTTAGAAACACATATGATGATGAATACATGTGTTACCTAAAGAATTCATTTTGTGGAAACATTAATGAATTTAAAAAGAATAGATGTGGAATCTATTATTGAAGAGATTATGGTATCTCTTCTTGCATTATAAGACTCTTAGATAAATTTCACTTCACCTTAAATTGAATATTTTGAAGAATGAATGTGAGATTCATTCTTGAGGAAATCATGAGGTTTCCTTCATTCTCAATATATATGTATCTAGTGAACATTTCATTTATGTGTTTCAATTGTAATGATGACCTAAAAATAGGAATGTGTGGGATTCTCCTATATCAATGCATTTAATGATGGTTTATAAAAATTATCTTTAGGATTATTTAGATCATTGTAAATTGAGACAAAAAGGATTAATGGAATATGAGGATACATATTTTGAGGTTGGGTTGTTTCCCTTCAAGGTTTTTCCCAAGATAAACAACGTGTTATGGATATTTATTATGGAATATACACTTCTTTATTTTTAGTTTATAATATGGATGATGCATTTATATTTCCATGATATGATTACTAAAGTGTTATATGATGCAATAATTTTTGTTAACAAGTAATATTCAATAAATAAAACTGGTTTATGAAGGTATATGCATTCTACTGCAATAGAGAAGATGATATGTGTACTAGATGATTAATAAAGCTATTGGTAGATGTTGCATTTACTTCTCCATTGAATGGTTATCTAAATATGATGCAATAGTTTATGCTTTTATGTAATGAATTAGAAATAGTCTTTGATTGAATGAGGTAATCTTATGCATTGAATCTTTATTAATAATGTATGGTTTTCACTACAATAGAAATATTTAGGAAGTAAGTTTATAATTGGTCTACGATAAATTAATTAAGTAAAGAAAATTCCTAATTAAAAGAGAGAGAGAGAGAGAGAAACAATTAAATAATGGAATTAATAAACATCATGAAGGCACATAATGTTATATAGGAGTCGGTCACTCCTATTACAATATTTGACACTGACCATGTTGTAAATCTCTTGGCTACTTACTAACCTTGATTGATGTTAGCCTAAACATGCTTAGCCATGAATTATACATTGATGATAAACATGTTATGATAAAAAATAATAATCTCTCAATTTGGTCTAGAAATGAGGGTTGTTACAATTGGTATCAGAGCCCTGGTTGGCTAATGGATTATAATGTTAGGTCTAGGATAGAAAATTTTTCATGCAGTGTAATTTTATAACACTCATAGGTGAAATCTTAACTAATACATACTTTGCAGGGAAAAAGTATGTGCTTAGAGGTCATTGATGTGGAATTATATTTTTTCCATGCTTGAACCACTAGTGAATCATATTGGAAGAATTAAGGGAGCCCTCCACATCTTTTGGATCTTAAGTGCAGTACCTTAGACTCTTTTGAAAATTACACTTGACATATGTGTTAGATTTTTATGCCACATACAAGGGATATGCCAATCACAAGATGCAAAAATAAATAAAGTAGATCTACGAGATGATTGAAATATGCTATAAATAAAAATGGTGAAAATATTACAATAGTAGTTATGAAGAAAATATGCACTCCATACTATATGCTACTACTCCATGAAAGTGCTCTGAGCTTATAGCTGACACATACACACACACTACCCTACTACATATATACCACACACTAACTATGATGATATGACTTCTATATCCATGACTATTATATATGAAGATAAGTTCCTTGGCCAACACTCTATCTAGTTGTACAAGTGTGTGTATTTATTACATTGCATGAAGTAACTATATAACTACCCCCTAAAGTAACCTAATGTCCTAAGTATGTACCAAGGAAGGTACATTTACATGACCCAAATAATGTTATATGCTCTATTTCTAACACCCCCTATATTACAATATTTGGTTATTGAATACTTTAGTCTTCAATGTGGATCTTCTTCCATATTATGGATTGGAATTGGATATTCAACTTTGAAATGATCTTTGGATTCTTCAGATTCACCGTTGTTGTCTTCTATCCATCCACCTTCATTTTTCTCCTTGCAAATATATTTGTTTGGTTCTAAGTATTGATGGCTAAGTAGAGTATGGTGCACTTGTCCTCTCATCTTCTTGACTTTGATTCTTCTATGATTGACTATGTGTTGTATTGGTTCTTCATTTTTATCAATCAGTTTCTTTGGAAATATGTTAGTATAATTTTGAAATATCACAGTATCTTGTGATATTTCCATTGAATATAAGATGTATGTATCTCCATGGATTGGCCATATTTCTTTAATTTCACTTGATTCATGATGATTCATGTATTGATTCCATCCCTATATCAAAATTTGATCATATAATTATCTTCTACCAACTTGCTTACTGAAATGAGATTGAATGTTTTACCAGGAACATATAATACGTTTTGTAGTAGAAGATTTGTAAATGATATGCTAGGTGTTACACATCCATATCCATGTATACGATAAGTTTGGCTATCCACAATTCTTAGTCTATAGCCATTGGTATGTTCAAGAAATTTGAACCATTGTATATTTCCTGTCATATGATGACTTGCTCTAGTGTCAATGTACCACATAATTTCAATTTTTATAGACTGGTTTCTATTGAAGCAAACTACACATTCATTATATGACATTTTGAAGAAATGAGATAGGATTTTTTTATGACTTCCTATTAGGATATATGATCTCTGATAGAAGCATATAAGCTTGATTTGATAAAACCAATATTAATCCTTTATTTTTGTGGGCTTCCTTATGTATCTCTAGTAATGTGAATGAGTACTCATAAGGATTTTTAGGTTTTGTAGATAGATTATATATTGCTAATGGATTTGCAACTTGATATACAATAGACTCTAATGTTACCAAGTTTTGTAGAATACCTTATAACTCCCTAGTATATTTTGGATAAGATATGAAGTACTTTTGTAAGATGTAGTTCAATCTTGGTTGATTTTGTATAATTTATGTAAATGCTAAAATCAACTTCTATTGTCCTTATCATTCCTATTGAACTAATAACTTTTTATATATTTCAAGAGTTTTTAATATTGGATATTTTGTCTCTATTTGAGAGGATTTGAGACAAGTAAATAATTTCTAACCTTTATATGATTTTTATAAACCTCTTATAATGGCCCTTTGAGATTTGATTTTAATTTTTCTAATTTCCAATAAATCAATTTATAGTAGTAGACCTTATGACTCCCAAATTTCAAAAATTAGAAAATATAATATTTGAAAAGTATTAAATGATTCAACCTAAGTAGAAGACATTATATCTCCTAGGTTAGTTTGTAAATAGTATTCTCATTTTTGGTAAGTTATCTCCTATATCTTTTGCTTTTTCAACCTTAAAATAATACTTAAAATTATAATCTTATATCTCCTATGTTTGAAAGAAATATTAGTGAGATATTTTTCTACCTTAGACCCCTTGACTTCACACTTGAATGGCACAAGTTTTTACTGAAATATGATAGTCCTCTACATACCCTTTCTACAGCCTTGACTTGATGAGTTTGCATGATCAAGTGTGGTATGGCTTCTAGGCTTTCTCTTCGATTATTGAAGAGTAGATGCTGATATTTTTAATGGAATATTAAATGCTCCTATGCTCTCCTTCTTACATGTTGCATTTAGAAATTGATTGATTGTATTGCACTTTCTCTTCAAAAACTCTACAAACGTCAGATGTGAATGCTATCCTTTCACTTTCTACACTACATATATGGGCAGTATTTGATGGATAATTGGTACTTCAATTTCTTGGGAGTGCTGCCACTTCTTCGTGTAACATTGTTGTGCCAACTGTTACTCCTATGTAATGTATTCTTCTTACTTTGAGTGCTCTCATTGTTTTCTATTGAGCATTAGATAAGTAATTGCCATGAGATAATAATGTGCCAAGTGACACTCAACCATTTTGCATGGAGTTTTCTTTGTAACGCCTCCAAGAAGAAGATTATAACTCCTTTGAATTTCTTCCTCAGCTTTTTTTGATTTCTTGAATAGCAAGCAACACATTTTATTTTGTCGGTAATTCATGAGTTGCATTAGAGCTTTGGATAAGGATGAGGTAGCTCTCTTGCTACTCTTTGTTGTTGCTACTACTAACGTATCATCCACTTTCCATTTGTATACTTATACCTTCAATGTGCTCCCTATTCACGATGATAGAGATGAAGCTTGATGCATCTGAGTGATGAATGTGCTCTTTCCTTTTATTTTATGTAGATATATTCTTCTCCTTGCTATGGTTTACATAAATATTTATGATATATTTTCTTTGGCTTACATAAATAGCCTTTAAATGCTTACTATAATTTACATAAAAGCTTTCTTTGTCTGCAGGTTTAATATTGGAGAGAATGCCCTTTTGGTGTTGGAGAACACTCAATCCTTTTGCCCTTCCTTTGGCTTCCTTTTTTGCCATACCTATTGTGCCTATTGTGGCATATTTAAATATGATCTTTTCCTTATGTTTGATGCATTATAGAGGTGCAACACCATGTAATATTTACATGTATATAAAACCTTTTTATTGCACTCTTTTGTAGGTCTAAAATTCTTAATTTTATAGCAGATTAATGAGTGCAAAATGAGAGTTTTAAGGATGTCTCTTTGGCTAGACTCCTTACCATTTTGCATGGATAATTGATGGTGAATACAAGTCTTGTAAATTTTGTAGAATATAAGCTTTCTTTTAGTTTCACTAACCATAAGTGCTTTAGATTTGAGACTCACCAAGTATCAATATTTGAAGCTTACTTTTGGTTAGTTTTGTTTCTTCTTTTGCTTGTACTAACCAATTTCGATGGCTTCTATAGGATACTATGAGTTGTAGGTTTATGTTATTTAAAAGTGTCTTTAGACACTTGATCCAAACTAGATTTTGTAGCCTTTATTTCAAAGCACAAAACTAATTTCTTTGGAGAGTAATAATAGTGCAAATGAATCTAACAAGTTCTATTTTAATGCACTAACAAATTACACCTTATCACTCCAATATACTCTCAATAAAATGCACTTAATAAATTCACTAAACTAATCAAGAATAATCTCAAATGAACCTTTAATATTTATTTTGTAAATTTCTTACAAGAAAGATATTAGGAGATAGTCTTCTTTTTATTTCCAAAGTAGATAATAGGCTAGTTGATAGATTATTAAGAAGAAAAAAATCTAATCAACTCCTAATGTGCAAACGAACCTTAAAAATAACCTTTCTTTTTGCACACTTGAAGACTATAATAAATATCTCCTTTTTACAACTATAATCAGGATGAAGATGCTTTAATAAATCTGATAAGTAATCCAACTAATGAATCTACTTGCATTGATAGTTGCTTGACTTTTTATGAATTCTTTTGTTTCCCCTTTTTTGCTTCTGTAGAGGATGTAGATCTTGGTACCTAAGATCACCAAGTTTCTACCTTGAATAGGATCTTGCAGCTCTTTGTAGACTATTTTGAACAACTCCTTCTTCACCAATTTGATGGTCTCAAACTTTCTTTCATGAGCCTAGAATTTGGTGACTTTGATATTCTCTTGTAGTCTCCTCCTTTTGTTGTAGATTTTGGAGAATTTTGTATTTTTGAATTAGTGACCTCTTAAAGTAGGAGGTAATATTTAAATATCCTAGATTTGATAAGCGTAGTCTACCTTCAACTCTTCTTGTCAAATTATGACTTCAAGCATGGTCTTATTCTCAATATTATGAATGTCTTGAGGTCTTCACTGGATTCTTCTTCTACTTGGATTTGGCACTCCTTGCCAAATTCTCCTCCTCTTGGTATTGTTGTTGGATGGTGACAATTGTACCAAGTCATTCACTATCAAGGGCTTCTCCCCGGTAGTGGATTTCTCCAGTGAGTTATTCTTTGAGGATTTATTCATAAAGGATTTCCTAGCCTTTTACTAGATGTTCATCGATATCTTGTCAATGTTTTTGATCTTGCAGCTTCTTCTTGTCTTCCTAGAGATCTTAATTCAACCTTATTCTTCTATAAGTATTGGAATTGAGATCTTCTCCTAGATCTCTAATTCTACTGTTTCTAGATATAAGTAGGACTCTCCTATTCCTTCTTCTTCTTCCTAGCCTAGAATTTCTTTAATCAAATCTTCTCTTGATCTCTTTTGCTTAAGGTATTGGATTTATTTTGAAGAGGTTTTTCTTCCTAACTTCCTTATAGAAAGCTTTCCTGACTTACTAGATCATTTTTACCTACAACAAAAAAATATTAGTATTGAAATCTTATTCTAAATTATATTATTTCCTCTAGAATATTCTTCAGGATAAAAGGCATCTGAGGTCTATTTTAGTATCAAGGCTTATGTGGCCTATTCTTCAATATCAAGTCTTCTATGGCATGTTATTCAATATCAAGGCTTCTATGGCTTGTTCTTCAATATCAAGGCTTCTATGGCCTATTCTTCAATATTAAGGATTCTATGACCTTTTCTTTTGGATCAAGGCTTCTATGGCATTTTCTTATGTATAGAGACTTCTATGGCATTTTCTTCTTTTGAAGTTATTCAATCTATAAATGGATATCTCCTATATCTATACTTCACCATGATTATTTTCTAGAAGATTATTTTGAAGTATTCTTCTCTATGCGACAACTAATATTTGCACTATGAAGACATTTCGACCTTTAGACAATGAAGTTAAGGTCTCCTAGTTTTCTATTGTAGGAGGTATCCCAATCATCTGAGTATTATTTCACTAAAATAAAAGAAAATTTTAGGTAAGTATTTCCATATCTCTTAGCTTCACTAGTTGATTTATCAACTTATTGGATCAAATGTGAAGTCCTAGTCTTCACGAGTTTTCCTTCAACTCTATGTAAAGACTCTAGCCCTATGTAGTCTCAATATTTTTGAAATTGAGATTTCATTCCTCACTTGTAACTCTTCCTATTTCTACCACCTAGACTCTTTTGAGAAATTTTGATAGTGACTGGTCCAATGGTACGTTAGGTTCTTAAAAAAACTCAAGATTAAATAATAATGGTGGTTTCACTATAGACCTATTGTGGCTTAATCTATCGTAGCTCTGATACCACTGTTAGCTTCTGATGCCACATACAATAGGAGATACTAATCACAATATGCAGAAATAAATAAAGTAGATCTGTGAGATGATTGAAATATGTTATAAATAGAAATGGCAAAAAATATTACAATAGTAGTTATGGAGGAAATGAGTACTCCATACTATATGCTATTGCTCTATGAAAGAGCTCTGAGCTTATAGCCCACAAACACACTACCCTAATGTCTATCTACCACACACTGACTATGATGATCTAACTTCTATATCAATGACTATTATATAGGAAGATAAGTTCCTTGGCTAAAACTCTATCTAGTTGTACAAGTGGACACCTTGCACATTATAACTTGCACATTGACACTTGTGCATTTATCACGTTACATGAAGTAACTAGATAACTTCCCCTTAAAGTAACCTAATTTCCTAAGTATATACTTGTTGGAAGTATGAGTAATTTTTGTTTTCATTGATGTTAAGAGGTTGATGTCCAAGTTTCATCATCATTAATATCATCAGGTGGTTTTTCCACAAGGCAGGGAAGAAGTTTAAAAGAATAGGATATAATATTTATTTTAAATATTATATACCTAAAAATGTCTAAAAAATATTGAAGACCCAAGGAAGGATAAGCAGTTTAAAAAGACATCCCAAGGATGGATAAGCAGGTTAAAAGGAAATAATAATATTATAATATTTCAGGTTACAGGTTGAGTTGAAGAAAAAACAAGGGCCAAGGAGTTATCAAATTATAAATCCTCAAAAACCCATTTGGTAGATTTTGAAGACTATGGTTTAATTTATTTAAATTTAAATATTTTAACCATAGGTTAAAATTTAAATTTAAATAATTAATTAAGGCACCAAAAGTTTAAATAATTAAATTCGATTTAAAAATCGAATTGCCTAAGTTTGCCGACATATTGGACAACATGGCATATGGTATAAAAGGGGGCAAGTTTTTTATTAAAAATCATCCATGCGATATGATATTTGTGAGAGCCAAAAGTCCTAAGTATTTCGAGCACTAAAGAGTAAAGGAAATTCACATGTGTTTTAAATAAGGTTTAGAGGCTAGACATGGAAATAAATATAAGGGAAGTGCCAACCAAGGTTCAACGTGCCTGGTAGCGGAAGTGATAGCCAAGGGCTGCATTAGGACGTTTGTGAGAGAGAGATCACGGGTTCAATCCACGCGAGAGACTTTTGCAAAGGGGGAAGGCTTGTTTTGTTTATGTCGAGTTAGAGAAGTGATAAGCCATAAAGAGGAGGACGTGCATATTGTATTTTTGTGAGGGCACGTAGCCCAAATGGTGGACGTGCTTTGCGCTAAGTTTCTTGGTAAGGCGATGTCATGTGTTCGAACTTCGTTGTGGTTATTTTGTTGGGTAGAATAAAATTAATGTATGCTTCTCATATTTTTAATTTTCCAAAGGTTTTGATAATTCAGAAATTACATAGTGTGAAATTAAAAGGTGGTTTGTGAGTTGTTGAGGGATATATAAGGGATAATAAAGTTAAAATATTTTATTTTAATTTTGGTGGTTAGAATTTATGAAATAGGAGTGATAAGGTATGCAAGGAATATTATATCTTGAATTTTGAAATAAAGCTATATTGTGTTAATTATTTTGAGAGGAGAAATAAGGTGCATAAAGGAATTTATTGTGGAAGTGAATTAATTAAATCTTTGCTAATTATTTTTAAAGTTTGGAGATTATAAAGTGTATTTGAGATTTAATATTTTTGTATGGTGAAATAATTTTGAGGGAAATAATTGAGTGAAGATTTTTGATATCTAACCTTTGAGATTGGCAAAGAGGTTGATTATGATTGAGATAGGTTTTGAGGTTAAATATTCATCAAAACAAAATGTATGGGCATATCATCTTTGTGAGTGAAATAATGTTTGATTGAATGTTGTGAGATGCAAATTTGGAGTGAAAAGGTTTGTTTGATAAGCATTGTTGGAAATATTTGAGTGAGTCTTCATGTGCATGATTAGGGTTTGTGAAAGAACTATTAGAGTTACTGTGTTAGTAACTATAGATTATTACCTCATTTGGTTAATTGTAAAGATTCACCTAGGTAGATTTTATTTACCATATGGTAAAAAGTAGCTTGTTACTTTTTACCACTAGGTTATTTCTATTTACTATTTACCTAGGTTAGTAAGTTAGTCATTGTAGTCAACTTGACTACGTAACTAGGTTAGTGGTTAGTTGTTAGTGTCAACATCTTTACCGTCATTCATGATTAGTTAGCATGTTGTTAGCTTCAATTAGGGATATTATTTTTATAATATCCTAAGGCTATTTCTAGCCTATGTAAATGTATTTAAGCCTTTTACATATTAATAAATTTCTTAATGCTTCAGCTCCTAACAATGGTATTAGAGCTTTGGCAAAGACGTTGGGCGAGGCACAAGGCAGTCAAATTTGACTTCTCGAATGCAATCATAAGAAGGGAGGCATGTTAGCCCTTTTATATCCCACTATCTTCCCCACACGGGCGATGTGGGATAATTTCCCCACTCGCGCCAGGAAAGAAGGATAAGGGAATTAATTCCCTTTCCTTCTCGTCGAGTTGCCTTGCTCGAATGGCTAGATATCCAGTCGGCAAGGCTAGGGGCCACAGGGTCATGGGATCAAATCCCGTCGGCACTTAAATCAAATGTTTTACAAAAGTGCCATGCAAAACAAGCTATTTTCTTTGTTTGTATTAGTTTTAATTGTTTTTTTAAAAAGATTTTATTTTAATAATTTATTATTTTTTATTTAAAAATAATTTCTTTTTATAAATGAGTGATTTTTTAAACCATAAATTCTTTATTATTGATTAATTATGCTTAAAATAATTAAACTTTTACATTCAAATTAAAATTTAAAGGCTATTTTTTTTGCAAATTCAAAATTCAAAGGTGCTTTTGTTTTCTCACAAAATGGAGATATAAGACATCAAAGAAGCACATTTTTTCTTGCAAATTAGAGAGCCTAAAACCCCTTAAACTCTTCTCAAACCTTGTTAATTTAGTTTACAACAAAGGATCACACTTGATTTTTTTTTTTTTTGCAAATTAGACAACAAGGAGACTGAAATTTTTGTAAGAATCAAAGTTCAAAGAGTGCATTTGTTTTCGCCAAGGAGATATAATACATAAAATTGCGTATCTATTTTTTTTTTTTTGCAGATTTGAGAAGAACTTGTAACCTTGGGCCTATAAAAACTAAGTCGTGTGTCAAGTAGTTCTGGAATCCTTTCAAACACGGGTCGTGTGTCAACTTGTCTTGAAAGGAGTGCTCTAAATCCTACATTTTGTAAACATTAAAGGAGGATGGAATTCATTTTTTTTATTCTATAGTTTGAAAAATTATAACGAAAAAGGGGGGATATTTTAGAGTAAGAAAGGTGCATTCTCGATTGAACTCGACACCTACTCTTAAAAATTGCTTGTACTAGGTGCATTTTCGGTTGCATCCGACACCTAGAGTGATTAAAATTTGGGTTGCTCTCATGTTTTGATTATTGCACTAACACTCATGTTTTTGTGTGTAATTAAACAGTCAAATACAACATTAGAAGAAGCATTTCACAAAACCCAAATTTCACTCAAAAACCATGCTAAATTTTGCATAGGTTAAAACAACTCATTTTTTTATTCCCCATCAAAGGTCAAAAATCCAAATCACCTTGATTCACTCTCTTTGTTTGGCTTAATATCCTCAAAATTTTCATCCTTCTTGAAGGGTGTTAAGGCAGGTGCCATTAAATATCCTAGAGGGCAAAATTAATTTTTTTTTTCACAAACCTACCCCTTTTTTATTTGCTCTATTTGTTTGGCTTAATTTCCTCCAAATTTTCATCCCTTGGTAAGGGTGTTAAGGCATGTGCCATTAAATATATTATAGAGACAAATTGAAAACAACTTCCATATACTCTTTTGAGGGTATAGTGCAAGATAGAACCATCTTAGTCCTATCAAATTTGAAACCTAAACCATGGCCATGATACACAAGTATCTCACTAAGAGCCAACTGCTCAAAGGTTTAAATTATTCATCTTGGAAGACTAAGATGAAAGCTATCTTAACTATAGAGGATTTGTGGTCAATAGTGGATGGAAGTGTCACTAGACCTCAATCACCTAGAGCAGATCAAAGAGACTTTGATAAAAAGGATAAAAAACTATCCTTAATGATATTGCTAGCTATTACTGATGATATCCAACCTCATATAAGTGAATCTAAAATTGGAAAGGAGGCATGGGATGCCTTAACTACCATATTTGAGGGAAATAATAAATCCATGATTCTTAACCTTCAAACACAGATTCATACACTTCACATGAAATCTAGAGAAACAGTAGAGCTCTTCCTCAGCAGAGTGGCCGATTTGAAAATAAAACTGCAAGCCTTAGGTGAAATTGTGGAAGACAAAGTCTTAATCTCAATTATTTTGAGAGCTCTTCCTGAATCCTATCGAATGTTGATTACATCTCTTCAAGTCTTTGGTAGGACATTGAATTTTGTAGAGTTGTTGAACATGCTTCAAACTAAAGAAGCTAATCAATTCCAAAGAGATGAGGCATCCAACAATGCACTTTTCTCACATAAACAACAAGGAAAGAAAAAGTGGAATCAACAACAAAGCTCTTCTTCTAACAAAAACAAAGGTCAAGGCCAAGACACTAATAAGAAGAAACAATATTGTAAAATATGTGACAAAGACACTCATCAAACCAAGAGATGTTGGTTTAAGAACAAGCCTCCCAAAGAGAAAGGTCAAAAGAAAAACCAAGGCAATGTTGCAAATGAGATGTCTAATATAGATTCTGATTCTGGTTCAGAGGAAGCACATAGAGTGCTAATTGCTAGAATAGTTTTATAGAGGGAAAACACGTATCCCTTGGGCAAAAGCACCATTTTCTCTCTCTCCTCTTTTTGGCTTCATAAATAGCATAAGTATTTTGTTTGAATACCTTGCAATAATGGGTGCTTGTACCTCTTTTAGGCTTCATAAATAGCAAATTCTAGGTGTTTGAAGTACTTGTAACAAGAGGAGCAACTTTTTGTGATGTAAAATTGTATAGGAGGAAATATTTGTAAAATACTTCACAACACTCTTGTGTTGCACACTTTTTGCAATTGAGGGGGGATATAAATTTCTTTTCTTCACAATTTTTGTAAAAAGGGAAGATGGCTTATAAGGGTGCATTTTTGGCTTCGACCGACACCTTAGTCAGACTTCCTTCAGAAATTAATTACACTATGTTTTGCAATGATAAGGGTGGAACTTATAAGGGTGCATTTTCGGCAGTGACCGACACCTTAGCTACCTTATCTTTTGCAAACTCATATTGTAAAATGAATGAACCTCGTATGAAGTGATCTATTCTACTACACCTAGCGATTACAGTGGTTGGTTACCCATGCAATTCGGTTGGATGATGTGATTACCATAAGGACATTCATTGGTGTGAAGACAAAGTGAGGAATGACCCATTTTTTGCTTAGGAGCAGCCATAGCACTATGACAGAGCAAAGAACCAATAGATCATCATCTTCTTCACTGTATTGGAATAGTTATATACTTTACCCAAATATTGTTGTATAAGAGGGATATGTATGTATTACCCAAATAATGTAATAAGGGGGGATGTTAGAGTTACTGTGTTAGTAACTATAGATTATTACCTCATTTGGTTAATTGTAAAGATTCACCTAGGTAGAGTTTATTTACCGTATGGTAACTTTTTACCACTAGTTTATTTCTATTTACTAGTTACCTAGGTTAGTAAGTTAGTCATTATAGTCAACTTGACTACATAACTAGGTTAGTGGTTAGTTGTTAGTGTCGGCATATTTGTCGTCATTCATGATTAGTTAGCATGTTGTTAGCTTCAATTAGGGATATTATTTTTATAATATCCTAAGGCTATTTCTAGCCTATGTAAATGTATTTAAGCCTTTTACATATTAATAAATTTCTTAATGCTTGAGCTCCTAACAAGAACATGAGTATCATTGTTATGTGAGATTGTTTGATAAGTATTATTGGAAATAATTGAGTAAGCCTTCATGTGCATGACTAGGTTTTGTGAAAGATCATGAGTATCATTGTTATGTGAAGTTGAGAACTATCTTGAACTAGGGTTTGTGAAAGAACATAAGTATCATTGTTATGTGACATTGGAATTATCTTGAGTCAAGGTTTATAGTGTGATTTGTTGGAAGTAAAGTGAAACACTTGGTTAGGGTTTGTAAGCAAGTTGTGTTTCATTGAGTGGATGCTTTGAGTGAAGTTGATTGAGCATTATTGGTTGAGAGCATTGGAGTGATAGTTCAAGATTTGTACAAAAAATTATTTTTTATTTCTAAATTGATTTGAAAGTGAGTTTGAAAGTGATAAAGTGATTTGTGAGTGTGAAATATATTGAGTCTCTTACCATTCTCTATATGTTTCTATAATTTAAACAAGATTCTGAGTGAAACTTGTTTGTGTGATTGAAGAGGTTTTCTAAAAGAGATTGAGTTGAGTTGTGTATGCAAGTTTTGCAATTAATTTGAATAAGCTTTTGTGAAAGCTAGTGGACATATTTGAGTAAGTCCTAGAGGGGACTTAAGTACTAAGTTGAGTAAGCTTTGGTGAAATTTTAAGGATGGTTTTGTGTGAAATTTTGTGGAAGCTTACAAGTAGATTTAAGGTAAGTCTTGGTGAAGACTTGTTGAGCATATTTAAGGTAAGTCTTAGTGAAGACTTATTGAGGAGATTGGACATGTTCTAGTGAGAACTTGTTGAGCATATTTGAGGTAAGTATTGGTGAAGAATTTTTGAGCAAATTGGACAAGTTCTAGTGAGGACTTGTTGAGCAATTTTGAGATAAAACTTGGTGAAGAATTGTTGATAATATTGGACAAGTTTTAGTGAGAACTTATTGAGAATATTTGAGGTAAATATTGGTGAAGACTTTTTGATCATATTGGACAAGTTATAGTGAGGAATTTTTGAGTAGATTTAAGTTAAATCTTTGAGAATACTTGAGAGTAGAGTTTATTGATTGATTTGTTAAAACCTTGAGTTAATATTTGGGGTAGATCTAGCAAAGTTGATTTGTAATTGGATCAAGCTTTGTGTTAAGGCCTAAGGATATATTTGAGGATAGAGTATTGATGTAGATTTGAGGATAAATTTATGCTAAACTAGATATAGAAATTGAGCAAATTTGTGCTAGACCAAAGTACAATGTTTAGTGCAGATTTGAGATAGAGATTGAGTAGATTTGTGCTAGATAAAATTATAATGTTTAGTGCAAATTTGAGACAGAGATTGAGCATAGCTGAGAGCAATATTTAGAGGTGATAGAGCAGAGGATAGCAGTCTCCAGTGGATAGATATCCATTATATAGGGTAGTGAGAATATAGGTCTTCTGAGTGAAGACATGAGTCTTCAGTGGAGAGAGATCGACAAGCCAATGCAATGGAGGTAATAGTATTCTAGAGGATCACCAATTAAAGAATAGGAGGAGTTCTCTTTTGTATAGATATCCACAAAATAGCTAAGGCGATTGGTGTCTCCTTTGGATAGGCATCCATGAACTTGATTAGGGGATTAGTGTCTCCTTTGGACAGAGGTCTATAAACATTGTAATAGGGAAGGATTCCCAAGATATTTGTTGAGAAAATTTTAGTGAAATATTTTCTTCGTGAAGTATCCCACATTGGGTGAACCATGTTAAATTGGTCTCTCTATTGTGTGTGGTGATTTGTGCATTGATTTTATTACTACTATTGATATTGACATTGATATATTGGATAATATTATTTGATAAAAGAAAAGTAAAAATTAGTCTTATACTGTTCACCCCCATATTAGTATAAGCTTGTGTTCTTCAATTGGTATCAAGGTAGGTTCCTTTGGAATAGTTTAAAATATTGAAGGAAAAGCTTACAAGAACACAGATGGATTCTCAGAGTGGATATTCAGGGAATAAGGCACCATTGTTCTATGGGAATAATTATATATTTTGGATTGTGATAATGAATATTCACCTAATGGCACTAGGGAATGAAATATGGCAAGCAGTTGAAGATGGATACATATCGCTATCTACTCCACCTACAGATAAATATGGTAAGATCCTACAACTAAATAATTCAAAGGTAATGAATGGAATTTTAAAAGGTTTACATGAAATAGAGTTTATAAAAGTTATGCATTACACATCAGCAAAATAGATGTGGAATAAGCTAAAAGGTATATATGAGGGAGATAAAAAGGTCAAAATGGCAAAGTTGCTAAATCACAAGAAAATATTTGAAGACCAAGGATGAAGGATGAGGAAAAGATTACTATATATCTACTTCATGTGGATGAGGTTGTTAACTCCATGCAAGGACTTGGTTTTACAGTTAAAGAAAAAAATATTTGTCATAAGATTTTAATGTCACTTCCTAAGAGGTATAGTGAAAATATTTCAGCCATAGAAGAGTCAAAAGATATTGAATTTTTGACAACGGATGAGCTACATGGAATTCTCACAGTATTTAAGATGAGAATAAAAGAGGAACCTATTCCCTAGAAATAAGTAGCCTTCAAAGTTGCAAAAAATTCAAAGGGTAAGAAGTCAGATTCAATCTATGAGTTATCCAATGATGAAGAAGCAAACTATGGTAGAAGGAAAAAGGACTCAAGAAAGATAAAATTAGGAACTCAGTTAGGTGTTTTAATTGTGGTAAATTTGGTCAATATGCATATGATTATTGAGAGGTTGGAAGTAGCGATGATGAAAAACATGATCATAAGAACAGGGAAGAAGGAAAATACAGGTATCAAAAGAAAAGAAGGGATGGAAAAGGCAAGCAAGGAAATAAGTTTTCCCAAATGCATAAGAAAAGTTTTTATGCATATAAGGAAGGTAAGAGTTTCAAGGGATAGTGATGAAAGGTCCTCAGATAATGAATAAGAAGAAAAAATATTTTTGGTAGAAGAAAAATATGATGTTAGAAAAATGGCACCAATGATTGTCAAGTGTTTTAGGTGTGGTTACTTTGGTCGTCTTGAATATAGTTGTACAAGGAATGGATTAAGTTTCAGTGACGATGAATATGAAGATGATCTTGAATATCCAGAAGAAGAAAGTCTTATTATGGTGATAGAAGAAGAAGAAAGTGCTTCTAGTGGAAATAAATAAGAGAAGAATAAAGATGTTCTTGAAGATAAAAAGAGAGAGGAAGAATTAGAAAATTCAGAGGAAGGAGAAGTTGATCTTGAGGGTGAGCTTATTTCTGCTCTTAGGGAATTAAGAAATATAAGAAAAAAAAACTCAAAACTCAAGATTCAATTTTAGAAATGTGATGAAGAAAAAAGAAAGCTTATAGAATATCTAACCTACTCAATAACTAAGATAAGGATATTTAAAGAGAAGTTAGAGGCCAAGGTTTTAGAATGTGAAAATTTAAAGCATGAGGTAGCTTCACTAAGAAATGAAGTAAAAGAGTACAAAAATAAGCTACACAAGTTTGAGAGAAGCTCAAAAACCATGGATAATATTATCAAGGTACAAAGACCTTCATCAAACAAGACAAGACTTGGTTTTGAATGGGTACAAAGAGAACAAGGAGAGGAGTCAATATCAAGCTCCAAGGAAGAGGAAGCTTCAGAACAAGATAATGTAAGAGTGAGTGAGACTTCTAAGGATGTATTGGATAATAAAAATTTTAACAAGGAAAGGAACAATGGACAAGTAAGGAACATATTGAACAGGAAACATCACAATTTAGAAGAGACTTAGAGACCAATGGGATAAAGCCAAGATGTATTCAATGGATGTTGATTTTTATGTCATAGGTTTGGGCACAAGGTTGTGTAGTGTAGGACACATGAATGACAATAATATAGAAAATTCAGAAACAAACATATCTTTCAAAGGTATTGCTACTCTTGTAATCATTTTGGTCATAAGGCAGTTAATTTCAAGGCTCATGATAGGAATGGATATGGCTTCACTAAGAGGAACTTAAAATTTTTGCACCTTCAAGGAATCACAACATTAAGTGTTATAAATGCAATAATGTTGGGCACATGGCTAAGTGGTGTAGAGAAAAATTTCTAGAGACAAGCAAGAACAAGAACATTCAAAGTAATCAAAAGGATCAGTTGAGGAAGAAAGTGGAAAAAGGTAAAGATCAGTGTATGCTGGGAGTAGAGATATTCCCATCCTAAAATTAACCACCTCAAGAGAGGAGGTGGGGGAGGGGCTAAGCTAAGAGTCTCATTCTTATCCCCAAGCCCCAAATGTGACCCTTTGTCATTGATGTCAAAGGGGGAGAGATTTGAGTTAGGGGGAGAACATTCAGTTAGGAGGAGTAGTTTCTCAGGGGGAGTAGAACTGAAATAGGTAAAGGAAATGGTAAAAGGAAAATGGGTTTCTATAAATGAAAAAGGGGAATATTGTTGGAAATATGGGTAAGTTTTGTTGTCATTGATGTCAAGAGGTTGATGTCCAAGTTTCATCAATATTAATGTCATCAGGTGGTTTTTCCACAAAGCAAGGAAGAATTTTAAAAGAATAGGATATAAATATTTATTTTAAATATTATATGCCTAAAAATGTCTAAAACAGATTGAAGACCCAAGGAAGGAGAAGCAATTAAAAAAATACATACCAAGGATGGATAAGCAGGTTAAAAGGAAATAATAATATTATAATATTTTGGGTTATAGGTTGATTTGAAGAAAAAACAAGGGCCAAGGAGTTATCAAATTATAAATTCTCAAAAACCCATTTGGTAGATTTTGAAGACTATGGTTTAATTTATTTAAATTTAAATATTTTAACCATAGGTTAAAATTTAAATTTAAATAATTAATTAAGGTGCCAAAATTTTAAATAATTAAATTTGATTTAAAAATTGAATTGCCTAAGTTCATCGATGTATTGGACAACATGGCATATGGTATAAAATGGGGCAAGTTTTTTATTAAAAACCATCCATGCGATATGTGATTTGTGAGATCCTAAAGTCCTACGTATTTCGAGTGTTGAAGAGTAAAGGAAATCCCCATGTGTTTTAAACAAGGTTTAGAGGGTATATGTGGAAATAAAGAGAAGGGAAGTGCCAACCAAGGTTCAAGATGCTTGGTAGTGCAAGTGGAAACCGATGGCTACTTTAGGACGTTCTTGAGCGAGAGATCGCGGGTTTGATCTATGCGATCGACTTTTGCAAAGGGGAAAGGCTTGTTTTGTTTGCACTGAGTGGGAAAAGTGATAATCCATAAAGAGGAAAACATACACCTTGTATTTTTGTGAGGGCACGTAGCCCAAGCAGTGGATGTGCTTTCCACTAAGGTGCTTCGTAAGGTGAGGTTGTGTGTTTGAACTTCACCATGGTCATTTTGTTGGGCAGAATAAAATTAAGGTATGCTTCTCACATTTTTAATTTGCCAAAGGTTTTGATAATTCAAAAATTGCATAGTGTGAAATTAAAAGGTGGTTTGTGAGTTGTTGAGGGAGATATAAGGGATAATAAAGTTAAAATATTTTATTTTAATTTTGGTGGTTAGATTTTATGAAATAAGAGTGATAAGGTATGCAATGAATATTATATCTTGATTTTTTTTTTTTAAGCAAAAAACCTCTTGTGGGGCCGCCTTGGTCTGAGAGACCATGAGCAGGGGTTTCTACACTATCAAAGTCACCCGAGAGTCGCACCGACCCTACCCGCACCAACATTATCAATTGGATTTTTGGATACCCAATTCAACTTTTTGGTAGGGTGGATATTTGAACCTGGGACCTTCTTTGGAGGATTGCCCTCTTCTCTCCAAATCACCTACAACACCTGGGTATTATATCTTGAATTTTGAAATAAAGCTATATTGTGTTAATTATTTTGAGAGGAGATATAAGGTGCATAAAGGAATTTAATGTGGAAGTGAATTAATTAAATATTTTCTAATTATTTTTAAAGTTGGGAGATTATAAGGTGTATTTGAGATTTAATATTTTTTTATGGTGAAATAATTTTGAGGGAAATAACTGAGTGAAGATTTTTGATATCTAACCTTTGAGATTGGCAAAGAGGTTGATTATGATTGAGATAGGTTTTGAGGTTAAATTTTCATCAAAACAAAAGGTATGGGCTGATGCAGGAGCATCCAGCAGCACCTGATGCACAAGCATCTAGTGGCAGGAGGGCCACTTCTAAAAAGTTGCCTAAGGAGGAAAAACGTCACGATTTCGTGACATGTCATGAAATCGCGATGAAAAAAGGCAAAGAGGGCAAGGAGAAAAACCTGTCGCGATATCGCGACAAAAAAAGTGTCACGATATCGCGACACGAAGAGGAGAGAGGAGCAGACGGAGAAAGCTGTCGTGATATCACGATAGAAAATGTGTCGCGATATTGCGACACAAATGGAGAACAAATCTAGTAGGAAGAAGATGTCATGATTTTGTAGCATGTCACAATTTTGCGACCCAAGCAGGAAGAAGAAGGCTGCAAGCAAAGATGTCACGATTTTGCAACATGTCACGATTTCGTGACCCAGGAGCATAAGGAGAGTATGAAAGGAGCAGATGTCATGATTTCGCAACCTGAGGACGAAGAAGGAGCCGAAGGAGAAGGAGACGTTGCTATTTCATGACAGGTCATAGTTTTGTAGCCAGAAGGCGAAGAATGAGCCAAGGAAGAAAGATGTCACGATTTCACATGTCGCATTTTCATGACGAAGGGGCGAGCGAAGGAGCCAAAGGAGGGAGATGTCATGATTTTGTGACATGTCATGATTTCGCGACCCAATGGAGAAAAGAAGGCAAGGGAGCTAGAAAGTCATAATTTCATGACTTGTCGTGATGTCGCGACCCGAAGGAGAAGAAAGGATGCAAGTAAGGAAGATGTCGCGATAGCGCAACACGTCACAATTTTGTGATGTGAAGGAGAGCGAGAAGACGAGATGGGAAGATGTCACGATTTTGCAACATGTTGCAAAATCGTGACCCGAAGGAGTGAGAGGAGGCAAGAAGAAAGGATGTCATGAAATCATGACATGTTGTGATTTCATGACCTGAAGGGGAAAAGAGGAGCGAGGAAGAGAAATGTCGCGATAGCGTGACATGTCATGATATCACAACTGAAAAAGAGAAATAAGGGCAGGATGAGGAAGATGTCGCAATATCATGACATGTCATGATATCGTGACCCCTACTACATTGTAGCTGGAGGAAGAAGATGACAGAGGTCAGGCGGCAATTGCAGAGCAAGGACGACATGTGGCACCAAGGTGTAGTTAAAGCAAACGAGTACCAAGAAACATAGAAAATGAAAAGGATGGGTCATACAAAGTAATCTGACAAGAAGCGGCAGTTAGACGACGATGATAGGGGCCATGCGGAGTGGAGCCATAAATCAGGTTGGTGGACCAATTTTTGTGAAGGATGTTTCAGAGGGTCGGGGCCTCTATAAAAACCTAGTTTCTATAATAGACTAGGGGTGGTGGATTGGGAGAACGCATGTAGAGAATAGAGTTAGTGAGAAAACCAAGTTGAGCACTAGTTTTTGTAAAGCCTACGGTATGTTTATGTAAAGGAGATTCTAGATTAATAGAAGAAAATTTAGAATATTGTGAGTGCGATTTTCCGGCCCCCCATTAGTGGTATCAGAGCTGGAAGTTCCTGAGTGTGTAATAGATTGCCGAACGTTAGGCAGTTACACTAGGATCTATTGTAGGGTTTTGAGAGAGAAGAGAGAGTTTAGGATCTGTGGGAGATATTATGACAATGAAAGACTTCAAAGCTTTGTAGAGGCAATTGAAAGCCCTGCAAGAGGAGTGGCTCAGAATAAAATTATGAAAGCAAGAGGAGCAACGCAGAAGGCATGAGGAGAAACAAAAAAGGAGAAAATATGGAGTTCATCAGAAGATGAAGCCATTGAAGGTTGTAGATGAGGAAGTGTGTAGTAGTGGGAGAATCTTTCTGGAGGAAGGCAAAAGTTGTTTGGACTAGGAGAAGGGGTTGGAATAGGCTGCAGAGGCAGATGAATGTCTGGAGGTGCTACAGAAGGCAGTAACCAGATAGTGCAGAAGTGAAGAGCACTTCTCCACCAACCTCGGGTGTCTGATGCAGGAGCATCTAGCAGCACCTGATGTAGAAGCATCCAGTGGCAGGAGGGCCACTTCAAAAAAGTTTCCTAAGGAGGAAAAACATCATGATTTCATGACGTGTCATGAAATCATGACAAAAAAATGCAAAGAGGGCGAGGAGAAAAACCTGTCGCGATATCGCGATAGAAAAAGTGTCACGATATCGTGACACAAAGAAGAGAGAGGAGCAGACGAAGAAAGCTATCGCGATATCACGACAAAAAATGTGTCACAATATCGTGACACAAATGGAGAACGAAGCCAACAGGAAGAAGATGTCACAATTTCATGACATGTCATGATTTCATGACCCAAGCAGGAAGGAGAAGGCTACAAGCAAAGATGTCGCAATTTCGTGACATGTCGCAATTCTATGACCTAGGAGAAGGAGGAGAGTATAGAAGGAGCAGATGTCACGATTTCATGACATGTTGTGGTTTCGTGACCTAAGGGCAAAGAAGGAGCCAAAGGAGAAGGAGACATCACGATTTCACGACAGGTCATAGTTTTGCGGCTAGAAGGCGAAGAAGAAGCCAAGGAAGAAAGATGTCATGATTTCGTGACATGTCACATTTTTGCGATGAAGGGGCGAGCGAAGGAGCCAAAGGAGGGAGATGTCGTGATTTTGTGACATGTAACAATTTCGTGACCCAATGGAGAAAAGAAGGCAAGGGAGCCAAAAATTCATGATTTCATGACTTGTCACGATGTCCCAACCCGAAGGAGAAGAAAGGATGCAAGGAAGGAAGATGTCATGATAGCATGACATGTCGTGATTTCGTGACATGAAGGAGAGAGAGAAGACGAGATGGGAAGATGTCATGATTTTGTGACATGTCACAAAATCACAACTCGAAGGAGTGAGAGGAGGCAAGAAGAAAAGATGTCGCAAAATCGTGACATGTCACGATTTCATGACCCGAAGTGGAAAAGAGGAGCGAGGAAGAGAAATGTCATGATAGCACAACATGTCGTGATATCACGATCAAAAAAGAGAAAGAAGGGCAAGATGAGGAAGATGTCATGATATCGTGACATGTCACGATATCGTGACCCCTGCTACAGTGCAGTTGGAGGAAGAAGATGACAGAGGTCAGGTGGCGGTTGCAGAGCAAGGAAGACATGTGGCATCAAGGTGCAGTTAAAGCAGACGAGTAACAAGAAGCACAAGAAACGAAAAGGATGGGTCATGTAGAGTAATCTGATAGGAAGCGATGGTCAGACGACGGTGACAGGGGTCGTGTGGAGTGGGGCCGTAAATCAGGTTGGTGGACCAATTTTTGTGAAGGATGTTTCAGAGGGTCAGGGCCTCTATAAAAACCTAGTTTTTGTAATAGACTAGGGGTGGTGGATTGGGAGAACGCACATAGAGAATAGAGTTAGTGAGAAAACCAAGTCGAGCACTGGTTTTTGTAAAGCCTGTAGGCTATTTATGTAAAGAAGATTCCAGATTAATAGAAGAAAATTTGGAATATTGTGAGTACAATTTTTTGGCCCCCCATCATGGGCATATCATCTTTGTGAGTGAAATAATGTTTAATTGAATATTGTCAGATTCAAAGTTGAAGTGAAAAGGTTTTTTTGATAAACAATGTTGGAAATATTTGAGTGAGTCTTTATGTGCATGATTAGGGTTTGTGAAAGAACATGAGTATCACTGTTATGTGAGATTTATTGATAAGAATTTTTGGAAATAATTGAGTGAGCCTTCATGTGCAAGACTAGGGTTTGTGAAATATCATGAGTATCATTGTTATGTGAAGTTGAGAACTATCTTGAACTAGGATTTGTGAAAGAACATGAGTATCATTGTTATGTGACATTGGAATTATCTTGAGTTAAGGTTTATAGTGTAAGTTGTTGGAAGTAAAGTGAAACACTTGGTTAGGGTTTGTAAGCAAGTTGTGTTTCATTGAGTGGATGCTTTGAGTGAAGTTGATTGAGAATTATTGGTTGAAATAATTGGAGTGATAGTTCAATATTTGTGAAACAAATTATTCTTTATTTTTGAATTGATTTAAAAGTGATTTTGAAAGTGATAAAGTGATTTGTGAGTGTGAAACATATTTATTAGCTTACCATTCTATATATTTTTCTATAAGTTAAACAAGATTCTGAGTGAAACTTGTTTGTGTGATTGAAGAGGTTTTATGAAAGAGATTAAGTTGAGTTGTGTATGCAAGTTTTACAATTTATAATAATATTTTTTGAAAGGTAGTGGACATATTTGAGTAAGTCCTAGAGGGGACTTAAGGACAAATTTGAGTAATATTTAGTGAAAGTTTAAGGATAGATTTGTGTGATCTTTTGTTAAAGCTTACAAGCAGATTTAAGGTAAGTATTGGTGAAGACTTGTTGAGAAGATTTAAGGTAAGTCTTGGTGAAGACTTGTTGAGCAGATTGGACAAGTTCTAGTAAGGACTTGTTGAGCAGATTTGAGGCAAGTCTTGGTGAAGAATTGTTGAGCATATTGGACAAGTTCTAGTGAGGACTTTTTGAGAATTTTGGAGGAAAAACTTGGTGAAGATTTGTTGAGCATTTTGGACAAGTTCTAGTGAGGACTTTTT
This sequence comes from Wollemia nobilis, assembly GCA_028583015.1. Classification (NCBI taxonomy): domain Eukaryota; kingdom Viridiplantae; phylum Streptophyta; class Pinopsida; order Araucariales; family Araucariaceae; genus Wollemia; species Wollemia nobilis. The sequence continues at coordinate 3,373,109 of JAQPPZ010001050.1, forward strand.
GAGAAAATTTGAGGTAAGTCTTGGTGAAGACTTGTTGAGAAGATTGGAATAGTTCTAGTGAGGACTTTTTGAGCATATTTGAGGTAAGTATTTGAGAAGACTTAAGAGAAAATTTATTTTATTGATTTGTTCAAACCTTGAGTTAAGGTTTGGGGTAAACCTAGCAGATTTTATTTTTTATTGGATCAAGCTTTGTGTTAAGGCTTGAGGATAGATTTAAGGATAGAGTCTTGGTGTAGATTTGAGGATAGATTTATACTAGACTAGAGATAGATATTGAGAAGATTTGTGCTAGACCAAAGGATAGTGTTTAGTGCATATTTGAGACAGAGATTGAGCAAATTTGTGCTAGATCAAAGGAAAATGTTTAGTGTAGATTTTAGATAGAGATTGAGCAAAGTTGAGAGTAATATTTGGAGGTGATAGAGCAGAGGATAATAGTATCTAGTGTATAGATACATATTAGCTAGGGTAGTGAGGACATAGGTCTTCTGAGTGAGGATATGAGTCTTCAGTGGAGAAAGATCCACAAGCCAGTGTAGTGGAGACAATAGTCTTCTAGAGGATCACCAGCCAAAGCATAGGAGAAGGAGTTCTCCTGTGGATAGAGATCCATGAAACAACTGAGGGTATTGGTGTCTCTTGTGGATAGGTATCCATGAAATTGATTAGGGAATTGGTGTCTTCTTTAGACAAAGGTCCATAAATATTGTAATAGGGAAGGATTCCCAATATATTTATTGAGAAAATTCTAGTGAAATATTTTATTTGTGGAGTAGCCCACATTGGGTGAACCACGTTAAATCGATGTCTCTATTGTGTGTGGTGATTTGTACATTGCTTTGATTACTATTGTTGATATTGCCATTGATATATTGGAAAATATTATTTAAGAAAAGAAAAGTAAAAAGTGATCTTATATTGTTCACCCCCCTCTCAGTATAAGCTTGTGTTCTTCAATACCAAGGAAGGTACATTTACATGACCCAAATAATTTAATATGCTCTATTTCTAATAATCTATGGCTCTAATCTAGGATCCTTCCTTACATAAGTATTGTAAAATAGACAACAAGAGTTGCTAGAATGATATATGGAACAAACTCTATAAAATGGGTATAAGCATACCTAAGTGTAACCTTAAGAAGTATAAATGATGGGGATTATTGTTGTATTGCATTTAATATTGACATAGATCATGTATTGCATTTAATATTGACATGGATCGTACATATTAAATGCCTCCTTGTAAAGGCAAACATGCTTATAAATATATTTTTATTGAATGCAATTAATAGTTTTCATTATGTCATTCTCGTGTTTACCTCTTAAGTGTTCTTCCCATATCATTGGTATCAGAGAAAGGTGCAAGGGTTTTTGGAAAGTATCCTCTTCCTGAGACCATATTGGTTCAAAAAGGAATGAGAAATCCAACCCCTGGATCTTGATGGGTGAATGATCTTTCCTTTTCGTGAACACTTTCGAGCACTCCTATTTTAAAAACTCTTAGCTGGTATCCCTCTAACTCTTGACCCTTAGCTATCTAGGGTCCCTCTGACTCTCGACCCTCAACTCACACTTTAGTGCAATATTTTAGATTTCATTCGATCTGATATACATTTTTTTTGCAATTTCTAGCATAAGTGAGGCCATTCTATCCATTGTTTTCTTTCCATAGGTGTTTCTATCCACATATATGCTTGACCCATGTCCTTGATTTTATTCATAGATGGGGTCCCTCTGATCCTCAACCCTCAGCTCATGTTGTTGTGCTATCTTTTCGATTTTGCTTGGCCTGATATGCATTCTTTATAGTTTCCATATTCAACATAGGAATATGCAGAAGGGGTTGGACCCAAAATGTACTTGTAAAAAAGGGTGAATCCTAATTGAAATCAAGGTGAATCATAAGCAAATAAAATCAATCATCTTCACACAAAAATTTGGGGGTATTAGAATCACTAAAAAGTAATGTCATATTTTAGGTAAATTATGACCTATTAAACTACCTTATAACTTCATAAAAACACCACCATTATATCAGGCTCAAAAAGATATTTCCAACGAGTACAAATATGCCTATGTTTGGATATATATTGTGGCAAATTAACACTAAGAAAAAATTGGTCCAAAAAAATTCAAGTGAATGGGCCAACGTCAAAGGTCCTCATATTCACCAATTTCCATTTTTGGAAATCCTAATATTCACCCAGTTTGTGAATATTCACCACTGTGCATAACCCTGGTTTGACACCATGATGTCAAACCTTGAGCTTTCACTCAATGAGGTCTCTCATCGACTTAGGGATATCTTTGCATAAATCCAATAGATCCAAGATAAAATTATTCTTACCATGACTATTGTTGATAAAATTCTTCTTACCAATAAAGCACACTAGCTAAGATATCTCACTATTGAAATTTAGCATATCCAAGTTGCTAGACTCACCGAAATGACTATTGTTGCTGATTTTCTTGCTATGAAAGAAGATATTTTTCAAATAATTATTAAAGGAAAACTTGTTCGACTTTTAGACATTATTGCTCATAATATTAATTTTTTTTCTACTATTGATATCCTAGAAGAAGAACATACAAAAAGTTTTCAACATATTTGTTATGAAGAAGAAAACAACATTTTACCACCACAATAACAAAAAATTTTAGACAACGAATCTCCAACCGTTGTTGCTGCTCTCAATGCATCTCTTGTTCGGTCTTCGGATCTATGTTTTCAACATTGTTGTCAATATTCCACAAATCTATTATTTTTTGACAAGATTCTACAATGTCAATATCCTTCCTCATGGCACTTGTTTGCATTTCCTGCATTCCAGCAATGGATTTATGTTTTCGGTACCAACTGCCCATTTTCAAGCCCCATTTCCATCCTTCTAGCCACTAGATTTCATTGGGTTTTCAATCTATCTTCCCCAACTCATGCACCCCCATGGCATCACCCTCTCACCCCGTGTTGGTTGCTAGTCGTTATCACTAGTCAAACATGTCTGCCACTTGCCACTCGCACGTGTTACCATCAAATTAGTTGTCATTCTACAATAGTCGTTGCTCTCTTTCCCTTGGAGAAATTTATAAATTAAATTAAATTTAAAATTACAATATTTAATATCACACTTATTTTTAAATACCATAATTATGTGTTAAATTAAATATTCTCCATTGACCATTGCCCATTCACATCATTCATAAACCCATAATTAAATTAAATTAAATTTCATTTAATTTAAATTATTTCAAACATCCATAAACCCATAATTAATTTAAATTAAATTTTATTTAATTTAATTTAATCCATAACTTTCGTCACTAAATTTTGCACCCCGTGTTGACCATTTCCCTCAAATTTTCACATTGCCCATTCCCTCGGCTTCCACTCCATTGCCATTAATTTTTTCATTATAATATATATATATATATATATATATATATATATATATATATATATATATATATATATATATTGCCACATCACTTGTTTTTTCTTCTCTTATCGAATTGAGGGACTCTTTAGCCATCCGCCAAAATAGCAATGTTTATAGTCGTTCAAAATATTCTTCCGAGCCTAACTCAGTGCTAGCATCTATGTTTTTTTTTCTTAAGACTTGCTCCAGTTCATCATTGGTCTTTCTCTTTTTGTACAAGAGTGCATTTTTTGTTGTACCCGAAACATTTTTTCTTTTCCTCTTTCTCTTCCACACTTGTATGCATTGGGAACCAATGCTTCCTTAGTGGGGAGGAATGATGGGGATTAGTATTGTATTACATTTAATATTGATACAGATCATGTATTGCATTTAATATTGACATGGATTGTGCATATTAAATGCCTGTTTGTAAAGGCAAACATACATATAATTATGTTTTTTATTGAATGCAATTAACAAGTTTTCATTGTGCCATTCTCGTGTTCGCATCTTGAGTGTTTGTATTTCTTGCATTTTGGCAATGGATTTATGTTTTCAGCACCAACTGCCCATTTTTAGCCCCCATTTCCATCCTTATGGCCACTAGTTTTCGTTGGGTTTTCAATCTGCCTCCCTCAACCTATGCACCCCCATGGCCTCCTCCTCTCACCCCGTGTTGGTTTCTAGTTGTTATCATCGGTTAAACATACCTAGAAATTGCCACTTGATCATGTTGCCATCAAATTAGCCATTTTCATTCCACAATAGTCGTTTCTCCCTTTCCCTTGGAGAAATTTTAAAATTAAATTAAATTTTATTTAATTTAATTTAAAATTACAATATTTAATATTGCACTTATTTTTAAATACCATAATTATGCGTTAAATTAAATATTCTCCGTTGATCGTTGCCCATTCACATCATCCATAAACCCATAATTAAATTAAAATAATATTTAATTTAATTTAATTTAACAACCACTTTTATCTCCATTGATCATTGTCCATTCACATCATCCATAAACCCATAGTTAAATTATATTTAATTTAATTTAATTTAATTTAATCCAATCACTCGTAATCCCATAATTAAATTAAAATAAATTTTATTTAATTTAATTCAATCTATAACTTTTATTGCTGAATTTTGCACCCCATGTTGACCATTGCCCTCGACTTTTTGCATTTCCTATTACCTCGACTTTCACTTCATTGCACTTAATTTCCACACTAATATTTTTTCGCCATATCACTTGTTGTTTTCTTTTCCTATCGAATCAAGGGACTCTTTCACCATCTACCATAATAGAAATTTTTAGAGTTGTTGGAAAGGTTCTTCCGAGCCTAACTCAATGAAAACATCTATTTTCTATTTTCTGAAAACTTGCTCTACTTCATCATTGGTCTTTCTCTTTTTGTAGAAAAGTCCATTTTTGGTTGTACCCGACACTCCTTTTCTTTTCCTCTTTCTCTTCCACACTTGTACGCATTGGAGACCAATATATTCTTAGTGGGGAGAAATGATTTGGATTAGTATTGTATTGCATTTAATATTGACATGGATCATGTATTGCATTTAATATTGACATGGATCGTGCATATTAAATGTCTCCTTGTAAATGTAGACATGTCTATAAATATATTTTTGTTGAATGCAATTAACAATTTTTCATTGTGCCATTATTGTGTTGTCTTTTGAGTGTTCTTCCCACATCAATAAACTTAAGAGTGATCAAGTAGGAAAAACTTTGATTCTATCTCCCATCATGCAAGTTAAGGATGAATTAAGCAAGTAAGGTATATGATAGACAATGGTATATCTATGTAGGTTTATTTTATGACCACCTTAACTACCCATTATGCACATGAGGATAGTTAAGCATTGCATATGATTTATATTTTATCTTGTTTGAATAATATCTAATATTCAAGGCATACACCTAATATCTGGTATGTATAGACCTAATATGGGACTAGCTTAATGTTAATTTAAGTTAGTAGCAAAAGATGGCATTTCTGATCTTGACTGGGTTAAAATAATATAATTCCAAAATGTAAGGTATAAATATTTACCCGTTGGTATTATTATAGGGGTGGCCTCTCCTATCCACAATATAGGCATTGATCTCATCGATTCTTGTGAAGTGCAACTTTGGACTTACTTGGAAACTCATCTTTAAGAGAACCACATGGATATTCTTATTAAATTACCCCTTTATCACAAACTTAACTACATGAGAAGTATAATATGGATCTTAATACATTTGATAAGTTTTGGGGAATAAATATAATAGATCCCTTCTAGAAATACAAATACTTTGCAATGTGGAAAGGGTAAGATCAGGTGATCAAAAAACAAATGTTTTATATTATTTATTGTTTAGAGAGACTAAGAAGTTTCTTTAATACAATCATAGCCTTTTTACAGAAGCTATAGTGAAATAATGCAAGGACATGCCCATAAAAAACCCAACATATTTGAAACATGGAAACCATCCAAATCCCACCTAAAACACCTCCTAAAATGATGTTTTTTGGGGATCATATCTGGAATGCCACCAATCAACTACTATCATCACCACAATATAGTATGCCACTTGACCACCCAAGTGGTGGTCAAGTTTAATAATGTGGTATACACTATTTAAATATGGAATTGTCCCACTACACAATGCATGTGATATTATTATCCACATAGGATAAACCATGGTATAAACCTTCAACCATTGGTTTAAATAAAAAGGTTCCTTTTGTATAAAATCAAAGGGAAAGAAGTTTCAATTTAGTAAGATGTGAGGTAATTGTGTTGGCAACAAAGATGCTAAAACCAATCAGGGTGGACTTACAAAACTAGTGGAAGTTTTGTCTTTGAAGACTATGATACCAAAGGGGAACCTCTTGGAGGATAAGATATTCTCTAGGACTAGAAAACTTTCGTTAAGGAATCTTACGTGGGGCAAGTATGACCTTAAAAAAAAAAAATTATCAAGTGAATGATAATGGATACTTAGGAGTAGTTTCTTGCATGAAGCAAGAACAACCATAGCTATTATTGAATGAAATATAATGAAATAAGTTAATCTGAAAAGGATAAATGACTAACGATAATCAATTAAACTCAACATTGCATAGTTGAAATCATTATTGTATGAGTGATAATGTGTAAGTTTATGTGATGGTACCTTGCGGATGTGCAAACAAGACCTAGATGTATGCAAACAAAGTATTAATGTTCAAACTTGAAAATGGTACCAAGGACTAAGTACATAAATAATTGTGTAAAAAAATGACTAATGGAGTCATCAAAAGGGTAATTATAAGACATATTTTATAAGGTTGTACTAATGGGGTATGTGATAGAGTCTCAAGTGTGTTGAAAAATGAAAGCATTAGTACCTCAAGAACTGAAGTGGAGTAATGAGCTCCTACATAATTAAGACAAGATAAATTATGAAGAACATAATCATCTGTCAAGACTAGATCTATGGAGGGTGATCTAGTGAACTCCAAATTATCATGGTACGATCGATTAGAATTTTGAGAAAAAACAATGCACCGTAAGCTGATAGCTAGCTAGATAATTGATGCCAACCAAAGAAGTAATTCTTACAATAGGATTTTTTTTCAACTACCATTAAATACAATGTAGTTGCACTTATATTAGGATTTTCATTGTTGATTATGAGTGTAAGCTCCTTAATACGCCTTGTGATTATTTGCTTCTTCTTGTAGACTTGTTGGTACATACACTCTAAGAATAGAAGATTGTTTCTAGAGATATCAAATCACATCAAGGAGGCAATGCAAAGAAATATTTAGAAATGAAGGAAGCTGGTAGATTAGCTAAAGAAACAATAGAGTTTGTTGGTAGTAAAGAGGATCCCCCTAGATAATGTGTACAAGGGGAGTAGGCCCAACTATTGGGAATACAACGGTTGGATCATGAAGGTATATGGGCATAAGACAGGATGAGGTTGGAGTTTGAGAGGGATGTTGCCATAGTAGAGCAATAAAGGCTCCAGTTAGAAATATCACAAATATATAGTTGGAGAAAAATAGCAATAACATCCTTACAGGTAGAGAATGTATAACTACTCCAAGAAAGGGAAGAATATAAGACTACATTTTGACTACATGTTTTGATGCATTGGTGAGACATGTTTTGCTCATTCCATTTCGTATAGCTATTAGAGCACAATGTGGATGAGGAAGAACAACTCAAGTAGCTTGAGCATCAACATGAGGTAAGGCTCCAATAGCTTCTAGGGTAGTTTCTCCAACAACCTCTTATAAAAGAGGATTATTTCCAACACAAAATAATGAAAGGACCTAGGGTTAATAAACATGAGGATTATATACTAGGTATGGCTAGAAAGCCACCATTTGTGTACTATAAGGATACATGTTGTGTATTCCAGTAGACTATACTCATGTAGCCCATAAACATGTATTTTCATATATGTGTAATATAAATAAATGTTTATAAAATGAGTGATTTAGATTATTGTAGCATTAATAATCTATTTAAAACATGAATACACTCCATGAAAAATTTACTAAGAATAGATATTCTTGATTGCATTTCATTAAGATTTGGACCGGATAATCCCAATACTTGAGTCTTATTGTTTTACGTGTGATATTATGGGTGGTGGTTCAAAAAATTCCAAATAATAGATAGCTTTTGAAAGGTCCTAAGCAAGTAAGCTTAGACTAAGCATCCTATATATGGAGGTATGGATTGTTATCACAAGTTGTTATTGGTTCCTTAGGATCAAGAAGCTAAGTTATGTAATAGCATTAATTAGTTGATAATTAAGCACCAGGAAGTCTTGGATAACTCACCACAAATGAAATAAGGCCCAAAGCGATACACCCAAGGATTCAACATATGGTTGTATGTTTAGGGAATGGTGTTTCCTTTTGATGGACTAAAAGGAAGAACCTTGTGCTATGGTCGAATGGTCTTACATTCGTGAATATTGGTAAGACAATGTAGGGAGACCATTAAGGTGCCCTTGTACCAGGTAGGTATCAAGGTATCTTCATACCTTAGATGTATGTTGAGGTAAAATCCCAAAATTGTAGGATGGAGCTACATATTGACCACTTGAGTGTCATCTGCAGTGACCAATTATTGAGTGAGGAATGCCTTGGAAGGAAAGGAAGTGGTAATTCAGGATGCATCTATGTGTGAGTCCAACAAACTTAATTAAATAAAGGTGAAAAAATTATTCTTAGTTAAAATTTAAAATTAACCCTAATAGGAAATATTAGACATGAAAATCCTATTCTTATTTAATATTGGAACACTCTTAAAAGGAACAGATAAGGAATATATCCTTAATAAGAGTGTGAAATAATCTCTTAAAATTGAAGAAATCGTGTTCTAATGCTTGGTATAACAACTTACATGGAGTTAGTGTGGTCATAGATATTATCAATGGATGATAATATGTTGGTATGACACCTTACGTGGAGTAAGTGTGGTCTTAAATATTATCAATTGATGATAATATGTTTGTATGACACCTTACGTGGAGTAAGTGTGATCATAGATATTATCAGTGGATTATAATATGTTTTAAATGACATCTTCCAAGGAGTAAGTGTGGTCATAAATATTATAAATGGATGATAATATGTTTGGTATGACACCTTACATGGAATGTGGTCATAAAATTTATCAGTGGATGATAATATGTTTCGAATGGTACCTTATGGGAAGTGTGATCATTGTTATCAGTGGATGATAATACTTTTGGAATGACACCTTACAAATAGTAAGTGTGACCATGGATATCAATGGATGATGATATTCTTGGAATAATACTCGAAGACTATAAATGTTCAAGACCTATCCTCCCACTATTGAGCCACTGGTGAATCAAAGTGGAAGAGCTAAGTGAACCCTCCATATTTTTTGGGTCTTAAGTGGTGTACCTTTGAATATTTGAGGATTGCATGTCATAATTGATTAAAATTCCCTAAGTTTTAACTTAGGGTTGTGTTTTAAATTATTTAAGCCATCACCCCAATGCCACCAAAGCATGACCATTGTGTGGTGGCTTCACACTCGGGAGAGCATAGGGTAAGGGAAGGGTGCTCAAGCCTTCTCATAGAAATATCTTACATAAGATACTTAGGGGGACTGAGCAGGCCTTAAAGGGAGCTTGGCTCCCATAACCCTTTGACTACAAAGTGGTGGTCGGTGGACCAAGCCACTTGGTGGTCACTTAGCCTCAAATGAGGTGCAAGATGATGACACATGGTTTTTTCTTATTGTTTGATTTATCATTACCTATTGACTCATTATTGGATTATTTGTTTGATTATCATCTATCTATTGTATTTGGGTGAGAGAACCACCCTTTTAAATGAAGTAGGGAATTATCCCACACATAGTGTGTGGTGGGATAATAGTAGTTTAGGAGGTTTTAAGAACCTAATACTATGTAGCCAAGAACATAGGCACTTGGATAACCCATAAAAACCACTTGAACCACCTATAATCCTAGTTGATTTGTTACTCACCTATCATATCATGTTGATGATGTGCTTCATTAATTATTTACATTCGACTGTGATTGGTTGGTTATGATCGGTTGAATAAGGGCATAAATTTGATACAAAACCTTTTATTTTGGTATGTAGGATTTATCCCACATGCTCCCTATGGGAGTACTGGAGGTGTTGAAATAGGGGAAGCCACCCTTAGTAGCCTGACCACCAATAAGTGGTCAGGGTAGCCATTGCCTGGTGGAGGCTATAACACTAGTTGTTTGGCACTGAGGTGTACTAGACCTGATCAGATGTTTTTGACTAGTTGGTGATTGATTGATTGGATTAGTTGTGGTTTGACTATAACACCCTTTTTTTCTAATACACCCTTTTATTTTGGAGGTTAATATTTTGCTAAAACCACCTTATTTTTTCTAAATTAATATTTTGCTTTGGAGGTTGGAAAGTAATTGTTTTGCTAAAACAAATTACCTTGCTAGAGAAGAAATTGATAGAGCAATTTGGGTTTTGATTTAGGGTAAAACTTGAGCAATATTAGGGAGTAATTTTGGGTGTTATAGAGCAAACATTGAATGTTAACTATGGGTCAATTTTGGGGAGAAATTGAATTTTTAACTAGATCAAATTTGTGGAAAAATTGAATGCTTGTTATAAGAAAATTTTGTGGAAATTCAAGGGACTATAGATATCAATTTTTGTGGCCAAGTTGAATGAATTTGGGAACAATTTCATGGAGAAATTGAGTAATTTTTTGGGATCAATTTCATGGATAAATTGAGTAGTTGTTGGAAATAAATTTCATGGAGAAATTGAGTAAATGTTTGGGATCAATTTCATGGATAAATTGAGTAGTTGTTGGGACTCAATTTTGTGGAGAAGTTGAGTGTTTTTTTGGGATCAATTTCATGGAGAAATTGAATGATTATTTGGAATCAAATTTTACAGAGGAATTGAATGTTTTCCAAGGATAAATTTTATGGAAAAATTGATCAGAACTTAGGTTTATAGTTTTGTTTAAATGAAATATTATCTATTGGTTTTAAACCTTGAATAAATGGAAATTTATTTATTGATTAAATTAAAAGATATTCATTGATTTTAAACCTTTATTTTTTATTTTATAAAAAGGAATTTCTAAAGGGACCCCAAACCTTTTACATTGCTAGACCAAAAAGGGGTTTGCAACTAGAAATCCATGAAAAGAAATCCAAATAAACAAAATCAAAATAAAAAAGGTTGAGACTCAATAGCCCCAAATAATACCACATAAGTAGCAAAAATGCATAAAAAATAAAAAATGGATCACCTCGGTATTACTCCTTGGTGGTGGAATGACCTTGCTCCTCACCATCAACATTCTAGTTTACCTCCAAGATCTGGACCGCCACATTTGGGTTCATAATTCTACTTATGACTTTCCTTGCTTGAAGGACCAAAGAGGTGGTAAAAATAATAATATCATCAAGGTTAGTCATGATATCTGATTCATCAATGGTAAGGGCCTAAAAGGATGTTCCACCTAGAGAAAGTAGGTTGTTGGGTATGACCTCACAGGACTGTTTCTTATGGCTAACATTGGGAGAATCAAATATAGGATTGTCCTAATCCAGTATAATAAGCCCCTTGCATTTTTCACTAGAACATTTGTTTCTCATGAAGTATATACCTGGAGAAGGGGTTGTATCAGATGAAAATACCAATTTATTTTACTAGCCCTCCCAGAGGATGTGGACTCCAACTCAGCTTTGAAATAATTTACATCCTTCCCTTGAGGTGACCCTAGGCTAGGTGTAAAAGCAATAGTTTGATCATCAATTCTCTTTGCAATGGATAGAGTAGAGGCTTGAGCTTGGAACTGTAACATATGCTTGTAAATCATGAGGTGAATCCATTGGTGCTTCAAATAGGAGGATTTCCCCTACCTCGCACTTGAGACTGATATCTCCATAGAATGGTAGAGATACTCTAGGACATTGATGAATTTAACATCCTTCAAATGGTTGAGAAACACCAAGTGGAAGTTGCATAGTGGCAATTTGGGCTTGTCAATGGTCATGTATTAAATTATATATATAAGAATCCTATTCCACAATTCTTTGATTTTTTTATGAATGATGCTACTATTTTTCTTAAATAATTGCATGCCCTTGTCTATGAAATATCCTAATTATGCAACGATGGAGTTCTTATCTCGATGGATGAAATCACCATTATTCACTAGATCAGTGAATTCCATTATTAAATTGATGGTAATCCAAAAGTAAATTCCTTGAGAGTAATGTTACCACTATTCCATGAGTGGACTAGCTCCATGGACAACTCGATTTTACTCCCAAAAAACTTCCACAAAAAAGGAAGTAAGTCATGGGAGCCTAGGATTTCCTCCACCATGGATTCAAGTTCCATAACTTTAGGTTCAAGCAACACCATCACAAGTATCCATAGAATGCACACCTCACACCTTTAAAACATTTGAACCATCTCATGAAAACATTGGTAGGTGGTAGGCACTGATAGGGATGGGTGGTGGATATTATTCTAGGTGAGAAGAAGGAAATACTAAGGGTGATGATTCTAGCTATGTTTCTATATCAAGAAACACCAATGAAGGAGAGTCATTGCTGAAATATCTAAGTTCTATATTGCTTAGTCATGCATCCCAACTTGGATATGGGAAAGGAAGATCTAGTAGAAATTCACCATAAATAAGGTGAATAACACAAGCTCATAATGAAAGGGAGATGAACAGTATAAGAACACTTTTTACTTTTATTTCCCAATAAATATTATGTAATATAAAGATAGCAATATTAATAGCAGTAATCAAATAAATGCACAAATCACCACACACAATAGAGACAACATAATTTACGTGGTTCACCCAATGTGGGCTACTCCATAGAGAAAAAATCTCACTAAAATATTCTCAATAAATATCTTGGGAATCCTTTCCCTATTAAAATGTTTATGGATATCTATCCAAAGGAGATACTAATCCCCTAAATCAAGTTCATGGATATCTATCCATAAGAGACACAAATATCCTAATCTCTGCTCTGGCTAGTGATCTTCTAGAATACCTCTACCTCCACTACCCTTAGAAAATGGAACTCTATCCATAGAAGAAACTTGTCTTCCCTATCCTGGATATTGTATCTCTATCCACTTGAGATTGTCATCCTCTATACTCTATCACCTCCAAAGCTTACACTCATCTCCATATCAAATCTATACCAAACACAATCCTTCCATCTATCACAAATGTGCTCTCAATATCTATATCTGATCTAGCACAAATCTATCCTCAAATTTGCACCAAACTATGTCCTCAAATCTGTATTAAATACAGTCCTTCGGTCTAGCACAAATTTATCCTCAATCTCTATCCTCAAGCCTTAACACAAAGCTTGACTTAATCTCAAATCAACTCAGCTGGATCTGCCCTAAACCTTAACTCAAGGTTTGAATAAATCAATCAATAAATTATGCTCACAAGTATTCTCAAATACTTGTCTCAAATATGCCTTATAAGTCCACTCAAGAACTTATCCAAATCTGCTCAATAAGTCCTCTCAAGAACTTATCCAAATATGCTCTCAATCTATATTGTAAGCTTCCACAAAAGCTTACCCAAATTTGTCCACAAGTCTTCTCAAAGACTTATCTCAAATCTACTCAACAAGTCCACACTAGAACTTGTCCAAGTATCATAGAAACATAAAGAGAATTGTTAGAGACTCAATATGCTCTATACTCATCACAATGATCAATCACTTTCAATCACTCTTTTAGAAACATACATAGAATTGTTAGAGACTCAATATGCTTCAACTCAATCACTTTCTCAATTCAATTTGGAATATAGAATATTTGTTTTTATGGAACTTGAACAATCACTTCACACATCCACTTGTCTAGTGTCAACCAACTCTACTCAATCAATCACTCACTAAAATAATCCTTGCTTACAAACCCTAGTCCAAGAATATGAACACTCACTCAAAATATTTTTGACAATCAATCAATCTCTTGGGACACCTTATTACTCCCTATTAAGCATCCATCAACACATAGACATAAATGACCAATTACACCTTATAATATCCTAGTTGAAATAATATCCACCAGAAGAAAATAATTTCAAAATAATTACTTTCTCAACACTTCGTAATGGCAAGAAGACATCTTCAATAATAATCAACACTTAAAAGCATTTATCTCTCCAATAAGCTTAATATATTAAAAGGCTTTATAAAACAATTAACTACTTATTCCTCCTAATTATTTTTAACCGAAAATAATTACCAAGCAAAAAAACCTTTTATCTATCCCTTATAACTCCCATGTCACTTTATAAAACCATTTAATAAAGCCAAAAATTAAATTTAATTTTTCAACAACCTTCTCTGAAAACCCCAACGCTCAAATAATGTGCATATCTTTTTGTTGATCCCTAAAAGGGATTCGAAGAGAATCGAACCACCATCTCCACAAGCCTAAGCACCTTAGCACTTGGGATTCCACCGCATGGGCTAGCAATGCCCACATGAAGGAAGTGGAGCTTCCTTCACCTTATGCTCTTATTTGCACACATTTACCTCCTTTGAACACCACACATCGTCCACTAGCCGCAAATCTTTTATCGCATGAATATTAGATATACCTTTCACAGGGGATTCAAGAGCATTAAATTGAAAATAAGCTTGGTACTTTCTAAGGTGAAACGATCCACCTTTTATACATGAATGGAGGAAATTTCTCACACGTCGGTGCATTAGAAATTTGAATTTTGAATATTTTAATTAACTTTAATTATTATTTATTTATAATAATTTAAATTCTCTTTGGAATTTAAATATTATAAATTAAATAAATAATTAATATTTGGGCATTTTTTAACCAAATAAAAAACCACCTTGGTTTTTAATAAAAACTTTTTATTTTTTCCCATCATGGATAATTAATCTTTGATTTTGGCCCACCATGGTTTTCATAAAAACCTTTGATCATGCTTCTTATGAAGCTCTTTTTGAACCAATCAAAATGCAATTCTTCTTAGAACATTTTGACATCAATGACAACAAACATTCCTCAAAATGTACAATAGAAGGATCGGACATATCGCTCGATATCTCGATACACCATGGCTAAGAACTTGGAGAATCAGTACATGAGTAAGGGTGATGATAGGACCAAACCCTCTGCCAAAAATTATTGAGATGTATGGAAACCCTAAAATACACAATGGCACAATATTTATGGCTCTAGGAGAGATCACAAGTCAGAGTGATCCATCGAATAATATAGGTCTCCAATTATGAAAGGATACCTCATCCATCAGGAGCTAGCACAACTTACCCACAAGAGTTTAAGGTATCTGAAAGGTGGAGTGGAACAAATCTAGGAGTCACTTAAGATCCACCTTGGGAAATCACTTCAGAATTATGCTCAGGTCATGATGCCACCTAGGAATTATTTTGTCAGTTCCTACGAGAATCACCTCTAAAGTCAACATTTTTGGGCCATTCATGCCACCTAGGACTCTGATTTTAAACATTTATTAAATGAAAGGTTATTTATGGACTAATTTGAAGGGATGAATTATAGACCTTGATTATTCCCTCAAGAGTGGTTAAAAGTGTACTTTTATTAGGATTAAATGAGTTATAAATACATTAGTGGATAATGTATTTTATTTGGATTAAATGAGCTAAAAAATATTAGTGGATAATATATTCCATTTGGATAATGAATTTCTTGTAGATTAAATGAGTTTGAATTATATTAGCAGATGGTGTATTTTCCTTTGGGATTAAATGAGTTAGAAACACATTAGTGGATAATGTATTTCATTTGGAAAAAGATTTAGGAATATATTAGTGGATAATATATTTCATTTGTTAAGAAATATGTTAGTGGATAATATATTTTATTTGTTAGAAAAATGTTAGTGGATAATATATTTCATTTATTAAAAAATATTTTTGTGGATAATATATTTCATTTGTGAGAAATATGTTAGTGGATAATATATTTCATTTGTTAGAAATATGTTAGTGGATAATGTATTTCATTTGGAAAATAAGAATGAATGTGGAATTCATTTGATGGAATTATGGGGTTCCCTCATTATTTTGTAATATGAATTAAAGGAAAAATTCATGTTTTGGGGACATAAGAATTATGGGGTTCTTATGTATTTGTATTGATGCTTTGGAAAAGAATAATGATTGTGGAATTCATTCAAGGGAATTATGGGGTTCCCTCATTGCTTTGTAAAATGAATTATTCATATATTGGGGATATAAGAATCATGGGATTCTTATGTATTTATTTTGATGATGATGTTTTGGAAAAATAAGAATGAATGTGGAATTCATTCGAGGGAATTATGGGGTTCCCTCATCGATATGTAAAATGAATTAAGATAACTATTCATGTATAGGGGACATAGGAACTATGGGGTTCTTATGTACTTATATTGGTATTGATGTATCAAAGGGAAGTATGAGATTCCTTTGTATAGATGTTGGAGACATCTAAACTTATGAAATAAAAAGGATATTTTCAAGGCTAGGTTTTTCCTATAAGGGTTTCCTAGGATATATGATGTGTCAAATAACCTTATTTTTTGACCTTGCATTTGATGAATTTTGGATGTATGGAAAATGGTATTTAATAATGTTTAAGCTTATGGATTAGAAGCATAGAGAGATTCAAATAATAGACTAAAGGATTTTGAGATATCCTCAGAGCAATACACTTAGTGCATCTACATTGAATGTACCTTTTTGATAGACTAAAATGGATAAGTTAGCTAATCATGGAGATGAGATATATAGCTTATCTGTGTGATGCCTAGTGAACCTACATAGATGAAATTATGTATGGTGTAGGGATGGGTGTATCCTCTTGATAGACTATAATGGATAAACTAACTCATCACGGAGATGATATAGATAGCTTATTTGCATTACACTTAATACACATATATATGAGCTTATTTATGGTGTAGATATGGGTGTATCCATTTTGACAGATTAATTTGGTTCATCGTAAATATGAGATAGACATCTTCATCATAGAACTTGACGTCAATAGATATATACATAGAATGACTTGTGCAAGGTGGGGACATGTGGATCCCTAATGAATGTATAAAAAAAATTCTCTCGAGTAGGTTTTACTTGGGTTGTTACAACTACTCTAAAATTTGTTAATTGTGAGGATGATCATTCATTATTTTATCCTTTAGTTTTTGAACTAGAGAAGATGATGGAAAAAATTCCTTTGAAAAAATCATGGATTTTGAATTCAATCTGCACCCAGGGTTATGCATAAGCACGAAATATCACAAATTGGCTCTATTTAGGATTTTCAAGATTTTAAATTGGCTAATTTAGTATCCTTTAACTAGGGCCCATTCGCCCATAATTTATGGGGTGGAAGTTTTTTTGGGGTAAATTCGTCCGTCGTTGATAATCATGAACCTAATATTATTTTAATTCACTGACCTCAAATTACAAATGATTTTGATTTTCTTGTCCAATTCGCCTTCAAATTATAAATGATTTTATATTTCTTGTCCCAATCACCTTCAAATTATAAATGATTTTATTTTTCACACCCAAATCACCTCATATACTACCCGTATATATATTGTACTAGGTTTCGATAAACATACATAACAAATATTCTAACTCAAAAATAGTTGTGAAACAACGAAAAACTTGACAAGGTTACAGAGGAGTGTTTTTCAAAATAATTCGATCAGTTGTAGAGTCATGTCTATTGGAATAAGATGATTGGTTGCAGATGTGTCGATCGATATTCATCTATCATTTGTAGAGGTGTCAATCGGTTGCATAGGAGTGTCTATCAAAATAAGTCGATCAGTTGTAGAGCCTTGTCTATCAATATAATACAATCGATTGTAGATGTGTTGATCGATATTGGTCAATCGGTTGTAGAGGTGTTGGGCGGTTGATGAGGTGTCAATTAGAATTGGTCTATTGATTGTAGAGGTTTCAATCATCATAAGTGAATTGATTGTAGGACCATGTCAATCGGCATTAGTCATACCTACAATTGATCAACATGCACACAATCGATCATACTGTCTATAACTGATCGACATGCCTAAAACCAATCTACATATCTATAATCTATCATCATGTCTACAACTAATCAACATGCCTACAACTGATTGACATGCTTACAACCAATTGGCATGTCTAGAACCGATCGATATGTCTACAATCGATCGGTATGGTTGCACTCAATTTTTTTGTCTGCAAATGATCGACATGGTTGCAACCGATCATATGTCTGCAACCGATCAGTTTGTCTACAACCAATAGCATGGTTGTAGCTGATTGGTTTGTCTACATCTTATCGACATGTCTAAAATCAATTGACATTTTTGCAACCAATCAGTATATCTACAATTGTTCGACATATCTACAACCAATCGTCATCTCTGCAACCGAACGACATGTCTACAACTGATCGATATTTTTGCAACTGATCATCATGTATACAATCGATCAGCATGCCTTCAATAAATTGAATTTTACATCATGGTTGTAATATATCAACATGTTTACAACCAATCGACATATCTGAAATTGATCGGTATATCTGCAACCGATCATCATCTCTACAACCGATCAACATAGCTACAACCGATCAACATATCTACAACCAATCAGTTTATCTGCAATCGATAAACATGGTTGTAGTTGATTGGTTTATCTGCATCTGATCGACATGTCTGTATTCAATCAGTATGTTTACAACCAATAAACATATCTACAACCGATCGATATATCTTCTATCGATCATCATCTCTACAACCGATTGGTATGTCTGCAACTGATCAACATGTCTACAACTGATCGACATGTCTACAATTGATCAGCATACCTAGAACTGATTGAATTTTATGTCTCATACTGATAATCATAAATTGTAATGGCTAAAAGTCGTTCTTGTCAGCTTAAATACTTTAAGTTTACCCTACATTTTTAGAGTTTGTAATCTGATATTCATTGCCCCAAACATAGAAAAATTTGTCACGATTTGAAAATTTTTTGAAGAAAAAACTTTGAAATTCGCCACGGTTTGAAATTTTTTGGAGAAAAATAATTGCAATTCGCCATGTATACTTCTACATATTTCGCCAAGATTCCAAGACAATTCGAATTTATTTTAAAAATATATTTCGGGGCTGACCCCTTATAAATAACCCTGTATACACTTCGACTTGATTTAATTTTGAATCTCTAAAAATCCAAGTTAGTGTTAATGGAACTTACATATTAATCCTCTAATTTTAATAATCATTTTGTCATTCTTGATCATCTCATCATTTGTAATCACTTATGGTATAACATTTGATCTTTAGATACGGTTTACTATAAATTTTGTCTTCTTCATGTCCCTAACTAAGGCATATAAAATTCCAAACGTATCCATCCTTGCTTTTAGTAAAGACTTTAAAAAATGACTTCCCTATTATGCCACCCAACTTTTCCAATAAAAGAAACCTTTATTTTAAAAATTCCAAGTAACATTTTGTTTTATTGATTAAAATGTGAGGTTTTGAGAGGATCCCATAACCTTAAAAATCAATCTCCAAATGGATACTAACAACCAAAAACCCTAGAAAGAGGAGACTTACAACCAACAATAGAAGAAAGGGGTAAAAAGAGTTTTGATAGGATACCACAACCTGATACATCAAGCTCAAAATGGATACTTACAATCTATAAATCCAAAAGAGAATACCCAATTACAAAGCAATATGATAGCCTACAATTAGTACAAAATTAAATTCCCAAAATTAAACCAACCAAAAACCCTAAGGCAAGGACCAAAAAACCATAAATATAGGCACCCAATCAACCTGGACTGACATACCACCAACAACAATCATCCTCTCCATATTGAAAATACAACATTTAATACCCAGAAAAAAATTTGAGATAGGCAATAAAATCCTAGCCAAAATAAATATTCAAATCTAAAACCAAATATGGTATCCAATTTCCACATAAAAATTTGAAAACTAGGAAAATAGGGTTTTGGACCCCTGCAGCACCAAGGGTACAAATACCAGATGCACTAAAGTCTACATATACCACTTAAAATCAAGATCCAATGACACTAGAAGATTGATAGGGGGATGGAATAGAGCCCTAAAACTAAAGATAAATTTGGTCCTAGAAAAACAACTAAAGCTCAAGAATTCGAGGAACTCAAAACCTATCCTTCGGCCTTTACGTAAATTCTACAGATATAAAAATCAGCATCATGATGGAAAATACCAATGAGGAAAAAACAAGGGGGTAGGCATATGGTAATTAAAATGACTTCAAACTAGACCATCCAGACCCTACATACCCCTAAACTCCTAAAATAAAAATAATGGAGACCATCCAACCCAGAAAAGGAAATTAAGAAACTAGAGGGTCCATCAATAGATGGTATTACAAAACTACTGGAAATAAATTCTTGCTAAAATTGAATGCTCTGCAATTGGAAACCTAGCACAAGGTATCAAACTCCAACTAAAATTATGTGAGGGAGATCCACCAATGAAAATTCATCTAAACCTCCAACGTTGAAACATCACCAAAGGTCAGCCACTAACTGAACTGAACATCTCTCAGCACCTGGAAGAGAAAAACTTGAATAGCATTGCCTAGGGGGTCAAGAGAGCAACTATGTTTTAAAAGGTTCCTAGAACCTTGGATTAGGTTTTTAGAGAGGACCCAAAACCTTAAAACCTAGGGGTTCAAATCCCACAGGTACACAACAACACCAAATTGCAAACCCTTATGGGTTCTAATCCCACAGGTACATAGGAGAATATCTTCCCCATCAGGGAATAGACCCAGTAGCAATAGAGTGTCCAACCATAGCCACCCAATTTTTTAGAGTCTAAATGCCAACATCTCAGCTCACTGCCCCACCAACTACCCCAAAACAACACTTTGAGAAAAATAGGAACAGGGGGCACTACATGCATCACCACAGGAATAGCACTATCAATCAAAAGATAGGCTACACAACCCACCATAGATTATATTACTCCATAAGATAACTTCAAGTTATTGAACACAACCCTCCTACTCTCCTGCAACACAAGAGACCAAAAGGCAAAGAGGACTTCCATCTCAATCAGAAAAAAATGAGCCTCAAAAGATAAATCAATAGACTCTCTGAGGTGGATTCCAAGAAGTAGTGAAGAGGCCTTTAAGCTTAGAAGGTATAAAATTCTAGTCTAGGAAGAAGTGATGTTCAATCTCTCCAATCACTGGCTTGGTTTCCACTACAACAGGGTCCAACACCATGGTCGAACTCACGCCCACTCCCAAATTCAAATTTGCTCCACCCATAAATTCCTCATAACAATTATATTTCTCATGCAATTAAATAAGTTTGTCTTTGCATTGTAATTGGACAATAAAATGACATATGAAAAATAGTTATTTTACATAGTCATTATATTCCATCATATTCATGTGTATAATTGTAAAAGTTAATACATAGTGTTCTTATTTTTTAAATTATATTATATTATAATATGTTATTGCTATATTATGCAAGATATAAAATAAACTATAGAAAGTTATGAGAATGAAATAGATGCATGATTCAAGTTGCTCCTGCTAGCTTTATTCATGAGTTGGATTCTTTGTCTAGATGATTTTTATGGGCTGGTAATTTGGAGTCTTCAAAGTGGAGTTTGGTTAAGTGGGAAACTATTTGTAGACCAAAGCAAGCAGGGGGGTTGGGTCTTCGTTTGTCTTCCCTTTCTAGAGAGGCTTTGGCAGCTAGGTTTTATTGGAGATGGTGTACTTCTCAAGACCAAGCTTGGGCAAAGATTCTGTCCTATAAATATTTGAATGGGGTTGAGGGCTCTGAGATTCCCAGATACAGTTTGTCTGGTAGGGGATCTTTCATCTGGAACACTCTTAAGAAGGGGGCGAATCTTGTTAAGCAAGGTTTGTTCTAGATTTGTCATAAGGGTTCCAAGGCTCTCTTTTGGCAGGATGCTTGGGATGGGTTCCCTGCCATTTTATCCATGTATCCTCATCTTCAAAATTTGTGCAAAGTATTTTTGGATGCCGGTTGGAATCGGGTTATGGACTACAAATTTGTTGAAAGAGTTGGGCAGGTTGAGGTTGTTCGTTGGAAGGATCCTATAGATTGGCCATTAGGGGGTACTTTTTAGGAAAGAGAGGAGTTGACTCATATTTTGGCTTGTACGGCCTGCTCTTCTTTACAGGATGATGATGTTTTAGTTTGGGGCTTGCATCCTAGAGGGGTCTATTCGGTGGCTTCAGGATACAGGGAGTTGGATCGACAACATTTTGGGGATGATGAGGTGCCTTGGTGGAAGCAAGTGTGGTCTAAGTTCTCTTGGCCTAAATGCAATTTTTATCTATGGTTAGCTACTCACAATATATGCCTTACTTGGGATAATGTGCAAAAGAGAGGTTTTCAAGGACCTTCTTTTTGTTTTTTATGTGCGAACAGTGAAGAGTCTTCAGGTCATCTTCTTTTTTAGTGTTCTTTTGCACGGGATATTTGGCATCTTTGGTGGGAGGTGTGGAAGCAGCCTTGTGCCCATGATTCTTCTCTTTTGGAGTTCTGGAGGAGTTTATGGAGACCTCCCACTAAGTCTTTCTTTCTCCAGGTTGCTTGGACTATTTGTCCTTCTTGCATTCTATGGCAGATTTGGTTGGAAAGAAATCGACAAATTTTTCATGATACCAAGCTTATTGTTCATCAGCTTTGGCAGTGAATCATTGGTATGATCCAGAAACTGTCTCTTCCACATGCCAGATTAGTCTTCCTTTGGTGCAGTCGAAGATTTTGATGATGCAAAATTTGGTATTTGTGGAGAATGGTCCTCGTCCTGTTATTTCATCTAGAAATCGAGATGGCAAAAAAATGCAGAGAGATGGGAGATGGCATCCTCCTCCTCCAGGGGTGTTCAAGATCAATACGGATGGGTATTATTGAGGTAATCCTGGGCATGCTGGTATCGGAGGAGTTGGGAGAGATAGTGCTGGGAATGCTTGTTTCATTTTTTCATGCTATAAGGGGATACACTCTAATAATTATATGGAGGCTCTTGCTATCTGTTGTGATTTGGAACAAGGGTTGGCTATGGGTTGGCGGAGGATAATCTGTGAGTCTGATTCATAGATTATTATAAATTTGTTAAGGACTCACCATCTTTATAATGTTCACTGGAGGTTGACTTTGGTTGTTCGACAGATTCTTCAAATCTGTTGTAATTTGGAGTTTATCTCTTTTGTTCACATTCCTCGGGAATGGAATAGGGTTGCGGACTGTTTGGCCAAATGGGCTTCTCAGTTTCAGGGGAATTGGTCTGTTAAGGGTTGGGATAACCTCCCTTTAGACTGTTCTCAGCAACTTCATAATTTACTTGCTGAGGATATGTCTGTTTGAGGTTTTTGTTGGCTATTTTTGCTAGTTGTTTGTTCTCTAATGTAAGGTTTCTTTGATCTAATAAATTTTTACCCCTCTTTTACAAAAAAAAACTAATATAATTAGTGTAATAGAAAAAAATATAAAAATGTTATACTTTAAAAGTATTCATGTTGTTAATAGTTTTGCATGTGATTAAAATATTTTAGGACCAAAAAATCAAACATGTTGAAAATCTTGAGTGAAGTTGTGTTTCTAGGAAAAAGTAGAGTTAAATTAGACATATAATTATGAAATCAAATTAGAGATGTATAAATATATATTTTTTATATTTTTTGTGCTTGAAAATATGAGGATCCAAACTTTTATAACCATTGTTACAATATTTGTAATATAATTGGAAACTCTTTCATAAAGAAAGTTATAGCTATAATTGAGAATGAAAAGATTATTTTTTTCTATTTATTTATATATAATATTCAATTGTATTTGAATTTTTTTTTGTATTAATAAAAAAGGGTTTGAAGGGCCCCAATCCTTTACACAAAGCTCAAAAGTTGTACAGAAAAAAAAAAAAACAAGAGAAGATCATACACATTCAAGATAGTCCTAGTAAAACAAACAAACTTGGGCTAAACCTCTTGATGGAGAAGTTGAAATAATATTCCTCCCTCTATATTTCTATTTAACGTGGCTTATGCAGTGCTAAATGCTTTATATAAATGATAAAGAAAATACTAACAACAATGTAATTTAGTGTGCTTAAATCCTTAATCGCATGATCTCAATAAGTATTTTACTTTTCTCTACCCTCTTTATCTACTAGATTCATTATCAATTCTTATAATATCTTCCAAGTCCATGGGGGCATATGACCAAACCTTCAAATTCCCAGATTTAATTATCATATTCAACATTTTATCGATAGCTTTGTTTCCCTCTATGTAAATATGTTTAACTTGACTTTATTATTGGTTTCCCAAAATAGTCCTCATATCTGTAATTATATGGAAAATACTATAATTACTTAACTCCACTTTTTTAGGGGAAGTTGTAATATTCTTGGAATCCCCCTCAAAAAAAATTCTTCTAAAATCCAAATTCACTGCAATTCAGAGACCTGTAAGCATTGCCCTTGCTTAAGTTTGGTGATTTGTGGTAATTCCTAGATTCTCAGCATATGCAGCCACTACCTGACATCTGTCATTCCTAATGAGCCCCCTCACCAGCATGACCCGAGTTACCTTTTGCATCTCCATAGAAGTTAATTTTTACCCAATATTTGTGAGGACGTTCCCATCTAGTATCACCTTATTGATTTTTTATATTTAAGGTATATTTTTCTCTAGAGAGGATCATTGCAAGATTTTCATGGTCGATAATTTTTTTAATGCAATCCTCCAATAGGGCTATTTTTATCCCAGCATAAACCACAATTATTCCTCTAGTTTTATTTTTGAACACTCGTCTGTTTATTTCAAACCAAATCCCCCAACAAATATGTGGAATGCATTTTTTTCAAAAAATAATGCTTCCTAAGTGCCACTATTCCCAAATACTGATTAGAGAACATGGAATGATCAAAGCAACATTAAATTCTCTCAATAACACATTTAGCATATCATGAAAAATCACAAGTTCCAAATAAGTAGTACATGCACTCATCCTCTTTATTACATAAGATACAAATAGTTGGAACCACAATCCCTCTTTTAAACATATTGTCTTTTGTAAGGATTGTATTGATAATGGTAGTCCAAAAAAACATAGCAACTTTAGGGATGATGTTTAACTTCCAAATTCTTTTAATATCGGGTTTCTTTGAGGTTGCTTTGCCCAAGACTCTATATTCATCCTTCACCAAGTACTAGCCTTGTTGGTTTATTCCCCAAATTATTTGATCCTCCCGTGAACCTCTACCTAAATAATAACTCCTTAAAAGGTTTTGCAGATCTTTATCCTCTGGGTCTTGCATATCTTCTTGCACAATTTTCTACTCCTAAAAATCACCCACCCTATGAATGTAACCATTAATTTTCTTACCATAAGTTTTGGTTAAATGTTCTTTAATATATTTGAACTTTTTGGAGTTTGTTAAAGTCTCCTCTTGAATCCAAGGATATTTCCTAAATTCAAAATTTTCTCCCCTGCTTGCTCTTTATTTTAGACATTGTCATAGAACTTTCTTGCTATTGATTATATTTTACAAAAAAATAGACCCACGTGGAGGATTAGAACAAATGATAAAGTGGTTTCTACCCTCCAAGTATTTTTTTTGGATAATGCTAGCCTATTTCCCTAATGCTCCAATGCAAAGCCTCCAACAATGTTTAGCTAGAAGGGATATATTTAGATCTCTCAACTTCCTCAAACCAAGACCCCTATTTTGTAAAGGTTAGCAATAAGTATCCCAGGCTACCATATGTATACGCTTTTTGCATTAAGTGTTATCCCATAAGAATTTTTTTTGTAGTCCTTCTAAAGTCTCTTTCACTTTCTTTGACATCCTTAGAAAATACATGAAATAAATAAGGAGGCTTTTGAAGCATGTGTTTTATGAGTTGTACTTTTCCCATAGAGGATAACAGATATCCCTTCCAACCTTGAAGTTTCCTATTAAATTTATCAATAATCAGATTCCAAAGTTCATTTTTCATATTGCCTATAAAAAAACGTATCCCAAGATAGGTGATAGGAAAATTTTCCTCCTTAAAACCCAAAGCTTTAATTATTTTATCTCTTATACTTTCCTCCATGTTTAAAAATATAATCCTGCTTTTTTCATAATTTATTTTTTGGCCTATATCTTTTTCATAATAATCACACTTTTTTAAACTCCAAAGCTTCTTCCTTTGTAGCTTCCCAAAGTATGAAATTATCATCCACAAAGTGTTTATGGGACAAAGCTTCACCAATGGATGAATTTTTTATACCTTTGATATTACCATCCTTTCTCTTTCTTTCCAAAGTTCTTCCCAAGGTATATGCCATAATGATAAAGAGATATGGAGACAACGGATCTCCCTGCCCGATTCCTCTGGTAGAAGGAAAGAATACAACATATTTTCCATTGATCAGCATTGAAAAGTGAGGGTTAGAAATACACATACCAACCCATGCCCTCCATTTTCATTGAAACCCATTTGCTCCATTATTTTATCTACGGAAGACCATGAAACCTTGTCATAGGCTTTGTTTATGTCTAACTTAAGGAACATGTCTGACCCTTTCCTCCTTTGAAGAAAGCATGATGTTTCATAAATGGAAATGATGCTTTCAGTAGTAATCTGCTTGACTACCACATAACCTACCTGATCTTCATTAATGAATGAGGGAATGTTGTTTTCCACCAATTGGACAACACTTTAGTAAAAAATTTGTAAATTGTATTACATAGTCTAATTGGTCTAAAATCGTGCAATTTATTTACTCCATATTTCTTGGGAATCAGAGCAAGGAAGGTATTATTCCATTATTTAAAAAACTTAACATATTCTTGGGCTTCTTAGATTGCATTGACTACATATCCAACAATATACCAATGATGTTGAAAAAAAATTGGTGGGAAACCATTTGGCCTCGAATCCTTGGATGCTTCCATAGAGAACACGACTCTTTTAATTTACTCTTTAGAGATTACCTTGCATAGAAATTCATTCATGCTATCATTAACTCCTTTAGGAACATTGTATTGTATTTGAATCTATTTATAATAATTACAAAGTTTCCAAATATATAATTAACCTTTTTATATACATGGGTTTAAATGTGACAATATTATTTTTAAAATAAATAAATTTAATATTATTATTTTATTATTATTATTATTTTTAATAGTAATAATAAAATTAATAAGGTCGGATGTGTATACCAATTGGTTCAACCAAACCCCATAAGTGGGTGAAAGTCTAAGGTCAGATCTTGGGCCTCATCATATTGAATGCTTGTGTCTTGTTTGGTGATTTTAGTGGCGTAAAAGGTTTAAAATTATTGTAGCATGGTGGTTATAGGGGCAATTGTGCATAGTACTATGTGACAACTTCTGAAGCGGACAACACAAAATACTGTGGTGGCCATAAAAACTGGACAACATGCCTAGATCATTATGGCAGCTATCGATTCCTCCATGTAAAAAAATAAATAATAATAATAATAATAATTATAATAATAAATTAATAGAAGAATTTAGACATTTAATAAACCTTTTTATTTTCATGTATTTTAAGAAAATGAAATGTTAGATTTTAAAATTGTATTTTTACTATATTAATTGCTTATAACACACAAATAAGTATTTTATGTATTGATATAAAAATCAAGTTAAAATTTATGAAACATTTTTTGAAAAATTTAATTTTAAAATTTTTAAGTTAAATAATAATTCAATTCAAATTCCCTAGTTTTGAGAATAAAAGTATTGAGTATTTATAAACCTTATATTTTTATATATCAGACCTTGTCCTAAAATTTTAATTGAAATAATAATTCAAATCAAAATTATTAATTTTACTTATAATATAAAATATTACCTATTTATAAATGATATGTTCTTCTACATTAAACCTTGTCAATAAATTGTATTTAAAATGTAATTTATAAAAAAAATATTTTAGTTTTATAAAAAATTTATTATTTTTAGAATAAAATATAAAATATTACAATAACAATAAATAATTTTGAAGGAAATAAAGTGCAAAGCTCGAGCAATAAGCATCAAGTATGAACCAAAGTGTGACCAATAGGAGAGCGACACTTCTTGTTCTAGATATTAGGAGAAACTCAAAAATTAAAGAATTCATGTGAAGAAAATCTAGGTAACATGATAACAAAGTCATTTTTAAAAGTTCTTACTAGAACTAAGGATGCAATGGTTAGAAGTAAGGATTCCCTAGTTGGTAATGAGATGAAGAGTGAATATATGTAAAATCCTCTCTAGGTGGCAGATACTACACCAAAAATGATTATTAAGGATTAGATGATTGAGAATGATATTTTGGTTCTTAAAACCCTATGGATAATATGTAACTTCCATGGATTTGGTTAGGTTTTTCTAAGATTTAAAATTGGATCAAGTGGAAGTGGGGATTGAATTCAAACTACTCCATGACTTATTTTGAAAGGATTTTTTCTCATTGTCTTCTATATTTCAAAAATAGGGATAAAATAGTGGATAGTGGCCCTTGGTTTAGGGAAAAAGATGCATGATATTTATGACCATATCCAAGCAAATTTAGGGTTTCTAAGGTAGAATATAAAATTAACTACTATGGAGGATCATCCTTGCACTTTAGGGTTTCCAAGGAAATATAAAGAAAATATTATTTATGAGGTTATTCCTTTCATTTCAAATTCTTTAGGGCAACATGATTCTTTAGAAAAATTAGTCTCATTATGAAAAATATAAAAAATAGAGAGATTGATAAAGATGAAAGTGTTATTGAGAATGAAAAAAGGAGATAAAGATCATCAAATCAATAATAAAGAGAAAATAATATTAAAGGGATATTGATTTGGGATGTTAAATAAAATTATCATGATCCTAGTCGAGAGATGATCATGATTCCATGGCCAATTTAGACGACCTGGTAAATTTGTCTTTGAGTCTCCTTCAAGCTATGAAGGTGATCAACAAGATCAAGAACCAAAATAATTTGATCACTAAGGTCCTAGATGATATTTAGACTACCAACATTGGTTAGTAGGATAGTCTTATGACTTCTAAGTAGCTAGGGTGCTTCCATCTACTATGTCTTCCTTGTGTTTCAAGATCCTCTTTTTTATCTATTTCTTAGGGTAATGGTCTCCTATCCCCTTTGGTTTTGATTTTAATCTCTTTGTCTTACAATTTTATTGAGGTTATTCCCTTACTGGATCTCCTTTTGGTTTTCCCCTTTGTAAAAGGTTAGGGGACCCTTTCAAAACCCCCTTTTATCTGTTAAAAAAAAAAAAAAAAAAAATCACAAGTGTTAACAAGAAGTGGGGCTAATCCTAGTAATAAAAATAAAAAGTGATGATGAAAATGATATCATGGAATATTAGGGGTATGAATAAGACCTTAAAAAAATATTTATTAAGAAAGTAATAGGTTGTTATAGTCCTAAGTTTATTTTAATATAAAAAATAAAATTCAGCAGTGAGGAATGTAAGGATATTTTTCAAAATATTTGGAAGGTGGATGATTGTCTAGTAGTTTCTTCTATAGGAGATTTAGGAAGTATTAGAACAATATGTGACAAATGAAAATAGGATGGCCAATATTTAGAAGTAAAAAGAGAAATACAAATGGGATGGGACTATTTTGTAGGTGAAAGAAATAATCAAAGTTGGGATTAAAAGTGGATATGCTCCAACTATATTTACTCCTCATGAAAGATATTTGAAGTAATGATTCATAATTATGATCTATAGATTCTTGGGGGTGACTTTAAAATTTATTTATATCCTTAGGAAAATAATTATGGTACTCTATGATGGTCTAAACTGATGCAATATTTTGATTCATATGTCAATTCAGATGGTATTTAAGATGTTGATACTTCTAGTTTTCAATAATCATCGAATAATAAATACATTGGGTAAAATTATATAGCATATAGATAGGATATATTCTTGTTATCTAGCATATGGTTATAAACAAAGTATACAATCTCTTTGGATAATTTATTACGAGCATGATTAAATCACAAACCCATTCTTTTAACTTGTGATTTATCCAATAATTGTCATCCAATCCATTTCACTTCCAATCTATGTGTATGTAAGACCCTAATATTATCTAGATGGTTATATTATGATGGCATGAAGTAGATTTTTAAGAATCATATCTATAAAAGTTTGTTCAAAAGATGAAATATGTAAAGTAAAAAAGAATATTTGGAATGCCAAATATTTTGGTGACATTTTTAATGAAAAAAAGGAAATTGAATCCAAAATACAAAATTTATAAGAGATAGTAGAAATCCATTGAATAGACAAATATTCTTATGTGAAAGAGAAACAATTATTTTTTGTTATAATAATGCATTGAAAAATAAGGAGTCATATTGGTTCCAAAAATCTAGGGATAAATGGATCAAGGAAGGATATAGAAATACAAAAAAGAAATCATATGCTTCAACAAAAATATTTTTTTTTGTCATGTCAAAAATTATAACTCTACATGGAAGAACTATTGAGAAAGAAGAAGCTATAAGGAAGGAACCAATTAATTATTTCAAAATTATTTTTTTAGACTAGGCAAGATAAGAAGGCACAAGATAAGATTTTACAAAATATTCCATCAATTATCACATATGGAAAAAATGAAATCCTGACAAATAAGATATTTATGGAGAAATTACATGAAGTCATTTTCTCTTTCCATCCTAACAAGGCACCTAGACTTGATAGATTATCTATAATTTTCTTCAATTTTTTTTGGGAATTATGGAAAAGTAATATGTTAGTTATAGTTGAAGAGGGCCAAAGTAATTGATATCAATTCCACTTTTATTAAAATGGTTCCCAAGAAAGGAGCATATTTATTTTAATATTTTTTGTTGAATAAACCTTTGAAATATGATTTATAAGATAATTTAAAAACTATCAATAATAGGTTGAAATGCATTCTAGATTGTGTTATCTTAGAGGAAAAAGTGGTTTTGTTCATGGAAAATAATTTTTTGATGGTGTAATCATTGCATTGGAGGTCATACATTCTCTTCATTCCATGTAAAGTCAAGTATATGTATGAAATTAGGTATGAAAAAAGCATATGATATGGTTTCTTGGGGTTTTCAACATGATATTATCAAAATTCTTGGTTTTTATTATAGTTGGTGTGAATAGGTTAAATATTATTTTAGCACTACGCAATATTATAATTTTATCAATGGTTCTCCTATTGGTCACTTCAAGTCATATTGTGGACATCATCAAAGTGGTCCACTATCTCCTTATATATTCACTAGTCTTGTTGAGGCATTAGAGAGATCATTTTGAAAGGAAAAATGGAAGGAAGAATCAAAAGTATTCATGTTGTATAAAATGGTACCTTCAAATATCATATTCATTTTTTTTATGATATATTTATTTTGGCCATCCCTCAAATAATGAAACCACACAATTTTAAATTCATATTATCATTTTTTTAGAAGGGATACTGGTTAATACTACAAAATATAATATTTTTCATTAACATTACCCTATATTTATAACAAATTATTATGGATAGTTTATGGTTTAAAAAAAATAAATTAATGTACTTAAGCATTCCTTTGTCTTATAAAGGAAATAAAAGGAGCTTTGGGTCTCTTGTATGGATACGATGAAACATTTGTATGGTTTAAAATTTATTTTATTAACCATGGTGGTAAGGCTACAACTCATAAAGACGACAATGCAATCCATCCTTATTTATATTGTGTCACTTTCAATATTTCCAATTGGCATAACATCTTAAATTGATAAAATTCAAAGAGAATTTCATTGGAAATGATGCAATAAAAATTTAGGTTTCGTTTTTATAAGTGGTATATGGTTTACAAAGGAAAATAATATTAGAGGAGTAGGCTTGTGGAATTTTAAACTTATGATTTTAGAATTAAGAAAAAATATTGGGTAGATATTATAAATAGATCAAGGAAAGGATTAGAAAAAAATGACACTTCAAAAATATATTCTCTTGATGAATAACACATGCTTATACTAAGAGGGGGGTGAACATTATAAGACCAACTTTTACTTTTCTTTCCCAAACAATATTATCCAATATTATCAATGGAAATATCGATAGCAGTAATAAAAACAATACAAAAATCATCATACGCAAGAGAGACACAAATTTAACGTGGTTCACCCAATGTGGGCTACTCCACGAAGAAAATATTTCTTCTAAATTTTCTCAACGAATATCTTGAGAATCAATTCCCTATTACAATGTTTATGGACCTCTATCCAAAGGATACACCAATACCTTATGCTCTTATTTGTGGATCTCTCTCCACAGGAGAGCTCTTTCCCATTTTCTATGGTTTGTGGAACTTGATCCAAGAGAACTATATCTCCTCAATTGGTTTGTGGATCTCTCTCCATAGAAGAACTCTATCTCCCAGCTAGTTCACGGATCACACTCCATAAGAGAAATCTTTCCCCTTGCTCTGGTTTGTGGATATATCTCCATAGGAGAACTCTTTCCCCTTGCTATGGCACGTGGATATCTCTCCATAGGAGAACTCTATCCCCTTTGCTCTGGCTAGTGATATTCTAGAAGACTTCTTCCCCCACTTCTCTAGCTTGTGTATCTCTCTCCACAAGATACCTCTATCCCAACTATGAAAAAATATGGATCTATATCCATTAGAGACTGTTGTCCTCTTTGCTCTATCACCTCCAAATCCTACTTTCAAATATATCTCAAATTTGCACCAAACTCTATCTTAGGTCTAGTACAAATTTTCTCTAAATGTGCTCATAAATATGCTCTTAAGTCTTCTCAAAGACTTCCTTAAATATTCCTTCAAGTCTTCTCAAAATACTTGCTCAATTCTATCCTCAAGCCTTCTCAATAGATTTGCTCAAATATACCTTCAAGCCTTCTCAAAAGACTTGCTCAAATATACCTTCAAGTCTTCTCAAAATACTTGCTCAAATATGTCCTCAAGCTTCTCAAAATATTTTCTCAAATATACCTTCAAGTCTTTTCAAAAGACTTGCTAAAATATTCCCTCAAGCCTTCTCAAAAGGCTTGCTCAAATTTTTCCTTAATGCTGCTCACAAAATTGTATCAAATATTTCCAAACCTTCCACACAAAAAAAGCTTATATGTTTTTCATAAATGCTTTCTTCAAATAGATATATTCTACTTAGAATTCATTTAACCTCTAGAACATATAGATAACGATATGCACTTGCAAATAGCTCAATATTTTCTACTAAATCATTAAGTTGATCACTTTCACATGTCTCACATTTATTTCTCTTTTAAAGGTAGATCTAGTCTAGCACATGAAACCTATCTTCCTGATGCACATAATTGCTTTCAAAAATCTAATTTATTTCAAAAAATATGTACAATGTAGGTCTCAAAACCTAACTCAAATATTTCCACCAATGCTTATCAAACAATCATTTTCTCTCCACCTTATGTTCCAAAATATTCACTTCAAAAAAATAATTTAAACAGGGAATGATGTGCCCATATATCTTAATTTTATCTTATGGATATATGTCCTCAAAACCTATCACACAAATAACCAATTCTCCTTATGCCACTTCAAATGTTAAATAGAAAGATTTTATTTCAAAATATCCACATGAATTTTCCCTCAAAAAGGTGCTCAATAAAATCTGAAAATAATGTTCTAGGACTCTTCTTTTGTTCTCAAGGATAATGCATTAAAGCTCGATAAAATTCTCTCAAAATTTTCCTTTTTATAAAACAAGAATTACAAACAATAAAATTACTTTTACACCTTTTATCTCTCACTTTCTTAAAACAATTTCAAATCCACTTTAATGTCCAAGAACAAATATTTACAATATAAAATAAACTATTTAAATCTTATCCGAAGAACACAAGCTTATACTGAGAGGGGGGTGAACATTATAAGACCAATTTTTATTTTTCTTTCCCAAATAGTATTATCCAATATAATAAATGGAAATATCAATAGCAATAACCAAATCAATGCACAAATCATCACACACAATAGAGACACCAATTTAACATGGTTCACCCAATGTGGGCTACTCCATAGAGAAAATATTTTACTAATATTTTCTCAATAAATTTCTTGGGATTCCTTTCCCTATTGCAATTTTTATGGACCTCTATCCAAAGGAGACACTAATACCCTAAATCAAGTTCATGGATCTCTATCCACAGGAGACACCAATCTCCTAATATTTGCTCTAACTGGTGATCCTCTAGAAAATCTCTACATCCACTACCCTTAGAAAATGGAACTCTATCCATAGAAGACACTTGTCTTACCTGATATGGTTGGATATATCAGTCCTCAACTCTATCACCTCCAAATATCTATTTTAAATCTCTAATAAACATAGTTCATCGGTCTAGCACAAATCTATCCTCAATCTGTCTCTGGTCTGGCACAAACATGTCCTCAAATTTGCACCAAAACCTGTCCTTGAATACAGTCCTTTGGTATAGCAAAAATATATCCTCAATCTTTGTCCTCAAGCCTTAACTCAAGTTTTGAATCAATCTCAAGTCAACTCTGTTGGATATGCCCCAAAAATTAACTCAAGGTTTAAAAAAATTAATCAATCAACTTTGTTCTCAAGTCTTCTAAAAGACATGTCTCAAATATATCTTGCAAGCTTCCACAAAAGCTCACACCCATCTATCCACAAGTCCTCTCTAGAACTTATCCAAACTACTCAATAAGTTCCCACAAGAACTTATCCAAAACTGCTCTCAATCTGTATTGTAAGCTTCCACAAAACCTTACCCAAAACTATCCACAAGTCTTCTCAAAGAGTTACCTCAAATCTGCTCAAAAAGTCCACAATAGAACTTGTCCAATATCATAGAAACATAAAGAGAATTGTTAGATACTCTATATGCTTTATACTCATCACAATTCTCAATCACTTTTAATCACTCTTTTAGAAATATACAGAGAATATTTAGAGACTTGATATGCTTCACATTCACCTCAATACTCAATCACTTTCAATCACTCTTTGATAAACATAAGGAGAATTGTTAGAGAATCAATATGCTTCACATTCACCTCAATACTCAATCACTTTCAATAACTCTTTGGGAAACATAAGGAGAATTGTCAGACTCAATATGCTTCGCATTCACCTCAATACTTAATCACTTTCAATCACTCTTTAGAAAAATATAGAGATTTTTTAGAGACTCACCATGCTTCAACTCAATACTCAATCACTTTCTCAAATCAATTCAAAATATAGAATAGTTTATTTTATGGAACTTGAACAATCACTTCACACATCCACTTGACTAGGCTCAACCAAATCTACTCAACTAATCACTCAATGAAATAATCCTTTCTTACAAACCCTAGTCCAATCATATGATCCTTTACTCAAAATGTTTCCAACAATGTTTATCAACCATTGTCACATAACAATGATACTCATGTTCTTTTCAAACCCTAGATCAAGTTCTTCACACAACCAATTACTTCAACAAAAATGATTATAAAACAACTCTCACATAACAATGATACTCATGTTCTCTTCACACCCTAGTTCAAGTTCTTCACACAACCAATGGCTTCAACAACAATGCTTATAAGACAAGGTTTTAACAACAACTCTTTATTCCAGAAAACTTTGAAGCATTAACTCAACACACTCAAGAAGGAGACCTATTTAAGTCCTTTTCACTCCAATATTATTTTCTATAAATACACTTTTATTCATCACTTTTACTCATGGAAGAATATGCCTATACCTTTTCTTTGATTGGAGAAAGATCTTCAAAATTGCCTTCAAGCAACACCTTCTTCTTTGTCGAGAGCCAAGGGTTAGATAATAAGTGTTACTCTTCAAATATACAAGGATAACTCAATTTCATAATACACCTTATATCTCCATATCAATAGCAATATTCAACAATAATAATTTCATCAAATGACCCCTTCAAAAATGACACCTTCTATTTCTCAATATTGCAAAAATTGATATAACAAATCAATTTTAAATTTCCTAAGGTAAAAAGGATATTTACCCTAGTAATATTTCATTTACCACCTAGGTAAATAACCTAACCATTTCCCCCTTATATCTCCCTAATCTTAGCAAAGCAAGGAAATAATCAAATTTTCATTTACCACCCTTATTACTCCTTAACCTTAGCACATTTAAAAATTAAAAATTAAATTTATAAAAACCTTGGCAAAAGTCCCCTTCCGCAATTTGTGGGATTCGATCCTGCACCTTCTCCTTGCTAGCACCTTGGCTACGACTAGCTAGCCGTGTGATCCAAGCGCTCCACGTGCAATAAGGAAGTGCCTTTCGTGCTTTGTCTTCTCCCTAAGACCTTTGAGCCCTTGGCTCTTCCCTTCACTTGCCACGTGCTCTTCAAATGATGTGATCCCTCCTTTGTCTTTGCTGCATGAAATTTTTGTTGTCTCCACCAATTTTGGATATTAATTTGAATGCCTAAGGTTTTCTTTGGCAAGGGTTTAAATACCCTTTTCCCTCCTTTGACTTGCACGTCGGCGGGTGCAATAAAATATGACGTCAATGCTTTAATAGGAACTTTAATAATTTATAAAATATTTAAATTCTAATAAGAATTTAAATTTTATAAATTAAATTTATAACCCTTTGGATTTTATAAAAATTAAAGCCTCCTTGGGGGTAAAATTGAAACTTTTGTTTGCTCTCAATGATTTGATAAAAATCATTCTGCCACCATGGTTTTAATAAAAACCTGCCTTCATATACTTCCACATAATATTAAAAATATTATGAAGCTCTTTTGCCATTAACCTTTGCATTTTTCTTTGACATATTACTTGACATCAGTGACAACTTTGTTATTTGACATCAATGACAACTTTGAATCAAAATGTCCAACATTCTCCCCCTTTTCATTGATGGCAACCCAAATTATTTTTACCAAAAACTTAACCTTTTATTGGTTTGGTTCCCCCTGGGATATTACTCCCCCTGGGACATTGCTCCCCCTAGATCAATGATATTTTTAAATATCTCCTCTTTACTCAAATACCAAATATCTTATCTTACTCAAATATCTCCCCCTTTGACATCAATGGCAAATGGTCACCTTTGGGGCTCGGTGCTAAGAATAAGACTCTTAGCTTAGTCCCTCCCCCACCTCCTCTTGAGGTGGTTAATTCTAGGGTGGGAGTATTTCTACTCCCAGTAATCACTGGTCTTTATATTTATCCTTTTTTCTTCTTATCTAATCCTTCTGATTAATTTGACTATTCCTTTCCATGTCCATGCTCATATTCCTGTTCCTGTTCATATCCATTTCCCTTTTCTTGTTCTTGTTCATATTCATACTTGATTCTGGAATATCTGCTCCACACAACTTTGTTGTATGACCATCATTATTATACTTATAACACTTAATGTTATTATTCCTTGGAGGTATAAATGTCTTAGGATTTCTCCTATTGAAGCCATATCCTTTTCTCTCATGAACCCTGCAATTCATTGCCTTATGACAAAATTGATTACATGAGTAGCAATACCCATGGAAAAGCTATATGTTCCCATATACCTGTATTTCATGTTTTCTACACTGTGAAGCCATGTGCCCAAACCTGTGACATGAAAAACATCTTCCATTGAAAATTTCTTGTCTTGACCTCATTGGTCTCTTAGTATCTCCTGTCATATTCTGATTGTTGTTCCATATATTTCTTCTTTGTGCATTGTTCCTTTCCTTGTTGAACTTTCTATTGTCCAACTTATCCTTAGAGGTCTCACTCTATCTTTTACTTAGTTTTTTTAAGCTTCTTCTTTTCTGGTGTTTGATCTTGACTCTCCTTTTTTTTGCTTCCTGTTTCCCTTATTCTTCTTTAGCACTAAGTCCTATTTTGGTGACTGATGACCTTTGTGCATTGATAATCCTATCCAAAGTATTTGAATTTTCCTCAAAATTTTGTAGCTTGTCCTTAGAACCTTTTACTTTCATCCTTAGTTAAAATATCTCATGCTCTAATATTTCACACTCTAGATATTTTACCTTTAATTTTTTAGCCATACCTTCTTCAATCCTTCTTGCCTCTTCAACCTTGATTTTGAAGTTGATGATTTCATGTAGAAACTTTGCTTTTGATTTCTCATCTTATTGAGATTGAAATATTAATCCTGATTTCTCCCTTTTTAATTCTTCAAGAGTAACCATAAGTATTTCACATTATATCCTTTTTACCTTTGACTGTTCATACCTTATTAAAATCTTCTTGAATTTTCAACCTTATCTCTCAAGTCAGAGAGATATTGTAGAATCTTTGTCTTACATTTCTCATCTTCTTGTATTTGAGACTTCAATTAAAAATTATCTCTTTTCAATTCAAAAAGTTCCTTAAGATTGACTTCCTCTTTTTATTTTTTTTTAATCTTTCTCTTCTTTCTTTCTTTGATATTCTATAGGAGCATCTTCTTTTTCTTCTATTATTGAAAGTAGATTTTCTTCTTCATACCTGTTTTAACTTTCCCTATTATCATTCAGATCCATTTCATCTTTACTACTACTAAACCAATGACAATATCTTGCATCATGACCGAGTTGACAAAAAACAAAACATTCTTCACCTTCTTGTGGACAATAAAATACATGGTGACATGTATTCCTACATCTGGTACAAAACTTTATCAATATGATATTTTCTCCACTGCTTGATTCATATCTTGAATCTATTTCCATTTTTCTTCCAAAAACAACAATATCAAATTCATCTTCTTTTTCTTGCATGACCATGTGTATTATTTTCTTCTTGTGTATCATGGTTCTGCCTTTGCCTTTCTTTTCCATTTGTGTTCTTGTAAGATCTTCCTTCAATTTGTTAAATATTTTTTGAAAGAACCATCTCTGATACCAATGTAAGAACACAAGCTTATACTAAGAGGGGGGTGAACAGTATAAGATCAATTTTTATTTTTCTTTCCCAAATAGTATTATCCAATATAATTAATGGCAATATCAATAGCAATAACCAAATCAATGCACAAATTATCACACACAATAGAGACACCAATTTAACATGGTTCACTCAATGTGGGCTACTCCATGGAGAAAATATTTCACTAATATTTTCTCAATAAATCTCTTGGGAATACTTTCCCTATTACAATGTTTATGGACCTCTATCCAAAGGAGACACCAATCCCCTAAATCAAGTTCATGGATCTCTATCCACAGGAGACACCAATCTCCTAATCTCTGCTCTGGCTGGTGATCCTCTAGAAGATATTTGCCTCCACTACCCTTATCAAATGGAAATCTATCCATAGAAGACACCTATCTTCCCTACTCTGTATGGAGATCTATATCCTCAACTATATCACCTACAAAGCTTTGTTTTAAATCTATACTAAACACAGTCTGTTGGTCTAGCACAAATCTATACTCAATATTTTTCTTTGGTATGACACAAATCTATCCTCAAATATGCATAAAAATATATCCTCGAATGTGTACTAAACATAGTCCTTCGGTATAGCACAAATTTATCCTCAATATCTATCCTCAAGCCTTAACTCAAGGCTTGACTCAATATGAATTCAAATCTACTATATCTGCCTCAAACCTTAACTCAAGGTTTGAGCAAATCAATCAATCAACTATGTTCTCAAGTCTTCTCAAAGACTTGTCTCAAATATGTCTTACAAGATTCTACAAAAGCTCACACCAATCTATCCACATGTCCTCTCCAAAACTTGTCCAAAATGCTCAATAAGTTCCCATAAGAACTTATCCAAATCTGCTCTCAATATGTATTTTAAGCTTCCTTAAATGTTTACCCAAAACTATCCTCAAGTATTCTCAAATACTTGCCTCAAATATGCTCAACAAGTCCACAACAGAACTTGTCCAATCTCATAGAAACATAAATAGAATTTTTAGAGACTCAATATGCTCTATACTCATCACAATGCTCAATAACTTTTAATCACTCTTTTAGAAACATACAGAGAAATTTTAGAGACTCAATATGCTTCATATTCACCTCAATACTCAATCACTTTTAATCACTCTTTGAGAAACATAAGGAGAATTGTTAGAGACTCAATATGCTTCACATTCACCTCAATACTCAATCAATTTTAATCACTCTTTGAGAAACATAAGGAGAATTATTAGAGACTCAATATGCTTCACATTCATATCAATACTCAATCACTTTCAATCACTCTTTAGAAACATACGGAGAATTGTTAGAGACTCAATATGCTTCAACTCAATACTCAATCACTTTCTCAAATCAATTCAGAATATAGAATAGTTTTTTTTATGGAACTTGAACAATCACTTCACATATCCACTTGACTAGGCTCAACCAACTCTACTCAACCAATCACTCAATGAAAAAATCATTGCTTACAAACCCTAGTCCAAGGATATGATCCTTTACTCAAAATATTTCCAACAATTCTTATCAACCACTATCACATAACAATGATACTCATGTTCTTTTCAAACCCTAGTTCAAGTTATTCACACAACCAATGGCTTCAACAAAAATGCTTATAAAAAAACTCTCACATAACAATGATACTCATGTTCTCTTCACACCCTAGTTCAATTTCTTCACACAACCAATGGCTTCAACAATAATACTTATAAGATAAGATAAGGTTTTAACAACTCTTTATTCCAAAAAATCTTGAAGATTTAACTCAACAAACTCAAGAAGGAGACCTATTTAAGTCCTTTTCACTCCAATCTTATTTTCCAGAAATACACTCTCATTCATCACTTTTACACATGGAAGAATATGCCCATACCTTTTCTTTGATTGGAGAAATATCTTCAAAACTGCCTTCAAACAACACCTCCTTTACCAAGAGCCAAGGGTTAGATAACAAGTGTTACTCTTCAAGTATACAAATATAACTCAATTTCATAATACACCTTATATCTCCATATCAATAGCAATATTCAACAATAATAATTTCATCAAATGACCCCTTCAAAAATGACACCTTCTATTTCTCAATATTGCAAAAATTGATATAACAAATCAATTTTAAATTTCCTAAGGTAAAAAAGATATTTATCCTAGTAATATTTCATTTACCACCTATGTAAATAACCTAACCATTTTCCCCTTATATCTCACTAACCTTAGAAAAGCAAGAAAATAATCAAATTTTCATTTACCACCCTTATTACTCAACCTTAGCACATTGAAAAATTAAAAATCAAATTTATAAAAACCTTGGCAAAAGTCCCCTTATGCAATTTGCGGGATTTGATCCTGCACCCTCTCCCTTGCTAGCACCTTGGCCATGGCTAGCTAGCTGTGTGAGCCAAGCACTCCACATGCAATAAGGAAGCACCTTTCATGCTTTGTCTTCTCCCTAAGACCTTAGAGCCCTTGGCTCTTCCCTTCACTTGCCACATGCTCTTCAAATGATGCGCTCCCTCTTTTGTCTTCGCTGCACAAACTTTTTGCTATCTCTACCAATTTCAGATATTAATCCGAATGTCTAAGGTTTGCTTTGGAAATAGTTTAAATAACCTTTTACCTCATTTGACTTGCACATCGGTGCATGCAATAAAATATGACGTCGGTGCTTTAATAGGAACTTTAATAATTTTTAAGAATATTTAAATTATAATAAGAATTTAAATGTTATAAATTAAATTTATAACCCTTTGGCTTTTATAAAAATTAAAGCCTCCTTGGGGGTAAAATTGAAACTTTTTTTTGCTCTCAATGATTTGATAAAAATCATTCCACCACCATGGTTTTAATAAAAACCCGCCTTCATATGCTTCCACATAATATTAAAAATATTATGAAGCTCGTTTGCCATTAACCTTTGCATTGTTCCTTGACATATTCCTTGACATAAATGACAACTTTGATTCAAAATGACCAACATTATCACTCCAACCTTTCAATATATAAAATAAATAACAATACCCTTAAAATATTATATAAAAATAATTTCCCCTTATACCTCCTATATGCAAAAACCATACATCAAATCACATCCGCCAAACACCAAACATAGCCAACATTAATCAATTTGGAGCATACATTAAAAATTAAATTCATTGCTGGTGTGTATGGGAATCGACCCTCTGACGTCAAACTCGTAAGCGTAGTTCTTGACCGCTTGCGCTAGCCAAGCGGTTGAGACCTAACATGCAACCTCCATATTTTATTTCCTGCCACATCCGTCAAAAAGAATAAAACACTTTAAACTGGTGATAGGGAGAATCAAACCATGAACCTCTTCTCTACCACACCTTACACAAGAATCACCTACCACTTGGGCTACCAACCCTCACTGAAACACAATGTGTGCCTCCTTGTCCTTATTCGCTACCACTTGCTTGATGAATGACATTTCTATCACTTTGCTCTACACTCCTTGATCTATTAACACTTGTGCATTCACCTTGGTAACCTTGGATAATGATTTATATCTTCCCTTTTATATTCATTCAAAGATTTGTTATGACGTCGGCGAAAACATTTATTTACCTTCATTTAAATTTGAAATTTGGCATCTTTTGACAATTTCAAATTTAATTTTATATTTACTATAATATTTAACTTTGTGTTAAATATTATATTATTTAACTTTAGTATTGAACAATACTTTTGCATGGAGTCCTTCGTCAACTTGATTCTTTTTTATTTTCCTTTTAACAAGCATTTTTGGCCTATTTATTATAATATTAAAATATTATAATATTTTCTCTTTTCTTTTAAAAACATGGGCCTAAAATTTTTCCTTCAACATTTTAACCAACCTCTTTGGCTTATAATATAAAATGTTATAACCATTTACTTTTAACAATTTTATTGTATCATAATAAACTTTACCTTGTACTAAACACTTGACATCAATGACAACATAATTACTCAAAATTTCTGACAATCTCCCTCTTTGTCATTGATGGTAACCCTTTTCTAAAAATTATTTTTTTCATTTTTTTTTTTAATTTGATTCCAAATCTACTCCCCTTGAGAAATGAATATACCTGACTGAAAGCTCTCCCCCTTACTCAAATATCTCCCCTTTGACATAAATGGCAAAGGGACTCCTTTGGGATTAAATATAATACTCTTATCTCAACCTCCTCCCCACATCCTCTCCTTGAGGTGATTAATTTTGGGGTGGGAGTATTTCTGCTTCCAACATACAATGCTCTTTTTCTTTGTCAACCTTCTTTCTCAACATACCCTTTTGATCCTTTTGAGTATCCCTATTCTTGCTTGTCTCTAGAAGCTTTGGAAACTATGTTCTACACCACTTGGACTTATGCCCTATATTATTGCACTTGTAACACTTAATGTTGTAGTTCATATAAGATGTAATTTTTTTGAAGTTCCTCCTGGTGAAGCCATACTCATTTCTATCATGAATCTTGCAGTGGATTGCTTTATGACCAATTTGATTACAAGAGTAATAATACCCTTGAAAGATATGTCCATATTTGAAGTTCCTCTTAGTAAAATCATAGTCCTTAGTTCCATGAGTCCTGTAATGCATAGCCTTATGACAAAATCTGTTACATGAAAACAATATCCTTTCAAGAAATCTTGCCTTGAACCCACTGGTCTCTTAGTCATTTCTTATTTGTGATGATCCTTGTTCCTTGTTTGTGCATTGTTTCCTTTCTTAGTGAAGCTTATATTCTTCAACTTATCCTCATAAGTCTCAATTTCTCCTTCACTCTCTTCTTCTAAAACTTCCTCTTATTTTGAGCTTGAGCTTGACC
Organism: Wollemia nobilis; assembly: GCA_028583015.1. Classification (NCBI taxonomy): domain Eukaryota; kingdom Viridiplantae; phylum Streptophyta; class Pinopsida; order Araucariales; family Araucariaceae; genus Wollemia; species Wollemia nobilis. The sequence goes on from JAQPPZ010001050.1 coordinate 3,416,946, forward strand.
CTTCTTTTTTCCCTTGTCCTTATTCAAAACCAAGTCTTGTTTTGATAGATGAAGATATTTGTGCATTGATAATCTTATCCATTTTTTTTTTAATTTCCCCAATCTTGTGTATATTTTTCTTAGAATTTTTTACTTTCATATTTAGTGAAATTATCTCATATTCTAACCTTTCACATTCTAAATTTTTTTCTTCTAACTTTTCACTCATGACCTCTTTTAGTCTCCTTGCCTTAGCTATTGAGTTTGTCAAGTCTTGTATAAGCTATTCTTTTCTTCCTCATATTATTGAACTTGAGTCTTTAGTCTTGAATTCTATGTTCTAATATTTTTTAATTCTCTAAGAGTAGCAATAAGTTCTACTTCTATATCTACTATGCCTACCTCTTCATTTTCAGAATCTTTTTCTACTTATTGGTCTTCAAGAGCATCTTCATACTTTTCAATTTTACCTTCAATAGGAGCATTTTCTTCCTCTCCTATTGCCAAAAATAAGATATATTCTTCTTCACTATCTGAGGGTCTTTCATCACTATCACTTGAAGCCTTGTTTGTCTTGTTAACATAGAAAATCTACTTGTTCCTTTGAAATAACTTCTTTTAATGCTTGGCTTGACCATACCTATTTTTCTTTTCATACCTGTATTTTCCTCCTTCCTTTTTCTTATGATCTTGTTTCTCTTCACCGTTACTGCTTCTAGCTTTTGGACATTTAAAATTTCCATAGTGATCAAAATTTCCACAATTAAAATATTTCACTGTTTTCATACCTTTGTGCTTACTTGAGCCCTTCTTGTTTCTTCTACCATAGTTAGCTTCTTCATCGCTGCTTAACTCACCACTTGATTCTAGTTTCTTATCCTTTGTCCTTCTTTATTCTTTGAAAGTTGTATCTTTCTTGGATTTGGAATCCTTTACTATTATCATCTCATAAGCTGTGATAATTCCATGTAACTCATTCATAGTTGACTGATCAATATATTTCATCTCTTCTATAGCTAAAATTTTTCCATCATACCTCATAGAAAGTGACCATTGGAGTCTTCAATTTCAAATCCAAGTCCACGCATGGTATTAAAAATCTCATCCACACGAAGTAAGTATGTAGCAAAGTCTTCGTCATCTTCCATATTCAAGCCTTCAAAACTTTTCTTGTGGTTTTGTAATTTTTCCATCTTGACCTTTTTATTTCCATCATAGGTTTGCTTCAATTTATCCCAAATATCTTTTGTTGATTTGCAATACATAACTTTCATAAATTCTACTTCACATAATCCACTCAAAATTCTATTCATATCCTTGGCATTATTTACATGAAATAGCTTACCATATTTATCTTTGGGAGGATTAGTTGTAGGTGTGAACCCATCCTCAACTGATTGCCATGTCCCATATCCTTGTGCCATCAAGTAAGCCTTAATTCTTATGCTCCATAAAGCATAATTATTCCCATCGAACAATGGTACCTTATTTTATGAATATCCATTTTGAGATGCCATTTGTGTTCTTGTACTATCTTCCTTTAAGTTTTTAAAATTTTCTGAAGGAACCCGCTTTGATATCAATTGGAGAACATAGGCTTATACTGATGGGGGGGTGAATAGTATAATACCAACTTTTACTTTTCTTTACCAAATAATATTATCCAATATTATCAATAGCAATATCAATAGTAGTAATCAAAAAAATACATAAATCATCATACACAAGAGAGACACAAATTTAACGTGGTTCACCTAACGCGGGTTAATCCATGGAGAAAATATTTCTTCTAAATTTTATCAAGAAATTTATTGCAAATCAATTCCCTATTATAATGTTTATAGACCTTTGTCCAAAGGAGACACCAATACCCTATGCTCTGATTTGTGGATCTCTCTCTAGAGGAGAACTCTTTTCTCTGGTTCATGTAACTTTATCTAATATAAATCTATCTCCTCAACTAGTTTATGGATCTCTCTCTACAGAAGAAATCTATCTCCCTAGCTAGTTTACGGATTACACTCCATAGGAGAACTATTTCCCCTTGCTCTAGTTTGTGGATCTCTCTCAAAAAGAGAAATATTTCCCCTTTCTTTAGCTCATGGATCTCTCTCTATAGGAGAACTCTCTCCCCTCTACTCTAGTTGGTGATCTTCTAGAAGATTTATTCCCCCACTACTCTATCTTGTGGATCTCTCTCCATAGGATACCTTTGTCCCCACTATATTGGATGATGTATCTCTATAAACTAGAGATTTATATCCTCTTTGCTCTATCACCTCCAAGTCCTGCTCCCAAATCTATCTAAAATATGCACCAAACTCTATCTTAGGTCTAGCATAAATATGCTCTAAATTTACTCATAAATCTACTCTAACTCTACTCATAAATCTGCTCTCAAGTCTTCTCAAAAACTTTCTCAAATCTACTTTCAAATATTCTCAAAAAACTTACTCAATTCTGTACTCAAGCCTTCTAAATAGACTTGCTCAAATATGCCTTCAAGTCTTCTCAAAATATTTTCTTAAATCTGCCTTCAAGTCTTCTCAAAATACTTGCTCAATTCTATCCTCAAGCCTTCTCAAAATACTTTCTCAAATCTACCTTCAAGTCTTCTAAAAAATACTTGCTCAAATCTGCCCTCAAGCCTTCTCAAAATACTTGGTCAAATCTGCCCTTAATGCTGCTCACAAAACTGTACCAAATATTTCTAAACTTTGCACATTGACAAAGCTTATATCTTTTTCAGAAATGCTTTCTTCAAATAGATATATTCTACTCAAATTCATTTAACCTTTGGAACATATAGAGAATGATATGCACTTGCGAATAGATCAATATATTATACTCAATTAGTATATCTATCGCTTTCACATGTCACATTTATTTCTCTTTTAAAGGTAGATCTAGTCTAGCATATGGTACCCCTCTTCCTGATGCACACACTCGCTTTCACAAATATGATTTCTAATTTTTACACATTCACTTTCAATATCACTCAAAACCAATGCCCAAAATATTCACACAATAATTTAAACAATGAAGCACAATTTGCTCGTAAATCTTAATATAGGTGTTTCCACTTTATTTCATAAAGATGCACAATGTAGTTCTTAAAACCTAACTCAAATATTTCCAACAATGCTTATCAAAAAATCCTTTTCTCTCCACCTTATGGTCCAAAATATTCACTTCAGCAAAACACTTTAAATAAGGAATGATGTGCCCATACCTCTTAATTTTCTCTTATGGAGATATGTCCTTAAAAACTATCTCGCAAAAATCCAATTCTCCTTGTGACACCTCAAATATTAACTAGCAAGATTCTAATTCAAAATATCCACATGAATTTTCCCTCAAAAAGGTGCTCAATAAAATCTGAAAATAATGTTCTAGAACTCTTCTTTTGTTCTCAAGGATAATGCATTAAATATCAACAAAGCTCTCTCAAAAATTTCCTTTTTATAAAACAAGAATTACAATCAATAAAATCACTTTTACACCTTTTATCTCCCACTTTCTTAAAATAATTTCTAATGTCCAAGAACAAATATTTACAATTTAAAATAAACTATTTACACCTTATCAATCCAACCTTTGCATATATAAAACAAATAACAACAACACCCTCAAAATACTAAGCAAATTAATTTCCCCTTATACCTCCTATATGCAAAAACCATATACCAAATTACATCCACTAAACACCAAACATAACCAACATTAATCACTTTGGAGCATAACTTAAAAATTAAATTCCTTGCTGGCACGGATGGGAATCGACCCTCAAACCTCAAACTCCTAAGTGCAACACTCAACTGCTTGCGCTAGCCAAACATTTGAGACCTAAAATACAATTTCCACCTTTTATTTCCTAGCACGTCCACCGAAAAGAATAAAACACTTCAAAACAGTGATAGGGAAAATTGAACCATGAACCTCTTCTTTGCCACACCTTACGTAGGACCTGCCTACCACTTGGGCTACCAACCCTCACTAAAACACAATGTGCGCCTCCTTGTCCTTATTCGCTACCACTTTCTCGACGAATGGTATTTCTATTACTTTACTCTGCACTCCTCGATCGATTAACACTTGCACATTCACCTTGGTAACCTTTGAAAATGATTTAGCTCTTCCCTTTTATATGCATTCAAAGATTTACTATGACATCGACGAAAACTTTTATTTACCTTCATTTAAATTTGAAATTTGGTGTCTTTTGACAATTTCAAATTTAATTTTATATTTAATATAATATTTAACTTCGTGTTAAATATTATATTATTTAACTTTAGCATTAAACAATACTTTTGCATGGAGTCCTTCGTCAACTTGATTATTTTTCATTTTCCTTTTAAAAAGCCTTTTTGGCCTATTTATTATAATATAAAATATTTTCTCTTTTCTTTTAAAAATATGGGCGTAAAATTTTGTCTTCAACCTTTTAACCAACCTCTTTGGCTTATAGTATAAAATGTTATAACCATTTCTTTTTATCAAATTTCTTGTATAATAATGAACTTTACCTTGCACCAAACAGTTGACATCAATGACATCATAATTACTCAAAATTTCCAACACTTGATGCAATGAAATTATTCAGGAAAAGAAAGCTACCCAAATAATCACCAACATGGAATTTCATATCAGATAGCTTGTAATTGATCAATAAATATGGTGAGTAGAAAATGGTATTCTATAAAACAATTATTTTATTTTTATTTAATTATCAATATGGGAGTTCATAAACTTGTGAGTGCCATGCACATTATATGTTTGTAGTGCGGGGAATGAGTCCCTATGTGCCTAATAGTTTGGTGGTGGATTGATGTGTTTGTGTAGTTATAGTTTAACCAAAATTTCGTAAAAATAATACATTAAATAAAGCAGATAAACAAACGTGTAAGAAATAAATAACACACACTATGGAATTAAAATAACATAAATAAAAACTAAATTAAAATTGCAAAATAAAAATGTAAAAAATAAACACACAACTGAAAGTAAAATGTGAAAATATAAATGCACAACTAAAAATAAATAATAGAAATAAAACTAGGGAGGATTACTGCCTGGAGTAGGCCCAAGCTCCCATAGATGGTCTGCTTGGTTGATTACATAAAAATTATCCTTTTAATCCACGTGAATAAGAACACTTGAAACTATTTTATTAATAATGTATGTTGTACAAAAATATAAAACTTCCCTGATCCTCTTCTCATGAATGGTCTATATTCTTATACATAATGTGACAAATCCTGTTACACAATACCATATGCAAAAATATTTATTGTGGTTCTCTATGTCAGGTGTGTGCATAGCTATTATTTTATTCTATTAAAAGAATTGTCATGTTTATTTTAATCACCAAAGGATAATCACAATGCTCCTTATATGTATAGAATAAATTATTTCTAAAATTTATGCTTTTATTAAAAATTGCATGGTCAACCGATCAACATTGAATATAGCTTCTATATTCCCGCTTGAGATAGGCACTTGCCTATCACCAGGATATATGCACCAGGAGATAGCCACATACCAACCATCGAGATATAGGCACCTACCTACCACTAGGAGATATGCACCAGGAGATTGGTATCTACCTATCATCAAGAGATAGGTGTCTGCTTTCCACTAGGATATACGCATCGGGAGATAGGCACTAGGAGATAGGTTCTTGCCTACATTTTGGAGATGCCTAGGCACCTACCTCTCACCAAATCCTTATTCAATATGTCTTCGTACTTTAAAATATTATCTTCTTCATGCATTGCTAGGTCTGAATGGGATGCTAACTCAAAAATGACATAGTAGCGAAAAACTGCATCTACACACATTTTCCACTAAAAACACTAGTCAAGCATAATATTTCATTTTCTATTAAATATATGCAATAATTATACAAAAATATATTTATAGTGTTAAATATACTATGCAATACCCGTTAAAACATACATAAAAATAAACATTTTTATGCTCATTAAAATATATTAAATGGTAAGTTAATGATGGTAGTTATATACATGTTTGGTGTGTTGCTTGGTTGAATCCTTATACTTTTATCTCTAATTCAAAATGACAAAAATTGGCTTGGGCATGCTAGGTTGTAAAGATTCAAAGGTCAAATATTATATCAATCTGAACAACTCTAGATAATGGATTTCTATTAGTAACTTGGTTGAAGGAGAGGAACTAAAACAATTTTATATGAACTTCAAAATATGATTCAAGAGTTTTATTTATTGACTTGTACATGAAAGGATGAGTTGGTTTGGAGTCTATCAAAATATGGTGGATACTAGTTCAAGTTGGAATATGAGCATATAGAGCAATCAAAGTTTTCTACTCCTAAATATTTTTCTTGGAAGAATATTTGGTCATTAAGGGATCCCTCTAAGACCTCAATATTCATTTGGTTAGTAATTCAAAATCTAATTATTACAGAAGAGAGTCTATAAAGAACAGGATATCATGGACCTTTCATGTGTCTTGTGTGAGTAAGATTTAGGAATATCATATGATTTACTTCTTTATTTATCAAGGAAAATGCTAGGTTTTTGAAAATGCCTAGACCCTTTTACACTTTTAATTAGCAAGACCAATCCTATTACTCAAAACCTATTAATATAGGGCTACAAAATTTTGGGTTATTTCCATCATTTTTAAAATATTTTCAAATAATTCTAGACTATAATCCAAACTTTAAATACATATATGATATGTCTCGTGGTCCTTATCCAAAGGTCAAAAGGGTTGTGAACCTCCCCTATAGACCATAAATTTACACCCAATCCAAACCATTATTGGACCACACTTGCTACTAGACCTTACTACTATCACTGAGTTCAATCATTCACAAGGAGTTCCCTTGACTACTTAATTATTGGAAACTTTATACCCTCAAAATATATCCCTTCTTCTTGTAAATTATTCATCATTACACTTAGACAATCTATCCATATCATTGATGCATTTTGCATATGTTTATATGGGGCAATCCATGGACTTGTTGTCCATCAAGGGACATATTAATAATACTACCACTATGTATGCCACGTTGCAAATGATAGTCAATGACTCTGAAAATTTCTATTAAAAATCCATAACTAGGATGTTTTAGTTGCATAGGCCACACCTTATCTATATTAGAAAAATTATCTTGACACATTTCCATGTGACCCCATATCTACCATTGGTGGGATTACTCCTATGAGTCTAATTCTATGTCTTCTTTCCTACTATCATTTTTACATCTCATTGAACATTAGATGATGGAATCCACCTTTGGTCCTCTTCACAATGAGCCCCCTAGTTAGACAAATAGTATGCAAACCTATTACTTTATCTAAAATTATGAGTCATCTCCATTAGCTTTAGTGAGTTAAGGATCCTTAGAGTTTTTGTATTATACTTGAAACCCACTAGAACTTTGTAGCCCTCTTGTTAAGGTATTTGATAATGTTTATAGAATATCCTTCTACTATCAACTTGCTTACTCCCAATTACCTTACCAATTTTGCTCCAACTAAAGCTACTATAAATTCTACTTGATAATTTATCATAGAGCCTAGAAAATAATTGTCAAAATTAATTAGGTTCCTTTTTATATACCTTATTACTACTCCCCCTACCTTGCAAATACTACCTTTAGAAGCTTCATCAAAACTTAGCTTTAGCAATCCCTCCTTAGGCAGATGTCATTTTATACTTCTTAGATTTTCTTGGGGTACTTTCTTCGTCTTAACTGGGATAAGGTCCTATTGTTTAATAATATAAATTCCTTCATACTTAGAAATTTAATATTTTCTACTATATATGCCTATATTGTCTCCTTGATTCTTAAAGAGGCTCTATTTTTCTCCTTAAATATTATTTTCCTATGCTCTAACCAAATCCCCAAGAATATAAAAAAGGAATTAGAGCCCATATATTATTCAAAATTGAAATACTAAAGGAATTTTCCCACTATTCTATTCAATCCACCATTCTATTTGGTAGTACCCAAATGACCCCAATATCCTTAATTTAACCTTGAACAATCGAAAGGGGATAGTTATATCCTAACATTAAGTGTTACACCGACTCTTCATATTCTTCACATATATGACATATATAGGGAAATTAAAATCCTATTTTATGTAAGTTATTTACTCTTAATATATTATTCTACATATCAATCCAAAGTAGCATTTTCTATATCTAATGTTTCCTTTGTTTTCTAGAGACTCCATTGAAACCAATATTTTGGTCAACTAATAGAATCTCATAGGTTGATTTTACACTAAAATATCCATAAGAAGTAGCTCCATATATTATAGAGTCTCCACCCATATTTACACCTACATGGAAGTCTCTTAGTTTAATTTTGAGCTTATTTAAAGCCTTCTCATGATGGTTACAACCATGTAAGTCCTTACACTTTGCCACTATCTCTTTCTAGGCCAAGTAGTCTACAACCATACTCCATACCTTTGTTTGAAATCTATCCACACTTCAACCAAATACTCATCCAATCATAGGGATAGGTCTTCCAACAATGAATCCTCCTAGAAGTTAACCAATTTGCCATTCCTAATTTTCCATTGAACTCCTTTCCATAGCAATATTCTTCCTTCAATCACGTTGTTCCATATAGATCAAAATTTACAAGGATTTAAAAAATATTGTATCTTCTTGGCTATTTAGGTACTTGTTATTTAAAAATCCAACTCACAAAGGACATCCTTACTTAATTAGCCTCTATCCTACTTTAGAAGCTAAGATCTTATTCACATCTCTAATCCTTCTTAATCACAATTCTCCTTTAGGTTTTAGTCTACATACATTTTCCCATGCCACGAGGGGGATTCAAGCCTTTTCCTCTACACCTGATAAAAAAATATATTTTACATACTTTCTACATTATTTTCATCTTTTGATGGTATCTTAAACATAGATAGGAGATAGAATGGCATAGCGTGAAGGGTACTCTTTAGCAAATATTTTTTTCCTTCCTAACTTAGTAAATTTTCTTTCTAGCCTACTAGCTTACATTAAAGCTTATTTATTAACATATCCCATACCTAGTCCTTACATGCAACTATAAATAGAGGTATTCCCAGGTAAGGGCGTGAACGTCCTGATATATTATAACTATTACATTTGGTATTCTTCTTTGCCACTTCTTTGGAGTTTTGATGAAGAACACCCACATTTTTCTAAGTTACTCATTTTTTGGGAAGCCCTAATATATTGATTTAGGAACCATTTGAAATCCTTGGATTTGACCATCAAAGGTTTCACAAGTAGGATAGTGTTATCCATAAACTATTTATGAATTATACCTCTCAAATACATAGAAAATTTCAACCCATTTAATGATCCTTTTATTTGGGATGCAACTATAAATATTACAAGGGTTTCTACAATGATAATAAAGAGACAAGAAGAAAATGGATCCCCTTTATTTAAGCCCCTACTATTCTCAAAGAAATATGTTGGGTAATTATTTATCATAATAAAGAACATTGGTCCTCCATTGTAATTTCTTATCCATCGTCATCTTCTACTAAACCCCCTATCTAGGAAGCTCCATGGGACCCTATGTTAAGATTTATTAATATCTAGATTCAATAGCATTACTTTGCTCCTATTCTATACTATCAACTATAGTGTTTCATGGAGAGATATGACACCATCTAATATTTTTCTTCCCTTCATAAAAGTCCCTATTGATCTTCTATAATATCTAAGACAATTTTTTTCAACCTTCATGCCATCACATTAGTGATGATCATATAAATTACATTACATAGGCTTATTGGTGTATAGTTATTAAATCCACTCTACCCTTATGTATTTGGGATGATAACTAAAAGAGTGTTGTTAAATTATCCTTGAAATTTTCTTGAATGGTGAGATTCTCAAAATGCTTCTATTAAATCCTCTTTTACTATATTCCAAAAGACTTGGAAGAAATTTGCCTAGAAACCATTTGGACCTAGATATTTATCCTTTGCCTAAGGAGAAGACCAGTTCCTTCACCTCCTCTTCACTAACATCTCTCACTAACTTTTAATCCATTCCTATAGAAATTCTCATTAGTATATATTGAACAATTTCTTCCATAGCTTTGTCATCCTCCTCCCTTTCCTTTGTAAGCAATGAACTAAAGAAGTAAATTTCCTCTTTCCCAGTCCTTTATTCACATTTAACTATTTCATCATCCTTGTGTAGAACTTAAAAAATTCTTCCAACTGTTGGTATAAACTAAAAGGCACTATATTGATCAAAATGAGTTACAATATATAGGCATGAAGCCTATAAGAAAACGTGACAAGTGTCATAACCTGCACTCCAAGTGTCATGCAGAAGACAAATATCATGCATAATATAACACATGTATAAAATAAAGGAAGGTATAGTGCACATTATAATATTATAACACCCCCCTTAATGTGTACTATCCTAACTATAGATAAATATAAGTCAACATTAGATAACATCCCCCCTTAATGTTGAATTATATTACATACATAGAGCATATTGCTAAACTGTGAAGCCCTACTTTTATCGCTACTTTTCACCTACTTTTATCGCTACATTTGGAGCGACCCCCGGGATTCCCACGGTTGGTGGGTGGTTAGTGGGTGTGGTTGGTTTAGCCCACGGTGTTGTATCCACGGTACCCTAATACTACTTGGTGGTTTAGGGTTGTAAGAGTTTCCTTATATAATTATTGTAATGTCCTGTTTTAGGAATAAGAGAGAATAATATATCAAGGAGGATAGACTCTTGTTTGCTAGACTAGCCCAAATTGGGTGAACCAAGGTAAATCTTGTGTGTCATATGTACATTGAATGGTGTCATTATTTCCTTAGTTATTTTTTTGTTTTATTTCTAGAATATGTTTCTGTAAAATCTCTTCATTTGGTATCAGAGCCAAGTTATTAGCCATAGGGGGATGCCTTTATTGCTAGGGTTTAAATCCATTTGAAGAATATCTAGGGTTTCTAGGAGTGAGAGGAAACCTATTATGGAGTGAGAGTTACGTAGAAGGAGTTTGAAGGAAAAATGTTAGGAAATCATTCAAGGATAGAGATCGAGAAATTTGACGACAAAAGTTTTGAGCTATGGAAGTTAAATATGGAAGATATGCTCGTGGATAGAGATCAGTGGGCTACTATTTTAGAAACAACACAACCTACGGGTACTTTCGATGAAGATTGGGAGAAGATGAATCAAAAAGCAAGGAGTCTGATTCGACTATGTCTTGTAGATTCGGTGCTCATCAATGTTTTGGGAGAAGCTACAGCAAAGGATCTCTGGGAGAGGTTAGGGGCTTTGTATCAATTGAAGTCCCTAGTGAACAAATTATTCCTCAGAAAGAAACTATATAATATTAGGATGCATGATGGGGATTCGGTTGCAGATCATCTGAATGCATTCAATATAGTGGTAAGTCAACTAACATCTGTAGAAATTAAGTTGAGTGAGGAAGATAAATGCATTACTTTGTTATGCTCTTTACCAGATTCATGGGATAACTTAGTAGTAGCAATTGGTAGTACAACTTCATCCACATTAAAGTTTGAAGATATAGTGGCATCTCTATTATCTGAGGATATGAGGAGAAAAGCCATGGAGGGCACATCTAAGGAAGCCCTAACAGTGAGAGAGCATGCCAAGGAGAAGGACAAATCTAGATATGGTGATATGTCTAAGTCTAAAGGTAGATCCAAGTCTCGAGGGAAGTTTGAGAGAAAATGCTAGAATTGTGGCAAGCCTGGTCATATGAAGAAGGATTGCAAATCAAAGAAAGTTGAGTCTAGAAAAAAGTCTAATGAATCAACTTCCACACAGATGAATAAATCCATTGATGAAGCAGGGGATGTATATCTGGCATCCTGCTCATCGTGCTTCACACGATCAAATTTGATTGGTTGATTGATGCTGGTGCCTCTTTTCATATGACACCTCATAGAGGGTGGTTCAGTGAATATGAAAGATATGATGGAAGGGAGGTACTGTTGGGAGATGATTCACCACTCAGAATCATGGGTCGTGGAAGAGTGAAAATTTTGTTGTAGGATGGTAGGGTTAAGACCCTACCAGGTGTGATGCATATTTCGAGACTTGCTAGAAATTTGATTTCAATAAGCAAAATGGCCGATGCAGCAGTGAATGTCAGTTTTGGCAGGGATTCATGCAAAATGGTTCATGGATCAATGGTGTTGGCAAGGGGAGTTCAGATTGGAACATTGTACAAGCTATTAGGAAGCACTATGACAAATGAGTGCAATAGCTCAATTGTTCCTGAGGTTGATTTTGATAAAAGCTCAACACTCTAGCATCAAAGGATGGGACATATTGGAGAAAAGGGATTGCGTACCCTATACACAAAAGGTATGGTTCATGGTATCCCTAATTACTCAATGTCTTTCGAGTTCTGTGAACATTGTATTTATGGTAAACAGAATCGGGTTAGTTTTCCATCTGGTGCCACAAGATCTATTGGGGTACTAGATTTGATCCACAATGATATTTTTGGTCCTATTCCTATGCCGTCTCTTGGAAAATCACGATATTGTTAGAGTTAAAGTGCACTGTGCCTTCACCTTGACACTTGTCAGTTTATCTTGACAAGTGTCATGTGTTGAATATAGGCTTATGCCTATATATTGTAACCATTTTTATCAATAATATCAATCCCTTCAGTTTGATTACTCCTAACATTTGGTATCAGAGCAGGCTTTCCTTGCCTTGTGAAACCCTTGAGGGGGGATTTCCCTCATAGAAATCCTCCCTCCCCATTGATTTTTATTTTTATTTTTATTTTATTTTTTTCTTTTTCCATTTTGTTTCTTCATGCGAGGGAGTATGCTCTCCATCTTTGATGGATCAAAAACTAGAAGCTTGAGGAAATATAAATGGTGGTTGTGTAGTCATTGGGACTTCTGAATGTTCATGGTGCGCTCCAAGCCACCATAGCAAATAGATTTGACTATATTTGTTAGGGAGGCATGCTTTGCTGTCAATTTGGCAGCCCCCTCTTCTTCGAAGAATTTCTTTTCATTTTCCCGTCACAGGTATTGTAGGCTGCGGAGGTTCTGTATGGAGGCCGGAATGGTGCCAGAAATTTGGTTTTTTGGCCAGGTTGAGCTGGATTAGGTCACAGAGAATGCCTAGGGCATCCGGGATTGGGCAGGTAAAGTTGTTTCAACCGCATGAGATTTTTGATGGTAGATGGAATAGGCCCCTTGATTTCCCTAAAGCCATTGATGACAAGGACTTCTAGGAAGTCTAGCTTCCCTAGAAGAGGGGAAAGCACACCTCTCATGATGACGGTCTTGTTCCACTCTACACGATTCTGCAATTCAAGCTTTACAATGTGGTTCATGTTGTAATCGCATTCGATGCCTTCCTAGCTGGCGCAACAGCTCTCACCATTCTAGGTCTTCAATATTTCTGACTTATCTTTGACGATGAGCGACTTGAAGCTCAGTAGTCTGTCTGATAGAAGGAGAGTATGTGACGTGCTTTCTGTTTTGTTCGCTTCTCCGCTACCCTGCTATTATTTCAAAAAGCTTCCAACTGTCCGTTTGAGTGAGTAGACTCGGGAGTTGTGTTCTCGTCGACAGCTTCTGCTTTCAACAATGGCGTACCAGGGTAAAAACGTTGGCATGAGGGTTTTGCTTTGGCATTTTCTCGAAGACAATAAAGCAAATAGTCTTGCGAGCAGCGCACTGTTGAGCAGGCTGTGAAGGCTGCTGCTTCCACTGAATGTCTCCTAAGCTCCAACTCAAGCTGTCGCCAATTTCTCTAATGACTTGGCCGCCAATGGCTCTCTCAGCGTAGATTGTGTTGATGGGCACCACCAGTTCTTAATTTTTCCATCCTATTTTATAGCATATCCTGAAGGATTTCTTCTTCATTCATCTCGCACATTGGGCTTGTGATCGTTAAAATATTCAGTGCCATGTCTGTGTGCACTGCAGAGTTTTATGCATCTAAGGATCCGCACCAGATGAGACGCAGAAGCAAATGACGTCCCGCCTAGACTGCATTTTTTGTGATGTTTTTTTATGGTGGAAAACGTCACAGTGAGCAATGTTTCCTTCTGCAACGTCCGACGGAGCTTAGTTCTTGAAGTGCTGTTACACGTGAACCTGTTCCTACGCCTATTTTTTGGCAAAAATTTCTTTGGATGCACCGAACCTGGAAACAGAGGATATTTTTTTGTTGTTTTTTTTGGAGCCTCTCTTCTACGTGCGACGGATGGCAGTGCCGATCTATTCTAAACTGGGGATTCTCAAAAGAAATAATGCCTTTCAGGTTCATTTTGTAATGTGATCGCAGATCATGAATGTGATGTTTTTTTTTCCCATCTATTTTTTTCATCTGTTTACTTTGCCGTATGTATCGAGGGCGTCTACCATGGTGAGAGTGTTAATGGTGAAGTTGGTACTTTCTATCAAGTGTTGATGTACCTAAGGTTGCTGCACTGATGGAGTATTACATTGGGCCAGATGGTAGAGGCACTGTAGATGACATCAGTTTCAAATTGCGGGATGGATGCCCAAGCTATTATAATGAATCAGATTACAAATTTTTCCAAGCAGTTGAGTGTTTGAACCCCAAACACTCCCACAGAAGATTTCGTAGATGCAGAACCTTCGACGACGGCTGCATGTATCAAAAATATGGCTGACCCACTGAGGAAGCCATCATTCACATGGAGGGAGAGTGTGACACCGCCAGGCTCATCTCTGATGCCACCGCCAAGGCCAGGACGGGCCTCGTCGAGCTCCGCCGCATCGAAGCCCTAAGAGCAATGATTCAAAGGTACCGCCTGTTGCGATAATCATGGATCTAAAGACTCCGTGTACTCAAAGCACCTTCACTTGGACCGTAGCTGTGCCACTGCCACCACCACCATAGAGCCGACGAGGAAGGACTCCATCGCTAACACCACCACCGCTACCAACGCCACCATCACCAATGCTGTCAAGAACTCAGAGATGGAGCCCGTGTAGATCAGGCGTTGCAGATTCGATTCTGGGAAATTTCGGAGGTGACGATGGCCCATGTGGTATATGCTACTACTTGATGTAAGAATGGAAGTGTAGATATCTGCTGGATGGCCCATGTGGTATATGCTACTACTTGATGTAAGAATGGAAGTGTAGATATCTGCTGGTTCAAGATCGAGCGAGACTGCGAAACTGGCAGTGGACTGCAGAATGTGATTTTTTTATTTTGTTATTTGCTGCATTGTCGCTGTGGTGGAATCAGTTCGTGAAAGGTGGTATTAACGGCTTCCAATATTTGCCAGACAAGCAGCCTGATTACAAAATCCATAAAAGAGGGAAAACTAATGTGCATGTCACCATAAAAAGAGGGGGAATTATTTTTAAATTGAAATTTGAAATTTTTAGTGGGGATATTTTTTCCACATGGGTAGTGGAAGTGGAAGGCCCTCATGGCCACCTTATTGCATTTTTTCAGATGAAGGTTTAGATGGCCTATGTAATTCCCCTGCGAGGAAAAATTGATGATGTTTTTTATTCCGCCAGAGAGCGATGTCGCCACAGTGCGAGGTTTTAGTTGAGGCATGTTGTTTTTCATTATGATGAAGGCCCTTTTGATAATGGAATATAGGGGTATTTATAGTCGTTGGAAACATTTTTCCATGATGGACACAATGGTGGTGTCATATTGTAATTTTGAGGCTGTTTCAATTGAGTTTTTTAGCCTCAAAGTTTTTATACCTTGGAGTGCACTCTCGGTTGTACTCGACACTCCCAAGGTAATTTTATATGTGATCCTTGTACCTAGTGACCTTTTCTATACACTTGGCGAATGCAGTGGCTGGTTACCCATGCATTTCGATGGGATGACATGGTCACCATAAGGACACTTATACTAGGGACTACAGACAAAGACACCCTAGACTCTATCCGAGGTTTTTTTGGATCTACTTCTGAAGACTACAGACGAAGAAACTTTAGAAGATTCTCTTCTTTTCTTCTTCTCTCCTCCTATTTTGATCTATGGCTCATTCTATTGTATTGAGTGCATTTTCGACAGAGACCGACACTCTTATAAGGCTCATTTTTCCTTTGTATTAGGTGCATTTTTGATAGAGACTGACAATTTCTAGATTGAGTTCACCATAAAGAGAGATTTGATATTTATGGTGAATCTGGTCAGTGACCTACGAGAGGCAACATCCTCTAAGGATGACCTGCAGAGGCAACAGACCCAAAAGTGGCTGACCCTGAGGCACCCATGATGACCTTGAGGCACTTAGACGGCTGACCCAGTGGCAACAGACCCGTGGAAGTGGTTGACCCTGAGGCAACAGATCGAGATGTATACATAGTGAATCTAGCATTATTCACAGTTGGAGAGCCAAGCGCAAAGAGCACGAGCCTAGACCAAATCAGCAATAAGAGAGGATGATAGGTTGTTTTAGAGAAATAAACATTAAGTGGGAATGTTACCTAATGTTGACTTGCTTTGTTTCTTCTTTAGTTAGGATAGTGCAATTTAAGGGGGAATGTTAGAGTTAAAGTGCACTATGCCTTCACCTTGACACTTGTCAGTTTCTCTTGACAAGTGTCATGTGTTGAATATAGGCTTATGCCTATATATTGTAACCATTTTTATCAATAATATCAATCCCTTCAGTTTGATTACTCCTAATAGGTATTATGCTTCCTTTGTTGATGATTTTTCAAGATATGCATGGATTTACTTTCTTAAGAGCAAAGATGAAGTGTTTGAAAAATTTAAGGAATTTAAAGCACTTGTTGAGAATCAAACTAATAAAAGGATTAAGGTGTTGAGGTCTGATAATGGAGGGGAATATTGTTCTAATATATTAAAGAAATTTTGTAAGCAATGTGGTATTGCAAGACAGATGACTAATCCATATACACCTCAACAGAATGGAGTTGCAAAGAGATTGAACATATCACTGATGGAGAAGGCTAGAAGTATGCTCAGTGGTGCAGGTTTAGCACAGGAATTCTGGATAGAAGCAGTGAGTGCAGCATGCTACTTGTGAAATTGGTCACCTACATCAGCATTGCCAGATCAAACTCCATTTGAAGCTCTATTTGGTAAGAAACCATCTATTTCACATCTCAAAGTTTTTGGCTGTGATGTATACATGCATATTCCAAAGGAGAAAATAAGTAATCTAGATAATAATGCTGTTTAATGTATCTTTATTGGTTATAAATATGGTGTTAAAGGATATAAGCTTTGGAATCCAAAAAATAAAAGTACAGTGTATAGTAGAGATGTGGTGTTTAGGGAGATGATCAGTGATTCCAAGAAGGTAGTTACAGAAGAGGAACCTGGAACGGTCCAATTTGATCTCATGGAAAACTATCGGACAGTAGAGGATCTAGAAGAGGAGCATACAAATGAGGATATGGAAGAGGAGCATACAGGTGAGGATTTGGAAGAGAATGAAGAAGAGGTTCATACACCTGTGGTAAGGAGATCAACACGAGAAAGGAAGCAACCTGAAAGGTACAGTCCATATGCTTTTCCTACTTCTTTTGTACTATCTGTTATTGATGAAGATCCTAGAACAGTTAGAGAAGATGTTAATTTTGGAGAGGCAAACCATTGGGAAGAGGCCATGGATGAGGAAATGATGTCCTTGAAAAAGAACATAACATGGAATTTAGTGAAATTACCAAGTGGTAGGAAAGCAATAGGTTGCAAGTGGATATTTAAGAAGAAGCAGAATATTGAAGGTAAAGTGGAGAAATATAAAGCTCACCTGGTTGCTAAAGGTTTTTCCCAGGTTGAAGGAATTGATTATGGTGAAGTTTTTTCTCCCATTGCAAAGCTAACATCAATTAGATTTATGTTAGTTCTGGCTACTGCATTTGATCTTGAAATAGAACAGATGGATGTGAAAACTGCATTCTTTCATGGAGATTTGGAGGAAGAAATCTATATGAGGCAGCCTGAAGGTTTCACTATTGCAAGAAAGGAGGATCTGGTATGTAAGTTAAAGAAATCATTGTATGGACTGAAACAATCACCTAGAATGTGGTACCAAAAATTTGATACTTATGTTTTAGGAATTGGTTTTGTTCGTAGCAATGCTGATCACTATGTGTATTCAAAGAAAATTGGTAATGTAATTGTCATTATAGTTCTTTATGTTGATGACATGTTACTAATTGGAAATAGCAAAAAACTGGTTAGGGAAGTAAAGTCTCAGTTGGCATTGTAGTTTGACATGAAGGATCTTGGCCCTACAAATTTTAGTCAAGTCCTTTGTGTCAAGTCCTTTTAGTCAAGTCCTTCCACTCCATGCTTCTTCAGGTGTTCTATCATGTAAGGCCTTTGTGTAAGACCTATTAGTCAAGTATGCAGTAGTAAGAACAACTTCTCCTCAAATTATGTTAGGTAATGTAGAAGGAAGTAACATTCATTTTGCCCTATTTGTGATTGTTTGATTCATACTCTTAGCTACTCTATTTTCTTGTGGGGTATACTAAGTTTTGAATTACCTCCTTATACCATGATACTTACAAAAAATTGAATAATTCTTTGGAGACATATTCTCCACCATTATATGACCTCAATGTTTTGATTTGATAGTTACTCTCCCTTTCTACAAGTGCCATGAATTCTTTGAATGTATCTAGAGCTTACCATTTATATTGAATGAGATAGATCCAGATTTTCTTGCTATAATCATCAATGAAGGTGATGTAATATCTAGCTCCAATATGAGAGTTAACAAACATTGGACCACAAATATCTAAATGTACCAACTGTAAAGGTTTGTTGGCTCTCCAAGCCTTTTCCTGACTCAAAAGGCTATCTATGGTGTTTGGAAATAACACAAGGCTCACAAAAATATTTAGACTACTTAAGGTGAGGAAGTCATTTTACCAAACCCTTTTTACCATAATTTGAAGATTATGAAAATTTAAAATCCCCTTTATTTCATTCCACATGTACTCCAAAGAGAAAGTAGCAATTGTATGCAAAGAGTTTTGAGTTATAGATTTGGTAAGGAAGTAGTAAACACCATCCTTTTTTACTCCCATGGCTTTGATAGTGCAATTTAGTTCTTGAATGTAGCACTTGTATTTTTCAAAATAGATAGTATATCCCTCATCTGTAAGTTGTCCAATATAAAGTAGACTCCTCTTAAGACCAGTTACACACAAGACATCTATAGCAGCCCATCATGTAAAGCAAGCGGTACCTCTCCAAAACCTTCAATGGGAAGATCACTCTCATCTCCAAAAGTAATGAATTGATTTGATGTAGGGTGAACCTTAGTCAACCAATATTACCTTCCTATCTTGTGCTTAACTGCCATAGAATCTATATACCAACAATATTTATCTTGAACATTAATTTGATTTGTTGCATACAATATGTTTAGATTATTGTCTTGTAGACCCCTTTGATCTCTTTGTCTTTGATAATAATTATTGGCATTATGATTCTATTTGCCACAATAATCACACCCTTGTTGATTGTTTGTGTGTTGAGGCCTAAAATTTTGAGATCCTCTATTAGGACAACCCCCTTGGGGAGATCTTGTTTGCCATCTTGGTTTTTTATTATATTGTTGTGGCTATTGCTGACGTGGTTACTGATTGTTCTACTAAGGGTACTAATGATGTGGTTATTGATGGTATTACTGATTTTGTCTACCTCTATTATTGTGATGCTTTTGATGTGGATCCTTGTTATTTTTAGGTTGTAACAATGCCTTGGTAGCAAATTTTTTTGATATGGAATCAATAACTTCATCTTTGATTAGGGCTTGCTCATATCTTTTAAGTAGAATTTTAATCTCCTCAAGTGATAAATTCATAGATTTACCACTTAGATATAACATGGTAGCATAGGAATTAAATTTGGAAGGAAGGTCATGTAACATTATAGGAATCAACTCATTATTGTCAAAAGTTATGCCAAAAACTAAGAAATCATTCCTAATATACTTCACTTCCATAAAGTAATCAGTAAGTGAGCCTTTCATACAAAGGTTATGCAATTTTTGTTTAATATACAAAATATTATCTTTACTAGGCCTATCAAACAATCTTATTAGTGCACATTAAGGGGAATGTTGGAATATTATAATGTGCACTATACCTTAATTTTGACACTTGTCAAATCTCATTCATAGGCTTGATGACTATATATTGTAATATATTTCATCAATACAATGTGTACCTTTTGTTCAGTCCCAACATTTTTTCTGATACCAGATGTTGGTACCAATTAAAAGGCACTATATTGATCAAAATGAGTTACAATATATAGGCCTCAAGCCTATAAGAAAACGTGACAAGTGTCATAAAATACACTCGAAGTGTCATGCAGAAGACAAATAGCATGCATAAGATAACACATGCATAAAATAAAGGAAGGTATAGTGCACATTATAATATTCTAACACCAACACTTTTATGCTTCATCATCAATATTTGAAAGAATTTTATGTTCTTGTCTCCTTCCATAAGACATTTACTCCTTGATTTCTACCTCTAATAAGTTTCCTCTTAAGCCACAATAGTGTGAATCTCTACTTGGTTCTACTTCCATTTGTTATATAGGGCATAGTCCATACCAATCATCCTCAATTCCTCCTCCAAAAAATATAGTTCATGCCTAAGGTCGTGTGCTTTACTTCCTCATCCCTTTGCTCACACTATTTGGGGTTACACTTTTAAAAATATGAAAATATATTATATAGCTCTTTAAACATTCTAATATTTGATAAAATTTTGGATTAATTATTTTAGGTCTAAAACATTATGTATTCTATACAGTATTGGTCCTACCACTTATTGGAATTTATGGCTTGAAAGGAATAACAAAATTTAAAAAAATCTCAAAATCATGTCCAAGTTTGGAATCATATTATTACCTCTCTTAAAGAACATTTGCGCATATGGTGCTCATCATGGGAATTCATAAGTGTGGAGAAATATGTGGTCATAACTTGGTTACATGATTTGAATATATATAGAAGAGTCATCTAGAGTAACGATATTAAAACAAAGTAATTGTTTTAATATATGGTAAAAATAAAAATATCTAGAAATTGAGTTTATCAAGATTATTTTTTATGGTACTTATAAAGGAAATATAGGAGGTAGTATTTTACTAAATAATAAAGGAAAAATTCTCTTCACTCAAAATTATATGGAACTTCAAATAACAACTATGCAGAGGCTTTTAGGACACTTCTTACCAGGATAAAAATTATAATAAAAAAATAATAGAAATGTATTTAAGCTATCATTAGTGTTGTCAATAGAAGTGGATATGAGACTTATTTAAAATATAATATTATTGTTGATGTTCATTATTTGTTGTTGGAGACTTTCTCTTAGAAATGTCAATATGTCTATTGAGAAGACAATCAAGTAGCAAATACTTTAGTCAATCTCGACATTGATTTTTATCTTAGTCAAACTCAATTTTTTTAGAGCAATTGGGTGAGTAAGATTTTATCTCTTAAATACAATGATGATGTCAAGTAGTTGAGTGAGGAAACATAACATTTTAATGAATATGAAAAATACATTTAATAGAAAATTATATGAAAAATATATATGATAAAAAAATCATTTTGAATATAATTTAAATGAACTAATAATAAATATAATGTTTTAATATTTTACTAAAAACAACTTCAATAAAAATTATATATTCAATTATAAAAGAGTTTTTGTTTTCATTCATCTCTACATGTTTCTTTTAATGGTGAAAATAGAAGAAATTATGTAAGGTTTATTGAAATGAATCATTGATCTTATGCTAACTTAAACCTCCACATCAAAAATCATTAGCTCTAGGAAGAATTAGTCTTATAGGACTTTCAACATCCAATAATTTTTCTTGGTCATAAATAGCAAAAAATAATGATAGTTAACTAATGTCAATTGCATGTCAACATGATTTTTTTCCTCTTCACAAACTATGAATCTCATGCAACTCCATATGATTACCAATTACATACTCTAACTAGAAACCACATGTATGCGTCCACAATCATATCTTATAAATTTTCCCTTCAATCCTGTCAACTTGCAAACATGATCATGCAAGCTTGGTTGAAATCTCAATCAAATTAATAGCTTTGCATCCTATTATCTTATCAGATCTTAGCAGCCAATGTATCTTCTAATATTACATATTCTAAAGTAGCAGGTACAAAATTCTATAAAATTATCATCCATTGGCCATAAAATTATATTGATGGTCAAGAAATTACACTAAATCCCTACCAAAATTCGTATGGAAATAAGTTTTTAGATTTGCTTAAAATAGAGGAGAAAACTAGGGCATTGACCTTGTAGACGAAGAAATTTTTGGTTGTTGTAGAATCCAAGATGAGAATGATTCCCTATGAGAGCCTAATTGGGGCACCTATGTATCCTCTCTTAGAGAGATAGAGTTTATTTGAAGATTTGTTGAAGGAAAAATCAGCAATAGATACTAAAAAAGTACACAAAGTTATGCAAAAAATGTTCTTTACAACTGTTGGAAAAATATCAACATATTAAAGAGTCAAAGGATGCTTTCCATAGTCAAAATGAAGGCCAAACATAATTATTGAGTAGAGTATAATAGAATAAATGGTCTTATATAGGGCCAATCATGACCTTATTTGTAAATTCATGGGTATTTGCCCTACCCTATTTTTTTTTGTATTAATGGGTTTGACAAAACTAGGAGCATCTTGGTGACTATTCTTTGTGGTTCATTAGAAATGGATATTTTATTTTTAGTTTTTCCTCACTTTTTGATAAAAATATGGTATTCAAATTAGAAAAGAGGAATCATTGCCCGACAAGATTATTTGTTAAACCCTGGAGAGTGGGATTTGATTCTAGCTTTAACCCTCTACTATATTATTTTGGGTTTCATTGTATGGAATCCAAATGGAATTATGGAGTGATTAGATATTGGAAATCATTGGTAATTTAATTGGAAGATAGTTTGATGTATCTAGAGATACAATGGAAGGAAACATAACCATTTATACTATATTATGTGTTGAAATGGATCTCATCTAGTCTTTGTTGGCACAGGTGGAACTTGAACTCGTAAGACTATCTTAGATTCAAAAACTAGATTATGATATATTTCCCTTCAAGTGTAGAGTTGGCCATAAATATAAGCATTTGGTTTGGTCCTTACCAAATAATATGATCACAAAAATGGGCTTCTATGAGAATGTCAAATCTTCCTAAGGAAGGTAAGTCTATAGTCAATAAAGAAGAAACCAACATTTCTAAGGGATGAGAACCATAGGGAGATGGTTTTGAATAGCCCAAAATAAGAAGGAAAAAGACAAAATATGGTAAAGATGAAATCTAATACAAGTCCTCTAATAGGTATGAGATCTTCATGACACTAGTGGAGTAGGAAGAAGAAAAATTAATGGAAGGATTGGATAGGAATAATAAAATAATAAGTCATGTTCAATCCCCTCTTTCAGTTTCTCTTATCCTAGAGCATGTAATAGAGTGTAGTGAGTTGTCACAATTAGATATTGTAGGCATATTGATAGTGCATAATCAAGACCAATAATTAGTAAAGGATGTCATCATGGGTGTGGTAGAAAAGAACAAAGAAAAATCAACTATATGGATAGTCCAAGTGCATAAGAGATCAAATAATATGAACTCTTAGGGAGTGGGTAGAAAACTAAATAAGGAATTGATAATATCTTAAGGAGACAAAATGGTCACTAGGGGAGGATCAGTGAGGATAATAGACTCTTACTAGTCCCAAGGTAAATAATGATTACACAATCATGGAATAGTAGAGTTTTAAATAGAAAAACTCATCAATATATTGTTTGAACCATGGTTATGAATAGTGGCTAATCATCATTAATGAATATTTGGATTTTTGAAATTTAGAATTGGCTAATATTGGGGGCCCTTGATCAAGGTACATTAGACTAATTTCTAGGTGCAATTTTTTTTTGGGTTGATTTGCCCAAATTTAATAATAATTTTATTGTTTTAAGTTTAAATCACCAACATTACCCTTGATAATAGTGGACCTTTTCACCTTGAAATTATAAAGAATTTTATTTACACCAAAAAAATAATCTATTATCATCTATCACATTTTATGATGCTATCGATTATCTATCATCACTTCTGATGCTACCAATAGTCTATTATCAATTATGATGTTGTTGATCATCAAGCATAATTAGTGATGCAACCAATCATCTATTGCAATCTATGATTCTACCGGTTATGAATGGATCAAGAAAATATTCAAATAATAGGGGATTATAAAAATCCTCCTGCATTGAAGAGATCTACATAAATCATTCCATTTTTTTATGCAGATCTCTTCAAAGTCAAGAAAATTTACATAATCATGGTAAATCGATGGAACAAGAAAAGTAGGAACAATAGGAACAAGTTGCAACAAGTGTACGATGCCATCATATGATGTACATACACATATATATTTCTCAGATCCAACTTGCCCAGGTAGAAGATCTAGTATACATTATAAATATTGAATTTTGAAATGTAAAGATGAAAATTAAATAAAAGTATAGTCTTTCAATGCTACCATGGCTTTTAATTCTATTTAATTTAGTACATTTTTTATTTTTAAGAGGTTTTTCAAATATTATTATAAATTCGCTATATTTTATATTTTATGGTGGAAAAAAAGTCAATTTCCATATCTTCTATATGAGTTTGGGCACTAATCACCTTGGATTTAAAAACCAATTTGCCCCATTTTTACAAATAAATTTTGGGGCCAATATGTTATGCATAACCCTAGTTTGAACACATAGAGAAAAGTAAAATAGATTTTTTACTTATCTAGGAGACAAAAATGTTCCTGGATATCATGTATAAAATAGTAAATAGACTTTGGGTGGATTTTGGTCATATGGAAGTGGATGTTCAAGGGGTCTCAAGGGGGATAGTTAACTTTTGTATCTCTCTTGAATTGATGAAATAGAACAAATATCTTGGAGGGGTGTCCTCACATCCCATTTTAGGAACATTGTGACAAATGGGTAGGTATTAATCATACATTTCTATGGGGATCAAAACCTAGATGGTTATATTAGTCAATAGAAGGTGATGCATAATATGAGAGTCTCAATGGAGGAGTTATATTGAATTTTTGTTGGGGATTTTAATCCTAAATTATCATCTAGAGATCAGAAAGGGGTAACCATAATTTTGGACTCACATGATTGACTTATGATTGCCTAGGTCCATGCATTATACTTGGTGGATATTAAATTTCCTGTTGAGTGGTATTTTCACCCAATTGTGAAAGTACACTCTCCTTTAGGATTTGGGTTCCAAATCCCCTCTTGCAAAGAAGTTAAACAAACAACTTCTCCAAGGTCTCCGCTATATTAGCATTTGCATATGTGTATTAGTAATCTCAAATAAAGATATTCAATTTAAATGCTTGGAACACCTTAGTGATTGCAAGTAACTGTAAACAAGGGGCAATGTTGGTTTATTTTACCATGAAACTTTAGTGATTGTTCATTGAACCAAAATAAAGCAAATGTGAGTTGGCCCTCATATGACCTTCGATGTGATGCTCAAAAAATGGAAATTTGTGAAATGCCATAAAACATAACTCCTTCAATGAAATTGGAATTTTCATGAAGGGAATGTCATCATAGGCTCATGAGTGCAAAACAAAACTGAAAAAATGAAATTCGGCCCAAAAATGGAAATTTTCTATTTTTGGATTTTTTAAAATCTGTAATAAAACAACAACTCCGATGAATTTTTAAAAATACTAAACAACTCCGAAAATGAAATTTCAAAGTGCGTATTGGAAGTCTGAAGTATAACCTACGCAATGGTGAAATTATTTTTGGATTTTGAAATTTTTTAAATGTTTATTTTAATGCCTGAAGATTAAAATAAAGTTAAAATTTTTGGAAAATAAAATGCAGAAAAATGAAAATGAAAATGCAGAAAACTGAAAATAAAATGCATTCAGTATGATGCTATCCTATTTCGACAAAATCGAAGATGTGAGGTTTTCATGCATGCAACCTAACCTATTGGACTTGCAAAACAAGCACAATCCGGATAAGCTAAGTGCTGGCTCCTAGGGTTTTAAATGAGGTTTTCAGATTTAGACATTCGCATGAAGCAACCAAGAAACTTGCATAAACTCCATTTACAAGCCTAAAATCTGAAAAGGGGAAAAATAGACATTTAATCTTGCATGCAGAAAATGACTCCTTCTTTCTTGTCCATAAGATGCAACTTTCTAAAACTTTATGTATTAAAAATTTGTCATTTTACAATAACAAAAAATTTTGGTTTTCCCAAACCAGTCCATGGAAGAAAAACAGCCCAAACAGGTCCAGAATGGCCCTCTTGCCTTCAAATCTGCAACCCTACTCGTAGAAGTTTCCAACCCCTCAAAACATCCTTGCCTGGCGTATTTAAAAATTTTCAGGAAGCTTTTCGTTTCATTTTCCAATGGTTGTTCGTTTCACCTTCCCCTGTGCATGCATGTGTTTTGGTTTCCAAAAAAAACTTTTCGCTTCTATTTTGTGGCCCTTCATTTCATTTCCAAGGTTTGGCTTCACTTTTTATAACGTTTCCTTTTCTCCACATGGGCTTGCGTCCGTTTCCTTCCGTGTGTAACGACCATCTTAAATGATTTCAAATCATTAAAGATTCCTTATGTAACGTTTTGTCTTATTCATTGGATTTTGTCCTTATGTCCACGTCACTATTATCAGACGCACTGTCAACTGCTCTGTTCCCTTGGCAAAAATCGGACATGTCGTGATATCGCGACACTTCTTGTTTCTCTGCTTGCCTGCCCCTTTTGAATCGCAAAAATGCAACATGTCACGATATCGCGACACTTTTGCCTCCTTGCTCTCTTTTGTTGCTTTTAGCCACGAAAATGTAACATGTCGCGATATCACGACACTTTTTCTTTCTTGTTCTTTTTTTTTTTTGGTCACGAAAATGCAACATGTCGCGATATCGCGACACTTTTTTTCTTCTCTTGCTCTTGGCCATGAAAATGCAACATGTCGCGATATCGCAACACTTTTTCTTTCTCTTTGGTCACGAAAATACAACATGTCGCGATATCATGACACTTTTCTCTTCTTTCCCAAAATGCAACATGTCACGATATCGCGAAACTTTTCTTCTTTTGGTCATGAAAATGCAACATGTCACGATATCGCAACACTTTTTCTCTTTTGGCCACGAAAATGCAACATGTCACGATATCGCGACACTTTTTCTTCTTCACTTTTTCTCTTTTGGTCGCAAAAATGCAACATGTCGCGATATCGCGACACTTTCTTCTCTTTTGGCCGTGAAAATGCAACATGTCGCGATATCGTGACACTTTTTCTATTTTTGCCGTGAAAATGCAACATGTCGCGATATCGTGACACATTTTCTCTTTTGGCCATGAAAATGCAACATGTCGCGATATCGCGACACTTTTTCTTTTTTGGCCGTGATAATGCAACATGTCACGATATCATGACACTTTTTCTCTTTTGGCCGCGACAATGCAACATGTCGCGATATCACGACACTTTTTCCTCTTTTGGCCGTGACAATGCAACATGTCGCGATATCGCGACACTTTTTCTATTTTGGTCGTGATAATGCAACATGTCACGATATCGCGACACTTTTTCCTCCTTGATTTTTCTCTTTGCTTTGGACCGTGAAAATGCAACATGTCGCGATATCGTGACACTTTTTCCTCCTTGCGGTGTTTTGCTTTTTCTTTGATCTTTAGCATATGGGCCACTTTGGTCTTCTTGGAAAACATGCAAAAAAGGTGGGTCCCCAATTTTGGGGTACGTTGTGGAGCAGCCACAACAAATGGTGACTCTGCTGGGAAATGCTCCTGAGCATTTCGGTGAGAACTCAACCTGAAAACATAGACTCAAATACAAGCGTCAGCAAATATCCCAAGAATGAAACTAGACGAGAAATACATGAAGCATTAGAATTATTAAGCATCAGCTCGGTGTGTGCAATGTGCTTCATTCCCTATCATTTGAAACTCGTTCAACTTTCCATTGTCAGTTTCACTTATGATTCGTATGCAAGGCTATGAATGATTTGTGCAGGATTTGATGTATGACAACTATGCTAGAGATATAACAACCTCGCTTTGCAAAGGCTCAAACTTTCTAGTATCATGAACAAACATATTAAAACTGTCAAACCCTCTTAGGACCAAATATATGTATACTGAATTAATTTACTAGATCCCAAAGTTGGTTATGTGCCACTACCATCTTGAACCCATGTGCAAGTGTAAGTGAAATCAGAGCTTTGGGGAATAGGATTCCCAACCTAAGCGAGATGGGAATTTAACCCTATCCTTACTACTATGATCTAGAGTTCATTACCTCATCTTGAACAAAATGATTTAACCTACTATGGATGAAACTGTCAGGCTAGCCTATCCGTTTGAGCAGTCAGTGGTCTTGCTTTTAGACAAGACATGTTGCCATGCATGAGCATACTCCACTGCCAGTCAAGCATCTATAGCCCCGATGGAGATCAGCCCCATAGTCCAGGCTTTGGCTTTGGCTTTCTTGAATTTTAGGGATGACTACCCATCCTTGTGAGGGACACGTAGTACGATCCTTCCAACTCAAATGATGTGATGGAGGTGGATTAATGATGGATTCCTTGAATCTTAGGGATGACTACTCATCCTTGCAAGGGACATGTAGTACGATCCTTTCAATCCAAGTGATGTTATGGAGGTGGAGTAGTAATGGCTTCCTTGAATCTTAGGGATGACTACTCATCCTTATGAGGGACATGTAGTACGATCCTTTCAATCCAAGTGATGTTATGGAGGTGGAGTGGTAATGGCTTCCTTGAATCTTAGGGATGACTACTCATCCTTATGAGGGACATGTAGTACGATCCTTTCAATCCAAGTGATGTTATGGAGGTGAAGTGGTGAAAACCACTATTTCATGGACTATGTTTTGCATGATGGGACAGCCACGAAATACTCCTTTCGCCTCACCTTTTCTTCCAAGTATGGTTTTGACCATTTTTCTCAAGATCCTCTTTAATATGTGTAGCGTGCTTGGTTCAAGATAGTTTGGGCATCAGTTCCCAACCTTAGGATCCTTTTAATATATGTTATATAATAACCCTAAGAGGATTCGACACCTTTTCAATGATTGTATATGAAATGTAGATGCAACTGAGATGAAATGTATATGCAATGTGGAATGTAACATGAGATATGGATGAATGCATTGCTCCTTTTGAAATGCGGATGGAGTATACCACCTACTTTGCCATAATTTGTAAAACTGACAACTTCATGCATCACAAGTTCCAAATGATATTCTTTAATGTGTTTGCGATATTCGTGGAGCTTTCTGCAATACAATTTCGATGTTTCATATTCTCCTAGTCTTAGTCAACATTCATAAGGACATAAGTTGACATCTCATTTTTTTTTATTATTTTTCAAAACAAACCAAAAATGTCCAAAGGACCAACACACAAAACTTAAAACCAAAACTGAAATGCAAACCCAACATCACAAACCAAAAAATTATATACAAATGTACAATATGGTACAAGATGATGCAAAGCTTGGACTATCACTTTCCCGGATCCCAAACATGATTAGAACATTTCAAAAGACATATGACACAATATGTATGCCAAATGTTGTAGGAATCCAATAAAAACAAGATCAAACCAAGCAATGCAACAAATTTCAACTTGCCACGCTCACCATACCAATTTGATTTAGTTCCATTACCAACACCATAGGTGAGATTCAAATAATCAAATTGATTAGACAATGGTTGATTTTCAATTCTTTCTTGTCTATTCTTTAAGGTATAAATTTCATATTTCCATTCATGATTTAGAATTAGGCTTTCTTTATCCAAAATGAAACTTTGTAAGCAAGAGCCTATTTCCAAACATTTTAAAGCCAATTCATTTTCCAAGTTTGTCGGCCAATCAAATTTCTGCAAACATTTGCAAGCATCTAGGATATTTACTAAATGGGAATCATTAAAAGTTTTTATCCTAGGTTCAAGAATTAATTGTTGATGAATTTGATTTAGCAATTTAAGTGCATCAACTTCTTTTTCATTCATTAAAATAATGTTATCAAAGGTGTGGTTAGAAATTAATCCTTGTTCTTCATTCACCTTCAATGGCATTTCATCATAAACATCATTCAAATTCAAAACATGGTCGTTCAACTCTTCACCTATAGCTTGGATACTTGAACACAAAAGTTTAGATTCTACCTTTTGCACATTTTTATTTACCAAAACTTGGTGAGAAATCACAATTTCTTCCTTGATTACCTGTTCATCAAACATACCAATATACGACACCCAATTGAAAACATGTCCATATTTTTCAACCCTCAAATCTTGTTGGTCAAAATGTAGGTTAAGTAACTCATCTTGATGATCACTTATTTGAGTTTCTTCCAATTGACCAATCTCTTTGTCATTTGGTTCCAATTGCTTGTTCACCATCCATGGCATCTCTTCATGTGAGATAGAAGTTTCAACATCTTGCATATCAAGTGAAATAGGAGTTTCATCTATAGGGGTGTGAGAAAATAATACATTATCATATCTCCCCCAACCATTGTAAAAATTGTCATCCAAATTCGTGGAATGACATTCCATGATGTTTGTGGCATGATATTTTGATTCATTCATCAATTCTTTTTCTTCTTTGTCCTTGGTAGTAGGATCATTATAATCTTCCAAATTTTGATGAGATTTGAAACCCTCTTCCAAAACATCCTCAAATTGTACAGGAGTTGTAATATCTTCCTTTAAGTAGGCGATTATGTTATCCTGCATATCAATTGACACAAAGGGTTCATGAGGAGGTTTAGAGTGAGCATATTCATTCAATTTCTTTCGAGAATCATGGCGATCATCTTCCAAAATTAAGTTATGATGCTCGACTATTTCTTCAACATCTTCTGATTCATCAAATTGTATCTCATCAAATTCACCTTCACCTTCCTTAGATGGTTCAATTATTTCAAACAGTGGGTTATTTCTTGAATTCAAATTTGTAAGGCTATCATAGTCCAAATTAGTAACCCATGATTCTGCTTCATCACAATTTGGAGGGTGAAGAATTTCTTGATCATTAGTTTCAATCATCTCATCGAGTGTATCTTCCAAGAACAAGTGGTGAAATTCTATCATATCTTCAAATTCATTTATTGATTTTCTTCCGATTTCACTTTCAACCACTTCATTCAACTCTATGGCCATTTCTGTCCTATCACATATCTCAAGTAGAGTTGAATTTATGACACCATTATCTGAATAATCATGTATCTCTATGAATGAAATCATCTCCCCACCATCCTCATTGGTGGATGTTGGCTTGGTAACTTGCACCTCCTCTTGGACTACATCTAAGGTGGTTGTAACATTTGGACACTCAAATTCATCCCCTTGATCATTCACCTTAGGTATTGTTGGATTGGAGGGTGCTATATTCAATGGTTGATGTAGGTTGGTATCACTAACCCCAAAAGAACAATCTTTCGTGGGAGCATGTTGTGCCTTTTCTTCTTCCAAAACTTGTTCTACCTTTTCAAAGATCTCATAGATCATCTCTAGAGACAAGTCATCCAAGTTTTCCTTAATGAGTGTAGCAAGTGTGGGGGGTATGGCTCTCAGGTATACTTCAATAGCTTCCTCTTTCGATGTACCCAAACTTTCCCACATTTGAGAGTACAATTCACGAAACCTCACACTGAATTGACTCATGGACTCATTAGGCTCTTTACACATAGAGGTGAATTGATTTTGCAACCTATCCAAGTCAACTTGATTACCAAAGTGATAAAGATAGGCTGCTTCTAATTGGCTCCAAGAAGTCTTAACCTCCATGGGTAGATGGCAATACCACGAGAATGATCTATCACCCACAATGTATGGGAAGAACCTACAAGCAATAGGCTCACAAAATATTTGAAATTGACATAATGTGAACTTATAGATATGTAGATTTTGTAGGTATCCTGATGCCACCTCTTGATTAAAAAGTCGTAGAAACTCCAATAACATTTCATGAATTTGATAAGGTGTTCCAAAGGTAGAATGACATTCATAATACTTTCCTAATGCAGATACCATCGTTTCTCTTAGGGACATCATTTCTTCTCTTAGGGATACAATTTGCTCCTCGGATGTTGCCATTAGTGAAACTCAAAGAATAACTTCAAAACCAATTTGTTAGTCATGAATAAAAGAAGGAACCAGCAAAGAATATTCTAAAATAAATAGTTTCGTCAGATGATATGGAGTGAAGAAACTTAGTTGTGTACAGATCGAAACACATCATTTAGACAAAAAACTTACAAATAAGCATGAAATGACTAGCAAATATCAAACATGTAACGTATGAATAATCATGTTAGCATCAACCAAGAGATGTATCCATTAAAATCAAATGAAAGTAATTGCATGGAGACAACCTCGTTAGTCAAGACCAAAAATTTTTCAAAATCAAATCAAAACACATTATTCCTGTATGAACAATCAAAAGCGTTAGAACAATGCATAGCAATTCATGTCCTCCTTTTAACACTACAAGGTTGTATTGTTAAAAGAGGGCTAAAGATAATAATCAATAGGGCATGAAATATTCAAAATTTAAATCCCTATAGCATTTAAATCACACTGAAATAAACCAATTCAGGCCCTCCTTCTAGCGCCAAAATGTTGAGTGGTATTTTCACCCAATTGTGAAAGTACACTCTCCTTTAGGATTTGGGTTCCAAATCCCCTCTTGCAAAGAAGTTAAACAAACAACTTCTCCAAGGTCTCCGCTATATTAGCATTTGCATATGTGTATTAGTAATCTCAAATAAAGATATTCAATTTAAATGCTTGGAACACCTTAGTGATTGCAAGTAACTGTAAACAAGGGGCAATGTTGGTTTATTTTACCATGAAACTTTAGTGATTGTTCATTGAACCAAAATAAAGCAAATGTGAGTTGGCCCTCATATGACCTTCGATGTGATGCTCAAATTACCCCTTTCGTAAAAAATTTTTATGAAGAGAGGGCAATTTTAGGCTCCAAAAATGGAAATTTGTGAAATGCCATAAAACATAACTCCTTCAATGAAATTGGAATTTTCATGAAGGGAATGTCATCATAGGCTCATGAGTGCAAAACAAAACTGAAAAAATGAAATTTGGCCTTAAAATGGAAATTTTCTATTTTCAGGGTTTTTTAAAATCGTAATAAAACAACAACTTCGATGAATTTTTAAAAATACTAAACAACTCCAAAAATGAAATTTCAAAGTGCGTATTGGAAGTCTGAAGTATAACCTACGCAATGGTGAAATTATTTTTGGATTTTGAAATTTTTTAAATGTTTATTTTAATGCCTGAAGATTAAAATAAAGTTAAAATTTTTGGAAAATAAAATGCAAAAAAATGAAAAGAAAATGCAGAAAACTAAAAATAAAATGCATTCAATATGATGCTATCCTATTTCGACAAAACCGAAGATGTGAGGTTTTCATGCATGCAACCTAACCTATTGGACTTGCAAAACAAGCACAATCCGGATAAGCTAAGTGTTGGCTCCTAGGGTTTTAAATGAGGTTTTCAGATTTAGACATTCGCATGAAGCAACCAAGAAACTTGCATAAACTCCATTTACAAGCCTAAAATCTGAAAAGGGGAAAAATAGACATTTAATCTTGCATGCAGAAAATGACTCCTTTCTTGTCCATAAGATGCAACTTTCTGAAACTTTCTGTATTAAAAATTTGTCATTTTACAATAACAAAATTTTTGGTTTTCCCAAACCAGTCCATGGAAGAAAAACAGCCCAAACAGGTCCAGAATGGCCCTCTTGCCTTCAAATCTGCAACCCTGCTCGCAGCAGTTTCCAACCCCTTCAAGCCTCTTTGCCTGGCATATTTAAAACTTTTCAGGAAGCTTTTCGTTTCATTTTCCAATGGTTGTTCGTTTCACCTTCCCTTGTGCATGCATGTGTTTTGGTTTCCAAAAAAACTTTTCGCATTTCTATTTTGTGGCCCTTCGTTTCATCCGGTGGCCCAACCTTTTCTCCACATGGGCTTGCGTCTGTTTCCTTCCGTGTGTAACGACCATCTTAAATGATTTCAAATCATTAAAGATTCCTTATGTAACGTTTTGTCTTATTCATTGGATTTTGTCCTTATGTCCACGTCACTATTATCGACACACGGTTAGCTGCTCTGTTCCCTTGGCAAAAATTAGACATGTCGCGATATCGCGACACTTCTTGTTTATCTTCTTGCCTGTCCCTTTTGAATCGCGAAAATGCAACATGTCACGATATCGCGACACTTTTGCCTCCTTGCTCTCTTTTGTTGCTTTTAGCCCCGAAAATGTAACATGTCGCGATATCGCGACACTTTTTCTTTCTTGTTCTTTCTTTTCTTGTTTGGTCACGAAAATGCAACATGTCGTGATATCGTGACACTTTTCTTTCTTCTCTTGCTCTTGGCCACAAAAATGCAACATGTCGCGATATCGCGACATTTTTCTTTCTTGTTCTTTCTTTTCTTGTTTGGTCGTGAAAATGCAACATGTCGCGATATCGTGACACTTTTCTTTCTTCTCCTTTATTATTCTTTCTGGCTACGAAAATGCAACATGTCGCGATATCATGACACTTTTTCTTCTTTTGGCCGCGAAAATGCAACATGTCGCGATATCGCGACACTTTTTCTCTTTTGGCCGCGACAATGCAACATGTCGCGATATCGTGACAATTTTTCTCTTTTGGCCGTGACAATGCAACATGTCGCGATATCGTGACACTTTTTCTCTTTGGCCACGACAATGCAACATGTCGCGATATCGCGACACTTTTTCTCTTTTGGCCACGAAAATGCAACATGTCGTGATATCGCGACACTTTTCTCTTTTGGTCGCGATAATGCAACATGTCGCGATATCGCGACACTTTTTCTCTTTTGGCCACGACAATGCAACATGTCGCGATATCGCGACACTTTTTCCTTCTTTGGCCACGACGATGCAACATGTCGCGATATCATGACACTTTTTCTCTTTTTGCCATGACGATGCAACATGTCACGATATCGCGACACTTTTTCCTCCTTGCTTTCTCCCTTTGCTTTGGACCGTGAAAATGCAACATGTCGTGATAT
The DNA here is from genome assembly GCA_028583015.1 of Wollemia nobilis. Taxonomy (NCBI): domain Eukaryota; kingdom Viridiplantae; phylum Streptophyta; class Pinopsida; order Araucariales; family Araucariaceae; genus Wollemia; species Wollemia nobilis. The sequence goes on from JAQPPZ010001050.1 coordinate 3,452,169, forward strand.
CGCGACACTTTTTTCTCCTTGCGGTGTTTTGCTTTTTCTTTGATCTTTAGCATATGGGCCACTTCGGTCTTCTTGGAAAACATGAAAAAAAGGTGGGTCCCCAATTTTGGGGTACGTTGTGGAGCAGCCACAACATGTCCTGAAACCAACTATACTTGGACTAATTAGAGGAGAAATCCACATAGTATGAAGGTGAAGTTAGGCCCTCTTTTTTATTTTAAAGGAGGTATTTATGAAATGGAATCTAAAATCTTATATTTTAGAGGGTGTAGTATTGGTCACTTCTCCATTCTATTGGATGAGGGATTAATATATGAAAACACTATAAACTATTCATATTTAAAAAAATTTGGTTACAAAAGCATAAAATTTAAAATAAAATATCATAATGGTGGGAAGAGGGATGACTGACATATGGGACAACAATGTCTAAATTCCACAACAAGCTTTATTATGTCAAGGATCAACTAAAATAATGGAGGTAAGATAACAAGTCAAACTCTTAGGTCCAAAGAGCTACATTAGTGGTCATATGGGATGAGGTATAAAATTTCTTCAAGGAAGGAACAATTACAGATTAACTCAAAGAATCTGATGATGAAATTCATAAAATGGTTGAGGACATTAACAACCAAGAGGAGATCCACTATAAATAGAAATAAAGAACCACTTGGATATAGGAAGGTGATAAGAACACCAAATTTTTCACTAGGTTGGTTGTGGTAGGAGACAAATGAACAAGATGCAAGCTCTTTAGGATGATAACAATCTCTCCTTTGATATGATCGCATTTATGCAATTCCATTCAATGGATTATTTTGTTAAATTGTTTGAGGAAGGTATGTTGCAAGACTAAGAGGCTTAGATGTATTTTTTTGTTGTCATACCCTCTATCATCTCTAAAGAACAAAATTATGACCTACATAAACCCATTGATAAATAGAAGATGAAGAATGTAGTCTTTAGAATATGTATAAAAATATTGGGTCCAGATGGAGTGCCAATCAAGTTTCTTAGACCTTATAAGACAATTTGGATGAGGATATAATAGTTGTTATAGAGGAGTCTAAAGGAAGTAAAATATTGCGTAAAGCATTAAATCATACGTTTATTACCTTAATTACATAAGAGAAGGATGGGTGCATATTTTAGATTATAAACCTATCATATTATGCATTGTCATATGCAAAATAATCATGAAGGTAATGGATGAGTGGCTAAAACCTCTCTTAGACAACATTACCTCCTTAAAGCAAGGGGGTTTTATAGAGGCTAGGTAGATATTGTATTGTGTGGTTCTAGCTTAGGATGCAATCAACTCAATGCAAAATTATAGCAATAGATAAATATTATTAAAATAGAATATGTTAAAGGCTTAAGGCAGGGTGGAATGAAGCTTCTTGTAAATCATGATGGTAGCCATTGAATTATCTCAATATTGGATAGAATGGGTCATGAGCTATGTCTCTAACCTTATTTTTTTATCATATCGATTGAATGATTGGGTAGACTCATCTTAAGGAGAAGACAATAGGATTTGCTAACAAGTATAAATATGGGTGAGGAGGTTTTAATTTACCTATAGTTTGTGGATGACAAAAGAATTATGGGGGTGGCCAACCTCAAGAAAGAAATAATGGTTAGAGATACTCTTGATGTTTACCTTAGGGCCACAAACCCTATTATTATTGATAAGAAATCTAAAGTGGTATTATTCAATATTGATTGAGAGATTTAGGATAGAATTTTAGAGATCTTAGGATTCATGAGGACTTCTCACCCAATGGTCTATTTGGGGGTCCCTTTGCATTTAAAAAAATTGAAGATAGTTATCGAGAGGAATCAGTTGGACCATATCAAAGAAAGAATTAACCATTGGTCTTACTAATGGTTAACCTTTGGGAGTATATTAACCTTTTTGTAGTCAGTCATTCAGACCATGTTAATTCATAAATTTTCTATCCTTACTATCCCACATACCATATGAAAAATTCTTGACAAGATGGCTAGAAAAATTATATGGGGAGGAGTACAAGGAAAGATGAAATGGGTGTTAGTAGGTTGGGAGAAAATAAGACAATCCAAGTCAAAGTATTTTTGGGACTAAGGATACTAGAGGTAAATAATAAATCTTTGGATGAAAATCTTTGCTAGATATGGATCTCCTAGACAACTTATTTATTTAATAGAGTTTTAATTAGTATATATTTGGGACATGTGAACCCAAATGAGGTGAGTTATTTTTTTTGTGGATGGTAATGGGTCCGTAGTGTGGTAGGCTCTAAATTTAGGATCTCAAGTACTAAAATATGAAATATTTTGAAAAGTGGGGAGAAGGGATAAGGTATTATTGTTGATATATTCATGGAAATAATACCCACCTATCATTGTTGAATTTCCAAAACTAAAACCAATATAAACAACCATGGAAAGTAGGGATTGGATCAAATATTGAAAGTTATTTCAACCCCAATTTTCTAGGGGAGTATAGGTTTAAGTAGTTCAATAAATTGGACAAATGGTCAATTTTAATCCCTTCATAATTGGCATTCATCATGACTAAAATATTGGCAGAAATATTTATCATAGGAAGATATGAGGAGGAGGATTTAGCTTGGGTATTTGGTAACCTTGGTTTCTACAAAGTGAATTATGGATATGAAAATATCCTTTCAAAACCTCATCCTCATGCATTTTAGGTTGAGGAATGAAGAAAGATTTGACAATCCAATGGTTGATCAAAAGTAAAATTATTTGTTTAGTAATTCATTCACAATGGAATTCTTACTTTTTATAATCTAATCCATAGGGGAATCATTAGCTCATACCAATGTGTTTTATACAATAAAAGTGAGGAAACATACAACCATGTAATGTTTGAGTGTCATTTCATGTACCAAAATTGGGAGCTATGGTTTTTAGGTTATAAAATCTAATCCAATGGTGATTTGAACCAGATTAATATTTGGTAAAGATGAAAGAGGATCATATTTATATTTTAAGCTCTTCATATAGGGTGGAAACTTATATTATACTTTATTTTGTGTTAAGTGTGATTTGAGAGAGTGGTAGAATTTTTAGAAAAAAAAAATTATTCTTGGATGGCATTTGGTAGTTCATTTGGAGCAAAGTCATGAAAACTATGGCAATGTGTGTTAAAGAGGAAAATTAGGATGTGTTGAGGTATGGTTTTGTCAGATTACAAAACCATCCGACAACTAGGACCTAAATCCCCTCTTGTAAAGAATATATGTTTTCTCCAAGGTTCTCTATGTAAAACGTTATGAATTTTGTAATAATATGTCAAGTAAGCATTCAGAACATCTCAGGGGTTTTACCATTAGCTGTTAACAAGGGGCCAGGAATTATGTAATTTATTTCAAATCCATCATGTGAAACATATCTTTAATATTAATTCAACAAAATAAAATTTCCTTTATGATCTAAGGTTAAAGCATACCAAATTTTATTTCCTTTCTTCAATTTTGTCTTTCAACATGCTTTTAAATGAAATTAGCATAAGAATAATCTAGCATTTTGTATTAAATTTCAATTTAACTTTAATAAAAATCAAAGTAAATGAAATTTTATAAACTTGATAAACCTTTGGAAATTAATAAATTTATGGTAAATTCATTTCCCAAATGTTTATTTGATAAAGCAATCATTTATTTCAAACTCCCTTATGAAATTATAAATCAAATCCAAGAGAAGTGAATGAATGAAATAATGTCTTACCCAATTTATAAGGTTCCAAAACCTTATTGATGATGAAATTCAAGGCTTAATTTAAAATATAATTCATAAACTTTTAATCTTATGATAAAATAAAGTTAATGAATCAGTTCTTCCTATGAGTTTACCTTCTAAAATATTTATCAAATTAAATATTTTAAAAAATTAAATAAACTTTCAGATATGATATTTGGATTTTAAAGTAAATGAAATTATATGAAATCCAAATAAAATATTTAAAAACTATCAATTCAAATTAATCAACCTTATCGAATTAAGGTTGCAATCTCAATAATCATTTATCTTTCAAATTTATTAATTTAAATGTCAATTAATTTGACAATTAAATAATAAACTTCTATATAACCTAGTAAAATATTCCACTCTACTACATGTGTACTAGGTTAACTTTACGTAAAACATGAGAATTAAAAAAAATGACAAAAATTTTCTTTTGAGAAATTAATTTCTATATCTCGGACCTTTTACTACCAAAATAATTCAAATCACAGAGATAAAAAAAAAACCAGACCCTTGTCCACCAATTTCATACAATGCAACAAAGATATGATGCCATCTTCTAAGGAATATCAATTTTCAAATACTCATATTAAAAAAAAAATTATTTCAATTTAAATACAGATTAGACATATTTAAATCCAAAAATCCTTTTGATAAAACAATACAATCTTACAATAAGTTTCGCTTCTCTGTGATTCCCCAAATTCTGCTTAGCTTTCCCTTTTTCCTTTGCACCTTCTACTCTTTCTTCCTTTCACTCCCTTGCAAAACTGTTTGACCTCTTCTACATGATTCAACAATCATTTATAATTTTGTCCTTTCTGTTCGTGCAGTTTCTATAATTGAGATACTTTTCGTTTCGTAACTCCTTTAAACATTTCAACCACATATCATGAATCCTTATGAAGACCCTTAGTAAATATTCATCTATGGCAATAATACTTCTATTTGTCATCGAAATAAAACTAACAAGACTAATTTTATTTAAGACTTTTATCCTCTGAAGTAATACCATATATTCTAACTTTATTAACGACAAAACCACACTATGAACCTTCTATAACACAATATTTAAATCTTAACCTTGGAATCTAGAACTCCGTGTTATAATCGACAATTTACGACCTCTATACATTTACGTTACTTAGCAGCGTTCTCTGACAGTAGTTAGCGATGACGACGTCCCGTTAGAGGCAGTGAGGAGAAGAAACTAGAACTCCGTGAAACTCCTACCTATATGTGAAAATTAGATCCCATTAATGACCCATGTGCAGCATAACCTTGGAATCACTAGCCTGTATCATCGTTTTTGTTTTCTGGAATGAAATAGTTTTTGTTTTCAGTCCATTACCCTTATTTTAACACGAACATAACATAATAAAACAAAACATAACAAACACCTACATAACAATATCACATTATATATGAACCACGAAACTTTATAAGTGTCCATAACATCATAAGCCCAACTTACTAACACAACCAATAACACAACATTATAATAAACTAGTATAACAATTATATAACAATAAGACAAAAGAAGTGACCACGAAACTAATAAATTTATTAACACATACAACACATTGACCAACCTATATGACCAACATATGACAAATGTTTTTCTAATAATGACAAGCGACCTTACAAATTTTATGCCGACTATAGACCTCAAAGGTGGAATTTGATCACTTATTTTATTATAAAGCCTGTCATAAAAGAGCGTCTTTTGAATATTTCAATGATGGCAACATAAATCACACTTGCAAATAATATTTTGACATAGCTTCTTAAAGACTTTTGCATTAGTTTCCAAATTTCAAGTGGGTCCTCAATTTTTGGGATCATTGTGAAGGACGTCACAACATGATGATATAGGGGTAATGGAGAAGGAAGTTGAAGTGTAGTAGGGGATGATAGATCTAGTTGGAAAACATCCCTAGAAGCCTAGATTAAAATTAATAGTAATGGAGCAACAAAGGTAACTTGGGTAGAGCCAGAATTGCAATGGTTTATAGAAATCATGTTGATACAATGCTCTATTAGAAACAATAGGGCTTGGGCAAGGCCACAAAAAATGAAACAAAATTCTTAGTTATCAAATATACTTCTATCTAGGTGATAAGATAAGGTTATAGGAGGATAATCATAGAATCATATTCTCAAATCTTAGTAGGAGCTATGGATTGCATAAGAAAATTTACTTTGAAGATGTGGAGGTTGAGGATTCTTATCACCCAAATTAAGGAGTTTTGGAGTAAATTGGATGATGTGATTTTAAATTATGTGGATAGAGCTTTGAATAAAGTGGTAGACTTCCTGGCTAAGATGGGTACTGAGAAGGAGGTAGGTTTTTAGTGGAATAATGGCATGGCTATTAAGGATGAGAGGATTAGGTAGGTTGGTGAGAAAATCCAAAGTTTAAGTAATTTGGATATCCATTGTAGACATGGTTTAGGAGATTTGGATCCAATGCAGATCTCCCTTTAGTGTTGTAACAAAAATTGGTTAGCTTTGAAGATCTTAGGTTTTAGAGTTATGGATATTTGCTAAAAATTTAAAATATGGAAATGAGTGCTCTTGATATCTAAGGTTGGGAAGAGTCTTGGTCCAACTTGTAAATAAACTTGTTTTAATATAATGTTTTAAAATTATTTAAAAAAAAATAATTGCTCAAATTTTTTTGTAAAAATCTTATTCACATGAAAATTCTAGGAAGATTTTGAGAATTCTACAAGTTTTACCCAATATTTTATATCTTGTATCATCTGCAAAGGTTGTCTTGATATCTCTAAGTGTTTACACATCAAGAAGGAGACTTATCCATAATTATATAATCAAAGGTGTAGTTGATTTCTCATCTCCAAGTTATCAAATTTATGCCTAATCGCGTCCCTCCTTTACTATTTGGGATATTTTATTATTTTCTTTTTCTTTATCTTGACAAGTTTATTCCATTTTGTATTTAAATAATTTTCTTTATACTCTACTAATGCATTGAAATCATATCTCTACATATTTGATTCTATTTTGGATTTTGCATCAGTATTCATTTTGTAAGTTATTAATCAAGGTATTATTTTACAACATGCATAGGAAATAGCATTGCCATATGATAATACCAATATTAGCATCATAGTGCTACATTAGAACTATTCTATTACAAAATTCTACATGCTTGATAAGAAACTTGAGCTTTCAATTCTATTTGGAGTTTCAATATTTTCATTTTTTAGTTTATAGAATAGGGGCCTAACTCAAAAAAACCCCTAATATTTTATCTAGTTTGTATATGTATAATTTTCATGATGCATGGAGTAGTGATATAAAAGAAAAAGGAGTAAGATAGAGGTATTCAATAATAGTTAGAGTGCAAACATGTTTCATACATACTTAACGTTCTTCACATTAGATTTGTAGTCTCTTTTGCTTAGTTGCATTGTTAGCTTTGTAGGCTTGTTTAATCTATGCCATTGGCTATGCATGTTATTTAGGATAGATCTGCATCGACAAGAAATCGAAAGGTGCATGTAGTTTAAGATCATAATTTAATTTTTTCTTATAATTTCTATTTAATATCTAGATTAGTTGTTGCATTATTAAGAAAAATTAAATGACTATAGTATAGAATCTTAGATATTACATGAATTCATTGAACCCTTGTTTTGAAAGAAACAAAGAAAGTGTTTTATTTTTGTTTCCATTCCAAAGTGAAATTTGTGTAGTTTAGAAACTTGCTTGCTTTTATCTTTTTTTGTTTGTATATTGAATATCCTTTTGATTTCCCTAAGATTAATTAGGTTTTCAATTTGTTTTTAGATTTTCTAAAAGAGGTAGAACTAAGAAAAGACCTTAAAAGGAAACCATAGGTGTTTTTCAAATAAACCCATAAAACTTAGTTATATCACACATATTTCCATATTTCTTGAAAGTAGGGTGCAAGAGAGCGAGAGAGGAATATCCATTATTCCCTCATTTTCATTAAACCTCAATATGTGCACCATAAATATAGACAACATATGCATGCAAGTATATTGTCAAGTTTTATCCAACCATTAATTATGTTTTGGATGATGTTATACTTCCACCTTGCAATGTTTTAATTCATTATACAACAATAATATAGCAAAAAAAGTATCCAATATAACAATTATCTTCTCTAAATCTTCCCTAAAAATAAACATGCAAAAATTCCACTTGTTATTGTCTAATTCAATCATCCATCAAACACAAATTTGAGAAATATCCTTTCATTTGGTCATGGGTATAAAATGACAATAGCTATAGCATTAATATAAAATATGCATCATTTTATGTATCACATTGTTATCCATGTAGTATCATAAATTTGAATACTTAGTCTATATGTCATGAATTAAAGTGGATTTCATGAGGCAATAAAAAAATTATAGATATAAGGTTCACTTTAGCCAAAATTAAAAAGTTTGTCCAAAGATCTCAAAGTGTCACTTAAATGCAACAACACCAAATGATGAAGTAGAAGAGATTTTCATAAAATCTTAACAAAATATTTTTCATATTAGGGGTAATCATTTCATGTACCCAACTAAAGTTGTTCCTTAATATGAAAAATAAAAGTATTTTAAAATTTATATTTTCAACCTTAGCATACCAAAATATTACCAATAAATTTCTCTCAAGTGAAATGATTTCATAATCCAAGATATTTAAATTTATAATAGTTCACATGTATTTAGAAACTATGTTTGAAAATAGGGAATTAATGTTAAGCAATTGACCAATTTATTTACTATTTGGAACATAGCCAAACTTTCAAACCCTATAGCTAGTTTGAAACATAAGTAAACACCATCCCTAAAAGTAGGATATCATGCATTGAAATAGGATTATGGGACAAATAAAGATACATCCAATGCCAATTTATTCCATTCATTATAATAAAAATATTAAAACTCAACAAATGCACAGTTATGGGCAATTAGATTGTAAGGGATAACCAAAGGGTACATCACTATCAAAATAACTAGGTAAAATATCTTCATTATACTAGAGTGTCCTTTAAAAAACCCAATTTGACTGCTAGCTAGTTGAACAAAGCAAGATATATCATGTAATGTCCAAGTAGGGTTTGTATCTTGAATGACACTTAAATTTTTGAAAGTTTGAATTTACTCTAGCAGTATTTCTAGTGCATATTGACTCAATGACCACAAGAAACCCTTAGAAAAAATACTTAGCACACATAAAAATTCCCAATCATGCATGATTTAACATGTATGTAGTTAAATTCAAAACTTTATTAATACAAAACTAAAAGGCCCATAACATAAAAAAAATCATCATTGTTTAATGTAGTAGAAAATAGTTGAAGATAGAAGAAAATAAGGAAGGTCTCATTTTAAATACTACAAGAGAAGGTGTAGAATTTGAAGGTCGTAGGAGAAGGCATTGTTGGTAAAAATGACCACACCTAGGGAAATAGGGAGTAATCTTCTCAATATTTTTCTAATTATGGAGCATAGTCATGATCAAGAGATATTTTGAAGACCGAAGATGAAGCCATGACCAAAAGTGATGATCGTGCGATATTTTCAAGGGCTAAGGCATAGCCAAGGTGAAAAGTCATGATCAGGTGACATTTTTAAGAGCTAAGGCAAAGTGAAGATAAAAATACATGATCGGGTAAAATTTTGAAGGGCTAAGGCAAAGCGAAGATAAAAAGTCATGATCGGGCGACATTTTGAAGAGCTAAGAAATAGCTAAGGCAAAAAGTCATGATCGGGTGATATTTTTAAAAGCTAAGATAGAGCGAAGGTAAAAAGTCATGATCAAGTGATAATTTGAAAATCTAAGGCAGAGAGAAGATAAAAGTCATGATCGAGTGACATTTTGAAGGGCTAAGGTAGAGCCAAGGTGAAAAGTCATGATCGGGCAATATTTTGAAGAGCTAAGGTAGAGCGAAGGCAAAACATCATGATCAAGTGGTATTTTGAAAAGCTAAGGTAGAGCGAAGATAAAAGTAACAATAACATGATATTTTGAAGGGCTAAGGTAGAGCCAAGGTGAAAAGTTATGAGAATGCGATATTTTAAAGGTCAAAAGTTGAGCTAAGGTGAATATGTCACAAGGACGCAACATTCTGAAGGCCAGATGGACCGCGATGTCTCTAAAGAGATTAAAGAAGATCGACATAACCAGAATATCCCAACTACTTCCTGTTGAAAGATCCATACTCTCTTCAACTACTTATTTACCATAATGAGCCTATGGGTATACTGTTGTAATAAATTTCATTTTTCTCTTATGTAAAAACTCCTATATATAGAGTGAGTGACCTGAAAAAATGGTCGACTCTTAGGTGTTTACAAGGCTATGTATACAAAATTTTGAAAATCTTAATAAAGATCATCCATTCTGGTTCTTAGCTCACTGGTGTTTCAAATCAAGTATTTATGTGTTGTCTATTGCTATAAAATCTAAATAGAATGTAACTTTCATTTATGATTATTTTGAATTCTTGCAATAATGCTCAGTTAGATCTACAATTAACTTCATAAATAAGCTTACACTTAGATAGATATTCACTAGAAGTTTTAGTTACTCCATTTTGGTTCTCTATTATACTTCTCTCCAAAAGTCTGTAATAGTTGCTTTGCTGTTACTTAATCTATACCCTTTTAATCCTCTAGCCATAGCTATATTCCCTCTCTTTATGCATTTCTCTCTTCCCCCATTTTCTTAAAATACGCAAGGAACTAGCCTCCTTTAGAGATTGAACCAGGTGAACCCTATATTAACCAAGTCTTTCAATGTTGGCAAAGTCTTGGGTGCAAAGGTAACCAAAGGCCAATTTTTATCCCACAATTTTTGGTATACCCGGTGGGACACAAATCCCATGTAGTATATAGATCAAAGCCCAGTGAATAGCTTTGCCCTATTAATTATTTTTAATCACTTGTCAAACCTACACTGAAAAGGAACCTGATAAAAGCCTTTACCCAGCTTCTGGTTATGCACCATATTTTATGATAACTAGATCTAAAGAAAATAAATCAGAATATCCCATAGAGTTATTTTAATTAAACCATGGTAGCATTCAATCTAATCCTATTTTGATAGCCAGAACAACTTCTACATATACCCATAATATAGTTTACACAAATCCTTCCCCTGTAGCCTTCCCTAGTACTATTTCTAGTGGAATTTTAACTCCAGCTACCCATATAATTACAATGGCCACAAATCATCCAATCCTACCTTACCTCGTATGGAACCACACAGGTCCCTTAAACCTGGTAGTCAACATTCGATTTCTACGATGGCCTTGAAATCACTACCCCAATATGACGATACTAGAAATACGACTTACAAACACTGTCAAGATGTTGTTGCACTAGCCCCGATACATAACATCCATGAAGAATATGTAATGATAAGATTGTTGGTAATTCCTTGAAAGGAAAAATGCTATATTAGTATAGAGCTCTAAAAAATTCAACTATATCCACTTGGGAACAACTTGCTGATAAGCTAGTGGAAGAGTTCAACGAGCAAACAAATCCATTCTCCCTACTTAACCAATTTTATATTATATAGAAACACCTCCAATAGGATATTGTAGATTTCACTATCAAATTCAGTCAAACTTGGTAGAGAGTACCTGAAGGTTTGATGTCAATGCATGAGCAGATGATGTATTATTTCTTGAGATATTTTAACTCAGATATAAGTATGGTAATAAAACAATCCCACGTGTTTACCTTACCTGAGATTTATCATAAAGCATAGAAGGTATAGAAAGACCTGATCACTATTGGGAGGTTCCCAGCAATGATGATGCCTATTTTCCAGATCTACCCTAAGTGTCAAGTGTTACCTTTCCAACCCCTAATTTAGCTTATAATTCCAATCTTGCCAAATGTATTGGGCATCCTAATATTCTAGTAATACATGCACCCCCTATCCCTCCAATGCTTCTTGTTATTCATGCACCCCCTATGCCTCCAATGTTTCTTATTATTCCTGCACCCCCTATCCCTCCAATTCTTCTTGTTATTCCTGCACTCCCTATGGCAATAGTTTCATCAACTTTAGATCCCCAACTTGCAGTTCTACAAGATCTACAAACATTGTTCAAAAACTTGGCAAATAAGTTTACATTAAATAATTGAAGAGAAGCATAAATGAATTTACATCCATGGAGGTTCCCACAAGTAACAAAGGATCAATCTTCCACGAGTGGTAGAAGTTACAACAAATATAAATTTTTTTATGCCAATGAAGATAGCAAAACTAGTAATATTTTGATAGAGTTAAATTTCTGGTGCTCCAAACGTAATGACCCCCATGGTGAAACTTCTTGCATGATTCACCAACATCAAGTACAAAAGATATCCATTGAGAAGGCCAAAAGGATCCTCAAGGGTCAAGTTAATATGATCAAATAAGAGAATCAAAATTTCATGCCTTCTGTGGAACAAGTAGTTGTTATTACTAGATCAGGAAATAAATCCTTATAGGTTGATCCCCAATATCTCAACCCCCTGAAGGTGCCTTTGCCTATAAGAAAACCTATTGAGAAAAGGACCTATTATGAAAAATATCCCTTGATTTTGAGCCAAAAATATGTAGAAACTCATAAGGAAGCACCTCGATAGAAAGAAACAAAAACACAAGAACTAGCGAGGGACAAATTGAGATACCCCTTACTGACTAAGCATCAAATGATCGACGCTACTCAGGGGTAAAAAAATAAGTATGATGCAATAGTAAAGGGAGAAGAGTGTTGAACCCCTTTCATTTAACATAATTAAGGAAATGAAGAAAACCCTTTCCAAGACAACTATGTATGAAGCTCTATAGCTTCCAGGATAGATTGACTTGTTGCAATAATTCTTAAGGTCTATCAAAAATAATAATAAGACCCCAAATTAGATGGATTCTACACAAGCTATTCTGACATCCACTTTAGTAAAAAATAGACCCCCTACTTTTTATTTGTCTCTCCAGATGAAATGGTGGGTAGTTCACAACAGTATGATAGACTCTGGAGCTGCAACCACTATGATGCCCAAAGCAGTATGTGATATCATGGGCATGGAATATAGAAGAAGTAGTCTCAACATATTATAGTTATATAGAACCCCTATGAAAACTATGGTGGTAATCAAAGATATCTCGATAGTGCTCCACAAACTACCCCAACTTACAGTCATACAAGAAGTGGTAGTAGTGGATTTGGAGTCCTATTTTGGTATATGTCTCTCTAGGGAGTTTACAAATAAGATAGGAGGATACTTGTCATTATATTTCTCACATCTGGAAATATTGTTCATGGGAAAAAGAGTGAAAATATTCAATTAAAAACCATCAAATTTCCATATCAGAATACTTGAAGAGTAAGACAAATAGTCCACCACTATGAACATGATGATAGAGGAACTAGAGGACCTAAAATTGATGGAAGAGGCTCTCAATGTACTACAAAAGGAAGACCAGTTCTCTCTCCAGGAATTCAACGCCATGATCGAGACTGACATTAGGAGTTACACAATTCTAAAACCTAAAAAAAGTGATGTTATTTCCCTCCCTATGGTTAACCAACCCACTGATCAGCTATGGAAGCTTTTATTTGACAGTGCTAGATGTAAAAATGGAGCTAGAGTAGGTATTGTCCTAATCTCTCCAACAGACAAAGAAAAGGTTTTCTCTTATTGGTAAACCTGGAGCTGCACTAACAATGCAATAGAGTATGAAGCACTCTGTTCAGGACTCAAGAAAGCTAGAAATATGGGTATCAAAAAATTGTAGATCTTTGAAGACTCTGAACTGATAGTGAACCAGGTAACTGAGAAATGTGTAAGCAAGCAACATTACCTTAAAGCTTCCAGAAATAAAGTTTGGGACCTGTTAGAATATTTTGAGTCTCTGAACATCAAGGTAATTCAAGAGAGAAAAATATTCACGTAGAATTTTTGTCTTTAGTAGGGGTAAATTTTTGCCCTATCAACAATGTCATCCAAAATTCAAAAATAGTTAGGCTAATATATAGGTCTTCTATTCTAGAAAGGGATACCTTCTAGTATATTTTTGAGAATTATAAATAGATAGTGTAATTCCTCATCCATGAGATGAACTTCTCCAGTAATAGGACAGTCGATGATGAGGGGGATGCAAGCATGATTTAGTTAAAGAACAATCACATCACAAAAGGTTTGATCACCCTTGAGAGCTTATTCGATAAAAATGATAGGTCAACTAGCCATAAAATGAAATTTGACAAGCACAGATACAAAGAAGCTTAGATGGGACCTGATAAAGCTATCAAAATAGGAGTGAACACTATAGAAGTTGTACTAGATGAAATAAGGGAGTTATGTAAAAAATTTCCAGACATCATTACCTGGACTTATGGTGACTTGAAATTCTATTCCAAAGAAATGATCCAACATAAAATCAAACTTGAGGAAGGTGCAAAGTGGTTTTGACAAAAAAAACAATCAGTGAATCCTAAAATTGAAGCCTTGATGAAGTAAGAGCTACTAAAATTTCTTGAAACTAAAATTATTTACCCAATAAAGCATTCAACCTGGGTCACTAACCTAGTTTAGGTTAGAAATAAGAATGGAGATATCCTATTGTGCGTCATATTTTGAAACTTGAACAAAGATTCTCTTAAGGACCATTACCCTCTCCCCCAGATTGACCAGATCCTACACATAGTAGTAGAAGCAAAAATATTCTCCCCTAGATGGATTCTTTGGGTACAATCAAGTATGGGTAAAATATGAAGACCAAATCAAGACCGCGTTCACAACCAAGTGGGAAAATTTTGCTTACCAAAGAATGTCCTTCGGGTTATCCAATGCTAGAGAAAATTTTTAAGGAGTAATTGATGTGGATTTTGGAGAACTTATCAATAAAATAATAGTAATATATCTAGATGATATGGTAGTCTTATCTCACCAAAAAGGGGATCATATAGCGCATCTCATAAGCATGTTCAAGAAATACAAAGAATTTGGTATTTCCATAAATCCTAAGAAATCTATCTCTGTTGTGGAAGAATGACTATTACTCGGCCATGTTGTCTCTAAGTTTGGTCTAGCTATAGACTCTAACAAAGTGAAAGTGATGTTAGATCTTCCCCTTCACCCTAACAAAAAGGGGTTGTAGTCATTCTTAGCTTAGAAGGAAACATGGCATAGCAGTACTCTATTAAAAAAATATGTGCTAGTTTTTGATTCACCAGATCATATTACACGACAAGTGAAGAGCATACTACTAGTGTTGGAGGCTTTCTAGTTCACCAGATCGCATTACGCGGCAAGTGAAGAGCATAATAACCACAAAAAATGTTTTTTAATGGGTTTTTTAGAGAAAGATAAAAATAACGAGTTAGGAAGGAACAAAAATGCTGAAAAAGAATTTTTATTCCAAAAAAAGGAATTATACAACTAAAAAACTTTGAACGCATTTTGACCTTTTGGGTCTCATCAGCGGAGTGATTTTTCCAGGAGTTTGCACTTGGGAAAAAATGTTATTTCTCCCATGTTCGAAAAGTGGAGTAAGGATAGGCAACTTAAACATATTGCACGAGCCATCATCTGCTGGAGGAATCACAAACCTCTCAGATCCTATCTTTGCAAGAATAAAATTTTGTAAGAGGATTTTTTCTCCATCTTGTTTATCGCATTTTTTAATGCACCTTTGTAACAGGGTGGGTTTTTTTTGGGGGGTTGAGCCTGGGAATATTTAATATGTATTTTTTACCATTTGGTCTATAAACCTACGGTTTGTATTTAATGTTTGGGAATAATTTTTTATCCCACATGCATTATTTTTTGGCTCCCCCCTAGAGTTAGGATTATAAAAAGAGGATATTGTACCCCTCTAAGACTCACACTCCACTGATGAGACCCAAAAGGTCGAAACGCGTTCAGAGTTTTTTAGTTGTATAATTCTTTTTTTCGGAATAAAAATTCTTTTTCAGCATTTTTGTTCCTTCCTAACTCATTATTTTTATCTTTCTCTAAAAACCCCATTAAAAAACATTTTGCTGTGGTTATTATGCTCTTCACTTGCCACGTAATGCGATCTGGTGAACCATAAAGCCTCCAGCACTAGTAGTATGCTCTTCACTTGCCGTGTAATACGATCTGGTGAATCAGAAACTAGCACATTTTTTTTAATAGAGTATTGCTACGCCATGTTTCCTTCTAAGCTAAGTTTTATACCCTCATATGGTGCACGCTGCTCTTTCCCTCACTGATATTTCTAATTCTGTTGTTGATTCATCTCCTATAGTCCCTGATAGTCCCCCTTGTTCCCCTATTCGATTGTCCAAGAAACGTCAATGGCGAGAGGGCATGCGACAACAGATTGTGGATTTGGGAGAGCAAATTTTTGACATAGATAAAATGATAGAATTTCATAGGGGTTTGGTAGATACAGATGTTTTCTTATAGCACAACCGACATCCTTCCTCACAAGACATGAGGACCTTCATTGATGGAATTGGTGCAATGAATGATGTCCCACCTAGGCCAGAATATTTGAATAAAATGGTGGAAACAAAGTTTGATGAATACAAGTTGTTTTTTAAAAAAGTAGAAAAAGGCAGATCTAGACTACTCAAGTATGAGGAGAACTTGGGGCAAGGGGTTGTTCCCCATAGTCTACGAATTGAAAAGCCAAAACTGCATCTACCAGATGAAGATATAGACAAGCATTTTTGCAATGAAGCCGAACAACTCATGGAGAAATTTTGTCTGGAAATGGCAAAGTTATATGTTGGGAATTTTAAAAAATACACAGAAAAGTTAAATGCCCAAGTGAATGATTTTATTCCCAATAACTTTGTTCCTGCCATTAGGGATTTGCTTTCAAAATCAATCCACCAACACAAAACAATTTCTCAAGAGATTGCCACTGCTTGGGAAGTACAGGTCAAAGATTTGTTCAATGGCAAATTACAGACATGGACAGTGGACATGCAAATCCGTAATGAAGCTCAAGAAAGAGCTAAAGAAGCTCGAGATAATGCAGCTAATGAAGTGCCAGAAGTTAATATGAATGAAGCTACCGAGAGTGTTGCAGACCTAGTAAAAAGGGAGATTAAACAACACATGGATCGTCTTGAGAAGCTCCTCTCAGATAGATTCTCCCATGGTCAGCAAAATCATAGCCAAAGAAGAGGATCCAAAAGAGGACATGTCCCACAAAAACAACAACAACAACATAGGCCTCCACCACAAAAAATCCACAACAAAGGGCTCAACAAAGGCCTAGGCAACAACATAGAGACCAATCACAACAAAGACAACAACATACACGAAAGAATTTAAACTACAATGGCCCCTCTTCACAAAGATGGAAGAGGGGGAAGAGATTTTAGAACCACACTTCCTCTGTGCCCTGGCAGTCATCTCAGGACAATGGAGGTTATTTCCAAAACTCTGGTTTCAAGAGGTAAAGACAGGGTTTTGTTCGATTTGTGCAACAGCAGCAAGATCAGGGGTCATTCCGACATCGAAATGGTGGC
The DNA here is from genome assembly GCA_028583015.1 of Wollemia nobilis. Taxonomy (NCBI): domain Eukaryota; kingdom Viridiplantae; phylum Streptophyta; class Pinopsida; order Araucariales; family Araucariaceae; genus Wollemia; species Wollemia nobilis. The sequence continues at coordinate 3,469,447 of JAQPPZ010001050.1, forward strand.
AAAAACCAAAATTAACATCTTGGGTAGCTATTTTTAGCCCTCAGGACTATGGCCGCCATATTTTTTATAGGAGTCCTGTTTGGGCAGTTGATGGCAAGATCACTAACCTTGTCGTACATAATATTTCTTCTCGTGTACTGTCTAAGTTTGAAATTGAAGCTCTCAGCTTGGGATTAAAATTTCTTCCTACCCCTCCCCCAATGTCTAAGGAGTCCATTATTAAGGAATTCTCTACTTTTTGTAGATGACTTAGACTTGAGTGGTTTTTTGGACCTAGAGGTGGCCCCCAAAAACCCATCAAACCTATTGATCCCTTCCATGTTCCTAACCCAAGCTTCACTCCTTCTAAACTTTATAGGCCCCTAGAAGACATCATTCAGTTGGGAGAGAACTTTATTAAAAATAAGCTCAATGTTGTCAACCCTGTCCGTCCTCGAGCTTTTCCCTCCCATATTTGGTCTACCATCCGCTCTCTTGCTAATGATAACTCCATCATCATTAGGCCTCGTAGACAAAAACCTAGGTGTTTGTGTTTTATCTCATGATTGGTATGTCTCGGAAGGTCTTTCACAGCTCTCAAACCAAAATGTTTATGCCTCGTGTTTCTAATGTCCCTTGGTCAGACATATTTTTTCAACTTCAAGACTTGTTAAACATGGCCCTCCACAAAAATATTGTCTCAGATAACCATTTTAAGTTCATGCTACAGGTCAAACCCTCTTCTGCTCGTGTTTGTGTTTTTTATTTACTCCCTAAAATTCATAAGCCTCAACTCTCTAGGAGACCTATCTGCTCTTACTATGGTTTTATGTTGGAACCCACTTCGAAATGGCTTCATCACCTCCTTTTGCCCATTCTTTTGGAACAAAAGAATCACTTAGTGGATTCCATATCCTTAATTAAGGATTTATGCATCTATTCCTTTCCTCAAGATGTAATTTTATTTTCCTTTGATGTTGAGAGCTTATATCCTAGCATCCCAACTACGGAAGGTCTGTTAGCTCTTCAATATTTTATGAAGGATAAATTTAATCCAGCTAAGACAAACTTCATCATCCGACTTGCAGAACTAGTGTTAACACAACACTACCTGGAATTCAAGGGCAGAATTTATAGACAGATCAGAGGAACAACCATGGGGAGTAACTTTGCAGTAGTTTATGCTTGCCTGTTTCTTTGCCATCTTGAGAAGCAAGTTTTTGTTAATGTTTCTATGGACAATATTTTGTTCTATAAAAGATACATTGATGATGCCATTGGTGTTTGGCATGGCTCAAGGGAAAAACTTGACAGATTTTTGGCCACTTATGGATCTTTCTACCCGAGCATTAAAATATCAGCATCTATTTCAGATTCAGAAGTGACTTTGTTGGATACTATTTTTTTTAAAGGACCTGATTTTGTTCATACAAGGATTTTGTGTACAAAGTTGTTCTAGAAACCAATGAACGCCTATCAATACATTCCAGCTTCTTCTCATCATCCTATCCACCAGTAGAAGGCCTTCATTTTAAGTGAGCTCAATAGGTTCTTAGTCAGAGAAAGCTCAAGAGAGAGCTTTATTTATGTTAAAAATAAGTTTTTTAATAGACTTAGAGCTAGAGGGTATAAGATTAATTTTTTGCTTTCACTATTTGAAAAAGTCAAATTTGATGGAAGACCCTCTCTCCTAGCCAGAGTTCTTGAAAGAGTTGCATGCAGACAAGGCACCAAAGTCAAACATGTTCCACTTATTTTGAAGTTAGACAATTGTGATTTTGCTAGGAGTTTGCACTTGGGCAAAAATGTTATTTCTCCCATGTTCGAAAAGTGGAGTAAGGATAGGCAACTTAAACATATTGCACGAGCCATCATCTGCTGGAGGAATCACAAACCTCTCAGATCCTATCTTTGCAAGAATAAAATTTTGTAAAGGGATTTTTTCTCCATCTTGTTTCTCACATTTTTTAATGCACCTTTGTAACAAGGTGGGTTTTTTTGGGGGTTGAGCCTGGGAATATTTAATATGTATTTTTTACCATTTGGTCTATAAACCTATGGTTTGTATTTAATGTTTGGGAATAATTTTTTATCCCACATGCATTATTTTTTGGCTCCTCCCTAGAGTTAGGATTATAAAAAGAGGATATTGTACCCCTCTAAGACTCACACTCCGCTGATGAGACCCAAAAGGTCAAAACGCGTTCGGAGTTTTTTAGTTGTATAATTCCTTTTTCAGAATAAAAATTATTTTTCAGCATTTTTGTTCCTTCCTAACTCATTATTTTTATCTTTCTCTAAAAACCCCATTAAAAAACATTTTGTTGTGGTTATTATGCTCTTCACTTGTCGTGTAATGTGATCTAGTGAACCAAAAATCCTCCAACACTAGTAGTATGCTCTTCACTTGTCATGTAATATGATCTGGTGAATCAAAAACTAGCACATGTTTTTTAATAGAGTACTGCTATGCCATGTTTCCTTCTAAGCTAAGTTTTAAACCCTCATATGGTGCACACTGCTCTTTCCCTCACTGATATTTCTAATTTTATTGTTGATTCATCTCCTATAGTCCCTGATAGTCCCCCTTGTTCCCCTATTCGATTGTCCAAGAAACGTCAATGACGAGAGGGCACACGACAATAGATTATGGATTTGGGAGAGCAAATTTTTGACATAGATAAAATGATAGAATTTCATAGGGGTTTGGTAGATACAGATGTTTTCTTACAACACAATCGACATCCTTCCTCACAAGACATGAGGACCTTCATTGATGGAATTGGTGCAATGAATGATGTCCCACCTAGGCCAGAATATTTGAATAAAATGGTGGAAACAAAGTTTGATGAATACAAGTTGTTTTTTAAAAAATCAGAAAAAGGCAGATCTAGACTACTCAAGTATGAGGAGAACTTGGGGCAAGGGGTTGTTCCCCATAGTCTACGAATTGAAAAGCCAAAACTGCATCTACCAAATGAAGATATAGACAAGCATTTTTGCAATGAAGCCGAACAACTCATGGAGAAATTTTATCTAGAAATGGTAAAGTTATATGTTGGGAATTTTAAAAAATACATAGAAAAGTTAAATGCCCAAGTGAATGATTTTATTCCCAATAACTTTGTTCCTGCCATTAGGGATTTGCTTTCAAAATCAATCCACCAACACAAAATAATTTCTCAAGAGATTGCCACTGCTTGGGAAGTACAGGTCAAAGATTTGTTCAATGGCAAATTACAGACATGGACAGTGGACATGCAAATCCGTAATGAAGCTCAAGAAAGAGCTAAAGAAGCTCGAGATAATGCAGCTAATGAAGTGCCAGAATTTAATATGAATGAAGCTACCGAGAGTGTTGTAGACCTAGTAAAAAGGGAGATTAAACAACACATGGATCATCTTGAGAAGCTCCTCTCAGATAGATTCTCCCATGGTCAGCAAAATCATAGCCAAAGAAGAGGATCCAAAAGAGGACATGTCCCACAACAACAACAACAACAACATAGGCCTCCACCACAAAAAAATCCACAATAGCAAAGGGCTCAACAAAGGCCTAGGCAACAACATAGAAACCAACCACAACAAAGACAACAACATACATGGAAGAATTTAAACTACAATGGCCCCTCTTCACAAATATGGAAGAGGGGGAAGAGATTTCAGAACCACACTTCCTCTACACCATGGAAGTCATCTCAAGACAATGGAGGTTATTTCCAAAACTCTGGTTTCAAGAGGTAAAGACAAGATTTTGTCTAATTTGTGCAGAAGCAACAAGATCAGGGGTCATTCCGATGTCGAAATGGTGGTGGAAACCAAAATTAACATCTTGGGCAGCTATTTTTAGCCCTCAGGACTATGGCCACCGTATTTTTTATAGGAGTCATGTTTGGGCAGTTGATGGCAAGATCACTAACCTTGTCGTACATAATATTTCTTCTCGTGTACTATCTAAGTTTGAAATTGAAGCTCTCAGCTTGGGATTAAAATTTCTTCCTACCCCTCCCCCAATGTCTAAGGAGTCCATTATTAAGGAATTCTCTACTTTTTGTAGATGACTTAGACTTGAGTGGTTTTTTGGACCTAGAGGTGGCCCCCAAAACCCATCAAACCTATTGATCCCTTTCATGTTCCTAACCCAAGCTTCACTCCTTCCAAATTTTATAGGTCCCTAGAAGACATCATTCAGTTGGGAGAGAACTTTATTAAAAATAAGCTCAATGTTGTCAACCCTGTCCGTCCTCGAGCTTTTCCCTCCCATATTTGGTCTACCATCCGCTCTCTTGCTAATGATAACTCCATCATCATTAGGCCTGCAGACAAAAACCTAGGTGTTTGTGTTTTATCTCATGATTGGTATGTCTCGGAAGGTCTTTCACAACTCTCAGACCAAAATGTTTATGCTTGTGTTTCTAATGTCCCTTGGTCAGACATATTTTTTCAACTTCAAGACTTGTTAAACATGGCCCTCCACAAAAATATTGTCTCAGATAACCATTTTAAGTTCATGCTACAGGTCAAACCCTCTTCTGCTCGTGTTTGTGTTTTTTATTTACTCCCTAAAATTCATAAGCCTCAGCTTTCTGGGAGACCTATCTGCTCTTACTATGGTTTTATGCTGGAACCCGCTTCGAAATGGCTTCATCACCTCCTTCTACCCATTATTTTGGAACAAAAGAATCACTTAGTGGATTCCATATCCTTAATTAAGGATTTATGCATCTATTCCTTTCCTCAAGATGTAATTTTATTTTCCTTTGATGTTGAGAGCTTATATCCTAGCATCCCAACTACGGAAGGTCTATTAGCTCTTCAATATTTTATGAAGGATAAATTTAATCCAGCTAAGACAAACTTCATCATCCGGCTTGCAGAACTAGTGTTAACACAACACTACCTAGAATTCAAGGGCAGAATTTATAGACAGATCAGAGGAACAACCATGGGGAGTAACTTTGTAGTAGTTTATGCTTGCATGTTTCTTTGCCATCTTGAGAAGCAAGTTTTTGTTAATGTTTCTATGGACAATATTTTGTTCTATAAAAGATACATTGATGATGCCATTGGTGTTTGGCATGGCTCAAGGGAAAAACTTGATAGATTTTTGGCCACTTATGGATCTTTCTACCCGAGCATTAAAATATCAGCATCTATTTCAGATTCATAAGTGACTTTGCTGGATACTATTTTTTTTAAAGGGCCTGATTTTGTTCATACAGGGATTTTGTGTACAAAGTTGTTCCAGAAACCAATGAACGCCTATCAATACATTCTAGCTTCTTCTCATCATCCTGTCCACCAACAGAAGGCCTTCATTTTAAGTGAGCTCAACAGGTTCTTAGTCAGAGAAAGCTCAAGAGAGAGCTTTATTTATGTTAAAAATAAGTTTTTTAATAGACTTAGAGCTAGAGGGTATAAGATTAATTTTTTGCTTTCACTATTTGAAAAAGTCAAATTTGATGGAAGACCCTCTCTCCTAGCCAGAGTTCTTGAAAGAGCTGCATGCAGACAAGGCACCAAAGTCAAACATGTTCCACTTATTTTGAAGTTAGACAATTGTGATTTTTCCAGGAGTTTGCACTTGGGCAAAAATGTTATTTCTCCCATGTTCGAAAAGTGGAGTAAGGATAGGCAACTTAAACATATTGCACGAGCCATCATCTGCTGGAGGAATCACAAACCTCTCAGATCCTATCTTTGCAAGAATAAAATTTTGTAAGGGGATTTTTTCTCCATCTTGTTTATCGCATTTTTTAATGCACCTTTGTAATAGGGTGGGTTTTTTTGGGGGTTGAGCCTGGGAATATTTAATATGTATTTTTTACCATTTGGTCTATAAACCTACGGTTTGTATTTAATGTTTGGGAATAATTTTTTATCCCACATGCATTATTTTTTGGCTCCTCCCTAGAGTTAGGATTATAAAAAGAGGATATTGTACCCCTCTAAGACTCACACTCCGCTGATGAGACCCAAAAGGTCGAAACGCGTTCAAATTTTTTAGTTGTATAATTCTTTTTTCGGAATAAAAATTCTTTTTCAGCATTTTTGTTCCTTCCTAACTCATTATTTTTATATTTCTCTAAAAACCCCATTAAAAAACATTTTTTTGTGGTTATTATGCTCTTCACTTGCCGCGTAATGTGATCTGGTGAACCAGAAATACTCCAACACTAGTAGTATGCTCTTCACTTGTCGTGTAATACGATCTAGTGAATTAGAAACTAGCACATGTTTTTTTAATAGAGTACTGCTACGCCATGTTTCCTTCTAAGCTAAGTTTTATACCCTCATATGGTGCACACTGCTCTTTCCCTCACTGATATTTCTAATTCTATTGTTGATTCATCTCCTATAGTCCTTGATAGTCCCCCTTGTTCCCATGTTCGATTGTCCAAGAAACGTCAACGACGAGAGGGCACGCGACAACAGATTATGGATTTGGGAGAGCAAATTTTTGACATAGATAAAATGATAGAATTTCATAGGGGTTTGGTAGATACAGATGTTTTCTTATAGCACAATCGACATCCTTCCTCACAAGACATGAGGACCTTCATTGATGGAATTGGTGCAATGAATGATGTCCCACCTAGGCCAGAATATTTGAATAAAATGGTGGAAACAAAGTTTGATGAATACAAGTTGTTTTTTAAAAAAGCAGAAAAAGGTAGATCTAGACTACTCAAGTATGAGGAGAACTTGGGGCAAGGGGTTGTTCCCCATAGTCTACGAATTGAAAATCCAAAACTGCATCTACCAGATGAAGATATAGACAAGCATTTTTGCAATGAAGCTGAACAACTCACGGAGAAATTTTATCTGGAAATGGCAAAGTTATATGTTGGGAATTTTAAAAAATACATAGAAAAGTTAAATGCCCAAGTGAATGATTTTATTCCCAATAACTTTGTTCCTGCCATTAGGGATTTGCTTTCAAAATCAGTCCACCAACACAAAATAATTTCTCAAGAGATTGCCTCTGCTTGGGAAGTACAGGTCAAAGATTTGTTCAATGGCAAATTACAGGCATGGATAGTGGACATGCAAATCCATAATGAAGCTCAAGAAAGAGCTAAAGTAGCTCGAGATAATGCAGCTAATGAAGTGCCAAAAGTTAATATGAATGAAGCTACCGAGAGTGTTGCAGACCTAGTAAAAAGGGAGATTAAACAACACATGGATCATCTTGAGAAGCTCCTCTCAGATAGATTCTCCCATGGTCAACAAAATCATAGCCAAAGAAGAGGATCCAAAAGAGGACATGTCCCACAACAACAACAACAACAACAACATAGGCCTCCACCACAAAAAAATCCATAACAAAGGGCTCAACAAAGGCCTAGGCAACAACATAGAGACCAATCACAACAAAGACAACAACATACACGAAAGAATTTAAACTACAATGGCCCCTCTTCACAAATATGGAAGAGGGGGAAGAGATTTCAGAACCACACTTCCTCTATGCCATGGCAGTCACCTCAGGACAATGGAGGTTATTTCCAAAACTCTGGTTTCAAGAGGTAAAGATAGGGTTTTGTCCGATTTGTGCAGTAGCAGCAAGATCAGGGGTCATTCCGACATTGAAATGGTGATGGAAACCGAAATTAACATCTTGGGCAGCTATTTTTAGCCCTCAAGACTATGGCCACCATATTTTTTATAGGAGTCCTATTTGGGCAGTTGATGGCAAGATCACTAACCTTGTCGTACATAATATTTCTTCTCGTGTACTGTCTAAGTTTGAAATTGAAGCTCTCAGCTTGGGATTAAAATTTCTTCCTACCCCTCCCCCAATGTCTAAGGAGTCCATTATTAAGGAATTCTCTACTTTTTATAGATGACTTAGACTTGAGTGGTTTTTTGGACCTAGAGGTGGCCCCCCAAAACCCATCAAACCTATTGATCCCTTCCGTGTTCCTAACCCAAGCTTCACTCCTTCTGAACTTTATAGGCCCCTGGAAGACATCATTCAGTTGGGAGAGAACTTTATTAAAAATAAGCTCAATGTTGTCAACCCTGTCCGTCCTCGAGCTTTTCCCTCCCATATTTGGTCTACCATCCGCTCTCTTGCTAATGATAACTCCATCATCATTAGGCCTGTAGACAAAAACCTAGGTGTTTGTGTTTTGTCTCATGATTGGTATGTCTCGGAAGGTCTTTCACAGCTCTCAGACCAAAATGTTTATGCCTGTGTTTCTAATGTCCCTTGGTCAGACATATTTTTTCAACTTCAAGATTTGTTAAACATGGCCCTCCACAAAAATATTGTCTCAGATAACCATTTTAAGTTCATGCTATAGGTCAAACCCTCTTCTGCTTGTGTTTGTGTTTTTTATTTACTCCCTAAAATTCATAAGCCTCAGCTCTCTAGGAGACCTATCTGCTCTTACTATGGTTTTATGTTGGAACCCACTTCAAAATGGCTTCATCACCTCCTTCTGCCCATTCTTTTGGAACAAAAGAATCACTTAGTGGATTCCATATCCTTAATTAAGGATTTATGCATCTATTCCTTTCCTCAAGATGTAATTTTATTTTCCTTTGATGTTGAGAGCTTATATCCTAGCATCCCAACTACGGAAGGTCTGTTAGCTCTTCAATATTTTATGAAGGATAAATTTAATCTAGCTAAGACAAACTTCATCATCCGGCTTGCAGAACTAGTGTTAACACAACACTACCTAGAATTCAAGGGCATAATTTATAGACAGATCAGAGGAACAACCATGGGGAGTAACTTTGCAATAGTTTATGCTTGCATGTTTCTTTGCCATCTTGAGAAGCAAGTTTTTGTTAATGTTTCTATGGACAATATTTTGTTCTATAAAAGATACATTGATGATGCCATTGGTGTTTGGCATGGCTCAAGGGAAAAACTTGACAGATTTTTGGCCACTTATGGATCTTTCTACCCGAGCATTAAAATATCAGCATCTATTTCAGATTCAGAAGTGACTTTGTTGGATACTATTTTTTTTAAAGGGCCTGATTTTGTTCATACAGGGATTTTGTGTACAAAGTTGTTCCAGAAACCAATGAACACCTATCAATACATTCCAACTTCTTCTCATCATCCTGTCCACCAGCAGAAGGCCTTCATTTTAAGTGAGCTCAACAGGTTCTTAGTCAGAGAAAGCTCAAGAGAGAGCTTTATTTATGTTAAAAATAAGTTTTTTAATAGACTTAGAGCTAGAGGGTATAAGATTAATTTTTTGCTTTCACTATTTGAAAAAGTCAAATTTGATGGAAGACCCTCTCTCCTAGCCAGAGTTCTTGAAAGAGTTGCATGCAGACAAGGCACCAAAGTCAAACATGTTCCACTTATTTTGAAGTTAGACAATTGTGATTTTGCCAAGAGTTTGCACTTGGGAAAAAATGTTATTTCTCCCATGTTCAAAAAGTGGAGTAAGGATAGGCAACTTAAACATATTGCACGAGCCATCATCTGCTGGAGGAATCACAAACCTCTCAGATCCTATCTTTGCAAGAATAAAATTTTGTAAAGGGATTTTTTCTCCATCTTGTTTATCGTATTTTTTAATGCACCTTTGTAATAGGGTGGGTTTTTTTTGGGGGTTGAGCCTGGGAATATTTAATATGTATTTTTTACCATTTGGTCTATAAACCTGTGGTTTGTATTTAATGTTTGGGAATAATTTTTTATCCCACATGCATTATTTTTTGGCTCCTCCCTAGAGTTAGGATTATAAAAAGAGGATATTGTACCCCTCTAAGACTCACACTCCGCTGATGAGACCCAAAAGGTCGAAATGCGTTCGGAGTTTTTTAGTTGTATAATTCCTTTTTTAGAATAAAAATTCTTTTTCAGCATTTTTTGTTCCTTCCTAACTCATTATTTTTATCTTTCTCTAAAAACCCCATTAAAAAACATTTTGTTGTGGTTATTATGCTCTTCACTTGCCATGTAATGCGATCTGGTGAACCAGAAATACTCCAACACTAGTAGTATGCTCTTCACTTGTCGTGTAATACGATCTGGTGAATCAAAAACTAGCACATGTTTTTTTAATAGAGTACTGCTACGCCATGTTTCCTTCTAAGCTAAGTTTTATACCCTCATATGGCGCACGCTGCTCTTTCCCTCACTAATATTTCTAATTATGTTGTTGATTCATCTCCTATAGTCCCTGATAGTCCCCCTTGTTCCCATATTCGATTGTCCAAGAAACGTCAACGGCGAGAGGGCACGAGATAACATATTGGGGATTTGGGAGAGAAAATCCACAACATAGGGTTCAACAAAGGCCTAGGAAATAACATGGAAACCAACCACAACAAAGACAACAACATACACAGAAGAATTTAAACTACAATGGCCCCTCTTTACAAATATGCAAGAGGGGGAAGAGATTTCAGAACCACACTTCCTCTGCACCATGGCAGTCACCTCACGACAATGGAGGCTATTTCCAAAACTCTAGTTTCAAGAGGCAAAGACAAGATTTTATCTGATTTGTGCAAAAGCAGCAAAATCAAGGGTCATTCTGACATCAAAATGGTGGCAGAAACCAAAATTAACATCTTGGGTAGCTAGTTTTATCCCTTAGGACTATGGTCGCTATATTTTTTATAGGAGTCCTGTTTGGACAGTTGATGGCAAGATCACTAACATTTTCGTACATAATATTTCTCATCGTGTACTGTCTAATTATTAAATTGAACCTCTCATCTTGGGATTAGAATTTCTTCCTACCTCTTCCCCAATGTCTAAGGTGTCCATTGTTAAGGAATTCTTTGGTTTTTGTATATGACTTGGACTTGAGTGGTTTTTTGGACCTAGAGGTGGCTCCCAAAAACCCATCAAACCTATTGATCCATTATGTGTTCCTAACCCAAGATTCACTCCTAAAATTTACAGTCCCTTAGAAGACATCATTCATTTGGGGGAGAAATTTATTAAAAATAATCTCAATGTTCTCAACCTTGTCTGTCCTCGAGATTTTCCCTCCCATATTTGGTCTACCATATGCTCTCTTGCTAATGATAACTCCATCATCATTATATTTGCATACAAAAACCTAGGTGTTTGTGTTTTGTTTCATGATTGGTATGTCTCAGAAGGCCTTTCACAGCTCTTAGAAAAAAATGTGTATGCCTGTGTTTCTAATGTCCCTTGGTTAGACATATTTTTTCAACTTCAATATTTTTTAAACATGGCCCTCCACAAAATCATTGTCTTAGATAGCCATTGCAAGTTCTTGCTACAGGTCAAACCCTCTTCTGCTCGTATTTGTGTTTTTTATTTACTCCCTAAAATTCATAAGCCTTAGCTCTCTAGAAGACCTATATGCTCTTATTGTGGTTTTATGCTGGAACCCGCTTCAAAATGGCTTCATCACCTCCTTCTGCCCATTCTTTTGGAATAAAAGAATCACTTATTGGATTCCATATCCTTAATTAAGGATTTATGCATCTATTCCTTTTCTCAAGATGTAATTTTATTTTCCTTTGATGTTGAGAGCTTATATCCTAGAATCCCAACTACAGAAGGTATATTAGCTCTTCAGTATTTTTTGAAGGATAAATTTATTCCAGCTAAGACAAACTTCATCATATCACTTGCAAAACTAGTGTTAACACAACACTACCTAGAATTCAAGGGCAAAATTTATAGACAGATCAGAGGAACAACCATGGGGAGTAACTTTTTAGTAGTTTATGCTTGCATGTTTCTTTGCCATATTGAGGAGCAAGTTTTTGTTAATGTTTCTATGGACAATATTTTGTTTTGGAAAAGATACATTGATGATGCCATTGGTGTTTGCAATGGATTAAAGCAAAAACTTGACATATTTTTAGCCACTTTTGGATCTTTCTACCCGAGCATTAAAATATCAGCATCTATTTCAGATTCATAAGTGACTTTGTTGGATGCTATTTTTTTAAAGGACCTTATTTTGTTCATACAGGGATTTTGTGTACTAAGTTATTCCAAAAACCAATGAACGCCTATCAATACATTTCAAATTCTTCTCATAATCTTGTCCACCAGTAGAATGCCTTCATTTTAAGTGAGCTCAACAGGTTCTTAGTCAGAGAAAGCTCAAGAGAGCTTTATTTATCTTAAAAATAAGTTTTTTAATAGACTTAGAGCTAGAGGGTATATGATTAATTTTTTGCTTTCACTATTTGAAAAAGTCAAATTTGATGGAAGACCCTCTCTCCTAACCAAAGTTCTTGAAAGAGTTGCATGTAGACAACGTACCAAAGTCAAACATGTTCCACTTAGTTTGAAGTTAGACAACTGTGATTTTTCCAAGAGTTTGCACTTGGGTAAAAATGTTATTTCTCCCATGTTCAAAAAATGGTGTAAGGATAGGCAACTTAAACATATTGCACGAGTCATCATCTGCTCGAGGAATCACAAACCTCTCAGATCCTATATTTGCAAGAATAAAATTTTGTAAGAGAATTTTTTCTCCATCTTGTTTCTCACATTTTTAATGCACCTTTGTAATAGGGTGGGTTTTTTCAGGGGTTGATCTTGGGAATATTTAATATGTATTCTTTACCGTTTGGTCTATAAACCCATGGTTTGTATTTAATGCTTGGGAATAATTTTTTATCCCACATGCATTATTTTTTGGCTCCCCCTAGAGTTAGGATTAAAAAAAAAAGGATATTGTATCTCTCTAAGACTCACACTCCGCAGATGAGACCCAAAAGGTCAAAACGAGTTCAGAGTTTTTATTGTATAATTCCTTTTTCAGAATAAAAATTCTTTTTTAACAATTTGTGTTCCTTCCTAACTCATTATTTTCATCTTTCTCTAAAAACCCCATTAAATTTTTTTTGTTGTGGTTATTATGCTCTTCACTTGTCGCGTAATGCGATCTGGTGAACCAGAAAGCCTCCAACACTAGTAGTATGCTCTTCACTTGCCATGTAATGTGATTTAGTGAATCAAAAACTAGCACATGTTTTTTAATAGAGTACTGCTACTCCATTTTTCCTTCTAAGCTAAGTTTTAAACCCTAATATGGTGTACGCTGATATTTCCCTCACTAATATTTGTAATTTTGTTGTTGATTCATCTCCTATAGTCCCTGATAGTCCCCCTTGTTCCCCTATTCGATTGTCCAAGAAAATTCAACAACGAGAAGGCATGCGATAACATATCGTGGATTTGGAAGAGCAATTTTTTTTCATTGATAAAATGATAAAATTTCATAGGGGTTTAGCAGATACAAATTTTTTCTTATAGCACAATTGACATCCTTCCTCACAAGACATGAGGACCTTCATTTATGGAATTGGTGCAATGAATGATGTCCCACCTAGGCCAGAATATTTGAATAAAATGGTGGAAATAAATTTTGATGAATACAAGTTGTTTTTTAAAAAAGCAAAAAAAGGCAGATCTAGACTACTCAAGTATGAGGAGAACTTGGGGCAAGGGGTTGTTCCCCATAGTCTACGAATTGAAAAGCCAAAACTGCATCTGCCATACAAATATTTAGACAAGCATTTTTGCAATGAAGCTGAACAACTCATAGAGAAATTTTGTCTGGAAATGGCAAAGTTATATGTTGGGAATTATAAAAAATACACTGAAAAGTTAAATTACCAAGTGATTTATTTTATTCCCATTAAATTTGTTCCTACCATTAGGGATTTTCTTTCAAAATAAGTCCACCAACATAAAACAATTTCTCGAGAGATTACCGCTACTTTGGAAGTACAAGTCAAAGATTTGTTCAATGGTAAATTACAAGCATGGACAGTGGACATGAAAATCTATAATGAAGCTCAAGAAAGAGCTAAAGCAACTCTAAACAATGTAGCTAATGAAGTGCCATAAGTTAATATGAATGAAGCTACCAAGAGTATTGCAGACCTAGTAAAAAGGGATATTAAAAAACACATGGATCGTCTCGAGAAGCTCCTCTAAAATAGATTCTCCCATGGTCAGTAAAATCATAGGCAAAGCAGAGGATCCAAAAATCACATATCCCACAAAAATAGCAACAACAACATAGACCTCCTCCATGGAAAAATCCATAGCATAGGTCTCAACAAAGGATTAGGCAACAACATGGAAACCAACCACAACAAAGACAACAACATACACGGAAGAATTTAAACTACAATGGCCCCTCTTCACAAAGATGGAAGAGGGGGAAGAGATTTCAGAACCACACTTCCTCTACACCATGGCAGTCACCTCAGGACAATGGAGGCTATTTCCAAAACTCTAGTTTCAAGAGGCAAAGACAATATTTTATCTGATTTGTGCAGAAGCAACAAGATCAAGTGTCATTTCGACATCGAAATGGTGGTAGAAACAAAAATTAACATCTTGGATAGCTATTTTTAGCCCTTAGGACTATGGTCACCGTATTTTTTATAGAAGTCTTGTTTGGGCAGTTGATGGCAAGATCACTAACATTTTCGTACATAATCTTTCTTCTCTTGTACTGTCTAAGTATGAAATTTAAGCTCTCAGTTTGGGATTAGAATTTCTTCCTACCTCTTCCCCAATGTCTAAGGAGTCCATTGTTAAGGAATTCTCTAGTTTTTGAGATGACTTAGACTTGAGTGGTTTTTTGGACCTAGAGGTGGCCCCCAAAAACCCATCAAACCTATTGATCCCTTCTATGTTCCTAACCCAAGCTTCACTCCTTCTGAACTTTACATGCCCCTAGAAGACATCATTCAGTTGGAAGAGAACTTTTTTTAAAATAAGCTCAATGTTGTCAACCCTGTTCGTCGTCGAGCTTTTCCTCCCATATTTCGTATACCATCTGCTCTCTTGCTAATGATAACTCCATCATCATTAGGCATGCAGACAAAAACCTGGATGTTTATGTTTTATCTCATGATTGGTATGTCTCAGAAGGCCTTTCAAAGCTCTCAAACCAAAATGTTTATGCATGCGTTTCTAATGTCCCTTGGTTAGACATATTTTTTCAACTTCAATATTTGTTAAACATAGCCCTCCATAAAAATATTGTCTTATATAGCCATTATAAGTTCATGCTACAGGTCAAACCCTCTTCTGCTTGTATTTGTGATTTTTATTTACTCCCTAAAATTCACAAGCCTCAGCTATCTGGAAGACCTATATGCTCTTACTATATTTTTATGCTAGAACCCGCTTCGAAATGGCTTCATCACCTCCTTCTACCCATTCTTTTGGAACAAAAGAATCACTTATTGGATTTCATATCCTTAATTAAGAATTTATGCATCTATTCCTTTCCTCAAGATGTAATTTTATTTTCCTTTGATGTTGAGAGCTTATATCCTAGCATCCGAACTGCAGAAGGTCTGTTAGCTCTTCAATATTTTTTGAAGAATAAATTTAATCCAGCTAAAACAAACTTCATCATATGGCCTTCAGAACTAGTTTTAACACAACACTACCTAGAATTCAAGGGCAAAATTTATAGACAGATCAGAGGAATAGCCATGGGGAGTAACTTTGCAGTAGTTTATGCTTGCCTGTTTCTTTACCATATTGAGGAGTAAGTTTTTGTTAATGTTTCTATGGATAATATTTTGTTCTATAAAAGATACATTGATGATTCCATTGGTGTTTGGCATGGCTCAAGGGAAAAACTTGATAGCTTTTTAGCCACTTTTGTATCTTTCTACCCGAGCATTAAAATATCAGCAACTATTTCAAATTTAGAAGTGACTTTGCTGGATACTATTTTTTTAAAGGACTTGATTTTGTTCATATAGGTATTTTGTGTACTAAGTTATTCCAGAAACCAATGAACTAGGTTTATGCATAAGGGATCAGTCCCAAAATGTATTTATAAAAATTTTGCAAATCGGTTTGAAAATCCAAGTGAATATTGTCGAAACACATGTAGAAGGTTCACTATTATTTAGGGCAACATTGGAAATTTAAAGTTGAAATGGTCAAATTATTATAAAATTGGGGCGAATCGATCCCCAAAAAAATTTGCACCTGGAAATTTTTGGCTAATGGACCTTGGTCAAGGGTCCCAAAAATTAGCCAATTTCAAATTTTTAAAATCATAATTTTAGCTAATTTTACGAAAATAGCCACTATGCATAACCCTGCAATGAATGCCTATCAATACATTCTAGTTTCTTCTCATCATCCTATCCACCAACAGAAGGCCTTCATTTTAAGTGAGCTCAAAATGTTCTTAGTCACAGAAAGCTTTTTTTATGTTAAAAACAAGTTTTTTAATAGACTTAGAGCTAGAGGGTATAAGATTAATTTTTTGCTTTCACTATTTGAAAAAGTCAAATTTGATGGAAGACCCTCTCTCCTAGCCAAAGTTCTTGAAAGAGCTACACGCAGACAAGGCACCAAAGTCAAACATGTTCCACTTAGTTTGAAGTTAGACAATTGTGATTTTACCAGGAGTTTGAACTTGGGAAAATATGTTATTTCTCCCATGTTCAAAAAATGGAGTAAGGATAGGAAACTTAAACATATTGCACGAGCCATCATATGCTAGAGGAATCACAAACCTCTTAGATCCTATATTTTCAAGAATAAAATTTTGTAAGGGGATTTTTTCTCCATCTTGTTTCTTGCATTTTTTAATGCACCTTTGTAACAGGGTGGATTTTTTTCAAGGGTTGAGCCTGGGAATATTTAATATGTATTTTTTACCCTTTGGTCTATAAACTTATGGTTTGTATTTAATGCTTTGGAATACTTTTTTATCCCACATGCATTATTTTTTGGCTCCCCCCTATAGTTAGGATTATAAAAATAGGATATTGTACCTCTCTAAGACTCACACTCTGTTGATGAGACCCAAAAGGTCAAAATGCGTTCAGAGTTTTTCATTGTATAATTCCATTTTTTGGAATAAAAATTATTTTCAGTATTTTTTGTTTCTTCCTAACTCGTTATTTTTATCTTTCTCTAAAAACCCTATTAAAAAACATTTTGTTGTGGTTATTATGCTCTTCACTTACCACGTAATGCGATATGGTGAACCAGAAAGCCTCCATCACTAGTAGTATGCTCTTCACTTGCAGTGGAATGTGATCTGGTGAATCAAAAACTAGCACATGTTTTTCTAATAGAGTACTAGTACGCCATGTTTCCTTCTAAGCTAAGGTGAAAAGTCACCATTAGGTGACATTTTTAAGAGCTAAGGCAAAGCAAAGATAAAAATTCATGATCGGGTAAAATTTTGAAGGGTTAAGGCAAAGCAAAGAAAAAAAGTCATGATCGGGTGATATTTTGAAGAGCTAAGAAATACCGAAGGCAAAAAGTCATGATCGGTTGAAATTTTGAAAATCTAAGGTAGAGCAAAGGCAAAAAGTCATGATCGGGTGACAATTTGAAAAGCTAAGGCAGAGAGAAGATAAAAGTCATGATCGAGTGACATTTTGAAGGGCTACGGTAGAGCCAAGGTGAAAATTCATGATCAAGAAATTGAAGAGCTAAGGTAGAGCGAAGGCAAAAAGTCATAATCAGGTGATATTTTGAAAATCTAAGGTAGAGCGAAGATAAAAGTCACAAGAACATGATATTTTGAAGGGCTGCGATAGAGCCAAGGTGAAAAGTCATGAGAATGTGATATTTTAAAGGTCGAAAGTTGAGCTAAGGTGAAAATTCATGAGGACGCAACATTATGAAGGCTAGATGGACCATGACGTATCTGAAGAGATTAAAGAAGATCACCATAACTAGAATATCTCAATTACTTCCTATTGAAAGCTCCATACTCTCTTCAACTACTTCTTTACCATAATGAGCCTACGAGCATACTGTTGTAACAACTTTTAGTTTTCTATTATGTAAAAACTCTTATATATAGAATTAGCAACCCGAAAAAATGGTTGACTCTTAGGTGTTTACAAGGCTATGTATATAGACTTTTGAAAATCTTAATAAAGATCATCCATTCTAGTTCTTAGCTCATTGGTGTTTCAAATCAAGTATGTATGTGTTGTCTATTGCTATATAAATCTAAATTGAATATAACTTGCATTAATTCTTATTCTGAATTCTTGCAATAAAGCTCAGTTAGATCTACAATTAACTTCACAAATAAGCTTACACTTAAATAGATATTCACTATAAGTTTTAGTTTCTCCATTTTGGTTCTCTATTATGCTTCTCTACAAAAGGTTGCAATAGTTGCTTTGTTGTTACTTAATATGTACCATTTTAATCCTCTAGCCATAGCTATATTTCCCTCTCTTTATGCATTTCTCTCTTCCCCCCTCTTCTTAAAAGAAGCAAGGAACTAGCCTCCTTTGGAGATTGAACCAGGTGAACCATGTATTAACAAAATATTTCAATGTTGGCAAAGTCTTGGGTTCAAACGTAACCAAAGGACAATTTTTCTCCAATAATTTTTGGTACGCCTGATGGAACACAAATCCCATGTAGTATATAGATCAAATCCCAGTGAATAGATTTTCCCTATTAATTATTTTTAATCACCTATTGAACCTGCACCAAAAAGGAACCCTATAAAAGCCTTTACCCAACTTATGGTTATGCACCATATTTTATGATAACCAGATCTAAAGCAAAAAAATAAGAAGAGCCCATAGAGTTCTTTTAATTACACCTTGGTAGCCTTTGAGCTAATCCTATTTTAGTAGCCAGAACAACTTTTGCATATACCCATAATATAGTTTACACAAATCCTTCCGTTGTAGCATTCCATAGTGCTGCTGCTAGTGGAATTTTAACTCCAACTAGCCATATAATTGTAATGGCCGTAAATCATCCAATCCTGCCTTACCCATATGGAACCACATAGGTCCCTTAAACCTGGTAGCTCAACATTCGATTCCTATAGTGGCCTTGAAATCACTACCCCAGTATGACAGTATTGGAAATACGACTTATGAACACTATCAAGACATAGCCGCACTAGCCCCGATATATAACATCCATGAAGAAGATGTTATAATAATATTGCTAGTAATTCATTGAAAGGAAAAATGCTATATTGGTATAGAGCTCTCAAAAATTAAACTATATCCACTTGGGAACAACTTGTTGATAAACTAGTGGAAGATTTCAATGAGAAAACAAATACATTCTCCCTACTTAACCAATTTACTATTATATAGAAACACCTCCAAGAGGAGATTGTAGATTTCAATATAAGATTCAGTAAAACTTGGCAGAGAGTACCTGAATGTTTGATGTCAATGCATGAGAAGACAATGTATTATTATTTGAGATATTTTAACTCATATATAAGTATGGTAATCAAACAATCTCACATGTTTACCTTCCTTGAGATTTATCAGAAATCATAGAAGGCAGAGAAAGACCTGATCACTATAGAGATGTTCCTAGCAATTATGATGCCTATTTTTCTAGATCTACCCCAAGTGTTAAGTGCTACCTTTCCAATGCTTACTTCATATTCTAACTCCAATCTTGCCAAATGGATTGGGCATCCTAATATTATAGTAATATAGGCACCCCCTATTCCTCCAATGCTTCTTGTTATTCCTGCACTCCCTATGGCAATAGTTCCATCAACTTTAGATCCCCAACTTGCAGTTCTGCAAGATCTACAAACATTGTTCAAAACCTTGGTAAATAAGTTTACATCAATGGAATAAAGAGAAGCAGAATGGATTTTCCATACAAGGAGGTTCCCAAAAGTAACAAAGGATCAAGCTTCCACGAGTTGCAGAAGTTAAAACAAATATAACATTGTTTATGCCAATGAAGATATCGAACCTAGTAATATTTTGACAGAGTCAATTTTTTTGTGCTCCACAAGTAACGACCCCCATGGTGAAACTTCTTGCATGATTCACCAACATCAAGTACAAAAGATAGCCATTGAGAAGGCCAAAAGGATCCTCAAGGGTCAAGTTAATATGATCTTGAAGAGAATAAAATTTTCATGCCTTCTATGGAACAAGTAGTTGTTCTTACTAGATCGGGAAAGAAACCCTTATAGGTTGATCCCCAAGATCTCAAACCCTTGAAGGTGCCTTCGCCTATAAGAAACCCTATTGATAAAAGGACCTCTTATGAAAAATGTCCCTCGAGTTTGAGCCAGAAAGATATAGAAACTCGTAAAGAAGCATCTCGATAGAAAGAAACAGAAACACAGGAACAAGCAAGGGACAAAATGAGATACCCCTTACTTTCTAATCATCAAAGGATTGATGCTAATCAGGGTTACATAAACAAGTATGATGCAACAGTGAAGGAGAAGATTATTTAACCCCTTTTATTTAACCTAGTTGATGAAATGAAGAAAACCCCTTCCAAGGCAACTATGTATGAAGCTCTGCAACTTCCAGGATAGATTGAATTGTTGCAAGAATCCTTAAGGCCTATGAAAATAAGAATAGGACCCCAAATTAGATGGATTCTACACAAGGTAGTTTGACATCGACTTTAGGAAAAAATAGACCCCATCCTTTTTATCTGTCGCTCTAGATGAAAGGGTGGGTAGTTCACAATTGTATGGTAGAATCTAGAGTTGCAACCACTGTGATGCCCAAAGCAGTATGTGATATCATGGGCATGGAATATAGAATAAGTAGTCTAAGAATATTATAGTTAGATAGAACCCCTATGAAAATTGTGGGGGTAATCAAAGATATCTTGATAGTGCTCCACAAACTACCCCAGATTATAGTCATACAAGAAGTGGTAGTAGTGGATTTGGAGCCCTATTTTGGTATGTGTCTCTCCAGGGAGTTCACAACTAAGATAGGAGGATATTTGTAATTAGATTTATCACATATGGAAATCTCATTCAAGGGAAAAAGAGTGAAAATATTCAATTAAAAACCATCAACTTTCCATATCAAAAGACTTGAAGAGGAAGACAAACAGTCCACCACTATGAACATGATGACAGAGGAACTAGGGGACCTAAAATTGATGGAAGAGGCTCTCAACGTACTACAAAATGAAGACCAGTTATCTCTCTAGGAATTCAATGCCATGATCGAGACTGACATTGGGAGTTACAAAATTCTAAAACCTAAAAAAAGTGATCATATTTCCCTCCTTCTGGTTAACCAACCCACTGATTAGCTGTGGAAGCTTTTATTTGACAATGCTAGATGTAAATATGGAGCTGGATTAGGTATTGTCCTAATCTCTCCAACAGATGAAGAAAATGTTTTCTATTATTGGTTAACCTGGATTTTCACTAACAATGGAACAGTGTATGAAGCACTTTGTTTAAGACTCAAGAAAGCTAAAAATATGAGTATCAAGCAACTACAGATATTTGAAGACTCCGAACTAATAGTGAACTAGGTAACTGAGAAATGTGTAAGCAAGAAATATTACCTTAAAGCTTACAGAAATAAAGTTTGGGACCTTTTAGAATATTTTGAGTCTCTGAACCTCAAGGTAATTCCAAGAGAAAAATATTCATGTAGAATTTTTGACTTCAGTATGGGCGAATTTTTGCCCTATCAGCAACGTCATCCAAAAGTCAAAAATAGTTAGGCTAATCTATAGGTCTTCTGTGATAGACAGGAATACCTTCTGGTAGGTTTTTTAGAATGATAAATAAATAGTTGACTTCCTCATCCATGATATGAACTACTCTAGTAATAGTACAGTCAATGATGAGGGGGATGCAAGCATCATCTAGTTAAAGAACAATCACATCCCAAAAGGTTTGATCACCCTTAGGAGCTTATTCGATAACAATGACAGGTCAACTAGCCATAAAATAAAAGTTGACAAGTACAAATACAGAGAAACTCATATGGGACCTGATAAAACTATCAAAATAGGAGTGAATACTATAGAAGTGGTACTAGATGAAATCAGGAAGTTATGCAAATAATTTCCAGACATCATTGCCTGGATTTATGGTGACCTGAAATTCTATTCCAAAGAAATGATCCAACATACAATCAAACTTGAGGAAGGTGCAAAGCAATTTTGATAAAAGAAAAAATCGGTGAATCCTAAAATTGAAGCCTTGATGAAGGAAGAGCTACTAAAATTGTTTGAATCTAAAATTATTTACCAAATGAAGCATTCAACATGGATTGCTAACCTAGTGTAGGTTAGAAAGAAGAATGGAGATATCCAACTATGCATTAACTTTCAAAACTTGAACAAAGATTCGCTCAAGGACCATTACCCTCTCCCCCAGATTGATCAGATCCTACACATAGTAGTAGGAGCAAAAATATTCTCACTTCTAGATGGATTCTATGGGTACAATAAAGTATGGGTCAAATATGAAGACCAATTCAAGACCATGTTCACAACCAAGTGGGGAAATTTTGCTTACCAAAGAATGCCCTTCGGGTTATCCAATGATGAAGTAAATTTTCAAAGAGTGATTGATGTAGCTTTTGGATAACTTGTTGATAAAATAATAGTAATATATCTAGATGATATGATAGTCTTCTCTCACCAAAAATGGGATCATATAGCGCTTCTCAGAAGTGTGTTCAAGAAATACAGAGAATTTGGTATCTCCATAAATCCTAAGAAATCTATATTTACTATGGAAGAAGGAATATTACTCGACGATGTTGTATCTAAGTTTTTTATAGCTATAGAACCTAACAAAGTGAAAGTGATGTTAGATATTTCGCTTCCCCCTAACAAAAAGGGACTACAGTCATTCTTCGACCAGATCAACTTCGTGCACAAATTCATTGTTGATTTTGCATAAATCATTAAACCCATGATAGATTTTTTGAAAAAGGATGTTGTTTTCAAGTGTATTGATGCAAATAAATAGGATTTCCAACAGATCAATGAGAAAATAACTCAATTCCCCATCTTGGTGAACCCAGACTACTCTATAGGTTTCATCTTGTACGCGATAGGTGAACAAGAAAGTTTCATCGTAGTGCTCGCACAAAAAAGAGTTGACAATGAAGAAAGGCCCATAGCTTTTTCGAGTCAAACTATGAAAGAACACAAAGAAAAATATAACTTCAATGAGAAAAAAATTTATGCTATAATGAAGTTGCTAGAAATAGATTCTACTTGCCAACTATTTTTGCAAACACCTTCAAAATAACAAGAAACTACAAAGAATTCCAAAGATATGTCGGAAGGAACAAGAATGCTTTGATTCCCCTAAAGTCCATTCAAGTCGAAGAACCTTTTTAGCAATGGGGTATGGACTTGATTGGAATAATAGATACCATCTCATGCACTAGACATAAATACATTTTTATGGCTATCGACTACTTCACGAAGTGGGTAGAAGCAATACCTACTAAAAAAGTAGAACAGGAAGTTGTAATGGAATTTATGGAAGGCTTGATCATGAAATTCAGTATCCCATATGCATTAGTCATATATAATGGCTCATCCTTCATAGGTGCCAAGATGATTGAATTTGCATGTAAATATGGGATTTACTTAAAAATATCATCAAACTATTATTCTTAGGGAAATGGATTAGCCAAATATACAAATAAGAACTTTCTCATAATTTTGAAACGAACCCTACAAGACAATAAGAAAATTTGGTACTATATGATAAATCAAGCACTATGGGATGACAAAATAACCATAAAGAAGTCCATAAACACATCTCCCTACTCTCTGGTCTATGATGAAGAAGCAGTTCTCCTCATACACATAGAGATCCCAACTCTAAAATTGCTCAACTAGACTGGTACAGAGGAAGTTAAGCCAATGGATAATAGGTTGATCTAACTCTTGCCATTGGAAGAACAGAAGGAACGATCCTATGACCACTATCAAAAGCATGTGGTCACCACAAAAAAATGGTTTGATAAAAAGGCCACCCTCAAAAATTTCAAGGTAGGAGACTTGGTCCTAAGATGGAATGAAAAGAAGTCAAAACCTAAAAATCATGATAAATTTGATGCATTCTAGGAAGGTCCTTTCGAAGTAATAGAAGAAAAATAGCAAAAATCCTTCCAACTAAAAAATGAATAGAGCCAGGTTCAACATATCCTCGTCAACGGCTTCCATTTGAAGTTGTACTACAAGTAACAGGTCTTCCTCTACCTTG
Source organism: Wollemia nobilis (assembly GCA_028583015.1). Classification (NCBI taxonomy): domain Eukaryota; kingdom Viridiplantae; phylum Streptophyta; class Pinopsida; order Araucariales; family Araucariaceae; genus Wollemia; species Wollemia nobilis. The sequence goes on from JAQPPZ010001050.1 coordinate 3,493,374, forward strand.
TATGTATTTTATGTAAATATTTGATTCCTTTCAGGCTCCAAGAAAAAATGTCATGATGGTGCTACTTTTTGGTAGCCAATGGCCGTTCCATGGAAAAATGTCAGAATGGCATGACTTTTTAGCACTCATAGTCCCCTTCCAAATAAATTTTCATTATTTCATGACTTTTTGGCAATCGATGGCTGCTCCAAGGAAAAATATCGCTATGGCACAACTTTTATGCACTCAAAGACCCCTTCGAGGTAAATGATCATGATTTTGCAACTTTTTGGTAGTCAATGGCCACTCCAAGGAAAAATGTTGTGATGGTGCAACTTTTTGGCACTCAAAGGCCCCTTCTAGGTAAATTGTTATGATTTTATGACTTTTTGGCAGTCGATGGATGCTCCAAGGAAAAATGTCACGATAGCATGATTTTTCGGTACTCAAAGGCCCCTTCTAGGTAAATTATTGTGATTTCATGACTTTTCAGTAGTCGATGACCATTCCAAGGAAATATGTCATGATGATGTGACTTTTCGGTACTCAAAGGCCCCTTCCAGGTAAATTGTAAGGATTTCACAACTTTTTGGTAGTCGATGGCCACTTCAAGGAAAAATTTCATGATGGCATGACTTTTTGGTGCTAAAATGCCCCTTCTAGGACAGTTGTCATTATTTCATGATTTTTTGGTAGCCAATGGCCACTCCAAGGAAAAATTTCACGATGGCGCGACTTTTCAGTGCTCAAAGGCCATCTCAGAGCAGCTAGGAACTTTTGGTAGGAAAAGCAGTTTTCTCAACTTTTTAAAAGGTCCCATTTTTTAAGGTACTATTGTACCCATTGATTGGCACACAATAGATGTGATCCCATTTTATTGGCCCAGGATAGCAGCAAAGCAATATCATTGGCCCAACGATAATATACAATAGTTTTTTTCTTAAAGAGGCACACGAACCGAGGTGCTTGACAATGTTTAAATTTAACATAGGGATTTGTGCCATAAACCATAGTTATTCCACATCACCTTAATATTTAATGCATGGTATCTTGGCATGCACATGCACAACTAGTTATATCACAAATATTTTGTTCGTCACCCTTTTTATCTTCTACATTATTTTTGTTATGCTCATTGTGCTCCTTGCTCGCTCAGAAAGCTCTGTAATATGCTATTAAGAACATTTGAACTGGTTCTACCACCAAATATCATAATACAACCATGATGGACACACCTCTAGATTCTTATTCAAATGGGAAATAAATGTCATCCAAAAAGGGAAGCAGTTTCATAGATCAAAAAAAATATATCATAGATACAAAGCTAACATGGAAATACCTAGGGCAAATTCTAAAAGACATAGCAACCATAATGGCCATAGATGTATCCCCATTGAGCCCAAAAAATTTCCCTTACTACTCTAAACTCTACTAGTATGTATACCCTCAGGTTCATCCCTACCTCGAGTTAATTAGGGCCATGGTAGAATTCTATGATCCCAAGAATAGAATAGTAAGGAACTATAACAATGAGGTCATCTTCACACTCGACGCCAACTCAATTAGGGTCATCTTCACCCATGGTAGGAAGCCTGTAGTTTTCCTTATTCCATTTGACCCTACTAATTCTATATAATATTACATCAATGGCCTAAACATTCAGTTATTACTACAAGAACACTGGTCAGATCCTCTTCCCGAGGGAGCCATACCAAAATCTCCAATGCCCTTGGAAAAATTCAAAAGAAATGAGTTCTTTTCCATGTTGGCCATGGTGACAAGGTTGTAAACAAATACACAGGTCTACGAGTGGCAAATAGAAATATCATAGCGTATATTCAATCCTAAGTTTTATGATGCAGTGCGCGTAGACCTAGCCAGAGTGCCCATATACTTTGACTAGCCGAAATACCTAGCCTAACAGTTGCATGTCAGGCTCTTCAAATTACAAAAGGATATCCTAGATGAATTCATGTTCTCCTCCTACCTAGTATGGATTTTCTTTTAATTTTAGGTAAATTTTTGAATTTTATCCCTACCACACAAAAGGACCAAAAGGGAGACCTCCTACCTATATGTGAATGGATGTCTCTCCTCTCAAATGTGGGTTCATACTATCACTTCTACATAGAATTCTTGGACCAAGAACTAAAACGCATGTATGGCACCATGCCAAGAATTCCACAATAGATGTGAGATACCTTGAGGCACCCCCACATAAAGGAAGGATATTGGTTTATTATAACACAGGGGGTGGTCTTCAGGCTCTACGGCTTCATAGAGAAGCCTTTCTTGTTGCCTTATTATGTTACTAAGTGATTATTTTCTTTGGAGTATGTAAGGCAAACATATTACATTAACTATAAATTTGGTACAGGCGCTCATCTAACAAGTACTTGCCTCATGCCTTTTTAGTACTAGGGAGTAACAATATCAAAAAAGGTGACCACAAAAAATTGCTCGAACTCTAAGAAATCTCAAATTCATAGAGCTACTGTAGAAATCAAAGTATGACCCTAAGGACAAATTCGCTTAGAGGTAAGCCACCCTAAATAAATCCCCCTCTAAACAATTTCACTCATTTTATAGACATATTGATAAGCAGGGCAAGAACAATGATGAAGATCGGCCTTTAGAATGGCACATTAAAAATGTAGCCATTGCCCCATGGCATGACTTCTATTTGCACTTATCATATTGGTGCCCTAAGGTGAACCCAACCCACAAGCTAAGTAACAAGACCATCGAAAGCACCAAGAAAAGGGGAGAAGGCTAGGATCATGCTAAAATATTAGCATGGTGGCAAATGAGATATCACATACAAACCTTTTCCAGGTATGATATGCATATTGACAAGGAATTTTTTATGAGGTATGATGAGAACCATGATAGTTGGTCTGTGTCTTTGGAGAATAAGGTCCCTTTGGGAATAAATGACATTCCCATAAAACAAATTAAAGGTAGTACATAAAAATATAAAGGGAAGCAAATCACTACTGAACAAACAAAGGCCCCTAAAAAGAAATGTCAAAATTTCATTTCCCTTTATGGATCAGACACAAAGTCTGATTATGGTTCTCAAATCGAGAATAGGGAATTAGATAAGGGAGGACACTAAAATAAAATGAAAAAATAAGAACCACACTCTAAATAATCAGGAGGAGAATATGAAGAATCATAAGAACTTGAGGAATCAAAGGAACATGAAGAATCTAGGAATCAGGAAGGAACAGGGGAAAGCTCTAAGTAAATTTTGAGCATTAAGGGATAGGTGAAAAAATGGTCAAGACATGTGAGGAGCTTCCCCAAAATAAAACTCTAGAGGGGAATAGAAGTAACAATGAGTGTTGATGACTGGATCCTGAAGCAGATCGCAAAATCTTACACCAAAAAATCATAGGGGACCTGCAACACCAATCCACCAAAGGGCTTAGGTATGTCTCCTATAAATCTCGTTACTCCTTTCTCTCCTCATTTCAAGAAGAATTCCCCTCCCATTTTGAACATTGATATAATCCTTCTCTGACATCTTCTCATCAACCTCCACCATTGCCATCACCTTCTCATCAACCTCCACAATCACCACCATCAACTCAACAAAGTCCACTAGAATCCACATTTACTCACATAGGTTATCCCATTGAACAATTGAGTGTGGAAGCCCCTCTAGCCACCACTTCTTTCCCTTATTCCACAAACCTGCTAAGATTCCAAGTCATGCAAACTACTTCTCCTGCAAGCAACCCTACCATTGCTAAATTCAAGAAATTAAAGAAAACCACCTTGAATGCTGCTACATGGCTGAAGTCATGGAGCTCCCAAAGTTCTAATGATATAATATGCATCAGATAAGGGTCGGTTCTAGACCCCATAAGCATGCAAAATTCCACTATTAATATAACTCCACTCGTGCAGAAGTGAAAGAAATAAATGACCCTGGAGGACTACCAAACTAAGCTAACCACAAAATATATCACTTAGCTACCAATGGACGATGAGTGGGGTAAGGCTCAGAATCACATGGGAATGATTTATGTGAATGCTAAGTTCTACAAAAAAGGACCTCTAGGTTGAACAATCACGAAAGCATTTAGAGGAAGCCTTGCACCAACAAAAGATAATAGAAAGGACTTTAAAAAATGAAGCCAAAAAATAGGAGTAGATTTTTAATGAAGTGCCCCCTACAAAGAAAATATGGTGAAAGTCGAAGAGCAGATTCAAGTACTACAACAAAAGGTAGAGAACCTTAAAAAGCATATCTTTGACATCACTGATAAAACTAGCAGGTTGTCTAAGGAAAAAGTAAGTACAAATAGAAAGAACATGATTGAAAGCATCAACAAGATGACCCCTAAGGCTAGGCCCACACTCTCATATCTTCTCAAAATCAAAGATACATTGGCCAAGTAGAAGATGAATTAGAAGCATCTGTCAAGATCTTGGTAACAAGGCTGTTAGAAGTAAATAAAATTCAAGTCTTGGTGGATAGCATGCAGGAAATAATTGGATACAAAGCATGAGATAAGAATTGGTAGGCCAAAATAGTTACCAAAATTTTCTTCAAGAGGCACAAGCTGGTGACCAAAAGTGCCAAGCTCATATAAGGGCTCAAAGTAGAGGCTAAGGCGATTCTAAAATATATAACCATAGCTGAAAATTGTGGTATGCCTAGCTTCTGGGACAAAGATTCAATGCTCCTAACAGAAGATGAATTAAAAGCCACCTAGAAGAAATTTTTAGAATATGAATCAAAAATTGATAGCTGGAAAGAGCTTATTCAAGAAGAGCAAATTTTCAGCATGGTTCAGGATATTACCCAGATGAACTCTTGCCTACATGAGTTGTATATGAAATCAAGAACCCTATCATATTATAATGTTGAAGAGTTGGAGTATATGTAAAACACTTTCAAGGAAAAATCAGATATAGATGAGGAAACCTGGAGAAAGGCCTGAACCACCTATAAGGAAGTAGTAAAAGAAAAGTACAAACAATAAAAATATAAGAAATTTTTTTCAAGCAGTGCAACAGCTCTCGGCCAAGGTGAAGCAGAAAAATCTAACAATGAAGATACTCTAGAAGAATGACCGCTCCAAAGAAGGAAGCTTTGGTACTTGGTATAATTCCCCTTCTTTCCCTTTTTCTTATTAATTTTTTTTTTTTGTTTACTTCGTTCCCCAATGGATAAAGGCTCTAGGTTCTGACATTCTGCTAATAAAATTATCCCAGGAGGCACCAAGAATGTTGGTCAAAATGACCACACCTAGGGAAATAGGGAGTAATCTTCTCAAGATTTTTCTAAGTATGGAGAACAATCGTGATCAAGCAACATTTTGGATACTCAAGATGAAGCCATGACCAAAATTTACGATCGAGTGACATTTTGAAGGGCTAAGGTAGAGCCAAGATGAAAAGTCATGATCAAGTGACATTTTGAAGAGCTAAGGCAAAGCGAAGACAAAAAACCATGATCGGGTGATATTTTCAAGGGCTAAGGCAAAGTGAAGATAAAAAGTCGCGATTGGCAACATTTTGATGAGCTAAGTTTGAGCAAAGGCAAAAATTCATGATCGGGTGATATTTTGAAAAGCTAAGGTAGAGAAAATGCAAAAAGTCATGATCGGGTGATATTTTGAAAAGCTAAGGTAGAGTGAACACAAAAGTCATGATCGAGTGATATTTTGAAGGGCTAAGGAAGAGCCAAGGTAAAAAGTTGTGATCAGGTGAAATTTTGAAGAGCTAAGGTAGAATGAATGCAAAAAGTTATGATCGGGCAATGTTTTGAAAAGATAAGGCAGAGCGAAGACAAAAGTCACGAGAACATGACATTTTGAAGGGCTAAGGTAGAGCCAAGGTGAAAAGTCATGAGAATATGACATTTTGAAGGCCGAAAGCTAAGCTAAGGTGAAAATTCATGAGGATGCGATATTCTGAAGGCCATATGGACCACGACATCTCTGAAGAGATAAAATATGATTTTCATAACTAGAATATCTTAGCTAATTCCTGTTGAAAGCTCCATACTCCCTTCAACTACTTATTTACTAGAATGAGCCTATGGGTATACTATTGTAACAACTTTGAGTTTTCTATTATGTAAAAACTCATATATATAGAATGAGTGACCCAAAAAAATGGTCGGCTCTTAGGTGTTTACAAGGCTATGTATACAAACTTCTAAAAAGCTTAATAAATATCATTCATTCTGGTTCTTGGCTCACTAGTGTTTCAAATAAAGTATGTATGTATTGTATATTGCTATATAAATCTAAATCTAATGTAACTTGCATTTATTCTTATTATGAATTCCTACAATAATGCTCAGTTAGATCTGCAATTAACTTCATAGATAAGCTTACACTTAGATAAATATTCACTAGAAATTTTAGTTACTCCATTTTGGTTCTCTATTATGCTTCTCTACAAAAGGCTGCAATAGTTTCTTTGTTGTTACTTAATATGTACCCTTTTAATCCTCTAGCCATAGCTATATTTCCTTCTCTTTATGCATTTATCTCTTCCCCCCTTTTCTTAAAATAAGTAAGGAACCAACCTCCTATGGATATTGAACTAGATGAACCATGTGTTAACATGATCTTTCAATGTTGGCAAATTCTTGGGTGAAAACGTAACCAAAGGCAATTTTTTCTCCAAAAGGCCTCAAGCTACTTGAAAAGAGAAACAATGAGAAGGCTAGGAAAGCCTCATTGAAGAAGATTAGGAGAATACCATTGGAAAATATTTTATAGAACTCATTGAAGAAGAATTTGGGACAATTGTCACCATCTGAAAATAATCCCAAGGAAGAAGGATTTGGAAAGAAGTTTGCCAAATTTTGGAGGATATTAATACCTCAAGACTTTCAGATTCTTGAAAATAAGGCTAGCAAATAGGCCCATATTGAAGTCATATTTCAAAAAATAAAAAGGAACTAGAAGAAACCATCAAACTTGAGAGGTTTGAAGATTTCCTTTGGAGGATTTGAAGGCTTACTTGAAGAAGGAGGTTTTCTGATTTTATAGCAAACAATTTAAGGTTTCTTGAAGAAAAATATTAGCTACAATTTGGAGGATTTTCCTACAAAATTTGTGAGATTCAAGGATAGCATTTCGGAGGATAAATTGACTACTTTGCAATATGAAAATTTCAGATTTGAGGATAGTAAGAAAGCAACAATTTGGGAAGCATTAAATAGCTACTAAGTTTCATATTTTTAGAGTACATTCTGAAGGAGAGTTGAAGCCACCAAACTATATTTTCGGGCAGCAAGTTAGAGGAGTTTCAAGGCTGCAAATAGGTGACTTAAAGAGCTATTTTTAGACAGCCAAGAAGAGCTACAAGGCAAAATTTAGGTGATCCAAATCAATAAGAACATCATCATCAAATTGAGGTTTAAAAGGTATGCAAATTAGGTGCAAAAGGTTCAATTTTTGAACTCTAATATATGGTTCATTATTAATTTTATTAAGAACCAATTCCAAATTTTAATGTTGCATGAAAAGGTTTCTAATTTAAAGTCTTCAAGGTAGTGCAGAAGTTAATTTCTACAAGGTTCAAACCTGCACATAAAATAGAAGTTAGATGTATTTCAAGAGAAATACAAATATTAAATATCTATTGTCTATTCAAAGCACAAGAAGGTATTATTCTGGAGCACAAATTTAATATACTACATTGTGGATTATATTTATATAAGAGGTATAATAATTGCATGATTAAAATTCTTGGAATCATCATTTAAAATTAACCAAGCTAGGAGAAATAGTGGAAAGTTGCCAAGGATAAGAAGGCAACATTGAAACCTTATTTTAGTGAAAGGAAGGGTTTCATTTTAAAGTACATGGGGATAAGCACTTAAATTAGTGCATCTTAAGATTTTAATAGCATCACATTAGAGCCATCAAATAGAGCTCTAAGGTTAATATCTCTAAGGTGAAAAGGAGACATGTTGGACATCATCAAACCTACACATTTACAATCAAGCATATTAGATATTGCTTGGAGAAGAAGTCATATAAAATAGAAAAGCAAAATATTGTTTTAGACTTCTTGATATATGTATACATCTAAGGACTATTGAGCTAAAAGCAGGATAACTTAATAGCAAAACTAAATTCATTAATGCAGGTAAGTCCAAAATTCAAAATCCTTTGGTTAAGGTAAGGTAAGGCATATCTAGCATTCATGAGCCTTTGGTTAAGGTAAGGTAAGGTATATATAGCATTCATGAGCCTTTGGTTAAGGTAAGGTAAGGTATGTCTAGAATTCATGAGCATTTGGTAAAGGTAATATAAAGAGGTAAAGTAAAGTCTACCCCAAGCAATGTGATCAGAAGGTGCATATTCTAACAAAGAGAGCATAATTGGGCATACTTACTATTTTACCCATGTAACAACATTTATGCATTGGAGAAAGCATCATTTGCACTAATAATTAGTCTCCATTCTACCCTCACAATATCATTGACTTGCACAAAGACAAGCATTCTTGTTTAGACCACGTAAACAACGTTGAATACCTTTACATGGTGTAAGGAAAATCCAACAAGATTACACCATAAAATAAAGGAGAAGACACATAGTATTGTACTATTGAGTCATCAAGAGTACACCAATTACATAAGGAGAAGGAGAAGTGTCATGATACAAAGTTCCTTAAACCTAGTTTACTCTAGTTCAACACCTTATATATATAACTACATAAGGGTTGACTGAGTTCTCATTCTAATGAAATATTTACCTAGTCCCTAGTAATCCTTTCTAGAGTTGAATAACTCATTACCCTCATCTAAGAGTTACAACCAAGCCTATTATACAACCATCCCTAATTCATCACATTTCCATTTGTGAAAAGCATTGGTGCAATTCTCTTCCACTCCAACTACCTTTAATACCTAACAATGTAGTTGGTTCTCATTTCGCTCTATTAAAATGAAATGCCCTATTATTTACCCTTTCATAATTACTTTATTTCAAGAATTTTAGGACACTAGTATTTCTCTTCACACAAATCTTTTATTGTAAGAGATCTATAGATATAGTTCACTACTCTTTTATCACAAGTATTTTAGTGAAAGAGTTTCGTGGACGTGCTAATATTTACTCTCTATCCAATTACTTTAGAGTAGAAGTACTAAGCATCATCCACAATAATTTGATCAACATATTTTCCAATAGGATCCCTTACCTGGTATCTAAAGATATAATCGGGCTCCCTCTAGTTCTCATTACTAAACTATTCTAAAAGTGATATCAGTTACATGAGTATGAGTTGGGAGAAAAATTTATTATATTATTTTAAACTAATTAATAGGTTTATACACATTTTATTTCTATCTAGTGAGTAGTGGATATCCATCGATTATAGATGCCACCTGAAGGCGCTGAATATCCAATTGTCCATATTCATTTACATGGCAAAGATTATAATATTTAGTCCAACAAGACACATTGATAATCTTGGTGATACTTCAAATCTCAAGCTTTGTAGAAATTAATCTAATGAATTAAATAATTTAGCTTAGTTTTAATTGATTCCAGGTAAATCCCATAAAACACTGTGAATGCTCAAAATTCAATCTCCAAGTTAAAACCAACACCATAATAATATAAGCAAATATTTAGATTGAGGCCATGTTAACTCAACTGGCATGGTCTTGTTTATCATAATAAAATCATTCAAAAAATATATGAACTATAAACATGATTCCAAATCACATTACTAGTAATGCATACTGGAAAACCCCTAGAGATGTATATACAAATAATTCAAAATATGATATGTCTATATTTATAGAATACATTAATACAGTTGAAGTTCAACTACCATCCATCACTTAAATAGGACTAGTTTCATCTTCCAACTAGTGGTCATTGAGCATTAAATTCTCCTTAAGGAGTTTTAATACTATAGCTAAAATCATACCACGCTTACATCATTATGAAGAGATTTTTTGGCACATACTCAAGTGTCACCTGTGGCTGTAACCACACCAACATCCATAGAATACTTTGACAATATATCAGCAGCACCAACCAAGAAAATATTACATTATATTAGGGATAAGAGATGGCTCCTTATATCTTTCAAGAATGCTCGTCATGCATTCATACCGAGTCTCAAATTCCAACCATTATTTTTGAGAATTCTCAAATAATCAATCAAAATAATAAATAGATCTCTCTAAAATTTCAACAATGGCAATGATAAATCAATACATTCATTAAACACATTTCTTTCAAAGAATAGAATTCTAGAAGAATCAAATACAGTAGAAGGTAATCATTCTTATTTTCATATGTCTAACAATTATCATTCTTCAAGAATTCACAATAACCTAACCTTCAAGGTTTAATTCATTTCTAACTTCTCAATGAAAATAGAACCGAGCATAATTAAAATAATAATTCACTTAAGGGATGAGTTTCAATTCAATTGTCTTCTTCTATACTATCAATAGCAATGATATATCACACATTCAATATACAAATTCCTTACAAACATATAATTTAGGTATAATCAAATGCAATAGAAGGTAATCACTCTCTTTTCCAATGATTAAGCATTTACCACGTATATTTGTTCTATATCTAAGTTTTCCTAATCATTTACGACAACGGTAGAATAAGAGAAAAATAAAAGATACACTTAAAAGCTTCCATTATTCCAAAACTCATACTAAACACTACCCAAAAATCATCAAAATTAGTTCCTTTCCCAACAACCATAACACAAAAATCAACACCCAATGGCAATATCAATCCATTACTAGTGACTAGGCTGAATGAACCTACTAATGGGATTTTCCGAATACGTTCGTAGTAGCACTGAAGTTATGAAACACAAATATTTTCTTATAAACATAGAGTAACTACGGGATGTTTTATCTATCAACACACTAGGTATAAAGCACAAACATTTCTTTCATATGACGAACTATCAATGATATAACCCAAACACAGTTGAACTCACACAAGCATATTTTCATTCACAATTTCTTTTAAATCTTAAATACAACGAGAAGCAATATTTTCTTTACTTAATAAATTGATCACTCTTTGTCTTCACATATCTTCTGCATCCAATTCAATCTTCCAAACCCTCCAAAAAAAAAACCATGAATATTTTTTTCTTTTTTTGTTTCCAATAATCTCCATTTTTTCCTTCCTCCCTTTCGTCCAATGTACACACTCTAGTCTAGACTCTCGTGCATTAACTTCCAATGTTCCTTAACAACCCACTCCATTGCACTTCTCCATATGGAATCCAATGAACACACCATAACCATATTTCCATGTTCTTACAATAAATGCTATGGGTTCTAAAATAGTCAAGAGTAAAGCACATACTAAAACAACAAAAGAGAAATCATTTATAAAAACTATCCTTTTCTCTTTGTTGTTCTTTCCATATTATTTTCACTTTAGTAATATTATAAACCAACAATTATTTTTTTTATTTTATAATATTTCATTATAATAAGACTATCATAAAACACAAATACAACTAAACAATTTTATAGTATGCATATTCATGAAATGGAGCTTCTTTCATGTTGCCTCCCCATAATTTTTGACAATTTACCCATCACATCATTTCCCCAAGGTATTATTTTATCATTGGTTACTCTTTATACCATCATAAAGAAATATATTTGTGAAAAAATACACTTTTTATTAGCATTATCATGTCCTTACATCAAATGTATGTTTCCCAAATCCAAACATGGAATTATCCTACATCCCACAAAGGATTCACATCTCATATTTCCCATAAGAAACAAGTAATTTGCATAATAAAACTTATTCTAATAGTCATTCCATCCTTAAGCAATATAACAAAACATAAATCCATTAAAATAGAAGGTCTACCAAGGGTAGAGTCATGCCATCCTCCATCCTTAGGCTTAACACAGTCCTTTGTGTGTCATCAAAGCATAAACAAGAAACAAATATTTACAAACCATCCTAAAAGAAAAATGGAAAATGTTTTTGCATGTCTACTAATTTCTTCCAAGTAGCATTTATTTCATAATAATTATCCCATTAGACCTTGAATTGCTCCAAGGTTCCTTTCCTCATTGATTTAGATCGATATTAAAGAATCTTTACTAGTCAAACCTATATAGCCTTAGGGTTCACCATCTACAAATTAGAAAAATTCCACACATGCTCAGGGTTAGCAACATACTTCTTAAGAAATAAAATATGAAAGGTGCTATGAATATTGGAAATATTAAGTGGTAATACAAGTCAGTATACCATAGGATTGATATTTTTTATTATTTAAAAGGGGTCTATAAAATGAAGATCAAGATTTTTGGTCTTGATAGCACTCTTCTTCGATCTCACCCTCAAGAATACCTTGTCACCAATAGAAAAATCTCTAGGCAATCTCTTAATATTAGCACAACTTTTCTAATGGTCTACAACTTCCTTTAATATTTCTTTTATCATTCTTAAATGTTTCTCCATTTCTTTTACCATGTATGGCCCATGCATAATCTGATATTTTGGATTATCCCAAGACAATGGTGTCTTGGACCTTCTGCCATACAAAGCTTCAAACGGTGCTATACCTAATGTCAAATGATGATCATTATTATAGGTAAATTCCACTATATGCAAGTACTCTTACGAATGGATCTTTTGATCCATATAGTTCATGTGAAGCATGTCTTCTAATACTTGATTCACTCTTTCAGTTTGTCCATCAGTTTTTGGGTGATAAGCTAAATTGATGTTCAACCTAGTGCCAATGGTTCAATGTAAAGCTTGCCAAAACTCATATGTGAACCTTGAGTCCCTATATGATATAATTACCTCTAGAAATCCATGAATCTAAAATATTACTTTGGCAATCTATTAGCCACAACCATGGCATCATCCTTGGTTATCTCAGGTATAAAGTGCATAACCTTGGTTAGTATGTTGACCACTACTAGGATTGCATCATGCTAGGACTTGGTATTAGGTAGGCCTACTATAAAATCCATTGATATTACTTGTCACTTTTGCATAGGCACATCATGTGGGTATAAAAAACCAGTAGGATGTTAATGTTATACTTTAACATTTTGGCACTCAAGGCATTGAGCAATAAATTCAATTATGTCTCTCTTCATTCCTAGTAAAAATAATATATTTTTCATATTCTCTTTCATTTTTGATCCTCCTGTATGAGAAGAGTAGGGGGATCTATGAGCTTCATTCATGATCATATTCCTCATATATCCACTTCTAGGAATTATTACTCTATCCTTAAAATATATAAAACCATCTTTGATGCTAAAATATTTTTTTTCATCTTTTTTCCTTTCTATATTTTCTTGTATTTGATTACAGTAAGCATATTTACTTTGCATTACCTTGACTCGTTCCATCAAGTTAACATGAATACGAGATAATACTGCAATGTGTCTCCTTCTACTTTGAGTATCTACAACCTTATTCTTCTTTCCCTTAATGTATTTGATATCCAAATCATATTCTATGAGAAATTCCATCTAGGGTTATGCATAAGCATGAAATATCGTAAATTGGATCTATTTACGTTTTTTAAAATTTTGAAAAGGCTAATTTTGGATCCTTTCACTGGGGCCCATTCACCTGAAATTTATGGGGTGAAATTTTTTTTGGGGTAAATTCGTCCACCGTTGATAATCATGAACCTAACTTTATTTTAATTCGTTGGCCTCAAATAACATATGATTTTGATTTTATTGCCCAATTCACCTTCAAATTATAAATGATTTTATATTTCCCGCCCAAATCACCTTCAAATTATAAATAATTTTATTTTTCCTATCTAAATTGCCTCATATACTACCTGTATATATACTATACTGGGTACCAATAAACATACATAAAAAATACTCTAACTTGAAAATAGCTCTAAAAAAACAAAAAACTTGAGAAGGTTGCAGATGAGTAATTATGAAATAAATCGATCGGTTGCAAAGGAGTGTCGATCAGCACAAGATGATCGATTGCAGATCCATGTCTATCAGTATAAGCCGATCGATTTCATAGCTATGTCTTCGATGTAAGCTGATAAGTTGTAGAGCCATATCTATTCATATAAGTTGATCGGTTGTAGAGATGTGTCTATCGGCGTAAGCTGAACGGTTGTAGAGTTATGTTTGTCAGCATAAAAAGATCAGTTATAGAGTCATGTCTGTTGGTATAAGTTGATCGATTGCAGAGCCGTGTTTGTCAACATGAGCTGATCAACATTCCTACAGTCGACCATCATGCCTACAACTGATCATCATACCTATAGACTATCATCATTCTTACAACCGATCGTCATGCTTGTAGCTACTTATCATATCTATAGTCGATCGACATTCCTATAGCTGATCGTATTGCCTGTAATCGATCATCATGATTCCAACCAATCGGTATACCTACAGTCGATCGACATGCATACAATTGATCATCATGCCTATAGCTGATCGGTATGCATGCAACTGATCAGTATTCCTATAGGTAAACATCATGTCTGCAACTGATCAACATACCTACAACTAATCGAAATGCCTGAAATCGATCGTCATACCTCCATCCAATCAGTATGCCTCTAGTTGATCATCATTCTTGTAGTGAATCGATATTCCTGCAGTCGATTGACATTCCTGCAATCGATCGACATTCTTGTAGTCGATCATCATGCCTACAGTTGATCGTCATACCTGCAGCTGATCGTCATGCTATTGGTCGTCATGTTAGCCTAAAGTATTTCATATCAACTAAAATATTTTAAGTATGCTGCATATTTTTTATATTTTTCAAACTGATATTCATAGCCCCCAACACAAAAATTCACCACGGTTTGAAATTTTTGGAGATAATTTAATGAAATTTGCCATGATTTGAAATTTTTTGGAAAAAAAAATATAATTCACCATGTATACTTCTACAAATATCGCTAGGATTCCAAGACAATTCGCCTTGATTTTATAAATAGATTTTGGGATTGACCCCTTATGCATAACCCTGATTCCATCCACCTTCTCTATCTAGCATTGAGCAAGGGTTTGGTGAACATGTATTGAAGACTCTTATAATTTATCTTTAGCTCAAAGGATATTCCAACTAGATAATGTTACCAAATCGTGAGAGCAAAAACTTTAGCTATTGTATCGCTCCAAATTTTTCGCATCCTTACCTTTTGGCTATAGGATCCATGCCTGGAAGGAGGATGGGAAAAGGATGGTGTGGTACCTCGAACTAAGAGGATGTTGCAAAGGTCTCGCCTCTCAAGGGAGGTGTATTTTGATGATTTTTCGACGGATGGTGGGTTCACCAGGAAACATTTAATGGCAATTTCCATGCCTAGGTTTGGAATGTGTTTTGATGTGTTCATTTTTAACCTTAAGCATTTATATCCTAGGTTTGGCCAAATGATTCTAAATTAATATAAATGAAAGTGCAGATTTAATGAATACAGGAAACATATTTAAAGACAAAAAATAGAGAAATTACTGAACATTAAAAGTAGAATACCTGATCCGGATGTTTGATGAAGATTCTAGTGTTTGAAGCAGTCAGGATCGTCTGGAATTTGACAGAATCGTCTGAAATCAGACAAGATCATCTGAGATCTGATGAATTCGTTAAACGAATTCGTCAGAAACCTACAAACAAAAAAATAGATGCAAAATACAAAGAATACAACAATGGTAACAGAGGAAAATGACATAAAATAATAGCAGTGTTTTCAAACTGAAACTTATGCACAGAAACAAAAATAAATCATGCTAATTAGATGATAATTAGGATTTAATTATGCACTTAATCTAAATGGGTGAACTCCAAATGCAAAATAGTATAAATTACTGAATAAATTATCTAATTTGCAGAAGAAAACATCAAAGAAAAGGTTGAGAAATGCAAACTTCAGGCACTGATTGCCTCAATGTGGACTGCAGTCAAGATCGCCTCATATCAGTACAAAATCGTCTCACATTTGACAAGATCACCTCTGATCTGAATAGGTTCGTCGACGACGATATATGCTTGCTTCGACTGAAAAATAAGGTGGTACCTGCAACAAAATTGATAAAGAACCAATGCAAAATAGAGTTTGAGATGTTTTAATGTGCAGACAGTCAGTTTACAGGGAATTTCAGCTAGGGGGGGTGCTAAGGGGATAGCTTAGGATTAAATAGGCTTAGGGGAGTAGTTAGGAGGTTGGATATCATCCCAATTTGGGAGATCTCCAATGGGGGAGGGTCCCTAACGATGTAGACACGCTTCTGCCCGGATTGGAGACCCGTTGGAACAGAAGCTAATTTTGCAAAATTAGTTTTGCGACAAGATCATCTGGACATCCTAGCCTAGACGAAATCATCAGATCTGGGGCGATATCGTCTGATCGGTGACGATATCGTCAAACGGTCAAAACAACCTCTAAAATTGGCATGAAAAAGGGGAAACAGATTACCCGACGGTTAACGGGCGGTTTGGGAGGTTAAATTTGAATTTAAATTATTTACTAAGGTGAATGTAATTATTATAATTTTACTGTGCCAATTTTAGGGTGCTACATTTTTCCCCCTCTTTAGCAAATTTTCCAAAGAAAATGCATTAAAGATGAGTTCTTCTCGATCTACGAGAAAGCAAAAATTATTCCCATTTTTAGGCGACGATTCTTGGTCGAATCGTACGACAGCTTACTATGGTGCCCCCTCCGTGTTTTTACCCAAATCGAACGTTTGAGGTAAAAACGTGGAAAAGCAAAAATTATTTTTGAATAAAATTATGAAAAATAGGGTAAAACCCTAATTCATTTTTACTGTTCATTTTCTAGTTTTTTAGATCTCTGAAGCAAAAATGGTGGAGACGACGCACAGATCAACAGAGGTCCGGCGCGGTCTACGGGTAAGAGTCTAGACTTAACTAGAATGCTTTAATTTGAATTTACATGCTTTGTAGGTAATTTTTAGGTGAATTTTGAGCATCGCGACCGTTTTTGGGCCGTCGACATCGTCGGGATGAAATCATCCCGATTTTGATGAAATCGTCTCAATTTCGTCAATTTCGCCCAAGGGCGAAATCGGCGAAAGGGGGACGATTTCATCAAATGAGAGACGATTTCAGCTTGCAAAATCGGATACGATCCTACTCAAATTGGGGATGATATCGTCCAATAGTGGGCGATATCATCAATTGCATAAAATTGAACTTTTAACTTGCATTATTAATTACTTGAATTGTTTATTAATGATTGTTTGTTGTTTTGTTGTTTATGTTTGTAGAGAGGTTTACTAAAGAGAAAGGAATGGAAGTATGGAGGGTTGAGAGATGACTTGGCCGCTCTCACACAGGCAGAGCGAGATTAGCTGGCACAGGCCGACTTGCAGCATGTGGCAGAGATGCCATAGGTATCCATAGATATGGGGCTACTGACAACCCTAGCAGAGAGGTGGTATCCGAGTTCTTCATGTTTCTAGCTACCAACAAGGGAGATGACTCCCACTCTAGAGGATGTATGGAGGATTCTAAGAATCTCCATACAAGGATGATTGATCACTCCTACGGCAAATCAGGGCCACACGATGGGATGACTGTGTGGTGACCCGAGCTTCACCCTAGAGAAGGGCAGAGTTAACATCGAGGCACTGCGCCAGATGCCTGGGGCATCGAGACTCACACAGGTGCTATCTAGAGTGGTTGGTGGACTTTTTTTGTGCCACCAGAGCGAGTGCAGGGTTTCGTGGATGCTCGCAGATGTGATCTACAATATGCAAGACCACGGATAGGTTTTTTTAGGGCAGTTTTGTATTATGCCAGCTGTACAAGATCCTATATGGGGTCATGTACAAGGGCGGTTGATGTCTGGTGATGACATCACTCCTACAGGTTTGGTGCTGGGAGCACATTACAGTGCGGAGGCTGGTAGGGCTTCCTCTGACAAGGGTAGATGGGGAGAGGCCCTGAGTCTTCTATTGGTGGCTCCAGAGAGGGTCACAGCGATGGATCGACCTACCTATGTCTCGAAGGCTACTAGATGACTTAGTCCCGGATCAGATCACCTAGAGGCCATGGAGGGAGCATCTAGGGTGGGCCGAGGATGGACAGGAGTTGGCTCGTGTCAGGCGATTCTGCTAGCTATGAATGGAGAGAGGAGAGGTGGAGCTCCACTGCTATGACCAAGTTTTAAGACAGTTTAGTCTACAATAAGGGATCCCATCTCTGAGGGATTACAAGTTTTCCCAGACTGTCTGGGATAACACCATAGTTAGCAAGGCACCAGACATGAAGCGGTTCTGGAGCCAAGACGCAGACGATGCCCCCATCCAGCCAATGGATGGCGACGATGTAGGGGTAGCCGATGGCTATGATGCCTGGTACACAGGCATCCACCCTCCTCGGATGACAAGGGCATAAGGTTTGATTCATGTGGTTGTGCATCGAATAGGGAGGCGATGCTAGGCAGTGATGGAGGCAGCCCAGGGTCACGATGGGAGAGAGGCGAGGAGGCCATAGGCATAGGAGAGGCCACGACAGAGGGAGAGGAGGGAGGCGAGACCCCCATCTCCATAGAGGCCACCATCACCCGATAAGGGCAAGGGCGTAGACACAGGAGAGAGTAGCGAGATGGCTACTCTTAGGGCAGAGAGAGATCGTCTCCAAGCATAGGTGTAGACTCTATAGGATGAGGCTGCATGCCACCGAGCTAAGGTGTCACAACTACAGGATGAGATTGCATGCGTCAGGGCACAGGGCAGAGGGGCGAGCTCTTGGGAGCTGACATGGGCTATTGCCCAACTCACTTTCTACTAGACATTGTATTACCATCTGGTGCTAGAGGCAGATAGACTACCCCTTCTAGCCAACATTGCAAATCCAATTAGGATTGGGTCGTCGAGGACTAGGACTACTCAGACTACGATGGGGCCACCTCGTCCACCTTAGGGCGAGGGATGAGATGAGGCAGAGAGCTCGAGGGGCTCTCAAGGCTAGAGGGTTGCACTAACATTGTATTATTATTATTATTTTTGTTTAATAGAGGATTGAGTATGTCGAGGTACAGATTGTGGCATACCAATCCAGTTTTGATGATGTACATATATGTTTGTTAACATATATATGATATGAAATATGTTTTTGATCACATGACTTGTATAATGGTATGATGCTTATGATGCTTTTTTTTATTGATTGATTTGATAATTCATGTAATTATGTCATTGGAAATATTATAATTTGAATGTCATGCTGTAAGATTTTAAATGAAATAATCTGATGTAACAAATTGGTTGTTTGTGATGTGATGATAAAAATAAAAAGAGACTTCTAAAAATAATTTCAAAGGACATTGTCACTATTATAGACCATTTCATGGAGTCGTTGCTCACTCGGTCATCAAGCTAATCCCAGTTATGGAAATATTGTTAAAAGTAAAAGAGTGCTTAAGAAACTATTTTAAGACTTTGGTGCAATTATGAAAATGAAGGTGATGATGATTTTGTTTTTTAGATTTCCATGAAAATATTATGCATGAAATATTTTAAAATGACTTTTGCTAGGCATAAATTCCTAAGTATGATAAATTTTTTGGATAATTCCCTAGGAATTATACCATCATTGCAAAAGTGAAGTTTGACATGATGACATGAAATAGAATAGGTGTTTGTTTGTTTTAAAGCATAATTGTGTAACATAATGATTTAAGTCATATGTTTTTATGATTTTAAATAAATGGGGAATAAAAATTGGTACAATGGTTTGTGCTAGGCATAGAATATGTAGGTATAGACTTATACCATCATCGCAAAAATCCAAAAAAGAGATAGATTGTTTTATTGCATGGTTGATTTTTGATAAACAAAAAATATGAAAATGAGGACTTGCGCTAGGCATAAAATTCCAATTTTGGTTTTGGAACTATACCATCATCGTGAAAGTCAACCAGATATATATGTTTTGATTGGATATTTTGAAAGAAATTTTTTATTTTTCTATTATATAGTTGTCTTTATGGTAAACAATTGTACTTGATTTATTTCAAACAAGTTGCAAAAATAATATTTCAAAGTATTTTGAAGACAAAAGTTAGATTTATAAGGAATCCCATGTACATATGTGAATTCATTTCCAATCTTGATTTATCATATTGATACACATAATCTCTCAAATACAAATTTGTGTGCAATTGCTTTGTGCATTTACCAATTTTGAGCAAGATAATATGATACAAGTGATTTGAAGAAACCAAATAAGTGTTCATTAACCATGATGTAGATGCATATAACCATACTAGACTACTATGTAGATCGGATTATCAAGAGCTAGCTAATCCATAAGCAGACATAGGTCTATACAAAAGAAGGTCGCTAATGTGATAGACATATCACCACGCTAGGAATTACCCAAGGCCAAGCGGGTTGGGCACAAACCACCTGTTATGGGGCTTACCTCACAGTTTTCGAATAATTGAGAATTCCAAGGATTCAAGCTCATCAACCCTTCTTTTATTTTCAAAGGGTAGGGAAAGGGATTTTATTGCTTTCTTGCTTTCTTTTGAACTTTGCTTATTTTTCTTTTTGTATTTATTTTGTATAATACTTGGAACATTGCTATAATGATATAAAAGAACATTTTTCTTTTCTCTTTTTCTTGAACTTTTGCTTTCTCTTTTTCTTTGCTAGGGATACTTTCTCGGATTAGCTGTAGAGTAAGGGATTTTTATTCTGGGTAGGGGTGATCTTGTCCTTTTGCCAATTCTCAAAGATTCTAGACCATGTGCATGATAGGATAGTAGGGGAAACTTTTCGCTCAAGAAACCACTTCTACTATGTAGCAAAGCATAGAAATTACAAATATAATCATTTTATTGTGAAAAGATGTGCTTGGTTTAAGTAAATAACAAGATCAATTCTCTATGCTCGAACTTTATTTAATTGAATTTTGTGAACTTTGATATAAGAGAGATTAGTAATCATGCCAGATAAAATCAAGAGATTTATTTTTGTGAGTGTGCAAGTGAGGGATTCCAAATAAATGCTAATTTATCCAAAATAATTTGAAACATATAATCTGCAACATTTGTAAGAAAATATATATAAACACTTTTGAGAAGTTTTGAGAATGTTGACTCTCTCTTTCTTCATTATATTGTTTTAGTTCCGAAAGAGTCAAGCATATTATTGTTTTTATATTTTTATCATTATTTTGATGTTTGGTTTTATTTTTGTTTTTGAGCAAAAAATTTAACAAGTGCCATAAATAAATGCAATAAATAGTTTTGAATATTTTTGATGATTATGAATATTTTTGATGTTTTTGGATTTTTATAAATTTGAAAGAAATATAAGACAAAAATTTTGAGAATATTTTAAACAATTATATACAAGGATGAAATGACCAAATTTATGCATAGTAATGTTTAAGATGCAAAATATTCATGGGTTCTTTAAGTTCTTTACCATCTAAGGTAGATAATTTGTATGCTCCTGATTCAAATTTAGCAGTAATAATGTATGGTCCGAGCCGGTTGGGCTCAAATTTACCTTTAAGGTCCTTAGTTGCATTTGTATTTTTTTTATTTTCTTTTAAAACAAGGTCGTCGATCTCAAAGGATCGATGACGAACTTTCTTAGCATATGATCTTTTAAGCTTGTTTTGGTAAGCACGGAGATGTTCCAAAGCATTGATGCATTTTTCATCTAGGAGTTCTAGTGGTTGAGTCCGCCGACTTCGATATTCATCTCCTACTTCGGTATCTTGAAGTAGTAGAGCCAAAGAAGGAACTTCCAATTCAAATGGAAAAACTGCTTTAGCACCATATACCAAAACAAATGGTGAAGTTCCAGTGGGGGTTTGAACACTAGTTCGATAGGCCCATAAGGTTGGGTATAATTGAATGTGCCAGTCACGGCCAGTTTTATTGACTAATCTTTTGAGAATTTTGATTAAGGTTTTGTTAGATGCTTCTGCTTGACCATTACCCTGAGGATAATAGGGAGTGGACCAGTGATGTTGAATCTTATATTTTTGGCATAATTTTTTAACATATTTATTTTTGAAACAAGTTCCATTGTCAGAGATGAGATTTGAAAGAATTCCAAACCTAAAAATGATTTGATTAAAAATAAATTTAGAGACTTGTGTGCCAGTGCAGGAAGCTAAAGGCATAGCTTCGACCCACTTCGTGAAATACTCAATGGCGGTTATGATGAACTTATGTCCATCAGATGACATAGGATTGATTTTGCCAATAATGTCTAAACCCCATTTAGAAAAGGGCCATGGAGATGAAATAGCCTGTAGCTCTTGTGCAGGTGCATGGACAAGGTCAGCATGTTTTTGGCACTTATCGCAATGGTGCACATACTCATGTGCATCCGTTTCCATGGTAGGCCAAAAGTATCCTATCCGAAGGAGCTTTTTTGCAATAACACTGCCACTAAAGTGTCCTCCACAAGATCCATCGTGGGCTTCACTCAAGGCTGATTTAGACTCTTCTAAGTTTAAACATCTTAATAGGATACCTTCAAAAGATCTCCTATATAAAGTATTGCCAATTATTACAAATCGACTTGCTCGTCGACGTAATAACCGACACTGGTTTCTATTAGAATTGGCGGGGAAAGTCCCATTTTGGAGAAAATCAAATATGTCCGTATACCAAGGTTCGGGAGTAGTTTCATTGATTAGAAACACATCCAAAGGCTCTAAGCATGACTTATTTGAAGCGGGTTCCTGGAGTCGACGAATAATGATAGTGGCATATTCGTCATCTAACTCCAAGGGCGGGAGAGATGCAAGTCGGGCCATAGCATCAATTGCACGGTTGCTAGTTCGAGGAATAGCTTCCAAGGTAACTTGATCAAATAAAGACATTAATTGTAAAACATAGGCCTTATATGGGCGTAGTTTATCATCTCGAGTTTGATAAACTTCATTAATTTGGTTTATAACCAGTTGAGAATCACCAAAAACTAAAAGATGTTTAATTTTTAGTGCTAGGGCAGCTCGTAATCCAAGGATTAGAGCTTCATACTTAGCAGTATTGTTGGTGCAAGAAAATGTCAATTTGAAGGATAGAGGAATAAGATGTTTTTGTGGGGATGTTAAAATAATACCCGCACCAGCCCCACTCATGCATTGGGCTCCATCAAAGTATAAGGACCATTTTTCAGTATGGTCGGCCTCTAATTGAAGGCATTCATCAGGAAATTCGATGATGAGGGGATGGGTAGATTCTAAGGGTGCAGTAGCTAATTGATCTGCTATGATTTGACCCTTAACAGACTTCTGTCCTATGAATGTGAGATCAAACTCGCTTAGAGTAAGAACCCACTTGGCTGTGCGACTCGATAAATAAGGTCGACTCATGAGATACCTCAAGGGATCGTATTTGGCAATGACATAAGTTTTTTGACTAAGCATATAATGTCATAATTTTTGCATAGCAAAAATGACTGCTAGACATAGTTTTTCTAATGTTGTATAGCGGGTTTCATAACTGATGAAGGTTTGGCTAATGTAATAATTAGCACGTTCTCTCTTTTCATCATCAAGCTGAGCTAACATAGCTCCTAAGGCAAAATTTGAAGTGAAAATATATAGGAGAAATGGGCGATCAGATTTAGGTGGTGAAAGCACAGGTGGATTAAGGAGGTATTGTTTGAGAAGTTCAAAAGCTTCTCTACATTTGGTGTCCCAATTAAAAGGGACATCCTTCTTAAGGAGTTTAAGAAAGGGACTAGTTTTATCCGCCAGCTTATCAATGAAGCGACAGATGGCTTGAAGTTTACCTTGTAAACTTCATAACTTAGATATATTAGTAGGTGCGGGCATATCAGTGATGGCCGCAATCTTGAGAGGGTCGATTTCAATACCACGTAAAGAAACTAAAACCCCTAATAAATTGCCGAATTTAACTTTGAATATGCATTTTGCTAGATTTAATCGAATAAGATATTCTCGTAATCGATTAAAAACTTTTCTCAAATCATCTAAATGATTATCTTCAATAATAGAGCAAGCTATGATATCATCTACATAATCATGTAGGATATCATGCATCATATCATGAAAAATGTAGGTCATAGCTCATTGATAAGTTGCACCTGCGTTCTTTAAGCCAAATGGCATCACTTTCCAGCAAAAGGTACCCCAGGGGGTAATAAAGGTTGTTTTAGCCTGATCTTCAGGAGCTATCCTGATCTGATTATAACCGGAGAATCCATCCATTAAGGACATCATCCCACTCCCAACAGTAAATTCAATGATTTGATCCATGTTTGGAAGAGGAAAGTCATCTTTAGGGCATGCAGCATTAATATCTCTAAAATCTATGCAAACCCTAACTTTGGTAGCTTCTTTCTTGGTGATTGGAACTACATTTGAGATCCATTCAGCATAATCAATATCTTGTTTAAAGATAACATTCAGGAGTTTTTCTAACTCCCCTTTGACTAGGAGAGCCACTTTGGGATGCATTTTTCTAATTTTTTGTTTAACAGGTTTAGCATCCGGATGGACCACTAGATGATGCATGACTACAGAAGGGTCTAGACTTGGCATATCTTCATATGTCCAAGAGAAGACATTTTCATACTCTTTAAGAAATGCAATGTATTGTTCTTGTTTTTCTTGACTTAATTCTGATCCAATATTGATTATGTGAGGATTGTCCTCAGTTCCAATATTAATTTTAATGATGTTTTCTACCTCCATGTGTAGATATCTTTCAAAATTAGGTGGGGTGGGTGAAACGCCCAATTCTTGTAATTCTTGTAAGGTTAATTTAGATAATTCATCTTGAGGATTAGTGGCCTCAAGTTGGGCTATAGTTGGTATAGAACCATCAAAAAAAAATCCATTGTGTAACATCTCTTCAACAGAGACATCATGGAAGATATCTCCTTCCAACTCTTCATTGGGGTCAGCAATCATTTTAGGGTAAGCTATGGATAGCATGTTACATGAAAACGACTGATTTTTAAGAGGCAAATGAACATGCCCATCCAAATAATCTTGATAGCATATGAGATGATCATCATCTTCAAAAGGAAAGGGTTGACCCTTACTAGGAAATAGGCCCACACCACAACGGGCAGGCCACGGTTCTACCTCGAAAGGTTCTTTCATGCCATTTTGGAAAGGTCCCAAGCCTTTCCCTTTATATCCCATTTTAAGCATCATGGGTTTAGCTTTACCATATTCATTGGTAAAATAACACCGAGCATATCCTTCATGATGAGTTTTGATATTCCGAGGGATTCTTCCCCAGTCATATCCTTTATAAATGAAGGCACAACTCCCGACTTGGTAAGTACTTCCCATAGGTTGTGGGAGGCCCAAAGTATAGGGAGATGGCGGTAAGTTATTTAAAAGAATTGAATCTTGCATGAAAGCATTTGTTTTTTCTGATATTAAGGTTGTGGATAAATTTGGTAAAAGTTCATCAGAAAGGGCATAAGATGTAGAAGGCTTATTACATATATCTTTAGATGTGGAAGGTATGATAGATGTGTCTATAGGATTTGAATTTATAGGGGTAGAACTTGAAGGATTGGTTGTAGATTTAAGATCTTTTTGAGGTTCTAAAATGATTTTTTTAGAGGGTTGTTGGTCTATATAGGAGGATGAAATTAATGGAGGGGAAATAGGTGAAGTTATGGGTGTATGTTTCATAGTTTTAGATGAAAAATAAGAACTAGGATGTGTGGATGACAGAGCGAGGGCAAAATTGCACTCCAACGGGTTCTGCCAAAGCACACATATCAAAAGGTCTAGGGTCACCATGGATAGTGACCAACTAATTTTTAAACTCAAATTTAACACATTGGTGTAAGGTTGATGGGACCGCTCGCATGGCGTTGATCCAAGGGCGACCCAAAAGTATATTTTACGATGCTAGGCAATGTACAATAAACATGATTGTTTCTAGGGTTCTAGGACCAACATGCAATGGGAGGGTAATAAATCCACACGTTTCTTGTGTTTCGTCATTAAAAGCTTTGATAATCATATCAGTTTTCTTCATTTCATCACTTCTAAAGCCAAATCATTGGTAGAAGTCAAAAGTGCAAATGTTTAGAGATGAGCCATTATCAATCAAGACTCATTTGACAGCTACATCTCCAATTAGAGCAGTAATGTATAAGGGATTATCCTTATGTAAATTGTGTTGTGGGATATCTTTATCCCAAAAGTCAATACAATCAATCTCTCGAGTGATGATAGTATTGGCCATAGCTTCGGGTTGAATGTTTTGAGGTACCATCATTTGGCTCAATGTAAGCATCAACTCATCCCTATGGGTGGGAGAGGATCTTAATAAATCTAAGAGGGAAATTATGGCCGTAGTATTGGACAATTGCTCATTAATATTGTAAGGGGGTTTAGGTTGAATAGTAGGAGCATGATTCCCTTTATTGGGATTTTTCAAAACAAATGGAGTCGATCCATCGTTCTGGTTTGGTTATTGTTGGGAATTTTGAGCTTGTTGTCGGGTGACAACTCCAATGGTACCTACAATGTTATAATGAAGACGTTGAACTGGTCTCGGTTGAGCATTGATGGCTTGTTCATTAGAAAGGAATATATTAGAAGAAGGTCGAGTAGTGACTCTTCTAGGAAATGGTTCTTCTAGAACCATAGCATCTGTGATGGGTTGAATAGGATCTGATTCATTTTTAGAACTATTCAATTGGTTTGAAGTATTGTCTAGTTCACTTTCACTATCTGATTCTATATCACTAGAATCAGAAGTTTGAAAATTATGTAAGGGCCTGGTCGTAACCAGGGATAAGGTTGTGTCAAATATTTGAGGATCCTGAACAGGTAATTGTCCGCTAATGGTTCCTACATATCGGGTAGGAGGGGGAACATTATGATGTTTGATTTTATTGGCTACCTCTTTACCATGTCGTGGTAAAGGGTGTTGAAATATGTCTAGAGTTTGATTGGCATTTTGATTTTGATTTTGGGGAATGGTCTTTTGAGTATTATTAGGAGGGTTTTGTTTAGGTTGGAAGGCTTGCACTTCCATTTCATTATTGTCAATCAAATCCTATATTTTATGTTTCAACATTTTACAAGCGTTGGTAGAATGTCTAGGTCCTCTATGGAAATCATAGTGCAAGTCAGCTCTATATCCGGGTATAGTTGGATCAGGTTCTCGGATAGCTGGTAATTGGATCAAACCTCTTTCGAGTAATTGAGGTAAAATAGTTGATAAGGGTTGGTTTAATCTAGTGAATTCTCGAGGAGGCTTATCAGGAGGTTTCAATATAAATTTTTTTGTTGTCTTCGTTGCATTGATATTAGCAACATTCCTGCTGTCAGTGACTCCATCATCGATAACTTGTTTGTTTTTATATTGATTTCTAGATGTTTTCTCATCATCCTTCTTCCTAAGTTGGCCTCTCCTAATGAGGGCATATTCTACTCTTCGAGCTAAATCTATAGCTTGGTCGAAGGTAGTTAAGGTAGCAGTCGATAGCTCATAAGATATCTATTCTTGTAAATTGTTGATGAAAATGTCCAACATTTCCCTATAAGGTAGCACAAAGTGCAATTTTCCTGTCAATTGCCTCCATCTAGCTAAGAAATCGGCAAAACATTCATCTTTGTCTTGTTTTAAATTGTATAAATCTTTAATAGTTACATGCCTCTCGATGTAGGCACTAAATTGATGGACAAATGATTTCATTGTTTCTTCGAAGTTTCTCAAAGAATGAGTGGGCAATTGATAGTACCACTCTAATGCCATTCCACCTAAACTTTTTGAGAACATTTTTAGTAATAGCAAGTCATCATGCGATATATCATGACATGCTATCCTAAACATGCAAAGATGCTCTATGGGATCTTCGGTTCCTTTATATATAGGCAGGATGGGCATGGGAAAATGCTTAGGGTATGGTTGAGCTACAACTATGGGATCCAAAGGTTGACTACATATCTCTCGATAATTATACGAGGGATGGTAGGGATCTATCTGGTCCATGCGCGAAGCTAACTGTTTCACCATGGCTTCCAAATTACTATTTTGCCCCCCATATTGGTTCGGTAGGGCATTGACATGGGTTTTATGGGCATAGGATGGAGGAACATGAAGATTAGATGCCATGTTACTGTTGTGTAAAGTATTGGTAGGAAAAGTATTATGAAGGAATTTTGAAGCTATATTATGATGTATTTCAGATTGTTGAAAATTTGTGTTTGGCTTCATTTTAGGTTTTTGTTTACTTGAAGCATATTTCTCAATAGTTTGGTGAAATAAAGTAGTGAAGGAAGGTTTCTTTTGTGTGGGAATTATTTTGGGTTGAATAACAAGTTCCTTAGGAGGTTGGATAGCCTATTGTTTTGACATGTTTTGAATCATAGTGACCACATCCGTATTGGATGGTCTAGCCTTATCACTTTCTTGATCAATGAAATATAAGGGATTAATGCACACATCATACATACATTCCAAAGCTTCCTGAGTGTCACTAACTTGCCCTTTATCAATATGAATTGCCACATTAAGGTCATCAATGTTATCACTAAGAAATTTCTTGAAATGATCTATGTTGTCAAAGGCAATAGTTCCATTTGGAGCTATTCTAGGGGATGAGGATCCATCCTCTTTAACACTTCCTTCTTGTTCCTTATCTTCACCTAGGTCATGTTCTGATGGAGCTAGAGTTTTTCCTTCCAAAGTTGGATCTTCAGGAAGGACATTTGGGTTTCTAGTTGTATCTTGTAACCAATCTTCTTCTTCTCCTCAAGTTTCTTTACCATTCCTAAGTTTAGGCATGGTGCTAAGTTTTTATTTTCAGCAAATATATATATATATATATATATATATATATATATATTTATATATATATATATATATATATATTTATTTATATATATATATATATATGCAAAAAATTAAGAGGTATATATTTACTATATACCTACTACAATATTTGAAATGAAATATTTAAGTTTTTGCTATGTTTTTTTTTTTTTTTAGTTTTTCTTTGTTTTTTGAAATAATATAATAAAGACAGCAAATAACACAATAAATGCAAGAAATAATACTGAAGTAATAATCTAGTTTTCTATAAACAATTTATAAATATCATTAATAGGCTCGAGTTGTTCGGGAGTCATGAAGTGTTCTTCAAATTGAAAGTTTTCTTTTAAAAATTTGATGAAAAGAGCTATAGTGATATTGTATGTTTCAGATGCTGGTTGATAAAAGTAAAGCTCATGGCAATACTCTCGATATAGCACAGCTCGCGAAACTCTATTCCATATTTCCCTATCTTTAAGAACAACCTCTTGGTCTTCTACACAACCTAGGAACTGGTGCACAATGGCTGCGTTCTCGAGGTATTCCTCGAAGGTGAACAATTTTGAAGATACTAGAGCTCTCCTATAAGATAACCATCTATGGCAGGCTCTCTGAAGTTCATGATAAAAAACTAGTTGATGAGGATCCAGGATTCTATCTAGGACTAGCCTCTTGATTTGCTTAAGTTGTGTGGACCTAGATGAGATGAGACTAAGTCTTCTATCAAGTTCGTTCCACAGGAATTGATTTCTACTTGTCTCAGGCACATTAAGCATAGAATTGATTTCTACGACTGCTAATTGGTTTTCTACATTTATAGTAACTGCTAACCTTTTCTTAGGAGCTACCATCTAAACATGATTTTAAACTTTAAATGTTTTTAAAATGCATCTATGTTTTAGTTTTTATATATATGTTTTTGTTTTGTTTTTGTTTTCAAAAGGTTATGATGCATTCACGTCGGGTTCACCAAAATGTATCGCTCCAAATTTTTCGCATCCTTACCTTCAGGCTATAGGATCCGTGCCCGAAAGGAGGATGGGAAAAGGATGGTGCGGTACCTCCGACTGAGAGGACTTTACGAAGGTCCCACATCTCAAGGGAGGTGTATTTTGATGATTTTTTGATGGATGGTGGGTTCACCAGGAAACATTTAATGGCAGTTTCCACGCCTAGGTTTGGAATGTGTTTTGATGTGTTCATTTTTAACCTTAAGCATTCATATCCTAGGTTTGGCCAAATGATTCTAAATTATTCTAAATGAAAGTGTAGATTTAATGAATACAAGAAACAGATTTAAAGACAGAAAACAGAGAAATTACTGAACATTAAAAGCAGAATACCTGATCCGGATGTCTGATGAAGATTCTGGTGTTTGAAGCAGTCAAGATTGTCTGGAATTTGACAAAATTGTCTAAAATCAGACAAGATCATCTGAGATCTGACGAATTCATCAGAAACTTGCAAACAGAAAAATAGATGCAAAATACAAAGAATACAACAATGATAATAGAGGAAAATGACATAAAATAATAGCAGTGTTATCAAACTGAAACTTATGCACAGAAAAAAAATTAAATCATGCTAATTAGATGATAATTAGGATTTAATTATGCACTTAATCTAAATGGGTGAACTCCAAATGCAAAATAGTATAAAATACTGAATAAATTATCTAATTTGCAAAAGAAAATAGAAAAGAAAAGGTTGAGAAATGCAAAATTCAGGCACTGATTGCCTCAATGTGGACTGTAGTCAAGATCGCCTCGTATTAGTATGAAATCATCTCACATTTGACAAGATCGCCTCCGATCTGAACAGGTTCGTCGGTGACGATGTATGCTTGCTCCGGCTGAAAAATAAGGTGGTACCTACAACAAAATTGATAAAGAACCAATGCAAAATAGAGTTTGAGATGTTTTAATGTGCAGACAGTCAGTTTACAGGGAATTTCAGCCAGGGGGGGTGCTAAGGGGATAGATTAGGATTAAATAGGCTTAGGGGAGTAGTTAGGAGGTTGGAGATCATCCCAATTTGGGAGATCTCCAACGGGGGAGGGTCCCTAATGGCGCAGACACGCTTCTGCCCGGATTGGAGACCCGTTGGAACATAATCTAATTTTGCAAAATTATTTTTGTGACAAGATCATCTGGACGTCCTAGCCCAGACGAAATCATCAGATCTGGGGTGATATCGTCTGATCGACGACGATATCGTCAAACGGTCAAAACAACCTCTAAAATTGGCACAGAAAAGGGAGAAACGGATTACCCGACGGTTAACGGGTGGTTTGGGAGGTTAAATTTGAATTTAAATTATTTACTAAGGTGAATGTAATTATTATAATTTTACTGCACCAATTTTATTGTGCTACAGCTACTAACTCTAAATCATGAGTTGGATAATTAACCTAATTATTTTTTAGCTTCCTTGATCCATAGGCGACCATCAATTATTCTTGTGAGAGCACTCCTTCCAGTCCTTCTAGCAATGCATCTATACAAAGAAAAAAAAATCCCTATGGATCAGGTATTTTTAGTATAGGAGGTATAGTAATCTAATGCTTAAGTAAATCAAAGGTGGATTCACATTTATATATCCACTAGAATTCCTTTCCTTTCCTTTAAACTTTGGTTATCGGTAATGTGATCTTGGCATAGTCCTTCACATATCACCTATAGTACCGAGTTAAGCCCATGAAACTTCGAACCTCAATTACATTTGTTTGTGGTGGCCAATTCAATATGGCTTCTATTTTATTAGGATCTACAATAATTCCCTTAGCCAAAACAATGTGCCCTAAATATTGCATATATGACACATAAAACTCACACTTGTATAAATTCCCATACAACTACTTTTCCCTTAGCAATTCCAGAACTAAAATGAGGTGTTTATCATGCTCCTCCTTGTTTTGGAAATATATCAAAATGTCATCTAAAAACACCAAAACAAATCTATCCAGGTATTTTCTGAAGATACTGTTCATTAGATTCATATATGTCATTGGAGCATTCTTCAACCCAAAAGGTAATATAATAAACTCATAATGTCCATATCGAGTTTTAAAAGTTGTCTTATCAGTATATTCCACTTGAATTCTCAATTGGTGATATCTTGACTTCAAATCAATATTTGAAAATATTGAGGTATTCTTGAGTTGATCGAAGAGATCTTCGATTCCAGGTAGAGGATATCTATTTTTAATAGTAGCCTTATTTAACATTTGATAGTCAATACATAGTATTAAATATCCATCCTATTTCTTTAAAAACAACACTTGTGCACCCCATGGTGACACACTTGGTCTAACTAATCCTTTTTCCAACAATCATTGAAGTTGTACATTTATTTTCTATATTTCTATGGAGTTCATTCTATAAGGAGCCCTATGGATAGGCCTATTCTAGGTTCAAGTTCGATAGAGAAATACAATTCTCTTTTAGGTGGTAATTTGGGTAAATATTCTAAAAATACATACCTAAACTGTTGAAGAAGAGGGTGTTTCCCAAACACCTCTTCCTTCTTCCCTTACTCTATCTCATTTAACTTAACAATATATACCATTTCTCTTTTTTTGATAATTTTCTTGAGTTGCATAGCCAAAAGGATTTGAGGTTGGAAAGTTCCTTGCAAGCTATTCACTCTATAAATAAGCCCATAATCATCTAAGTATTCATTCCATCGATCCCAAAAATAAATCATTGCTTTATGCTCTTGTAGCCAATTCATTCCCAATACTACATCAAAGGCATGAAATGGTGCAACATATAAACATCCTAATGTTATTCCACTAGGTAAGGTAATTTTACCATAGGATAACACTAGTTCACATAGTATGTTTATCCTGAACCATACTCAACCTTCCACCCATGTTCCAATATTCCTGACCTTTTTGCTATATCTCTAACTAAGCTAGTGTAAATAAATCTATCTATAGCTCCACTATCAAATAATATTTAAACACCTTTACTAAATATCTTACCTTTTATCACTAATGGGATAACCCGACCATCCAGATTTTGGTTTCTTGTTGCTGCATAAATCCGATGTGTTGGTTCCTTAGGTGCAATTTTCTTGTACATTGATTCCTTTCCTTTAGAACCCATACCTATTTTCTATGGATATTTGGTGGCATAATGTGATCCCTTACATATGTAACATCCTTATTTTCATATTGGATGTTATTTATGTCTCGTATCCCTTGCTAATCCTTCTTTTTGAAAGTTAGTCTATCTTTGTGGTGATCTATTTCCACTATTACCTTGATTATAGCGTTTACGATTCCTTCCTTGGAACTTTCTTTTGAATTTTCCTTGTTTCCTGTCTTCTTTCTCATCTTGTCCTATAACACTTCTAAATTATTGCTAATGCTCCCACTTCATGAAACTTGTATTATTCCTCTTACTTAGTGCCTCTTTGCCTTGATCATCTAGTCCCTCATAATCAAAGTAAGGTTTGAGATATGCTTTAGCTTTCCTTTCTAACTCATAGGCTTTTTGCAATGTCTCAGGTGCTCTCATGTCCACTTATTATACTATTATAGGATCTACTCCAAGTATGAACTTGTGGACCTTCATTTTCTTAGTGTAAACGAGCACATACTTCACCAACTTAATAATTTTTTTATAATATTTCTCCAATGTTCTAATTCCCTGATGAAGTTTAGTGAATTCATCAAATTTCTAGAAATAAAATTATTTCATGATAAATCTTTTTTTGAAAGCTTTTACAAATTCTTCCCATTTTAAGTCAACTACAGTCGCTAGATTTTGCTCTTCACTAAGGGTTTCCCACCAATATAAACCATATTATTGCAAATGTAAAGTAGCATACAATGTTCAAGTACTTGAGGAGAAGTTCTTCGTATTACAATATGTCTCTATCTCCTTCAACCAAGCCTTGGCCTTATCCCCATATTCCTCTCCATTAAACTTGGAATATTTTATATATTTCATCTCCTTGCCCAACTCAACCTATAGTCAAAATCTTGCCAATTGTACCTCTATAAGAGGTTCATTTTCCTATCCCTTATCGGGTTACCAGATTGTGTTTCTTGACTTAGCATAGAATCCAACAACTATTTTTGAGCTTCTATCTACTCACAAAGTAGAGCCATTATTTTCATAATATTTTCTCCCTCATTGGAGTTTTCCAAACCATCAATAGGTTCTCTATTCTCTACACTGGTTCCTCATATCTACATCATTGTTGGGGAAACACCTCCTCTTTTTATTTTTAGTAGAATTGTCCCTGGACACTAATAGAAGAGACAATAGGAATTCATTAGCATTTGGTCCTTCAAATTGCTCCTCCTACTAATAATTGTTTACCCACTACATCCTAGTCATTTTGGATAAATTTTCTTCTATTAGATTTTTTTAAATTACTAATATATTATATGTTTTCTATCTCACACTAAAACTAATTCTTACGCAATGATCCAATTCCACTACGAACCATGATCTAATACCAAATATTGTGACCCAAATATCCTTAAACCTAGTTTACTCTAATTCAACCCCTTTATATATATATATATATATATATAGACTGAGTTCTCATTTTAATGAAAGATAGACCTAGTCTCTAGTAATCCTTTCTAGAGTTGAATAACTCATGACCCTCATCTAAGAGTTATGACCAAGCCTAATATGCAACCATCCCTACTTCATCACATGTCCATTTGTGAGAAGCATTGAAAAAATTATTTTCCACTCCAACTACCTTTAATTCCTAACAATGTAGTTGGTTCTCCTCTCGCTCTATTGAAAGGAAAGGACCTAATATTTACCCTTGCACAAGTCCTTTAGTTCAATATTTCTAGGACACTAGTTTTTCTCTTCATGCAAATATTTTAGTGTAAGAAATATATAGATATAGTTCACTACTCTTTTATCATAATCCTTTTAGTGAAAGAGTATCGTGGATATGCTAAACATTACTCCCTACATAATTCCTTTTAGAGTATGGATACTAAGCATCATCCATCATAATTTGACCAACATATTTACCAAGAGGATCCCTTACCTAGTGTCTAAATATATAATTGGTCTCCCTCTAGTTCCCATTCCTAAACTATTTTAAAAGTGATATCAGTTACACGAGTATGAGTTGGGAGAAAACTTCATTATATTATTTTTAACTAATTAACCAGTTTATCCATATTTTATTTCTAATTAGTGAGTAGTGGATATTCATCGATTATAGATGCCACCCAAAGGAATTCAATACCCAGTTGTCCATATTCATTTACAGGGTAAATATTATAATATTTAATCTAACAAGACACATTGATAATCTTGGTGATACTTTGAATCTCAAGCTTTGTAGAAATTAATCTAATTTAGCTTAGTTTCAGGTGATTCCAGGTAAGTCCCATAAGACACCGAGATACTCAAAAGTCAATCTCTGATTTAAAACCAACACCATCATAACATAAGCATATCTTTACACCAAAGATAAGTTAACTCAACTGGCATGATCTTTTTTATCATAATAAAATTGTTTAGAAACTATATTAAGTATAAATAGAATTACAAATCACATTATTAGTAGTGCGTAACAAGACAAAACCTAGAGATGTATATACAAATGATTCAAAACATGAGATGTCTATCTCTACAAAAGAATTGCATTAAGGTAGTCAGATTTCAACTACAATCCATCACTTGAATAGGACCAATTTCATCTTCCAACTGGTGGTCGTTGAACATCAACTTCTCCTTAAGGATTTTTACTCATTCTATATCTTAAATCATCCCACACTTATGTCATTATGAAGAGCTTATTTGGAACATACACAAGTTGCACCTGTGACTGTAACCACACCAACATCCATGGAATACTTTAATAATAAATCAAAAACACCAACCGATAAAATATTACCTTATAATGGGAATTAGAGATGGCTCCTTATCTCTTTCAAGAATGATAATCATGCATTCATACTGAGTCTCAAATTCCAAACATCTTCTTCTATAATTCTCAAATAATCAATCAAAACAATGAAAAAATATCTTTAAAATTATAACAATAGTAATGATAAATCAATGCATTCATTAAACACATTCCTTTCAAATAATAGAATTCTAGAATAATCAAATACAATAGAAGGTGTTCATTCTTCCTTTCATACGTCTAACAATTATCATTCTTCAGGAATTCACAACAACCTAACCTTCAAGGTTTAATTCATTTCTAATTTCTCAATAAAAATAGAAACAAATATAATTAAAATAATCATTCACTCAAAATATGAGTTTCAATTCAATCATCTCCTTATATACTATAAGCAACAATGATGTATCATGCATTCAATATAAATATTTATTACAGACATATAATTTAGGTATAATCAAATGCAATAGAAGGCCATCACTCTCTATTCCAATGATTAAGCATTTACCAAGTATCTTTGTCCTATATGATAAGTTTTCCTAATCATTTATAGCAATGGTAGAAAAATAGAAAAATAAAATATACACTTAAAGTCTTCCACTTTTCCAAAAATCACACTAAATATTACCCAAAAATAATCAACATTAGTTCCTTTTCCAACAACCATAACACATAAATCAACACCGAACAATAATATCAATCCATTACTGGTGATTAGGCCAAACAAACCTACTAATGGGATTCTTTGAATACGTTTGTAGTAGCACTAAAGTTATGAAACACAAACATTTATTTCATATGATAGACTGTCAACGATATAACCCAAACACAGTTGAACTCACATAATCATATTTTCATTCATAATTTCTTTTAAATATTAAACACAACAAGAAGCAACAATTTCTTTACTTACTAAATCAATCACTCTTTCTCTTCACCTCTATATTGTATCCAACTCAGTCTTCCAAAGCCTCCCCAAAGAAAAACCTTGAATGTTTTTTTTTTCTTTTTCCATTTACATTACTCTCCTTCATTTTTTCCTTCCTCCCTTTCATCCGATGTACACACTCTAGTCTAGATTCTCATGCATTAACTTCCAACATCCCTTAACAACCCACTACGTTGCACTTTACCATAAGGAATCCAATGAACACACCATATATAGATATCCACATTCTTAAAATGAATGATTTGGGTTCTAAAATAGTCAGGAGTAAAGCACATATCAAAATATCAAAAGATAAATCATTTATAAAAACTATCCTTTGCTCTTTGTTGTTATTTCCCTATTATTTTCACTATGGTAATTATATCAACCAACAATTGTTCTTTTATTTTATAAAATTTAATTATAATAAGACTATCATAACACACAAATGCATCTAAGCAATTTCATGATATGCATCTTCATGAAAAGGGGCATTCTTTTTTGTTGCCTCCTCATAATTTCTAATAATTTATCCATCACATTATTTTCCCAAGGTATTCTTTTCTTAGTGGTTACTCTTTCTGCCACTGTAAAGAAACATATTCTTGCAAAAAAATGCAGTTTTCATTAGCAGTATCTTGTTCTTACATAAAATGTATGTTTCTCAGATCCAAACATGGAATTATCCTACATCCCATAAAGGATCCACATCTCATATTTTCCATAAGAAATAAATAATTTGCATAATAAAATTTATTATAACATTCATTCCATCCATAAGCAATATAAAAAAACATAATTTCATCAAAATATAAGGTTTTCCAAGGGTAGGGTCATGACAAGAATTTATTCACTACTGGAATCTACCCTACAAGCCACAATGTATACTTAGTTGGAACTTGAAAGAAGCATTGGAAAATAAGGAATGTGTGCACCCTCATAATGCCATCTAGAATCTAGAAGGATTGCCATCATATCAGTTGAAACCTCTACCTTTGAAGAAGGAGGAAATAATCTCAAAGCATTGAGTACCTTCAATAAGTGTAGTGAGCGAGCATTGAATAGCTTCTAAGAAAAAGGGTAGAACAATATTAGGACACAATGGTTGAAGAGCATCTGCCATGTGGATAAAATACCTCATGTCATTGGGGTAAGCAAAAGAAGAAGATACCTTGTGTTTGAAGATACCTTAAGCGTATCTTAATTAATAGTAAAGAGGTTACATACACACAAACATATAACACTCTCAGAAAGCGTTAGAGAATACCTCAAAGATGTTTAAGAAAGAAGTATGATTCTTGGCACCACTTTTAACAAGCATTGGAAGATAAAGGTGTTGTAAATACATTATTAGAGAGGTTGAAGACCCTAAGTTCCACTTGGAACTATCTACCTTGCATATCAGGAGAAGCACATATATAGTACATTAGTTGGAGAAAATATTAAAGTGAGAGTAAGGCAACACATATTAAAGAAATGAAACATATAATTCAAATAAAAAAGGAGTGTGTAAAGTGTTTACATATAGGATAATGGAGTTAAATACCAAAGTGCACTGATGAGAAGGAATTATTGTAGTAAACCAATATTAATGCACAAGAAACCACATTGATTGCAGGTCTATCCCAAGGTAGAATATAGTGACATTGCACATAATAGTTGGTGCTTGCAATGTAAGATTTATCCTCATAATTATTTCAAATTTCAAAGATGAAATTAATGCATATATATTAAAGTTGTTATCAACCAAGTTTTATACTCTAAGTTTTTTTAATAACAAGAGTAATAAGTTGTTAAAATATACCCTAGAAAGTATATTGAATACCTTAAGGAAGGAGTATAAAATAGAAGAATTAAAAACATTACTATTGTTTCTTTGAATATTTACAAATTATTAAACAAGGAGATATAAGGTTCCTTAAAAATTGAAGTGAAGTTTAAGTTGCAAATACATAGTTTTTCTAAATTTCTAAACTAGGGAGATATAAGTAATCCTACATCAAATTGAAATTATAAAAATTTAGAAACTACGTTATACCAAGGTTGAAGGAAGACAAACTCTAAATTTTTTTTAAAATTGGAAGATTATTTTTATTAGTCTCATATACAAATTGAAAGGACATAGAGAATCCAACTTAAAATCTTAAAAATGTTGAGTCTTATTCATTGAAATTGCATCTTTAATATTTCTATATGGGGAAATAAATCAGGTGATTTTAAAGTGATAGGAGTTGAACATTATATTAAACTTGTCTTCTAAACACTAGGGATTAAAAAAAAAATACTACTAGCAAAAACTATATTCAAAATATTTGGGAGAGAAGTTATTCTACAGAACTCTAAAAATTGAAAAAAAGTATCAATTACTCGGGAGTCAAAAGGAATACTACCTAAATTTTAAAATATAGTACCTGTTCACATATCTTAAACTAGGGAGTCATAAGGTAAACTACCTCAAATGTTATATTAAAATTATTTTCAATACTAAAGAGCTAAAAATAAATTCTAATGTTTTATCTTATACTACAAGAACTGAAAGTTAGAATTTGATCATATCCTCAAATTCATCTTAAAATTTACAAATCAAAATAGGGAGATATAAGGTTTACACGTGACATTAGTCGATTAAAACTAAAGAATAAGAAATATGTTTACATCAAAAATACAAAGAATAATGACATGGAAAACATCATCAGAAAGGAAATGGAAATTACTTTAAAAATTGGAATCAAGAATCTGCTTACAAAGACTATAATCTTAGATCTTACTTCAAGAGTAATCTATAGTGAAGCCTTAGAAGAAAACTTTAAAACTTTAGTATATTATCTACATGGTATAATCATAGAAGCAATTGATAATAGAAAATATGACATTACATTTTCTCTAGACATGGGGAGCATTTTATATATGGATTTACTTACATTCCAATACTACAAAAAAGAGAATAAGAAGAAAAAATAATTAATTGAATTACTTAAAGAGAAATAAAAAATATATGAATATTTCTTGGAGAAGAAATTTCAATACTCATGTAGTATTGATACATCAAGTTATTCTAACTCAATATTTTATCATGATGCTTTAAGTGGTTGTATAGAATATTCAGTATTATAGAGGAATTGTGATGAGAAGGACAAAGGCAAAGAGAAAATATCTCTACAGGAATATGATGATAGCATAATAGCTCATGAAAGTAAAAAGGTAGACTCTAATAATGAAGATAAAGAAGAAGAAGAAGGGGAACATGACAAAGGAGGCATATAGTGAAAATTAA
Source organism: Wollemia nobilis (assembly GCA_028583015.1). NCBI lineage: Eukaryota > Viridiplantae > Streptophyta > Pinopsida > Araucariales > Araucariaceae > Wollemia > Wollemia nobilis. Next base: position 3,533,249 of record JAQPPZ010001050.1, read on the forward strand.
ACTAAAGATAGAACCAAGATGAAGATCCGACTAAAGCCTTCAATACCTAAATAATGTAATACAGGGGTGTTGGATTATATTACATTATTTGGTGCTTGCTAATGTACTATAATGGGTACATTTTTAGATTAGGAGTCTATCTTAGATTAGGATTTAAGTATTTTCTTAAAGCAATGTAATTTTTTGCACAAGTATCATTAGAATGTGCAATGATGTAAATGTGCATGTAGCCCACATGTACATGAGTCCTAGGAATAGAATAGTGAGGTGTCATAGGAATATGGAATGCCAAGAGTCATGTCTCACTATAAATATGTCTTCTTAGAGTAGAAGAGTGAGTGAGAATTTTGGGGTGCATAATATAGAGTAGTAGTAGACACAAGGTAGAGCATTTTTGCAATATGGAGTGTTAGAGACCTCCATTGCATAGTATTTTACATTTTTGTGAGCTTTAATTAATGGCTACCTCTTGATTATTTTTATACATTTCTCATTATATATCCATGCTTATTAGTTATCCATTATCATAGATATAACATTGCATTCTTATTTCATTACTTTTGGTTGCATTTTATTTAAGTTTATAGCATCAAAAGCTAGCAATCTAATCCTATATTATTTTTAAGTCACTATATATGAAACCTTTATGCATTTTTTTTCAGCAAATATAATTAAAAAAGGAAACTCAGGTATATGCAATTAAATTAGAATCTCATAAATTTTTTTTTGCAAGTGGTGTGTGAAGTCTCTCTCTACTATCTTCTTCTATAAAATCTATCACCTTTTGTAAATTATACCTTCCCTCTTTAATTATGTGAACGAATGACCTACCAAAAATTATAGAAATTCCACAAGTCAATTTCATTTATAAAATCAAAATAATTGATATTGAAAATTTTTAATTAACTAATTGTTAATCACTAATCAAGATAAATCATTAGTTTCTTCCCAAAGCTAATTACTTTTTATAAATTAATAAATTCTAAGATGTGACATGCTTACCCATTAAAAATAGACCTAAAAAAAAACCTATTGGTATAAATCCATCATCCACATATAATTACATAGCAAAAATGTAATTGATAATACATTAAAATCTAACTACAACATAAAGATGAATATATATAAATATTAAAATGTTTTTCCTATAGTTTTACTTAATAAAAATAATAGGAAAAGGTCTTCAAATATCCTTGGTGTTCTCCCAAGTGGTATTATCCTAATTTTTTTTATTTTTTTGGACATTACATTGTGATGTTCATCTATTTCTAAATCGTAAATGGTGTCTTTCTAATATTATGATGGTCTCAACTAGAAATACACTTGGGTCTTAATTTTCTATGATTTCCAATAGATTAGCATAAAATTTGGTTTAACACATCAAATATATCAAATAGTCCCATAAACCTAGGAGCTAGCTCAATCAATTTATGAAAATTCATAGAATGTTTTATAGATTTGACTCTATGGAAAACCTTGTTCTGTACTACAAATTATTTTAGGATTTTATTTTAGTCAATATAATTTTTTGTCTATAAATTGTTTTATGTGGTTATTAATTTATATATTTAACTTAATCTTTCAACAACTAATTCATCCTCTGCCTTATCCCAACTAAGAGGTGTTCTACATTTCCTACCATATAATGTTTTAAAATGGAAAATACCTATGCTAAAGTTGTGAGAGTTTTTATAAGAAAATTCTAGCAATGATATATATTCTTCCCACTGGTAAAACTGATCCATGCAACACATTCCAAATAAATATTATAAAACATGATTTATTTGCTAAATTTATCCATCTATTTTTGAATGATAAGAAGAACTAGAATATAAGATTGGTGCCCAATGTTGTAATTAAATTTTACCAAAACCTAAAGGTTATTTTTGTATCCTTGTTTGGTATTACTACCTTTGGCACATTGTGTAATCCAAAAATATCCTATACAAATAGTTTTTTCATTGTACATAGCATCATTCTTTAGATTCTAGGGTATAAAATGTGTTACCTCTATCAATTTATCAATAACCAATATCATGTTATGTTGATTCTTAGACAAAGGTATTCCTTACACAAAATCCATGTTAATAGTCTATAAATACTATTTAGGAATATCATGAGTGAGGATAAAACATCCCAATAGGATGTATATGGTTATCCTTGACTCACTTAATATATTTGACTACAAAAAGGGCTACATCCTTCTTTAGTCCTAGCCAAAAATATCATCATTTTAGTTTGGTAACCATATTTTTCACTCTTGGGTAACCTAAGTATGGGGTAAAATGTGCTTCCCAAAGAACTAAGGCTCTTTTTTCTTCTTTATTGGGTACATACATACCACATTTAAATCAAAGTATCCCATTTGATTCAAATTGATAACCCTCAAACCTATGATCATCTATATTATCCCATAAATCATTTTTACCAAATTATACTGCACATCATATTTTGATTGATTTATTACCTACTATAAAATATTCCCCATACTGGTAAGGGTTGTTATATGTCTTATTTATCTTAAATAATCTACCACTCCATTTTCCCTTAATGTAATTTATGCCCAAATCATACTCACAAAGTATTTCTAGTAACGTTCTTTACATTGCATTCAAATTTTGTTGAGAAAAGATATATTACAATCCTTGATATTATATTTTCAATTCAAAAGAATTACCTATCAAATAGTACCTCTATATCTAAAATGTGTGCATTATTGTTGCTAATATTAAATCATGAGGGACATAATTCTACTCATAAGTCTTGTGCTTATGAGATTTGTATGCTATTATCTACTCATCATGTATGAGTACCCTACCCTACCTAGCCCTTCACCTAAAGTATATATCATGACTATAAATTCTCCACTAAGGTTAGCCACCTTTAAGATTGGAGTTGTTATCAACCTTTTATTAAGGATTTGAAATTTTATTTTCACACCATTTTGACCATTCAAACCTTTTTTGTTTCCATTGGAGATAAGTGATGGGGTTGGATGTTTTGAAAATCCCTTTAAAAAATTGTTTAAAATAACCAACTAACCCCATAAAAATATGTATGTCATGTATAATTTTTAAGGTTGGTCATTATAAAATGGATTTGATCTTTGGTTGGATCTAGTGTTATTCCATTGACAACTAATATGTGGCCTAGATAGTTCATCGTCTTTTGCAAAAATAAATATTTAGATAATTTTTCTATAAAGTTCGTGTTTCGTCAATATGTTCATAATGATTCTAATGTGCTCAAAGTGCTCCTTCTCATGTAAAAAATAGATTGAAATGTCATCCATAAACATGATTACAAACTTATGCAAAATTATGCAAAAGTTCCTAAAATACAATGTTCATCAAATTCATGAAAGTTGCAAGTGCATTTAATGGTACCATTGTAAATTCATAATGTTTGTACTTGGTTCTAAAAGCGGTCCTAGGAATGTCCTTAATTATTAATTGGTGATACCATGATCTAAGATCTATTTTAGAAAATATGGTTGTATCCCTTATTTGATCAAATAATTTTTTAACCATAGGGAAGGGGTATTGAGTCTTCATTTTAGCTTTCTTGATCATTCTATAGTCAATGCAAAGATACAAAGTTCCATCCTTCTTATTCACAAATAATATCAACACACCTCATAGTGATGCATGAGACTAGATCAAAAATTTTAGTAAAATCTCATTCAACTAAGTTTTCAATTTGAAAAGCTTACTTATGGTCATATTATATAACACCTTAAATTTGTGTTCATCCCTTAGCATGATATTAATTAAAAAATCAACTTCCTCTAGGGAGTTAATCATAGAAGTTCCTAAGGAAAACATCCTAATATTTTATTTAGGAAAATATTGTCCTCATAGGTAGGAGATTTGTCCTTCTCTCTTTTGTCTATGTATTGCATACAAAATACATTGCATTCATTGAGCCATACTAATGGTATTACAACCGTCATCATCTAGATACTCTATTGTTTTATTAAAATAATCAACTTTGAACCTATACTACCAAAGTCAATCAATACCTATGATGACATCAAAGGATCCTAAAAGAGTAACATATATATTTACCTTTGTAGATAAGTAAGAAAGTTTTTAACTAAACCATAAATAGCATTTTCTTTGCTCTCTTTTCTATCCAATTCTCGTATTGAACATTCCATGATTTTAACATATATGCAATTTTTCAATTTATATTTGTTAAGGTATGTAGTGAATTAAAAATTTTAGCTATGCCTATATAAATTTATATAGAAATTTGTGTACCATAAAATATACCTTATATTTGGAAAGATGCATTTTGATAGTTTGCTTACTAATTTTCCATGGATGTATAAAATGAGTCTATTGTGGTGTCTAGGTTAGTGATTTTGCACTTGACCCATTGTTTCTCTATGGGAACTAATTTGTATAATGCTCCCCACTATAATTATAACACCCATGTATAGGCTCTCTCATGCCTTCATCCCTACCATATCAGTATTCCTAAGGATTTTTAAACATACTTTGTTGTTTATATGGTTTCACATCTTGGAAATTATTCTTTTTCACCTTCCCCTTATTCCCATTAATTGGATTCCCTTGCCCTATCTAAGGATTCAAAAACATGATGGATTTTTGAATTCTAAACTTCTAATCTTAGTAATATTATGGAATATACTTGAGATGTTTGATTGAAGTTTTTCAATACTAGGTTACTGTCAAACATTTTTAACTTAAATTTTGAAAATCACTCATTTTTTAATCAAAGTATAACTGGGGTAACAACTTCTATATGAAGAAAGTGGTAAAATTTTCTTAAGTTACATTTTCAACATTCAAGCCATTCTTGACCTATTTTAGTTTCAAGTATCCCTATTCCAATTTCAAATATTAAAAAAAATACAACTTTTCCTTTTTTAGAAAAATAAAAAATGGTTTATCCATTTATAGGTGTAAATGCTTGACTTAAAAACCATCGCACAATATAAATAAATCTTTTATTTCATTTCTTATTTTAGTTTTGAACTAATGTTCATAGGACAAAAGACATCATCTGAGTGCTTTACCACCCAACCAAGTGACATTCACTAGAATGTCCCTGTCTCACCTTCATATAATGAGGTTATAACCCTTCATAACCAACCAAATCTAGATAGACCATATGTATAGTGTATTTGTGCATAATTCCATGAGTATCAATGAGTAGATAATTCCTAAAAAGGTGAATTCTATGCTATAAGATTGATGTGACTAAGTTGATATAAAATGGAAAGGGCAACCCTTTCCAAACCCTATTTTTTACCAAAAACAAAAGACCTAAGTTTTAATGTAGATATCAACTTGCACTATAGGTGATAAATCTATCTAAGTTTTAATATAAATATTAACTTGCACTATAGGTGATAAATATATTGTGCATTCACATAATATTCTTGTATTCAATTTGGCATAGTATACCATATTCATGGTGCACTAGCTTGTTATTTACAACTTTCTCTCTATCTATCAAGAATGAATTTCAAACATATTCAATCAATTTATTATTTTCATATAGACACAATGTATGTATAACATAAATATAGATAGCATATACATGCAATTACATAGTTGAGTTTTATCCAACCATTAATTTTTTTATGGAAGCCACTATACTTTCACCTTGCATTATTTTACTTCATTAACCAATGGGAATTTAGTTAAAAAAATGCAAATAATATAAAAATTATCTCCTCTAAAGCCTTCCCTAAAGCAAACAAGGAAAAATTCCAATCATTGTAGTCTAACTCAATCACTCATGAAGAACAAATTTAATTTTTTTTTTATTTTGTCATGGTTGTAATATGGTAGTTTCTATAGTATGAAATTTGAATTGAAAAGATCAATCGTTTTATCGATCATGACATTATACATGAAAACATATAATGTTTTAACCTTAGTCTAATTATCATGAGGGAAAAAAATAATGACATATATATGATTTGCTTCAACCAAAACTAAAATGCTTTCACAAAGATCTCATATTTTTACTTAAAATGCAACAACACCAAATGAAGAAATAAAACAAGATTTCAAAAAATACTAATAGGATCATTTTCATATAATGGTAGTCATATTACAATTCATTTCACACACCCTTACGAAGTGTTGAGCAAGGTGTTGCAAGAGGTTTGTCATTGTTGTCAACATAGGCAGTTAGATCTAATGATGCAGTGGACAGACAGTTCAAGAGTCATTCAGATGCAGAGGACAGAAGTTCAAAGGATAGTCAGATCTTGTAAAGTGCAATTCCAGGAAAACAGAAGTGACCCAGATTCAAAAATTTGCAGAAAAAGACAAGTAAGAAAACTGTCGCGATATCGCGACATGTTTTCTGTCACGATTTCATGACAAAAATGAGGAGAGAGAAGGCACAGCCGAAAATGTCGTGATTTCATGACAAAAATGAGGAGAGAGAAGGCACAGCTGAAAATGTCACGATTTCACGACAAAAATGAGGAGAGAGAAGGCACAGCCAAAAATGTCACGATTTCATGACATGTTGGAAGGAAAGAAGCAAAGTTGAAAAACTGTCACGATTTCGCGACAAGTTTGGAGAAGCAGCACCAAGGACGAAAAGTGTCACGATTTCATGACAGTTTCGGAAGAAAAGCACAGAAGGGCAAAAAGTGTCGCGATATCGCGACACGTCGGGTTTTCGTGACCCGAAGAGGAGAGAGAATGTACGGCAACAAAAGTGTAGCGATTTCGCTACATGTTGAAGTTTCACTGGCTGAAGCAGAGAAGAAGCGCTAAGTCAAAAAGTTGTAGCGATTTTGCTACATGTTGGAGTTTCACGGGCCAAAGCAGAGAGGAAGAGTCAAAGCACAAAGGTGTAGCGATTTCGCTACAAGTCAAAACTGCAAGACACAAAAGTGTAGCGATTTTGCTACAAGTCAAAAGTGTAGAACACAAAGGTGTAGCGATTTTGCTACAAGTCAAAAGTGCAGAACACAAAGGTGTAGTGATTTTGCTATTAGTCAAAACTATAAGACACAAAGGTGTAGCGATTTTGCTACAAGTCGAAAGTGCAAGGTACAAAGGTGTAGCGATTTTGCTACAAGTCAAAGTTTCACGGGTGCAAACCTAGAAAAGGACAAAGAGGCAAAAAGTGTCACGATTTTGTGACAGGTTGCAAGAAAAGACTCTGAAAGCTGAAAGCATCGTGATTTCGTGACAAGAATGAGGATGACGTCAATGAAAGCTGAAAGTGTCGTGATATCGCGACAGGTTGCAAGAAAAGCCTCTAGAAGCTGAAAGCGTCACGATTTTGCGACAAGAATGAGGATGACATCAGTGAAAGTTTGAAGTGTCACGATTTGGCGACAAGAACGGTGGCAAAGCTATCAAAGGCCAAAAGGGTCACGATTTCACGATAGCAAGGACAAGAAGGCGTACGGCTACAAAAAGTGTCGCGATATCACGACATGTTATTATTTTGCGGCAATAGTTACAGGAAGGTGACAGAGGTGGCAATAGCGGTTGAGGCCGACAAAGTTGAATCTAGGCCAATAATTTCTAGGGTTTATAGTCGATAATTTCTAGGGTTTGCAGCCGACAATTTCTAGGGTTTGCAGCTGACAATTTCTAGGGTTTTGCAGCCGACATTCTTAGGGTTACAGCCGACTATTGTTTAAGATTTGTTCCTAAAATTTCTTCTATAAAAGGAGGGGTACTTCGAGTTTGAGATGATGCTGTGTGAAGATAATGTGCGAATGTGAGTAGAGTGTTTGCGCAAGTGAAGTTCATGTCGAGCAGAGAGCGAGTCGTATCAAACTTGTGCGAATGAGGTGCATGGGGTGTAGATGTTGAGTCATATCATTTCGAGCTGAGTGCGAAGTCGTAGTTTGAGTTGAAGCGAAGTGTGCATATCGTGATTGCATGAATTAAGAGTGCGGTGTGCAGAGGTTGAGTTCTAAGTGCGAAGTGATAGCGTGCAGATAACAGAAGTGATCGATCATCTGATTGCAGTAGAGAGTGCGAAGAAGTTCATAGAAGCGGTCGGATAGTGCGAAGCGTTTTGCACAGAAGCAACAGAATGTAGAGAAACAACAGACTGTGAGAAATAAGGTGAAAGTTTTATTCTATAATTTTCATTATCATTATTGACTTCCAAGTTGTAGCTTGGCATAAGGGGTTGGTGCCTCTTTCTAGTAGGTGCTGGTAAATTAGGAGTTGGTGCTCCATTCTGTTTGAAACAGATAAAGCTAAGGGGTTGGTGCTCCTTCCAGTTGGTGCTGGTAAAAGATATTGTAAAGTTGTAGCTTTGCATTGGCTGGATTTGGATGGTAGTCCAAGCAAGTCATTTTGAGGAGTAGCCACATTGGTGAACCTCGTTAAATTACTGTGTTGTGTGTCATGCTTTCTTGCTGCATTTGATATTTCTTTTATCAGTTTTAAACTATTGCTAGATTTAAAACTATATATATTAGAAATTTTAAAGATCACACTGATTCACCCCCCTCTCAGTGTCACTATGATTACAACAATTGGTATCAGAGCTAGGTTCTTGAACAGGCTCAAATAGCTAGGGTGATCTTGGAAGTGACACAATGGCAAGTGGTGAAGGGTTCTCCTCAAACAAAGCACCATTGTTTGATGGAACTAGTTATGCATTCTAGAAAATTAGAATGCAGACATATCTCAGTGCTTTGGGTTTTGACATCTGGGGTGCAGTAGTTAATGGTTACAAAGCTCCCGCCACCACTCCAACGAGACACTACTGGTAAAAAGGCATTTGAAAATGATTCAAAAGCAAAAAATGCCATCATGTGTGGACTAGTGGACAGTGAGCTAGTCAAGATCATAAATTGTGAATCCGCAAAAGATGTATGGGATAAACTAGAGAACATTCATGAAGGAGATGATAGGATCAAGGAGGCCAAGCTTCAAACACATCGAGCTCAATTCGAATCTTTAAAGATGGACAATGATGAGAACATAGAGGCTTTCATGCAAAGAGTCAATGGGATCACAAATTCAATCGAGAGGTCTCGACAAAAATATGGATGATGCTACTATCGTGAAAAAGGTATTAAGATCTCTTCCTCAAAGGTTTGATTCTAAAGTCTCTGCCATAGAAGAAGCCAAAGATTTAAATCGCTTTAGTATGGATGAGATGCATGGTTCTTTGACTGCTTTTGAAATGAGAATAGGAAGGTCAAATCCCATAGATAGAGAAGCAGCTTTCAAAGCCCTAAAAGGCAAATACACAAAACAAGAGTCTGAAGAAGAGGATGTATCAGATGAAATGGAAGCAAATTTTGTCAAAAAACTAAGAAAGGGAAAAGGAAAATACGAGAGGAAAGCTACCTTTTAAATGCTTTAACTACGGGAGGCATTGGGCACTTTGCGACAAAATGTCCTCTCAATGAAAAGAACCAGGGTGAGGAAACTTCGCACCAAGAAAGAAGTGATTGGAAGAAGAAATCAAACTTTAGGAAAGGCAATTTCAAAAAGAAAAGTTTTATCTCCCGAAATGCAGATTCTTTAGAGGACAACTCTAGTGAAGACTCTGAAGAAGGAACAGGTGAGGCTCTCTTTATGGCATTTGAAGTAGAAAAATCAGAAGAGGTAGAAAACACAGAAAAGAGAGAAGGAATGAACTCTAAAGTGTCTATTGAAAAAGGTGAGGCTGAAGTTGATTTAGAAGGTGAGCTGGTTTCTGCTCTTATGGAATGGAAATATGAGAAAAGAAAGAATAAAAAACTGTCAAGGAAGCTTGAGGATGCAAATGACATTATAACCAGTCTAAAAACTTAGACAAAAGAGTATAAGAAAATGTCCGAAGATATTGAAGTTTAGGTAACCATGAAGATAGATTACTGTTGCAAACTGGAAGAAGAAAATGTTGGTCTTCGAATACAGATACAAGAGTTGGATCAAAAAATTAGCTGCCATTTCAAACGTGAAGAAAGTTCGATGAAGCTGGAAAAAATCCTAAGCGATCAAAGACCCACAGGTATCAAATTCGGTCTGGGCTTTATTGAAGGAGAATCATCAAACGGACCAAAGGCAAGCAATGTTGAAGGTGAAAAGAGTAAAGACAAGAAACAGGTTGTTGAAAGAAAAACAAACCGGGCAAAAGAAAGCAGTAATGCCCAGTCCTGAAATAGGAACTGACAATGATGGCTTTACCAAGGTCACACATCAAAAGAAAAGAAGATCTAAGGCTCTTGCAACAACTTGGCAAAGACCATCTTTCAGGTTCAATCATTACTTTTATGGTTTTTGTTTCAAATGTAATGGTTATGGGCATAAAATTGCTGACTGCAAGTATAATGTAGGTCCAAGAAGTTTCACTAGTAGAAATACCTTTGCTCCTCTAATGAGTTATGCAGTAGAATGCTTTAATTGTCACAACTTTGGGCATATTGCTAGAAATTGTCATAGTACTTCTATTTCAAATCAATCTCAGAAAAGAAGAATTCAACCATATAGGGCAAAACAAAATAGAAATATTTCTAAAAGATATGTGCAAGATTTTGAAAAGGGGAAATCCAAGCTAGAGCCCAATACCATAGTCAAAACAGAATGGAAACAGAAAGAACAACTCAGGGAAGAAAAAGAATCTTTAATAGTGCAGACAGCTTTCAGGGCTCAGAATAAATGTGTACCGTGGATTCTTGATAGTGGTTGCTCAAGTCATATGACGAGGTGATAAAAAAAATTTGAAAAACTACAGAAATATGAGGGTGGCTCTGTGAAGTTTGGAAATAATGATGGAGCCAAAATAATAGGAAAAGGATCTATCAAAATTAGTGAAGGGAAAATCAAGTCAGAAGAAGTTTTATTTGTGGATGGTTTGAAACACAACCTGTTAAGTGTCAGTCAAATCTGTGATAAAGGACATGAAGTAGTCTTCAAGAAGTAGGGTTGTGAAGTCAGAAAAATAAATAGTGGGAAATTGATAGCAACTAGTTCAAGGACGTCTGGAAATTTGTACACACTCTCAGAAACTTTAGAAGGTACGTGTTTCATTGGACAAGAAGAAGAGAACTGGTTGTGGCACAAGAGGCTTGGACACATAAGTTTTGATAATTTGGTGAAAATCAGCTCGAAACAAGCGGTGAGAGATATTCCAACCATTAAAAAACCTTCAAACAATGTTTGTGCTTCATGTCAGAAGGGAAAGAAAACCGAGTCTCATTCAAAACAAAAGAGTACCACACTAGCGAGGCCCTTGGAACTTATTCATACAGACTTATGTGGACCCATGAGAACTCAAAGCATAAATGGCGACAAATACTTTATGTTGTGTATCGATGATTATTCCAGAATGACATGGATATTTTTCCTAAAAGATAAAACAGAAGCTTTTGAAATGTTCAGATCCTTCAAACGACTAGTTGAGAATGAAACAGGAAAAAGGGTCAAATGTTTACGATCAGACAGAGGAGGAGAATTCATTTCGAATGAATTTATAGAATACTATGAAAAACATGGTATCAGGAGACAATATTCAGTAGCTAGAACTCCACAGCAGAATGGCGTAGTAGAAAGAAAGAATAGAACTATACAGAAATGGCACGCACCATGCCGGCAAAAAACAAAATAGCAGATAGATTCTGGAAAGAAGCGAGTTCACACTGCAGTATACATCCAAAACAGATATATGTTAAGAACTCATGAATGCAAAACACCTTATGAGTTGTGGTTTGGTAGAAAAGCAACAACAAAACATCTCAAAGTATTTGGCTATAGGTGCTACATCAGAAAAACTGATGACAACCTTGGGAAGTTTGAAGATAGAGAAGATGAAGGTGTTTTTGTTGGGTATTCATCAAAAAGCAAAGCTTACAAATGCTACAACAAGAGACTCAAGAAAATTGTGGACAATGTAGATGTTAAATTCGATGAAGGTGGGAAACAATTAGCTGACTTTGAGGAAAACTACCCAATCTATGAAGAAGTCGTTGAAGGAGATGAGGTGAATGAAACAAAAAATAAATCTACGTTTGATTCAGATGAATTAGTCGATGACTCAGAGGTGCAAGAAAACAAGAAATTCAAAACAGGCAGCTGGCAAAAAAATCATCCAAGAGACCAAATAATTGGAGATCCCACAGCTGGTATTCAGACAAGAAGGAAAGTAATAAGTAATTACTCTCTTTTATCTAGCATTGAGCCCAAAAACATAGATGAAGCAAGCAAATATGATAGCTGGATGAAGGCAATAAATGAAGAGTTAGATCAGATTGAAAAGAACAGAACTTGGGAATTAGTACCTAGACCTACGAATAAGAATGTAATCGGCACCAAATGGATATTTTGAAACAAATTAAATGAAGACGGACAGGTCATTAGGAACAAAGCAAGACTGGTTTGTAAAGGATATGCACAGGTCGAAGGCATTGATTTTGAAGAGACTTTTGCACCAGTGGCCAGATTAGAAGCAATTAGAATGTTTTTGGCCTTAGCAGTTCACAAAAACTTTAGAGTTTATCAGATGGATGTAAAATCTACCTTTTTAAATGGGAAACTCGAAGAAGAGGTCTATATTGAACAACCGGATGGCTTTCAAATTAGTGAGGATCCTAACCTTGTCTGCAAATTAAAGAAAGCATTATATGGATTAAAACAAGCACCACGGGCATGGTATGCAAGGCTAGACAACTATCTCTCTCAACAAGGATTCAAGAAAGGTTTAGTGGACGAGGAATTGTATGTGAAAACAGAAGGTGGGCATCTCATTGTTCTTGTTGTCTATGTAGATGATATCATATTTGGCAGCAACAAAGATGAATCTTGTAAAGACTTAGCAAATAAGATGCAGAATGAATTTGAAATGTCTATGATTGGTGAACTGTCTTACTTTCTTGGGCTACAAGTTAATCAAAATGAGAAAGGCATATTCATTTCCCAAATCAAATATGTGAAAGAAATGCTAAAGAGGTTCACTATGGAGGACTGTAAGCCAGTTAGCACTCCCATGACAACAGGCTGCAAATTGAGTAAAGAAGACAAATCTCCACCTGTAGACCAAACCATGTACAGATCTATGATTGGAAGTTTACTATATTTAATAGCTACTAGACCTGATATTCTGCAGGCAGTTTGCATGGTAGCTAGATTTCAGGCCAGTCCCAAAGAGACTCATGTGACAGCAGTTAAAAGGATTTTTTGGTATCTCAAGGGCACCATGGAGTATGGGTTGTGGTATCCAAAAGGCAAAGACTTCACTCTTATATCATATTCAGATGCAGATTGGGCTGGATGTGTTGATGATAGAAAGAGTACAAGTGGAGGTGCTTTTTATCTCGATGATAGGTTGGTTGCTTGGCACAACAAGAAACAAGAGTCAGTTTCTTTATCAACAGCTGAGGCAGAATATATTGCAGCAACAACTTGTTGTACTCAAGTTTTATGGATGAAACAAACTTTGAAAGATCTTGGAATTAATTTTAGTGAACCAATATCAGTTAAGTGTGATAACACCAGTGCAATTAACATCTCCAAGAATCCAGTTATGCACTCACGGACAAAACACATTGCTATAAGGTATCATTTCTTGAAGGAGAAAGTTGCAGAAGGAGAAGTCAAATTGGATTTTGTCCCAACCACGGAACAAGTAGCAGATATTTTTACAAAACCATTGCCCAAGGAAGTGTTTGAGTACCTTCGAGACAAATTGGGAGTAGTCACACTTCCCAAGAAGTGACTAGCTACAGGGATCACTTTCTCAGGGGGAGCATTTGAGTATTTGACTACTCTTTTGCTCATGATCATAATTTGTGCTAGATGCAACAAATTGTGCCTGAGAATTGTGAGGATGGACTCAGGGGGAGTCTGCGGTAGCCCTTTGGTATTATTGACAAAGGGGGAGAAGAGTTACAGGAATGTACATAGGTGTTGCCAACAATTCCAAAGGGGGAGATTGTTGAGCAAGGTGTTGCAAGAGGTTTGTCATTGTTGTCAACACAAGCAGTTAGATCTAATGATGCAGTGGACAGACAGTTTAGGAGTCATTCAGATGCAGAGGACAGAAGTTCAAAGGATAGTCAGATCTTGTAAAGTGCAATTCCAGGAAAACAGAAGTGACCCAGATTCAGAAAATTGCAGAAAAAGACAAGTAAGAAAACTGTCATGATATCGCGACATGTTTTTTGTCGTGATTTCATGACAAAAATGAGAGAGAAGGCACAGCCAAAAATGTCGTGATTTCATGACAAAAATGAGGAGAGAGAAGGCACAGCTGAAAATGTCACGATTTCACGACAAAAATGAGGAGAGAGAAGGCACAGCCAAAAATGTCACGATTTCGTGACATGTTGGAAGGAAAGAAGCAAAGTTGAAAAACTGTCACGATTTCGCGACAAGTTTGGAGAAGCAGCGCCAAGGACGAAAAGTGTCACGATTTCATGACAGTTTCGGAAGAAAAGCACAGAAGGGCAAAAAGTGTCGCGATATCACGACACGTCGGGTTTTCACGACCCAAAGAGGAGAGAGAATGTACGGCAACAAAAGTGTAGCGATTTCGCTACATGTTGAAGTTTCGCTGGCTGAAGCAGAGAAGAAGCGCTAAGTCAAAAAGTTGTAGCGATTTCGCTACATGTTGGAGTTTCACGGGCCAAAGCAGAGAGGAAGAGTCAAAGCACAAAGGTGTAGCGATTTCGCTACAAGTCGAAACTGCAAGACACAAAGGTGTAGCGATTTCGCTACAAGTCAAAAGTGTAGAACACAAAGGTGTAGCGATTTCGCTACAAGTCAAAAGTGCAGAACACAAAGGTGTAGCGATTTTGCTACAAGTCAAAAGTGCAAGACACAAAGGTGTAGCGATTTTGCTACAAGTCGAAAGTGCAAGGTACAAAGGTGTAGCGATTTCGCTACAAGTCAAAGTTTCACGGGTGCAAACCTAGAAAAGGACAAAGAGGCAAAAAGTGTCACGATTTCATGATAGGTTGCAAGAAAAGCCTCTGGAAGCTGAAAGCGTCATGATTTCACGACAAGAATGAGGATGACGTCAGCAAAAGCTGAAAGTGTCGCGATATCGCGACAGGTTGCAAGAAAAGCCTCTGGAAGCTGAAAGCGTCGTGATTTCATGACAAGAATGAGGATGACGTCAGTGAAAGTTTGAAGTGTCATGATTTGGTGACAAGAACGGTGGCAAAGCTATCAAAGGCCAAAAGGGTCACGATTTCGCGACAGCAAGGACAAGAAGGCGTACGGCTACAAAAAGTGTCGCGATATCGCGACATGTTATTATTTCGCGGCAATAGTTACAGGAAGGTGACAGAGGTGGCAATAGCAGTTGAGGCCGACAAAGTTGAATCTAGGCCGACAATTTCTAGGTTTTTCAGTCAACAATTTCTAGGGTTTGTAGTCGACAATTTCTAGGGTTTTGCAACCGACGTTCTTAGGGTTACAGCCGACTGTTGTTTAAGATTTGTTCCTAAAATTTCTTCTATAAAAGGAGGGGTACTTCGAGTTTGAAATGATGTAGTGTGAAGATAATGTGCGAATGCGAGTAGAGTGTTTGTGCAAGTGAAGTTCATGTCGAGCAGAGAGCGAGTCGTATCAAACTTGTGCGAATGAGGTGCACGGGGTGCAGATGTTGAGTCATATCATTTCGAGCTGAGTGCGAAGTCGTAGTTCGAGTTGAAGCGAAGTGTGCATATCATGATTGCATGAATTAAGAGTGCAGGGTGCAGAGGTTGAGTTCTAAGTGCGAAGTGATAGCGCATAGACAACAGAAGTGATCGATCATCTGATTGCAGTAGAGAGTGCGAAGAAGTTCACAGAAGCGATCGGATAGTGCGAAGCGTTTTGCACAGAAGCAGCAGAATGTAGAGAAACAGCAGACTGTGAGAAATAAGGTGAAAGTTTTATTCTGTAATTTTCATTATCATTATTGACTTCCAAGTTGTAGCTTGGCATAAGGGGTTGGTGCCTCTTTCTAGTAGGTGCTGGTAAATTAGGAGTTGGTGCTCCATTCTGTCTGAAACAGATAAAGCTAAGGGGTTGGTGCTCCTTCCAGTTGGTGTTGGTAAAAGATATTGTAAAGTTGTAGCTTTGCATTGGCTGGATTTGGATGGTAGTCCAAGCAGTCATTTTGAGGAGTAGCCACATTGGTGAACCTCGTTAAATTATTGTGTTGTGTGTCATGCTTTCTTGCTGCATTTGATATTTCTTTTATCAGTTTTAAACTGCTGCTGGATTTAAAACTATATATATTAGAAATTTTAAAGATCACACTGATTCACCCCCCTCTCAGTGTCACTGTGATTACAACACGAAGGTGTTTCTCAATACGGAAAATATTACCATTCTATATAAACTATACTTTCAACCTGAAGACACCAAAATGGTATTATATTAATTACTCTTAAACAAATAAATATCATAATCCAATGTATTTAAATTTAGTTTAGGCCAATTTATTTCAAAACTAAGTTTCAAAACAAGGAATTAATGTTAGGCCATCTACTCAATTTATTTACTATTTGAAACATTGTCAGACTAGTCCTTAAAAGATAAATTTCATACCCCTTATGATATAGGTAATACATGTTCAAAAAGGAAAACATTAGAGATATAAAAATATCTAACTTAAATAATTATAGAGAATGATATTAAGTATACATTAATGTACCAACTCAACCTTTATAGAAGGTCCCTTGTATGATATTGTAAAAAGAAAAATATAATTGCACCATTCCCTAAACAAAGTGAGTACCACAAAATAGGAAATGCATTTATAGATATTATCTAGACTAAAAGCCACCTTCAAAATCCTATATTTTAAAAATAAAAACCAACAACTATTTTTGTGATAGTCAGATCTTGTTGTTCACAACAAACAAAGCATATTAAAATTCATAATCATGTCACTTGTGAGTTTATTCAAAGGGGCAGTTTCCTCATAAAGTGTTTATACCACATGACTAAATTGCTTATATTTTTAGCAAGCATGATAATCTGAATTCATCAAGATTAAACCATTATGCACACTACATTGCACTAATATTAAGGGGATAAAAAATATTATCACCATCTTGTTCCCTGTAGTTTGGTCTATGTTATTATGGATTAAAACTAAGGGTATATTGAGATTTATGTCTTCTTAATTTGGGGTTTATAAATACACTTCCATGCACCTATCCCTTGGATTGATATGTGTGATTGAATGCATCCTATGGATTACAACTTTTAGTCAATATAATATTATGTCTTTCTAGTACAATAAATATATGTTGCATGTGAATGGTCAGACTGAGAAAGAGATAAAACAAACTTACTATGGGCATGTAGTTAATTTACTCTAAATAAAAATTGCAATGCAGACTTAGATTTTCCATCACCTCCCATCATAATGATGCATATGAACATAAATTTTGCATAGAAAACATATGAATTCATCCTAGTGGGTACCATTTTTTTTGGTCACTTTCACCAAAACCATAGTCCACTATATTCAAGAAATGGTAGGAACTACTGCACTAGGACAAATTCACTAAAAGTATTGTTCGTTGTATTCTACAATTAGTAGAAGCTACTTTGTTGCAAGAAAATAGCTAACTGTAAAAATATGTCTTCCCAATGCCTTAGAAGACATCTTTGTGGTTGATCTTAGAATGATATGTCATATGCCAAATAGGGACATCAATTAAGAAACTATTTTAACAAAATATAAAATTAGCCCACAATGTAAAGTTGTAGAACCATGGAATGAAATAATTTAGAGAGATTTCAATGACCAATTAGTATATGATGAAAGGTACTTTATGTGTGTGACCAATACACTATCACAAGTTTTCCAAATAACAATCCTTCCCTCTCCATCAACTTCATGGCTTGATAAAAACTCCACCATTTCATCTCTTTATAAAAAATGTTTGTGGCCAATATTGTTTGTTCAAATAATCCAATTTTATTTTAATGCCAACATGGTATTATGGTTCTTCAAATCCATAAAAATTATCCAGAACTTCGATGAAGTAGTTATTAAGCATGTATATAGAGAAGGTAATAGATCAGTTGACTTCCTAGAAACTTTAATGTTGAATCAGGATGGATTAACCATATGAAGATATAATGTTGATCCATGTGACATCAATGACAACATAAAATGCTTTCCCTATTGGAAATTTGAGTTAATTTGAGGAATTTTATGTTGTCATTGATGTCACATGGATCATATTTGGTTTTTGTGGCCAAAATATTTCATAAATAAGCATTTATGATATTTTGGAAAGCATGGCTATTTATAGGGTTTTTATGAAAACCAAGGCAGGAAAAATAAAAGGTTTTATTTAAAACCATGGTGGGCTTATGTGGAAAGGGCTTTTCTTAAAATCCAAGGTGGAATTTTGTTTCATCGAAAAAGGACCTTCGATGATGAAGATATTAAAGTTTAAATTTTAAGTTTAAATTAATGGAGGGCCGACCTATGTGCAATTAATGGAGGTTGGCATATATAATACATACATACATACAAATATATATATATATATATATATATATATATATATATATAAAGGTTTCAATTTATTTCGAAAAGTGGGCATATTATATATCATCGAAAAGCTTATTTCGAGGGCTATTTGACTAACTTATTTAGAAGGAGAAATAAGGTGTGTGTAAAGAGATATTTCTGATTTTGCAAAGGGGTTCCAAAAGTGAAGTTTGCCTTGTTCTTTTTCAAGAGGATTAATTCTTTCATGAGGTGACAAGGTATGCAATATTGTGATTTATTTTATTTTATGGTATAAGTGGTTTTTGGAGTGAAAATGTTATGCAATTTTTTGATTAATTTTATTTTATGGTACAAGTGGTTTTAGGAGAGATAAGGAAGTTGTGCAAT
Source organism: Wollemia nobilis (assembly GCA_028583015.1). NCBI lineage: Eukaryota > Viridiplantae > Streptophyta > Pinopsida > Araucariales > Araucariaceae > Wollemia > Wollemia nobilis. The sequence goes on from JAQPPZ010001050.1 coordinate 3,552,065, forward strand.
TAAAGTCCTTGGTGGTGATTATTGAAAAGTGGAGTAATGTTGATTATTTTGTGATCTACTAACCCTTGTGAAGATTGGAAAAAGAATTTTGTGATTGTGGAAGATTTACAAAGAGGTTTTTTCATCTTCATAAAAGGTATGGGCACATTCTCCTATTGATTGTTTATGGTGGTTGATTTTTGAAATATCATTGGAGGGAAATGGATTGTTTGTGGTTTCCTTTTCAAAAGTGGTTGGTTTAATGCTTCAAGGTTTTCTAAATTGAGAGTTGTGTTTAAATCTTGTGTTATAAGCATAGTGGTTGAAGCCCATTGGTTGTGAAATAAATTGAGTTAGAAAATAACATGAGTATCATTGTTATGTAAGATTTGTGGTTGAGCATTGTTGGAAATATTTGAGTTGGTTGATGCATACTTGGATTAGGGTTTTGTGAGAAAGAGTTGTCCCTTGTGGTGATTTGGGTTGAGAGTGAGATTAGAACATAATTGAGTCTCTAACAATTCTCTTTATGCTTATATGATATTGAGTTGAGTTGAGTTGAGATTGAGATTAGAACATATTGAGTCTCTAACAATTCTCTTTATGCTTCTATGAGTTGAGTTGAGTTGAGTTGAGATCATTGTGGATCATTGTTGTCATCCATTGAAGAGTACATTGCCATTCATTGTTGAGTTCATATTTGAGCTTTGCCTTGATATATTTATGGATGAGATTTGAGTGCTACTTGAGCATGATTGATTGAGCCTTTGAGAAGGCCTTTGGGATAGATTTGAGGATAGTGTTGGGACAAATTTGTGGATAGTTTTGGGCAAGTTCTTGGTGAGCTTGCTAGAGAAAATTTGGGCAAGTTCTTGGTGAGCTTGCTAGAGCAGATTTGGACAAGTTCTTAGTGAGCTTGTTGGAGCAAATTTGGACAGGTTATGTGTGAGCTTGTTATTCAGCATTGGACAGGTTCTATGTGAACTTGTTATTCAACATTGGATAGGTTATGTGTGAGCTTGTTATTCATTTTTGGACAAGTTCTGTGTGAGCTTGTTAAACAGGTTTTGTGTGAACCTATTGAGCAGGTTCTTAGTGAGCCTATTGACAGAGCTTTGGAGGTGACAGAGTATAGAGGATAGAGTCTCAGTGGATAGAGATCCAACAGCCATCATAGTTGAAGATAGATCTGAGTGAGGAGTCTTCAAGTGGAGAGAGGTCCACCAGTTAGTGCAGTAGAGAGACAAAGTCTTCTAGAAGATCACATAGCCAAAGCAAAAGGGGAAAGAGTTCTCCTATGGAAGAGATCCATAAAATTGAGATTAGGGGATTAGCATCTCCTTTGGATAGAGATCCATAAACATTGTAATTGGGAGTGATTCCCAAAGAGATTGATTGAGAAAGTTTTAGTAAAATATTTTCTCCGTGGAGTAGCCCACATTGGGTGAACCATGTAAATTGTGGTGTCTCTATTGTGTATGGTTTTTGTGCATTGATTTGATTACTTCTATTGATACTACTATCTTTACACAACATAATATTGATTTGGAAGAAAAAGTAAAAAGTGGTCTTATATTTTTCACCCCCCCTCTCACTATAAGCTTGTTTTCTTCAATTGGTATCAGAGTGGGTTCCTTCGAAAAGGCTAACAACTTGAGGGTAGATTCTACAAGAACACAGATGGCTTCACAAAATGGATTATCTTCAAATAAGGCTCCATTGTTTGATGGTAACAATTATGCTTTCTAGAGCATGAGGATGAAGAACTACTTGATATCACAAGGATATGAGGTATGGAATATGGTTGAAAAAGAGTATAGGGTTGAAGGTGATCCCGAGGAAGATAAGACTACCATGAAATTGGTTGAGATCAATGCAAGAGCAATGAAATGTATTTTTAATGGGCTACATGAGATAGATTTTGTAAAGTTCATGGTATGTACTTTAGCTAATGAGATGTGGACCAAGTTGAGGAATACTTATGAAGGATATTCCAAGGTAAAGTTGGAAAAACTACAAACTCATAGAAAAATATTTGAGGAATTGAAAATGGAAGATTTTGAATATATTGCAATGTTTTTACTTCAAGTTGATGAGATTACTAACACCATGAGAGGACTAGGTTTTGATATGAAATAATTATAAGTTACTCAAAATGTTTTGAGATCACTTCCCATGAAATATGATTCTAAGGTTTCAACAATAGAAGAGACAATGGATATCAACAAGCTAACAATGGAAGAATTGCAAGGTACTCTCACAACTTATGAGATGAGGGTAAGTAAGCATCAAGCTCCAATAAAAGATATTGCATTCAAGGCTTCAGAAAAAGAGAAAGAGAAATTTTTAGAAATAGATAGAGTTTTAGAAAATGATGAGGAAGCTAACTTCATCAAAAGAAATAAGGACTCAAGGAATTTCAGAGATATAAGGAAAGTTAGGTGCTACAAGTGTGGTGATCTTGGTCACTATGCATACAAGTGTCCACATGAAGAAAATAGTGATGATGAAAAATAGGGTCATAGAAGAAAAGAAGATGGAAAGCACAAGCATGACAAAGATAACATATACAAGCAAAACAGGTATGAGAAGAAGAAATTTTTTTGTAAGGCAAAGAAGTCTTACTACATTGTAGAGGCAAGTGATAGCTCAGATCATAGTGATAGAGACAAATCAGATGATGAAAAGGAAGAACATCTATTTCTAGGAATAGAAGGTGAAAAATAATAGTGCTTTGTATGTGGTCAAAGAGATCATAGATCAGGATATTGCAATGGTTTCAGTGATAGTGAAGATGAGATGACACATCAAGGAAATAGGCATGGTCAAAGAAATCTTGAGAGTTTGTTTGCTATAGAATATTATAATGATCTTAGTGAAATTGAATATGAAGAAGGATTTTTCTATGGAATAAGAGAAGTAGAAGAAGATCATTCACTCCAAACAGAAGAAGTCTCATTTTTGGTAATAGAAAAGGAAGAGGATGAGCCAAGTAAACAAAAATTAGAAATCAAAAGGCTAAAAGAAGAATACAGGAATCTTGAAAACAAGATTTGAACAGATGTCAAAATCATAGAAGAACTACTTCAAACAATCAGTAATCTCAGAGAAGAGCTTAAAAATGCAAAAAGTATAGAATAAAGGATGAATGAAGAACTAAGGGTAACCACGGTAAGACATGATACATTAGATGAAAATATTCAAAAAATAGTGGAAACTTATTTTAAGGTTGTATCTTACTTCCAAGAAAAATCACACTAAAAAGGAAAGGAAGTTCTAAAAGATGAAATAAAGGAAGCATCTAAGATTTGTGAGGAAAGTTCCAAGTTCCTACGGCTCCAAATATTCAATTTGGTTCTTGTTTTGAGATAGGTGAATCAAGCTCAAAGGGAAAATAAATTCTTGAAGAGAAAGGCAAGGAAGAGGTTTTAGATGCTACAAAGAAGGTTCAAGAATGCAATGCACAAGTTGAAGATGATCATAAGGATAATGGTCAAGAAAGGTATGAGGAACCAAGGCATGAACAAAGGGATTTTCAAGGATATTGTTTTTCTTGTAATGGATTTGGACACAGGGCTATACACTACAAGGTTTATGGATCAAAGAAGTTTGATTTTGCTAGAAGAAACTTCAAGGGAAGAAGGTATGGTTTTCAAGGACATTGCTTCTCATGTAACAAGATTGGTCATAGAGCTTTTCAGTGCAAAGTAAATGAGCAACATGGTTTTTGTTTTAGAACTACACAATTCAGAAGTCATGGTCATAATGGTCATGAAAATAGAGCTTCACAATACAGGGTTTTGGAAAGGAATGGATATGGAAATTATTTCAAGAATATTTTTAGGACATGGGCACCAACCAAAGGCTACAATATCAAGTATTTTAATTGCAATAACTTTGGGAATATTGCAAGATGGTGTAGGACTCAATTCCAAACAAGTTCTAGACAAGAAGATCAAGTAATTCATCAAGATAAGGATATCAAAAAAACATGGAAGGAAGTTGATAGAGGAAAGAAACAAAGTGAGATGGGAGTAAAAGTACTCCCACCCCAAAATTAATCACCTCAAAAGAGAAGGGGGTGAGGGGGGCTAAGATTAAGAGTCATATATTTTAGCCCCATAGGTGTCCCTTTTGCCATTGATGTCAAAGGGGGAGATATTTGAGTAAGGGGGAGAGCATTGAGTTAGGGGGAGCAGCCTCCAAAGAGAGTATTGAGTTAGGAGGAGTAGCCTCCAAAGAGAGCATTGAGTTAGGGGGAAGCAGCCTCAAAAGATATTATTGTTTAAGGGGAAGAAGCTTTGATTCTTAGAGATGGTTTTTGCAATGATTGTGGTTTTTGCTTTAGAGGTGTTGCCATCAATGACAAAGGGGGATATTGTTGGAAATTTGAGTTAATTTGAGGTATTTTATGTTGTCATTGATGTCACATGGATCATTGATGTCACATGGATCACATTTGGTTTTTGTGGCCAAAATATTTCATAAATAAGCATTTATGATATTTTGGAAAGCATGGCTATTTACAGGGTTTTTATGAAAACCAAGGTAGGAAAAATAAAAGGTTTTATTTAAAACCATGGTGGACTTATGTGGAAATGTCTTTTCTTAAAAGCCAAGGTGGAATTTTGTTTCATCGAAAAAGGACCTCCGGTGATGAAGATATTAAAGTTTAAAGTTTAAGTTTAAATTAATGGAGGGCCAACCTATGTGCAATTAATGGAGGTTGGAATATATATATATATATATATATATGTAAAGGTTTCAATTTATTTTGGAAAGTGGGCATATTATATATCGTCGGAAATCTTATTTCGAGGGGTATTTGACTAACTTATTTAGAAGGAGAAATAAGGTGTGTGTAAAGAGATATTTCTGATTTTGCAAAGGGGTTCCAAAAGTGAAGTTTGCCTTGTTATTTTTCAAGAGGATTAATTCTTTCATGAGGTGACAAGGTATGCAATATTGTGATTTATTTTATTTTATGGTATAAGTGGTTTTGGGAGTGAAAAGGTTATGCAATGTTTTGATTTATTTTATTTTATGGTACAAGTGGTTTTAGGAGAGATAAGGAAGTTGTGCAATTAAAGGCCTTGGTGATGATTATTGAAAAGTGGAGTAATGTTGATTATTTTGTGATCTACTAACCCTTGTGAAGATTGGCAAAAGAATTTTGTGATTGTGGCAGATTTACAAAGAGGTTTTTTCATCTTCATAAAAGGTATGGGCATATTCTCCTATTGATTGTTTATGGTGGTTGATTTTTGAAATATCATTGGAGGGAAAAGGATTGTTTGTGGTTTCCTTTTCGAAAGTGGTTGGTTGAATGCTTCAAGGTTTTCTGAATTGAGAGTTGTGTTTAAATATTGTGTTATAAGCATAGTGGTTGAAGCCCATTGGTTGTGAAAGAAATTGAGTTAGAAAAGAACATGAGTATCATTGTTATGTAAGATTTGTGGTTGAGCATTGTTGGAAATATTTGAGTTGGTTGATGCATACTTGGATTAGGGTTTTGTGAGAAAGAGTTGTCCCTTGTGGTGATTTGGGTTGAGAGTGAGATTAGAACATAATTGAGTCTCTAACAATTCTCTTTATGCTTCTATGAGATTGAATTGAGTTGAGTTGAGATTTATTTGAGTTGAGTTGAGTTGAGATTGAGATTAGAACATATTGAGTCTCTAACAATTCTCTTTATGCTTCTATGAGTTGAGTTGAGTTGAGATCATTGTGGATCATTGTTGTCATCCATTGAAGAGTACATTGCCATTCATTGTTGAGTTCATCTTTGAGCTTTGCCTTGATAGATTTATGGATGAGATTTGAGTGCTACTTGAGCATGATTTATTGAGCCTTTGAGAAGGCCTTTGGGATATATTTGAGGATAGTGTTGGGATAGATTTGTGGACAGTTTTGGGCAAGTTCTTGGTGAGCTTGCTAGAGAATATTTGGACAAGTTCTTAGTGAGCTTGCTAGAGCAGATTTGGACAAGTTCTTAGTGAGCTTGTTGGAGCAAATTTGGATAGGTTCTGTGTGAGCTTGTTATTCAGCATTGGATAGGTTCTATGTGAACTTGTTATTCAGCATTGGACAGGTTCTGTGTGAGCTTGTTATTCAGTTTTGGACAAGTTCTATGTGAGCTTGTTAAGCAGGTTCTATGTGAACCTATTGAGCAGGTTCTTAGTGAGCCTATTGATAGAGCTTTGGAGGTGATAGAGTACAGAGGATAGAGTCTTAGTGGATAGAGATCCAGAAGCCAGCACAGTTGAAGATAGATCTGAGTGAGGAGTCTTCAAGTGGAGAGAGGTCCACCAGTTAGTGCAGCAGAGAGACAGAGTCTTCTAGAAGATCACATAGCCAAAGCAGAAGGGGAAAGAGTTCTCCTATGGAAGAGATCCATGAACTTGAGATTAGGGGATTAGCATCTCCTTTGGATAGAGATCCATAAACATTGTAATTGGGAGTGATTCCCAAAGATATTGATTGAGAAAGTTTTAGTAAAATATTTTCTTCGTGGAGTAGCCCACATTGGGTGAACCACGTAAATTGTGGTGTCTCTATTGTGTATGGTTTTTGTGCATTGCTTTGATTACTGCTATTGATATTTCTATCTTTACACAACATAATATTGATTTGGAAGAAAAAGTAAAAAGTGGTCTTATACTGTTCACCCCCCCTCTTAGTATAAGCTTGTGTTCTTCATTCCCAAGGGCAGGGGATGAGTTTCTCTTTAGGTCTGCTTGTTGGTATCGGTAGGGATAAGGTATCCAAGTCCATAGCCTACAAAATCATGATGAGAGAAAACCCCTCTAGTTTTTCCTTGTTCAAATCTTTGATTTATCATCCTTTTGGTGACTTTCTTGTTAGTTTCAAAATGGTACCTTTTCAAATTCAATCATCTTGGAAAATGTTCATAGGGAAGAATGCAAGATGCTATGAAATGTTTATTTTTTTTCTTGTGGGTCAGCATCGAAGAATGAGATCAATGGTCTTTGATATAACAAGGGATCAAAGGGGCCAGACCATAACACCTATGCCAAGGAGTGGACTCTTCCCCTGTTAGTGGTAGTTGATGTGGTTGATGAAAAATAGAGGTTACAGTATAGATAGGCCCAAAGTGTGAGCCATGTAGGTGGATTTAATTACATGTTTTGAAATATGTTTTTTTGGAAAGGAAGATTTTCTATCCACAAGTGGGACTAAACTTGGAGTCATAATTTTGAAAGGTGTAGCTCTTGGAGGCATGATTCAAAACTAAAGGAGACTTACGTGATTTTAGCTCTATGGTACTCTAAGACTATCCTCAAAATAATTACCCTTCTTCTTCATGTTAAGTTCTAGTTGTAGGGTGTGGTTGGATAGTGGATTATTGTGGCCAATTCTAGAAACTCTTAGTGGTTGCATTGCTTCTTATACCTATTTTTCATCCACATTTATTTGCATCTTTAGATTACATTTGGGTGGGGAAGGCTATGGAATTGCATATCACAGGAATGTAACTCCATAAACATATTTTTTTCCTCCATTTTATTTATATCTTACCTAATCCCAAGGTAGGTTAAGTGAAGTTGTAGTTGGTTTAGATTTTGGTCGATGTCCATATCATAGTTCCAAAACCTAATGTTTTGCTAGTTCCCCTTCCTTCCCAGTATGAAGCTTCTTTGGTGCAACAACTTTGATTTAGATTTTTTGGGTGAGGGGTGTGAGATTAACATGGGTTCTAGCAGAGGTTCTAGAAAAATGTCTAGTAAGGGATCCAACAAGGATATGGGGTTTATTTTGGAACCAAACCACCCTAGTTTTGATGAATATTTGAAGAAGTTTTTGAAAAAAAATGAGTTTCAACCTATTTGGAAAAATTTAATAGCCACAATCTACAATTGGATAGACACACTGCATATAGTTGGAAATTAGGAGGTAAAAGTGGGAATTATAGAATTTAAAAATTTAGTCCTCCTCATTACAGAGGTAACTAGTCTGCTTGTGAATGGAGCCTGCCATAATAGAGAGAAGCATTCTTTGTCAAGGGAAGACTTGAACTTCCTGAATGAAGGAGAAGAGTTGGAGAGATACCATAATGGGTATGGATGTAACTCTTTGAAGGAACCTTGGGATAGGGTGGCCTCAATGATGATGTAAAATTTTACCCTTTATGAGAATAAGGAACTCATAAAGAGTTTTTATTTGATGTTTCTCAATCAATTTTGTAAAAATAGACCAATGAATATCCCCTCATTATTATTCTAGTCTTTGGAGAGATTATTGAATTGGTTTAAAAGTGGTAAAGTTTCTAACCATATCCATCAATGGTTGCTCAAGTTAATATTTGATCATATTTCTAAAGCTAGAGGTATTGTGGGAAAGGAGATTCTAAAAACTTTGTAATTTAATCCTTTGGTGGTGGCCTACCCTAATTCATATGATGAAAGTAATTCATGTTATCAAGAAGGTTCACCATCCCCAAATCGTGTCGTGAGTGACAAAACTAGCACTACCCCTCTCACTAAAGGAACCTCCCCACACTTTGGTATTGGTATGAGGAAGGCACACACCAGGAGGTCCAAGCACTTGAGATTTGCTATATCGAGGAAAATCCCAATGACAATTAAGTATTTGGAATCTAAAGACTCAACTCCAATTAAATAGAAAGTCAAGATGCGCAATGGGACTACTAAAGGAGGTATTAACTCCCAAGATTTTACAAATGCCCCAAATCCCATCTTGAATGTAATGATTAGACTCTAGAATTTGCACATCACTTTCCTACATTTGTAAATTTCTTGTGTTGATGAAATCAAAATCTTGTTGACCTAGGGCTTGACTAACTAGGTGGACCTAAATAAGGATACATCTAAAGACCGTAAAGGATAACCAAACCGAGAGACTTATGTTTTAATTTTGTTGTTCATTTTTTATGTTATTTGTGGTCTGTGGTAGGTCATCCCTACATGGGTGTCAAATTCTAGTTTCAATAGTCTACCCTTGCATGGGTGCTCGATTTTGAAAATTTATATTTTTTGAAGTCCTATTGGCACTCTCTTGTCTATTTTTTATGGTAGTTGTTGATGTTCTCCCCCAGCATGGGTGGCATTTGTTGGTTGTTGTTTTTATCACTATCTCCTTTTATTTTTTTAGAAGGTTGGTAGTTTATCTTTTTGTACAAGGTTTGAGACACCTTTCAAAACCCCTTCTTTCACCTTATAAAAAAAACATAGTATTAACGTTTAGGTTTAAGTCATTTTTTGTAGGTTGTATTGCTATTATTGAAACCTATGATGTCTCCAAGTGATTAGGGATAATCTACATATGTAATTTGTTATCTAGTATAACATTTTGAGTACAATAAAGATATGTTGCATGTAAATAATCATATTGAGAAATATACAAAAGCAAATTACTATTCATTTGAAGAGAAGGCATGTAGTGCATTTCCTCTAAATAAAAAGTTGCAATATAAACTTAGATTTTGCATCACCTCCTATTACAATGATGCAGATAAAAATAAATGTTGCATAGAAAATATTTGAATTCATCCTAGTGGGTGCCATTTCTTGGGCCACTTTCACCAAGACCATACTCCACTATATTTTGCAAATGGTATGAACTGATTTGTTAGGACAAGTTCACCAAAAGCATTGTCCATTATATTTTGCAATCAGTAGAAACTCCATTGCTACAAGAAACTATAAAAAACTATCTTCCCAATTTTTTAGAAGACATCCTTATGGTTACTCTTAGAATGAGATTTCATATGCCAAATAGGGATATCAATCAAGAAATGATTTTAACTACTTATAAAATTATCCCACAATGTGAATTTGTAGAACCATGGAAGGATATCATTCAGTGAGATTTCAACTACTAGTTAGTGTATGATGAAGGGTGCATGATGTGTGTGACCGGTACTCTATCACAAGCTTTCCAAATAATGATCCTTCCCTCTCCATCTGCTTCATGGGTTGATGACACTCCACCATTTCACCTGTATGAATTGTAACATCACCATTAAGTAGAGACCATGAATATTCATAATTTAAAACATGTTTATGGCCAATATTATTTGTTCAAATAATCCAATTTTATTTTAATTCCAACATGGTATTATGGTTTGTTGAATCTAAAAAAATTCTCTAGACCTTCTATGAGGTAGTTATTAAGCATGTATAAAAATAAGGAAATAGATTGATCGACTTCCTAGCAAATTTGGGGCTAAATTAGGATGGATTAACCATATGGAGACATGATTTCCCTTAAGGTATCATTGGTTTGGAGAATTATTGATAATCCCTTCATGTTCTTTTACCATTTTCGTGGGTAGGGGATGATTTTCTATTTAGGTCTGCTTTTTGGTATCGGTAGGGATAAGTGTCCAAGGCAACACAACCTACGAAATCATGACGAGAGAAAATCCCTCTAGTTTTGCCTCATTAAAATATTTGAATTATCATCATTTTGGAGTATTTCTTGTAAGTTTTAAATTTGCTCCATTTCAAAATAAAGCATCTTGGAACATGTTCGTAGGGAAGAAGGTGAGATGTTATGAGATATTTATTTGTTTTCTTGTGGGTCAACCTTTAAGAATGATATCAATGATCAGGGTTATAGCCAAGGGTCGGAGGGGCCAGATCATGATACATAGGCCAAGGAGTGGACTCTTTCCCCCTTGGAAATGGTAGACATTGTATATGGAAAAATATAGATTACAGTCTAGACAGACCTAGAGTGCGGGCCATGTAGATAGCTTTAAGGCCTATTTTAGAATATGCTTTGCTTAAAAGAGAGATTTTTTATCCACACATGGGACTACATTTGGAGTTATAATTTCCAAAGGTTGTGCCCTTAGAGGTATTATTAAAAAATAAAGGATACTTATGTGATTTTGGATCCATAGTACTCTAGTGCTAAGTGCTAAGTGCTAAGTGCTAGAGGCATGATCTTAAAAATATTCCCCCTTCTTCTTCGTGCTAAGTGCCAGTTGCGGGATGTGCTTGGCTAATGGAGTATTGTGCCCAATTCTAGAAAATATTAGTAATTGCATTTCTTCTTATCCTAATTTGTAATTCACGTTGGTTTGTCCCTTCAGATTGGATTTGAGTGGGGCTGGCTATGGACTTGCATCTCATGGGAATATTACTCCAAAAACACAATTTTCTGCTCCATTCTATTTTTTTCTTATGCAATCCCAATATGGGTTAAGGGAGGTTGTAGTTGGTTTGGGCTTTTATCAAGGTCCACATATCGGTTCCAAAAACTAATATTTTTCTAGTTCATCTTCCTTCCCAGTGTGAACCTTCTTTGGATTGGGTGCAACAAATTTTTTTAGGTCTGTTGCGAGAGTGGTGTGAGATTATCATGGGTTCTAGAAAAGGTTCCTGCAAAGGGTCTAGTAAGGAGTCCAAAAAGTTTGTGAGGATTATTTTTGAACCAAACCACATTACTTTGGATGAATATTTGAAGAAGATTTTGAAAAAAAAAAAAAATTTGTTTCCTATTTAGAGAAATTCAATGGCCACAACTTACAATTGGCTAGACACATTGCAAATACTTGGCAAAATGCAAAGGTAAAAGTAGGAAGTTTGGAATTTGAAATTTTTGTCCCTCTCATTGCATAGGTAACTAGTTTATCTATGGATGGATCCTGCCACAATAGAGAGAAGAATTATTTGGTAAGGGAAGCCTTGAAATTCCTCAGTGAAGGAGAAGAGCTAGAGAGATACCAAAATGGGTACATACATATATCTTTGAAGGAACCTTGGGATAGGATGATCTCAATTGTGACACAAATTTTTACCCTTGATGAGAATAAGGAACTCATCAAGAGTTTTCATTTGATGTTTCTCAATTTATTTCGTAGAAAGAGACTAATGAATATCATCTCATTCTTATTTAGTCTTTGGAGAGATCAATGAATTTGGTCAAAAAGGGTAAATTTTATAACCCCACCCATCAAGGCTTACTCAAGTTAATATTTGAGCATGTTTCTAAAACTAGAGGTCTAGTGGGTGAGGAGATTCTAAAAACTTTGTCATTGAATCCTTTGGTGGTGGCCTATTGTGATTCATCTAAGAAAAGTGATTCTCATTCTCAAGAAGGTTCACCATCCCTATATCACACCATGAGTGAAAAAACTAGCACTACCCTTATCACTAAAGGAACCTCCCCACACTTTGGTACTAGTAGGATCAAGATGCACACCAGGAGGTACAGGTACCTGAGCTCTTCTCGATCGGGGAAAATTTCAATGACTGTTGAGGATTTAGATTATGAAGACTTGAATCTAGTTAAAAAGAAAGTCAAGATACCCAATGAGACTACTAAATGGGTATTAGCTCCCAATATTTAAAAAATACCCCAAAACCCATCTTGAACATGGTGATTTGACTCCAAAATTTGCACATCACTTCTCTACGATCGATGATTTCTTGTGTTGAGGAAATCAAAATCTTGTTGAGTTGGGGTATAACTAACTAAGTGGTAAATCTGAATAAGAACACATATGAAGACCATGAAGGATAGCCAGGATGTGCGACTTCTATTTTAATTTTGTTGTTCATTTTTTGGTTTCTCTATATTCTGTGGTAGGTCATCCGTACATGGGTGTCAAATGCTTGTTTTGAAAGTCTATCCTTGCATGGGTGTCAGATTTTAAATTTTTTTGGTTTTTGAAGTCCTATTGGTCTTGTCTTGTCTATTTTTTTTATAGTTGCTGATGTTTTCCTCTAGAACGGGTGGTAGTTACTGGTTGTTTCAATCACTATCTCCTATTTTTTTCAAAAGTCTAGTAGTTTGTATTTTCTACAAGGTTTGAGGCACCTTTCAAATCCTCTTATTTCACCTTATATAAATAAATGAACATGGTATTATGGTTCATGTTTTAAGTATTTTTTGTAGGTTGTATTGCTATTATTAAAATATATGAGCTCTCAAAGTGATAGGGATAATCTATATATGTAATTTGTTAGAAAATATAATATTATGCCTTTCTAGTTTAATAAAGATATGTTGCATGTAAATTATCATATTGAGAAATATGCAAAACAAAATGACCATTCATTTGAAGAGAAGGAATGTAGTGCATTTACTCTAAATAACAAGTTGCAATGCAGACTTAGATTTTTCATCACCTTCCTTTACAATGATGTAGATGAAAATAAATGTTGCATAGAGAACATTTGAATTCATCCTAGTGGGTTCCATTTCTTAGGCCACTTTGACCAAAACCATAGTCCACTATATTATATAAATGGTAGGAATTGCTTCACTAGGATAAATTCATCAAAAGCATTGTCCATTGTATTATGCAATAAGTAGAAACTACTTTGCTGCAAGAAAACAAATAACTATAGAAAACACTTTCCAATGCTTTAGAAGACATCCCCATGGTTCCTCTTAGAATGAGATTTCATATGCCAAATAGGGACATCAATCAAGAAACTATCTTAACTAATTATAAAATTACCCCACAATGTAAATTTGTAGAACCATGCAAGGATATCATTCAGTGGGATTTCAACTACTAGTTAGTGTATGATGAAGGGCACTTGATGTGTGTGACCAATACTCTATCAAAATATTTCCAAATAATTATTATTCCCTCTCCATAAGATTTATGGGTTGATCACACTCCACCATTTCACTTGTATAAATTATAAAATCACCATTAAGCAAAGACCATGGATATTCATAATCTAAAATATGTTTGTGGACAATAGTATTTTTTCAAATAATCTAGATTTACTTCAATACCAACATGGTATTATGTTTCTCAGAATCCAAAATAATTCTCTATACCTTTAATGACGTAGTAATTAAGCATGTATACAAATAAGTAAATATATTGATCAACTTCCTATAAAATTTGGGGCTGAATTAGGATGGATTAACCATATGGAGAAATGATTTTCCTCAAAGTATCATTGGTTTGGAGAATGGTTGATAATTCCTTCAAGATATTTTGTCATTTTTGTGGGTAGGGTATGAGTTTCTCTTTAGTATTGCTTGTTGGTATCAATAGGAATAAGTTTCCAAGGCCATAACCCACAAAATCATGATGAGAGAAAACCCCTCGGGTTTTGTCTTATTCAAATATTTGAATTATCATCCTTTTGGTGTCTTTCTTTTCATTTTGAAATTGGATCTATTCCAAATTCGAGCATATTGGAAAAGGTTTGTAGGGTAGAAGGTGAGATGTTGTGAGATGGAAAAATATAGATTACATTTTGGATAGGCCCAAAGTGCAAGCCATGTAGATGGCTTTAATGGGATGCTTTGTTGGAAAGGGTTATTTTCTATCCACATGTGGGACTACACTTGGATTCATAATTTCCAAAGGTTGTCCTCTTGGAGGCATGATTCAAAACTAAAGGAGACTTACATGATTTTGGCTCTGTGGTACTCTAGGCCTATCTTCAAAATAATTCCCATTCTTCTTCATGCTAAGATCCAATTGTGGGATGTGCTTTGCTAGTGGAGTATTGGCCAATTCTATAAACTCTTAGTGCTTGCATTGCTTCTTATCATGATTTGTCATTTATGTTGGTTTGGGTCTTCATATTAGATTCAGGTGGGGCAGGCTACAAAATTGCATCTCACAAGCACGTAACTCCAAAAATACAATTTTTTGCTCCATTCCATTTTTTTTTAAATCTAATATTTTGCTAGTTCCCATTCCTTCCAAGTGTAAAGCTTCTTTAGACTACGTGCAACAAGTTTTATTTAGCTTTATTGGAAGAGTGATGTGAGATTATCATGGGTTCTATAAAAGGTTCTATAAAAGGGTTTGTTAACAGGTCCAACAAGGTTGTGAGGTTTATTTTAGAACCAAATGAGCCTACTTTTGATGAATATTTGAAGAATATTTTGACAAAAATGATATTTCCTACGTGTTTGGATAAATTTAATGGCCACAACCTACAATTGGAAAGACACATTGCATATACTTGGTAAAATGGGGAGGTAAAAGTGGGAAGTTTGGAATTTGAAATTTTAGTCTCCCTCACTGTGAAGGTAACTAGTTTTACTATGGATGGAGCCTACTAGAATAGAGAACCCTTGAACTTTGTGAGTAAAGGAGAAGAGCTAGAGACATACCAAAGTGGGTACAAATTTTCATCTAGTTTATTTTTTGGGTTTTTTGTGGTCTGTGATAGGTCATCCTTGCATGGGTGTTGAATACTGGTTTCAATAGTCTACCCCAACATGGGTCACCGATTTTGAAATTTCTAGTTTTTGAAGTCCTATTGGTCCTATCTTGTCTATTTTTTGTGGTAGTTGTTGATGTTATCCCTTAGCATGAGTGGCAGTTGTTTGTTGTTTCTATTGCAATCTCCTTTTATTTTTTTAAAAGGTTTGTAGTTAGATCAACCTAGAAATTCTTCCACTATGCAGTAGGAATGGAAGGTGGTTCATAAGATAAGGGATGGTCATGACTACCCTTCTAAGCCTAGTAAAACCCAAAAATATTTAGTTTTATGGGATGATGTAAATACCACTCAAAAAAGTCACTCGTCAATGTCTGATATTGAAGATGAAGGTAATAAAGTTATTGTTTTTGATCAGGGAGGCTCTTTGTAGGTTTCTCCTTTGCGGGGAAGGAATGGAGGTATTGGTATTGATGGGAATCATTTTTAGGTGTTTGGTTCCTTAAGTTCTTAATGAAGTTCAACATTACATCTTGGAATGTGAGAGGGATGACTATCCCCACTCGTAAAAGTATGGTCAGTAGTTTTTTGAAGTCTATTTTTGTTGATGTTGTATGTCTTCAGGAAATTAAAGTTCATGGTTTTGAGTTGCATAGTTGCTTGAATAGTTTTTGGAATGGAACTTGGTGGAGCTCATATCAACATAAGGGGTCTAGAGGAGTTGGTTTTGTGGTTAGAAAGTGGCTTGCTTCACTTCTACTTAACAGGGGTGAAGATCTGGAAGGTAATATTGTTTGGGCTACTTTTGTTGTAGTTGGGAAGGTGATTGGTGTGTGTTCTGTTTATGGGTCTAATATTGCTTGTGATAGGTTCCGCTTGTGGGATTGGATGCAATATAATATTCCAAAGACATGTTGGTTCCTTTGTGGGGATTTCAACATGGTGGAATGGGATAGATATAGAGAAGTTGTTTTGGGTAGTTGTCTTGTTGGATCTGAAAAAGAGTCTTGGGCAAAAATGAAAGCAACTCTACAAGTTTTTGATGTTAATTTCAAAGAAAAATATTATGACTCTGGTGGGTGGTTTACTTGGTCTGACAAGAGGGTTGGCATGGACAAGGTGTTTGCAAGGATTGATAGGTTCTACTGTGATCCTCTTTTCACTTTTGAAGGTAGAGGGAAGAGATATGTGGATGTGGATCTTGGAGTCATGGGTTCTGATCATGTGCCCATCTATACTTGTGTGCATACTGGGGCCATGGTTGTAGAGAAAATTATTTTTTCATATAAACTGGATGTCTCACACCTAGATTTTGCTGACTGTAGGGAGTTGATTAGGTGTGTTTGGAATTTGGACCCAAGACCTTTGGGTAGGGGTGGATTGCTTGGTGGGATTTTGTTGTTTGAAGGGTGGTCAAGTTTTTAAGAGGATGGGAAAGATTGTTGGCTAAAGGGTAGTGAAGTAAAATGAAGCCACTTCGGAAGAATTTAGAATCTAATAGAAATAAGCTTGAGATTGATCCCTTCAACTCTTCTCTTCAGGAGAAGGTTTCTCTCCAGGAAGGAAAAATCAAAAAATTAGAATATTACATTGGCAAGGGGGCTTAGATTAGGATCAGGCTTCACTGGTTGAAAGAAGGGGATACACCTATGCAATTTTTATTTTATTACATTCGTAGGAAAAATGCTACAAAAAATATTCTAACCCTACAAAAGGAGGATTCCACTCATACTGAGGATGATATTAAAATAAGGAATTTGTTTGAAAATCATTTTAAGCAGATTTTTGTTGTCTATGAGAAATCTCTATCGGTACAACAGGCTAGAGATATGTTCAAAGAATGTATACCCAAAAAGATGGTCAATTTTGAAAATGACAGGATGGCAGCTAATTTTTCTAAGGAAGAGCTCTTTTATGCTTTATCAAGGATGAAGAATGGTAAGTCTCCCGAGCCTGATGGTCTCCCAACTAAATTTTATAAGTATATGTGGGACTGTATTGGAGATGATTATGTAAGAATGGTTCAGGAAGTGTTTGATAGAGCTGACTTTTCTCCTTGGATGAATCAAGGGGTGATAAAGTTAATTTATAAAGGGAGTAATAAAGACAAAATTGGGGGTTGGAGGCTTATTACCATTTTAAATTTCTCTTACAAAATAATGGTTAAAGCTTTAACCCTTTGGTTGTGAGACACTGCTACTAGAATTGTTTGAGAGGAATAGACTAGGTTTGTTAATGGCAGATTTATTCTAGATACAGTGCTTTCAATTTGGGAAGCTATGGAATGGAAAGAGGAGTTGAATCAATAGGATTTGTTCTTAAAAATTGATTTTGATAAAGCTTATGATAGAACAAATTGGACCTTTATTTTTAATATGTTGCAATGGCTTGGATTTAATAGGATAGCAGTTCATAAAATACAAATGCTTTTCTCTTCAGCCTCGCTAGAGTGGTGGTTAATGGTAAAATGTCAGAAAATATTCATCTATTTAGATCTATTAGATAGGGATGCCCATTGGCTCCTCTTCTTTTTGTTCTTTTCATCGATGCTTTGGGTTATATGCTAGACCAAATGATGCTAGCAGATCAAATTAGAGGAATTTCTATTCTTGATGGTTATCTTATGAACAACCACTTTGTAGATGATTTGTTCTTTATTGTTCAGATAGATAAGGACTCGATTGTTGGCCTACAAGATTGTCTTAGTCAGTTTTGTCTTACTTCTAGTGATGTGGTTAGTGAGACTAAATTTGACTACTGGGTAGTAGGAGTTGAGTCCTTGCCTAAAGGAATTTATACAAGTTGGCAAAAATTTTGGGATGGAGAGATTGTTAGATATTTGGGCATCCCATTTTGCAAAAGGGTTTCCCTTAAATCTATGTGGGATTGGTGTATGAATAGATTTGATAAAAAAAAATCAAATTTGGAAAAGTAAGATGATCTCCTTTGCATGGAAACTTACTATGGTAATTAAGATTCTTCAGACGTGCCACATGTACTATTCCTCTTGTTGTCTTCCAAACCCTACTTAATATAGAATACTATAGACCTATATAAGAAATTTTTTATGGGCAAGTATGGATGGTTCCAGGCAGGTTCCCCTAATTGCATGGAATTATTGTACTGTTCCTAAGAAGGAGGGTGACCTTGGGTTGCTCAACATCTAGTTTCAACGTAAGGTTATTGCTTATAAGTGGATAATTAGGTGTTTGGAGGGTGATTTTGACTGGCAAAGGTTCTTGCATCACCGGATTAAGAACTGTGTGAATATTGACGGAGTCAAGGGAAAGTTTAGTTTCGAAGATATTGTTGGTCACCTCAGGAAATTTAAAATTATAGATTGCATCCTAATTAAAATAATATGGAAGGCTTGGAAATATGTAGTCAGCTTGGTTAAATGGGACTTTCTGGATTATAGACGAGGTTGGACTCTTTTCTCAAAAACTATTTGCATTTGGAAATAAAATGGGACGTATGCAACTGATATGCCTACATTGTAGTGCAAGATACTTGGTAAGAAGGGAATTTTCAAGTGGGAGTATCTTTGGGATGGAAACATTGGTAATTGGAATCTGTGGCAATAGTTGGTTGTTAAATTTAAATTGAAGCCCTCTGATATATATGCAGTGCAAAAAATGCAGTCTTCTTCCAATGGAGCAACTACATAAGCTTTCCAATGGTCTTGTAGGTCCTATATAGAAGGATTGGAGGTGGAAATATGGAAAACCAATTTGGTTTTTTAAAGCCTCTAATATTTATCAGTTGATTATTCCTTGAATATCATTTGGTGACATTCTGAACATCAGATATGGTTTGAGTTGTTCTTGCAAAAAATGGAAGAAGCATCTCGCTAGGGTGTGGGTATTCTGAGTTTCTATGCAGTTGAAGGTGGTTGACTGGTTAGTTATTATACAAGCTCTTCATAGTAAGGCTCGTATATCCAAATGGATGCTTGAATCAGATGTTTGTTCTAGTTGTGGAAAAAGTGAAACAACTAAGCATATTTTTTGGGAATGTCCAAGAATGATAAAGGTATAGAGAAAGGTAGTCTGGTTGTATGACAATGTTGTTCAGGGGCAGCTAAGGTGGAAGGCAGTGTTGTTTGGAGACTCCATTGACTGTGTGAGCCACAAAAGGATATTTTGGCACATTATCAGACTCTCTCTTGTTCATTATTTGGAAATATATATGTAGTCTGATTTTTAAAAATGAGGAGGTGTTGATTGTTGTTACTGTTAGCAAAGTTGTTGAGCTTGTTTCTAGTCAACTTATGGTGTTTAAGTATGAGATTATTCAAGACTATATTAGAATTGATAAAAGTGTTAGATTTTATTGTTTTTTCTTCATTCACAAATTGCTTTAATGTTTCTATGATGATGTATTCTTTGATTATTATTTAATATGAAGTATTTTTTCAATTAAAAAAAGGTTGTAGTTTGTACTTTTGTACAAGGTTCGAGGCACCTTTCAAAACCCCTTCTTTCACCTTATAAAAAAATAAGGTATTATGGTTCATGTTTTAGGTATTTTTTGTAGGCTATATTGTTATTGTTGAAATATATGATCTCTCTAAGTGATTAGGGATAATCTACAAATGTAATTTTTTAGCCAGTATAATATTGAGTCTTTGTAATAAAATAAAGATATGTTATATGTAAATGATAAAATGGAGAATCATACAAAACAAAATTACTATTCATTTGAAGAGAAGACATGTAGTGCATTACCTCTAAATAAAAAGTTTCAATTTAGACTTATATTTTGCATCACCTCCCATTACAATGATGTAGATGAAAATAAATGTTTCATAGAAAACGTTTGAATTCATCTTAGTGGGTGCTATTTCTTGGGACACTTTCACCAAAATCATAGTCCACTATATTATGCAAATGGTAGGAACTACTTCGCTAGGAAAAATTCACCAAAAGCATTATCCATTGTATTTTGCAATTAGTAGAAACTACTTTGCTACAAGAAAATAACTAATTGTAAAAAATTGTCTTCCCAATGCTTTAGAAGATATCCTTATGGTTGTTCTTAGAATGAGACATCAATCAAGAAACTATTTTAACTAAATATAAAATTACCCCACAATGTAAAGTTGTAGAACCATGGAAGGATATCATTCAGTGAGATTTCTACTAGTTAGTGTATGATTAAATACACTTGATGTGTGAGACCAATTCTCTATCACAAGCTTTCCAAATAATGATCCTTCCCTCTCCATCAGCTTCACGCATTGATCACACTCCACAATTTCACCTGTCTATATTGTAGCATCACCATTAAGCAAAGACCATGGATATTCATAATCTGTAATGTTTTTCCATCCAATATTGTTTGTTCAAATAATCCAATTTTCTTTCAATGAAAACATGGTATTATGGTTCTCTGAATCCAAAATAATTCTCTAGACCTTCGATGAGGTAGTTATTAAGCATGTATACAAAGAAGTAAATAGAACAACCAACTTCCTAGAAAATTTGGGGCTGAAATAGGATGGATTAACCATATGGAGAGATGATATACCTCAAGGTATAATTTGTTTCCAGAATGGTTGATAATCCCTTCGAGCTCTTTTGTCATTTCTATGGTTAGAGGATGAGTTTTTCTTCAGGTTCACTTGTTGGTATTGGTAGGGATAAGTGTCCAATCCCACATCCTAAAAATCATGATGAGAGAAAACTCCTCTAGGTTTACATCATTCAAATATTTGAATTATCATCCTTTTGGTACATTTCTTATCAATTTGAAATTGGCTCCATTTCAAATTTAAGCATCTTGGAAAATATTCGTAGGTCAGAAGGTGAGATGTTCTAATATGCTTATATGTTTTCTTGTGGGTTAACCTCGAATAATGAGATCAATGGTCGAGGCTATAACCAAGGATCGGAGAGGCCAGATCGTGACACCTAAGCCAAGGAATGGACTCTTCCCCCTTTGGTGGTGGCTAAAATGGTTGATGTAAAGACAAAGGTTACAGTGTAGATAGGCCTAGAGTGCAGGCCACATAGATGGATTTAACGGCTTATTTTGGAATATACTTTGTTGGAAAGGGAGATTTTCTATCCACATGTGGGACTACACTTGGAGTCATAATTTCCAAAGATAGCACTCTTGGAGGCATGATTTGAAACTAAAGGAGACATGTGATTTTGGCTTTGTGGTACTCTAGGCCTATCTTCAAAATCATTTTTCTTCTTCATTTTAAGTGCCAATTACGGGGTGTGCTTGGCTAGTGGAGTATTGTGGCCAATTCTAGAAACTCTTAGTGCTTGCATTGCTTCTTATCATGATTTGTCATCCACATTGGTCTTCATATTTAGATTAGATTCAGGCAGGGCGAGCTATGGACTTACATATCATGGATGTGTAACCCTAGAAACACAAATTTTTGGTCCATTCTATTTTTCTCTTACCCAGTCCTGAGGTAGGTTAAGGGAGGTTGTAGTTGGTTTGAGTTTTGGTGGAGGTCCATATCTCAATTCCAAAACCTAATATTTTTCTAGTTCCCATTCCTTCCTAATGTGAACCTTCTTTGGACCGAGTGCAATAATTTTTGTTTAGCTTTGTTGGGAGAGTGTTATGAGATTATCATGGATTCTAACAAAGGTTATAGAAAAGGGTCTAGTAAGGGGTCCAACAAGGATATTAGGCTTATTTTAGAACCAAACAAGCCTACTTTTGATGAATATTTGAGAATATTAAAAAAAAATAGAGTTCTGACTTGTTTGGAGAAATACAATGGCCACAACCTATAATTGGTAAGACACATCACATATAGTTGGAAAAATGGGAAGGTAAAAGTGGTAAGTATAGAATTTGAAGTTTTAGTCCCCCTCATTATGGAGGTAACTGGTATACCTATAGATGGATCCTTAAAATATAGAGAGAAGCATTCTTTGTCAAGGGAATACATGAACTTCCTTAGTGAAGGAGAAGAGCTAGAGAGATACCAAAATGTGTAGAAACATAACTCTTTGAAGGAAACATGGGACAAGATTTTCCTCAACTGTGATGCAAAGTTTTACTCTTGATGAGAATAGATAAATCATTAGGAGTTTTCATATGATGTTTCTCAATCAAATTTTTAGAAATAAACCAATGAATATCCCCTTGATCTTATTCCAATATTTGGAGAGATCAATGAATTGGATCAAAAGTGGTAAAGTTTCTAACCCTATCCATAAAGGCTTACTCAAGTTAATATTCAAGCATATTTATAAATCTAGAGGTCTAGTGGGTGAGGAGATTCTAAAAACTTTGTCATTGAATCCTTTTGTGGTGGCCTACCCTAACCCGTCTACCGAAAGTGATTCCCATTCTCAATAAGGTTCACCATCCCTAGATTGTGCCATGAGTGACAAAACCAACACTACCCCTCTCACTAAAAAAACCTCACCACACTTTGGTACTAGTAGGAGCAAGGTGCACACTAGGAGGTCCAAGCACTTGAGCTCTGCACAATAAAGAAAAATTACAATAACAATTGAGTATTTGGACTTTGAAGACTTGACTCTAGTTAAAAAGAAACTCGAGACAGACAATGAGACTACTCAATGGGGTATTAGCTCCCAAGATCTAAAAAATACCTCAAAATCCATCTTGAGCACGATTATTAGAATCCAAAATTTGCACATCTCTTCCCTATTATCGGTGTTTTCCTTTGTTGAAGAAATAAAAATATTGCTGAGCTGAGGTCTAACTAACTAGGTGAAAGACCCGAATAAGGACACATCTGAAGACTATAAAGGATAACTAGGTCATGGGACTTTTGTTTTAATTTTGTTGTTTGTTTTTTGGGTTCTTTGTGGCCTATGGTAGGTCATAGAATTTGCACATCACTTCCTTGTGGTTAGTGTTTTCATGTGTTGAGGAAATCAAAATCTTGTTGAGTTGAGGCCTTACTAACTAGGTGGCAGACCCAGATGAGAACATGTCTTCATATCATGAAGGATAATCAGTTCATGGGAGTTCTATTTTAAATTTTTATTCATATTTTGAGTTATTTGTAGTCTATAGTTGGTCATCCTTACATGGGTGTCGAATTCTAGTTTCGTTAGTCTACCCCTATGTGGATGTTAGATTTTGAAAATTTCTAGTTTTTGAAGTCCTATTGGTCCTATCTTGTCTATTTTTTATAGTAGTTGGTGATGTTCTCCCACAGTGTGGGTGGTGGTTTTTGGTTGTTACTATTCCTATCTCCTTTTATTTTTTAAAAGGCTAGTAGTTTGTCTTTTTGTACATGGTTGGAGGTACCTTTCAAAACCCCTTATTTTACCTTATCAAGAAAAAAACATGGTATTATGGTTCAAGTTTTAATTAATTTTTGTAGGTTGTATTGTTATTATTGAAAGATATGATATCTCCAAGTGATTAGGGATAATATACATATGTAATTTGTTAGTGAGTTTAATATTATGCCTTTCCAGTACAATAAAGATATGTTGCATGTAAATGATCAGATTGAAAAAGATACAAAACAAAATTACTATCCATTTGAAGAGAAGGCATGTAGTGCATTTCCTCTAAATAACAAGTTGTAATGTAGACTTAGATTTTGCATCACCTCCTATTACAATGATGCAAATGAAAACAAATGTTTCATAGAGAACATTTGAATTCATCCTAGTGGGTGCCATTTCTTGGGCCACTTTCACAAAAACCATAGTCCACTAGTTTCTTGATTAATGCCCCTATTTGGCATATGACATCTCATTCTAAGAGCAACAACAAGGTCGTATTCTAGTGTAACTCATTATAGAATTACCCCACAATGTAAAGTTGTAAAACCATGGAAGGATATCATTTAGTAGGATTTCAACTACTAGTTAGTGTATGATGAAGGGAACTTTATGTGTGTGATCAATACTTTGTCACAAGATTTCCAAATAATGATCCTTCCCTCTCCATTAGCTTCACGGGTTTATCACACTCCACCATTTAACCTGTATGAATTGTAACATAACCATTAAAATAAGACCATGGATATTCACAATTTGTATCATGATTGTGGCCAATATTATTTGTTCAAATAATCCAATTTTATTTCAATGCCAACATGGTATTATGGTTCTCCAAATATAAAAGAATTCTCTAGACCTTCAATGAGGTAGTTATTAAGCATGTATACAAAAAATAAAATAGATCGATCAACTTCCTAGAAAATTTGGGGCTAAATTAGGATGGATTAACCATATGGAGATATGATTTCTCTCAACGTATCATTGGTTTGGATAATGATTGATAATCCCATAAGGTTATTTTGTCATTTTATTGGCTAGGAGATGATTTTATCTTTAGGGTTTCTTGTTGGTATCGGTAGGGATAAGTTTCCAAGGCCACACAACATACAAAATCATGATGAGAGAAAATCCCTCAAGTTTTTCCTCATTCAAATATTTAAATTATCATGTTTTTGGAAGCTTTATTTTTACTTTGAAATATCCTCCATTTCAAATTCAAGAATCTTAGAAAAGGTTCATAGGGTAGAAGGTGAGATGTTATGAGATGTTTATTTATTTTTTGTGGGTCAGCCTAAAATAATGATATCAATGGTCAGGGCTATAGCCAGGGATCCGAGGGGACAGATCGTGATATATCAAGGAGTGGACTCTTCCCTCCTTGTGTTAGGGTAAAATAGTGTTATTGAATTATTACCCTAATAATTTATATTATTACTTTATTTTTATACTTAACCATGAAGATATTAATTATCGAATATCTTATGGTTATTTGATTCACACGCAATTATTTATTTAGTGTTGTTAGTTGTTAGCTACACTTACTCATTGGGTGTTAGTCCTTAGATATACTTACTCTTTAGGCTATTTTAGAACTAATACATTGTGTATAAACTATGGCATTATCAATATTAAAGTTAACATTTTACGCTCTATCATTGGTATCAAAGCAGAACTCACATGGTTGGAAGCAAACCTTTGGGTACGTATTTCAAGGCAACAATTTGAATGGATCAACGAGGCATAATTCCTGAGATGGTACCCCCTCCAACACCTTATTACTCGACATGTTTCTTGAGGAAAAATTTACTAAAACCTAGAACGTTTCTTGAGGTGCACTTTTTGTTGGAACTTGCATGGATCTCGAGCTGGATATGACATGAAATATGGTATGCACTCTCTCAGTGGTATATGAACCTAAAAATATTGGAAAGCATTGAATTCTAGGTATGGCATGGATCTCCATCAGAATAGGTGTAGAATCCCTCAGGACTGACATCATCTAGCACCTCAGAGTACACAATATAATTAGCATTTAGACACAGATTTGATAGTTCTCTATCAGTTTAACTAACAATAGAGCCGACATCAACACATAGGATAACAAGCCAATAAATCATTGGCTATAGTTTTATGTGGTCTAACAATGGTATATTGTCTCCTATACAACCATCGCTCTGAGCTAAAATCTCCTGATTAGATCCTTGACAAGGCACACAAGATCCAAGACTAGTGCAAAATTGGAGGTGGCAGCGGTATTATATGAATGATGACTTCTCAAAATTGAACCGATATGGAAATTATGGATCTGACCTAGCACCACATGGACCAGCACGAATCTTGAATCAGTTGACCTAGAAGCACACACGTTGAGGCTAAATTGGCATCCTGCTACTGACCTGGACCAGTGTGACTCTTGAGGAATCCACATGGTAGATCTTTATGGGTTGATGTGGTGGACACGTGATGAAATATAAAAAAACTGACATGGCAACCATAGACGGATTAAGCTAGCAATGAAGCATCTAATGTGGCATTGGATAAGTGGCACATTATGATTGGTTGACCTAGCAGGTGACATTTCACATTACGATTCATTGACCTGGTGGCTTACATGGTGCACATGTTCTCCATCCTCATCGATAGAAGGGGATATTTGAACTCCTATAGGCATTCAAAATATAAAGGGCGAGATTACCCTTTTAAGAAGCTTCACATTTCCCGCAGGGGCAATGTGAGATTAAAGTCCCATAAATTTTTTTTCCCATTTATGCGTCATGCAAAGGAAGAAAGCACAAATATTGCGCTTAAGCTTCCAATTCATAAGCTAGCCCCACTGGCTTGAGTAGCTAGCATAGGGCGGACACCCACGGGGTCGACTCCCAACGGGGTCAAAAATAAACTTTTTGCTGAAGAACATTACAATTTTTTTGGAAGGTAAATTTTTGCATTTGTTTTATTTTTTTAAGTTTTTTTTATTAATAATTTAATATTATTTGATATAAAATAATTTTTTAACTAATAAGTGATTTTTTATCCATTTAATTTTATTATTAATCTAATACAATGCTTAAAATAAATTAGAATTTTACATTAAATTGGAAAATAAGGGCCTATTTTTTTTTGCAAAATATAAGAAGTGTTTTTTTTGTTTTCTCCAATAAGGGGGATTAGAGACAAAAAGCAAAGCAATATTTATTTTGAAAATTGAAAATTCTAATGCTTTGCTCCAAAAAATTTCTCATCCATTTTTTTGAGAGTACAAGTTTTGTCTCATGAAGAAGAGGCCTTGGATCCAAAAATATCTTTGTCATCTACAAGTCATTCGAAAGAGAAATGAACTCTGTCATCAAACCACAAGATCTAATTTTCGATGGATGCTTAGAGAACATAGAAAGATTTTACCCTGTTTCAACACTTACACATATCCTTGGAAGGGTTTGTATTGAAACTATGGTCCCATGAGGATTAGAGAACCTTTTAATCCTGATGCACCTCCAAGTTTTGAGTATTGAATAATTAAAGGATCCACAAAAACCAAGTCGTGTGTTGAGTGGTTCTAGATTACCTTTCAAATACTTGTCGTCTATCGACTTATCTTGAAAGGTGTGCTACTTTGTTATTTTTACAAAATAAAGGGGGGATAATTGTCCTTTTGCAAAAATTGTAACACTAAGGGGGGAGAATTTGAAAATCAAATTTATTTTTTTTGCTAAACACAAATGAATCTTTTGCTGCAAAAACTTGTAATAAGGTGCATTTTTTATATTACTCGACACCTTTATTAAAATTAGCATTTCTAAATGAGGTGCATTTTTTGTTGCATTTGACACCTAGGTTATAAAGACTTTGTGGGCACTCTTTTATTTATTATTGCATTTAATTTCTTGTTTTTAACAATTATAAGTCATCAAATTCAAGAGCACTCAAAACCCCAAAATTTCACATTAATTTGTGTAACTCATTTCACAGGTATAAAACTGATTTTTCTTGATCTTTTCTCTTAATCAAAAACTCTAATTCACTCTTCTTTTTTTGGCTTAATTCCCTCAAAATAACTATCCTTATTTAGGAGGATTTTTAGGTAGGTGCCATTAAATATCAATAAGGGTGAATTTCTCTCTCATTTCTTCGTGTTTGGCTTAAATTTCCTCAAACTAATCATCCTTCTTCAAGGGTTTTCAGGTAGATGCCATTAAATATCAATTAGAGATAAAGATAGACCATCTTGGAACCATACTAGAACCTTCATCATGAAAACTATCAACAAATACCTAAATGATACATAATTGCTTAAAGGTTCTAATTTTCATAGAAAACTAATATGAAGGTCATTCTTACTATTGAGTAAATATCAGATATAGTGGATGGAACTATTCAAAAACCCACTACAACAGAAGTAGATCAAATTGCATGGGATAAAAATAATAATAGACCTCTAATGCTAATTTTTCTTGCCACTACTGATGAAATACAACCTCACATAAGTGAAGCTAAAAGTGGTAAATATGCATGGGAAACATTATCTACCATTTTTTAAGGTAAGAATCAATCTACTATTCTAAGCCTTCAAACTCAATTTCATACACTCCATATGAAGCCAAGAGAAATAGTAGAACTATTCATTTGTAGAGTGGTAGAACTGAAGTCAAAGCTGAATGCTTTAGGAGAAAAAGTAGAAGATACTATCCTGAATTTAGTAATATTTAGGGCTCTTAAAGGAATCCTACAATATGTTAATAACATCCCTTAATGTATCTCAAAGAACAGTAACCTTTGTGGAGTTAGTCAATTTTCTTCAAACCAAGAAAGCAAATCAACTCCAAAGCAATGAAGTGTCAAACAATGCACTTTACACATGTAGAAACTAAAATATGGCCAATATGATTAGGCATCCACAAATAATGACTAAATTGACACCATACGGCCCCTTGGGCAGCCCTCAAAAGGCTCACACTGGTTCTAGCCACTCCAAAAGAGGTTTTGGAGGCTTTTGGCCCAATTTTGGGAGGTTTTGGCCCAAAATTCATCACCATCCCACCCTGGGATGGTGGTAGATTCCCACCATACCACCCTAGGATGGTGGTGAGCCATCATCCCAGGGTGGGATGATGAGCAAGTTTGACCAAGAAAAATTCAAATCTGGGATAAATGGCACCCAAAAACTGCCATTTACCCTACCAATTGAAGCATGCAGGTCAGAGGGCACTGCATCCTTATGATATGCTTCATAATGGAGGTCAAAAATTAAGATTCTCTTCCACATCCAGTGCATGCCTCCATTTTGGCAAATGGCACCTCCTGCCAGGCATGCCCTTGCATGCCTTTTTGCAAATAAGCCAATTTGGGCTATAAAATGGATACAAGGTCCAAACAAAAAATAGATAGAGGAGTTCTAGGATATGCAAAAACATGATTATGATATTTCCCCTTACTTTATTGTGCTCTATTTTCCTCAAAATATCTCCTTAGCGAAGGAGGTTATCGGGTGACTTAAAGAGGGTCTTTTGGGCATAAATTTGCCATATAAGTGTATTTATTCACAAAATCTGATTAAAATACCCATTAGAGTATTTAGGACCATTCCCAAATGGTATTGGTAGAAAAATATGTGCAGAATTGGTGGGTATCCCCCCTAGGGTGCCCTCCAATTAGTTGTAGTCACCACCGTACCCCATGGTATGCGGAGAAATATGTGCACAATTTCTTTAATATTTTTTATTCTTATTCTAGACTATCATAGGATTCTATAGTTTAAATTTCATGCAATTTGGATTTACATTGGCCGAGATATCATATTTTGAAGTTTTTGCAGGTTCTAGGGCCCATCCGGGCACCCCAGGTGCATGCATATGGATCTGCAATTCATTTTGAAAATATAACCACATGGGTAGTCTTAAAATGTTTATTTATGTATTATTTCTAAGTTTAATTTATTTTGGACATGTTTAGGGATGGTAATTGCTTTTCTTGGTCTTCGTAGGTTGCAGATGGGAGATGCAAAATCGAGGGGCCTACGGATGCAATTTCAGATTTTTTTTTGGTGATATCCCTTCAAAACCTCATATTTAACATTTCCATAAAATTTCAAGTCATTATGAGTTTATTTTATATGTTTTTAATATATATGCCCTTTACTAGTCTTGTGGTGCCTATGGGGATTGCATGTTTTCCATCACACGCACTTGCTATTTGATACTTTTGGCTTAATTTTGTGCATTTTTAGGTTTCTATAATGCATTTGAAAGGAAAAAAATACATAAAATATCAAATATACAAGCAGCAGTGACATTGGACCACCCACCTCGATTGTGGGTACGAGGAAGGGCACTGGATGTGTACCCAAATTTCTAGAAGGAGTTGATCCTTGGGCACCCAAAATTTGTAAAAATTGTATTACCTTTGAGGCCTCAAGGGGACTGCTATGTAACCTTGGATCTGATCCACCAAATTAATAAGAAATATGCTCACTTTATTTCATACCTTGTTGTTTGGTTTTGCTTCCATTTTTACATGCATGCTTCCGTTTGATGCTCATAAGCTATAGATGATAGATACACATATTGTTGTTCATAATTATGTGCACCGTTTTCCCCTAATTAAACACAAAAAAATAGGGTGTAAATAATAAAGGTAACTTATATAAAGGATGATCATCTTCAAGAGATAAGGGCAAGCAACATCAATCATAAGGGAAGTATTGCATGAATTGCAAAATGGACAACCATGACACCAATTGGAATTTTTTTAAGAACAAACAAGACAATAAGGGAAAAAAAAAGCCAAAAAATAAAAATAGACAACAACGAGGACATGTTGCTATTGAAAATTTTGATTCTGATTCAGAAAGAGCACACAAAGTTCTCATGACCCATACAACTTCTACATAAAAGGGTTATGTTTGGTACATTGATTCAGGTGCCAACATACACATGATTGGTGATAAGCAGTGGTTTGATACATTTGAGACAAGAGAAAGCAAACCTATAACAATTTTTTATGATAAGACCTATCATGTCTATGGAGAAGGTACTGTATCTGTTTCCCTTCTAGATGGAAAGTGTCACATTCAAAATGTCTTTTATGTTTTAGGATTGGCAAACAACTTGTTTTCAATTCCACAAATCCTGGATAAAAACATGGTTGTCAACTTCGAAGTGGAAAATGGTCTAAAATGTTGCTATATAACCAAGTAGGGTAAACACATAGCAACTGGTTCCTACAAGCATGGCTTGTTTACACTAGATGTTGTTTCAACACCTCATGTTGCCATGATAGTCAATACGAAGGAGGCCACTTCTATTTGGCATAAGATATTTGGGAATATTAGTATTAGGTATTTACTTGAGCTAAGTCAATCTCAAATGGTACTGGGTATTTACTTGAGCTAATTCAATCTCAAATGGTGAAGTGACTTACCACCCTTTCATCTACATTGCCAATATGCTTGGATTGCTTAGCAGGGAAGCAATGTCGAGCACCATTCGAAGCTAGCTCTTAAAGAGTTAAGAGACCATTGGAGCTAGTGCACAATGATTTGTGTGGTCCCATGCCACCAATTTTTTGAGGAAAGAGGTATTATCAACTGTTTGTGGATGATCACTCATAGAAGATGTGGGTCTTATTCCTCCAACTAAATTCAAAAGCATTTTCTTGCTTTCAGGAGTTCAAGAAATCAGTTGAAAAGGAATCAGGATGCTACATAAATACCCTACACTCAAATCGAGGGGGGAATATACCTCAAACAAATTATCTTCATTTCTAATATCACATGGGACCAAAATACGGATAACCACAACCTATACTCCATAACAAAATGAAGTTGCTAAGAGGAATCATTCCATCATGGAAATAGTTTGCAATATTCTTAAGGGAGTGAATCTTGAGAAATGCTATTGGGGAGAAGCTATCAAAATGGAAATATATCTTTTGAATAGGGCACCCAAAAAGACCCTTAAAGATATAACTCCATAGGAAGCATGGAGTGAAAGGAAACCCTCCATATCTCATCTAAGAGTCTTTGGGTGTTAAGGTATTTATGCATATACCTAAAGAAAATAGAAAGAAACTATATGAGAAAACCTTATAGTGCATTTTCCTTGGATATGATGAATATTCTAAAGGGTATCGATTGTTTGACCCTAGAATAAATAAAATACACATAAGTAGAGATGTGGTGTTCGATGATGATTTCACACCTAACATTACATCCTTTGTATACCTGGAAGATGAGGAGCCACAAAAATAAACTCCTCCACCTCAGCAAAGGATGCTAAAATGGTATACAAGTATGGTGAGAGATTTAAAGTTGACCTCACCTCCTTATATTACTCTGAATCATCCTCTAACTTGCAACATGTCTTGGCATAGTAGAGAAGAAGCATCACCAAGAGTTGATGACCTTTTCCAATATTTCAAAGAGCTTTCTATAGACAGAGATATTTATAGTGTATAAGACATGGATACTGATGATGATAGGGTTTATATGTCTTCATATGATGAACATGAACTCACCACGATCAAAGAAGCACTTAGTGAACCATAGTGGAAGACAACTATAGATGCTGAATATAAATCTCTTATTAAGAACAATACATGGAAGCTAGTTGATTTACCTTCAGGTAAGAAACCCATAGGCTACAAATGGGTTTAAAAAATGAAATACAAAGTAGATGGAACCATTGACAAGCATAAGTCCTATCTTTTGGTAAAGGGCTATGCTCAAAAGTAAGGCATCGATTACGAAGAGACCTTTGCACCCACTATAAGGATGACCACCATTCATGTTATTTGTGCTATGGTAGCACAATATGGATGGAAAATTCATCAAATGGATGTAAAGAGCACATAGCTTAATGGTTATTTTAATGAGGAAGTATGACTCAACCACAAGGATTTGTTGAGGAAGGCCATGAGAAATAATTTTACAAACTAGTTCCTTGTATGGGTTGAAACAAGCCCCTAGAGCATGGTATATAAAGATAGATAATCACCTTATGTAGCATGGATTTAAGATAAGTCCTTTAGATGCAAATATTTATGTTAAGAACATTGGTTCTGAGATAGTGATACTTGTACTCTATGTGGATGATTTGATCATAAACAACAACTCAGAGAATTTGATAAACGTTGTGAAGAATGAATTGAGAGAGTCATTTGATATGATAGATTTGGGACTTCTCCACTATTGTCTTGGTCTGGAAATTGAATTGAAAAATAATTACCTAAGGGTGACTCAAAAGAAGTACGTCAAGACACTTATCAAAAAGTATTTTATGACTGATTATAAGCCAAAAGCAACACCGATGGAACAAGGGATTCATATGTTATGATATGATGATTCATCTTAGATAGATGGCACTCTTTATCATCAGATGATTGGGAGCCTTATATACTTGACAAACACTAGACCAGATATCACATTTGCTATGAATTATCTTGATCGGTTCATACAAGAACCAAAATTTACTCACTAAAAAGTAGCAAAGTGTGTTCTCCACTATATCCATGGTAATGTGGAGTATGGTTTAGTGTATAGGAAGAATGAAAAATTCTTCTTATAGGGTTTCATGGACTTTGACTATGCTGAATCAATATATGACCAAAAGTCAACATCTGGATATGTTTTCATCTAGGATCTAGACCTATCTCATGGCACAGAAATAACCAATAGGTGGTTGTCTTATCTTCAATAGATGCAGAGTATCATGCAGTACGATGAGCAGTGTGCAAAGTGATATGGTTGAGTCGCATTATGGAAAGTATGGGTTTATCCAAGAAACTTCTAATACGCTTGTTCTAATATAGCCAAGGTGTTTTAAACTTTGTCAAGAATCCAATACATCATGAGTGCACCATACATATTGACACACAATGTCCTTTCATTCGTGATGAAGTTCCTAAACACAAAATCAATCTCCAATACATTCCCACTAATGAACATATTGCAGACATCTTCATAAAGGCTCTTGGACGTGTTAAATTTGAGTTGTTCAGAAGTACCCTTTGTATTTCCAAATAATGTAATAAAGGAGGCATGTTAGGGTAAAATAGTGTTATTACATTATTACCCTAGTAAGTTAGATTATTAATTTATTTTTCTACTTAACCATGAAGATATTCATTTTCGAATATCTTATGGTTATTTGATTCACACACTATTATTTATTTAGTGTTTTTACATGTTACCTACACTTACTAGGTGTTTTTTGTTAGCTACAGTTAATCATTGGGCTATTTTAGGCCTAAAAATTATATATAAACTATGGAATTATCAATATTAAGGTTAATATTTTACGCTCTAACTATCACCTTGGTGGTAGTATACATCATTGATGGAAAAACAAAGGTTACAGTCTAGACAAGCCAGAGTGTGAGCCACATAGATGACATTAATGGCCTATTTTAGAATCTGGTTTTTTGGAAAGGGATATTTTTTTATCCACACATGGGACTACACTTGGAGTCATAATTTCAAAAGGTAGTGCTATTGGAGGCATGATCTAAAAATAAATTAGACTTACGTGATTTTGGCTCCATGGTACTCTAGGCCTATCTTCAATATAATTCCCCTTTTACTTTGTGCTAAGTGTCAGTTGCAGGGTGTGCTTGGCTAGTGAGTATTGTGGTCAATTATAGAAACTCTCAATACTTTCATTACTTCTTATCTTGATTAGTCATCCATGTTGGTCTACATCTTCAAATTGGATTTAGGTGGGGTAGGTTATGGACTTGCATCTCATAGGCATGTAACACCAAAAATGCAATTTTTTGCTCCATTCATTTTTTCTCTTCCCTAGCCCCAAGGAAGGTTAAGGGAGGTTGTAGTTGGTTTGAGGTTTGGTTGAGGTCCATATCTCATTTTCAAAACCTAATATTTTGTTAGTTCCCATTCCTTACCAGTGTGAAGTTTCTTTAGACTGAGTGCAACAAGTTTCATATATCTCTATTGGGATAGTGGTGTGAGATTATCATTATTTCTAGAAAAGGTTATGGAAAAGGGTGTGGTAGGGGTTGATAAATGCTATGAGGATTATTTTGGAACCAAACCACCTTAATTTTGATAAATATTTGAAGAATATTTTGAAAAAAATGGGAGTTCTAGCCTCTTTGGAGAAATTTAGAATTTCCACAACCTACAATTGGTAAGACACATTGCATATACATGGCAAAATGGGGAGGTAAAAATGGAAAGTTTGGAATTTGAAATTTCATTCCCCTCATTGTGAAGATAACTAGTCTACCTACGAATGGAGCCCGCTACAATAGAGAGAAGAATTCTTTGTCAAGAGAAGCCTTGAACTTATTGAGTGAAGGAATAGAGCTAGAGAGATATCAAAAATGGGTACAAACGTAACTCTTTGAAGGAACCTTGGGAAAGTGTGGCCTCAATTGTGATGTAAAATTTTACTCTTGATGATAATAAGGAACTCATTAGGAGTTTTCATATGATGTTTCATAAAAAAAATTGGAAAAATATACCAATGAATATCCCCTTGTTCTTATTCCAATCTTTGGAGAGATAAATGAATCGGATCAAAAGAGGTAAAGTTTCTAACCCTATCCATCAAGGCTTACTCAAGTTAATATTAAAGAATATTTCTAAAGCTAGAGATATGGTGGGTGAGTATATTCTAAATTTTTTATCATTGAATTATTTGGTGGTGGCCTACCCTGACCCATTTGAGGAAAGTGGTTCTCATTCTCAAGAAGGCATTCCCATATCGTGTCATGAGTGATAAAACCAACACTACCCCTATCACAAAAGGAACCTCCTCACACTTTAGTACTAGTAGGATCAAGGTGCACACTAGGAAGTACAAGAACCTAAGATTTTCTCAATTAGTGAAAATTCTAATGACAATTGAGGAATTGAAATTTGAAGACTTGAATCCAGTTAAAAAAAAAATTATATGGACAATGGGGCTACTGAAGGGGTATTAGCTCCCAAGCTCTAAAAAATACCCCAAAACCCATATTGAATATGATGATTAGATTCTAGAATATATACATCACTTCTCTATGGTCAGTAATTTCCTGTGTTGATTAAATCAATAAAAAATTGAGCTAGGGTCTGACTAACTAGGTAGCAGACCTGAATAAGGACACATATGAAGACCATGAAGGATAACCAAGCCGTGGGACTTTTCTTTTAATTTTTCATTTCTTTTTTTGGTTTCTTTGTGGTTTGTGGTAGGACATACCTGCGTGGGTGCCATTTTTTTTTTGTTTCGAAGTCCTATTAGTCTCATATTGTCTATTTTCTATGGTTGTTGGTGATGTTCTCCCCATCGTCGATGGTGGTTGTTGGTTGTTTTTTTTATCACTATCTCCTTTTATTTTTTTAAAAGGCTGGTAGATTGTATTTTTTATACAAGGTTGGGGGGACCTTCCACAACCCCTTCTTTCACCTTATAAAAATAAATGAACAAGGTATTATGGTTCATGATTTAGGTATTTTTTGCAGGTTGTATTGTTATTATTGAAATATATGATCTCTCCAAGTGATTAGGGATAATCTACATATGTAATTTTTTAGCCAGTATAATATTATACCTTTCCAATACAATAAAGATATGTTGCATGTAAATGATCATATTGAGAAAGATACAAAACAAAATTATTATTCATTTGAAGAGAAGGCATGTAGTGCATTTCCTCTAAATAACAAGTTGCAATGTAGACTTAGATTTTGCATCATGTCCCATTACAATGATGCAAATGAAAACAAATGCTGCATAGAAAACATTTGAATTCATCCTAGCGGGTGCCATTTATTGGGCCACTTTCACCAAAACCATAGTCCACTATATTCTACAAATGGTAGGAACTATTTTACTAGGAAAAATTCACCAAAAGTATTGTTCATTGTAATTTGAAATCAGTAGAAATGACTTTGTTGCAAGAAAACAACTGTAAAAAACTATCTTCTCAATGCTTTAGAAGATATCCTTATGGTTGCTCTTAGAATGATATGTCATATGCCAAATAGGGACATCAATCAAGAAATCAATTTAACTAATTACAAAATTACCCCACAATGTAAATTTTTAGAACCATGGAAGGATATCATTCAACAAGATTTCAACTACTAGTTAGTGTATGATGGAAACTTGATGTGTGTGACCAATACTTTGTCACAAGATTTCCAAATAATGATCCTTCTATCTCCATCAACTTCATGGGTTGATCACACTCTACTATTTCACATGTATGAATTGTAACATAACCATTAAAAAAAGACCATGGATATTCACAATTTGTATCATGATTGTGGCCAATATTATTTGTTCAAATAATCCAATTTTATTTCAATGCCAACATGGTATTATGGTTCTCCAAGTTCAACTCTAGACCTTGTATGAGGTAGTTATTAAGAATGTATACAAATAAGGAAATAGATCAGTTGAATTCCTAGCAAATTTGGGGCTGAATTAGGATGGATTAACCGTATGGAGAGATGATTTACCTCAAGGTATCATTGGTTTGGAGAATGGTTGATAATCCCTTTGAGCTCTTTAGTCATTTTCATGGGTAGGGTATGAGTTTCTATTCAGGTCCACTTGTTGGTTTCAATAGGGATAAGTGTCCAAGGCCATAGCCTACAAAATCATGATGAGAGAAAACCCCTCCAGTTTTACCTCGTTTAAATATTTTAATTATCATCCTTATAGCACCTTTCTTGTCAATTTGAAATTTGCTTCATTAAAATTAAAACATCTTGGAAAATATTCGTAGGGTAGAAGGTGAGATGTTCTGATATGTTTATATGTTTTCTTATAGCTCAACCTTGAAGAATGAGATCAATGGTCGGGGCTATAGCCAGGGATAAAAGGGACTAGATCGTGACACCTAGGCCAAGGTGTATAATCTTCGTCCTTTGGAGGTGGCTAACATGGTTGATGGAAAAATAAAGGTTACAGTATAGACATGCCAAGAGTGCAGACCAAGTAGATGGATTTAATGGCCTTTTTAGAATATGCTTTGTTGGAAAGGGAAATTTTCTATCCACATGTGGGACTACACTTGGAGTCATAATTTCCAAATATGGCACTCTTGGAGGTATGATTTGAAACTAAAGGAGACTTACGTGATTTTGGCTCCATGGTACTTTGGGCCTATCTTCAAAATCATTCTCCTTCTTCATGATAAATGCTAGTTGTGGGGTGTGCTTGGCTAGTGGAGTATTGTGGAAAATTTTAGAAATTATTAGTGCTTGCATTACTTCTTATCCCTATTTTTTTCCATTTTGGTTTGTGTCTTTAAATTGGATTCAGGTGGGGCAAGCTATGGACTTGCACCTCGAGGGTGCATAACTCTAGAAATTTATTTTTTTGATCCATTCTATTTTAATCTTACCTAGTATCGAGGAGGTTTAAGGGAGGCTATAGTTGGTTTGAGCTTTGGTGGAGGTCCATATCTCTGTTCCAAAACCTAATATTTTCTAATTCCCCTTCCTTCCTAGTGTGAAGCCCATTTGGACCGGGTGCAACAAGTTTCATTTAGCTCTGTTGAAATAGTGGATAATTATGGGTTCTAGCAAAGGTTATGTGAAAGGGTCTAGTAAGGGGTCCAAAAAGGCTATGAGGCTTATTTTGGAACCAAACTAGTCTACTTTTGATGAATATTCTAGAAGATTTTAAAAAATGGGAGTTCTAGCCTATTTGGAGAAATTCAATGGCCACAACCTACAATTGGCAAGACACATTGCATATACTTGGCAAAATGAGGAGGTAAAATTAGGAAGTATAGAAATTGAAGTTTTTGTCCCTTTCATTGTAGAGGTACCTAGTCTGCCTATGGATGGAGTCTGCCACAATAGAGAGAAGCATTCTTTTGCAAGGGACCTAAGTGAAGGGTAAGAGCTAGATACATACTAGAATGGGTACATATGTAACTATTTGAAGGAACCTTAGCATAGTGTGGCCTCAATTGTGATGCAAATTTTTACTCTTGATGAGAGTAAGGAACTCATCAAGAGTTTTCATATGATGTTTTTTAATCAATTTTGCAAAAATAGACCAATGAATATCCCCTCATTCTTATTCCAATATTTGGAGAGATTAGTGAATTAGGTAAAAAGAGGTAAATTTTCTAACCCTATCCATAAAGGCTTACTAAAGTTAATATTTGAGCATGTTTCTAAAGCTAGAGGTCTAGTGGCTGAGGAGATTCTAAATTTTTTCATTTAATCCTTTGGTGGTGGCCTACCCTGACCCATATGCGAAAAGTGATTCCCATTCTCAAGAAGGCTCACCATCCCTAGATTGTTCCATAAGTGATAAAACTAGCACTACGCTTCTCACTAAAGGAACCTCCCCACACGTTGGTACTAGTACGATAAAGGTGTACACCTGGAGGTCCAAGAACCTGAGTTGTACTCGATCAAGGAATATTCCAATGATAATTGAAGATTTGGACTCTAAAGACTCGACTATAGTTAAAAAAAAGTTAAGATGGATATTGGGACTACTGAAGGGGTATTATATCCAAAGCTTTGAAAAATACCACAAAACCCATCTTGAACATGATGATTAGACATTAAAATTCATGAATCACTTCCATATGGTCGGTGATTTCTTGTGTCGATGAAATAAAAATCTTTTTGAGCTAGGGTCTGACTAGCTAGGCATCTGAATAAGGACACATCTAAATACTATGAAGGATAACCAGGTCGTGGGAATTTTTTTTAATTTTGTTGTTTATTTTTTGGGTTCTCTATGGTATGTGGTAGGTCATCCCTACATGGGTGTCAAATTTTGCTTTTGACAATCTGCCCCTACGTGGGTGTTGGATGTTGAACATTTCTAATTTTTAAAGTCCTATTGGTCCTGTCTTGTTTATTTTTTGTGGTAGTTGATGATGTTATCCCATAGCATAGGTGGAAGTTATTGGTTATTGTTTTTATCACTATCTTCTTTTATTTTTTTAAAAGGCTAGTAGTTTATCTTTTTGTAGAAGGTTCAAGGCACATTTCAAAACTCCTTCTTTCACCTTATGAAAAAAACTTGGTATTATGGTTTAGGTTTTAGACATTTTTTGTAGGTTATATTGTTATTATTGAAATATATGGTCTCTCCAAATGATTAGGGATAATATACATATGTAATTTGTTAGCCAATATAATATTATGCCTTTCCAGTACAATAAATATATGTTGCATATAAATGATTAAATTGATAAAGATACAAAACAAAATTACTATTCATTTGAAGAGAAGGCATGTAGTGCAATTTCTCTAAATAACAAACTGCAATGCATACTTAGATTTTGCATTACTTCCTATTAAAATGATGCAAATGAAAACAAACTCTGCATTGAAAATATTTTAATTCATCCTAAAAATCATGATGAGAGAAAAACCCTCTAGTTTTGCGTCATTCAAATATTTGAATTATCATCATTTTGGTACATTTCTTATCAATTTGAAAATGGCTCCATTTAAAATTGAAGCATTTTGGAAAATATTCATAGGGCATAAGGTGAGATGTTCTAAGATGCTTATATATTTTTTTGTGGGTTAGCCTCGAAGAATGATATCAATGGTCGAGGCTATAACCAGCGATCGGGGGGGCCAGATTGTGACACCTAGGCCAAGGAATGGACTCTTCCCCCCTTGATGGTGGCTAACATGGTTGATAAAAATACAAAGGTTATAGTGTAGACATGCCTAGAGTGCAGGCCACAGAGATGGCTTTAATGGCTTATTTTAGAATATGCTTTGTTGGAAAGTGAGATTTTCTATCCACATGTGGGACTACACTTGGAGTCATAATTTCCAAATATAGCACTCTTGGAGGTATGATTTGAAACTAAAGGAGACTTACGTGATTTTGGCTTTGTGGTACTCTGGGCCAATCTTCAAAATCATTCTCCTTATTCATGTTAAATTCCAATTACAGGATGTGCATGGCTAGTGGAGTATTGTGGCCAATTCTAGAAACTCTTAGTGCTTGCATTACTTATTATCCTGATTTGTCATCCACATTGGTCTACATATTTAGATTATATTCAGGTGGGATGAGCTATGGACTTGCATATCATGGGTGCATAACCCTAGAAACACATTTTTTTGGTCCATTCTATTTTTATCTTACCTAGTCCTGAGGTAGGTTAAGGGAGGTTGTAGTTGGTTTGAGTTTTGGTCGAGGTCCATATCTCAATTCCAAAACCTAATATTTTTCTATTTCCCATTCTTTCCTAGTGTGCAACTTATTTGGACTGAGGGCAATAATTTTTTCTTAGCTCTGTTGGGAGAGTGTTGTGAGATTATCATGGATTCTAACAAAGGTTCTATAAAAGGGTCTGGTAAGGGGTCCAATAAGGCTATGAGGCTTATTTTAGAACCAAACCAACCTACTTTTGATGAATATTTCAGAAGATTAAAAAAAAGGGAGTTCTAGCCTATTTGGAGAAATACAATGGCCACAACCTATAATTGGCAAGACACATTGCATATACTTGGAAAAATGGGAAGGTAAAAGTGGGAAGTCTAGAATTTGAAATTTTCATCCCCCTACTTATGGAGGTAACTAGTATGCCTATAGATTGATCCTTCCACTATAGAGAGAAGCATTATTTGGCAAGAGAAGCCTTGAAATTCCTTAGTGAAGGAGAAGATCCAGAGAGATACCATAATGGGTAGAAACGTAACTCTTTAAAGGAAACTTAGGATAGAGTTTGACTCAACTGTGATGCAAATTTTTGCTCTTGATGAGATTAGAGACCTCATTAGGAATTTTCATATGATGTTTCTCAATCAATTTTACAGAAAGAAACCAATGAATATCCCCTTGATCTTATTCTAATATTTGGAGAGATCAGTGAATTAGGTCAAAAGTGGTAAAGTTTCTAATCCTATCCATCAAGGCTTACTCAAGTTAATATTAAAGCATATTTATAAAGCTAGAGGTTTAGTGGGTGATGAGATTCTAAATTTTTTTTCATTGAATCCTTTGGTGGTGTCCTTCCCTAACTTGTCTACTGAAAGTGATTCCCATTCTCAAGAAGGTTCACCATCCTCAGATTGTGCCATGAGTGACAAAACCAACACTACCCGTCTCACTAAAGGAACCTCCCCACACTTTGCTACTAGTAGGAGCAAGGTGCACACTAGGAGGTCCAAGAACTTGATCTCTGCTCAATCAAGGAAAATTCCAATGACAATTGAGGATTTGGACTCTAAAGACTTGAATCTAGGTAAAAAGAAAGTCAAGACAAATAATGGGACTACTAAATGGGGTATTAGCTCCCAAGATTTGAAAAATGCCCCAAAACCCATCTTGAGCATGATGATTAGACTCCAAAATTTGCACATCTCTTCCCTATTATCAGTTTTTCCTTTGTTGAAGAAATCAAAATCTTACTGAGCTGGGGTCTAACTAATTAGGTGAAAGCCCCGAATAAGGACACATATGAAGACTATGAAGGATAACTAGGTTGTGGAACTTTTGTTTTATTTTTATTGTTTATTTTTTTGGTTCTCTATGTCCTGTGGTAGGTCATAGAATTCACACATCACTTCCTTGTGGTCAGTGATTTCATGTGTTTAGGAAATTGTCATGGGTTAAATACAGGTAAATTTTGTCCTAATTTGGTCACTTGCCTGACCATTTAAATTGTCAACCCAGGGAGCTTCATAAACTTTAGAAGTGTCTCATATCAGAACATTCACAATACCCACTTTGATATGAGTCCCTCTAACTCTACTATTAGGGGGTTTAAAATATTTTCAATCATTCATCCACACCACAATACTTACATATGAATAATTAAATCCTTGGAAAATAAATATTCATACGGGCCTAATGAAAATAAACCTACTGCAACAAAGGAAAATAACAGTGTAGAAAAATAAACCTATGAAAGTAGGAAAACTAATCTAGAAAGCACAAGAAAAAGGGAAGGAATACTAGCTTGGAGTGGGCCCAGGATCCAACAGCTTCCTTCCAGCTGAATACATAGTTAGGAACTCTTGAACTTTATTGTAATTGCAAAAGAATTATTACAATGCTTTTTCTTTAGAATGATAAATAATGCTCAGTCTAGATTTTGGATATCTATAAGAGAGGTCTGTGTGTGTTTATATAACACACACACATAGATCTTATGTTATAAATAAGTTACAGTAGTAGTTTAGTTCAAACTAAACTTGGAAAATCTATTAAATATGATTGGCATCTGCTAAAGTGGGCATTGTTCCTAATGGTAGTGTATCCACTGATTGGTTCATGCTTCGCCTAGCATTTTTGTTCATTAGTGCAATTCCAAAAATTATCCTACATGACGTAGAACTGAAACTACACCAGTCAATGCTATCCATGTCGCTCTGTTTGGTCAATAGGTAAATAATAGAGAGGCACCTTCTCTATGAGGAAGGTGCCTTCCTCATGTGCTTTGGCGGGGCACCTTCTATATGCGAAAGGTGCATACTGAAGTTGAGTGCCTTCTTCCTACGAAAGGCGCCTACTAATGTGGGCACCTTCCCTATACGGAAGGTGCTTTGCCTTGTATAGGATGCCTTCCTTATATGGAAGGTGGCTAAGTATGTTGGGAACCTTACCTATATGAAAGGTTCCTACCTTATGTTGGTGCCTTTATTGAAGAGGAAGGCACCTACCGTCTATTGTAGCCTTCCTTGAAGAGGAAGGCGCCTATCTTAATGCCTTGATCTCAAAAGAAATAGAGTGCCAAGTTCACGAAAGACCTCGATTGATCTAAATATATCAAAACCAACTGTATTTTCACAAAAAAACACTAAAACACACAAATTAGATAACACACATAGTTCTATTAAATAATTACATAATCATTCATAAAAGTACACAGTTCCTAATATATTGTCACATAATAATCAATGAAAATCATAAAAAATATGAGCATTTTTTAGGCTCATCATCCCCCAATGCCTAACATATGCCATGCCCTCGTGGCATAAAAACTACAGGTAGCCCTTTGTTTTCTTCATCATCATAATTTTTTGGTTGTACCTATGGCCTATGCCTGCTTCTTATTTTGATCGACATCAAGAGGTGCGATCTTCTATTTTCTATGTGGAGCTATAGTGGTGGGATAGGCAACTACTGCGGTTGTCTACCTTTGCTCAATTCGTTGGCTCCGCCTGTTTGAGGTTCCCACCCTAGCTACTCCTGGAGGTGGTATAGCTAGTGTAGTTTCTACTACCTAAAATGTAGCTTCTACAACTTGCCATCAGTCAGCATTTGGAGGTCTGACTATTACAAGAGGAATATCATAGTTATCCTTCCTTAGTCGAACTACCTGGGCCTTGTGTAATTGAGATGCTTCAAGGATGAGCCCTACACCCTCTCTTACAATGGCAACAACTTCTAACTTGGTCTTGTATATCCCCCATATCTAGAAATATCTACTAATTTTTGAGGGGCATCATCAGGATGAACCGTAAATCTCCTAGAATTTATCGTCATTCGTCGCGTTGATGCAAATACCTGGGTCTCCCTAGACTTTGGAAGCTGAATTCCTCACCCCTTTTACAACTTCCATATCTTTTAGCAGTCGTTTGAACTGCTTCTGCCTCTCAAAAAATGGATGTATGTCCTATTTGTCCTCAATTGTTTTAGCGAAGGCCACCTTTGCCTTCTTTCGAGCCATCTTGGGCACTTTG
The DNA here is from genome assembly GCA_028583015.1 of Wollemia nobilis. NCBI lineage: Eukaryota > Viridiplantae > Streptophyta > Pinopsida > Araucariales > Araucariaceae > Wollemia > Wollemia nobilis. The sequence goes on from JAQPPZ010001050.1 coordinate 3,596,065, forward strand.
GCCCTGGTAGAAATTGTGGTGGCTCGAATAGAGGGTTTCTCATCCTTCTCAGTGAATGTTTCCTTGTTATCAGAGGCTGACTCTAATGTCCTCAAAGCTATCCCTTCTTTATCTGGTCATTTTAGTGCTAACCCCATAGGTCCTTCAGCCCCTCCTTCTTTGGGTTCAAGGAATTATTCCTTCACCTCAGACGTGATCTGTGGCTGCAGGTCCACACCAGGCTCTGTGTCACTCAATTCAATAACAAGGGGCTCCATTGGGCTCCCTATTTCATTAATTTCAAAAGCAGAGGAGTTTTCCCCAACTTTCAGGCTGCTCTACTGGGAATCCAAACAAAATTCCCCTGAAGAGTATACCCTTTCTATTGAGGTTGGGGAATTCATCAAGATGTCAATTGCCCAATCAGTCTGAGTTGACGCATCCTTTTTCTCCATCTCCTTGGCCTAGAATTTTCAATTCTCCTCCTACAGCTACTGGACCAGCTGCTTGAGTTGAGCTATTCTTCATGCTCACTCATCCAACTCCTCCCGATAATCCTCCAATATTTGTTGGGCTATCCAACAGTTGATTTTCCATTCCAGGGCCTCTTCTAGGGCCACGTCAACTTCTTGATTAATGCTCATAGAAGTCCCAACATCCTGTGGGCTCCAGTTGGTCAACTTCTGGAGGGTATGGGTTGCCATACCAGCCCCCACGTCCTCTTCTTCTTCTTCTAATGATATGAGGAGATATTGTAGGTGCTTCCTCCTAGGAATTGGCTCTAGTTGCCATAATTAGGCTCTACCACTGGTGATTCATACCCCTTCCTCTATGAATTTGGGCAAGGGTGAGTGCCCTAATTCTTCCATGAAATTAGGTAATGAAAATTGCTTGATTTCTTCTGTCTCTTCTATGGGGATTTCTTTGTCTTCTTTTTCCCCATTAATAGAAACTTCCTCTCCTTCTTCGTTGCCATATCCCTCTACATGGGAGTCTTCTCTTTATGCCTTTGCATGGTGAACCAACATAGATATCAATCCATGGTGGGCCAAGGTGGAATGTGCACCCCTATGGTATCGAGCCGCTTCCTCCTTCAGGACATTTTCTAGTTAGAAGGGCATGTTCATCCTTCTCCCATACACTAGGTGATTTAAGAACTGCACATGGTTAACGTACAGGTGGGCATATTTCTCGGTGCATGTGAAAAAGTGAATAATTTGCTTGAATAAATTTCGTAGGTGCATGGGCAGTCAAATTTTTGGTAGCCTCTCCTTCTCTACTTGCACATTCTCCCCTAGTAGTAGCAAATCAGCGCATTGTTTCAACATGTTACCCTTGTATGTGCACTCGCCTATGAGAGGCAAGCCAGTCACATGGGAGATGTATTTCAAGGTGACTAGAATTTCCCTTCTATGCACCTGAGTTGCGTCTCCCCTCAAGGAGACAAAAAATTCCTAGCTTCCTCTATATCCTGGTTCTGAAAAACTAGGGTACAATATTCGAGCCATCCTTTAGCCTTGAATTGGATTCTCACCGTCCCCTTGATTCGCTTTGTATCACTCAGCCATCCTTCGGCCTCAATTTGGGTTCTTTGATCATCCTCCCATGGTGCCTTCCCTAACAGTTGTTTTGTTTCTACCTTATGCCCTCAGGAAGGTGCCTTCTTATAAGGAAGGTGCCTAACCCTAGCATTCAATTCTAGGTTGGTGAGGTACGCTTCTCAAATGTTGGCACAATGTCTCGGTCATGGAGGGTGCATGATTTTTATGATGATGCTATTTTTTGGTACTGCATAATTTATAAAATATTATATAAAAATTTAATTAAAATTATGTGCTTACTTGATTGGATGGTTCATGCGTCGTGAAGGGTAGTGATTTGTCACCCTGTGACACAGAGGATGGGTATTTCACATGTGTAGATTAATCTAAAATTCATTATTGCATCGTTCAAGGTTCTATGTCATAGACAAGCTCCTGATTGATTTTGGAAAATACCATATGTCCATCAATCTTGAGGCATGTGTGAGTATCTCACCTCGTAACTTTGTATAATATTCAATCAGGGTAGATTTCCATCACATGAAGTGATGGTGGTAATCTGCTTCTGCTCAACCGCATGTTGACATCATTCGCATAAAAGTGCATGTGATGGTTGTACGTAGAAGGTGTTGTTTAGTGCCTTCCCGATGTAGAAGGCACTTTAAATGAATGGTGCCTTCCTTAGGTGGAAGGTGCTTCTTATGAATGATGGCGCATTCCCACTGTGGAAGGTGATTTTGAAACATGATGTCTTCCCACTGTGGAAGGTGCTTTAAATGAATGATGTCTTCCTACTATGAAAGGTGCTTCCTTGAACAATGGTTCCTTCCTACTTTGAAAGGTGCTTCTTTAAATAGTGGCACCTTCCTACTGTAGAAGGCGCTTTTGAAGAAAGGTGCCTTCCCACCGTGGAAGGCACTTTTAATAGGATGCACCTTCTTGTAATGGAAGGTGCTTTGGTCATCATCATATATTTATTTTTAAGTCTCCTATGGGTGCATTATTTATAAGGAAGGTGTCTTATTTCAGTTGGGCACCTTCATTATACAGAAGGCGCCTGCCTTCTCTGGGGCACCTTCTTTATAAGGAAGGCATCTTATTTGCATGGGGCACCTTCTCTATAAGGAAGGTGCCTTATTTATTTTGGGTGCCTTATTTATAAGGAAGATTCCTTACCTCCAGCTTGATACATTCTTCTTGCGGGCACCGTCCATCTCCGTTAGGTGCCTTCTCCGAGGAGGAAGGCATTGTTTCTCAAGTGGGAAGTCTTATTTGAAGAGGAAGGCCTTCTACAAGGCATTTTTCTCAGTAGCATGTCATGATCATCTGGGCAAGGGTGATCAAGCCTTCTCAGACTTCCCTCATACTATCATAGCAACCTCCTGTCGGGCCTGACATAAGATTCCCCATGGAGGAGATTTTATTGCCTTCGCCCAAGCTTGGATAGATGCTTCTTCTAAGCTATGTGTGCAGGTTTTGGGGTGTTGATTTAGTTCAGGCCTGGTTTTACAAATACCTATTTTTTGAGCTAATAGGTCCTCCACCTACAAAATCAAACAAAAATAAAAGAAAACTACAGGTAGTAGACACATTTCCTGTTTGGAAGACCCTCCACAAGGATGCTTGCAACTCGCATGTAGGTGTCATCCCTGTAAAGAACACTGTAAGAAATAAAACAAACCTAAAATAACTAATTTTGGTGGACACTATCATATCCACCATTCTTCTTGTTGAGATTTTGATCTAGATTACAAGGATGGGGTCTCCCCCATGCCTATTATGGAATCTACTAGTAAATTATCAGATGTGTTGTAGGGTCACAGTCGGTGGCCATTCACTATCAATACAACATTGTTGTTGTCAATAGCATTAACGTGCACATCACCATTCTTTATGAGCTCTACCACTTCATACGGTCCCATCCATCTCTGCTTTAATTTGAACTTCCTTTCCTAGAACCTAGAATTGTACAAGAGCACCCAATATCCCTCCTGGAATTGCTTTAGTTTGATGTGTCGATCATGCCATTTTTTTCTTTGCTTTTGTATGATCTTCGTTCTTTGTAGAGCATCCCTTCTGAATTCGTCTAGCTGGTTTAGCTGTTGAATCCTCTCTTTTTGAGCTTCTTCCATGCTCAAATTTAATTCTAGAGCAGTCCTCAGTGTCTTAATTTCAAACTCAATGGGCATCATTGCATTCTTCCCATAGACCATATGGAAGGGTGTAAAGCCGATGGTCAACTTCCATGTAGTTTTGTATGCCCATACTACCTCTCGAAGCTATGTAGCCCAATATTTTCTATGCTGCTGCATAATTTTTGTCAAGATATTCTCTATCTCTTTGTTTGTCACCTCCACTTGCCTATTTTCCTATGGGTGGTATGGCATAGTCTTTTTGTGCCAAATATAATATTGCTCCATAGATTCCTTGATCAATTTGGAGGTAAATTGAGGCCCTTGGTCTATTGTTATTTCTCTAGGGACCCCGAATTGTGTAAAAATTTGAGCAAATAAGAAATCAACTATCATATTTTCCTTTGAATCCCTTAGTGCTTGCACCTCCACCCACTTGGTGACATAGTCTGTATAAACTAAAATAAATCTCCTTCCTATTGATGGTTGATTAATTGACCCCACAAAATCCATGCCCCACTTATCGAAGGGATTTAGATGCACTTGCAGTTGAAGGGGAATCTCATCCTGATGGGTCGATTTACCCATTCTTTGACACTCATCACACTTGCTGGTATAGGAAGCCATGTATTTGAATAGAGTGGGCCAAAAATACCCAGTATGTAGGATTTTATAGGTGGTCCATATCCCTGCAATGTGTCCCCTGCATGGTTCATTGTGGCAAGCTTTGAGTATTTCTGAGAATTCTTGCTCTGCTACACACCTCCTTATAATCTGATCCTATCCTTTTTTAAATAGGAGGTCATCAACCCATAGAAATGCGATGCTATTTTCTACTACCACCTACTTTTATCATAAGGAGATAGTGGCTAAGTAATTGGCTATGTCTGCATACCATGGCATTTACTCACTGATGGTGAACAAATATTCATTCAGAAACTGATCTTCCACTATAGCATAGTTTGCTGGTGTCAATTTGGATAGAAATTCTGCTACAACATTGTCCTTGCCTGGCTTGTCAACTATTGTTATGTCAAACTCCTATAGTAGTAGAAGCCATCTTATAACTCTTCCACCAATAGCTGGTTTACTCATTAAATACCTGATGGTTGCATGGTCCATGTGGATGAACACCTTGTATCCAATAATATAATGGCATAATTTGTTTATGGCATGCACAAACATAAGGAATTCCTTCTATGTCATTGTATAGTTGAGCTCAACCCCTACCAATTTATGGCATGATGTAGTAGATGGCGTAAAATTCCTCACCATCCTTCTATCTGAGGACTACTCCAATCACATTGTTGGAGGCATCACAATAGATGTGGAAGGGTATAGCCCAATTTGGTCCCCTTAGAAAAGGTGTAGATATTAGCTTTTCCTTGAGTGATTGAAATGCTCTTTCATAGTATTTCATCCAATTGAAATCCACATTCTTAGATAATAAAGTGTGCAGTGGTTTTGCAATTTTTCTAAAGTCAGTGATAAATCATTGGTAGTACCCGATATATTTGAGGAAATTTCTCACCTCTCTCTGTATTATAGGTTTGGGTAGGTCCTTGATGACCTCTATTTTTCTTTTGTCAACTTTTATTCCTTTCACATAGAGATGGTGTCATAGTACAATGCCCTCTTGCATCATTATAAAGCATTTCTCATTACTAAGGGACAAATGATTTTCCTCACTTCTTTCAAGCACTCTTTCCAAATTATTCATTGCTTCATAAAAGGTTTCTCTGTAAATGATGAATTTATCCATGTATACTTCAATCGCATCTCCTATAATGTCTAAAAATATGCTCAACACCGCCCTTTGAAATGTGGTAGGTGTGTTGCATAACCCTAAAGGCAACACTCGATAAGCAAACGTCCCCCAAGGGTAGGTGAATGTCGTCTTATCCTAGTATTCTTCTCTTATCTAGATCTAGTTGTACCCACTGAATCCATCCAGGAAGGAGAAGTACTTTCACCCTGAGAGTGTATCAAATACCTGATCGATGAATGATAGTAGGAAGTGGTCCTTTTTGGTTGCTTTATTCAATGCCCTATAGTCTATGCAAATCTGCCACTTCCCATTCTTCTTGGGGACCACCACAAGCGGTGACACCCACTCACTATCAAAAATTGGATATATGAATCTAGTTGATAAGAGCTTTTACAATTATGCCTTGACAATATCCTTCATTACCATATTTATTCTTCTTTGCAACTTGCTGCTTGGAGTCACCTGCTATTCAATGTATATCCAATGGGTACAGATTTTTGGGCTAATACCTTTTATATTTGAGTAATACCATGTGAATGCCCATTGGTGTCTAACCAAGAGTTGTACTTTCCTTAGCTATGTGGGGGTCAACCCACTATTAATATTCAATGTTTTTCCTAACCTAACGTTTATCTATCAGATGTGGTGGTCTTGGGCGCTAGCTAACGGTGATTCAGGTGTAACACTAGAGGAATCTCCTTGGAGGAATTCTATAATAACTCCATCCTCATATTATTCCTCCAACAACTCATATAATGCCATCATCGGTTGGATTATGGATAGATCCTCCTCTTTGTGCTTGGTCAACGTAGACTCTCCCTATGAATCAACGGACTATGCGAGAGGTCGAATGTCACCCATACCAACAGCTGATGTAAGTGTCGAATGTCACCAATCATAGTCTTCCCAAGATGATCAGGTAGCCGCATAGCCTAGTTTTAGATTGTAACACCAAGAAGTCGACCAAATATTCCCATGCATCTACATATATCCTCCAACATTCCTTCTGGTGCTACTGTTGATCGATCAACCAGCTATAAAACTATTGAATTTGGTCTTAGGTCCATGAGCTGTAGCCTATGCATGGTATCCTAGGGCATTATGTTTATGGCTACACCCATATCAACCAACGTATTGGTCAAGGAATGCCCGTTGATTTTTATCATCAACATTAGGCTTCCTGGAGCTGTGTACTTAGGATAACACATCTTTCCCATCATTAAATCAACCAACTTACCCACAAAATTAATATTCTAGGTCACTCTTCGACTTGTATTTCTTAGGAACATCTCTTTTATTGCTTTGGAATATATCGGGACATCTCGGATAGCTTGAAAGAGTGGAATTGTCATCATGAGATTTTTCAAGCTAGAAAGAATATCAAACTTTGGTTGCATTAATTTCCTTGATTCTTGTAGTCGGTTAGGAAATGAAGCCTTTGTTCTCTTAGCCACTTCTTCTTCCACCTCTTCTATAAGAGGTGTTTCCTCTACTTCTGCCTCCTCTTCTATCAAGGGAGGTGTATCTACTCTTAGATGTCTACCTGATATAAGCTGAATAGGATTATAGCTAATATTATACATGGGGTACATATCACCTTCTATATTATATACCAACTGATTTACTCTATTGTTTGGATTTATCATTGGTTGTGCAGGTAGATGCGTAGGTCTCACTGCAAGTAAGGCTGGCAGGTTTTGCTGGGGGTGAGCTGGCGCTATGTTCTATGGAGCTGGATTAAATTGAGCCTAACCTCTCCACTATTGCCTAGGATATTGATATTGCATCCAGGGATGTTGATTTGGATATGCTGCTCTCAAGGGTGTGTTGGACCAAGGAGATGACCCCCACCACCCTATGTTAGGTGGTTGTGGTTAGCTTTGTAGCATGTATGGTCCTCCCTTGTACGATGGTATTCCTGGTGGCATATTTATCATAGGGGGTTGTGGCCAACTCCTTCGATTGCCTATAAAATAGGCTTCCGTAATGTCAACATCCTCCTTGATACTAGGCAATTGTGGGTACAATTGAGTCTTATTATTTAGCTTGCAGACCATGTATACTCTAACTTTGTTCTTTGGGAATTCATTCTTTGCATGCTTTCCTCTGCATTTTGGGTAGAAATAAGATAATGTCACTTCATTTTCTTGCTTCTTTCTCTCCAACAATAGTGTGTCCATATATAATGCTAGAGATAAAAGCATCTCACTTTTCAACTCTTCCAGCATATTGCCTATTTTTGTTTTTGTGACTGAAGTAATCACTTTCATGGTCTTGGAAGTGGCCTTGCCTCTCTGATGAGGCCTAGAAATACCTCAATCATAGCATGCTTTGAACATTGAAATTGCCTAAAAAATATTATATTTAATTTGATATGCTAGTTAAGTTAATTTAATATGTTGTGTATTAACTATTTGTATGATCAATGTGTTAGAAATACTATATTCTATTTTTTTACAGTTTTTGCATAGTTTTATGTTACTTTTTCTTTACTTGCTAAATGGTAAGTACACTTAGGTTGATAAAAACACTTCACTAGTTTTATTTTGATGTGTTTCGGGCATTTGTTTATATAAATATAGCAAATTGTATAAGTAAACTATTACTATGCAGTAGAAACTGGTTTTCCAATGTAAATTCTAGCCAGCTACCAATGAATGGCAAGGCATGGAATTCACACATGGAGAGAGATGAAGGCTATTGCAATATGATCCTGAGAGCTAACCCACTTGAGAAATGCAGATGAAATCACTTGAAGAGCACACAATTGTTCATTTTGAATATCTTCAAAATGAACAAACATCTTCGGAATGAGAAACATAGTCGCTTCGGAATGAGCGGACATCTTTGAAACAAGAAATGCAGTCTCTTCGAAATGAGCCACTTATCTTTGAAATGAGAACAAAAAGTGCTATTTGACTTGTTGAATGATTTCTGAAGATGGAAAAATGGAAACAAATATTGAGAAGGGTAAGGAAAAATATCTCCCATCTGACTTTGCCATCCTTTCTGACCAAAGCAACCATTTATGGAAAAGATCAATTTTGATCATCTTATAGGATAAACCCAAGAATTGCTGCAGCATAATAGGAATAGATCTGTAAGATAGGAATGAAATATTATCAGATTGTAAGTAGATTTTAGGATATCTATAAATATATAGCTCCCATTCAGGTTGAGCTAAGAAGATATAGAAGAAGGATAATAGGGGAAAATAGCAAGTAGTATAACAATAATAAAAGTGACTGTTACAGTCCTGTAACAAGGTTTTTAGCAGCAATACTATAATTATGTTCTTGAATCAATAAAGTGCATTATTTTTATTCATATTGTTGTGAATGAGTGTGAGTAAGATATATAGAGAGAGAAAGACTCATACCTTCTTCTAGACAAGGAGGTTGGTCACTCCAGACCTAGGAGGAGGACTTACAACATGATTTTATTCTAATTTTGCTATAGCAGAATAAGTTGCAAAACTTGTCATTTCATTTCCTTGTAAACATCTAAAAATATTTGCAATATTAGTTTATTTCATGATTAGTATAATCTTGTGATTAATGATAATTTTGGTTGTAATCTCCATTTTCATCAAGCTTTCAAATTACTGCAGATTGTCATTTCTAGAATTTACTATTTTATGCAATTTACTGCATTTTATGTTTTGTTGTCAACCCCTGCACAGAAGATTGACAACCTTCTGTTACAGAGCATTGAAAGGATTTAATTTCTATGTTATAATTAGGTTTCTATTACTACAAAAGTAAATTGGCTTCATTTCTGCAATCATAATTAGATTTCTAATTTTGCAACTGTAACTAGGGAGTTATTTATGCAACATAATTAGATTTCATTCTGTAATTGTAATTAGGATTTCATTTATGCAGTTAGTAATTAGTTTCCATTCCTGCAATTAGATTAAAGTTCAATTTATGCAATTTAGAGATAAAATGTCCTAAATCCCCCACACAATCAATTTCACCAATAAGACCTGTTGCTCCCAAATGACCTAAGTTATAGCCCTGTTCACTCCTTTCGCAAATAGCCTTGTACACTACCCTAGATTGAAAAATTCATTAAGAATTAATGATGTGCATAACTACAATGGATCATTTTGGCACCGTTGCTAGGGAATAGTGTTCCTAGAAGGTGAAAACAGTCCAATAGTTGTTTATTAGACTGAGCTGTGAAAATTCAAGATAAAATTTGAATATAACAGTTGGGTAAAGTAACAACTATTGACCTATAATTTATGTCATTCAAGAGTAAACATGAATGAGTAATCCTAGGGATGAAACAGGTAGAATTACTCAAAAGGATCCCTGGCTTGTTCCATTAAGAAGATCTTCACGCCTAAGGGGTGAATCACCTATGTTTGAACTACCAAAAAAATTGAAACAAAAATCACCAGTTTCATCATCATTAGAACATCCTGAGAAAGAAAAATCACCAGCTTCATCATCATTAGAACATCCTGAGAAAGAAAAATCATCAAACTCATCATCAACAGAGGATCTTGGACCTCTTGAGAGTGAAATTTGGATAGGTTTAACTATTCCTAAGGAACATGAAACTATGGCAGAGGGAGGCAATCTAGATAGGGATGGCCAACATGGTTATGTCCATAATGAAGGAGATGATCAGGATATGCCCCAACCTTCCAGAACATTTGAATATCCTATCTGTTTGAATCCAACACAAAATTCCCCCATGAAAACCATTTCACCCTCAGTAATTCCAACCTTTCGAGGTGTTGTATCTAAAGATCCTGATCAATTTTTGTTTGAATTCAGAGTAGTGTGTCAAACCTATGACTATGTAAATTATAATCAGAAACATAAGGTTTTTCCCTCAACACTCAATGACTCAGCATTACACTGGTTCATGAGATTAGAGCCAAATTCCATCCGAACCTGGGATAAAATGGAAACTATGTTTTTATATAAATATCAGGAGTATTGTCGTGTAAGGAACATGAAAGATGAGTTATTCAGGATTAAGCAGGAAGATGATGAAATATTAGAAGACTATCTTGATAGGTTCTCCTTTGTTCAAAGGAGATGTGGACTTGTAGAACCTAAGTTATGTAAAACCATATTTTTAAGAGGATTACAAGATGAATCCAGAGAAGTATTGGATTTGATGGGAAAAGGGGTTGTAAATACTCTTAGTAATGAGGAAATTGTGGGACTCTACACGAATTACTCTCGCACTAAGTAAGGAAGAAGAAAAAAGAGTAAAAATGGCATTGATGTGAAGGACCTACTAGAGGAACTTGCAAATTTTAAAACTAATATTTTGGTGCAATTGAACACAAATTTAGGAGAAATGTCTACAAAAGAAAAAACCATAGAACCTTTGGCAATTTATTGCCCAAGATGTAGAAATAAACATGCTTTGTAGGAGTGTCCTTTGAATAAAACATCTATCTTAGCCATTTGTAGTATATGTTCGAAGAAGCATTTGACTGATAAATGCCACTTGCTACCACAACTCAAAACTATGTTAGAGAGTCAGACTGAGGAAATCAACTATGTTGGACCAAAACAAGGAGGAAATTTCTCTCAAAACCAAAATCCTTTTTTTTTTCCTATAAATTGGGGGTATAATCCTTGGACTATGCCTTGGGGACAATCAGAACCACCCCAACGTCCTTGGAATTATTCTCAATGGACAAATTCCCAAGAATGGCCACAAACAAGTTGGAATAATCCAACCTAGAATCATAATCAGAATAATCCATCATGGAATCAAAACAACCCACCCTAGAATTAGAATCATACTAATCCACATTGGATGCAAAATCAACCACAATGGAGTCAGCAATACCAGTCCTATCCAAGGAAGCAAAGAAATCAAGGTCAAACTCAGCATTTGCTGCCTGCACCTAATCAAAATTTTCAAGAAAAATAGAACCAACCATAGCAAACACAACAGATGAAACAACCTCAACTTCTAGCTCAATCAGTCACTAATCCAAACAACATGAGACAGTCATCCCCTGTCTATGTGGCTGAAGCTGAAGAAAATATAGAAATAAATGTTCTTGATTGTGGTAACATTCAACTTCATTCAGGAAAAGTTGTACTTGAACCTGTTTCAACTAAAATCAAGGAAAATGAAGAGCAAGAACCTTTGGAACTAGTTATATTTAAACCAACAACAGAGAAATAAGAAGAAAAAATAGAATCACAGGTAGAAAAATTACCTTCATCAAGGATAATTCCATATCCTGAAAGATTCAATACCACAACAAAAAGTTTTGAGTCAGACTTGGTCAAGGAACTTAGAAAATTAACTATATCATTGCCATTATTGTAATACATTAAGGATATACCAATGATTAAAAGTACTATTTGATATTTATGCATTAGAAGAGTAGGAAGAAAAAAGAAAGCATTTCCCAAGACTATTCAGGTTGAAGGAAATATAGTCGATCTCTTGTCCGAAAAACTAGTACCTCCAAAGTATAGTGACCGAGGGAGTCCAGTTATCACAATTACCATAGGATCAGTACCAATATCAAATGTCTTAGTAGATATGAGAGCTGCAATAAATGTCATGACCAAGGATATAATGGAACAATTACAGCTCAAACATCTCAGTCCCACATTTATAGTTCTAGAAATGGCTAATAAGTCAGTTGCAAAACCTGAAGGTATTATTGAAGATGTCCCTATATAAGTCTCTTCTTGGGAATTCCCTATAGATTTTTTGGTTTTACAGCCAAAAAATTTAGCACATGGATATCCCATCATTCTGGGAAGACCTTGGTTTGCAACTGTAGCAACCTTCATAGATTGCAGGTCTAGAAAAATGACTATTTCAAATTGTATTGATCTAAAACAGATCTCTTTATATCCTCCTACAAGACCCTCCAACAATTTTTTAGGTCAGTTATGGTTTTCTGACTCAGATGAAGAACCATAAGAGGTTATTTCCACACTAGCCACCTTGGTAGTAAGGGAACACACAGAAGACCTCCATGACATAGAAACTTTAGAGAATGAAACTATCCTAATGAATGTTCTACATGAACAAGGATTAGAAGAGGAAGTAGTAAATATCCAATAGTTGTTAGGGAATGAGGAGAACCAAAATTCTAAAGGTGAGCCATCTTTACTATCACAGGAAACATCAATTTCACTACCACATGGGTGGCACCATAACCTGATTTTCCATTATCAATGTTCCATACAAGATATGCTTCCATTAGAAATCAATGAAACATAAACTTCTTATTTCCTCCCATCTCATCATTTCCCTCTTAACTCCCTAATCACCAACTATGAAGAAGTGAATTCAGTCCTTCCAAATACAAAATAAATAGAAGTCCAACCAGGTAAATTACTAAACATTAACAGCTGGCTCACTAGGGAAGAGAAAGAAAAATTGATAACTATTTTGTAGAAGCATGTTCATGCTTTTGCTTGGGACTACAAAGATATGTTAGGGATTCACCCTAATATATGCACCCACCGGATTTATACTGAAGAAGTTAATCCAGTAAGAAAACCCCAGAGAATACTGAATCCTGCCTTGAGGGATATTGTAAAGGAAGAAATTGAAAAAATTCTAGAGGTAGGATTAATTTACCCAATTTTTGATAGCCAGTGGGTCTCTGCATTGGTTATAGTTCCTAAGATAAATGGAAAAATGAGAGTGTGTGTAGACTATAGAGAGCTGAACAAAGTGACATACAAAGACCATTTTCCATTACCTTTCATAGATCAGGTGTTAGATACCCTTGTTGTAAAGAAATACTTTTTTTTTCTTGATGGATTTAGTAGGTATAACCAAATTTAGGTTGAACCTAAAGATCAAGAGAAAACGACCTTTACCTATCCATGGGGAACATTTTCCTATAGGGTTTTACCTTTTGGTTTGTGTAATGCCCCAAGAACATTTCAGCGAGTGGTCTTTGCAATTTTTTTTGATCTGACTACCAACAATGTTGAGATATACATGGATGATTTCATAGTATGTGGATAGACTTTTGATTTTACATTAGAAAACCTTGAAAAAGTTTTAACTCGTTGTGAAACATACCAGTTATCTTTGAATCCAGAAAAATGTTTTATGATGATGGAAGAAGGAATAGTTCTTGGTCATCACATCTCTCCTCAAGGAATCCAGGTTGATCCAAAGAAGGTGGAAATTATCAAGAATATTCTTCCTCTTAAAACTCAGACTAATGTCAGAAGCTTTCTAGGATACATTGGTTTTTACTACAAGTTTATTCCCAGCTTTAGCACAATAGCCAATCCCATGTTTTCCCTATTGACTAAAGATTATGAATTCTCTTGGACTGTAAGGTGTCAGGAATCATTTGAAGCTCTGAAAGAGAAATTAGTAACTCCACTTGTGTTAAGAGGACCTAATTGGACATTACCATTTTAGATACAGGTTGATGCCTCCAATATTGGAATTGGAGCAGCATTAGGACAAATTGACAATGGTGAACACTATGCCATATACTACATTAGCAATAATTTGACAGGAGCTAAGAAAAATTATACCACAACTGAAAAATAATTCTTGGCAGTAATTTATGCCATCAACAAATTTAGGCATTACATCATAGGTTATCAAATATTTATTCACACAGATCATACAACCATTAAGTATTTGATGAATAAACCTATGGTAAGTGCAATAATTATTCATTGGTTACTGTTGCTGCAAGAATTTGATATCACAATAATCAAAAAACCAGGAAAAGCTAATGTTGTAGCAGATTTCTTGTCCAGGTTGTAGAACACATATGAAGGGGAATTAGTTGAGGACACTTTTCCTGATGAAAAATTATTTGCTATATCAGTCCAATCACCTTGGTTTGTAGATATAGCCAATTATTTGGTCACATGGAAAGTCCCTCCACATTTCACTTCAAAACAAAAAAAAACAATTGATCAAACATAGTTCTTCCTTTGAGTGGATTAAGGGTATACTTTTTAAGTGCAGTCCTGACCATGTGTTATGCAGGTTGATCCGAAAGGATGAGGTATATGATATCCTTAGGGCTTGTCATGATGAACCCTTAGGTGGATACTATTCTGTAAAAGCACAATTAGAAAAATTTTAGGGATAGGATATTATTGGCCATTTCTTCACAAGGATGTGAAAAAGTACATCAGGCATTGTGATGCATGCCAAAGAATGGGGAAACCCACTCATACAAATAAAATGCCACTATAGCCTCAATTGGTTTTAGAGCCATTTGAGAGGTGGGGGCTTGATTTTGTAGGACCTATTGATCCACCTTCTCAAGGAAAGCTATATATTCTAGTATGCATTGATTACCTGACAAAGTGGGTAGAGGTGCATGCTTTCAAACATGCTCATGAAGAGAAGGTCGTTGATTTCTTGTATACTCAAATTTTTCAAATATTTGGAGCTCCACGGTCTATCACCATAGACCAAGGACCCCAATTTGCATCTAAAGTCATTGAGGCTTTTACAAAATTATATGAAATCAAACATAGGAAATCATCACCTTACCACCCACAAGAAAATGGCTAGGTTGAAGTAACAAACAAGGAACTAGAATGAATCTTGACAAAAAGAATAGCTTTTCATAGGAGAAAGTGGTTAGATAAATTACCTGAAGTTGTTTGGTCTTACAATACTGTTTGGAAATCCACTACTAGATTCACACCTTATGAACTAGTTTTTGGTAAAAAGCCCTTCCTACCTATTGAATTTGAGCTACTAACATTGCACACAAAATTGGAAATTGGGATTGAATTGTCACAGGCATAGATGGACAGGATTCTACAGCAAAATGCATTGGATGAAATTTGGTTGGATGCTCTGCACAAAACTGAAGTAATTCAGGAGCAGAGGAAGCTGTGGCATGACAGTCACATTCAAGAGAGGAAATTTTAGCAAGGAGATTGGGATTTGTTGTTTGATTCTCGCTATGAGGACTTCCCTAGAAAGCTGAGAACTAGATGGCTTAGACCTTACCAGATTGAAGAGGTATTTGACAATGGAGCAGCTCGTCTATCTCCTATTGATGGGTCACAGAGAAAGTTGGTAGTGAATGGACATTGCCTCAGGGTGTACCATACACCTCTGACTAAAGAGGAATTCTTGTAGCAGATTAATAGTTTGGATGCACAATAGGTGGAAGAGATTTCCTCTTCCACTTCAATATAATCAACATGATCATGGATTTCAAGAAAAGAAGAAAAATAAAAAAAAAATTAGAAAAAATAGAAAACAAAAAGATGAATAAATTTTGATTATGAATTCCTTCATGGGCATGATTTCAAGGAAATCATGAATTCCTTCACGGGAATAATCAGAATAAAAAAAAAAATAGAGAGAAAATGAGAGGTAAAAAAAAATAGAAAACAAGAAAAAATAAATAGCTTAGCAGTGAAAACCTTTCCTAAGGCACTACTGAGTTAGTATGCATGAAAACCAATTTTCTGGCATGCATAACCTTAAAATTTTTTGAATCATCATTGTAAAATTTCAACAACTGCACTTGTTTTGAAATATTGCAAAAAATCTTAGCAGAACATCAACAGAAGTAGTCATTCTTCAAAAAGTTGCATTAACGTGTTTTAATCAGGTATATATTTCTTACATTTCTTCATTGTAAATGATTGGTATGTAGTGTATAATAATTAACCATTAGCATAAAATGTATCCATAAGAGTTGGCATACTTAAAACATGTTTTGAGAAGGAGAACATTGGTTTCTACCTAATCTTCGGAATGAGAATGCCAAAAACAGTGCCTACTATCTTCTTCAAATTAATTGTTGTATTGTCTTCGGATTGAAATTTTCTTCAAAATAAACTTTTGTCTTTAGAATGAGGATTTGTCTTTGGAATGAATCTTTGTATTCAGAATGAGGATTTGCCTTCGTAATGAAGCATGATATTCAGAATGAAGACTTGTCTTCGGAATGAGGATTTGTCTTTGAAATGAAGCTTTGTCTTCGGAATGAGGATTTGCCTTTGCAATGAAGCATGATCTTCAGAATGAAGACTTGTCTTTGGAATGAAATTTTATCTTCAAAATGAGGTATTGTTTTTGCAATAAATCATAATCTTTGGAATGAACATTCAACATAATATTTCCACATGGCATCCAAGGAAGGGAAAATATACGATCAAGAAAAATTCTTTGACTGCATACGATAAATAAACACGTGTTAGTTGAGATGTGGTTTGTTTTATCTTGCACCCATTAAGGAAGTACCAGAATCATAGGGACGTGACCAAAAATATGCCACCATTATTTGATGCTAATAATCATGCATGTGAAAATATATGAGCAAAATAGAGGAGCTAAAAACAAGTGAGGTGGATCTAAAGGCAAGGACATCTGCACAATCATTAACGAATAGGTGTTCAAAGAAAAAATAGCAACGTGTGCCACCATTCCTTAAAAATACATATTTGCTAACACAAAATGATCACGAGGTACAGTGTCAATATTGTAGTTCATTTTGAAGAAGAAAAATACGCAATTGAAAACTTGGAAACGAACCCTGCAAGTCTACAAAAACTAGAAACCAGCGATCCAACGGAAGAGTAGCAGCAGAAGTGAGTAGTTTTTAACATACCAAAATAGGAAAATGGGGCGAAAGACAAATATGGAACAAGCAGATACCACCCACCTCCGAGAAAATTTAGAAGTGTTGTGAATTTTTGAAGATGGAGGGCTTATGCCATTTTTGGACAAATTTAATTGGTCCTCTGAATATTTGGTTGGCATGTTCGCTCACACACTCAGAAATAACTGGGCACACATTAACGGCATGATAATTGAGGTAAACCCTAAATTTTTAATTCAAATTATTGATCTTCCATTAGAGGGTCTTCCAATTTCTAGATCTGGCAAAAATACACTAGTAAATGTAGTTAATCAATTTCTGGAAGAAAACGATAGGGAGCCAGAATACTTAATACACAACAACACATGCAAGGGGGTAAAAAGGGCCAACCTACAGGTACCCTGGGATGAAGTGGCCACATGGGTAGTAAAATTTTTAACCTGTGAAGGGCAGTATGTACTTTTGTCAAGGAATCATCTCAAAATTTTGAACCACCTTAGACATGGTAGGCAACAACCAGAAGTTAAGGTAAATCTTCCCCTGTATCTGTACCAGGAGTTGAAATATATGGCAAAAAGATATCAGGAAGGAAAAGGAAGCCCTCACCGCCATGGTATTATTAAATTAGTTTGCCAACATCATTTTATAGGAAACCCTAGAATATTTGATAGGTTTCACTCTACTCTGAATGATGTAGTTTTTGGAGATGAGGATGAGGAGGAAGAAGAAATAGATGCTGCTGTAGATGTTGTTGTAGAAGAAGAAATAGATATTAACATAGATGCTATTGTAGAGGAGGAAATACACCTAGCATAATCAATAGATCACATTTCTTTAGAACCTTCAACCTCATGAGCTAAGAAACAAAAGAAGAGAGGGCTTGGAACTAGCAGTTAAAAAGAAAAATAGAAGAAAGTTTATTTTTTTAAAGTTGTTACTGATCTATCAGAAAAAAGGAGTGAAGTGCCTAGAAAAATAGAGGAAGAAAAAACAAGGGAGATAGAAGCACTTCCACTATAATCTAAAACTATCCCCATAGCCCCTGCTATCACCAGAATACTGAGCAAAAAGAAAAAAATTGCATCAGGAACTAGGAGGTCTACAAGATTCCACTTGAGAGAAATAGCAGAACAAGTGATAGAAGAAGAAGGTGGACAAGGCAGTCTAGATGTTACAAAAGTGCAACCAGCCCCTAAAGATTTTTTAGAATTCCCTGAATAGATAATTGAGGAAGAGATTGGGCGAGATAGTTTTGAAGTTGCTACAGTTCAACAGACCATAGAAAATGTAGATGCAATCATAGATAGTTTCATGGAACCTCCTAAACAAGAGCAGACAGCTGAAGCGAAATATGAGATAGTTGTTGAGCAGCCAACTGTAGATGATTTGTCTGCATCAGATTTTAAATTAGAAACAAAGGAGGTAGACATCACAGAATAGCTAAGAGCAGCAAGAAGTGTTGTCAAAACATAAACTAAATGGATTGAAGAAAAAGAAAATATCATTGAAATGTAGGAAAGGAAGATTGCATAATTATAGCAAGAAGTGGCAAAATTGAGGAAGAGGCTATCACAGTCTAAAAAATAGCCAACTATATCTATTGATGAGGATGATTTGGCTCAATTACTTGTGGATTTATCTAGGGCAGATGACTCTGTTGAGGCATACATAGGTGTTCATTATAAAGCAGTGCCATTTCATTCTGAAGAAGCACCCTTCCATTCTAAAGCATTGCCTTCTCATTCTGAAGATGCTCTAGAATTGATAAAGAGCATAGAAAAGAATATTGGAGATGAGTCACAGCAGGAAACACCAGCACAAGAACAGTCTAAACAACAACATGAAATTGTTCAAGTAAGTACTCCTTCAAATGTGGTTTCTGTATTTCAAACTGTTACACCTTCAATAAAAGTAGAGGATAAGGGGGTACAAGTGGAATTATTATCTGATGACCAACCAATAGAAATAGCAGAAAAGGGGGTACAAGTAGAATTATTTTCAGATGACCAACTAGTAGAAGTAGCAGAAAAATGGGTTCAGGTAGATCTGCTACCCAGATTTCCACCTGTAGTTAGACCACCCAATACTGTATCCCTAGAGAAATATAATGCAGACATAGCTAGTTGGATGATCAGATATGAGAAACTTGCCACTAAGGTTGAAAATTTCAAATTGGAAGGTAAACAATTAGAAGCAAAAGAAACAAAAATCAAAACATTAAAGGAAAAAGTGACTGATTTATGTCAGATTGCTGAGTTTTTGGTCCAATTCAGACGGCTGGCCAAATTTTACAGTCTCATTATGACGGATAAATATCTTAGATGGTAGGTCATGAGGATTAGCTCAGGTCTTCCATACAAATTGGACACAACCCTATAGAACAAAAAAATCTCCTATGTGAATTATTTTTACACAACTTCTTTATTCCATAAGAAGTAGAATTTTAGCCTCAAATTTACATAGGAGATGTTCAACTGAGAGCATTCATGTCTACTTTACAAAATCAGATTTACTAGGATCAGGAGAAAAGGTAAAATAAAGAAATTGAATTAAGAGCTAAATTTTTAGTCAAAGGAGTTGAGCCAAATCATCCAATTATCACCAGACGACATTTCACCATGATGAACAGGGAAGATGTAAAAAGGATGTACTTGAACAATTTGAGGGACTATGTGACCAAATTCCAAAATTTTTGTAATAACAGTTTTGTTCCAGCATTATCATTTTGCAAAAATAGATGGGCAGAGCTTTCCATGTCTTTACATAAAAGGGAACCTATCTCCCCCATTAACCTAGAATGGTCCAAAAGAAGGGCAGAAGGAGTGATACAACTGATTGAAATCATGCAACATCACTAGATAGGTCTCAAATTTAGGCCTCCAACCATAATTACTCCGGTTCCCTTCTATTTTGATGAAGATCCTCAACTTGATGATAAGTTTGAAGAATGGCTTAGAAACCTTTAGGAGAACAGGGGATATTATCTAGGCACCAAATTGTTCTATGGATCATGGAATCTGAATATGGATATATGTGATTCCATAGCCCAACAGAATGCATGAGGACATGCATTTATATAAGTTGGGGGGAAAATGATGAGGCCTAGAAATGCCTCAATCATAGCATATTTTGAACATTGAAATTGCCTAAAAACTCTTATGTTTAATATGATATGCTAGTTAAGTTGATTTAATATGTTGTGTATTAACTGTTTGCATTATCAATATGTTAGAAATACTATATTCTGATTTTTTATAATTTTTGCATAGTTTTATGTTACTTTGTCATGACTTGCTAAATAAGAAGTATGCTTAGGTTGATAACAACACTTCACTAGTTTTTTTTTTTATGTGTTTCAAGCATTTGTTTATCTAAATATAGCAAATAGTGCAAGTAAACTGTTACTATGCAACAAAAATTGGTTTTCCAATGTAAATTCTTGCCAGTTGCCAATGAATGGCAAGGCATGGAATTCACACATGGAGAGAGATGAAGGCTATTGCAATATAATCTTGAGAGCTAACCCACCTGAGAAATGTGGATGAAATCATATGAAGAGCACACAATTGTTCATTCTAAAGATATTTGAAATGAACAGACATATTCGGAATGAGAAATGCAGTCTCTTCAGAATGAGCGAACATGTTTAGAACGAGAAATACAGTCTCTTTAGAATGAGCCACTTAGCTTCAGAATGAGAATAGAAAGTGCTATTTGACTTGTTGACTGATTTTTGATGATGGAAAAAGGAAAGAAAGATTGATAAGGGTAAGGAAAAGTATCTCCCATCTGACTTTGCCGTCCTTGTCGACCAAAGCCACCATTTATGGAAAATATCAATTTTGATCCTCTTATAGGATAAACCCAGGAATTGCTGTAGCATAATAGGAATAGATCTGTAAGATAGGAATGAAATATTCTCATCTTGTAAGTAGATTTTAGGATATCTATAAATATATAGCTCCCATCCAGGTTGAGCTAAGAAGATATAGAAGAAGAATAGTAGGGGAAAATAAGCAAGTAGTATAATAATAAGAAAAGTGACTGTTATAGTCCTATAACAGGGTTTTTAGTAGCAATACTGTAATTATGTTCTTGAATCAATAAAGTGCACTATTTTTATTCATGTTGTTGTGAATGAGTGTGAGTAAGATATATAGAGAGAGAAAGACTCATACCTTCTTCTGGACAAGGAGGTTGACCACTTCCAGACCTAGGATGAGGACTAACAATAGGTTTTTATTCTGATTTTGTTGCAGCAAAATAAGTTGCAAAACTTGTCATTTCATTTCCTTATAAATAGCTAACAATATTTACAATATTAGTTTATTTCATGATTAGGATAATCTTGTTATTAATGATAAGTTTAGTTGTAATCTCCATTTTTAGCAAGATTTCAAATAACTACAGATTGTTATTTCTATAATTTACTATTTTCTACAATTTACTGCATTTTGTGTTTTGCTGTCAATCCCTACATAGAAGATTGACAACCTTCTATTACAGAGCATTGACAGGATTTAATTTCCATGTTATAATCAGGTTTCCATTGCTACAAAAGTAAATAGGCTTCCTTTCTGCAATCATAATTAGATTTCTAATTTTGCAACTGTAACTAGGGAGTTATTTATGCAACATAATTAGATTTCATTCTGTAATTGTAATTAAGATTTCGTTTCTACAGTTAGTAATTAGTTTCCATTCTTGTAATTAGATTAGAGTTCAATTTATGCAATTTAGAGATAAAATGTCCTAAATCCCCCACATAATCGATTTTACCAATAAGACCTGTTGCTCCCAAATGACCTAAGTTATAGCCCTGTTCACTCCTTCTTTCACAAATAGCCTTGTACACTACCATGGATTGACAAATTCATTGAGAATTAATGATGTGCATAACGACAATGCATCACTCTCCTCATTGAGTAGTTTTAGTATAATTGTTGAATATATTCCATGGCGTGTTGGTAGACGTCACCTCCAAAAATCATGTTGAGAGCTTTCAATGATTCATTATTAAGTCCTCGCAAAAAGATGCTTTTAAGAGATTTATCAGCTAGCTTCGCATGAGGAGATAATTGAATATTGAAGTTGAATCTCTCCTAGTACTCTTCAAGAGACTCGTCTTCCTTCTACATAAAGCTCAGGATATCTTCTCTGGAGTCTCATGCTCTCCCAAAATATTGATATTACTCTAAAAAGAGCCTCTTTATTTGATCCCACATAACAATGTGTTTGTCTCTGTTGGCATTTTTGCCGTATTTTTTTTGTTGCTATTCATGCAAAATAATGCACAAATTGTAGAGATACTCACTCCTTTGTTTGTCCCTCCAAGCACCTTGAAAGGGATAATTAGTAAAAAACAAAAATCTCTACAAGTTTTGTGCCAAAGAAAAGTAAGTTAAAAATGTCGCAAAATCACGACATGCCGCATTTTTGCGACCTGTTGCGGTTTCACGAAATCCGATGCAAAAAAAAACTAAGCATAGAAAAATGTTGTGAAATTGTGACATGTCGCATTTTCACGACCTGTTGCGGTTTCGTGCTAGAAAGCAGCAAAAGGGAGTAGTAAAGGCAAAGTTGTCGCGACATCGTGACATGTTGCATTTTCGTGATCTGTCACATTTTTGTGGCAGACAGTGGCAAGAAAGCAAAGTGATAGGCGGCATGTCACATTTTTGCGTAATTCAATAGAAAATGGGAGCACCAAGGATGGACTGACGCGATATCACGACCTGTCATGTTTTCGTGATAGGAAAGCGAGGAAGGAGCAAGATGGTACGGAATGTCATGATTTCATGACATGTCAAATTTTTGCAACAAAAGCGGCAATGAAGGAGAAGACAAAAAAATGTCACGATTTCACGACATGTCATGATTTCGCGACTTGTCTTGTTTTTGCGAGGAAAAAGCAGAAAAGTACAAGGCGAGAGAAAAATGTCACAATTTTGTGACATGTCGTGATTTCGTGACTCGTCTTGTTTTCATGGGGAGAAAGCAAAAAAGTACAAGGCTAGAGAAAAATGTCACGATTTCGCGACATGTCGTGTTTTTGTGGAAGTGAAAGAAGACGAAAGCCAAACGAGAGGAAGATGTTGCGATTTCGTGACTTATATCATTTTTGTGGAAGTGAAAGAAGACAAAAGCCAAGCAAGAGGAGGATGTCACAATTTCATGACACGTCGCATTTTTGCAACTAAAGAAGATGAAAGCCAAGCGAGAGGAGGATGTCACGATTTCATGACACGTCACATTTTTGCAACTAAAGAAGACGAAAGCCAAGCGAGAGGAGGATTTCATGATTTTGTGACATGTCACATTTTCATGGAAGTGCATGAAGACGAAAGCCAAGAGAGAGGAGGATGTCACGATTTCGCGATACATCACATTTTCATGATTGGTAGAAATAGGAGAAAGCAGTGAGGGAAAAATGTCATGATTTTGTGACATGTCGCATTTTTGCGACAGAAGCGACAACAAAGGCCCAATAAAGTTATGTTCGCATTTTTCTTCATATTGCATAGGAGAACGTAAGGAGAAAATGAGGATCGAACAAAGTAATGTTTTAAAAGCTCTCTACTAGGTTTTGAGATCGAGGTCAAAGAGGCTCCAGAATTAAATGTTTTGTTGTTTACTTATGTGCACAAGATGGGAGAACGTGTTAAATCATGCAGTTTTCAAAGCCACCAAAATTAAATATGCCTCCGGTATTAAAAGCTCTTGTTTGTGATCTCCTAACACTTCAAGCATGCCCCGAGAATAGTCATTTAATGAAGAAATGTGGTCCCTTGTTTTCGTTCGATTTTCAAACTTGATCCATAAAAGTAGGGAATGTGATTTCTCCGAGGCAAATTTAGGGGGATTGTTTCTCTTTTCAAGTGCATATTTTGTGGATCTCCTCTTCAAAAATTGTTTTATGTTTTAAATGCTGCGATTCGAAAGGGAGAGGGAAGACCTCTATAAATACTAATGTACATCTCAAGAAAGGAGGAGGACCTTTTTGCAAAAATTGAAGCAGAAATCCTAAACACATTTTTCTATGTTCTTAGAGTATTTTGAGTTGGTGATCCAAACTGATATTCATGTGATGCTTTCTATGTAATTCACTTCTAATTAGTCAAGTGCTAAAATATAAGTTAAATTTTGTTGTTATGAATTTGGCTATGTTTTCATTTGAACATTTGAAGTATAATTGAAGGCAAACTTATGGTCAATGTTTGATCCAATTTCTGTATGTGCATTATAAGAATCAGTCGCTGCTTATCTTTGAGATTTATTTTGAGGTTATTTTCTATCTGAGGTTGTTCTCCCTATCAACTGTCATCTTCAGCCATATTTCCATGTCTTTCTGTTATTTCTAACCCTAAACCTTGAAATCAGTTTAGATTAGTTTGGGAGCCAACCCTCTCTAGAGATTGGCCCGGGAGACTTCTCTTTCTCTCGGCATTTCAATGTTGGTCGGGTCTAGGGCACATTTTAAATGACTATGCGGATTCGTGACCAAAAGTTTTTGGCACACCCGATGGGACTCGCAAGTCCCATATTTTGACACCCATTGGAATAAAGATTTTGATGAACTGTCTTAACCTCAAAGCAGATATTGTAAGTTCATTTGGTGACTCTGCTAGGGGCGACTGTATAGTACCTAGAAATCTCCAATCGTGAAGCTGGTGAAAATCTTTGCTTCATGATCATGAGATCAAGATCCAAAGAATCAAAAGACCTAGTCAAATTCTTCAAGATCGATTTTCAAAACTAGAGGGAGCGCTCAAGATTGGTAAGTCCTATGAGCCCGTCATTTGCTATCTCTTCGCAGGCAGTGAGTCAGTTTGTGCCATCTTCGACTCCTCCCGGTACTAATACGAGCTTGCTAGTACATCCAAATCCAGTAGTGTAAATGGCTGGTCAACAACCTCCTCCACATCAATTTCCTACTTGGAACCATTTGGGAGCGTTGGACCTGCCTTTTCAAAATCTAGTTCCTGTTGCAGCATTAAAGGCTTTGCCTACATACGATGGGACTGGAAAGACCATGTACGAGCATGTGTCAGATGTGGCATCCTTGGCTATAATTCATAATATCACAGATGAAGATGTCATGATAAAATTACTCGTGCTGTCACTCCATGGTAAGTTATTGTGCTAGTATAGATCCTTGTCTTCCAACTCCATAAATTCATGGGATCAATTAGCAGAGATGCTAATCAAAGGGTTCAATGAGCAAGCGGACCCATTTTATTTATTGCATCAATTTACTAATATCAAGAGGCATCCTTAAGAGGAGATAGTGGATTTCAACGTTAGGTTCGCCCAAACTTGGTAGAGAGTTCCTGATGGTCTCTGCCCTACTAATGACCAAGTGACATTTTACTATCTTAGGGCTTTCCACTTAGATATTAGTATGAACATTAGGATGTCCAAAATTCAAACCTTTTCTGCACTATATTCACAAGCACAGAAGGCTGATGCTGATCTAATTTCCATTGAGAAATTGCCTCCAAAAATGACTATGCCCATTTTTCCTGAGCTTTCACAATACCAGCTTACAGGTGCAGCCTCCACATCTTACACTGCTCCATCCATGTACCCTTCATCTTCATGGAATCCTCCCACAACTTCAGTACCTATTATTCCCATTCCATAGTTAACCTCTCCAGTTCCAACTCCTGCATTACCTTCTCCACCAGTTCCATTACCTCTATTGGCACTACCTGTTTCCTCAAGCCCAATTCATCAATTGACTATTTTGTAAGAAATTCAGTCGATCATGAGAGCCCTCACTAACAAGATGACATCTATGGAGCGGAGAGAGGCGGAAAGGAACTTTCAGCCACAAATATTTATTCTGGCGGTAACTAGAGAGCAAGTTGCTCCTAGCAAGGTTATAGAGAAAGTACTTGAGAGGAACTCAACGATCCTGGTAAGTGAAGAGGCTGGCCCCTCTAAAGTTTCACATGAGCCATCTTACTGGTGTTCTTCATGCAATGACCCACATGATGAGTCCACTTGCATGGTCCACCAAAATTATTTACAAGTTCTTGTGGGGAGTCGTATAAACATGATTCAAGAGGTGAATCATAATTCTGTGATGTCTCCTGAGGAATACATGGCAGTATT
The DNA here is from genome assembly GCA_028583015.1 of Wollemia nobilis. Taxonomy (NCBI): domain Eukaryota; kingdom Viridiplantae; phylum Streptophyta; class Pinopsida; order Araucariales; family Araucariaceae; genus Wollemia; species Wollemia nobilis. The sequence goes on from JAQPPZ010001050.1 coordinate 3,622,174, forward strand.
GACACGCAGCGACAAGAAACCAATGGTGGTAGATCTAGCTAAGCTGGTTTCATTTAAAGTGCCTCCTGCACAAGCAACAAAGCAACAAATACCTACAAAGACTCATGATCCTCTAGCCCCGCAACAAGACCCACCTATTTTGTCGAAGGATTTGCTTCCACCATAAGCAAAAGAGAGGTTGCAAGCTAAGGCTTCTACCTCCCAAATGTAAGTGAAAACAAAGGAAAAATCTAGAGAGACATTGCGGTATCCATCGTTGAATAAACGACAGAGAGTGGAGGCCACCCAAAAATGTAGAAGCAAATTTGAATCTACTAGTGGAGGGAGAGAGTCAATTTCGATGGAGTACAACATCGTCGAAGAACTCAAAATGATACCATCTAAGGTAAGTCTGTATGACACCTTACAACTACCTGGATAGGTGAATCTCTTATAGGAATCCATGAAGACCACACAAAGTAAGGGGAAGGCTCCAGCCCAAGTAGTTATGGCTCAAACTCTGACCTCTTCAGTCATCGAAAAAAATAGACCACCACATTTTTATCTTTCATTGGGAATGGAGGGACATGTGGTGCATAATTGACTCATTGACTCAGGAGAAGCTACAACTATCATGCCTAAGGCAATATGTGATGTCATAGGCATGGAATATACAAGGACTAGCATGGGAGTTTTACAGCTAGATGGTACCTCAGTAAAGATGGTGGGCATAATTAAGGATGTTCCTATCTCCCTGCATGCCATGCCTTAGATTACTATGATCCAGGAGATCATAGTAGTGGACCTAGAGCCATGTTTTGGTATGTGTCTCTCCCGAGAGTTCACGGCTAAACTCGGGGGTTACCTTTCTTTGGATTTTACTCATTTGGAGGTGATCCATAAAGGTAAAAAGGTGAAAAATTTCAATGATAAGCCTTCCACATTTCATGTGGAGAGAATAGATGAAATGGACAGATTAGAAAATTCAGTGCACATGATGTCTAAAGAATTTGGTGAGCTTGACTTAATGGAAGAAGCTTTGGAAGAGCTTCACCCAGAAAATGAATTTTCCATGGCCAATTTCAACGCCATGATGGAAACTGACTTGGGGTGTTATTCCATTTTTAAGCCTAAAAAGGCTAAAGAAAAGAAATATGAAAGTCAGGACCAGCTCTAGAAGCTCTATTTCGATGGAGCATGATGTAGAAATGACGCTGGAGCTAGGATTGTTCTAGTATTACCTTCTGGGATTCAACGATCCTATTCATATCGTTTGACCTAGAGCTGCACAAATAATGCAGCAAAATATGAGGTTTTATGCCTAGGCCTTAAGAAGGCTATGAAACTTGGAGCATGATAGTTGAAAATATTTGGTGACTCTGAGCTGATTGTCAAGCAAGTGACCAATAAGTGTGTGTCCAAGAACCGCTATCTCAAGAGCTATTGTCTGGGACCTATTCGAATCGTTCTCTACTCTCAACATGCATTTCATTCCACAAGACCAAAATAGACATGCTGACCTGTTGGCTTTCTTGGGAGAAAATTTTTCACCAATCGAGCAGGTGGTGAGAAGGCCAAAAATAGTGAGAATGGTGTATAGGCCCTCTGTCCCAGACAAGGACACCTTTTGCCAAGTCTTCGATAGCGATGAGCAAATTGTTAACTTTTTGGTTCAAGAAGCTACCACCATCAAGGGAAGGACCTTAGAGCATGAAGAAATTGAAGGCCTAATTTAGTTGTGGAATAACCACATTCCTAAAGGCCTCATTACTCTAGAAAGCTTGTTTGATCAAAATGATTGATCCAAGAAGCATCAGATCGAGGTCAATGAGAAAGAGTACATGGAGCTTCAGTTGGAGGCTAATAAGGTCATCAAAATTAGGACTGATTCTACTCCCACTGAATTGCAAGATATTAGACAATTATGTCAAAATTTTTATGACATCGTGGCCTGGAGCTACGAGGATCTAAGGGGATATGATAAAGAGATCATTCAACACACTATCAAGCTGGAAGAAGGAGTTAAACCCTTCAGGTAGAAGCAGATACCGGTGAACCCAAAGATTGGATCCCTCATGAAGGCCAAACTTGTGAAGATGTTGCATGCCAAGATTATATATTCGATTAAGCACTCAACTTGGGTTTCTAATTTGGTTTCAATCTGTAAGAAAAACCAAGATATACAGTTGTGTGTGGATTTTCAAAACTTAAACCGAGCATCCTTGAAGGATCACTACCCATTGCCTCGCATTGAATAGATCCTTCACGTTGTTTTTGGGGTTCAACACTTTTCATTGCTATATGGATTCTCTGGATACAATCAAATTTGGGTCAGGGATGAGGATCAACACAAAACTGCGTTCACAACCAAGTGGGGTACCTTTGCCTATAAGCGCATACCCTTCGGATTGTCCAATGCTGGGACTATGTTTCAAAGGGCCATGGACATCGCATGTGGGGAGCTTTTAAATAAGATCATTTTCATCTATCTCGATGATATGATTATCTTTTCATACAAATGAGAAGAACACTATTCTCATTTGAGGCAAATATAGGGAGGTTGGCATTTCCATCAACCCAAAGAAGTCCATTTTTGTAGTAAAGAAAGGTAAGCTCTTGGGACATGTCATCTCAGAGAATGGTTTGGCAATTGATCCATCGAGAGCTAAAGCTTTGAAGAAACTATTGCTCCCTACCAATAAGAAAGAGTTGCAATCTTTCTTTGGGAAAATCAATTTTGTCAGAAAATTTATTTTCGACTTTGCCTGAGTAGTCAAGCCCATGAATGAGCTATTAACAAAATATGCGGAGTTCAAGTGGAAAACTCAAATGAAATACGCATTTAAAAATATTAAATATAGAATTACACAAGCACCTATGTTGATCAATATGAATTATTCTAAGGACTTCATTCTGTACACAGTTGGAGAGGACGAAAGCTATGTTGCAATGCTTACACAGAAAGGAGACGATGGGGATGAAAGACCCATTGCTTTCCTTAGCCAGGTTATATTACCCCATGAGGAGAGATATAATTTCATTGAGAAGAAGGTCTATGCTATCATGAAGTCTCTCAAAAATTTTAGGTACTTCGTATCTTAGAGCAAGACGATCGTCTATGTCATCCACCCTGATGTAAGGAACTTGATCATTCAGGGCGAGATGGGCGATAAGTGTGCCAATTGGGTCACCAAAATTCAAGAGTTCAATGTTGAGATCCATCCAACCAAGTTGGTGCGGGGTAAGGCCTTATGCCAACAATTAGCAAAAATTGCGGCCTCTGAGATAGTTGATCATCAAGTGAACGACCCTGCTAAAGAAAGGAATCTAGTGAACATCTTTGCACAAGGCCAATATTGGGTAGACGACCTTGTTAAGTATTTTTCAATGGGTAGATGTCCCCCACAATTAAATTCTTCACAACGAAGAAGGTTTTGCCTACAATATCTTAGGTAGGTATTGTTGCCCGAGGGATTGTTCTTCAAAAACATTGGAGTTCTCCTAAGGTGCGTTAAGGAACCTAAGAAAGCTAGATTCCTAGAGGAGTTTCATTCTGGCATGTCAGGAGGACATTACGTTAGTAGGCCTATGGCCTTAAAGATTATTCAGGTTGGTTATTATTGGAAAAAATATTTTGCGGATACTTTCAAGATTGCTCAAGCTTACGACAAATGCCAAAGGTATACGGGATGGATCAGAAAGGCATCATTGCCCCTACATACAATTCAAGTAGAAGCACCTTTTCAGTAGTGGGGGCTGGACTTTATTGGGATCATTGATCCAACCTCTTCAGCCAAACACAAGTACATCTTGACGGCTACTGATTATTTTACAAGATGGTCTGAGGCCATTCCAACCAAGGCTACAAATCATGATGTTGTAATCACTTTCATTGAAGGACTAATCATGCGTTTTGACATTCTTGACATCATTATCATAGACAATAGAACTCCATTCATTGGAGCCAAGCTAGGAGAATTTGCAAACAAGTACAATATTTTTTTGAAGACATCCTCTAATTATCCCCCTCAGGGGAATGGCTTTGTGGAATCTACAAACAAGAACTTGCTACGAAATTTAAAGAGATCCTTGGGGGATAATAAGAGATCTTGGCACATTTTGCTAAATCAGGACTTATGGGTAGATAGAATTTCGATCAAGAAGTCTATCAAGACTTAACCATATGCCCTGGTATATGAGAAAGAGGCAAGATTTCCTATTCATTTAGAACTACCTGCCTTGTAGCAATTGAAGAAATTCCTGGATGATGAAGAAAATATGGATCCTATGAACATACGATTGGATCAGTTGTTGCAGTTGGAAGAGCAATGTTCTTTGGCCTATGATGAGTTTTTTAAGCATTCACAGGCAGTTTCAAAATGGTTTCACAAAGGTTCTACCGACCGCACATTCAAAGTGGGTGATTTAGTCTTAAAGTGGAATGAAAATAAGGCCAAGCCAGGGATGCACAAGAAATTTGATGCTCTGTGGGAGGGTCCATTTTGGATTGCTAGTACAAGTGCAGCAAATTCATTTTATCTTGAGGACTTGGAAGGTAATTCACTTCCTATCTCAGTGAACAACTTTCATTTGAAAGCCTACATTTCATGATGTGAAAACACAGTGTTACCTTGTACATTTTGTTTTGTTTTTTTTTATTTTGCTTCAAAAAAAAAAAAAAAGCACCACTTGTAGGAGTCCCCCTTTGTACAAAATTTGTCAACTTCGGCTCCTTTTGCACACGAGCCCGTAGGTATGTCTATTTCTCTCTCTTTTTCTTTTCCTTCCCAACAGGTAGTGGCTTCCATCTACTTCTTTCTTCCACTTCCTTATTTTCATTCCCTTCCTCTCCCACTGTACATAATCAAGCCACTACTATTTTTTCTACTCCCCTCTTTGATGTTCCCATTTCTTCACTTCCCATTTATTCCAATCCTTTGTCTTTTGAGCACTTCTCCATAGTTCCTACCACTTTCTCCATCCCATCTACTTCCATTTCATTATCTATTTTCATGGAATCCCAAGCTGGTAGCACAGTAGCACCCTCTTCAGTTGTTGTATCTACCGCTTCTACTCCTCCATATTCCACCATTCCATCATTCACCATTCCCATTCCACGGCCTACACATCTGTTGGTCATCACCCCATTCATTCCCATTTTTGCAACCCAGGTGCTTCTCACCACTGCCATGGAGACCCTTTCACAAAACCTGGTGATTACCCAACTCAACCAAGCTAGGAAAAATGCAGTAGTTAAAGGAAGAAGGGAAGTTCTGCTATTCCACAAATTTCTGCTGAAAGTCCTATTTTAAGTGTTGAGCACCAACAAGAGCTTGTTGCAGCAGCCTGTAGAAACGTCCAACATCAACCAGCAATCACTTCTTCTGCTCCTCCAGATTATTGACTTTATTGCCCAATGAATAAAGGCCTGGGGTTTATGCATATAGCAGAACTATATACCCTGAGAGCCACCAAAAATGTTGGCATTTTTGCCTCATTTTTTTTTGCTGTTCATGCAAAATAATGCACAAATTTTAGAGATATTTACTCCTCTGTTTGTCCCTCCAAGCACCTCGAAAGAGATAATTAGTAAAAAACAAAAATCTCTACAAGTTTTTTGCCAAAGCAAAGTAAGTTAAAAATGTCATGAAATCGTGACATGCCGCATTTTTGCGACCTGTTGTGGTTTTGTGATGTCTGATGCAGAAAAAAGCTAAGCACAGAAAAATGTTGCAAAATCGCGACATGTCGCATTTTCACGACCTATTGCAGTTTCGCGCTAGAAAGCAGCAAAAGGGAGCAGTAAAGGCAAAGTTGTCGTGACATCACGACATGTCACATTTTCATGATCTGTCACATTTTTGTGGAAAACAGTGGCAAGAAAGCAAAGTGATAGGCGACATGTCACATTTTTGTGCAATACAACAGCAAAGGGGAGCGCCAAGGATGGACTGATGCGATATCGCAACTTGTCACATTTTCACGACAGGAAAGCAAGGAAGGAGCAAGATGGTATGAAATGTTGCGATTTCATGACACGTCAAATTTTTGCAACGAAAGCGGCAACGAAGGAGAAGACAAAAAGATGTCGCGATTTCGTGACTTGTCTTGTTTTTGCGGGGAGAAAGCAAAAAAGTACAAGGCAAGAGAAAAATGTTGCAATTTCATGAATTGTCTTGTTTTCATGGGGAGAAAGTAGAAAAGTACAAGGTGGGAGAAAAATGTCATGATTTCGTGAGATGTCGTGATTTCATGACTTGTCGCTTTTTCATGAAAGTGAAAGAAGATGAAAGCCAAGCGAGAGGAGGATGTCGCAATTTCATGACTTGTCACGTTTTCATGGAAGTGAAAGAAGACAAAAGACAAGTGAGAGGAGGTTGTCACAATTACACATCACATTTTTGTGACTAAAGAAGACAAAATCCAAGTGAGAGGAGGATGTCATGATTTCATGACACGTCGCGTTTTTGCGACTAAAGAAGACGAAAGCCAAGTGAGAGGAGGATGTCATGATTTCGTGACACGTCACATTTTCACGAAAGTGCATGAAGACGAAAGCCAAGCGAGAGGAGGTTTTCGTGATTTTGTGACACGTCGTGTTTTTGCGACTGGTAGCAACAAAAGAAAGTAAGGAAAAAATGTCACGATTTTGCGACATGTCGCATTTTCACGACAAAAGCGACAACAAAGGCCCAATAAAGTTTTGTTCGCATTTTTCTTCATATTGCATAGGAGAACGTAAGGAGAAAATGAGGATCGAAAAAAGTAATGTTTTAAAATCTCTCCAATTGGTTTTGAGATCGAGGTCAAAGAGGCTCCAAAATTAAATGTTTCGTTGTTTACTTATGTGCACAATATGGGAGAACGTGTTAAATCATGTAGTTTTCGAAGCCACCAAAATTAAAGATGCCTCCGGTATTAAAATATCTTATTCATGATCTCCTAACACTTCAAGCATGCCCCAAGAATAGTCATTTAATGAAGAAATGTGGTCCCTTGTTTCCGTTCGATTTTCAAACTTGATCCATAAAAGCAGGGAATGTGATTTCTCTAAGGTAGATTTAGGGGGATTGTTTCTCTTTTCAAGTGCATATTTTGTGGATCTCCTCTTCAAAATCTGTTTTATGTTTTAAATGTTGTGATTTGAAAGGGATAGGGAAGACCTCTATAAATACTAATGTACATCTCAAGAAATGAGGAGGACCTTTTTGCAAAAATTGAAGCAAAAATTCTAAACGCATTTTGCTTTGTTCTTAGAGTCTTTTGAGTTGGTGATCCAAACTGATGTTCATGTGATGCTTTCTATGTAATTCACTTCTACTTAGTCAAGTTCTAAAATATAAGTTGAATTCTATTGTTCTAAATTTGGCTATGTTTTCATTTGAACATTTGAAGTATAATTGAAGGCAAACTTATGATCAATGTTTGATCCAATTTCTGTATGTTCATTCTAAGAATCAATCGCTGCTTATCTTCAGGATTTATTTTGAGGTTATTTTCTATATGATGTTGTTATCCCTATCAACTGTCAGCTTCAGCCATATTTCCATCTCTTTCTATTATTTCTAACCCTAAACCTTGAAATCAGTTTAGATTAGTTTGGGAGCCAGCCCTCTCTAGAGATTATCCCGGGAGACTTTTCTTTCTCTCGGCATTTCAATGTTGGTCGGTTCTAGGGCACATTTTATATGACTAGGTAAATTCATGACCAACAGTCTCCCAGATCGATGAACCATCACAAATCTGAATCATCTAGTGTGGAAGGAAAGAGCTTCAGCTTCTACGTATCAGATTTATAGTCCATAAAACTGCATAAAACATCAAACTTGAATAAAAATAGGTCAGGGTCCTTTTTTGTGTATCCTATGAAGGTAGGAAGGTGAGCAGGGGATATATTTTTCATTTTGGTTTCTCCTACTCCTTCAATCATGAAACTAAAGTCATATGAAGTCTATTGGTCGGCCATTTTTTTAGGAAATGTGGTCTCTAATGTAGTTCTTGTAGCCTCATGATTGTTCAAAACTTTTTGAGTCAAGGCTCTAAGGTCTTCTGGTGTTATTGTCCGATCTTCTACAACTTTCCACAATAGAGCTTCCTCTGATGGTTTCCTTTTAAACAATGGGTCTATAATGGTTTGTTCTCCCTTAGGTTGATGGTATTAGGAAGCACTCCGCACAAGATGAGGATCCTCACTCCAGTGGACTACTAGCAAAGATTCAAGTGAATCTTGTTCAAACTCAAAGTATTAGGTTGACTCATATTTTGGTGGACTTTATTTTATGAACCGACTGTCAGGTCCTCTTCTTATCGAATAACTCATACAAATTTAGGTAGAAGGATTTCAGGTATTGCAATTGATCTAGATAGAGGCACTTCCCCAAAAATGGTGCCAAAATGTCATGGGCTAAACACAAGTTAATATTTTCCTAATTTTATCACTTTCTTGACCATTTAAATTGTCAACCCAGGGAGCTTCGTAAACTTTAGAAGTGTCTCATATCAGAACATTAACAATACCCACTTTGATATGAGTCCATCTAAATCTGCTATTGGGGGGTTTAAAAGATTGTCAATAATTCTCCACACTACAATACTTACATATGAATAATTAAATCCTTGGAAAATAAATATTCATACGGGCCTAATGAAAATAAACCTACTGCAGTAAAGGAAAATAACAGTGCAAAAAAATAAACCTATGAAAGCAAGAAAACTAATCTAGAAAGCACAAGAAAAATGGAAGGAATACTAGCTTGGAGTGGGCCCAGGCTCCAACAGCTTCCTTCCAACTGAATACGTAGTTAGGAACTCTTGAACTTTATTGTAATTGCAAAAGAATTATTACAATGTTTTTTCTTTAGAATGATAAATAATGCTCAATATGGATTTTGGATATCTATTAGAGAGGTCTGTGTGTGTTTATATAGTACACACACAGATATTTTGTTACAAATAAGTTACAGTAGTAGTTTAGTTTAGACTAAAATGGGACAATCTGGTAAATGTGATCGACATATGCTAAAGTGGGTGTTGTTCCTAATGGTAGCGTATCCACTAATTGGTTCATGCTTCACCTAACATTTCCATTCATTAGTGCAGTTCCAAAAATTATCCTACATGATGTAGAACTAAACCTACACCAGTCAATGTTGTCCACATTGCTTTGTCTGGTCAATGGTAAAATAATAGATAGGCACCTTCTCTATGAGGAAGATGCCTTCCTCATGTGCTTTGGTGGGGCGCCTTCTATATGTGAAAGGCACATACTGAAGTTGAGAACCTTCTTCCTGTGGAAGGTGCCTAATGATGTGGGTGCCTTCCCTATACAAAAGGTTCTTTGCCTTGTATAGGGTACCTTATACGGAAGGCGCCTAAGTATGTTGGGTGCCTTCTCTATATGGAAGGTGCCTACCTTATGTTGGAACCTTCCTTGAAGAGGAAGGTACCTACTATCTGTTGGCGCCTTCCTTGAAGAGGAAGGTGTCTATCTTCATGCCTTGATCCCAAAATAAACAGAGTGCCAGGTCCACAAAAGACCTTGACTGATCCAAATTTGTCAAAACCAACTGCATTTCCACAAAAACACATAAATTAGATAACACACAATTCTATTAAATAATTACATAATCATTCATAAAAGTACACAGTTCCTAATATATTGCTGCATAATAATCGATGAAACTCATACAAAATATGAGTGTTTTTTAGGCTCATCAGAAATCAAAATCTTGTTGATTTGGGGCCTTACTAAATAGGTGGCAGACCTGGATGAGAACACATCTTAATACCATGAAGGATAATCAGGTCATGGGAGTTCTATTTTAATTTTGTTGTTTATATTCTGGGTTATTTGTGGTCTATGGTAGGTAATCCTTGCATGGGTTTCGAATGCTAGTTTCGATAGTCTACCCTTGTGTGGATGTTAGATTTTGAAAATTTCTAGTTTTTGAAGTCCTATTGGTCCTATCTTGTCTATTTTTTGTGGTAGTTGGTGATGTTCTCCCCCAGCGTGGTTGGTGGTTGTTGGTTGTTCCTATTGCTATCTCCTTTTATTTTTTTAAAAGGTTAGTAGTTTGTCTTTTTGTACATGGTTGGAGGCACCTTTCAAAACCTCTTCTTTTACCTTATCAACAAAAAACAAACGGTATTATGGTTCAAGTTTTAAGCATTTTTTGTAGGTTGTATTGTTATTATTGAAATATATGATCTCTCCAAGTGATTAGGGATAATATACATATGTAATTTGTTAGCGAGTATAATATTATGCCTTTCTAGTACAATAAATATATGTTGCATGTAAATGATCAGATTGAAAAAGATACAAAAAAAATTACTATTCATTTGAAGAGAAGGCATGTAGTACATTTCCTCTAAATAACTAGTTGTAATGTAAACTTAGATTTTGCATCACCTCCCATTACAGTGATGTAAATGAAATCAAATGTTTCATAAAAATATTTTAATTCATCCTAGTGGGTGCCATTTCTTGGGCCACTTTTACAAAAACCATAGTCCACTATATTCTGCAAATGGTAGGAACTACTTTGCAAGGACAAATTCACCAAAATCATTGTCCATTGTATTTTTCAATCAATAGAAACTACTACGTTGCAAGAAAACAACTAACTGTAAAAAAACTATCTTCCCAATGCTTTAGAAGATAACCTTGTTGTTGCTCTTAGAATGAGATGTCATATTCCAAATAGGGACGTCAATCAAGAAACTAGTGGAACTCATTTTAAAACTACCCCACAATGTAAAGTTGTAGAACCATGGAAGGATATGATTTAGCAAGATTTCAACTACTAGTTAGTGTATGATGAGTTAGTGTATGATGAAGGGCACTTGATGTGTGTGATCAATACTTTGTCATAATATTTCTAAATAATGATCCTCCCCTCTCCATTAGCTTAACGGGTTTATCACACTCCACCATTTAACCTATATGAATTGTAACATCACCATTAAGAAAAGACCATGGATATTCATAATCTGAAAAATGTTTGTGGCCAATTTTTTTTGTTCAAATAATCCAATTTTCTTTCAGTTCCAACATGGTATTATGGTTCTCCAAATCTAAAATAATTCTCTAGACCTTCAATGAGGTAGTTATTAAGCATGTATAAAAAGAAGGAAATAGATTGATAGACTTCCTAAAAAATTTGGGGCTAAATTAGGATGGATTAACCATAATGGAGATATGATTTATCTCAAGGTATCATTGGTTTAGAGAATGATTGATAATACCTTCAGGTTCTTTTGTCATTTTCATGGGTAGGGGATGAGTTTCTCTTTAGGGCTTCTTGTTGGTATTAGTAGGGATAAGTGTCCAAGGCAACACAACCTAAAAAATCATGATGAGAGAAAATCCCTCAAGTTTTTCCTCATTCAAATATTTAAATTATCATTTTTTTGGAAGCTTTATTTTCAGTTTTAAATATCCTCTATTTCAAATTCAAGCATCTTGGTAAAGGTTCGTAGGGCAGAAGGTGAGATGTTATGAGATGTTTATTTATTTTTTGTGAGTCAAACTCAAAGAATGATATAAATGGTTAGGGCTATAGCTAGGGATTCGAGGGGCCAGATCGTGACACAAGCCAAGGAGTGGACTCTTCCCTCCTTGTGTTAGGGAAAAATGGTGTTATTGCATTATTACCCTAGTAAGTTAGATTATTACTTTATTTTTCTACTTAACCATGAAGATATTCATTGTTGAATATCTTATGGTTATTTGATTCACATGCTATTATTTATTTAGTGTTGTTATTTGTTAGCTACACTTACTCATTAGACTATTTTAGAACTAAGACATTGTATATAAACTATGGCATTATCAATATTAAAGTTAATATTTTATGCTCTAACTATCATTGGTATCAGAGCAAAATTCACATGGGCAAAAGTGAATGTTTGGGGACATATTTCAAGACAAAAAGTTGACTGGACCAACGAGGCATAATTCCTGATATGGGACACCCTCCAACACCCTACTGCTTGACATGTTTCCTGAGGTAACCTTTACTTGAACCTAGAATTTTTATCGAGGTGCACTTTTTACTAGAACCTACATGGATCCCGAGGTGGATCTAAGATAAAATCTAATATGTGCTTTCTCAATGGTAGATGAACCTGACAGCACTGGAAAACATTGAATTATAGGTATGGTGTGGATCTCTATCAAAATAGGTGTAGAATACCTCAGACCTGACATCATCCAACACCTCATAGTGCACAGTATAATTAGTGTTTAGACACATATTTGATAGTTCTCTGTTAGTTTCACTAACAGTAGAGCTGACAGCAACACATAGGACAGCAAGCTGATAAATCACTATCTATAGTCTGTTGTTGTCTAATAGTGGCATGTTGTCTCCTCTACAACCACTTATCTGAGATGAAAGCTCCTAATTGGCTCCTCAACAAGGTGCACAAGATCCAAGATCGATGCAAAATTTGAGGTGGCAATAGTATTAGACGGATGATGACTTCCAAAAACTATACTGGCATGGAAATTTTAGATCTGACTTGGCACCACATGGACCAACATGAATCTTGAAGTAGTTGACCTAGCAGCATGCACCCTGAGGTTGCATTGGCACCCTACTAATGACCTGGACCAATGCAACTCCTGAGGCATCCACATGGTGGATCTCGGTGATATGACATGGTGGAAAAGTGGTGAAAGGTAAAAAATTGGCATGGCAACCATCGATGGGCTAAGCTAGTAATTAAGTGGCTGACGTGGCATTGGACAAGTGGTACATTGTGAATGGTTAACTTGGTAGGAGACATGGCACATTGTAATTCATTAACATGATGGCTTATGTTTTGTGCATGTTATCCATCTTCACTAATAAAAGGGGGTCTTTGACTTCTTGTAGGCAGTCAAAATATAAAGGGCAAGATCACCCTTTTAAGAAGCTTCACATTGCCCATAGGTGCAATATGGGATTAAAGTCCCATAATTGTTTTTATCATTTGCACATCATGCAAAGGAATAAAGCATAAATATTGCACTTTAGATTCCAAGTTAGAAGCTGGTCTACTGGCTTGAGAAGCCAGTGTAAGGCGGACACCCACGGGGTCAACTCCCAACAGGGTCAAAAAAAACTTTTTGCTCAAGAAAATTACAATTTTTTTTGGAAGGTAAATTTTTGCATTTGTTTTATTTTTTAGTTTTTTTATTAATAATTTAATATTATTTTGATATAAAATCATTTTTTTAACTAATAAGTGATTTTTTATCAAATTAATTTTATTATTAATCTAATTTATGCTAAAATTAATTAGAATTTTGCATTAAAATTGAAAATTAAAGGCCTATTTTTTTTTGCAAAATATAAGAAACAAGTGTTTTTTTGTTTTCTCCAAAAAGGGGGATAAGAGACAAAAAGCAAAGCACTATTTTTTTTGCAAATTGAGACTTCTAACGCTTTGCTCCAAAAAATTTCTAATCCATTGTTTTGAGAGTACAAGTTTTGTCTCATGAAGAAGAGGCCTTGGATCCAAAAATCTCTTCGTCGTCTAAGAGTCATTCGAAAGAGAAACGAACTCCGTCATCAAACAACAAGATCCAATTTTTGGTGGATGCTTAGAAGACACAAAAAGAGTTTACCCTGTTTCAATACTTACACAGATCCTTGGAAGGGTTTGGATCGAAGCTATGGTCCCATGAGGATTAGAGAACCTTTTAATCCTGATGCACCTCCAATTTTTGAGTATTGAAGAATTAAGGGTCCACTAAAACCAAGTCGTGTGTCGATTGGTTCTGGATTGCCTTTCAAAAGCTTGTCGTGTGTCGACTTGTCTTGAAAGGTGTGCTACTTTGTTATTTTTGCAAAACAAAGGGGGGATAATTGTCCTTTTGCAAAAATTGTAACACAAAGGGGGGAGAATTTGAAAATCAAATTTATTTTTTTTGCAAAACACAAATCAATCTTTTGTTGCAAAAACTTGTAATAAGGTGCATTTTTTATATTACTCGACACCTTTATTAAAAATTGGCATTGCTAAATTAGGTGCATTTTTGGTTGCATCCGACACCTAAGTGATAAAAATTTTGTGGGCACTCTTTGATTGATTATTGCATTTAATTTCTTGTTTTTTGCAATTATAAGTCATCAAAATCAAGAGCACTCAAAACCCCAAAATTTCACAATAATTTGTGTAACTCATTGCACAGGTATAAAGCCAATTTTTCTTGATATTCTCTCCTAAATCAAAAACCCTAATTCACTCTTCTTTGTTTGGCTTAATTCCCTCAAACTAACTATCCTTCTTCAGGAGGATTTTTAGGTAGGTGCCATTAAATATCAATTAGAGTGAATTCTCTCTCATTTCTTCTTGTTTGGCTTAAATTTCCTCAAACTGATCATCCTTCTTCAAGGGTTTTTAGGCAGGTGCCATTAAATATCAAGTAGAGAGAAAGAGAGACCATCTTGGAACCATACTAGAACCTTCATCATGGCAACTATCAACAAATACCTAAATGATACACAATTGCTTAAAGGTTCTAATTTTTTTGCATGGAAAACCAAGATGAAGGCCATTCTTACTATTGAGGAAATGTGGGATATAGTGGATGGCACTATTCAAAAACCCACTACAATAGGAGCATATCAAATTGCATGGGATAAAAAGAACAATAGACTTCTCATGTTGATTTTGCTCGCCACTACTGATGAAATCCAACCTCACATAAGTGAAGCTAAAAATGGTAAAGATGCATGGGACGCATTATGTACCATTTTTTAAGGTAAGAATCAATCGACTATTCTAAACCTTCAAACTCAACTTCATACACTCCATATGAAGTCAGGAGAAACAGTAGAGCTATTCCTTTGTAGAGTGGTAGAACTGAAGTCAAAGTTGAATGCTTTAGGAGCAAAAGTAGAAGATACTATCCTGACTTCAGTAATATTGAGGGCTCTTCCAGAATCCTACAAGATGTTAATAACATCCCTTCATGTATCTCAAAGAACAGTAACCTTTGTGGAGTTAGTCAATTTGCTTCAAACCGAGGAAGCAAATCAGCTCCAAAGCGATGAAGTGTCAAACAATGCACTTTACTCAAACAAACAGGGTGGAAAGAAGAAAGGTAACTTTCAGAAGGGAGGATCATCTTCAAGAGATAAGGGCAAGCAACCTCAATCACAAAGGAAGTATTGCACGAATTGCAAAATGGACAACCATGACACCAATCGGTGTTGGTTTAAGAACAAACAAGACAAGAAGGGCAAAAACAAGCCACAAAAGAAAAATAGACAACAACGAGGACATGTTGCTATTGAAAATTCTGATTCTGATTCAGAAAGAGCACACAAAGTGCTCATGACCCATACAACTTCTACACAAAAGGATTCTGTTTGGTACATTGATTCAGGTGCCAACAAACACATGACTGGTGACAAGCAATGGTTTGAGATATTTGAGGCAAGAGAAGGCAAACCAGTAACAATTGTTGATGATAAGACCTATCGTGTCCAGGGAGAAGGCAGTGTATCTATTTCCCTTCCAGATGGAAAGTGTCACATTCAAAATGTCCTTTATGTTCCAGGATTGGCAAACAACTTGTTGTCAATTCCACAAATCCTAGATAAAAACATGGTTGTCAACTTCAAAGTGGAAAATGGACTGAAACGTTGCTATATCACCAAGCAGGGTAAACACATAGCAACCGGTTCTTACAAGCATGGCTTGTTTACACTAGATGTTGTTTCAACACCTCATGTTGCCATGGCAGTCAACACGAAGGAGGCCACTTCTCTTTGGCATAAGAGATTTGGGCATCTTAGTACTGGGTATTTACTTGAGCTAAGTAAATATCAAATGGTGAAGGGACTTCCCACCCTTTCATCTACATTGCCAATCTGCTCGGATTGCTTAGCAGGGAAGCAATATCGAGCACCATTCGAAGCTAGCTCTTCAAGAGCTAAGAGACCATTGGAGTTAGTGCACACTAATTTGTGTGGTCCCATGCCACCAAGTTTTGGAGGAAAGAGGTATTATCAGTTGTTTGTGGATGATCACTCACGGAAGATGTGGGTCTTCTTCCTCCAACTAAAATTAGAAGCATTTTCCTACTTTCAACAGTTCAAGAAACTGGTTGAAAAGGAATCAGGGTGCTACATAAAGACCCTCCACTCAGATCGAGGGGGGAATATACCTCAAATGAATTCTCTTCATTTCTAAAATCACATGGGATCAAAAGGTAGCTAACCACAACCTATACTCCATAACAAAATGGAGTTGCTGAAAGGAGGAATCATTCCATCATGGAAACGGTTCGTAGTATGCTTAAGGGAGCAAATATTGAGCAACGCTATTGGGAAGAAGCTATCACAATGACAATATATCTTTTGAATAGGGCACCCACAAAGGCCCTTAAAGATATAACTCCACAGGAAGCATGGAGCGGCAGGAAGCCGTCCATCTCTCATCTAAGAGTCTTTGGGTGTAAGGCATTTATGCATATACCTAAAGAAAAGAGAAAGAAACTAGATGAGAAAACCTTGCAGTGCATTTTCCTTGGATATGATGAATATTCTAAAGGGTATCGATTGTTTGACCCTAGAACAAAGAAAATACACATAAGTAGAGATGTGGTGTTCGATGAGGCTTTCACACCTGACATCACATCCTCTGTATACCTGGAAGATGAGGAGCCACAGAAACAAACTCCTCCACCTCAAAAAAGGTGCCGAAATGGTATACAAGTACGGTGAGAGATTCAAAGTTGACCTCACCTCCTGATCTTACTCTGAATCATCCTCAAACTCGCAACATGTCTCGGTAGAAGAGAGCAGAAGCATCACCAATAGTTGATGACCTTTGCCAACATTTCGAAGAGCTTTCTGTAGACAGAGAGATTGATAGTGGAGAAGACATGGAGATTGATGATGAGAGGGTTTATATGTCTTCATATGATGAACATGAACCCACCACGGTCAAAGAAGCACTTAGTGAGCCATAGTGGAAGGCAGCTATGGATGCTGAATATAAATCTCTCATTAAGAACAATACATGGAAGCTGGTTGATTTACCTTCAGGTAAGAAACCCATAGGCTACAAATGGGTTTACAAAATGAAATACAAGGCAGATGGAACCATTGACAAGCATAAGGCCCACCTTGTGGCAAAGGGCTATGCTCAAAAGGAAGGCATCGATTACGAAGAGACCTTTGCACCCACTGCAAGGATGACCACCATTCATGTTCTTTGTGCTATGGCAGCACAATACGGATGGAAACTTCATCAAATGGATGTAAAGAGCACCTTCTTGAATGGTGATTTGAACGAGGAAGTATACATGACTCAACCACAAGGATTTGTTGAGGAAGGCCATGAGAAACAAGTTTGCAAACTGGTTAAATCCTTGTATGGGTTGAAACAAGCCCCTAGAGCATGGTATATAAAGATAGACAATCACCTTCTACAGCATGGATTTAAGAGAAGTCCTTTAGATGCAAATATCTATGTTAAGAACATTGGTTCTGAGATAGTGATACTTGTACTCTATGTGGATGATTTGATCATAACCGACAACTCAGAGACATTGATAGACATCATGAAGAATGACTTGAGAGAGTCATTTGATATGATAGATTTGGGACTTCTCCACTATTGTCTTGGTCTAGAGATTGAACAAAAAAAGAATCACCTAAGGGTGACTCAAAATAAGTATGCCAAGACACTGATCAAAAAGTATCGTATGACTGATTGTAAGCCAAAAGCAACACCGATGGAACAAGGGCTTCAATTGTCATGATACGATGATTCACCTCAGGTAGATGGCACTCTTTATCATCAGATGATTGGGAGCCTTATATACCTGACAAACACTAGACCAGATATCACATTTGTTGTGAATTATCTTTCTCGGTTCATGCAAGAACCAAAAGTTACTCACTGGAAAGCAACAAAGCGTGTTCTCCACTATATCCATGGTAGTGTGGAGTATGGTTTAGAGTATAGGAAGAATGACAAATTCTTCTTACAGGGTTTCACGGACTCTGACTATGCTGGATCAGTAGATGACCGAAAGTCAACATCTGGATATGTTTTTCATCTAGGATCTGGACCTGTCTCATGGCACAACAAGAAGCAATAGGTGGTTGCTTTATCTTCAATAGAGGTAGAGTATCACGTAGCATGAGGAGCAGTGTGTGAAGTGATATGGTTGAGTCGCATTATGGCAAGTATGGGTTTACCCAAGAAACTTCCAATTCACTTGTTCTACGACAACCAGGGTGTTTTGAACTTAGTGAAGAATCCAATTCACCATGAGCGCACCAAACATATTGACACACAATGTCATTTCATTCGTGATGAAGTTCCTAAACACAACATCAAGCTCCAATACATTCCCACTAATGAACAAGTTGCAGACATCTTCACAAAGGCACTTGGACGTGTCAAATTTGAGTTGTTCAGAAGTACCCTTTGTATTTCCAAATAATGTAATAAAGGGGGATGTTAGGGTAAAATAGGGTTATTACATTATTACCCTAGTAAGTTAGATTATTTACTATATTTTTCTACTTCAACCATGAAGATATTCATTGTCGAATATCTTATGGTTATTTGATTCACACACTATTATTTATTTAGTGTTGTTAGTTGTTAGCTACACTTACTCATTAGGTGTTAGTCGTTAGCTACACTTACTCATTAGGCTATTTTAGGCCTAAGACATTGTATATAAACTATTACATTATCAATATTAAGGTTAATTTTTTATGCTCTAACTATCACCTTGGTGGTAATATACATCATTGATGGAAAAAAAAAGGTTACAATCTAGAAAAACCAGAGTGTGAGCCACATAGATAACATTAATGGCCTATTTTAGAATCTGCTTTTTTGGAAAGGGATATTTTTTTATCTATATGTGGGACTACACTTGGATTCATAATTTCTAAAGGTGGTGCTATTGGAGGCATGATCTAAAACTAAATGAGACTTACATTATTTTGGCTCCATGGTACTCTAGGCCTATCTTCAAAATAATTCCCCTTTTACTTTGTGCTAAGTGTCAATTGCAGGGTGTGCTTGGCTAGTGAGTATTGTGGTCAATTCTAGAAACTCTCAATACTTGCATTGCTTCTTATCCCGATTTGTCATCCACGTTGGTCTAAATCTTCAAATTAGATTTAGATGGAGTAGGCTATGGACTTGCATCTCATAGGCATGTAACACCAGAAACACAGTTTTTTGCTCCATTCATTTTTTCTCTTACCTAGTCCCAAGGCAGGTTAAGGGAGGTTGTAGTTGGTTTGATCTTTGGTTGAGGTCCATATCTCATTTCCAAAACCTAATATTTTTCTAGTTTCTCTTCCTTCCTAGTGTGAAGTCTCTTTGGACTGGGTGCAACAATTTTCTTTTATCTCTGTTGGGAGAGTGGTGTGACATTATCATGGGTTCTAGAAAAGGTTCTAGCAAAGGGTCTAGTAAGGGATCATGCAAGGCTATGAGGATTATTTTGGAACCAAAACACCTTACTTTTGATATATATTTGAAGAATATTTTGAAAAAAAATAATATTTCTAGCCTCTTTGGAGAAATTTATAATTTCCACAACCTATAATTGGTAAGACACATTTAATATACATGGCAAAATGGGGAGGTAAAAGTGGAAAGTTTGGAATTTGAAATTTCATTCCCCATCATTGTGAAGATAACTAGTCTACCTACGAATTGAGCCTACCACAATAGAGAAGCATTCTTTTTCAAGAGAAGACTTGAACTTATTGAGTGAAGGAATAGAGCTAGAAAGATACCAAAAATAGGTACAAACATAAATCTTTGAAGGAACCTTAGGACAGTGTGGCCTCAATTGTGATGCAAATTTTTACTCTTTATGAGAATAATGAACTCATTAGGATTTTTCATGTGATGTTTCTCAATCAATTTTACAAAAATAGACCAATGAATATCCCCTCGCTCTTATTCCAAAATTTGGAGAGATAAGTGAATTGGGTCAAGAGAGGTAAAGTTTCTAGCCCTATCCATAAAGGCTTACTCAAGTTAATATTCAAGAATATTTCTAAAGCTAGAGGTCTGGTGGGTGAGGATATTCTAAATTTTTTATCATCGAATCCTTTGGTGGTGGCCTACCCTGACCCGTTTGAGGAAAGTGATTCCCATTCTCAAGAAGGCATCCCCATATCGTGTCATGACTGACAAAACTAGCACTACCCCTCTCACAAAATGAACCTACCCACAATTTGATACTAGTAGGAGCAAGGTGCACACCAGGAAGTCCAGGCACCTGAGCTCTTCTCGATCAATGAAAATTCCAATGATAATTGAGGATTTGAACATTAAAGACTTAAATCTAGTTAAAAAGAAAATTTATACGGACAATGGGACTACTAAAGGGGGTATTAGCTCCCAAGATATAAAAATGCCTAAAAAACCATATTGAATGTGATGATTAGACTATAGAATATATACATTAATTTACTATGGTCAACAATTTCCTATGTTGAGCTAGGGTCTGACTAACTAAGTAGCAGACCCAAATAAGGACACATATAAAGACCATGAAGGATAAGAAAGTCGTGAGACTTTTATTTTAATTTTGCTATTCATTTGTTGGTTTCTTTGTGGTTTGTGGTAGTTCATCCCTGCATGGGTGTCAAATATTATTTTCGACAAGCTGCCCCTACATGGGTGTCGAATTTTGTTTGTTTTTTTGTTTTGAAGTCCTATTGGTCTCATATTGTCTATTTTCTATGGTTGTTGGTGATGTTCTCCCCCAGCATGGGCGGTGGTTGTTGTTTCGATCACTATCTCCTTTTATTTTTTTTTAAAAGGCTGGTAGATTCTCTTTTTGTACAAGGTTGGGGGCACCATTCAAAACCTTTTTTTTCACCTTATAAAAATAAATGAACATGGTATTATGGTTTAGGTTTTAGGTATTTTTTGTAGTTTTTATTGTTATTATTGAAATATATGATCTCTCCAAGTGATAAGGGATAATATACATATGTAATTTGTTAGCCAGTATAATATTACACATTTTCAATACAATAAAGATATGTTGCATGCAAATAATCATATTGAGAAAGATACAAAACAAAATTACTATTCATTTGAAGAGAAGGCATGTAGTGCATTTCCTCTAAATAACAAGTTGCAATGCATACTTAAATTTTGCATCACGTCCCATTACAATGATGCAAATGAAAATAAATGTTGCATAGAAAAAATTTAAATTCATCCTAGTGGGTGCCATTTCTTGGGCCACTTTCACCAAAACCATAGTCCACTATATTCTACAAATGGCAGGAACTACTTTACTAGGATAAATTCACCAAAAGCATTGTCCATTGTAATTTACAATCAGTAGAAATGACTTTGCTGCAAGAGAAAAACTATAAAAAACTATCTTCCCAATGCTTTAGAAGACAACTTTATGGTTGCTCTTAGAGTGATATGCCATATTCCAAATAGGGATATCAAGCAAGAAATCCATTTAACTAATTATAAAATTACCCCACAATGTAAATTTTTAGAACCATGGAAGAATATCATTTAGCAAGATTTCAACTACTAGTTAGTGTATGATGGACACTTGATGTGTGTGACCAATACTCTATCACAAGCTTTCCAAATAATGATCCTTCTATATCCATCAACTTCATGGGTTGATCACACTCCAAAATTTCACTTGTATGAATTGTAACATCACCATTAAACAAAGAACATGGACATTCACAATTTGTATTGTGATTGTGGACAATATTGTTTGTTCAAATAATCCAATTTTATTTCAATGCCAACATGGTATTATGGTTCTCCAAGTTCAAAACAATTACCTAGACCTTGGATGAGATAGTTATTAAGCATGTATACAAATAAGAAAATAGATCGGTTGACTTCCTAGAAAAATTGGGGCTGAATTAGGATGGATTAACCATATGGAGATATGATTTACCTCAAGGTATCATTGATTTGGAGAATGCTTTATAATATCTTTGAGATATTTAGTCATTTTCATGGACAAGGGATGAGTTTCTCTTCAAGGCCACTTGTTGGTATCAGTAGGGATAATTTTCCAAGGCCATAACCTACAAAATCATAATGAGAGAAAACCCCTCAAGTTTTACCTTGTTTAAATATTTTAATTATCATACTTATAGTGTCTTTATTTTCAATTTAAAATTTTCTCCATTTCAAATTCAAACATCTTGGAAAATATTCGTAGGGTAGAAGGTGAGATGTTCTGATATGTTTATATGTTTTATGATAGCTCAACCTTGAAGAATGAGATCAATGGTCGGGGCTATAGCCAAGGATAAAAGGGACTAGATCATGACACATAGGCCAAGGTTTAGACTCTTCGTCCCTTGGTGGTGGCTAACATGGTTGATGGAAAAACAAAGGTTACAGTCTAGACAGGCCCAGAGTGCGGGCCACGTAGATGGCTTTAATGGCCTTTTTTAAAATATGCTTTGTTTGAAAGGGAGATTTTCTATCCACACATGGGACTAAAATTGGAGTCATAATGTCCAAATATGGCACTCTTGGAGGCATGATTCTAAACTAAAGTAGACTTATGTGATTTTGGATCCATGGTACTTTAGGCCTATCTTCAAAATAATTCTCCTTCTTTGTGCTAAGTGCTAGTTGTGGGTTGTGCTTGTCTAGTGGAGTATTATGGCTAATTCTAGAAATGCTTAGTGGTTGCATTGCTTCTTATCCCTATTTTTTTTCCATGTTGGTTTACGTCTTTAGATTGGATTTAGGTGGGGCAGGCTATGGACTTGCACCTCACGAGTGCATAACTCTAGAAATTCATTTTTTTGATCCATTCTATTTTTATCTTACCTAGTATCGAGGAGGGTTAAGGGAGGCTATAGTTGGTTTGAGCTTTTGTCGAGGTCCATATCTCTGTTCCAAAACCTAATATTTTGCTAGTTCCCTTTCCTTCCTAGTGTGAAGCTTCTTTGGATCAGGTGCAATAAGTTTTGTTTAGATCTTTTGAAAGAGTGGATAATCATGGGTTCTAGCAAAGGTTATGTCAACGGGTCTAGTAAGGGGTCCAGCAAGGATATGAGGCTTATTTTGGAACCAAACCAACCTACTTTTGATGAATATTTTAGAATATTTTAAAAAATGGGAGTTCTAGCCTATTTGGAGAAATTCAATGGCCACAACCTACAATTGACAAGACACATTATACTTGGCAAAATGATGAGGTAAAAGTAGGAAGTCTAGAATTTGAAGTTTTTGTCCCCCTAATTGTAGAGGTAACTAGTCTGCCTATGGATGGAGTCTGCCACAATAGAGAGAAGAATTCTTTTGCAAGGGACCTGAGTGAAGGATAAGAGCTAGATACATACTAGAATAGTTACATACGTAACTCTTTGAAGAAACCTTAGCGCAGGGTGGCCTCAATTGTGATACAAATTTTTACTCTTGATGAGAGTAAGGAACTCATCAAGAGTTTTTATATGATGTTTCTGAATCAATTTTGCAAAAATAGACCAATGAATATCCCCTCATTCTTATTCCAATATTTGGAGAGATTAGTGAATTAGGTAAAAAGAGGTAAAGTTTCTAACCCTATCCATCAAGGCTTACTCAAGTTAATATTTGAGCATGTTTCTAAAGATAGAGGTATGGTGGATGAGGAGATTCTAATTTTTTTTCATTGAATCCTTTGGTGGTGCCCTACCCTGAACCATATGCAAAAAGTGATTCCCATTCTCAAGAAGTCTCGCCATCCCCAGATCGTTCCATAAGTGACAAAACCAGCACTACCCTTCTCACTAAAGGAACCTCCCCACACATTGGTACTAGTAGGATCAAGGTGCACACCTGTGAAGAACACAAGCTTATACTGAGAGGGGGGGTGAACAGTATAAGACCTCTTTTTACTTTTTCCTTTATACTTCAAAATAGTAAAGCAATATATCCAAAGCAATATCAAAGCAATGCACAAAATCATCCACAAAGTGACACAACAATTTACGTGGTTCACCCAAGGTGGGCTACTCCACGGATAAAACTTTTCTCTAAAAGTTATATCAAAGTCCTCTGGGAATCCTTCCCGATTACAATGTTTATGAGCCTCGGCTCAAAGGAGATACCTTCCCCCAATCTGAATTTATGAGCCTCTGCTCAAAGGAGATACCTTCCCCTACCTCTCCTTTTGGTGATCCTCTAGAAGACCTCTGCCTCCGCTGCCCTTAGCAAATGGAACTCTATCCATAGAAGACACCTGTCTTCCCTGCTCTGGCTGGAGACCTCTGTCCTCAACTCTATCACCTCAAAGCTGGTCCTCGAATTTGCACTAAACACAGTCCTTCGATCTAGCACAAATGTCCTCGGGTTCTTCTCATAGAACCAATGCACCTCTGTCCTCAAGTTCTCTAATAGAACCAATGCACCTCTGTCCTCAAGTTCTCTGATAGAACTATCAAACTCAGCTTCACAAGTCCTCTGCTAGGACCTGTCCAAATCTGCTCACAAGTCCCCAATGGAACCTATCCAAAACCTGCTCACAAGTCCCCAACGGAACCTGTCCAAAACCTGCTCACAAGTCCCCAACGAAACCTGTCCAAAACCTGCTCACAAGTTCATCAAGAAAACTTGCTTGGCATGAACCCACAAAGAGAATTGTTAGAGACCCAATGTGATTCATCAACCTCATAGAAGCATAAAGAGAATTGTTAGA
This sequence comes from Wollemia nobilis, assembly GCA_028583015.1. NCBI lineage: Eukaryota > Viridiplantae > Streptophyta > Pinopsida > Araucariales > Araucariaceae > Wollemia > Wollemia nobilis. The sequence goes on from JAQPPZ010001050.1 coordinate 3,646,838, forward strand.
GACTCAATATGTTCTATACTTAACTCCCAATCTCAATCTCAAATCTCATAGAAATAAGATAGATGTAATATGCTTTTCTCAAGAACATGAAACACAACCCAACAATTGCCAACCAAGCAATATCTCATATAACAATGATACTCATGTTCTTTCCAACAACCAATATCTTTTCTCAACCAATTAGGGCTTCAACAACAATGCTCAAAGACAAGGTTTAACCAACATCATTCAACTCAACATTAACCTTGAAGCATTCAACCAATCATCACAAGAAAAGGAAACAAGTAGAAATCCTTTTCCCTCCAAAGATATTTGAACAAAACAACCACCCACACAATATCACCAAATGCAAAGAATAACTTGTTCAAATCAACTCAATGGAGTAAGCCCAATATCATGAATCAAGTAAAAGCAATAACTTGATCAAACAACCTCTATGGAAGCAACTCAACCATCAACCTCAAAACAGCCAACCAAGGGTTTCACCAACTCAAAGCAAGTAGCAAGACTCACAAACATAAACCTTAGTGCACAATGCTTCCACTACCTCAAACCAGAATTATGCATTCACCAAAACTCTCATCAATGATAACAATGCATAAGTAGTCTTCAACAAACCAGAAAATAGGATTTACACCCAACCAAAGGAAACCTAGTTGAATACCTTTTCACTCCAATCTTATTTTAGGAAAACATACACCAATCATACTCATAAGAAGAATGTGCCCATACCTTATTGTGAAGATGAAGAAGCCTCTTTGTTAATCTGCCACAATTAAAATCACTCCTTTTGTGCCACTTAAAAGGTTAGCATAGCAAAAACAAATTATCCACTTAAAGGTTCCCTTTTAAACTCCAATAACACAAAACCCCTTAACTTCCAATTTAATACATTCCCCACAATTATTTTAAAACCTTTTTACTCCTCTCACAATTAAGATTATAAAACTTTATGTAAAGAAAAACTTCCTCTAAACCCTTATGTCTCCCGCATTGTCATAGTTCGCATTTCCAAAAGGTAAGCATCCCCAACATTAAATATAACTAATAAAACAAGCCCTTATGTCTCCCAAGGTCCATGGTACTAACTACTCACGAAAGCACCACTACTACCTAAACATCACCTTAGGCATCAAACAAACATTATGAACCTAGCACCAAGCCTTAGGCCTCAACAAAAATAATATAGGGCACTTACCACCAGAACTGCTGAGGAGAATTGATCCCAGCACCTCTCGCTAGCTAACGCACAAGCACTTGAAGAGCCACCAATAGGCCAACCGCCCACATGGGTATGAAATCGAAAGGGCAATCACTTTGTTTGACTTTATCCTTCTCGGGAGATGCGAAAACCCTGCATCACCAGATTATCTCCTGGCACTTCGTGCTCAATTATCGTGTCATTCAAAACGTGCCAAAGCCACTTCTCCACTACGGGTAATGTCGGATTTAGTGCGCTTAGAATATTTTATTTCCGCGAATGTTCAAAGCCTGATATGCTGTGCTATTTGTCCTTCACTGTTGTATCGAGTGTACAACCTTTTTATCACTAGGCGGATCGAGGTCCTCCTTCTTATGTCTTCTTCTCCTTCTTCTGAGATTCGCAAAACACGCCACCACTTTGATTGCATGCAAAGACAAGTTTATATATAAATGATTTTTCGATTATTCCTTCTCTCTTGCATGTCATACATTTCGACTTCACTACTACCTCATTTTGGTGCTCAAAGAAGGTTTGCCCAGCATCCGTTATCCAAATTCGAAGCATACTCATTTTAAAACATTTTTCTCATCCAAATTCTTTTCACAACATTAATGAATTTATTTGCCTCGTTTTATATGCACTATGATGCATTGATTAACACGTCGGCACTTTTAATTTAATTTAAAATTTTAATTTAAATTTTAAATAAATAAAATTTAAACTAAATATTTAAAATTAAATATCTTCATCACCGGGGCACCTTTTTCAACGAAACGAAGAGCCAACTTGGGTTTTAAGAAAAACCCATTTCAAATATGTTGTCCATGGTTTTAAATAAAACCTTTTATTTTGTCTACCTTGGTTTTCACAAAAACCCTTCCGCTTCTTGACATCAATGACAACATCAACACTTGAGCAAAGGCAATGTACCCAATGTACCCAAAATTGCCAACAATCTCCCCCTTTGTCATTGATGGCAAAACTTTACTAAAAACACATCTTCAAGAGCCAAAACTGAAATCACAAATCTACCTTTGAAGTTTTTCTCCCCCTGACTTGAAGCTTTCCTCTTCACTTGAAGCTCTCCCCCTTACTCATATCTCTCCCCCTTTGTCATCAATGGCAAAGGGCCACCTTTGGGGCTCGGGACTAAGAATGAGCCTCTTAGCTTAGTCCCTCCCCCACCTCCTGATGAGGTGATTAATTCTGGGGTGGGAGTAAAACTCCCATTAGGCACTCGATCATCATCAGCGTCTATAACTTCCTTGTCGGGCCTTCTCTTGAACTCTTTGTCCATATCCCTGTTTCTGTCACTATTCTTGTTCTTGTTCTTGTTCTCATCCCTGTTTTTATCCATGCCTTGATCCTTGGACCTGATCATGCCACTGTTCCTGTTCCTATATTCTGGAATTTCAGCTCTACACTGTCTGACTGTGTGACCTTCATTGTTGCACTTATAACAAGTAACAATGTTATTTCTTTTAGGCATACCTGTTCTTTGAATCCACCAGTTCTGACCAAACCAGTTTTGACCAAACCTATTTTGACCAAACCTATTTTGACCAAGCCTATTCTGACTAACCCAGTTCCTGATTTTTGCCTTGCAAAAAATTGCTTTATGCCCAAACTGATTGCAAGAGTAGCAATACCCATGAAAGAAATTACCACTTCTAAAACTGTCATTTACCTTCTTCACTTGAGCCATGCAATGTACAGCCATGTGACCAAATCTGTGACAAGCAAAACATCTGCCTTGAAACTTTCCTTTATTTGACCTCTTGGGTCCTGAAAACTTCTTCTTCTTCTCATTCTGAATTCTGTTTTCTGTTTCTATGCATCTATCATTCAAGGACTCATGATCTGAAATACTTTCCTCATTAGAACTCTCTTCCTTTTGGAGTCTCTTACTAGACTCTCCAACTTGTTCCTTGTGAGGCTTAACAAAACCAAGACCTGTTTTATCTCGTTGTCTTTCTTTGACCTTTGATAAGAGATTTAACCTTTTTGGAGCTATCCTGAAATTTGTAGAGCTTATCCTTGTACTCTTTATTTTCCTCTTTCAAAGAAGCCATTTTCTGATCTAATTCACTATACTCAAGCACCTTAGATTCTAACTCATTCTTGAGTTCTTGTGCCTTAGCCATAGAGACGTCAAGACTTTCTATAAGTTCATCTCTCTCCATGCAACATTCATCTAACTTATCCTTGAGTCTAGCATTCTTCTTTCTTTCCTTTTTCAAAACACTAAGAGCATTAGTAAGTTCACATTCAAGATCCTCTATTTGATTGCACTTTGAATTATCAAGGCCTTTTTCAGATTTCTTATCACTAGAGGTGCTACCCTTTTCAAAAACCATACATGCATCTTCCTTATCATTTTTTGAAGCATCCTCATACATACTAGCAACCAAATCATTATTTTTGCAATTATCCTCAAGGTGCCCAAAATTTCCACATCTAAGACATTTCATGATAATGAATCTATGTTTCGGTTCTTCCTCTTTTTCTGATATGAACAACATCTCATTTTCATTATCACTTGAAGAACTTTCACTATCACTACTAGAACACTTACTTGCTTTGTCTAGGTAGAAACTCTTCTTGTGATTGTGAGAGTACCTCTTTCCTTGATTGCTTTGCTCATCTTTGTTCTTCCTTTGATGCCTATGCCTTTCAGAATCTTTGCTCTTACAGTCCTGTTTATCTTCATCACTTTCATCCTTGGCAACAGTACATTTAGTAGTATAATGACCAAACTTTCCACAATTGAAACATCTTACATTTTTCATACTTTTGTGCTTTCTAGAGAACTTGCCTTTCTTGTCGTAATATGCCTCTTCATCACTAGAGTACTCATCACTCTCTTGAAACTATTTACCTTTAGAAAAATCCATTGAGTTCTTTACTAGCTTTTCCTTCAAGCTGTTAAACCTTTTCGAAGGAACCTGCTCTGATACCAATTGAAGAACACAAGCTTATACTGAGAGGGGGGTGAACAAGTATAAGACCTCTTTTTACTTTTTCCTTTATACTTCAAAATAGTAAAGCAATATATCCAAAGCAATATCAAAGCAATGCACAAAACCATCCACAAAGTGACACAACAATTTACGTGGTTCACCCAAGGTGGGCTACTCCACGGATAAAAATTTTCTCTAAAAGTTATATCAAAGTCCTCTGGGAATCCTTCCCGATTACAATGTTTATGAGCCTCGGCTCAAAGGAGATACCTTCCCCCAATCTGAATTTATGAGCCTCTGCTCAAAGGAGATACCTTCCCCTACCTCTACTATGGCTGGAGATCCTCTAGAAGACCTCTGCCTCCGCTGCCCTTAGCAAATGGAACTCTATCCATAGAAGACACCTGTCTTCCCTGCTCTGGCTGGAGACCTCTGTCCTCAACTCTATCACCTCAAAGCTGGTCCTCGAATTTGCACCAAACATAGTCCTTCGGTCTAGCACAAATGTCCTCGGGTTCTTCTCATAGAACCAATGCACCTCCTCAAGTTCTCTGATAGAACCAATGCACCTCTGTCCTCAAGTTCTCTGATAGAACTATCAAACTCAACTTCACAAGTCCTCTGCTAGGACCTGTCCAAATCTGCTCACAAGTCCCCAATGGAACCTGTCCAAAACCTGCTCACAAGTCCCCAACGGAACCTGTCCAAAACCTGCTCACAAGTCCCCAACGGAACCTATCCAAAACCTGCTCACAAGTTCATCAAGAAAAACTTGCTTGGCATGAACCCACAAAGAGAATTGTTAGAGACCCAATGTGATTCATCAACCTCATAGAAGCATAAAGAGAATTGTTAGAGACTCAATATGTTCTATACTTAACTCCCAATCTCAATCTCAAATCTCATAGAAATAAGATAGATGTAATATGCTTTTCTCAAGAACATGAAACACAACCCAACAATTGCCAACCATGCAATATCTCATATAACAATGATACTCATGTTCTTTCCAACAACCAATATCTTTTCTCAACCAATTAGGGCTTCAACAACAATGCTCAAAGACAAGGTTTAACCAACATCATTCAACTCAACATTAACCTTGAAGCATTCAACCAATCATCACAAGAAAAGGAAACAAGTAGAAATCCTTTTCCCTCCAAAGATATTTGAACAAAACAGCCACCCACACAATATCACCAAATGCAAAGAATAACTTGTTCAAATCAACTCAATGGAGTAAGCCCAATATCATGAATCAAGTAAAAGCAATAACTTGATCAAACAACCTCTATGGAAGCAACTCAACCATCAACCTCAAAACAGCCAACCAAGGGTTTCACCAACTCAAAGCAAGTAGCAAGACTCACAAACATAAACCTTAGTGCACAATGCTTCCACTACCTCAAACCAGAATTATGCATTCACCAAAACTCTCATCAATGATAACAATGCATAAGTAGTCTTCAACAAACCAGAAAATAGGATTTACACCCAACCAAAGGAAACCTAGTTGAATACCTTTTCACTCCAATCTTATTTCAGGAAAACATACACCAATCATACTCATAAGAAGAATGTGCCCATACCTTATTGTGAAGATGAAGAAGCCTCTTTGTTAATCTGCCACAATTAAAATCACTCCTTTTGTGCCACTTAAAAGGTTAGCATAGCAAAAACAAATTATCCACTTAAAGGTTCCCTTTTAAACTCCAATAACACAAAACCCCTTAACTTCCAATTTAATACATTCCCCACAATTATTTTAAAACCTTTTTACTCCTCTCACAATTAAGATTATAAAACTTTATGTAAAGAAAAACTTCCTCTAAACCCTTATGTCTCCCGCATTGTCATAGTTCGCATTTCCAAAAGGTAAGCATCCCCAACATTAAATATAACTAATAAAACAAGCCCTTATGTCTCCCAAGGTCCATGGTACTAACTACTCACGAAAGCACCACTACTACCTAAACATCACCTTAGGCATCAAACAAACATTATGAACCTAGCACCAAGCCTTAGGCCTCAACAAAAATAATATAGGGCACTTACCACCAAAACTGCTAAGGAGAATTAATCCCAGCACCTCTCGCTAGCTAACGCACAAGCACTTGAAGAGCCACCAATAGGCCAACCGCCCACATGGGTATGAAATCGAAAGGGCAATTACTTTGTTTGACTTTATCCTTCTCGGGAGATGCGAAAACCCTGCATCACCAGATTATCTCCTGGCACTTCGTGCTCAATTATCGTGTCATTCAAAACGTGCCAAAGCCACTTCTCCACTGCGGGTAATGTCGGATTTAGTGCGCTCAAATATTTTATTTTCGTGAATGTTCAAAGCCTGATATGTTGTGCTATTTGTCCTTCGCTGTTGTATCGAGTGTACAACCTTTTTATCACTAGGCGGATCGAGGTCCTCCTTCTTATGTCTTCTTCTCCTTCTTCCGAGATTCACGAAACAAGCCACCACTTTGATTGCATGCGAAGACAAGTTTATATATAAATGATTTTTCGATTATTCCTTCTCTCTCGCATGTCATACGTTTTGACTTCGCTACTACCTCATTTTGGTGCTCAAAGAAGGTTTGCCCTGCATCCGTTATCCAAATTCGAAGCATACTCCCTTTAAAACATTTTTCTCATCCGAATTCTTTTCACAACATTAATGAATTTATTTGCCTCATTTTATATATGCACTTTGATGCATTTCCAAACACGTCGGCCCTTTTAATTTAATTTAAAATTTTAATTTAAATTTTAAATAAATAAAATTTAAACTAAATATTTAAAATTAAATATCTTCATCACCGGGGCACCTTTTTCAACGAAACGAAGAGCCAACTTGGGTTTTAAGAAAAACCCATTTCAAATCTGTTGTCCATGGTTTTAAATAAAACCTTTTATTTTGTCTGCCTTGGTTTTCACAAAAACCCTTCCGCTTCTTGACATCAATGACAACATCAACACTTGAGCAAAGGCAATGTACCCAATGTACCCAAAATTGCCAACAACCTGGAGGTCCAAGCACCTGAGCTCTACTCGATCAAGGAATATTCCAATGAAAATTGAGGATTTGGACTCTAAAGACTTGACTCTAGTTAAAAAAAAGTCAAGACGGATAGTGGGACTACTAAAGGGGTTATTAGCTCCCAAGCTCTAAAAAATACCCCAAAACCCATCTTGAACATGATGATTAGACTTTAAAATTCATGCATCGCTTCCCTATGGTTGGTGATTTATTGTGTCGATGAAATAAAAATATTGTTGAGCTAGGGTTCGACTAACTAGGTGGAAGACATGAATAAGGACAAATCTAAAGACCGTGAAGGATAACCAGGACGTGGGAATTTTGTTGTTTATTTTTTGGGTTCTCTATGGTTTGTGGTAGGTCATCCCTACATGGGTTTCAAATGTTTCTTTGATTTTGATAATCTGCCCCTACGTGGGTGTTGGATGTTGAACATTTCTAGTTTTTAAAGTCCTATTGGTCCTGTCTTGTTTATTTTTTATGGTAGTTAATGATGTTCTCCCCTAGCATAGGTGGCAGTTATTGGTTGTTGTTTCAATCACTATCTCATTTTATATTTTTTAAAATGCTAGTAGTTTATATTTTTGTAGAATTTTCTAGGAATCTTTCAAAACACCTTCTTTCACCTTATAAAAAAAACTTGGTATTATGGCTCAGGTTTTAGGCATTTTTTGTAGTTTGTATTGTTATTATTGAAATATATGATCTCTCCAAATGATTAGGGATAATCTACATATGTAATTTATTAGCCAATATAATATTATGCCTTTCCAATACAATAAATATATGTTGCATATAAATGATTATATTGAGAAAGATACAAAACAAAATTACTATTCATTTGAAGAGAAAGCATGTAGTGCAATTACTTTAAATAACAAGTTGCAATGCATGCTTAGATTTTGCATTACCTCCCATTACAATGATGCAAATGAAAACAAACACTGCATAGAAAACATTTTTATTCATCCTAATGGGTACCATTTCTTTGGCAACTTTCACCAAAACCATAGTCCACAATATTCTGCAACTGGTAGGAAGATTGTCATTGTATTCTGCAATCAGTAGAAATTACTTTGTTGCAAGAAAAAAACTAACTGTAAAAAATTCTTGCCAATGCTTTAGAAGACATCCTCATGGTTGATCTTAGAATGAGATATCATATGCCAAACAGGGACATCAATCAAGACACTATTTTAACTAATTATAAAATTACCCCACAATGTAAAGTTGTAGAACCATGGAAGGATATCATTAAATGAGATTTCAAGTACTAGTTAGTGTATGATGAAGTGCACTTGATGTGTGTGATGAATACTTTATCACAATATTTCCAAATAATAATCCTTCCCTCTCCATTAGCTTCATGGGTTGATCACACTCCACCATTTCACCTATATCAATTGTAACATCACCATTAAGCAAAGACCATGGATATTCATAATTTGAAACATGTTTGTGGCCAATATTGTTTTTTCAAATAATCTAGTTTTCTTTCAATGCCAACATGGTATTATGGTTCTTCGAATCCAAAATAATTCTCTAGACCTTCAATGAGGTAGTTATTAAGCATGTACACAAAGAAGGAAATAGATTGGTCGACTTCCTAACAAATTTGAGGCTGAATTAGAATGGATTAACCATATGGAAATATGGTTTCCATTAAGGTATCATTGGTTTGGAGAAAGGTTAATAATCCCTTCAAGCTCTTTTGTCATTTTGTGGGTAGGGGATGTGTTTCTCTTCTGGGGTACTTGTTGGTATTGGTAGGGATAAGTGTACAAAGCCATAACTTGCAAAATCATGATGAGAGAAAACCCCTCTAGTTTTTCCTTGTTAGAATATTTGAATCATCATCCTTTTGGTACCTTTCTTGTCAATTTGAAATTGGCTCCATTTCAAATTTGAGCATCTTGGAAAAGGTTCATAGGGCATAAGGTGATATGTTGTGAGATGTTTATTTGTTTTCTTGCAGATCAACCTCGAAGAATGAGATCAATGGTCTAGGCTATAGCTAGGGATCAAAATGACCAGATCGTGACACCTAGGCCAAGGAGTGGACTCATCCCTCATTGGTGGTGGTTGACATGGTTGATGGAAAAATAGAGGTTACAGTATAGATAGGCCCAAAGTGTGGGTCATGTAGATGGCTTTAATGACCTATTTTGGAATTTGTTTTGTTGGAAAGGGAGATTTTATATCCACACATGCGACTACACTTGGAGATATAATTTCCAAATGTAGTGCTCTTGGAGGCATGATTCAAAAATAAAAGAGAATTATGTGATTTTGGCTTCGTGGTACTCTAGGCCTATCTTATAAATTATTCTCCTTCTTCGTGTTAAGTGTCAGTTGTAGGGTGTTCTTTTCTAGTGCAGTATTGTGGCCAATTCTAGAAAATATTAGTGCTTGTGTTGCTACTTATCATGATTTTTCATCCACGTTGGTATGTTTCTTCATATTGGATTTAGGTGGGATGGGATATGGACTTGCATCTCATAGGTGAATAATTTCATAAATACAATTTTTTGGTCCATTCTATTTTTCTCTTACCCAATTCCAAGGTGAGTTGAGGGAGGCTGTAGTTGGTTCAGGATTTTTTCGAGGTCCATATCTCAATTCCAAAACCTAATATTTTGCTAGTTCCCCTTCCTTCCCAGTGTGAAGCTTCTTTGGACCAGGTGCAACAAGTTTTGTTTAGCTTTGTTTGGAGAGTGGTGTGATATTATCATGTGTTCTAGTAAAGGGTCTAGCAAAGGGTCTGGTAAGGGGTCCAAAAATGTTGTGAGGTATATTTTGGAACCAAAACACCATACTTTTGAGGAATATTATGATAAATAAAAGGAGCAATGACCTATTTGGATAAATTCAATGACCACAATCTACAATTGGCAAGACACATTTTGTATAATTAGTGAAATGGGGAGGTAAAAGTGGGAAGTTTGGAATTTGAAATTTCAATCACCCTCATTGTAGAGGTAACTAGTCTGCCTACAGACAGAGCCTACCATAATAGAGAGAAAAATTCTTTGGCAAGGGAAGCCTTGAACTTCCTGAGCAAAGGAGAAGAGCTAGAGGGATACTAGAATGGGTACAAACCCAACTCTTTGAAGAAACATTCGGACAAGGTGGCTTCAATTGTGATGCAATTTTTAATCCTTGATGAGAAGAAGGAACTCATCAAGGGTTTTCATATGATGTTTCTCAATCAATTCTATAGAAATAGACCAATGAATATCCCTTTTTTTTTATTCCAATCTTTGGAGAGATCAATGAATCTGGTCAAAAGAGGTAAAGTTTTTGACCCTATCCATCAAGGATTACTCAAGTTAATATTCAACAATGTTTTTGAGGCTAGAGGTGTGGTGGGGGAGGATATTATAAAAGCTTTGTCACCAAATCCTTTGGTGGTGGCCTCCCCTGTCCCATCTAAGGAAAGTGATTTCCATTCTTAAGAAGGTTCACCATCCCTGGATCATGCCACAAGTGAAAAAACCAATACTATCCCTCTAACTAATTGAACCTCCCCACTCTTTGGTACTAGTGGGAGCAAGGTGCACACTAGAAGGTCCGAGCACCTAAGCTCTGCTCGAACGAGGAAAATTCTAATGAAAATTTAATATTTAGAAGACTCAACTCTAATTAAAAAGAAATTCAAGATGGAAGGTGAGATTACTAAATGGGGTATTAGCTCCCAAGCTTTGAAAAATGCCCCAAAACCAATCTTGAACACAACGATTAGACTCCATAATTTGCACATTGCTTCCTTATGGTCAGTAATTTCCTATCCCGAGGAAATCAAAATATTGTTGAGTTGGGGTGTGACTGACTAGGTGGTGGATCTGAATAAGGACACATCTGAAGACGGTGAAGGATAACCAGGTCATGGGCCTTCTATTTTAATTTTTTTGTTCATTTTTTGGGTTCTCTATGGTCTATGGTAGGTCACCTCTATGTGGGTGTCAAATGCTAGTTTTGAAGGTCTTCCCCTAGGTGGGTGCCATATTTTGAAAATTTCTAGTTTTGAAGTCCTATTGGTCCCATCTTGTTTGTTTTTTGTGGTAGTTGTTGATGTTCTCCCCCAATGTGGGTGTTGGTTGTTGGTTGTTGTTTCGATCACTATCTCCTTATATTTTTCTTAAAGTTTAGTTGTCTGTATTTATGTACAAGGTTCGAGGCACCTTTCAAAACCCCTTATTTCCCCTTATAAAAAAACAAAACACATGCTATTATGGTTTAGGTTTTAGGTATTTTTTGTAGGCTATATTATTATTATTGAAATATATGATCTCTCCAAGTGATTAGGGACAATCTACATATGTAATTTGTTAGCTAGTGTAATATTACACCTTTCCGGTACAATAAATATATGTTGCATGTGAATGGTCGGACTAAGAAAGATATAAAACAAAATTACTATTCATTTAAAGATAAAGGGCATGTAGTCCATTTCCTCTAAATAACAAGTTACAATCCAAACTTAGATTTTCCATCACCTCCCATTACAATGATGCAGATGAAAACAAATGTTGCATACAAAACATTTGAATTCATCCTAGTGGATGCCATTTTTGGGGCCACTTTCACCAAAACCATAGACCACTATATTTTGCAAATGGTAGGAACTGCTTCGCTTGGACAAATGCACTAAAAGCATTGTCCATTGTATTCTGCAATCAGTAGAAACTACTTTCCTGCAAGAAAACAACTAATTGTAAAAAATAATCTTCCCAATTATTTAGAACACATCCTTGTGGTTGCTCTTAGAATGAGATGCCATATGCCAAATAGGGACATCAATTAAGAAACTATTTTAACTCAATGTAAAATTAGCCCACAATGTAAAGTTGTAGAATCATGGACGGATATCATTCAAAGAGATTTCAGTGACCAGTTAAGGTTAAGGTATGATGAAGGGCACTTGATGTGTGTGACCAATACTCTGTCACAAGCTTTCCAAATAATGATCCTTCCCTCTCCATCAGCTTCACGGGTTGATCACATTCCACCATTTCACCTGTATGAATTGTAATATCACCTTAAAACTTAACACAAATAAATAAACCTGCTCATCAAAGTCCATTTTCTTAAGTGCCACAAAATCAATACAAAGCAATTGATAGATACAATACAGAGATGACGATAAAATGATGGGGCTTACCATCACTGATTGCAACAACCATGTCACTGTCCATGACAGTAGGTATCCTGTGTGCAACAGTAATCACTGTGCAGTCTGCAAATTCTTCTCTAATTGTTGTTTGGAGTATGGAATCTGTGGCATTGTCAATTGATGCTGTTGCTTCATCCAGTACCAGAATCCGACTCTTTCTCAGCAATGCACGTCCCAAACAAAATAATTGTCTCTGCCCAACGCTCCAATTTCCTCCATCATCCTCCACTGCATTATATGTATGATTGAGAAAAATAGACTACTTTCACAACTTAACAAAATCTTTGTCTCAGACTATGATTTTTGAAAAAATTGAATGGCATTAGAAATATATTTTTTATAAATTTTACCTGTTGAATCAAGGCCATCCTCCTTGTCTCTTAAAACATCTCCAAGTTGACACTTATCCAAGACCTTGTTCAAATTAAAAAACAAACGCTGTTTTACTTCCTTTTTAACATTTCAATATGATAAGTGAAAAAGAAATCACATGTCAAACACTATTTGCATACCTGCCAAATAGTGGAATCTGAATGCTCAGATAATGGATCCAGGTTGAAGCGAACAGTTCCATGAAAAAGAGTTGGTTCCTGAGGAATAATCCCAAGACGTGACCGCAGATCATGAAGTCCAATGGAGGTGATATCCAAACCATCAATAAGTATTCTACCTCCTTCAGGTTCAACTAAGCGAAAAATAGCACTGATGAGAGTGGTCTTTCCACTTCCTGTTCGACCAACAATACCAATCTTTTGTCCTCCTTCAAATATGCATGTAATGCCCCGAAGAACAAGAGGACTGTCTGATCTATACCTAACCTGCATTGAAATGGAATATTTTTCACTGCATACATCATTAAGATCTCAAAACTTACTTAGAACAGAAAATAAGACAAGTAGAAGCATGAGTTTTAATAATGTGGCTAGGAATCACAATACCTTTAAGTCTTGTAATTCCACTCTACCATGAGCGGGCCAGTCAACTGGTGGTCTGCTAGATTCTATTACTGCAGGTGCTTCACTAGGAATGCACATGTACTGCTTGATACGTTCTACAGAGACAATATAGTTTGCCAGAGTGCATTGGTTTTGGATACTGTTAACCAATGATATGTTCAATGAGAGACCGTAGGATAGGGCCATCCCAACAAAACCTGTGCCAATTGAAATCACTTGTCAAGACCGTCTTTGAATAATAGTGAATGATAACAGTAAAGAATCTTCAACAAACAGAAAAACAAACTTTAGTTCCATCTTTCATACCAGGATTGAAGGTGCCTGATGGGAGTTGAACCATTGCAAGAGCAGAGGAGCAAAGTACAATAGCACTTAATAGCTCCAAACGCTGAATCAACCATTCATTCGCTGCAAAGGTGTGGAAAAATGGGCTCGAATTTTTATCCAGAAGGTCCAAATTCTTCTTCAAAAACTGATCCTGCACCTTGAAAGCCCTGATAGTCATGGCACCTGATATGGACTCACCAAAATGATTTGCAATGGGTGACCTTGTTGTACCATTAAGTCTCATCAATTCTTTAGCAGCAGCAAAATAGTATTTCTGCTCAAGTCGATGAAATAATCAATTTAGTTCTTTAACAAACATCAACACAGCCATAGATCTATAATCTCATAGCAAATACTTCAGATGCACACAAAAACCTGAAGATTCTTCTAAAAAGTTGATTTAGTGAAACAAGTTTTTACCTGTAGTTGAATAGTCAAATAAATCATTGGTAATGCAACCACCAAAACTTGCCATGTTACAACAGCTACAACACCAAGATTACTGTAAGCATTCAAAGTGGAACACAAAGTGAAGATGAAGCTGAAAGGAAGGTCAACATCAAGAATGCTCAGATCTGAAGAAACCTGGGAAATTGGGAGCCAAATAAAAACAAATTAGTGTCTTGAGACATATTTGGTGATAATTTTGGTAAAGTTTCATCAAGGAAAGTAATAATTAAATAGTTAAGAGCTCAAAACGTACTCTGCTCAGAACTCGGCCCAGTGGGGTGGCATCAAAAAATGCCATTGGTGCTCGGAATAGAGACGTCATGAGCTCAGAAAAGAAGGATTTTGATGCCTCAAGCCCTAGAATGACTACAAAGATTGACCGAATGAATAAGAAAATTAAATTTGTGAACCCAATAGCTGAGTACACTACAATTAGTGTTAAGGTGCTAACTTGGGGACTTTGAACTTTAGCGGCCATCCAAGTATTTCCTAAAATCTGCCCAGTAAGAAATGCAATATGAGCGAAAACAACAACGAAACAGTATAAGAAACCTCTATTCTGTTTCAAGTAGTCAACATATGGTTTCAAACCAGTATCCCCGATGTCCTTTTCTTCCTTTTTAACTAGCTGATCCACCTTAGGTACTCTAAATAAACTTTTCTGTTCATTTTGGGACTTGACCCTTTGAATTTCTCTATCTTGACTGACAGGTTTATCATTTGAGGGTGACACAGTCACTGACGAACCCTTAGAACCCATGGTGTCTTTATGTGCATTAACAAGCTCCTGGAATGCTTCACTTGAAGTTAGTAGCTCTTGATACTTCCCACTTTGACGTATCTCCCCGTCCATCATCAACTGCAATAGAGTATGCCTTTGTTGTTAAGACTGAAGACAAGGCCACAGGAACTTCTAACCACAAGAAAAAAAAAATGCTTATAAATTCTAAGAATTAATATCATTTGCCTGTGAATGGAAAGCATCTCGAAGCAAGTGCAACAAGCAGTATATATGCAAGCACAGAACACCTGTGTGATAGACAGGCTTACTAACCAGTATAGAATCAAATGCCGGCAGGAAATCAACTTGGTGTGTTACAACGACCACTGTCTTTTCGGATAGTGCTCCCATGATGTAGTCCTATGCATAAAAAGCTGCAACTATTAGGAATGCAGAGAAAAAGAACCAATGTTTTCAAATTGTTCTTGGCTTTAAAAAATGATTGTTCTCGCCTACACAATATTTTAAAAATGGATAGATCAAAGAAAAGTAGCATCTTTTATGAACCTTAAACAGACTAGTGGCAGTATGAGCATCAACGGCACTGAAAGGGTCATCCAAAAGATAAATATCAGCATCCTGATATAAAGCTCGTGCAAGCTGTATCCGCTGTTTCTGACCACCACTGAGATTGACACCTCGTTCTCCAATTTCAGTCAGATCACCAAAGGGAAGATTCTCCAGGTCTTTTTCTAGTGAGGCCTTTTGAATAACTTTTTTATATTTCTGTTTGTACATGGGGCGTCCAAATATTATATTGTCTTGCACTGTTCCACTTTGAATCCATGCAGTCTGAGAAACATACGCAAGAGTGCCGCAGACTCGCAACTGCAGAAGGCATCGGAGCAATTAAAAAAGAGAAAATTGATTCAAAACGTTGTTCATTGTTAAGTGAACTACTAAAAACAATGTATACTCACACTGCCCCTCAGCTTTGGTACCTCCCCAAGAATTGCAGCTAGAAGAGTTGATTTTCCAGATCCAACTTCGCCACAAATGGCTACTTTTTTACCATGCTTAACCTCCAAATTCATATTTCTCAAGGTGGGTTTCAATGAATTTGAATCCCAACTTAATGTCGCAGATTTGATCAAAATTGAGTAAGACTCCTGCCGAGTTCCCTGCTCTACGGCCCAATCCTGCAATTCATCACTCTCAAGGAAGTTGATGATACGACCTAAGGAGACATTTGCTTGAATGATGACAGCAATCACATCAGGAATTACTCTAATTGGTTCTTGAACCAAACGTAAAGTGGCTATGAACGTGAAAACGTTTCTTGGAGTAAGAGGAATTCTAAGAAGATAGCATGTTCCGAAAGTTGCAGTCGAAACCAGAAGGGGAACCGACCAAAACAATAATGAATTGTAGGCTCTCCGGAACTGAACGGCTGATAGCCATTTGTACTCTACCTTGCGCAGCTTTTCAATAACAGCCTTGAAATTCTCCTCCCACGCATGCAATTTCAGCACCTTCATGTGCACTAGAGCTTCTGTAATAGCCCTTAACCTCTCATCTTGAGCCACCATAAGTTCATTCTGGAACTTATGCTGCAGCTTTGCTAATGGAGAATTACAAAGCACGCTAAGGACGATGACTGCCAAGGCTGAAAGTGTGGCCCATCCTATTGCGTGGAAGAGGATGCATAATGCAAATACAAGCTGAAGAACTGTTGTCCAAGTCAGATGAAACCAGAAGGGAAATTCACCAACTCGATAAGCATCTACAGACATATAATTCATGATTTCTCCAGCTGCATGGACCTGTTTAGATTCATTCGATAGTCTCAGTTGTTTTTCATAGATTGCTGTAATGAGTGAAGAGCGCACCTGAAGACCAACCCTTCTAGTCCCAAAATACCATTGCCTTTGAGATATGGATTCTACAAACTTGGCTAGAAAGAGTCCTCCTACTAAAACATACCCTTCGTATTTGAATGATTCTTTCCCTTCTGAATATCCAACAAATGCATTTAAAACAAGTGGCCCACATGATAGAGTGCATATTTTGAGAAAAGCATATAATCCAGTTCTTGCTAGATTTTTCCAGTGACATTGAGCCAAAGCCCAGAAAACAGATGGCATGGCAGACGGATTTTTCTGTGTTCGCATAGCTAGTTCTTCAGTCAATCTCAAATAACTAGTCTCCGCTTGATCTTCCTCGCAAACCTGAGGCAGGTCAGTTTCTTCTAGAGGCCTTTTTCTACCTAGGGACAAAAGAGAATTCAGCCACCAAAATGTCATCCTGCCAAAGAATCCTGCCCTTGCAAAAGGAGTCACATTTGAAATTGACCTCTGCAGCAACGGATCTTCCAGAGTTTCTTCAGAATTCAAAGACCCATTTTGGCAATCCCCACTTAGAATGGGTTCTGAAAGAGAACCACTCCCTGAATTCTTTAAATCCTCTTTAACAGCGCAGATAAGCATCAAACAACTAGCTAGCCATGAAATCGAAGCAAGGAAAATTCTAGTGGAAGTTTCTCCATTATTGATGAATTTCAACCCGGTAGAAACACAGTCCACAGTTCCGAGCAAAAACGTGCTGATCCACCAACTACGGAAAAGTTTTGTTACAGACCGTGTACCCTGCAGAGTCACTGTTAGAGCAAGTATAATCCATGCTAAACCTTGAACTAAAAGCACAAGCCAATTGTCCACAGGAGTTACAGAAGTCCCATATCTTAATTTCTCGTACAAAACCCTCAACCCCAATCCCAAATTTACCACACCCAAAACGGCATCAATAATCACAATGGATGTTTTGAATGCTGTTCGAGGTCTGACATTTCTGAGTATGCTTCTCTGCTTACACCATTTCACAAGCAACATAGACCCAAATGTTATCAAGAAGACTAAATGTGTCATTGTGATCAAAGCATTCTTGCTGCATGCAGGAAAATGGAAGGCATGTAGAAATTGAGCGTTGAAATACACGGGTATGTGACAGGTCTCTCCACAATCTGCAGAATGAGCTAGAAGATTCGACTTCCCGCAATAAATTATCCACAGGGCTGAGGCAGACAATTCAATTCAATTTAATTAAATTCAATGCAAGGCAAGGCAATAACTTACCATATTGAATCAGTTCATACTAACTACCATTTATCCAAAAACAAATCTGAGAAATGTTTTCAATATCAGATATAAAAACTTGATATTTTACAGTAGAATGCTTCTAAGTTTGCGTTGAAAATGAAAACCTTTTGTCTAGCATTAAAAATTAAATAAATATATAAAAATCAAGGCATTCCAAATGCAAGAGTAATGAGCTTACTAGTAATAGTTGCCATCATTCTTCAACTAAACAAGCTTCAGTGATTTCTTCTATAAAAATGTTCTACTAAGAAGAAATATCTCCAAGTATGTCATACCACAGTGGAAATAGGCAGGCTGTTCTCCTTTGATCACTGCATAAACTTCTCTATTTCACTCTGTTTGTTAATTGGGGCAAAATCATTTTACTGTGTCTACCAACTGGGCATGTAATGATTCAAATTTCAAATCATCTTCACTAAGCCTGCCAATGGGGACGCATGGATTCAAATCATTTCAATGTGTTTTTGAATTCCAGTAATTTTCACACAGCAACTACAATAGCTTGAAAAAATAATAATATTGGCCAATACAATTCACCTTAACCCAATTTCTCAGAGAAATCAATCATCTTAGACGAAACACATGCTACACGACCTAAGCTCTACTAGAGGCAAATAAACCAATTCCTACTCCCAAAACGTAAAATCGACGAGGTAAAGTCCATGTAAGATATAAATTATAAACAGAAATGAACTTCCAATCTGTTACATCTATTATACCCCAATCTCTCTAGTGTTATGACAGTAATGCACTTAGACCCCAAAGCCACCCTATCCACTGATCCTATTTTTAATATGATTCTTTCCCACAATTCCAAGAAAAAAAAAATGTTCTACAATTTCTTTAAAAACTGAAACTTATTTACTGATCAATGCTGGTTGCTAATTACGATTTTTAGATCAACATGGGCACATCCTCTTGCAAGTAATTAGGTTTTAGAATTGGGGCTTTTATGATTCTTTGCAACTTTTGTTTCTTATGAAATAACTTTCTTGTTCCTCCGAAAAGAGAAAGCTTCACATGATGACTCCTCTGCAATTTGATTACAGAGGGAATCTCGGACCGCAGATCCCAACGTCTCAATACTTTGTAAACCATCAACGCTGTAGTGTTGCTGAAGACGGCATCTGTGACTTCGAAAGGGCAAAAGAATGTAATAAATTATCGGTTTACAAATTATTTAAGTCCATGGCCTCTCGTCAGCCCTGACGTCAAATTATTTAAGTCCATGGTCTCTCGTCAGCCCTGACGTTTTGAGGCCATTAGAAGACAGCCTACCTGTGAAAAGCAGACGGGATTTTCGACCAAAATACGAATGATCGTGAACGAATATCTGAATTAAAAGAATTAAGTTCAAATAAAATAGGTTTAGCTCGGGAATTGTTGCTTGACATAAATCCTTTGCTATGACAGGGCCGCTTAAGGCTAGTAAGAATCGAAATATAAAATTTGATTATAAAAACATAAACGTAAATTAGTTTTTAATGATTATTAATATAAGTCAATTTTTATAAAAGATTTTATTTATTTAATATATAATTTTATGTGATTATCATAATAAAACCTAAGTAATTTCAATATGTTTACAACTGTATAACTATAATAATTATCGAACTATATTCCACCACATATTTTAATATATTTTTAAATTAATAAAAATACATTGGTGACCTGAAGAATAATGGTATAAGCCTGCCTTGACTGTGAGGCTGACTGGTCGAACAGAGACGAAAGTCTGGCCAATCTCTTTCGACGTAACGAAGTTTAAGCTAATAAGCCTGCCCGACTGTGAGGCTGACTGGTCTTAAAGTCTAAGAAGTAAGTGAACCGAAGTTGTATGTATAAGATCTTATCTATGAATGACGTGTACCTTAAAATACTTTAAATATGAAACGTATTTTAGACGTGCAGCTAAAATAATGCCAACACATAATTTGAGTGTTCATATCAAATGCTTTAAGTTTTAGTTATATGATATTATATAAGTTGATAATGTCAGTCTCAAGCTTTAGTTATATGATGTTATAATGTCAGTCTCATGTCATTGTCGGACAATATATACACTTAGGAAAATCAAAGGTTTGGTGGGTTGGTAATTATTTGTTTGGTCACACATTTCTTAAGAAGAGATTTAGGTTCAAACTTTAAGGGTATTCAAAGCTTAAGGGTGTCAATTTGCAAAGGTAGTTGTTTACTCTGAATCATCTAAGTGTACGCCAGAACGATGACGACACGAACACATCGAACGACCAGTGGTCTCCCTCTCATGCTAGGTCAACAACAACGTGATGATATGCTTGTTGGGAGCAGTCTTTGCAGGTTGGGTCAACAACAATGTGATGGAATAGGCTTGTTGGGAGCAATCCATGTGATTTGAACCCTGCACTTATCAGCTACTGAAAATAGTGTATCTATAACCAGCTCCTTTATGTATAATAATAAAAATAAATAAAATTTAACAATTGTTCTTTATAAATTAAAGAAAGGATGCCAAATGACATTTGATGTAATGGCAGTTGCCTAGTTATTATCATCCATGTGGTGGTGAGGTCGATTCCTCTTGTGTTTGCTTGAACTAGCGCTTATATTTGTAAATATTTGTAAACAATATTCAATATAAAAAAATTAAAGAAAATATGAATATCAAAACAAAAGAGTATTTGGTGTTAAATTTTATAAAATTATTTTTTACCTTGAGTGATATTTACATTTATATAGAATAAATGTTTTTATATAATAATATTTTATTAATTTTAAATTGGTTTTATAAATTAAAATATATTTTAATGTGGAAATGACATTAATTTAATTGGTTAAATTTTTCATTTAAAAAAATAATTACCATAACTAAAGTAGTCATGATACTACTATGTGATCTTAACATTTAAATTTAAAGACCACTATGTGTGATCATGGTCAAGTTGTCTTCATACCACTATGGTCATAGCCATAGGAAACCACTATGTAGTTATAGCCAAGTTGTTATTATGTCCCTATAGAGTCATAGCCAAGTTGTATTAATATGACTATGTATTCATAGTTATGGGAGACCACTATGTGTTGTCATAGCGTTCCCTTGTCATAGCCAAGTTCCTATAATATTATTAAGTGGTTATAATTTGTCTCAATCAAAAAAATATTATACATATATCGCATAGTAAAATTTGAACCAACTATTTCCACCTTAAAGTTGATGTATTTAATTTGATGAGCTCATGTCATTAAAAAATAATGTTTTATTAATTTTTCCTAAAAACTCAAACCTTGGTATTTTGTATGCTACGATGACGTCTAAGGGTGTGAGGGAGACCTTCTAAAAACCTATTTGCAATATATCCCCTACAAAAAATTTCATTAGCATCCTAAGTGAACTGATTAAGTTTACCATGGGTGATGGTGGTTATGACCTTGTGGGAAATTTCCAGGGAGTGATGCCAGACCTGGATTTAATTCGAAGATGTGCGCTAGCAAAGTGGAAACCTTTGGGCTTCATGGAAATTGTAGTGTCCCCTAAAGCATTTTTTTATATCAAATTAAACTGTATGGAAAATGCAAATTGTATCCTAGGAAAGGCCCCTAGTTCTATGACAAAAGAGGTCTATTTTTGCGGAATTTGGAACCTAATTTCAATCCTCATATGCAAAGGGTTAACTTTGTGCCTCTATGGGTTTGTCTCCTTGCCCTCCCTTACTATCTTTGGCATGAAGATGTGTTGAGAGGTGTGGCCAAGGTTATGGAAAATCTCCTTCTTATCAATCCAATAATCAGAGCCAAATCAAGAATGGTGTACGTAGGAATGTGTTTCATGGTAGATTTAGATGTGAATCTTCCATCTTCTATCAAGCTTATCTCATTCATGGGTACTTGGGACTAGTACATTGTTTATGAAAATAGGTTGACCCAGTGCTCTAGATGTTGAAAATTGGGTTACTAGGTGAACTAATGTCCCCTCAAGGCACATACAACGAAGGAAAAGAGACTTGCAAGAATGAAATGGATCCAAAAGAAGAATTTGAGTTGATTCCCCTCAAAGAATTTGGGTGGTAATTCCTCAAATGTGGGGGAAGGAGAAGCTCAACCCCTGATGGATGAGGTTCATAAATTGAAGGCTCTAGCAAAGGAGATTTTGCAACCCTCAGAATTGACCCTAGCCAACCTAGTGGCAATTGATAAGGCATCTAAGGAGAAGAACATAGTCTTAAAGCTTGGTGTTACTAAGGTATGTCATTTGGATATCATTTCTAAAACCATTATTTCTAAGGATCTTCTTCATAATTCCTTTGATGGGCTTTGTACTGGTTCTGCTCTTGAGGAGCCTATGATTTAGTTGGTGACCCCTGAGGTAGGGTCTTCGATTAGCTCCCAAAAGACCTATATAGAGAAAGCTTCTCCAGGTCCTAAAACTCAGAGATAAAGGAAGGACAATATGGATGTGGTTGTTGAGAAGAAGTTAGTAAAGCTCCCTAACAAGTAACTAAGGAAGAGGAAAATGGATTTTGAGATCATGAATGGATCTCAAGCTTTGCTCAAACTTGAAAAAGGAAAGGTTGTAGGAGTAAGATAGCTAAAGTTGAAATCTTTTTGTCAGATTAACCATGGGGTGTCTGGGGGAAATAAATCTAATTCTAAATCTCGTAAATGAAGTGCCTCTCTTGGAATGTTAGGGGCCTGAATGGGCTTTCTAAATAATGGGTGGTCGCTTCCTTGCATAAAGAAATTTTGCCTGATTTTTTTTCTTGCAAGAAACCAAGTTGGATGGTCAGGATATAGAAGTTGTTAAAAGAAGAATTTGGAAAGAAGCTCATTTTGCTGCAAACCCAACCAATGGTTCCTTTGGGAGACTTCTTTGTCTGTGGGATGGCAACAAGTTTGAGGGCTCTGTTATTTCATCCTTATATAGGATTATTAATATTCTCTTCTACAACAAATAAAGTAATGAGCTATTGGATGTTGAGTTGAGAAGGGTTCAAGGTATACTTGGAGCAACAGGAGATTGGGCAATATACTCATCCAAATCAAGTTGGATAGGGTTCTTGCCTCGAAGGAGTGCCTTCCATTGTTTAGGAATTTGTCTCTTTATTGTCTAGAATTGGCTCTAACATAACCCCTTCTGTTTTTAAGTTATCAAAGAAGAAACCAGATTCCTTGGGCCATTTAGGTTTGAGGCAACGTGGTGTCTTCATCCTCAGTTGGAAGCTAAAATAAAAAAAATGGTGGTCAACAAGGGTCGAAGGCTTTGACCTTTCCAAAATTGCAGCGAAGCTTAGAGTTGTTAAAAGCGACCTTACATAATGGAATATAAGGGGTCAGGGGAATATTTTGCAAAAGAAGAAAGACCTAAAAAATAAAATAAAAGTTGTTTCCTCTAAAATAGAACTTGAAAATCAATCTCAAGAGATTAGATGCAGAGAAAAGGAGATGTTGACTGATTTTCATAATACTATTGCTAAGGAAGTAATTTTGTGGAAACAGAAATCCAGGGCACTTTGGATAAAGGAGGGAGATAAAAATTCCAAGTTTTTTCACATCACAGCGTTGAAGCACAGAAGCACCAATAGGATTAGAGAAATTGGAAAAGTTGATGGATCTAGTTCTACTCACATTAAGGATATAAAAGTTGAGGCTATAGATTTTTTCAAAAATCTCATCGCGGTGGAAGAGGTTTGTAATGAGGAAGCCCAAAATAAGTTGCTTGGTAGTATTCCTAGCCTTGTCATGGTTGATATGAACCAAGTCCTTATCTCTCCCTTCAGTGATGAGGAAGTTAGAGATGTTATCTTTGTGATGGAAGGAATGAAGGCTTCGGGTCCTGATGGTTTCCCCCCTCTCTTTTTCTAGAAGTATTTGCATATTGTGGGGAAGGATATTATTGATGCCTTTTGGGAGGTCCAAACCACCATCACTGTTTATAAAATTTTGACAAAGGCTCTTATTAACAAATTAAAACCTTTTCTTCCAACCTTGATTGATTCAACCTAAAGTGAATTCGTACCAAGGAAACAAATCCTGGATAGTATCGTAATTGTTCATGAAATCTTTCATTCTGGTCACTTCCTCAAAATGTAGAATCAACGAGGTAAAGTCCATGTAAGATATAAATTATAAACAGAAATGAACTTCCAATCTGTTACATCTATTATACCCCAATCTCTCCAATGTTATGATAGTAATGCACTAAGGACCCAAAGCCACCCGATCCACTGATCCTATTTTTAATATGATTCTTTCCCACAATTCCAAGAAAAAAAAGTTGTTCCACAATTTCTTTACAAACTGAAACTTGTTTACTGATCAATGCTGGTTGCTAATTACGATTTAAAGATCAACGTGGCCACATCCTCTTCCAAGTAATTAGGCTTTAAAATTGGGGCTTTAATGGCTCTTTGCAACTTTTGTTTGTTATGAAATAACTTTCTTGTTCCTCCGAAAAGAGGAAGGTTCATACGATGACTCCTCTGCAATTTGATTACAGAGGGAATCTTGGGTAGAATTAGAAAAGTCTTGGGCTGTCTCGGGGGACCGGAGGTCCCAACGTATTAATATTTTTTAAACCATCAACGCTGTATTGTTGGTGAAGACGGTACCTCTGTCTTCGAAAGGACAAAAGAATGTGATAAATTATCGATTTACAAATTATTTAAGTCCATGGCCTGTCGTCAGCCCTGACGTTTTGAGGCCATTATAAGACAGCCTACCTGTGAAAAGCAGACGGGATTTTCTATTACTGACCAAAATACGGATGATCGTGAACGAATATCTGAATTAAAAGAATAAAGTTCAAATAAAATAGGTTTAGCTCAGGAATTGTTGCTTGATATATATCCTTTGCTATGACAGGGCCGCTTAAGCCTAGTAAGAATCGAAATATAGAATTTGATTATAAAAATAAACGTAAATTAATTTTTAATGATTATTAATATAAATTAATTTTTATAGAAGATTTTATTTATTTAAGATATGGTTATAGTAGAATAAAATCCAAATTCAATTTATAATTTTAATATGTTTCAATTGTCCTGATTACCCATCTATACTCCACTACATATTTTAATATATTTTTAAATTAATAAAAATACAATCGCCACCTGGAGAGTAATGGTATAAGCCTGCCTCTTTCGATATGACGTAGTTTAAGCTGATACGTGAAAGGAGACGAGGAATACGCCAACCTGTTTCTTTTTGTCTTTGGTAGAAGATTTTCAATTGAAAATAATATAAAGCTGGTCTTAAAGTCCAAGAAGTAAGTGAATTGAAGTTACCTGTATAAGATTTTATCTATCAAGTACGTGTACCTTAATATACTTTAAATATGGCACGTATTTTAGACGTGCAGCTAAAATAATGCCAACACATAATTTGAGTGTTCATATCAAATGCTTTAAGCTTTAGTTATATAATGTTCTGCTACTTGATCATGTGAGTCTCATGTCATTGTCGGAAAATATATACACTTAAAAAATTAGAGGAAAATTAAAAGTCAAGAGTTAAAATTTTTAAGGGTTAGGTGGATTGGTAATTGTTTGTTTGGTCAAACATTTATTGAGAAGAGATTTATGTTCAAATCTTTGGATGCTAATTTGAAAAAGTAGTACTATGCTTTGAATCCTCTGAGTGCGCACCAGACCTACACACCAAACCAATGACGACAAAAAACCTGAGCCATGCTGGAATTATTTTAGCTGCACGTATTATATATACACTTGAAAAAAATAGAGGAAAATCAAAAGGCAAGAGCTAAAACTTTTAGAGTTAGGTGGATTGGTAATTGTTTGTTTGGCCAAACATTTACCAAGAAGAGATCTGGGTTCAATCCTTTGGGTGCCAATTTGAAAAAAATAGTAGTCTGCTCTGAAGAGAGAGATCTAGGTTCAATCCTTCGGGTGCCAATTTGAAAAAGTAGAAATCTGCTCTAAATACTATGAGTGCACACCAAACCAAACCGACAATGATACAAAACCTGAGCAATCAGTGACATTATTTTAGTTGCACGTAGTTAGATGTGCAATTAAATTAATGCCCATAGATTATTTTAATGTTCATATCAAATGTTTTAAGCTTTAGTTATATAATGTTCTTTAAGTTGATCATGCTAGTCTCATGTCATTGTCGAACAATATACACACTTGAAAAAATTTAGAGGAAAATCAAAAGGCAACAATTAAAATTCCCAAGAGTTAGGTGGATTGGTAATTGCAGATATGGGTTCAAACCTCGGGGTGCTAATTTGTAAAGGTAGTAGTCTACTCTAAATCCTATGAGTGCGTGTCAAACCAACGATGATACAAAACCTGAATGATCAATGGTCTTATTATCATGTTGGGTCAACGACAACAAGATGGAATAGCCTTGTTGGAAATAGTCCCTTCTTGTCAACTACTAAAATAGTGTGGTTGTAACCAATTCCCTATACATAAAATAAAAAAGCTAATCATCATTCCTTAAAAGCTTTATTCAAATAAAGGATGAATATTAATAGCATTTGATGTTAAATGCATCAAAACAAAAGAGCATTTGATGTTAAATTTTATAAAATTATTTTTTACCTTGATCATATGATATTTAATTTTATATAGATTAAATGTTTTTGTATATAATAGTATTTTATTAATTTTAAATTGGTTATATAAATTATAATATATTTTTAATGTAGAAATGACATTAATTTAATTGGTTAAATTTTTTAATTAAAAATATAATTACCATAACTAAAGTAGTCATGATACCACTATGTGATCTTAACACTTAAATTTGAAGACCACTATGTGGTCTTAACACTTAAATTAGAAGACCACTATGTATGGTCATAGTCAACTTGTTGTCATGGTTAAGTTGTCTTCATACCATAGTGGTCATAGACATAGGAGACCACTATGTAGTTATAGCCAAGTTGTTGTGATGGCACTATATGGTCATAGCCAGGTTGTATTAAAATGACTATGTAGTCATAGTTATAGGAGATCACTATGTGTTGTCATACCGCTCCCTCATCATATTCAAGTTGTTGTAATACTACTATGTGGTTGTAATTTATCTCAATAAAAAAATATTATAGATATATTGCATAGTAAAATTTGAACCAACTATTTCCACCTTAAAGTTGATGTAATAAATTAGATGAGCTCATGTCATAAAATAATAATGTTTTATTAATTTTCCTTAAAAACTCAAGCCTTCACATTTCATATGCTACGGTGATGTCTAAAGGTGCGAGGGAGACCTCAAAACCTGTTTGCAATATATCCCCTATGGGAAATTCCATTAGCATCCCGAGTGAACTGGTTAAGTTCACCATGGGTGATGGCAATTGTGATCTTGTGGGAAATTTCCAAGGGGCGAGGCTAGACCTGGATTCAATTCGAAGGTGGGCACTAGCAAAGTGGAAACCTCTAGGCTCCATGGAAATTGTAGTGTACCCTAAATCTTTTTTTTATATTAGATTAAACTATATGTAAGATGTAAATTGTATCCTAGGGGGATGCCCCTAGTTCTATGGCAAAAGAGGTCTATTTTTGTGAAAGTTAGAACTTGATTTCAATACTCATATGCAAAGGGTTAACTTTTTGCCTCTATGGGTTTGTCTTCCTACCCTCCCTTACTATCTTTGGCATGAAGATGTGTTGAGAGGTGTGGCCAAGGCTATGGGGGATCTCCTTCTTATCGATCTAGTAACCAAAGCCAAATCAAGAATGGTGTATGCAAGAATGTGTGTCATGGTAGATCCGGAGGAAGATCTTCCCTCTTCTATCAAGATTATCTCATTCTTGGGTACTTGGGACCAACCCATTGTTTAAGAAAATATGTTGACCCAGTGCTCTGGCTATGGAAAATTGGGTCACCAGGTGAACCAATGTCCCCTCAAGGCACAACCAAATAAATAAAAGAGACCTGCAAGAATAGAATGGATCCAAAATGAGAACTCATCCTGAGTGCCCTCGAAGGATTTGGGTGGTAATTCCTCAAATATGGTGGAAGGAGAAACTCAAACCTAGATGGATGAGGTTCAAAAGATGAAGGCTCTAGCAAAGGAGATTTTACAATCCTCAGAATTGACCCTAGTCAACCTGATGGTGATTGAGAAGGCATCTAAGGAAAAGAACATAACATTGAAGCTTGGTGTTACTAAGGTATCCCAATCAGATATCATTTTTGAGACCATTGTTTCTAAGAATCTTCTTCATAATTCCTTTGATGGGCTTTGTATTGATTCTGATCTTGATAAGACTATGATTCAGTTGATGACCCCTAAGGTAGGGTCTTCGATTAGCTCCCCAAAGACCTATTTGGAGAAATATTCTCTAGGTCCTAAAACCTAGAGATAAAGGAAGGGCAATGTGGATGTGGGTGTTGAGAAGAAGTTAGGAAAGCCCCCTAACAAGTCTATGAGGAAGAGGAAAATGGATTTTGAGATTGTGAATGGATCTTAAGATCTGCTCAAACTTGAAAATGGGAAGGATGTAGGAGTAAGATAGCTAAAGTTGAAATATTTCTATCAGAGTAACCATGGGGTGTCTGGGGGAAAGAAATCTGATTCCAAATATCATAAATGAAGTGCCTATTTTGGAATGTTAGGGGACTGAATGGGATTTCTAAACAACAGGTGGTCGCTTCCCTACATAAATAAATTTTACTTGATATTTTTTTTCTTGCAAGAAACTAGGTTGGATGGTTAAGATATAGAAGTTTTTAGAAGAAGAATTTGGAAAGAAGCCCATTTTGCTGCAAGCCCAACCAATGGTTCCTTTGGGGGACTCCTTTGTCTCTAGGATGCCAATGAGTTTGAGGGCTTTATAATTTCTTCCTCAAACAATATTCTTAGTATTCTCTTCTACAACAAAGAAATTAATAAAAGGTGGGTTATGACTAATGTATATGTGTCAAAATCTGGGCCTAGTAGAAACTTGTTATGGTAAAATTTGAGTTTCATGAGGAGTTTTGCTCAAGAACCCTGGTGCTTAGCAGGGGATTTTAATTCCCCTCTATTTTTTTGGATAAAAACTTCCCAATATCAAAAATTATGGATGAGTTTGAGGATTTTGTGAATGGCAATGAGCTGTTGGATATTGAGTTGAAGGGTTCAAGGTATACTTGGAGCAACAAGATATTGGGTAACCAACTCATCCAAATTAGGTTGAACATGGTTCTTGTCTCCAGGGAGTGCCTTCCATTGTTTGGGAATCTGTCTCTTTGTTCTCTGCCTAGAATTGGCTCTGGGATAACCCCTTATGTTTTTAAGTGAACCAGGAAGAAACCAGATTTTCCTGGCCATTTAAGTTTGAGGTAATGTGGTGTCTTCATCCTCAATTGGAAGCTAAAATACAAAATTGGTGGTCAACAAGGGTCCAAGGCTTTGGCCTTTCCAAAATTGTGGTGAAGCTTAGAGTTGTTAAAAACAACCTTAAAGAATGGAATAAAAAGGTTTTGGGGAATATTTTGCAAAAGAAGAAAGACCTAAAAATTCAATTGAAAGCTATTGAATCTGAGATAGAACTTGGAAATCAATCTCAAGAGATTAGATACATATAAAAGGAAGTGCTAGCTGAATCTCATAACGCTATTGCCAAGGAGGAATTTTTGTGGAAACAGAAATATAGGGTGCTTTGGCTAAAGGAGGGAGATAAAAATTCTAAGTTTTTCACAATACAACCTTGAAGCATAGAAGCACCAATAGGATTAGATAAATTTGAAAATTTGATGGATCTAGTGCTACTCACATTAAGGATATAAGATTTGAGGTTGTGGATTTTTTCAAAAATATCATCGAGGTGTAAGAGGTTTGTAATGAGAAAGCCCAAAATAAGTTGCTTGGTATTATTACCGGTCTTGTCATGGTTGATATGAACCAAGCGCTTGTCTCTCCCTTCAACGATGAGGAAATCAGAGCTACTATCTTTACAATTGAAGGAATGAAGGCTTCGAGTCCTAATGGTTTCTTCCCTCTCCTTTTCTAGAGTATTTGCATATTGTGGTGAAGGATATTTTTGATGTCCTTTGGAGTTTCAAACCACCAATCATATCCCGTTCAGACTGGATTCTGCTTTTATAACTCTGATCCCCAAGATTGTTGGTGCAAAGGACTTTGATGTTGTAGAAATACAAAAATCTAACACCTAAACAAAAATATCAAATCAAATTGACAAGATAATATCATGTAACGAATATAAAACAAAAGATATAAAAGAAATGGTGCCCTTATTTATTCATCTTGAAATTGTCTTTACAAAACAAATACAACGATATCCCTTGTAGGGATTACACCAATTTTATACAAATTACATCAAAGAACCAATGATAGGTGTCTTCACAAGATCTTTGTAATCTCAAAACTAATTATGGAGGGTTTCATAGTGACCTCCTCTTGATGATGTAGAGATTGAAGGAT
Source organism: Wollemia nobilis (assembly GCA_028583015.1). NCBI lineage: Eukaryota > Viridiplantae > Streptophyta > Pinopsida > Araucariales > Araucariaceae > Wollemia > Wollemia nobilis. The sequence continues at coordinate 3,677,197 of JAQPPZ010001050.1, forward strand.
CTTTATGATGATTTTGTCTTGATAAGGCCTAAAACCTGCACACAAAAGCACTTACAAAACATTAATAGAAAATTTAGAACATCTCAATATGAGGTCTATATTCCATAGTAAGCCAATGAAAGAAATATGCTAAAAATAGTAAAGAATTACATGAAAACTTGAAATAAACTGCACTAGAAAGGAAATAAACTACTATTAAAGCTATTATAATTAGAAAAATATAGAAATTAAAAATTCACCGAGAGACCATCATGGGGCAGAATGGCTAGGCCTACTGACTGTCATAGGGTACATCGACTCTGCCTGCGGGTCACTTCGGGGTGAAGTGATTGCTAAATAGATAATTGTTTTCCCATGGTCGATGCGTGAAATGCTTGGATTAACTCACCAAATTGATTGTTCAAGGATCGCTTGTATGAAGCATAATTGAATTGTAGATAATTAGCTCTAAATATGGAAGTTTGATGCTGCACAATGGTTGGATTTGATCTTCAACCTCCAAGGGACTCCATTGTTGCATTGGGAATCTCCATGACACGATTTAGGTAGCATCTTCTCGCTTATGAGAAAATGTTCTCTCTAGTCAACAAACTAGAAACACTTCGTTATGGATAATTGATCCTCAATTTGACAACACTTTGTTACATCCAATGGTTAGGGGTTTTGAATGAAGACTTGGGATCTTCTTATAATATTCCTAATTAGAAATCTTGGCTTGTAATAGAAGCCAAGATCAAGATTCAGTTAGATCTAGGAAACCCAAACGTCGCATCTAGAACATTCTTGCATGTAATTGTTCAATATCAGTTGTCCTATAACGAATTTGACTCATCTCAGGATCCCAAGTTTGTTATAGGTATGGATGTCCCAAGGAGGAATGACCAGGACTGGGGGTCATCATAGGGTCTAGCTACTACAGGAGACCGCTCCTAAAAATGATGGTACAGGATGTAAATGACAAGTTGTCCTTGTTTGAGTGGTTAGAACCACTATTAAGCCTTGGGGATGCCCCAAGTGAGTCATATGTCCTGAAAAGGTGTCCATATAGATAGCCTTCTCAACATTACGTGTTTTAGGTGTCTACAAATGTCCCTTTTTGGGATGCGTTGTGTGAATGCACAACACGAGAAAAAATAGACAACCTAACATCACATTGCAGGTTGATTAATTTTAATTGATCTGATAAACTTTAGATGCTCCAATCACAAAATAGCATGCATCTTTGAATCATTTCCTCCAACATTTTTGTGGACTAATTTGTGTAAAACTTTGACGAATCTGAAGGCATTCAGGTAGTTGAGTGTAACTACATGTTCCACTAGTTCAAACTAACAAAGGTTTAGTTTTGCATTTTTGCTTTTTACCCCAACAAATAGGGAAGCCTGTGATAGCTGTTAACAATGATTTGAGGACAAATACAATTTGTATTATTAAGTGTTTAATTGTTGATTTTGATTATGAATTCTTTGATTATGACTACCCCCTCAAGCAATGAGTCGATGAGGAAATGGCAAGTGATGAAAGTGTTGAGTCACTTGACCAAGCTGACTTGTTTAATCGTTGGAAGACAATAACAAATGTAAAAAAGGAAGTCCTATTACAGCTGTGATTTCAACCACTATTAGGAATTGTACATCTCTATCCTATGGAGTAGTCCATCCACATGGATTTATTAGAGAATCAATATGATAGCAATTCGATTTGATGTCGAGGTGAATCACTATGTTCGATGATTTGTTGAAACTTCATAGAAGAAGGAAATGTACGCCTCATTTCCATGGAGTAATCTAGCTGCATAGCCTTCTTAGGGATTGAAGTGAAGACATTTTGATTTGTCAATGAATGATTTTGGTTAAAATGATCTTATGGTAATTTACTTATCTTATCGGATTGCATTTATACCTAGTTGCTACAACCACCAAGTGTATAGGGTAAATTACTAGGTATGAGGCGCACTTGAGATTTTGCTTTATTATTTTTTTTATTTTTTTGAAAATTTTGATGAAAATGAACCATTAAATTTTGTTAGATGTCCAAATTTAAGCTCATGAATCTAACAAATGTGTGCATTTATTGCCATCTGGAGGTCGTATTGGGGTACAGTGATGACATCCTATAAATTGTAGGGCTATCACGGGGTACGACGGTCGTGCCAAAATGCAACCGCCCTATAGGGGATCAATTTCCAAATTTGGAAAAATATAAAAACAATTTTACAAAATTTTAATGTTATTTTTATAGCTGGAAATGAGAGAAAGAGGAGTGAGGTAGAGGAGAGATTAACTGATACGAAATGTTACCAAACTAATGATATACCACCATGACATATTATCCAGAGGCTTTGACGAGTAGAGGATCTGAAGCTACAAAGGTAGGAATCTCAATCCCTCTCTCATAAAATTTTACAAATTAAAGTGAACCTCACTACGTAATGAGAAAAATGACCCCATTAAACTGTTGGCAAAGAATCTCACCCTACCTTAGGAATGTGTAGGTTAGAGTATTTTAAGGGTAGGTTTAATGTTTTAGATTTTCTAGCATGGGTATGGACCCCATGTAGGTGCCACTACAGGGTGGGCAGGAGTGGCTCCGCTTTTGCAAGAAGGGGGCCATCATGGGGTATGGCGAAAATGCTTGAATTCCAATGTTTAAAAATTTAATCATTGAGGGTGGCCATCCCTGGGTCCAATGGTTGCGCCTGTCGACTGTCAAGGCCTAGAGCGACCTCCCAAATTTAGGATTTGATTTTAATTTTCTTTGATTTTAAAATTTTTTTATTATTTTTTTTATTTTTGTGCATCATATTCTGACGACTCGCTCTAGGGAGCCCACTTTGCTGTGTGAGTTAGGGGGATAGTTTATTGATGAGGACTAGGAGTGGTTTGAGGTGATCAACTTCAAAAAGGTAGTGCAGCTATCGACTGTTATGTCAAATAAAGTGTATATGATGACCCTGGCTCATCGATGGAATAGTAGGGCCAACACCTTCCATCTCCTGATTGGTGAGATGATAGCTACATTGGAGGATTTAAACTAGTTCTTTAGGATCCTTATTGAAGGATGTGCCATCACTTCTACTCCCCTTCGAGATCATCCAAGATTTCTTCAGAGGATATTTAGTGAGAGGGTGGTAGAGGATTTGACTTGGATGGATCATGACAATGTTCTGGTCAACGCATGGTATGATGAGGATGTATTCTCTTGATGCTAGAAAGTGGTAATGCACATCATCTCCAATATCTTGGTAATAGATTCTTTAGGTGTGAGGTTTCCTTGGAATATTATTGACATGGTCCAGGACCTTCTTGAGTGTGACCTACAATAGTCGATCATCATGGCATGGAGTAACACACTTTTAGCACATTTGTATAATGAGCTATATGATATTTAACATCAGAGACACATTCTATTAGGTTGTATTTTGCTCCTCCATGTATGGATATGGGAGCATATTAGGTTACATCGATTGATATGACTTCTATTCCATCAAGCTAAGTTGGGGATACTAATATTGGTTATGCCACTCAGTGGCCATGAGATCAAGAGATTGGCTAGATCCACCTAGAGACAGACAGATTACAACATTACACTAGGTCATTGGAAAAACTACAGTGAGATCAGATAGTATGGAGGCCTTACTTGGATTCCCCTAATTGGACTGAGGTGACAACATATTTGGTTCGAGTGAGGTAAGGGAGATGGCTCATTGGATGACATGGGATCGAGCAAGAGTATTTCCACTAATCTCGTGTGACATGATAGTTTGGCATCTATCAGGATGTCCTAGAGGAGCCAGTCCTCTATCATCATTACAAGGATGAGACACATCTAGAGTTGCCTTGCATAGAGGCACTCACGGAGGAGGAGGATCCCATAGTAGTAGAGATTGGTTTAGTTGACCCCTAGACTAGTGTAGAGTATGACACTTAGTGGATGACCCGATTATGGTAAGGAGGTGATCCAATGGGTAGGCATATAGATGCAGTAGCGGAGGAGGGTGGTGTTGGAGATGAGAAACAAGTGTATCATAGGATAGAGGATGAGTGGGGATGGGGTAGCGAGTAGGTAGAGGGACCCAAGCGAAGGAGTAGAGTGAGGAGGATACCCCATCTGATGAGGTTACCCAACTATGAGTGTAGTTGCAAACTACATAGGGGTAGTTGGTAGAGTGGGAGATGACTCTCATTATTGTCTAGATCTAGCTGTGCAGTGGACAATAGAAATGGTAGGGGTATTCTGAGGAGAGAGATATACTCAAGCTATAGTTGACCATAGCCCAAATCAAGATGAATAGGGTTATTTCTGAGAGGGAAAGGGCCATAGCAGAGTGGGATACTCTACGATCATATATGGTAGCCTATACATCAGAGTGATATGCCAAGACAATAGAACAAGATGCTTTATAGGCTTGGGTGGATACTTTGATTGTAGCATAGGGGTAGATAGTGATAATTGGACAGGCCACAGGTGATGTGGTGATTTTACATGTATAGGTGGCTCTATATTCTACTCATCAATGCTCAAATCGGGCTTATATCAGCAACTTAGAGGATGAGGTAGAGTGATGTGGAGGTATACTACCGATGCACTCCTCATAAGGGGATTTACATCAGAGCAGACATACTGAGTCAGGACAATCTTCAATGAAGAATTAGGTGCTCCTATTTTGAGATCACTTGTAGAGGTTAGATGCTAGTGGGTCTTCTTAACCTCTTTAGAGTGGGGTTGAGGATGGAGGCGAGAGAAAGGGTGTAGGGCCAACCTAGATTATCTATGTATGCTCTATATTTTGAGAGTGTGAGGTCCGAGGACCCACTCTATTGTAGCCCGTGAGCATTTTTTACCATTATGTACTTATGACATTATCACACATGTGTACATGATCTCTTTATGACTCATCATGTGGTTATATTCTTTCTTTTATGTTATGTATGCATTGATGGATGTAATACTTATATGATGATGTTTTATTTTATATATGTATGTACTAATGACATGCAATGACTATATGAGGTTCATAAATTGAAGGAAAAGCTCAACCCCTGATAGATGAGGTTCATAAATTGAAGGCTCTAGCGAAGGAGATTTTGCAACCCTCATAATTGACCCTAGCCAACCTAGTGGCAATTGAGAAGGCATCTAAAGAGAAGAACATAGTCTTAAAGCTTGGTGTTACTAATGTATGTCAATTGGACATCATTTCTAAAACCATTATTTTTAAGGCTCTTCTTCATAATTCCTTTGATGGGCTTTGTACTGGTTCTTCTCTTGAGGAGCCTATAATTCAGTTGGTGAACCCTAATGTAGGGTCTTCTATTAGCTCCCCAAATACCTATCTAGAGAAAGCTTCTCCAGGTCCTAAAACTCAGAGATAAAGGAAGGACAATATGGATGTGGTTTTTGAGAAGAAGTTAGTAAAGCTCCCTAACAAGTAACTGAGGAAGAGGGAAATGGATTTTGAGATCATGAATGGATCTCAAGCTTTTCTCAAACTTGAAAAAGGAAAGGTTGTAGGAGTAAGATAGCTAAAGTTAAATTTTTTTTGTCAGATTAACCATGGGGTGTCAGGGGGAAAGAAATCTAATTCTAAATCTCGTAAATGAAGTGCCTCTCTTGGAATTTTAGGGGCCTGAATGGGCTTTCTAAACAATGGGTGGTCGCTTCCTTGCATAAAGAAATTTTGCCTGATTTTTTTTTCTTGCAAGAAACCAAGTTGGATGGTCAGGATATAGAAGTTGTTAAAAGAAGAATTTAGAAAGAAGCTCATTTTCCTGCAAACCCAACCAATGGTTCCTTTGGGAGACTTCTTTGTCTGTGGGATGGCAACAAGTTTGAGGGCTATGTTATTTCATCCTCATATAGGATTATTAATATTCTCTTCTACAACAAATAAAGTAATGAGCTATTGGAAGTTGAGTTGAGAAGGGTTCAAGGTCTACTTGGAGCAATAGGATATTGGATAATATACTCATCCAAATCAAGTTGGATAGGGTTCTTGCCTCGAAGGAGTGCCTTCCATTGTTTAGGAATTTGTCTCTTTATTGTCTAGAATTGGCTCTAACATAACCCCTTATGTTTTTAACTTAACCAAGAAGAAACCAAATTCCTTGGGCCATTTAGGTTTGAGGCAATGTGGTGTCTTCATCCTCAGTTGGAAGCTAAAATAAAAAAATTGGTGGTCAACAAGGGTCAAAGGCTTTGGCATTTCCAAAATTGCAGTGAAGCTTAGAGTTGTTAAAAGCGACCTTAAATAATGGAATATAAGAGCTTTGGGGAATATTTTGCAAAAGAAGAAAGACCTAAAAAATAAAATAAAAGTTGTTGCCTCTGAGATAGAACTTTAAAATCAATCTCAAGAGATTAGATACAGAGAAAAGGAGATGTTGACTGATTTTCATAATACTATTGCTAAGGAAGTAATTTTGTGGAAACAAAAATCCAGGGCACTTTGGATAAAGGAGGGAGATAAAAATTCCAAGTTTTTTCACATCACGACCTTGAAGCACAGAAGCACCAATAGGATTAGAGAAATTTGAAAAGTTGATGGATCTAGTTCTACTCACATTAAGGATATAAGATTTGAGGCTATGGATTTTTTCAAAAATCTCATCGCGGTGGAAGAGTTTTGTAATGAAAAAGCCCAAAATAAGCTGCTTGGTAGTATTCCTAGCCTTGTCATGGTTGATATGAACCAAGCCCTTATCTCTCCCTTCAGTGATGAGGAAGTTAGAGCTGCTATCTCTGTGATGAAAGGAATGAAGACTTCGGGTCCTTGAAGGCTTCCCCCTCTCTTTCTCAAGAAGTATTTGCATATTGTGGGGAAGAATATTATTGATGCCTTTGTGAGGTCCAAACCACCATCACTGTTTATAAAATTTTGACAAAAGCTCTTATTAACAAATTAAAACCTTTTATGTTACATCTATTATACCCCAATATCTCCAATGTTGACAGTAATGCACTAAGGACCCAAAGCCACCCGATCCACTAATCCTATTTTTAATATGATTCTTTCCCACAATTCCAAGAAAAAAAAGTTGTTCCACAATTTCTTTACAAACTGAAACTTGTTTACTGATCAATGCTGGTTGCTAATTACGATTTAAAGATCAACGTGACCACATCCTCTTCCAAGTAATTAGGCTTTAAAATTGGGGCTTTTATGGCTCTTTGCAACTTTTGTTTGTTATGAAATAACTTTCTTGTTCATCCGAAAAGAGGAAGGTTCATACGATGACTCTGCAATTTGATTACAGAGGGAATCTTGGGTAGAATTAGAAAAGTCTTGGGCTGTCTCGGGGGACCGGAGATCCCAACGTGTTAATATTTTTTAAACCATCAACGCTGTATTGTTGGTGAAGACGGTACCTGTGTCTTCCAAAGGACAAAAGAATGTGATAAATTATAGATTTACAAATTATTTAAGTCCATGGCCTGTCGTCAGCCCTGACGTTTTGAGGCCATTAGAAGACAGCCTACCTGTGAAAACCAGACGGGATTTTCTATTATGACCAAAATACGGATGATCGTGAACGAATATCTGAATTAAAAGAATTAAGTTCAAATAAAATAGGTTTAGCTCAGGAATTGTTGCTTGATATATATCCTTTGCTATGACAGGGCCGCTTAAGGCTAGTAAGAATCGAAATATAAAATTTGATTATAAAAGATAAACGTAAATTAATTTTTAATGATTATTAATATAAATTAATTTTTATAGAAGATTTTATTTATTTAAGATATGGTTATAGTAGAATAAAATCCAAATTCAATTTATAATTTTAATATGTTTCAATTGTCCTGATTACCCAACTATAGTCCACTACATATTTTAATATATTTTTAAATTAATAAAAATACAATCGCCACCTGGAGAGTAATGGTATAAGCCTGCCTCTTTCGATATGACGGAGTTTAAGCTGATACGTGAGAGGAGACGAGGAATACGCCAACATGTTTCTTTCTGTCTTTGGTAGACGATTTTCAGTTGAAAATAATATAAAACTGGTCTTAAAGTCCAAGAAGTAAGTGAATTGAAGTTACCTGTATAAGATTTTATCTATCAAGTACGTGTACCTTAATATACTTTAAATATGGAACGTATTTTAGACATGCAGCTAAAATAATGCCAACACATAATTTGAGTGTTCATATCAAATGCTTTAAGCTTTAGTTATATAATGTTCATGTCAGTCTCATGTCATTGTCGGAAAATATATACACTTCAGAGGAAAATTAAAAGTTAAGAGTTAAAATTTTTAAAGGTTAGGTGGATTGGTAATTGTTTGTTTGGTCAGACATTTACTGAGAAGAGATTTATGTTCAAATCTTTGGATGCTAATTTGAAAAAGTAGTACTATGCTTTGAATCCTCTGAGTAACACACCAAACCAATGACGATACAAAACCTGAGCCATGCTGGAATTATTTTAGCTGCACGTATTATATATACACTTGAAAAAAATAGAGGAAAATCAAAAGGCAAGAGCTAAAACCTTTAGAGTTAGGTGGATTGGTAATTGTTTGTTTGGCCAAACATTTACCAAGAAGAGATCTGGGTTCAATCCTTTGGGTGCCAATTTGAAAAAAATAGTAGTCTGCTCTGAAGAGAGAGATCTAGGTTCAATCCTTCGGGTGCCAATTTGAAAAAGTAGTAATCTGCTCTGAATACTATGAGTGCACACCAAACCGACAACGATACAAAACCTGAGCGATCAGTGACATTATTTTAGTTGCACCTAGTTAGATGTGCAATTAAATTAATGCCCATAGATTATTTTAATGTTCATATCAAATGTTTTAAGCTTTAGTTATATAATGTTCTTTAAGTTGATCATGCTAGTCTCATGTCATTGTCGAACAATATACACACTTAAAAAAATTTAGAGGAAAATCAAAAGGCAACAATTAAAATTCCCAAGAGTTAGGTGGATTGGTAATTGCAGATATGGGTTCAAACCTCAGGGTGCTAATTTGTAAAGGTAGTAGTCTACTCTAAATCCTATGAGTGCGTGCCAAACCAACGATGATACAAAACCTGAATGATCAATGGTCTTCTTATCATGTTGGGTCAACAACAACAAGATGGAATAGCCTTGTTGGAAATAGTCCCTTCTCATCAACTACTAAAAATAGTGTGGTTGTAACCAACTCCCTATACATAAAATAAAAAAGCTAATCATCATTCCTTAAAAACTTTATTCAAATAAAGGATGAATATTAATAGCATTTGATGTTAAATGCATCAAAACAAAAGAGCATTTGATGTTAAATTTTATAAAATTATTTTTTACCTTGATCATATGATATTTAATTTTATATAGATTAAATGTTTCTGTATATAATAATATTTTATCAATTTTAAACTGGTTATATAAATTATAATATATTTTTAATGTAGAAATGACATTAATTTAATTGGTTAAATTTTTTAATTAAAAATATAATTACCATAACTAAAGTAGTCATGATACCACTATGTGGTCTTAACACTTAAATTAGAAGACCACTATGTATGGTCATAGTCAACTTGTTGTCATGGTTAAGTTGTCTTCATACCATAGTGGTCATAGCCATAGGAGACCACTATGTAGTTATAGCCAAGTTGTTGTAATGGCACTATATGGTCATAGCCAGGTTGTATTAAAATGACTATGTAGTCATAGTTATAGGAGACCACTATGTGTTGTCATACCGCTCCTTCATCATATTCAAGTTGTAATACTACTGTGGTTGTAATTTATCTCAATAAAAAAATATTATAGATATATTGCATAGTAAAATTTGAACCAACTATTTCCACCTTAAAGTTGATGTAATAAATTATATGAGCTCATGTCATAAAATAATAATGTTTTATTAATTTTTCCTAAAAACTCAAGCCTTCACATTTCATATGCTACGGTCATGTCTAAAGGTGCAAGGGAGACCTCAAAACCTGTTTGCAATATATCCCCTATGGGAAATTCCATTAGCATCCCGAGTGAACTGGTTAAGTTCACCATGGGTGATGGCAGTTGTGATCTTGTGGGAAATTTCCAAGGGGCGAGGCTAGACCTGGATTCAATTCGAAGGTAGGCACTAGCAAAGTGGAAACCTCTACGCTCCATGGAAATTGTAGTGTACCCTAAAGCTTTTTTTTATATTAGATTAAACTGTATGGAAGATGCAAATTGTATCCTATGGGGAGACCCCTTATTCTATGGTAAAAGAGATCTATTTTTGTGGAAGTTAGAATATGATTTCAATCCTCATATGCAAAGGGTTAACTTTTTGCCTCTATGAGTTTGTCTTCCTACCCTCCCTTACTATCTTTGGTATGAAGATGTGTTGAGAGGTGTGGCCAAGGCTATGGGGGATCTCCTTATCGATCTAGTAACCAAAGCCAAATCAAGAATGATGTATGCAAGAATGTGTTTCATGGTAGATCGGGAGGAAGATCTTCCCTCTTCTATCAAGATTATCTCATTCTTGGGTACTTGGGACCAACCCATTGTTTAAGAAAATATGTTGACCCAGTGCTCTGGCTATGGAAAATTGGGTCACTAGGTGAACCACTGTCCCCTCAAGGCACAACCAAATAAATAAAAGAGACTTGCAAGAACAAAATGGATCCAAAATGAGAACTCAGGCTAAGTGCCCTCGAAGTATTTGGGTGGTAATTCCTCAAATATGGGGGAAGGATAAACTCAACCCTAGATGGATGAGGTTCAAAAGCTGAAGGCTCTAGCAAAGGAGATTTTACAATCCTCAGAATTGACCCTAGTCAACCTGATGGTGATTGAGAAGGCATCTAAGGAAAAGAACATAACATTCAAGCTTGGTGTTACTAAGGTATGCCAATTAGATATCATTTTTGAAACCATTATTTCTAAGGATCTTCTTCATAATTCCTTTGATGGGCTTTGTATTGGTTTTGCTCTTGAGGAGCCTATGATTCAGTTGGTGACCCCTAAGGTAGGGTCTCCGATTAGCTCCCCAAAGACCTATTTGGAGAAAGGTTCTCTAGGTCCTAAAACCTAGAGATAAAGGAAGGGCAATGTGGATGTGGGTGTTGAGAAGAAGTTAGGAAAGCCCCCTAACAAGTCTATGAGGAAGAGGAAAATTGATTTTGAGATCGTGAATGGATCTTAAGCTCTGCTCAAACTTGAAAAATGGAAGGATGTAGGAGTAAGATAGCTAAAGTTGAAATATTTCTATCAGAGTAACCATGGGGTGTCTGGGGGAAAGAAATCCGATTCCAAATATCGTAAATGAAGTGCCTATTTTGGAATGTTAAGGGCCTAAATGGGATTTCTAAACAACGGGTGGTCACTTCCCTACATAAAGAAATTTTACTTGATATTTTTTTCTTGCAAGAAACCAAGTTGGATGGTTAGGATATAGAAGTTGTTAGAAGAAGAATTTGGAAAGAAGCCCATTTTGTTGCAAGCCCAACCAATGGTTCCTTTGGGGGACTCCTTTGTCTCTAGGATGCCAACAAGTTTGAGGGCTCTATAATTTCTTCCTCAAACAAGATTATTAGTATTCTCTTCTACAACAAAGAAATTAATAAAATGTGGGTTATGACTAACGTATATGTGCCAAAATCTGGGCCTAGTAGAAACTTGTTGTGGTAAAATTTGAGTTTCATGAAGAGTTTTGCTCAGGAACCCTGGTGCCTAGCAGGGGATTTTAATTCCCCTCTATTTTTTTGGATAAAAACTTCCCAATATCAAAAAGTATGGATGAGTTTGCGGATTTTGTGAATGGCAATGAGCTATTAGATATTGAGTTGAAGGGTTCAAGGTATACTTGGAGCAACAAGATATTGGGTAACCAACTCATCCAAATTAGGTTGAACATGGTTCTTGTCTCTAGGGAGTGTCTTCCATTGTTTGGGAATCTGTCTCTTTGTTCTCTACCTAGAATTGGCTCTGGGATAACCCCTTATGTTTTTAAGTGAACCAGGAAGAAACCAGATTTTCTTGGCCATTTAAGTTTGAGGTAATGTGGTGTCTTCATCCTCAATTGGAAGCTAAAATAAAAAATTGGTGGTCAACAAGGGTCCAAGGCTCTGGCCTTTCCAAAATTGTGGTGAAGCTTAGAGTTTTTAAAAATGACCTTAAATAATGGAATAAAAAGGATTTGGGGAATATTTTGCAAAAGAAGAAAAACCTAAAAATTCAATTGAAAGCTATTGAATCTGAGATAGAACTTGGAAATCAATCTCAAGAGATTAGATACATATAAAAGGAAGTGCTAACTGAATCTCATAATGCTATTGCCAAGGAGGAATTTTTGTGGAAACAAAAATACAGGGTGCTTTGGCCAAAGGAGGGAGATAAAAATTCTAAGTTTTTCACAATACAACCTTGAAGCACAGAAGCACCAATAGGATTAGAGAAATTTGAAAAGTTGATGGATCTAGTGCTGCTCACATTAAGGATATAAGATTTAAGGTTGTGGATTTTTTCAAAAATCTCATCGAGGTGTAAGAGTTTTGTAATGAGAAAGCCCAAAATAAGTTGCTTGGTATTATTACCGGCCTTGTCATGGTTGATATGAACCAAGCGCTTGTCTCTCCCTTCAACGATGAGCAAATCAGAGCTGCTATCTTTACAATTGAAGGAATGAAGGCTTCGAGTCCTAATGGTTTCTTCCCTCTCCTTTTCTAGAAGTATTTGCATATTGTGGGGAAGGATATTTTTGATGTCCTTCGAAGGTTCAAACCACCAATCATATCCTGTTCAGACTGAATTCTACTTTTATAACTCTGATCCCCATGATTGTTGGTGCAAAGGACTTTGATGTTGTAGAAATACAAAAATCTAACACCTAAACAAAAATATCAAATCAAATTGACAAGATAATATCATGTAACGAATATAAAACAAAAGATATAAAAGAAATGGTGCCCTTATTTATTCATCTTGAAATTGTCTTTACAAAACAAATACAACGATATCCCTTGTAGGGATTACACCAATTTTATACAAATTACATCAAAGAACCAATGATAGGTGTCTTCACAAGATCTTTGTAATCTCAAAACTAATTATGGAGGGTTTCTTAGTGACCTCCTCTTGATGATGTAAAGATTGAAGGATCTTTATGATGATTTTCTCTTGATAAGGCCTAAAACCTGCACACAAAAGCACTTACAAAATATTAATAGCAAATGTAGAACCTCTCAAGATGAGGTCCATATTCCATAGTAAGCCAATGAAAGAAATATGCTAAAAATAGTAAAGAAATGTATGAAAACTTGAAATAAACTTACTAGAAAGGAAATAAACTACTATTAAAGCTACTATAAATAGAAAAATATAGAAAAAAATATTTCACCAAGAGGCCATCAAGGGGCAGAATGGCTAGGCCTGCTGACTATCATAGGGTACATCGACTCTGCCTGGGGGTCACTTCGGGGTGAAGTGATTGCTAAATAGAGAACTGTTTTCCCACGGTCGATGCGTGAAATGCTTGGATTAATTCACCAAATTGATTTTTCAAGGATCGCTTGTATGAAGCATACTTGAATTGTAGAGAATTAGCTCTAAATATGGAAGTTTGATGCTGCACAATGGTTGGATTTGATCTTCAACCTCCAAGGGACTCCATTATTACATTGGAAAGCTCCATGACACGATTTAGGCAGCATCTTCTCGCTTATGAGAAAATGTTCTCTCTAGTCAACAAATTGGAAACACTTCGTTATGGATAATTGATCCTTAATTTGACAACATTTTGTTACATCCAATGGTTAGGGGTTTTGAATGAAGACTTGGGATCTTCTTATAAGATTCCTAATTGGCAATCTTGGATTGTAAGAGAATCCAAGATCAAGATTCAGTTAGATCTAGGAAACCCAAACGTCGCATCTAGAACATTCTTGCATGTAATTGTTCAATATCAGTTGTCCTGTAACGAATTTGACTCATATCGGGATCCCAAGTTTGTTACAGGTATGGATGTCCCAAGGAGGAATGACCAGGACTGGGGGTCATCATAGGGTCTAGCTACTATGGGAGGCCGCTCCTAAAAATGATGGTACAGGTTGTAGATGACAAGTTGCTCTTGTTTGAGTGGTTATAACCACTATTAAGCCTTGGGGATGCCCCAAGTGAGTCATATGTCCTAAAAAGGTGTCCATATAGATAGACTCCTCAACATTACGTGTTTTAGGTGTCTAAAAATGCCCCTTTTTGGGATGCGTTTTGTGAATGCACAACACGAGAAAAAATGGACAACCTAACATCACATTGCAGGTTGATTAATTTTAATTGATCTGATAAACTTTAGATGCTCCAATAACAAAATAACATGCATATTTGAATCATTTCCTCCAACATTTTTGTGGACTAATTTGTGTAAAATGTTGACGAATCTGAAGGCATTCAGGTAGTTGAGTGTAACTACATGTTCCACTAGTTCAAACTAACAAAGGTTTAGTTTTGCATTTTTGCTTTTTACCCTGGCAAATAGGGAAGCTTGTGATAGCTGTTAACAATGATTTGAGGACAAACACAATTTGTATTATTAAGTGTTTAATTGTTGATTTTGATTATGAATTCTTTGATTATGACTACCCCCTCAAGTAATGAGTCGATGAGGAAATGGCAAGTGATGAAAGTGTTGAGTCACTTGACCAAGCTGACTTGTTTAATCATTGCAAGATGATAACAAATGTAAACAAGAAAGTCCTATTATAGCTGTGATTTCAACCATTATTAGGAATTGTACATCTCTATCCTATGGAGCAGTCCATCCACATGGATTTCTTAGAGAATCAAGATGATAGCAATTCGATTTGATGTCAAGGTGAATCACTATGTTCGATGATTTGTTGAAACTTCATAGAAGGAAATGTACGCCTCATTTCCATGGAGTAATCCAGCCACATAGCCTTTTTAGGGATTGAAGTGAAGACATTTTGATTTGTCAATGAATGATTTTGGTTAAAATGATCTTATGGTAATTTACTTATCTTATCGGATTGCATTTATAGCTAGTTGCTACAAACACCAAGTGTATAGGGTAAATTACTAGGTATGAGGCGCACTTGAGATTTTGCTTTATTATTTTTTTTATTTTTTTGAAAATTTTGATGAAAATGAACCATTAAATGTTGTTAGATGTCCAAATTTAAGCTCATGAGTCTAATTGAATGTGTGCATTTATTGCCATATGGAGGTCGTATTGGGGTACAGTGATGACATCCTATAAATTATAGGTCTATCACGGGGTACGACGGTCGTGCCAAAATGCAACCGCTCTATAGGGGAACAATTTCCAAATTTGGAAAAATATAAAAGCAATTTTACAAATTTTTAATGTTATTTTTATAGTTGGCTATGAGAGAAAGAGGAGTGAGGTAGAGGAGAGATTAATTGATACGAAATGTTACCAAACTCATGATATACCACCATGACATATTATCCAGAGGCTTCGACGAGTAGAGGATCCGAAGCTACAAAGGTAGGAATCTCAATCCCTCTCTCATAAAATTTTACAAATTAAAATGAACCTCACTACATAATGAGAAAAATGACCCCATTAAACTATTGGCAAAGAATCTTACCCTACCTTAGGAATGTGTAGGTTAGAGTAGTTTAAGGGTAGGTTTAATGTTTTAGATTTTCTAGCATGGGTATGGACCCCATGTAGGTGCCATTGCAGGGTGGGCAGGAGCAGCTCCCCATTGGCAAGAAGGGGGCCATCATGGGGTATGGCGAAAATTCTTGAATTACAATAGTTAAAAATTTAATCATTGAGGGTGGTCATCCATGGGTCCAACGGTTGCGCTTGTCGACTGTCAAGGCCTAGAGTGACCTCCCAACTTTAGGATTTGATTTTAATTTTCTTTGATTTTTAAATTTTATTATTATTTTTTTATTTTTGTGCATCATATTTTGACGGCTCGCTCTAGGGAGCCCACTTTGTTGTGTGAGTTAGGGGGATAGTTGATTGATGAGGACTAGGAGTGGTTTGAGGTGATCAAATTCAAAAAGGTAGTGCAGCTACTGACTGTTATGTCAAATAAAGTGTATCTAATGACCCTAGCTCATCGATGGAATAGTAGGGCCAACACCTTCCATCTCCCGATTGGTGAGATGATAGCTACATTGGAGGATTTAAACTAGATCTTTAGGATCCTTATTGAAGGATGTGCCATCACTTCTACTCCCCTTCAGGATCATCCAAGATTTCTTCAGAGGATATTTAGCGAGAGGGTGGTAGAGGATTTGACTTGGATGGATCATGACAATGTTCTGGTCAATGCATGGTATGATGAGGATGTATTCTCTTGATGCTAGGAAGTGGAAATGCACATCATCTCCAATATCTTGGTAATAGATTCTTTAGGTGTGAGGTTTCCTTGGAATCTTCTTGACATGGTCCAAGACATTTTTGAGTGTGACCTACAATAGTCGATCATCATGGCATGGAGTAACACACTTTTAGCACATTTGTATAATGAGCTATATGATATTTAACATCAGAGACACATTCTATTAGGCTGTATTTTGCTCCTCCATGTATGGATATGGGAGCATATTAGGTTAGATCAATTGATATGACTTCTATTCCATCAAGCTAAGTTGGGGATACTGATATTGGTTATGCCACTCAGTGGCCATAAGATCAAGATATTGGCTAGATCCACCTAGAGACAGACAGATTATCACACTACACTAGGTCATTGGAAAAACTACAATGAGATCAAATAGTATGGAGGCCTTACTTGGATTCCCCTAATTGGACTGAGGTGACAATGTATTTGGTTTAGGTGAGGCAAGGGAGATGGCTCATTGGATGACATGGGATTGAGCGAGAGTATTTCCACTAATCTCGGGTGACATGATAGTTTGGCATCTATTAGGATGTCCTAGAGGAGCCAGTCCTCTATCATCACTACAAGGATGAGACACATCTAGAGTTGCCTTGCATAGAGGCACTCACAGAGGAGGAGGATCCCATAGTAGTAGAGATTGGTTTAGTTGACCCCTAGACTAGTGTAAGTATGACACCTAGTGGATGACCTGATTATGGTGAGGAGGTGATCCAATGGGTAGGCATATAGATGCAGTTGCATAGGAGGGTGGTGTTGGAGATGAGAAACAAATGTATCATAGGATAGAGGATGAGTGGGGATGGGGTAGCGATTAGGTAGAGGGACCCCAAGCTAAGGAGTAGAGTGAGGATGATACCCCATATGATGAGGTTACCCAACTATGAGTGTAGTTGCAAACTACATAGGGGAAGTTGGTAGAGTGGGAGATGACTCTCACTATTGTCTAGATGTAGCTGGGCAATGGACAATAGAAATGGTAGGGGTATTCTAAGGAGAGAGATATACTCAAGCTATAGTTGACCATAGCCCAAATCAAGATGAATAGGGTTATTTCTGAGAGGGATAGGGCCATAGCAGAGTGGGATACTCTACGATCATATATGGTAGCCTGTACATCAGAGTGATATGCTTTGTAGGTTTGGGTGGATACTTTGATTGTATAATAGGGGTAGATAGTGATAATTGGACAGGCCACAGGTGATGTGGTGATTTTACAGGCATAGGTGGCTCTATATTCTACTCATCAATGCTCAAATTGGGCTTATATCAGCAACTTAGAGGATGAGGTAGAGTGATGTGGAGGTATACTACCGATGCACTCCTCATAAGGGGATTTACATCAAAGCAAACAGATTGAGTCAGGGCAATCGTCAGTGAAGAAGTAGGTGCTCCTATTTTGAGATCACTTGTAGAGGTTAGATGCTAGTGGGTCTTCTTAACCTCTTTAGAGTGGGGTTGGGGATGGAGGCAAGAGAAAGGGTGTAGGGCCAACCTGTATTATCTATGTATGCTCTATATTTTGAGAGTGTGAGGTCTGAGGACCCACTCTATTGTATCCCATGAGCATTTTTTACCATTATGTACTTATGACATTATCACATATGTGTACATGATCTCTTTATGACTCATCATGTGGTTATATTTTTACTTTTATGTTATGTATGCATTGATGGATGTAATACTTATATGATGATGGTTTATTTTATATATGTATGTACTAATGACATGCAATGACTATATGGTGGATGTATGATTATATTCTATGATCTAGAGGTATGGATGATGTGCTATGTATGTGTATATGGATGCAGCATGTAATGTTAAATGCATGTGTTTAAATGTTTTTAATTGATTATGCAATTAATTTCTATTATATGATATGGTGGATGTAATGTGTATGTAATGCATTAATTTTCATGTGGATGATCTAATGCAATTGTACATGTATGCTTTAATTATTTAAAACATAATGAATGAATCTAATTTATGTTTAACAAACTAATGGTAGACACTAAAAAATGTATAAAAAATATGAATTAAAATGTTAACCCTTATCATGAGAGTTAAAAATTTATATATGCATATGTGAGATGAATTATATGAACTGTAGGGGCTTTCCCTATAAGCTTTTGCAAACTAAAAGGTATGCATAAAATAGTTAGTGGCCATATAAATACCATTACTGATATTCATCCGGTATCTATCCTATTTTATGAAGACCCCTTAATAAAAAAAATCATAAGGAAAATTATGATTGTTGGTTTGATGATTTTTTTCTATGAGGGGATTTTTAAGGTTTTCCATGAGACTCAAAAACCCTAGTTGATTGATCAAAAGTTGCATATTGACTACACAAGACTCCTGAGAGATACAACTCTATTTAGAAGACCCAAATATTCATTATCTTTGTGTGTGAAAAATGCATATATTAGATGATGCATAATACTACCTCATTGCCAGGCGGGTTTTATTCAACCCATTGTTGTAATGAGGATCACCCTATGGTCATATTGATCCTGAGTTTGGATGTGCTTAGACTAGACTACTAGGCAATACAAGCCACCAAAAACTAGCTCATCCATAAGCTGACATTGGTATATACAAAATAAGGTTGCTAATGTGATAGACATATCGCCATGCATAAGGCTACTTCATTTCCAAGCGGGTTTCATTCAACCCATTGTTCTAATGGATATCACCCCATGGCTTTTGAATACTAAAGATTCTAGGGATTCAAGCTCGTTACCCTCTTATTTTATTTTAATTGCTTGGGATACTTTCTCATGCTTAGTGGTGAAAACCACTATTTTTTTTTAGCAAGGGATTTTCTTAGTGATGAAAATCACTGTTTATTTTGCATTGTTTTGGGAATTTTCTCATTTTGTGAAAGAGCAAGGGGGTTTTTTGGGTACGGGTGAGCTTATCCTTTTGTCAATGCTCATAATTCTAAACCATGCACATTATAATATGAGCAAGGAAAACCTTTCACTTAAGGTGACCAGGACCACTTTGTATTGTCATCTTTCCTTGTTTAGACTCAGATTGTTAATGTGTAAAATTATTTTAGGATTTTAAGATATGCAAGGTACTATCAAAATTAGACCTTACTTTCTAAAAGCTAAGATAGATTTATAAAAAATCTAAAAATATAACTAGGGATGGCTGAATGACCAAAAAACCCTAGTATACACCTTATAGGAACTCATAATGTTGTGTTGAAAAGCACAAATACTCACAAGGAAAATAATGAATGACAATGATATGCAGATTCATGATTGTCATACAAAACATGGTGTCATTTGTAAGAATGTAAACACAACCTATCCTAATGCAAGTGCAACAGATGAATATGCCTAATGCAATTCAACTAATGAGTGCATACAATGAAATGCATGATAACATAATGTAAATGTTTTTGTATTTCAATGTTTTGTACTATTTTATTTTTTTTATTTATGTTTCTTACTTTATTTTGAATTTTTGATGATATTGTTTTTGTTATTTTGATTTTTTATGATTTTAGGTATAAAATACCTGTAAATGAAGAATTTTGAGAGGTTTGGGCTCTTGAACACCTTCTAGTGAGGTTCGATGATAAGTTCTTGGTCCTATTTTCTCTATTATGATGAAAGGACATAACCCATTTGTCACAAATTTATCCCTTAGATGATACGACAAGTTTGAGTTCTGTTGGTTCTATTTTAGCACAAGATCCAAAACCTTAAAGTCTCTTGGATGGACTTTAGTATTATAAGCTCATTTAAGGTGATCTTGATAAATGCATAGATGCTCAAGAGCATTCACTCATCGTTCATCAAGAAGGGTCAATTTATCTAGGTGAGCTTATTGCGAGGTGTCATCATCGATGAAACCTTTCAATGAGATTCGCAATGATGGAATTTCTAATTCCAAGGGTATAATGGCCTTAGTGCCATATACTAGCAAAAATGGGGTCGCCCTAGTGGGTGTCTGAATGCTAGTTCGATAAGCCCATAAAGCTAGAGATAATTGAAGGTGCCAATCCTTGTGATTTTCCTTGATGGTTTTCTTCAATATGAACACTATAGTTTTATTAGAGGCCTTTGCCTACCCATTTTCTTGCAGATAATAGGGTGTTGCAAATTTGTACTGAATGTTATATTTGGATGTTAAATCCCACACATATTTATTCTTGAATGATGTCCCATTACCTAATATTATTTTGTATGGAAAACCAAAATGATATACAATATTATGGAGCATGAAATCTACAATACGAGATCTCATTGTAGTGGTCAAAGGGATTACTTCCACCCATCTAGTAAAATACTTAGTAGTAATTATAATGAATGTGTGGTGGACTGGATATGGAGGAGAGATCTTCCCAATTAGATCAAATCCCCATTGAGAAAAATTCCAAGCCAATTGGATTGGTTGTAAGGCCTGAGATGGTAGTACGATAGATTGGCATGATGTTGACACTTTATGCACTTCCTGACATATAAGCATCAATCCTTATCCATTGTGGGTCAATAATATCCCATTCTAAGGATGCACTTAATGATAGCCATACCGCTAAAATGGCCACTGTAGGTACTATCATGAGTTTGCGAGATTGCCCAAGCAGATTCTTAGGGCTTAAGATAATGAAGGAGGAGTCCATCGTAGCTCCAAAGATAAAGAATATCTCCTAGCAAGACATACCTAGTTGTTTTTTGTTTAAATGCTCATTTTGTGACATATGATAATCCCTAAAGGATACTACCAAGCTTCAGGTAATATTTTAATTGGATGAGCCAATCTTGATAAGCTTGAGCTTCAATTGACTAAACAACTTGTTCCCATTGTGATTCATTATGCACAAATGTGGATTGGGAAACAACCTTGTGATAAATGGTCATGCCATTATTTGAAGGACCCTAGGAGATCAAGGACCCCAAGTATGCCTATTTTAGAAAGTCTTGTATCTTGTAGAACCACTCATGATTTGGTTCTATCTGAATCATGTGGATTAATTCTTTATTGTGTGAAGCCTCATGCAACATTGTTGATTGTGAGAGCTTTTTAATGTGGATGGTAGTAAATTCATTGGAAGGATTATTAGGGATTAAGGATCCCAAAGACACCATTGTATTCATGAAGTGATTTGATGTATGAGGGACTACATCGATGTCATACCATTACAGTTGGGCTAATAATGTGTCCACAATATCTTTGTAAGCTTTCAATATGGGACATCTACATTGATAAATACCATTGACTTGGTTTATGATGAGCAAGAAGTCACCAAAGATATTTATATTTTTAATCTTCATGGTGATAGCTATTTTGAGACCCAAAATGAGAGCCTCGTATTCAACATTGTTATTTGTGCAAGGAAAATCAATTTTAAAATACAAGAGCATAGGAGTTCCTTGCAACATGAAAAATATGATCCCTGCACCACCCCCTTGCTCACATTTGGAACCATCAAAGAACAAAGTCATGTTTGATTTATTTTCCAGTTCTTCAGGTTTAGGTGATTCTAATAGTATGAACACTACATCATCGGGTACTTTGGTCATGAGAGGCTTGTCATCCTATAGAGGTTCCTCTACTAACTAATCAACTATGACTTAACATTTGATGTATTTTTGACTAATGAATTCAAGATCAAATTCCATCAATAGCATGATCCACTTTGTGGTTCACATATTGTGATATGTGTGACTCATCATGTACCACAAAGAATTCTATTTTGATATGACCTACATGGTATGAATTAACTGATAGTTGTAGCGACCCCGAGAAGCACGCACCTCTACTCTACTTGCAATATTATACCAAAATGAAATGAAAGACCATGAAATGCATATAACACAGAAATAACAAAGAGAGATCCTTTTATTTATATTGAAACCCGGTTACATGTCGGTCCCTCTAAGGGATACCCATTTCGATACAATGAAGTACAAGTGAATAAAATGTCCCCTTGCAAAGGGGTGGTGCGCTTTCGTAGGCTTCCCGGTTCCGTACACGAACTTGTTTGAGGGCTCACAGATGCCTCCTTCTCCTTCTCTCATCCAGGAGGGATCCCATGCTCCGAATGTCTTGATCTGGTCTTGTAAACCTATAGATCTGCATACATGGAAATAACAAAGCACGCTTAGTAGTACGGGCCGCCTCTCTAGAAGAGGCTCTTATTAGCAAATATGATAATCTAGATAAATAAGCATAATTTGTATTGAAATATACCAGATCTGGGCAATATGCATATGAAAATAAGAAATATTAATCTAAATGCAATGAAGGATTCAGATCTATGCTAAAGACATGTAAATGAAATAATAATAAATGCATATCTATTACTAAGAACAAAGGAATGACCATATTAAAACCTGGCTATGCTTATGGGCCGTTGTCAAAGACAATGACCTCTAACTAATAGGTTACCTCAGGTCTTATGGGCTGTAATTAATCACTCCTTGGCTCGAATTGATGTTCAAGGGTCGCCAGGTGTGTCTCCTACACTGATTGGCGGTTAAGAATGATGGGTCTGAATACTGATGCGTGGATGTGGCTCAGCTAGATGGTGCTCCAATGCTCCTCAAAGGGGCATAGATTGGCTCTCCATTTTGATAGGGCTCCACTGCACACAATTTGAACTCTCTGTATCTTTGATTTGGCAAGGCTTCGCTGCATAATATTTGAACATTCGTCCCTCCTTTTGCCTTACTAGAAATATGCATTATATAAAATTCCAAGTTTTAGGTTCATGTTTAGATCTAGGGCTTGGCTTCTTGGGAGGCATGCTCAACTAGATCTTATGCATGAGAAGTTTTGTCCCACGAAGGTTTAGTTCTAGACTTGGTATGGAAGAGGTAGTTAGGAGGAACTCTAGGAGTTCCTCATCGAGATCCCTTCAAAATGCATGTAAACTACCATTACCACCCATGATTTGGGGAATTCCTTCATGCAGTTCATGTTTTAGGGCTAGCCACTATCATCAGTAGTGGCTAGGATGGCCGCTCTAGCCTATAGCAACCAAGATTGCTAGCTACTCTAGTCTATAACTGCTAGCTGGCCACTCTAGTCTATAGCGGCCAAGATTGTTGGCCGCTCTAGTCTACAGTTGCTAGCTGGCCGCTCTAGTCTACAACTGCTAAGCTTAAATGGGCTAAAACTACCATTTTGAGTGGTTAGGACCACTACTTGCTCTTGGAAAGGTCCAATATTGGTCATATGGTCTGCAGATGTGCCCATATGAGTAGTCTCCTAAACATGACACATTTTAGGTGTCTACAGATGCCCCTTTTTGGGATGCATTATGAGCAAAACACAATGCGAAGCAAAAAAAGTAGACCACCTAGGACCATATTGTAGGGTGTGTGATGATCATTGATCTGATCAACATTGGATGGCCCAAGTCATGGGCTTGAGGGGCATTTTGTGAGTTGACCAAAGGGCTTATGATGCCTTTGGGGCTTTTGTGAGTTGACCAAAGGGCTTATCCCCTTTGGGGCATTTTGGTTTGACCAAAGGGCTTATGCTACCTTTGGGAATTTTGGGTTGACCAAAGGGCTTATCCCCTTTGGGGCATTTTGGTTTGACCAAAGGGCTTATCCCCTTTGGGGCATTTTGGTTTGACCAAAGGGCTTATCCTACCTTTGGGGCATTTTGGTTTGACCAAAGGGCTTATCCCCTTTGGGGCATTTTGGTTTGACCAAAGGGCTTATCACCTTTGGGGCATTTTAGTTTGACCAAAGGGCTTATCCCCTTTGGGGCATTTTAGTTTGACCAAAGGGCTTATCCCCTTTGGGGCATTTTGGTTTGACCAAAGGGCTTATGCTACCTTTGGGGCATTTTGGTTTGACCAAAGGGCTTATCCTCCTTTGGGCATTTTGGTTTGACCAAAGGGCTTATCCTCCTTTGGGGCATTTGACAAAGCTCCTTTGGAATTTTGTTTACCAAAGGGCTTATCCCTTTGGGGCATTTTATTGACCAAAGGGCTTATCCACCTTTGGGGCATTTTGGTTTGACCAAAGGGCTTATCCCCTTTGGGGCATTTTGGTTTGACCAAAGGGCTTATCCCCTTTGGGGCATTTTGGTTTGACCAAAGGGCTTATCCCTTTGGGGAATTTTGGATTGATTTTATTAGGGGAGGTATGATACCAATAATGCCCCAGTTGATGTTTAGCAAATATTTTTGTTTTGATTTTATGTTATGGATGCAATGATGGATGCTATGCCTAGATAATGATTTGATTTTGCTATATGTATGTAATGTGTTGGTGACATGTGCTAGCTAGATGATAGATGTGTTATTAGATGCCATGATCTAGATGTATAGATGCACTATTTATGATGTATGCATTTATGGATGCAGTGCTTATTGTTAAATGCATGTTTAATTTTGATTTAATTGTATGTATCTAACTTATATTGTTATGATATGATAAATGAAATGTGTGAAATGCATTATGATGGTGATCTAATGTACATGAACCTGTATGCTTTAATCACTTAAAATATAAGGTATGCATGTGATATGAGTTTAACAATCTAATGGGCGACACCATAGAATGTATAAAAATCATGAATGTAAATAATAACTCTGATAATAAGGATTAATTATTTACACCTTCAAATGTGAGATGAGATGATGTGATATGTATGATTTGATGGAATGATTTGTTGCTATGAGGAGATTTTTGAGGTTTTCCCTGAGACTCAAACACCCTAGTTGCTCCATCAAAAGTCGTATACTGATCATGCAGAGCTTCTGAAGGATAAAGTTTTGTTATGAAGACCTAGATACTCATTATCCCTGTGTGTGCAAATGAATATATTAGATAGAACATAAGCATACCCCAGTGCCAGGCGGGATTCATTCAGCCCATTGTTGTATTGGGGATCCTCAAATGTTTATCATGATCCTAAGTTGGACTTAGTTGGATTAGACCACTAGGCAATACAGGACACCTAAGGCTAGCTCTTCCACATGCAAACATTGGTCTATACCAAAGCAAGATGCCAATGTGATAGACATATCATCGTGCGTAAGGCTCGTTCACACTGAGAATTCTAGGGATTCAAGTTCAATACTCCCTTCTTTTCTTCATATTTATTAGGGATACTTGCTCATGTTTTAGTGATGAAAATCACTATTTATTTTGACTTTTTGTTTTTCCTTTTGAGCAAGGGATTTATGTAGTGATGATCATCACTATTTATTTGTACTTTTGAATTATTCTAAACTTTGAACTTTGATTTGTTTGGGGACTTTTGTAGTGATGATAATCACTTGTTTTTGAACTTTTGCTTTGTTCAGGATTTTTGCTTGTTTTGATCAAAGCAAGGGATTTCTTTGGGTAGGGGTGAACTTGTCCTTTTGCCAATTCTCAGCATTTTCGAACCGGCCGCATAGGGGGATGAGCAAGATAAACCTTTTTCACCTTAGGATACCTAATACCGCTTCGTAGCATTCATCTTTCCCTTGTTTCAACTAGGATTTTAGTGTTTTGATTAGTGATAGGATTCTGAGATATACCAGGTACTATCAAAACTAAACCTCACCTATCAAAAGCTAAGACAACTTTCTACAAAGTTTGATAAAACCACTAGGTATGGCTGAGTGACCGAAAAACCCTAGTATATTCCTTATAGCAATAGGAGGGGTTGTGTTGAAAAACACAATTACACACATGGGTGATGGATGATGATGGATTTTGAAGATGCATGATTGAGGTACAAACATGGTGTCATTTGTAAGATTGCAAACACAATTGTTTTTAATGCAGAAGCAATGGATGCAATGCCTATATGCAATGCAACTATATGAATGCAAATATGAAATGCAAATATTTTTGTATTTTTGATGTTTTCCATTGTTTATTGAACTTTGATTGTTTTGAATGTTTTTGAATTTTTTATTTTTGAATTGTTTTTGAATTTTTTTTTATTTTGACCAAAGGGCTTATGGTGCCTTTGGGGCCTTTTGTGATTTGACCAAATGGCATGAAGATGCCTTTGGAGCCTTTTGATGATTTGACCAAATGACTTTGAGATGCCTTTGGAGCCTTTTGATGATTTGACCAAATGGCTTTGAGATGCCTTTGGAGCCTTTTGATGATTTGACCAAACGGCTTGAGATGCCTTTGGAGCCTTTTGATGATTTGACCAAATGGCTTGGAGATGCCTTTGGAGCCTTTTGACAATTTATTTTTTATTTTAATGTTTTTCGATTTGTTTGGATTTTTATGATTTCTATTGTTTTTATAATTTTGAAATTTATGAATGTTTTTGATATTTTGTTGGTTTTATAGGGGGAAGGTATGATACCTTAGGTGCCCCCAGTGTGCATGTTGCCTACTGAAATGTAGTCATCTTGCTTAGGAAGAGTGACAGAAATCAACTCTCCCAATTGGGGCATGGACCTCTATGGGGTGCCCCTGTCTTGGTGGGGAGAAATGAGTGAACCATCTTCATGGAGCTCATTTCATTCTAAAAGGTCTTGGACCACCTTCTAGAATGAATGGCAATCATGGATGTCATGCCCTTGTATACGATGATACATACAAAGGATGCTTTCATCAGTGGACCCATGCTTGGGCTCTCTTTGCTTGACCTCGGGCAACACAAATGCATTTGCCTCGTACAACTTTTGAAATAAAGTTGCAGTAGTCATTTCAAATGTGACCACTCATTGAGGTGGCTTGCTTAGCCTACGAGGTTGCGACTGACCTTGGGGTCTCAATTGGGATGATGTAGCCTCTATTTTGGTAGGTTGGGTTTCTATGGATGAACCATCTATGGGAAATGCCCCACTATCTATGAGATCCTGAACTACATGTCTGAATACTTGGCAATCACGAATGCCATGGCCCTGCACTCGATGATAGAGACAATAATGGTCCTCCCTATAACCCTTAGGTTTAGCTCTATTTGGGTCTAAAGGTTTTATGTCAGGTAAGGTGATGACCTTAACTTCCTACAACTTTTGTAAGATGTCTGACATAGACTCGTTTAAAGGAGTCCAAATGCATTGTTATTGTTTTGAGCATTTAGCACGCTCTGGTCTAGCTTGGTAACTAGATTGAGCCATAGGTATTTCAATTGTTGGCTTAGGGGGCTCCTCTTGCTTTTTGGGTGCAAGGGGTGGATTACTGACTATGGTCACTTGTTGGTTGATAATTTGAAGTTGCTTTTTGTTGAGCATGTTGTGTACTATGGCTTTGAAACCTTGACATGATTGAATATCATGCCCATTTTGCCTATGATATAGACAATGTGACTCTTCCTCATACCCTCGAGGTTTAGGATGATTTGGATCTAAAGGTTGCACCTCCGGTAGGGTGATGGCATTTGTGGAAATTAACCGATTGAAAATCGATAATGCAGGCTCAAGCAATGAGGGATGCTTGCTAGGTTGTTGAGGTGGTCGAGTTGGTGCTTGCTCTAGTTGAGGCTTTTCCTGTGGATGCACAGGAGGTGGTTTGATCTCAGATGAGGGTGGCTTCCATAATTCTAGGCTCTCAAGCTGGTTCATGATAAAGTGCAATGCCTCATTTTGTTTATCCATTTGGGCCTCTATATTATAGAGGTGATTTTGCATATGCTCCAATACTGATAAGGCTCCCATGTGTATTTCTAGTGATTGGTTTGAAATACCATTGTCTATTGAAGGAGGCAAAAGAGTAGGTGCTAAAGATCTACCAGGTAACTCTAAGTCACTGATTTCCTTCATTTGAGTCGATGTGGAGGATTCATGATGACCCATTTTGATAGTGGTATCCACATGCTCATGTTTATGACTCAGTTCATGTTTCTATCTTACTTGGTGGTGTTGAACTGTGTCAACTTTGGTACCTCTAGTCTGATGTGGGGGAAACACCTATTCTTGTTCTTGAGGAGGCATCATGAGAAGTGAGTCAGGGGTGACTAAAGCCAATGGTTTTGATCCCTTCAATGGGGAAGCAACATCTGATTGCTCCACATCTTGTTTTATCTACTTTAGAGTCACTTGGTCCTCTGCCTTGCTATTGACCATTGCCACAAACTCCTGAGAAGGCACTTTTTCTTGTGTCTCATCAACCTTCTTGTAATACTTGAATGGCTCAGGGTCATGGGGGACCACATACACTTGTCCTTGGTGTATGAATTTTAGGTTTTGGTGCACTATGGAAGGTATGCATTCCATATCTCTCATCCATGGTCTGCCTAGCAATATGTTATACTGCCTCTCACCCCCAAAAATATGGCATAATGTAGGTATTGTATTTACCCCAACCTATATAGGTAGGATTATTGTGCCAATTGTTGAGGAAGTGGCATCATTGAAGGCTCTCAATGTGAATGTTGAGTCCGTAATGCTTGAAGATGGTAAATTTAAATGCTTCAAGGCTGTAGTTGTGATGATGTTGATAGATGACCCAGTGTCAATCAAGACTCTCTTGTATGGAATCTGATTGATGCTTGCTATGATGTGTAGCGGAGGATCGGATTCATCCTGAGAGATTGGCTTAATCTCCTATCTATGAAAGGTAATCACAGGGTCCTTTTGTAAGTGAATTGAACTCATTGTTGGTATGGACCATGATAGATTATTAGCTTTAGTTGATCTCTTTGGTATGTGGGGCTGATCAAGGCATATTTTGCTTCTTATTGTAGTATTGATCATACCGATAAAACCCTCATTAGGTGGGGCTAAATGCACCTTGTTGACATGCTCAACTTGATTGTTGTTGGCCCCATGATTGGGAAGATAATTTTTGAATATGTCGATGTTTTGCAATTCATTCTTATCCAACATATTTTGCACTACATTCTTGAATGCAACACAATCCTGGATATCATGGCCATTTTGCTGATGATAAACACAATAGAGATCTTCCCTATACCCCTTAGATTTGGGGCAATTAGGATCCAGGATGCGCTCCTTAGGCAAGTTTAGAACCTTGGCCTCACAAAGGTGGTTGAAAATTGATGCCAAAGATTCAGGCAATGGCGTATAGTTATGAGGGGGTTGTTTCTATTTGCCCCTACCTTGATTTTTATTGTGCTGGTTGTAATGCACAGTAGGAGGTTGAGCCTGATAGTTTTCTTGTTGTTGGCTCTATGCTGCTTTTGGAATGTTTAACACAATCTGGTTGATGTGCGCAGGTTCGGTCTATTGTGGTTGATGTTGTATGCTCTCATTCCATTATTTCTCGCTACAGAGCTTTAGGTCTCCTTCTTCCAACTTTATATCTTCAATAAGCTTGGCTTGAGCCAAGGCTTCTTCGAATGTATCATACTATTATAGTTGTAATAGTAACGAGATGTGCTTGGCATAACTTTTTGTGAACATTCAGATTAGCTCTTCGATCGGGATAGAAAATGATAACTTTGCCATGATTTTTCTCCATCTATCCCCATAATCCATGACTGGCTCATCATCATACTACTTTAGGTTGGCCAGGTCTGAGAGATTCACCTTCTTCTTAGCACCAAAAGAGAAATGTTTTAAGAATGCATTTCCTAGTTGTTCAAAATCTGGATATGTTGTGCTTGGGCAGTTGGTTGAACCATTGAGTGGCAGCACCCAAAAATGTCATAATGAAGGTTCTTAACATAAGAGCATCATTGTCTTCAAGATGAAAACATGCATTGATGAAGTTGGTAACATGCTCTTGTGCATCCTCTTCACCCTTAAATTTTTCTAACCTAGGCATCTCAAAGTGCTTAGGATATGTGGGGCTAGGGACTGATGGGCACAATGGTTGGTTGTGTATTTTACTCAGTGTCGGTTGGTGCCCAACATATCTTGCTTCTCAAAGGATTTGATATTTTCAGTGAGTGCCTGGAATGCCTTTGAGGCAAGGAGTTCCTCTTCTTGTAGGCCCACTCATGGTGGTAATGGAGGTAACCCTTTATCCACTTGACTTGTTCTATTCTCTTCCCTCCTAAGAGGGGATTCAAGATGTGTTTGATCCGGATCTACTATGTTTACCCTTTCCCCACCAAGTTGATTTTGTTCATGGTTTGAGTGGTGGTTTCATTGTGGGCTGATGTGAGTGTTCTCATCTTCTTGCCTAGTGCGCCTTTCTTTTGGTGAGCCAACGTGTTTATCTCTTTGGTGATCATTACCATTTGCTTGTAGGTTGATACGAGCTAGTTGCTCAGCTTGTTCTCTTAAACATTGCTCATGTTGGTGCAAAAGCCTTTCTCTTTGTTTGTCATGCTCGAGAGCTTCCACTAGCTCTCGCTCTTTGTGCAATGCATTTTCTAACCATCGCACGCGGTCAGATTGCGCTGTTAGAGAAGGTTCATATCTATCTGATTATGTTCGTGTAGTTCTGATTCGTAGGTCCCTCGAAGAGGTTTCCACTATTTCTCTGCTTTGGCTAGCTAGTGTAACTTGCTCTATGTATTCTGTATGTTGATAAGTGTCCCTATAGTCGGACGCTACATGTGAACTACGGGGTTGCTTTGAAGCTTCCCTGGGTTGAGTGGTGCATTTAGAAGTTACGCTTTGTGAGCTTCCAGATGTAGAATGTTCTATGGCTATGGTTCTGGGAGTCAGCCTCAAATAAATTTGATCCAACTCATCCAATTGATCTTGGAGCATTTGTTCTCTCTGAATTGCATGTGACCCATGTGACTGATTTGATCGGTTTGTTGTGTTGGGTCTATGACTCTACAACTCTGTGCGAGGGTTCTTGTCTACTTCGAATTGTGCAACAAGGTTGGAAACTCTCTTCCCTCTATATTGCCCCTCATTGGGCTGATTTGAACTCTCAGTGTAATGAGATGTGGTGGGTATGGAACCTGATTCCCTCTCTAGATTGAAGGTCTTGCTCACCATGGGAGGTCTCCCGACCATAATTTTTGTTATAAAATTTTTGACTTCCAAAAAAGGTTGTGGGTGTCATATATCAAAATGATCAGTGCATTGCACTGATCACAATGAGCTATAACTCCAAAATTTGACTTTTGGGTCAAAATTTTGTATTTTTGAAATAATCGGCCAACCGGGGTCCATGGGGAAATGCCCACTTTTAGGAATTTTTAGGAATTTTTGAACCGTGAAGAGTTAGGACTCAAAATTTTTGGGAGAGGTGCCCCAGGGGCTAACTAAGACAACAAAATAAATTTGGTAGTTTTTGGAGTTGTCTAGCCCACTTTATGATTGTTTCAGTGCAGTTTTTCCCTATTTTCAGCTTCAAAAATAGAGTAAAAATAAAACCAAAATAACTTTTTCGTTATAGCTCCGATTTGCACGATTCTCGATCCATTGGATGCAGAATCAAAAAGTATATTTTAATTATTTTTTCAATAAATTTCCCTAAAAATTAGGGTTAGGGTTTGGTCCCAAATAACAAAGAAACACACAAAGTAGACAATATGATTATCTCTTTTATGGATTAAATGTGTGTCCTAAAACTGGTTTCAGTGTGTTTAGATTTGTTGTTGCTCTTGCTTTCTTGCTCTTGTTTTGGATTTAGAATGAGGGGACTCATCCATAGTGGAAACCAAGAACACCCATGCCAAACATGATTTTCTCAAAAAGAGACTAGGGTACACCGCTTAAATCCCAGTGGGGGGTTCGCCTAGCTCTTCCACTCTGAACCAATGGTTGTTCCAATAGTGGGAGACAGTTTGAACATGAGTAACTAGTACCACTATAAAGAAGTTCCCTATTCCATTCTAGGAAGATCTAGGGGGCAAGCCGATGGAAGGAGATGAATGCCAACGTCATCGGACTGAATTGAGGGTTGGTGATGAAATCCAACTCCCCAATGTTTATTATGATACGTGCAAGTGTGTGGGGTTCTTTTTAGA
The DNA here is from genome assembly GCA_028583015.1 of Wollemia nobilis. Taxonomy (NCBI): domain Eukaryota; kingdom Viridiplantae; phylum Streptophyta; class Pinopsida; order Araucariales; family Araucariaceae; genus Wollemia; species Wollemia nobilis. The sequence goes on from JAQPPZ010001050.1 coordinate 3,709,309, forward strand.
TTTAAAAATAGAAAGCAATGCATCAACCAACATTCATGACTACTTTCCTACAATGCCTAAAAAGAATGTTTATTCTCAGACCAATGCATCTATAACCAGTCTATATGATTTTAATGCATCCTCCTACTTTGTGATGAAAACAACCACTGATTGGGCCACATGCAAGCAAACCAAAATACAATGGCCTAGCACGCTGGAGACTAGGGTGGACCTTACAGGCAGAGGTCCATTGTTCCTAGAAGCGCCTAGAGGAAATCTAAAAAAACCTAAGAAATGCAACATGCAGTTTTTATTTCCCTTTCATTCTTTAATTTCCCAATTTGAAATGTGTTTTAATGTTCGTTGTTTTTAAGAAACCAGATGCAGACAGAAAATAAAAAAATACAGAAAAGGGGTACCAACCTCGAATCCTGCTCAGATGACAAAAATTTTTCCCTCTACTGCACTTTTCTTCTAGCCGTTGTTGATCAGAGTGGCTGATTTTTGGCCGTTGTCAACAGGAGCGGCCGAGTCTATGGGTCGTTGTAGACCAGAGCGGCCGAATCTACACACAAAAACCTGAATCAGTAAATTGGTAGAAAATAAAAACTTGGTGGGGGTCCCACCGTGATCGCCATCTGTAGCGACCCCGGGAAGCACGCACCTCTACTCTACTTGCAATATTATACCAAAATGAAATGAAAGACCATGAAATGCATATAACATAGAAATAACAAAGAGAGATCCTTTTATTTATATTGAAACCCGGTTACATGTCGGTCCCTCTGAGGGATACCCATTTTGATACAATGAAGTACAAGTGAATAAAATATCCCCCTTGCAAAGGGGTGGTGCGCCTTCGCAGGCTTCCCGGTTTCGCACACGAACTTGTATGAGGGCTTACAGATGCCTCCTTCTCCTTCTCTCATCCAGGAGGGATCCCATGCTCCGAATGTCTTGATCTGGTCCTGTAAACCTATATCTACGTACATGGAAACAACAAAGCACGCTTAGTAGTACGGGCCGCCTCTCTAGAAGAGGCTCTTATTAGCAAATATGATAATCTAGATAAATAAGCATAATGTGTATTGAAATATACCAGATCTAGGCAATATGCATATGAAAATAAGAAATATTAATCTAAATGCAATGAAAGATTCAGATCTATGCTAAAGACATGTAAATGAAATAATAATAAATGCATATCTATTACTAAGAACAAAGGAATGACCATATTAAAACCCAGCTATGCCTATGGGTCGTTGTCAAAGACAACGACCTCTAACACTTATACCTAATTAATCGCTCCTTTGCTCGAATTGATGTTCAAGGGTCGCCAGGTGTGTCTCCTACACTGATTGGTGGTTAAGAACGATGGGTTTGAATACTGATGCATGGACGTGGCTCAGCTAGACGGTGCTCCAATGCTCCTCAAAGGGGCATAGATTGGCTCTCCATTTTGATAGGGCTCCACTACACACAATTTGAACTCTCTGTATATTTGATTTGGCAAGGCTTCATTGCATAATATTTGAACATTCGTCCCCCTTGGTGCTCTTAGGTTTGCACCTTATAATATTTTTGAAGCCCTAGGTCAATGTCCAAACCCTAGGACTGAATTCTGCATGCACACTGGATGTTAGCATGAGAAGTTTTGTCTTTTTCTGCCCTTGAAGGCCAGTTAACTGATGTCTAAATCCAGACTTGAGTCTTTCATGTAGACTGGCTATGAGGAGGAATGCAAAGTTATCCTCGATCAGCCTTATTGCATGCAAACTACCACTTCCACCCGAGATTAGGCTATTTTGATGGCAAGTTATATTTTAGGGTCTAGTCGCTATCATCTGCAGTGGCTAGGAATTGGCCGCTCTAGCCTATAGTGGCCAAGATTGCTGGCCACTCTAGTCTACACTACAGCTACTAGCTAGCTACTCTAGCCTATAATGGCCAAGATTATTGGCCGCTCTAGTCTACAACTGCTAGCTGGCTACTCTAGTCTATAGCTGCTAAGCTTAAATGGGCTAAAAATACCATTTTGAGTGGTTAGGACCACTGCTTGCTCTTGGAAAGGTCCAATATTGGTCATATGGTCTGTGGATGTGCCCATATGAGTAGTCTCCTAAACATGACACGTTTTAGGTGTCTATAGTAGTGGTGAAGCTTTTTGGTAGGAAACACCACTCCTAAGTAGATATTTTCGATGTATGCATATTTTAGCTCATAACTGACCAAGGTGCGACTAATATAATAGATATCATGTTCTTTGTTCTCTTTATTATTTTGGGCCAACATGATTCCTAGAGTAAAATCTATGGCTAAAATGTATAGCAAGAAAGACAGACCTGGTCAAGGTGGATCGTATACTGATGATGATGCCATGTATTATTTTATCTTGTAAAAGGCCTTCTAATATTTGTCATCCCAATTGAGTGGGACCCCCTTATGTAGCAATTGATTCATGGGTTGACATTTATCCAAAAATTGTGCTATGAAGTATTTGATGGATGCTACTTTGTATTGCATGCTTTGAAGCTCTTTAATTTTTATGGGAGGAAGCATTTCTAAAATAGCTTTTACCATTGTGGTATCTACTTCGATCCCTCTTTTAAAGACTATAAATCCCAAGATTTTTCCTAATGTGATGCTGAAAACACACTTCTTAGGATTCATCCTGACATTATGCTCTATCAGGTGATCGAAGACTTTTCGTAGAACTTCTGCATGCTCTTCATGTAATAGATATTTGGCGATAAAACCATCTATGTAATATTCCAATATATTGTGCATGTAGTCATGAAAAATGTATGTCATGGCCCGCTCATAGGTTGCACCAATGTTTTTAAGGCCGCATGTTATAACTTTATAGTAGAATGTTCCCCATGGAGTAGTAAATGTTATCTTATGTTGATCTTTGGGTTTAATCCAAATCTTATTATAGATTGAAAAACCATCCATAAGGGATAACATCTCATGACTAGCAGTTGCGTCTACAAGATCATAGATGTTCGGTAAAGGAAATTCATCCTTGGGAATTACTTTATTTAAGTCTCTAAAATCTGTATAGATACGGATCTTCCCATTAGGTTTACCTACGGGTACCATGTTTGATACCCATTCTAGATACTCAATGGGTTGGATAAATTCTACATCTAACATTTTTTGTAACTCATCCTTCACCATTAAGGCAAATTTTGGGTGTATTTTTCTAAGATTTTGCTTGACCAACTTCATCTTAGGGTCTAATGTAAGGTTGTGTGTAACCAATTTTGGATCGTAACTTGACATGTCCTTGTATGACCAAGCAAATATTCCATACTTATCTATTGAAAGAGGTATGAGGATGGCACGCTCTTCAAAAGATAGACTCTCTCCAAATTTGAATTTCTTAGGGTTTTTGGGGACATTCCCAATATCCATGTCAAAAATCTCCTCAATTGACATATGATATCCCTCCTCAAGTTGATAATGTGTAGGGATTAAGTGGATGGCATCCATCAGGTTTGGACGATCTATCATATCAGATTCAACCTTAGCATTACAAAAATCCTGAGTATGGCCTAGAGAAAAATTAAAAGGTTGCAACATTTCTTTGCATGTGTAGAAATCCTTAGATGATGGTGGTGACATGATGCAATCAAAGTCAATGGACTCAATATTGAGGTGCAACGACTTTGAGGTGTCGTTGGTATTATGAAAAGCTAATATTAAGTCAATGGAAATCATGTTGATGGATAGATGGTGATTTCCATTACCACTAAGGTAGGACCTATCGATTATTGATTTCTCCTGATATGCCAAGTGTGGCTTAGGAGGTATTAGGATCTCTGGGTCCGCTATGGGAGTATATAGTATAATTTGCTCCTCAGGTGGGAGCAGTTACCTCCAATTAGGAAGGGGAGGAGACACACTATGATAGATGTCATCTATATCAACAAGGGACCTAATTTGCTCAATATATCTTCTATATTTATTGTGGTGATGAATGTGGAGAGGGCCTAAGTATGCAATTTCCATTTCATCCTCATACTCATCATCTTCATTAATCCAATAATTTTCAGGAGTATCCTCAAGTTTAGATTCCTCTTCTTGATTGATGTCATGATATGTTTTAGGGGAGCCTATGGTGACCATTGTAATTGGGAAATGATACTCTAATAAATGAAAAGGGTAGGGGTTGGTGTAATAATTATCTTCAATGTTCTCCCCCTAGCCTATGCTTAGGCATTATAGGGAATCAGCCAAAAGCTCATTTGGTATGCATATGGAATACCCTAACCCAAATCTATTTGTGGGTAATTGATATTATGATTTATACGGTGTCTTGTGGCCCTGCTCATATAGACCTAAGCCATTACTATGCCAATTTAAATGGTTGAAATATCTTAAAGAAAAATTAGAATTCGAAATATAGTAGATGTTTCTAGTAAATGGTTCAATATCATGATTGATAACAGGAGATTGATCTGAGGCTTGGTTGAAACCCACATATATGAAATTTATCTAATTGGGTGGTATGACTAGGGGTACCACCATTCCAATGGGAAATGGTATAACACGATGTCTCTCCATGTCTTGGACAAAATCAATAATTGGTGTAAAAGTGACATTTTGTACCAAATATTTGGCGAGCCTGGGGTTGACTAAATGAATAGTCACTTGAGGTGCAGATGATCCCATTTATGAGTTGGGGGATACGGGTTGAGGTACATCCTCCATCATGTTAGGTGACTCTTCCTCTTCTATAGGAATTATAATTTTGGCTATATATACATTAGGGATGACCTCTACAGCATCTACCATGGGTGACTTCAAATTTTGTTTGATTTGAGGATCATGTGATGATGAAGATTTATCATAGGTGGCCACTAGTTTAGATGAAGGTGGTAGTGCTAAGGTGGATGGGTCAGCATGTGTTGGTTTAGGTTGGCACTCTAGACACTTGATGGGATAAATAGGTCTAATATCCAGATACGTCTATGGTAAGACAAACTCCCTCAGATTGCTAACATGATTGACATATTTAAAGGGTTTATCATCTAATGGGACGACATGAACTTGTCCTTCATGAACGTATTTAATACACTGGTGTAAAATAGAAGGAACATATTTCATTTCCCAGATCCAAGGACAACCGAGCAATATGTTGTATTTCATCACTCCTTCTAGCACATGGCATAATACAGAGATGGTTTTTAACCTCACTTGAATAGGCAATACTATAGTTCCAACCATTGATCATAATGCATTATTAAATGCTCGCAACATAAAGGTAGATGCTACTATATGCGATTTTGGAAGGCTCAGATGCTCTAAAGTGTTTGTAGTTATTATGTTGATTGATGAGCTTGTATCAATCAAAACTTGCTTGTATGGTATCCAATTTATGCAAGCGATAATGTGTAATGGAGGGTCTGCTATATTAGCTGACACCTATTTAATTATGTGGTCATATAAGGTGACCTTAGGCTCTTTGTACTTTTTGACATGCCCTACAAAGTGGGTAAATGCATTATGATCTTAGGGTTGCAGCTCGATAGATTTTAGAATTTCCATAAGCACTTCCCTATGTCTAGGGGACTGCTAAATAAGCTCATAAATGGAGAGCTTAGTTGAGGTTGTCTGAAGGCTTTGGATGAGTTTATTTTTGATGGTAATCACCGGTTGAGATAGTGGATCTAGAAGTGGGTTTTGAACTGGACCTTACTAGGGTGCAAAAGGAAATCAAATAGGTGTTGCGGGTGGCTCAACTGGATTGTACCTTCTATTTTGTGTCATGATATTTATCATACCTACAAACCTGTGAGTAGGTGTTTCTACATGTATCTCATTGACTTGCCCATTTTGGTTACCCTTGACCTCATGGGTGGGCAAGGGATCTATGAAAATACCCATTTGTTGATTATGAAGGATGAGAGAGTTGTCTATTTGTAATTGGTTCTTATCCAACATGTTTTGTACTAGATTTTGAAATACATAGCACATTTTTATACCATATCCATTTTGGCAATGGTAAGGACAATATAAATCTTCTCTGTACCCTTTAGTATTTGAGTAGGCAGGGTCTATCATCCAAATTTTAGGTAAGGTAATCACCTTTGCCTCATATAATCTATTGAACACAGATGCCAAAGACTTAGGTAGTGGTGTATATGTGCAAGGAGGGTGATGTTTCTTATATTGCACTTCATTTCTTTGGCACTAATTATTGTACTGTACTAGAGGGGGTTGAGCTTGATAGTTAGGATGGTGTGGTGCTTTTTCTACTTTACGAACATTTAACACAATATGATTAATCAGAGATGGTTTCATTTGATTGTAGTTGTTTCAATAATTTTTGTTCCACTCCTTCTTGTATAGTTTTATATCTCCCTCTTATAACTTAATGTCCTCAATATATTTATATTGCACAAAAGCCTCTTCAAATGTTTGATACTGCTACAAATATAAAAGAAGCAAGATGTATTTCATGCATCTTTTTGTAAACATTTGTGTTAGTTCTAAAATAGGTACTTTGAAAGGCAGTTTCACCATTATTTTTTGCCACTCGTTTTCATAGTCCATCACTGGCTCATCATCGAATTATTGTAAGTTTGATAAGTCAGATAAGTTTACCTTCTTCTTAACTCCAAAGGAGAAGCATTCTAGAAAGGTATTTTCTAGTTGTTCAAATCTAGAGATTCTATGTCAAGGTAATTGGTTATACCACTCTAAAGCTATGCCAGAGAGTGTTATCATGAATGTTCTTAACAAAAAAACATCATTATATTGTAATTGGAAGTTCAATTTTATAAAACTTGTGACATGTTCTTGAGCATCATCATCCCCTCTAGATTTATCTAGCTTACAAATTTTGAAATGCTCTAGATAAGAAGGACAAGGAACTGATGGGTTGAGGGATTTATTGTACAATTTATGCAATGTGGGATTTTGGTAACCCACTCCTTGATTCTCTAACGATTGAATTCACTCTATGAGGACCTTATATGTTTGAAATGAGATAATATCATTTTATTGAAGTGGTCTCCTAGGAGGAGGAGGTGGAAGGTTCTTATTTGATCGAGGTGGTGAATTGTAATCATCTACCACATCCTCACAAAGAAACTCAGGATATGCTTGATACTGGTCCTCTATTTTTTTTCTCTTCGTATGCTTCATATTATAGTGTAATTTACACTTGACACTATCTTGGTTGAGATTGATGAAGAGAGGTAGGAGGAGGATGATTATTGGTTGGCCTAGATGGCAAATCTTGATGTTGTGCAGTACACCTTGTGTTAAGTTTTTGTCAATAAGTTCTAGATGTGTGAATTTCCTCATAGGCTACCCTATGTGATTGCACCTCATGCAATATCTATTCTAGGATTCTCTCCTCACGTAGCCTATGCTCGTACAACCGTTGGTGGTGTAGCCTTTGTTGTTGTACTTGTTCATGATCTATATGATCTCACTTTCTATGCAAATTATCCAAATGGAATTGGATTAATTTCTCTATCTGACTAGTGTTGGGCCTAGGTAGCCAATTTATCTGATCCATTGTATGTGGCCTATGGCTTCTCATATCAATACGAGGGGTTTTGGCTATTTTAGTGCATGCAGTAGGGATGGTGTAGACACCTAAAATGCATCATGTCGAGGTGACTACTCATATGGGCATGCTAATAGACCATATGAATGATCTTGGACAACTCCAAGGTGAAGCAGTGGTTTTAACCACTCAATTTAGGTAGTCTTGGCCTAATCAGTCTTAGTTGTAGCTGACACCCATGGCTAACAGTGTTGGCTATACCTCAGAGCCATGGCTAGCATCAAAACTATTTTGAATCTTGGGCTGAGCCAAATTTGGTTGCAATGGTCTGGGCAATGAGAATTCAAATGGTTTTGGGTGGGGAAGCTTCGAGAGTTTTCCTCCCAACTGATCCAACCTCCTGGATCTTGATCTTGGCTTCCCAAGCAAGCCAAGATTAGAGATTAGGAAGGCTATAAGACCCCCTCCAAATTGGGGAGAAGTCTATAGAAATATTCATTTGAACATAGTGAAGCTCTACCAAAATGGATAGTGAATTGACAACCCCTTGAGGAGAGTCGAAATGTTACCCAATTGTGGAGTGACAAGCATGAATCCATCAATGGAGCTTCCAAAGGACTAGGAAGCATCAATCACAAAATCAAGCCAATCGAACGTGAATCTCATCAAATTCAACCACCAATCCATCTTGGGACATAGAGGTGACCCTTGATCATCAATTCCATGGAGGGAATTAGAGATCCAAGCCCTGATTACAAGAGCAAGAATACTTTCAACTCAGTCATGGCTAACAATTCCAGCTGTACCTCAGACCCATGGTGAGGGTTTGATCTTTAATTTCCTTTGTTTTAGTAGTAGATTTCCATTTCTAGTTATGCAATTAGCTTAATCTAGCATAGATTAACATTTTAGAAGACATTTGACTAGTTAATTTAGGATTTAGAGGTAGATTTGCTTCCATTTCCTTGCAATTATCAATTTAGACTAGTTTCATGCTTTTCAAGTTCTAATGGCTAATTAGGCTTCCTAATTGCTAGATTTCATGCTTTCTTTACATGCTTTATAGTAATTTGATGATTTCTTGCATATCTTCATAGATTTACATGCTTTCTTGCTTTCTTTATCATCAATTTATGCAATTGTCTCAAAAGCCTCATCAAGAGAGGCCTCCTTTGTCATTAACCCCTTTCATGTTGTTTCTTGAATGCAGGGTTTACAGGACCTAATCATTTTCAAGGCATTCAAGGTAGCATATACCTCCAACCAAAGGAGAAGAAGGCTATCTTTGGCCTTAAGAAGTTCATGTACCTTCTAAAAAGTCTATGGATTACACCACCCCCTCATTTAGAGGGTCTTCAATATTGTATCAATTGTATCAAAATTGAGTATCCCTAAGAGGGACGTATATGTAATTTGGATTTGACAAATTTTTAATAAAAGGAAACCCTACTTTCTTGTTAAATTCATTGTTGTCTATTCTTTATTGCTTTAATACTTGATTTCAATTGATGCACTAGTTAGGTGTATGCTTTTTAGATCATTACAGATGGTGATCATGATGGAAACCCCACAAATTCTACAAGAACTGATGGATTTTTGAACTTTTTTTATTGTAGGTGTCAGCCATGCTTGACAGCTATGGTGCATAGTCTTAACCATGCTTGATAGCCATGGCTAGCAGTAGATCAGAAAAGTAGATAGATATCAGACTATCTCTCCATCAGATGAGGAATCCAGGTAACTTTGATCCTCTATGTTTCTAATTTTTACTATGTTTATTGTTTTTAGGTAATTAAATCACATAGATAAATAGTAAAGTGAAGAATTTCTATGCAATTTTCATGTTGTCTATCAGCCATACCTAATATCCATGGCTAGATCTATTAGCTACACCTATCAAATATGACTAAATTCTTGGCCCATGGCTCTATCCCATGATGAGCATTATTACCTATGGTTCTATCCCACAACTAAAATTTAGAGTCTGTTTGTAGAGTTTGCTTGTTGTGGCCCAATCAGAGGCCTATTAGAACATTTAATGTGCATTCTCTAAAAATCATATAGATTATTTAGATGCATATTTCTGAATATTAAACATCTTTATCATTAGGCATTTAGGAAAGAGCATTGAGTGCTTGGTGTTGCATTTTTACTTTCATGCAAAATTTAAAATGAACAAACACACACCACACACTACTTAAATACTAGTGAGTTGGAAGTCATATCCAACCACTAGTAGGGTTCAATGATGGTGGCAGTGATTTCCATCCATTGGCCCAACTCCCTCGAACCTTGTACTATTGGCCAATACCGACTCCAAGATCTATCCTAACCATGCAAAATAGCATGCATTCCTCTTCGAAGGGGTGTATCACTATGCACAAGGTGTTAGGTGAGGATCGATAGGACCTATGCTCCCTACACGGTGTGGATTTCATCTCCACATTTTGAGGGGTTTACATGACCATGAATTTCATTATCGATTGTCGAGCTATGAGCATACAGGTGAAAACCCTTAAACTATTTGAGCATTACATCAACAATTTCAAACATGATGAGAGTAGTTTAAGTTTTCAACAAATTTCAAAACACATCAAACCAGTGTAGGGCTCACAAATAAAATTTAAAAGAGATAATCATTCTTGTTTGCTTTGTTTGCTTTAAAATCTACATACGAGATAATACACATCATGGTTAGAACATGGAGAGGCCGATCTCAATGCAGAACCAAGGTCAAAGCCAAAGCTCCACCCAATGCACAACACAATGCATCAAACCCTCAATCACAAGATCCTCCTAAATGATGTTCGATGAGCATTAGAGGGGATAACTCTACATGCAGGGGTTCTCATAAGAATACCCCACCTAGAGGAGGCAATGTACATGCCTCATGAGATAGATCCGAGTATGGAAGATCCCAACATGGGGCCTTCGAGCATGGGAGCATATATCATGATCATACACCTCGTGGATCCACTAGATCCACTGAAGAGTACATCATTGAGGAAGGAACTATAACCAAGTTAGTGCCCATACATACTCGAGCTAAGGGAGGCTCAAGGCCCCCATCAGTTCAAAATAGACAAGTAGAAAATCTACCCATTCAAGGGTAGGAAGAGAGGGTTGCTTCAAAGCATAGGCCCACACAGACTCCAAACAACAATGAACTTGGTAAGTTCACATTTGATATGTCTAAGGTTGGAGTCAATGGTATGCCACCACATGAGTCATGGTGCACTAGACAATTGGATGGTCTGGATAGAGTCCTAGGGTAGCTAGGGTATAAACCCTTAATTGCACACTCTCATTCTATGAGTTCTCATAGTGAGAGCACACGTAGGACCATCAAAGAACCAGGAGAATGCTCTAAGAATTCTCATAGTATACTTGCCCCATCGACCCACATGGGCATAGAGCACAGACAACACCAGAATATGAATGTCATCTACATAGACAAAGGCAAGAGCATGGCAAACAAGTCTATTGGAGGTCATACCAACAAAGCTGCTCAAATAGAATAAATACACCAGAGACCACATACGACTGATATTATAGATCAATCACAAAAATTAGTGTCAGAACAATAGTAGCAGATCTTCCAAGATCAATTGGAAGATATCTACATAGAGCGTGAGCACCTCAAAAATGAGGATACTCAGAGATAGAGGTTTCTAAGGTAACATATTTTTGAGCAATGCATGCACGAGCAATGCATCCTTGATCAAAAGGAGTGTGCTGAGTGAGAGGATCGATTGGCTCATACCAATTTACCCCCTCATAGTGAATATAGGGAGCACACTCATAGATGAGCTACTTCATAACTCGATTTACACCTTGAGCACATTGAAACTTATACTCACCACATGACCCAAAACATGATGCAATACCAAGCACTAGAACATCATGGGTATACATAGTATGAAGAAGTAGTAGGAGATGAACAAGAATAAGAATATCCTAAGATCTCCTTAGTAGATATGGAGGATGAGCCTAGTCCTCCACCTTGACCGAAGAAGAATTTACCTCCAAAGGCTCCCCAAAGACCTCTCAGAGAAGAGGAAATTCTATCTTCGAAGGCCTATCAAGCCTTGGTAGACAAGGTTCAAGCTATAGAGAAACAAGGGATGACTTATCAAAAGCCAACCTTGAACAAGATTCATAATGAGCCTTTATGCCCATCAGTGCCCATTCTAGCATATCTCGAGCACTTTGAGATGCCAAAGCTAGAGAAATTTCAAGGAGAGGAGGATGCTCAAGAACATGTTACGAGATTTATGGATATGTGCTTTCAGATAGAAAGCAATGATGCTCTATTATTGAGAACCTTCATCACAACCCTTTTAGGCCCTACTCGAGAGTGGTTCAATCAACTTAAGAGGCACAACATAACCAACTTTGAATAGTTGGCTAATGTATTTCTTGAATGCTTCTCCTTCGACATCAAGAAGAAGGTAAACTTATCCGATCTAGCTGCTTTAATGCAACATGATGATGAGTCGATCATGGATTATGGGAAAATATGGAGAAAGATAATGGTAAAGTTACCATTTTCCATTCTGACCATAGAGCTAACTCGGATGTTTACAAAGAGTTGTGTGAAGCACATCTCATTACTACTATAATTGCAATAGTATCAAACATTTGAGGAGGCCTTGGTGCAAGCCAAGGTAATAGAGGACATCAAGTTATAGGAGGGTAACTTGAAGCTCTGAAACAAGAAGGAATGGAACAAGAAGAACACCCAAAATCAGAAGGAATAGGCCAAGCTAGCCCATGTAAACCAAGTGGTGTTAAACCTCTAGAAAGGGGATAAGGGGCAAAAATAGAATTATCAAGCCCAACCTCCTCCTGTGTGATATGATCAGTGCAATAATAACAAGAAGGGTAAGAATAAAGAACAACATCCACCTCACCAGTTCACACCTTTTTCGGAATCGATGACATTGATATTCCATCAACTATGTGAGGCCAAGGCCCTCAACTTACGAAGATCAAATTAATAGACCCTAATCAACCCAAGCCAAAGGGGTATAGGGATGATCTATATTGCACTTTCCATAGGATGAAGGGACATGACATCGAAGGATGTTGGAGTTTCAAACATGTAGTGCAAAACATGATTGAAAGAGGTGAGCTAATTGTGGACAACCCTCAGGCTCCAGACAACCAAAATATGGGGATCTTCAAGAACCCCTTACCGAATCATGAGCCATCGAGGAACAATGTTGGTCATGTGAATCAAGTGTGGGTGGAACCACCAACTCAAGGATTCATAGGCATGGTCAATATTGTCATAAGACAAGGGAGGTATGAGTGACCAAATCTACCTCCAACTCCAATTAGGGTTCAAGTTGCACCTCATCAAAGGCCAGCACAAAATATTCTAGGCCCACCAACTAGATCGATGGTGACTATCAGGAGTAGGCTAGTTCAAATCCTACAGACAACTCCAACGAAGTTGTCAATATATGAACTGATTCAATAGTCTCCTAAGCATAGGGAGATGCTCATGGACATCCTAAGGTCTATCAAAGTTCAGTCCTAGGACCCTGAAGCATTTATAAACTTCATGGGACATGTGCAATAGTGTAGTGAACCAGTGATTCAATTCAATGATCATGAGATTAAGATGGTCTCCACTACTATAGCGGACCCACCACTACATATAATTGCATGTGTAAATCACACACCATTCAAATAGGTTTTGATTGACATAGGGTCATCAATCAACATTATTACAACCAAGGCATTGACACATCTAAAGTTGCCAAAATCACATATTGTACCTTCTACTTTCACCTTGAGAGCATTTAATGATGCGCTATGCTCAATGGTAGGTACTATAGTTCTTCCAATTTAGGTTGGACTTAAGACCATCCCTATGATGTGTCATGTGATAGAAGGTACCATGTAGTATAACATCCTCTTAGGGAGGCCTTGGATTAGAGAAATGCATTGTATTCCCTCGATTTTACATCAATGTATTAAATATATACATGAGGGACAAGTTCACATGGTTCCTTCTGATGAAGAGCCATTCAAATATGTGAACTTAGCAGATTTACTAGGAGATTTCATTCTCCCCTCAATGCATCTAGATATATAACCGACATCACCAATCAAACATCCAGAAGGTAAATTAAAAGGAGTGTGTGCAGGACCTTCCACGATAGCACCACAACTATTAGAGCACACAACAACAACTTCAACAAAGCCTACGACATCCAAAATGCTTAGGAATGATAAGAATATTAAGGTAGTTATGGGTGAAAAAGAGCCAAAGCAAGCACCCAAGGTAGCAACTATCGAGGTTCCTAGTCCCATGGATGAAGGGGATGCTCAAAATCAAGTCGAGGAGGCACCTCAACCTACCTCACCTACTTCTTCAGTAGGGTCATCTACACCACAGGTGACCATACATTTGGTTAATCCTAGATTAGTAGAATATATCATGTAGAATGTGACATTCATACCATTTATCAAAACTACATAGGATATGGGCCGACCTCAAGCCCATCACTTTCCCATGGGAATGGTGGTACCACTAGGGGTGCCACCTAACCAAACAAACTTCATTTATGGAGGGCTTGATCAACTAAAAAATCACATGCCCATAGATGAGGATGATGATGAACCATTCATGGTGAATGTTCATTATTTGTCTAACCTTAAATTCACCTTATACTATTTTGAATATTACCATTGGCATGGTTATAATTTAGGCTTATTCGAGCAAGGGCACCGAGTTCCCATCGAACCATAGTATCAGCTACCAACTGATAGGTTTAGGTTAGGCTACCATATAAGAGGATAGGATGAGCTCCTAGAAGCATCTTTAGATCATCTAAACCTCAGTTTGGGGGATGATGTGGATTGGAATCCTTATCACCCTAACCCTTCTTGCATACAAAGGGGTAATAGGTTGGTAACCTACATCTCTATTGAGCCACCTAAGATCTATCATGATAACATCATGGTAGAGGTCAATCCAAGAGATAATCCAAGAGCCAACTTGGACATTGAAAGTCATGAAGCTATCAATGACACTGGTATGCAGATCTAGAATCTAGGTATAGCAATCAACACTAAATCAGAAGTTGCTTCTGAGGAAGTGCAAGTAGAGTCCATTATCAAAAGTGATGGACCAGATTATGATTCTAGAATAGATGATAATGAGCAATCCTCAAGCAATGAATGATATGAGGATGGGACTGAGTTGGCTTACTTAGGTCCTCTACATTTACATCATCTATTACCCATGGAGATAATGGGTGAGAATGAGGGATCCCTCATTGATGATAGTGGCTATGAAGAGTAGGCCTACCTTGGGCCTCATATTGCTAATCACCCATTTTCTATCGATCAGGGTGAAGGACTCATATACGATAGTGATGATGAGGATGAGACTGAGAGAGCCTATCTTAGGCCTCACTATTTATACCATCATCATGAGTCGATTGACATCGATGAGATGTATCGAAGAGTCTATCCTAGCCTACACCTTAGAGGGAGACCACCCAATTTGGATATGATTTATCATATAGTCTTCCCTGATCCATCGACATACATGCAGCTCCTTGAGCCAAGTGATCCCACTTTCGAGTCTATTCATAGACCAGATCCAGAGATCCCCATACCCCTAGAGCCACATCTTGGGTATGTGAATAACACAGATAAGTTAGAATTGCACACACATGGTTCTAGAGATCTAATCCATTCCATAAATATGATATCCATTGATTTGACCACTCCACTTCACAATCCAGCTGATCCCTCCAAACCATTGTATCTTAATGTAGATGCTATTGATTGGGATCACATTGATTCACCACTAGAGCCTAAATATTTCTTCCCTAATGAAGAAATATTACAACCTTTCCATTTTGTGCTAGGATATGCACATGATGTTTATCACACTGAGGGAAATTCTAATGTAGGACCTTTAAACCTAGTTGATGACATCCACTTGATTCCTATGCCTCACCAGCTTGAGGAGGGATCACATATGTCAATAGAGGAAACCTTCGATGTGGATATCAGTGATGATCCCACTAATCCTAAGAAGGTTAAGTTTAGAGAGATTCTATCTCCTGATGAGCATGCCAACCTCATCCCTCTACTGAAAGAGAGACCTGATCTCTTTGCTTGGACATACAAGGATATGTCGAGACTAGATCCAAAAATGGTTACTCATAACCTTTCGCTAGATCCCTCCAAAAGACCTATCAAGTAGAAGCTCAGGAAGATGCATCCAATAATCACTTTAATGGTTAAATATGAGCTACAGAAGTTGTTGGATGTAGAGTTCATTATCTCCATCGACTATCCAGAATGGGTATCAAACATGGTACCTATAGGAAAACCTGATGGAAGGATCCATATATGTATAGATTTTAGAGACCTCAACAAGGCAACACCAAAGGATTCATTCCCATTGCCCAACATAGATGCTCTTGTAGATGCAACTACAGGTCATGAGATGCTCTCCCTTATGGATGGTTTTTCTGGTTACAATCAAATTTAGATTAAAGTTGAAGACCAGCACAAAACCATATTCACAATGCCATGGGGAACATTCTATTATAAAGTTATGCCATTCAGCCTTAAAAATGTTGGTGCCACATATCAATGAGCCATGACATACATTTTCCATGACTACATGCACAAAATCTTAGAATATTATATCGATGACTTATTGGCAAAGTCATTGCTATATTCAGAGCATGCAGAGGTCCTGAGGAAGGTCTTTGATCACTTGATAGAGCATAATGTCAGGTTGAATCCCAAGAAGTGCGTATTTGGTGTAACTTCAAGAAAGCTCTTGGGATTCATCATTTCAAAATGAGGGATCGAAGTTGACCCAGTGAAGGTCAAGGCCATATTAGAAATGCATCCTCCCATAAATATCAAAGAGTTAAGAAGCCTACAGGGCAAAGTAGCATCCATAAAGTGATTTATCACACAATTATCGAATAAATGTTGACCCATGAATTGAATGCTACACAAGGGGGTCCCATTCAATTGGGATGAGGACTATCAAGCGACCTTCACTAAAATTAAGCAATACCTAGCAACACCACTAGTGCTAGCTCCACCAAGACTAGATGTGCCTTTCTTGCTATATATATCAACTACTGAATTTGCATTGGGAACTATGTTAGCCCAAAAGAACATGCAAGACAAAGAGCAAGTGATATATTACATCAATCACACCTTGGTGAGTTATGAGCTAGGGTATGCATACATGGAGAAGTTATGTTTAGTAATGGTATTTGTAAAAAAGAAGTTGCATCATTACATGCTAAGTCATACGATGTATGTGATATCCAAACAAAATCCTTTGTAGTATATGATGAGCAAGACATATCATAATACACGTACTACAAAGTGGATCATGCTATTGATAGAATTTGATTTGGAATTCATCAGCCAAAATTCCATCAAGGGATAGGTCATAGTTGATCATCTAGTAGAGGTACCTCTCAAGAATAGTAGGCCTCTCACCATAGAGCTTCCTGATGATGCAGTATTTACATTATCAAAATCTCCTAAACCCAAAGAACCAGATAACAAAGCTGACATGACTTTGTTCTTCGATGGTTCGAAGTGTGAGCAAGGGGGTGGTGCAGGAATTGTCTTCTTCATACCACAAGGTGCTCCAATGCCCTTGTCATTTAAGTTAGACTTTCCTTGTACCAATAACAATGTTGAATATGAAGCCCTAATCTTGGGCCTCCAAACAACTATCACCATGAAGATTAAAAGATTAAACATCTTTGGTGATTCCCTTCTCATAGTCAATCAAGTGAAGGGACTTTTTCAATGTAGGTGTCCTATCCTAAAAGCTTATAAGGATCTTGCTGACACTTATCTAGCCCAGCTAGAGTGGTACGACATCGAGGCAATCCCTCATACATCAAATAGATTCGTAGACACTATGGCATATTTGGGATCTTTAATCCCTTAGAATCCATCTACCGATTTTACTACCATTCATGTAAAGATGCTATCGCATGCCATGATGCAACGTGAGGCTTTTGATAACAAGGAATCATTCAACATGATTCATATAGAACCAAACCATGAGTGGTTCTATAAATCTAGAGACTTTCTCAAGAAGGCATCCTAGGGGTCTTTGATCTCGTAGGGTCCTATGGGGAATGGCACCACCATTCACCACAAGGTTGTATCCTAGTCTGCATTCATGCACAATGAAATGCTAGGGGAACAAGTCATCTTGTCAATCGAGGTAGAAGCTTATCAGGATTGGATGTCATAATTACATGACTTCCTTAAGCTTGGTTTAATCCCTCAGGGATTATTACATGCCATGAAGTGCACATTCAGATAGAAAGTGACAAAGTATGTCTTGCTAGGAGACATCTTGTATCATCGAAGCTATGATGGAATTCTCCTTCATTGTCTTGAGCCCCAAGAATCAGCTTGGGAAATTTTGCAAGCTCATGATGGTACATGTGGTGGCCATTTTAGTGGCATGGCCATTGTCAAGTGCATCCTTCGAATGGGTTATTATTGGCCCACTATGGAGAAGGATTGCACCATGTATGTCAAGAAATGTATTAAATATTAGCATCATGCTAATCTTATGCACTTGCCATCATAGGCCTTACAGCCCATTCAAGAGGCTTGGCCATTTTCTCAATGGGGTTTAGATCTAATCGGTAAGATCTCTCCTCCATCATCGGGTTAACATACATTTATTATAATGGCTACTGAGTATTTTACAAAGTGGGTGGAAGCAATCCCTTTAACAATGACAACTAGAGCACGTATTATGGAGTTTATACTTCACAATATCATTAGTCATTTTGGGATACCATCCAAGATAATCTTAGATAATGGAACATCATTCAAGAATAAAATTATAAGGGCTTTGACATCCAAGTACAATATACAACATAATTTTGTGACTCCATACTATCCATAGGCAAACGGGCAAGTTGAGGCTTCAAACAAGATAGTGGTAGCCATATTAAAAAATATGGTACAAGAAAACCATAAATATTGGCACATCCAGCTACCCCTTGCATTATGGGCTTATAGGACTAGCATACAGATGCCCACTAGGGCAACCCCATTTTCGCTAGTATATGGCATTGAGGCCATTATGCCCTTAGAGTTGGAAATTCCAATATTATGCATCACATTGAAAGAGTTCATCGATGATGACACTACATGGCAAGCTCACCTTGATCAATTGATGCTTCTTGATGAACATCGTATGAATGCCCTTGAGCATCTCCATATTTATCAAGAGCACTTAAAATGAGCTTACAATAATAAATTCCATCTGAGAGACTTTAAAGTTGGTGATCTTGTGCTGAAAGAGAACCAACAGAACTCAAACCTACCACCGCACTTGTGAGATAAATTTATGGCTAACTGGTTAGGTCCTTATATCATCTCAGAGCAGATTGGACCTAGAACGTATCACCTGACATCGCTTGAAGGTGTTGAAGAGCTTGAACCTCTCAACATCCTTCATATTAAGGCATTCCATACATAATAATTCAAAAATTCAAAAATATGGAAAATTTCAAAATCCATAAAAATTAAAAAGCAATAAAATCTAAAAATATTGCAAAATATTCAAAACTTCAAAAACATTTGCATCATGCATTTTCATTTTGCACATGCATTTCATTTAATTGCATTGCATTTAGGCATTTCCATCCATCACACTTGCATTAGGATAGGTTGTGTTTGCAATCTTACAAATGACACCACGTTTGTATTTCAATCATGCATCTATGCATCATCATCATCCATCACCCTTGTGAGTAATTGTGTTTCTCAACACAACCCCTCCTATTGCTATGAAGAATATACTAGGGTTTTCTAGTCATTCAACCATACCTAGTGGTCTTCTCAAAATTTAGTAGAAATCTTGCTTTGCTTTTGTAGATGAGGTCTAGTTTTGATAGCACTTAGCATATCAGAATCCCATCACTAATCAAACACATTAACAATCCTAATTAGGGTAAGGAAGGATGAACACTACAAAGTGGTCTGGGTCACCTTAAGTGAAAGGTTTTGTTACTTGCTCATTTGTGAGGCGCAATGGTCTAGAGTAGAGGTCATTGGAAAAAGGACAAGTTCCCCCCTACCCAAAGAAATCCCTTGCTTACATCAAAAGGAGAAAAATCCCAAAATCAAATCAAATCCCTTGCTCAAAAAAAAAAGAAAAAAATATACAAAATAAATAATGATTTTTATCACTATATATGAGCAAGTATCCCAATAAATTGAAGAAAATAAGGGGGTGAACTTGAATCCCTAGAATGGTCAATACTCAAAAATCATGGAGTGATCCCCAATACAAAAATGGGCTGAATGAATCCCACCTGACATTGGGGTAGGTCTAGCAATTCACAAATGAGCTAGCTTTAGGTGGCTTGTATTGCCTAGTGGTCTAGTCCAACTAAGTCCAAACCTAGGATCGGGTGGACATTTGAGGATCCCCAATACAACAATGGGCTGAATGAATCCCACCTAGCATTGGGGTATGCTTATGTCTCATCTAATATATTCATTTGCACACATAGGGGTAATGAATAGCTTGGTCTTTCATAGCAAAAAATTTATCTTTCAGAAGTCTAGTATAGTCATTATACAACTTTTGATAAGTCAACTAGGGTGTTTGAGTCTCATGGAAAACCTCAAAAATTCCCAAATAGCAACAATCCATTTCAAGTCAATCAATTATCAACTTATTTTTATAAGAGTTTATTTGTTAAGGGGTGTTCATAACATAGGTTAGATACTGGATGGATATCAACAATGATATTTAGATGACCACTGACTATGTTGTGCATATTCTTTTAACTTACAAAAGCTTATGAATAGAAACAATACATCATTTCATCTCACATATGGATGTCTAATTGATTAATTCTTATGACAAGATATATCAATTACATTTCATGATTGTTATACATTATGTGGTGTCATCCATTAGATTGTTAACTCATATTGCATTCATTCCTTATGTTTTAAGTGATTAAAGCATACAAGTTCATTTACATTAGATCATCATCATGTAAATAATGCATTACATACATTGCATTCATCATATCATAACATCATAAATTAAATGCATACAAGTAAATCAAATTAAACATGCATTTAACATCTAACATTGCATCCATATGCATACATCATAGTAGTCCATCTACACATCTAGATCACAATATCTAGTCATACATCCATCATCTAGCTAGTGCATGTCATCCATACATCACATCATATAGCATCAGATCAACATCACATATAAGCATTGCATCCATATGCATCTCATAAACATAAAATAAATAAATGTACACATATAATGAGTCTCATAAATGTCAGATCATATATATGTGTGTGTGTGTGTGTCTCAAAAATACATAGGTGTGTCCAAAATGCCCATAGGCTACAACTGTGTAGGTCCTCAGACCTTACACCCAAAAAATGGTACAAACATCTAACAAGATATGTACTAAGTAGGGCCTGCACCCCTACCTGTGAGGCTCCTCCATCACCTCCACCCTCTCGATGAGTCCACTTGGAGCTGGAACCGATGGACCTCTCTAACCTATGAGTCCTATGACTAGACCATGCTGATGACTACCCTATCTCCCATGTCCTAGTCTAATAAGTCCCTACATCTAGTAGATCTCTCTAGAATATCACCACCAAGTAGTCTGACCTCTCCCTCCAAGAGAGCGATGTGAGCCACATCTAAAGAATACAATATGTTAGCCTCCTAAATGAGGACACACAATCTCTAGATCTCTATACCCACATCCAAACCT
Source organism: Wollemia nobilis (assembly GCA_028583015.1). Classification (NCBI taxonomy): domain Eukaryota; kingdom Viridiplantae; phylum Streptophyta; class Pinopsida; order Araucariales; family Araucariaceae; genus Wollemia; species Wollemia nobilis. Next base: position 3,730,627 of record JAQPPZ010001050.1, read on the forward strand.
ATTAGTCCCGATACAACTAGAGCCATAGGAGAAGCCTGTGGAGTCGAGGGCTCACCTCATGCACTCCTCACTAGATCCCTCTCATGAGTCCTAAGGTCTAGCTGAGACTATGGAAGATCCCACTCAAGCGTCATCTTCTCTAGAGCTATAGTGGCACTCTCAATATATGCTAGGTGAAGAGTCCTCTCCTCCTAGTATCATCCACCACTACTCCTATCCCTATGCTAGATGATCCTAAGCTACTCTAAGCTATACCTATAGAGTGGCAATGGAGGTGTCCCTCCCTAAAATCTACATCTGAGCAGTCCCCAACTATGACTACAAGCTAACCACCTAGGCTCTAAGCTATGAGACCTCATCATCTAGCTCCTCCTCACCCTCCTCCTCTACCTAGGGCTCCTCCTCTATGACTACGCCCTCACCCCATCCACCCTCTATCCACTGGTGGACTCATCACCCATCTAGATCTACCTTAGCTACCTTTACTCCTACTACTTTATCCCTAGCTCTACCTAGTGGGCCACCACCTCACCATATCCTAGTAGTCCACCAAGCATCATAATCAACTATGGTCCCAACATCTACAAATCCTGAGTCCTACTAGTCATCATCCTCATCACCTAGTGGAGTCACAGTAGGCCAAGTCAAATCCTTCTCCACCTTAAGGTAATGGTAGATAGTAGGCACTAGTGGAATATCCTCGTTAGATGAGAAATGGAAGAACTCATGCATGTCAAGCTTACACTCGATGAGCCACCTATCTCAATATACCCACCTCAGATACATATCTACCTCCTACCATGTAGGATAGTCCATGTAAGGTCACCATACAACATGCTCTAGCCATAGTCAAGTCAACTGATCTAGGTAATAATCCAGATCTCCTACTCGAGACCTACTCCTGAACCCCTCAACCTCTCTAGGCCAGCAAGCAGCATAGCACTATGAAGCCTCTATAATATCACCAATATAACATGGAAGTCCCCTAAGGTAATCAATGGTGATGTGCTACCATACCCATATCTAGAGCAATAGGCTATAAGAAACCCCAATGTAACCTCATTGAGTGATCCTATACAACTCATCATAGAGCTATGCTAGTAGAGTGCTACCCCATGATAGAATCAATGGTTACTCTCTAGTACTACCCAGAAGATCCTACATCCTAGATAGGAGGTTCCAAGGGAACCTCACTCCAGACATATCTAGGAGTAGGATATGGATGCACAGGTACATCAAGATGGCCTGTCACTCTATGAAGATGCATGCCCTATACCAATGCTCAATGGGCACACCCCCATGGTCAATATCCTCTAGTGCCTCATCACTTTAAGCATCAAATATCCACCAGAAAACTATAGCCTTCACCATGGTAGGCGAAGAGGTGATGGCCTCACCATCAATAGGGATGCGGAAGATGTGGTAGACATCCTCCAAGGTGACCATGATCTCTCCGATCAACAAGTGAAATGTGTTGGTCCGTGCATCCCAACGATGGGCCAAAGTAGTCATATAGGCTTGGTCAACCCTGATAGATGGTAGTCGGATGACATAACCAAGGCCTATAGTGGTGAACCACTCTTGATCATGTCACTAATCTCATGGAGGAGGTCCCAAAAGAGCTCAAACTCCCTCACTCGAGAAGTCAGCTAAAAGGGCAAATAATAATACATAAAAATCAATCAAAAACATCAAAAATATACTTCAAAAGTAAAACAAATTAAAAAAATATTCAAAAAAAAAAAAACATTCATAAATGCACAAGAAAATTAAAAAAAATCAATTAAACAATCAAATTTCAAAAAAAAAAAAAAATTGAAAAATTTCCTAAAGTTGCTCAACCACAATTGGGACCCATGATCGATGACAACGATCAAATTTATGACCATTGGGATTTGAATCCCATCATGGCTAAAATTTGTACCCCCAATTTTCCAATTGGGAGCCACGTCTACCACCCACGGCTAAGAGAAGCACCCCTTTCAAGGTCACTTCCCATCCCGAGCAACCCAAAAAAATTAAAAACCCTCCCATCTAAGCTAACCTAGACTAATCCTAACTAGGGTGAGGTTCTTTACCAATAATTTAATTTGGTTCATTTAACCCATTAATTAATGAGGTTCATTTTAAGTTGGTAATCAAATGAGAGAGATGTGATGCTACCTTCATGGCACCAACTCCACCACTAGAAGATGCCTCTAGATGGTCAGCCATGGGTGTGAGTTTTAGGTTTGAAAGCATTCTGGGTCAAATTCTTAATCTCACCTCTCAGAGCTCTCTTGATAGCTACAGTGAATTGGAAAATAATGAATTGAAAATGATATATTTTTATTTTATATTTCTAATTTTACCCTCGATCATGCCTAGAAACTATGGGCATAGAATTAGGGTTTGTCAACCATGGGTCAAAGTCACGACTAAGAAAATTACAAAAATTAGCTATGTCTAACAAGCATGGCTAGCATCCAGACATAGATACCCTCAAAATTTCACCATGAGGAGCTTCAAAATGCAAAATAAAAAATATCTAATGGTCCAAAACCCTCAAAATTTTCAAAAATAACAAAAAATTTACATAATTCAAAATTCAAATGTGCCTCATATCCAGTTATTTACCCTATACACTTGGTGGTTGCAATGACTTGCGATCCATGCAATCTAGAAAGATGAGTAAATTACCATAAGGCCATTTGGGGTAAATTAGTCATCACTGAATTGATATGCTTCACTTCAATCCCTAAGAAGGCCACAACAGCTGGACTGCCCCATGGGAATGAGGATTTATCTCAATTCTTCTATGACATTTTTTAGCAGATCATCGAACATTATGATTCAACATAAACCTAATTGGAATTGCTATCATCTTGATTCCCCAAGAAGGCCATTATGACCAAACTGCTCCATGGGATAGAGATATACAATTACTATTAATAGTTGAAATCATGGCTGAATTAGGCCTTGCCAAGTAATATCAAAGTGCTAAAATCTTCAATTATTCAAATCAATCATGTTGGTCAAGTGACTCATCGCTTCATTAATTGTCCTACCCTCATCGACTCATCACTTGAGGGGGTAGTCATAATATCAATTATCATAATCAAATTCAATAGGAGATCACTCAATCTTGTCAAATTATATTCATCTTATGAATCATTACCAACAACTATCATAAGCTTACCCTTTGTTGGGGAAAAAAGCAAATATGATAGTTAAGTTAGTAGCTCTCCACCTATCGGTACTATTGTAGCACTGAAGCTACCCGATCACCACTGGAGCTTGCAAAAGCTTTGCAAATTTAAGCCTTCCCTCAGTTGGAAGCAATGATTCTAAGATGCACATCCTTTTGTAGGATTGGGCATCTAATGTTGATCAGATCAATGATCATCATTCAACCTACGACATGGTTTTAGGAGGTCTATTTTTTCTCAGCATTGTTCGTTCTCACAATGCATCCCAAAAGGGGCATCTGTAGACACCTAAAATATGTCATGTGGAGGGGACTACTCATATGGGCATGCTAATAGACCATATGAATGATCTTGGACAACTCCAAGGTGAAGCAATGGTTTTAACCACTCAATTTAGGTAGTCTTGGCCTAATCAGTCTTAGCCGTAGCTGACACCAACATCTAATAGAGCTGGCTACACCTTAGAGCCACGACTAGCATCAAAACTATTTTGAATCCTGAGGGCGAGCCAAATTTGGTTACAATGGTCTAGGCAATGAGAATTCAAATGGTTTTGGGTGGGGAAGCTTCGAGAGTTTTCCTCCCAACTGATCCAACCTCCTGGATCTTGATCTTGGCTTCCCAAGCAAGCCAATATTAGAGATTAGGAAGGCTATAAGACCCCCTCCAAATTGGGGAGAAGTCTAGAGAAGTTTTCATTTGAAATGTAGTGAAGCTCTACCAAAATGGATAGTGAATTGACAACCCCTTGAGGAGAGTCGAAATGCTGCCCAATTGTGGAGTGACAAGCATGAATCCATCAATGGAGCTTCCAAAGGACTAGGAAGCATCAATCACAAAATCAAGCCAATCGAACATGAATCTCATCAAATTCAACCACCAATCCATCTTGGGACATAGAGGTGACCCTTGATCATCAATTCCATGGAGGGAATCAGAGATCCAAGCCCTGATTACAAGAGCAAGAATATTTTTGGCTCAACTGTGCAACTAACAGTGCCGATTGCACCTCAAACCCATGATGAGGGTTTGATCTTTAATTTCCTTTGTTTTAGCAGTAGATTTCCATTTCCAGTTATGCAATTAGCTTAATCTAGCATAGATTAACATTTTAGCAGACATTTGACCGGTTAATTTAGGATTTAGAGGTAGATTTGCTTCCATTTCCTTGCAATTGTCAATTTAGACTAGTTTCATGCTTTTCAAGTTCTAATGGCTAATTAGGCTTCCTAATTGCTAGATTTCATGCTTTCTTTACATGCTTTATAGTAATTTGATGATTTCTTGCATATATTCATAGATTTACATGCTTTCTTGCTTTCTTTATCATCAATTTATGCAATTCTCTCAAAAGCCTCATCAAGAGAGGCCTCCTTTGTCATTAACCCCTTTCATGTTGTTTCTTGAACGTAGGGTTTACAGGACCTAATCATTTTCAAGGCATTCAAGGCAGCATATGCCTCCAACCAAAGGAGAAGAAGGCTATCTTTGGCCTTAAGCAGTTCGTGTACCTTCTAAAAAGTCTACGGATTACACCTCCCCCTCGTTTAGAGGGTCTTCAATATTGTATCAATTGTATCAAAAATTGAGTATCCCTAAGAGGGACGTATATGTAATCTGGATTTGACAAAGTTTTAATAAAAGGAAACCCTATTTTCTTGTTAAATTCATTGTTGTCTATTCTTTATTGCTTTAATACTCGATTTCAATTGATGCACTAGTTGGGTGTATGCTTTTTAGATCATTACATATGGCTACCATATTTCCTCAATCAGTTGAAGCTACATTGAATCTATGCTTGACCCTAGTGGTGTCATCATCATGTAAAGAGGGTGCAAGAGTATGATGTGTTCATGTAGAACACTCTTCGCCTGTATGGATAGGATACACTATATCTGCATTGTGCCCATCCTTAGTGAGTGTGAGCAGAATAAGGTGCTCTATGTGTAACATTAGATCCATACCTATCTAGATGATTTAGTTTATGACTCAACCAAGGTCAAACAGGAGGAGTACCTCCCCCATATAGACTAGGTAAATGCCTTCATTCCACCCCATGCTTATATAGGAGTGTGGATTGATTGGGTACACGAATTTGTGTAACCCCTCTGCTCATCCCCTGAATGGGTGGATCTTGTCTAGAATTAGCATGTGATGGGTGAGGTCTGAGAAGATCCTCTTCTCAATCATGGGGAGATCCATAGGTGTCCTCCTAGTAGGGGTATCTCAATGATCGGATCCTCCTTGAGTGGAATTATCTTCGTTATGGCTGCTAGGATATCATTCATGTATGAGTAAATCAATTGGGCTATAATGAAGGTATTCTAGGCCTTATTGTATATTTTATATAGCCTCAGTCTATGATTGGACATGGCTACATGTGGTGACCATTTTATGTTGATTATGCATACAATAAGGAAACAAACAAAGTATATAGGATGATTATCTCTTTTAAATATTATTTGTGATTCCTAAACTAGTTTGTGTGTTTTGATTCATTGTTTTATTACTTTTCTCTTGTTCAAGTTTTGATTTTGTTGATGAAATACTCAGTTAAATGGATTTCACCTATATCCTCTCACACATAGGCCTAGTGATGAAGTATAGGTCATGAAACCCATTGAGATTTGATGAGGAAGTCCAAATCTGGTGAGGGAGTCCAGGACCTACCAGTCCTCACCCGGTTCACCTTGGTCAGCAATATACCTCTCCAAAAAGAGATACGTGCTATATTCCTTGGCAATGATGGTTCTTTGAGCTGGCCTTGGACAAAATGAGGTGCAAAGAACTACAAGAAAACTAACGAGGTGGTGATGAAGGCCACCATTGTTAGTATTTATTAGTGGTTGGGTGTTAATTCCAACTCATTGATGTTTAAATGATATGTGGTATGTGTGTTATTTTTATTTCATACAAAAAGAAAGATGCAACATAGAGAAATTAATGATATTTTTGTAATGCATAAAATACGTTTCAAATTTCCAAATTTCTAAATAAAGACATTTCAATTTCAAATAATTTGAAAGTGCAAACCCTAAATGATATTAAACTTTATATAGGTAGCAAGCAAGAAAATCCAAAAAAACAACAAAATATGGGTCGTCTCTATATAATATGGTATGTAGCAGAGGTTGTCTGACACAAAGTTGGTTAGAAATAGGGGTCATTGTACCCTATAGTAGCCAGTAGCAGACAACACTAGACCTAGGAGTGGTCACAGGAATAAAGCTTGAAATTTAATAATTTCTCTAAATTTCTCAATTAAAGGTTTTGAATTTCTTTTTTTTTTGTGAAAAGCAATAAAATCAAGTGTACGAATACTCATAGGCGAAGCCTACATTTGATGAAATTGTTACCATTTTGATTTTTGAATTCTGCTCTAAGGCCATTAGAGGGAAAAATGATGGGGTCTTATGGCTGTCATAGGGTATAACAAAGGAGACTGTGAGCTATTCCAGCCCAAAGCGGTGGTACTTGCAATTCAAGAAAAATAAGAAAACAACAAGTTAGCAATAGATTTTACAAAAAAAATGTGGAAATATTCCCACCATGATCACCACTATAGATACACAAAAATCTAATACCTAAACAAGAATATGAAATCAAATTGACAATATAATATCATGTAACCAATCTAAAACAAAAGAGATAAAATAAATGGTGCTCTTCTTTATTCATTTTGAAATTGTATACAAAGATATCTCTCTTAGGGATTACACCAATTTGATACAAATTACATCAAAAAACCAATGATAGGTGTCTTCACAAGATCTTTGTAATCTCAAAACTAATTATGGAGGGTTTCTTAGCGATCTCCGCTTGATGATGTAAATATTGAAGGATCTTTGTGATGATTTACTCCTAATAAGGCCTAAAACCTGCACACAAAAGTACTTACAAAACATTAATAGCAAATGTAGAACCTCTCAAGATGAGGTCCATATTCCATAGTAAGCCAATGAAATAAATATGGTGAAAATAGTAAAGAAATACATGAAAACTTGAAATAAACTGCACTAGAAAGGAAATAAACTATCGTTAATGCTATTATAACTAGAAAATATAGAAAAGTAGATTTTATTGAGAGGTCATCATGGGGAAGAATAGCTAGTACTACTGACCATCATAGGATATAATTGCTCTGCTTGCTGGACACTTCAGGGCAAAGGAACCATTGAATAGAGAACTATTTTCTCATGGTCGATGCATGAAATGCCTAGATTAATCCACCAAATTGATTGTTCAAGAGTCGCTTGCATGAAGCACAATTGAATTGTAGAGAATTGAATCTAAATACAAATATTTGATGATGCACAATGGTTGGATTTGATCTTTAATCTCCAAGGGACTCCATTGTTGCATTTGCAAGCTCCATGACATGATTTGGGAAGCACCTTGTCACTTATGAGAAAATGTTCTCTCTAGTCAACAAATCGACAACACTTTATTATGGATAATTGATCCTAAATTTGATAGCACTTTGTTACATCCAATGGTTAGGGGTTTTGAATGAACTCTTGGGATCTTCTTATAATATTCCCAATTGGCAATATTGGTTTGTAAGAGAAGCCAAGATCAAGATTCGATTAGATCTAGGTAACCCAAATCTAGAACATTCTCATGCGTAACCATTCAAGATTAGTTGCCCTATAATGTATTTGACTCAGCTCAGGATCCTAAGTTTGTTATAGGTGCAACCATCCCAGGGAGGAAGGAATAGTACTGGGGGCCATCATAGGGTCCAGCAACATGGGAGGCCACTCCTGGGTATGATAGTATAGGCTGTAAATGATAGGTTACCCATGTTTGAGTGGTTAGAACCATTATTAAACCTTGGGGATGCCCCAATTGAGTCATATATCCTAAAAATGTGTCCATATAGGTAGCCTCCTCCTCAATATGACATGTTTTAGGTGTCTACAGGTGTCTTTAGACCCATTATATTATGTAACACTATTTATAAAATTTTGACAAAGGCCTTTGTTAATAGATTAAAACATTTTCTTCCAACATTGATTGATTTAGCCCAATGTGCATTCGTGCTAGGGAGGCAGATCCTGGATAGTATCATAGTTTTCCATGAAATCCTTCATTAAACTAATAAAAGTGGTATAGTTGGTCTCCTCGTCAAATTAGACATGAACAAGGTTTATTATAGGGTTTCATGGGATTTTTTTTAAAGGTTTTGGAAAAATTTGGTTTTTTCAAAGTTGGATAAAACTTGTCCATGCTTGTATCTCTTCTATCAACTTTTTGGTCTTAATAATTGGATCCCCAATAGTTTATTTTTTAAATCTAAGAGGAATTTGCCAAGGGGACCCCTTGTCCCATTACCTTTATATCTTAGTGGCAGAAGCTTTGGATAAGGCTATCAAGTTAGAAATTTTTGTGGAAGGTATAAAGCCTATTTTGCTGATGGATCCTATTTCTCATAACCAATTTGCAGATGATGTTTTTCTCTCCCTCCTTGCTTCAGTTTCCCAATTAAGGGTACTAAATGGAAACTTGGAGGTATTTAAAATTACAACTGGGAAAAAGATAAATTATATAAAAAGCAAAGTATTCTTTTTGAATATCCACTTAGCAAGGTAGAGGATAATTTCTTACATATTGGATTGTGAGGTGGATACCCTCCTGTCTCTTAACCTTGGAATACATTTTAATTAAAGGTAGAATTCACGATTCACTTTGGGAACCTAGGGTAGAAATATTGTAGAGGAAGTTGGTCGAGTGGAGAGGATCCCTCCTCTATCAAGTTGGAAAGGCTGTCCTAGTATAGTATACTCTTAAAATAATTCCAACCTTCATATTATCTATATTTAGAATTCCTAACAATATTTTATCGAAGATTGAACATATTCAAAAGTTGTTTATTTGGTTTGGTTATGATGAGAAGAAAACATTTCACTTAGTTGGTTAGTAGCAATTCTGTAGACCTAAAAAGGATGATGACTTAGATATCTAAACATTAGGTAGATGAATAAGGCTCTGGTTGCAAAATAGTGATGGAAGTTGGTAAATAAAACTAAAACTAGCTGGGTCACCATTGTATCAGACAAATACTTGAGATAGGAGATTTTTTTGCTTGATGATCCTCTACCAACTTTTGGTTTAGACTTTTAGTTGAGTTTTCAAAATTTGAGGGTGCTTGATAAGGAATAAGAAAACCTGAATGGTTTTTTACTAAAATTGTAGTATTAAATAGCCATTCGAGATGCCAAATACAGATTATAACAAATATTAACAAACTAATAAATAATTTGTTAATATTATAATTATCGATAAATAATAACAACTAAATATTCTAAAATATCCTATGCCTATCCATATCATCCCTCCCAACCATATAAGCATTGGACTCCAATGCTTTTACAAGTGGAGAAGTGCCCCAAAAGAATGAATTCCTCCAAAGTGGTTTAGAAAAGAAGAGAGATAGACTATGTTCAAGAGCCCCAAAAAGATATCACCACTACTCCATCAAAGGGAGCTACAACGAGCAAAATACATGCTTAAAAAGGATCCATTTCAAAATTCCCTACGGTATATTGAGGTTTGTTGCCTCTTGGGTCATCCTCTAGCATGTAGGAATCACTATTATGCCTAAAAAAGGTCTTGTAAACATGTCTTAAAAACTTTTAAAGTTGCAACTCTTCACACCAATCATGTTGAACCATAAGCATGCACCCAAAATTAGTACAAACGATCCTGCCAAGCAAGTATCTTGTAACTATAGTCGATGGAGGAAGAGCAAAGGAATTTGGCACAAATTATGGGGATGCAAAACAAGCATAGAATGGAGTGTCAAGTACCACCAAACTGCACTCCTTATTACAAAAACATAATAGAAAAGAAGCCTCCAAAGTGTCAAAATATTTGTAGTCTTTGGAGTTGCGAAATCGATACTGATGTGGTGCTACTAAAACAAATCCAGTATGAGAAAAGCCACTAAGAGTGAAGAATGATCCAATGTATGGAGTTCCCATGTGATTTCTATGATCACATTACAAGGAACATTTGTCTTTTGAAAGAGAACATACTCCAAAAAGTCTCAAAAAGGTGATGGTGGATGTAAGGAGTGTCGGGTTCAATCGAGAATGCACTCTATATTTAACAATTTTTGGGTATGAAATAAAGTTTTGTCATCCCAAAATTCAGACCACCATAAAGTTAATAAGACCTTTACAAAACATAAAAATTATAGTCTTATTAGAACAAGCTCGAAAAGAGCTTTCCAACGACTATATGCAAGCCTATACTTGCAAAAAAAACCAAGCCTTGAAAACTATTAAAAATAATAAAGGTCTCTTGCAGCAAAATAAAAAGGATAAAATACCCTTTACAATGTTTTTGTAAAGGTAATTAAAACCTTTAAAAATATTTATCAAAGTGAAGGGAAATTTCACCACACAATAAAAGTCAAAATTTAGTAGGGAAACTAAGAGAACATCATTCCATGTGTCAGCTGCCCGTTCACCTACCATTGGCACGTGGGGCGACCACAACAACACTGCATCTACGATTTTTCCATAAAGACACTGCCATGTGTTGATCTATCTACAACATGATTGACCATGTATGTGTGCATGTGTAACACCAGAAAGGCCTATATCAGGCTAAATGCATACCCTATTATTTCACGTGTACTATACAGTGAACTACATATCATGGTTGTAGAATCAATTTTTGGGGTCCACAAACACCAAAATATTCACCATTCATCTACATAGGATAAAAACCTCTTTGTTGATCATGCGATATCATCCAAAATAGGAAAATACTCCATCGTGTCCATGCCGTCATGATAGATGATTGTGGTGAAACACAGATCACCTAGTGTGCTCCAGGATGAAGGAAGGTGCCATATGTCCAAAGATCATCTTGTTATCAAGAATCTGCCGTGAAGTGCAATAGTTCATCAAAAAGCTATAGATTTGGAAATCACATCAAACATGCTAAACCGGTGCATGGTGCCATCAGATAGAGAGAGAGATATCACAAAAATTCTGAGTGCCAATTTAATTTTTTGGGTATCACACGTCATTAGTGACTAATAGTCACATACGCAGACATATGAATGTCAATATCAAAGGGTGAAACTTGGAAGAATGTAGACAAACACCATGTGGTGGGTATCTATATGCATGTAGAAGGATAGCTAAAAAAAAATTACAGCATCATCAACATCAACATTAGCATCAGCATCTACTTAATGGTTACACGCATCTCACAGGAGGTGAATTCCACAATCAAGAACCAGAGGGAAGTGAGCGTATATGGTTGAAGCAGTCAATGTAAATCACTTAGTCCAACATCTACAATTTGTATTTGCCAAAGCCACAATACTCCCGATAGGAACACCAACCGATACCACAATTTGATCACTGCACAGGTGAGAGCCGAGGATGCACGTCAATGCCAGTATTAGGAGTTTCCACTAATAGGATTTTCCCATCATTGCCATGCAATTAAAAGGGTTTATACCCCATCGTTGCCATTGCCTACATGATTATAGATTGGGATGATGCGTACTTAGTGCATCATGGTAGTATGATCTCTCCTTCCATGCATGATAAACGTATTTGGATTTCCTTACCATGTGTCTATCATTGTTGCTAGTCTACTGTAGTTTTTTGATAGACCCAAAATTTTAGGATCTGGATCTGGCATTTGTGATGGATCTGAGTTTCTACATCAGTGTTAGTCTTTAAAGGTTATAGGTAGAGGTTGGGTTATGGACTCAATATTTGTTTTTGGAAAGATATTTGGCTAATGGACCAACTCCCTAGGTAGATTCCAAATCTGGTGTGTTTGGAGCATAAGACTAGATTGGTATTTGGGTCTAAGGTGGTTAAGTTTATCGAGGTTATTAATGGGTTAAAGGTTTGGAAATTATTAGACCAATCTATTCTCAATAATGCTAAACTTGAAGCTTGGATTCTAATTGCTAATAAGTTGAAGTTTCAGGTCATTAAACAAACAAATGAAAATGATGAGATCTTATGGGCATAGGAAAATAACAAATCCTTTTTAGTCAAGTCTACCTATAATTTATTGGTTGTCAATATTCCTTTGTGGGTCCCACCTTTCAAAGTATGGCGTAAGGATTTGATTCCAAAGGTGAATATATTTTTCTAGTTGGTATCTCAGAAAAAGATTTTTACCATTGAGAATATTAAAAATAGAGGTTGTTTGATGCTGAATAGATGTTACCTCTTGGTGCTAATGAGGAACAAACAAACCATCTATTATTTCAATGCTCATTCTCTATGGAAGTCCTTAAATCTATTTTTAATTTGTTGGGATTTACTTGGGTGGTTTTGAGTTCACTTGTGGATGTTTGCACTCAACGATCATCTCCATTTTACTTTCCAATGATGAAATGTTTTTGGAAAATCTGTTTGCTGCATCTTTTATGGTGGGTGTGGAAGGAGAGGAATAGTAGAAGTTTTAAAAAAATCAAAAGAGATCTTACCTTTGTTTGTGCTAGAGCCTTGGAATCCAACCTGGAGAATGTATCCTCTCTAGCTTTGGAGGAGGGTAGACTTGAGGAAGCTTAGCTTGAAAGGAAAATTTACTTTCAATAGAGTAATAGGATTGTTGGTCTTCCTAGTCCTAATCCCCAAGCCCTTGTGATATGGGAACCTCCTTCTCCAAGCTGGGTTAAACTAAACTTCGATTGATCTTCAAAGGATAATCCCAATAATGCTGGTATTGGTGGGGTGCTTAGAGATGATAAAGGTGTGCTTTTGCTGGTGTATACCAAATTCTTAGATATCCATACTTGCCATGTTGTAGAGGCCAGAGACCTTTACCAAAGTCTCTTGCTTTTGGAGAATATGGGGTACCAAAATGTTTGCATTGAAGGAGACACACTTAATATTATAAACTTGGTCAAAGGTGATTCAATCCTTAGTTGGAATATTGAGGCTATGATTATGGAATCTAGGTGAATTCTTCAAGCTAGAAAGGATAGGGAGATAAAGATGACATTATGGTAAACTTGGCTATAAGACTCAATTGTCTGTCTATTTGGAGAGATAATTTTCCCAAAGGCCTTCTTCAATTGGTTTTAGTGATGCATGCTTCTTAATGCTCTGTAAGATTTTAAGGTTTATGAAGAAAATTTTTGTGCACAACTGTGTGGGAGTGTTGGTTGGTTGGGGGGCTCACCAACACTATTCTAATTTTGTTTCTTGTATCAAGTTGTAGCTGGTTCACTTGGTGATGGATGGCCAGTTATAGCACTTTATAGTCATTCTTGTCCTTGTATTCTTGGTCTTAGGACAAGTTTTGCAGGGCTTATCCTATTAAAAAAGGTTTAGAGACCATTTCAAAACCCCTTTTATATCTAAAAAAATGAAATTTTGATTAATAACAATTATTTTCAATTATAAATTATTAGAAATGTATATATATATATATATTATGAATTACAAATTTTTTATGGGTTATATGGGACTGAAGTGGTTCCACCCATATATATCATGATTACATATTGATATATCAAAAACTTGGTAATTATACATGTATCGCTCAAAAAATTCCGAACCTAGGTCCCCTCAAAAGTTGAGGAATATAACAAGTTGAGATAATGACAGTTGATTATGAATTACAATTTTTTATTTGAATATTTATTAAGATTTTATAGTTGTGACAATTTTTTTTTAATAAATTGGTTATATGGGATTAACAGAGCCCCCATATGCATTACATTATGATCACATAATGGTGTTACAACAACTTGCCTATTATGGATGTATTACTTGGCAAGATGGTGAATAGGGGTCTCCTCCTTGAAAGTCAAGGAATTTGATTGGTTTAATTAATTTCATGTGATATTGTGAAAAATACTTTTATAATAGGTAAGAATTGAAATTAAAAAATATGCAAATAGTTTTGTAATAGATAAGAATTAAAATCATATAATTGTGTTTATGACGCTAAACACAAGTGGGTGAGACTAGTATTTTCTATGGAAAAGGCTCAAATTTAAGTCTCTCAAATTTATAGTGAAAGATAAGTTCTTAATAATGATTATAAATAAAATAAAATTGTAAATAATTTTAAATGTATATTTAAGTTTTTTTTCAGTAGGGGATCAACTATGATCAAGGAGTGAGTCTTATATTTTATTGTTTCAAATATTTAGGGAAGAGTAAGAATCAAGTGCAAGTAGGACACAAGTGTGACATGGAGCAAGCCTCATCTTTTTTTCTTGTTTATGGAAAAAAAAATAAAAAAGTAAAGGATTAGTATGAAGAATTGCTAAGTAGCATAAAAGGAAGATTATTTATGAAATCCTTAATTATAAGTATGAATTATGACAAGGAGCAAGCCTCATATTTTCTTGTGTATGGAAATTCAAAAAAATAAAGGATTATTATGAAGAAATGCTTAGTAGCATGAAAGGAAAATTATTTATAAAATCCTTAATGCTCAACAAGGTTCAAACCTGGTTCTCCTCCTTAAAATTTGAGGAATGTAACAAGTTGAGCTAATGCCACTTGATTATGAATTACAATTTTTTATTTGAATGTTTATTAAGATTTTGTAGTTGTTGCATTTTGTTAAAAATAAATTGATTATATGAAATAAATAAATCCCCCACATGCATTACATTATGATCACATAATGGTATTACAAAAACTTGGCTATTATGCATGTATTACTTGGCAAGACGTGGAATAGGGGTCTTCTCCTTGAAAGTCAAGGAATTTAAATGGTTGAATTAATGTCATGTGATAATTTGACAAATACATTTATAATAGGCAAGAATTGAAATTAAAAATGTGCTAATAGTTTTGTAATAGATAAGAATTAAAATCATATAAATGTGTTTATGATGCTAAACACAAGTGGATGAGACTAGTATTTTATATGGAAAAGGTTCAAATTTAAATCTCTCAAATTTATAGTGAAATCTAGGTTCTTAATAATGATAATAAATAAAATAAAATTGTAACTGATTTTTATTGTTAATTTATATTTTTTGACTAGGGGATCAAGTGTGATCATGGAGTAAACCTTACATTTTCTTGTTTTAAATATTTAAGGAAGGGTAGGGAGCAAGTGCAAGTAGGACAAAAGTGTGACAAGGAGCAAGCCTCATATTTTATTATTTATGGAAATTCAAAAAATAAAGGATTATTATGAAGAAATGCTAAGTAGCATGAAAGGAAAATTATTTATGAAATACTTAACTAGAAGTATAGATTATGAAAAGGAGAAAGAATATTTTTTCTTGTTTATGAAAATTTTAAAAAATAAAGGATTATTATCAAGAACTGCTAAGTAGGATGAAAGGAAAATTATTTATGAAATTCTAAATGCTGGAACCTGGGTTTCTTCCTTAAAAGTTGAGGAATGTAAGAAAATGAGTTAATGCCACTTGATTATGAATTACAATTTTTTAGTTGAATGTTTATTAAGATTTTGTAGTTGTTATAAATTATTATTTTTTAATAAATTGGTTATATGGTATTAACAAAGCCCCACATGCATTACATTATGATCACATAATGGTATTACAACAACTTGACTACTATGCATATATTACTTGGCAAGATGTGGAATAGGGGTATTCTCCTTGAAAGTCAAGGAACTTAAATGGTTGAATTAATGTCACGTGATAATGTGACAAATACTTTTATAATAGGTAATAATTGAAATTAAAAATATGTTAATAGTTTTGTCATAGATAAGAATTAAAATAATATAAATGTGTTTATGATGCTAAACACAAGTGGGTGAGACTAGTATTTTATATGGAAAAGGCTCAAATTTAAGTCTCAAATCTAAAATCTATAGTGAAATATATGTTCTTAATATTGATTATAAATAAAATAAAATTGTAAATTATTTTTAATGCAAATTTGAGTTTATTTTGAGTAGGAGATCAACTATGATCAAAGAATGAGTATTATACTTTCTTGTTTCAAATATTTAGGGGATCTAGGTCTCCTCCTTAAAAGTTGAGGAATATAAGAAGTTAATCTAATACCACTTGATTATGGAGTACAAGTTTTATTTGGATGTTTATTAAGATTTTGTAGTTGTGATAATATATTTTTTAATAAATTAGTTATATGGGATTAACAGATCCCCCACATGTATTACATTATGATCACATAATGGTATTACAACTTAGCTACTATGCATGTATTACATGGTAAGACATCAAATAGGGGTCTCATCCTTGAAAGTCAAGGAATTTAACTGGTTGAATTAATGTCATGTGATATTGTGAGAAACACTTTTATACTAGGAAATAATTGAAATTAAAAAAATATATATGCTAATAGTTTTGTAATAGATAAGAATTAAAATCATATGAATGTGTTTATGATTCTAAACACAATTGGGTGAGACTGGTATTTTATATGGAAATTCAAATTTATAGTGAAAGATATATATTTTTTCTTAATTAGTTGAAAAAGGGGTTTTGAAAGGATCCTTGAACCTTTTACAATTTTACAAAGGGAAAACTATTACAACCAAAAGAGACAGAAAAATACAACAAGCCACTACCTCAACATAGGGCCCTACCATTAACTGAAACTATACCAAACAACCACAAGAGAAGAGGACACGAAATAGACCCAAAAAACAACCATCCAACCAGGAAACACCAACTATAGCCCAAAACTATATAAGAACAAGGAAGAACCAATCAGGGAAGGGGAAAGAACAAATTGTTATCCCCCTTAGACAACTTACACAAATTAGACATTATGACCTCCCACTGGTCCTAGTCTAAGATAATATTTAGCTCCTCAATATCCCAAAGTATCTAAAGGTATATTAGTGCTAACCATCCTATGACACAAACCTACCAAAAATCCCAGTTAGAGAACCATTTGAAATACTGCCACTTTTATCCATGAAGAAAGACCATCCAAACTCATTATCCAGGTGGCAAAAGGATACCATATTGGACCCACTCAACCAATTAATAAAGGGATATACACCATCTTGTAGAATGGTTTCCACAAAATACCAAAGAGAAAAAATATTCCTCATACAACTCTCACAACCAATTAGAAAGTAGAACCCAAGAGAGTAATAAAACAATTGGTCATCTAGCACGAAGGTGAGTAATCTATGCACAACCATCAGGGACTTTGATAGGTCAACCATCATTCATTGATCTAGATTAGGCCTTGTGGGAGATTATCCCTCCAAATGGATAGCCCATATTGGAGAAACCTTTGGTTTGTGAGGAAATCAACTACCTTGTTACCTTACCTATATGTATGTCTCACCTAAACACTTTCCATACCATGGAGAATCCAACTAGCTTCCTCAACCATATTAACAATATTCTAGCTAGGAACTTACAATCCAGATATCATGTTGACAACATTTAATGAGTCATCTTCGATAATATCCCAATGGGAGTCAGGCATAAGAAAATAGGTCAAGAAGCAGGCACAAAAAAATAGTCAGGAAGTAGGCACCAAAAAATGATGAGGAAGTAGGCACCATAAAATGGTTAGGAAGCAAGCATCACCAACAGTCAGGAATAAGGCGCCACCAATAGTTAGGAATCAGGAGCCTGCCTTCACCATTTACCATTGTTCTTTTCAAGATGTCTTCGTGCATTGCCAAGCCTAAATAAGATGTAGATTCAAAACATCATATTAGTAGCAAAAAATTGCATTTACACACACTTTCCACTAAAAACACTAGTCAAGCATAATATTTCATTTTCTATCAATTATATACAAAAGCTATATACAAATATATTTCAAATGCTAATTTAAACCGATAATAATGCTCTTAAAAGTGTATATAAAATGAGCATTTCTGGTGCTCATCATTCTCCCATGCTGAAAGAATTGACATGTCCTCATGTCATAGCCCCCCGAAATAGATTTTTTTTATATGGGAAGCAGACGCCTGTATATGGGAAGCAGGTGCTTGTATATGGGAATAAAGTATGTATATGAAAATTAGGCCTGTATATGGGAAGTAAACGTCTATATATGGTTTGTATATGGCTTGTATATGGGAAGAAGGTGTCTGTATATGGGAATCGGGTCTGTATATAGGAAGTATGCGCTTGTATATGGGAAGTAGGCGCTTGTATATGGGAAGCAAGAGCCTGTATATGGGAAGCAAGCCTGTATATGGGAATCAGACACATGTATATGGTCTGTATATGGGAAGCAAGCACCTCCACATACTTTTTTTAAATTTACTGGGGCAATGAAATTCTTCTCCTATCTAAGGTATGCCATGTGGATAAATTTTGATGGGATAATTAATAAAGACTAAGATATGGGCATCTATTGGTATTAACATAGAAATAATTTTTAAAATAACTATGTAAATAATTAATAAAAAAATCAGTATATATATGGGTGAATTTTGTAGATCATAATATGTACAATGTCGGATGGTGCGAAACGTCTACATGCAGCCTATAATTGTAATGTCCTAGAAAATTTTGTTGCTTTGACATTGATGTATCTTGGAGATAACACACACACACACACACACACACACACATATATATATATATATATATATATATATATATATATATATATATATATATATATAGGCATCTCTTCTTCCTGGTGGAAGATTGACACCCTTTATTGGTGCCTTCCTCCAGGTGGGAAGAAGGCACTTATGTTGGTCTGATTGTAGGCACTATATCCCTGGTGGAAAATAAGTACCTTTTTCTGCATTGTTGCACTCCTAGCATGGCACGAGATACTTTTATCTGTCAGGCCTAGTTTAAGTTGGCCAACTGCCTACAGATTTTTCAAGTCCATGTTCTACAGGCCTAACTACACAAAAGAAAAAAAATAGGAATCTTGGAGCCTATGCCTGATAGGCCTAGGTTACCCAAGCTACCTATAAATTGCACTTAGGGTAGCAATTCCTGCAAAGTAGAAATACACGAAAGTAGGGAAAATAAGAATCGTGGAACCTTTGCCTGATAGGCCTAGGTTTCCCAAGCTGCCTACATATTGCACTCAGGGCACGAATTCCTGCATAAAAAAAAGAGAAAAACTATGTTATGCAAAATAATTTCCATGTCTTTTTTTTCTCTAGATTATGAAATTTTCTAGAATTTTTTAGATTCTGGAATTTTCCACAATTTTTTTCAGATTTTGGAATTTTCCTAGAATTTTTTAGATTTTGAATTTTATTTTTATCTTAATGTTTATATTTTTTTCAGATTCTGGAATTTTTCATAATTTATCAGATTCTGGAATTTTCCAAAAAATTTTAGTTTCTGGAAAATTTTCTAGAATTTTTCAGATTTTTGATTTTTCCAGAATTTTTTAGATTCTAGAATTTTCCCAGAATTTTTTCAAATTTCTGGAATTTTCCAAAATTTTTCAGATTCTAATTTTTTTTCTTGACGAATGTATGAACATTCATCAAAACTATTGGTATGGTATGGGGTCTCCCCCATGCCGATGTCTGATCCAATCTCGTATTGTGAACCGATTGAAAATGAAGTCCATTGACTATTACTCGAACATAATATTGGCACTCTACTCCGCTCTTGGTGTAGCATATCTAACTATTTTCCACCATATTCTCAGGCTATAATAGTCGTGCACTTTACAATAAACTTTTTCTCAAGTTTCACAAACACCTTGGGTTGGAAGCCTTTCACTTGATTAGGGTTACTTAGCCTACCTTCGGGTGCCTATGTTGTTAAGGTAAACTCTACTCACTTCACCTATTTGGACTGGATGCTACATGATCAAGGTACACAAAATGGTTTGTATAGTGCTATTACAAACTCCACGTATGAATCTCACTTTACGAAATCTTCATATACATCTCCTTATTCATCTACATCGCACTTCATGCTGTCCTACATGTTGGAAATAAAGCTAGTAAAAGGAGTAAAAAGGAGTAAAAAGGTGTAAAAAGGTGTAAAAATTTGTTTCAACTGTAAGCTTTGGATCTTACCCCTTTACCTCCTTGGATGGTAGCTGACTAGGCAGATAGGTTGACTTGGATGGTAGCTGACTGGGCGAATTGGATGACAAGGGCGAAAAGGTGAACCAATTCTATTTCCCTTTCTCTTTTCCTCCCTATTTCTCCTATTTTCCTAACTTCCCTATATTCCCTAAAGTCATTTGGAGTTACCATTATAAATACCATTGTAATCTCAATTTTCTAAGGTTCAATATATATTATTTTCTATTCGCTCCCAAATTTTTCTCTCACAAACCACATCTGGTATCAAAGTTGAAGCTGAGAGGGCACGAGGATCGAGATGAGGGAGGCCCAAGGACCAAGGTGAGAGAAGCCCGTAGCACACAAACCAAAGCAAGGTCGATGTGGGGCCTATAACATGTAGCTCAAGGTGAGAGAATCCTGAAGCATGTAGATCAAGGTAAAGTCTAGAGCAGGCCAGCACAACAAGCACGTGGAGATAGGAGCGACGTAGGAGGACCTATCACAGAATGACACATGGTGAGAGGAGGATGACTCACGAGCTGACGCAGACAGACACATGGAACGAGGAGGAGGAGCAACATGGCAACAAAGGGAGCAATGTGGCGAGGAGCGGTTGGTTGAAAGAAGGGAAAAGGGGCGATCACTGATTTGTCAAAGGCAATCACTTCATTACTTGCCGTCCCAAGGTTATAAACCCTATTTTTGCCCCTGTCCTACTCAATGTGGGACAAAATAATTTCAATTTTTTTTTATTAAAATCGTCGTCCACTACATTTCAAATATAAAATATTCCTTCTTCATACCCACTCATGGGCATAGCTCGAGCGGCTAAGGAGGAGCGCTTGTGAGTAGGGTGTCTCGGGTTCGAATCTTGCCAGACACATTTTTAGTTTATTTTTATTTTTAATCCACGGGAAGCACAAGCTAGAAAAGGATCACGGATCCTTTATGTTTCAAATAGACACCGTGGCGCATTGGTCAAAATTTTTGTGACATTCAAGAGGTCACGGGTTCAAATGGGCTAGAGGATAAATTTTATTAATTTTTTTTATCATTTAAACTTTAGAATATTTAAAATTATTAAATATTAATTTAATAAAATTAAAACTAATTTATAATTATTTTAAAACTTAGGTTTTTAATAATTATAAAGTTATTTTTTTATTAAATATGACTATTTAATTTTTTTATTAAGTTTAAATTTTAAAATTTATATTGTAAAAGCCCTAGAGGCTTGATATTGTCAATTATTGGAGCCTTGTAAATTTCACATTTTGTGAAAATTTCAGAGATTGTAAAAGAGGTTAAAACTTTCCTAAGAGTAAAGAGTGTGTAATAAACCAAAGAGGCTTAGTGTTTTTTTAAATGGCATTGATGATAAGACTAAATGGTTGTTATCATGCCTTATGTGCAATTCTAGCAAGAGAAGTTGCAGAAAGTTTTGATGAAAATGTGAGAGGTTATGGACTCAATATTGTGCTTAGTTAACTCCAAAACACAGTAATCACACATAAAAGGCATCCAGACTCAGGGTACAAAGTGGATTTTGAAGATAACTCATTTAGAAGTCAATTTGAACAATCAAAATCCATACAAGCTACACCAAAAGAATTAGAGTACACACACTATAGTATTTTAGTAGAAATCCTAGAACTAGAATCACCAAAAATTATACAGATAAGTGACGACGAAGAAGAAGTGGCAGATAGAGATAACATCCCCACATCAATAGGAATAAGAAGTCAATGATAGAGTAGAAAAAGTCATATTTGAGTTAAATTTGTAAGCTCTTCCTTCTTTCCTTCTTTCAAACAGTAAAAGTACTTTATTGTAACCATGAAATAAAGAGATTTTTTTGGTAACTATGGCCTCACACAATAGCTTACCTATACTAGAATTTAACGGTTATGACTATGAGTATTGGTCTATAAAGATGAAGACCTTGATCATAGATAGAGGTTTGTGGGACATCATAGAAGAGGGCTACACAGAACCCTCAGAATGGACAACACTTAGTGCCACAGACAAGAAAATACAAAAAGAAGAGAAAAAGAGCAACTCATCTACTCTTTCTCATCTCTAAGCTACATTGGAGAAAATCATATTTCCTAGAATCACTACTTGTATGACTACACAAGCTGCATGGAAAGCATTGAGTGATGGATTATAGGGTAGTAATCAAGTGAAGCAGGTAAGGCTTCAAACATTGAAGTGAGATTTTGAAAATCTCCGAATGAAATATGATGAAAAAGTCGATGATTATTGTGTTAGAGTAAAAGCAATTGTAGATAAAATGGTTACACTAGGCGAAGAAATCAAGCCTGAGATAATTGTAACATAAGTGTTGAGAAAAATTACATAGAAATGGAACCATATTGTCATAATAATAGAAGAATTCAAAGATCTTTCCCTTTTAACATTCGATGCATTGACCAGATTGTTAATGTCACATGAAGAGAGGTTTCCTAAAACTCCTTCAACAAGCTATGGAGGTGATGATAAGGCCTTCAATTCTAATGAAAATAATGGAATAGGATGGGGAAGAGGTCAAGGTAGAGGCAAGAAAAGAGGTAGAGGTAAAGGCAACTACAGAGAAGGTAATTCCAATAGAGGAGGCAACCATAACAGAGGAGGCAATTCCAATAGAGGAGGCAAATCATACAAAGGAAGCAACCAACAAAGAGGTGGAAATCAGAATCAAGGTAGAAATCAACGAAAAAGTAGCAATCAAGGGTGAGGAAGTGACAAGTCCAAATCAACATGTTTCAACTATGGCAAGTCATGTCACTTCGCTCGTGACTGCTGGTCAAAATATTCACAAGGCAACAATAGTCAATATGGTAATTATGGAGAAGAAGATGATATTTCTAATATTTTTCTATCATATGACCAATCAGAACATAATCTAAATGACACATGGATTCTGGATACTGGTTGTTCCAACCATATGAGTGGTAAAGAACATTTATTTGCTACTCTCGATTCCACTTATAAATCCTAAATCAAATTAGGGGATGATAAGACATTGCAAGTAGAGGGTATTGGAGCCATGGAGGTTCCAACCAAAGAAGGACTAAATAAAGTGCATGACATCTATTACACTCCAAAGCTCCAACATGATCTACTATGTGTTGGAAAAATGATAAATATTACAAGCTTGTATTTGATGAAGGACAATGTATTATTTTTTATAAGAATTATTGTAATTGTGTCATAACACAAGTCCCCATGACCAAGAATAGGTTATTCCATCTCAATTTTGATGAGCTATGGGAGCTCAAATTGCAAATGTAGCTATAAAAAATCCAAGTGTCCTTTGGAACTTACAATATGGTCACCTTAATTCCGCTAGCTTGAAACTTCTAACTTCTCAAGCTATGGTGATAGGACTTCCCAAAATCAATGAACAAAAGGAGGTCTGTGAAGGATGTGCTTTGGGAAAGCACTCAAGGTTGAATTTTTTGATAGGACAAGCATGGAGAGCCAACTATCCATTACAGTTAGTACATTCAGACATATGTGGTCCAATGCAAACATAGAGTCTCAAAAATAGTTTATATTTTCTCACTTTCATAGATGAATTCTCTAGAATGTGATGGATTTACTTTCTAAAACACAAAGATGAAGCTTTTTATTGCTTCATAATTTTAGAAACAATGTAGAGAATCAAAGTGGGAATTATGTAAAATGTCTCAGGATAGATCGATGAGGTGAATACTCCTAAAAATATTTTTTAAAATATTGTAAAGCAAGTGGGATCAAAAGGCAATTTACCATTGCCTATACCCCACTACAGAACGGTGTGGTAGAAAGGAAAAATTGCACCATAGTTGAGATGGCGAGATCGATGTTAGTCTAAGCATCTAACTCATATGTATTGGGCAGAGGCTATAAGAACCAGTGTATATATTCTAAATAGAATCCCAAATTCTATTTTAGATGGTGTCACTCCTTATGAGGCATGGTATGGAAAGAAACCTAATGTAAAACATTTCAAAGTGTTTGGTTCTTTAGCATATGTACACATTCTTGATGATAAAAGGAAGAAGCTTGATCCAAAAAGTCAAGCTTGTATATTTGTAGGGTAGTGTGAGTCTACAAAAGGATATAGACTCTACAATCCCAAGATTCATAAAGTTGTAATCTCTAGGGATATAATTTTTGATGAAGGGGGAGAATGGGGTCATCAAAGAATTTTTGTTGATGATGAGTCCCAAGATGTAAGTTCTTCATAGGTACAACATGTGTCTCCAAAGAAAAGCAAAGGCACATTACCCCCTCCAAGCCCATAAAGGAGTACTACATCAAGTACTTCAACAAACACTCCAAGTCCTTCTCCACAGATATCAGTAAGTTCTTCACCGATGGACATCGAAAAAGACTTTCCATCAAGAGGCAGAAGAATATTACAAAATCATCCATCCTTTCAAATGTTGGATCAGAATTTCCAAAGAAGATTCACTAGAAGTCAAGCTAGTGAGATGAATACAGTTTTGCAACAACTTGAAAATTTGCAATTGTATGGAGATGATGAATCCCATGATCCTATGGGAGATGTAGTCAATTATGCTTTATTGTCTAGTACACAGCTGAACCATCTATCTATGAGAAGGCATGTACTCAAAATGTATGGCAAGAAGCCATGAAAGAGGAAATTACCTCTATAAACAATAATGATACATGGGAGCTAGTAAAGCTACCCAAAGGAAAAAAATGTGTTGGGTGTAAATGGGTCTACAAGACCAAGTACAATGTTGATGGAAGCATTGAAAGGCATAAGGTGAGACTAGTAGCAAAGGGTTTTACTCAAAAATTTTGCATTGACTACGAGGAAACCTTTGCTCTTGTTGCATGACAAGAGACAATCAGATCAGTTATTTCGTTAGCAGCCCATAAAGTATGGAATGTACAACACATGGATGTGAAGAGTGATTTTCTAAATGGATACTTGACCGAAGAGGTTTATGTTCAACAACCTCAAGGTTTTCAAGAACAAGGAAAAGAGAACCTTGTTTACAAATTGAAGAAAGCACTTTATGGCCTCAAGCAAGCACCAAGAGCCTGGTACTCATGCATTGATGGCTATTTTGGTAAGTATGGATTCACTAGAAGCAAAAGTGAACCAACTATGTACTACCTAAAGTAAGGAGCAGACATTCTCATAGTTTGTTTGTATGTGGATGATCTAATATTTATGGGTAGTAACAATAAAATGAATATGGAGTTAAAAATATCCATGATGAAATAGGTCAAGATGAAATATCTTGGTTTAATGGGATACTTCCTAAGCATGGAAGTGCATAAATAAAATAAAGGGATCTTCATATGTCAACACAAGTATGCTCGAGACATGATCAAGAAATTTGCCATGGAGTAGTGCAAATCAGTTGCAACTCCAACTGGACATGGGATCCAATTGAGCAAGGATGATGGAGCATCAAATATTGACATAACCACTTATAGAAGGATGGTTGGGAGTCTGATGTTTCTCACCAACACCAGGCCCGATATTCAATATGTAGTTTCTCTAGTTTCAAGGTTTATGACTAGTCCATCTGAGCTGCATTTACAAGGAACTAAAATAATTTTAAGATATGTAAAAGGTACATTGGATTTTGGAATCCATTACCAAAATGCAATTCTGTGAAATTAGTTGGTTTCAGTGACAGTTATTGGGGCAGCAACATAGATGACAGGAAATCTACATCAGGGAATTGTTTTAGTCTAGGATCAAGACTAATTACATGGAGTTCCATGAAACAAATTGTTGTAGCATTGTCATCAACTGAGGCTGAGTATATAGCCATCACTCATGCTAGTACTCAGGCCCTATGGTTAAGAAAAGTTCTTGAAGAGATTGGAGAAATTCAGAGTGGTCCAACTCGACTGTATTGTGATAACATAAGTGCCATTCAGTTGGCATATAGTCCAGTCCACCCTAGCAGATCAAAGAATTTTGATATGAAGTATTGCTTCATTCAAGATATGGTGGAACAACAGATAGTTGAGATTAAATATTGTAACACTTTGGATAAATTACAGATATTTTCACCAAAGGTATAGCTAAAGCTCAATATATAAAGCTTAGAGACTTTATAGTCAGTCCTCTCAACTTTAAGGGGGAGAATGTTGGAAATAAAGCTAGTAAAAGGAGTAAAAAGGAGTAAAAAGGTGTAAAAATTTGTTTCAACTGTAAGCTTTGGATCTTACCCCTTTTACCTCCTTGGATGGTAGCTTACTGGGCAGGTAGGTTGACTTGGATGACAACTGACTGGGTGGATTGGATGACAAGGGCGGCAAGGTGAACCAATTCTATTTCCCTTTCTCTTTTCCTCCCTATTTATCCTATTTTCCTAACTTCCCTATATTCCCTAAAATCGTTTGGAGTTACCATTATAATTACCATTGTAATATCAATTTTCTAAGGTTCAATATAAATCTAAACTAAAGGCATTAAAGTAAAATTCTAAATTAATGACATTAAAATAAATTTTAAATGATTTTTTTTCTTTAGCAGATGTTGATTATTGGAAACAATGGCTACATCCTCTAGGAAGTTGGTCTCCTTGCCTTCTACAATTTATGTAGCTAGATTGTATGGCTAAAATCCTCCACAATGGGCATGCCACATTGTTATCGTGATCTTTTCTAGTATCCAACAATTTCTTGAATGAATCATTGCAAACTGGAGCCATATTTTCAAAACATTTGTGATCAGACATCTCAGCTGCAATCCGAACAACTCAAAAATAATTGTTTACACAGTATTTTACTTGATTTTCTAGATACCTTGCATAGTCTGCTATACCATTATTTTTTTTAGTGTTTTTGGTGGCCATAATGAAGTTGGGGTCTCCCCCATGCCTACAATTGAACTAGTCTCTAAAAATTGAGGATTATGATAAGATTTTTTAGTCTGGTCAAAAATTTGATACGACTAAATTTGTATTTGTTCTTAACCTCTACTTCATCAACTAGCATGATATTTTATAGCATGAGGAAAACATTTTCCTTTATGGCCTCAAAACCAAATTCTTTCAACTTATTGGTAAATTGTGCAAGCAGATAAATGACTACTATTTTTTTTTAATAAAATAAATAAAAAAATAGCAGTATTCTAAAAAACACATGCTAGTTTTTGATTCACCAAATCACCTTAAGCACAATCACCTTAAGCGCAAGTGAAGAGCATACTCCGGCACAATGTTCTTTTTAAATTCTATTCTTTTTTATTTTTTTATTTTGCTAATGTCATTTTCCTGCTACTAATGTCATCGTTAAAATTTGCTAATATGTTGAGAAATGTTAAGCTTGTAATTTTTTCATCGTTAAAACTAGGCTTCTTGAGGCATAATTTCCTAATGATTTATGTGTAAATAAACACATCCTTAATAGTAAAATATTCAACTATCAGACCTGGGTTGTGCCATTTCTCTAATTTTATGAAACCATTGAGAATATGATGGAATTCCTTCATTGCCTAATTTTCTAATTTTTTAACAACATGAGTTTATTTCCTACTTCTACACTTAATATGGTGCATCGGGTTCATTCCCAAACACTACAATCTAGACAATCCTTGGTAATGGTGCCAAAATATTGGGCAAAACAATGGTTAATCTACATTTCAAGTAATTACCTCCATTTAATTATCAATCTAGGATTTAACTCATAAACTTGTGAGTGTCATGCACAGTATATGCCTACAGTGTGGGGAATTAATCCTCTATACCTATTGGTTTGGTGGGGGTGTTGTTCATGTATTTTCATTTCAGCCAAACCAAATAAAGTAAAGTGTAGAAAAATAAACTATAAACTAAAACTAAAATTGAAATGCTAAAATAAAAGTACAAGAAATAAAAGTACAAAAAAATAAATGCACAACTAAATTAAAATAATGTAGGAAAATAAAGCAGGAAATCTAACTAATGAAAATAAATAACAAAAATTAAAATGGGGAGGACTACTATAGGGAGTGGGTACCCAGGCTCCCGCAGATAGTCCGCCTAGCTAATTACGTAAATATTTCTCCAAGAAAATAAGAGTATTTGCAACTCTTAATAAATTATACAGAAAAATAAGTAAAGTAATACTCTGTGTATTTTTATTGATCGATGTATTTTTCTGGATTGCGTTCTTATATAGACCATATCCAGATCTTGTTACAATAATAAATTGGTCTCTTTTGATCACGTAACATGATTTTCTATAATTAGTTACACACATATATTATTCTCCTATTTACAAGCATTTTCATTCACCAAAGGAACAAACATAATAATCCTTAGGTGTACGTAAATACTAATACTAGAATAATAGATATTATTCTCCTATTTACAATCATGTTTGTTCACCAAAGGAATAAATATAATAATCCTTAGGTGTATGTAACAACTAACCCTAGAATAATGCATCCTAAAATAATGCCTTTAAGAAGCTTACATGGTCAAAATAGAATAAAAGTGTTCTATTCTATTTTAATCACAAAAATCTAATATGCATAGAAATACGAATATTTCTCCTTCATATTTTGTGCAACAACCTCCTTCAAAAGTGCATAGTCAATTGGTTAAAATAGGTCAGGAAGCAGGTACTAGAAAATAGTTGGGAAGTAGGCACCAAAAAATGGTCAGGAAGTAGGCGCTAAAAAATGGTCAGGAAACAGGCACCACCAATAGTCAAGAATCAGATTCCACCAACAGTTAGGAATAAGACACTTACCTTCACTATTTACCGTTGTTATTTTCAATATGTCTTTGTGCATTGCCAAGCCCAAATGGGATGTAGACTCAAAACACTAGATTAGTAGCAAAAACCTGCATTTACACACACTTTCCACTAAAAATACTAGTCAAGCATAATACTTCATTTTCTATCAATTATATGTAAAAGCTATATAAAAATACATTTCAAATGTTAATTTAAACCAATAATGATGCCCTTAAAAGTGTATATAAAATGAGCATTTATGGTGCTCATCACCGTTCATTGGATTAGGGCCTCGAAAACCCTAACATTGTCACAATTGTATCAAGAGCATTGTAAAGACCCCATATTGGGTTACATTATTTATACAATTCGGATATCCACCCACATTAAAAGAATATCTCTTCTATGCAATTATGTGTCATTTGCTTGTGCTTTTGTTACTTTTATATATATTGTATTGGTGTTTCATTTTTGCATTCACAAATGGTGATCATGGTGGGACCCACAATGGGTTATTTATGTTAATTATCTTTCTATTAATTTATTATTGTTGTATTCTATCTTGCAGGTTTTAGAAAATTTGTCACACGATTTTTGCCAAACTAGGGTTTTCGGAGCTATAGAAGCTTATCCACAATTGCACAGATGCCCTGCAATGCTCAAGGGACACCCCCTAGAGTTCAGAATGTTCCCTGGTGCATTTCATAGGCTTTGAGAGGTATTTGACAGAGTGGGAAAAGGATACGTAGACTTTTCTATAAGTCTGCCTCAAAACCCTAACCACTTTATTTCATTTTTATTTTACATTTTTATAGATTAATTGTTAAAAAGAATATTATTCAATATCTGTTAAAAAAAATCACATTACATCTACATTTTAGGAATTTGCATTCATTTATACATTGCATTTAGATTTACTTTGCATTCATACTCATATTAGTACACATTTTAAAAAAAATTCTGCTTTCTGATTTGTTTTTCATTCAAAAATATGCATACTATTTTCATGTAAAGTAAAAATTGCATAAAATAGTTTGCACATTAGGGTCAAGAATTCCTCTTTTGATTGCCTAAGTAGGAAAAATATCAGAATATTAAAATTAATTCCACTATTGGAATCACTTGCTAATTCAGATCAAAAGAGTAAGCGAACCCTCCATTGTTAAGAGTGGGTCTTAAGTGGTGTACCTTATATATTTTGAGGAAATTGGTATCTTTGTTGTTGGATTCTGATTTAGACTTGCAAAATTGGTTACTATTGATATTGTATGAAAACACAATAGAGAACATAAAAATTTTCACACACAACACATATCACATTAAACATCAATGAGTTGGATTTCATCACTAACCATTGATTGAGATTTGGTGATGGTGGGTTTCATCTCCATACACCAATATCTACCTTTAGCCACAATAGGATCCCCTGAGAAAAATTTATGTACTTCACATCAAAAATAATCTCATTTCCCAACCAAGCCATAGAAAAAATTATTAAAAAAATATTTAAAAAAAAATATTAAAAAAAAATACAAAAAAAAAAATTATTAAAAAATATTTAAAAAAAAAAAGGAGGTAAGAAACATTGTTGCAAAACATAGAATTGAATTGCTTATTATGTGAAGTTTTCTTCTGCACTTTATTTACTACACATTGCATATTTGGTTAAGTATCTTATTGCATTAACTAGAAATCAAACTAAAGCATTGAATCAAATTTCCATTTACCCAGACAATTCATCCATGGATTGTTCATCATCATTCCCCACCACTTATGTGGTAAATCCCACTATTGTGATACATACATGTTATTTAGATTTATCTGTGGGTCCCTCACATGTCGTTTCATCCACACAGTCATATCACATGGCTATCCCACAAATAGAATCATCTTCACCTACCATTTACAACCACATCACCCATATAGACATGGCAAAATTGAAAGCTTTTAACAAATATGCTAACTATGTCTTAGAATCAGTCCATAACTCACCTAGGCATGATCCTTCTTTCCAAACTGAACTTATCTCCTCCCAACCTTCAAGCATAACCCAAGTGTATAACAACCCTATTTTTGAGGTAAAAACTATACCTTCCCAACACTGGACCATACCCTAGTCATCATCTGCTCAAAGCACATTCATCCCATAATATTACACCACTACCTATGGCAACCCTTTATATGAAGAAAAAGTTAATTATGCTTCATATATGTCAACTTCCATCTAAACCAATATTTTCCATTCAGCTATAACTACGGTTGTAACTTATCCTTCACATACTTCAGCCATCCCATCCACATACACACCTTCCACTTCAGATATGGAAATACATGAAGCATGGGAACACCTTAAAAAATTCTTTAAGAAGCAACAAAATGTGTAATCATGTCCTCAAAAATAAGTTCATGTGGTCAATCCTAAGCCTCAACCTATTTCCACCCAATCCACCTTTTTCACCCAAAGTCCATCATGGGTACCACAATCTTCTATGGTTTCCATACCCATACCACCATAAACCCATGTCCATTCTATGGGTTAATTCATCCATAGTCCTCATGCATATTCTTCGCTTCTTCATCCACAATAATTTCATCAACATTATCATAACCAATTACAATCCACTCCACCAAGTCATAATTATCTTATTATGCATCAACATATTTCCACACCGCCTTCTTAGAATCATCAAGTGATTCAGGGTTTCCACATTCCTAGGGAGGACTCTATAATTAAGGTTATGCAAAAATAGATTGACAGTTTGATACAACATACTCTTGGTCTGATAAACCAAAATCCCACTTTACATCAGTTGATAAATCAACTAATCAATCTTTCGTTACCATCTCCACCATATCCAACAGACTTCACAGTATAAAAGTTTGATAAATTTAAAGGGACTGAGGACCCTAAAGAACATGTGAGCACATTTATCCATTCATGCTTTCAAATTCAAAGTAATGATGCTCTACTGCTTCAAAAATTTCCTTAGACATTGGGGGGAGATGTTGTAGAATGGTATAATCACTTGCCTCATCATAGTATTTATACTTTTGAGCAATTGATTGACCAATTTCTTGAAATATATTCCCTTAGTATTAGAAATAAAGTCTCATTATTTGATATATATGGTCTAAAACAATATGATTATGAGTCTATCTATGAATTTGGTAACCATTGGAGGGTCATTATCACCAAATTTCCATTTTCCCTACCAATGGAGGATTTGATCTGGTTATTTACTATGAGTTTCCTAAAAACCATCTCTTGGGTACTTCAATTACAATAATATTGATCATTTTATAAATCTCTTGCACAGGCCAAAACAATTGAGGAAATAAAAATCCAAGAAGCTGTGCTTAAGCCTAAAAAGAAATAATGGCAAAACAAGGGCTAATATAAAAGTAGTTATTTTGGCCAGTCAAAATCAAACTAAGCCAATCCATCCAACCAAGCTAACCAAGTTAATCAAGTGGTTATGATCCAATTGGTAATGTCTCAACAACAACTTATGCAACATCAACCATGACAAATTGAATATCATGTGATTCCCTCAACAACTCAATCAAGTCAAAACATAGTACCAGTTGTGGAAAACAAACCATGTCGACAATCTGTTTGACTGAACTATCAATACACCCATTGTTTTAATATTATGTTTCCATCTTCCATAGGTTATATGACACCAACCAACTTCCCTTTCCTGAGGTTAAACCAGATGATACCACTAAATGCGGTAAACACTATGGGATCATTTATTTTGCCTTTATCATAGGAAAAATGGGCATGATATTAACAACTACCATGTATTTAAAGATAGAGTGCGAGATCTTATTGGCATAGGGGCAATCACGCTTGATAGTCCCTTAGCTCAGTAGAACTAAAATATTGGAATTTATCAAACACCACTTCCTCATCACGAGGAGTTGCAACCAACAACAAGAGGATTTAATACCAAAACCCCTCCTAATCAAGTCAATCATGTTTAAAAATACCAAGGTTTTATGGGTGCTATTCATGTAGTAACCCAAGGTCAATAACAACACACTAATCAATAAAATACTTAGTAGTTGTCTACTCAATCTCCCATACCTCCATAAGCAAGTGTGTCTCAACCTACAAATTCATCATCACCCATACAAATTTCTACCAATCCATATCAACCCATACATATTCCAAGTCATCCAAATCCCTCCATTCATCCCATAAATCATCCATCAAGGTCAATCATCTCCTTGAGTAGCCAATTAACCACAAGTCTTAAAATGACTTCGATTAAACTATCCACATATGATCTCATTCAATAATATCCTCCACATCACGAGGCATTAATGGATATTCTAAAGTCCATTTAACTTCAATATCCAGACACTAATGCCTTCAACAATTTTATGGAGAATATTCAAACATGTATGGAGCCTTCCATTACATTCTATTATTTTGAGGTTAAACCAATATCGTCAGAATCAGTGGATCCTCCATTACACATCATGGCTCAAATTTACAGGAATCCATTCAAAAGAATTTTAATTTATAGTGGCTCCTCAATTAACATCATCACCACATCTGCTCTTCATCATCTCAATCTTCCTCCATCCCATATTAGCAAATATACTTTCACCTTGAAAGCATTTAATGATGGTCTTTGCTCCATAGTTGGCACTATAATTTTTTCTATCGAAATGGGGGTAAAAATGTTGCATACCATGTTCCACATCTTGGAAGGATCCATATCATATAATGTACTCCTTGGATGACCTTGGATGAGGAAAATAAGATGTGTCCCTTCTATACTACATCAATGCTTGAAATGCATACATGAGGGACAAGTACATTGCATACTGGTGGATTTTAAATCATTTAAGTATTGCAATTTCATCTCCAATCCCTATGAATCCATGCTTATCTCCACTCATCTATTTATTACATCATCAAACACTTCATAATACACCCAATATAGATCATCATCTAAAGCCCCTATTATTAAGGAGCATCCCATCACAAGAACACATAAAGCTTCCACTTTCATGCTCCCATATTCATCACCTTTGACTACATGCACATGTGTTCAAACTCAATCCACATTAGTTTCATCATCAGCAACAACATCATCCTCCACCATTCCTTCTACATCATTTCCAATTCAACAATCATCTCAGTCAAATCCATCGCCATCCATATTATCCAATGTCTCACAAGTCGATATAACAGAGTGTGAGACACCATCTCAGTCCATACCCCAAGCCAATCATGAGTCATCCATTTCCACATCCTCATTCATGTCATCCCAAGTTGAGGTCCACCTCACTAATCTTGGTATTGGTGAATACGTGGTCCAATATATTATAGTCACACTGTTCAACATCCAAACTGCCAAGGATTATAGTCACCCCTGTGACCCACCATTATTTATAGGAGCGGTGTATAATATGGGTTCCATATAAAATAGCATAAATTTTGTGTATAATGGAATTAATTCATTGTCCAATCCTTCTCCTTCAGATGAACCCAAGAAACCAACTACCAATATACAACCAATATCGAATTTTCCATCCTATTATTTTTATCGATATAATTGGTAAAGAAATGGCCTAGGCCGGTATGAATAGGAAGTGCATGAGCTAATTGATACTCCATATCGAGAAGCCCATAATCGTTTAGGTCTAGTCTACCATCCATTTTCTTCCATCTCTTCTTTTGAACAAGCCTTTCAAAGGCTTAATTTGAATTCAAAAGAAGACGACCATCACCTTGATGACTCTAAAGAAAGTATTCATGAAGAATTCGACCTTATGTCAATAATTTTTGATGAATCTAAAGAGGAATCCCAACCCATCATCCCACATTTTAAACATGATGAGTTTTACCTCAGAATGTTCCTCATCCATCAACTCATCACTCGCTTGCTTCTTCCACAAGAGTGAGCTAAACCAACTGGTGAACCACCACCTCCATTCCATTAATCCCCATCACCAACCATTTTTCTTGTAATATATGTACATAACTCAAATTTTAAAATTTTCAAATAAATAAATAAATTAATTAATTAATTAATTAATCAAAAACAAATTTTAAAATTAAAAAAAAAACAAAAACAAAAAATAAAACAAAAATATTTGGCATTACATTTACATTGCATTTATTTATGTTGCTTATTGTTGTTCAGGTTCCTAGTGCTCTAATATCTATTCTACCAAAAAGGATCCACCCATACATTCACCTTTGCAAACCATCCATTTTTCCCCTTAAGTCAACATGAATCATGCTGACTTATTCACCCCACTCTGTAATCCATATGATTTGGCAAAGCCAATTCCAATTGACATGATCCTTATTGATATGGACTAGATTTCCTCACCACCATACTTTTCCAAGTTTGTTCTTTTTGAGGAATTTTTAAGGGCTTCAACCAACTACATTCATCCATCACCCCACCTTCACCTTCACCTTCACCTTCAAATCCTAAGGTTTTCTAGGTAGACCTAGATGAAGTTGAGTCAGAAGAGTTTGATATTGTCATATATGATAATCATATGATACTAATGCCCCATAAACTTGAGGAAGGTTCTCACATGTCTATTGAAGATACTATCGATGTGAACCTTAGTTCAAACACAAAAAATCCCCAAATTATCAAACTTGGCAAAATTTTATCCATAGATGAACAAGAGCAATTAATTGCTCTCCTAAAGAAGAAGAAGGGTATTTTTGCATGGTCCTATAAAGACATACCTGGCCTAGACCCTAGCTTGGTTGTCCATAATCTCATCTTACATTTTGATGCTAAGCCGATCAAACAAAAACTTAGAAGTATGCATCCTACCATTGCTATCTTGGTCAAATAAGATCTTCAAAAGCTATTAGATGTGGATTTCATTGTACCCATTGACTATCCTAAGTGGCTTTCAAACATGGTACCCATTCACAAGCCTAATGGGGTGATATGTGTTTGCACTAATTTTCAAGGTCTAAACAAAGCGTGTCCTAAGGATGATTTTCCTCTTCTAAACATCGATAATCTTGTCGAAACCTACACTAAAATGCTTTCTCTTATGGATGGTTTTTTAGGATACAACCAAATTCAAATAAATCCTTATGACCATCATAAACCAACATTCACTACACCTTGGGGGACTTTTATTACAAGGTAATTCCCTTTTTCCTAAAAAATGTAGGTGCCACTTATCAACGTGCCATGACATATATATTCCATGATTATATTCATAAGATCATAAAAGGTTATGTGTATGATCTCTTGGAAAAATCTAAAACTCGATAAGAACACATTGGTGTATTGGAAAAAGTCTTTGACCAAATTTTAGAGCATAATGTAAGGTTGAACCCCAAGAAATGTGTCTTTGGTGTTACCTTTGGAAAAATACTAGGGTTAATTGTCTCCAATAGAGGCATTGAGGTGGGCCCAAACAAAGTCAAAGCCACCATGGAGATGCCTTCTCTAATAAACCTAAAGGATCTGCATAGTTTACAAGGAAATATTCAATCAATCAATCATTTTATTGTGTAAATTTATGAAAAATTCAATCCATTCAATCACTTGCAACAAAAGGAGATGTCTTTTTATGGATAGATGAATTTCAAAAAGCCTTTGATGTTATCAAGAAATACATGTATTCTCCACCAGTATTAACTCCTCCTCGTCTAGGAATCCCCTTATATCTTTATGTTTCAACAACAGACTTTGCATTAGGGACAATGC
The DNA here is from genome assembly GCA_028583015.1 of Wollemia nobilis. NCBI lineage: Eukaryota > Viridiplantae > Streptophyta > Pinopsida > Araucariales > Araucariaceae > Wollemia > Wollemia nobilis. The sequence continues at coordinate 3,767,174 of JAQPPZ010001050.1, forward strand.
TTGTACAAAAGAATAAAAATAATCAAGATAAAGTTGTCTATTACATTAGTCAAACATTGGTAATTTATGAAACTAAATATTCTTACATGGAAATTATGTGCTTAGTAGTGGTTTTACCACTAAGAAACTAAGATATTACATGCTTAGTCACACCACATATGTCATAGCTAGAGAAAATCCTATGTTGGCCATCCCTCATATTGTCTATTGGGGCCACTATGTTGGCCAACACGAACATCACCAGGATGGACATCCAACTTCTTGTCCATCCCTCCACCCTACACATCCACATCCTACCACCCATATTTGAACAACCGACTCATCTCATGTCCCTTATCATGTCCAACCTCAACATGTAAGCCCTCCACTGGAAACTTGAGAATACAATATACATCCTCAAGTATCATGGTCATCTCTCTAGTAGGGAGGTAAAACATCCCCCTATCTGGATCTCATCTCTCTACCAAGACAAAGAGACATCCCTCATCTTCCCTCACCATATCTATTTGGACTACCCCAACTAGCCCCATAACCTTCAACTACTTTTACTAGTCCTCCTGCACCATCTTACACATCCCCAAGATGAGAGGTGAGAATTGATGTCGAGCCTCCAAAATCCTCAACTGCAACACAATACATAAAGGCAAAAACATGAAGTTAAAAAAAATGTGCAAATTCAACAAAAAGCTTCAAAGGTTTTTTACCTTAGCAAAATGCACATATTCTCCCACTATCGCATCTACATCCTCCATTGCCATAGCTTCCGTAACACTTCATCCACTCACTCCACTCCAATCCACTCCCTCAAACACAACTTCAAAAATTTGCAAATGCAATAATGAACTTAATTTTCCTTCTAAATGATATTTATAGCTATTTCAGGTGCATTGAAATGCCCATGGGTATTTCTAGGAACATTAAATTGCACTCCTGTATTTGAAGAATAACAAACTTTGGTGGGCATTTGCACATGTAGTAGGCACCTATTGGTGTTTGCTGTCAAAGTTGACAAAAGACCAAAAATGATCCAAAAAGGTAGCTTAACTTCACAAAATCATTCCAAATTGCATACATCAATTTCATCATAATATCATGTTTTGTGAAAACCAAAATTGATCTCGATTCATAATTTTTGCTTGCGACCAAAAGTCATGAAATTGCATTACTAGTTACAAAACACTTCAGAATGGTCCAAATTTTCACAAAATTCTCAATTTCATCATTCTAATAAATCATTCCATCATCATAATAAATTTAAAGATAGTATGAATTTATTTGGATGGCTAACTTTTATTTGTGCCCAAAAGGTGTAAAATTGTCCAAAATTGCTTCAAAATGCTCAAAATCAATGCCAAATTTCCCAAATTTGCTCAATTCAATAATCAATGTGTTTCTCACCATCACACCTTCATTCCAACATCATTTTCATCCATCTAATATTACATTTTCACATTTTCCAAGTTCATACACAATTACAAGTGAACCTCGTATCTAGTGGTCTATTCTATCTCCTTTGCGATTGTAGTGACTTACCTCCATGCAATTTGGTAATATGAATAAATCACCATAATGAAACTTGGTCATATTCATAATCAAATATATCATTTTTCAAAAAAATATCATTTTTGGTCCCTCATTTTCTGAGTGAGACTATGTCATGACCAATTTTCTCAATAGCTATCATTGATGGCCTTGTTCATAGGGCTTGAAACAGATAAAATCACAACTCATCATTCCTTTTATATTGACAGTCATCACAGAGATAGAATATAGCTAGGGTAAATGGTTTCAATTATGGTAATTATTCGACAGTCACTAGTAGACCCTCCAAATTTCACTATTTTTCTTTTAATGCATTTTCATCACTTTGCATTTTAATGATGCCAAAAGGTATTTTATTCAAAAATATGAAATTACCCCAAACTTGGGGTAACCAAAAAATTGATTTTGAATTCCCACAATTGGATACATCTTACATGATCATGACATATACAATTAGCAAAAAATCTCTTTGTATGGTAGGGAAAAAATAGACTAAATCATTTACATTTCACAACAATCCCCTTCCACTGTTGGGACTAAAAGACATCACATTTCACATCATTCATATCATCAGCATGTACACCCTATATTTGCACTTGCACAATTTAATTACATACTTTGCCTCACAATTCTTTCAATTGGCTCGTGAGACTCATTTTTTAGTCATTCACAAATTGAGGAGATAAGCTACACATTCCAAGTTATTTTGTCTTCCAAGATCATTTTTACATCCCAATGAAAGAAAGATGCATCTTCATCTAGCCAAATCATGTGTCTCATATTTTTACACCGCATTGTGTTTCACGCAACATGGTACAAACAGAGGTATCTGTAGACACAAAAATCTAGCCACTTTTCATCAATACATAGCTTTTCACCACAATTATCCATTATTTATATATATTTGTTTAATATATATTTAAATAATAATAATTTATATATTCTATTTTTATATATTTAATAAATATATGTATAAATGTATGAATTAATCATAGCCATCCATCCACCTTAATCCATACCATTTTCCCAAATTTAATCTCCACCCTTCATCATGTTTTAATCTTGGCCACACAAATTGTGTTGTCGAAACCCTAACATACCTAAGGGAATATTATAAATAGGAGTCATTTTAATGACTCAATCCCTAAGCCCCCTAGTTTTCCAAGTTTTTAAAAAGTTCTCAAGAATCCTCACACCCATTTTAATCCTCCATTGTAATTTGCATCCCCCGCATCCATCGCCATCGTTCACATTCCCTAAACTCACCATCACATACCCCGCATCCGTCACCATCATTTGCATCTCCCGCGTTCACCATTTCATATCCCACATGAACTATATTTGGTTCTGCAACCTTCCCCTCAGCCATCGAACGCCCCCTAAAGATTCCTGAGCACCCACCAAATTTTGCAAAGTTCCCACCAGAGCTTATAGAGAACCTCTAGATATTTTTGGTAAGCACCAAGCATTGGTGGGTGTTTCCTATTTAGATCTGCAAACTTATGACCCTTAGGTGATCGTTACAACATATGCATAATAATTCCCTATATCAGTGACAAAGATAAAAAATAATGAGTTAGCATAGACAAGGTAAAAGTTAATTTGCAAGCAATTTTATTATTCTTAAATATGTTTTAAAGCTTCAATTTTGCAACTATGGTTTTATTGAGTTTATTCTTGAGGATCTCACGTTGTGGAACCCTCATAGATATTATTAACCCTTGATTTTGTTTGTTGTGTGAAAGTTTGAGAATCACATTCATTGGCAATTGCTAAAGCTCAAGTGGCCCTACATAGGATACCAAAGCCCACTCACCACTCTATTGGGATCAAATATGAGAAATAAGACACCACCATTCATTGGATTAGGGCCTCAAAAACCCTAACATTGTAACAATTGTATCAAGAGAATTGTAAAGACCCCATATTTGGACATATTATTTGTACAATTGGGAAATCCTCCCACATTTCATAAAATATTATTTCTTCTATGCAATTTTGTGTCATTTGATTGTGCTTTTGTTACTATAATATATATTGTATTGGTGTTTCATTTTTGTATTCACAATGGGAAAGGGAAAATTCTAACCTAAATAAAAAAAAGAGAAATAAAACATATTTTTGATGTCTACTATATTCCAAGGTTGAAACATAATTTATTAAGCATTGGGTAACTCATGCAAAAGGGGTACAACATGTATTTTGAAAATGGAACCTTCATCATAAGATATGGTGAACATAAAATCATAGAAAATAAAGAACATAATATTTCCCTTAAAAATTCATAGTAAAATGTTGCTTTCATTTAGTAGTGATGTAATGAATATTATATGGTTGTGGCACCTTATGTTTGACCTAAAAAGTTTCAATGACCAAAATTTATTGTACAAAATACAAATGGTAAAAGGATTGCCACTAATAGAGTAATCTAATCAAGCATATGAAGGTTGTATTTTAGGAAAACAACATAGAGATGCATTCTCTACTAGAAAATCATTGAGATCTTCATAATATTTGGAGCTAGTACATTCAAATATATGTGGGCCTATGCAAACCAACTAATTAGGCAACAACAAATATTTTCTAACTTTTATAGATATTTTCAATCAAAATGCATGGGTGTTCTTCCTCAAATAAAAACCAGAAGCATTTGGCATACTCCAAAAATTCAAGGAACTAGTTGAAAAGCAAAGTGGCTACTATGTAAAGACTTTAAGAATAAATGGAAGAGGCAAGTACATCTTAAATATATTTTATATTTTTTATAAAAAAAATGAGATCGAAATATAATTCACAGCTAGATACACACCATAATAAAATGGTATTTTAGAAAGGAAGAATAGAACCATAATGGAGATGGCAAGGAGCATGCTAAAGCCAAAATCATTCGTAAATGTATTTTAGGAAAAAATTGTAGAATGTGCAGTTTACTTGCTAAAAAGTTGTCCCAAAAAGAGTGTGAAGGATGTAATCCCACAAGAAGTATGGAGTGACAACAAACCAAGTGTTCATCACTTCAGAGTCTTTGGATGCATAGCCTATGAACACATTTTTAAAGGATAATAAAATTAGATTATAAAGCAAAAAAATGCATCTTCATCGGGAATAGTGAACAATAAGAGGCTTATAAATTGTTAAATATTGTTACAAAGAAGGTAATCATAAGTAGAGATGTGAAATTCATTGAAGATGAAGCTTGGATTTGCAATTTTAAAGTTGGAAAACATAGGACAACAATCATTGAGATGGAAAATTTGAATAGAGAAAGCATAAATCAGCCCTCAAATTCAAGTAGCAATACCAATGTGAGCAAAAACTCTTCATCATCATCAAGCTCACCACCAAGTGCAAGAATAAGATCCATTTATTCCATCACAAGAATACCATCAAATATAGGAAGCTTAAAATAAATATATGAGGTAATAATAAATGAAATTAAAAATGAAGCGTATGCTAATTTTTTTTTCTTTTATGAATGTGATCCTATTTCCTTTGAAGAAGCAATTAAAAACAAAAAATGGGTGAAGGTCATGGATGAAGAAATTAAATCCATAAAGAAAAGTTAAACTTGGAAATTGATGTATATTACAACAAAAAAGAAAACCATTGGTGTGAAATGGGTATACATAACAAATTTTAATGTGAAGGGTGATGTTGAAAGACATAAAGCAAGGTTGGTTTCAAAGGGGTATTCACAAAAATTAGGAATTTGATTATCATGAAGTATATGCAACTATAAAAAGACTTTACATAGTTATAATAATTTTAGCATTAACAACCAAAAAATGTGGAAAGTCTACCAAATGTATGTCAAGTTTGTCTTTCTAAATGAGGAGTTGGAAGAAGAGATCTACATAATCCAACCACTAGGTTATGAGCTAGAAGGACATGAAGGAAAGGTGTATAAAGTTAATAAAGTCTTGTATGGACTAAAACAAACATCTAAAGCTTAGTATAGTCACATTCACTCATACTTTCATGGAAATTAATTCATCAAATCTCCATATGATCACACTCTTTAAATTAAGAATAATGAACAAGGATATATTATAATAGTCTACTTGTATGTAGATGATTTTATTTATATTTACAACAATAATATGTTTAATTAGTTTAGAAGTGCAATCAAAAGTAAATTTGAAATGATAGATTTGGGCTTGAAAAATAATTCCTTGAAATTGAAGTTACCCAATCCTTTGATGGTATCTTTATTTCATAAAGTGCACATTTTATCCTACTATTGTATCTGCATCCTCCATCACCATAGCTTCCGCAACACTTCACCCACTCACTCCACTCCAGTCCACTCCCTCAAGCTTCAAAAACTTGCAAACACAAGAATGAACTTAATTTCTCTTCTATAAACTACTTATAGGCATTTCAGGTGCATTTAAATGCCAATGGGTTCTTCCAAGTGCATTAAAATGCATTCATGTATTTGGAGAATAGGAAAGTCTAGTGGGCATTTGCACATGCAGTAGGCACCAATTGACGTTTGCCGTAAAAGTTGAAAAAAGACCAAAAATGATCAAAAATGGTAGCCTACCTTTACAAAATCATTCCAAATTACATCCACACATTAATTTCATCATAATATCATGTTTTTTGAAAACCAAAATTGATTTGGATTCATAATTTTTGCTTGCGACCAAAAGTCACAAAATCGCATTACTAGTTACAAAACACTTCAAAATGGTCCAAATTTTCACAAAACACTCAATTTCATAATTCTAATCAATATTTCTAATATAACACTCAATTTTATGATAATATGAATTGATTTGGATGGTTAAATTTTATTTACATCCATAACATGTAAAATTATCTAAAATTACTTCAAAATGCTCCAAATCAATGCCAGATTTTCCAAAATCGCTCAATTCAATAATAAATATGTTTCTAATCAGCAAATATTCATTCCAACATCATTTTAATCCATAAAAATTTCATTTTCACATTTTATAATTTCATACACAATTTCAAGTGAACGTCGTATCTAGTGATCTATTCTATCTCCTTAGCGATTGCAACGACTTGCCTCCATGCAATTCGGTAATATGAATAAATAACCATAAGGACACTTGGTCATATTCATTATCAAATATCTTATTATTCAAAAGAAATATCATTTTTGGTCCTTCATTTTCTGAGTGAGACTATGTCGTGACCAATTTACTCAATAGATGTCATTGATGGCCTTGTTTGTAGGGCTTGAAACACAGAAAAAATCATAACTCATCATTCCTTTTATATTAACAGTCATCACGGACATAGAATCTATCTAGGATGAATTATTCCACTTATGGAAATTATCCAAAAGTCACTAGAAGGCCCTCCAAAGTTGACTCTTTTTCTTTTAATGCATTTTAATCACTTTGCATTTGAATGACGCCAAAAGGAATTTTATTCAACAACATGGAATTACCCCAAACTTGGGGCAATCAAAAAATTTATTTTGAATTCCCACAATGGGATACATATTACATGATAATGACATTTACAATTAGAAAAAAACCCCTTTCTATGGTAGGGAAAAAATAGACTAAATCATCTGCATTTCACAACAATCCCCTTCCACCGTTGGGGTAAAAATGACATCACATTTCACATAATTCATATCATCAAAATTTACACCCTAAATTTGCACTTGCACAATTCAATTACATTCTTCACCCCACAATTCTGTCAATTGGCTCGTGAGACTCATTTTTCGTGCATTCCTCAATTTAGGGGCTAAGCTACACATTCAAAATTCTTTGGTCTTCCAAGATCATTTTTGCATCCCTATGAAAGAAATATGCATCTTCATCCAGCTAAACCTAGTGTCTCATATTTTTACATCGCATTGTATTTCATGTAACATGGTACAAAAAGGGGTATCTGTAGACAAAAATATAGCCACTTGTCTTCCATCCATAGCTTTTCACCACAATTATCCATTATATATATATATATACATTTGTTTAATATATATTTAAATAATAATAATTTATATATTATATTTATATATTTAATAAATATATGTATATATGTATGAATTAATCCTAGCCATCCATCCGCCTTAATCCATACCATTTACCCAGATTTAATCTCCACCCTTCTTCATGTTTTAATCTTGGCCACACAAATTGTGTCATCAAAATCCTAACATGCCTAAGGGAAGATTATAAAGAGGAGTCATTTTGATGACTCAAACCCTAAGTTACCTAAGTTTTCCAAGTTTTTAAAATTCCTCAAGCATCCTCGCAACCATTTTCATCTGCCATCGTCATTTGCATCCCCCGCATCCTCCGCCACCATTTGCATCCCCTGCATTTACCATTGCATACCCTATGTGAACTATATATAGTTTTACAACCTTCCCCTTATCCATTTAATTCCCCTTGAAGATTACCGAGCACCCACCAAAGTCTATAGAGTGCCCACCAGAGCTTATAGAGCACCTCTAGATATTTTTAGTAAGCACCAAGCATTTGCGGACATTTCCTATTTAGATATGTAGCCCTATTTTCCTTAGGTGATTGTTAGGGCATCTGCATAATCATTCCCTACAAAAATGACAAAGACAAAAAATAATGAGTTAGTGTAGACAAGGAAAAAAATTATTTACAAGTATTTTTATTATTCTTAAATCTGTTTTAAAGCTTCTATTTTGCAACTAGGATTTTTTTATTTTATTTTTTAGGGTCTCATGCACTCGAACCCTCATAAATGTTATTAAGGCTTGATTTTTTTTATTGTGTGCAGGTCTAAGAATCACATTCATTGGCAGCTTATAAATCTCAAGTAGCCCTACATAGGATACTATAGCCCACTCACCACTCTATTGGGATCAAATACGAGAAAGAAGACACCACTGTTCATTGGTTTAGGGCCTCAAAAAACCTAACACTGTAACAATTATATCAAGAGCATTGTAAATACCCCATATTGGGGCACATTATTTGTACAATTGGGATATCCTCCCACATTTAATAAAATAATATCTCTTATGCATAATTTTATATCATTTGTTTGTGCTTTTGTTATATATATATATATTGTATTGGTGTTTTGTTTTTGTATTCACAATGGGAAAGGGAAAATTCTAACCTACATAAAAAAATGAGAAATAAAACATATTTTTGGTGTCTACTATGTTCCAAGGTTGAAACACAATTTGTTAAGAATTGGGTAACTCATGCAAAAGACGTACAACATGCATTTTGAAAATAAAACCTTCATCATTAGATATGGTGAAAGTAGACTCATAACAAATAAAGAACATAATGTTTCCCTTAAAAATTTAGATTAAAATGTTGCTTTCATTTAGTAGTGATGTAAAGAATATTATATGATTGTGGCACCTTACATTTGACCATTTAAGTTTCAACAACCAAAATTTACTGTACAAAATACAAATGGTAAAATTATTGCCACTAATAGAGCAACTTAATAAAGCATGTGAAGGTTGTATTTTAGGAAAGAAACATAGAGATGCATTCTCTACTAGAAAATCATTGAGAGCATCATAATATTTGGAGCTAGTACATTAAAATATATGTGGGCCTATGCAAAGCAACTCATTAAGCAACAACAATTATTTTCTAACTTTTATAGATGATTTCAATCAAAATGGATGGGTATTCTTCCTTAAACAAAATCCAGAAGTATTTGGCATACTCCAACAATTCAAGGAAGTAGTTGAAAAGTAAAGTGGCTACTATATAAATACTTTAAGAATAAATGGAGGGACAAGTACATCTTAAATGAATTTCATATTTTTTGAAAATAAATGATATCAAAATAAAATTCATAGCTAGATACACACCACAACAAAATGGTGTTGTGGAAAGGATGAATAGAACCATAATGGACATGGCAAGGAGCATGCTAAATCCAAAAGCATTCGTAAATGTATTTTAGGAAAAATTATAGAATGTGTAGTTTACTTGCTAAATAGGTGTCCCAAAAAGAGTGTGAAGGATATAATCGCACAAGAATCATGGAGTAACAAAAAACCAAGTGTTCATCATTTAAGAGTATTTAGATGCATAGCCTATGAAGACATTTTGAAAGTAGAAGAAAATTAGATGATAGGGCAAAAACATGCATCTTCATTGGGAATAGTGAACAATAAGAGGCTTATAAATTGTTCAATATTGTTTCAAAGAAGGTAATCATAAGTAGAGATGTGAAATTCATTGAAGATGAATCTTGGATTTGCAATTCTAAAGTTGGATGGCATAGGACAACAAGCATTGAGATGGAAATTTTGAATAGAGAAAGCATAAATCAATCCTCAACTTCAAGTAGCAATACCAATGTGAGCAACAACCCTTCTTCTATTGGGACTGAAAAAAAGGCACAAATTGTATTGATTAAATATGTTATAATATATAGGCATCAAGCTTATGAGGGAGAATTGACAAGTGTCATAATATCCACTCCAAGTGTCATGCAGAATACAAAGACCTCAAAGTGGATAACTCCAACTGCAAGGTATAAGACAAGTATCAAAATTAAGGCATAGTGCACATTACAATATTCTAACATTCCCCTTAATGTGCACTATCCTAACTATAGAGAAAAATATAAGTCAATATTAGATAACATTCCCCCTTAATGTTGACTTTTATTACATACATAGAATAATTTTCTAAACATGGAAAATGTTTCTAGCCCAAGTGACTTGGTGAAGATGTCAACCAATTGATATTGAGTTGGTACACACTCCATGTGTATAATGTCTTCTTGGACAATTTCTATGATGAAGTGATGATGAATCTCAATGTGCTTTGTTATGGCATGGAAGATTAGATTCTTGGTCATCTTAATGGTACTTTGATTGTCACAATATATATAATTTAGACCATCTATGAGTAGCCCAATGTTGTGAAGTAATTGCCTGAATAAAATTGCCTCCTTAGTTACCTCAACTACTGCTCTATATTCAACCTCTACTTAAGATAATGAAACTATGTTCTTCTTCTTGGTGCTCCATGAAATAGAGCCCTGATCCAACTAAAAATAATAACCTGACGTGGATCTTCTATTTTAGGACAACTAGCCTAATTTGAATCTATGTACCCAATCAAGAAAAAAGCATCACATGATCTGCACATAAGGCCATGATGAGGGGTGTCCTTGAGGAATCTCAAAATCCTCTTAGATGCTATCCAATGGCTCTTTGTAGGAGCCAACATGAATCTAGAAATAAGGCCAACTGTATAGGAAATATTTGGTCTAGTTGAAGTTAAGTAGATCAAACTCCCAACTAGCTTCCTGTAAAGGGTACCATCAACCCTTTCTTCATCATCACTATTAACCAATTTCAACCTGGTTTCCATGGGAGTGAGGGAGGGCTTACACTCCTCCATGCGAAACCTCTCCAAATAGACTAAATATATTTAGCCTGTGAGATAAAGATCTTACCAGGCTATTGCCATACCTCTATTCCTAAGAAATAGTGGAGGCCTTAGTATGTCATCTCAAACTTTTTACATTAGTCCTCCTTGAGCAATATTATTCCTTCTGTGTCATCACCTATAATGATAAGGTCATCCACATAAAATGTAACCAAAATGATGTGGTTGTTCCAATGTTTCACATAGAGAGTAGATTTTGCTACAGATCTATTGAAACTAAGGTTGATGAAATAAGAGTCAATCTTTGCATACCAAGCTCGGGGTGCTTGCTTCAACCCCTATAGAGTTATCTTCAATTTGAGAACTTTGTTTTCTTGGCCTTCAACTATGTACCCTGGTGGTTGGTTCACATACACTTCCTCCTTCAAATTACCATTGAGAAATGCACTTTTAAAATCCATATGATAAATAGGCCATTTGTTTTGAGATACTAAAGCAATAATTGTGAGAATTATAGTCATATTTGCCATAGGAGAAAAGTATCCTCATAATCAATTCCCTCTTGTTGCTTGTATCCTTGAGCTACTATGCAAGCCTTGTAGAGATCTAATGAGCCATCTACTTTATACTTTACCTTGTACAACCATTTTGTGCCAATGGTATATTTACCTTGGGGTAAATCAACTAACTCCCACTTTTTAAATTTAGAATTTAGAATTTTGAAATATGAGCTATGGTGGGAAAGAATGAGCAGGAAAATTTGAATGAAATAGATGAAAAATTTTAAACTTCAAAAAAAATTAGATTTTGAAAATGCAAATGGGCCCCATAACTGGTGGCGTCCAAGTGCATCATTGTTTACAGTTCTTAAGCTCACTTGACCTTGAGTCTACACCTCCACTCGGTGCTCATCTCCTATGCATGCCACTACTTCACTCAGCCCTAGGGGACAACATGTGTGTGAGTGTCTGTAAAACTAAAAAATTTCTCACACGACCTTCAACTACTACTGAATAAGATTAGCAAGAACAAATGAGCACCAAAAAAACACACAAATATGAAGGGAATCTATGCAAAAAAAAAATATCATGAAATTTTTTTCTTCCTGTGAGAGAAATCAGAGCCTAAGTGGTTGAAAAATAAACACAAGATCATTCAACACAGTGAAAATTGAGACTTTGTAGTGGTTTTCCCCTATCTTGAGGTTCGATCATAGTATTTTTATTTTTATTTTATTTATGTAAATTTTTGCTCTTAAGGTGATCACAGGCGAATTCGGCTAGTGTGTTCCTAGTGAGCACTAAAGATCTGTTGTTCAGTACATGGTAAACTTGGTGAAACAAGAATGTGCCAATGATAGCCTTGACCTCAAAGTGGTAAAAATAATACATTGATGGTGAGCCCAAATTCGTCGAATCAACTATTCCACTTGGCTCCCTCTTGGATGTCGTGGTCTCCAAGCTGGTGCCCAATATCTCCACCATGACTACTATCCACAAAAAATAGGATAACTTCATGACTATCATTGGTTACCGCATGCTCTGCACAAACAAATAGAAAACTAGGCATCCAATGTTATTTCAGGTTTGCTATTGATGGAAGAATTGACTAGTCAAAACACAGTTAAAAAAAAACCGCGAACACATATGGAACAATCCACAAAAACTAGTAGATCTTATAGCTTTTTGGATGCATAAGCGATCTAACCACTAGTTTGTAAAGTTTTACTTCAAGATATAAGACCCCGGTGAGAAAAACATATAGATCCTGCCACTGGAACTCATGCACCGATGATTCAATGCACACGCTCATATTCAGATAAAAACAACACACATTTTTGGCTGTCGCTTTTCAACTTGATGTAAATGAGGGCTACTATTTCTCATAGATGTCTTCAGTGTTGTAGTATTTTTTTTTAAATAGTAGGAAACTCCTCCATAGGTGCTAATGTTGTGGTGGAAATTCTTTCACAATGAGCATTCAAAAAACATTATTTTCAAGTACAATATAATATTCACGGTGATAACATTACAGATCAACAAAGTAGTAAAAAAATGGATGAAATCTTCCCTCTTCAATGAATTTGAAAAAAATTACCCTCAACAACTCGTGAAATAGTTAATGTCGTGTATATTTTGGGGCTCGAACTACACCAAACAGGTAGCATCAGATGATTTATGGAGTGAATGATTTAAAATAGCTTAAGAATTGGATGATGGTCGAAGCTAAAAACTATGGTTTGCAAATCACGCAGGTTGAAAAACAAGGAGAAAACTGTTTCATCTTTAGCAATGGAGCATTCTATAAAAATAACACACTAAAAATCTAGGGGGGCTTCAATTCTAGAGAAAGTAATCCGTGAATCTACAAATAAATTAAAGGACAGATGCAAGGGTCTGCGTATCTGAACCCCCCCAAAAATTTGAGATCTCAAAAATAGTAACACCAGATCTTCCTTAAAAAAATTTATCAACAACATAGACTTTTCCTAAGGAGCTTCTAGTTTTTGATCCATATAATTATGGAGAGCATACTCCCTGACTCCACACTCAAACCCTAAGGATCCCCACAAGTGGATCTCACTACTTTGATACCAAATTTTGGGACTGAATAAAATGCATAAATTGTATTGATGAAATATGTTACAATATACATGCATCAAGACTATGAGGAATATTTGACAAGTGTCATAATCTCCACTCCAAGTGTCTTGAAGAAGACAAAGAACTAAAAGTAGATAACTCCAACTACAAGGCATAATACAAGTGTCAAAATGAAGGTATAGTGCACATTATAATATTCTAACATATTCATCATCAAGCTCACCACCAAGTGCAAGAATGAGGTCCATTTCTTCCATCACAACAATACAATCAAATATAAGAAGCTTAAAATAAATATATGAGGCAATAATAAATGAAATTAAATATGAAGAGTATGCTAATTTTTTTTTCTTTTATGAATGTGATCCTATTTCCTTTGAAGAAGTAATTAAAAACAAAAAATGGGTGAAGGTCATGGATGAAGAAATTAAAGCCATAAAAAAAATTCAAACTTGGAAATTGATGTATATTCCAACAAAAAAGAAAACCATTGGTGTGAAACGGGTATACATAACAAATTTTAATTTAAAGGGTGATGTTGAAAGACATAAGGCAAGGCTGGTTGCAAAGGAGTATTCATAAAAAATAGGAATTTTATTATCATGAAGTATATGCACCTATAACAAGACTTTACATAGTTATAATAATTTTAGCATTGGCAACCAAAAAAGGTGGAAAGTCTACCAAATGTATGTCAAGTTTTTATTTCTAAAATGAGGCGTTGGAAGAAGAGGTTTACATAATCCAACCACCAGGTTATGAGCTAGACGGACATGAAGGAAAGGTGTATAAATTGAAGAAAGCCTTGTATGGAGTAAAACAAGCACCTAAAGCTTAGTATAGTCACATTCACTCATACTTGTAGGGAAATGACTTCATCAAGTCTCCATATGAGCACACTCTTTAAATTAAGACTAATTAACAAGGAGATATGATAATAGTTTTCTTGTATGTAGATAATTTAATTTATATTGGCAACAATAATATGTTGTTTAATTAGTTTAGAAGTGCAATGAAAAGTCAATTTGAAATGATATATTTAGGCTTGAACAAAAATTCCTTGGAATTGAAGTTACCCAATCAGTTGATGGTATCTTTATTTCATAAGGTACACATATGCTCCAAATTTTGCATCTGCATCTTCCATCACCATAGCTTCCGCAACACTTCACCCACTCACTCCACTCCACTCCACTCCCTCCCTCAAAAGCAACTTCAAAAATTTGCAAACACAAGAATGAACTTAATTTCCATTTTATAGCCTATTTATATCTATTTTAGGTGCATTGAAATACCCATGGGTGCTTCCAAGTGCATTTAAATGCATTCCTATGTCTGTATAATAACAAACTCTAGTGGGCATTTGCACATGTTGTAGGTGCCCATCGACATTTGTCATCAAAGTTGAAAAAATACCAAAAATGATTAAAAAAGGTAGCTTACCCTCACAAAATTATTCTTAATTGCATCGATACATAAATTTTATCATAATATCATGTTTTGTGAATACCAAAATTGATCTGGATTCATAATTTTTGCTTGCAACCAAAAGTCACAAAATCACATTACTAGTTATAAAATACTTCACAATGGTCCAAATTTTTACAAAAAGCTCAATTTCATCATTCTAATCAATCATTCCATCATCACACTCAATTTCATTATAATATGAATTTATTTGAATGGTTAACTTTTATTTGTGCCCAAAAGGTGTAAAATTGTCCAAAATTGCTTCAAAATGCTCCAAATCAATACCAAAATTTCCAAAATTGCTCAATTTAATAATAAATATGTTTGTCATCATCTCACCTTCATTCCAACATCATTTCCATCCATCAAAAATTGCATTTTCATATTTTCCAAGATCATACACAATTTCTAGTGAACCTCGTATCTAGTGGTCTATTCTATCTCCTTGGCGATTGCAGTGACTTACCTCCATGCAATTCGGTAATATTAATAAATCACCATAAGTACACTTGGTCGTATTCATAATCAAATATCTCATTTTTCAAAAGCAATATCATTTTTGGTTCCTCTACTATGCCATGACCAATTTGCTCAATAGTTGTCATTGATGGCCTTGTTCGTAGGGCTTGAAACATAGAAAAAATCATGACTCATCATTCCTTTTATATTGACAGTCATCACAGACATAGAATCTAGCTAGGATGAATGGTTCCAATTGTCGAAATTATCTGAAATTCACTAGAAGGCCCTCCAAAGTTGACTCTTTTTATTTTAATGCATTTTCATCACTTTTCATTTCAATGATGCCAAAAGGCATTGTATTCAACAACATGGAATTACCCCAAACTTAGGGTAACCAAAAAATTAATTTTGAATTCCTGCAATGGTATACATCTTACATGATCATGATATCTACAATTTGCATAAAACCCCTTTCTATGGTAGGGAAAAAATAGACTAAATCATTTGCATTTCATAACAATCCCCTTCCACCGTTGGGGTAAAAATGACATCACATTTCACATCATTCATATCATCAGCATTTACACCCTAAATTTGCACTTACACAATTTAATTACATTCTTCATTGCACAATTATGTCAATTGGTTCATGAGACTCATTTTTCACTCATTCGCCAATTGAGGGGGTAAGCTACACATTCCAAATTCTTTTGTCTTCCAAGATAATTTTTGCATCCCAATGAAAGAAAGTTGCATCTTCATCCAGCCAAACATGGTGTCTCATATTTTTACACTGCATTGTGTTTCATGCAACATGGTACAAAAAGAGGTATCTATAGACATCGAAATCTAGCCACTTTTTCTCCATTCATAGCTTTTCACCATAATTATCCATTATTTATATATATATATATATATATATTTTAATGTATATTTAAATAATAATAATTTATATATTATATTTATATATATTTTATTCTTTTTGTAGATAAGATACTATAGCATTAATACCGGGTTTTACAGGTTGACTCAAAACCTTTTACAAAAATCAACCCAGGGCTATTGATGAACATATCCTTACTAAGGATCCTATATATGTAAAATCTACATGTCGCCAAAGCCATTACATTCGATAAGGCACATAGCCTGTTATCAAAAGAAAATTCCCATACAACATTTTGGGTATACCCCAAGAAAACACACATGCATCATAATTACAAAAAATAAATAGAAACAAATCCCTTCCTTGAGACAATG
This sequence comes from Wollemia nobilis, assembly GCA_028583015.1. Classification (NCBI taxonomy): domain Eukaryota; kingdom Viridiplantae; phylum Streptophyta; class Pinopsida; order Araucariales; family Araucariaceae; genus Wollemia; species Wollemia nobilis. The sequence continues at coordinate 3,783,855 of JAQPPZ010001050.1, forward strand.
GAGAAACAAAAAGCTACAGACACACATAGCAGAGTACTGAAAAAAAACTTCCACAAGATCTGTATTGACAGTTACTCTTAATAATTATTTGGTAATTGCTTTCTTTCGTATATGACATGCTTTGGTACCACATACTATCTTGGCCAATCAGCCAAGATAGTATGTGGTACCAAAGCATGTCATATATGAAAGAAAGCAATTACCAAAGAATTATTAAGAGTAACTGTCAATACAGAGCTTGTGGGAGTTTTTTTCAATACTCTGCTATGTGTGTCCGTAGCTTTTTGTTTCTCCATTGTCTCAAGGAAGGGATCCGTGTCTATTTCTTTTTTGTAATTATGATGCATGTGTGTTTTCTTGGGGTATACCCAAAATGTTGTATGGGAAGTTTCTTTTGATAACAGACTATGTGCCTTACTGGATGTAATGGATTTGGAAGCATGTAGATTTTACATATATAGGATCCTTAGTAAGGATATGTTAATCAACAACCCTGGGCTGATTTTTGTAAAAGGTTTTGGGTCAACCTATAAAACCTGGTATTAATGCTATAGTATCTTATCTACCAAAAAAATAAAATATATATAAATATAATATATAAATTATTATTATTTAAATATATATTAAAATATATATATATAAATATATGTAAATAATGGATAATTGTGGTGAAAAGCTATGAATGGAGAACAAGTGGCTAGATTTTGGTGTCTATAGATACCCCTTTTTGTAACATGTTGCATGAAACACAATGCGGTGTAAAAATATGAGACACCATGTTTTGCTGGATGAAGATGTAACTTTCTTTCATTGGGATGCAAAAATGATCTTGGAAGACAAAAGAATTTGGAATGTGTAGCTTACCCCCTCAATTGGTGAATGAGTAAAAAATGAGTCTCATGAGCCAATTGACATAATTGTGGGATGAAGAATGTAATTAAATTGTGTAAGTGCAAATGTAGGGTGTAAATGCTGATGATATGAATGATGTGAAATGTGATGTCGTTTACCCCAACGGTGGAAGGGGATTGTTATGAAATGCAAATAATTTATTATATGTATATATGTATGAATTAATCCTAGCCATCCATATGCCTTAATCCATGTTGTTTACCCAGATTTAATCTCCACCCTTTGTCATGTTTTAATCTTGGCCACACAAATTGTGTCATTGAAACCCTAACATGCCTAAGGGAAGATTATAAAGAGGAGTCATTTTGACGAATCAACCCCTAAGGCCCCTAAGTTTTCCAAGTTTTTAAAATTTCTCAAGCATCTTCACACCCATTTTCATCCACCATCATCGTTCGTGTTCCCCGCATTCACCGCAACCATTCGCATCCCCCGCATTTGTTAGGAGGGAAAACTAATGGGATATTTTATTGATAAAAATAGGTTACATATATAGGCAGAAGGCCTATATGATAAACATGACACTTGTCAATGAAACTGACAAGTGTCAAACTAGCATAGTGCACATTACATTAACTCTAACATTCCCCCTTAATGTGCACTATCCTAACTAAAAAAAACAAGTCAACATTAGGTAACATTCCCCCTTAATGTTGACTTCTTTAAAAAAAATCTACATCCTCCTTTATTGTTGATTTGGTTTTATTGATAAAAGTAGGTTACATATATAGGCAGAAGGCCTATATGATAAACATGACACTTGTCAATGAAACTAACAAGTTTCAAACTGGCATAGTGCACATTACATTAACTCTAACAACATTCACCATCGCATACCTCAAGTGAACTAGATATGGTTCTACAAACTTCCCCTCAATTACTAAACACCCACTGAAGATTCTTGAGCACCCATCAAAGTCTACAGAGTGCCCACCAGAGCTTATAGAGTGCCTCTAAATATTTTTGGTTAGCACCAAGCACCAACAAACATTTTATATCTAGATTTGTAGCCCTATATCCCGAAGGTGATCATTAGGGCATCTGCATAATCATTCCCTACATCAGTGACAAATACAAAAAATAACGAGTTAGTGTAGACAAGGTAAAATTTCATTTGCAAGTATTTTTATTATTCTTAAATCTATTTTAAATTTTCTATTCTCCAATTAGGGTTTTATTCATTTCATTTTTTAGGGTCTCATGTGGTGGAACCCTCATAGATATTATTAATCCTTGATTTTATTTGTTGTATGTAGGTTTGAGAATCACATTCATTTGCAAATACTGAAGCTCAAGTGGCCCTACATAGGATACCAGAGCCCACTCACCACTCTGTTAGGATCAAATACAAGAAATAATACACCACCATTCATTGGATTAGGGCATTGAAAATATTAACATTGTAATAGTTATATCAAGAGCATTGTAAAAAACCCATACTGGGGCACATTATTTGTACAATTGGGAGATCCACCCACATTTAATAAAATAATATCTCTTCTATGCAATTATGTGTCATTTACTTGTGCTTTTGTTACTTTTATATATATTGTATTGGTGTTTTGTTTTTGCATTCACAATGGGAAAGGGAAAATTCTAACCTACATAAAAAGAAGGAGAAATAAAACATATTTTTTATATCTACTATGTTCCAAGGTTGAAACATAATTTATTAAGCATTGGTTAACTCATGCAAAAGGGGCACAACATGTATTTTGAAAATGGAACCTTCATAATTAGAGATGGTGAAAATAGACTCATAGAAAATAAAGAACATAATTTTTCCCTTAAAAATGCAAAGCAAAAGCTTGCTTTCATTTAGTAGTGATGTAAATAATATTATATGGTTGTGGCACCTTACGTTTGACCATTTAAGTTTCAACGACCAAAATTTATTGTACAAAATACAAATGGTAAAAAGTATTGCCACTAATAGAGTAACCTAATCAAGCATGTGAAGGTTGTATTTTAGGAAAGCAACATAGAGATGCATTCTCTACTAGAAAATCATTGAGAGCTTCATAATATTTGGAGCTAGTACATTCAAATATATGTGGTCCTATGAAAACTAACTCATTAGGCAACAACAAATATTTTCTAAATTTTATATATGATTTCAATAAAAATGCATGGGTATTCTTCCTCAAACAAAAATCAGAAGCATTTTGCATACTCCAACAATTCAAGGAACTAGTTGAAAAGCAAAGTGGCTACTATCTAAGGACTTTAATAATAATAGGAGGAGGTAAGTACATCTTAAATGAATTATATATTTTTTGTAAAACAAATTAGATCAAAAGATAATTCACATCTAGATACACACCACAACAAAATGGTGTTGTAGAAAGGATGAATAGAACCATAATGGAGATGGCAAGGAACATGCAAAATCCAAAAGCATTCGTAAATGTACTTTCAAAAAAAATTGTAGAATGTGCAGTTTACTTGCTAAATAGGTGTTCCAAAAAGAGTGTGAAGGATGTAATCCCAGAAGAAGCATGGAGTAAAAAAAAACAAGTGTTCATCACTTAAGAGTCTTTGGATACATAACCTATGAACACATTTTGAAAGGAGAAGAAAATTATATGATAGGGAAAAAAATGCATCTTCATTGGGAATATTGAACAATAAGAGGCTTATAAATTGTTAAATATTGTTACAAAGAAAGTAATCATAAGTAGAGATGTGAAATTAATTCAATATGAAGATTGGATTTGCAATTCTAAAGTTGGACAACATAGGACAACAAGCATTGAGATGGAAATTTTGAATAGAGAAAGCATAAATCAGCCCTCAAATTCAAGTAGCAATACCAATGTGAGCAACAATCCTTATTTATCATCAAGTGCACTACCAAGTGCAATAATGAGGTCCATTTCTTGCATCACAAGAATACCATCAAAGATAAGAAGCCTAAAATAAATATATGAGGTAATAATAAATGAAATTAAAGATGAAGAGTATGGTATTTTTTTTCTTTTATGAATGTGATGCTATTTATTTTGAAGAATCAATTAAAAACAAAAAATGGGTGAAAGTCATGGATGAAGAAATTAAAGCCATAAAGAAAATCAAACTTGGAAATTGATGTATATTCTAGTAAAAAAGAAAACCATTGGTGTGAAATGGGTATACATTACAATGTTTAATGTGAAGGGTGATGTTGAAATACATAAAGCAAGGCTAGTTGCAAAGGGGTATTCACAAAAATTAGGAATTTGAATATCATGAAGTATATGCACCTATAACAAGACTTTATAGAGTTATAATAATTTTAGCATTGCCAACCAAAAAAGGTAGAAAGTCTACCAAATGTATGTCAAGTTTTTCTTTCTCAATGAGGAGTTGGAAGAAGAGGTCTACATAATCCAACCATCAGGTTATGAGCTAGAAGGACATGAAGGAAAGGTGTATAAATTGAAGAATGCTTTGTATGGACTAAAAAAAGCACCTAAAGCTTAGTATAGTCACATTCACTCATACTTTCAGGGAAATTACTTCATCAAGTCTCCATATGAGCACACTCTTTAAATTAAGACTAATGAACAAGGATATATTATAATAGTTTGCTTGTATGTAGATGATTTGATTTATATTGGCAACAATAATATGTTGTTTAATTAGTTTAGAAGTGCAATGAAAATTCAATTTGAAATGATAGATTTGGGCTTGAAAAAATAATTCTTTGGAATTGAAGTTACCCAATCAGTTGATGGTATCTTTATTTCATAAGGTATATATATGCTCCCACTTTTGCATCTGCATCCTCCATCTCCATAGCTTCCACAACACTTCACCCACTCGCTCCACTCCACTCCACTCCCTCAAATGCATCATTAGAAATTTGCAAACGTAATAATGAACTAAATTTCCCTTCTACATGCTATTTATATCTATTTTAGGTGCATTTAAATGTCCATGGGTGCTTCCAAGCGCATTAAAATGCATTCCTATGTTTGGAGAATAGTAAACTCTGGTGGGCATTTGCACATGTAGTAGGCACCCATCGACATTTGCCTTCAAAGTTGAAAAAAAGATAAAAAAGGATCCAAAAAGGTAGATTACCTTCAAAAATCATTCCAAATTGCATCCAAACATAAATTTCATCATAATATCAAGTTTTGTGAAAACCAAAATTGATTTGGATTCATAAATTTTGGTTGTGACCAAAATTCATGAATTCACATTACTAATAACAAAACACTTCACAATGGTCCAAATTTTCACAAAATTCTGAATTTCATCATTCTAATCAATCATTCCATCATCACACTCCATTTCATGATAATATGAATTGATTTGTATGGCTAACTTTTGTTTACACCCAAAAGGTGTAAAATTGTCCAAAATTGCTTCAAAATGCTCCAAATCAGTGCCAAATTTCCCAAAATTTAATAATCAATATGTTTCTCATCATCAAACCTTCATTCCTGCATCATTTTCATCCATAAAATATTGCATTTTCACATTTTCCAAGTTCATACACAATTTCAAGTGAACCTCATATCTAATGGGCTATTCTATCTCCTTGGCGATTGCAACGACTTGCCTCCATGCAATTCAGTAATATGAATAAATCACCATAAGTAAACTTGGTCATATTCATAATCAAATATCTCATTGTTCAAAATCAATATCATTTTTGGTCCCTCATTCTCTGAGTGAGACTATGTCGCGACTAGTTTGCTCAATAGTTGTCATTGATGGCCTTGTTCGTAGGGCTTGAAACACAAAAAAAATCATAACTCATCATTCCTTTTATATTGACAGTCATCATGTACAAAGAATCTAGCTAGGATGAATGGTTCCAATTGTGGGAATTATCTGACAGTCACTATCAGGCCCTCTAAATTTGACTATTTTTATTTTAATGCATTTTGATCACTTTGTATTTCAATGATGCCAAAAGGTATTTTATTCAACAACATGGAATTACCCCAAACTTGGGGTAACCAAAAAATTGATTTTGAATTCCCACAATGGGATACATATTACATGATCATGACATCTACAATTACCCAAAAATCCCTTTCTATGGTAGGGAAAAAATAGACTAAATTATTTGTATTTCACAACAATCCCCTTCCACCATTGGGGTAAAAATGACATCACATTTTACATCATTCATATCATCAGCATTTACACCCTACATTTGCACTTGCACAATTCCATTACATTCTTCACCCCACAATTCTGTCAATTGGCTCGTGAGACTCATTTTTCACTCATTCGCCAATTGAGGGGGTAAGCTACACATTCCAAATTCTTTTATCTTCCAAGAATATTTTTGAATCCCAATGAAATAAATATTTATCTTTGTTCATCCAAAATAGATGTCTCATATTTTTACACCACCTTGTGTTTCATGCAACATGGTAAAAAAAGGGGTATCTGTAGACACCAAAATCTAGCCACTTGTCCTCCATCTATAGCTTTTCACCACAATTATCCATTATATATATATATATATATATTTTTAATATATATTTAAATAATAATAATTTATATATTATATTTATATATATTTAATAAATATATGTATATATGTATGAATTAATCCTAGCCATCCATATGCCTTAATCCATTCCATTTGCCAAGATTTAATCTCCACCCTTCGTCATGTTTTAATCTTGACCACACAAATTGTGTCGTCGAAACCCTAACATGCCTAAGGGAATATTATAAAGAGGAGTCATTTTGATGACTCAACCCCTAAGTCCCCTACATTTTTGAAGTTTTTAAAATTTCTCAAGTATCCTTGCACCCATTTTTATCCGCCATTATCGTTCGCATACCCTACATCTGTTGCCACCATTCACATCCCTCGCATTCACCATCTCATGCCCCGCATAAACTATATCTAGTTCTACAACATTTTCCTCAGCTTTTGATCACCCCCTAAATATTCTCGAGCAGCCATCGAAGTCTGTAGAGTGCTCACTAGAGCTTATAGAGCATCTTTGGACATTTTTGGTAAGAACCAAGTACTATTGGGCGTTTCCTATTTAGATCTATATCCCTATGGCCCTTAGGTGATCATTATAGCATCTGCATAATTATTCCCTACATCAAAAATAAAGACAAAAAATAGCGAGTTAGCATTGACAAGGTAAAAGTTCATTTGCAAGCAATTTTATTATTCTTAAATCTATTTTAAATCTTCTATTATGCAACTAGGGTTTTATTGATTTTATTTTTAGGGTCTCACACAGTGGAACCCTCATAGATATTATTAACCCTTGATATTTTTTAATGTGTGCAGGTATGAGAATCACATTCATTGGTATATTCTACAGCTCATGTGGTTCTCCATAGGATACCAAAGCCCACTCACCACTATGTTGGGATCAAATATGAGAAAAAAGACACCACCATTCATTGGATTAGAGCCTCGAAAATGCTAATATTGTAATAATTATATCAAGAGCATTGTAAAGACCCCATATTGGGGCACATTATTTGTACAATTGGGATATCCACCCACATTTAATAAAATAATATATCTTTTGTGCAATTTTGTGTCATTTTCTTGTGCTTTTGTTACTTTTATATATATTGTATTGGTGTTTTGAATTTGTATTCACAATAGGCAAGGGAAAATTCACACCTACATAAAAAAAGGAGAAATAAAACATATTATTAATGTCTACTATGTTCCAAGGTTGAAACATAAATTATTAAGCATTGGGTAACTCATGCAAAAGGGACACAACATGTATTTTGAAAATGGAACCTTCATCATTAGAGATGGTGAAAATAGACTCATAGCAAATAAATAATATAATGTTTCTCTAAAAAAATCAGAGTAAAATGTTTCTTTCATTTAGTAGTGATCAGGGTTATGCATAGTGGTGAATATTCACAAATTGGGTGAATATTAGGATTTTCAAAATTAGAAATTGGTAAATATGAGGACCCTCGACATCGTCCCATTCGGCTAAAAATTTTGGGATCTATTTTTTATTAGGGTCAATGCACCACAATATATATCCAAAAATAGGCATATTTGTACTCATTGGAAAGCTCTTTTTTAGCTTGATCTAATGGTGGTGTTTTTATGAAGTTATAAGATGATTTAATAGGTCAACAATTTTCCTAAATATAATCTTAATTTTTAGGGCTTCAAATGACCCAAATTTTTGTGTGAATATGATTGATTTGGTTTGCTTAGGATTCATATTGATTTTAATCAAGATTCACCATTTTTTTACAAGTACATTTCAAGTCCAACCCCTTATGCATAGCCCTAGTAGTGATTTAAATAATATTATATGGTTGTGGCACCTTACATTTGACCATTTAAGTTTCAACGACCAAAATTTATTGTACAAAATACAAATGGTAAAAGGATGTGAAGGTTGTATTTTTGGGAAGCAACATAAAGATGCATCCTCTACTAGAATATCATTGAGATATTCATAATATTTGGAGCTAGTACATTCAAATACATGTGTGCCTATGCAAACCAACTCATTAGGCAACAACAAATATTTTCTAACTTTTATATATGATTTCAATAAAAATGCATGGGTATTCTTCCTCAAACAAAAATCAGAAGCATTTGGCATACTCCAACAATTCAAGGAACTATTTGAAAAGCAAAGTGGCTACTATGTAAAGAATTTAATAATAATAGGAGGAGGTAAGTACATCTTAAATGAATTTTATATTTACCCAGGTGTTGTAGGTGAGTTGGAGAGGAGAGGGCAATCCTCCAAGGGAGGTCCCACGTTCGAATATCCACCATACCAAAAAGCTGAATTGGGTATCCAAAATCCAATTGATAATGTTGGTGTGGGCAGGGTCAGGTGCGACTCCTAGGTGACTTTGATGGTGTAGAACCCCCTGTTCATGGTCTCTCAGACCAATGCGGCCACACAAGGGGTTTTTCGCTTAAAAAAAAAATGAATTTTATATTTTTTGTAAAACAAATTAGATCAAAATATAATTCACATCTAGATACACACCCAAAAAAAATGGTGTTGTAGAAAGGATGAATACAACCATAATGGATATGGCAAGGAGCATGCAAAATCCAAAAGCATTCGTAAATGTACTTTAGAAAAAAATTGTAGAATGTGCAGTTTACTTGCTAAATAGGTGTTCCAAAAAGAGTGTGAAGGATGTAATCCCAGAAGAAGCATGGAGGAAAAAAAAGCAAGTGTTCATCACTTAAGAGTCTTTGGATGCATAACCTATGAACACATTTTGAAAGGAGAAGAAAATTATATGATAGGGAAAAAAATGCATCTTCATTGCGAATATTGAAAAATAAGAGGCTTATAAATTGTTAAATATTGTTACAAAGAAGGTAATCATAAGTAGAGATGTGAAATTAATTCAAGATGAATATTGGATTTGCAATTCTAAAGTTGGACAACATAGGACAACAAGCATTGAGATGGAAATTTTGAATAGAGAAAGCATAAATCAGCCCTCAACTTCAAGTAGCAATACCAATGTGAGCAACAATCCTTATTTATCATCAAGTGCACTACCAAGTGCAATAATGAGGTTCTTTTCTTCCATCACAAGAATACCATCAAAGATAAGAAGCCTAAAATAAATATATGAGGTAATAATAAATGAAATTAAAGATGAAGAGTATGCTATTTTTTTTTCTTTTATGAATGTGATCCTATTTCCTTTGAATAAGCAATTAAAAAAATGGCTGAAGGTCATGGATGAAGAAATTAAAGCCATAAAGAAAAAATAAACTTGGAAATTGATGTATATTCCAGCAAAAAAGAAGACCATTGGTGTGAAATGGATATACATAACAAATTTTAATGTGAAGGGTGATTTTGAAAGACATAAAGCAAAGATGGTTGCAAAGGGGTATTAAAAAAAAAATAGGAATTTGATTATCATGAAGTATATGCACCTATAACAAGACTTTACATAGTTATAATAATTTTAGCATTGGCAACCAAAAATGGTGGAATGTCTACCAAATGTATGTCAAGTTTTTCTTTCTAAATGATGAGTTCGAAGAAGAGGTATACATAATCCAACCACAAGGTCATGATCTAGAATGAAATGAAGGAAAGGTGTATAAATTGAATAAAGCCTTGTATGGAATAAAAAAAGCACCTAAAGTTTAGTATAGTCAATTCACTCATACTTTCAGGGAAATGATTTCATCAAGTCTCCTTATGAGGACACTTAAAATTAAGACTAATGAACAAGGAGAGATGATAATAGTTTGCTTGTATGTAGATGATTTTATTTATATTGGAAACAATAATATGTTGTTTAATTAGTTTAGAAGTGCAATGAAAATTCAATTTGAAATGATAGATTTGGGCTTGAAAAAATAATTCTTTGGAATTGAAGTTACCCAATCAGTTGATGGTATCTTTATTTTATAATGTACACATACCAAAGATGTCTTGTAGAGGTTTAGAATGGAATATAGTAAATTATCAAACATACCAATTACAATAAATATAAAATTCAACAAGCATGATTATAGCAACAATGGAGATTCAACCTTTTTCAAGATATCAACTGAAAATATTATGTATGTAACAACGACTAAACCAAACATATTGTATGTAGTTAGATTAAATTTAAGATTCATAAAAACACATAAGAACACTCATTTTTAATTATGAAAAATAATTTTGAGTTATTTTAGTGGATCCAAAGACCATGGGATCTGTTCTGCAAAATCAAACTAGTTTGACCTTCTTGGTTATATAGATAATGATTGGGTTAGAAATATCGATGTTAGGAAAAATACTTCAATATATACTTTCTATCTTGGATCAGGTGTAGTCTCATGCTCATCTAAGAAATAAACCATTGTGACACTCTCAACTACTAAAGTAAAGTATGTTGCTATGACATCAACTACATGTCAAGTAGTATGGCTTAGAATAATTTTTGGTGAGTTGAGTCATGAATAGGAAGCAACATTTAAAATGTTTTGTAACAATAACTTAGCCATAACATTATCCAAAGATCCAGTGTTTTATGGAATAAAAAAGCACATCGACATCAAGTTTCATTTCATAAGTGAGGTAGTAAAAATTGAAGAAATATAATTCATGTTTTACAAGTCAAAAGATCATGTTGCAAACATATTCACAAATACTTTGAGGAAATAATACTTTGAATGGTTGAAAGAAATGGTAAGTGTTAATTTTTTTGAGAAATATAGATTAAAAAAAGGTTTTAGAAATTAATCTAGAATTCATAATTATTTGACATATCATTTTCATTGTACTTACTAGAATATTTCTATGACATATAACAATGCCAACAATTCTTGGTAGTGTGTCCTTTTTTAAAATATCACAATACCTCTTTTGATTTTGAGGTTAATTTTATGATGATGAGGATGATGAATAATATTTATGTGAAGAACCCTTTTATGGTTTATTGTTTCTATATTTCCTAGTGATTGATGCATTATTTGATATTTGATCCCTCAATTTATTGGTTACTTCTTGTGATAGCAAATTGATAAAATTTCTCAAGAAAACCATCTTATTTGGAATTTGTAAGTAGGTAATAGTCACTCTAAATGAATTTGGAAAATCTTGAAGCATAGTTAGAACTAAGGGTTTATCTTCTACTTGTACACCCATGGCATTTAGTATTTCCTTTAGCTCCGTGACTCTACAAAAAAATACCTCTATAAATTCTCTATATACCACTCTCAATATATGGAGTTCTAATTGAAAGGTAAGAATGGTGAATTTATTCTTCCCTTTGTAGATGGTAATAAGTGTGTCTCATGCTTGCATGGATGTTTTTTATTAATAAATATGTGGTTGGACCACATCAATTATAGCAAGGGTGATAAGCATCATTGTTTTTGCATCTACATCATCATACATTTTTTCTTGGTCGATATCTTGAGGTCACATTGCTTTATTGGTCATAAATCCTAGAGCTTTTCAACCTATAAGATGGTTCTCATATTTTTATTTCATTGTCCAAAGTTGGGAACTTTTAGGATCTATGAATCTGTAAGAAATATTTTTGACATGGATATTGTAAAGGTTCCTTATTTTTCTAAATGGTACCCATTTAAATATATTACTAGTTTGATATGCAAAACCTTCTGATATACTCGGTAGTACATGGAAAAAACTATTCCTCTTGATATACATGGTCATATGTGAGAGAAAAATTAAGGTACATGAAAGAGCATGATACATGGTACTTAGGTAGTATGGAAAGAGATTTATTTTGTCTATGACACCTACTTAAAAATATCTCCTAGAAGAGTCTTAAATTTAGGGTTTATGTTGAGAAATAGTAGTGAATAGAGTGATGGATGGAGTGAATAAAATAAATTGAGTTTTCCTTATTTCTCCCTCATTATTTATATGGATAGATCATAGATGACATTGTGTTATTCATTCACACATGATCTTCTTTCCAAAAATTAAATTTTCAAATTTCTAACACAAGATACCATGGGTTTTGTAATGAAAATCCTCACCATTATAGCATCTCAAAAGACTCAACCAAGACTAGTGGTGCTTTGTTTGAAATGTATAAGATTTATTATGCAAGACCATGGGCTTTGCTCTCTAGAAATCCCATGTATATTTGAATTTATAGCTCTAAAATATGAAATATATGGCCATTATAATTATTCTCTAGGGCTCATTTTATTATAGGTGATGGGATCAAAAACTACTCCTATAATATGGTTGTTAGTTGAAGTTGACCTCTAGATATGGATGCTAACTATATTTTTTATTTGTGGTTATTGTTGTTCTCTAGATCTCAACATTAGCCTTGACCAGAAATCCTACCAGTTGTAGATCATGTCTACTATGTAGACAAGCCCACTAAAAAATGAATGCAAATGGATTATTTTGAAGGATCATACATGAAAATCATTTGACTAGGGCATCATCAAAATTCAAAGTCATCCACCTTTGAAGTTTACTATGCCTAACATTAATTTATTTTATGCATTACAAAATTGGTAAAGAGGTCAAAGGTTTATGAGTTAAACTTAGTTGAAGCATCCCTCTCCAGTGTCATGGGTTCTAATCATGTGATTGAGGACTTCATCATTAACTTGAGTCAATGATTCCAAGGTCACTACTAAGTGCCTCATCCAGATCAACTTTGATGAAATATGCTTTATCCATCTAGTTATAGGCAACATCATTATGAGAAATATTTTTATTTACATTCATGGATCTGGAGCACACCATGAATCAAACATCCATTAAATATATCTAGGTTTATTTCTTGGCTGGTGTACATGATCTAAGGGTTAAAGTAAACATAGGTTATCTCCTTAGAAGGATAAGGTGTGTTGGTTGATGCAAATACCCTTGGCACACTCAAAACATAGGTGAGATTTTCTTTCTTATAAACCAGATCAACTTAATGTCATAGGTTTAGAGCATACTTAGGTTATATTTGTTAAGATATTAATAGTGCCCTAATACCACAAATGGAAAAATTAATTAAATGTCTTATTGATTCAAAAATTAATAGATATATAGGTATGATGTGTATGCCAATTGGTTCAACCAAACCCTATAAGGGGGGTGGAGGTCCAAGGTTTAAATTTTGGGCCTCGTTGGACTGAATGCTTATCCCTTTCATGGTTATTTGAACAACATAAAAGGTTTAAATCGATTGTGGCATGGTGGTTATAGGTGCAGACAGCACGAAGATCTATGTGGCAACTTCTAGGGTAGAAAATGCAAAATACTATGGCAGCCATAAAAGCCATACAACCTGCCTAGATTCATGGTGACTATTGATTCCACCATGTAAATTAAAAATAAAAATAAAAAAAAAATTAATAAATATATTTAAATTCTTTCTTTGGTATGGTCCGTAGTTGAAAGGGAAGTTCCATATTGCTTCTTGTAATCTTGTTTTCCTACAAAAGAGTTGTGGTGGGTTGGGTCTTAATTTTTTTAAAATAATGAACAAAGCTCTAGTTGCAAAGGATGGAAGGTTACGTTAAATGCCTCACTGAAGTGGGTTTCAATCCTAAAATTCAAATATCAATTTGATAATTTTATCTCTAATCCACTTCTTGTCGGTGGGTCCCCTTTTTGGCAAAGTTTTGTTAAGTCCAGATCTATTTTACAAAGGGATAGTAGATGGATTATTGGAAATGGGAAGAACATGAATTTCTAGCATGATCCCTGGCTATTGAAGGAGCCTCTATCCAATAATTTGAGATTGCAATACCTTGAACCTATCACCCAGGCCATGGGTCTATCTAAAGTTGCTAACTTTATTGTTCACTCGAATGGATGCCAAAAGTGGATTCAACTACCAATAAACTTGGGGAGTTAGGATATTCATCAAGCTTAAGAGTTTTTAGCTAAATAATTACATTTTCAAGCATTGTTGGAGGAGGACTTAGATGACAAAATAATTTGTGATGAAGAGAAAGGTGGATTCTCTATCAAATTGGTATACCAGTTATTGGAACTTGAGAATCATAATCTGATTCCATTTAGGAATGTGTGGTTGAATAATTTAACCCCTAAAATTAACTTTTTTTTTGCTAACTTTGTAGAATAAGGTTCTCACTACTGAGAACCTATAGAAAAGAAGTATGGTATTTTAAAATCAATTTTATCTATGCAGAGAGGAGGGGGAATCCTCAAACTATTTATTTCTATTGTGTTCCTTCTTTTGAAAGGTCTTTTACTTTATCATGGAGAAGATGAGAATCAATTGGGTTATTCCAGATTCCTTAATCAATTTTTTCAATCAATAGTCATCTCCCTTTGTATATTCTCGACTCAAACACTTTTTGAATTTTATATTTCCCCACATTTTTTGGGGAGTATGGAAAGAAAGAAATGCTCGTGCCTTCAAAAATTCCATAAACAATTCTAAAAATTGAGTTTGAGAATTCTTTGGAATGCGGTAGAGAATATTATTCATGGTTTCTTAGGTCTTGATGGGAAAGGGCAGACAAAGTCCATAGTGTAAGTTAGCTTAGAATTTTCATTGGATTTTTCAAGAATCATGTACAAACCTAATCCTTCTAAACTGAGAAGTAATGTAACGTGGCGTCGTCATCATGATGGTTGGCTCAAACTTAATTTTGATGGAGCATCCAAAGAAAATCCAGAAGTTGCTAGAGCAAGTGCAGTTATAAAGAACAACAAGGGGGAAGTTGTTGGGGCTTATGCTAAGAATTTGTATTGCCAAACGTCTCATGTGTTTGATGCTAGAATGACCTATATGGGTATTAAATTATTGGTCAATATGGAGGTGAACTGTGTTGTGATTAAAGGGGATTATTTAAATGTAATCAATAGCCTAAATTATTCCTCTAATTTGAGATAGAACTTCTATAATTATATTATCGATTCAAGGAAGTCCTTGAGGGGTTTTAATCAATTCCAAGCAACTCACATTTTGAGAGAAGGAAATGCCCTAGCAGATATCATGGCTAATTATGGTACCACCCACTCCGACTTCACAGTTTGGAAGGGGAAATTCAAGATAGATCTAATAAATGTTATTAATGTAGAGTATTCTTAATATTTTTCAAAGCTTGGATTGCTATTTGACTAGTTTTTATCTAAGTATTTACTTCAAGAAGAGGGTTTTATACACAGGTCTCAAGTTGAGTGCAATTTGGAATTCAAATTTCAAATTTTAGAGTGGTAGTGGGATTCCCAAGTCTCTTATGGAGGAATTTTGCATGGCTAATGGGATATGAGTTGGTGGATACCATGTGCCTATAAGATTTGCATTTATTTGTTTCACTCATACGGTCAGTATCCATGGAATTAGAGGAGGCACAATAATATGGCCTAATCATTTATCTAAGCAGAAAGCTAAACATGTTTCTCTAAAATTTAATCTGATTCTTTCAGGCTCTAAGTATACATATAATGTGAAAAATAAATCTAAAGTCCTAGAGTATTTTCATAGTGAAGAGGGCCCAAGTGATGTTCTCTTGAAACTCAAGGTGGTGGAGGATAAACAGAAGTCTATCATGGTTTTGATAAAATGGTTGTGATTGTTTCTAAAGAGGTGAATTGTATTGTGAGTAAACTTATGGAGGATTCAACTCCGATCAAGCATACATTTCATAGTTATTTGACCAGTCCGTTGACTTTCTTTTGGTTGGTTGGGTGTTGGTTTCTCAGTCTCCCTTTGGTGGGGTGTTGCTTTACCTCAAATTTTTATTTTTGGTGTCTGGATAATTGTGTTTTCTACTATGTGGTTGTGTCTAGCTATTAGTTTTATGATAATTGTTTAGTATAAAGTTTTTTCTCTAGTTGGAGTTGGTGTATAAGGTTAGGGGATTCCTTTCAAAACCTTATTTTTGTAATACTACCAAAAATAATAAATACAATACAATAATATTATCATTGACAATCATTATGATCAAGGATCATTACAAAGAATGAGAGTGATAAAAATGATGAATCATCTAAGTTGGATACAACTCAACCAAACTAATGTAATAATATATTTATCCTAACATTGTGAAAATTATTCACTATCTCTTTATCTATTCATTACTATTGCAAAGGCATTAGGGAGAGCTTTATGAAAGGAAAAAATGGAAGAAAAATAAAAGGTATTCAAGTTGTAAAAATTGATCCCTTCAAATATGATGTTCAATTTATTGCTTATACTTTTCTTTTAGCCATCAGTAGTTAGTGAGGCCATGAATTTTAAATCAATATTATCACACAATGGGAAGGCTACTAGACAATTGGTTAATACTTTTACCCGACACACTATGCACTTGTTGCTCAGCTAAAAAGCTTAGTTTTGAATCTTGATTGAAAAACCCTAGGTCTATTGGGTAGAAAAATCTCCTTATCATCTTCTCTATGGCATTACAATGTGGCTATGGAAGATGACACCGTTCCTAATTGGGACATCAATATAAACGATGTGGATGTGGTTGTTTCTATCAGTTAGTATGGATGCTACATTGGAAATAAATTTCACACTACAAGAAATATGTGAAATGTAAAAAATATGAGCGTTTAGATTCTATGCATACCACTGTTCTATCATTTGATTTTTGGAATGGATTTTATACGACCGCTGGTGTGAGGGTCTTGATTGAAAAAATTAAGGTTTATTTGACTGGATGAAAGTAGGGTTTATTTGATTAGTTATGGAGGGTTTCAACAAAGATGTATACATTGAGCCAATAATGAATTTTAAAGAACCAATCCATGGAGGACCACCTCAAACAAGATGGAAACACAATAAAAAATTGCCAAGGAAACCATTGAGGATGCCAAAGGTTGATTCAAGGAAAAAAAATATGAGTTGCATGAAAGCAATTAATGGATCCCCAATAGTGAAGTTGAAAATAACTAATCTCCAGGAAAGAATAGATGCAATGGAAAGGAAAGGTCTAATTTTTTGATTCATGGGATTCCGACCAACTCTTGCTACCATAAAGCAATGGGTTATCAAAAATTGGAGCACTAAAGGTAAGTTCCATATTTATACTTACTCTAATGGCTACTTTATTATTTTTTTGTTAATGAAAAATATTTGGAGAATATTTGACAAGGGAAACCATGGTTTTTTGGTAGGGAAGGGCTCTTCATGAAGCCCTAGCATACCAAGTTCAAATTTGAGGAATAAATGCCATCATCTACCCCTACTTGGGTCCATTTATTTGGTCTTCCAATAGAATACTTGCATCCAAACATATTTGCAACAATTGGAAATTATTTAGGATTTTACATGATGACTATTGATAGCACCCAATACTTAGAGCATATGATTTATGTAAAGTATTTGTGTTTTGATTTATTTTGACAAACCACTTCTAGATAATATTACTTTACAATATGGAGAAGAAATATGGGAGTAAGTAGTAGATTATAAAAATATTCCATTTAGATACAAAATTTTTCATGAATATGGCCATATAGCCAAGGATTATCCACATAATTTCCCTAACAAAGATAAAGAGGATGGGGACTTGGCAAGGTTTCAAATCCCTAAACAAAAACACGGAAAAAAATAACAACAAAAGAGAAAACAATAATTTCACCTAATATCTTTGAAATTCTCTCCACGGATGAGCAAGTAGATGATGAGGATGGTCAAATGGAAACAATTATTATGGAAACATAGTTTGATTAAGAGAGGGAACATGAAGGATTGCATGATGAGAAATCACTAAAAGAGCTTGCCTTGATGCTGAGAAATAACAATAAAGGAAAAAAAATACAATGTAGAAAACCAACCCAAATGCAAAACAAAAGGGCATATTCAAACTACAAACAAAATGGATCCTCAAAAAGACCATACAAATTCCAATAGTAGTGTCGTGGTTCCAAGTAACTAGTCTATAGTCCCAAATGGAATGAAGCAAGATATGAATAAAAGGATAAGGATGCCATAATCCTAAGTTTTATAGTTAGTCTCTTTATGGCTATGTTGAAAGCATTGGCTATTTTTCTAAGCAATTTCTAATACCATTTTTGTTTGATTTACCATTAGATCCTTTGGCTTAGTTTTTGTTGTATTTGTTTTTCTTGATTTCGTTTGTGGTGTTTTTGATTCATTTTTTTGTTTTTGTTTTTGTTTTGGATTGGTTTTGTTTTTTTGTTTTTGTGGTTTTTCTGTGTGTTTTATGTTCTGTGGTTTTTTTGTGGTGTATTTGTTTCTTTTTGTTGTTTTTGTTTTGGTAGTGTTTTGTTATGTTGTTTTTACGATTTTTTTGTGTTTCGTTTTGGTGTTGTTTTTTTGTCATTTTTTATTTTATTTTTTTATGTTTTTTTATTTAATTTATTTTTCTATGTTGTTTGTGTGTTTGTTCTATGTGGTTCATGTTTTCTTTTGTTTGTTTGTGTATTATTTTTGTGTGTGTTTGGTTGTGCTTTTTCTTATCGACACACTCAAGGAGTATGTTTTTTTTTGTTTTAGTTTTTTTTTGTGTTTGTGTTTATGTTTTTGTGTTCTTTTTTATGTTTTTCAGGCATGCTCCTTGTGTGTGCCAAAGGTGGTAGGCCAGGTTTGAGCCCTAGGTATTTTTAGTGGAAGAGATACCCCTGCATCCTTGGGTCTTACCCAAAAGTGGCATCCCTTCTGGGATGTTTCCCACAAATAAAAAAAACATTGTCCTAGATTTATAATAATGTATTTAGATATTTTAGGGTTTAAAATTGAAAAATTTCCATCATTGTAGTTCAATTTTTTTGTCTCATAAAGGAAATAAAAAGGATATTTGGGTCTCTTATTTGGATAAAATGAAACCTTGCTTGGAAGTTTGAAAAGTAAGCTCTTAAGCATGGTAGGAAGGCTACAACCCGTAAAGACTAAATTGCAATCCATCCTTATATATATTGTTTAACTTTTAAGATTGCCAATTGGTATAGAATTAGAAATTGATGAAATTCAAGGATAGTTTCTTTGTAAAGGATGTGAGAAAATTTTACGTTTCCTCTTTGTAAGTGGGATATGGTTGACAAAAGAAACAATATTGGAGTAGCAAGCTTGTTGAATCATAAACTTATGAGTTTATCCATAAAGAAAAAAATAGATAGAGGTTATGTAGATCGAAGGAAGAATTGAGAAAAAAATTGCCTTATATATATACTCTTGATGCAATGAAATTATTAAGGAAAATAACCCCAACCAAAGGATCACCAACATAGAATTTTATATCAGATAGTTCTTAATTGATCAAGAAATGTATTAGATGAAAAACCAATATGTGGAATTATATAAATTTTTGGTGTGATTCTTGGGTGAAGTCTTATCTTATTTTCTTTGATTCAAAATTACAATCACTGGCTTGGGCATGCCTAGGTTGTAAGGGTCCATAGGTCAAATATTATTTGAATATGAGCAACAACTACGTATCATAAATTTTATTAGTAACTTGGTTGAAGGAGAGGAACTCAAACAAATTATAGATGAACATCATAAGATATTCAAGATTTTTATTCATAAAAATTTTACATGAAATGATAAGCTGGTTTAGAATCTATCAAAATATGGTGGATACTCGACCACATTCAAATATAATGATACTGAGTAATTGAAATTTGCTAATCCTAAAGATTTTCCTTGGAAGAATTTTTTGTCATATGATGCTCTCTCTAAGGCAATAACATTCCTTTGGTTAGTGGTTCAAAGTAATATTATTACAAAAGAGAGAGGATATCATGGCCCTTTCACATGTGTCTTGTGTGAGAAGGATTTAGATATATCATTTCATTTATTTCTTCATTATGCCTTTGCTCACAACATTTGGTGTTACCTTTTAAAAAATATGAAAATAAATTGGGTAGCTCCTTCAACATTGAAAGAGTTGATGAAATGTTACATTAATTATTTCAAAGCTAAAATATTGTGTATTCTATGGATGATTGATCCCCTTACTTGTAAGAATTTATGGCTTGAAAGGAATAATAGGATTTTCAAAAATAAATCTCAAAATCATACCTATATTTGGAACTATATTATTGTATCTCTTGTAAAATGTTTATAGATATGGTGCTTATCATAGGAAGTCCCAAGCATGGAAAGAGATGTGATAATAGCTTAGTTACATGATTTGAACATACATGAAAGAGTTATATGCAATAATAGTATTAAAACAAAGGATTTGTTTTGATAATATAAAAAATATCCAATCGTAGAGAGATAAAAATTGCAATTGAAAAAGAATATCTTGATGATTCAAATTATCATTAACACTATTAAGTAAATGTAAAAACTGTTTAAAAGCTAATATTCATTAATATTGGAAAAAGGTTTTGTAGATCCAAAATACAACACTCGCTTGGATAATCCCGTTGATTATGTGCCAAAATGGCAACTCACTTTCATACAAAGGTCAACAACAATTAACAATTGAATTCGACAACAATAGCATCTTAATCCGGAAATATTAGAATGCAAAGCGGATGCAAAATTTTCGTGTTGCCAAGTGTATGTTGTGATATTTTCTTGTTATTTCGCAGCACTTCACAACATTTTCAACGTCCTGCTTTTATTTCACTTATCATCAATCCAAATGTCGCGTAACACAATTATAATACACATAAATTGGGTGGTTCAAAGTAACCACAAAACGTAATTATAGACCTCATACTCATGATGAGAAGTCCTTTAAGC
This sequence comes from Wollemia nobilis, assembly GCA_028583015.1. Taxonomy (NCBI): domain Eukaryota; kingdom Viridiplantae; phylum Streptophyta; class Pinopsida; order Araucariales; family Araucariaceae; genus Wollemia; species Wollemia nobilis. The sequence goes on from JAQPPZ010001050.1 coordinate 3,804,846, forward strand.
ACCTCAAAAGATAGTGGTAATATTTTGTATAGCAAATTTGTAAAGATATGAAAAGTGGATAATGAATTATTTTAATTTAGGTTAAAATTTAAATGTTTAGAAATTAAATTTATTAAAATTAATTTTAAAAGAAAAGAAATAGGAAGAAAAATTTGGGAAGGAAATATTGCTCAAATGAAGGTAAATTTTTTACTAAGAATTAAGAATTATATGATACAAAGATTATAATATTTGTTAGAAGGATTAAAATAGATAAATGATAAAAATATATATCAATACAAATTATTATTAATGCAACAAAAATAAATGTGATATGGAGGGAATTTATTGGAAATGTCATTATATTTATAAAGTGATCTTCATCTAGATGAAATTCAAATTTGAGAAGACAATTTGTTAAATGAGATTTTATTGCTTAATCAAAATGACATCAATGACCCACGTGTTGTAGGAGAGTTGGAGAGGGTAAGACAATCCTCCAAGGTACCAAACCCACATTGGGTACCTAAAATCCAGTTGATTATGTTGGTGCGGTCAGGATAGAGTGTGATTTCGGGTGATTTTGACGATGTAGAACCCCATGGTGATGGTTTGGTTTCTCAGACCAAGGCGGCACCGCAAGGGGTTTTTAGCTAAATTAAAAAAAAATGATATCAACGAGTTATCCTATAAATATAGCACTTGAAAAATATATTTGATAAATAAAATGAAAAATATTTATGATAAAAAAATGTTTTATTTAGAACCCTACTGGTTTGGTCGTGGTTTCTTAAACCAAGGCAGCTCAGCAAGCGAATATCAATGAGTTGATCGTATAAATATAACACTTGAAAATTTTATTTGATAAAAAAATAAAAAATATTTATGATAAAAAAATGTTTTATTTAAATTTTAAATAAAATATTTTAATATTTTTATTTTAATACTCACACCTTCATAACTTGAATATAAATATTTATATATATAAATAATTTTATACAATATTTATTAATAAAAAGTAAATCAATTCTCTAATATTCCTTTTTATCATCCACCAAGAGAAAAATTGTATATTATTGTAAATGTCAACTTGAAAATTAAAGTGAATAGCAAATTTTATGTAAATTCATTGAATTCCTATAAAAAATTAACTTTTATCTTCTTGTTAACCATAAACTATGACTAAAAAAATAATATTTAATAAATTCTTTTTTAACTTATTAATGATTAAACTTAATCTTTTAAATTTTCAATTTATAATTTAATATATTTAATAAATTTAAAAAAGTGTATTTTAATATATATATTTATTAATGGTGAAAAACAAGGTTTTTAAAGGTCTCGTAACCTTTTACATAAGAGGAGGTAGAGAAAGATAAGGTTAATTAAGCACAGGTCATCCTCTAAGGCCAAAAGAAATAGAAATTAAACTAAAACAATCATCCAAAAGCAAAGATCAACCTACTACTCAATAGGGCATAAAGGAGAACATCAAGATGTAGATAACAAAACTCCAAACTCAGAGAGCAAGGATGAAGGTAAAACACCAAGCATATTCCTTGAGAATAGTAACCACCAGGGAGCAAAAGGGCCAGTCCCCCAAAAAAGACCCCCCAAAGAGAGGATCACTAGAACACAACTGAGATATCATCCAATAAGAAAGACAATAAAAATACATATTGGATAGGTAGGCCCAATGCTTCCAAAGCAATAATTTTCAGTAGTCACGAAGGAAAATTGTCTTCCCAAATTCTAATTTGGCCACTATCCATCCCCAAATTGGCCATAACATCAACAACCTAGTTACCTTCCCTATAAATATGCTCAATTTTAACTTCTAACATACCTTCCAGAATCTTTGATGTGTCCTTAATAATATTCAGGATAAAACAATTATTAGTATTTCTAACCTACAAATCCCGAATGATCTTCAAGGAGTCACCTTGAATAAGAAGTATTTTGAAGCCCCTCTCAAAAACCTGGTGAAAACCCAAAAAAAGAGCCTTAGATTTAGCTAGGTGGTTGGTTTGAATACCATAATATTTAGCATAAGCCCAAATGACCTCACCATTATCATTTCTGACAACATCCCCTCCACCAGCCCTCCTAGGATTACAATTGGCAACCCTATAAAATTTTAGAATGGCCCACTCTTTATATGGTTTATGCCATATAGTAGCCAATATTTTTGAATAGTGGATACACAAACATTATTCTCTAGATTGAGATTCCAACTAAAAACAACCTCTTTCTCCACAACTTCATCTCTATCATTTTCAACATCAAATACAGTCAGGTTATTCTTAATAGCATCTTTAACCATTCTAAAGACAAAGGATTCATCCCTAGTAATATCATTGAAAATTATTTTGTTCCTCTCCCACCAGATACCCCATAAAAAATGAGGAAGAACCAAATCCCACACCCTAGTGAGGTTGTGATTGATGAAGGGGGATTTCCACTAAGTGAAAAGTTCCTTGAAAGTTTAAGGTAAATTCCATTTGATGGAAAAAGAATCCAATAAAGCATTGAACACCTTATTTGAGAAATCATAATGGATGAAAATATGATCCACAAATTCAACATCCTTAGAACACAAGAGACAAATATTGAGAAGATGGAATCCTTTCTTACATAAATTATCAACAATTGAAATTTTATTTTACAAGCACACCCATAAAAAAAGCAATCTTGGGGATCAAATGAGGATACCAAACCCTTTCTATTGGAAAATATCCTCCCGTAGACAATAATTGGGCCTCATATGTAGTCTTGATAGAAAAAAGAAATTTAGGAGAATGAGTCCATAAAAGGAAGTCCCTATCATTCTGTTGAGGAAGAAAGCATTTTTGCAACAACATGTTCAACCTTACCAAACTCTGAAGGATCTGAAGATCATTTGTATATAAATTCATATGCTTCCAGGTCCTCTTTCCATTAGTGATGATTATGTAATCAATTACTTTTTCTACATATTTCAGTGATAAATGAGCCTTCAACTCATAAAACTCGAGACTAATAAAGAGAGTTTCAGGAAGAATCCAAGTATCCTCCCAAAAGAACACATCCTTACCATTCTCAATCTGCCACCGCATAGCCTCTGTAACCAAACTTATGACCCCTAGCAAACCATTCTAGATCACAGAGACCCTAAGAGGAGCAACACTTCTAAAAAAAGGAATGTGATTTTATAGATACTTACCTCTCATAATATATTCCCACAGATGGTCCTCCTCAACACATAATCTCTGGGCTATTTTTTCAATCAATGCCTTTTTGAACAACAACAAATATTTTATCCCAAGAACACCTTCTTTCCTAGAAGAGCAAACCCTATCCCAAGAGACAAGGGACACCCTTTTTTTATCCTCCACCCCAGCCCATAGAAATATCCTAAAGATCTTGTCAATCCTACTCCTAAGTTTGAAGGTCATTCTAAAAATATTTATGTAATAGATAGGAATGTTTTGGACGGTAGCTTGATGCAATTGCAACTTACCTACTTGGCTCAGGAGATTACCTTTCTACCCATCTAAATTACATTGAATCCTATCCAATACAGGAGACCACAAGTCCTCCTTCATCCTACCAATAAACAATGACATACCTATATATAATGAAGGAAGGTTAGCAATGCAACAACAAAAAATCCTTGCAATTCTATGTTGAAGTTGCCCCCCAGTATTCACAAAAAATAATTGAATTTTATGGAAGTTAATTTGTTTGTTGGAAGCTTTTTCATACAACTACAAAGTATTCGGGAATACCTTAGCCTCTCTCAAATTAGCCTCCCCAAGAAGTACAGTGTCATGTAAAAATTGTTGACAAGAAACTACCTTTGCAATACCAACAGGTCTAATGCCCTTAATCTTAGAGGACAAGGTAGCAACAAGAATCGATCTTCCTAAAAATTCAACCATTAAAATAAAAATATATGGAGACAAGGGATCACCTTGCCTAATACCTCATTGAAACCTAAAAAAACCACTTAGAATCCCATTGATGATGATATAAAATTTTGCAAAGGAAATACAAACTCTAATCCACTTCCTCCAAAGATCCCCAAAGCCAAATTTTTGTAACACCTTGTCAAGGAACTCCCAAGAGACCCTGTCATAAGCCTTTTGCATATCAATTTTAAGAAGTATTCTAGCCAACTTGCTTTTGGACAAAAAATGTAGTCTCATGAATTGTAATGATCCCATACACAATCTGCCTACAATGAAAAAACCACCTTGAAGAGGAGAAATCAATATGGTAAGAAGCCTTTTCAACCTATTAGCAAGTGCCTTAGTAAGCAAAGGTATTGCATAAGTTGATAGGTCTAAAATACTTTAGAGAAAAGGCACCATGTTTCTTCGGAACCAAAACAATAAAGGTAGTATTCCATGCATGCAGCAAGGAGGAAGAATATTGGAATTCTCTTAAGGATTCCAAAATATCTTAACCAAGAAGGTGCCAAAACCTCTGAAAAAACCAGTAGGGAACCCATCTGGCCCAGGTGCTTTATCCTTATTCATGCTAAATAGGTTGGTCATGATCTCATAATTATAAAATGGGGCATTCAAAGCATTATTCATATCAGATATAACCACCTGGGGAATGTTCCTGAGAAGTTCCTATGAGGCATCCCCATATTCCTCCCTGTTTTTAGAAAATAAATATTGAAAGAATGATACCATGGTAGTAGTAATTCCTTCCTTATATTTAAGGCATTCACTAGATTCCAATGTGATTTCTCTTATTTTGTTAGCACTCCTATGTTTCAAAGTTGAGAGGTGGAAAAACTTGGTATTCCTATCCCCCTCCTTAATCTACATAGCTCGATATTTTTGTCTCCAAAAAGACTCCTCAATGGAAATAATATTATGGAATTCTGCAAGAGTAATTTGCTCTTTGCTGGTAAACTCCTCTGACCAACCTTCATTTTGGAATTTTTCCTTAATTTCCTACAAATATTGAAATAATTTTTGCTTCCTATGGAAGAGGTTCCCAAAAACCTCTTGATTCCACCTCTTCAAGTTAGCTTTTATGATTTTTAGCTTCTTGGCCACTTGGAACATCTCAAAACCATAGACATTCGTATTCCACCAAGCCTTGATCAAGCTTTCAATATCCAGATGAGAAAGCCACATTGTATCAAATATAAAAGGATAACATTTCAAGCGTTTCTCCTCCATGAATTCTAATAGTATTGGGTTGTGGTCAGAAACAATTCTCGATAAAGTCCCCAAAGAGAAATCTTGAACCATGGTAAGCCAACTCACTCAAGTAAGGGCCCTATCAATCCTAGATTGAATCAGACCCCCACCACTTCTTCTCTTGGACCAAGTGAATTTAGAACCTTGTAAATCAATATCTACTAGTCCCATGGAGGTCAAGAAATCACCAAACTCCTCCATACTATCTGAAAAAAATAGCCGAGCCTCCAAGTTTATCACTAGGTAGAAAAATGGAATTAAAATCACCAGAAAGAAACCATGGTAGGTCAAAAGAAGAACCAAGGGATTTTAAGTTAATCCAGAGTTTCCTTCTATCCATAGCAACATTGGGAGCATACACATTGGTAAAAATACAAGAAAAAAGTTTTTTTACAACTGAATAAAAAGGAAGACGATCTATCAACATGATGAATGAGCTCAGCATCCACATAATCAGTATTTAGAGTGTTCACAAACCTCTATATGAACCACGAGCATCCCTACTCACACCTTCACACCCCCTCCAAATAAACCTTCATAATCTATCAAAATACTCACACTCATCTTAGTTTCTTGTAAGAAAACAATATTAGGATTAAAAAAATTTCTAAAATTTTTTAGCACTCTTTGTTTAGTCGGGGTATGCAAACCCCGAATATTCCATGATATAATATTCATTACTTCAAGTATTACGGAGCTTACCTCTGCTAAAAGGTAATGTAGGCTAGGAGCCATTATCCATATATTGAGCTATTTTATTTAAGAGCACGTTAGATTATTTTGGTCTTTCTAGCCCCTTCCCACTACTTAGATTCATTGTTTTTCAGGTATTTCTAATGGGTCGCATAGATCTAATTATTCCCTTCTTGCTTGCTTCTACAGATTGAGGAAGAAGTTTTTGTTGTTGAGCTATATTCTTTAGTTTCATATTTTTCTTATTTAGAACTTCTTAAAAGCCATCTTCCTCCGAGGAAGATAAGACCTCCTCTAATTATTTGTCCAAAGCATTTGTAGAAACCTCTCCTTCTTCTACATCCTCAAAATACTACATGATAGTTTCATATTTTCCTTATCAAGAGGGGTATCAACCCTCTTTTTATACAAAATAGGGGCATATTCTCCTAAAAACATCTCAACAGGATCCTGAGTAGAAGGTAGTTGATCCCCTTGATGATCAAGTATCTCCACTCCTTTAATTAGAATAGCATCCAACATAGACTCTAGACCACAATGCAGTAACTCTTTTAATACAACAAATTTATTTGTATTCACCTTTGCACCCTTGGAATGCCCACCAACTTCTGAAAACATCCTAATAACTTTAGAGCAGTCTTCTTTTTTCTCTAAGAACTTTTCATCAATTTCATCTATGACAAGGCTTTCAACTGCACCAACAACCAATATTTCTATGGGAATAAACTCCCTACAAGCACCATGAACCCCATTTTTATCTAATACCGATTCAGATGCCATAAAACTTGGATTTGGGGTCTGCTTTCTTTCCCAAGCCTTTTTTCCTTTATCGAATTATAATAAAAATAAATTAATTTTACAAATAAAAATTATAATGTTATAAATAAATATTTTTTAAATTTAATTATATAATATGATATATTTTAATTGCTTTTTCAAGATTGAATTGATTTTAATTGTATTATATTATAATCATGTTATGGTAATTATACAGTTTAAGGTGTAGATTAATTGGTTCATAAAAACCCGGTAAGGGGATGAACATCCAAGGTTCAATTCTTGGGTCTCGTCAAACTAAATGCATGTCGATATTCCTGGTGCTTTTAGTAGCATAAAAGGTTTAAAATGATGTGGCATGGTGGTTATAGGGGCAGACAACATGGATAACCATGGTGGCTACCAATTCCAAAAAGATAAAAAAACATATTCAAACCTTGGTCTCCTATAACTAACTGATCGTATACCATGTAATAAAAAACGAGGGTTTATCTGTAACATTTAAACCTTAGTTTAGGTTTTTCCAACTACTTTCCTCAAACCCATGGAATTTATTATAATAAATTTTATTATAAACTATCTAAATTAATTATATAATATATATATATATATATATATATATATATATATATATATATATATAATTTAGTGTGAGAAACCCCTACGACCAATGCACACGGCTAAGAAATCTCCTCCCAACCATGACCCCTATAAATTTGAGAGCTATACTTATCAATAGAGAATTTAACACACAACCACCACACAACCACCCTCTCAAACACTCACCCACACCATGGTTTGAATCTTAAACCTCCCAAAGAATATCCAAAGCCCTAATTGTTGCGTTGTCCCCTAGGACTATTTAAATAATATATTAGTACAAACTAAATCATTTTTTCTTGGGGGGGTGGTATCCCTTACGACCGATGCTCGGGTTTGAGCATTCCCATCCCAACCATGACCCCTCATAAGGTTGAGAGGTAATATTATTAGTAGGGGCTAAACACATAAGCATACACACACCCATGCACACCCTTGTTTGAACCTTAGACCTCCTAAAGAAGAGCTAAATCCTAAACCATTACACTATCCCCCTAGGAATCATTAAATATTTTTTTTGATACATAGAGGAATCAAAAACTACCTTTCCTTGTTGAACAATTTGTCACATGGTCAAGTCGTATTGCCTTTGATCATAGATTCAAATCATGGTGCTATCACTATAACTCTTTATCTCCAATCGTAGAGTTAAATCATGGTGTTATCACTATAACCCCTATCTCACCTTGATAAACACAACCTAGAGTGAGGGAGACCCCGATGGCTTAGGGTTGGTACTTCCATCATCAAATTGATGCACACTCAGTGAGCTTAGGTCATACTACTACCTTTGCCCATATTGGTTATGTCCTTGAGGTTTGATCCTAGGTCTCCTCTTAGTACGTGCACAACATATTGCCAATCAACTAACCCTTAGGGATACAATTTTAGGTTAGAAAAAAACCTTGAGTGTCACTCTTAGGTGGCCAAAAATGTTATCCCATCCGAGTATATCACTATCTAGAGAGAATCCAAAAGAGATATTTTTGTGTCCCCCTTTGCATCATAGACATTCAAATCATGGGCCTCACATCCTTTAGGACCAGGATCTCCTCCACTTGCGCTACAAAGGTGGACTTACACACTAAATAGTTTTTTGTTATGAATACTTTTAAGTAGCTCTCAAGTGATTCTTACTTCAAGGCTAGCTAAGGACCATACAACCCATAATGAAGAACTTTATAATACACCTTATATTTATACCATTGATATTAATTATAGACTTCATCAACTTTCTCACATGGTTTATAATATTTAAAAGGTCAAAAAAAACTAAAAAGAAGGCAGTTAACAATTATGATCAAGTTTAGGTTTTGATTACTTATATTTATTCTTCGAAGAATTCAAAAGATATCGTGGAAGACACACCCAAAATTTCTCTATATAATAGGCTCTCCCAGAGATGAGTACTGATATCTGGTGTATTGGAGCAAGATATAACTAGTCTTTTTGTTGCTATTAGCTTCTATTCTTATATATATTCAATCATGAATGCTTTACTCCTTATCCACCTCATTTTGTTTTTTAGTTGGTGACAATGTTAGCACCATAATATTGTAATGTTCCAATTAATAAATTAATGTAATCTATCTTTTTCAATTATATATATATATATATATATATATATATATATATATATATATATATATATATATATATATATATTTAATTTTGTTAATTATATTTTTTAAAATATTTTTATGAATAAAAAATAAAAATAAAAATTTAATGGAAAAAGATAGTAAATATTGTTTTTATTTTAATTTAAGATTATTTGGTGTTATTTTTGTCATAAAAATTATCATTATTTATCAAGGGATTTAATTTGTTATCATCCAGATAAAGATTTATTGTTTGATACATTTCATTTAAACTTTATTTTTTAAATTGTGATAAGTTTTAATTAAAAAAGAGTGTTCTTCTGCCCAACCCTTTGCATTAATCATAGGGGATTTTCACACTCACCAGATAAAAAAAAAAAATGTTCTTCACCCCTTTACATATCACTCCACCAAGTTGGCATTTTATATTGCAAGGCCCGTAAATAAACACGCAAAAGGTTGTATACTTAATTTTTGTTTTGGTTTTACTTTTGATTTGACCTTTTCATTCCATCCTTTTAGTTGTTAATATAATTTTAAATATTTTTTTTTAGAGCTAAAAAGACTATAACGCATAATAACCTATAACACCTCTCTCTCTATCTATCTATCTATCTATCTATCATATATATATATATATATATATATATATATATATATATATATATATATATATATATATATATATATATATATATATATATTAAAAATACAATTAAGGGTATGAAACTCCATAACAAACCCACATGATATTGCATGTAATATCTTAACATAAAACTTAGAAGGAATTACTCTAATCCATGTGCTCGATGGAAGGACCCGGTCTCTTTGTTGTATTACTAAAGTCCAAGGATCTTGGAAGATTGACTAGATACCACTCAAATGCTTCAAGCAATCATAGTGCAAACATTAATCTTAAAATTATCTAATAAATAAACTTTGTTAAAATTATTTAATAATTTTTCATTAACTTTTCATAATTAATTTTAAACTTCAAATTTAATAAATAATTGGTTGTATTTGACCCTTATGAAATTAGTTTTTTTTTATTTTATTAGTGTGAGAAACCCCTATGATCGACACTTAGGGCTCAAATTTCAAAATTATTATTTATTTATTTATTATTTGGTTAGTGTGAGAAACTCTTACCATAAGCTCAAGAGCTAAACTTGTTAATAAAGGATTAACACACAACCCCACAAACTCATCATGGTTTGAACCTTGGACTTGCAAAGAGATGCCAAACCACTAGACATATATATATATATGTGTGTGTGTGTGTGTGTGTGTGTGTGTTATTTTTTTAATTGGTTAGTATGAGAAAACCCTATGAAAAAGGCTTAGGGAAGAGCATTCTCATCCCATCCATGATCCTTGGAAGGGTGAGAACAATGACCCTTGTTATACCACCATTCGGCCAAAGGAAGCCACTTGGCCCAATGTGTAGGATGTTTAAAGGTGAAGTAATGAAGGTATGTTTCCAAGAATTTATTTAAAATTTTAGTTTGACCATCAATTTGAGGGTTATAGGCCAAAATCATCATGAGTTGTGTTCCCTCCAACTTAAACAATTCTTGCCGAAAATTACTGGTCAAGGTAGGATCCTTTTAGAGACAATAAATTTAGACATGCCATGGAGAAGAAATATAGAGTCTAGGAAGGTTTGAGCAATAATGGATGCATTGTATGGGTGGGATAAGGAAAAAAAATGAGCATACTTCATAAGATGATCCACTATCCCCAGAATAACTTATTTACCTCTAGATTTAGGCAACCCATGAATGAAATCCATAGAGATAATCCAAACCTACCTAGAAATATGCAAATATTGAAGGGTACTAGGTGAACACATAGTTTTACCTTTCATACATTGGTAATGATCACAATCTACCATAAAGGTACAAATATATTTTTCATTCCCTACCAAAAAAGGTACACTTGGTCCTTGTATAAGTGTGTAGAAAACCAAAATTTTCAACTATTGAGGGAGCATACATATTATAAAGGATGAGGTCCTTTATTTATGACTAATTGGGAACAATAATATGGTCATGCTACCATAAATTATGACCATCCCAAGTATAGCTAGTGTATGAATGAGGATCTACTAGAAGTTTACAAATGAGAGTTTGCAAAGATGATTTCTTGATCAATTCCTCATAGAGTTGATGAATCCACTAAGGATGTGGTGTGGGTATAGCATGTAGCATAGCCAATTATTCATGTAGTTAGGAAAACACATCCACCACCACATTCTCCTTACCCTTCTCATAGGTGATGTTGTAATCATAACCTAAAATTTTTGAAACCCATTTTTATTGTTCTAAGGTGGCCACCATTTATTCTAACAAATATTTGAGACTATGATGATCGATTTTGATGGGCAAATGTCTACCAATGAGATATTGATGCAAATGATTGATTGTATGTAAAATGGGAAGCATTTCCTTCTCATAATTTGACTTGGCTTGAGAGTGTCTTGCTAGTGAAAGCCAAAGATCTGCCTTCTTGCATTAAAACTACCCCAATGCTAGATCATGATGCATCACTTTTAATGATAAAATATTTAGTGAATTCTGGCATTGCTAATATGGGGGTAGTGGTCATGGCATAATTTAAATTGATAAAAGCCTTTTTAGTTGGTTTGATCCACATAAGATAATTATTCAGGCATGGCTATCAATGGATTCATGATCTTACCATAAATTTTAAAAAGATTCCTATAATAGTTTATGAACCCTAAGAAGAAACAAAGTCCTTTTACGATATGAGGCTTAGGCCAATCTTGAATACCTTAGATTTTATTGGGATTAACTTGAACTCCATCCTTAGTGACAATGTGCCCTAAGTATTCAAACTTGTGTTAGCCAAAAGAACATTTGCACCTCTTTGCATATAGCTTATGGTCAAACAAAAGTTTGAGTGTTTGATCTAAGTGTTGACGATGTTATTCTCATGAATGACTATAAACCAATATATCATAAAAAAGAGACTAGAATAAAATTGTGAAGGAAAGGGTAAAAAATAAAATTTATCATACTCTAGAAGGTAGAATGTGCATTGTTAAATCCAAATAATATAATCAAGAATTCATAATTCATAGGCTAAACTCATCATGAGTTGTGTTACCTCCAACTTAAACAATTCCTGCCAAAAATGATTGGTTAAGGTAGGATACCTTTTAGAGACAATGAATTTAGACATGCCATGGCGATGAAATATAGATTCTACAAAGGTTTAAGCAACAATGGATGCAGTGTATGGGTGGTAAATGGAACAAAAAAAAGCACACGTCATAAGATGATCCACTATCCCCAGAATAACTTATTTACCTCTAGATTTAGGCAACCCATGAATGAAATCCATTAAGATAATCCAAACCTACCTAGAAATTTGCAAGGATTGAAGGGTACTAGGTGAAGACATAGTTTCACCTTCCATACATTGGCAATGATAACATTCTACCATAAAAGTACAAATATATTTTTTCATTCCCTACCAAAAAAAGGTACACTTCGTCCTTGTATAAGTATTTAGAAAACCAAAATGGTAAACTATTGGGGAAGCAAACATCTCCTAAAGGATGAGGTCCTTTATTTATGACCAATTAGAAATAATAATAAGGTCATGGTACCATAAATTATGACCATCCCAAGTATAGCTAGGGTATGAATGAGGATCCACTTGAATTTTACAAATGAGAGTTTGCAAAGATAAGTCCTTGATCAATTCTCATAGAGTTGATGAATCCACTAAGGATGTGGTGTGGATATAGTATGTAGCATAGCCAATTCTTAATGTAGTTAGGAAAACACATCCACCACCACATTATATTTACCCTTATTATAGGTGATTTTGTAATCATACCCAACAATTTTGAAACCCATTTTTGTTGTTCTAGGGTGGCCACCCTTTATTCTAAGAAATATTTGAGACTCTAATTATCGGTTTTGATGGGAAAATATCTTCCAATGAGATATGGATACCAATGATTGATCACATGTAAAATGGGAAGCATTTCCTTCTCATAAGTTGACTTACCCAAATTTTGTCTTGAGAGTGCCTTGCTAGTGAAAGCCAAAGGTCTACCTTCTTGCATTAAAACTACCCCAATGCTAGTTCCTAATGCATCAATTTCAATGATAAAATATTTAGAGAAGTCTAGCATTGCTAATATGGGGGTAGTGGTCATGACATACTTAAAATTGACAAAAGCATTTTTAGTTGGTTTGATCCACATAAGAGAATTATTCCTCAACATGGCTATCAATAGAGTCATTATGTTACCATAATTTTTCACAAGATTCATGTAATAATCTATGAACCCTACGAAGCAACGAAGTCCTTTTAGGGTATGAGGCTTAGGTCAATCTTGAATGCCTATATTTTCTTGGGATCAACTTGAACTCCATCCTTAGTGACAATATGCCCTAAGTATTCAAACTTGTGTTGGCCGAAATAATATTTGGACCTCTTTGCATATATTTTATGGTCAAATGAAAGTTTGAGTGTTTGATCTAAGTGTTGAATATGTTCTTCCCATGAACAACTATAAACCAATATACCATCAAAAAAATACTAGAATAAAATTGTGAATGAAAGGGCAAAAAATAGAAATCATCAGAAACTAGAAGGTATAAGGTGCATTATTCAATTCAAATAGAATAACCAAGAATTCATAATGTCCTTGGAAAATATTGATCCCCATGCAACTCATGTAGTAACTCATCAATCAACAGAATAGAATAATTATCTTTAATAGTGATATTATTGAGGTCCCTATAATACACATACAAGAACTAGGTGTCATACTTTTTTTGTACAAATAATACCGATGAAGAATACAGGCTAAAAATGGAATGGATAACCCCAACATCACGAAGCTCTTGCAAAATTTTCTCAATCTTTAATTTTTGAGCATAAGGGTACATGTATAGATGGAAATTAGGGGGAATCCCACTAGGAAGAAATTGTATTACAGTGTCATGTGAGCGATGAGGAGGGTCTCCCTTGGGTTTCTCAAAAACTTGAGCATATTTATTTAATAATCCTTGTAATTGCACTAGATGATTCTATTACCCATCCTTGGGGGTATTGATAGCAAAAATTTGTGCCACCACTTCATGAGAGGAATTTTATAACTTTTTCATATTATGGGTAGAAATAAAATTAACCCCATCATCCTGCATGCCATGTAAATTATATTCCTTCCCTTCTTGACTAAAATTCATCCACAACATAGTAAAATCTTATAAAAATAGTCCTAACATCCATAACCATTGTGCTTCCAAAACTATATCACACCCACCTAAGGGTAGGGTAAACATGTACGTCTTGAGATTATAGTCCTCAATTTGAAGTTTGACATTCCACAATTTTCCTTTCAATGGTAGGGTGTATTAATTAGCAATCATGGCTCTAAAGGAATCATATGTAGTAATGTAACAGTGTCATTTTTTGGCCACATGTGTATCAATAATATTATGTGTATTTCCAAAGACAATAAGAATGATTACATGTTGTCCTCTGAAGTAGCTAATGACTTTCATCATTTGGGAGTGAATACACAATATAAAGCATGCATAAAGATTTATGGTTGGAATTCCTCTAAATGTGCTGCCTAATCTATGGTTTCTTACTCTTGGGGATCCTCCTGATCCTTTAAATATTTTATAATTGGTACCTCATCCATATCTAGTAGATATATTTTTTGACACACACACTTGTGACTCAGGATATACTTTTCATCGCAATTATAACATAGCCCTTGGGCCCTTCAATTATCCATCTCTTCACAAGTCATTTTTTTTATAGTTGGGGATTTAGTGGGAGGACTTGTCATAGGCTTGGACAAAAAAGATGGCCAATATTGAGAAAATTTATAAGTGCATCCTTGAGCCTTGAATTTTTACTCTACCAATTTAACCAATTGTATGGCCTATTGTAATTTTCGGGATCTCAACATTTAACCTTAGCCTTAATATCATCCTTCAATCCACTCATAAAACAACTTTGTAATAAGTTCGTAGTTAAACCAGTGGTATGATTAGCAAGTTCTCAAATTGAGTTTGGTACTCTTGAATAGTTAAAGTCTACCTATGTTTCGTAGGGGTTCTTGTAAAATATTCAAACTCACTAGGACCAAAATGAGTGAGTAGATGCTTATCAAATTCCTACCAAGATAGGTCAATTTCGACCTTCCTAAGCCACTAAAACCAATGTAGTGCATCTAATTCAAAATTGAAAGAGGCAATTGTCAAATGCATATATCTTCGAACATTATGCAGACTAAAATATTATTTTTGCCTTACAAAATTTCCATTCAAATTTTGGGAAGTCTATTTTGGGAAACTTAAATCCATTGTTATATGGTATGTTTTATTGGTGGTGACTTGTACTTGTATCATATTGATCTTATTAAACCAACCTATCTTGTGAGAAGGAATTAGTAGAGATATGACTACCCAATTCTACCTTCATTTTTCTTTTTGACTTGGTAACAAAATTCATGGATTTGTGGAAAATTTTTATAGCTATCCTTATATTATTTAAGTTGTTTTTGAATTGGGACCCTAACTTGTTAAAACATGATCCACATGCATATCAATTTGTGCCTATAATTCTTTTTTTCAAGTATGAGAAACCATGTTCTAAGAGTTAAGACCTATTGGTGATACTAAAAATAGAAATGTGATTTTAGGGTTACTATTTTTATTAAGAATCCCAAAAAGTGGCTTGGGTGCTACATTTAAAAATGATAAACTTGAGAAGATGATCACAATGATCTATATAGCACAACACTAGTTTTGGGTACCCTTACACTTTTATTGCCTGGTTGTCAAGGTTTCTAGTGTGATCAATTTTCCCTCTAGAGGCTTGGTTCAAATGTTAGGTTCTATGTTGAACAACCCCTTATGACATCATGTATTATCTATTTAGACTACTAAACACTCTTGACATTATGCTATCACTTTCCTAGTTAGGTTCTCATAGATATTCTCTATCTATTTTCAATTTAAACTATCACAAGTAATTGTTACTGACACTGGCAACTGGTGATCCTGCAATGACTATTATTGACTAATTATCTTGATTGTTACTAAAACTAACCCTGCTACTGAAGACATGTTAATGCTACAATGTCATTTTTATTAGTTAGGTTCATAATTAATTGTTATGAAAGTTTAATAAGACCTCATTTGCATATGTTATTTTAATGTGTAATATCATTTCATGTTCATTTGAATTTCATGTAATTTGGATTTGGGAACCCTAACCCTAATCTCATATTTCTCAATATATAATTCCATAACACAAAAAGAGAGGTTATTTTTCAATCTCTCCATTGTAATAAATCTTCTCCTCCTTTTTATCATTTCATGTGCTTGAGCTTGGACAGATAGCATTGATCCTTGCTACAAGAGGTATCAAAGCTTAGATGCTTGCCCCTCCCACAACAAAGCTTGGATAAGCATTGCATTACCCTTATCTCCTCATCCACACATTTATGTGTTGAGTTGAAGGAGAGCATAAGGATGTTGCAAGAAGTTTTATAAAACTTCCATAGTTTTTTTTATTGTAAATATTAGATTATATCTCTGTTTGTAGGTATTCAAAATCTAGATTTGATTGATTTTGATGGCCTCTATGTAAACCGAGCATGTTCATTTTTACACAACCATACAATATCTAAAATTTAGATCTATCCGAGTTTGACGATATCTATGTAAATTTATCATGTTCATTTTTACATATCCATACAATATCCAAAATATAGATCTAATCGAGTTCGGAAGCCTCTATATAAATTGATTGTGTTCATTTTTTTACATAGCCATACAGTATCCAAAATCCAAATATGATGTAGTTCAATGACTTTATGTAAACTGACCATGTTTATTTTTACATAGCCATACAATTAGATTAGCCTCTATGCAAACTAACTATATTTTTTTATAGCACAACAAGCTTCTAGTCTCTCCATTATACTTGTATAAGTGGCATACAGAGTTTTACACATTGCTTTTGGCTAATTTATAACCCTCATTTGTAAAAGTGATTCCACTTGGGTAGTATGCAAGGTCTAATGGATCACACCTAACATACATACTACCATATTAGAACTATAGTAGCACTCCATCTACACTCCAAGTCTATTTTTAGTTTTTATTTTATTTCTTTCATTAAAAATTGATTCACATATTTGCATCATCCCTAAAAGGAACACATCTAATGACTCATTCCACAACCTAGCCTTGTGACAAGGTGCCACTTCCTTGGTGGTGGGAAATCCACATTGTAGACCTTATGAGTCAAAGCTAGACTAGAATTAATGAGAATACACAACGAAGGGGGTTATCCATAGCCGCAAACCTTTGTAAAGGGATCATCCTTTTGATTGTGCTCAAAAAACTAAAAATTCTTAATCAATATTAAAATTAAGTCAATCCAATATCTGTCATAGTCATGGAATAGAGCATGTACTTCTCCTTAGAGAGTATATCATTGAGCACAATAAATTGGATGACTGGTAGGATTTGGGCTCCATCATGGCTTATATTTCATCATCAAGCACCTGTATGTGGTCATACATATGAAGGCCTTAATTTGAGATAATATCATTATACCTCTTCAACTTTTAGCACCTCACCTACTTGCAATCATAATATTGAGGTTACTAGTTTTGCACATCTCACACTTTGATATTAAGTTGTGTGATCTAGTGTTGGAGATATTAGCTTTTAAATTCATCTACAACATTTTAGTTTGGGCTATATACCTTTTTTTAGTACTTCATATTTAGTCACACCATCATCCTATTGCATCAGGATCCATAGCCACTTGTACAATTCATCATTTGTAATAGAGATTACACTTAGACGATGAGCAAGATTTTGTTGATCACACTCATTAATTGTCATAACTTGGCTCATCATTACTGGTACATTTTGCCTCACTTACTCATATGTTCCTTATTCACACCTTGACACACCACTCTTAGGTATTTATAGTATCACAGGTCACAATGACTTTCAAATTGAAAAAAATATTAGATGTACCCTCAAAGGTAAGGATAATTGGGATCAATGGTTTACAATCCTTAGGATAGTTGCAAGGCACAACCATCTATATGCAAATCCCACATCGCCCACAAGTGTTGATACCCTATAAAAATGATAGATAAATGATGATCAAATTCGTGTTAGCATCCTACTTGTCACAAAATATCACCTTCATAATTTGATTGATGAAACCAAGCATGAGTGCATGGATCATTTTTTTTTGAACTGGAACCTGCAAAACTACACCTTGCTTTGAATAATGAACATCTTACATACCATGAAGCTATAAAACATGTATCTTGCAAATATACAATGAACCAAGAGTATGAATCTCTGATAAAAATGGTACTTGGTAGTTAGTCAATCTACCACTTGGAAGAAAGGTAGTTCAAACAAATAGGTGTACAAAAACAAGTATAAATCATATGGCACCCTTGAAAAACACAAGGTGATATTAGTGGCTAAAGGATTCATGCAAAATTAAGACATTAAATACACTAAGGTATTTGCACCTACCACAAAATAGCCAACAATCAAGACTCTTGTAACCTTAGTTGCATATCAACGTTGGAAAATTCATAAATTAGATATAAAGACTGCATTCTTGAATGGAAAATTGGAAGAAAATGTTGGCAATTTTGGGTACTTTGGGTACATTTCCTTTGCTCAAGTGTATAGGTTGTCATTGATGTCAAGAAGCTCTTGAAGGAATTTGATTTGATGTCAAATAATTTGTTTTGATGAAGGCTACGAAATGACAGTTTCAAAGGTCTTTTGTAAACCCCAACTTGGTAGGTTTAAATATTACAGGTGGATGCATTAATTTAATGCATTTGGGTCCAGGAGGAAGTATTTATTTAAATAATTAAAAACCTTGTTAAAGTTCCCTTTAATTATTTTTAAATAAATATTAAATTATTGTTTGCAATGGGTTATCCTAACCCATGGCGCTATGTTTTAAGATTGTGGGCGCTAGCCAAGACCTCCGTCAACGTGTTAAACTCCTCGTCGACGTCAAGAGATTATGGTAAAAATGCATATAAATATCCCTTGATGAAAATCAAGAATTATCCCATCCGCATTTTGAAAAGAGTTGCTCATTGTGAATTCGTGATCTACTGTTCGACTGTGTCTTCGTCGTTTTCATGAATCCATTGTTCATTTTTTTGTACTCACCGTTTGTCGTAAATCCGTCGTAAGGTTTTCATATTCATGTTCAGGTTAGAATAAAGGGAGGCACTGTTGTTTTATTTAATCCCTGGTGCAGAAGGAACAAGGCTAACAATGTGAGGTTTAAACCTCACCAGGAGCCTTTGGCGCACCGATAGCGGCTAGGCTGTTGGCGCGCTACCCAAATAGGAGGTTCCACATTCGAATAACGCGAAAGGGTTTTTCATTATGAAGTGGACGCAATGGGTGGTGTTAGAATTCATACGCAATTTCTCCATAGCGTGATTTTTGATGTTGGCCAAGGTATTTTCAAAATTAATTTTTGCTAAGTGTATTTTGCGGATGGAGGAAGTTTATTAGAGGGGAAAACAACTTAGGAGTTATAAGGAGTTTAAAGCTTGTTTTATTTTGATAAAAGATTCTTTTGAAGGTGTTGTTTGAATTATCTTATTGCATTCTTATGAGAGATAAATTTTATTTTTGATAAGACTATAAGGGAGAAATAAGGTGTATAAGGGATAAATTTTTCTTGTAATGTTGAGAGTGCTTTTGGTTGATTATGGAAATGAAAGCATGATGTTTTAAGGTTAAAATTGCTTCTTGTGTGAAGTTGTGAAACCTTAAGTGGGCAGCTTTGAGATTGACATTTGCTTTCATTAAATTGGTAATAATCAAGCTATTCTTTACTTGGTTAAAGTGTTGGGCTTACTCCTTTGTTGATGATTTGAAAAGTTGTTTTGTGCTATTGTGATTTGAGTTGGTGGATGTTTTTGTTCAAAGAATATTGGAGAGAAAAGGAGTTCTACTTGTTTCCTTTTCTAATTTTGATTGTGAAATGCTTCAAGGTTTTGTTTTGAGCTGAATGGTGTTGATTGAACCTTGTTTGATGAGAATTGTTGTTGAAGCCCTAATTGATGGTGAAAATAACATGAGTATCATTGTTATGTGATTCTTTGCATAGTTGGAAATTGTTGGGGTTTCATGTTCTTGAAAGAAAGCATTCTCTCCTATCCATTTCATATATTGAGTTGAGTTTTCAGATTTGAGATTGAGTTTGAGCTGAGTTGATTTGAGTTGAGTTTTGAGATTGGGAGTTGAGTATAGAACATATTGAGTCTCTAACAATTCTCTTTATGCTTCTATGAGTTTGACAAATCACATTGGGTCTCTAACAATTCACCTTGTGATTTCCTACTAAGAAAGTTTTTTTCTTGGTGAGCTTGCTGAGTTTTGGATAGGTTTCGATGGGGACTTGTGAGCAGTCTTGGACAGGTTTCAATGGGGACTTGTGAGCAGATTTGGACAGGTCCTAGCATAGGACTTGTGAGCTAAGTTTGATAGTTATATCAGAGAACTTGAGGACAGAGGTGCACTAGTTCTTTGAGAAGAACCTGAGGACAGATTTGGCAAGTCTTTCAGAAGGCTTGTGTGTAGAGGATTAATTTGTTCAAGCTTAAGCGTTGGAGATATCTGACAGACAGAGGAAGACTTGTACTAGACTGACTAACTGTGTTTGGTACAGGTTTCTGAGCTACTGTGGACGTGATCATAGAAGGCAGAGGTCTCTTAGGCTAAGCATTGAGGACAGGAGGTCTTTGGTGGAAAGGAGTTCCACGTGCTGGCAAGAGGTAGAGGTGGTTGATCTTTTGAGGGATCATTTCTAGAGTAGAGGGGAAGGTATCTCCTTTGAGTAGAGGCTCATAAATTTTGATTAGGGGAAGGTATATCCTTTGGGCCAAGGCTCATAAACATTGTAATTGGGAAGGATTCACAAAGAACTTTGAGATAACTTTTAGAGAAAATTTTTGTGGACATAGCCCAACCATTTTGGGTGAACCACATTAAAATTGGTGTCATTTTGTGGATGATATTGTGCATTACTTTGATATTGCTTTGGGTATATTGCTTTACTATTTTGAAGTATAAAGAAAAAAATAAAAAGAGGTCTTATACTATTCAAACCCCCTCTCAGTATAAGCTTGTGTTCTTCAATTGGTACCAGAGAAGGTGCCTTTGGAAAGTTTAACAGCTTGAAGGAAAAGCTAGTAAAGAACACAATGGATCATTCAAGTGGCAATGCAGCACCTATTCTTGATGGGTCAGACTTTGGTCTTTGGAGTGCAAGGATGAAGGTTCATCTAATGACACTTGGGAATGAGGTTTAGGAAGTGATTGAAGATGAGTACACTATTCCTGAACATGGTCCTAATACTAAAGAAGAAATGCTCCTACATCATAGCAATTCAAAAGCAATGAATGCAATCCTAAAAGGCTTACAAAAAGTAGATCTCACCAAAGTGATTCACTGCAAGATAGCTAGTGAAATGTGGAAACAGTTGAAGGTGGTTCATACAGGTGATACAAATGTTAGAAAGGCCAAGTTGAGACACTTCAAAGGTATGTTTGAACAACTCAAGATGAATAATGATGAAAATATTAGTGACTACATGCTTTGTATGGATGAGGTTGTTAACTCCATGAAAGACTTAGGTCTTGAGCTTGCTAAAAATGATGTTTGTGATAAGATTTTAAGATCTCTTCCTAATAGATTTAGTGAAAATATTTCTTCTATTGAGGAAGCTAAAGATTTGGATAAGTTGAAAAAGGATGAGCTCCATAGTATACTTGCATAATTTGAGTTGAGAACTCAAGTGAAGGTTGATGTCAAGAAAGAGACAGCTTTCAAGGCTACCAAGAAATCCAAGGGTAAACAGCTTCAAGATAGTGATGAGTCTTTTAGTGATGAAGACGCATATTATAGCAAGAAAGGCAAGTTCTCTAGAAAGCACAAAAGTATGAAAAATATAAGATGTTTCAATTGTGGAAATTTTGGTCATTATGCTACTGACTGTACTGTTCCCAAGAATGAAAGTGATGAATATAAATAGGATTCTAAGAGCAAGGATTTTGAAAAGCACAAGAATCACAAGAATAACATAGATGAGCACAACAATCAAGGAAAGAGGTATTCTCACAAGCACAATAAGAGTTTCTACCTAGACAAAGCAAGTCAATGTTCTAGTAGTGATAGTGAAATTTCTTCAAGTGATGATGAAAATGAGATGTTGTTCATATCAGAAAAAGAGGAAGAACCGAAACATAGATTCATTATCATGAAATGTCTTAGATGTGGAAACTTTGGTCACCTTGAGGATGATTGCACAAATAATGATTTGGTTTCTAGTATGTATGAGGATGATTCAAAAAACTATAAGGAAGATGCATGTATGGTTTTTGAAAAGGGTAGCACCTCTAGTTATAAGAAATCTGAAAAAGGCTTTGATGATTCAAAAAGAAAAAAAATAAAGGAAGATATAGAGGAAGGTGAAGTAGATCTTGAAGGTGAACTTATTAGTGCTCTTAGTGCTTTGAAAAATGAAAGAAAGAAGAATGCTAGACTCAAGGATAAGTTATATGAATGTTGTATGGAGAGAGATGATTTTATAAAAAGTCTTGACTTCTCTATAGCTAAGACACAAGAACTCAAGGATGAGTTAGAGTCTAAGGTTCTTGAGTATAGTGAGTTAGAACAGAAAATTGCTTCTTTGAAAGAGGAAACTAAAGAGTATAAGGATAAGCTTTATAGGTTTCAAGATAGCTCCAAAAAGGTTAATTCACTCATCAAAGGTCAAAGAAAGACAACAGATAAAACATGCCATGGTTTTGTTAAGCGACACAAGGAACAAGTTGGAGAGTCTAGTAAGAGACTTCAAAAGGAAGAGAGTTATAATAAGGAAAGTATTTCAGAAAAGGAGTCCTTGAATGATAGATGCATAGAAACAGAAAATAGAATTCAGAATGAGAAGAAGAAGTATTCAAGACCCAAGAGGTCAAATAAAGGAAATTTTCAATGCAGATGTTTTGCTTGTCATAGGTTTGGTCACATGGCTTCACATTGCATGGCTCAAGTGAAGAGGGTAAATGACAATTTCAGAAGTGCTAGTTTCTTTCAAGGGTATTGCTACTCTTGTCAACAGTTTGGGCACAAGGTAGTTTATTGCAAGGCAAATAACAAGTTTGGTCAGAATAGGTTTGGCCAAAAGAGTTTTGGTCAGAACAGGTTTGGTTAGAACAGGTTTGGCCAGAACACATTTGGTCAGAACATGTTTGGTCAGAACAGGTGGATTCAAAGATCATGTTTACCTCAGAGAAACAACATCATCAAGTGTTTCAAGTGCAACAATGGAGGTCACATAATCAAACAGTGTAGAGCTAAAATTCTAGAATACAGGAACAGGAATAGTGGCATGATCAGGTCCAAGGATCAAGGCATGGACAAGAACAGGGATGAGAACAAGAATAAGAACAGTGACAAGAATAGGAATATGGACAAAGAGTTAAAGAAAATGCCCAAAAATGAAGTTATAGGCACTGATGATGATCAGTGCCTAATGGGAGTTTTACTCCCACCCCAGAAGTAATCACCTCATCAGGAGGTGGAGGAGGGACTAAGCTAAGAGGCTCATTCTTAGTCTCGAGCCCCAAAGGTGACCTTTTGCCATTGATGATAAAGGGGGAGAGATATGAGTAAGGGGGAGAGCTTCAAAGTGAAGAGGAGAGCTTCAAGTCAGGGGGAGCAAAACTTCAAAGGAATATTCTCGATTGTGGGCACGATTGGTCAGTTGTTAGCATAGTTGGTTTTAGTTTTGGCTCTTGAGAAGTGTTTTCAATAAATGTTTGCCATCAATGACAAAGGGGGAGATTGTTGGCAATTTTGGGTACTTTGGGTACATTGCCTTTGCTCAAGTGTATAAGTTGTCATTGATGTCAAGAAGCTCTTGAAGGAATTTGATTTGATGTCAAATAATTTGTTTTGATGAAGGTTACGACATGATAGTTTCAAAGGTCTTTTGTAAACCCCAAGTTGGAAGGTTTAAATATTACAGGTGGATGCATTAGTTTAATGCATTTGGGTCCAGGAGGAAGTATTTATTTAAATAATTAAAAACCTTGTTAAGGTTCCCTTTAATTATTTTTAAATAAATATTAAATTATTGTTTGCAATGGGTTATCCTAACCCATGGCGCTATGTTTTAAGATTGTGGGCGCTAGCCAAGACCTCTGCCGACATGTTAAACTCCTTGTCGACGTCAATATCTTATGGTAAAAATGCATATAAATCTCCCTCGATGAAAATCAAGAATTATCCCATCCACATTTTAAAAAGAGTTGCTCGCTGTGAATTCGTGATCTATTGTTCGACTGTGTCTTCGCCATTTTCGTAAATCTGCTATTAATTTTTTTTTACTCGGAATTTGTCGTAAATCCATCGTAAGGTTTTCGTCTTCATGTTCGCATCAAAAGAAAGGGAGTCACTTTTGTTTTATTTAATCCCTGGCGCAGAAGGAACAAGGCTAACAACGTGAGGTTTAAACCTCATCGGGTGCCTTTGGCGCACCGGTAGCGGCTAGGCTATTGGCGCGCTACCCGAACGAGAGGTTCTGCATTTGAATAATGCGAAAGGGTTTTTCATCGTGAAGTGGACGTAGCGGGTGGTATTAGAATTCGTGGACAATTTCTCCATAGCATGATTTTTGATGTTGGCCAAGGTATTTTCGAAATTAATTTTTGCTAAGTGTATTTTGCGGATGGAGGAAGTTTATTAGAGGGAAAAATACTTAGGAGTTATAAGGATTTTAAAGCTTGTTTTATTTTGATAAAATATTCTTTTGAAGGTGTTGTTTGAAATATCTTATTGCATTCTTATGAGAGATAAAATTTATTTTTGATAAGACTATAAGGGAGAAATAAGGTGTATAAGGGATAATTTTTTCTTGTAATGTTGAGAGTGCTTTTGGTTGATTATGGAAATGAAAGCATGATGTTTTAAGGTTAAAATTGATTCTTGTGTGAAGTTGTGAAACCTTAAGTGGGCAGCTTTGAGATTGACATTTTCTTTCATTAAATTGGTAATAATCAAGCTATTATTTACTTGGTTAAAGTGTTGGGCTCACTCATTTGTTGATGATTTGAAAAGTTGTTTTGTGCTATTGTGATTTGAGTTGGTGGATGTTTTTTGTTCAAAAAATATTGGAGAGAAAAGGAGTTCTACTTGTTTCCTTTTCTAATGTTGATTGTGAAATGCTGCAAGGTTGTTTTTTGAGCTGAATGGTGTTGATTGAACCTTGTTTGATGAGCATTGTTATTGAAGCCCTAATTGATGGTGAAAATAACATGAGTATCATTGTTATGTGATTCTTTGCATAGTTGGCAATTGTTGGGGTTTCATGTTCTTGAAAGAAAGCATTCTATCCTATCCATTTCAGATATTGAGTTGAGTTTTTAGATTTGAGATTGAGTTTGAGCTGAGTTGATTTGAGTTGAGTTTTGAGATTGGGAGTTGAGTATAGAACATATTGAGTCTCTAAAAATTCTCTTTATGCTTCTATGAGTTTGACAAATCACATTGGGTCTCTAAAAATTCACCTTGTGATTTCCTACTAAGAAAGTTTTTTTCTTGGTGAGCTTGCTGAGTTTTGGACAGGTTCTGATGGGGACTTGTGAGCAGTCTTGGATAGGTTCCGGTTGGGACTTGTGAGCATATTTGGACAGGTCCTAGCAGAGGACTTGTGAGCTAAGTTTGATAGTTCTATCAGAGAACTTGAGGACAAATGTGCACTGGTTCTTTGAGAAGAACGTAAGGACAGATTTGGAAAGTCTTCGAGAAGGCTTGTGTGTAGAGGATTTATTTGTTCAAGGTTAAGCGTTGGACAGATCTGAAAGACCGAGGAAGACTTGTACTAGACCGACTAACTGTGTTTGGTACAGGTTGTTGAGCTGCTGTGGATGTGGTCATAGAAGGCAGAGGTCTCTTAGGCTAAGCATTGAGGACAGGAGGTCTTTAGTGGAAAGGAGTTCCACATGCTGGCAAGAGGTAGAGGCAGTTGATATTCTGAGGGATCATTTCCAGAGTAGAGGGGAAGGTATCTCCTTTGAGCAGAGGCTCATAAATTTTGATTAGGGGAAGGTATCTCCTTTGGGCCGAGGCTCATAAAAATTGTAATTGGGAAGGATTCCCAAAGAACTTTGAGATAACTTTTAGAGAAAATTTTTGTGGACGTAGCCCAACCATTTTGGGTGAACCACATTAAAATTGGTGTCACTTTGTGGATGATATTATGCATTGCTTTGATATTGCTTTGGGTATATTGCTTTACTATTTTGAAGTATAAAGGAAAAAATAAAAAGAGGTCTTATATTGGTCACCCATCCCCTCTCAGTATAAGCTTGTGTTCTTCAGAAAAAATGTAGATGGCAAAACTAGAAGGTTTTGAGATTGCAAGATAGGAGCACAAGGTATGCAAACTCAAAAAGTATTTATATGGATTTAGGCAAGCCCTTAGCGCTTATTTTAGTAATCTATCTTGGATGAAGCAACTTGAATTTGAAGTGTATGATTATCAATATATTGATGCAACACTCTTCATAAAGCACAACAAAGATAAATTCACATACCTCATAGTATTTGTGGATGATATGCTTTTAATAGGTAACAATGAACACATAATCAACATAGTAAAAAACTACCTTGCAAAGACTTTTGATATATCTGATCTAGGATTGATGAAATGTTATTTGGGGATAGAAGTAACTCAAGAAAATGGTAAAATATTCTTGATCCAAGTGAAATACATCAACAACCTTCTATATAAGTTTTAACTCAATGATGCATGCCTTGTGACAACACCAATGCAATCAAATCTAAAACTCATCATGGAAAATGAGACATTAGAGGAAGATGCAACACTCTATAGAATGATGGTTGGTAGTCTCATTTATGCTATTAACACAAGATCTAATATTGTTTCTGTAGTGGGGATTCTGGCAAGGTACATGACCAAGCCAAAGGAGAGTAACTAACAAGCAATAACAAGAGTGTTGAGGTACCTAAAGACAACCCATAAATATGGTCTGTTGTATGAAAATAATGCAGATTTAAAACTCATAAAATACACATACTTAGACTTTGTAGGAGATAAATACACTAGGAGATCTACATTTGGGTATTTGATATTTCTTGGCTCAACACCAATTTCATGGAGATCAAAGTAATAAAATACTATAGTAGATCCTTTAGTATAAGTTGAATATATTATTGTAGCTAAGACAAGAAAAAAAGTGGTATGGTTGAGAAAGTTATTACACACTCTTGATATCACTCAAAAAGGTCCTACAAGACTGCATGTGGAAAATTAATCAAAAATCCACATGGCAAAGAATTTTGTGTTTCACAACAAACCAAACATATTAGTACAAAATTCCACAGGATCCAAGAACTTGTTCAAGATGGCACAATACAAATCCACTACTATCCTAAAATAGATCAATTTGTCAACATATTCACCAGGCCTCTCTAGAGGGTGAAGTTTTAAATGTTCAGATAACATATAGGCTTGAGAGCCTTCATGTCCCCCTGATAATGGATATGCAATAGGACTAGCAATGCTAATGATTATTCATAAAACCACCTTCAAGTGGGAAAAATTATTGGTCAATATTTGCTCTATCCCATTCATGAAAACCTCTTATGGGCATGAAAGGATAAGGGTTGTCCTAGTTTTAGAAAAATAGAACCTACGAAAACCTAAAAGGGCATGGGGAATAACCAAATAGTATATGGAGACCCAGTAGATTGGAGCCACATTTGATGGACAATTGGTTAATCGACTACACAAAGAGCCACCTGGATCACTCATCTACTAAAATAAAATTATCTTCTACCATTACGGGGGGTATTTAAGACATGTTAATTCTACAAGTTCATGTTTTTTAGTTATGTTCCTAATTAATTGTTATGAGTCTTTAATAATACCTCATTAGAATAGGTTATTTTAATGTGTGAAGTCATTTCATGTTCATTTGAATTTCATGTAATATGGATTTGGGAATCTTAATCCTAATCTCATTTTTATCAATATATAATTCCATAACACAAAGGGAGAGAGGTGATATTTCATTCTCACCATTGTCAAAAATATTTTCGTATTTTTTCGTGTTTCATGTGGTTTCTTTTAGGCACATAGCATTGGTCCTTGCTACATCTATTCCCACTATTTTTGACTCTAGTGGTTTCTATAACACTTGTTATATTCTTTTGCAATTTATTTTGACTATTTTCATTTAGGAATTCTAAAATAGAGATGTCTTCATTGTATGCTCAATTTATGTGATAAGGTTATAGTAACAGGTTTGAAAGTCATAAAACTAAATTTTTATTGTTGCATGTTTTATATTCAACATATCACTATATTCTAAGCCAAGGTGTATGTACTTCCTATTGGCCCTTTGTTATATCATAATTATGAACAATAGTGCTCAAACCAATATTTTAGGCCACTACTTGAGGATTCCATGCATACCCTTGAGCATACAACCTGCATCTTTGTCAGTATTGGAGGGTAATATTCTCATATATATGTTCGATGTATTATGAAGAATACAATTCCAAAAATATTCCTAAGGGATTAAGGTATCTCCTGATCCTATGGGGTCTCCTGATATATCCAAATATTACTTGGGAGCTTAATTCCATAGATGGGTGTTGTCTAAGGCATGGGTGTTGGATCTTGATCACCCCTCACTTTTCTATATGCTTTATAGGTAATCTAGCTTAGCAAATAATGATAGATCCTCCATGATATTGTACAAACCCCTAGGAAAGGGTTTCTAACCTAAATAAATAATGCAAAAAAAAAGGTTGGATATTTTTTTTAATAAGGAAACTAGTAAAAAAACACAAAATATTATACCTAATAGTTGGAATGCTATAAACCATCACAATCACAATAGAACATGACCTTAGAAAGCACTCTAATACCAAATATAATGAAGCATTACATCAAAACCTTGAGCTGTTAGTGAAATACAAATACACTAGTATCATAACATCCCACCACACTCTGTACCCTAGTCCTTAGCTTGTTGTGAGATTGTATGATGGGATCCACCACTCTCCGTATGAGCCTCGGGATAATACTACAATATCAACATTTTTGACCACTCCATGACTCGAAACTGGGTGGTTGCTTTGATACCACTTGTTAGAAACCTACTATTAAAAATAAACTCACTCACACAAATATTACAAATAAACATAAATACTCAAAACAAAAACTATTGCAATACTGAATATAAATGTAGAAAGGAACAATCTCATAAAGTAACATAAAATTGCAAGCCACTTCGTGGGACCAAAATCCTTCAATACTTTCATTCAATTATACAAAAATATACATACATTTTTGCTCCTTTTAGCTTTAAATATTTCATCTACCACCTAACTCTTAAGTTTGGATTACATGCAAAAGGCCACTTGATCTAGAAAAAAATAATTACATTCTTGATAATAGTTACATATAATGGCACCACTTTTCTAGGTACTTCTAGAGTCACAACTTTTACAAAACATTCATGGGTGTCTCCCCTACGTTAAACATGGAACATTACATCATAATATTAGCATAGGGTCCTAAAACCTTAATTCTTTGGCCTTATATCTAGCATTATGGATATTTTCATACCTTTCATATATCTTCCCAATCCTTTTCTAGTATACCCCATTCTTTTCATTAACTTGAAACCAATACCTTTGTCGTGCCCTTCAAATCATCTATTCTCTTTATCACCATCATGTTCTTTAGTGATATGGCATTTTTCATATCCATCAATGATATAATGAGATTCATATTCCTCTACTATCCTCTTATAATTTCTTTTCTCTTCATATTTTTATTCTATGAATCTTTGTTCTTTATCTTTTAGCCTCTTTTCCTCTTGGTTCTCTATTGATGTTATTCTAAGTTGGCTTATTAGGTAAGCTCAATCTAGGACTAAATTATATATGAAGACCAATGCTCCTCATGGGTGGAAACCTATCCAGCAAATATTTTGAAATAATCTTTGCATATTCTTTCAACAAATCCTTTACTAATTATGGGATTTCATTATTATTTCTTCTATGGGTTTAGTGATGAAAACAAAACATGTTTCCTTGTCCTTTAAGAATTGTTTTTCCATACCTATGCATAATATAGGATTGTTTTCCACCTATTCTCTTTTGTCCTTAAATTGAATTAATTTATACCTATTTCCATCTTTCACAATATTATGGGTGTTCATCCTAGTGTTATGCATTATATTTCTATCAAACTACCATGGCCTTCCACACAAGACATGAGAAACATCCATTGACATAACTCACATAGTATATCATCCCTATAAGAACCAATTTAATAGTTTACCATACATTGTTCACTTAACAAAATTTTATGTCCCCTTTGCAACCATAATATTCTATATGCATTTGGGTTTTCAATATTATTTAATTCAAGATTTTCTACCATATCTATAGACACTAGGTTATCCATACTCCCGCTATCCATAATCACCTTGTAACATTTACCTCTTGGATTACAAATGGTCTTGAACACTCTTTCTTTACATTGGTTCATGCACCTATTTAGTGGGTTTTAACAATACCCTCTTCATCATAAATGACTCCCCTTATTTTGGTTCCTTCATTTGATTCATTTAACCAATACTCTCTTGAGTTGCTCATGTATTTTTGTTATGATTTCCTTTTCATGTCTGCTACTCTATTATGCTTGAGGACACTCATATGCTTTAAGTCCTTCTTCCAAGCACCTAGAACACTTTATATAAATACCACATCCTCTACCTCTACCAAATCCACCCTATCCCTCTTGATGATTCACCCTTTTCTTAGGTAGTTTGGTTGAAATCATTTTGAGAAGTACTAACTTATCTTTCTTACATATGTTGTCTTTTACTATTATTTAACTATTCTCTTCCTCGAGAGAACTATTCTCTTCCCTTGAAATTGTTATTTTTCTTATGAGTCATATTCTCTTCTTCCTTGAGTGCATATTGATATACCTCTTCAACTTTCCTAATTCTAGGCATATCAATTTCATCTTGTATGGATAATATTAGTCCATTTATATATCCTACCATATTCTCCTCATTATCTTCAATATGACTTATGCTTATGGTTAATTTATAGAAATATTCTACATATTATTTCACTCCTTACTCCTTTTTCTTGAGATTTTGGAGTCTCCTAAACAATCTAATCTAATAATCAACATGTAGAAATTTTGATTTTAATTTTGCTAGGAACTTATCCCAAGTTCAGATTATATACTTACCTTTTTGATATCTCTAAATTTGAACATAATCCCACTAAATCGAATCATGTACCTTTAGTCTTGTACATGTAAATTTGAACCATTTTAAATCATCCATAGATTCATAATCAATAAATCTCTCCATATCCATTATCCAATCTATTAATTCTTCAAGATCCAAATTTTCATTAAAATTGGGAGTATCCATATTTTATTTACTTCCCATATTTGAGATCGCCCATGTTATCCATTGCTTCATTTCTTCTCCATGCTTTTCACCTTGATATTCTACATGGACAATATTCTCCTCTTCACTATCACTAATATCCTCAATATGAATTCCTCTCCTTTGGGTAGTATCAATCTACTATGTTCTCTATTTGGGGTCATACACCATGTGGTCTTTCTCGTACTTATTGTACTATCTTCCTCAAATACATATCACCAATACACTTTGATACCAAATGATGTAGTAAAATTGAGAGGGTTTATTTAAAAACTATCTCCTTTAGCAAGACACTCACAAATCAACACAATGAGATGATTTTCAAACTTGAATAGATCTAAAAATATCCAAACACAATGCTAATTTTTTCCTTAAACAAAATTCCTCTTGGATGGTGTAATCATCAAAAGCACACTTCATAATATGTTATATTATATGACTATGAGATGGTATATATAAGACTATGCTCTTCATGATACTATGAACTTCATGAGACTATGGACTTCATGAGATGATTAACTTCATGAGACTATGAACTTCATGAGACTATGCAACTCATGAGACTATGCAACTCATGAGACTATGAACTTCATGAGACTATGGACTTCATGAGAATATGAAATTTATGAGACTATGAACTCCATGAGACTATGGACTTCACAAGACTATGCAACTCATGAGACTATGAACTCCATATGATGATGGAATTCATGAGACTATACACTAAGTATAACTATGATATGATCTTCCTGCATACACTCATATGGAAAGTAACTATACCATAATCACACACACGACAATTGTACCCAATAATTAGTAACCTGAGATATCCACCACTTGCATAGAAACCCTCTCGAATATGTGTTGAATATCTCACTATTACATTCTCCTATAATGATTTTCTATCTCTATAACCTACACATTAAAATGAATATGTAATGCAATTGTAGAAAATAATCATACCAATATTTGTAGAGATAAATGGAACATAATTGGAATCAAATGTTTAGTATTAAATTGGTTGGTTTGACATTTACATTGTAAGATTAGGTAGACACACATAACATTTACAAAGTAATTGTGACATTTATCAAACATCAACCTCTTTTTAACTATGCATTTCTTACAAAACCTTCTCAAACATCCTCACTAACCTCTTGATCTCTTTTCTAGTTACTTATTCAACTAAGCACTCTTCTTCTTCATCTTCTCTTATCAGTTCCTCTTATTCTTCCCTTCCTCTTCTTCTTTTTGTCTTCTTATTTATTCTCTTGCAAGAAAGGTTATACGTGTGTGTATGTAATGTAACACTTACAAATAGAAGTAGCTTCCTTACTGATAAATGTTTTCGTGCATGGATGATCCTGCATCAAAATGTGCAACCAACAAGCAAGCACCATTTCTTATTCTAGATCTTAAAAGAAAATAAAAAACTAAAGCATCCAAATAAAATCTAGGTAACAAGGAAAGACATTTTTGAAATTTTCCACTAGAAGTAATGATGCCTTGTATGCCCTAGTTACATGTATGAATGCATTATGGATTGGCCTAGTTGGCTATGAGAAAAGAGTGAATCTATAGAAAATCCTATCTAGGTAGAAAATACTACACTAAATATGATTATTAAGGATGAGATGATCAAGCATGATATAATGGTTCTTAAAACTAAATGGTTAATATGTAAGTTCCATGGATATTGTTTATGTTTTTTTTTCAAAATTGGATCAAGTAGAGGTATTGAATTCAAATTACTCCATGTCTTTTTTGAAAGAATTTTTCCTCATTGTCTTATCTAGTTCAGAAGTAAGGGATAATATAATGGATGGTGGACCTTGGTTTAGATGAAAATATTAATTATATTTAAGGCCATGAAATGAGAATTTTTTTATGAAGGTAGAGACTATTAAAAGGCTTCTAGTGTAAATTAGAATTTTTGGGTCTCCATATAAGCTCATTAATAAGGAAGTTTTTAAGAATATTGGTGATACTCAAGGGGATTTCACTAGGAGGGATAAACTACTAAGGACAAAAGGCATGCTACAGAATCTCAAATACAAGTTTCCATGGATATTTTAAAACCTTTATGGCAGTTCATTAGGATTAAATCTAAATTTAAAAAATGGGATCAACAACAATATATTGCATTATGATGTTGTTAATGAATTTTGAGCCTCCCATTCAAATTCATTAAATATTACATGCAACCATTGCCATGTGGTACAGGCTTGATCAATCTACACCCATGACTAAAAGTTTTAAAATTTTGGTGATACATGTCAGACAAATTCATGTTTGCAGTTGGTGGAGTTGGTCGGTACATGCATAAAAGTGCCTATCTTCAATTTACAGGTGTTTATATTCATGCATACAAGCACCTATACTCAGTTTGTAGGTACCTATATTCATGCATACAAGCACCTATCTCCCCGTTTCAAGAACTTGTCTCCTAGCTTCAGGTTCCTGTCTCACGGTTTCAAGCGCCTGTCTCTTAGCTTCAGGTGTCTATCTTCAGTTTTTTGGTGCCTATATCCCAGTTGACCAGTTTGACTGCATATACCCCGTTTAACTGCACACATGGTAGAACTTTTGACCAAATACCTTCATAGTTTTCAATGGAAGAGTGGAAACATTTTTAAAAATAATAATTTTATTTCCCGTAGCTTTTATTTTTAATTATTGTCTTTTGTCTTCTCCTTTTGTGAATTTTCCAGGTTTTTGTACCTAAAAAATCTTATGGATTTGGATAGACAATTGAGAAAATTTGTTTTAGTCTAGAAAAAAGGTAAAAATAATATTATGCAGTATTTTTGTGTTTATTAATCTGCATGGAAAATTAAATATTTGGGTGGCAGAGAGAAATCTGGTAATATCAGTGAGTTGGTGTAACACCAACTGTCTTAATGAGATTTATAATGTAATGTGCAGTGCTAGATGTATGTGGTTTTTAACAAAATTTAAGACTACTTGTAGTGATTAATGTTCTGTTTGCATAACTGGGTGGTCAGAAACTCCCAATGTGCAGATAATTTTAATTGTTGTCATCTACAACTTTATTTTTTAAAATTAAATTGGAAGTGTTGTGTTCGCTATTCAATAGCACTGTGTGCACATTGTAAACTCAAATTTTGATCTTGGGGCTTCTGGTCCTCAGGATTTTTGGCTCAAGATTTTGGCCCTAGTGGGCTGATTCACCACCAATCTTTGCTGGCCTACGTAACATTGCATGATTGATATAGAAGCTATTTTCAAATGCACCTATGTATATTTAGCTTGGTCATATTGCATGTGGCATTAGCCCTTGGTTCACCAACCTTACCTCTTGTAGATGTTTTCAGAATTTTGTTTTATTTTCATGTGTGTTGCACTGCATCTGGGCAGATTTAACCAGGACTGTTGTGGTTGTATTTTGTGTATATTTAGCCTTAGTCAGATTGCATGTGGCATTGGTCTTTGGTTCACCTTGCCTCACCTCTTGAAATTGTTTCAGACTCCATGTTACATTTCCCTATCCTATTTTTCATGCGACTATGGTGAATTGGTCAACCATTTTATTTTGGCGCAATTGTCCCCTTTTTTATTTTTTGTATTTGTTGTTGCTATGTTTCGCTATTTTCTTTTAGTTTTTTTTTTTTTGTTTTCCCTCTCTCTTTTCCCTTGCAAGTGTTAGTTTAGTTTTTATTTTATTTTTAGTTTAGTTTAGTTTTTAGTTTTTATTTTTTTCTCAGTTCGTTTTTATTTTTGGTATTTTTTTTTTATGTTCGTCAGTTTCGTAGGTTTAGTTTTTTAATTTTTTTAGTTTAATGTTTTTTTTTTTATGTTTAGTTTTTTTATTTATTTAGTTTTAATTTAAATATTTTTAGTTTTTATTTTATTTTTGGCAAGTAAGTGTAGTTTTTTATTTTTACTTAGTCTGAAGTTTTTATTTATTTATTATTTTAGTGCAGTTTTGTTTTTGTTTATGTTGTTCGTGAGTTTTCCTCAATAGTAAATTTATTTTTTAGGTTAGTTTTTTATTTTTATTTTTGTGAGAGTCGTCTCTTTCTAGAGGTTTTTTCCTCTCGAGCAGTCTCACATGAGAGGGAAATTCCCATATTGGTGTTGTGTGTAGGTGTAGTGTAATCATACATATTTAGACATCAACAATTTTCACATGCTCGGTGGGACCATCTACAGTTTTATTGAAACATTGCACAAACTATGTTTATGTTTTAAAACAGTCAATATTCAGTGTTTATCTTGATTGTTATCTACTTGTTGAAGCATTTTTTGTAAGCACCTAATGACTCTGCTGAAAGAACCAAGCCCAATCTGCCTTATTTCTTGTTCTTTCAATTTTTGGAAGATCTTTGTTGTATTGTGTTTTAGTTCTCATGGTAAATTTATTGGGTGTAAATTTTTGGGATCTATTGAAAATCTATAAATGTTGTTGACTTTGTGCCCAATGGATGCTAAGACCACTCGGTCTTCTGGGTTATTTTCACATTGCAGGCATGTGTCCCCTGTGAGTCACCAAAATGTTAATGAATTTTGAGCCTCCCGATAAAATTCATTAATGATTGCATGCAACCATTACCGCGTGGGATAGGCTTGATCAACTTGTGCCCATGACTAAAAGTTTTAAAATTTTGGTGATACATGGTGGGCAAGTTTGTGTTTGCACTGGTGGAGTTGGTCGGTACATGTATACAAACACCTATCTTCAGTTTGTAGGTGATTGTATTCACGCATACAAGTACCTATATTTAGTTTGTACGTGCCTATCTTCATGCATACAAGCATCTATCTCCCAGTTTCAAGCGCTTGTCTCCCAACTTCAGGAGCTTATCTCCCATTTTTTGGTGATCGGAGGTACCTATTTTCAAATTTTTGGTGCCTATATCCCAGTTGACCAATTTAACTGCACATAACCAGTTTAATGCACACATGGTAGACATTTTGATCGAAGACCTTCATATTTTCCATTGTAGAGTGAAAACTATTTTAAAAATAATATTTTTATTTTCCATGGTTTTTTTAAATTATTATTTTTTGTCTTCTTCTTTTATGAGCTGTCTAGATTTTTTTACCTAAAAAATCTTATGGAAATAGACAGATAGTCAAGAATATTTTTTTTAGCTTGACAAGTAGGTCAAAAATAAAATCATGCAATCTTGTCGTGTTTATTAATTTGCATGGAAATTAATTATTTTGATGGTAGAGAGAAATTTGGCAATATTAGTGAGTTAGTGTAACACGAATTATATTAATGAGATTTGTAATGTAACGTGCAATGTTGGTTGTACGTGGTTGTTCACAAAATTTAAGACTTATGACAGTGAGGAGGAACATTCTGTTTGCGAGACTAGGTGGTCAGAAACTACCAAAGCCTATAGATAATTTTAATTGTTATCATATGCCACTTTCTATTTTAAAATTAAATTGTAAGTGCTACGTGCGCTATTTAATAGCACCATGTGCACATTGTGAAATCAAATTTTGGTCTTGGGGCTTTTTGTCATTGGCATTTATTGCTCAATATTTTGGTCCTGGTGGGCTGATTCACCACCAATCCTTGTTGGCCTATGTAACACTGCAGGATTAATATAGAAATTATTTTCAAATGCACTTGTGTATATTTAGCTTGGTCATATTGCATGTGGCATTGGCCCTTGGTTCACCAACCTTACCTCTTGGAGATGTTTTTAGAATTTGTTTTATTTTTCATGTGTGTTGCACTGCGTTTGGATAGATTTAACCGAGACTATTACAATTATATTCTGTGTATATTTAGCCTTCGTTGGATTGCATGTGGTATTGGCCCTTGGTTCACCTTGCCTTACCTCTTGTAGTTGTTTTATACTTCATGTTTACATTTCCCCATCCCGTTTTTCATTCAGCTATGGTGAATCGATCAACCATTTTATTTTGATGCAATCACCCTCGTTTTTTATTTATCGTTTTTGTTGTTGTTGTGTTTGATGTTTTCTTTTAGTTTTTCATCTATTTTCCCTCTCCCTTTTCCCTTGCAAGTGTTAGTTTAGTTTTTACTTTATTTTTATTTTAGTTTAGTTTTTAAATTTTATTTTTTCTTAGTTCATTTTTATTTCTGGTAAGTTTATTTATGTAGTTTTTATTTATTTTTATGTTTTTTAGTTTTATCCGCAGGTTTAGTTTTTTTTTTTTTTGTTTAATGCTTTTTTTTTTATGTTTAGTTTATTTTTATTTAGGTTTAGTTTAAATAAGTTTAGATTTTATTTTATGTTCGGAAAGAAAGTATAATTTTTATTTTTATTTAGTTTGTAGTTTTTTTATTTATTATTTTAGTGCAGTTTTGTTTTTTTTAGGTTGTTTGTGAGTTTTCCTTGATAGTAAGTTTTTTTTAGGTTAGTTTTTTATTTTTGTTTTTACGAGAGCCATCTCTCTCTGGAGGTTTTTCCCTCTCGGGAACTACTACATGAGAGGAAAATTCCCATGTTGGTGCTATGCACAGGTGCAATGTAAGCATAAATTTCTAGACATCAGCAGTTTTGGCACGCTCCATGGGACCATGTACAGTTTTATTAAAATATTTGCACATACTATGTTTATGTTTTAAAACATTCAATATTTGGTGTTTATCTTAACTGTTATCTACTTTTTGAAGCATTTTTTTGTAAGCACTTGGTGACTCTACTGAAATAACCAAGCCCAATATTTTTTATTTTTTTCTTTCAAATTTTTGGAAGGTCTTTGTTGCTATGTGTTTTAGTTCTATGGGTTCGTGGTAAATCTACTAGGTGCAGATTTTTGGGATCTATTGAAAAAATATCAATGTTTCTAACTTTGTGCCCAATGGATGCTAAGGCATCCTGATATTCTAAGTTATTTTTACATTGTAGGCATGTGTCCCCTATGAGTCACCAAAATATTGATGAATTTTGAGCCTGATGCTCAAATTCATTAACGATTGCATGCAACCATTACCGTGTGGGATAGGCTTGATCAACTTGCACCCATGATTAAAAGTTTCTAAATTTTGTGATACGTGGTGGATATGAAAACCCGACCAGTCACACTAACAGAAAAAATGCAGGACAAATAAAAAATTAACAACTTTATTAGCAATTGAAGCATTCAACCTTACAATATATTCAAACTGCATAATATATAGAAAGGGAATAGGAGGAAAGTCGGCAAAGGAGAGATAAGGGGAAATAGGAGATAAGGAGGGAGAAGATAGGGGAAAGAAAGGCGCGGAGGGATAAGGAAGTTGGAGGGATAAGGGGAAAGAAGAATTCACGGAGAGATAAGGAGGAGGGAAAATAGGAAGATATTAGGAGGGATATTAGGAGAGAAGGTACGAGAATTTGCCGACAGAAAATTGCCGACAAATGTAGGGTGTGTTCACACTTAGGCTTAGGAAAGGGATCTTTCTAAGCCTAGTTATGTGAATCCCTGTTCACATTTACAACATTCTCCCCCTTAAAGTTGAGAGAACTGACTACACAGTCTCTCGGCTTTACAAATTGAGCTTTTGTCATCGCTTTGGTGAAGATGTCAGCGATGTTCTCCAAAGTGTGACAGTATTGAAGCTCAACAATTTCTTGTTCCACCATATCTCTGATGAAGTGATACTTCATATCAAAATGCTTGGTTCTGCTATGGTGGACCGGATTATATGCCAACTGGATGGCACTGATGTTGTCGCAGTAGATTCTGGTTGGACCACTTTGTTGTTCTCCAATCTCTTCCAGTACTTTCCTTAACCACAAGGCTTGAGTACTAGCATAAGTAACCGCTATATACTCTGCTTCAGTTGAAGATAGCGCTACTACTGTCTGCTTTTTTGAACTCCAAGTTATTAGTCCTGATCCAAGACTAAAACAATTTCCTGATGTTGACTTCCTGTCATCAATATTGCTACCCCAATCACTATCACTGAAGCCTACAAGCTTGATAGTGTTACATTGACGGTACTGGATTCCAAAATCCAATGTACCCTTCACATATCTCAAAATTCTTTTAGCTGCCTTCAAATGCAGCTCTGAGGGGTTAGACATAAATCTAGAAACAAGAGATACAGCATACTGAATATCTGGTCTGGTGTTGGTGAGAAACATCAAACTCCCAACCATGCTTCTGAAAGTGGTCACATCAACTTTTTGTGCTCCATCATCTTTGCTTAATTGGATCCCATGTCCAACTGGAGTTGCAACTGGTTTGCAATGCTCCATAGCAAACTTCTTGATCATGTCCTGAGCATACTTATGTTGACAGATGAAGATCCCTGTATCTGACTGATGTACTTCCATTCCCAGATAGTAGTGCATTAGTCCAAGATCCTTCATCTCAAACTCGCGTCATCATGGAGTGTTTGAACTCCCTATTCATTTTTCCATTACTACCCATAAAAATGAGATCATCCACATACAAACAAACTATGAGAATGTCTTTACCTTGCTTGAGGTAGTAAAGTGTGGGTTCATTTTTGCTTCTTGTGAACCCATATTCTTTGAAGTACCCATCAATGCGTGAGTACCAAGCTCTAGGTGCCTGTTTGAGGCCATAGAGTGCCTTCTTCAATCTGTAAACAAGGTGTTCCTTACCTTGCACTTCAAATCCCTGTGGCTGCTCAACATACACTTCTTCTGTCAAGTAACCGTTGAGAAATGCACTCTTCACATCCATGTGTTGGACTTTCCACCCTTTATGTGCAGCTAAGGCAAGAACTGTTCTGATTGTCTCCTGTCTGGCTACAGGAGCAAATGTCTCTTCATAATCTATTCCATACTTCTGAGTAAAACCCTTTGCCACTAACCTTGCCTTATGCTTCTCAATGCTTCCATCAGCATTAAACTTGGTCTTAAAGATCCATTTACAGCCAACACATTTCTTTCCTTTAGGAAGCTTCACGAGCTCCCAAGTGTCGTTGTTTTTTATAGAGGTTATCTCCTCTTCCATGGCATCTTGCCAAATCTTCTGAGTACATGCCTTCTCAAAACTAGAAGGTTCAAGTCGTGCACTAGTTAACAATGCATAGTTAACTTGATCTCCTTTGGGTTCTTGTTGTGATTCATCATCACCATACAAGTGCATACTTTCTAATCTATGTAAAACAGATTCCATTTCACTAGCTTGACTTCTAGTATATCTTCTTGAAAAATTCTTATCCAACATTTGAGAGGATGGATGATATTGTAAAGTTCTCTTACCTTTGGATGGAGCATCAATATCCATTGGTGAGGAACTAACTGATCGCTGCGGAGAAGGACTTGGAGAAGCAGTTGAATCTGAAGATGGACTTGGTGGATGTGAGGGTGGAGACTGCTTTCCTTTCTGTGGTAGCTGTGGTTGCACCTGCTGAGCTACAACTTCAGTGGCTTCAACATCACTGAATATTTGGGGCTTACCCCACTCTCCCCCTTCATCAAAAATCACATCCCTTGACACCACAATCTTTCGAGTTGTAGGATTGTAGAGTCTATAACCCTTTGTGTTTTCACAGTATCCTACAAAAATACAAGCCTGACTCTTTGGATCCAACTTCTTTCTTAGCTCATCAGGAATGTGAGCATATGCCAATGAACCAAATACTCTGAAATACTTCACATTTGGTTTCTTACCATACCAGGCTTGATAAGGTGTCTTCCCTTTCAAACTCGAAGTAGGACTTCTGTTCAAGATGTGAACACTAGTCCTTGTTGCATCTCCCCAATATGCATTACTCAAATGCTTTGTCTGAAGCATTGATCTCGCCATCTCCACAATGGTGCGATTCTTTCTTTCTGCTACACCATTCGTTGTGGAGTGTAGGCAGTTGTGAACCGCCTCTTGATGCCATGATGTTTACAAAAATTCAAAACCGATTAGAGGAGTATTCTCCTCCTCTATCTGATCTAAGACATTTTATTGAATATTCACTCTCACTTTCAACTTTTGCTTTAAAATCAACAAAGCATGCAAATGCTTCATCCTTATGCTTCAAAAAGTATATCCAACACATTCTTGTGCAATCATCAATGAAAAGTAGGAAGTAAGAGTGATTACCTAGACTCTTGGTCTGCATCGGACCACAGATGTCTGAATGTACTAACTGAAGAGGATAGTTGGCCCTCCATGCTTGTCCACGAGGAAATTTAGATCTGGCATGCTTGCCCAAGGCACACCCTTCACAGACTTCCTTACTATCTTGAACTTTGGGAAGTCCAGTCACCATTGCTTGTGAAGTTAGCAATTTCAAACTTGCAGAATTCAAGTGACCATATCTCAAGTGCCACAGGACACTTGGATTGGTAATAGCTACATTTGCTAATTTATTTCCTCCTGG
The DNA here is from genome assembly GCA_028583015.1 of Wollemia nobilis. Taxonomy (NCBI): domain Eukaryota; kingdom Viridiplantae; phylum Streptophyta; class Pinopsida; order Araucariales; family Araucariaceae; genus Wollemia; species Wollemia nobilis. The sequence continues at coordinate 3,846,586 of JAQPPZ010001050.1, forward strand.
CTGGCCAAACTTCAAAGGAAATAATCTATTTTTTGACATTGGCACTTGTGTAATGATTCTATTACTATTGTTTTTGTCAAATATGGTGCATTTACCCTCATCAAAAATCAACTTATAATTCTTTTCAAGCATTTGACCAACACTTAACAGATTGTGTTGAAGATGAGGAGTGTAATAGATATCACTTACATGTTTTATGCCTTCTTTTGTTGGAACCGCCATAGCTCCAATGCCTTCAACTAGCCAATGACTTGTCATCTCCCAACCGGATCGTTGGATTTGTATGAGGAGTCTATCTTAGCAAAGAGTTCTTCTTTGCCACTCATGTGATTTGAACACCCTGTGTCCAAAATCCATGTATCATTCAAATTTTGCTCTGTCTGGCCATAAGAGAGAAAGAGATTTGAAGACTCTTCCTCTTCTCCAAAATTCCCAAACTGACTACTGCTCTGGTTGCTGCTGCTTCCTTGTGAAGTCTTTGACCAACAATCACGAGCATAATGGCCAGGTTTGCCACAATTGTAGCACACTTGTTTTGATTTGTCTCCTCCTTTTCCTTTTCCAGATTGTTTCCCTCTGTATTGCTGTTGTCCTCCTCTATTCTGGTTTCCACCTCTATTGGATGAACCTCCTCTGTTAGGAGTTCCCCCTCTTTGATTGTTCCTGCCTCTGCCTCTCTGTTGACCTCTGCCTCGGCCTCTACCTCTGCCTTCATGTGTGGCAAAAGCTTTGTCATCTCCTCCATAACTGGTGGAAGGAGTTTCCTGCAACCTCTCTTCATGTGAGAGAAGTGATCCAGTTAATGCATCAAAAGACAATGTGGATAAGTCTTTTGATTCTTCAATAATTATTGCTACAGAATTCCATTTTGGAAGAAGTGTTCTCAACACTTTCTTCACCATCATCTCTGGTTTGATATCCTCTCCTAGTGTGACCATTTTGTCGACTCATCGCTTTTACTCTCACACAGTAATCACCGACTCTTTCATTCTCCTCGCATCTTGAGATTCTCAAAATCTCGTTTCAAGGTTTGCAGTTTTACCTGCTTTACCTGGTCACTGCCTCTATAGCTCTCTTTTAAGGCATTCCATGCATCTTGTGCAATGACATATGATGCAACCCTAGGAAAGATAGTTTTGTCTAAAGCAGCATGAATGTGATATAAAGCAAAAGCATTATTCTTTTGTGCTTCTTTTCTTGTCTTTTTATCAACATTCGAAAATGCTGCCCATTCAGTAGCAGTTGGTTCTGTATAACCTTCCTCAACTACATCCCAAAGACCTTTTCCTATCAACAAAGTCTTCATTTTTATTGACCAGTATTCATAGTCACTACCATTAAATTCAGGGATAGGTAGACTTGTGTTTGCAGCCATTGCTAATAAAAAAAACTTTTATTCAAAGCACACAAGTACTTTTATTGAGGCAAATTGGAAATACAAAGCAGTACAATATGATTTAATAATTTAAATCAAATCTCGCCTTCTTAGTGCATCTATGTTCTCCTTCGAATCGTCGCTAATGATGACAATCTCGATTTCACTTCCACTGGATCTGCTGTTGCTTCTTCTTCTTCTTCTTCTTCCTCTTCCTCTTCTTCTTCTGCTTCCGCTGGGTCAGGATCAGGCTCAGGAGAGCGTGGTGTATATCCCACACTCACTTCATCTGTTGGTACACCCGGTGTACAACTGGCACCAGTTTGAACATCCGAAACAAATTGCACAGTATCGGATTCTTCGATTCTCTGTCCGAAGATATTGTCTTCGGAATCGGCCTCGTATCCTGAATCTGGCTTTCTCAGGTGAGAAATTACCTGATTCTCCAACTGACTCAACACAGTGTGCAGACTAGTTCGGCGAACCCTTTCATCAAAGGATTCCGGCGATTCTCTCTTCAAAAGAGAGATAAGAGCATGATAACTTCCTTCAGATCGGAACATCTACCATTTTCACAAGCACATTAATCCTCCTTTCACAAATTCTCTTTAATGCTTTCTAAAGTTTTTAAATAAATTTAATAATCCTTTTTATTTTTTAAATTATCCTTTTTAAAAAACAAATTTATTTAAAAAAGATAAATTTAAAAAATAAATAATATAGAAATTATTAAATAAATTCAAAAAACTTTAAAAAACAAAACATTAAAAAAAAATTACCTTTTCGTCGCACTTGAACCCGCGACCTCCTTGTCACGCGGGCACCTTTAGCCACTGTGCCAAACACACCGATGGAGACTAACAAGGGCTACTGCCTTTTTATTTTCCCGACGGCAAAAATTTAAAAAAAAAAAAACTATTTGTGGCGCTCGCGGGATTTGACCCGTGCACCTCCTCGCAGCAAACGGACCCACGATCCAACTCGCCAAGCGGGCGGACGTGAAGTAAACGGAGGGTGCAGGGTTATAAATCCAAAACGGGCACGTTTTTTTTTAAAAAAAAATTGTTTTCGTGGAGCGGGCGGGAATCGACCCGCGGACCTCCACGCACCAAGCGGACAGCTCTGTCCGCTGTACCACAGCCGCGGACGGGAAATAAATTAACCCCGTCCGCTTTGTAATCGTCGGCAGGCGATTTAAAAAAAAAAAAATCGTGGGATAAATCCCACATGCACGCCGCGAGCGTGCAATGAGGGTTTTTAACCCTCGCGTCGTGTAATGTATTTCGACGGCCTTCGGGCGGTCGATTTGCGACCAAACAAAACGATGCTTGCCACGTGGGCCAAACTCCGTCTGCCACTTGGCAGAATTTTAGCCAATCAAATGTTGCTGCCACGTCACCTTATCAGCCAATCAGATGCGGCCAAATGTCTTCGCCAGCTCCTCTGCCAGCTCAGTCGTCTCGACCTCACTACCTCGGGATGCGTGCCCGAGCCTGCTCGCGATCCGCCTCGGGATCCGAGCCCTGCTGCGAACTGTGTGCCTGGTCGTGCCTCGGGAACCGTGCCCGCGCTGACCTCACTTCGCCTCGGGAACCGTGCCCGACAGTCGACGAAGTCCGGCTCTGATACCAGATATGAAAACCCGACCAGTCACACTAACAGCAGGACAAATAAAAATTGACAACTTTATTAGCAATTGAAGCATTCAACCTTACAATATATTCAAACTGCATAATATATAGAAAGGGAATAGGAGGAAAGTCGGCAAAGGAGAGATAAGGGGAAATAGGAGATAAGGAGGGAGAAGATAGGGGAAAGAAAGGCGCGGAGGGATAAGGAAGTTGGAGGGATAAGGGGAAAGAAGAATTCACGGAGAGATAAGGAGGAGGGAAAATAGGAAGATGTTAGGAGGGATATTAGGAGAGAAGGTACGAGAATTTGCCGACAGAAAATTGCCGACAAATGTAGGGTGTGTTCACACTTAGGCTTAGGAAAGGGATCTTTCTAAGCCTAGTTATGTGAATCCCTGTTCACATTTACAACATTGGAAAAGTTTATGTTTGTAGCTAGTGGAGTTGGTCGGTACATGCATACAGACACCTATCAGCAGTTTGCAGGTGACTTTCTTCATCCATATAGGTGCATATATTTAGTTTTTAGGTGTCTATCTTCACGCATACATGTCCTTGTATCCCATTTTCAAGTGCTTACCTCTCAACTTTAAGCGCCTATCTCCTAGCTTCAGGCACCTGTCTCCATTTTTCTAGTGGTCGGAGGTGTCTGTATTCAATTTTTTTGTGCCAATATCCTAGTTGACCAGTTTGGCTATACATACCCAATTTGACTACACACATGGTAGACCTTTTGACTAAATACATTCATAGTTTTCAATGGCAGAGTGGAAACTTTTTTTAAAAATAATAATTTTATTTTTCGTAGATTTTATTTCTAAATTATTGTTTTTTGTCTTCTCTTTTTGTGAGCTATCCAAATTTTCATACCTAAAAAATCTTATGGATTTAGGAAGACAACCAAGAATATTTGTTTTAGTCTAGCAAGTAGGTAAAAAATAAAATTATGCAGTCTTGCCTTGTTTATTAATCTGCATGGAAAGTTAAAGATTTGGGTGCTAGAGAGAAATATGACAATATCAGTGAGTTGGTGTAACACCAACTATCTTAATGAGATTTGTAATGTAATGTGCAGTGCTGGCTATACGTGATTGTTCATAAAATTTAAGACTACTAGTAGTGAGTAGGAACATTCTATTTGCGGGACTAGGTGGTCAAAAACTACCACAGCCTACAAATAATTTTAATTATTGTCATCTACCACTTTCTATTTTAAAACTAAATTGTAAGTGTTGTGTGCACTATTTATTAGCACTGTGTGCACATTATAAACTTGAATTTTGGTATTGGGGCTTTTGGTCCTTGGGCATTTTGACCCTGGTGGGCTAATTCACTGCCAATATTTGTTGGCCTATGTAACACTGTGGGATTGATGTAAAAGCTATTTTCAAATGCACATGTATATTTAGCTTATCCTGATTGCACGTGGCATTGGTCCTTGGTTAACCAACCTTAACTCTTGTAGATTTTTTTAGAATTTATTTTATTTTTGTTTGTGTTGCACTGCATTTAGGAAGATTTAACTAGGACTGTTGCAATTGTATTATGTGTATATTTAGCCTTGGTTGGATTGCATGTGGTATTGAACCTTGTTTCACCTTGTCTTACCTCTTGCAGTTGTTTCAGACTTCGTGTTACTTTTCCCCATCCTATTTTTCATGCAGTTGTGGTGAATCGGTCAACCATTTTATTTTGGTGCAATTGCCCGCTTTTTTATTTTTCTTGTTTGTTGTTGTTGTGTTTCATTATTTTATTTTAGTCTTTCATCTATTTTCTCTCTCCCTTTTCCCCTGGAAGTGTGAGTTTAGTTTTTATTTTATTTTTAGTTTATTTTAGTTTTTATTTTTTCTCAATCTATTTTTTTCTCGTAAGTCTATTTCTGCAGTTTTTGTTTTTTTATGTTCGTCAATTTTATTCGCAAGTTTAGTTTTTAATTTTTTTTTTATGTTTAGTTTATTTTTATTTAGGTTTAGTTTAAATATATTTAGTTTTTATTTTATGTTCGACAAGTAAGTGTCATTTTTTATTTTTATTTAGTTTACAATTTTTTTATTATTATTTTAGTGTTGTTTTGTTTTTGTGTAGGTTGTTTGTGAGTTTTCCCCAACCGTAGGTTTTTTTTAGGTTAGTTTTTTATTTTTATTTTTGCGAGAGTTGGATCTCTTTGGAGATTTTTTCCTCTTAGGCAGTCCCACATGAGAGGGAAATTCCCATGTTGGTGCTATGCATGGGTGCAGTGTCAGCATACATTTTTAGACATCAACAGATGTGACAAATATCATGAGAGAGTACATATAGTAAGATATTGCAAGGTGAAAATGATGGAGAAAGAGATGGAAAATTTTGGGTATGATGTAAACATTTTTATGAAATAAGGAGATCATGTTATAGTAGACATTGAGACAAATCAAGAATTTTTTCTCAAAAGAACGCAACATGAAAACCCCATCTACTTCATTAAAGGCCATTATGGTTCATTGGATTCAATCGTTAGATGAAAAATATAACACAACATATGAGGAAGTACAATATGTAGGTTCAAATATAGAGGGATTTAAATATGTGAAAGAAGAAAATTAGGTAAATTTTAAAGCCAAAGAGTTGAAGGTGGTCAATGTTAATCCAAGTAAATCATCTTTATTTTTCTCAAGTAGGATAATATATTCTCCTTGCAATACATGGTCATATGTGAGAGAAACATTAAGGTACATGAAAGAGAATGATACATGCTACTTAGGTAGTATGGAAAGGGATTTGTCTAGTTTATGAAATTTGCTTAAAAGTATCTCCTGGGAGAGTCTTAACTTTAGAGTTTATGTTGAGCAATAGTGGTGAATACAGTGATGGATGGAGTGAATAAAATAATATATTTTTTCCTTATTTCTCCCTGATTATTTATAGCGATAGACCATGGATGACATTTTTTTATTCATTCACACATGATATTCTTTCCAAATATTAAATTTTGAACTTTCTAACACAAGATATGAAGGGTTTTGTAATGAAACTCCTCACCATTATAGCATCTCATAAGCCTCAACCATTATAGCATTTCATAAGACCATGGGCTTTTCTATCTAGAAATCCCATGTATCTTCAAATTTGTAGTTCTAAAATATAAGAATCTATGGTCATTATAATTATTCCTTAGTGCTTAATTTATTGTAGGTGATAGGATAAAAAAATTCTCCTAGAGTATGGTTATTGGTTGAAGTTTATCTTTAGATCTAGATGCTAACTACCTTTTATGTTTGTGGTTATTGTTGTTATCTAGATATCAACACTAGCTTTGATCAAAGATCTCTGTACTTGTATATCAGGTATGCTATGTCGACAAACCCACAAAAAAATAAATGCATATGAAATATTCTAAAGGGTCATTCATGAGAATGATTTGACTAGGGTATCATCAAAATTTTATAGTCATCTACCTTTGAAGTTGACTATACCTATCATTACTTTTTTTTTTTTGGTATTTATAAAAAAATGGGTTGAAGGGCCTTGACCCTTTACAAAGAGCTCAAAATATATACATAAAAAAATAAGAGAAGATGAGACAAATGCAACATAGCCCTATATTAGTAAAATAAACAAACCTGTGCTAAACCTATTTATGGAGAAGCTAAAATAATATCCCTCTAAATATCCTTCTATTTGATAAGACTTATGCAGTGCTCAATTCTTTACATAATTGATAAAGAAAATGCTGATAGGAATATAATTTAGTGTGCTCAAATCCTTCATCACATGATCCCAATGATCCTAATAAGTATTATACTTTACTATTATAGGTTAGTTTCATTATCAATTCTTATTATCTCTTTTAATTCCATGGGTGTGTATGACTATACCTTGAAATTCTTAGATCTAACTACCACATTTTCCATTTTATCTACAACTTTGTTTCCCTCTCTATAAAAATGTTTAACTTGAATTTCTTCTAGGTTTCCCAAAATAGTCCTCACATTTGTAATTATTTAGAAAATTCTAGAATTATTTAGCTCTCCTTTTTGAAGGAAATTTACAATATTCTTGGAATCCCCCTTGAGAACAATTCTCCTAAAACCTAAATTCATCGTAATTCAGAGACTCATAAGAATCGCCCTTGCTTCAACTTGGTGATTTGTGCTAATTTCTAGATCCTTAGAATATGCAACCACTACCTGACCCCTGTCATTCTTGATGAGGTCCCCACCACTAGCATGACCCAGGTTACCTTTCATAGCTCTATCAAATTTAATTTTTACCCGATATTTATGAGGACGTTCCCATCTAGTGTCTAGTCTCACCTTATTGTTTTTTTCCATATTTAATATATCATTTCCTATAGAGAGGATCATTACAATATTTTCCTAGCCAACAATATTTTTAATACAATCCTCCAAGAGGGTTGTTTTTATCCTAGCATAAACCCCAATAATTCCTCTATTTTAATTTTTGAACACTCGTCTATTTCTTTCCAACCAAATCCACCAGCAAATATGTGGAATGCATTTTTACCAAAAAATATTGCTTCCTAAGTGCCATTGTCCCCAAATATTGATTAGAGAATCTGAAATGACCCCATCAACATTAAAATCTCCCAATAACATATTTAGGATATCACAAAAAAATCACAAGTTCCAAACAAGTGATCCATACACTCATCCTCTTTTTACACAACACACAAACAATTGGAACCACAATCCCTCTTTTTTACACAACACACAAACAATTGGAACCACAATCCCTCTTTTGAACATATTTTATTTTCAATTCCATTTTCTCCTATCATTACTTTCATTTGTAGCTTAGAAAATTGGTAAAAAGGTCAAAGATTTATGAGTTAAACTTGGTTAAAGCATCCCTATTGAATGTCATGGATGCTAATAATGTGATTAAGGACTTTAACATTCACTTGAGTCAATGATGTCAAGGTCACTACTAAGTGCCTCATGTAGATCAATTTTGATGAAAAATGCTTTGTTCAATTAGTTGTAGGTAACATTGGTAGGAAACATAGTTTTATTGGAATTCATGGATATGGGGTGCACCATGAATCAAACCATGAAATATATCTAGGTTTATTTCTTGCCTAGTGTATTTGGTCCAAGGGTTGAAGTAAACATGGGTTATCTCCTTAGAAGGAGAATGTGTGCTGGTTGATGCAAATACCTCTAGCACAGTCAAAACATAGGTGAGGATTCCTTTATTCTAAACTATATCAACTTAGTATCAGAAGTTTAAAGCATACTCAGGTTACCTTTGCTAAGATTTTAACAATGCCCTAATAACACTAATGGGAAAATTAATTAAATATCATATTTATTCAACAATTAATAAATACGATACAATAATATTATGATTGACAATCATTGTGATCAAATATCATTATAAATAATGAGAGCGATACAAATGATGATTCATCTAAACTGGATACAACTCAATCAAACTAATGTAATAATCTATTTGTCCCAACACTACCAAAGTGATCTACTATCTCCTTATCTATTCATTAGTCTTGCAAAGGCATTAAGGGGAGCTTTGTGAAAGGTAAAAATGGAAGAGAAAATAAAAGGTATTCAAGTTGTAAAAATTGGTCATAGGTTTAGAACATACTCAGGTTGCCTTTGCTAAGATTTTAATAATTTACTAATACCACTGATGGGAAAATTAAGTAAATATCTTACTGATTCAACAATTAATAAATATAATACAATAATGTTATTATCTACAATTATTATGATCAAATATCATTGCAAAGAATTAAAGTAATACAAATGATGAATCATCTAAGTTGGATATAACTCAACCAAACTAATGTAACAATGCCAAAATGATCCACTATTCCCTTATCTATTTAATAGTGTTTCAAAGGCATTAGGGAGAGCTTTGTGAAAGGTAGAAATGGATGAAAAAATCAATGGTATTCAAGTTGCAAAAACTGGTCCCTTCAAATCTCATGTTCAATTTATTGATTATTCTTTTCTTTTCACCATCCCCTAGTCAATGAGGCCATGAATTTTAAATCAATTTTTTTTTTGATCGGTTAAAAATATTAGATATTAAATATCAAGTAGGTTTTAATAGGGCCCCAAAACCTGAACACAAAAAGCCAACCATAGCTAGAAGAACAAACAATAACAAAAGGAGATACCCAAAGTAAAACAAGCAACAAGGTTGTCCTTAGCCAGCACCAGAAACCAAAATTTTAGGCAAAACTGATACATGGAACAAAAAACATCAAAATTGCATAATAGACCTCCAAACTAGAGTGGGAGTCCTTATCCTTCAAGATTAGGATTGACCTCAACATCCTTGAATCCAACATCAAGGGTTTCCATATCAGTAGTGTTGTCCTTGGCAGGGATGTCCTCAATTTTAATAGTCATCTTATTCAGCTTTTCAATATGGACTTCCTCCATGATTTCAGTAAAATATTTCTTGAAAAACCATAATTTAAGGGTGTTACACAAATCAACTAGATGAATAATACAATTTTTTACATACTAGATGATGAACATCTACATGCAACAATCAGGGCTATCCTTATCTTCATCATCAAACTCTATGACCAATGACTCTTTATGCATGGATTTGTTCCTAAAACATGCATAGGAGCATAAGGGATTTTGTTTAGGCTCACTCTCAGGTTTAGGTGAAGCACTTCTTGGTCTCTTTCTTAATTCTCAAACATTTTCAACAATTTTTTGCTTTTTGGTGGACAGCCTTGGAGTACAATACGATTGAGGCATGATTTGGGATGAACTAGCTTTTATAGGACCCTATTTGGGTTTGGGGGGAGGAGTGACAAAAATACTCTCAGGACAATGAATTAGCCAATGTTTGAATAGAACATTGAAAAGGCCACGGTGGGTAGGTAATTTTGACCCATTTTGCTCCCTACAATGTTCAATGGTGTAATTGACAAAATTAAAAATAAATTGAGGTATATTGACTGCACTTACATCATGGAAATGGTTGTAAAAGGAGAAGTGAAAACTACATAGAGGCTTGTCAAGATCATCCACAGTCACATACTCCATGATCGGCTTGAGAACGCTCCCCCACAGAAAAGGTAACTCATCATACCTCATGCCAAGATGAGCCCTTCTGTAGAGCTCCTTATCCTTGATGTCCTTTAATTTAGCATCCCAATTATGCTTTTCTCTCTTAATTGATCTTCATTTTGGTTGTTATCTAGTCAATTTGATAAGCATTTTGATATCTAGTACACAGGTCTTGTCACGGATGGTAACTTTACCATTGTCCCAAGTCTCCATGAACACCAATGTAACTTCAGGGTCTTCACCTTCAAATTTGTGGAAGAACGGGAGGAACCCTTTACTAGCAAGTATTCCCTCAACAATGGAATCCAGACAGGGCTTAGAAGACATGACGAGAGCCATGATGACCATGTAGAGATGGGAAAGTTTGTGGATAAGCAGTTGAAATACATAACAATGAAGTAAGTTTTAAACTTGGGCAATATAAAAGAAAACACCCAAGATAGAAAGAACAGTAATGGACTGATGACATTCTCGACATGAGTTCCACCTAGGGTGTTGAAAAGAAAAACTACACACTTCAAAGCCTTCACAGTAAACACTAAAGTTTTGATTGCTATAGAATATCATGTGAGAATTTGGGATAAAATCTCCCGGATGGGTAATATCAATGATGTACATCAAACTAAGGGGCGAGCCACGTAGAAGGATGATGACATGGAAGGACAAGGTGGGAGGATGGTCAAGGATAATGACTATGGATTGGTGACATTTGAAATGAGTAAGGAAAACAAAGGCAATGCTTTGGAGGAAGGATAATCGACATCCCTTTTCGAGGCAAAGGAGGACATCAAAACCTTTTCTTTGAAAATTGTAAACCCAACACCCCAGGTTGACAAGACTAAAAATCACGTGAAGCCCATGACCCAAAAAGGTAGGGGAATGAATGGTTAGAAAAATAAGACACGCTGACATGAGGATAATGATTAGGATGGCCGACTTGCTCCATGTCAGCAGGAATGGTGCCTAAATTAAAATTTTCTTGATGAATGACTTAGGCCAAAAATTAAGAAATATCAGTAGTCCAACTCATCAAATTAGTAATTTGGGTTCCAAAATTTGCTAAAGCGTCAACAACTTTGTTGTTCTCTCTGAATGTGTGCTAGAAAATAATAACCTAAAAATTTCTACTGAGATTTATGGCTTCTTCGATGCAATTCCTTATTTTCCATGAAGGAATTTTGGAATTTTTAGGTAATTAATGGTGGTAAGGGAGTCTCCCTCAACAAGAATCATATCAGAAATATATTTAGCCAAAACCAGACCCCTCCATAGAGCATGAGCTTTAGAAATTTGGTTTGATTGGGTGCCTAAAAACTCAACAAAAGCAAGGATTACCTTACCTTTATTGTCTCTAAGGATACCACCTCCTCCTGACCAACCAGGGTTACTCTTTACAACACCATCAAAATTCAATTTAATCCTTCCTAGTGGAGGAGGGATCCAAGATGACTGAGATCTATTGGAGGTAGGATGAGGACTAGAATTATTTATAATAATGAACTTCAAATCTTACCCTAAAGAGGCTTCAAAATTGGAAGCAAGATATGAAGGTAAAGAGCAAATGCTAGCATTTTCAATAGCAAATGAGAGTATCTTATTGAAGACAAAATATGAATTTTGACTAACATTGAAAAACACTCTCTGATTTCTCTCCAACCAAATCTTCCACAAGAAGTGATGAAGACATAATTGCCATAACATCTTAAGACAAATATTCCTAAAAGGGTTGGGCCATTGAGTAAAAATCTTAGATATAGAGCAAGGTTTAACCCAAGAAATGTGGAAGCAAAAAAAAAAGGCTATTAAGGATGGAAGTAGCAAAAGGACAACCAATGAAAAGGTGATGAGGTGATTCCCAATCAGAACAACACAAAAAACATCTATTGGGAATAGGTAACCCTCTTTTCAATAAGTTATCAATAGTAAGGATTTTCTCCTGAATAGCCACCCAAGCAAAAGAGGTAATTTTAGGAATTAGCAACTTGGTCCACACAAGATTGAAAGGAATTACAGATTCCTCAGGCAGTAGAAGAATTTGGTAAGCATTTTTAACAGTAAAATCACCCAAATCAGTAAGTTCCCACAACATATGATCCTTGGGATTCCTAGAGGGGATGATTGAGACTGACTTCCTCAGGATGAGTAGGTATGAATAAATGCTTCCAAGATTTCCTACCCTCCTGGGAATAGATGAAATCAGAGACTCTTGGTCTACAAATATAATCTATATAATTCCTGAGGATAGCCAATGTAGAAATGTTTATGAGCGGTTTTTTGAGGAGCCATTTATCTTGCCAGAAGTCAAGTTGAATCCCATCACCCAGTCTCCACCGAAGGCACTGTTTAACAAGGGTGCTAACTTGAAATATGGATTTCCAAAAACAAGACCTTCTTGGGGATACCCCAACACTAAAGAAGTCAATACCCTGTAAGTATTTTTTATGGATAATAGTAATTCAATCAAGACCATCCTTTGAAATTAACCTCCAATCCTACTTATCAAGAAGGGCTAAATTGAAGAGGTGAATCCTTATTAGGTAAACCCCACCTGAATGCTTTGGCATGCAAAATTTGTCCCAAGAAACAATGTGAAACCAATTTTTGTTTTCATATCCTGAACATAAAAAGATTTTCTAAATCTATTCTAGTTTATGGTAGACCCCTGCTAGAACATTAAAAATAGACATGAAATAAATAGGAATACTTTGAAGTGAAGCCTATTTCAGGGTGATTTTTCCAGATTGAGTCAAGAGATTACCTTTCCAACTAGCTAATTTATTTTGTAGCCTTTCAATCACACCACTCCACATTGAAGCATCAGGCTATCCCAAGAATAAAGGAAGTCCTTGGTATGTAGCAGGTAAACGAGCACTTTGGCATTCAAGAATGGCAGAATTTTAAATCAATATTATTATAAAATGAGAAATCTACTAAACAATTGGTGAATACTACAAAATATAGGATTTTTCATTAACATTGCCCTAGATTTATAACAAAGTATTTTAGATATTTTAGGGTTTAAAATTGAAAATTTTCCATCATTGTACTTGAATTTCCTTTGTCTCATAAAGGAAATAGAAAGAATTTTTGGGTCTCTTGTTTGGATATAATGAACCCTTGCTTGGGAGGTTGAAAATTTAAGCTCTTAAGCATGGTGAGAAGGCTACAACCCATAAATTCTACATTGTAATCCATCCTTATTTATATTGTGCCACTTTCAAAATTGTCAATTTTTATAGCATTAGAAATTGATAAAATTTAAAGATAGTTTTTTTGTAAAGTATGTGAGATCACTTTAAATTTTCTCTTTGTAAGTGGGATATGATTTTAAAAAAAGCATTATTGAATAGCAGACTTGTGGAATAATATACTTATGAATTTAACCTTAAGGGAAAAATTATATAGAGTTATGTAGATCCAAAATCCAACACTGGCTTGTATAATCACATTGATTATGTGCCAAAATAGCAACTCACTATCATGTAAGGATCAACAACGATTAACAGTTGAATTTGACAATAATTGTATCTTTTTAAAAATAATATATTAGTATGCACTAAATAGTTTTTGTTATGAATATGAATTTTATCTTTTAGGTAGCTCTCAACTTACTTCAAGGTTATCTAAGGGTCAAACAACCTATAGAACAATGAAGAAATTTATAATAGATCTCATATTTACACCATTGATATTAATTTTTTTAATTTTGTTGGTTATATGTTTTAAAAATATTTTTATAAATAAAAAATAAACATTTTTTAATTGAAAAATATAGTTGGAAGAGATTTCTGGTTACTGTGGATTTGAAGACAAGATTGTTGCCCCAGGAGGGCCCAATGGGGACACCTCCGGATCCTCTTCTAGAGAGACATAGTTCTTTTGCAGATTTGTTAAAGGATAAATATCCATCAAATACTGAAGAAGCACAAAAAATTGCATTAAAAATGCTCTTTATGCTATTGGAAATAGATCAACATCTCAACGAGTTAATGGATGCTTGCCACAATCATAATCAAGGAAAAATATTGTCATTGAGCAAAGGATGGTTGAAGAAATAGTTTTATATAGAGTCAATCATGATTTGATTTGTAAATTCATGGGTATTCACCCTACCCTAATTTTTTTTCATTCCTGGGTCCGGTAAAACTGAGAGCCTCGTGGTGAGTATTCTTTATGGTTTATTAGCAATGGATATTTTATTGTTAGTTTTTCTTCACTTGCCGATAGAAATAGGGCTTTCGAATTAGAAAAGAGGAATCATGGTCTGATAGGATTATTTGTTCAACCTTGGAGAGTGGGATTTGATCCTTGAATTGAACCCATTGCTATCCCAGTTTGGATCCATTTGTATGCACTTCCAATGGATTTTTGGAGTGATGAGGTATTGGAAATTATCGATAATTCCATTGGAAGACATTTGAGTGTTTCCAAAGACACAATAGAAGGAAACACAACTCTTTATGCAATATTATGTGTGGAAATGGATCTTACCTAGCCTCTACCAGCAGAGGTGGAACTTGAACTTGCAAGACTATCTTGGATTCAACAATTGGATTATGAGGCATTGCCCTTCAGATGCAGAGTTTGCCACAAATATGGGCATTTGGCTCGATCTTGCCCAAATAATATGAACATAAAAATGGAGGCTCCTCTAGGAATGTCAAATCTTCCTAAGGAGGGTAAGTCAACAATCAACAAAGAACCAACCAATATTTCTTAGGGTAAATAAGCATAGGGAGATGGTTTTGAACAACCCAAAAGAAGGATAAGGCAAAATAAAAAAGATGGTAAAGAGCAAACCCAACTCAAGCCCTCCAATAGGTATGAGATATTTAAGACACTAATGGACCAAGAAGAACAATTCATGGAAGGAGTGGATAGGAATAATGAAAATAATAACAACCATGTTCAAGCTCCTCTTTCATCTCCCCTCATCATAGAGCAAGTAATTGAGTATAGTGAGTTACCACAGTCAGAGAGTGCAGGGGCATTGATAGTGCATAACCAAGAGCAGCCAATAATTAAGGATGTCAGCATGGGCATAGCAGAAAAGAACAGAGAAAGGCCAAATTTAGGGATAACTCAAGTGGAAAAGATGTCAAAAAATAGCAACTCTCACGCAGTGGGTAGAAAATCAAATAAGGAATTGATAGGAGTTCAAGGAGATAAACTGATCACTAGAGGATTGATGAGGCCAATAGATTTTTACTACTCTCAAGGTAACCAATGATTATACAATCATGGAATGTTAGGGGTTTAAATAGTAGAACCCATCAATCTACTATTTGAATACTCTTAGAAAAATGTAAAACAAATTTTTTTCTTATCCAGGAGACAAAAATATCGTTAGATCTTATGTGTAAAATAGTTAACAAACTTTGGAGGGATGCAGGTCATATGGAAGTGGCTACCCAAGGTGCCTCAGGGGGGATAGTTACTCTTTGTAACTCTCTTGAATGTACTGCAATAGAATATATAGCTTGGAGGGGTGTTCTCACATCACATTTTAGAAATAATGTCACAGCTGAACATGTTTTAATCACAAATTTTTATGGGGCTCAAAACCTAGATGGTCAGATGCATCAATGGAAAGTTGTGCATAACATGAGAGTCTCAAGGGAATATTTAGATTGGATTATTTTTGGGGATTTTAATGCTAAATTATCCTATAGAGATCAATAAGAGGGAACCCCAATTTTGGACCCAGGGGATAGACTTATGATTGCCCAAGTCTAGGCATTACACTTGGTGGATATTAAATGCCCTGGAACCAACTATACTTGGAATAATAAGAGGAGGGAGCCACATAGCAGGAAGGTGAAGTTAGACCATTTTTTGGTTTCAGAGTAGGCATTTATAAAATGGAATATAAAATTTTAGATTTTGGAGGGTCCAGTTTCAGATCACTTTCCCATTTTTTTGGAAGGAGGCATCAAGACAGTGCAACATCAGAAACCATTTAAATTTGAAAACTTTTGGTTAAAAAAAGAGGAACTTCGAAAGAAAATTCCACAGTGGTGGGAAGAAGGTCACCCAACATATGGGAAAACAATGTTTACATTCCACAAACAACTTCATTATGTCAAAGATCAACTGAAACATTGGAGATGAGCTAAAAAGACAGACTTTTAGGTCCAAAGAGCTCCATTTGTGGCCAGATGGGATGAGGTTCAAAAACACTTTAGGGAAGGAACAATTACAGAGTAGCTCAAAGAAGTTGCTAGAACTTGAGAGGACAAACAGATGACATCCCAATGGAACACAGAGAGAAAATGCAGAGATGAGGGTAAACTGACAAAAGCGTACTAAGAGAATGTTTGAGAAAAAAACATCCCACCAAAGAAGCCCACCAAAATGGCACACGAGGGAAATTCAAAAATTGAAAATAAGAAAACCAAACTTCTTGACATCATCAAGATAAAACATCGAGCCATGAACGCCCAAGAGGACAACGCGAAGACCCAGAGTAAATGCTGACTGCCTTTAGGAAAACCAAAATTAAACTCCACCACCAACCGAAGGTAATGGGAGACGACCGTTGGCAAGGTGCCACCTAACAAGAATTAAAAAATATTTTCATTAACTATGTGGATGATATCGAGCATAAAATTGATATGCCAAATCACCAAGTTCTGACAAGATACACCCAGATTTGCAAGGGAGTCTATAATCATATTTCCTTCCCTATACTCATGCTTGATCTGCATCTCTTCCAATGATAATAAATGAGCCCTACATTCTTTGATAAGATTTAAAATATGCTAGCTAGGATGACATTCTCCCTTAAGAATTTTAATAATGTTCAACGAATCCCCCTCAATGAATGCTTTACAGATACCAAGGTCCTTTAGCATTTGAATTCCAAAGGAGGCGTGAGCTTTGGCAAAGTGCAAAGATTGGATGCCAAGATCTTCTAAGAAATCCAAAATAGTATTACCATGATAGTCATGAATGATACCCCTATACCTGTTGGGCATGGATTTATCTTCGATGCGCCATAAAAATTAAGTTTGATCCAGCAAAAAGGGAGCGGGATCCAACAAATAGTTACATGTATATTCGAAGCTGGTGGGGGTCTTAACTCTGAGCAAAAACCAAGTAACTATTCCATAACAAAATTGGTGTGGCACTAGGGTAGAGAAGGGAGGAAGTATTTCAAATGTGCTTGAACATTTTCAACCACCTTATAAATAATTCTCTGGATTAAATGAAAGAAATCACCCTCAGAGTTTTTAAACATCCTTGCATTTCGCTCCTTCCACATGCCCCAAAGAAAACGAGGAAGCAAAAAATTCCAAAAATATTTTAAACATGGAGAAGATAAGGGTGATGACCACTGATTGACTAGCTCATATAGAATTCAGAAAAATCTAGGCGACCCCAATCTACTGGAGGGAATAATAAAAAAATCCCCAAAATATATTACACTTAAGAAACAAATGAGAGGAATATTCCTAGTCATGTTTGCAAAGGAAGCAATGATTGATCAAATTAAACCCCCTCTTCTACAAATTATCAATAGTAAGGACTTTATTTTGCACCACCAACTAGAAAAAAATGTTAATCTTTGGAGTCAAATTTCTAAACCAAATCTTGGAGCAAGGGAAATCACCAACTCCCCAAGGGCAAAGAAGAGAATATACCGCCATTACCATGAAGGAGCCCTCACTATCACCATCCCAAACCAACTGGTCTTCCAACTCCTCCTGGTGCACCACATACCACCCCATCTAAAAAATAAGGGATTCCCATGTCAAATGATCTTGATCATTTTTGAGGAAGGGAGGGGAAGGAGACTAGATTTTACGTCCATCATGAAGAGAAAAAAAATCCACCATCCTGAGAAAACCTACTGCCTTGGAAATCAAAAACATTTCTCTAAAACAAAGGTCTTCAACTAGGGGGTGTTCCCTAAGCCACGGGTCATCCCAGAAGGAAATAGATCTGCCATTGCCAATAATTCAACAACAATTGTCTCTGATAAAATTCCTATATTTGATTAAACTATTCCAAAAATTTGAGCCTCTAACAGGGAGTTTATCCGAGAGAAACTAATTAAAATTGTATTTGGATTTGAGTATATGGCACCAAAGGCGATCAGAATTAGAGGTAACCTTCCAGGATAGCTTAGACACCAATGCCTTATTCATGATAGCTTCTTCTTGAGATTTAGACCCCCATCATGCTTCCTAGAACAAATATGCTCCCCAAAAATAAGATGGAATTTGCCCTTCAGCTCAGGACTGACCCACAAAAATGCTTTGCAAATACTGTCAAACTTAGATGCAACCTTAGCCGAAATATTGAAAAGAGAAAGAAAATATATAGGAATAATTTGAAGGGTGCTTTGAACTAAAAAAACCTTCCTGACTTGGCTGATGAGAGCCCCTTTCTAGGAAGAAGGTTTCATTTTAACTCTTTCAACAACTAGAGTCCATAGCGAATCCTTAAGCCTACCTACAAACAACAAAAGGCCAAGATAGGTGGTCGGGAGAGAAACAACCCTACATCCCAGAATAGAAGTGATCCTCTATTGATGAACCTTCAGAGTATTAAGAAAGAAAATACTACTTTTGAGATAGTTAATTAACTGACCCAAAACTCTCCCATAATAGTCCAAGATAGATTTAACATCATGAGCATGAAAGACTGATGCCACACAAGAAAGCAGAGTGTCATCGACAAACTATTGGTGAGAGATCGTGCATATCTACTAGACCAGTCTAAGACCAAAATTAGCACTACAATGTTAAAAAGAGCATCTGAGAGCTTCAGCCATGAGGATAAATAGGAAGGGGGAGATGGGGTCTCCCTAGCGAATCCTATGGCAAGAATTTAAAAAGCTGGCAGGAGATCCATTGATCAACACAGAGAACCACGCCGAAGAGATTGAAGCCTCCAAAAAATTCACCCAAGAATTAGAGAAACCAAATTTCCTCAGCACTCTGAATAGAAATAAACACGACACTCATTCATAAGACTTATTAATGTCCAATTTGAGAAAAAAGGCTACCCTACCACTCTTCTACACCGAATGTAAAAGTTCATGGATAACAATGACACCATCCAATATTTGTCTCCTTGGCACAAAACCACTCTACATCGAATCAACCAAAATTGGAAGAAGGGGCTTCAATATATTAGCCATTGCTTTGGAGAATATTTTATACATCGTATTGCATAAACTAATTGGTCTAAAATCACTGAACGAAGCCACCGAGTCCTTTTTTGGGATGAGTGCAAGAAAGGTTGAATTCAGAGCCTTAGGAAAAACCTTCAACTGCTAAGAATGACGAATGGCATTGCACACATCCACCTCACAAATATGCCAAAAGTTTTGGAAGAAGATAGGGCGAAATTCGTCTAGACCAAGGGCTTTAAGAGGGTCCATAGACTACAATGTAGATAGAATTTCATCATCAGATAAGGGGGCCAAAAGGGTAGAATTCATATCCTTAAAAAACTAGGCTCGAAATAGCCTCCAATATTTTATCTTCAGCTTTCCAATTACGAATAGGATAAGAGCATAAGAAAGGTCCGAAGAACTCCATTGCCTCTTACCTAATTACCAAGAGATGTGAAGAACGAGAGCCATCAAATTTAAAAATTTCATGAATTCTATTACATCCCCGATGATGCAAAGTGGAGGACTAAAAAAAATGAGAGTTATAGTCACCTTCCTTTAGCTAAAGATCCCTAGTTTTTTGTTTCCATAACAATTATTCCTTGCCCTGAATATCATGGAGAACATACAATGTAGACTTCTGTTTCAAAAGCAAATGATTAGAATTTAAAGAGGTAAGGCAAAACATTAACATTATTATTCATAGGTAGGATTATATATAGTGCAACAATAATAATATCCTAACCTACTAACATAATCAAATTGACTACGTAGACTAACCACTAACTTGTCGTCCATAATATCAGTCAACCAAACAAATGTTGGTAAACCAAAGAACTAACCTAGGTAACTAGTAAAAGTAAATACTAGTGGTAAAAATTAACAAGCTACAGTTTACCATGCAGTAAAATAAATTCTACCTAGTGTAGGAAAAGGGTAAATATCCCAAATGATGGAATATTAATCTAACACAGGAGAAAATTTCTCCATGATGCACTTAGGAGAGTCCTCCAGACTAGAGATACAACCAACAAGAGAAGTCATTGATTATTTGCGAGGGGAAGCCAATTTCAATGGAGATGGCTCCTGATCATGAACCTCCATATTCTCCTCAGAACCAATCAATTCAAGGCCTTGGAAAGCATTTGAAAGAGGAATATCTAAGCCCACTAAAGTATCCTCCACAGGAAGAACAACTTCCAAATTATGAGAAGACGAGTCCACAAGTGGGGGAGGAGACTTAAAAGTACCCTTGGGAGGAGACTTAGAAACATCATTGGGAGGAGGCTTCGAAGCTCCATTGGGAAGAAGAGACTTAGAAGAACCATTTATAGGGGTACCCAAAGAGCCACCTCCAGGAAGATGATATGGTTGAGAAGAGAGGATACCTTTTCCCTTAGAAGCCAAAGGGGTCTGTTTATGCCAAATCTGGTTCTTCTTGGTAGGATTTCTCCATTCATTCGTCTTCTCTTGATTAGATCCAACAACCTTCTAGGAAGGATGATTCACATATTTCTTCTGGGGATACAGGCTTTGGTGATGCCCACCCATACAACAATATTGATAACTGATTAGTTATTTGCAAGCACTTCACAACATTTTTAATGTCTTGCTTTTATCTCACTGATGAGACAAAAAATCCACTAAGAAAATGTTGTCATACCTTGACATCAATCCAAATGCCAAATGCCACGTACCACAATTACAATCCACATAAATTGGGTGGTCCAAAGTAACCACGAAATGTAATTATAGACCTCATACTCATCATGAGAAGTTTAAGTTCCTCAAAATATAGTGGTAATATTTTGTTTAGTAAATTTGTAAAGATATGAAAATTGGATAATGACATTAAAAATTAAAGGACCTATTTTAATTTAGGTTAAAATTTAAATTTTTAGAAATTAATTTTATCAATTTTTTTTTAGATTTGGTAAGTGTGAGAAACCCTTATAATCAATTTATAGGGTTGAGTAGGCTCCCTCCAACCATGACATTTCCTAAAGCCAAGAGCTAGGCTGACCAGGCTCCCACCAACTATGACCCCTCCTAAAATAAAGAGCCATGCTTATCAATAGGGAATTTAACACACAACCACCACACACCCACCCCCTCGTACACTCGCCCATGCTTCGGTTTGAAGCGACCTTCTAAAAAAGAGCCAAAGCCCGAACCGTTGCGTTGTTTCCCTAGGACATTAAGTTTATTAAAATTAATTTGATATTAAAAAATTATGAAGAAAAACTTGTGAAAGAAATGTTGTTGGAATGAAGTTAAATTTCCCTTCTTTTATTAAGAATTAAGAATCATATGAAACTTTAATTAACAATTATACAAAGGTTGCAACATTTGTTAAAAGGATTAAAATAGAAAAAAGATGCTGACCTAGGTAGAGGCCAACCCATGCTCCATTCTTCCTGCCTCCATCCCACAGATATGTAGTGTAGTTGGGATTGTCATATGAGCTAGTAGAGGCCGACAGGCTCCATTCCTCCTATGCATAGAAATCTTGTGTTTACCCTAACACATTTTAATCTACTTGCTTGGTATGGTGTAGTGGTAAATGTATTGGGTGCTAGTAAAGGCCAATGAGTTTCTAAGTCCCTCTAAAAATCCCGTGTTTATCATAAAATATTTTTTACCCCCAAGGATTAGGCGGATTGGTAATTGTCTATTTGACATGCACTTACCTAGAAGAAACTTAGGTTCAAACCTTGGAAGTAGCAAAGGTAGTAGTCTACTCTGAATCTTCTAAGTGTGTGCTAGACCAATGATGACGGTATAAATCTTGAGCGATCGATAGTCCTCTTCATGTCAAATTATAAAATAACAAGATAGTATAACCTTGTTGTCACTAGCCCCTAAGGTTTGAACCATGCACTTGATAGTTACTAAAAATAGTGTGGATGTAACCAACTCCTCTATGTATAAAAAAAATAGAAAAATATATTTCCATTGACGAGGTTTCACAAATGATAAACAAATTATCATTAATGTAGGAAAAATAAATGTGATATGAAAGGAATCTTTTGGAAATGTAATTATATTTATAAAGTGATTTTTATGATGAAATTCAAATTTTAGAAGGCAATTGGTTAAATGAGATTTTATTGCTTAATCAAAATGATGTCAATGAGTTCATCCTATAAACATAACACTTGAAAAATATATTTGATAAAAAAATGAAAAATATTTACAATAAAACAATGTTTTATTTAAAATAACAATATATAAAACAATTATTTATTTATTTATTATTATATATATTTTTATTTAGTTAGTGTGAGAAACCCCTACAACCAACACACAGGGTTGAGCAATCTCCTCCCAACCATGACCCCTCGTAAAGCCGGGAGCTATGGTTATAAAATAGAAATTTACCACACTCCCACACCCACCCCTCCCCCACTCGCCCATGCCGTGGTTTGCAATAAATAAAATATTTTATTTTTTAAGGTTGTAAAATTGTTCCCAACCACTTTTTAATATAATAACCTTTAATATCAACTATTAAAATAATATATTAGTAAATAATTTTTGTTATGAATATGAATTTTGTCTTTTAAGTAGCTCTTAAGTAATTCTTACTTCAATGTTAGCTAAGGACCACATAAACCATGGAACAATAAAGAACTTTATAATAAACCTTATATTTACATCATTGATATTAATTTTTAAATTTTTGTTAGTTATATTTTTTAAAAGTATATTACAAAATAAAAAATATTAAATTTTTTAATTCAAAAAGATAATAAATATTGATTTTATTTTGGTGTGTTATTATTTTCATGAAAATTATTATTATTTATCTAGGAATTTATCTTGTTATCATTCAAGTACAAATTTATTGTTTGATACATTTCATTTAAGCTTAATTTTTGAAATTGTGATATATTTTAAATTAAAAAATGTCTTTTACCCCTTTACAAATCACTCTACCAAGCTCTCATTATATATGACAAGGCCCATAAATCAACACAAAAAAAAGTTGTATATTTAAGTTTATTTAAGTATATTCAAACAATCTTAGTGCAAACATCAAGCTTAAAATTATTTAATAAATATATATACTT
Source organism: Wollemia nobilis (assembly GCA_028583015.1). Taxonomy (NCBI): domain Eukaryota; kingdom Viridiplantae; phylum Streptophyta; class Pinopsida; order Araucariales; family Araucariaceae; genus Wollemia; species Wollemia nobilis. The sequence continues at coordinate 3,869,838 of JAQPPZ010001050.1, forward strand.
TTAAAATTATTTAATAAATAGAATTCCATTAAATTTTCATAATTAAATATAATTTTTGAAATTGTGATAATCTCAAATAAAAAAAAGTGCCTATTACCCCTTTAGAAATCACATTATCAAGCTCACATTCTACAATAAGTGGCCCATAAATCAACACACAAAAGGTTGTATATTTAAGTTTATTTAAGTTTTGTGTTGGTTTTACTATTCATTCCATCCTTGTAGTTTTTAATAAAATTTCAAATATTCCCAAGGGCTAGGTGGATTGGTAAGTGCTTGTGTAGTCAGACATTATCCAAGAAGAGACCTGGGTTAAAACCTTGGGGGTGCCAACTTGCAAAGGTAATAGTTTGATCTGAATCTTGTGAGTGCACATCATATTAATGAAGATGATATGAATATCGAGTAACCAGTTGTCTCCATCTCATGCTAGGTCAACAACAACAAGATGAATAGGTTTTTTGAGAGCAACCCATGCAGTTTGAACCCCGTGCCTGTCAACCACTAAAAATAATGTAAATGTAACCAACTCCCCTATGTAACCAATAAATAAATATACATATATAATTTCAAAAAAAGGATATAACACATAATAACCTATAACCTTTTTTTTTTTTTTAAGAATATGATTAAGGGTATGAAACCCCGTAAAAGACCAAAGACCCGCATGTTATTGCATGTAATATCTTAGCATAAAAGGAATTACCCTAATCCATGTGGTCAATGGAATGATCCACTCTCTTTGTTGTATTTATAAAGTCCAAGGATCTTGGAAGATTGACTAGATACCACTCAAATGCTTCAAGCAATCTTATTGCAAACATTAAGCTTAAAATTATCTAATAAATAACCTTTCTTAAAATTATTTAATAAATAGTCTTTCATTAACTTTTTCATAATTAATTTCAAAGTTTAAAATTTAATAAATAATTAATTGTATTTGACATTTTTCTTATGAAATTGTTTTTTGTTTTATTTGGTGTGAGAAACCCCTATGATCAATGCTTAGGGCTCAATATTCAAAATTATTATTTATTTATTTATTATTTGGTTAGTGTGAGAAACTCTTACCATGAGCTCAAGAGCTAAACTTGTTAATAGAGTATTAACACACAACCCCATAAACTTAGTGTGGCTTGAACCTTGGATCTTACAAAAAGAGACCAAACCCTAACCATTGTGTTGTCCCAATTGAAACAAAATATATATATATATTATTTTTTACTTGGTTAGTGTGAGAAACCCTTATGAAAAAGGCTTAGGGAAGAGCATTCCCATCCCATCCATGACCCATGTTATACCACCATTCAGCTAAAGAAAGACACTTGGCCCAATGTGTAGGATGTTTAGAGGTGGAGCGATGAAGGTATGTTTCCAAACATGTATTTAAAATTTTAGTTTTACCATCAGTTTGAGAGTGATAGGCCAAACTTATCTTGAATTGTGTTCCCTTAAACTTAAACAATTCCTACAAAATATGACTAGTGAAGGTAGGATCCCTACTACAGACAATAGATTTATTCATGCCATGGAGATAAAATATAGAGTCTAGGAAGTAGTTTGAGCAACAATGGATGTAGTGTATGGGTGGGGTAGGGAATAAAAATGATCATAATTCGTAAGATGATCCACTATTCGTAGAATAACCAATTTACCTCTAGATTTAGGCAATACTTCAATGAAATCCATAGATATATTTATCCAAACCTACCCAAGAATCTGCAAGGGTTGAAGGGTACTAGGTGAACACATAGTTTCACCTTTTACATTGGAAATGATCACATTAAGCCATAAAAGTACGAATATCTTTTTTCATTCCCTATCAGAAAAAGGTTTGCTTGGTCCTTGTATAAGTTTCCAGAAAACCAAAATGGTTGACTGTTGGGGAAGCATACATCTCTTGAAGGATGTGGTCTTTTATTTATAACTAATTGGATATAACAATATGGTCATGGTACCATTAATTGTGACCATACCAAGTATAGCTAGAGCATGCATGAGAATATGCTTAAAGTTTGCAAAGAGTCCTTGATCAGTTCCTCATAGATTTGATGAATCCACTTAGGCTGTGATGTGGATATAGCATGTATCATAGCCAATTCTTCATGTAGTTAAGACAATGCATCCGCCACCATGTTTTCCTTACCCTTCTTATAGGTGATGTAGTCAAAACCCAATAATTTTGAAACCCATTTTTATTGTTCTAGGGTGGCCACCCTTTGTTCTAAGAAATATTTGAGACTATAATCATCAGTTTTTAAGGGAAAATATCTAAGTATTTATAATAAAAAAATATTTTATTTAAAATAACAATAATAAAATATTTTGATAGAATTATGAAATTTATCAAACATCAACCTATTTTTGGCTATGCATTTTATGCCAAGCCTTCTCACACATCCTATCTAACCTCTTGATATTTTTTCTAGTTACTTATCCAACTAAGCACTCTTCTTCTTCCTCTTCTCTTGTTAGTTTATCTTATTCTTCTTTTCCTCATTTTATCTTTGTATTCCTTTTTTCTCTTGCAAGAAATGTTATGTGTGTGTGTGTATTGTGACAATTATAAATAGGAGTAGCTTCGTTACCCATAATTACTTTTGTGCATGGATGCTCTTGTATCAATGTACAACCAACACCACTTCTTATTCTAGAAATTAGGAGAATTTCAAAAACCAAAGCACCCAAATAAAATCTAGGTAACAAAGAAGAAAAGTTATTTTTAATTTTTTTCCACTTGAAGCAATGATACCTTAGTTGGAAGGATGCCCTAGTTACAAGTATGAATTCCCAATGGATGACCTAATTGTCTATGAGAAAAAGAGTGAATCTATGGAAAACCCTAACTACGCAGCATATTCTACACTAAATGATATTATTAAGGATGGGATGATCAAGCATGATATAATAGTTCTTGAACCAAATGGTTAATATTTAAACTCCATGGATATTGTTTATATATATTTTTATATTTAAAATTGGATCAAGTGGAAGTGGGCATTGAATTCAAATTACTCCATGACATTTTTGAAAGAATTTTTCCTCATTGTCTTATCTAGTTCAGAAATAAGGGATAAGATAGTGGATGGTGGACCTTGGTTTGATGGAAAATATTCAATATTTTTAATACCATGAAGTGAGAATTTTTCTATGAAGGTAGAGACTATTAAAATGTTTCTTGTGTAAATTAGGATTTTTGGAATTCCTTATAAACTCATTATTAAGGAGGTTTTTAAGAATATTGGTGATACTCAAGAGGATTTCACTAGCAGAGATAAACTACTAAGGAGAGAAGGCATGCTATATAGACTCAAAAATGAGTTTCCATGGATATTTTAAAATTCTTATGACAGTTCATTAGGATTAAATATAAATTTATAAAATGGGATTAACAAAAAAATATTGCATTTTGATGTCACAAATGTCATGAGAGAGGACACATAACAAGAGGTTGCAAAGTGAAAAGGATGGAAAAAGACATGGAAAATTTTAGGTATGAGGTAAAATTCAGTATGAAATAAGGAGATCATGTTCTAGTAGAAGTTGGGAAAGTAACTAGAAAACTCCCTCTACTTCATTAAAAGCCATTATGGTTCATTGGACTCAACCATTAGATGAAAAAAATAATAGAAGGGATGAGTAAGTACAATGTGTAGGTTCAAATATGAAGGGATTTGAAGATATGAAAGAAGAGAACGAGGCAAATTTTAAAGCAAAAGAGTTGACGGTGGTCAAGGTTAATATGGGTAAATCATCCTTATTTTTCTCAAGTAGGATAATATCTTATCCCTCCAATGAAAATAAAAGTAGTACATAATGTATTGTTTCACTTTATATTTTCCAAAGTGATATAATAACTAAATGCATTTAGAAGATATCCACATAAATTTAGGGTTTCTAGGGTAGCATAAGAAACTAATTATTTTGGAAAATCATCCTTGTAATTTAGGGTTTGTAGATAAACATAAATAGTATGAAAAAGGCTTAGGGAAGAGCATTTTCATACCATCCATGACCCTGGTAAGGACGAGAGAAATGAAATAATGGAACCAAAGACTCTTTTGCAAGTAGGAAAAATAATTTTGAGGAATGTCAATAGAACCAAAGACCATATGACTTGTTATGCAAAATAAAACTAGTTTGAGCTTCTTGGTTACATAGATAGTGATTGGATTGGAATTATTGAAGTTAAGAAAAGTACTTTAGGATATGTTTTCTATTATGGATCAGGTGCAGTATCATGGTCATCTAAGAAATAACCCATTGTTACACTCTCAACTACTCAAGAAAAGTATGTTGCTACTGCATCAACTACATATCAAGTAGTATGGCTTAGAAGAATTATAGACGAGCTGAATAATGAACAAGAAGCAACAACTAAAATATTTTGTGACAATAACTCAGCCATAGAAATTTCCAATGATCCAATATTTTATGGAAGAAGAAAGCACATTAACATCAAGTTTCACTTCACAAGTTAGTTTTTGAGAAATATTGATTAAGGAAAGGTGTTATAAATTAATCCAGATTTAATTATTCTTTGACATATCATTTTCATCATAATTTCTAAAATATTTCTATGACAACAATACCAATAATTCTTAATAATGTGTCCTTTTTCCAAATATAGCAATACCTCTTTTGCTTTTGAGGTTGCTTTTATGATGATGAGGATGATGAAGAACTTTTATGTGAAGAACACTTTTGTGATTTCTTGCTCATATATTTCCTAGTGATTAGTGCATTGTTTGACTTTTGATCCCTCTATTTATTGGTTATTTCTTATTTTTGTATCAAATTGACAAAATATCTAAAGGAACCCATCTTATTTAGAATGTGTAAGTAGGTTATAACCACTCTAAATGAGTTTTGTAAAGCTTGAAGTAGAGCTGAAACTAAGGTTTTATCTTCCACTTGTCCACCCATGGTATTTAGTCTTTCCTTCACCTTTGTGACCCTAAAAAGAAATTCCCCTCTACATTATCCATATTCCACTCTCAATGTGGAGTTTTGATTGAAAGGTAAGAATGGTAAACTTATTATTCCCTTTATAGATGGTAATAAGCATGTCCCATACTTGTGTGGATGTTTGTTATAGTATATTAGTTAATTTACTATAGCTGTTACTTACTATTACTATTACCTAGGTTAGTTTGTTTCTACCTAGGTTAGTATATTATCTTACCGATATTATTTTATCGGCTCTCAGAGCTACACAGGAGCCAAATTCATATTTGAGAGCCAGATCTGCATTTGTCATGAACTGCTCTTAGAGATACACAGGAGCCAGCTTCATATTTGACAAGGAGCCAGCTCTGCATTTGTCGTGAACTGCTCTCAGAGCTACACAGGATCCAGCTTCGTATTTGACAAGCTGCCCTACATTTTTGGATCTAAAATTGTTTTAGGGTAATTAGACCTAGATATGACACTAAAGCTAGGTAATGGACCTGGTGGTATGAAATATCACAAGCAGACCCTTTGACATGGTATACAGAGGCCAAACCCTCTAATGGTCCAGCCCTCGAAATCTAGAGTGGAAGATCCATGATTGGAGATCCTAGACATGCACCAGAGTGGCATAGAACCACTGACTTGACTACTAAGGTGAACGACGATCTATGCGTGATATTGACATGTGAGACACATGGGATGGATAGGACTATGATGAGACCTGGGATGGATGGACTGTGACGACAACGCATGAGACACGTGGTACGAACAGAATGTGACGACGACCTACACCCTAAAGCGACATGTGGAAGTTGCTATGGCTATCGCGGATAGACCTCATGCTAAACATGATGTTTTTCAAAAGGCTTGGTTGGGGGATCATCCACCCTAAGATGGACAATGACCAAGTGTATTTTGTATTTTAAACCATAAAATATCTCCCATATGGTGAATGTGGGATCTTTCATCCCGTGACACCTGTCTAGCAGCTCGTAGCAAAGCCGAGTCGCGACCGAACAAGGCATTAGAGACCCAAAAAAGTAGCAAAAAGAAGCCATGGTTTACACAGTATTATCTTATGAGCCCACGGTTTTGAAGCTTCTTCCTCCCCAAATTAGCCATCCTCGCAGCGGACGAATTCTGGCACAGATCTATCGAATCCAAGGCCCCAACAGATGAGCCAAGGTACCTGTGATTCATCGATTGTTAGTGATTTTAGGTGATAGGTAGTGACAGCTGATCACATTCAAGTTACATAGAAATCTGTTACCGTCGCTTGGGAGACCATTCACCGTGCGTCGATGGTAAGGAAATTTTACATGTTTCAAACATAGTTAATTGCAGTCGATTTACAGACGGTATTCTACCCACTACAACGGTAGTGTGGTGGGTGCCCGTAGGAGCGCACCATCATTGAGGAGAAGCTGTCTGACAAGTCCTTGCAGAGCCAGTATCTCTACAACCCAGGCAGAAGAGATATCATCTATCAGATATCAGTCGTAAAAATAGAGCAAGCCGTGATCGAACCAGCACAAACATCTGCAGTGAACGATCCAACTAATCCGGTGCTTTTCAATTTTACATTATGTTGCAGATGAACCCGATCACATGCGTTGCACTTAATCCAGTGACAGTGATAATAATTCCTGTGTGACAAAGGGTTTGTGTCAGTATTTGCTGATTGCTTTAAAGTTAATTTTTTTTTTACAGTTGCCATCACCTAGAAGAAGCATCGCTTGAATCGCTGAGCCACCCGAAGTATGCATAGATCTCTGCAAATAGGTCAGCTACCAGTAAAAGGAGGCTGCACAGCCCACAACTAACAGTAGATGAGCGTCTGTAGGCTTCAAAGATAAGGTATTTGGATGATCAGCTTTTTGTCATCGTACTCCGGGAAAGCCTTGACAAGGGATTTTCATCCCTTAGCTCCTGTCCGACCGTGTAGGTCGAACGATTGAGCCTTCAGTACAAAAGTCGCTGCCCAACGAGAGATCAGGAGCTCAATCTCCCATGGCCGTTTTTTCATACAGACAAAAGGGGTAAGATTTTATAAATAAAATTTTGTTTTTAAGTTTTTTAAAAGTTATACTTAATAATTTAATATTTTTTATTTAAAAATCATTTTTTATGATTTTTTAATAAAAATTATTTTATTATTAATTAAATTCTTTTGATTAATTTTATTTAAAATTTTGCACATTCAATCTATCCCCAAAGGAGATAAATCTTGTCACGACACTAAGAAAAATTGCAGTTCTTAACTTGATCTCTTTTTAGGCTTCATAAATAGCAACATTCGTTTGTTTGAAGTCCTTGTCAAAAAAAAAGAAGGGGGGATTATTTTTTGGTGATATTTTTTCACAATTTATCTACAGCAGAAAGATTTGTAAAATACATTTGTCTAAGAAGTCACTTTTTTTAAAAACCTAAGAGGTTTTCATAGTTGCATTTTTTGCACTAAGGGGGGATACATTATAATTTTACAAACAAAAAGGGGGAAGACTTATAAGGGTGCATTTTCGGCAGTGACCGACACCTTAGTCAAATTATTTTGCAAAATTTCATTGTAAAAGGTGCATTTTCGAAAGTGAACGACACCTTAAAAATGGGCAGATCAAAGAAAAAGCAAACCCCTAAACAAATTGATGATGTTGTTACATCAGTTAAAGGTCCTTACTTTCCACCAAAGATGGAAGGAATGGATTTTTATGAGGATGAAAAATATCTTACACTACGCAGTGGTGTAAAATCCATTCTCAAATATTCTGAATATTATGAAGACCTTTAGAAGAATGGTGTTCAAATCCCTATAGGCATCATAAGGGCAGTCTACATATCATTTATTTCTCTTGACATTGCACAATGTAAAGTGTATAGGGACGCTAGTGAGAAAATAGAGATCAAACCCCTAATGGTCGATGCTTGTGTGACATAAGTGACCTTCAACCCATGGTGGTGAATGCTTGTTGTGACACATGTGACCTTGAACCCATGATGGAAAATGCTTGTTGTGATACAGGTTACCTCATACCTTCAATGGTAAATATCATTTGTAGCATAGATGATCTCATTTCAAAATTAGACTTTGCTTGCGACACTAGTGACTTAAAAATTGAAACTCCTCAAAAAGAGCACCATAATATCATCAATAGTGACAAATGCCATATTATTAAAAGCATTGATGAAGATGATAAAATTGGGTGTTTTGAACAACACACCAAAGGATTTGGTTCCAAACTGATGAAGAAAATGGGATTCAATGGTGAGAGATTAGGTAAACAGGAACAAGGCATTAAAACTCCTATAATGCTAAATGTCAAGGCAAAGAATGAAGTCCTTGGCTATACTGGACATGCAAGTACTAGTAATACCATGTTTGTAAAACCTAAATCTCCTCCAAATCCTAAAAAGCATTATAGCAATCATTGTGGAAAGACAATACATGTTGCAGCTAGATGTTGGAAACTACATTCTTGTAATTCATGTAGATGTATGAATCACTCTTCTTCCAGTTGTTGGTACAAAGTGAAAATGGCCAACAAGGTTTATATCGATTATGGATGGACAAATATCACACAATGGACCATGATGAAAGAAATGTTGTATGGCTTCTATCGAAAAGGTAAAACCTATGGTAGACCCCGAGGCAAATCCAGTGATAGACCGAGTGGCAGTCCTAGAGATAATGACCCAGAGATAGACCTAAAGACAGACCCAAATATAAAGTTCCAAAGGTAGATCTACAGGAAGATCCAAAGGCACTGATCCAGAGGTAGATTCATAGGTAGATCCAGAGATAGACCCATAGGTACACATCCATAGGTATGCTTAGAGCCAAAGCCAGAGCCATGAGCCAAAGCCAGCACCAGATACAAAGCATGAGCCAACATTCTTTCATTTCTCTTCTTCTTCTTCACTGTATTGGGGCAGTTATATACTTTACCCAAATATTGTTGTATAGGAGGATGTATATGTATTACCCAAATAATGTAATAAGGGGGATGTTAGAGTATATTACCTTATTTGGTAATTACTATAGCTCCTGGGTAGTTAGTTAATTTACTATTACCTAGGTTAGTTTGTTTCTACCTAGGTTAGTATATTATATTATCGATATTTCTTATCGACAGATATTATTAGGATATTATTTTTTAGTTGTTAGGAATATTAGTGATATTATTTTATCATTAGTTTATGGCTATATTTAGCCGTTGAATTATATTTAAACTTGATTATTTATCAATATTGACAGTGCTTTTCTCAAACCCTAATAATGTTTTTGCTTAATATATATGTGGTTGGATAACATCAATTATAGCAAGGGTGATGAACATCACTGCTTTTGCATATACATCATCATACTATTTTACTTGGCTAATGTCTTGAGGTCACATTTCTTTATTGGTCATAAATGTTAGAGTTAGAGTATATTACATCATTTGGGTCATGTAAATGTACCACCTTAGGTACATAGTTAGAGTAGGATATTACTTTAGGGGGAATTTATCTAGTTACTTCAAGCAATGTAATAAATGCACAAGTGGCAATGTACAAGTTGTAATGTATAAGGTGTCCCATTTTACAATTATGTAGAGTGTTGGCCAAGGAATCTATATTCCTAAATAAAGGGCCTCATATATCAAGTCAGTATCAAGTAAAGTTCTTATCTAGTGCAGTGTAGGAGATAGTAGAGCTTATGTATGAAGCATAATGTAGATATTTAGATTATTGTACTAGAGTGACCATTTCCTCCATACTACATTGTAATTTCATCATTTCTATTTATAGTATATTTCAGTCATATTTTTGAATCACTTTATTTCATATTTACTACATCTTATTAGGACTTGTGTTATATTTCTTCTATTGCATATATCCTCAAAAGCTAATAGTGGTATCAGAGCCATGGTGAATCATGATAGGAGGGCCTCCATCCATCATAAGATAATTCTAGTAGGTCAAGAGGAATAAGAAGAGTCACCATTGCTATTTTTGGAATGCATCTTTGCAAACTAGATTTATCGTTGTGCACTGCTGCATGCAAAAGCAGCCATTAGGAATCAATTGATAAAAATAGCCATAGTAGTCAACATGATTAGAAACGTGAGGACTGAAATAAAAATTAGTTGTAGAAATTCTAATATTATATTTATCTAGAGTCTTTCTATAGTGTTATAGAAAAACTCATGAAGACTAGGAATCAACATTCATTCCACTATATTGACAAATCAACTAGTGAATATTATCTTCAAATTTATAAGTTCTTCCATTTTGGTTTCTAACAACTTGTTGTAAGAAAAGGAGATTTAACAAAAGGTTGGTAAGCTTCCTATAAGATATTTAGGAATATTATCTTCTTAGAATCATTCCAACACTTGCAATAAAAATGAGAATACTAAATATTTTAAAGACCTCAAGAAAGGTCTCATTACAAGAGTTGCAATCCTACAAATTATAGAAGTAAATAAAATGTCACAAAATCCTTATAGAATATTCAAGGAAGAAGAGACTCCAGAATTTGATTCATAGAAGGATATAGGATATTGATTATCTCCATTAATACCTTTAGAGAGCAGAAGAAGAATAGGCTAGATAAGCCTTGAAGAAGAAAATGCTAGAGAAGCCTTAAAGCAAAAAAGGCCATAAAACCCTTAAATTTGAAGAAAAATTTAGAAAAGAATTCCTGATTTAGAAGTAAATTCCAAAGAAGAGTTTTTGAAAAAAAAATTAGATAAAATTTCTTGATTCAGAAGAATACTCTAAAGAAGAGTTTCTAAAGATTTCCTATTTTAGAAGATAAATTCCTAACTTAGAAGAATACTCCAAAGAAGAGTTCCTGAATATTACTTTAGAGAATATTTCTTGATTCAGAAGATAAATTCCTGATTTAGAAGAAAACATTAGAAAGGAGTTCCTAGATAAGACTCCTGAGAAGAGTATAAGAAATAGGAGATTGGTGAACTCCTATACTGATTAAATATTTCCTTCAAGAAGGAACTGAAGAGATAAAGAAAAAATATCATTAAAGAACTTTTATTCTTGGAAGAGATAAGGATTAGGAGAGTCCTATTCAAATATAAAAGTAGTAGAATCAGATATTCGAGAAGAAGATATCACCACTAACACTTCTAGAAGCAAAATATTGAAGAAAAGGTCTGAGTTAGAAGACCAAAGAAGCTGCAAGATAGAAGACCTTGGAGATGTCTCAAGAAGGAAAAAGAAAAATTCTTAGAGAGCCTTGTTGTAGATCTTACATAAGCATCATTAAAAGAGTTCCTAGGAGAACTCATTGGAGAAATCCACTACAAAGGAGAAATATCGTGATAGTGAAGGATTTGGTACAATTATCACCATCTTACAAGCCCAAGAGAAGAAGAATTTGGTAAGAAGTGCCAAATCCCAAAAGAATAATTTTATAAGGAGTGCAAAATCTAGAAGAAGAATCTAGTGAAGAACTCGAGATATTCAAAATATTGAGAAGAAGAAGAACTTGTTTGAAGTCAAAATTTGATAAGAAGCTTGAAGAAAGATCTAGATAGAAGAAGCCTACTGAATCAAAGAGATTTAGAGATTGCTTCTCACAACAAGGAGGCATAGTTTAGATAAAGGAGTTCTCTGAATCTACAAAAAAAAGCAGAACACTTAAAGGATCAAGCTACCATATCCAAGGCTCAAGATATAAATCTCAAGGCCATAGTTTGGTGAAGTAGGAAGCTATTCATGATAGCCAACGAGAAAGCCACAAATTCATCCATATACTAAAAGGAAGCAACTTGGTAAATCGAAAACACCAATATCATAATCTACTTTAGAAGCCATAAAAAAGGTAAGCAACTTGGGTGAAATTAGTTGAACTTCAAATTAGGGTTCATAATCAAATTTTTTTAAGCACCATATATGGATTAAAATTTGTAAAACAATAGATTGCATTATAGTATTCAAGTGCAAAAAGGGAGTATTCTTTTTAAGGATTATTTCCACATTAAATAAGAGTTCGATATTTTTGAGAGAAATAAAATTATTATCTACCTATTTGCTATCTAAAAAGCAAAAATACTATATCCTACAATATTGATTATAGTGAAAAGATGTAGAGTATTCATTAAGGGTAAATTATAGATTACTCTTCAAAGTTGTAGAAATTATTATGTGCATTTAGAATTATTCTGAGAGTTTTTTATTGGGAAGAATATGATGAGATTATTAAAGTGCATTAAGGTAGAAACTATAGAGATTCATTGCACTATACTAGTTACTCTCAAAGGATTATTGTGTATTTTTTATTGTTAAAGATCGAAGGGCTCAAAATCAACATATTATCACAATGTTTAGAAACACCATTTGATGCACAAAATCTGGAGCATTTTGTGGCCAAAATAAATCCACCATTAAATTCTGCAAAGGAGCTAAATATTGATACTTGGAGAGTCTTAGATTTAAAGTGCACTTAGGATTTCTCTAAAAGACTAAGTGTAGATTTTTCTAATTAAAAGGGTGCATATTATTAGCTTGGTTTTACTCTTACTAAATTATCCAAGCAAAAAGAATTACTAAAGGCAAGGAGCTACCTCATCAAAAGGAAAAGGATCATTTCAGAAAGGAGTATTCAACCCATCATATTGGTGCAAAATCTATCTAATACAAATCACAATTCTTGTCCATTCAATAAGGAAAAAATGTCATATAATACAATGTCCATCATATGAGAAGGTATAAGGGCAGGTTTCAAGAAAGAAAATAAAGCCTCCAAGAAGCACACATTGCTCAAGATTTAAGGTGTCAAAAGACACTATTGCTCCACATGAAAGCATCTAGATGCTATAATTCACCTACAATATCAAAGACCCATAAGGCTATTATCAATATACATCTACGTGGACAAAAAGGACAACATAAAGGTCCATATTAAAGGGTGCTCATCTACATAAAAAGGCATCAAAATCTACTTTTATCAATGTGGAATGAACAACATTACAAGAAGCTATTACAAAGAGCTATCTACTCTATAAAGGAGCACAAAAATAAACATGTTTATAGCATAGATAATAAGAGAAATATGTGCTACATTCGAGATCTCAAAATTGGAGAAGAATGTACACCAAAAGAAGCACCAAAAATACCATTTAGATCTCCATAAAACCAAGGAGCATCACAACCAGCACCACTCGATGTTTTCATCAAAATGCCTAAAAAAGAAAAAGGTTTCTTACTATCCAAGAAACGAAGTAAGCCAAGAAAAGCATATAAAAGGGTAAGAGGAGTTATAACACTCTTTTTGGAGCGTTATAGTAAATATCTACATGCAAATACCTTGAGTGCCACTTGACACAAACATTCTAAGGTGCCATCCCAACTCTTAATGCTCAAGAAAATTTAGGTGCCTAATCAATAGGAGTTACAAGTAATATTGAGGAGGTTACATACATTATCTTTATATGAGTGTTGAAAGAATTTCAATTCATAACTCTCATTAACCACTTGTACAAAAGAAGTAATATTCCATTCTATTTAGAAATTCCCATATTGGAGAAAGGATCATAATGAAATTAGAATTAAAAGTAATTTTGAGCATTGAAGGTCGAGTTTATAGCAAAATCAGAAGCTAAGCTCATGGTAGAATTACACATCAATGTCGATGTCATAACATCGGCAAGAAGAGAGAGCATTAAATGATCCTAGTTAAAGTAGTTAGACGAGAAGCACCTATTGTCCAAGTAGTGTCATCAAAGAAATCAACATTCATCCAAGTTAAATCCTACGCCCATACATTGGAGGTAACAATCAAAAGAGCACTAGAGTGTTGTCATATACATCTAAGAATCAACATTGAATACATAGAGGTTTGGGGCATCACAAAGGTAAGACTATATCTTATTCCAATTTGCTTTCATTAATAGGGAGATATACTATATAATATAAGGTTGAAACATTAATAAAACTCAATCATATTTGAAATCAATATTAAAAAGGAATATATATATATATATATATATATATATATTAAATAAACTAGTATTTGCAATCTAAAGCATAGGAGAAATAAGGATTTCTACCTAGATAGATTATTTATTTAACATTGCAAATATAATTATTTTTTAAAATTTCATATTAGGGAGTTATAATAAATACTACACCAAAATAGGTAGTTGGAATTTAGAAACATTAAATATCAAATTATCAAAGGCTATAAAAGAAGGTTATAGAAGGAAAATCAAGAGTTGGAAACTAATTACTAAACTTGTCTCAAACTCATATTAAAGGGACAAAATAATTCCAAAAAATAGAATCTCATCAAATTATAAAGTGCTTAAGTTCAATAGGAGAAATACGGCATAAAAGAAGTTGATATTTTCTATTCACAAAATTTTACAAAATCAACTCAAAGTTGAACTACTATTCTCAAAAGCACTTTATCTATCATTCAAAATTACTAGGGAGACATAAGGTATTCTACAAAACTTGATAATAATAGCATTCATTCAAAATTTATCAAGTACTCAATCCATTTGGGATTCATAAGGTGTCTACAAATCCTACAAGGAATTCTACTAACTCACATATCTTAACTAGGGAGACATAAGGAAGCCTACAAAACCTAGGCTAAAAGGTTCCATCAAGTTCACATACTCTAAACTACAGAGTCATAAGATATATTACTTCAAAGATTCAATTTAGAGTATTCAAAGGACTACTATCAAATCCCTATTTACAATTATAAGGATTAACAAGAAACAATATCTTAAAAAAACACTATCAACAAGGAATATGGATGAAATAATAAGAAATACCTTTATCAATAAAGAATTATTTCATGAAATGGAATTATATTCTCAAAAATTTATAGATACCCTTGAAGGATATGAGAATCTATAAACTAGCGATAAGGAGAGATTCTCCTTATTTCTTAAACAAGCAAAAAAGGGTAGCTTTGAAGCATTGATTGATTATATTTAGGGTATGGTGGGATTCACAAAATATAGTTATATTCACATCTAAGGAGTGTTTGATGATTTACCTACCATTAACTATGTTTGTACTCACTCAAAACATGAAGCAAGCTAGCAATACAAATAAATAGTATTGTGATGATATACTAACTCCTCGTGAAGCAGAAATTCCACTAGTATCAATGCATAATCGAATGAGGATGAAAAGGAAGAAAATATATGCTAAAAGAGATCTTAGAAAAGAAGACATGAATAGCAAGGAAATCATAAATACTGAAGAACCCTCAGCTAAAACCCTCTTTGCATCATATGAAGATACTAACTACTTGCTTGATTAGATTACATTAAGCAATGAAGGAGAATACAAGTTCGAGTTTTGAATCCAATAAATAAGAAGAAGAAGAACCAATGCAATAAGGCATACAACGTAACATGAATTAAAGAGGACCAAATCAAGTTGAAGAACATATAAAGACAAATATCCATATTGAAGATTGAAATCTTCAATACCCAAATACTGTAATATAGGGGGTGTTAGAGTTATTGTATATTAAATCATATGGGTCATGTAAATAAATCACCTTAGGTACATAGTTAGAGTATGATATTACTTTAGGGGGAAGTTAGTTAATTACTTCAAGCAATGTAATAAATGCACAAGTGACAATGTGCAAGGTGTCCCCTTGTACAACTAGGTAGAGTGTTGGCCAAGGAATCTATCTTCCTATATAAAGGGCCTCATAGATCAAGTTAGTATCAAGTCAAGTTCTTATCTAGTGCAGTGTAGTAGATAGTAGATCTCCTATATGGAGCATAATGTAGCAATTTAGCTTATTGTACTGGAGTGACCATTTCCTCCATACTACATTATTTTTTTATCATTTCTATTTATAGTATTTTTCAGTCATATTGCAGACTCACTTTCTTTCATATTTACTACATATTATTAGGACCTATGGTAAATATCTTCCATTTCATATATCCTCAAAGTTAACAATAATAGCCTAGAATTTTTCATCTTGTAAGATGGTTCTCATCTTCGTCTTTCATTGTCCAAATTTGGCACCTTTTAGAAGCTATGAATTTATAAGAAAGACTTTTGGGATGGATATTGTGAATGTTCCTTATTTCTCTGAATAGCCCCCTTTCAATATATTACTAGTTTGATATGAAAAACATTTTTACATACTCGTCAGTACATGGAAGAAGTTAATCCTCTTGATATACATGGTCATATGTTTCACAAACATTGACATACATAAAAGAGAATGATTCATGGTACTTAGGTAGTATGAAAATGGATTTGTCCTGTTTATGACACCTTGCTTAAAAGAGCTCCTAGGAGAGTCTTAACTTCAGGGTTTTGAGCAATAGTGGTGAATAGAGTGATGGATGGAGTGAATAAAACAAATTAGATTTTCTTTATTTCTCCCTAATTATTTATAGGGATAGACCATAGATGACATTGTGTTATTCATTCACACATGATCTTCTTTCCAAATATTAAATTTTGAACTTTCTAACACAAGATACCAAGGGTTTTTTAATGAACCTCCTCACCATTATAGCATCTCACAAGCCTCAACAAAGAATCTTGGTGCTTTGTTTGGATTGGTTAAGCTTTATGATGCAATACCATGGGCTTTGTTGTCTAGAAATACCATGTATCTTTGAATTTATAGCTTTAAAATGTGATAATCTATGATCATTATAACTATTCCCTAGGGCTTACTTGATTGGAGGTGATGGGATCACAAACTACTCCTAGAATATGGTTGTTGGTTGAAGTTGATCTCTAGATCTAGATGCTAACTACCTTTTGTGTTTGTGGTTATTATTATTCTCTAGATCTCAACACTAGCCTTCACCAAAGATATTACCATTTGTAGATCATGTTTGCTAGGTACACAAGCCCACACAAAAATAAATGCATATGTATTATTCTAAAAGGTCATCCATGAGAATCATTTAACAAAGGCATCATCAAAATTTTGTTGTCATCCACCTTTGAAGTTAACTATGCCTATCATTACTTTTATTTGTGCCTTGAAAAATTGGTAAAGAGGTCAAAGGTTTATGAGTTAAACTTGGTCGAAGCATCCCTCTCCAATCTCATGAGTGCTAATCATGTGATTAAGGACTTCATCATTGACATTCATGGATCCGGAGAGTACCATGAATCAAACCTCCGTGAATTTTTCTGTCTCAAAAAGGAAATAAAAATGATATTTAGGTCTCTTGTTTGAATATAATGAAACCTTGCTTGGAAGGTTGAAAAGGTAAACTCTTAAATATGGTGGGAAGGCTACAACCCATAAAGATTACATTGCAATCAATCCTTATTTATATTGTACCACTTTCAAGATTACCAATTAATATAGCATTAAAATTTGATAAAAGTCAAGAATAGTTTCTTTGGAAAGGATGTCGTTTTTTGTTTTGTAAATAGAATATGGTTTACAAAAGAAACAATATTGGAATAGCAGGCATGTGGAATCATAGATCTATGAACTTAACCGTAAGGGAAAAATTATATAGAGGTTATGTAGATCCAAAATCCAACTCTCGCTTGAATAATGGCGTTGATTATGTGCCAAAATAGCAACTCACTGTCACGTCATGTAAAGTTCAACAACAATCAACAACTGAATTTGACAACAGTAGCATCTTAATCTGGAAAGATTAGAATGCAAAGCGAATGCGAAAATTTCGCATTGCCAAGTGTCGGTTGTGATATTTCCTTGTTATTTGGCAGCACTTAACAACATTTTCAACCTCCAGCTTTGATCTCACTCATGAGAAAGAAAATCCACTAAGAAAACGTGGGTGTAGCGTGACGTCAATCCAAATGCCACGTAAAACAATTATAATCCACGTAAATTAGGTGGTTCAAAGTAACCACATAACGCAATTATAGACCTCATACTCATGATGAGAAGTCCTTTAATAGTGGTAATATTTTATTTAGCGGATTTGTAAAGATATGAAAAGTGGATAATGACATTAAAAATAAAGGACCTATTTTAAATTAGGTTAAAATTTAAATTATTAAAAATTTAGTTTATTAAAGTTAATTTGAGATTAAAAGAAGTACGAAGAAAAACTTGTGAAGGAAATGTTGTTCGAATGAAGGTAAATTTCGTTTTTTTTAAATTAAGAATTAAGAATCATATAAAACTTTTAATTAACAATTATACAAAGGCGATAATATTTGTTCGAAGGAGTAATATATATATATATATATATATTGATTAAAATAGAAAAATATAAAAATATATTTCAATTGAGGGTTTCGAAGATTATTATTAATGTAACAAATTATTATTAATAAAAAATGATATTATTGTCATGTTTATCATTTATTATTGAAGGGAATCTCTTAGAAATATGATTATATTTATAAAGTGATCTTTATCTAAGTGTAATTCAAACTAATTAAGTGATATTTTATTGCTTAATCAAAATGATTGTGTAGCATAGTTGGTGAAAGTCTTGGGTGTTGGTAGAGGCCGACCTAGGTTCCATTCCCCCTATGTCCACCCTATAGATACAAGGTGTAGTTAGGAATGTCCTATGTGTTGGTAGAGGCCGACAAGGCTCCATTCCCCTTGTGTCCACCTTGTTGATACCCAAATGGTTGTGTTTTATTCTTTTATTGACAAGTTTAGCTCTTGGTCTTATGAGGGGTCATGGTTGGGAGGGGATTGCTCAACCCTATGTGTTGGTCATAGGGGTTTATCACACTAACCACAAAATTTGACCCCCAAGGGTTAGGTGGATTGGTAAGTGCTAGTATGGTTGGACACTTACCAAGAAGAGACCCAGGTTCAAACCTTGGGGGAAGCTTGTTGCAAAGGTAGTAGTCTGATCCGAATCCTTTGAGTGTGCACCAAATCGATGATAATTGTATGAATCATGAGCACCTGGTGTTCCATTTCACATTAGGCTATAAAACAAGGTGGAATATGTTTGGTGGATGCAACCCCTATGGTTTGCACCCTACGCTTATCAACTACTAAAAATAGTGTGGTTGTAACCAACTCTCCTATCAAGCAAAAAAAAATGATATCAATGAGTTGATATATATACATAGCACTTGAAGAATATATTTGATAGAAAAATGAGAAATATTTGTGATAAAAAAAATTATTTTATTTAAAATAACAATAAATATCCGCTCATGTAGAGGAGTTGGAGAGCAAGTGGGTAGTTAAAAACTTTCCAGTTATCGAGAGGTCTAAGTTCAAATCTCTCCCCTCACATGTTGCAGATATGTTGTATATAAAAGGTTCCTTATAAAAAAAAATAACAACAAATAAAATATTTTGATATTTTGAAGCAAATGGTCCCAACAAAACCCACAATAAATAAATGCAATTAATTTGTTATGTACAATCATACACACACCTACCCCATCACACACTCACCCATGCTATGGTTTGAACCTTGGACCTCCCAAAGAAGAGCCAAAGCTTGAACCGTTGCATTGTCCCCATGAGACAATTTTATTTTTATTTAATTATTATAACCATTTGATTTTTAAAAATTAAACCTCTCAAATAAGAGCCAAAGCTCGAATTGTTGTTCTCTCCCCCCGAGACGTTTTTATTTTAATTTAATTATTATAACCATTTTATTTTTAAAAATTAATTATTATTATTAAACCTGGGGTGCAGTGCAATAGTTTGGGCTTTGGCTCTTCTTCGGGAGGTCCAAGGTTCAAACCGTGGCATGGGTGAGTGTGTGAGGGGGTGGGTGTGTGTCTCCCTGGTGGAGTTGTTGTAACAGGTTGGGGGATTCCTGGTCAAAACCCCCATATTTTAATATTACCAAAAATAATGTTTAAATTAAATAATTATAATAATTAAATTAAACTAAATTTTTACTTATATTATTTTTATTTTAACACACTCACACATTCATAAAATGAATATGAATACTTATCTATATATATATACACCTAAAAAAAAAGTTGTTATTTTATATTAAGTAAATATCAAATTATATTCTTCATATGCCTCTTTGGAATAACTTCAAAATTTCAATAGTGACCTAAAAATCAAGTCATTTATTTTTATTTTTTTGAGTAATACTTATTATACACATCCACCATGGGGATTGAACTTGGGTCACATCACCAATAATGCAAGTGGTGTCCTTGCCAATAGACCACACTCAAGTCATTTATACATCATAGCTAGTTATCTGTATCATGCTAAGTTCTATACTTAGGCACCTTCCAATTTATCAAAAAGTATCACCTAAATCACTAACTTTTGAGTTTTTTTTTTTTAAATTGCTTTATCTATATGGTGAGCAGAAAATGGTGTTCTAAAAAACAATTATTTTCTTTTCATTTAATTATCAATCCAGTAGTTCATAAACTTGTGACTATCATGCACAATATATGCCTGCAGTGTGTGGAATGAGTCCCTTTGTACCTATCAATTTTTTGGGGGGATTCGTTCGTGTATTTTTAGTTAATCCAAACCCAATAAAACTAAGTATGAGAAAATAAATAAATAAACTACAATTTTAAAATAACTGGAAAGAAGCACACATTGAAATTAAGATGCTGAAAATAAACACACAATTGGAAAATCAACTGTTGGAAATAAACACAAATAAAAATAAAGGTGCAAGAAATAAACATACAACTAAAATAAATAAAGTAGGAAATAAATGCAAAAAATAATAAAGCAAAAATAAAATAAATAGGGGAGGATTACTCTGGAGTGGGCCCAAGTTCCCATAGATGGTCCAACCGATTGATTAAGTAAAAGTAGTTCTTTTAAACCACACAAATGAGAACACTAAAAATTATTTTATTAAAAATATATATGCAATATAGTACAAAATTCATGGATTCCCTTCTTAGGAATTACCTGCGTTTTTATATAGAATGCAACCAATCCCATTATAAAAATAGCTTATTCTATTTTAATCATGCGATGTGATTTACTATGGCTAGTTCGTTCATAGTTATAATTTTCTCTATTAAAAGCATGACCATGTTTATTTTAATCAACAAAATTTAAGCACAATGCTCCTTAGGTATATACAACAAACTATTTCTAAAAATAGCACTTTTATTAAAAATTGTGTGGTCAACCGGTCAACCAATCAACAATCATATCTTTTTTTGGAAAGTAAAGTTCTTCATTAATTATCGAGTTTTACAGGTTGACCCAAAACCTATTACAAAAATTAGCCTTGTGCTGATGTTGTGGATCCTATTCATGTTAAGGACTTTATGTCCTTTACTACTGTTGACCTTCCTAAAATGCCTTACCAGGTGGACGTAGCAAACATTAACAAAAACTTGAGACATTTCAAACATAACTGAGCATATTTCTTGAAAACCTTGACAAAAAGAGAAAAAAGGCATGAGCCAAGAAAGGATTGCATCCTTTGTACAATACGTAAACAAAAAAGGAACCCCCGAGGCCAGAGGATCCTCAGGCTTCATCTTCAGCATCTTCCTCAAGCTCCTCATCCTTGTCATCCTCTTCGTCCTCATCATCATCCTTAACTCCCACTTTCGGTATGTACCCCTCATTGAAGAAAACCTGAGTCAAAGTTTCATGGGCCTCCTGCATCTGTTGAATTATGCTAGTGTAGGATTTCAGGATGAACCGTTTGAGGACCATGATGGTTGGTCCCTCTTCGTCCATATCACTGGCACTTGTTTTGGAACTTTCTTGTATCTGTTTATTCTTCAGCCTTAAGGAGGATCTCGTAGGGGGTTCCTCAATCCTTAGTCTCTTTTTTGTCATCTTGCCTCTACTAACAGGTTCCCCTATGTGCTTCTTCACTGGAGATATAAAGGTCAACTTGTTAGTTCTCGAGCTAGCTCTTGCTCCTGAACTTTCCCCATGGTGGCTGGGTTGTATCTCCTCAATGACTATAGGATCAGGGTTCAGAGTCGTGGCCAACACCCATTTGTAGATCACCTTGAACAATCCTTGGTGCATTGGCATAGTACCCCTCTTGCTATGACAAGCGTTGATAGTATAATTCATCGAGTTCATGAGGAACTATGGGATACTTATCGGGTTGACATCTCAAAAGAAGTTCACGAAAGCATAGTGAAAGCTTAATAGTGTCTTGTTGGGATCTTTTTTCATGATAAATTCCATCACATTATTCATCATCCCATTCCATTGGGTAGGTAGGTCCATTCTTGTCAGCCCATTCTTAGCTTCCTTAAAACTTTTAGTGTTGTCACATAATTCCTTCAATTCCACCTCCTAGTGGTGTTTTTGATGGTGGATGGACCACCCTCTTACCATTTGTCCTATCATCACAGTAAGCAGGTTCACATCGATGATGAATTCTCTACCCCGAATCTCCACCTTCCCGTCTTCCCAAGTGTCCATCATCGCCTGGGTGATATCCTCCTCTGCCCTAGAGAAAAGGTCAAAGAATTGAGTGAACCTTCGCTCAGTAAGGATGGCCTGAGCAACAGGTTCCATAATTACCATGTAGGGTTCCACGAACGTCATCTTGTTGCTTGCACTTCTCCTCCTCATAGATCTCTCAAACTCATTCTGTCTTGTGCTCCATGAAATTCCTCTATTGTTGTAGCTAGGAAGGTGGTAGGATTTAAAATTTTCCTTGAATGTAATGAAACCTATCTTATTTATCGTGCCAACTGTGGTAGTCCAGTCACCGTTATCCATGAGGATCTTGTGCCATCTGGCCTTAGCCTCCCTCTAGTTGGTGCTATTCTGCCTCATCCTTGTTGCCCATGTATCAACACATGCCTCAGAAGGAGTGTCGTGCATTGGAAAAGACCAGCCATCTGCTTCCACCTATGATTTTTTCCCCTTCGCGTTATCTATCAGCCTCCTCAATATTCCAACCCCATTATTATCATCATGATTTAGATCCTCCTTAAGAGAAGTTATTTCCCATATGTCAGCACCATCATAGACATGCGTGCCTTGTGTATGGGAAATCCAATCATCAACCTCCACTTGGACCTCACTTTGGGTTGCCTTATTGATCAGACTTATCAGTATTCTCTTAATCCACATCTCCTTGTGATTTAAATCCTTTTTTTCCTGGTGTGGTTGGCAAGTTTTGAATTCACCGCCATGGGAATTCGGGTGCTATTGACCTCCTCGTTATCACCTAAGATCTAGCCAATGGTCATTGTAATTTCGTCGCTGGCCCATCTATGGATATTAGTGTTTTGGCTTGGGATGCTTGCCATTCCACTTCTCAAAATATTGTCTTGATGTTTCCCACAGTTAATATTTCTTGATATATTTGTCATCAATGTCCACCGGCTCACCCCCGTATGATTAGGATCTCTTGGCATGGAAGCCTCGTGGTGGTATTGGGCCACATGGGACATGACCACCCTCCCACTACCCGCTTTAGGCAATATATTGCCTATCATTGTGGAGGATCTCCTCAACTTCACGTGGCACTCCTTGCGTCCATGTTGTCAAACTACTAGCCTCAACTCCTACATTGGCCAGTTTGTCAGCTGTTCTGTTGGCTTCACGAAAGACATGGCATACCCCCTTATCCTGTCTGCCTTCAAAAAGGATCCTCGCCTCAAGGATGGTAGCTTCAATCCTCCATGGGTGTTTTTTTCCATTGGTTAGGAGGTTAATGATGATTTTAGAATCCCCTTCGACCATCAGACTACCTTGGATCTCCTATGCCACCTGAAGCCCCCTCCAAAGCGCTCTTGCTTCTGCCTCATTATTTGTTTTAGTTCCTAGTGGTTTCGTAAAAGGCCATCATCAGAATTCCTTGTTGATCCCTGATTACTCCTCCAACTCCTGCCCTCCCAAGATTATCCTTAGCCACACCATCAAAATTTATCTTCAACCAGTCTCTAGGGAGAGGCTCCCAGATGATCCCATCCCTAGGATTAGGCCTTGGAGTAGCAATTGTTTGATCGGGAAGGAAACCTAAGGACAGGGCAATCTGATGTTCCCTAGGAGGAATAGTTTGGTTATCCATAGATAGGATACTAAGATTTTCTTTCGCAAAGGTAAGAATTATATTTAGGATGGTTTTAAGGTTGTGCTTGGAATCATTAAAGGCTCTATGGTTCCTTTCTAGCCAAATTTGCCAAAGAAAATGGTGCCAACAGATCCTCCAGAGAAACTTGAGTTTTGGGCTTACAAATGGAAGGGGCCATTATTGGAAAACTTCTATGATTGAGGCCGGTTTAACCCAGGAAATGCTAAAGGCTTGGAAAAGACCATCCAAGATGGAAGTTGCCACTGGGCACTCTAGAAAGAGGTGTTGGACTGATTCCTAGCCTGCCCTGCACAAGTAACAACGGTTAGCAATAATCATTTCTTTTTTCAACATGTTGTCAATGGTGAGGATCCTTCCTTGAATCACTAGCCATGTGAAAAAGGATATTTTGGGGATCAATCCCTTAATCCAGACCAGCTGCGACTAAAACTGGTGGTCATCAGGATTGAGGAGTAAATTATAGGCATATTTAATTGTAAACTCTCCGCTCTCCGTTTCTGCCCACGCAAGATGGTCTTCAACATTCCCTATGGGTATGACCTATTGCCCTAAGATGAAATGAAGTTCTTCAGACTCTGCTTCAAACCCCTGGATCCTGATCAGCTGCCAACAGAGGATGTTCATGTCCTACCTTATGTAATTTGCCACTTTAAACCCTATGGATCGTTCCAAGTGATCTTTGATCCTAGCCAAAAGGGGGTTGCATGATAAGGCCTCAGAATTAGCCCACCTGTCTTCCTAGAAGTTGATTTTTTGTCCATTCCCTAACATCCATATGAGCCCTTTCTTGACCAAATCTCTACAGGTTAGGATTGCTTTCCAAAAGGTTGATCCCCTGTTTAACATATTTCCATTGAGGAAGTCTGTTCTTTGAAGGTATTTTCTCCTAACAATTGTTGTCCACTCATTCTCAAAATTTGTCAGCAGTCACCAGGCTTGTTTGGCTAGCAATTTCATGTTGAGAAGGGACACTCTCCTTAGGCCTAACCCTCCATTAGCTCTGGGTTTACATACCTTGCTCCATACTACTAAATGAATCATTTTTTCTCTTCCATCCCTGACCAGAGGAAATTTTTTTGAAGTTTCTCAATATTTTGGTATACTTTGCAGGGAGCTCTAAACACCGATAAGAAATAAACTAGAATGCTCTAAAGAGAAGCCATAGTCAAGGTTGCTTTGCCTGCCTCAGATAGTAGATGTCCTTTCCAACTAGCCAATTTTTTTTTAATCCTTTCCAGCATGTTATTCCACATGGATCAACAATCAATATCTAGAATATAGAAACTTATTCTATTTTAACCATAATTTATGACTTAAATTTAATATGCATAGTTAATAACGATTCTTCCTTATGTTTCATAACAACTTCCTTAAAACTTGCATGGTCAATTGGTCAACTAGTTAACGTTGAATATAACTCATATATTCCCATTGGATGTAGGTGCTTTTGAGTTAGTAACCAAAATACAAACACTAGAATATAGGCATTGGAAGATAGGCACCAAAATATAGACGTCGAAAGATAAGCACTAAGAGATAAGCACCTTATGACCATTGAGAAACAAACGTCTACCTATCATCGGGATATTGGTGCCTCTATCATTTACCATAGTCTTCTTCAAGATGTCATCATACTTCAAAATATTATTTTCTTTGTGCATTGTCAAGTTTGAATGAGACGTTGACTTGAAAATACCAAAGTAGGAGAAAAAACCTACATCTATGCACATTTTCACTAAAAGCACTAGTCAAACATAATACTTCATTTTCTATTAATTATAAGCAAAAGTTATATAAAACTACATCTCAAATGCTGATTAAACTAGTAATGATAGCCTTGAAAATGTAAATAAAATGAGCATTTTTGGTGCTCATCATACCTCCATGTCGAATGTTTGATATATCCTCATGTCACATTACCCCAGTATATTTTGTTCGTATTGCACTTTCCTCGAACTTGGAATTTGTTTTTACACAGTGGCTACCTTGGTGCTGTTGTATGGGAATGTAGGGGTTGTTATTTGGATTGCACTTTCCTTGGGCTTGGGTATTTTTTTTTCACATCAGCTACGTTGAGCCCTATCCTGAACATTCTATGTAAAAATTATCTTTCTAATAGTGGTGCTAATTCTGGGAATAAGTGGAAAGGATGTTTGTCAACATGGATGAACATTTTTTTTCTTTGGGCTGCGATTGTGGGTTGTACTCAGATAGATGTTTTGACCTTTTTATTTCTCTATTTTTCTATATATATATATACAATGAATATACCCCATTTTATTCATTAATGAGCATATTTTTGTGCTCATTATACCCCCATGCCTAATCTGTTGACATGTCCTCATGTCACATACCCCTTGTACATTTGTTTTTATTATGCTTCCTTCAAATTGAGGTACTATCCTATTTTTTTTTTAGATGTGTTCCTAAGGTAGTGATATCCATTGCAATTCTTCTTATGCTTGATTCATGCGATATGGATTAATACTAACATGGTATTTGGACAAGAGAAATATGGGGGTACATATAGTACTAACATATAAATGATTTCTAGATAACTATGCATATAATTAACGAAAAACTCAATACATACCTGGTTGAATTTCACAAAACATGATGTGTATGATGTCCAACAGTGTGAAACAACAATATGCTACTTTAATCATGGTTTACCAAAAAAATAAAAACATCACAACTTTCTTCATATGGTATTTTTATAGAGTTTTTTTTTTAATTAATTAATTTATTTCTTTAGTACTGCACAAATATAGATCTCAAGGTCTCATTTTAAAAATATAAAATATAATTTTATCTATCAAGGGATGACACATGTCCCCCTTGGAAGTTAATGTGCTTCATTATTCATCTCTCAGGAGCATGAATATTTTACTGATGAAAATAAGTGAACTCCGACAACAAAGCCGAGGAGGAAGTGGATTCTATCATCAAAAAATATAAATTAGGTATACTTATCTGATGGAAGTGGATACCAGCACTACCCTTCTGGAAAGTAGGTGCCTCAGGTTCTGGTGTTGTATTTAGGTGTCTTCTTCATAGTGGGAAGTGGGTACATTTGTATTGGTTTGAATGTAGGAATCACCTTCTTGGTGGGAAGTAGGTGCCTTTTTCACATTGTTGCACTCCTAGAAAATGGGCAAAATGTAGGGCAATGTGGCTTCATGCCTGATAGGCCTAGTTTGACACAACTACCTAAAAATTGCATATGATTTCATGTGTCCTACAAAAATAAACACACAAATAATAAAAGAAAAATAAGGATCATTGCTTTGTTCCTGATAGGCCTAGTTGCCCGGATGCCTACAGATAGCATCTGAGTCCATGTTCCATGCATTTTTTCCTCATCATTTTTTTATGTCTCTCTTTTATTTTTTTATTTTTATCTTCTAAAATGAACACATGAGTCATTGATCAAAATATTGGTATGATTTTGAAAAGTAGGGTCTCCTCCATGCCTATTTTGGACTCGATATTGCGAATGCAAGGTGCATGGTAAGGCCATAAATGGTGCTTGTTGACTATTAGTATTATGCTACTACCATAAATTTGGAGATTAGAGACCTAGTCTATTCAAGTTAATAGTCGTATTGTCATTTGTTGTGTGCTATTATTGACTCCCTTTACAAATCCCTCACTTTACAAAATTTCCATATCCAATTCTTTATTTGGTATTTTTTTTAGGAAAGCAGGATGGAGCAACACTTGTCTAAGCCTCATGCTATCCTGCAAAATATAATAATATAAAAAAGAAAAACTAAACTAATGGTGATGAAAAACAAAAACAAACTCTATTTATTTATTTATATTATATTGAACATTGTAATAGTGTTCATCGTGTTTTTGGTTCTAATATTGAAGGTGGAGTCTCCCCCATACCTGCAATCAAGCTAGTATTTAGGATTTGGGGCTTATGATAATATCTTAGTGTATGTCATTTGATACAACTAAGTATTCATTTATCCCATCTCCTACTTTAATCAAGTATCATGGTATGTTACATCATAGGAAGAGCATCTTCCTAAATGGCCTCAAAACCAGGCTCTTCCAACTCATTGGAAGATTGTGCAGACAGGTAGATGACTATGTTTTTTATGATTTTTTTGTTAAATGTCATTTTTCCTATTCTACAACTAATGTCAGCATTAAAATTCACCAAAGTGTTGGGTAATGTTAAGCCTACAATTTTCATCATTAAAATTGGGCTTCTTGGATCAAGATAGGTTTTGTTTAATATTAAATCAACATGTTGACCTATCACTTTCACTGTTGTTGGCTATGGATTTTGTATTAGTTTCTTGAGGCATGAATCCCTAATGGATTCTATGTAAATATGCACTTCCCTGATAGTTTGAGGAATTATAAACAATTATTGACTTATAATTTATGTCATTAATGAGTAGGCATGAATGAGTAGGCCTAGGGACGAAGAATGCAAAATTATACAAAGATATCCCTGGATTATTCCATTAAGAAGATATTCACGCCTAAGGGGTGAATCACCTATGTTTGAACTACTAGAAAAACTAAAACAAAAACCACTAGCTTCATCATCATCAGAATATCCTGAGCAAGAAAAATTACTAGACTCATTATCAACAGAGGATTTTGGACCTCTTGAGAAAGAAATTTGGATAGGTTTAACTATTTTTGAAGAAGAAGAAATTATGGCAAAAAGAGGAAATCTAGATGGGGATGACCAGCATGGCCATGTCCATAATGAAAATGATCAAGATGATTAAGATGTGCTCCAAACATTTGAATATCCTATTCTTCTGAATCCCACATAGAACTCTCCCATGAAAATAATCTCACCTTTAGAGCTTCCAACCTTCCAGGGTGTTGCATCTGAAGATCCTGATCAGTTCCTATTTGAGTTCAAAGTAGTGTGTCAAACCTATGACTATATAAATGATAATAAAAAGCTCAAGGTTTTTCCTTCAACACTCAAGGACTCAACATTATGTTGGTTCACGAGTTTACATCCAGATTCCATCCAAACATAGGATCAAATGGAGACTATGTTTTTAGACAAGTATCAAGAGTATTGTGGATTAAAGAATAGGAAAGATGATTTGCTCAAAATTAAACAAGAATATGATGAAATATTAGACGATTAATTTGATAGATTTGTGTTTGTTCAAAGAAGGTGTGGACTAGGAGAACCAGAATTGTGCAAAACCATTTTTCTAAGAGGATTACAAGATGAATATAGAGAGGTATTAGATTTGATGGGAAATGGGAATGTAAGTACTCGTAATATGTATGAGATTGTGGATATTTGTAGAAATTACTCTCGCACTAGCCAGAAAAGAAAGAAAAAAAGTATAAATGGCACTGATGTGAAGGACCTAATAGAGGAACTTGCAAATTTTAAGATTGATATCCTGGTACAATTAAACACAACTCTGGGAGAAATATCATCTAAAGCAAAAACCATAGAACCTTTAGAAATTTATTGCCCAAGATGCAAGAATAAACATACGTTATAGGAATGTCCTCTAAAAAAAACATCCATTTCAGCCATTTGTAGTATTTTCTCAAAAGGACATTTGACTGACAAATGTCATCTGCTACCACAACTAAAAACTGTCCTAGAAACTCAAACAGAAGAACTTAATTATGTGGGACCAATACAAGGGGGGAAATTTCAACAATATTAAAATACCCCTCATTTTTTGACAAATTGGGGAAACAACTATGAAAACATGTCTTGGGGACAGTCAAAACCACCCCAACGTCCTTGGAATTATTCTCAGTGGACAAATTCTCAAGAATGGCCACAGACAGGTTGGAATAATCCATCCTGGAATAAAAACCAGAATAACCCATCATGGAATCAAAATAACCCACCATGGACTTAAAATCAAAGTAATCCATCTTCGATGTAAAATCAATAGCAGTGGGGTTAACAATACCAGTCCTATCCAAGGCAACAAGGAAATCAAGGTCAAACTCAGAATTTGCTACCTGCACCAAATCAAGATTTTCAAGGAAATAAATCAAAAAATCAACAAATGCAACAGGTGAAACAACCTCAATTACCATCTCAACTTGTAATAAATCCAAATAACATAAGGCATGTAGCTCCTGCCTATATGGTTAATTCTGAAGGAAATTCAGATATGCAAATTCTGGATTGTAGCAACATACAACTATGTTTTGGGAAATTTTTACCTGAACCTGTTATAATTGAAGTGAAAGAATATGAAATTTAAGAACCTATTGAACCAAGAAAAATCAAACTAACAACAGAAGAAGAAGAAGAAGAAATAGAACCACAGGCAGAACTGTTACCTTCATCAAGGATAATTCCATACCCTGAGAGACTTAACACTACAACAAAAATTTTTGAATCAGAGTTAGTGAAAGAACTCAAAAAATTAACCATATCACTTCCCTTATTGCAAGCCATTAAGAACATACCTTTGATTAAAAGAACTTTCCAATATTTGTGCAACAAAAGAGTAGGAAGAAAAAATAAAGCATTTCCTAAAACTGTTCATGTTGAAGGAAAGATAGTTGATCTCTTATCAGGAAAACTAGTACCTCCAAATTATAGTGACCTAGGAAGTCTAGTTATCACAATGATCATAAGCTCAGTACCAATATCAAATTTCTTAGTTGATCTAGGAGCTACAATAAATATCATGACCAAGGATACAATGGAAAAATTACAACTCAAACATCTTAGCCCCACATTCATAGTTTTAGAAATGGCTGATAGGTCAGTTGCAAAACTTGAAGGTATCATTGAAGATGTCCCTATAGAAGTTTCTTCTTGGGAATACCCTATATATTTTTTGGTTTTATAGCCAAGAAACTCAGTACATGGCTATCCCATTATCCTAGGAAGACCTTGGCTTGTAACTGCAGTAGCCTTTATAGATTGCAGATCTAGAAAAATGACAATTTCAAATGGTATTGACCTAAAACATATTTCTCTATATCCTCCTGCAATACCTTTAAGAAATTTCACAGGTCAATTATGGTTTCCTGAATCAGATGAAGAACTAGAAGAGGTTATTTCCACACTAGCCACCTTGGTAGTAAGGGAACACACATAAGACCTCCATGACACAAAAATTTAAGAAAATGAAACAGTCCTAATGAATGTTCTGCATGAACAAGGGTTAGAAGAGAAAGTAGCCAATATCAATCAATTGCTAGTGAGAGAAGAAGGTCAAAGTTCTGAAGAAAGACCATCTATACCATCACAGGAAATATTTTTTTCACTACCACATGGGTGGCACCATCGCTTGATCTTCCCTTCTCATTGGTCCATACAGGATATGCTTCCATGAAAAATCAATGAGACATAAACTTCTTATGTCCTCCCATCTCATCATTGTCCTCTTAATTCCCTAGTCAATAATTGTGAAGAAGTAAATTCAGTCCTTCCAAATATAAAACAAATAGAAGTCCAACAAGATAAATTTTTGAACATAAATAGCCAGCTTACTAGGGAAGAGGAAGAAAAATTGATAGTTTTTTTGCAGAAGTATATCCATGCTTTTGCTTGGGATTACAAAGATATGTCAAGGATTCACCCTGATGTATGTACTCATAGAATTTATACTGAAGATGTCAATCCTATAAGACAACCTCAAAGAAGACTGAATCCTACCTTGAGGGATATTGTGAAAGAAGAAATTGAAAACTTTTGGAAGTAGGATTCATTTACCCAATTTTTGATAGTCGGTGGGTCTCTCAATTGGTTGTAATGCCTAAGAAAAATGGAAAAATGAGAGTATGTATAGACTATAGAGAACTGAACAAAGTGACATACACAGATCATTTTCCATTGCCATTCATAGATCAGGTGTTAGATACTTTTGTTGGAAAGAAATATTTTTGTTTTCTTGATGGATTTAGTGGATATAACCAAATTTAGGTTTCACTTGAAGATCAAGAGAAAACAACCTTTACCTGTCCATGGGGAAAATTTGCCTATAGGGTCTTACCATTTGGTTTGTGTAATGCCCCAAAAACATTTCAACGATCAGTGTTAGCCATATTTTTTTATTTGACTACCAACAGTGTTGAAATATACATGGATGATTTCACAGTCTGTGGACAGACTTTTGACTTTACATTGGAACACCTTGATAAAGTTTTAACTCATTGTGAAACCTACCAGTTATCCTTAAATCCAAAAAAATGTTTTATGATGATGGAGGAAGGAATAGTTCTTGGTCATCACATCTCTCCTCAAGGGATC
Organism: Wollemia nobilis; assembly: GCA_028583015.1. Classification (NCBI taxonomy): domain Eukaryota; kingdom Viridiplantae; phylum Streptophyta; class Pinopsida; order Araucariales; family Araucariaceae; genus Wollemia; species Wollemia nobilis. The sequence goes on from JAQPPZ010001050.1 coordinate 3,901,980, forward strand.
CAGGTTAATCCAAAGAAGGTGGAAATTATCAAGAGCCTTCTCCCTCTTAAAACTTAGACTGATGTTAGAAGCTTCCTAGGACACATTGGTTTTTACCGCAGGTTTATTCCCAGCTTTAGCACAATAGGCCATCCCATGTTTGCCCTATTGACTAAAGATTTTGAATTCTCCTAGACTGCAAATTTTTAGGAATCATTTGAAGCTCTGAAAGAAAAATTAGTAACTCCGCCTGTATTAAGAGGACCTAACTAAACATTACCATTCCACATACAGACTAATGATTCCAATACTACAATTGGATCAGCATTGGGATAAATAGACAATGGTGAACACTATGCTATCTACTATATTAGCAAGAACTTGACAGGAGCTGAAAAAAATTATACCACAACTGAGAAAGAATTCTTGGCAGTAATCTATGCCATCAATAAATTTAGGCATTACATCACAGGTTATCAAATATTCATTCACATAGATCACACAACCATTAAATATTTTATGAATAAGCCTATGGTGAGTGCAAGGATTATCCGTTGGTTACTATTGTTGCAAGAATTTGATATCACAATAATCAATAAACCAGGAAAAGCTAATGTTGTAGCATATTTTTTGTCCAGGTTGCAGAACACAGAGGAAGGGGAATTAGTGGAGGACACTTTTCCTGATGAAAAATTATTTGCTATATCTTTCCAATCACCTTTGTTTGTAGATATAGCCAACTATTTGGTCAAAGGGAAAGTTCCCCCACATTTTACTTCCAAACAAAGAAAACAATTGATCAAATAGGGCTCTTCTTTTGAATGAATTCAAGGTATACTTTTCAAGAGTAGTCCTGACCATGTGTTACGTAGGTGCATCAAAAAGGATGAGGTATATGATATCCTTAGGGCTTGTCATGATGAACCCTCCGGTGGACACTATTTTTTAAAAAGCACAATTAGGAAAATTTTAGGAATAGGATATTATTGGCCATCTCTTCACAAGGATGTGAAAAAGTACATCGGGCATTATGATGCATGCCAAAGAATGGGGAAACCCACTCACACAAATGAAATTCCACTCCAACCTCAAGTGGTTTTAGAACCATTTGAGAGGTGGGAGATTGATTTTATGGGACCTATTGATCCACCTTCTCAAGGAAAGGTGCATATTATGGTATGCACTGATTACCTAAAAAAGTGGGTAGAGGTGCATGCTTTCAAACATGCTCGTGAAGATAAGGTCGCTAATTTCTTGTATAACCAAATTTTTTAGAGATTTGGAGCTCCACGGTCTATCACCACATACCAAGGACCTCAATTTGCATCTAAAGTTATTGAGGATTTTACAGAGTTGTATGAAATCAAACATAGGAAATCATCACCTTACCACCCATTAGCAAATGGCCAAGTTGAGGTAACAAACAGAGAATTGGAACGGATCTTGACGAAAATAGTAGCTGTTCATAGGAGAAACTGGCTAGATAAATTACCTAAAGTAGTTTGGGATTACAATACTACTTGGAAATCCACTACTGGATTCACACCTTATGAACTAGTTTTTAGTAAAAAGCCCCTCCTACCTATTGAATTTGAGCTACTAACATTGTGCACAGCATTGGAAATTGGAATTGAATTATCATAGGCATAGGCAGATAGGATTCTACAGCTGAATGCATTAGATGAACTTCGGTTGGATGCTTTACACCAAACTAAAGTAATTCAGGAGCAGAGGAAGTTGTGGCATGATGGCCACCTGCAACAGAGAAAAATTTAGCAAGGAGATTGGGATTTGTTGTTTGATTTTGGCTATGTGGACTTTCCTGGAAAAATAAGGACTAGATGACTTGGACTGTACCATATTGAAGAAGTATTTAACAATGGAGCAGCTCGCCTCTCTCTCATTAATGATTCACGATGAAATTTGGTAGTGAATAGACATTACCTTCAAGCGTACCATACACCTCTGACTAAGGAGGAGTTCTTGCAACAACTTGATAGATTGGATGCACAAAAAGTAGAAGAGATTCCCTATTCCACCACAATTGCCATAGATTGAGCATAATCATGGATTTCAAGAAAATAGAAAAATAAAAAAAAATAGAAAACAAAAAGATGAATAAATTCTAGTTGTGAATTCCTTCATGGGCATAATCAGAATAAAATAAAAAATAAAAAAAAGAGAGAGAAAAGGAGAGGTAAAAAAATTAAAAAAAAAAAAAAGAAGAGAAAAATGAATAACTTAGCAGTGAAAACCTTTTTCTAAGGCACTACTGAGTTGGTATGAATGAAAATCAGTTTTCTGGCATGCATAAACTTGAAAAATTTTGAGTCACCATTGTAAAAATTCACCAACTACATTTGTTTTTGAAGTATTACAGTAAGCCTCAGTAGAGCATCAACAAAAGTAGTCATCTTTCAAAAACTTGCATTAACTTGTTTTAACCAGGTATATGTTTCTTGCACTTTTCTCATTGTAAATATTTGATATATAGTATATGACAATTAACCATTAGTATAAAATTTTTCATAAGAGTTGGCATAAGTAAAACATGTTTTAAAAGAAGAATGTTGGTTTCTGCTGTATCTTCGGAATGACTCCTGCATTGTATGTAGGAAATGACTACTACATTGTATCTTCGGAATGAAGCTTTGTATTTGAATTAAAAATTGTCTTCGAAATGAAAAGTCCAACCTTGTCTTCGGATTGAAAATTGTCTTCGGAATGACAAGTCTAGCCTTGTCTTCAGATTGAAATTTGTATTCGGAATGACAAGTCTAGCCTTGTATTCATATTGAAAATTGTCTTCGGAATGACAAGTCCAGCCTTGTCTTTGGATTGAAAACTGTCTTCAGATTGACAAGTCCTGCTTTGTCTTTGGAGTGAACCTTTGTCTTCAAAATAAAAATTTAATCTTTGAAATGAACTTAATGTTATGTTTCCACGTGGCATCCAAGGAGGGATAAAAGACACGATCGACAAAATTTTTGACTCCATGTGTTCATTGACACATGTCAGCTAGTTCACGGTGAGATTTGTCTCATCTCGAGGAAGTACAAAATCATGAGGAAAATAACTAATAACATGCCACCATCGTTTGTTGCTGATAACCATGCATGTGGGAAAATCATGCGCAGATCGGATGAGCTAAGGAGATTTGATGGCAAGGATGTCTGTCCAATGACTGATGGACAGGTGTCCAAGTTAGAAATAGGAAAGCATGCCACTCTTCATTATGAATATGTAATCACTGATGCAACATGATTACAAGAATTTATTTTCGAAGAAGAATAGAACATTGCAAATCCAAAGAGAAAACCCTATAATTCTGTAGAAACCAGAAACCAGTGACCTAGCGAATGGTTGTAGCAACAGAGATGAGCAGTATTTTCAGCACAACAAGAATAGAAAAGTGGGACGAAAGATAAAAATGGAACCAGCAGATACTACCATCCTTCGAGAGATTCCATAAGTGTTGCAAATTTTGGAAAATGGAGGGTTTATGCCATTTTTAGACAAATTCGATGGAGGCTCTGAATATTTGGCTACCGAATTTGCTCGCACATTCAAAAACAACAGGGTGCACATCAACGACATGAGAATTGAGGTAACCCCTAAAGTTCTTAGTCAAATTACTAAACTTCCATTAGAGGGTCTTCAAATTTCTAGAACTGGCAAGAATACACTAGCAAACATAGTCAATTTCTGGAAGAAGATGATAAAGAACCAAAATATTTGATAAATAACAACATGTGTAAGGGTGTAAAGAGGACCAACTTGCAAAAACCCTGGGATGAAGTAGCCACATGGGTTATCAAGTTTTTAACCTGTGAAGGGCAGTATGTAGTTTTATCAAGGCATCATTTTAAAATTTTGAACCACCTTAGACATGGTAGGCAACAACCTCAGGTTAGGGTAAATCTTCCCCTATATCTGCACCAGGAGCTGCAAAACATGGCAAAACGCTATCAGGAGGGAAAAGGGAGCCCTTGCCACCATGTTATTATCAAATTGGTCTACAAGCATCATTTTAGAGGAAACCTAAGAAGCTTTTATAGGTTTTACTCTACTCTGACTAATGTAGTCTTCAAAAAAGAGGATGAGGAGGAAGAAGACATATATGCTGCTACAGAGGAGGAAATAAAATGATGCTACAGAGGAGGAAATAGATGATGTTGCAGATATTTCTGCAAAAGCAACAGAGTACCTTTCCCCAGAACCTTCAACCTCACAAACTAAGAGAGGGTCTGGAACTGGCCAAAAAAAAGAAAAATAGAATAGGGTCCATTTTTTTGAGAATATTGTTGATCTGACAGAATAGGGGAGTGAATTTCCCAGCAAAAATAGAGAAGAGACAGAAGTGGAAGCAGAGGAAATTCCACAAGAACCTGATACAATTTCTACAGCCCCTATTGACACAAGAAAACAGAGTAAGAAGAGAAAGTATACACTAGGAACCAGGAGGTCTATAAGACTCCACCTGAAAGAAACAGAAAAATAGACGATTGAAGAGGAAAACAACCAAGGCAGTCCTGATGTCACAGAAATACAACCAGCCATTGTAAATATCACCTTAGAGGATTTTTTAGAATTTTGTGAACAGTTGGTTGAGGAAGAGTCTGGACAAGACAATTTTGAAATTGATGCAAACTTGGATGCAATCATAGATAACCTTATGGAACCTTCTAAATAGGACCGAACAGTTGAAACATAAAGTGAGATAATGGTTGAGCAACAAACTGCAGATAATTTTTCTGCATCAAATTCTAAATCAGAAGAAGAGGAGGTGGACATTGCAGAACAGTTGAGAGCAGCCAAGAGTGTGATTAAAACACAAACCAGATGGGTTGAGGAGAAGGAAAATATCATTGAAAAACATGAAAAAAGAATTGCAAAGTTGTAGTAGGAAGTGGAGGAACTAAAGAGCAGACTATTACAATTTGAAAAATAGTCAACTATAGTAGATAATGAGGAAGAGTTGGCTCAATTACTGCTTGGATTATCTAGGGAAGATAATTCTTCCCCCTTGATAGAGGTATATTTAGATGAAAACACAAGAGCTAATTCTGAAGAAGTGCCCTTCCATTTCGAAGCAACACCTTCTCAATCTGGAGATGCTCCAGAATCGATCAGGAGCCTAGAAAAGAATATCTATGGAGAGTCACATCAGTTATGTCTGCAAGAAACACCAGCACAAGAAAATTTTGAACAACAAAATGTAAATAATCAAGTAAGTGCTCCTTTGAATAATATTTCTATAGAAGTAGGGATACAAGTAGAATTGTTGTCATATGTCCAACTAGTGGAAGTAGCAAAAAAAGGGATAAAAGTAGAATTGCTATCAGATGTCCAACCAGTAGAAGTGGTAGAAAAAGGGTTACAGGTGGAACTGTTGCCTAAGTTTTAACCTGTAATTATACCACCTAATATTGTATTCCTAAAGTAGTATAATACATACATTGCTAACTGGATGATCAAATATGAAAATACTGCCACACAGGTTGAGAAACTGAAATTGGTAGGAAAATAGCTGGAGATAAAGGACACAAAAATCAGTGCATTGAATGAAAAAGTAAATGACCTGTGTCAAATTGCTGAATTTTTGGTTCAATTTAGATGACCTACCAGGTTTTACAGTCCCATTATGAAGGAGAGATATCTAATATGGCAGGTTATGAGAATTAGCTCAGGTCTCCCCTATAAACTGGAAAAAGCTGAAGAGTTTTTGGAAGCTTACTTCAATAGTCCTACAGAGTAGAAAAACTTGGTATGTGAGTTATTTCTGCACAACTTTTTCATTCTAGAGGATGTAGATTTCCACCCCCAGATTTGCATAGGAGATGTGTAATTGAGAGCTTTTATGTCTACCTTACAAAATCAATTTTACTAGGACCAAGAAAAAAGGTAAAATAAAGAAATTGAATTAAGAGCTAAATTGTTAGTCAGAGCAATTCAGCCAAATCATCCGATTATCACCAGACAACATTTTCTCATGATGAACAGGGACGATATCAAAAGGATGTATTTGAGAAATTTGAGGGACTATGTAACTAAATTCCAAAATTTTTGTAATGACAATTTTATTCCAACATTATCACATTGCAAAAACAGATGGGCAGAACTTTCCATGTCTTTACAGAAAAGGGATCCTATCTCCCCCATTAATCTAAAATGGTCCAGAAGAAGAGTAGAAGGGGTGATACAACTTATTAAAATTATGCAGCATAATTGGGTAGATCTTAGATTTAGGCCTCCAACCATCATTACTCTAGTTCCTTACTATTTTGAAGAGGATCCTTAACCAGATGAGCAATTTGAAAATTGGCTTAGAAACCTTCAGGAGAACAGAGGATACTATATAGGCAAAAATTTGTTCTACAGATCATGGAACTTGAATATGGATATCTGTGATTCTATAGCCCAACAGAATGCATGAGGACAGGCATTAATATAAGTTGGGGGGAAAATGATGAGGCCTGGAAATGCCTCTATCATAGCATATTTTGAACAACTAAAACTTACCTAAAACTCTATGATTTACTTTATATACTAATTAAGTTTATCCAATATGATGTGTATTAATTGTTTGCATGATTGATGTGTTTGGAATATTATATGCTGATTTTTACAGTTTTTGTGTAGTTTTATGTCACTTTACCATGACCTGTTACATAAGGGATATGCTTAGGATGATAGCAACACTTTACTATTCTTATTTAAATGTTTCTCAAGCATTAATTTCTTTGATTTTATCAAATAGTACAAAGAACTGTTATTGTGCAACAGAAACTAGTTTTCTTGTGTAAATTCTAGCCAACTACCAATGAATAGCAAGGCATGAAATTCACACATGAAGAGGAATGAAGGCTATTGCAATATGATCCTGAGGACTAATCCACCTGAGAAATACAACTAAAATCAATTGAAGAGTACATAGTTGGTCATTTCAAAGATCTTTATATTGAGAAATATAGTCTCTTTGGATTGAGTGAATATCTTCGGATTGAGCCACTTAGGTTCGGATTGAGAACATAAAGCACTTTTTGACCTGTTGACTAATTTATAACGGTGTAAAAATGGAAAGAAGGCTAAGTAGGTTAAAGTAAAATATCTCCTATATAAATTTACCATCCTTGTTGTCCAAAACCACAATTTATGAAAAAGATCCTCTTCTAGGATAAACCCAGGGAATACTACAGAATAACAGGAATCGATTTGTAGAGTATATTTTTTTGTTGTAATTATATTTTAGGCATATATAAAAAATAGCTCCCATACAGGTTGAGCTAATAATAATAATAGTAGAAATAGTAGTAGAGAAAATATAGATAAAGAATAAGCGAGAAAACTAAGACTATTACAGTTTTGTAACAAGTTTTAGCAGCAGATTTGTAATAATGTTCTGAATCAATAAAGTACAAGCTTTTCTATTCATTCTATTATGTTTGAGTGTGAGTAAGATTTATAGAGAGAGGAACTCATACATTCTTTTGGAAAAGAAGGCTGGCCACTTCCAGACCTAGGAGGAGGACTAACAGACAGGTTTTGTTCTGATTTTGCTGCAACAGAATAAGTTGTAAGACTTGTCAATTTCATTCTTTTATAGTAGTTAACATCCATTCCAGTCCTAATAATTTATTTTCTATTCAATATACTTTTGTGATGTGATTAGTAGTAGATCTGATTAGTCTTTTTGCTTTCCAACAACTTTCTAATTTACTGCAATTTCCATTTCCAGCAATTTATAGTTTTTTGTAATTTTCCTGCATTATTGTTTTTGTTGTCAATCCCTGCACAAAATATTGACAACCTTCTGTTACAGATTATTGATAGGAATTAATTTTAGTTTTCATTATTACAAGAGTAAATAGACTTTCGTTTGCAACTATAATTAGGTTTCCAATTCTGCAACTGTAACTAGGGTTTTAATTCTACAATTTAATCAGATTTCATTCTTGCAACTGTAACTAAGGTTTCATTTCTATATAAAGCAATTACTTTTCATTCTTGAAATTATATTAAAGTTTAATTTATGCAATTTAGAGGTAGAAGAGACATAAAAACCCCCACACAATCAGTTCCACCAATAAGACTTGCTGCTCCCAATTGACCTTAAATTATAGCCTTGTTCACTCCTTTCATAGATAGCCTTGTACACCTTCCCAAACCATTCCAATTCTTTTTCTATAAAACCTCCCATGTTAGAACCTTATTTTTTGTAGTAAGACATAAAATAATTTTGTCTTCAATAGGGATTTCAGCTTCCAAAGTATCTTTTACCACCATGCTAGATTATCATTGTTATATTACAATAGAGTCTTATACCCCAACTTTGGAGTTTACTCCCTCATAACTCCATTATTTGTATAGATCAATTGATCAGTTTCCTATCGCAACTTGATATGTACAACTTTAATTATTCCCATATATTCTTCCCATTGGTGTACTTATTGGCCTTGAAGTGCTAACATTGTTACTTCCTTCCATCCTTGACTCCAGTTTGTAGAAGATTTTGGGTTAGTTGATTGGACAATATTTCCAATTACTTGTGCTCTTAGGGTTTGAATTATATTATTCAGTAGTCTATGCATATCACCACAACCAAACAAAGGGTCTAATACTAGTCTTATCCTTGAACCATCTATTATTTTCTAGGCAAGCCAATCACCAACAATATAAAAAGCCTAAATATTTACCTTCCAACAAATTGAAATATTATGTGTCTGCTTAATTGGGGCCCTTATCTAGTCCTCAACTATGAGTGGCTCAAAATAATTTTTATGAATAATCTTATTCCATAAGTCTTACTTTGGTATTATCTTCCAAACACACTTTGTTGCTAGAGCCTTGCTAAATAGGAAGATGTTCTTAAGTCCCCATCCTCCATTTTCCTTGGGATTGGGTAAGGATTTCCATTTAACCAAGAGAATACCTTCCTTTTCCCTATCCATAAGAATCTATAGCTTAATTATCTATTTTTTTCCAAAACTCCTTTTGGTATATGAGCCAAAGATTGCCCATATACTAGTATTGCCTCTAACATAGACTTGACCAAAGACAATCTCCCCCCACAAAGAGATCCATTTATTGCACCAAAACTTAATTCTTCCCTCCACATTCTTTATCAACCAATTCTAGTCTTGTTTAGTGTAGTCATTAGGTTTTTGAAAGAGCCCCAAATATTTAAACACCTCTTGAAGATAAAATTTGTTAAAGGGGAAAAGTTGACCTATTATTATGGTTTGATTCTGATTCACATAGTTAAAAGAAATGCTTGACTTTTTTCATTAATCTACATACATATTTTAGAAAAAAATATCTAAATATTTTTTTAGCTTCTCTATAGTTCTTACTATTCCATTTGTGAAAAAGAGAACATCATCTATACAAAGTAGATGGATGACTTCCATAATTCTACCTATTTTAATTTCCTTTATTACTCCTTCCCTATTGGCTTCTATAATACACCTACTTAATCCCTCAGCTACCAAAATAAATAACAATGGTGACAAAGGTTAGCCATATTCTAATACTCCAAGAAGCTTTGAAGAACTTAGAGGCTAACCCATTAACCAAAATTACAAAATAAACAAAACAAAGACATCCCATAATATAATTCATCATATACACACAAAACCCAATATGAGTAAGTATCATTCTTAAATATAGATATTTTACTCTGTCTAGATCCTTAGAGAGATCCAACTTCATCACCATTGTTGGTAGTTTCTTTGATTTTATGGTATAAAGACTTTCTTGAGCAGAACCAATTACTTTGTGAACTTGTGTACCATGTAGGAAACCAAATTTCTCAATAGATATATAAGCAAAGAGGAATATTATAATTCTTGAAGCAATTATGTTTGCTATGCTTTTATACACATAATTACTAAAATAAGTGGATCTGAAATCATCAAAGGAAGAAGGATTGTCCTTTTCTGGAATAAGATCAATGAAAGTAGAGTTGAAAACTACATTTATCCTTCCTTTTAGCCTATATTCCTCCAAAACCTTGAGTAGGTCAGACTCCAAAATACCAAAGAGCCCGAGAAAGAATTCTATATTCCACCCATTACATCTTGGAATCTTATATTTTTGGAAGGAGGTTAAAACAACTTTGAGCTCTTCCTTTGAGACTTCCTTAATCAACTCATCATTGGCTTTCTCATCTATAAATTTAGGAAAAAGAGAATCTATTTTAACTATTTCAGCTATATTAACTTGAATTGGATTCTTGTACAGTTGATCAAAATGCCTTACACCCATATTTGATATTCCTTTAAAGGAGGAGACTTTAATTCCATCTTGTCCTTGTAACTCCCAAATTGTATTTTTTTATTATGGTTTGCAAAGCTATGAAAAAATTAGTGTTCTCATCCTCATTTGCAATCCATAGTGCTCTACTTTTGAGCCTCCATTGTGCTTCTCTCTCTGCCAAAAATCTACTCTTCTCTTATTCCAAACTTTTATACATAGGCCTTATTTCCTCATCCATTTATTTTTCAAAGTCATCTACTAGAAGCACTACAATCTCCTCAATCTCCATCAAGTTTTTTTATGGATCCACTAAGCCACTACTACCTTAATTTTTTCTAAATTTACTACAAATTGTATACTAGTATATTATCTTAGACTAGATTCAAAATTCACATATTTTGATTTGACTAGAGTTACAAAGTTATCTTATTTTAACCACTTAGAATTGAATTTAAATGGATAATGTGTTTTTTTATCCTCTTTTGTTAAAATATGCATGATAAAGGAGTGATAAAATTCACCTCCATATCAATCTAAGACTTCAATTTGTAAAGGCCATTTACCAAACTCTCTACTACTAAGAAGCTATCTAGTCTCTTAGAAATTCTATCAACTCATGTCCTTATGTTTCTCCAATTTGGGATAGATTTTATAGGCACCAAGTCTACCAACCCCTTGGATTCAAAATTTTGGATGATGTAATTAGCTTGTGGATTAGTTCTAGCAGTAAAACACCACACTTCACTCCTCGAGAGATTTAAGTTTAAATCACCTCCTAAAATTAAAATATTAGCTTCTAAAAAAATTGATCCATAAGCTTATCCCAATAATGCATCCTATATTTATATGGGCCATAAATGTTCACTATTGTTGAAGCATACCAAAGGCTACCATTTGATCAAGAAAGTTAACTATAACAAATTAAAATGCTCTGAAGTATTTTCAACTCATTTTATTAAGAATTTGATACAATATTATAAGGTGAATATCCTTTCATTTCTCAAAAAGATGCAAAACACTCTAATGGTTTCTCTTGGGGCCCCTCGAATGTAGGTGGGCTTTGATGTGTGTGTGCCACCACTATGTGTTGTTGTGTTTTCTGTTGTGATGTATGTTTACTACTCCTAGAGGGATTGTAAAATGGTGTTAGTTCTTTTGGTGGCCTATCATGGATCAAGCCCCATATTGATGAAGATAAAAAGATATTAAAAATATGAAACAAATTTGAAAATGAATTCTAAATGCTATAAAAACATGAAATGAAGGTGATCAGTTGTATGACAAACTCGCAGGGCAGGGGGCGATATGGAATCCGAATTCGTAGGTCAGGGAATGAATCCAACTATAGGCACATTCTGATGGAGATCCTTTGTTCGGATGGGCTCCTGGGATGCTTGGATATTTTTGTGTGGTCCACAATCAAAAGAAGATATTTTTATGGGATTTTGGAAGAGTTTCTATAAGTTAGCTAAGAGGGAGAGAGAAAGAGATAATGAGAGGGGGCCCCATCTATTTATATGAAAATCTAAGGTCAGGGGGGTTGTTAGGTAGACCAAACCCTAGATTCTATTCCATGATAGGTTAGGTTAGGGTTTGGGTAGGTGTGAAACCCACATGCATTAGGAAAATATCTTCTTCCTCACACATGTGTGAGGAAGAGCTAGGATTAACTAGGGTTAGTTAGATCCTAGGTTAGGTTAGGGTTTTCATAAATATCCTAAGTGGGTGCACACATGTGTGAGGCTAATTTAGGGCTAATTTGGATCTTATCCCTAATTAAACCTATTTAGTGAATAAAGTGCACTTTTAGTGAAAGTGAATGATGAATTAGATCACTAATCAACCTAATTAGGCTTTTAGAAAGGGATAAGGTTCCATGAGGGCTAATTAGGTGTAGGGGAGGGCTTAATTTTCCTTAGGGGGTTGATAGGTGGTCTCTTAATGAGTAGGAGGGGTTTTGGAGGGGTTTTACCTAGTTTTGTAGGCTTAGGAACCTACGTAAGACTACAATAGCCTACAATGGTCTACACTTGTCTAAAATCGCCTAGAGGATTTTATGATGGTCTATGCAGCCTGCAAGTTTCTAGATAGATCTACAAGTATGTAGAAGTAGACATGTGTGAATTTTGGGCATCTACATTTACCTCTTTTTGTACTATACTATGTGAAACATAGTATAGTACAAAAACATGATGGAAGACAGTAGAAGATGAAGGAAGAAATGGGAGAATGGAAATTAATTAAAGGTATGTAGCCAATCGAAGCATGACCATACAACATTGACCGAGAATGCAGGTAGATAAGAGATACATAAAGGATAAAGAGAAAGGAAAATAAGAAATAAGAAGAGAAATAAAGGAAGGGGGGAAAGAAGAAAATGGGGAGAAGAGAGACAAAATAGAAAATGGTGATGGTGAATGCAAATGGGTGATTACGGATGCAATGTGATGATTTTTCTGATTCTATATGATATTTTGCAATGTCATATTGGTTGCTTTTGAGGGCAACTTATGACTGATTTTATTTTGTGACCAATGCAATATGGTCCAAAGTACGAATATAACAAATGCCTATTCAAATTTTTGCTATTGATTGATTGATGAGTGCATGGTAACATGTGTCAAACATTTTGAGCTAGGTGACATAGATTATTCTAATGTGTCATTCATTGTGTATCATGAATGCCAGAGTACCATCTCTGATGTTGCACATGGATTATTTAAATGTGTCATTCATTATGAATCATGAATGCCAGAGTGACATCTCCATTGTTGCGCATAACTCTTGTGATCTAACAAATACCTGGTTGGTTGGTTTTACTATTATCTTGAGATAATCTTTAGCAAAAATTTGTGTAGATAGATACGATATCCATGATTTGGATTTTTGATTGTTTAGTTGCAAGTGAATATGACTTTTGTGTATGAATACCCCCTCAAACGAGGAATCAATAATAAGGTGAATGAAATATGGAAAAATGATGATGAGTCAATTGATAGAAGAAAATAGTTTGCAAAATATAGAAAATTTGCAAATTAGCATGAAGATGGAGGAGAAGAATCTTTTGGAAGGAAGAAATTTTGAATTTTGAGTTGTTGGGTTCAAATCATAAGGTGACCTGCGATTTAGGGTTGGATTCACAGGGTGACATGTGATTTGGTGTTAGATTCGCAAGGTGACCTATGATTTGGGTTGAAATCATAGGGTGGCATGCGATTTAGGGTTTTTAGGCATATAAAAGCTTTTTGGTACATGTGTGGGGTTATTTTTACGATGCGTAAGTGGAGTGAGATGTGAGTGAAGAATTTTGATGTGGAGTGCTTAAAAATTTTTGAGTGGAGTTGACTATGGTGAGAGGTCAAACTAGTGTTGGTAGTCATAACGAGGAGCCACGAGTAAGTGTTTGAATCCTCTGTATTTGAATTTTGGGAATCACATGAGTGAATTTGAATATGGTAGGATATGATTTTGTGTGTTTATGTGATGTGCCTATTTAATTTGTTTAAAATTAAAACACAAAGTGTTAAAAAATCCAAATGGGTATTTGGTATGATTGCCCTTTTTTCATTTTGACCTTTTTTGGATATTATTTGACTGTGTGAGTTGGGTTAGAAATGAATTTTGTTTGACCTCAATTTTCGTGCCAAACCATGTATTGTGTGCAAAATATTTTTGAACTTTCACCATGAAATGGTGAAAAGGGTGTCCAAAATTGTGATTGTTGTTTTGATTTGACTTGATTTGATGATGTTTTGGATTTTTGCGCGTTGTACAATGCAAATGATATATATGGATGTAGCTATTTTTGGGTAAATGGTGTACTATTTTTTGAATGTTTTTGAACTTTTACCATGAAATGGAGAAATGGGTATTTGAAAACATGACCGCTATTTTGGTTTGATTTTATCTGGTAATTGTTTTGAATTAGGCGATGTAATGCATAGTTGTTAGATATATTGTTGGATGTTTTGAGGAAATAGTGTACTATTTTCCCGATGTGTTTGAACGTTCACCATGAAGTGGGGAAATGGGTGTCCAAAAATGTGTCTATTATCATGGAGTGATTTGATTTGGCAATGTTTTGAATTGTATTCCATAATGGGGGTATGAACGTATGTGAATTGTTATGTTCTATGTCGATTGTGTACTATTTTTGAGTTTTTTTCACCTTTTAGCCAAGAAAAGGTGAAATGGGTATTTTAAAGTGCTATTTGTTTTCCATGTTGAGGTATGGTTAAGGTTGTGTATTTGTAGTGTCTTGAAATGCATGAAGATATTCTTTTTAGATAAAATGCAGTTGATGATTGTATTGTAATCATAGGGGTAAAATTATGTAGTTTGATGCTAACACAAATTTTATTGTGATGTTTGTGGATGAAACAGGTGAAGCTTATTGATTCTTATCATCATGTGCAAATGATGAAGGTGATGTTGGTGAAAGAGTGTAGTGATGCTAATTTGGAGTGGTTGGATTCAGTATGGCTGAGAGGAGTGTGGGAGTGTGTTGCATTTATGCTAACCAGGCCTAAATATCAGCTTTGTGTGAGAGGTGGAATATTGATAGGAACACCTTCCATTTGCTGATGGGTGAGAAGATGATCACCCTAGAGGATATCTATGGAGGGTGCTCTTGTGAGGGTGGCATATGATAACAAGTGAGATGTAGTGCTACAACGTACATTTAGCGAGAGGTGGAAGAAGGTAGATACCAATAAGGACATTGATTCTGAATACTATTGGTATCAGATGATGTGTTTAATCACCATTATGTGGTAATGTTGGTGATTTCAACATGGATGCTTCCTAATGCTTTCGGGGTGAAGTTTACCTGGAACATGTTGGACATAGTGTGTGATATGGTAGAGTGCAAGGTTGTGTTCGTGTGGGCGCCTATGCTACTAGCCCAAGTATATAGGGAGTTACATGATGTGGTGAGGACAGGGTGAAAGGGACTAAATTGGGTTCCTTTACTATAGGTTTGGGCATGAAATTGCATGATACATGGTACTTAGGTAGTATGGAAAGGAATTCATATTGTCTATGATATCTAATTGAAAATATCTACTAAGAGAGTATAAAATTTAGGGTTTATGTTAAGTGATAGTGGTGAATAGAGAGATGGATGGAGTGAAAAAATATATTAGTTTTTTCTTATTTCTCCCTAATGATTTATATATATAGACCATATATTTCACTCTTGTGGTTATTTTAGGTATTAAGTGTAGTAAGAGGTCATTACAACATTGCCTATAAATGACTACTAGAGACACTATATATACCAAATATTGCTTTAAACCTTTAAGATTTAAAAAAGGGTTGATATTTTTGAAACAAATGATATAAATTTCAAAGCATAAAATACAAAATAGTAAAAGTGAATGTGTTGGTCTCTATCTATAATGCACCTTGTATAAATACAATCCTTGGTATTTTGTAAATCAAGTATGAGCATTAAAAAATTATGGTTTTTCATAACTTTTTGGTCACCCTTTCAATGCAATAGAGTTCATTTTTTTTACACCCTTATAACTCCTAATTTTTATTTAAATAATAGTTCTCTGTCTCACTGTCTCTCTCTCTCTCTCTCTCTCTATATATATATATATATATATATATATATAGATATATAAACTATAAAAATATTTTTAATACTTTCTTTCACCTTAAAAAATAATAATTTTAAAGAAAGAAGTGAGTTCCCAAGGGATTTGAACCAAGGTTTCTCCATCTAGAAAGCATAATTCCACCACATCAAGGCACCCCACATCCTTGGATCTTATAGCATCTCATAAGCCTAAACCAAGAATCTTGGTGCTTTTTTTGGACCGTATAAGCTTTATGATGTAAGACCATGGGTTTTACTCTCTAGAACTCCCATGTATCTTTAAATTTATAGATCTAAAATATTAAAATCTATGGCTAATATAATAATTCCCTAGATATAATTTGGTTTGAGGTGATGGGATAAAAAACTAATCCTATAATATAGTTGGTTGCATTTGATCTCTATATTTGTATGGTAACTACATTTTTTATATTATTGGTTAGTGTTGTTGTCTAGATTTCAACACTAGCCTTGACCAAAGATCCTACTAGTTGTAGATTGTGTTTGCTATGTAGATAGGCCCACTCAAAAATAAATACATATGGTTTATTATGAAGGGTCATCCATGAGAATAATTTGACTAGGGTATCATAAAAAATTTACATTCATCCACCTTTGGAGTTGATTATGTCTATCATTGCTTTCATTTATGCCTTGGAAAATTGGCAAAGAGGTCAAATGCTTATGAGTTGAAATTGGTTGAAGAAACCCCCCTCCAATGTCATGGGTGCTAATCATGTGACCAAGGACTTCATTGCTGGCTTGATTTAATGATACTAAGGTCACTACTAAGTGCCTCACATAGATCCACTTTGATTAAATATGCTTCATCACATAGTTGTAGTTAACATCAATAGGAGACACATTTTTTCCAACATTCATGGATTTGGAGTGCACCATGAATCAAACCTCCATGAAATATATTTGGGTTTATTTCTTGGTTGGTGCACTTGATCAAAGGGTTGAAGTAAACATGGGTTGTATTCTTATAATGAGAATGTATGTTGGTTGATTCATGAGGATTCCTTTCTTATAAACTAGATCAGCTTAATACCATAGGTTTAGAGCATACTTCGATAGCCTTTGTTAATATTTTAATAGTTTACTGATACCACTGATGGGAAAATTAATTAAATATCTTACTGATCTAAAAATTAATAAATAAAATACAATAATATTATGATCGACAATCATTATTATCAAATATCATTACAAAGAATGAAAGTGATACAAATGATGAATCATATGCGTTGGATACAACTCAACCAAACTAATGTAACAATGTCAAAATGATCCACTATTTCCTTATCTATTTATTAGTCTTACAAAGGCATTAGGGAGAGCTTTGTGAAAGGCAAAAAAGGAAGAAAAATTCAAAGGTATTCAAGTTGCAAAAATTGATCCCTTCAAATCTCATGTTGAATTTATTGATTATACTTTTATTTTAGCCATCCCCTAGTCAGTGAGGCCATGAATATTAAATCAATAATTTCATGCTATGATAAGGCTACTACAAAATTGGTTAATACTACAAAATATAGTATTTTTCATTAACATTTCCCTAGATATATAACAAATTATTGTAGATATTTTAGGGTTTAAGATTGAGAATTTTCCATCAATGTACTTGAGTTTTTCTTTGTCTCATAAAGAAAATAAAAAGGATATTTGGATCTCTTGTTTGGATATAATGAAACCTTACTTAAAATTTTGAAAAGGTAAGCTCTTAAGCAATGTGGGAAGGCTACAACCCATAAAGACTACATTGAAAGCCATCCTTATTTATATTGTGTCACTCTCAAGATTGTCAATTGGTATAACATTAGAAATTATTAAAATTCAAGGATAATTCCTTTGAAAAGGATGTGAGAAAATTTTAATTTTCCTCTTTGTAAGTGGGATATTATTTACAAAAGAAACAATATTGGAGCAACAGGCTTGTGGAATCATAGACTCATGAGTTTGAACATATGGAAAAATTGGATAGAGGTTATGTAGATCATAGAAAGAATTGAGAAAAAATGTTACTATAAATACATACATACTCTTGATGCAATGAAATTATTTAGAAAAATAACCCTAAGTAAAGGTTGACCAACATAGAATTTCATATTAGATTGGTTTTAATTGATCAAGAAACATATTAGATGATAATTCAATGAGTGGGATTATATACAATTTTGGTGTGATACTTAGTTGATGTCTTATCCTCTTTTATTTGATTCAAAATTACAACAATTAGCTTAGGTATACCTATATTGTAAGGGTCCACAAGCAAAATATAATGTCAATATAAGAAACAACTTTAGATCATAACTTTCTATTAGTAACTTGGTTGAAGGAGAGGAACTCAAATAAATTATAGATGAACATCAAAAGATAATTCAAGAGTTTTATTTGTAAATTTTTTCCATGAAAGGATAAGTTGATTTGAAATATATAAAAATTTGGTGTATACTCGGTCATGTTCAGACACAAGGATACTGAGTAATTAAAATTTACTAATCCTAAATATTTGTCTTGGAAGAACGTTTGGTCACTTGAGGATCTCTCTAAGGCACAAGTTTGGTTAGAAGTTCAGAGTAAAATTTACTAAAATTACTTTGGTTAGAAGTTCAAAGTAAAATTATTATAAAAGAGTGTCTACAAAGAAGAGGATATCATGGAACTTTCATATGTGTCTTATGTGTGAAGGATTTAGAAACATTATATCATTTATTTCTTCACTATGTCTTTGCTCACACTATTTGGTGTTACCTTTTTAAAAATATGAAAATATATTGTGTAGCTCCTTTTTAAAATATTGTGTATTCTACAGAGGATGTATCTTGCCACATGTAAGAATTTATGGATTTAAATGAATAATAGATTTTTTTAAAATAAATCTCAAAATCATAACTAATTTTGAAATCGTATTATTGTCTCTCTTGTAAAATATTTATATATATGGTGCTCATCATGGGAAGCCTCACATGTGGAAAAGGATGTGGTAATTTAGTTACATGGTTTGAACATACATGGAAGAGTCATATGCAATAATAGTAATAAAACAAAGGCTTCAATATATGGTAAATAAAAATATCCAAAAATTAGGTACTTTGTATAGAGATAAAAATTGTAATTGAAAAAGGATAATAATATATTTCAATTCATTGATGATACCATACCACTCAGAGAAGCAACCAAGAACAACATTAAGAAGTGAACTCAAGCACATTAATTAATTATAACAAAAGTCAATTTTACTCAATGAACACTACTCCAGTAAGAAATAGAGGTTTTGAAAAAATTATTGGATTCAGAGAAGGATTAGATCAACATTTTAGATACTTAGGAGCACCTATGCACTTTCACTTTAAATCTAAAAATAGTTTGTTACCAACCATTCATAAAATTCAAAAGTGAATTCTTCCTTATAGTAATGGTTGGTTGAGTTTAGCTATAAGAAGAGTATTAATCAGATCAATTTTATTTTACCTTTTAGTATATCAACTTTTGGTTTATCATGCTCCTAAAAGTATTATTCAAACCATTGATAAGGTGATAAAAAACTATCTATGTCAAGGCGATAAAAAAAAAATAAATTCATTTAGTCCACTAGGAATCAGTTGCTGTTATAATGAATCAAGGGGGACTTAGTATAGTTTATGTTGAAATAGTATGCAAGGCTTTAGGGGTTAAAATATTATGGCATCTATCTCAGCCTACAAACACCCCATGGAAAAGGACCTTAAAAACTAAATATGTTGCCTCAACTACAAGAATGCATCTAATAAGAAATTTTAATATAAGGTCAAGCACTTATATAATATAGAAACATATTGTAGAATCCAAGAAATTTATTCTAAACAAGACCTCATGGCTTCAAGGAGATGGTACTAAAATTGACCTTGGCATGGTCCCATTCTTGGCAAGCCCCCTCTTCTAAGTAGTTGCAACCCAACTCTCAAAGAAGAGCTACAACATTTAGAAATATCTAAGAATTCTAAAATTTTGTGTTAGCACAATAGTGTTTTGGAATGGAGAGAACCTTCTCTACCATATCTCCTAATTGTTGAATGGAAATATTTTAAGAAACAACTCACTAATATGAAATTTCTATGATAATAAAATTTGGACTAGCTTATTTAGGGTGACATCAATAAATCTGGCGTATACACTATTCAAATGAGTACTCAAATGCAACTTATTTGAATCCCCAATAAAATATTAGCTACGATTTGGAACCTAAAATTGCCTCCCAAGATACAAATATTTTCTTGGTTAGTTCTTCAAAATAATATCCTCATAGGTGATAACTTACAAAAAAGTAATATTTTTGGGCCCATGCGTTTTCAAGATGTATGATCATAATGAATTTATGCATAATTTATTCTTTGAATACAACTTCACCACACGTATCTAGTTAAATATAGCCCTCCAATTTGGCTCCCCCCTATATGGAACTGTCATCATGGAACAATGTTTAATCAATTGGTAAACAAATTATAAATGGGGTCTTAAGGAAAATCATGTAATCAAATAACTTTGGAATGCCACGCCCTTCTTTGTTATATGGAATATTTGGAAGAATAGTAATAGATTGGTATTTAAAGATAAAAAGGAAAATAATAACACCCTCACTAAAAGAATAATTAGATACCTTGTGACCAATTTCAAAGCCACATTCAAGTATAAGAAAAATCAACAAATTTTAACTATGCAAGAATTAAATCTTATCAACCAACTTGATATTCAAGAATTCATATCTACCAACATAAATGTTTTAGCTATAATACCCCAAAGATACATTACCCTACCTTATTCTTTGATGGGGTGTCTAAGTCTAATTTGGGCATAGTTGTTGCAGGATGAGTGATACTGATCATGAAAGAATATGGAAGGCTTATCGTCAAATATTGTATCAACCTTGAAATTATTTCCAACAATGTTGTGGAAGCTTTGGCTTATGAGTTTGGATTGAAGTTGGCCATTGAGAAGTAGATAAGACACCTACACAATTATGAGGACTCTACCTTTATTATAAATGTTCTATCCAAGGACAATTTGGTTAGCTCCATTCAGCTTCAACTCATTTTAGTTAAGTGAAAAAGTGAAAAAACAACAACATGGTCATACACCCAAGACACACTCGACAAACACACAAATTTCTTCACATGCTCACACACAATCAATAGATCATGCAATAGACACAACATGTCCTTCTTATCTATTATCCCATGTAGCGAAGTGTTTGAGAAATTAAATATTTAATGCTAACATGTGCATAGGTAGAGTAGAGGTACTTGAGCAATAAAATTACAAGCATAAATAGAATCCCCATTTCCACATTTCATGGCAAGAACTCTCTCTAGTGGTTGGGATTGAGACTAAAATTTCATCAATGCCATTGCTTGACTCTGCTTGTGTGGCCGCTACTACTAACACTAACACCAAGACCCACCTACTTTTGCTTTAGATCTACTAAATTTCCCCTTTTTGGGTGCTTTCAACTAAAACTATCACTCTTTAATAAAAACTAATTTTTTGAAAGAAAATTACAAGAAATTGATTGGCACCAGTTGCCTTATTTAACTAGAAAGAGAAAATTGCTTCATGTAGCTCTTTCACAAACATAATTTTCATCAAGCTTTCATTTTTTCCCCATGTGATAATTGATGGAATATTTTGTAAAAGCCTATCTTGTGCCTCCTCTTATCTAATATTTGATAAAATATTTTTGAAATAATCAACTGCTTGCTTCCTCATATATTCTTCTTCTTCAATATTTCAGGCTCTTTCACAAATATAATTTTCATCAAGATTTCATTTTGTCCCCATGTGATAATTGATGGAATATTTAGTAAAAGCTTATCTTGCGCCTCCTCTTGCCTAATATTTGACAAAATATTTTTTAAATAATCAATTGCTTACTTCCTCATATATTCTTCTTCTTCAATATTTCTTCAATGTGGAGTTAAAATATTTTTAATGTGATGAAAAGCAAATTTTATTTTCACTATAGCATCAAATATTTCTATATTTCTATCTCTTTCCTTGAACCATTTCTCCCTAAATTCATGGAATAAACATGATTTCTCCTTTTTCAAGGTATTATGATAACAAAAAAGTAATTGTTTCACTTTCACATAATAATCCTGATTCATTCCATTACTTTCTATTATCTCTTGTAAATTTTTTATCTTGTAATTAGTTTTTTTTTGTTCTTTAAAATGCTACCAAAATACTTGGCAGTCCAAATCTTCATATGCTCCTTTTAATATTTATGTTTTGACAAACATGTACATTGATCCTTCAAAATTTACCTCGTCCCACAATAACATAACCATATGGAATAAATAGAGGTCTTGGAGCCACATAGACTGAAAGCAAATGGTTTTAGATTACAATGTATTTATGATTTGATCATGCTTGCAAAAAAATATTTAAAGAGATTGCATATTCTGTTTGCAATTATGTATTGGATAAGAATATTTTTTCCAACATTTCTACTATATGAGTTTACCCAATGCATCTATTATCCCATATATATTATAAAATTGACAAACATCCAAAAGCCATTTAAATTGACATATGACACAAAATATTATATTGATTTAGACCCTCCTAGAGTATCACATTCTTTTCCAAAGGAGATATAATAGTGTTGAATTTACTCCCAAGAATCCATAGATCACAATTATGATTCATCATTGTACTTAATCAAAAATGCTACTTAAGGTTATTTCAACATCTTTCACAAGGAGTAATTATAGTTGGATCATATACATTTATAGCCCAAACATTCATGTTTTCTCTTTTCTTGTAAAATAGTCCAACAACCAAATTATTTATTGCTTCTAACAATTGGCCATCCCATTTTTGTTTATCTCATATTGTCGAAATACCCCCTAAAGGTCGTGTATATGAAGCTAATAAATAATCATCCATCTTGAAAATATTTTTAAAAACATCCTTACATTCCTCATTACTTGATTTTGATTTTTGTATTAATATAAACTTAGGACTATAACAACGTATGAGACCCTTAATCTCTACTTTTTAGGAGTCTTATTCATACCCCTAATACTCCTTGAAATCATTTCTATCAAGATCACTTTTATTTTAATTAGTGGGCTTAGCCCCACTTCTTGTTAACAACTATCATATTTCTATTTGGATTACCAAATTGATATCCCTTTGAGTTTCTTATTATCTTTATTCATGTTTTGATGACCTTCCTCTCCTTTTTCCATTCCCACCAATACTCACATGTTATTTAACCTCTTCTATTTTTTCATATTGTTTATAATGAAACTTATCTTCTAAGGAAATAACCTCATAATCACTTCCTTATTTATATTACCCTAAAACCCCTATAGAGCATAAATGATTTTCCATACTCACAACTCCCACTAGAGAATCCTTACTTCTAATTAAGTTATCCTTACTTCCAATAAGAACTTTTAAAAATGAATTTCTTTCCATATAACCTAGATTTTTTTACATGTTAAGTTTCGTGTTTCTCTTAAGATTTGGAACAAAAAGAAGTAGCACTCACTTCTTGATCAGACATTGATTTTAATTTCCTACTCATGCTTCCTAGTGGATGATAAATTGTCATTAACATATACTTATTTGCATAATTAGCTTTCAAATATTTTACATTATAATATTATTCTACCAATATTTCTAATAATTGGTTATATGGGACTAAGATGGATCCTACTAGTTGTATTCTTACAACTTGGCTAATATGTACATGTTGCTTGGTAAGTTTTGAACTTAATTCTCCTCCTTAAAAGTTGAAAAATTTAATCAATTAAATTAATATCATTTGATATTGTATTTATATAACATTATTTTATATTTATATAAATAATTTAATCTATATAATTGCATGAATCAATTGTTGCATACATTCTTATTGATTATATGTCATTTAAACAAATCATAAAAATAGATTTAACCTAAATTTCTAATAATACTAAATAATTTTTTTAATCATAAAAATTAAATTTTATTTATTTTAATTTATAATATTTTGTTAATTTAACATATATGACTTCTATTAAAACTATTTTTATTAAAATATGTCCCATGGGGACATCCCAACGGTTCCAGCTTTAGTTCTTTTTCGAGAGGTCCAAGGTTCAAACTGCGGCATGAGCGAGTGTGTGAGGGGTAGGCGTGTAGTGGCTATGTGTTAAATTCGCTATTGATAAGCATAACTCTTACAAGGGATCATGGTTGAGAGGAGACTGCTTAGGGGTTTCTTACACTAGCCAAATAATTATTTTTTTAAAATATGGAATATTGTAGTTGTCATTAACCATAACCATAACTTATTTATGCTTAATGTCAAATATATTCTTTATGTTTTCTATGTTATTTTTTATCTATCAAACTAATTTCAAATAATATTTATATATACACTTTGATTAATTTACTTAGCCTTCTAATCGTAAAAGTTTCTTACACTAACTAAATAAAAACAAAAATTATATCAAATTATTATAGTTATCATTAACCATAACCATAACTTATTTATACTCAATATCATATTATTTATGTTTTATATGTTGTTCTTCATCTATCAAGCTAGTTTGGAATAATATTTGTATATACACTTCGGTTAATTTAAAGCACCCGATATATGGGGATTATAATTGCGAGATACGTGGTATTGGACGATTTGGAACGTCACGCGACGCCCACGTTCTTAGCAGATTCCCTTTCTCAGTAAAACCCGGAAATTGAAAATGCAACGAAGTGCTGATGTTGTAAAGTGTGCTGTCAAACGTTTTCTGAGCGGATTCCCTTTCTCCGTAAAACCCGGAACTTGAAATATCACGTTTTTTTAGACAATATCGACACTTTGTTTTAAAAATTATTGATTGTTGAGTACAGCATCGTTGAACATACATTCATTCAATTATTCACGGCCACCTGTCTTTGTTAACCTGACTTCTATTTCAATAATTGTACTCGCCTGTTGGCCAGCTTGACTTCTATTTCAGAAAAAATAGCCTGACTTTAATTTGAGAAAGTGATTGACATTTGAAAAATGGTCTGTGACATTTATTTGAGAAAGTGATTTATAGTTGAAAAATGTTCATACATTTATTTCAGTTGAAAAATGGTTTGGTTTAATTTTTATTTTTTAAAATTAAATTATATTAATTTATTAACAAGAACATTACAATAATATAATGCTATTATTTAACAGTTTGAAAAAATGATGAATAAACATCTATAATTAAATGTATTGTCCTAGTCAACCTGATGAATAAACATCTATAATTAAATATACTGTCCTGGTCACCCTGACTTCTATTTCAATAAGTGTACTGGGATGATGGCCGCACTAGCTGACTACTATTTCAATCATTGTACTAGCATGATGGCCTGACTAGCCTGACTTCTATTTCATAAAGTGATTTATAGTTGAAAAATGACCTCATTAACCTGTTTTTTATACTTTATATTTTTATAAAGTTAGGTTATATTAATTCATTAACAAGAATATTATAATATTATAGTATTATTATTGTTTAACAGTTTGAAAAAATAATGAGTAAAAATCCATAACTAAATATACATAAGAAATAACAAAACAATTAAATAAAAATATTAACTGATAAACTAATTTACAACTAAAATGATACAAAATCTACTAAAGTAATTTGCATTCCTTGAGTTTGAAAGTATAAAGTAGATTTCAATTGGCTTTTATTACTCTAGTGCTCAAAATTTTAAATACATATATTTTTTTTAATGGTTAAAATGCTTCAGGGGATTTCAATTGGTAATTATTGTTCTCATTTTATGTATTTATTATCTTATCTTTAATAGAAATTAAAGAAGTAAAAAAAACTGCACTAAAAATTATTTTAATTTTAAATTTTGTATCTTGTTATAAATAAATGTTTAATGAAACTAAGCAACAAATAATTGTAATGATAGCTTTTCCATAAACACCTTATCAATTTTTTAAAAAACAATATTATTGTAAATCATGATTTCAAATTATTATTTTTATTATTATATATTTTATTAACCATTTAAAAGTTTTTGCGTCTTAATCGAAACCACGTTCATTTCGGTTTAACTGAGTCGTACAGCTTTAAACATGACCAAAACCACGTTCATTTCGGTTTAACTAAGTCGTACACCTTTAAACATAATCAAAATCACGTTCATTTCCTAAAAAGTAAAAACCATGTTTATTTAATTTTTTTAGGGAGTTGGTGACAACTACATTATTTTTAGTAACGGGTAAGTTTAAATTCAAATCATAAGGACCCCTTTTTTTAAATCTAATTATCATGGTGTTTATTAAGACAAAAATTATTTTCCAACATCAATTTAATTGATAACAACTTATCTCAACAATTTTATTATATATATATTAATTGAGGTTAATACCAAAATCCTACAGACACTAAAAATGTGAAATAATATTGCTATATAAAAAGGTCTTCAAGGGCTAGGTGGATTGGTAAAGGTTTGAGTGGTCAAGTACTTACCAAAAAGAGACCCAAACCAATACTTTGGGGGCAAGTAACCAACTAAGCAAATGTGGTAGTTTGTTCTGGATCTTTTGAGTGCATGCCAAACTGATGTAGGAACGTCAAGGGACTGAATTGATGGGACGACGACAACAACAACAACGAGACAAACACGGGTCAACAACAACCAGACAAATAGGCATGTTGGGACCGATGGTCTCCATTACACCGGTCAACAACAACGACATAAATACTGGTCAACGACAACCAAATAAATAAGCATGTTGGGAGCTGCTCCTATAATTAACCTATTAATTACTAAAAATAATGATGGTAACCAACTCCTTTATATAAAAAAAAAAAATTATTATATAAAAAAAACTTGATTACATAACGATAAGCAGATATAAAGTTATTAACATATAAATAGAATTTGAAATAATTTACTAGTTCAAATTTTGAGAACGCCAATTTGTTTCTTATTAAAATTTCGTTAATACCTTAATAATTGTTAAAATACATAAATCAATCATAAGAGATTTTTATAACGAAAAATTTTACTCGACGTCTAATTTCAAGCACTGCAATTGTAGTAGAAAGTACGGAATATGCCCTACACACAATCAAATTCCATGCCTGGTCCAGAGAATAAGCATGCGACCATTGCGCACTGTATATTTGGGAGGCGGTCCACAGACAGGAATGCGTCCGTGTACGCAACAGCATCTATACCGTCTTGCACGGGGGAGTACGGGAATCATGACGTTGGGATGTTGATCTCTTTAGTTCCGCATCAGCACCTCTTACGTTCTCCCAATCTGTGCTTATAAATAAATTCCTTAATTGGAGTTCATCACCATTGAGTTTAGGTTATTGTGGAGTGGAGATCGTCCGCACTAAGTAGAGAAGGGGCAGTTTAGTAGATCTGAAGCAAACGGAGGTTGGTCTTAGCGTTAGTGTTAGCAGTAGCGGCCACACAAGCAGAGTCAAGCAATGGCGGCGGCGAAATCTGAGTCTCAATCCCAACCACTGGAGAAAGTCCTTGCCATGAAAGGTGGAAATGGGGATTCCAGTTATGCTTGTAATTCTGGGGTTCAGGTACCTCTACACGTTAGCATTAAATATTTCATTTCTCATCCGCACTGATTTTTATTCGGAGCAATGCGATCCAAGTGTAGTTGACTAGATAGTTAAAATTACTCATTTTTAATATTTACGGTGCTCACATTTATTAATATTAATGTTCAAACTGTAGAGAAAGATCGTCCAAGGGGTCAAGCCTATTCTGGAGGGCGTCATTTACGAGAATACGAGCTTAGAAGTGCTGTTTGGAAGAGGGGTATTTCGGATAGCAGATTTCGGGTATGTTTGGAAGAATGTTGGCGAACATTTACAGAGCACTGTTTGAGAACATTGTCGAATCTCATTTGGGTTGTGAGCGCTTGACCAATGAATTCTTCTCCAGAGTTGCTCAAAGAGCAGCCGCTAACTTTCTGGAGTATCTTGCCGACACAATAGATATTGTTCTTGCCCTTCTTCTTCGCAAATAATCAGATTAACATGCCATCTGCTCCTAAACCCATCCGCATCGCCTACTTTGGTCTAGTCTTATCTTTATGTTTGTAACTTCCCTTATATATGATACTTGTGGTTAATAAAGCTCTTTGTTTGTTAAATTGTTTTAATTGATCAACAACGAGTTTATCTCTATATTTCTACGGAAGATTTCACTTGTGAAGATAACGGAAATCCCCTCGTTAGACGAAAAATTGAGAAGCCTGTACGTTGATGTCAACGTCGAGGTGAATGTAAGGAACAAAATCATGGATTAAATGAAGGTTAATTAACATTCTCAACGAGTTTGCTCGAAGCACTTAATCGGTTAGGGCAATGTGAATCGAATTGACAATGGTGAATCTCCGCTGGACAATAACATAATAGGTTCTATGGAGAAGAAGTTGACATATCTGTGACGATGAAAATGACGCCCAAAAGTACCTTACTTTAATATTTTCGAAATTAAGGAAAGCCATTTATTTAAAAAAAAAAATCACATACTTGAATATTCAAGTTCCTTTGAGATCAAACTTTCATTTTAATTAATCTTACATTATTTTTCTTTTTCCTATTTAAACTTAAAGAAAGGGCCATGTAGAAATGAATGAAACAGAGCCATATGTTTTAAATTGAAGTTTAACTTTTTAAATAAGTCATATGTATTAAATTGAATTTTAACTTTTTAAATAAGTCATATATAGTCACTTTTATTAAAATATTAAAAATATTATATTTACCTTTTAATTAAATTATAATTAACATTTTTTTCTATCAATGGTAGTTTTCATTTCTTTTTCGATCAACGATAGTTTTCATTTTTTTTTCTATCAAATATATTCCTCATCTTGCTTAAAGTGCTATGTTTACACAATTAGTTCTTTAAGATCATTTTTTTTTAAGAGATAAGTTCTCACTCGCCCAATTGTCTTCTAAAAGTTGAATTGAATTAATATGAAGATATTCCTCATCTTGTTTAAAGTGCTATGTTTTCACAATCAGTTCCTTAAGCTAATTTTCTTTAAGAGATAAGTTCTCACTCACCCAATTGTCTTCTGAAAGTTGAATTGAATTAAGATGAAGACCAATGTTCAAATTGGCTAAATTATTTCTTACCCAATCTCTTTCTCTATACATATGCTCATATTTCTAAGAGATTGCTTCTAAAAACGGATAATTAACATTAGAAATAATATTATGTTTTAAACAATCTTCATATCTACTCTTGTTAATAACATTAATAATAATTTGAACTCCTCTCAATTGAAATAATATATATATATATATATATATATATATATATATATATATATATATATATATATATATATATATATATATATATATATATATATATATATATATATATATATATATAAAGGAGAAGTTTAATTAATTCATAGAGAAAAGATAAAAAGGAACAAAAAGCACTAGAAAATATAGGATATCAGAATATAAAATATGTCGAAAAGGTCACTAAAATTCAGAAAGCCCTAAAAAACTAAGGCACTAGTATCCAATAGAAGAAGAAAAATTAAAATAGAACTAACAAAATAAAAGCATAAAATAAACCTTACCTTTTATAAAAATGGATCAAGCTCAAGTGCATCTTCCAACTCATCTTCGTTGAGCTCTATTCCTAGTAATTATGATATTGGAATGTTTGCTTTTAATAGTAGTATTGGCAAGTGCATTTGTGGTCTTCTTAAAATCTTGAAAAATGTAGAAATAGCGCTCTTGAGTAAAATATTTAATTAGCTCTTTCATTCTAACCAAAATGATTTGAAGTTTAATAAGGCTAACTAATTTATCCTTAGAGATAATTTATAATAAAGCTATAGTAACCATAAATATGTAGGTGTCTTATTTGTTGCTTAATAGCCAACGTCAATCCAAACTCTCAAGCTAAATATTTTATAACATTGTTGGAAGTAATCCTAAGGTTGATACAATATTTGAGGGTAGGCCTCCCATATTCTTTCATGATTACCCTTTCTACAATAGCTAATGCAAACTAATGCACTTGTTCCACTCCCCAACCATCCATGAAAGCTAATGCAGACTTGTAGAAGAATATAAAAAATATAATCTTTTCATGGGAGAAGACATTTGAAATGTGATCTAGAGACAATTATTGTAAAGTATGATTTCATTTTCAGAGGCTTCAAATGACTCTCTCTGCATTTACGGGCAAAAATTTTTGGACTAGACCCTCTATCTCTTCCACTATTGCAAGTTTTATCTCTTGAAGGAACACCAAATGTTGCTAATTCACCTATATCATATGTTTGATCTAATTCTCCTCTATCATATATTTGACCTAATTATGTTTAGATAGGTTTCCTTTCAGTCCTCTCACATTCCATGTGATGATATTCATTGATTTATATAGGGGTGAACATTCCATGTGATGATTTTCACTTATTTACATAGGGGTGAATATTTGGGTGAGGTCATTAACCTTCCCTCTATAAACAACTTTTCTCCTTCATTGGCTAATTTGTATTGATTATTTTTTCTACCTACTCTTTGGTGTGTATCTGTTTTTAGTTTCTTGGTAGTTTCTTTGTGGACCCTGATTAGCTTAGGGATCCCTTCTAAATTTAAAACTTGAGAATAGAGGATCATCACCCTTTCAACAAATTCTTGAAATATTTATCTCTCTAGTATAGATTTTTCTATGTTCTAATTTATCTCTATGCTTTTACTTCTTATTTTAGCAAATTCATGTCTATGTATGTCAAATGGCTAAGGGTCATGCACAAAATACAGGGTTGTATATGCCATTGCCAGTTCCTACAGGACCATGGACCGATCTGAGTATGGATTTCGTGTTGGGGTTGCCCAAGACACAAAGGGGTAAGGATTCAGTTTTTGTTGTGGTAGACAAATTTTCCAAAATGGTGCATTTTATTGCTTGTAAAAAAACTAATGATGCAACTAGGACTGTAGTCTTATTCTTTGATGAGATTGTGTGGTTGCATGGTGTTCCAAAGACTATTACTTTTGATCGGCATACTAAGTTCTTGAGTCACTTTTGGAGGACGTTCTGGAAAAAGTCGAATACCATGTTGCAGTTCAGTAGTGCTTACCACCCACAGACCGATGGGCAAACAGAGGCAATGAATAGAATCTTGGGAAACCTCTTACGATGCATAGTTAGAGAAAAACCAAAACAATGGGATTTAGCCTTGTCATAAGCTAAATTTGCATACAATAGTTCAGTGAACAGGTCAACAGGTAAATCTTCTTTTCAAATTATTTATGGTCAAAATCCTAGAGGTGTATTAGATTTGGTTGAGTTACCAATTGGGGAACAAGTTAGTGATGATGCAAAAGCATTTGCTGAGCATATCTAGAAAGTGCAAGAGTCGGTGAGGGAAAAATTGCAGAGTAGTAATGCTCACTACAAAGAGTCTACTGATGCACACGAAGGGTGAAAGTGTTTGAAGAGGGTGATATGGTCATGGTTCATCTTAGGAAAGAAATATTTCCTAAGGGGACATATAAAAAACTAAAACTTAAGAAAATTGGGCCATGCAAGATTTTGAAGAAGATCAATGATAATGCCTATAAAATGGAATTTCCTGATGAATTTAATATTTCATCCATTTTTAATGTTTCTGATTTATTTCAGTATCCAGGTACTACCGAGGATGGTGAATTACAAAATACAGTAAATTGGGCATGAAAAATGCCTAAGAAGAAAAAATATATAGTTGCACAGGTGCTCGATAAGAAGGTGATCACCACCAGACATGAGAGCTACAACAAATTCCTAGTTCAGTGGGAAGGATTACCATAGTCAGATAACACTTGGGTTTCAGAGTCAGAGTTAAATAAAATTGATAACCAGAAGCTACAGGATTTCAATTCAGTTGAACTTGCAAGAGCTGAGTTCTTTTTCACCAGAGGAGAATAATGCACCTTGTCGGAGCCATAACTTGTGAACCGTATGCCTGTTTGCCTTGAAATTTAATAGGTGGTTCCACGTGCATGTTCTACATTAGGCTCATATTATATGCACCCGACCCTCCAAAAATCATGTTTTTGCGACCTATATCCGACATCTAGTGCCCCAAAATTAGCTTTTAGAATAGGTTTCTGGGTTTTTTAGGTTTTTTTGGCTGTTAGAAGTTTATTGTATTTTGTTATACCATAATTTGAGACCTAATGTTTTAAATTAAGGTTCATTATTGTAATAGGTATGTGTGCACCAAATTTGGGATTTATATTTTTAGCGGTTTTTAGAAAAAATATCTATTTTTAGCAGTTTTTTAGAAAAAAAAAAAATTATGGTTTCTTTAGGGTTTCTTTGGTTTTTGGTTGCTATATGATGGATTGTAATCTTTTGTAGAAGGTGTGTGAATTCAATAATGAGAATAATATCAATTGATAGTTTTCTTCCATTATTCCATTTGTGTTATGTGATTGGAATCCATTTTGTTGGTTTCTTGTAGCTGAGTTTACACCACTTTTCTTAATTTTTAAAATATTAAAGTAACGTAGATTTGATTTTTACAAACTTATTATTTTGCATAATTTTCATCGCCAGAGCTAATGTCAACTTCATCTCCATAGAACTTATTATGTTATTGTGTAGCGGAGATTCACCATTGTGAATTTGATTCACATTGCTCAAACCAGTTAAGTGCTTCGAGCAATCTAGTTGAGAATGGTACTTAACCTTCATTTAATCTGTGATTTTGTTCCTTACATTCACCTTGACATCAACATCTAAGCACAAACTTTAAGCAAACAAAGTCTCCTCAAATTTTTATCAAACTAGGAGACTTCCCTTAGCTTTGCAAGTGAAACTATATTTATAGTAAAAATAAACTTGTTATCTCTCGTAGAAATATAGAAATAAACTCATTGATCAACTTAAACTAAAACAATTTAACTAACAAGGAGCTTCAGTAACGAGTATCGTATAAGGTAAGTTACAAACATAAAGATAGGACTAGACCAAAGTAGGTGAGGTAGATGGGTTTAGGAGCATATGGCATGCTAATATGATTATTTGTGAATAATAAGGGCAAGAACAATATCTATTGTGTCGGGAAGATACTCCAAAAAGTTAGCGGCTGCTCTTTGAGCAACTCTGAAGAAGAATTCATTGGTCAAGTGATCACAACCCAAATGAGATTCTACAATGTTCTCAAACAGTGTTGTATAAATGTTCGCCACCATTCTTACAAATAACAAAATAAATAAATATAATAATACCAGGTTCATACCCACCTCATTGACCATCTCCTCAAAGGTAAATTCCGAGCAACGAGAAATGATGCCTAAAGCACCTATATGTTCATTAAAAAGGCAACTTTCACACTTGTTATTAAAGAGAGAGGGGCTCGACCCGATTATAGATAGAGAGCTCAAAAAAAGGGATTTGAACCTTTCAATCAACACCTACTATCAATCACTTATCGATCATTAGGGGCACCAATCAAAATCATTAAAAGGGGAAATGAGATCTAGTTATCCTTCAACAGGTGCGCACCAGGATTACAGCCCACTAAATAGAGAAACATGCATCCTCCAAGAATCATCTCTTCTGCCAGGGCTTGAAGAATGGTGGCGAACATTTACATAGCATTGTTCGAGAACATTAAGGAATCTCATTTGGGTTGTGAGCACTTGACCAATGAATTCTTCTCCAGAGTTTCTCAAAGAGCAGCCACTAACTTTATGGAGTATATTTCCGACACAATAGATATTGTAATTGCCCTTCTTCTTCGCTTAACATGCCATCTGCTCTAGACCCATCTACCTCACCTACTTTGGTCTAGTCTTGTCTTTATGTTTATAACTTCCCTTATATATGACACTTGTGGTTAATAAAGCTCCTTGTTAGTTAAATTGTTTTAATTTATCAACCACGAGTTTATATCTATATTCCTATAGGAGATAACGAGATTGTTATTACTGGAAATATAGTTTCACTTGTGAAGATAACGAAAGTCCCCTCGTTAGATGAAAATTTGAAAAGCCTGTACTTTGATGTCAACGTCGAGGTGAATATAAGGAAAAAAACCATGGAGTAAATGAAGGATAAGTAACATTCTCAATGAGTTTGCTTGAAGCACTTAAGGGGTTTGAGCAATGTGAATCGAATTAAAAATGGTGAATCTATTATGGACAATAACATAATAGGTTCTATGGAGAAGAAGTTGACATAACTGTGATGATGAAAATGACACAAATTAATAAGCTTGTAAATCCCAAATCTACGTTACTTTAATATTTTTGAAATTAAGGAAAATAATTTATTTTTAAAAAATAAATTCACATAAATGGAGATTCAAGTTCCTTTAAGATCAAACTTTCATCTTAACCAACCTTACATTATTTTTATCTTTCCTAGTTAACCTTAAATAAAGGGCCACGTAAAAAGGGCTATGTAGAAATGAATGAAACAGAGTCATATATATTTAATTGATTTTATTTTTTTGGTATTAATTTAAAGAGTGGGTTTTGAAAGGGTTCCCACAACATTATACATACAACCAAACTCTCAACAAAAATAACAATCTTCAAAATATTATACTTATTAAGAATAATCGAGAGTTTAATTCCTAATAACCATAATGATTCCGGAGAGAACTTAGAAAAGCACAATGCTTTGAAGGCAAAACAAACTCTAACAAACTTCGGACAAAGCACAAAGCGAGACCAAACACCCATTTCAACGAGAGCCAAGGGATGTCTGACTCCTCCTTACAAAAACAAAGCATCATGAGCCTTTTTATTAGCAAGGGAGACTACGTCATTTCGAACATCATTTTTCCACACCGAAAAAGCAACACAGTGGACACCATGGTTGGCCAGCATGTCGGCTAGTCCATTTTCCTCATGGAACATATGGTCAATGTTCACTTGTTCAAAAGCGTACAATAATCTCCTAGATTTGGAAATAATATTGAGAATGTTCTAGCTAGGTGTATACTCCCCTTTGAGCATCTTGATTATGTTCAATGAGTCACCTTTGATTTCCACATTCTGACAGCTAGAATCTGCTAACAATATCACCCCCATATAAGCTACACGAGCCTTCACGAAGTGTGAAGATTGGGAATCAAGGGGTTCAGCAAATGCCATGAGGATGTCGCCATTATCGTTTCGCACAATGCCACCTGCTCCAACCTTGCCGGGGTTACCCTTTGAGGCCCCATCGAAGTTGAGTTTTAGCCAATTGGGATTCGGATGGGCCCACTTAATTTCGCTCTAGGATCAGGGGAACTAAGGAATAGGGATCCAACCCAATTTAAATTCCAAATCAACTTTGTCATAGGAGGAGGGTACCTTGGGACATTTACCCAAAAATGCAACCAAGACATTCTTCGACACTCACGCTCTGTTAATGATCTTAGTACCCACCCTGACAACATCGTTCTCAATGTCATTAAAAGCAACACGGGCATTTCCTTATTTTCACACCACCCACCACGCATGGGAAGCATAATTTTCCACAACCAAGATAGCCATTTTTCCATACCGTCATTAAAAGATGTGTTACTTGAATTTTAATTTGTTAAATAAGTCATATATAATTTTTATTGAAGATAATTTTATTAAAATACTAAAAAATATTATATTTGTCCTTACTTCAATTAAAAAATAGTTAACATGTTTTTCTATCAGCCACAGTTAAATTTCTTTCTTTATCAAATATATTCCTCAACTTCCTTAAAGTGCTATGTTTACACAATCAGTTACTTGTCTTTAGGAGATAAGTTCTCACTTGTCAAATTGTCTTCTAAAAGTTGAATTGAATTAAGATGAAGATCAATGTTAGAATTGGCTAAATTATTTCTTACTCAATCTTTTTTTTACATATAGACTCATATTTCTAAGAGATTACCTCTTAGAAATAGATAATGAGCATTAACAATAATATTATGTTTTAAACAATCTTCATATTTACTCATGTTAATAACATTAATAATAATTTGAATCCCCTCGATTGATATATATATATATATATATATATACAAAGAAAGGAGAAGTTGAATTAAACAAAGAGAAAATATACAAAGTAACAAAAGGCACTAGAGAATCCAAATACTATTAAGAAACATGGGCATAGTGTGAGGTTAATCCAAATACTAGGTAACCTAATTATAGTCTCCATCAATTGGGTGGTTCAAAATAACTATGTAATGCAATTATAGTCAGTGATGTTTATTATTGAATGTCTCACGTACAAAAAAATAG
The DNA here is from genome assembly GCA_028583015.1 of Wollemia nobilis. Taxonomy (NCBI): domain Eukaryota; kingdom Viridiplantae; phylum Streptophyta; class Pinopsida; order Araucariales; family Araucariaceae; genus Wollemia; species Wollemia nobilis. The sequence continues at coordinate 3,938,085 of JAQPPZ010001050.1, forward strand.
TAACAATTTAGTTACTATAGTGGTATGACTTTGGATTTTTATCTAAGAGACCCAAGTTCAAACCCTAGTAGAAATGGACTGACACCCTTTGAAAAAAACCCTTTTTTACCTTAAAAATTTTATTGCTATAGTGCTAAGTTCTTAAGTTTTCATTTAGGAGACCCAAGTCTAAACCCTAGTAAGAGGGAACCTTGACCCCTCATAAAAACTCACTTTTTAAACTCAAAATTTTAAGAGGGATATCATAGTGGTGTTCCTTTGGCTTTTCATTTAGGAAACCAAATTCAAACCCTCGAGACCCCTCATAAAAACCCACACTTTTGATCCTATTTTTAACTCAAATTTTTGCGCAAGGATATCATAGTTATATGTATTTGGTTTTTCATTCAAGAGACCCAAGTTCAAACCTCTAAGACCCTTCTAAAACCTATAAGTCTAGAGAGGGATAGGTTGATTGGTAACACTGGTGGGCTCCCTAGTTTATTTCCCTTAGGATAGGGTATCTAGTTCAAAAAAATAGTTAGAGGATTCAAAGATACATGAAAAGTATATAATCACATCAAAATTTTAAAAGGAAACTAGATAAGTGAGATTTTATCATTTAACCAAAATGATGTCAATGAGCTAATCCTCTAAATAAAATACTCGAAAAATATATTTGAAAGTAAAATAAATGTTGGATATTGTTTAGTTGACCTAAAAATAAATATAATATTTTGATATTTTGATGAGAACAGTTAAATTTCTTTATTTAAAAAAAAAAAAAACTTAGATTCCAATATTATGATTACCAAACTATACACCTAAAATCTATTTCAATCTTATACAATCAATTAAAATAATATTTTTTCAAAATTTTTACTATGTAATAATTAAATTAAATTAAAATTTTATTTTTCATAACATATAATTTTATTAGCAAAATGTAAATCAATATATTATTATTTTTAATATACCACCTCATAGTACTCACAAATAATATTTTATATATTATTATAAAGGTCAACTTGAAACTTAAAGGGGACAACAATTTCACGAGAACTCACCAAACTCTTTCCAAAATAAAAATCTATGGTCTTTTTATTTATATTGTCTTTAAAAATATATATTTTAATAAATTATTTTTCAACATATTATATTTATAAGTAAACTTAATGCTTCAAATTTTTGACTTATAATTTAATAAAAAGGAAAATGCTCTTTAATATTATTTTATTTTATGTGGATATAATATAAATAAATTAATATTAGGAAAAAAATTATAATATTAAAAATGAATATTTATTTAATTTGATTATTTAATATCATATTATTTTTATTTGGTTTTTATGATATTGATATAATTTTAACTATATTATATCATAATTATTACTCCCCACCCCCACCCTCAAATGAGGGTGTGGGTGGGGAGTAAGTACAACATATTATATTTATAAGTAAACTTAATGCTTCAAATTTTTTACTTATAATTTAATAAAAAGGAAAATGCTCTTTAATATTATTTAATCATATGTGGATATAATACAAATAAATTAATATTAGGAAAAAAATTATAATATTAAAAATGAATATTTATTTAATTTGATTATTTAATATCATATTATTTTTATTTGGTTTTTATGAGATTGATATAATTTTAACTATATTATATCATAATTATTACTCCCCACCCCCACCTTCAAATGAGGGTGGGGGTGGGGAGTAAGTACAACACACAAGTGTAGATGTTATGTTAATTATGCACACATCACCCAACAATATTCAAAACTCAGTCTCTTATAACTAATTGAGCTTATATCATGTGATAAATGTGAAGGTTTATCCATAGCAATTGAACCTTGGTTTAAGGTGTGAAATTATTCCCAACTACTTGCCCCATTCCCATGGAATTTAATATAATAATATTTTATATAAACTTTTAATATAATATATTAGTAACTACTTGTAGTTATAGTTTCATATCATTTTGTTTTATGTTTTCCAAATACTAATTTTGATATTTCTTTCGTTGAAGACACCCTCTGTGTTCCTAAGGGTCTAATTAAGCTCACAATGGAGGATGAGGACTTCAATTTGATGGGAAAATTTTTGGGTTTTCGATTGAATCTAGCTAATTTTAAGAGGTGGTATTTCTCCAATTAGCAGCCTCAAGGTCATATGGGTATCGTTCCTTTTCCCAAATATTTTTCATGTTCAAGTTCAATTGTGAAGAGAATTCTAGGTGGGTCCTCTATGAAGGTTCATGGTTCTTTGAGAAATGAGGTCTCTTCCTGTGTTGGTGGAGCCCATATTTTTGCCTAGATACATAGAAAATCAATATGAACCCTCTTTGGACCTGGGGGATTATGTTAAGGAAGTTATTAGAAACAATGCAGACTAAAGTATAGGAAGAATATTCGATGGCAGAGGTAGAACAAGACATTTAGGCACAACTATGGAATAAAATGCAACATGAAAGCTATTAGGAAAAGAAAAAAGAACAAAGAAGGCTTTAGTAATCTTTGTGGGAAGAGGACATATACAGTTAAGTAGGAGGTAAAGTTTAAAGAATAAGGGATTCATATATCTTGGATAAATAAAAGAAAATAGAAAAACTACATTTTGAGTCTTGCCATGAAAGGCAGGATATCAAAATGGATTTGTATAAGCTGATAAGTTTTTTTGAATAATTTTTTTGCCTTTTACTCAAAAAAAAAAATGAAGGTTAAAATCCCTAGCTTACCCTTTTAGTATTGACATGTTGATGTTTTGCATGGTATAGCCAAGGCGATGGGTGAACTAATTTCTATTGATGCCACAACTAGAGCAAAATCGAGAATAATTTATGCAAGAATGTGCATAAATGTGGATCTAGAAGCTAATATTCCATCCTCTATTAAGATCACTTTGAGCTTAGGGTCCTGGACCTAGCCCATTGTGTATGAGAATCACCCTAATTTTTGTACCAATTGCAAATATGATGGCCATATTTTAGGCCAATATCCCATGAAGAAACCGGTGTTGAGTTCCTAAAAAAAGACAAGTTCGAGGGATAAATAGGCTCAAGAGGAACCCTCAAAGAGGATAAATTCAAAGGGTAAATCTGGACAAGAGAAGCCCCTAAATAATGTGGTCAATATGGATAACCAAGAATACCATTGAGTTATAGAAAGTTGAGGAAGTTGATATTGTTGTTCAAAGTGGGAAACCACCCTTGGTTGAATTTCATCTTGTACCTCCCCTTCAGGGTGAGTTGCCTCCATCATTTTTCAAATCTAAGATTTAGAAACACTTTTAACAGGTAAGTACCCCTTCTCTATTGCCCCATTCTTTTTACAAAACTCCTTTGATTACCTCAATATCCTCGGGTTGGATGTTTTTTCAGATTTGATAAATCCTTCTCCATCCAATTCTATTGAAAGGTGGTGAAATAGAAAATAGGGTCCCCATGCCCTAAAACTAGAAGTTATAAATGTCCCTTGAAATCCTTCTTGGAGAAGTGATTTCTTGGCCCTAATCCAAGAAGTCTTAAAAAGGGATTTGTAGATATTGGGGTAGAGCATAATATTGGGAGACCATCAATTAAATTTTTGAAAAAAAAGAAGACAGAGTTAGATATCGCCAATGGTTCTCAAACTCTATTGAAGATGGATGTTGGAAATTGTAAATCATCCTAACCCTTTGTTAGGGGAAAGAGATCCAATCCTAATTTCTATTGATGTAGTTTATTTCCTATAACTTTAAATAGCAAAAGATTTTTTTTACAATTTTAAGGTGCTAAATTTATGTACAACTCAGAGCTAGAACATCCCTAATATTTTCAAAATAACTGCTAGTTTTTTGTTTAAATTTCTATCTATTTCTTGACTCCCCTAGCTCCTTGTTGGTTTCTCTTGGTTCTTCTTTTGAATATTTTGCTTCTTTTTTGTAAAAGGTTTAGGGATCCTTTCAAAACCCCTTCTTCCACCAAATTAAAAAATATATTAATACACAATAAATAGTTTTTGTTATAAATATGCTCTTTTTTATCTTTTAAGTAGTTCTCAAGTGACTCTTACTTTAATGTTGAATATGGTTTTCATGAGCTAAATACCACCATGAAAATGACAAAATAATAAAGAACCTTATAATAGACCCCATATTTATACCATTGATATTTATTTTTAAAATTTTGTTATTTATTTTAAAATATATATTTTTATGAATAAAAATAAATATTTTTTATTGAAATAAAAAATATAATAAATATTGGTTTTTTTTTTTCCTTAAATTTACTTGGTGTTATATATTTCATGCATATTATCATAATTTATTGAGGTATTTAACTTGTTATTATCAAAATATAAATTTATTATTTTATATTCTTTCTTTAAACTTTATTTTTTGAATTTGTGGTCATTTTTTTAGCAAAAGAAGGTTTTTATTACTTTTAGAAATATTATCTCAAGCTAGCATTCTATATTATAGGATATATAAATCAATACACAAAATTTTATATACTTTATTTTGTTTGTTTTACTTTTCATTCCCCATTAAGCTCTCTAATATAATTTTCAAATATAAATTATTCTTTAGGCGGAGGTAAAATACTATAATACATAACAACTTTTAACCTTTTATTTTTATAGAATAAATTGTCTAAAATCCTATAAAGTATCCACATGATATTGCATTTCATATAATAGCATGAAAGGGATTATCCCAATTGATATGTTATATCTCATTTTCTTCAATATTAAAGGACCCACTACCTTGGTTGTATTGCCAAAGTCTAAGGAGCTTGGAAGACTAGCTAAAAACAAATTATATACTCTACAAAAGGATTTTGTTGTGGATAGAGACATCAATTCCATTAAATGATTCAATCAATCTTAGTGCAAATATAAAGCTCGAATTATTTAATAAATAAAATTTTATTAACTTTTTCATAGTTGTTTTCAAGCTTGAAATTTAATAACTAATTGATTGTATTTGACCCTTTTCTTATAAAATTATAAGCAAGATATTTCAGATTGAATTTCATGCATATGCAAGCTTGAAATTTAATAACTAATTGATTGTATTTGACTCTTTTCTTATAAAATTATAAGCAAGATATTTCAGATTGAATTTCATGCATATGCAAAATATTATGTTTATATATTATATTTTTTATTTTTTATATCCCGTTCCTCATAGTTTACTTCAATTAAACCATTAGTTTTGCAAGTCATAGTTAGCAAATAATGCAATAACTTAAGAGAGATAATATTAGTAATTGTTGCAATTATTTTTACTTCTTCCACTTAATTAAATGTTTTCTTATATTTGGTTTGTAAAATTCATTATAGTTTTAGTGGTAAAGTAAATAATTATTATTTTTTTTTTATTTAAAACATACTATGATCAAATTTTGAAAAACAATTCATATTATAATGCTTAAGCATTACATATTTAGGTTAGTAAGAGATTCTTTAATTGTATATTTGATTTATAAAACTAAATTTCATAGATTTTTGATAGAAATTATTCTTATAATTTATATAAATTTGGTGGAGGTTATTTTATGGTATAAATATTCATATTTTTATCTACTTAAAAAACTAATATTTATAGGTTTGACTATGATATCTCTATGGAGTGTTTAAGGGGGTGGGGCTTGCTAATAAAAATTTCAAAAATTGAAGGGTTCAAGTTCCCTTCACAATTTACGAATTGCATTAACACTTAGTGTACTCTTTGTAATATCAAGTTCCTATATGTATAAATGACATCTAAAAATATTCATAGATTTTTATATTCAGTTATTTCCTTTTACTTATAAGCTTTTATTTTTAAAGTCCATTTTTTATTTTAAAAAAAGTTATTAAAAAATGATGAATCACTTGGTTGCCTTTCAAAACCACTAAAGTGGTTGACTTGTGCCATTTAAGTCCTAATTATTTATGAAAATAATATATATATATATATATATGAATTTCAGTTTTGATTTTATTTTCAAATTGACATCCAAACCCAATCCTAATTATTTATGAAAATTATATATATATATATATATATATATATATATATATATATATGAATTTTAGTTTTGATTTTATTTTCAAATTGACATCCAAACCCAATACTTCAGTGAAGGAGGGAAGAAACATTTTGACTAATTTAATATTTGAATCAAACACTATATTTTTCACATAGAAATGGAAATATAAATTCACTATTTTTAAATAAAAAATATTTAACTAAGAAGCCACTTCATAAATATAGTCAAATATGGTCCAAGTTGCATATATAGACAACTTTAGATCAAATTAGCTAAGGGAACCAACTTGCTATGTTCAATAATGTAGTGAATTTTTACCACACTCAAAAAGGTTACCTTTAGAAAAGCTTCAAAGGCCCAAGCAAAGGTAGGATGATTGTCAAGAAAAATATGAGGTGCCAGAAGTTCAATTCAAAAGTTTTGATAAAAACAAATGAGAAAATTCAAAGATCAAATGTTTTGATAGGTTTGATGAAGAGTCGAGAACAAAAGTTCTGATGGTCTACAAGAGCACATAAGGTATGCAAGGATTGGAGGAAAAGTGTTGAATAACATAAGACATCTAAATTTTTTTAGGTCAAACGATAATTAGTTTTGAGGTTTGAAAATCAAGAACAGATCCCATGGTTAAGTTACCCATGGTCCAATATTTTAGGAACCTAAATTTGCTTCATGGTGCTCTCACCCCAAAACCCCCACATGGTGGGTCGCTAACCCCTATATCGCCCAGCCAGGGTCATGAACTTATATCCCACACATTATGTTGAGGTTGATAGTTTTCTAAGATAAATGATCCCTTATCTTATAAAGAATACATGACAATCCAAGGTAGCGATTGGTGCATTAAAGTCAGAAATGATGGGAGCTATATTGGAAGAAAAAATCAAGGAGGTAGACATTAATGTCACATATTTAAACTTTGGGAACCCCCCAAAGGGGTATATGACAATAATAGAGGTAGTTGAGCATCCAAGGACTCTAAAAATATAACATTAATGATCTTCAATCTAGAGAACTTTGAAGGACACAACAACATTAATGAAGACATGACTCGACATTAGGAACAATAGTCATTTGAAAATATCTTTATAGTTTTGAAGGGAAATTATCCTCATTGTAATCTATAAATAATAGTAGTACAGGTTGCGCAAAATATCAATGAGTTTGCATCTACATGTTTTACAAGCTTTCCTATAATTTCCTTCTATATATTAGTTAACTCTTGAAAGGCTTGTGGGAAAATCAAACTCCCACTACAAGCACAATATTTGTATTGTAGTTTTCACACACACACACACACACACACACACACACACACACACACACACACACACACACACACACACACACACGCGCGCGTACACACACACACATACATATATATTAGAGTTATATGTATCTATTTTGGATAACCATCTATTATTTTCATGTTCTGTTCCATCTCTATATGTATGTGTGTGTTTGTAGTTTTTACTTATTTTTGAGTTTTACTTGCATATGTATATATAGGAGGCCTACATATATATTTTGAGTAACCATCTATGGTTATCATGATTTGACCTATCTCTTTATGTGTTTGTATGTATGTAAATCTAATTTGGGCTCATCTGTGTTGAGGAGATGAAGTGTTCACTACTGGCACATAACATTTAGGCTTGTTGTGCAAGGAGATCTTATTTGGTCTTTGACACATTATCGTATTTTTAGCTTAGTATTTTTAATCATTTATTGGTTATTTTATTTTATCTTTCACATCTATTTTACCCTTTAGTTAAAATTTTACCTAAATATCATATCCTAACAAGGATTCAACCTTGTAAAATACTCGTAGAGGCCCCTTATTAAGCCAAACCCCATGCTCTCAAGAGAGGCCTTGCTATGTAACTCCATGTGAGGTATGATTGTCTTAAATATCCTTCCTATGATAATAAAATATGGTAATAGTTTAGTGGCATGCTCAATGGGACCCTAATGATAGATCATTGGTCTCAAATTTGCAACAAGTTAGGCCTAGACTTGGTGAGGACTTTGCCTATTTTTGCTTGATGAAGTGCCTTTTAGTCACCTTGCAAATCTAATAAAAAATTAACATCAATAGAAGCCATTGTTGAATATGATTTCTTTGGGTTGTAACAAAATCATTAGGTGAATATAGATTGTGCTCTTAAAATTAGATAGACCATAGGCCCAAACATAACTACTCTAGCACCTAGAATTTCCACTACTAAGGAAGATAATACCACACTGCAACCTCTAAATCCACTAGTTATTTGAGAAAAAATTCCAAAATTATTACTAGAAATCTTGCCATAATAAAATGGTCAAAGTCTAGTAATCTTACTAGAACACTTACAAGAGAAGGTATTGTTGTACTAGACACATAATGTCATAGAGCAAGATGTGATTTTTAGACTATTAGTGGTTTCATTAAAAGGTAAGGCATGTTGAGGACGTGATTCTCTTTCCCTACATTGCATTGTTAGTTCGTACCAACTTGCAACCCTCCTAATAGAAGGGTTTGAAGAGAAAAATAAATGAGGTAAAGGTCCAAACCAATCAAGAAAAGGTTCTAACTCATGATAAAGACCAACACAGGGTCCTAGTACCAACTTATCTTCAACCAAAAATGGTGGGTCTTGTTGAGATGGCTACTCCCACTTGAGATAATGACATGATAAAACTTGATTTTTGTTGTTTCTCATCTCTAGATACACAAAATACTCAAATATTCCATGGAGAAAAGTCCTAATAAACTATGTCCACTAGTTGGAAATAAAAGGCAACGAATGTAATTTTTGATGGATTAGCTAACCCAAAAGTTAGCATGGTACAAGGCGAATCAAACGACATGACACAAGTTGAAAAGTAGGTAGTAATATGCCAAGACATACATGTGGTTGGTTGTGGCTTCAAGGGCTCTCAAAATATCATTGGGTAGTGTTGAGTGATATTTTTGTCCAGTCACAATAATATACTCACAGTTAGGATTCTGCTCGGATATCCTCTCTTGCAAGGAAACATTTGAAATTTCCCCAAGGTTCTTTTTAATGTATCAATATTCTTGCAATGCTTAGTGAAAATTTGAAATTGCCAAAAATTAATGGGATACCTCAGTGTTGCATATACCTATTAACAAGGGGCCTGTTTTGGGTTGATTTGATTTGCAATGATTTTATTGTTCATGGAATTTATGAAAATGTGAAATTATTGATCAACTAAAAACCTTCAAAATTTGATAAATATTTGATTTGAACCTTTGAAATTTTGATTTTAATTGATTTTATCTTTGATTGTTAATAAAATTTTATCTTTGATTGTTAATAAAATTTTATCTTCGATTGTTAAACCAATTTTATCTTCGATTTTTAATCCAATTTTATCTTCGATTGTTAAGCCAATTTTATCTTCGATTGTTAAGCCAATTTTATCTTCGATTGTTAAGCCAATTTTATCTTCAATTGTTAAGACATGCTTGAAAATAAAAATTAAATGATTTAATCTAACTTTGCCATGTAAAAACTTTGGAACATCATATTAATTATTCACTTTCATGACAAATCAATCCACTCGTATTTTCATCCAACTTGTATTTCACACTGTATATGTCGTGTTAAAATTTTGTACAAAAATCTCAGTACCACCACACTATTCATGTCAAGCCACATTAAATCTCAACCGTCATCAATATTGAAATATCTATAAACATTATTAATACTATCACATTCTCCATACATGCTATTTACACTTCATTAGATATCACTACATCATTACACGACATGGTGGCTACCACATTTTCATTGAGGTTAATTGCAGTGCACCATTATTTTTTTTAGAAACACTATTCCCTATCTTGCAGCAAAATATTTGAATATCCTTCATAGTCTAATTATATCTTGATTATCTAGAAATTCAAATCAACTATACATGCTTTATATTCATTTTGTACACAAGGCAATTTGTTCTCCGTGCTAGCAAAAGATTTCCCCATGGTGCTAATTCAAAGCAACCCGCGACGCATAATGATTGAGCTTTCAAATTATCTTTAATTTTCTTGTAGGTGATAAAATATGTAAGTCTTGAGAATTGATGTATATTTCATCAATGAAGGGGAGAAAAAAAAAAAAAAACAAGTATAACACGTCTTCTGTCCTCAAATTCCATTTCCACTGCAACTACCTAGCTTGGGCGTCCAAAGATAAAGGAGGTGACTTAGGTAAATTCCATGATTTCTTCCATTGGAGGGATGATCCCTTTGACATGGACATTTTGTTTATGTGAGTTGTAGCTGATAAATATTTCACACTACGAACAAAGGTGTGACAAGAACATCATGCCTTTTTATATTTACAAACACTTCAATGTCGTTGCTTTATAAAATAATCAATCAATGACATCATTGCCATCCTGAGGTGCTTGCTTCTATCTCAATTCAAAATTCTTGCAATATTTGTTGTTTTATATTACATACATAAATCACCCTCACAGTGGCTTCATTAGAATTGGGGCACCAGGTCATTTAAAATTGATAGAACTTCACCCTTCATACTTGTTGTCCACATCATTCTTGCGGTGACCTTGAAACACTATGCGACCATCTCCACCTATGCCAATTAATGAGAATATTTATGAATCCCTCCACCCATTTCTTTATTTTTACCCACATGCATCCAGTGGTGAAGCGTTGGACAGTTTATCAACATGAACTTATCTTAATATAAATGACTCAACTAAAGCCACTAGGTGGCACCTTGAACTCTGTGGCAGGATAGATAGTGCCACTTGGTAGCACCTTGAAAATCATGCTCCGCATGGACCCTTGGAAACTATGTATCGCATTGACCATGCTCATGTACTGCATCCGCTGGTTGACCAGGTTTTGGGTTGAGGTTTGCCTCAAAAATTGTGCCCATATTTTTTTAGTAACCCGCAATAAAATAAAACATATATTAATCTTTCCAAAATAAACCTATTGATAAAATAAATTAATCAAAATAAGTCCATTAATTGTTTACTTTAGGCTACACAATTTTACACCATGGCTTTATTTTGATTTACTTATATATATAATATGTTTTTATTTATTATTTATTTTTTTTATATTTTTTAATTTTATTTTTTTCATCATTTTTAAATGTTTTATATTTGTTTAAATTACAAAATTTTATGAGATTCACAATGTAAATGGAAAATGAATAATTACAAGGATGTAGGGTTCCCACCATGTTTTGATTTGGACATGGGACACTCCTATGACAAGCTTTTGAAAAACTGAATGGACAAAACATGACAAGAATTTATCTCTCAAGAACCCTTCGAAGGAGACCATGACAATGATAAACCCTCAAACTTTATTAACCTTTTATGACACCATGAACTAAAATAAACAATGTAAACTAAAAGTCATATTAACATCAAACAATTTTAAGGTGGGTCCCAAAATTTGGGGTAAGTTGTGTAATGACAACAATAAATGGTGACTCTGCTCGAAAATACTCCTAAGTATTTTGGATATAGAACCCAGTCTAAAATCAATAAAACCAAATATTAGCAAAATATAAATCATCTAGTAATATCCTAGAAATATGGGGTCAAATAACTTTAATTGAACGTAAAAACTTCATTTGCTTTATCCTAGTGTGTGTTTGGTGAATTTATTCTCTATTTTTGAATCCATTAGAATTTCCTCATCTGTTTTACAATTAGGCTATGAAAAATGTTACTCATAAAAAATTACCTCTACATTGCTCCACTGCTATTCAAACATCCATAGCTTCGATGGAGATGACCTTGAACTCTTGTAGACCTTACTCTACTACCAACCAGACGTCTATAGCCTTGGTAGATATTATATAAATCACCCAAGAAGTAGATTGATTTGCATTTCCTCTTTTTTTTAAAAGCATTTGATTGTTTTGCAAATATCATATGTGCCCCTTGGGTTAAAGATCATCTAAGTCTTAAAATGGAGTCTATAAAAACATTTTCCTAGTCAACAAACCAGATGATATTATCCATCAGGAGTCAAATATATCCTTTAAATGTAGTTTTATATGTGAAGCTTCAGTTTAATGTTGTATTACTTCAATATCCACCATTCTAATCCATAATTCAAGAAAAACTACTAGATAATCTAATTTTGTAAACTTCAGTTTCACTTCATCTCAACCAAGCAATTCATCTTCCATGACTAAGCAAAATTTCCAAAAAAGGGGTAAAATTTTATCGCAACTACACAACCATACCACAATCTGAAAAACCAAAACCAAAACATATTGTGAAAGTGAAGAAGCAAAATGTGAACAGAAACCCAAAACACAAAATTTGGCATGAACCTGTATTATTGAAAGACAAAAATAGAAATAAAAAAAATTTCAAAGTAAAAAACAAAAAAAATAAATAACAAGTGATGTCTATTTCCAAATGATACCTACACACACAAAACTATGTACAAGCGAAAACCAAACGAAACAACAAATTTATATAAAAGAAAATTTGAAAAACCCAAAACTATGCACAAGAGATGAATATATATACAAGCGATGGATGTGCTTTTGTCTTAAGGATAGAAATAATGCTTTAATAACTACCCATTGATAGGTAAAGGAATACTCTATCCACTAAAATTCTGAAATCTAAATGCATTCTCCCCAAGAATCTCAGAAATTTGGTAAGGGCCTACCAAAATATTATCAAATTTATCATGATCACCCTTCCTTTCATGTGTCTTATCCCATAATAAAACCAAATAAAAAATCCTAAAGGCTTTGACATTGGCTCTCTTATCAAACCACTATTTAACAACCCCTTGATGCTTACTAAAATGTTGTAAGGCATCTTCCCTTTTCATCTATACTCATTAAGTGAGTAAATCTTACCTCAGTTTTATCAACAGTTTCAAGATAATATCATAAACTAAAGAGTCTACAATTTCAAGTTAGCAGAAAAAATAAGCTCTTGACCATAAACTAAATGATAAGGAGAAGTGCCTATAGACCCTTTTGATCTAGTTCTATCTACCCACAAAGCATGTTTCAATTTGTTATGCCAATCTCTAGGATTCATTTCCAATAATTTTTTAATGATTGACAATAAGTTTTTATTAGTGTATTATGCTAAACTGTTACCTTGTGGATAATAATTTGAAGAAAATTTATGCTTACCTTATTGGCATATGCTCATTATGCAAACTAAAGTGAAGTGAAAGCAAGACCATTATCACAAAGAATATAATATGGCATTCCAAATCTAGTAACAATGTGTCCTAAAAATTGAATAACTACTTTAGAAGTACAGTTCTTAGTGCGAATGACTTCAGTCCATCTGGTACAATAATATATGGCGATTAAAATATATTTATGTCTAGGTGAAGAGTTTGGGTTTATAACTCCTATGAAATCTAAACCTCATTGTGCAAACAATCTAGCCTCAAATACAGAATGTAAAGGCATGGTGGCATTTTATTCTTTGTTAGTAGCAATCTGACATGTATGGCAAGAACAAATATAGGAATGGGTATCTTTGAAAATATGGGGCCAATAGTAACTAGATATCAAAATCTAGTGTAATATGACATTAGATAATCCATACCCAGTCTCATATTTACCATGAAAATCCTTAAGAATTTGCATAGCCTCATCCTTACTCAAACATCTAAGGAAAATTTCTTCATGATTCCTTTTGTATAACACACTAGATTTAATCATAAAATTAAAGCTCTTTAATCGAATTGCTCTTCTTTAAATTAAAGTGATCAGGGCACTTACCATTTAAAAGAAAATACACAATGTCATTATACCATTCATCTGTGGTGATAACTTCCACAGTGTATTGATGACACATGATTTGAGGATTGATTTTAGCTAGAGACTTTGTCAAACCTTATCCTCTACCAATATTTATTGGATAGATCTCTAAATCAAACTCATACAAAGTAGCCAACCATTAACCTCTCCTTTATCCCAATTTGTTCTACATCAATATTGTTTTGACAGTTGGGTGAGGTACTATTCCAAAAATTCTACTATGTAAAATGTAATGTCTAATATTTTTAACATTTTTGAAAAGAGGATATGCATATTTATCCATAATAGGATATTTTAACTGTGCATCTTTTAGTGGTGAACTAAAGAAAGCAATAGGATTTTCTGAATTATCTTCGTTCTTTTGAGTTAATCCACTACCAAAAGAATTCTTAGAAGCAAATGAATATATATAGAAATATTTCTTTTAATTAGGACTCACAAGCATAGGTGCAAAAGATATTGCATTTTTAATATCCTGAAAATTTACTTTTTAATATCATTTAATGGTTTGACTATTTCAAAATTCTAAAATGAATTTCCTGACAAAGTTTATTTTTCCAAAAAATGATCGTAATTCTTTCTTGCTAACCGAAAGAGGGAGTTTTTGGATGGCATCGATTATTTCATGATATATGGAAATTTCATCATTTGAGATGACACGGCCTAAAAGTTTACCTTTAGTCACTCCAAAAATGCACTTTTTGGGGTTTAGTGAAATGTCATGCTCTCTACACCTTTGAAGAAATTTTCTCAAATCATTAACGTGGTCAGATCTGTTCTTTGAGAAAACAATAATTTCATCAACATAAATAATTATGCATTTACCTATCAAATCTCTAAATGCATAATCCATGGCTCTCTAAAATGTGGCACTTGCATTAAGCAAGACAAAAGGCATTCTTCTATAGGTGAATGTACCCCACTCTATGGTAAAAAAAGTTTCTATTATGTCTTTTGGGTCAATAAAAATTTGGTTATATCCATAATAACCGTCAAGAAAAGACATCATCTCAAAACCCTTCACCATTTGCAAAATATAATCAATGGAAGGCAAGGGGTAGTTATATTTTTGTGAGGCCTAATTAATATTCCTAAAATCAATACACAAACGAATTTCACTTGTTTTCTTTCTAATTAGTAAAATATTTGCTACCCATGTAGAGTATCCGATTAGAAAAATAACCTTATCATCTAACAATTTTTAACCTCCTATTGTATAAGAGGCTCTAGCAGTGCGTTAACTGGTCTTTGTTTTTGTCTAAATGGTTTTAAAAATGGCTTTAAAGAAATAGTATGTGTTATGATGTTTTCATTATGTCTTTAAATTCTCATAAATCCATGCTATTACATCAACGTAATGTTTGAGATCCTGTACAATCCCTTCTTGTTCATTATGAGTGCAATATTTTCCTATGAGAACCTTATGTGGGTCTTTAATAATCCCAATATCAATAGAATTATAAGCATCCTACGAGAGTGATACTTTATTACAACTTTTGCTCTTGTAATCAATATCAACAAGCTTCTCAACAGAAAAAATACCTTTAGAAATCACATTGATTTTCTTTGTTACCTCATGATATTTGTTTTCATATTCTTAAAATATCTCATCCTCATCGATTAGCTAATTTTCAAAAATACCTGAATTAGTTAAAAAATTAAAAATGTGCCTGTCACTTTCAAATACCTATAATTTTTTCATATTATCAGGTATAGAAGGATAGGGTATCAACTCAATTGAAAAATTCTTTAGTCTCATATTATTAATAGGCTTAAGAGTACCTACTACACCAACTAAAAAATTAACAATTCATTTGTTCTTCCTAGATATTAGTGAAATATTGAAAGCATGGAATTCATCAATCAAATACCTAACTCTATTTTTGTAATGAATTAGCCTTTTATAATGACATGTGTACTGGCATTTCACCTATTTAACAACCAATTATGAATCTCCTAGCACTCTCAAACATTTAATATTTTTTTGTAAGGCAAACTTCAATCCAAATATCAGAGCCTTATATTCTGCAATATTACAAGTGCAAGGGAACTACAATCTATAAGCTACTAGAGATGACTTACCTTTAGGACTAATCAAATCCACACTAGCTAAACTATCTTGTTTGGATTTATATCCATCAATTTTTAGCATCCAAACAAGATTTTCATCCTTTATTGGATTAATAGATAACATTTCATTTTTAGATTTCCCTATATCCAATTATGTTTCCAAAGTTTAAACACCTAACTCAAATTCATTGTAAAGAATTTTATTGGTCTAGTTATATTTAGTAAACAAATCCTTGAGTCTAGGCTCTCTTTTAATTTTGATTTGATTTGCAACACCCTTCCATGGTAGCCACATATATGAAAAATCAATGACCATATATCCGTTTAAGTTCCTAGTCCAATATTTGCTCAATAACATTCCATACTTATCAGGTATATCTACAACATGTATATAAATATACTATTGTATCCTAGGTTCTGAGGCTAGTTGTATGTAAACATTCTTCAACATTCCAACCACATGAACTTCATATTTATCCAGTTGAACAACTATATTTTTAGAAGGGACAAGTTTCAAACCTAATATTTGATAAACAATATGAGGCATGACATTAACGGATGCACCTGAATCAAAAAGATAATTGTGCGGATTTCTTCATGTAATTCCTATGGTCAAAATAAAGTGAGGAGCTTCTCCTTTGTCCCTTTGTGAGGGAAATTGTGCTTCCATGGATTTTTGCAATTTGTTTTTACTTTTATTACCAAAAGCATGTATAAAAAATTCTTGTTGATTAGTCAACTTAGCAACATCAAATAAAGATATATTCACTTTTGTTCTCTTTAAATCCTCCACAATATTATATGCATCTTTATCATGAGATGTTTGAGGTAAATCATTTTTAGATTGAGGCATGGGATTGTTAGTAGCCCATGTGTCAAGAGAAATGATGGTGTCATTTGGGGGAGTAGAATATGTAAATGGAGACTTAGTCTTACTCCTAAGCTTGTATTTATGATTTTCTTTTTAAAATTGTCTAAAGGCTTGAAATTCTTCTTCTATACACCCATAATACCCTTCTTCATATTCTTCAATTGATTCAAATGTTTCAACTACTAGCGTTGATTCTTTCCATTTACCAGTACTAGCCTATTGGGAAGGATCTTCATCTGAAACAATTTCTATGTTATCCATCTCTTTTTGTAGAATATCTAGTGTTGTTTTGAATTCAAGGTACTCATTCTCACTATGTTGTATCGTAGAATGCACCCTACACCAATTGTTTAAAGCCAAAACCAAAATATTAAAAATGGTTTTGGTTTGATTGGAACTAGTGGTAGAATTATTTTGATTGACAATGTGACTAGGTACTCTTCCATTGTTCGGACAAGTATTCCATTGTTTTATCTAAAAACAAAAATTTCTATTTTGATGAAAATTTTGAGGTAATTGTTTTTGTATTTCAACCATGTGACTACTGAGTTTTTGGACAAATCTTTGTAGATCGTTTACCTGAGAATTAGTTTCATTATTTTATCCTACAATAGTTTGATTGGTTGTGTTACTTGTAGAGGGAATGGATTTTTGAAAATTTGACAAAAGTTGATTTTGGATAACCTATGCAAATGTTGTTTTATTTTGATGAAATGTTGCAACATTTGAAGTGGGTGTTGTATTAATGAATGAAGGCATGATTTGAGCATTTGTTTCAGTAATTTTATGAGTGGTAAATTGATTTTCTAAATATAATGAAGTGGTAGGATAAGTGGGTGTGATAGATGGATTGTATGGAAAATTGAAATTATTGAATGACATGGCATTCAATAGAGGTATTTTTTGAGATAAAGCTTTATTGATCATAGGTACTTGATTATAAGCACCTGGTTGTCCTATGGAAGGCAACTATCCTATCCCAAAACCTTGTGGTATCAATTGTTTTTCTATATTCAAAGCCTCATTGTATGCCATAGGAATTGTAGTGATTTACAAAGCTCTCCTTACAAAAATAGATGTTAAAGGGTCCAAAGCCCTAAAGTACATCTGTATGAAAATGACTATGTGAAGAGTATAAGGAGAAACTAACCTACTATACAAATTATGAAAAGAAGGATTGAACAATCCCAAAGGTTCATTAGGCTCTCTCATAGATGACGTAAACTGATGATAGATTACAATAGGATCTATGGGTAATCTAAATTGATTCATAAAAGCTATTTCCAACACACCCCAACACGTAATGGAATTGGCAGGTAAACTAATGTACCAATCATATACCATTTCATCTAAGGTGAGAGGAAACATTCTAAAAGAAACATCTAATGTTCAACTTGCAGTCTAATCAAGGTATCCTTGTAAGCTTGAATATGTTCTTCAATAATTCTAATTCCATCATGTTTGTATTTAGGTAAATACCTTTCTGAGTTTTTGGGAATGTCATGGACTACTCCAAAAATGTTTAAAGGACTGCTATGAGCACATAACCAAACTATAAATCCTACAACTCCTACCACTAGAGTTATTTATGGAGGAACAAATGGGATGATGGGTAGCGATGAATCGCTACTGGGTGGAATAACAATCGTATAACTCTTAGATATTCTGATTATATTTGTAGGAGAAATGCTATGGATAATAGTATATTTTGAAGCCTTAGAGCTTGTAGTAATGATTTTTGATTCTAGAATTAACAATGAAAACAACAAGTGCTTAGTGCTCTTGAAATGAAATGACTTCCAACTTTCAAATGTTTAACTGATAAGTCATCATGTTCATTAAAATGCATGAATTAAACTATTACAGTAAGGAAAATTCTCAATTTGTAAAATGTTAGCATCAATGTATCATCAATTAGAGAATTTCCATAAATAAATGTGAGCGACTTAAAAAGATATTCTTAAATCGAATCAATTACCAAGTAGGCCCTCCTTCTAGTACCAACTCTATTGAGTGACATTTTTGTGCAATTACAATAATATACTCATAGTCAGGATTCTACCCAGATATCCTCTCTTATAAGCAAACATTTGTAATTTCCCTAAGGTTATTTTTAATGTATCAACCTACTTGCAATGCTTAATGAAAATGTGAAATTGCTAAAAATTAATGAGATACCTCAATGTTGCATATACCTGTTAACAAGGGGCTTGTTTTGGTTTTATTTGATTTGCAATGATTTTATTGTTCATGGAATTTATGAAAATGTGAAATTATTGATCAACTAACAACCTTCAAAATTTGATGAATATTTGATTTGAACCTTTGAAATTTTGATTTTAATTAATTTTATCTCAAATTGTTAATCAAATTTTATCTTTGATTGTTAAGCAAATTTTATCTTTGATTGTTAATCAAATTTTATCTTCAATTGTTAAGCCAATTTTATCTTCGATTGTTAATCAAATTTTATCTTCGATTGTTAAGCCAATTTTATCTTCGATTGTTAAGCCAATTTTATCTTCGATTGTTAATCAAATTTTATCTTTGATTGTTAAGCCAATTTTATCTTTGATTGTTAAGATTTGCTTGAAAATAAAAATGAAATGATTAAATCTAACTTTGCCATGTAAAAAATTTGGAATATCATATTAATTATTCACTTTAATGAAAAATTAGAATTTATTGAAATTTCAATTTTCATAAAATGAAACTAATTGATTATTTGGAAAGTTTATGCAAAGTTTAAAACCTCAAATTTTCATTAAAAATATGAACATATGTAAAATGAAATTTTGAATTTTAATTTCGCAATTGACGTATTTATTTTTTGGGTTTTTAATTTTCTTTAATTTGATGAATTAAAATAAGTGTAAAAGGCTAGGGTTATAGAAAATAAAATAAAAAAACAATTTGCTGAAACTTTTAAAAACCTAAATCTGCATAAACAAATATTCTGACTAAAATCAACATTAAATCATTCAGTCTTCAAACAACCCATAATTAATTTGATGCAATATTATAAGGGAATAATGCAATATATTAATAAAAATAAATAAGTCTACCATCCACACTCATAAAACTCATTAAAATTTCCAATACATTTCAAAAACTGAAGACATTGAATTTATGTTCCTTCAGAATATCTTGCTTCAAATGCATTACAATGATGAAATTTTTACAGTCCAGCAACCAAGGAGGATATGTTGTTCCACAAAGTCAAATTTCCAACATGCACCTGCACCATAAATTCTTCAACCTTTTTTCGTGCATTTGATTGGATATTTGAAATTTCCAAAAATGAAAAAAACTCTTCAATTCGCTTTTGCTCGTTCATTTTGTAATATTTTATTCAAGAGAATCCATTCTCCTTCCATTTATTTAAAAGAACCATGCAATGGGAACTCCTCTTCACACATGTCATCTCCAGCAAAAGCGTGTTTTCACCCAACTCATATTTCACACTATAAATGTCATGATGAAATTATGTACAGGAATATCAGTACCACCACACTATTCATGTCAAGTCCCATTAACTCTCAAACCTCCTCAAAATTGAAACATATGTAAACACTATCAATACTGCTGCATTCTCCATATCTGTTATTTACACTTCATTAGATATCACTGCATCATTACACAACATGATGGCTGTCACATTTTAATTGAGGCTTATTGCAGTGCACCATTATTTTTTAGAAACAATATTCCCTATCTCGCAATAAAATAGATGACTATCCTTCGTAGTCCAATTATGTTTTGATTATCTAGAAATTCAAATCAACTCTGCATGCTCTGTAGTCGTTTTGTACACGATGTAATCTATTCTGCATGCTAGCAAAAAATTTCCCCATGGTGCTAATTCAAAGCAACCCATGATGTGTAATGATTGAGCTTTTGTATTCGGTCTTTAACTTTCTTATAAGCAAAAAAATGTGGAAGGCTTGAGCATTGACATATCTTTCATCAGGGGAGAAAAACAAAAAAAAAAAACACTGCACGTATTCCATCCTCAACTTCCATTTCCACTACAACTGCCCAGCTTGGGTGTCCGAAGGCAAAGGAGGCGACTTAGGTAAATCCCGTGATTTCTTCCATTGGTGGGATGACCCCTTTGACATGGACGTTTTGTTTATGTAAGTTATAACTGATAAATATTTCACACTACGAACAGAGACACAATAAGAACGTCATAAATTTTTATCTTTACACGCACTTTAGTGTCATTGCTTTATAAACTAATCGATCAATGATAACATTACCATCCCGAGGTGCTTGCTTCTATCTCAATTCAGAAATTCTCGCAATATTTGTCGTTGTGTATTACATATGTAAGTCACCCTCACTATCACTTCGTCAAAATCGGGGCACTAGGTCATTTAAAATCGATAGAACTCCACCCTTCATACTTATCATCCACATCATTCCTATGGTGACCTTGGAACACTGTGAGGCCATATCCACTTGTGCTAATTAATGAGAAGGTTTATGAATCCCTTTGCCTATTTCTTTCTTTTGTACCATATACATCTGATAATGAAGCGCTGGGCATTTTATCAACACAAACTTACCTTATTAAACGACTCAGCCAAAGCCACTGTAACGACTCAGCCAAAGCCACTGTGTGACACCTTGAACTCCGTGCTAGGATAGACTGTGCCACTTGGCTTAGTTTGGAAACCATGCTCCGTGTGGACCCTCATGTGCTACATTCGCTGGTTGACCAAATTTTGGGTTGAGGTTTACCTAAAAAATCGTGCCCATGTTTTTTTTGGTAACCTACAACCATATAAAACATAAATTAATCTTTACAAAATAAACCCATTGATAAAATAAATTAATAAAAACAAGTCCATTAATGTTTTACTTTAGGTGCACAATTTTACACCATGGCTTTATTTTGATTCACTTATATATATAATTTATTTTTTATTATTTTTAAATGTTTAATATTTGTTTAAGTTACAAATTTTATGAGATTCATAATGTAAATGGAAAATTAATAATTACAAGGATGTAGGGTTCCCACCATGTTTTGATTTATACATGGGACACTCCTATGACAAGCTTTGAAAATCGAATGGACAAAACATGACAAGAATTTATCTCTCAAGAACCCTTCCAAGGAGACCATGACAATGATAAACCCTCAAACTTTATTAACCTTTTATGACACCATGAACTAAAATAAACAATGCAAACTAAAAGTCATATTAACATCAAATAATTTTAAGGTGGGCCCCCGAATTTGAGGTAGGTTGTGCAACGGAAACAACAGGTAGTCTTGGAAATGCTTAGAAGAAACAATTAAGGAGCTACAAAAATGGGATGAGTTATTTATGCTAAATCCTTGTACAAAAAAATTAACAAGCCTAGTAACTCATTGCCCACCAAGGCAACTGACCATGTAACTCAAGAAATGACAACTCACATTTTCAGGAAAATGAACATGCGAGAATGATAAAATTTTGGATTGATATGGTCTAGACACTGCATGTTTTGATGGAGTTACATAGGAAGCTCCTAATGTGTCATACAATGCAAATTTTTTGTATTATATTGTAAATAAGTAGCATCTATGAATAAAGTTGATAATTTGTGTCAACACATATGAGGGAAATGCAAAGCTAAATGCTTTCAAGAAAATTAACTAGGCAACTCAAGAAGGGATACATAGATCAAAATGATTTGGAATCAACAATTAGTCATGCTATTGTTGATTCACTTATAATAAAATATTGTAAGCTTTCTAGGGAAGATGGAATCAATGAAAAACATTTAATAGTAGCGCTCACAACAAAATCTTACACTCCATACTCTATCAATCTAAAACAAGGTAGGTAGCTAAAGCTCTATGTATTTCCTAGAACACCAAAGAGTAAACTGCAACCATCAATAAAAATAATCTCAATCTGTAAAAGTTTTAAAAATATGAAGACCACTCCAAATTCCCCACCTCTTCTTGACTTCGTGTCCAATGGAGAAGGCAACTTTTATTTTTGAGTTCTTTTTCTTCACCAAGATAAAGATCTCCTATGGGTTAACAAAATTGTAGTGAATTCTCACTACAATATAAAATTTTACCTTTAGAAAAACTTCAAAAGTGGTCCAAGTAGAGGTAAGATAGTAGTCATTAAGCAAAATATTAATTACCATAAGTTCCAATCAAAATTCTCTATAACTTATTTAATAATATAAAAATTATCAATAATAAAATATAAATTTAATATTTATTTTTATTTAATAGATTATAAACTATCATTAACACATACATATTTGTATAATTAACTTTTAAACATTATTATAATATTAATCTACCAATCTTTCTAATTGAACTAAAATGAACCCTATTTATTTATGCTTGATATCAAATATATTCTTGTATTTAATCTATCAAGCTAATTCCAATAGTATTTGTATATAGACGTCCGTTACTTTTAAGCACCTTATTTATGGGGATTATAATTGCGAGAAACGTGGTATTGGACGATTTGGATTGACGTCGACGCCCACGTTCTTAGCAGCTTCCCTTTCTCAGTAAAACCCGGAACTTGAAAATGTTGTAAGTGCTATCAAAACAGACGGCTAAATCATATGTAAAACCTATAAATTTGAAAACTACCCATTTGTAGTTTGATCTGTGTTAGACCTAAGCTGGAATTCCGAGCAACCAGTAGTCACTTTCACATTGGATCAACAATAACAAGGTAGAATAGGTTTACTGAAACCAACCCTTATAATTTAAACCCTCTCTACTAAAAAAATTATAGTAAAAAAAATTGAACAGTATATGATTTTTTAAGAAATATAATTAATTTAATTATAATTAAAAATAAATAAAATAAAACTTTAAATTATATAATAATTATTTTTAATTATAAAAAAATTAAAATTAATAATTATCGAATACGACAAAAGATGATCATTAAAACTTCGTTTTAAAAATTATAGAAGAGACTCGTACCAAGATCCAATGAATCCGTCCTCATCGGATCGGATAGATTCCTCTACGTACCCCCTTCCTATAGGCGATCGATTGCGGCCAGAAACGTATTCATATTACGTCTGTAATAACGAATGGGTAGAGGTAGATGGATACAACTAGACACAGATAGATGGATTTACTCAGTAAGGCAGAAACATCTCTATCCTTACCCGCCCGCCACCCCTACCTCTATATTGGCTTTGTTCTGAATTCTCTAAAAGTTGTTGCAGTTCCGATAAAAGCTGGTCCCAAAGTGATAGAGAAGTAACGCGGGATGAGATGAAAGAAGCTAGGGAAGTTTCGACTAAGTGTTGCGAGTTCAGCTCGCTCGGCATAGGAGGAAGAATTGTCTCTTATTCAAAGCCTGCTCTCCTTGTCAACCTCGTTTCCATGGGATGGTTTGATTAGTCTGATTTTCATTTGATCTTTATTTTTTTATATATGGGAATTGGTTGCAAGTTGTAGCTACAGTCCTTTTCTACTATCAAATAAGGTTTAAATCTTAGGGTTGATCCACTATAACCCGTATTTCATCCGTTACATTATTTAACCTGACGTGGAATAGACCATCAAGTGCTCCAGATTGATATCGTCTTCATCGGTATGAGTGTGCACTCAAAGGATTCAGAACATACTACTACATTTGCAAAGGGTTGGCTTCCCCTAAGGTTTGAACTTCAGTCCGTCTTGGTAATTGCCCAGCCACAACTGCACTTACCAATCCACCTAATCTTTAAGAGTACAGACAATAAAGTGATTTAGAATTAAATAATAATTGTATTTAGCTTTTATTTAAAAGTGAAAAAGTGATGTATAATTGAAATTGTTTTTTTTTATTTTTAATATTATTAAAAATAAAATGAAATTGATAATAAGTAAACATTCATAATAGAATATTACCAAAATAAAAGTTAATAAAAAAAAAAACCTAAATAAAAAATTTAGTCTTTCTAAATTTTGGGACACATATTACCAATTCTTTAAAAACAATGTTATCTTGAAACATAATTTCAAAATAATAATAATAATAATAATAATAATAATAATTATTATTATTATTAACCATTTAAATGTTCTTGCATCTTAGTCATGACCGAAACACTTTTATTTCGGTCTAAGTAGGTAGAAACCATGTTTATTTAAATCTAACATAAATTGCTCAACAAAACACTAACACCAACACCAACTTATTTGATAACATCTTAATTGAACAATTTTATTATATAAAAAAAATTAATTAAGTAAAAATAAAATTATTGATGTTGGAATTTTGTTCATTCTAATACCTCCTCTTCTTTTATCTATTTTTATCATTTTATTGTAATAATTAATAATTATTAAATCAATAATTATTAAAATACATCAATTATAAAAGATTTTTATAATAAAAATTTTACTCGACGTTTAATTTCAAGCACTGAAATTATATTAAAAATTACGGAATATGGCCTCCAGACAGTCAAATTCCATGCCTAGTCCAGAGAATATTTGGGATGCGGGCCACAAACAGCAATTCATCCGTGTATGCAACTGCGTCTATGTCGTCTTGCTCAGGGGAGTATGGGAATCATGACGTTGGGATGCTGATCTTTTTAGTTCCGTATCAGTAGCTCTTACGTTTTCTCAATCTATGCTTATAAATAAATGCCTTAATTAGAGTTCATCACCATTTGTTAGAAATATTAATCCTAATTTCACGCCTCCACCAAACTGCGCTCCGAACTTGGGTGAAGCTGAACTGCGCTCGCGAAGTTAGGCATGCCGGAAATTTTTTTTGACTTGACGTTGCACGTGCCTTATGACAGATGTGACGTCTGACATATCCGATCGCCGCATAAGTTAATGCGAGTTCGGTGATTGGTCAGAAACCCTAGTTCAGGGTCTGTCAGAACCTGTCAGAGGATAACATCTATCTTCCTCTCCCCGTGACTATATAATGCAGTTCGGGTCTTCAGACAAAGCGTGGAGAGGGGGAAATTTGGAGAAATAGACAAGAAAAAGTAGGCATTCACAGAGCAGTAGATGAGATCATTTTAGTGAGCAGTGTAGCTCATTTGTTTAATGTCCGAGCAACAGACTCGACATTTGTTTTCCCTCTCAGTTTATCCTACAGCTTTAGTCTGTAGATGTTAGTTTTTCCTCAATTGAGGACTTTTTGTAACCCTCGTCTTATAAGAATAAAATTTGTTGTTGTTTAAGGGATCTGTAGGGTTTGTGGTTATCTCTGTCTACATAAAATCTTTTGTTGTCTGTACAATCACCTCAGAGCATTTTTTCATGTTCTATAAGTTTGAACTCATATCCCAAAAATTGCATTCATATTTGGTGTTTCTCTCCTCCCCATACAGTTTTTGCCAATCCAAGCAAACCATCGTTTTTGTCGCGTGGGCCTTAGGACAGCAAAGTTCAATGCAAAAATTTGCCCAAGTCTGGAGCTATCTACCCGACTGCGTAGCGAAGTTGGACTTCGCTGCCTTTGACCAGTGCAATCGGGAGTTGACCACCCGCTCCCTGACTTCACACTTTGTTCCATGCACAGCATAACTATGCGCATTTTTCATGCACAATCCGACTGCGCACATTATCCCATGCGTAGCTTGACTGCACAAGTTTTACTTGCACAGCCCGACTACGTAAAAGTCGAGAGCGTAACCCGACTTTGAGAGCACAACCCGACTTTGGGTGTACCACCTAATTTTGGGAGTGCAGCTCGATTTCAGGCCCCCCTTCGCCCTGCGCTCCAGACGACTGCATCAAAAATAAAATTTCAAATTAGTATCAGAGCTACTGATCCCTTGATGCGAAGACAAAAGCAGAATGACTTCTAGTAGCAACAAATTGCAGATGTAGATTCCACACTTCAACATGAAGAATTATGATCATGTTAGGATCTCAGGAGTTGTTGGAGTTAGTCAAGAATGAATACCCAAAACTGACAGATGCAGCAGCACTAGTCGCCCTCTGTCAAGTAGATAAGGACTTTTTGAAAGAGAACACGAAGAAGAACTAGAAGGCCCTCTTCTACATCATGCAAGCGATCGAGGAGTCCATATTCCCATAGATCGCATTAGCCACCAAGGTGAAGTAGACCTGGGATATTCTAGCTAGCTCATACCAAGGCACCAATAAGGTAAAGTTGGTGAAGCTGCAGATGCTCAGGAGGGAGTTTGAAAATCAAGAGATGAGTGAGTCCGAGTTCATGAGTGATTTCTTCACCCGGATGCCGGACATTATCAACCAGATGTGGTTAAACGAAGAAATTATCCAGAGCCAAAGAATCATGGAGAAAATTCTTAGAAGTCTGCCTGCCAAGTTTGACTCTATTATGATAGCAATCGAAGAATCGATGGATATAACAACCCTCTCAATAAACAAGCTCATGGGTTCATCGCAAAAACATGAATAGAGGCTGAGCTGTTCATCTCAGACCTCTCTGGAGCAAGCATTCAACGCTCAGGTCTCATTTCGATAAAGCGAAAGACAAGATTCCCACCATGGCGCGTCTAGTTCTCATGGAGCAAGAGGCAGAGGCAGGCGTGGAAAAGGCAACAAGCAATGAGGACGGTCAAACCCTAGAGAAGGAGAGACCAACTGTAATTTATATTAGTAAGTTGGAAGAGGCAGCTCAAAAAAATAGCAAGCTGGATATGGTCAAAAGGACATGTCAAAGGTCCAATGCTATTTTTGTAATAAGTTCGGCCATTACATCTCATAGTGCAAAAAACAAATGGCCAAGGAGAACTAGTAGCAGGCCCATTACATGAATGAAATCGAAAATGCGACAAGAGGAAACATGTTGACTTGCAACATTGAGGAGTTCCAGAAGAATGTCTAGTATTTAGACAGCGGGTGCAGCAACCACATGACAGGGAACAAGGAGATGTTCTTCCAACTGTATGAAACAATCCAGTATGAGGTGAATATGGGGAACAAAAACAAGGTTCCCATAATGGGGAAATGAAAGATCCTCATTCGCACCAGGAACGGTGAACAGAAGCAGATTTGTGACGTCTACTATGTGCCTGGCCTGAAGCACAACCTGCTGAGCGTTGGACAACTCATGCAAAATGGACATACGATCCAGTTCAAAGTCAAAGCTTGCACCATCAGAGACAAGTCGCATGGACAGATTGCTATCGTGTCCATGATGAAGAATAAAATGTTTTCACTGTAGATTTAGAATGAATCATTGATGTATCTTAGTGCAGTTGTGAAAGATGCTACATGGTTGTGGTATCTCAAATTTGGTCACTTGAACTTCACTGGCCTGAATGAACTACACAAGAAGCAGATGGTGAAGGGTTTACCCCTGATAGAGTAGCAAAATCAAGTTTGTGAGGGTTTCTTAGTCAGAAAAAAACATAGGGATTCGTTCCCTTTCGATTAGTCTTGGAGAGCATCATAGCCACTAGAGTTGGTGCACTCAGACATTTGCAGTCCAATGCAGACCAGCACGTTCGCCTTCAACAAAAACTTCTTAACATTCATAGATGACTTCAGTCGAAAGACTTGGATCTATGCCATCAAGTTGAAGTCAGAAGCATTTTCCAGATTCAAAGAGTTCAAGGCTCTGGTGGAGAAATAAAGTGGATATCAGATCAAGACTTTCAGGACAGATGGTAGAGGTGAATACATCTCCAACGAATTCCATAACTACTACAAGTAGCACAAAATTCGAAGGCAGTTCACTGTCAGATACACGCCACAGCAGAATGGTGTAGCTGAGAGGAAGAACCAGACCATCATGGAGATGGCACGAAGCATGATGAAGGCGAAGGGATTATCGCACAAATTTTGGGCAGAGGCTGTAACATTTGCAGTCTACCTACTAAACATGTGTCCCACCAAAAGCATGAAGGACAAAATCCCTTAGGAGGCCTGGAGCGGGGTTGAAGCCAAGTGTGGCTCGCTTGCGTGTGTTCGAGTGCATTGCATATGCACATGTTCTAGAAGAGAAGTGACAAAAGTTGGATGATAGAGCTGAGAAGTGTATTGTCATAGGGTACAGTGAGCATGCAAAGGCATATATGTTGTACAACCCTATGAAAAATAAGCTCATCATCAACCGTGATGTGAAGTTTCTTAAATATGAAGCTTGGAACTAGAAGTCGGAGACTGGCCAATCAGAGCCAACAGTAGTAGATTTTGTTGACTTGGAAGAAGGAAATGTGCAGCCACTTGCAACCTCCAGTAGTAGTAGTGGTGTCGGCAGTAGCACAACCCCTCCATATCGGTCACCTCCACGTGCAAGTAGAATCTAGAACCTGGTGATGCTGATGAAGACAAGGAGCTTACAAGAAATCTACGAGGCAACCAAAACCCATGTAGATGAAGAGTACTCTGACTTTGTATTTTTTACTGAAGTTGATCCAATAGAATTCAAAGATGCAAGTCAAAATTAGAAGTGGGTGCAGTCAATGGACGAGGAGATTGAAGCCATTGAAAATAATGATACATGGTAACTGATAGATCTTCCAGTAGGGAAGAAGACCATTGGGGTTAAGTGGGTGTATAAGAAAAAGTTCAACGCCCAAGGAGACATTGACAATCATAAGGCCAGATTGGTGGTAAAGGGCTACAAGAAGAATTCAGGCATCAATTACCATGAGGTTTATACGCCTGTAGCCCAACTTGACACAGTCAAGATGATCCTGGCATTGGCAGCCCAACAGGATTGGAAGATGTACCATATGGATGTCAAGTCAGCCTTCCTCAATGGAGTGTTGAAGGAAGAGTTCTACATAGACCAGCCACCAAGTTAAGAAATTGAAATCCAGGAGGGCAAAGTCCTAAAGCTGAAGAAAGCCCTATATGGTTTGAAGCAGGCACCCCGAGCTTGGTATAGCCGGATTGACAGTTATTTTTAGGAAAATGGGTTTGTAAAATGCCCATATGAGCATACCTTGTACATGAAGACAAATTATGTAGGTGAACTCATAAATGTCTGCCTATATGTGGATGATTTAATTTACACTGGCAACAACACAACATTGTTTGCCCAATTCAGAACAACCATGAAAAAGGAGTTTGAGATGTCGGACTTAGGGCTGATGAAGTACTTTCTCAACATTGAAGTTGACCAATCGATAGATTACATCTTCATTTCTCAGGGCAAGTATGCGAAGGATGTATTGAAGCGGTTCAAGATGGAGGACAACAAACCTGCCATCACACCTATAGCCACAGGTTTAAAGTTGAGAAAGCTGGATTCTAGGAGGAATGTAGATCCAACGCTATTTAAGAGGCTAGTTGGCAGTCTGATGTATTTGACTGTAACTTGGCTATATTTGATGTTCAAATTCAGTCTGATCATCCATTTTATGGAGACTCCGAAAGACACGCACTGGTAAGCAGGAAAAAGGATCTTGCACTATCAATGGGATGCAGAACAATGGCCTATTTTATTCCAGACAGGACCAGTTGGAACTGGTAGGCTTCACAGACAATGACTGGGATGGCAGCATCGATGATCGAAAGAGCACCTTTGGGTATGCTTTCCATCTCGGATTAGGGGCAGTATCATGGGCATCCAAGAAGTAACCCATCATTGTGTTGTCCATAGCTAAAGTAGAATATGTCACTGCCATGTCAGCCGCATGCTAGGCAGTTTTGCTGCGAAGAGTTCTGAGTGAACTGAACTATCCTTTGGAAGGTGCGACAATAATTTTTTGTGATAACAATTCAGCAATTGCACTATCAAAGGATCCTGTGTTCCATGGCCGGATGAAGCACATCGATATTCGTTATCACTTCATCAGAGAGTTGGTGAAGTCTGAAGAAATTCAACTACATTTTTGTAGATCCAAGGAGCAGTTGGCAAATATTTTCACGAAGCCTTTGAAGGAGGAAGACTTCAGCATACTGCATGAGCAGCTTGGAGTCAAAGCACTCATGAAATCAGGCTTAAATGAGGGTGTTAGAAATATTAATCCTGATTTCACACCTCCGCCAAACTACGCTCCGAACTTGGGTGAAGCTGGATTGCACTCGTGAAATCGGGCATCCCGACAAATTTTTTGACTTGATGTCACACGTGTCTTCTGACAGATGTGACGTCTGACAGATCATATTGTCGTATAAGTTAATGCGAGTTCGACGATTGGTCAAAAACCATAGTTTAGGGTCTGTCAGAACCTGTTAGAGGATAACCTCTATCTTCCTCTCCCCGTGGCTATATAAGGCAGTTCGGTTCTTGAGACAAAGCATGGAGAGTGAGGGAAATTTGGAGAAACGGGCAAGAGAAAAGCAATCATTCATAGAGCAGCAGACAAGATCGTTTCAGTGAGTAGTGTAGCTCATCTGTTTAATGTTCGAGCAACAGACTCAACATTTGTTTTCCCTCTTAGTTTATCCTGCAGCTTTAGTCTATAGATGTTAGTTTTTCCTTAGTTGAGGACTTTTTGTAACCCTCGTCTTATAAGAATAAAATTTGTTGTTGTTTAAGGGACCTGTAGGTTTTGCGGTTATGTCTGTCTGCATAAAATCTGTTGTTGTCTGTACAATTGCCTCAAAGCATTTTTTTGTGTTCTATAAGTTTGAACTCAGATCCCAAACATTGCATTCAGATTCGGTGTTTCTCTCCTCCCCGTACAGTTCTTGCCAAGCCAAGCAAACCATCATTGTTATCGTGCGAGCCTCAGGACAACAAAGTTCGATAGGCAAAAATTTGCCTAAGTCTAGAGCTATCCACCCGACTGCACAACGATGTCGAACTTCACTGCCTTTGAACAGCGTAGTCGGGCATTGACCACCTGCTCCTCAACTTCACACTTTGTTTCATGCGCAGCCCGATTGCGCACATTTTTTGTGTGCAACCCGACTACACACATTATCCTGTGCGTAGCCCGACTGCATAAAATTTGGGAGCACAACCCGACTTCGAGTGTGCCACCTGACTTTAGGAGTGCAACCCGAATTTGGGGCCCCCTTCGCCCTACGCTCTAGATGACTGCATCAAAAATAAAACTTCACCATTGAGTTTAGGTTATTCTGGAGAGTGGAGATCATCTGCACTAAGTAAGGAAGGGGCAGTTTAGTAGATCTAAAGAAAAAGGGGATCGATCTTAGTGTTAGTGTTAGCAGTAGCGGCCATACAAGTAGAGTCAAGCAATGGTGGTGGTGAAATCTAAGTCCCAATCCCAACCACTCAAGAAAGTGCTTGTCATGAAATGTGGAAATGATGATTCCAGTTATGCTTATAATCTTGCAGTTCAGGTACCTCTATCCTTACCTACGCCCATGTTAGCATTAATTTCATTTCTCAAACACAGTCAAAGTGTACTTCACTAGATAGTTAAAATTACTCATTTTTAATATCTACGGTCCTCACATTTATTAATATTAATGTATCGTCCAAGCGGTTAATCTAGTTCTTGAGCATGTCATTTATGAGAATACGAGGTTACATGTACTATTTGGGGAGTATTTTTTTTTTGTTATTATAAGGAAATTGGTTATATTTATAGTTATTTTTTACTATCAAGTAGGGTTGGCTACCTTTTATAACCCTTGTGGTGTTTCCTTTACGTTAACCAGGCTTGAGATGGTGACTGTCTTTCTGACGTGCGCACTCAAAGGATTCAAATCAAACTACTTCCTTTGCTAAATAGACACCACCAATGTTTAAACCTAAGTCTCTTCTTGTTAAGTGCCCAACCAAACTAACACTTACCAATCCACTAACCCTTAAAAATTTTGAGACGAATATTTTGTTGGTGGCACACATGTTAGAAATATTAACCCAGATTTCACACCTCAGTCGGACTGCGCTCGCGCAATTAGGGATCCAAGCGCAGTCAGGGATCCCGACAAAATTTTGACATGACGTCGCACCTACCCTCTGACAGATGTGACGTCTGACAGATCCGATCACCGTAGAAGTTAATGCCAGTTCGGTGATTTAATGTCAGTTCGACGATTGGTTAGAAACCCTAGTTGAGAGTCTGTTAGAACCTATCAGAGGACAAACCCTATCTTCCTCTCCCCATAGCTATATAAGACAGTTCAGGTTTTCAGACATTAGTAAAAAATGTGGAAGTGTGGAGAAGAGAGTAGAGAAAGAGAGGAGAGCGTTTCAGTGAGCAGTGTGGCTCATCTATTTAATTTCCGAGCAACCGACTCGACATTTGTTTTTCCTTTTAGTTTATCCTGTAGCTTAGTCTGTAGATGTTATTATTTCCTCAGTTGAGGAATTCTATAACCCTAGTTTTATATGAATAAAGTCATTGTTGTTTAAGGCATCTATAGGGTTTGCAGTTATTTCTATGTGCTTAAGTCTATTGTTCTCTGTACAAATTGCCTTAGAGCAATTTCATTCGGGTTATATAAGTTAGAGCTCAGATCTAAAACATTGCACTCAGATCTGATGTTTCTCTCTTTTGTACAGTTCTTCCCAAGCCATGGAAACCAATGCCGCAGCCGCGCAAGCCTCCGAACAAAAAAATTTTGCAAGGCCAAAATTTGGCTAAGTTTGGAGCTGTCTTCCCAACTTCATTGAGAAACCCGACTGCACTCGAGATCCGTGTGCAACTTGACTGCGCTCGAGATCTGTGCATAACCCGACTACGCCCTAGATCCTTGCACAACTCGACTATGCCCGAGATCCGTGCGCAACCCAACTGTGCCCTAGATCCATACGTAACCCAACTATGCTTGAGATCCATGCGTAACTCGACTACACCCAAGATTCGTGTGAAACCCAACTATGCCCCAAATCCGTGTGCAACCCGACTGTGCCCCAGATCTGTGTGTAACCCGACTGTGCACTTCCCTACTATGCACTTCACACTATGCTATTCACACTTCGCTCTTCGCTCCCTCTGTCAGACTTCAACAAATTAGAATTTAAAATCTTCAAATTAGTATCAGAGCTACTGATCCCTTGATGCGGAGACCTAAGAAAAATGGCTTCCAATAGCAACAACTTACAGTCACAGATCCTATGCTTCAATGAGAAGAATTACGATTACTGGAGCATCCAGATGAAGATCCTGTTTGGATCTCAGGAGCTGTGGGAATTAGTCGAGAATGGCTACCTAAAACTGACATATGCAACAACACAGGCCACCCTCTCTCAAGCAGACAAGGACCTATTGAAATAGAACACGAAGAAGGACCAAAAGGCCCTCTTCTACATCATGCAAGCGATTGACGAGTCCATCTTCCTGCGGATCACATAAGCCACCAAGGCAAAGCAGGACTAGGAGATTTTTTCCAGCTCGTACCAAGGCACTAATAAGGTAAAGTTGGTGAAACTGTAGATGCTTAGGAGGGAGTTTGAAAATCTATAGATGAGTGAGTCCGAGTCCATGAGTGATTTCTTCACCCGGACGATGGAAATTATCAACCAGATGCGGTTGAACGGAGAAAATGTGCAAAGCCAGAGAATCATGGAGAAAATTCTCAGAAGTCTGCCTGCCAAGTTTGACTTGGTTGTGATAGCAATCGAAGAGTTGAGAGATATGAAAACCCTCTTGACAGATGAGCTCATGGGTTCATTGCAGACACATGAACAAAGGTTGAGTCATTCATCTCAGACCTCTTTGGAGCAAGCATTCAGGGCTCAGGTCTCATTTCGAGACAATGGCAGACAAAATTCCCACCATGGTGCCTCTAGTTCTCATGGAGGAAGAGGCAAATGTAGGCATGGGAAAGGCAATAAGCAAGGAGGATGGTCAAACCCTAGTGAAGGAGAGACCAACTGTAATTTCCATCAGCAAGGTGGAAGAGGCAGTTTGAAAAATTAGTAATCTGGATCTTGTCAGAAGGACATGTCAAAGGTCTAGTGCTATTTATGCAAGAAGTTTGGCCATTACATCTCACAGTGTAGAAAATGGATGGCCAAGGAGAACCAGCAGCAGGCCCATTACACGGATGAAACCGGAAATGCGGTAGGAGGAAATGTGTTGTTGACTTGCAATATTGAGGAGGAGTGCCAAAAAAATATCCGGTATTTAGACAGTGGGTGTAGTAACCACATTACGGGGAACAAGGAAATGTTTTCCCAACTGGATGAAACAGTCCAGTCTGAGGTGAATATGGGGAACAACAACAAGGTTCCCATAATGGGGAAATGAAAGATCCTCATTCGCACCAGGAACGATGAACAGAAGCAGATTTGTGACGTCTACTATGTTCCTGACCTGAACCATAACCTGTTGAGCATTGGACAGCTCGTGGAGAAGGGACATACGATCCAGTTCAAATATGGAACTTGCACTATCAGAGACAAGTCGCATGGATAGATTGCTATAGTGTCTATGATGAAGAATAAAATGTTTTCACTGTAGATTCAGAATGAATCATTGATGTCTCTAAGTGCAATTGTGAAAGATGCTACCTGGCTATGGCATCTCAAATTTGGTCACCTAAACTTTAGTGGCCTGAATCAACTACACAAGAAGCATATGGTGAAGGGTTTACCCTTGATAGAGCAACAAAATCAAGTTTGTGAGGGTTGCTTAGTTAGAAAACAACATAGGGATTCGTTCCCTTCTGATCATTCTTGGAGAGCATCACAACCATTGGAGCTGGTGCACTTAGACATTTGCGGTCCGATGTAGACCAGAACGTTTTTCGGCAACAAATACTTCTTAATGTTCATAGATGACTTCAGCCGAAAGACTTGGATCTATGCCATCAAGCTAAAGTCAGAAGCATTTGCCAGATTCAAGGAGTTCAAGGCTCTGGTGGAGAAACAAAGTGGATATCAGATCAAGACTCTCAGGACAAATGGCAAAGGTGAATACATCTCCAACGAATTCCATAACTACTACAAGTAGCACAGAATTCGAAGGCAGTTCACTGCCAGATACACGCCACAGTAGAATGATGTAGCTGAGAGGAAGAACAGAACCATCATGGAGATGGCATGAAGCATGATGAAGGCGAAGGGATTGCCGCATGAATTTTGGGTAGAGGCTGTAACTTGTGCAGTTTACCTGCTGAACAGATGTCCCACCAAAAGTGTGAAGGACAAAATCCCTCAGGAGGCCTGGAGCAGAGTGAAGCCAAGTGTGGCTCACTTGCATGTGTTCGGGTGCATTGCATATGCACATGTTCCAGAAGAAAAGTGGTAGAAGTTAGATGATAGAGCTGAAAAGTGTATTTTCATAGGGTACAGTGAGTAGGCGAAGGCATATAGGCTGTACAACCCTGTGACGAAGAAGCTCATCATCAGTCGTGATGTGAAATTTCTTGAAGATGAAGCCTAGAACTGGAAGTCAGAGACTAGCCAGTCAGAGCCAGCAATAGTACAATTTGTTGACTTGGAAGAAGGAAGTGTGTAGCCGCCTGCAACTTTTAGCAGCAGTAGTAGCGGTGTCGGTAGTAGCACAACCACTCCATCTCGGTCACCTCCACTCGCAAGTAGAATCCAAAACTTGGTGACGCCAGCGAAGACAAGGGGCTTGTAAGAAATCTATGAGGTAACCCAAACCCACGAATATGTAGAGTACTCTAACTTTACATTCTTTACTAAATTTGATCTAGTGGAGTTCAAAGACACAATTCAAAATTAGAAGTGGGTGCAGGCGATGGACGAGGAGATTGAAGCCATTGAAAATAATGATACATGGGAACTGACAAATATTCCAACAGGGAAGAAGACCATTGGGGTCAAGTGGGTGTATAAGACAAAGTTCAACACCCAAGGAGACGTTGACAAGCATAAGGCCAGACTGGTGGCAAAGGGCTACAAGCAGAAGTCAGACATCGATTATCATGAAGTATATGCACCTGTAGCCCGACTTGACACATTCAGAATGATCCTGGCATTAGTAGCCCAATAGGGTTGGAAGATGTACCAGATGGATGTCAAGTCAGCCTTCCTCAATGGAGTGTTAGAGGAAGAGGTCTACATAGACTAGCCACCGGGTTACGAAATTGAAGGCCGGGAGGGCAAAGTCCTGAAGCTAAAGAAGGCCCTGTATGGTTTGAAGCAGGCGCCCCGGGCTTGGTACTGCCAGATTGACAGTTATTTTCAAGAAAATGAGTTTGTCAAATGCCCATATGAGCACATCCTGTACATGAAGACAAATGAAGCAGGTGAGCTCATTATCGTCTTCCTATATGTGGACGATTTGATTTATACTGGCAACAACAATGTCCTATTCGACCAGTTCAGAACAGCCATGAAAAGGAGTTTGAGATGACGAACTTAGGGCTGATGAAGTATTTTCTCGGCATTGAAGTTGACCAATCGACAGATGGCATCTTCATTTCTCAGGGCAAGTATGCGAAGGATGTCTTGAAGCGATTCAAGATGGAGGATAGCAAACCTGCCATCACACCTGTAGCCACAGGTTTGAACTTGAGCAAGCTAGATTCAGGGAGGAATGTAGATCCAACCCTGTTCAAGAGGCTAGTTGGCAGTTTGATGTATTTGATTGCAACTCGGCCAGATTTGATGTTCGGAGTCAGTCTGATCAGTCATTTTATGGAGACTCCGAAGGACACGCACTAGCAAGCAGGCAAGAGGATCTTGCACTATGTCAACAAGACGCAGAACAATGGCCTATTTTACGCTAGACAGGACCAGTTGGAACTGGTCGGCTTCACAGATAGTGACTGGGCTGGTAGTATCGATGATTGGAAGAGCACCTCCGGGTATGCTTTCCATCTCAAATTAGGGGTAGTCTCATGGGCATCCAAGAAACAACCCATCGTTGCATTGTCCATAGCTGAAGCAGAATATGTCGCCGCCATGTTAGCCGCATGCCAGGCAGTTTGGTTGCGAAGAGTTTTGAGTGAACTAAACTATCCTTTGGAATGTGTGACAATATTTTTTTGTGATAACAATTCGGCCATTGCACTGTCAAAGGATCCCGTGTTCCATGGCCGGACAAAGCACATCGATATTCATTATCACTTCATCAGAGAGTTGGTGAAGTTCGAAGAAATTCAATTGTAGTTTTGCAGATCGAAGGAGCAGTTGGCAGATATCTTCATGAAGCCTTTGAAGGAGGAAGACTTTAGCAGATTGCGAGAGCAGCTTGGAGTCAAAGCGCTCGTGAAATTAGGTTTAAAGAAGGGTGTTAGAAATATTAACCTAGATTTCATGCCTCAGCCGGACTACGCTCGTGCAGTTAGGGATCCCGGCAAAAGTTTGACATGACGTCACACCTACCCTCTGACAGATGTGACGTCTAACAGATTCGATCGGCACAGAAGTTAATGCCAGTTCGATGATTTAATGCCAGTTCGGCGATTGGTCAGAAACCCTAGTTGAGGGTCTGTCAGAACCTGTTAGAGGACAAACCCTATCTTCCTCTCCCCGTGGCTATATAAGGCAGTTCGGGTTTTCAGACATTAGTGAAAAGCGTGGAAGTGTGGAGAAGAAAACAGAGAAAAAGAGGAGAGCGTTTCAGTGAGCAGTGTGGCTCATCTGTTTAATGTCCGAGCAGTCGACTCGACATTTGTTTTTCCTTTTAGTTTATCCTACAACTTAGTCTGCAGATGTTATTATTTCCTCAGTTGAGGACTTCTATAACCCTCGTTTTATATGAATAAATTTTGCTGTTGTTTAAGGCATCTATAGGGTTTGCAGTTATTTCTATGTGCTAAAGTTTGTTGTTCTCTATACAAATCGCCTCAGAGTGATTTCGTTTGGGTTCTATAAGTTAGAGCTCAGATCTGAAACATTGCACTCAGATCCGGTGTTTCTCTCTTCCGTACAGTTCTTCCCAAGCCAGGGAAACCAACGCCGCAGCCGCGCAAGCCTTCGGACAGGAAAATTTTGCAAGGCCAAAATTTGGCTAAGTCTGGAGCTGTCTTCCCAACTTCGCTGCGAAACCCGACTGCGCCCGAGATCCGTGCACAACCCGACTGCGCCCCAGATCCGTGCGCAACCCGACTGCGCCCCAGATCCATGCGCACTTCCCTACTGCGCACTGCGCACTGCGCACTGCGCACTTCGCTCTTCGCTCCCTCTGTCGGACTTCGGCAAATTAGAATTTAAAATCTTCAACACATTCGGATAGCAGATTTGGGACGGGGACGAATACTCTCCTTGTGGCAGACACCATCGTCAACGCTTTGCAGTGCATATACACACGCAATAGAAATTCTACGACTGAGATGCCAGAATTAGAGGTTTACTTCAGTGACCTTCCATCTAACGATTTTAATGTATATTTCATTATTGAAATTCCGTTCACGTTAATATTTATCTATCTTGCGAATGCCAAAGTGATACAGATGTAGAAAAAGGCATAGAGAGCCATCTGAAGCCTCTGGCAACGAAATCATACTTTGCAGCAGCTGTCTGTGGATCGCATTTCGGACGTCTTCTCCCACGAAAAAGCTTCAATTTTTGCCATTTTTATACAAGTCTGCATTGGCTTTCACAGGTTGGTGCGGAGTGGAACTCCTCCGCGAATACTATGCACGATTCATTTCCATATCTGCACAAAAACCGTTAACTGAAGTTGACTAACTGAACCAAGGATGTCATAGTGCGAGTCTGATATGATTAAGCATATTTTAATATGATTGGCGGTGCCATGTCAAACGAGTACAGGTTCCCGATGGTGTTCAAGATAGAGGCTCTCCTGCGTGGAGCGGAAACCGCGTTAAGTGTCAAATGAGTGTAAGGAGGCAGTGGGCGATGCGTATTTCTAGCAATTCGACAAATATTTAACGGTATTTCTTCAAGCCCTGGCAGAAGAGATGATTCGTGGAGGATGCCTATTTCTTTATTTAGTGGGGCGTAATCCTGGTGCGCAGCTGCTGAAGGAGCAAGGTGCCTTCGAGGAGATGGTCAATGAGGTGGGTATGAACCTCGCATTTTTTGTGTTTTAATTATTATATTTATTTATTTTGTTAGCTGTGGTTGATTCAGTGTGTGATTTAGTGAGTGTCATGTACATTGACATGGGCAGGGTTTTATTGAGAGAGAGAAATGGGAATCGTTCAACATTCCCTGGTTCGGGCCAAGTCCGCAAGAGGTGGAGAGCATAGTGGAGAGGGAGAATTCGTTTACGCTAAAGAGCGTGAGAGTGTTGGGAGGATTTCCGGTGCATCCAATGTCACAAGTAAGAACAGGGGAAGAGAACATGTTTGGAAGAATGTTGGCGAACAATTACAGACCAATGAATTATTCTCCAGAGTAGCACAGAGAGCAGCCGCTAACTTTCCGGAGTATCTTGCCGACACAATAGATATTGTTCTTGCCCTCCTTCGCAAATAATCAGATTAACATGCCATCTGCTCCTAAACCCATCTGCATCGCCTACTTTGGTCTAGTCTTGTCTTTATGTTTGTAACTTCCCTTAAATGATACTTGT
Organism: Wollemia nobilis; assembly: GCA_028583015.1. Lineage (NCBI taxonomy): Eukaryota > Viridiplantae > Streptophyta > Pinopsida > Araucariales > Araucariaceae > Wollemia > Wollemia nobilis. The sequence goes on from JAQPPZ010001050.1 coordinate 3,978,097, forward strand.
GGTTAATAAAGCTCCTTGTTATTTAAATTGTTTTAATTGATCAACAACGAGTTTATGTCTATATTCCTACGTGAGATAACGAGATTATTATTACTGGAAGTATATTTCGCTTGTGAAGATAACCGAAGTCCCCTCGTTAGATGAAAAATTGAGAAGCCTGTACTTTGATGTCAACGTCGAGTTGAATGTAAGGAACAAAATCATGGAGTAAATGAAGGTTAAGTAACATTCTCAACGAAGTTGCTCGAAGCACTTAATCGGTTAGGGCAATGTGAATCGAATTGACAATGGTGAATCTCCGCCGGACAATAACATAATAGGTTCTATGGAGAAGAAGTTTGACATAACTGTGACGATGAAAATGACGAAAATTAATAAGCTTGTAAAGCCCAAATGCACGTTACTTTTTAATATTATCGAAATTAAGTAAAGCCATTTACTTTCAACAAATAAATTCACATAAATGAAGATTCAAGTTCCTTTAAGATCAAACTTTCATTTTAATCAAACTTACATTATTTTTCTCTTTCCTAGTTAACCTTAATGAAAGGGCCATGTAGAAATGAATGAAACAAAGCCATATGTATTAAATTGAATTTTAAATTTTTAAATAAGTCCTATATAGTTTTTATTGAAGGTTACTTATATTGAAATATTAAAAATATTGTATTTGTGCTTACTTCAATTAAATTATTATAGTTCACGTGTTTTTTTCTCATTTTTTTTTTTTAAATATATTTCTCATCTTTCTTAAAGTGTTATGTTTACACAATCAATTCAGTAAGATCATTTTTTAAAAAGATAAGTTCTCAGTCAGTCGTCCAATTGTGTTCTAAAAGTTGAATTGAATTAAGATGAATATATTCCTCATCTTTCTTAAAGTGTTATGTTTCTACAATTAGTTCCTTAAGATCATTTTATTTAAGAGATAAATTCTCGTTCTTCCAATTGTCTTCTATAAGTTTATTTGAATTAAGATAAAGATCAATGTTAGAATTGGTTAAATTAATTCTTGTCCAATCTCTTTCTCTATAGATATGCTCATTTTTCTAAGAGATTGCGTCTAAAAGCAAATAATAAAAATTAGCAATAATATTATGTTTTAAATAGTCTTCATACTTACTCTTGTTAATAGTATTAATAATAATTAGAATTCCCTTTATATATATATATATATATATATATATATATATATATATATATATATATATATATATATATATAAAGAAGAAGTTGAACTAAATAAGAGATAAAAGATACAAAGGAACAAAAGGCACTAGAAAAGATAGGATTTCAGAATACAAAAGATGTCGGGAAGGTCACCAAAAGTCAAAAAGACCTAAAAAACTAAGGTACTAGTATCTAATAGAAGAAGAAAAATCAAAATAGAACTAACAACATGAAAGTAGAAAATAAACCTTACCTTTTATAAAATTGGATCAAGCTCAAGTGCATCCTCCAACTCATCTTCTTTGAGCTCAATTCCTAGTAATTATGATATTGAAATGTTTGCTTTTAATAATAGTATTGACAAGTGCATATGTGGTCTTGTTAAAATCTTGACAAACGTAGAAATAGTGCACTTGAATAAAATATTTAATTAGCTCTTTCATTCTAACCAAAATAAGTTGAAGTTCAATGGGGCTAACTAAATTATCCTTAGAGAGAACATTTATTATAAAGGTAGAGTACCCATAAATATGTAGGTGTCTTATTTGGTGCTTAATAGCCAACTTCAATCCAAACTCTTAAGCTAGAGCTTTTGCAACATTATTGGAAGTAATTCTAAGGTTGATACAATATTTGAGGATAGGCCTCCCATCTTCTTTTATGATCACCCTACATACAATAGCTAAAGCAAACTGATGCACTTGGTCCACTCCCCAACCACCCATGAAAGCTAATACAAACTTGTAGAAGAATGTAAAAAATATAAGCTTTTATGGGGGAAGACATTCAAAATGTGATCTAGAGACAACTGTTGCAAAGTATGATTTTATTTCCAGAGGCTTCAAATGACTCTCTATGCCTTTATGGGCCATTTTTTTTTGGGCTAAACCATCTATCCCTTTCACTATTGCAAGTTTTAGCTCTTGAATTAATACCAAATATAGCTAATTTACCTATATCATATGTTTGACTTGATTCACCTGTATCATATATTTGACCTCATTGTATTTATATAGGTTTCCTTTCATACCTCTCACATTCCATGTGATGATATTAATTGATTTACATAGGGGTGAACATCACATGTGATGATCTTGACTTATTTACATAAGGGTGAACATTTGGGTGAGGTCATTAACCTTCCCTCTATTAACAACTTTTCTCCTTCATTGACTAATTTGTATTGATTAGTTTTTCTCCCTACTCTTTGGTGTGTATCTACTTTTAGTTTCTTGGTGCACCATGATTGGATTAGTGATCCTTTCCATATTTGAGACTTGAGAATAGGGGATCATCACCCATTCTATTGATTCTTGAAATATTTTTCTCTTAAGTATAGATTTTTCTATGTTATGATTCATCTCTATGTTTGTACTTCTCATTTTAGAACTTTTAGGTTGTTGAGTCTAATATTTTGGGTTGGATATAGTTAAAGTTAGGTCCTGTTGGTTTGGAAGTTGGATTTATACCACCTTTGTATCCATTATATTTATTTTTTCATCTAATAAATTATCTATTTATAGATGTGTGAACTTATTAGTTGATATAAGATCATCTTTTTTACTCATGGGTTTCCTCTATGTATTCTATTTCTTTAATACTTCAGAACCCACTTGGACTATGTTTCCCTCATTTTATTGTATGATCCTATGACTAAAATATCTTGCTATATGTCCATACTCATGGAAAGTATGACATTTGAATGGGACACTCTCATAGTCAACTTCTTGATCCCATTGATCTTCTCCAAACTAAAGTATATTTTTTCCCAAGGGATTATTAAAGTCTATCAAGACATAGATTTGGGTATAGACTATTTATTTGAGTTCTAGATAACTATTTGTCATCATCATGTATGTACCTAAGGATTTCCCTATTGCTATAAAGATTGGTTGGTTCTAGAATTCTATTGGGAGTCCAAATAACCTAATTCATAGTGGTCCAATAGATGGAATCTTCTCCTCTTTTTGAAACTTGGTATGTCATAGTTTCATGAAATATCTTGTCCTTCCACAAAATAAAGGTCCACCCTAGAAAATATGTTTATGGCCATCTTCATTTACAAATAGAACCAAAATATAGCCATTAGGATAAATTGAAATAGTGAACCCACCTCTAGTTTTGTAGATATGTGATGCCTAGGATTTGAATGGGAGGAGGGTGGGATAGACACATATAAATATATAGATCAACCCTCTTCACTCCATGATATTAATGTCATCCTCAATATATTCCATTTGTATTTTAACTATAGGAGAGTCATTGACTACTTTGATACACCCAATTTCCATCTTCCTAAGATCTGGTCTTGGCATTCTTAAGGGTTTATTAAAAGTTTTGATATTTCCTTATTATTTAGTAGCACTTTACAATATTTTTATGTCTATATTTTATCTCATGATTGAGAGAGGGAATTTAATAAGAAAATGTAGGGATAGTGTGAGGTGAATACAAATATCATGTACACATATTATAGTCCCTATAAATTGGGTGGGTAAAAGTAATTATGTAAATTAATTAGAGTCTAGATGATATTTATCATGGAAATTTTAAGTGCAAAAAAATAGCAACAACTTGTTTCAATATTTGAAGATATATGAAAAAATAAATAATAAGGGAATATATTATGAAAATATGGGCATAATGTGAGATTAATCCAAATACTAAGTAACCTAATTATAGTCTCCATCAATTGGGTGGTTCAAAATAACTTTATAATGCAATTATAGTCATTAGTGATGTTTATTATTGAAAGTCTTAAGTACAAAAAAAATAGTAACAATTTAGTTCTATGAGGGTGAGGGATACTATAGTGGCATGACTTTGGGTTTTTATCTAAAAGACCCAAGTTGAAACCCTAGTAGAAAGGGACTGGCACCCTTTTAAAAAATATATTTTTTACCTTAAAAATTTTATCCCTAGAGTGCTAAGTTCTTAGGTTTTCATTTAGGAGACCCAAGTTTAAAACCTAGAAAGAGGGAACCTAGAACCCTCATAAAAACTAACTTTTTAAACTCAAAATTTTGTGAGGGATACCATAGTGGTGTGTCTTTGGATTTTTATTTAGCAAACCAAATTTAAATCTTGGTATGAGGGGATTGAGACCCCTCATAAAAACCTATGATTTTGACTTAAATTAGGCCAAACCTGGGTAGACGGGATCAGGATACCTCATAAAAATCCATATTTTTAACTCAAAATTTTATGTGGAATATCATAGTTATATGTATTTGGTTTTTCATTTAGGAGTCCCAAGTTCAAACCTCGATACAAGGGGGATAAGACACTTCTAAAACTTACAAGCCTAGAAAGGGATAAATTGATTGGTAACACTAGTAGGCTGCCCTAGTTTGTTTCCCTTAGGGTTGAGGGTCTAGTTGTAAAAAAAAATAGCTAGAGGATTCAAAGATACATGAAAAAGTAGATAATAAAATCAAAATTTTAGAAGGAAACTAGACAAGTGAGTTTTTATCATTTAACCAAAATGATGTCAATGAGCTTAGACAAGTGAGTTTTTATCATTTAACCAAAATGATGTCAATGAGCTAATCCTGTAAATAGAATACTTGATAAATATATTTGAAAGTAAAAGAAATGTTGGATATGGCTTAGTTGACATAAAAATAAATATAATATTTTGATATTTTGATGAGAATAGTTAAATTTCTTTATTTTTGAAAAGAAAACTTAGATTTCAATCTTATGATTACGAAACTATACACCTAAAAGCTATTTCAATATTACACAATCAATCAATATAATAATTTTAAAAAAATATTACTTTATAATAATTAAATTAAATTTAAATTTTATTTTTGTAACATATAATTTTATATAGTATTTATTAACAATAGTAAATCAACCCTTTGTTAGCCTAAAACTTAAGTACCTATGGAAAATCTGTTGGCATCATTTTCTCTGGCTGATTTGGCTAGAAAGGAACCATAGAGCCTTTAATGATACCATTCACAACCCAAAAACCATCCTCAACAGGATTATTGTCTTTGCGAAAGAAAACCTTAGCACCTTAGTGTATGAGAACCACTCAATTCCTCCCCAAGAAAAAAAATTATCTCAGGCCTTAGGTATTGAGGACAAACCTTCTATTCCTTTGCCCAATCCCAGAAATGGGATTTCTTTGGAGCCACCCCCCCAGGGTTGGTTCAAACTAAATTTTGATGGTGTAGCCAAGGAGAACCCGAGAAGAGCTGGAGCTGGAGGAATAATCAAGGATCATCAAGAAAATCTGGTCAAGGCCTTCGCTGAACCATTGGGAATCAGAACTAATAATGAAGCAGAAGCTAGAGCTCTTTGGAGAGGGTTGCAAGTAGCCCAAGAAACTCAAGGTAACTTGATGATTAAAGGTGATTCGATGAACATCTTCAACCTGTTAACCAATGGTAAAAAACCTCCATGGAGAATCGAGGGAGTCATCCATGAAGTGAGGATTATTTTTGCGGCAAGATAGAATAGGACTCATCACGTGTATCGTGAGGCCAACAGGTCAGCTGACAAATTAGCCAACATAGGTGTTGATGTTGGTAGTTTGGTGACATGGACACAAGGTGTGCCACGTGAAGTGGAAAACATTATTAGCCATGAAAATAAACCTACCCGTTAAGGAGAAATATGAATGGGTGTTCTTTCCCCATGGAGCTGGTAATAACTATGGTGTGTCCCTCTAAATCATGCCAAATTGTAAATGAAGGTAATGGGGTGCAAGCCTTGGAGGATTCCAACAGAGTATAGGAAATGGGCAAGCAACAGGTTTCACAAGTGCAAAGTTCCAAACTTCAATTTCCTGTCAATGTAAGTAATGTTTACAGTTATGTTTAGGTATGGGTGTGCCTTGTTAGTAAGGTGTTGTAGGGTATTCAATACAAGTTCTGGTAGGAAAGTTTCAAGGATGACTAGGATCTACAATCTCAACAGAAGGCTGGATATTGTAATAGGTTTTGGGTTAACCTGCAAAACCATGTAATTAATGAAGACTTTTATTTACCAAAAAAAATAGTAAATCAATATATTATTATTTTTAATATACTACCTTATAGTAATCACAACTAATATTTTGTATATTATTATAAAGGTCAACTTGAAAATTAAAGTGGATAGAAATTTCATGAGGATTCACCAAACTCTTTCCAAAATAAAATTTTATGGTGTTTGTATTTATATTATCATTAAAAATATATTTTTTAATAAACTATTTTTTAACCTATTATATTTACAAGTAAACTTAATACTTCAAATTTTTGACTTATAATTTAATAAATTGGAAAATGATATTTTTAAGAAAAAAAACCCTTGCGGGGCTGCCTTGGTCTGAGAGACCACGAACAAGGGGTTCTACACCATCAAATTCACCAGGGAGTCGCACTCGGCCTTGCCCGCACCAACATTATCAATTAGATTTTGGGTACCCAATTCAACTTTTTTGTAGGGTAGAGATTCAAACCTAGGTCCTCCCTTGGAGTATTACCCTCTCCTCTTCAACTCACCTAAAACACCTGGGTGCTCTTTAATATTATTTTAATATATAGATATAATACAAATAAATTCATTTTAGAAAAACAAAGTTATAATATTATAAATGAATATTTCTTTAATTTTTTTTTCTTGAAAATAAGGGGTTGTACTCAGATCCCTACCCTTGAAAAATTACAACTCTCTTATTTAGAGCTTGATATTTTACAAATAGATACACTTCTCATCTCAATTGAAATGTTATAGCTAGAAACCTACATCATTTTACATAAATGTTTGAATTCTTGATTTTTATTTTCTGGATATTTTTAATTTTCTACATGAATACCAAAACTTCACATATACTATCTATGTATTGCATCTTAGTAGAGTAATATTCCTAAAATTTTGCACCATCATAGTCCACTTTACCAAATTTGAATTGCTAGTTTCCTTCAGTCATCCATTTTGACTATTTTTCTTCTATAGCATAGGTTCTTCCTCCTCTAGAGTGGCAAGATCTGAGAATGCATTTTTGCACTTTAAGATCCTTAGGTAATATCTAGTTGTAACACATTTTGTAGGATATTCAGTCTTATAAAAATGACCATCACCAATTATTTCATAATTAGCTTCAAGAATACCATCTGAGGTGCTAATATTTTTCATTGAACCATCTAGATGGTATTTAATAAATATTTGGCTTTCATCAATGATATGCTTCAAATTCTTATTTTGGAGTTGAGTCTTTTGTTGCTCGCATAATTCTTGCTAAACAATTGGTGCCTTTGGAATATGAGTTTCTTTCTTTTGAACCGAGATATTTGAAGATTTTGAATCATTCACATGCAAGGCCTTATTCGCCATGGAGGAATTAAAGCATGATCAATTTTTCGAACATCTCTTCTTCATATCGCCATATTGCTGACAACCATAACATCTTATGAAAAAGTTTTCATATTCAATATTTTGGATTCATTCCCCTTTGCTCAAGGAGATAGTAATGGATTGAGGCCCAGGAATTGAAACATCAATCCAAACAACCAATTTTGCTTTACACATTAATTTACTAGATAATTTTTCCTTTGTTTGGGTATCCATATATTGGAATGCACCAATGACATTACCAATTTTGGTGAATATCTTCTCTCTTTGAAACTCCACAGTGAAAGCATAAAGATTTATCCATATTGGAAAACCATTAAATTATTTTGTAAAGGGGTTGAAACTAGGAGTCAAAGATATTATATAAATACCCTTTTTTCGAAAAATCAATTATATCTATAGTCTATTACCTCATATCTATCTGTTAAATTAGAAAAAGAAACAAAAAAGGAATTTTTGGGTAGGAGAGTTACTTGGAATTTTGTACTCCACCAAAATTTAATGTATCCTTTGAGCTCCTCCAAGCCTGGTCTTCTGCCCTTGAGTTTGCAGATAATTGTTTAGGCTTCATTAATCAATAAGATCCAACCTAAATTCATCCTCCAAAATCTTGATGGAGGGTAAAGTTTCATCCACCCGATAACCCAAAGATACTTCAAATATATTTATTTTGATCGAAGACCTAGGATTTACACATGATAAACAGTTTATCCAAACCTCCTTGTTGTTTATGGTGCTTCTTATAATCCTTTGGTTTATCGTGAACTTCACCATCACCTACCTCTACATCTCCATAGGAGCCTTCCTGCCCATGTCCATTGTTATGCTTTGCATATTTGTAAGAGCCTTCTTGCCCATATCCATTGTTGTGCTTGGTACTATAGCCTCTGTATTCACCATTGCCATAACCTCCCCTTTCACTCTAGTTGGTCATAGCCTCCACGTTCCCTATAATTGGCCATATTATTTGTATTTCACATTCACCCTGTATAACTTGTGTTCACCCTACATAACCCCAAAGTTCACCCTAGCTAGTCGCAACCTGCATAACCTTATGTTTTCCCTAGTTGGTCCGCAGTTTGCATTTGATCCCAAATATTTTTTAAGTTTTATTATTTAATATATATTATTTACAATTGGTTTTATGAGATAATAACTTTAACTGTATTATATCATAATCATGTTATGCTAATTATGAACACATCACCAAAAAATATTAAAAATTTATTCTCCTCCAACTAATTGAGCTTATATCATGTGATAAATATCAAGGTTTATCCATAGCATTTGAACCTTGATTTAAGGTGTGAAATTTTCCCCAACTACTTGCTCCATTCCCATGGAATTTAATATAATGACATTTTATATAAACATTTAATATAATATATTAGAAACTACTTTTAGTGATAATTTCATCTCATTTGGGTTTATTTTTTCCAAACACTATTTTTGATATTTATCTAATTGAAGGTATTCTCTATGTTCTTGAGGGACTAATTTATCTCACAATGGAGGATGGGGTCTTCAATTTGGTGGGAAATTTTTTTGGTGCCTGATTGAATCTAGATGATGTTAAGAGGTGGGATTTATCCAATCGATAGCCTCAAGGTCACATGGACATCATCGCTTTTTCCAAATATTTTTTCATGCTCATGTTTAATTGTGAAGAGAATTCTAGGCAGGTCCTATATGGAGGTTCATGGTTCTTTGAGAAACGGGGTCTCTTCCTACGTTGGTGGAGCCTAGATTTTTGCCCTCATACATAGAAAATCAATATAAACCATCTCTGGATCAAAATCCCTAGCTTACCCTTTTAGTATTGACATGTTGATGTTTTACATGGTATAGCCAAGGTAGTGCATGAACTTATTTCTATTGATTCCATAACTAGAGCAAAAATGAGAGTAATTTATGCAAGGATATGCATAAATATGGATATAGAAGCTAATATTCCATCCTCTATTAAACTCACTTCGAGCTTAGGATCTTGGACCCAGTCCATTATGTATGAGAATGATCCTAATTTTTATACCAATTGCAAATATGATGGTCATCCTTTAGGCCAATATTCCATGAAGAAATCAATGTTGAGTTCCAAAAAAAAGACAAGCTCGAAGGATAAATATTCTCAAGAGAAAACCTCGAAGAAGATAAATTCACAGGGTAAATCTAGCCAAGAGAAACCCCTAAAGAATGTGGTCAATATGGATAGCCAAGAATCTGATCCCATTGAGTTTCAACAAGTTGAGGAAGTTGATATTGTTGTTCAAAGTGAGAAACAACCCTTTTTGGAAGGTCATGTTGTACTTCCCCTTTAGGGTGAGCTACCTCCCATGGTTGAAGATCATGATGTGCCTTCATATTTTTTCAAATTTGAGATATAGAAACATTTTGAACAGGCAAGTGCCTCTTCTTCAGTGGTCTCATTGTTTTTACAAAACTCCTTTGATTACCTTAATCTCCTCGAGATGGATGTTTTTTAGATTTGATAAATACTCCTCCATATAGTCCTGTTGAAAGGGTGGTGAAGTAGGAGAAAGGTTACCTAGGCCCTAAAACCAGAAGTTATAAATATCCCTTGAAACCCTTCTCGGAGAAGGGATTTCTTGGCCCTAGTCCAATAAGACTTTAAAATGTATTTGTAGATTTTGGTGTAGAGCATAATGTTGGGAGACCATCTGTTAAATATTTGAGGAAAAAGGAGATAGAGTAAGATATCACCAATGGTTCTCAATCTCTATTGAAGATGGATGTTGGAAATTGTAAATCATCCTAGCCCTTTGTTAGGGGAAACAGATCCAATCCCATTTTTTTTAATGTAGTTTGCTTCCTAGAGCTTTAAATAGTAAATAATTTTTTTTACAAGTTTGAGGTGCTAAATTTATGTACAATCAAAAGCTAGAACAAGGGAGGTCCCTACTATTTTCAAAATAATTGCTAGTTTTTGGTTTAAATTTGTGGTTGTTTCTTGACTCCCTTAGGTGGGTTTGCTCCTTGTTGGTTTCTCTTGGTTATTCCTTGATCGATTTTGCTTCTTTGTTGTAAAAGGTTTGAGGATCCTTTCAAAACCCCTTCTTCCACCAAATCAAAAAAATATTAGCACACAATAAATAGTTTTTGTTATGAATATGATTTTTTTAATCCTTTATGTAACTCTTACTTTAAGTTTGAATATGGGTTTCATGATCTAGAGACCTTAAAAATGATAGAACAATGAAGAACCTTATAATAGAACTCATATTATAACATTGATATTTATTTTTAAAATTTTGTTATTTATATTAAAAAATATAGTTTTATGAATAAAAATAAATATTTTTTTATTGAATTAAAAAATATAATAAGTATTGAATTATTTTTGGTCGTAAATTTACTTGGTGTTATATTTTTCATGAATATTATCATAATTTATTTAGGTATTTTTTTTTTATAAGTGACATTTTATATACAAGGGGGTTTTTAAAAGGGTCCCAAAATCTTATTACAGTAAATGCAGTAGACAAAAGCAAACAAAAAACCCCATTAAATCAGACCAAGGGTGGACATTACTACAAAAAGCGGGATCTATAATCCTACAGCTGCCACACAAACCTCCTATCCTAGAGACAGGGCAAACCCAACCAAACCAAAACTCAAGGGGGAAAATGAGACAAAACCCCAACCACCCTGAATAGGAAGACAATGCACCTACAAAATTGTTGCACAGACTGGGCTCCACATTAACAAAATATGACAACCACCCTTGTCCAGGGGAGGGGAGCCCCCCTGGGCTAGGACTGGGATGACTAATTATCCCCATCAGATCCAACCCTGAGCCTGCGCTGAATTGCCTTGAAGATATACACCGAGGTTGACATTGCATTGGAAATTGATGTAAGGGAATTGATCGCCATGTACAAAAGGATGCGAAGGGATAAGGTCCCCAGATCATCTTTTGAGTCCAAAATTACCTTCGGGGTGGGTTTCGTCTTCGGCTTCTTGAGGCGACTGGACGATCTATTCCTTCGAGGGGCACCAGGCCCACCAGGGGCCAGGATACCTGGGGCAGGGGAGCCATCGAGATCTGGAGTTCTAGGGGTGCTAATGTCGCTAGGGTCCTAAGCTAGCACCTGCCTCTTCGGGGTGGGCCTATGCTTCTTAGGAGGGGGAGAGATGTCAGCATCATTAGGGCTGTACTCCTTGGATTTATGCTCAAAATTGGAAGTGGTTGGAGAGGTGGTAGGGGGATTGGTGGAGAGGGGAGAGATGCACTAGGTAAGAGGCTGGTTGGCAAGGGTGTGGTGGTAGAGAACAACCATGAGTACATGATGAGAGGTACGGGTGTGAGTTTTCTAGGCTTTCTCAACCAAGATAGTTAGGGAGTAAAGTAGGTATATGGGGGTGCACAGGAGGATATCTCTATACAAGTAATTGATAAAACTAAGGTGGAAGCTGCAGAGATTCTGATTGGGATCATCATAGGTGATGAACTGCATGATGGGTACGAGGGCCTCATCGTAGAATTTAGGCATGTGTTTCTTGTACAGGGTGGTCTTGTCCCAGGATTGGTCTAGAAAATGAATGAGCTCCTGCTCTTAATTGTGTCTGTCACAACGAATGTATTTCTCTCTCTTCATGGTGGAGCTCGGTGACATCGAACATGAGCTCCTTGGTCACTTTGAAGTGAACCCCTTTCATGACCACCTCACCACCATATTAGGTTTCAATGAATGCCTACGTAATTTCTTCATTCGAACCTACAAACTTGAGGAGGAAAGAGGCGAGGGACCTAATGTCCATGAAAACTTTAGCTGAAGCGGTGAGAACGAGAGACAAGGGCTTGATGTAGGGGAGTTTTCCAGAATACATGGTGGGGGCATAGACCAACGGCAGAGGGATGAGACAAATGAAGCTAGAGACCACCAAGGAGTGCTCTAGTAGGGGACAAACAACAAAAAAAGGAGTGGAGAGGGAGTGGTCTAGCATATTTGGGGGGAATAAATAGGCGAAAGGGGAGTTGGAACAATGCTAAAGAGCCGCATGCATTAGGACTCGACATCGAAGGTAACTGAAGATATTCAAGAAGGATTGTGAAGGTGGGGAAAAGGGTGACGGGTCAGACAAAGCATATGACACATGACCGGATTGGGCCAGGTGGGCGGTATGCACGGTGCACCCGAATTGATAAGAAAGGCTGCATAAATGAAATGAGAGACGATATTGGAGAGCTTGGGTGGTGGTTGGTTGGACTGAGAATCATTGGAAATGCCAATGCAGATGCAAAGGGGTGTGATAGGATCTGACATGGCACTAAGGTGGCTGCTATAGAAAGGGCTAGTTGAAGCAGTGATCTCAAGAATCCTTGGGCATAAGTCAATGCCCACCAAAAACCTAGAAGGGTCCCTATATCTCCAGGTCAACGTGGTGCTGTGATCGAGAAAATTATATTTTAGTGCTAACATCATGAATTAGGATGTAATATTAGAATGTGGTATCTCGAAGGGCATCAAGAAAGGTAGCACACCATATGTGGAGGTCTGCAGATGTCACCACTAAGTTGGCCTTAATGTTCATGAGCTTGTTACCTTCATAGTAGACATGGTGGATGGATGCTTGAGGGAATTTCTGGATGATAGCATGGGCTTCATGGATAATGTTGGAAATGTGCCAAAACAACTCTCCTTTCTTGGTTACAACATTGATGATGTTGAGGGGGTCATCCTCGATGATCACCCTTCTTGGGGAATCCTAAAGAATTCTAAGCCTACGGAGGAGGGTCGAAGATTCTATAATTTTTTTGGTTTGGAAGCCTAGGGGCTCTGCATAAGCAAGAATAAAGTGACTAGAGTGATCCCAGATGACCCCGCCCATTCCTGAGGGGCCGGTATTCCCTTTATATGCCCCATCGAAGTTCAATTTAAGCCACCTAGGGGGGGAACCATATGGATAAGGATCTAGGAGGGGGGGAGGGGTGTGTGGGGGAGCATCTACTCTTTGAGGGAGCTGAGGAGGGTTAGCTCGCTATCTTACAATGGTGGCAGGGATATGGGGAGGGAGAAAGAATTCTCAAATGCAAAGGTGAGCGCATTGACTGCCACCACTTAGGGGTCCCAGGGTGGGAAAGAAAAGACTCTGCTATTACACTCAAGCCAGAGCTGCCAGAGCAAGTGGGGGAGGTAGTAGGCCCAAAGGAAGCAAAGGGTGGGGTGGTAAAAGGGATTGGGCCATTGGATGAGGAGCTCTAGGACGGATCCGAGAGGGGCCCACTTGATGGATAATTGGGCAAGGATATGCCCAAGGGCCTTGAAAGATAAAGGGCACCTGAAAAAAATGTGGGAGACTAATTCCCAATATTTGTAGCATAGGTAGCATCTATTTGGAATAAGGAAGCCTCTTATCCAGGTTGTCGATGGTGAAAATATTGGATTAGGTGGTTGTCCAGATGAAAAATCTGATATTGGGGATCAATTTTTTGAGCCACACTTGCTTGAACAGAAAATGGCCTGCATTGGGATCCCTTATGAGGGCATAGGTGGATTTAACCATTAAGGAGCCACTGCTAGTGCCTTGCTAGACACACCTATCCTATCTTGCCCATGAGGGAATGATAGTCATACGGACCAAGTTCGAGAGATTTCTAGCTTGGCGAGGGAATCAGGGTGCTTTGATGGGCCCCCAACCTACTCTATCTTGTCCCCTAATGATGTAATCTACCACCTTTTTCCCTTGGGGAGGCTCCAAGTGATGTATCGGGTTCAAGAAATCAGGATCTGACCTCAGGGCCTCATCTCGCAACCATCTATCATTCAAAAAGTCAATGTTGGTCCCATACTCAAGGATCTACCTAGTCCCTTTCTGGTTGAGGTCCTTAGTGAGGATCAAGGATTTCTAGAAGGTAGATCCATCCCGGTTCTAGTGATGACTGAGGAAAGGGTGGTGCTGGAGATATTTACTTTTAACAATGGTCATCCATTTAGCTAAGAAATTGGAGAAAAATTTCCAAGAATGCTTGGCCAAGAGGGCCTTATTCATTAGGGAAACCCAGCGAAGGCCAATTCCACCCTCAGCCCTAGGGCAACACACCAGGGACCAAGCGACTAGAGGGATTCTTATCTTCTCTTCATTTCCAAACCATAGGAAGTGCTTTTGGATCTGATTGATGTGAGCACATATCAAGGTCAGGATTCTAAAGACAAACATGAATTACACTGGGATGCTTTGGAGGTAGGCAAAAGTAATGGTGGCTTTGTCATATTGGGAGAGGAGGTTACCTTTCCAGGAGGCTAGCTTTTTCTAAATTCTCTCGACCAGGGAGATCCTTAAGGACTTGGAGGGAAAACCCATAAATATTGGGAGCCCTAGGTAGGTGGTGGGGAGGGTTTTGGGGGAGCATCCCAGAATCTGGGCTATCACCACTTGTCTCATCGGGGGATTGTGTATGAAAAATATTTTGCTCTTTTGGAGGCTGATTTTCTGGCCCACTACTTCCTCGTAGAGATGAAGGATCTTATTGATGACTTTGGCTTGGGCTACCGAAGCAAAGGTGGTCAGGATAGTGTCATCCAAAAATTGGTGATGGCACACCGAGACCATGTCTGAAACAGGATTAATGCCAGATATGAGACTGATTCTAGTTGCGCTCAAGATGGTGCAACCCAAGGTATCTACCAGGATGATGAAGAGGATAGGGGATAGGGGATCACCTTATCAGAGCCTTCTAGCACTAGGAAAAAACCCAGTCGAGGATCCATTGATGAAGACAGAAAACCATGGGGATGACATGCATCTATGGATGAGACCAACCCAAGAGGGATACAGGCCGAACTTGAGGAGGCCCTCGGCAAGGAACATCCAAATAATGTAGTCAAAGGTTTTGTTCATGTCCAACTTGAGCAAGAAGGGTAGTTTTTTGGCTAGGATGGTAGAGTGGAGGACCTCATGAATTAGGACTATCCTATCTATGATCACTCTTCCTTTTACAGATCTTACCTATGAGGGGGAAATTATAAGAGGGAGGATGTCTTTGATCCTGTTAGCTAGGGATTTGGTGAGGAACTTGTAGAGGACATTGCAGATACTAATGAGCCAGAAGTCATAAAGAGATTTGGGTACAAGATACTTGGGGATTAGAGCGATAAAAGTGGAGTTGATACCTCTAGGTATGGATCTAGCACTTTGGAGGTCACAAACGACAACACACACCTCTTGGTCAACAAGGCCCCAAAAGGTTTGGAAGAAGTAGGGGGGAAGCCATCAGGGTCAGGGGCCACATCAACCTTCATAAAAAAGAGGGCCGATTTGATCTCCTTGTTAGTGAGAGGGTTGAGGAGTGCCTTGTTGGCCTAGGGTGAGATTGAAGGGAGAATGTGGTTAAGAAGGACCGTGGTGTCTTAGGGAGAAGTATAAGGCTCAATGCCAAGGAGCTCCTAATAGAAACTAGTTGCCTCCAGCCTGATTTATTTCTCATCCCTTGTTAACCTTTCATTGCTACAAATGAGCTCAAGGATGCGATTGGTGCTCTGGTTTCAGATGGTGGAGGTATGAAATAATTTGGTGTTGGTGTCTCCCTATTTGAGCTAGAGGGCTCTCGATTTTTACCTCCTAAAGATCTCTTCTCTAGCTAAAACATTGTGATATTCTACTAGAATCCTTTGTTCCTCTTCCTACCAAATGGGATTAGAAGTTCCCTCCTAGATATTGGCTTATAAATCTTCCAGATTTTTCTTTAGGATTTCCTTACTCTCAAAGATGTTTCCAAATACCTCTCTGTTCTATGCCTTGAGGTTGTCCTTCAGTATCCTTAACTTCTAGTGAAGGAGGGAGGTAGGGAATCCCAAGACGAGGAGGCTCCACCATCTACCCACTTTGTCCTTGAAGTCAAGGTGGTGGAACCACATGGACTCAAAACAAAAAGGTCGTTTGTGGGGTAGCGCCTACCAACTTTAAAAATAAGGGGACTGTGGTCTGACTCAATGTGAGGGAGGGCCAGGAGGGTGGCATTCGTAAATAGGGGAATTGCCTCACTGGAGAGGAAGACCCTATCGAATTTGACCTAAATGAGGTTGGCCCCTACTTGTATGTTTCTCCACATGAACTTGGCACATTTCAAGGGAACATCCATGAGCTCATTATCCTCAGTGAAATCATCAAAGTCCTTCATGCTTCTAGAGATTAGGACTGACCCTATGTGTTTGTCTGAGGGGAAGAGGGGGCTGTTGAAGTCATCTTCCAAGATATAGGGGATGGGGCGAAAGCTTCTCTCATGAGTCTGAATTTTTTCCATAAAGAGACCCTATCAATCGGACTGTTAGGTGCATAAATGTTGGATAGGATCTAGGTTTGCTCGTGGTCCAGACTATGTAATATGATGTTGATGATTCTAGGGGAGGACGAGATCAATATACCTTCGACCATGCCAGGATCCCATAGGCACATCAACCCATAATGAAATTGAGTGTCGGAGTGGAGAGGGATTCGCCATTGTTCCAGATTGCTCTTGTGATCTTGGAGAATGAAGTTTCATCCAACTTATATTCTTGAAGCAGTAGAATGAAGGGTTTGTGATCCCTGCATAACTGGGCTATGGCATGAATTATGGGAGCTCCATTGAGCCCTCTAGCATTCCAGGTGATAATATTCATTTGATACCCTTGGGGGGTCTCTTGCCTCCCTTCTCCTATTGGACGAGATGTTTCAGTCTGAGGGATTCTTCTAGTGGCAAACTGAGAGCATCACCTAGGAGGGTCTATTGGAGTCCGCTGGTGATCTCGTCCTCTATGATGAGGCCAAAAATTACCTCATTATTGATTATTTTAGACATACTTAATAGAACTTTTTGACATGTTTTGATGTTAATTCTACTAATGAAATACAATATTTACTACTATTTACATGTTTGACTGTTTAGAAGCATAATATTCTATTTTTACTAATTTTTTGTATTTTCTGCATAAGTTTTGTTGATAAATAATGATTTATTGTGAAATGTGTTAGTGTAATCACATGTGGGACATATAACATTCATATCATGCTCTCTGAAGTTGTCAAATACATAAAATAGCACTAAAAATAGGACAAAACTACAAGCTGTGCAAAACTGTATTTTGACCATTTTAACTTGGACAAATTCTAGCCAGATGTGCATGGCTTGGAATTTGGTCAAATTTAAAATGGTCAAAATACAGTTTTGCACAGCTTGTAGTTTTGTCCTATTTTTAGTGCTATTTTATGTATTTGACAACTTCAGAGAGCATGATATGAATGTTATATGTCCCACATGTGATGTGCATGGCTTGGAATTTGGTCAAATTTAACTTAAAAGAATGTGTGAATAGGTTGTTGAAATAATTCCAAGTCTGATCCACCAAATGCTTGGCAAAATAACCACAAACTGTGTTGAAAAGAGGCATTCTGGCGTTGCTTCGGAACAACAGGGATACTACTCCGGAATAACATGACTGCTCCGAAATAATCGAAAAAGCATAGTTTTGACCGAAACAGCTCAGGAAAGGCAAAAAAATTGTAGGAGAGTGTTAAGGACAGTTATGTGAATCTGTTGTGCACCTTTTTCAATGCAAAATACCTCCAGCAAATGTGCAACAAACAGATTTCATTCATGTAACCATATTCTACATTTTAGGAATGCAGTTTCAACAACATTCCTAAAATGCCTAAAATTAGAATCATTCCACACCTGATTTAGCATGTTTGTAAGATAAATAACCGGCTCCCATATGGGTTTAGTAGAGGATAATTAGGATTGCAATTAGGATAATTCTGAATATTGTGAGAAATCAAATTTCTATAGCAGTAACATGCAAAATTTTTCTGCATGTTTTTTATTCAATAAAAAGTGCAGTTTTTATTAGTTTTGCTTTATGATTGAAGGAGCGATTAAGTAGTAAACCAGAGCTACTTCTTCACCTTCTTCTGAACCAGGGAGCAAGGGCCACTCCCAGGAGCAAAAGAAGGTTTTTTACCAAGTTTTCTTGTTTAAATCTGTCTGCAGCAGAATAAATAGGAAACCTGTCATTTTTTCTGCATTTCTTTATTTTGCTGAAATCATTTTTAGTTTCAGATCCTATAGTTTCATTATTATTTCTAAGTTATCATTTCTAAGTTTATTTTTAGTTCTATTATTTTATTTTGCAAAGTTAGTTAGTTTACTTTCTGCAATTCTGAATTTCCTGCAACTTTCATTTCAACAAGTTTAATTTAGTTTTTGAATGCATTTTCAGATTTAGCAAAAAGTAAATAGGTTTCTTTGACGGTTATTTTATTTCTGCAATTTTATTTTAGCAAGCATAATCTAGTTTCCTTTCAGTTCATAGGGTTTAGAGTGATAGAAGAACCCCCAACATACACTAACTGTTCTACCAATAAAGCCATTTTCTGAATAAAATGTCTTACATCTGCTTGAACTGACTATCGTAAATAGCCTTAGGACACCTGCCCGGATTGATAAATAATGATTAAATGATGGACTAAACGACACTCATCATTTTTGACACCATTTCCAGGGACCAATGGTGTTGTTAGTCAAATTTAAGTAGGTCAAGAACTGTAGGCTGGATACAGAAAATAGTTCTTGCAAATTTTACAGTCTGTTTAGTAAATGTGCATGAATGCATAGGCTGAGAGATGAAAGAGGGAGGTTTATCCGAAGTGGTTCTGAACCACCAAAGTGACCTCCTCAATCAGATGAAGAATTTGAAATCTCTAGGGAAGATAATCTAGACATACCTTCTTCATTAGATGCATTTTTGGAAAAATTAGAAAAAGAGCTTTTTGAAGCACTAGCTGCTAAACACTCCCCTCTGACTAGATTATTCCCATCATCCTTTAGAAAGAAAACAACTATGGCTGCAGCAACAGCAGGTGGATATGATAATCTTGATGATCCTCCCAAGACTTTTAAGTATCCCATAAGATTGGATCCACTTCTAGATGCCCCCATGAAAATAATCTCCCTATCCATATTGCCAATTTTTAGGGGAACTGTTTCAGAAGATCCTAATCAATTTCTGTTTGAATTCAAAGTGTTATGTCAGACTTATGACTACATAAATGATAATCAAAAATTGAAATTGTTTCCTTCCACACTTAAGGACGCTGCTCTCCGATGGTTCATTAGCAATCTTGAACCTAACTCAATAAGTACCTAGGATGATATGGATACTGCATTCTTAAATAAATATCAGGATTATTGTAGAGTAAGAAATAGGAAAGATGAGTTGTTTAGGATCAAGCAAGAAGAATATGATAGTCTAGAAGATTATCTTGATCACTTTGCCTTTGTCCAAAAGATGTGTGGTGCTATAGAACCCAATTTCTTAAGAGGATTACAGGATGAATCTAGGGAAGTGCTATATTTAATGGGAAAAGGAGACATAGATCAACTTGACCTTGAAGATATTATGGAGTTATGTAAAAACTATTCCCGCACTCACCACCAGAGAAAGAAAAGGAATTCTGGCAATAATGGTATAAAATAGTTGATGGAGGAAATGGCCAATTTAAAAACTGATATCCTTGTTCAACTTAATACTGTATTAGGTGAGAAAAACACAAGATCTAATTCTACACCACCTTTAGCAATTTATTGCCCAAGGTGTAGGAGTAAGCATGCCTTGTAGGACTACCCCCTAAACAAGACTTTTATTTGTGGAATTTGTTCCAAGGAACATTCAACAAATAAATGCCCTTTGTTGCCTCATCTAAAATCTGTTTTGGGCACCCAAATAGAAGAACTCAATGCTATTGGGCAGAGATCTAGTGGTGGTTATGCACAATATCCAAATGCTCCTAGATTTCCAAACTGGGGACAATCTCCTTGGAATATGAATATGCCATGGGGACAAGCAGAAGTTTCTGCACAACCTTGGAACCAACCTTGGACAGCTCCTCCATATTGGTCACAATTTGGATGGATGAACCCACCTTGGCATACCATGCCTACTCAATGGACACAACAAGGAAAAATATGGGGACAACAATATCAACCCTATCAAGGACAACAATATCAATCCCATCAAGGACAGCAAAGGTATCAAGGGCAAACTCAAAACTTTCTGCCAGCTCCTAATCCAAATTTTTAGGGAAGAACACAACATCAACAAGAACAACCAGTAAAACAACCTCCACTCCCAGCTCATCCTGTGACTAACCCCAATAATGCCAGACAAATAGCCCCTGTTTATGAGGCTGAGTTTGAAGATACTGCTGCAGTTCATGTACTAGATTGTGGTAACATCCAATTACGCTCAGGGAAGGTCTTACCTGACCCTGCTCCATTTACAATTGAAGAAATTCTAGAAATTTCAAGTCCAAAAAAAATACAATCAGAGCAAAAGGAAGAAAATGCAGAAAACTTACAAAGAAAATTTGAACGTGTCACATCAGATTTACCATTTCTTGAAAGGTTTGATCACACTATCACTACCCCTGAATCAAAGTTAATCATAGAATTGAAGAAAATGTCAATTTCACTTCCTCTGTTGCAGGAAATCAAGGATGTACCATTGATTAAGAAAACCATTCAATATTTATGCATAAGGAAACTTGGTAGGAAGAAGAAAGCCTTTCCACAAACTGTACAAGTAGATGGAAAATTGGCTGATCTTCTCTCTGGGAAATTAGTACCTCCCAAATATAGTTATCCAGGAAGTCCAGTAATCACCATTACTGTAGGATTGGTTCAAATTTCTGATGTGCTTATTGATTTAGGAGCTACAATTAATGTCATGACCAAAGATATTATGCATAAATTGTAGCTCACTGATTTGAGTCCTACAGCTACAGTTTTGGAAATGGCAGATAGGTCAATTGCCAAACCAGAAGGACTTTTGGAGGATGTTCCCATTAAAGTATCTTCTTGGGAATACCCTGTAGATTTCCTAGTGTTGCAACCTAGGAGTACAGCTAATGGCTATCCTATCATCCTAGGACGACCCTGGCTTGCCATCGCAATCGCTTTCATAGACTGTAGATCAGGTGAAATGACTATTTCAAACAGAGTAGATCTTAAGAAAATTTCTTTGTATCCACCTACTCAACCATCATCTAAATTTTTTGGACAGTTATGGTATCCTGAGTATGATGAAGAATAGGAGCCTCTTGTTACCCTTGCCACCATTGTAGTACAGGAACACATTGAAGAACTATATTCACCAGAAAGAGAAATTTTTGAACATGAAACAGTATTTGTGAATACATTGCATGAAGAAGGCCTCAGGGATGATCAAGTTCTGGTCAATCGCCTATTATGGAAAGATGATGAACAATTTGCTAAACATTTACCATCTATTCCACTTCAAGAAAGTTCCTTTACATTGCCACATGGATGGCATCATCATCTTTTGACTTCTTTCACTTGTCCTATGCCAATGCTTCCATCAGGTATTGCATTTAACACAGAATCAAGAGTATTTCATAATATGCAACCACATCATTGTCCTTTAAATGATTTGATCAACAAATATGAACATGTTGACTCTGTTTATCCCAGAGTCAAGAAAATTGAAATTCAGCCAGGAAAACCTGTAAATATTAACAGCTGGTTGACTGACGATCAAGAAGCCAAACTATTTGTTGTTTTGCAGAAACATGTTCAAGATTTTTCTTGGAATTATACGGATATGGTTGGAATCCACCCTGATGTATGCACACATAAGATATACACTAAGGATGTCAAACCAGTTAGACAACCGCAGAGACGTCTGAATCCTGCTTTGAAAGACATTGTTAAAGAAGAAATTGAAAAATTGTTGGAAGTAGGATTCATTTATCCAATTTCAGACAGTCAATGGGTTTCCCCATTAGTTATTGTGCCTAAGAAGAATGGAAATATGAGAGTGTGTGTGGATTATAGGGAATTAAACAAAGTCACACACAAGGACCACTTTCCATTACCATTTATAGACCAAGTTCTGGACACTCTTGCTGGTAAGAAATTTTTCTATTTTCTCGGATGGTTTTAGTGGGTATAACCAGATCCAAGTGGCACCAGAAGACCAGGAAAAAACAACCTTCACATGTCCTTGTGGGACATTTGCTTATAGAGTATTACCCTTTGGATTATGTAATGCACCAGCAACATTTCAAAGAGTTGTCTTGGCCATTTTTTTCTAATTTAACCAACGAGAGTGTAGAGATTTACGTGGATGATTTCACAGTGTTTGGTGACACATTTGAATATACATTAGAACAACTTGAAAAGGTTCTAATACGCTGTGAAGCATATCATTTATCTCTTAATCCTGAAAAATGTTTCTTGATGATGGAGGAAGGAATTGTTTTAGGACATCATATCTTCGCTCAAGGTATTAAAGTTGATCCTAAGAAAGTAGAGGTCATCAAAAGTCTTCCTCCTCCGAAATCTCAAACTGATGTCTGTAGTTTCTTAGGACATATTGGCTTTTATCGTAGATTTACTACTGATTTCAGTACCATTGCTAATCCAATGTTTGCATTGTTAATGAAAGATTCTGAATTTGTATGGTTTGATGATTGCCACAAGTCCTTCGAAGTTTTGAAAGAAAAGCTAACCAGTCCGCCAGTACTGAGAGGCCCTAACTAGGAGCTACCCATTCATATTCAGACTGATGCCTCCAATAATGCTATTGGAGCTGCACTAGGGCAGATTGAAAATGGACAACACTATGCCATTTATTATATTAGCAAAAACTTGACAGGAGCTGAAAAGAATTACACTACAACTGAGAAGGAATTCTTAGCTATAGTATATGCCATTAACAAGTTTTGACACTATATCACAGGTTATCCTGTATTCATCCATACAGATCATGCTGCTATCAAATATTTGATGAATAAGCCTTTGGTTAGTGCATGAATTATTCGCTGGTTGATTTTACTACACGAATTTGATATTACTATAGTAAATAGACCAGGAAAGGCTAATGTAGTGGCAGATTTTTTGTCAAGATTGCCAAATGCAAAAACTGAAGAACTAGTTGAAGACGCATTCCCTGATGAAAAATTGTTTGTTGTCTCTGTTCAAACTCCATGGTTTGCAGATATAGCTAATTATTTAGCTACAGGGAAGATTCCTCTTTATTTTACCTCAAAAAAAAAAAATAGTTAATCAAGCAAAGTTCTTCTTTTGAATGGATAAAAGGAATATTGTTTAAATGTAGTCTTGATCATGTTTTACGCAGGTGTGTTCATAAGGATGAGATATATGACATCTTGAGAGCCTGTCATGATGAACCTTCAGGAGGGCATTATTCAATAAAACATACCATTTGAAATATTTTAGGTGTTGGCTACTACTGGCCATCATTGCATAAAGATGTAAAAAGGTATATCAGAAATTGTGATGCATGTCAAAGAATGGGTAAGCCTACTTTCATAAATGAAATGCCTTTATAGCATTAATTAGGTGTAGAACCATTTAAGAGGTGGGGGTTAGATTTTGTAGGACCTGTTGATCCACCCTCCCAAGGGAAGGTGCACATCCTGGTATGTGTTGACTATGTAACCAAATCGGTAGAAGCTCATGACTTTAAGCATGCCCAAGAAGACAAAGTTGCTGATTTTCTGTATTCACAGATTTTTTTGTGATTTGGAGCCCCACAGTCTATTACTTCTGATCAAGGACCTCAGTTTATTTCAAAGGTTGTTGAAGCCTTTGTAAAATTATATGAAATCAAGCACAGTAAGTCCTCTCCTTATCATCCATAGGCCAATGGTCAAGTTGAAGTGACAAATAGGGAATTAGAGAAAATATTAACCAAAACTGTAGTAGTTCATAGAAGGAATTGGGTAGAAAAGTTACCTGAAGCAATTTGGGCTTATAACACTACTTGGAAATCCACTATGGGATTTACCCCTTTTGAATTGGTTTATGGTAAAAAACCCCTTTTACCCATTGAATTTGAATTACTAACTCTTTGAACTACTTTGGAAGTTGGTATTGATTTGTCACAGGCACAAACGGACCGGATCCTGCAACTCAATGCACTGGATGAAATACGGAGAGACGCTTTGCATCAGAATGAGATGATCCAAGCACAACGTAAAGTCTGGCATGATAGCCATATCCAAGAACGAAAATTCTAGCAAGGAGTTTGGGCATTACTATTTGACTCCCGCTATGAAGATTTTCCTGGGAAATTGCAGACAAGATGGCTTGGACCATATCAGATTGAAGAGGTTTTCTCGAATGGAGCAGTTTGTCTCTCACCAATTGATGGTTTGCGAAGGAAGTTAGTGGTTAATGGACATCATCTCCAGATTTACCATAAGCCACTAACTAAAAATGAAATTTTAAAACAAATAGAGCACTTGGATGTGCACATAATGGAAGAATTCCCTTCTTCCACTGAAGCAGCAACAGTATAGTATAGTTTTTATCAAAAAAAAAATATTGGTTTACATGAAAACCAGTTATCTAGCATGTTTACTGAGTTCCATTCCATCAACACTCATTCCATCACCATCCATTCCATCACCATCCATTCCATCGCCATTCATTCCATCACCATCCATTCCTTAGCATTATTGTTTTTTCACCATTGTCATCCACCACCATTGTCATTGCCATCACCCACATTGTTTGTGTTTTTTAGAATTACAGTACTGCACTTGTCAGAAGAAAAAAATAGTAAAAGCTAATCAATTGTACAAAATGTAGAAAGATAGTCAAGACAGGTATGTGTTTCTTTACATTTTAAATATTGTAAATAGTTAAGGTATGTAGTGTATAGATTCACTTGATTAGCATTTAATGCATTCATAAGGTTAAAATTGGGGATGTCTAAATTATTCAACAAAAGGGGGAATGACATATGCTCCGGAATGACATATGCTTTGGAATGAAATTTGCTTTCGAATAACCACTGCTTCGAAACAGAAGCGCTGGAGCTTCGAAACATCAAATGCTCCGAAACATCAAAAGCTCCATGACAGTTGTGCTTCGAAATGAGTAATGACGGTTGTGCTCTAGAATAAGTATTGACAGATATGCTCCGAATGAATAAATAACGACATTTGCTCCGAAATATCAGGGCTTCGGAATATGTTGACATTTTTTTAAAAAAATTTAGGAACACGTGGCAAGTGATTATGGAACACGTGATTTTCAAAATTAATGGATATTTAGATATCATGATTTCACGATTTGCGTAATCATGGCACACGCGTCATGGCACACGCATCAAAGAACATTGAAAAATTCACAGCAAATTAATTGATGCCAACTCAGAAAATCGTGATCGTGTAATTTGCATTGGAACTAATTTTTCCTCGTTTTCAGCATATTCCGTCGGTTTTAAAAAAAATGAATCAATAAGCTGATTTGACATGTTTTGTTCCGATGCAAGAACCGTCATTCTAGTGCATGTGCCCTAGAACTGTCATTCCAGTGTTTCAAAAAAATATTCGCAAGCAAAGCAGAAGAAAATGGGCGACAGGAAGAACAGAAGTGAACTAGAAAATGCCAGCTTCATACTGAAAAATCTTGCGTTGCTGCAAATTTTCACCGATGGAGGGCTTATGTCATTTTTGTAGAAATTTGATGGGAACTCCGAGGGATTGGCCGCAGAATTTGCACGGACCTTCAGAAATAACAAGGTCAACATATGCGGCATGATAATCCAGGTAACTCCAGATGTTTTGAGCCAAATTACTGAATTTCCTTTACAAGGAATTAATCTTGGAAAAATAGCTAGGAATACCCTAAATGAATTGGCCAACCAATTTAGGGTAGAAAATGATAAACCTATTGAGTATGTCATGAATAAAAATATTTGTAAAGGAGTTAAAAGGGCAAGTCTAGAATTTCCTTGGGATATAGTAGTGGAATGGATGATTAGGTTTATTACTTGTGAAGGCTAGTATTTTGTTCTATCAGGGCACCATATGAAAATTCTAACTCATTTGGGATATGGCCACACAAACCCTAAATTCAAAGTTAATTTTCCCCTATACTTTTATGAAAATTTAAAATCTGTGGACAAGAAATATCAAGAAGGAAAAGGAACCCCTAGGCATCATGGTTTGATTAAAATAATCTGTAAACATCACTTCATGGGTAATTTGCAGAGCTTTGGAAGATTCTTTTCTCAGTGGGATGAAACTAGAAACCCTGCAGTTGCAGTTGGAGTAGAAGAAGATATTGAAAGCCCTAGATCTGCAAAACAAATTGAAAGCCCTAGATCTATAGAACAAATTGGAAACCCTGGCATTGAAGAGGAGGAAATAGAAACACCTGAGCCAGTGGTTGAGACAGAGTCTGTCAAAAAATAGGGTCCATCCTCTCCACAGGGACCTCCCTCTTCTAGGACTAGAAGACAAAGAGAAAGGCATGCTGAAATAGACTCTGTTGAAAAATGTAGAAGGGTGTCATTTTCAACAGATGTGACTATTGTGCAGTCCAATAGCTCTGATGAAGTAGAACCATGAGAATTTGCTCAAAAAATGCCCAAAACAGGAAAAATAAAGACTCCTGTTCAAATATTACGAAGGTCTGCAAGACTTCAATTGGGTGAAACATCATCTAACCAAGGAGGTCAAGAAGCAGTAGCAATAGAAATAGACCCAACAGAATCAATAGAACCTGTAGCCACAAACATAACAGAACCAACATCCAACCCTGAAGTAGCCTTAGTAGATTATACAGGTTTTGATTCTAAGGAGGAGTCAGAGGCAGAAGAAAAGGAAGAGGAAGAAGAAGATATCCAACTACAGTTATTTGTGGTAAGAAGTGTGGTGAAAACACAAACAGGTTGGATAAAAAAGTGTCAAGCTTCTATTTTAGAAAAAGATCAAATGATTACAATTTTGCAGCAGGAAGTGGCAATTTTAAAAGCTAAAATTGCATCTTTAGAGCCACAACCTGATGAAACTATGCATGACACTCAAACGGCTGACATTTTGTTAGAATTAGCAATAGTTGCACATGTAGCAGACTCACCAATCAGGGAGGAACTTGTAATTGATATTGAAGGAGAACATGGACAGTAACAATTTCATATCTCCTCAATTCCTGCTACATCTATTGAACCATATGTACCCCTCATAGTAACATAGGACATATGAATTCAAGCTGAATTACCTATGACAGAAACATAGGAACAAGGGGTACAGGTCAACCTGCCTTTTGCAAAAATAGAAGAAAAGGAGACATAAACAGATTCTGTCAAGGTTGACATGACTGAAAAAGAGGTGCAGGTTAATATTGTTCCTCAAATGCAGCAACCTGTTTGCAATCCCCTTATGGTTCCACTTGAGGAATATAATACATATTTATCAAAGTGGATGATGAAATGCCAAAGGTTAGAAGAAAAGGTTTTAGCTTTGAAACCTTTGGAAGAAAAATGTGAGGCTAAAGAGGCAGAAATAACCAAATTGAAGAACCAAGTGCAGGATCTCTATTAGAATGCAGAGTGTTTAGTCCAATGTAGAAGACCTGCAAGGTTTTATACCTTAATCCTCAGAGAAAGGTTTATCTATTGGCAAATTATGAGAATCCACTCTAATTTGCCATACAAATTGGAAGACCCTGAAGAATTTGTGGATGCCTACCTGCACAACCCAATAGAACAAAAAAATCTGTTGTGTGAGTTATTCTTACATAACTTCTTTGTGCCTGGTGATGACACATTCCTACCTCACATTTTTGCAGGGGATATTCAGTTGAGAGCCTTCATGTCCACTCTGCAAAATCAGGAATATTGGGAACAACAAAAGAAGATGACTAAGGAAAATGAGGCAAATGCAGCACTATATCTGAGGCCAATTCACTATAATTACGAGGTCATGACCAATCAAAATTTTACTATTATGAGGGAAGAAAAGGTGAGAAAAATTTATGAAACCAATCTTCAGGAATGCTTAGTCAATTTTTAGAATTTTACTCACCAGCATTTTAATAGTGCTTTAGGAGCCTGTAAAAATCGTTGGGGAGAGTTATCTATTTCTTTGTAGAAGAAAGAACCTATCTCCCCCAATAACTTGCAGTTGTCAAAAAGAAGAGCTGAAGGTATCATGTAAGTTATTCAGCAGCTGCAACATCAGTGGATAGGATTAAGATACATATTGCCCATTGTAATCACCCCTGTTCCATGGTTTTTTTATGATGACCCTCAGCCAGATGATCAGTTTCAGGCATGGCTCAAGCAGATAAAGGAAATTAGAGGTTTTTATAGGATTCTTGGTCCAAATTTCAGCTACCAAGAGAGAGTCTTGGACAAAGATCTCTGCTCTATTGTAGCCTCACAGAATGCATGAGGACATGCATCAGAATAAGTTGGGGGGAATGATGAGGCCAAAAATTGCCTCATTATTTATTATTTTATACATCCTTAATAGACCTTTTTGACATGTTTTGATGTTAATTCTGCTGATGAAATACAATATTTACTACTATTTACATGTTTGACTGTTTAGAAGCATAATATTCTATTTTTACTAATTTTTTGTATTTTTTGCATAATTTTTATTGATAAATAATGATTTATTGTGAAATGTGTTAGTGCAATCATGTGTGGGACATATAACATTCATATCATACTCTCTGATGTTGTCAAATACAAAAAATAGCACTAAAAACAAGACAAAACTGCAAGCTATGCAAAATTGTATTTTGACCATTTTAACTTGGACAAATTCCAACCAGATGTGCATGGCTTGGAATTTGGTCAAATTCAACTTAAAAGAATGTGTGAATAGGTTTTTGAAAGACTTCCAAGTCTGACCCACCAAATGCTCGGCAAAAGAACCGCAAACTATGTTGAAAACAGGCATTCTGGCACTGCTCTAGAACAACAAGGATACTGCTCCGGAATAACAAGACTGCTCCAGAATATTCGAAAAAGCACAGTTTTGACCGAAACAGCTCAAGAAAAGTGGAAAAATTATAGGAGAGTGTTAAGGATAGTTATGTGAATCTGTTGTGCAAAATACCTCTAGCAAATGTGCAACAAACAGATTTCATTCATGTAACCATATTCTGCATTTTAGGAATGCAGTTTCAACAGCATTCCTAAAATGCCTGAAATTAGAATCATTCCAAAACCTGATTTAGCATGTTTGTAAGATAAATAACCGGATCCCATCTGGGTTGAATAGAGGAGAATTAGGATTGCAATTAGGATAATTCTGAATATTGTGAGAAATCAGATTTTTGTAGCAGTAACATGCAGAATTTTTTTACATATTTTTGATTCAATAAAAAGTGCAGTTTTTATCAGTTTTGCTTTATGATTGAAGAAGTGATTAAGTAGTAAACCAGAGCTACTTCTTCACCTTCTTATGAACTAGGGAACAAGGGCCACTCCCAGGAGCAGAAGAAGGTTTTTTACCAGGTTTTCTTGTTTAAATCTGTCTGCAGCAGAATAAATAGGAAACCTGTCATTTTTCCTGTATTTCTTTATTTTGTTGAAATCATTTCCAGTTTCAGAGTTTGTAGTTTCATTATTATTTCTAAGTTATCATTTCTAAGTTTATTTTCAGTTCTGTTCTTTTATTTTACAAAGTTAGTTAGTTTACTTTCTGCAATTCTGAATTTCCTCCAACTTTCATTTCAGCAAGTTTAATTTAGTTTTTGAATGCATTTTCAAATTTAGCAAAAAGTAAATAGGTTTCTTTGACAGTTATTTTATTTCTGCAATTTTATTTCAGCAAGCATAATCTAGTTTCCTTTCAGTTCATAGGGTTTAGAGTGACAGAAGAACCCCCAAAAAACACTAACTGTTCTGCCAATAAAGCCATTTTCTGAATAGAATATCTTACATTTGCTTGAACTGACTATCGTAAACATCCTTAGGACACCTACCCGAATTGATAAATAATGATTAAATGATGAACTAAATTACACTCATCACTCTACTTGCTTAATTTGTTGTTTTTCAAGTGTGGTTTAGCCTCTCTTCTTCTTGCTTCCAAAACCTGTTGCAAATTTGTTGTTGCGGGTCTGTTTGGGACTGAAACCCTTAAGGACCAATTGGGATAAGATAGGATTACAATCGTCTTCTCTCTTTGATGTCTCAGAAACAACCTTGGAGTACACCTGGGTGGGGAGGGGTAGGGTCAGAGGGGGTAGGGGTTCACCAGGAGGTGAGAGGTTAACAGAGGGGAGGGGTGAGGGGAGCCTCATGAGGTTCTCCTGGGCATAGTTTGAGGCTAGGGGAACCTCCTCACGAGGATGGAATGGGGTAGGATCTATCGAGGAGGTAATTTGGGAAAGGGGAGGATTGGGAGGGCCTACAGGATTTAGGGGGAAGGCTCAGGACCTCACAGAGATGTAGAAGGAGTTTTTGGGATGGGATCAGGGGTGATGCATACCTGGTGTTGCTCGTCCATTAAGATGGGGTCCACCTTCTTCTTTTCTTTGTCTACTGGATGGACATGCCACTATTGGGATGAGTAGCCATGTGGAGGTCACCCTCCTCAAGGGAGCCCGTGGGAAGGGCTCCTCTTGCGATACGGTGCCTTTCAGGGAGGATCCTCAGTGATGGGAGCTTCAGGCTTCTTGGATAGGGGGCAGTGATTTGGGAGGTGACCTTGGGAGATGTAGAGGGTGTAGAATGCTAGCTTGTGTTTATAAACAAGGATTTGACACTAAAAATAGGGCCTCAAAAAAATGGTGACTGAGGAGGGGAGCTCTATCTCTATGTTAGTAGCAACACATATCCTGGCATGGACCATGCGAGATCCTTCCTTGGTGGCCAAATAAAAAGCAACGAGTTTGCCTATGGCTTGAGTAATGAGTTTAATCACCTCCTCCTGCTAGATATGGAAGGGGAGGTCGAGAAGTCTGAACCATATCAGGGCAAAAATATGCTTTGAATATTGGGGTTGAAGTCGACAGTCCAACACCAAAGGAAGAGGCTTCTACGTCCTAGGAACCAGGGCTCGCCTGTGAGAATCTTACTGGTGTCCTCTTTATTTTTCAACTTGATGAGGAAGAATCCCTTTGATAAGACAATGATCTACATGCTGCCTAAGGTATTCCACTTGGAGAAAGCCCACCGGCAAATGGTTTCCATGTCTGGGTGGCCCCCGATGAATTTACCTACTAGGGAGAAGGAGGAAGTTGAGACAAAGGATGAAAACACGTCATCCTTGATGGAGATGTGCATCCCTACTAGGGAAAGCCCTAAGGATGGGGATCAGGGTTGGTAAGGTTCTCTTGTAATGATCTGTACATATGAGGGTTTGTTGGGCCCCTTGATGGTAGATTCCCCAGCTCCCTTGTCAGGGGGATCCTTGTGGGAGGGGCCCTCGAGGGCACCAATGGCCCCATCGGATCCTAGGTTTGAAGGTGAACGGGTCGCAGTGCTAGGGTCCCCCTGGCTTGTGTTTGTCCCTGGATCAAACCCTACTTTAGATCACATAGTAGCACTCCCTGTTGAACCATATCCTGATGCAAACCCTGTTGAAATCCCTAATGTTGTCCCTGCTGCCACTGCTACTCCTGCCATATCTTAATATTTAGCTAGAGACTTGCCATAATATAAAAATTTGGGTAGTTTAGAAGCCCCAAGAACCTATCTCTATGGCCAACCGTAGTTGTCCCATCCGGGTATACCACATGGGATCAATCACAAGGGGGTTGAATTATTAATATATCCATAGGTTTGAGCATAGATAAAATGGAGCCTTGTTGGCCTCTACCAGCACATAGGTCATTTGCTAACTATGCCTACATATCTAGAATGGTGGAGGTAGTGGTAATGGAACCTGGTTCGACCACAACTAGCAACCAGGGAATTTGCCAACTGCTCTACATACACGGATAATTTATTGAGGTGTTTAACTTGTTATTATAAAAATATAAATTTATTATTTGATATTATTTCTTTAAACTTTAATTTTTTGAATTTGTCGTTATTTTTAAACAAAAGGAGGTTTTTATTAGCCCTTTAGAAATCTTCTCTCAAGCTAAAATTCTATATTATGGGGCATATAAATCAATACACAAAATTTTATATACTTTATTCAACGGATACTTAAAGCACATAGTGCAGTGGGGATGATTTGGACCATTGTAAATGAAGTGGATTTCACGACACGGGCTATGTGTCGATGTGGATGGACTTTGATCGTCACCTAGGTGGTCAACTAGGCGGTAGACAACACAAATGGAATTTCAGAGCATGGAGTGGAAATTTAATTTTTGCTACACGGGTGGTAGCACTAACAAAGAAATAGTGGAGTTGTGGTAGCACCTTCGAAAGATTTAGACCAAGAATATGTGGATACACTATCAATAGATGGAGGAGTTATGTACACATAGGACCACTGGGATGAAGTGCATGAGATAAGGATACTAGATATGGTGAGACATAAGCAAACATTCAAGCTTGATAGCAGGTAATGGTGTATATGCCGGTGGAAGCTAATGTTTACATCATGAATCTAAATTAATGGAGATACAGTAAACAAAATGCCATGGACATAGTAGATAGAGTAGCAATGTGGCCTTTGGAATGTGGACGTGGTATACATGGATAAACTAAACTTCATGGATTTGATGTAAAAGTTTGGATGAAAACATCATGAAAGGGATAATCCACTAGAGTTTAGGTTTTAAATCCAGTGAAACAGGTAGTGGTGAATTTCGTAGTCAACACCATGATATATGTGAGTGAAACACGTCAAAGTGACTCAGTGATGATTGAAAAATCTTATTGATATATTCTAGAAGTCACGGTCAGAGTGCAGAAGACAAAGAGGAGTGTTTTATGGCATAATATGCCATCGGATACAAAAAAAAAGTAGTGTAATCCTTCGTCCAGAGCCCGATAACTACAAATGCAAATTTTAAATATTGTTATAGAACAATGGTTACAGTGAGAGATATGTTGAAGAAAACCTAAGAATACGTAGATGACAATGCGTATTTCTAAATGGCATTGATATTGTTATCAATATTTAGGAAGAGAGAGTACTATATACATAATGTTCAATAGGGAATCACGACTGTTGTGGTGAGTTTTAAAGTAAAATCAAAAGACCCCCAACAATAGACGATGTGAATGAAATATTATTTATACAATGTCTCACTTCAGCATCGATTTTGTTTGTTACACAATGGTACACGGGAACAATACCTCCTACAAATGCTCAATATCCGATAGGATTGTGGTATTGGACCTGGAAAATCACAATCCAACAATGCATATTTGACAGTGCACAACAACATGATAGTTGCCAATCACGACGATAGTTGGCATAGAATTGTAACATAATAAAGTTGAAAACTTTTATAAGAATAAGTCAGAATATTTATTGCTTTTAACCAAAGGAAGAGATAAAATTTGTGGTAAGTTTTATGTTACCATCATTGTTCATCGAAGTAAATAACATAAGACTAAATTTTTATAGTTAGAATGTAAATAGATGCACCGATTATGGAGAAGGGTGTACGTAAACAAATGAGGAAAGGAAAAAAAAAGAGGAAAATTCGAGATTTTAAATATGCCATTGAAATGCAGGTAAAGAAGGGCTAGATTTTTTTCGAAAGATGTTGAAGATTTTGTGTAACAAGATTGGATTTTTTTGTTTTTAATGCAAATCCTTCAAAAATTTACACCTTGTTAAAAAAAATGGATGATAAATGTTCTGAATGTTTGGGCTAATTTTTATCCTTATTTTCCCCTCTTTAAGGCTTATAGATAATGCTTAATGCAGTTTAGTGGTTGCACTATTGAATTCTTCGAAATAGGAAATTCAGTTTTATTTTCCGTAGAAGATTGCACGTAGTTTATTTCAAAAAGTGTGAATGCAACTTTGAATAGATTGGGTTACATTCAAAAACTCTCACATCTCTGGTTTTGCAGGATAGGGTAGCATTATACTGAAGGAGGCTTGCCATTAACATTTTCAGCATTCTGGTCCATTTTCCAGATTTTATTTTTATCTTTATAACCTTCCTTTTTTGTAGTTTTTTTTTAACTTGGGTAATTAAAATAATAATAATAAAAATATAAAAAACTTCGAAAACAAATGCATGGGTGTGAAGAATAATATTTAACGCTTCACTTAGAACAGTTTCAATTCAATTTTGAAGTTATTTTGAAATTATAAAAGCTATTCAAATTTGTTTTATAAGGGATTTTATAATTTTGAAATTTGACAAAATTTCACATTTTAAAGGTAAGTCAAATTACAAGCTTTGCATTTCATTTTCAAGTAATAAAATAACTTCTCTTTATGAAAAGTACAATTTCATTAAAGGGAAGTGATTTATATGGCATTTCAAAGATCATTGTTTTAAAGTAATAAATTAACTTCTCTTTATGAAAAATATAATTTCATCAAAGAGGAGTAATTTATATGATATGTCAAAGGCTATCACATTTACTAAGTTATTGATGTAGATTATTCTATTTTCATGCTCAAATAAACATTAAATGAATCCAATCATTATTCAAACTTTACATTTAAAAAGATAGATTTTAGTCTTCTCTTTTATGCTCAAAGCAGGGTTTAATAACGCAAGATAAAACTTGTTTAAAATCTACTTAACCAAAATAAGATAAAATCTACCTAAAATCATTCAAGATAAAATAAAATAAGGCATTTTCATCATGGTCATATGAGGGCAAGTCACATTTTTCTTTTTTCTTGTAAGTCTCATGAACAATCACTAGCTTAGCATAATAAAATAAACCAACACATGCCCCTTGTTAATAGTTACTTGTAAATCACTAAGGTATTCCTAGCATTTAATTGATGCACCTTTGATGCAGGAGCATCCGGTGAAGGAAAAGCAATCTTGCATTCTCCAACTTATTTTCTTAATTCTCTGAGTACTTTGAATTTAGTGGGGTTCCTATCCTTTCCTTCGGGGAAGTTTTGTAAAGGGAGGCAAGTTTCGGGGAAGTTTTCAAAAGCAAGGCACAGGTTAAGCTGGAGTCGCGAAATCGTGACTCCGAAGGCGTGTAGTGGGCGAGGGCCAAAACCGTCGTGATATCGCGACGTCGCGATATCGCGATCGTTTTGCGCAAGGCAAGGCTGAGGCGCGGGGGGCCGCGATACCGCGACATGTCGCGATATCGTGACATGTCGCGTTATCGCGGCCCATTTTTTGCTATTGTACGAAGGATTGGGGGGGTCGCGATACCATGACATGTCGTGATATCGCGACATGTCGCGATATCACGGCCAGCGAAGACAGTGGAGGTCCGAAGGCGTGGGGGGTCACGATATCGCGACATGTCGCGGTATCGCGGCTCGCGAAGACTGCGGGGGCCGAAGGCGTGGGGGGGTCGCGATATCGCGACAGGTCACGATTTCGTGACCTGTCACGATATCGCGGCCAACGAAAGGCCGACACGTGGCCGAAAGAACGAAGCCAAAAGTAAAACAAGCGAACGGCCTGGCAAGGTCAACTTGACACGTGGGCAGCCACGTGTATTAAAACTATGGAGAGGGGCACGTGTTTTGGAAACATTGTGGACTGAGGTAGGTAAAGCCAAGTATGTATGCGGACAACCAGGGAAGGTCAGATTTTAACACGTGGACAACTACGTGTATTTATTCAAGATGAGAGCCACGACCGCGTTTCTTTTCCTTTATCAAAAAAAATAATAATAACAGGAACAGGGAATGGAACAGATGCAAGTAATGGCCATTATGGAGGAGACCACGGTACGGAGATCGATCTGACGAAGACGGCGGTTGCAGGTCGAGGAAACCATTAATGCAAACTCCATGGTGGTTCGGACAGTTGCCATTTATGGCAATTTTGAATTCTCATCCTGGAGGGGGATTTGAATTTAAAATTGAAATTAGGTGGAGGCATTGATGGCTGGGGGAGGACCGGGACCGCGTTAAAAGGAGGAAATTTTTTTTTCAAGGGGGACCGGAGAACAGGGGAAAGGGAGAACAGAGAGAGAAGAACAGAGTCGAAGCCGAGTTCGGCCTTTGTAAATCCTGCGGGCGATTTTATTTTTAAATGCATGTAAATATCCAAAATATTAATTGGAATGCAGAGTTAACTTTAATCCTGTGTCTCCGTGCCCCGTCAGTGGTATCAGAGCGGGAGTTCCTGAGTGCGTAAACAGACCGCCGGCCGTGAGGCAGTTTGCGCCAGGACGTGTGGGAGGGTTTGAGTTTGTGTGAAGATGCCTCTGAGAAGAAACCCGATGGGTGGAAGAGGCATGGCAGCGGAAGATTTCTGGGCTTTACAGTGACAAGTCCAGGCCCTGCAAGAAGAGCTACGCAGAGGACGTGAGCCGGGAAGGGATGTAGATAGTGAGGATGAAGTGGAAGAGGAGAATGAGTTTAAAGAAGAGGATGAAGATGTAGACTCGACACAGGCCCGGCTATACAAGGCCATATCCCAGATCGGGAAGAGGCCGAAGTTAGAGGTTCCCACGTATTTTGAGAACTTAAACCCAGAGTAATTGATAGACTGGGTAAATGAATTAGAAGAATACTTCGAATACGAGGAAGTTGAAGACCCTAACCGGGTCAGATTTGCTAAAACCCGACTGAAGGGTCATGCTAGCATTTGGTGGAAGGGGGTACAGCTGGAGAGAAACCGAAGAGGAAAAGAACGGATTACCAGGTGGGACAGAATGGTGGAAAAATTAAAAAGATAGTTCATCCCTGTTGACTATGAGCTGGATCTGTTACGTAAAATGCAAAGCTTGAGGCAGATGAACAGAACAGTTCAAGAATATACAGAGGATTTTTATAAAATTTCCATCAGAACCGGACACTTAGAATCCAGCAAAGAAAAGGTGGCCCGTTACATTAATGGGTTGAGACCGAGTGTGCAGGAGGAGTTGAGCTTGGTTCGGGTAAACACCATCGAAGATGCTTACCAGTTTGCTTTAAAGGTTGAAGGAAAATTGAACCGAAGGTTTGAAAGCAAGCAGAAGGTGAAAGAACCGGGAGGAAAGAACGATGGAAAGAAAGAAGGAAAGGAAGAGAAGAAGGAAGAAGAGAGCAGCAGCCGAGGTCAGAAAGAAGAAGATGAAGACCCAAAATCGCAAGTTCAGAATAATAACTACCCGATGGGAAGAGGTAGATCTGGACGCGGGTATGGAAGAGAAATATTTCGTGGAACCTGTTTCCATTGTGGAGAAGAAGGACATCGGGCATATGAGTGTCCACAACACCGGGAAAAGACGAACAAGAAACCGGTGGGTCCCGCCAGAGCAGTTGTGGCAGTTGAAGATGCTGATTCAGAACATTCTGAAGAAGCTGAAAAGGGAGAAGCCATGATTGTGAGAAGGACCATGCTGGTGGAAGAAGACCAGTCTGAGCAAAGGAGAAGCCTGTTCCGCACCCGGTGCAAAAGTGCGGGCAAAGTTTGCAATGTGATCATCGACAATGGAAGTACAGACAACTTAGTTTCCGAGGAGAGTGTTACTAAGTTGCAACTGGAAAGAAGGAGACACCCGCATCCATACCGGATTGCGTGGTTGCGGAAGGACCACCGAGCTTGGGTCCGAGAACAGTGTTTAGTCACGTTCCAGATTGGGAGATACAAGGATGAAGTCCTGTGTGATGTATTCCCTATGGATGCATGCCATTTACTGTTGGGCAGGCCATGGCAGTTTGATCGGAGTGCAGTGCATGATGGCCGTGCAAATACTTATTCTTTGGTGAAAAATGGAATGCGGCACAAGTTGAAGCCATTGCATACCGAAGATGAGAAAATGTGCAGTAATGCCAGAATTTGCCTGGTAGAGGGCAGAAAACTTTGCCAAGAAGCAGGATTTGAGCCGGATAGAAAGCTTGATGAGTGTTCGGAGATTTTGCAAAGGAAGCAGACCGAACAACTTAGAAGTGAAGGTCACTTCTCCTTCTTACCCGGGGTGTCTGATGCAGGAGCATCCGGTGAAGGAAAAGCAATCTTGCATTCTCCAACTTATTTTCTTAATTCTCTTAGTACTTTGAATTTAGTGGGGTTCCTATCCTTTCCTTCGGGGAAGTTTTGTAAAGGGAGGCAAGTTTTGGGGAAGTTTTCAAAAGCAAGGCACAGGTTAAGCTGGAGTCGCGAAATCGCGACTCCGAAGGCGTGTAGTGGGTGAGGGCCAAAACCGTCGCGATATCACGACCGTTTTGCGCAAGGCAAGGCTGAGGCGCGGGGGGCCGTGATACCACGACATGTCATGATATCGCGACATGTCACGTTATCGTGGCCCGTTTTCTGCTATTGTACAAAGGATTGGGGGGGTCGCGATATCGCGACATGTCGCGGTATCGCGGCCAGTGAAGACAGTGGAGGTCCGAAGGCGTGGGGGGTCGCGATATCTCGACATGTCACGATATCGCGACATGTCATGGTATCGCGGCTCGCGCAGACTAAGGGGGATGAAGGCGTGGAGGGGTCGCGATATCGTGATAGGTCACAATTTCGTGACCTGTCACGATATCACGGCCAACGAAAGGCCGACACGTGGCCGAAGGAACGAAGCCAAAAGTAAAACAAGCGAACGGCCTGGCAAGGTCAACTTGACACGTGGGCAGCCACGTGTATTAAAACTATGGAGAGGGGCACGTGTTTTGGAAACATTGTGGACTGAGGTAGGTAAAGCCAAGTATGTATGCGGACAACCAGGGAAGGTCAGATTTTAACACGTGGACAACTACGTGTATTTATTCAAGATGAGAGCCACGGCCGCGTTTCTTTTCCTTTATCGAAAAAAAAAATAATAACAGGAACAGGGAATGGAACAGACGCAAGTAATGGCCATTATGGAGGAGACCACGGTACGGAGATCGATCTGACGAAGACGGCGGTTGCAGGTCGAGGAAACCATTAATGCAAACTCCATGGTGGTTCGGACAGTTGCCATTTATGGCAATTTTGAATTCTCATCCTGGAGGGGGATTTGAATTTAAAATTGAAATTAGGTGGAGGCATTGATGGCCGGGGGAGGACCGGGACCGCGTTAAAAAGAGGAAATTTTTGTTTTCAAGGGGGACCGGAGAACAGGGGAAAGGGAGAACAGAGAGGGAAGAACAGAGCCGAAGCCGAGTTCGGCCTTTGTAAAGCCTGCGGGCGATTTTATTTTTAAATGCATGTAAATATTCAAAATATTAATGGGAATGCAGAGTTAATTTTAATCTTGTGTCTCCGTGCCCCGTCAACCTTCACAAGATTACAAGTACACATTAAGTAAAAGGAGCCTTGGATAAATTTCTATTTCTTTGCAAGAGAGGGTTTTCTAATCAAAATCTTAACTGTGATGGAGACTTTGCAATTGGGAAAAATTTCCACTCAATAGTAAGGTGATCTTAGATATGGGAAAACATTGACCCATTGAGTAGGTCTATGTAGACCCATACTCAACTTTCAACCCTTGTGCCAAAAATATTAGTCTTCCTGGCATATCCATGACTATAGTAGAAGAAATTAAACTACAGTAGATCCACTATCTATCAAAATTTTAACTTTCTTTTCAAATAATTTACCTTTCAAGAGCATAATCATGGCTTGTCCATCTAGGTTCTAGTTACCTCTTGCTAAGTATATCCTGTGGTTGGGTTACTCTACCCTTTTGATTGGTCTTGATTGATTTATACATCATTTTACATAGTGTAAACCCCCACAATTGTAGCAACCACCCTTGGTATATGGGTGTCTTTCTTGGTTATGTTCCCTTGTAATTTCTATCTATGCCATTTCAAGTTACCTTCGAGGTTGAGGATTGTTGTTATTATTATTATTCCTCTTTTGGAAATTTTTCTTGAAATTCCCTTGTTTCTCATCATTCTTCTTCTCAAACTTTGGATTACCTCTACTTTTATTACGAATAATTTCAGCAATAAAACTTTCTTATTTAAAATATTTCAATATAAAAACCCCATGTCAAATATTCAATCCTTCTAATACATTAAATCCTCTTTTATGCAGAATGATTTACAACTTAATCCTTTCCTCAGGATCTTAGGTAATCAAAAGAATCCACTTTCATGTTCTAAATAAATAAGGACATGTCCTCTACTTCCATTAGTATCTCCCTTGCTCTCCATACTAGAAATATGGTTATAAGGTATCAAGACAGCTCCATATGAGAACATGTATGTAATTCTATACGATTCCTTTCGATAATGCAAAAACACATAAAGCAACTGCATAAAATTAGCCCATACTTATTTTCCATTCAATTCAATAACAAAAAATAATGTTAAAAAATAATCTAATAAACACTTCATAAAAATCAAATCTTTTACATAGGAATCCCATAATTCCAATACCAAAAAGAATTTACAAGAAACCCCATAATTCCTTCTTTCCAAATTCCACAATCTAGAAAAAGAGGTTTACTTCCATTTAAACAAACATTTCTTGAAAAATTCTCTTAAAATATACTTAAAAAAAATTAATTCCATTTAAAAGGAAAATAAAACATCCTTATCCTACAATATTATATATTTCACTTACTATTAAATCGAGCATAAAACCAATAATATAAAGGACAATCCTTTCCTTCCATTTTAGGATTTATTTAATTAAAGCACAAAACATCCTAGCTTTCAAACTAATCAAACTTGGATGTCATTCAATTAAAGAGCAAGCCCTTTTTCTTCTCAAGATGAACTTCCAAAAGAAGACATAATACCTAGCACCCTTTTTCCATTTTAACTTTAGCAAGTATCTTTTTAATATTCTTTTAAATCCAAATGTCGCTCATTATTTTATATTATAAAAATAAGCAATGAGCAAAAATATTTAAACCAAATATCTACCATTCCCAAACATATAATAAGCAAGTAAAGCAGAAAAAAACTTATAGTAAGCTTTTGGATTACACTCTCCACCCCCAACATGTTATAATACCACAGGAATAATGTTTTTGAATACCATGGAGTAAAAACTATAGCTATAGGAATATTTTAAAACTCCTATTTTTAAAGAAGAACAAAAGCATTGATTTACTTGAACATTTCTAGCAAGCACAAGCAAAAATTTCAACTAGATTTGATTAAACAACTCAGGTGACCATAATATTTATAGAACCCTCAATATGTGAGAAAATAGATTAAAACCACAAGAATGTTTTGAACAAGCATTTGCAATTTAGCTTAAAAACATCACTGGTGAAAAAGAATTTTTTTTAGCAAATCAATAATTAGCCATCTGAATCAAAACCATAATCTAATAATAAATAAATTCAAGAAGCTTCAATAGACAATAATCTGAGTTTTAACCATCATTCGGTAAGCAAACATTTTCATCTAGATTGAATAGATAATAATTTAAGTTTTAACCACCAAAGAAAACAATTTTATCAAGGTTTCAAAGATAATATTCTAAGTTTTAACCATCATCCAGTACGTAAATATTTTCAACAAACTTTTAAAGATAATAATGTAAGTTTTAACCATCATCTGGTAAGCAAACATTTTTAGCAAGCTTCAATAGATATTAATCTATGTTTTATGACTGAAGGCCAACTTGAAACTTGCACCCATGACCTCATTGATGGTCTAAATTTTCCCTCGCTTGCTTCTCCCCTTGTGCATATTATTCCAAAACCAAAAAAAATAAATTGATTTAAAAGGAAAAATCTTTCCTCTCCTGTTCCTTTCTCTTTTTTTCAAATCCTAAGGATCCCATATGTTAGTAACATACAAAATAGTTATTAAAGGAATCTTGGATAGGGAGGTGGCCATAGTCGACTAGCTGCCCATTGCCCATGATGATAATTAATAATAGGATTATTCATTAATCCACAATAAATATATTTTTTTTTTGGTACATGGTGGAATCGGTAGCCACCATGAATCCGGGCAGGCTTGTCCGAATTTTTATGGCCTCCATAGTATTCTGAGTTGTCCACACAAAAGCCGCCACACAGATCTTTGTGTAGTATCCCCCTATAACCACCACACCACGATCATTTTAAACATTTTACATCGCTGAAAGCACCAGGAAGGGGACAAGAGTTTAGTCCGACGAGGCTTGAGATTTGAACCTTGGACCTCTGTCCCCATTACGGGGTTTGGGGGAACCAATTGGTCTACACCTCAGACCTACCATAAATATTTTAAAGAGCCAATTATTTTATTATTATTCGTACCTTTTTTTCTATTACAAGAAGCAAACCATATGAGTTGACTAAAACATTCATTTATTTAATAAAACCCATTAAAATAGATTTTAATATCTATTCCATATTAAGCATAAAAGTATGATATTTTTCTTCTTTTAAGCCATGATATAATTATATATTATTGATTCAAACAAAAAGGCTATATCTATCCATTCAAATACCACTAAAAATACGTGCAATACTTAAATAAAAAGCAAGCAATAAGTAATACATCACGAATCTAATTGCCCATATCCTCAAGCAGAAGATTTATGGCACTTCTAGATTATTGACTTCTTTGGTATGGATGGCATTGATTGATGATGATTACCATCATAACATCATTATGAATGCATCTACATGTGGGTAAATCATATCTTTGAGTTATTATCATTTAGACTACATCATTTTCCATTTTTGGTATCTCATTCCTAGTTGTCAGTATCCTCACCTACTTATGAGAGTTCCTAGTATTGCAAGCATGCATATCATTAACAATACCATATTCTCACAAAATATTGCAATATTATCCAAAATGGACATTTATATTGTAATTAATGCTAGGTATTGAAGACATTAAATCAATACATAGTTCATCTCATAAATGAGTCCTATCAATGTGAGTCATGACATACTATCCCCTTGGATGAAACACCATCCTTTGTGTTTCCTACAAAATATTACATTTTACTTTCATTCAAACGAGTAAGGAAAATTGTATTTTCATCTCATTCACATTTTCCCAAATGGTAATTTTCTCAAAATACTAGTCCCATTAGAGCTTGAATTATTTTAGAGTCTATTTCCTCAAATTTGAAACAAAACTCTAGAATCCTCACTAGTTTAACCTCAATTATCAAGGGTTATGCCATATATAATTTTAAAACATCCCACACATGGTTAGCATCAACAATATACTTTCTAATAAGGGATACATAGAAAGTGTTATGGATCTTTGATAGGTTGGGTGGCAAGGTGAGATGATAGACTACTAGACTTATCCTCTTAATGATCTCAAAAGGCCCAACATATCGAGGATCCAACTTAGTAGACTTGATGACACTTTTCATGGGTTTAACTCTTAATAATACTCTATCTCCCATAGAGAATTCTCTAGGTGATCTTTTCATATCAGCATAGCTCTTATGATGATGGGAAACTTCCTTAAGCCTTTGCCTAATCATCCTCCATAAATTTTACCATGTCTGACTAGATGACAACATGATCCTCTAGATTATCCTAA
This sequence comes from Wollemia nobilis, assembly GCA_028583015.1. Taxonomy (NCBI): domain Eukaryota; kingdom Viridiplantae; phylum Streptophyta; class Pinopsida; order Araucariales; family Araucariaceae; genus Wollemia; species Wollemia nobilis. The sequence continues at coordinate 4,021,864 of JAQPPZ010001050.1, forward strand.
TATAGAGTAGTTTTGCATCTCGTACCATTATTATAAGAAAACTCTACGAAATACAAAAAATATTCCCATCAAGACTTCTAGTCCATGTAGTACATGTGAAGCATGTATTCCAAGACTTGGTTTACCCTTTCAATTTGACCATCTATTTTTGGATTGTATGAAGAACTTATGTTTAGTTTTGTGTGAAGTACATGTGGAAGATCTTACCAAAACTTAGATGTAAATTTGAAGTCCTTGTCCAATATGATTAGCTTAGGAAACCCATGTAACCTAAATATGTCATTGGAAAACACATTTTCCACCACTAGAGCATAATCCTTGGTACTCCTTGGTACAAAGTGTGCAATGTTGGTCAACTTATCAACCACCACAAGTATTGCATCATACCGGTACCTATTTTTAGGTAATCCAACAATAAAATCCATAGATATGAATTGCCATTTCTGCATTGGTATATCATGTAGATATAATTATCCTACTAAATATCTATGCTTAGATTTAATTTTGTGGTATTCTAGGCATTGAGCAATAAAATTAATGATATCTCTCATTATACCTGGATAGTAGAAGGTATTTCTCATGTTCTCCCTCATTTTAGCCCCTCCAAGGTGAGTGGAGTAAGGATATCTATGTGCTTATTACATGATCAGTATCCTCTAGTCACCAATTTTAGGTATCACTACCTTGTCCTTAAAACATAAAATACCATTTTTATGTGAAACTCCTTATTCTCTTCAATATTTATTCCTGTTTTGGCTTGGATTTCATTGTAATACATATTGTGATATTACATTTTCTTGACTTGGTCCATTAAGTAAATGTTAGTACAAGTTAATGAAGTTATATATCTTCTTCTACTTAAGGTATCATAAGGTTTATGATATTAAGAGCAGTGAAGAAACTACACTCAGGTTCATAGGAGGAATGTTTGCATTATGTTTTCTAACCAATGTTCTATTGGAAAGAAATAATGCATGGAAAAAAATATAATCCCTTTTCAAATGATTATAAAGAGAAGTTTAACCTTTGAGTTAGAACCAATGGTTAGGTTTTTTCTATCAAAGAAGGCTACAACTCTGTTCGGTGATTCTACCCTACAAGCCCTTCCTAAAATTGCCTCTGATCATAATCCCTTTTTTTTGGAGATACCTAACTCTCTGTAATTCAAGAAACCTTTCAGATTTCAATCTATGTGGATCAAACATTCTAGTTTTAGAGATAACTTAAGTCAGTAGTGGCAGCAGCCTATCAGGGGTAGTGCAACTTTTAAACTTGCTGGCAAATTAAAGTTTGTTAAGGAAAAGCTTCGAACTTGGAACAAAGAAGTCTTTGGGAACCTCTTTGAAAATAAAAAATAGGTTGTTGAAATTTTGAATATAATTAATCAGAGGATCCAACATGGTGATGCTGATGAAACTACTAGGCAGGAGAAACGAACAAAACTACCAGAGTTTCATAATATTTTGGCCTATGAGGAAATATATTGGAGGCAAAAATCAAGGGCTCTTTGGTTGAAATATGGATATTCAAATTCTAATTTTTTCACGTCACCACACTTAGAAACAGAAGCAATAACAAGATAAAATTAAAAAAAAAAAACAGATGGTTCTATTACTCAAGACTTAATAGAAATTAGAAAGGAGGCAGTAACTTATTTCAATTCTATCCTTGGTTAGGAATCACAATGAAATGAGGAGGCCAAAGATATTCTCGTGCAATCCATTCTTAGCATAATAAATGAGGATATAAACCTTAAGATTCTAGCTCCCTTTTCTGATGAGGAAATTAAGGAAGCCTTGTTTGTTAGCGTACTATTACAATAGGTGTTATATTAGTTAACTAGTTATTTAACTTTAGCACCTTGTTGCAGCGGCATCCTGTTGAGATGCGCCCAACCCGGGCTAATCCAGGAGTGTTGTTTCTGCCTGTTGTATTATTTAAAGCTGCTCTTCAATAATACAATGATGTTCGCACATTTACATGGTACCAGAGCCAGGGGCGAGGTGAGGAGCGAGCGCGATTTTTTGATTCGGACGAGTTTTTTTTCTCGCAGTCCGTGCGTTTAAAAAAAAAAAAAAAAAAAGGGACGTCCAGGACCTCGCGAAGAGCGGGGAGGAGCCGAACGCGCGTCCAGTTCGTGACGATCGAGCACTGGACGCACGACAGAGGAGCCGAGCGCGGCAGTCGAGGAGGGGAGAACCCCCCGCGCAGCGCAAACGTTGCGCGTTGGAGGGAGGTCGCGCCACGCGTCCAGACGCGTGCGCCCCCGAGGTGGCCCCGCCCCCCCCTCCCCACCAGCCCGACCCCCCGGCCCGCGGAGCGGGAATTCAAAATTCCCGCCCGCACGGGAACCCCGAGGAGGCGCCCCCCCCGGCCCGCCTCCCCACCGGCCCCGCCCCCCACCCACGCGCGACGCGCAATTTGCGCGCGCGCGCTCCCCGAGGAGGCACCCCCCCGGCCCGCGGAGCGGGAATTTAAAATTCCCGCCCGTGCGGGAGCCCCGAGGAGGCGCCCCCTCCCCCCCCCGCCCGCCCGCGGAGTGGGAATTCAAATTCCCGCCCGCGCGGGAAATCGGAGGGGGTATAAACCCCCCCGCGGGATCGCGTCCGCGAGACGCAGTGTTTGCGCCCGTCCGCGCAAACCCCGCCCCCCCCCCCCGCGGGACTGCGTCCGGGAGACGCAGTGTCTGCGCAAACCCCCCGGTGATTGCGCAGAGAAGCCGAGGGCCCTCTAGCCCGAATCCCTGCGCGCGGGGCTGGCCCTGGAATTTTTCAAAAAAAAAAAAAAAAAAAAACAACGGGCAGAGAGCGAAAAAGGGCGGTTAGACGCAAGCCCCCCGGGCCGAGAGAAAAAAAAAAAAAAAACAATCTCTCGCTGCGACTTGCAGAGAGGAAGCCGAGCCGGAGGCTGCTGCAGAGGGTGTTGAAAAGGGAGGTGACTTGCTGATCTTTTCGGATCAGCCCGCTGGCTCACGTGGTCGTGAGCCGTGCGGTAAGGCTCAGGGAGCCTACAGGTCGGGGGTTCGAATCCCGCCGACTCCCCCAAGGTATAATTTTTTTGTTTAAAGTTATTTTTTTATTATTATTATTTTTAATTAAAATTTTTAATTTTAATTTTTTTAATATAGTTTTTAAACTTTAATAAATTAAATTTAATTTTAATTTATTTTTTCTAAAAGTTTAAAACTATAGAAATTAAAATTTTTTATTTTAATTTTAAAATTGATAATAATTATAAAAATGCTTTGTTAAAGAAAGCCTTTTAAGGGGGGATTTTTTTCAAAAAAATCAAAGGGGGATTGAGAGTAATTTTTTATGAAAAATAGCAATTTGGCATTGTAAAAGGTGCATTTTCGGCTGTGACCGACACCTAGTGGGTTATTCTTGTGGGCATTTTTTTTTGTTGTATGTTGCATATTTCATTTTTGCACTATAACATTAAAAATTAAAATCAAACACTCCTTAAAGTCCCCGGAATATAAAACCCATCCGTGCAATTTATTTGCACTCTGCGACGTTCGGTATTTGCGATACCTCCGCCAGCACTTACGAGGTAAAGTCGTCGTGATTTGGCTACTGTATCCGCCGCCTAATATAGCTGCTATAACGACGTCTGAGCTTGTTCTCTATAAATCGTCGGGGAGGAATAAGTACGCCATTTTTGCATCTGACGGACATCTCTTAAATCCATGCTGCATTAGGTGATTGTCCATTTTTATATACCAAGCTCGAGGAGCTTGTTTCAGACCATACAAGGCCTTCACCAACAGCAGGATCCACAGGTCCTTCAGCAGATCAGATTGCTTTTGACAAGAAAGACAGTAGAGCAAAGGTGCTCATTTTGTTTGCTATTTCCGATGAAGTGCAACCTCATATAGCTGATAAAGCAAGTGGTAAAGAGGCATGGGATGCCCTTAGAACCATCTATGAGGGGAAGAATGAATCCACCATTCTTCATCTTCAACAACAACTTCATAACCTGAGTTTGAGACAGGGTGAAACAGTTGAACTCTTTCTGTGCAGAGTGTCTGAGTTGAAAGAGAAATTGAGTTCTCTAGGAGATACTGTGGATGAAAAGCTTCTCATTTCACTTGTGATGAGAGCTTTACCTTCTTCATTTGACATGTTGATAACCTCCATCCGGGTGTCCCAACGACAAATTACCTACATCGAGTTGGTCAATCTGCTTCAACAACGGGAAGCACGCCAACTTCACAAGGATGATTCTTCCAATACAGCCCTATACACCAACGAGGCGGGGTTCTAGGAAGAAAGGTAATGGGCAAAAAGGAGGCAACTTTCGGAAAGGAGGAAATTCTCAACGGGATACGAAAGGAAAAGGCAAGCAACCTCATCAGAAGAAGAGGTGGTGCAAGATCTGTGAGAAAGACAACCATGACACCAACAGGTGTTGGCATAAGAACAAGCAAAAAGGCCAAAACAAACCACAAAATAAAAACAAGCAACCCCAGGCGAATGTTCTTGTTGAAGAATCGACTCGGATTCCGAATGGGCACACAAGGTGCTCATGACTACCATAGATTCCACTCAGAGGGATCCTATTTGGTATGTCGATTCTGGAGCTAGTAAAAATATGACTGGCGACAGATCGTGGTTTGAATCATTTGTGGCCAAGGAGGGCAAACCTGTCACCATTGCTGATGATAAAACCTACAGGGTTCAGGGAGAGGGTACAGTTTCAGTCACTCTTCCTGATGGCAAGTGTCAGATTGACAAGGTCCTCTATGTTTCGGGATTGGCCAACAATTTGTTGTCAGTGACACAAATCTCGGACAGAAATATGGTTGTCAACTTTCGTGTTGAGAATGGAAAGAAGTGTTGTACAATTACCAGGAAGGGTAAGCGGTTGCAACGACTTCATATAAGCATGGCTTATTTGCACTAGATGCTATCTCTATTCCACATGTTGCCATGGTTGTCTCTACCAAGGAGGCAACTTCCCTATGGCACAAGAGATATGGGCATCTTAGTTACGGCTACTTACTTGAGCTCGGCAAGTATGAGATGGTAAAGGGTCTTCCTTCCCTTTCCGCCACATTGCCGGTGTGCTCGACCGCTGGCGGGAAAGCGGCATAGAGTACCATTTGAGAAGAGCTCTACAAGAGCACGAAAACCTCTGGAGCTAATTCACACCGATCTATGCGGTCCTTTCACACCCAACAGTGTTGGAGGGAAGAGGTACTTTCAATTATTCGTAGATGACTACTCACGAAAGATGTGGGTTTTCTTTCTCAAACTGAAATCTGAAGCTTTCGCATTCTTCCAACAGTTCAAGAAATCCGTTGAGAAGGAGTCAGGGGCTTCTATTAAAACCCTCCGCTCAGATCGAGGGGGAGAGTTTACCTCTAATGAATTTTCTGCATTCCTAGATAAACATGGGATCAAGAGACAGTTAAAAACTGCCTATACTCCTCGACGAGAATGGAGTTGCTTGAGAGAAGGAACCGTTCTATCATGGAAATGGTTCGTTGTATGCTCACAGGTGCAACTCTTGGGCAACAATATTGGGCGGAAGGCTGTCACCACTGCAGTGTATCTTTTGAATAGGGCACCCACAAAGGCCCTAAAAGGAATGACTCCACAGGAAGCATGGAGTGGTCGAAAACCCTCCATATCTCATCTACGTATTTTCGGGTGTCAAGCTTTCATGCACATACCGAAAGAAAAAAGGAAGAAGCTAGATGAGAAAACACCGAGATGTATTTTTCTTGGATATTCCCGAGCACTCTAAAGGATATCGGTTGATAGATCCTTTGACCAAGAAAATTCATATCAGCGGAGATGTTGTCTTTGATGAAGCTTTCACATCACAGAGCACATCTACAGTACACCAGGATATTGTTGAACCAAAGGAAGAGGAGATTCCTTCGTCAACACGAGACGGGAGGTCCTTCTACATCTTCTTCACCACCACCGAAGCAGAATCCTAAATGGTGTACAAATACAATCAGAGATGCAAATTTATCCACTCCTCCCAATTTGAATTTGGATAGACCTCGTACACGCAGTATGGCTCAACAGGAAAGAGAAGCTAGAGAAACTGGTGAGGTTGATGATCTTTGTCAATCTTTTGAGGAACTTTCAGTGACTCCAAGTAGAGAAGTTGAGGATATGGATATTGATGATGACAGGGCATTCATGTCTATCATAGATAGTCTTGGACCTGCATCAGTGCAAGATGCTCTTAGTGAGCCTTAGTGGAAGGCCGCTATGGATACAGAGTATGAGTCTCTGATGAAGAATAAAACTTGGAAGCTTGTTGATTTGCCTCATGGAAAGAAACCTATTGGCTGCAAATGGGTATACAAAGTCAAGTACAAGGCGGATGGAACAATTGATAAGCATAAAGCCCGACTTGTTGCAAAGGGCTATGCTCAAAAGGAAGGCATCGACTATGAAGAAACTTTTGCACCTATTGCTCGGATGACCACAATTCGGGTTATGTGTGCTATGGAAGCACAATATGGGTGGAAAGTTCACCAAATGGATGTCAAAAGTGCCTTTCTTAATGGTGATCTCCAAGAAGAAGTCTATATGACTCAGCTGAAGGATTTGAAGTGGAAGGCCAACAGCGAGAAAGTTTGCAAATTGGTTAAATCCTTGTATGGTCTGAAACAAGCTCCTCGAGCTTGGTATATAAAAATGGACAATCATCTAATGCAGCATGGATTTAAGAGATGTCCGTCAGATGCAAACCTCTATTTCAAGAAATAGGGTTACGAGATAGTGTTGCTTGTACTCTATGTGGATGATCTGCTCATTACGGGGAGTTCGGAAGATTTGATCTCTCTTGTCAAAAGAAACTTGTGCAAATCTTTTGAGATGACGGATCTTGGACTTCTCCATTCTTGTCTTGGTCCGGAATTCAGCCGGAAGGAGCACACCATCAAAGTGTCTCAGAAAAAGTATGCCAAGACATTGCTCGATAAATATCGCATGACTAACTGCAAGCCAATGGCAACTCCTATGGAGAATGGACTTCAGTTATCGCGACATGATGACTCACCCCAGGTAGATGGCACTCTCTATCGACAGTTGATTGGGAGTCTCATATATCCGACCAATACTAGGCCGGATCTCGTATTTCTTGTAAACTATCTTTCGAGGTTCATGCGGGAGCCTAAGATTACTCATTGGAAAGCAGCAAAACGTGTTCTTCACTATGTCCGTGGTACTATAGAATATGGCCTAGAATACAAGAGGAACAACAAATTCTTCTTGCAAGGATACACGGACTCCGACTATGCCGGATCATTTGATGATCGCAAGTCAACTTTTGGATACATTTTTCATCTGGGATCCGGTCCTGTCTCTTGGCACGACAAGAAGCAACGGTGGTTGCTATTTCTTCAACAGAGGCAGAATATCGCGCCGCACGTGAAGCTGTGTGCGAAGTGATATGGTTACGTTGCATTCTAACAAGTATGGGCCATCCATCAAAATCTCCAATACACTTGTTTTGCGACAATCAGGGTGTTTTGAACCTCGTCAAGAATCCAGTCCATCATGAAAAAAACAAAGCACATTGACACACAATGTCATTTCATTCGAGAGGAAGTTCCAAAGCACCGAATTCAGCTTCAGCACATTCCCACCGATGCTCAAGTTGCAGACATTTTCACTAAGGCACTTGGACGTGTCAAATTTGAATTGTTTCGCAGCTCACTTTGTATTGCAAAATAATGTAAGGGGATGTTAGTATAGCTATTAGTTATTACATTACCCAAATAATGTAATAAATAGGGATGTTAGCGTACTATTACAATAGGTGTTATATTAGTTAACTAGTTATTTAACTTTAGCACCTTGTTGCAGCGGCATCCTGTTGAGATGCGCCCAACCCGGGCTAATCCAGGAGTGTTGTTTCTGCATGTTGTATTATTTAAACTGCTCTTCAATAATACAATGATGTTCGCACATTTACACCTCTCCTTTTACTTGTTTAGCATGGAGCCAGAAAAAGCCTCGGGACCCGACGACTTTCCCCCTCATTTCTATCAAGATTTTTGGGACATCGTAAGTGAGGATATAATTTCTATTGTCAGATAATTTCAATCAAGCAATCATATCCCAAAATTTCTCAAATCTACTTTTATTTCTCTAATTTTGAAGAAGCAAACCCCTAAATCTATGGCTGACTTCAGGCCAATCAGTCTGTGCAATGTTTCTTACAAGATCCTAACTAAAGCCATTGCAAATAGAATGAGAGATATTCTACCCCGCATAATAGATCCATGCCAGGGAAGCTATGTCCAGGGTAGGTCAATCTTGGATGAAGTTATCATGGTTCATGAAGCTCTGCACTCTGCTCATAAGACTAACATGTTTGTTTTTACCCTCAAGCTTGATATGAACAAAGCATTTGACAAGCTAAATTGGGACTTTCTGATTACTATCCTCCTTAAGTTTGGTTTTCACCATCAATGGGTTAATTTGATCAAAGAATGCATTTCTAAAGCATGGTTATCTATTCTAGTTAATGGAACAAATGCTGGGTACTTTCAAAGTCACAGAGGAATTCGGCAGGGGGACCCTATCAGCCCCATGTTATTCATCATTGTGGTAGAAGCTTTAGGCATAACCATTAAAAATTCTTGTAGTTCAAGGCTCATATCAGGAATCAAGGCAACATATCTCACTAGGGATTTTTCTCACCAAAAATTCATCGATGATACCATTCTATTGACTAAGGCATCGATGGTTGAGGCTAAAATAATTAAATACATCCTGCAACTCTATGAGGACACTGTTGGTCCGAAAGTTAATTTCAGTAAAAGCAAGTTATATTTCTTGAACACCCCCATTCAGAGGCAAGGAAGGATTGTAGAAATTTTAGGGTGTGATATAGCAAACCTTCCCACTTAATATCTTGGTCTCCCTCTTTTCATTGGTTCTCCGAGAGAGTCAATGTGGGACAGGGTTATTGAAAGAATTCAAAAAAAACTTGCTGGATGGAAAGGTCATCTTCTATCTCAAGCAGGAAAGCTGACCCTCACTAAGGCCTCTCTTCAGAGCATTCTAGTATATTTCCTCTTCGTTTTCAAAGCCCCTATGAAGGTTTTCTAAAAAATTAAGAAACTCCAAAAATAAATTTTATGGACTGGATCAGAGGAGAAAAAAAGGATACACCTTGTAAGATGAACCAAAGTGTGCAGACTCGGGGAAAATGGGGGCTTAGGTTTGAGGAGAATTGCTCATATAAATTTAGCTTTACTAGCTAAGTAGGCGTGGTGCCTCATTTCTGGTGAAGAAAATGAATGGAAAAATATCATCAAATGAAAGTATCTTCAAAATATGCAATTTCTAAGTGACACTGTTCCAATCAGAGGTTCTTCTTTTTGGAAAGTAATTATCAATTGTAAGGAAATCATCAAAAAAGGTTTAAAATGAGTTTCAGGCAATGGTGAGAGGATAAATTGTTGGAGTGACAGGTGGGCTAAGGATGAACCACTAACACAATATCCTAACTTAGCCCGAATTAGAGATATCATAGAAGAACTCATAGGCAGAAAAGTCTCTAATTATATTGTTGAGGATAGAGGTAGAATGAAGTGGAAACAAATAAGGATTTAGGGATTTCAAGCAGAATCAAATGATCTTTGTAATATTCTCGGGAAACATTTTATCCCCATGAGACCCAGGGAAGATCAAGTGATCTGGGCTCCTGCGAAAAATGAGCAGTTCACTATTAAATCAGCTTACAAGCTTCTGCTTGATGACGAGGTTTTTGTCCTCCAAAAGGACTTATTTTGGATAAAAAAATTAATTCCAAAAATTGTAGTCTTTTCATGGCTAGTTATCCAATGAATAATTCTAACCATTGATAATATGATGCGTAAAGGTATTGTATCACTAATCATTGTTATCTGTGTAGGGCTAATTGGGAGACCATTTATCACATTTTCCTTGAGTGCCCTTTTTCCTTGACTATCCTAAGTGGGGTTTTTCAAGCCTTCAATATTTCATGGGTTAAACCAACCACCGTACTTGATTTATTTGTCCAGTGGCCTTACCCCTTTTCAAGCCAAAGACTTAGATACATGTGGAAAATTTATCTCAATCACTATCTTTGGCAGGTGTGGTTAGAAAGGAACCATAGAGTCTTTAATGAGTCTATCCATGATCATCAAACTATCATTTCCAGGATCCTATCCTTTACCAATGAGAATGTGGACCTTATCCCTTTTGATAGTTGTAAACCTCATCTGTAGGAGACCACGATTGCTCACTATTTAAGCTTAACCTTGTTAGATGAGTCTATGCCTAGGGTAGTCAACCCCAAATCCAATGTTAAGTGGTCTCCACCTCATACGGGTTAGTTTAAGCTTAATTTTTATGGAGCAGCTAAGGAAAATCCTGGCAGAGTAAGCACTTGTGGCATTGTGCAAGATCATAATGGGAATATGATGCTTGCATTTTTTGAATATTTGGGAACAAGGACGAACAATGAATCTGAAGCTAGAGCTATGTGGAGAGGCCTTCAAATGACTCAAGAGTTAGAAGGCAATTCTATCATATAAGGAGACTCTATGCATGTTATAAATCTCCTCAATAATTGGAAAACACCTCCTTGGAGGATTAAAACAATTTTTGAAGAGGCTAGAATCCTTTTCCAGGGAAGAAAGGATAGAAAAGTCAAACCTGTCTTTCGGGAAGCTAACAAAATTGTTGATAAGCTGGCAAATTTGGGTGTCGATGGTGACAGACTTTTCAAATGGGAACACAGTGTCCCGAGTGAAGTAGAGGAGCTTATTCAACAAGAATGCCAAGAATGATAGTCAAATTTACCAATAGGGAAGGCATTGTAATTTTGAAGGCTAGGAGTATTCCCATATCTTTTTTGAATTAGACTCACAAAAAAAATTATCTAAGCTATCAGCCTTCGTGGATGCTGCTTAGAAATACCATAAAGACTAATGGGAATAGTCACATGTCAGATAACATGGCTCCTAGTCATATTAGTAATTTAAGGTTGGTTGATAATCATAGGGAAGGAAAGAAACGACAATATAAGACTTCGAACCAAATCCACGTGGACCACCAGATAGCCACCGCCATAAATATAACCATCAGGTTCACTTCTCCAAGGATGATTGGCCAAGACAGTATGTGGTACCAAAGCATATCATATATGGAAGAAAGCAATTACCAAAGAATTATTAAGAGTAACTGTCAATACAGAGCTTGTGGGAGTTTTTTTTAGTAATCTGATATGTGTGTCTGTAGCTTTTTGTTACTTTATTATCTCAAGGAAGGGATCCGTATCTGTTTCTTTATTGTAATTATGATACATATGTGTTTTCTCGGGTTATACCCAAAATGGTGTATGGGAAGTTTATTTTTGATAACAGGCTATGTGCCCTACCGGATGTAATGGCTTTGGAAGCATGTAGATTTTACATATATAGGATCCTTAGTAAGGATATGTTCATCAACAGCCCTGGGTTGATTTTTGTAAAAGGTTTTAGGCCAACCTGTAAAACCCGGTATTAATGCTATAGTATCTTATCTACCAAAAAAAAAATAAGTAACCTATGCACAAGTGTTAGAATGTGCAAAGGAATAAATGGACAAGTGTTGATATGCAAGTTGTATATATACAATGATGTAAAAGGACATGTGTTCTTCATGCACTTAGGTAGAGTGAGGACCAAGTAAATTATCTTCTTATATATAGGGCTCATTGTAAGAAAGTATGTATTCTTTATGTATTCACTAATAGAGAGCTTTATATGTTGTATTCTCCATTTTTGTGAGCCTTCATTAATGGTTGTTATGTGAGCTATTTTTGAAGTATCTTGTCTTAGTTTCATGCTCATTTAGCTTCCATTATCATAGTTGTTAGATTTCTTGCTTATTTCCATTACTTATGGATTCATTTTCATTTAGCATATAGCTCAAAAAGTTAACATATTGTTTGAGACCTCCTCATCGTTTACATGGAAAAGCTTTATAAGATCTAATTATACTGGCTTTATTTACTCCAATCTAGACTTTGATGTACTGATGTAGAAATTAGATAGAGCCCAAATTATTGTTCTAAGCATATACAATGTGACATGATGATTTATCTCGGCCAGCATTGACATTAAGGCACCATGGCGAAGAACTACATCTTTGAACTCACCTAAGTGTCCAGCTATATTACCCAAAAATAATACACAATACTTTCTAATATCATCATCCGAGTGTGCAAAGTTTGGTTTTGTTGGTATCTTCATGCTTAATTTTGGTAGAGCAAATTTCAGGACGCACACAATTACCATCGTCAACATATTCAAACTCCTTTGTATGGGCTTATTTATATGGGCTTCTCTGAAGGACTAGCATCCCTAATATTGTAAACTACATGATTATTGTTGCTCCTACTTTTATAATGTCTCTCTATCTACAAATGATGCCCTGATGTCCATCAAAATGTTTAATCCAACATAACCATAGCTTCGATTTTTGTAAAACTTCTTCATAAAAACTTATCTACTCATGTTAAATTGTATAGTCTTTCCTTTTAGCAATATACTGTAATATTTTAACTATCTATCCTTTCAAAAATGAAACTATGAGGGTAATACTTTGCTTTGAGGTCTACAAAATGCAATAGTATCCATTCACCGATGACCAATCTATACAAACAATGGACTCACAACAACATATTTTTGAGATATCTTTAGATATTATCAATGAACATAACCCAAAAAGACTTTATATGGTCTGAGGAAAGATACATGATCTTCTTGTTGTTACTATTGTATGTGGCTATGAATAAGTTTTAGTCAGTAAATTTTTTCAATAAAAACATGTGATTATATATTTTAGGGGCCATCATCCATCACAACAACACGTTCACCAAAATAATATGTCCTTGGAATCTATTTTGAAGGCATTGCCATTGGAGGCCAACCTAGTGTACTTCTCATCTACAACAATAGTTTCACATATTCAGGCCAGTCTAAGATCACCATGCCCATTAGAAAATATTGCAGTGTTACCATGTGAAGTGTATAAAAAAGTTTACACTTTCCATACATCTGAGTAGGGTAATTTTTGACCAGAGACACCGAGGAATATTTCTAGAAAAATAAATCCAAATCAACCGAGAGCAAAGCATGTGTGGAAAAATGAATCCTCCATTTTATAATCATTCTTTGCTTACCTTTCACATGATACATATACCCGATTGGGTAAACCTTGTTTGATTATTTTACATAAATTTCTCCCTGTAAAATCAAGCACGATTCAACATCTAGCCCTATACCAACGAGTTTCTCATCTATGATCAGCTTTGAATCACTCTCTTAATCTCGACTCTTTTAATCCCACATGCATCTCATAATGACCCAATGTAAAATTTATAAACAACATGCCTTAGTCCTATTGACTCAGCTATGGGCCATAAGGGTGCCTTGGTTTGTACCACTTGGAAACATCTCAGAATCTGGGCCCATTGACCACGTTGACCATACTCATGCATTGCATCCACTGGTCCAGCCTACCTCTTACCCTCTACCTCAAACATTGTACCACCTATTAAAAAAACTCAAACACTTAGAAAAACAAACAGTTTTTTATATTTAATTTAATCTAATTAATCAATGTAACCCATCTTCATAAATGATGACATATAACTTAAACTTTCCCCAAAACCAAAATCATTAATAAAATACATTTTTTTAAAGTCCATTGATGTTTTTATTTGGGATATGCATAAGGGCTTTATATATATATATATATATATATATATAGATATATCTTTTTTCTTTTTTCTTTTTCATTTTTTTTCTTTTCTCTATTATATATTTAAATTTTTATTAATCCACGGATAATCAATGAACTAGATTCAATAATTATTTGATATAAAACATTGAACCAAGATTATATATCACCAAAATGCCACTAGATGAAACTGAATAACATAAGCAATGTGGTACTCAAAATGGGATGCAATAAAAACATGATGTCAAACACCTGAGGACAATGAGATCAAACATAGAGGAAAAAAATCCATCACTAAACATGACCATGTTAAACCTTTAGACTTTACTAAAACTCATCCACATCACCAAAATGTCTCGATACAACTAATCAAGAAATCACTCCATGTAAACCAAAATTTCCAATAAACATCAAATTTAAGGTAGGTCTCCAAATTTTCAATTAAATATTGTATTAATTTTTTTTTTGTAATTTTAATAAGTTAATTTAATTAAAAGTTATTTTTTGATGCAACCCACCTTACGGTAGTCCATGTAGGTATCCAAAACCAAGCCTTGGCCTATGCATCAATATCATGATAGGTTGTTAATTATAGCTAGGGTGGCAGCCCAATGGTAGCCAAGTGGTAACTAGACAATAGTCACTGGTGACCCATAAACAACATAGTGTGTTGGCCAAAAATATCCCTTAAGGTTGCATGGGGTGATGAGGGACCTCGAGCCTTCACCATGCCCATTATTTTTTAATAATAATGTATTTTTAAAAAAGGAAGGGTGGAAGGCCTATGGGGCCACCCCCTATTTTTTTATTTATATATTGTGGTGGGGTCGACAAGACCCCCCATTTTTTTCTTTAATTTTACAAATTAAAGGTATTTTATTATGTTTTTTATTTTAAAATAAGTTGTAGTTTATTCTTATGTTTTGCAATAATACTTTTGCAATTATACTAACATATTTGTGCTTTCAATTATGGCCTCTAACAATATTGCTAGCTTTACCCCTAAGCATATTATTGAAGGGATAGACTATCATATTTGGGAACCAAGGATGAGAGCATAATATCGAGCAAGGTAACTTTGGAATATCATGAACAAGGAGGAGACACAACCTTAAAATGAAAGAGCACTTGAATAATTGAATGTAAAAAATCAATAATCTCTTTCTATGTTATTTAAATATGTTAGTGATGACATATTAGTACATATTTCTAATTTGTATTTTCTATATGAAGCATAGGATGAGTTAAAAACCATGTTCATAGGGTCAAACAAGGGTATACAATTTTCCCTTTTTCAAAACTTTTTAACATAAAAATATCTTGTGAAGAATATATTGTAATATACCTAACTAGAATGAGGTATATTAAGACAACTACTTGCATGTAGTTGTGAATGGGTGAATGAAAATATTTTATGCTTCATTGTACTTAGAAATCTCACTAAAAATTTCAAAGGAATTTGAAAATATTCTCAATACAAGATTTGATCAAGAAGACAATCTACCTACACTAGTGGAGCTCTCCAACCTATTTGTTCAACATGAAGAAACCATCAAGCTACAAGAAGGTGCAAAGGTAAGTGAAGGTAAGGACCCTAAATCTACTTCTATTACCTTAAATGTTAATAAAGGTAATGAACCTAGAAAGTGGAACAAAGGAAATAACTTTAAAGTTAATAATAAAATTAGTTCTTTAAAACCTATTTTGATAAGAAATCAACGAGCAATAATCCTAAATTTAATGGTAATTGTACATTTCGTAGATTTTTTTGGGCACAAAAATAGTGATTGTTTCAAGAATAAGAAAACCTCCTATTGGTCACGAATCTACCTAAGTACAAAATATTACTATTTGTGCACCCTAGACCCGACCAACATTGAAAGGCCGAAGGAGAGAGATGTCCTTCGAGCCAATCTCCAGAGAGGGTTGGCTCCCTTACTAATCTAATCTGGTTTAAAGCTTAGGGTAACAGGAAAGAAATGAGAAATGACAAAAAGAGATGGGAAATATGGCTATAAGCAGAAAAAGTGTAGTGGGGATAAACTAACAACAAGAAATTACATTAAGTGCTAATTAGCATGAAACATAAAGGTAAGCACAGGAACCACTCATAGTTTGCAGAGACAACCTCCAAAGTACATTTCAGTGTTCATTCCCTTACCAACAGTAATTAAATTCAGATGCAAAATTTAAAAGCAGCTAATAATGAACACAAACATAAGCAGAAATGGTAAGCATAAAGTGATCAACCACAAGACTATTTAGGGAACCATAAGATGAATATCTTTCTATTGATGCAGAAAAATTAAAAGTAATTTTCTATATAATTTCCATGCTCTTTCATTAAATGCACAACACAACAAATTCCTTCCTCAATAATGGTGATGCTCGAATAAAATTATTCATCAAGGGACAATGATCTAGATTTTAGGGAGTGCACTTGGAAAATCAACAAAAATGGATGATAGAGAGAACATTCCAAGCATCGGTGCATTGAGACTCAGCAAAGACACACGAAAATTGAGAGCTTGAATATTAAATCCTAGGTATCATTACATTCTTCCCTACCTCACCTCGAAATCTTACCCTTGCTGGTTGAAATCAATGAAATTTAATTCTACTTTGAAAAGGAATGAAGTCCATGGAAGGTGCCTCAAAAATCATCGGGATCGCACCAGATTTGAGGACGTAGCATTTAATCCTTGCAAAAATTATAGATCATGGCTCTTTGCTGCCCCAAGCATTCAATTTTATCAATATTTCACATTTTTCAAAAATATCTACTATTATGGCGCTTCTGAGAAGAACACTACATTGATGGTTGCCTCCAAAGCCAGAATTTCACCTTTCTATTTTAATGGATTTTACCCTTGACTTCTTTTAGTTTGAATGGCAGTCAAAAACATGAGTTTCACCCTTAAACCTACTTTCACCTACTTCCTGGGTGATTTCACTATGAAAATGATAGAGAACATCTTCTGCAAAAGAGGAGGCAAAAAATAATTGATTTCACCCCTGGAAGGGGCGACAATGATTTTTGCCCCTAGTCCAGGGGTGACGTTGACTTTGACCAACAAGAAGATTGCATTTTGGGGACTTTCACCTCAAGATATTTCCTCTTGGAATTTTACCCCAAAGAGGGGCGAAAAGGATTTTCGCCCCCTCTGAGGGGCGAAGTTGACTTTGACTTCCCCTTTTATGCCTGAACGATGTCATCCTCATGCTTGCACTCGAAAACTACTTTTTTTTTGGATTTTTACCCTTGAAAGGGGCGATCTTGACTTTGACTACGCCCAACTCATTCTCCCTTCTATTTTCGGCCCAAAGAAGCTATTGCTTGGATTTTTACCCCTGAGAGGGGCGAAACTGATTTTCACCCCTTTCCAGGGGTGATGTTAACTTTGACTTCTCCTTCACTTGCACATTTTTTCCTTCTCCACTTTCAATGGGTGAAATCACTTATCAAGATAGTTTCACCCCAAATGAGGGGCGCAAAGGACTTTCACCCCTCCATGGGGTGAAAACATCTTTACTTCAATTTTTTTGGCGCTTTCACCTTGAATGGAAAATACCAAAGTCATAGCTGATTTCTATCAATTCGTCTATTCTGCAACTGGCCCGAACCTATCCCGAAGATATTCCTTGCATTAATTATTTTCTTTTTATATTTTGAGCATGAGAACATTTAATTTCTACAGGGAGAATTTTATAGTGCATTTTTGAAAATAAAATTAACATTTTTATTTTAATGGAAATGCTTATAGGAAGGAAACAAAATATTTCATTAAAATCATAAAAACAACAGAATTGCATCATTCATCTTCTTCTTTTCCTTTCAAAATTTTACAACAAAATTTAGTGTGGTAAAATTGCCAACACTTTTGGTGGCTCTCGGGGTATTCAGTTCTTCTAAATGCAATCGACCCTAGGCCTTCATCCATTGGGCTCAGTTATTAGAGCCATCGACTGCATCAGATCCATTGGTTGTATTATATGGAGCATTTGATGTTGCAACCTCCTTCTTCTCTCTTGTCTCCTATGCCTACTTCTCCTATCCTTATTCTGCTTTTTGCTCTACTTATGCTCGTGATTGGACTTCGTGCTTGGTGAGGCTCTCACTTGTAGCTTCATACATGGCAACTACTTCAGCCCAAGCATCATATGTGAATGTTGAGAATGTACTCAGTGAATCTATGACAAAGCGCAACATCTCAACCTGATCCAGGCTGATGTGGTTAGCTCTCTATTGTAGCTCTAGTAAGGAATATTCGATGCGGGTGAGCCTCTCCATGCAAGGTAGTGCTTTTTCCTCTATTATTGGCTCCTCCCAACCATCAATTTTTGAAGTATCTCCCACAAAATCTTGCTAGGTCATCTTCAATTCTTTTGTTGGCAATGGCTCATCTTGCTCATCAATGAAGCTCAAAAACCCAGCATCGGCTAGAACCTCAAAATATACGAGTGAAACACAATGCTCCTACTCAAACATAGTTATCAGATTTTGGGCTTCTCTTGCTAGCTCCAACCGAGAAAAATAGCCATGCAATGTCATTCTAGCCTTGGACCAACCATGATCCATCCCACTCATTGGCTTAACCTGGAAATCAAAATTCACCAATGCTTGAATATTTAGCACCATTTCCAGTTTTGGTTCTAGCCTCTCTTCAGCATATTCCAAGGTTTGCTCTCCAATAAAAATCACTACTCGAGCCTCATGAAGGTACATGAGAACCTTGAGTGCATCCATCGCCAAAGTCATGCAATATTTCAATAAATGGCGATGAGTCTCTTTGATATTTTCCTTGGAGAAACTTGCCAATTGCGTGGCTCTCTCAGCCAACTATTTCTGCACAACCTCAAGTTGGGTTGTTAATGCTTGTACTTATTTTTTTGCTCCTACCCAAGCTGTTTGGTAGCCCTTGGCTTCTTTCTCCAACTCTTATACCTTCTTCTACCAATGCTCTACCTCTGATTTCACTGTTTCCAGTTGATATCTACTTTCGGCTAGAGCGTTAGTCAACTCAATAATTTTTTCCTTAACCTTGAAGAAGCTCTTCTTGTAATGCTCATCATACAAGTAAAGAGAGCTCATGTCCACCTGCATATTCCCTAACTTCTTTATGGTATCAATATTTATCAGGTCCTTTGTAACGACTTCATAAGTATAATCACTTGAAGTCATTTCTCCTTGAGGCTTCTGGACTTGGGGAATCATTCTAATAGTATGAGACTCCATAGTTTTAGGGTCAAAAGTGACCTTCTTTAATGCCTTTGATGGAGCCTAAGCTTCCTTTCTCTTACAGCTCTTCAGCCATTGAGATGCACTTAATCAAGCTTGGTTCATCTTCACCACAATAGGATGCTCTAGTACAATATCTATCTTTGGCTCTATCAACACTTGCAACTCAAGAAAAGGAGTAGGGGGAAAGTGAGCCTGCTGAAGTTTTGGCTCAGGAAGGGAAGTGGAAATGGGAATGGTTGATGTAACAAAAGTGGTTAAAGGGATGGAAGTGAGGGTTTCAGCTGTAGTTACACTCACTCGAAGAGGAGCTTGCATACTTATAACCACGGTGGAAATTACTAGAATGGAGGATGAGGGGAGAGAAAATGGGTTAGGACCAGATGCGAAAGAATTGAAAGAAAGGGAAATAGTAGAAGCGGGAATAGAGGAAGAGGGAGCATCAATTATTAGGGACTAGGAAATAGGAAGTGAAATGGAGGTGGTAGGTATGCCAAATGGAGGTGAAACAGAGGCAACAACTACAGAAATGGGTGTAATAATCATCAAATTCTCAAGAGCAAGGGAAGAAGAAAATGTACCTTCGGGCTCGGGCACCTTCTGAGCCGATGATGGGGGTGACTGTGATGTTGGCTCACCCTTGTTTTACCCCTCCTCTACCTCCTTTTCTAGATCTATGACTTCCATGTGTTGGTCAAACTATTTTTCCTAAACCAAAGGAGGCTCTTCTAAAATGTTAACCTGTGTGACTTCACTTACGGGAGGAGGGTTCACCATAGATGAAGAAACTACTCCTATTCTAGGATTTTTAGATATCTTCGAGAAGGGAGGTACCTCACACTTACTTTTCTTCTTCCACTGCAGTTGTAATTTTGGTGATGACTATCTTTCTTCCTCTACAAGTGGTGCTTCCTTGACCACACGTTGCTCATGTTCAACCATGACCTCTTCATTGTCAGACCTTTGAAAAGTTTGAGGCATGATCTTGGTGAAAGAGATTGGCTGGTAGCCATCATAGTACTCATCATAGACGTCTGAAAATACCTCATCCATTACCATACCATAAGGTGACCCAATTTTCCCTCTATGGGCCCTCATAACCCACCAGTTGGTAATATTTTCTTTAGTCCAAGTTGGTAGTTGTTCTTTCATCCTATCAAACAAACCTGAGGGAGGAATTTGATGCTTGTGAACCATGGGGTTGTACTCAACCTCCATCTCATAATAATCATGCCATGGTGAAAGCGGAATCATCTAATCAACATACCATTCAATATTGTGCTCTTCTGGATTATTTTTGTGATGCTAAATATCAGGTCTGGGATAGCAATGAAAATTTTTAGCATTAATAAAATCTACAAACCGACCCAAAGGATCATATTTCCACCACTGAGGTAACTCCACCATGCCCATATCTGAGAGTGCTTCATTAAGCAATTTATTATGGCCAACTTGGTCAACTTCGATCCCATCAAAGTGAAATGGCATGGTGCATGTGGTCCTCTTGCCTCATCCTGCCCCATAAATTTCGTTAATGTAGTCGGTCTACCAGATGACTTCCATTGCAAAGAGGCACTCGATAGTGAAATAAGGAAGGAGGAACGACTTGCCAGTGAAGCCAAAAATTTGCACCACAATGCCCTACGTCAACAAAAATATATCTCCTCTCTCCTTAGTGACAATTTCTTCCCTCATTGCCTTGGGCACTCTTTCACTTGTGCAGTAAATGAGTTCGAGGGTGGGTCCCAGGAACATGCGGTTAAAATTGTAGAATGATTCCCCCCTTGACAAGCTCAAAGTCCATGAATATACTGGCAGCTTGTTATCTGCCTCATCAGTTTGTTTTACTATAATAAAATAAAAATATTGATGCATATGGAAGAAGAAATACCAGGCCAAAAATGAAGCATGCCTCAATAAAAAAATTGCTTCACTCTGAATTCTCTCTAACTGGGTATGCATCACTCGAGCTACATAGTCCACCCAATCAAAGAAAATAGGATTTGTGCTTGCTTGCAAAGTTGTAGGAGCATAAAAATCCACTTGTGAAATGCACTGCACCATCGCTGCTTGCCATTTATACACTGTGGTGTTAGTAGGAAGACCAGATACCCAAGCCAACATAGAATACATATCTGGGCTTTTGAATTCCATCAAGGGTTTTTGGTAAAGCTGGCAACTCTTCAAACTAGGGCACCTTTATAAGTTGATTCTCCATAAATTGGCGCAATGTTACGGTTGACTGGTACCTTTCCTCTTGCTCCTTGAGATTCATCTTCTTGAACATGACATCCGAGGAAGGCTTCAATCTATAAGCAAATTTTGGGTGAAATGGTGAACAATTTATCTCCCTTTGCATTGCGGATGGCCCTTGTTGTAGGCTGGTAAAATTTTACAATTACCATAATCAACTTAGGGTAAGGATGCACTGGTGTACACAAGTACCAGGAAATTTATGCATGGTAAGCAACTATCAATGGGATTTCTAGTGTCAGTCCTTACCTAACTACATTTTCCACGTCTAGGCATAATTTTTCTATGCCTTTGTTCGAGATTGAACAATCTCCAATATTGGCCAGTGTATCTGAATATGGATCGAGCTCGGTATATTCATGCCGCCTAACTTTCTTAGATTTTTTACCACCATGTACTTTTTTTGGCTCTACAACTTTCTTCGGATTTGCTATCTTCTTCCCCATATTTGTACCATAGCTCCCAATGGAACAATCTGGAAAACCTACAACAAAACAGTGCTTTGAGCAACAAACTTACAATACTCATAGAAAAATATTCTTGCTCTACAAGCTTTCACTTCGTCCTTCTTATATATTTCACCCTCAACTGCAAAATTTATTTCAGGTGATGAGCTCAAGGGATTCAGATGAAAGTGTGTCTTGGTTCTTGCACCTGATACATTTTTTAATAATTTTTTAAACTACCCCTTAACTATCAATAACTTCCTTTCACCTAAATCCTCTTCGAACCTTGTTATTGGCTACCTTTCACTTAAAAGGGTAGAATTTGGATAGCCAATGGCTAATCTTGGGAAAATAAATTTCCACGTGTGAGAAAAGATTGCTTCTAGGAATGAAAACGTTGAATTATGCTTTTTGAGGACGTCAAAATGTCAACCAAGGTGAAAATGGGTGAAATGAATTCACACTTGGTGCTTTAAAACTCTTAATAACATCAATCGTATGCTCCAACTTGACTTTTACAGGAAAAAATATTTCAATGGATGAAATTGATTTGGCAATGCACTCCTTTTCACTTGTTCTCCTAAGAACTGTCTTCTTTTACCTGCCTTGCATAATTTCATGCCCTTGAATCCCCTTTAAAACAATTCACTTCCTTAATTCACCCCAAAAAAGTATCTTTAACTACAAGAGCTTTGCATGAAAAAATAGGGTGCAATTGCTTTCTTCCTTCTTTCTTGTCAGATTTAGTGCCATCCACTAAAGTTTGGAAAGAACATGGATTAATTTTTAATCCTTCTTCGGTAGTTTCACTCCAAAAATACCTTCTAAATGGGTGCCATGGAATTTCACTCTGAAAATTAAAAAAACAAGACAAATTTACTTTGGAGGTGAAAATATAATTTTAAAATCTTCCTTGCTTTGTTTTTTTGCTTTTCTAAGCAACTTTTAAAATAAGTGGAGCAAAATTAACAAAAATGGGATTTTATTTCTTTTTTAATTTGTTTTTTTCTTTCTTTTTTTTTATTTATTTTTATATCTCCTCATATCCTCTGATTTTTCTTCTTTTATTTTTTAGCAATGAATAATTGGGGCGAAATTAATTTTAAAAAATTTGCCCTCATTCATTTGAAAACACTTTGCTAAAAAATATTTCACTTAATTTCACCCAAAACTAATAATGCACTTTGTAATAACCTTTTCGAGGTGAAATTGATTTTTGGATAATGAGAGAACATCCTCGGGGCGAAAACGATGCTTCGAGGGTAGAATAGGGTTCTACCAGCTGATATATATATATATATATATATATATATATATATATATATATATTTCCCTTTTTTTATATATATATTAAAGCAATAAAATACTTCTAAAAAATTAAAATTAAAACATCTGTACATATATACATACTTGTTTCTGTAATTTTCTCAATGATAATAGGCCTTCAAATGAAGACCGTTTACTAGAATTGGCAACTCTCGACCATCCATGCTCTGGAGATGATAAGCATTAACTGAGTTCACCCCTAAAATTTGAAATAGACCTTCCCAAATTACCTCAAACTTATGGTGCTTTTCGGGCTTTGCTTTATTCTCATTCCATTTGAGCACCAAATCACCAATTTTGAATTTTTGCTCAGTTGTCCTTTTTTTGAACCACTTCTATGTCATCTTGGCATGTTCCATGAAAGCATTATATGCTTTCTCTCTCTCTTCTTCAAGTTGCAGAAGTTGGGCTAACCTTGTGCTCATAGGATCAGATTCATCATTTTCATCATTGAGCATTTGCAAGGTTCGGAGAACTGGGAGCTCGATATGGATGGGCAGGATTGCTTCCTTGCCATACACTAGGGAGTAGGGAGAAGCTTTGATCGATTTCTTAACCGATATGCGATCTGCCCACAAGGCTTGATTCAAAAGTAGATGCCAACTTCTCTTGTTGCTTCCAAGGGTTCTTTTCAAAATTCTGAGCAAGTTCTTATTTGTGGACTCGACCAGACCATTTCCCTATGGGTAATAATTAGATGAAGTTTTCAAATATATCCCATACCAACCCACAAATTCAGTGATCTTCACCCCAATGAAGGGAGTCCCATTATCTATCATGATTGCATCTGGTACACCAAAATGGGTGATCAATCCCTCGAGGAAAGAGATAATCGTTGTTTGATCTACCTTCTTGGTTGGAATGGCCTCTGCCCATCGAGTAAAATAGTCAATTACCATCAAGATGTATTTGTGTTCAATAGAATAATGGGGATCAATGACCCCGATAAAGTCTAAGCCCCACTATTGAAATGGAGCTTCCACTTGGATTGGGTGGAGAGGCAAAGATACCTTCTTGCTCCTACCGACATACCGCTGACAATTATCGTAACTCTTACTAACTTTATGTGCATCTACGAAAAGAGTAGGCCAGAAGTAACCGACTTTGATGATCTTCAATGCCATAGGCCTCCCTGCATAGTGGCCCCTGATAAGCCAGAGTGGAACTCCTCCAGAATATTCTACTTTTTAGATTCCTTGATGCATCTGAGGAGTACTCCATCTATGTTTTTATGAAATAAACCACTTGGTAGCAAGATGTATCTGAGGGCATGTAACCTGAATCTTCTTCTCTATGAGGAGTTCAAATGTGGTGGACACCTTCCCGATGTAAATAATTCGACAAGGTCCTCTGTCTAGTCACGGTCACTTGTCACTTGATTTGCAATATTGCTCTCACTGATAACTTCATCGTGTAGTGGTACCATCGACTGAGAAGCAACACTTTTAGCCAGCTCCTGATAAAGTGCCTGACCATGAACCAATTTGGTCGATCGAATCTCAACATCATACTCCTGGATCTTTGAAACCCAGCTTGCTCTCTTGTCACCCAGTTCCCCTTGAATAATGAAACTCCTGACATCTGGATGAATAACGTAGACTATAGTCTTACTCTGTGAGATAAAATATCAGAACTTTTTCAAGGATTTCATAACTACATAGACCTATTTTTTAATGAAATTATATTTTTCCTCATGTGGCTGAATAACCTGGCTCAGAAAAGCAATTGGTTGTTCATCTCCATCCTCTCCTTTCTACGTGAGCATGGCAGCATAACTTTCCTGCTCACCCATGGTGTAAAGGATAAAATCCTTTGAGTAGTTCAAATTGATCAAAATAGGTGCTTGGAAAATTCTCTCCTTGATATCCTAGAAGGCCTGCTTCCTCCACTCTGTCCACTTAAAATCTGTATTCTTCTTAAGGAGCTCGGTCATCGGCTTCACGACTTGAGCGAAGTCTGCAATGAATTTTTGGATAAAATTGATTTATCCAAAAAATGACTGTAGTTCTTTCTTATTGGCTGGTAGTGGCAGCTTCAAAAGAGCTTCGGATCTGGCAGGATCAATGGCCAACCCATCCTTTGAAATCACATGACCTAGGAGTTTCCCCTCTTTTACAACAAAGATCGATTTCTTGGGGTTGATAGAAATTCCAAACTCCCAGCATTTCTCAAAAACCTATCTCAGGTGAGAACCATGCTCTTTCCTGTCATGAGAAAAAATAGTCATGTCATCCAGATATATCACAATAATGTGATTCAACAACTCACCAAAGGCTACGTCCATTACTCTCTGGAAGGTAGCGCCAGCATTTGATAGACCGAAAGGTATTCTTTGGTAGGAAAAAGTACCCCACTTGGTGGTGAACGTCATCTTGTGTTGGTCTTCGTCCTTCACCCAGATTTGGTTGTAGCCGGAGAAACCATCTAGAAGTGAGAATATTTGTGCTCCGACGACTACATGAAGAATACGGTTGATCTGCGGCAAGGGGTAGTGGTCTTTCAATGATGCCTGATTCAAATTATGGAAATCCACGCACAAGCGAATGTCTCCATTCTTCTTTCATACTGGGACCAGATTCACCACCCAAGTTGAGTGTTTGATAGGATATATGATTTTTACCTCCAGCATCTTTAGTAATTTCTCCTTCATTAGCACTTCAATATTTGGATTAACAAGTCACTATTTCTATCTGAAGGGTTTTACTCCCTCCTGCAATTCAATGGTATGTTGGATCACATCTTTGTTGTAGCCTTTCAGATCATGATAGCTCCAGGCAACAATATCCAGGAACTCATAACATAACTTCTTAATTTGCTCGAGTTCATCTGGAGAGCAATCTGTTTCAACTTTGATTATCTTGTCAGGTTCCAACTTTAGCTCAGTATACTATTTATCATCTACTTTGATCCTATACTTTTTTGCTCTATCATTCTGATCAAAGAGGTTCTCGAGCGTAATCAATCCTTTTGGGATATGATTATTCCTCAGTTGGATTAACCCTTTAGCTTCCTCCTCATCAAGCGTTCTCCCTTCCACCGTACTAGCTTCTCTTACCAAAAAATTCACAATATGTTCGTCATTGTCAAACACTTGCCAAAAAATATTTTTTTTGGGGACTGAAGGTCTATAAATCAACCTCACAGTCTTAGGCTTTCTCACCACATGCTCTATTGGAAAAAAATTAGTGCCTAGGGAGGCTAGGAGATTGGCATGCTTGTTTTGCTCTCGTAATATTGCTTGGATATTCAATATTGTGTAAGCTTCAAAAATGTCCCATACCTTATTTTGGTATGCCTTCAAGTAATGTTGCTTGGAAACACACTTACTAGTTACCTGGTTGATGATTAGCTTAGAATCTCCAAAGATCTGTAGTTGCTTGATCCCAAGATTTTCTTCCTTTTTTAGACCCAAATAGAGTGCTTTGTATTCGGTGATATTGTTCGTGCAGCTCCAAGTCAACCGGTAAGAGTATGTTTTATGTATGCCATAAGGAGAAATGAGGACAATTCTAGCTCCTGCACCATTCTTACACCTTGCACCATCAAAGTATAGCTTCCATAATTGATCCAAAGTAGGACCTTCATCATCCGTCACTTTCACTTCAACCTTTTCAGGCTTAGTGATGGTATAGCAACCAATTTAAATCTCCATCATGGCGTTAAAATCGAGCATTGAAAATTCATCTTCTATTCGGAGCTCATCTAAAGTCTCCTCCGTCATGTCCAATTTTTTAGTTATGAAGTTGAATAAACTCATGGGTGAGTCTTCTTCTTCTATCTTATCTATATGATAATTTGAGGGCTTCTCATTATAAATTCAAATTCTCCTCCCCTTGATAGGAATTTCCAAATGAGAATAGTCAAGAGAAAGGTAGCCTCCCAACTTAGCAGTAAACTCTTATGACAGGCACATGCTAAAGTAAGGCTCTAAATCGACCATGACCACTTCTTGAATCATAGTTATCTGAGGTATTTTGTGCAATACGATGGGGATGTCCTTGATGACTCCCACTATCCTAACAGGGGTTCCATCTAACTGCAAGATACTAGGGTTACTCCTTGTATATTCCATACCCATAACATCGCATACTACCTTTGGCATGACAATCATTGTAGTACCTGAGTCGATCATGCAATTATGCACAATCCAACCTTCCATCCTTAGGGATAGGTAGAAAGGGGAGGTCTATTTTTATCATGGTAGAAGTTGTCAGTGTTTGAGCTAACACTATTTGAGTCGGATTCTTCCCCTTATATTTCACAAATTTTAGTGATTCTTGCAATAGATCCACTTGTCCAGGAAATACATCATATAGACTCACCTTGGTTGGTATCCTCTTCAATTTTTTGACAATGTTAAATGTGGATGCGTATGACTCTTTATATTCATTGGCAGTCTCGTATCTGCTCCTATATTATTGTGTGTCCTCCAACCTTTGACATTTATCAAATATGGATATTTAAGCTTTTCCCTAGCTTGCTCTTCTATTTTAGATTTTTCCTGAGAGGTTAAAGTATTTCTTGCACTTTTTTCTCTTTCTCATTGAGGCAAAAGATATTTCAGCAGGATAGGTGTGTCTAGCTTGGGCATTGGAACAATCACCTTTGCTTATACCTATTTCTTCTCATTTTATACCTTTGAGTCAGTAGGTACCTTTAGGAGTTCCAACTCAATTGGATCCATAGTAATAAGCTTCCTTCCAGCTCTCATGAGAACTGAAACTTGCTCTTCGAAAGGGAACATGAATTTGTGATCTACTTCTGTGATCATATTGACTTGACCAATAGAAGCATTTTTTGCCAATTTTTACACATAGTTTAGATGAACCATGCATATTTCCTCACCATGTATGTTATTACAAATAAATAACTAGTATTATTTGTCTGATGTGCTAGCTTCTTTGTTTATCAGCACCATTGTATTTCTCTCGGGAACTTTACTAGTTGAAGCTCCTTGCTCCATGGTGATCTATGGTGATTGAAATATCCTAGGCTAGAAATCCTTTTCATCCTACTTTATTTTGATCATTGTGATTTTATTACCCATCTCTCTTATGGCCAATTTCATGGAATGCAACTCCTTCAGCACCTTATCTTATGGATCAATATTTGAGGGTGTTGGAGAAGCTAGTAATGGTAATGGTATAGGTAGAGATGGTAGTTTTGGGAATAGAATTGGAGCTGGTAACTATGGAATGGTTGTATCAAGGAGTTGAGGGATAGTAACTTTCACTGTGGTTTGGGATGTACTTGCATTCCATGAAGGAATTGGATACATGGGTGACATGGGAAAAGGCTGAGAAGATGCATTCGCAAAACAATACTATGGAAGGTCGAGGAAAATAGGTATGGATATTTTTGGTGGAAGCTTACTCATAACAATCAGATCAGCTTTAGCCTTTTGTGCAGAAGAACAAATATCAAGGAATGTATTGATATTAGACTGTCATATGGTCATACTGATGTCGAAGTTGAAATATTAGAGGTAGAAAAAGGCCACTTGTTCGGGAGTCGGTCAAAGACCATCAGGAATTCTATGTTAAGTTTTGGTGAACCTAAGATTGAAGTCCATGATTTCATCCTACGGATGCATTTGAATGGTAATAAAATTATGCAGTAGGGAGAACGAATCCACTTGTTCATTGAATCCTTTGATTAACAATTCAACCAACTAGTCCCAGGTGGTGATAGTGGCAGGTTATAACAATCGGTACCAATAAAGCAATTTGCCTCTAAGAGAGAGAACAAGCATTCTTACCATTATATCCTCATATATGATGTCATGTATCATCTCTAAGGCAACTACATATTGAACATGATCATAAGTCATCTTCCTTGTACCATTGTAGGTAGGTAAATCCTTCATCGCTACTTGTGGGATCAGGTTTTGAGCTTGCATATTTAGATACCCAGAGTGGTTTCATGCTAGAAACTACCTTGGTGGCTATGGTGCTAGATTTTGAGCCATATTTATTGGTGTGTGTTGTTGGGGAGGTAGAAAACTAGAGGTTGTGCTAGCAAGACTTGAAGGAATAGAGAACACACCAGCTAACTATGAATATGTAACACTTAATGGGACAACTGGAGTGATTAACCTAGGGTGTTCTCCTAGCACTTGGGTGTCAATTTTATAAAACTCAATGGGATCTTCTGGATTTTTTGCCTTCAATCTTGTGATCATGAAGAAAATTTTGCTCACTTCACGTTTGGAGGCTTCTGGATAGAGTCGAGTCTCCATATGTTCTAATAATATAGTACAAATATTAACATCAAACCTCAAGACTACTGAAATTTGAACTTTTTGAGAGTCCCATCGAGCATGCCAAAAATTGTTGGTCACAAATCTTCCTAACTACAAAATATTACTATTTGTGCACCCTAGACCTAGCCAACATTGGGATGCCGAAGGAGAGAAATTTCCTTCGAGAAAATCTCTAGAGAGGGCTAGCTCCCTTACTAATCTAATCTTATTTAAATCTTAAAGTATTAGGAAAGAAATGGGAAATGACTGAAAGAGATGGAAAATATAGCTAGCAGCTGAAAAAGTGGAGTGGGGATAAACTAACAACAATAAATTACATTAAGTGCTAATTAGCATGAAACTGAAAGGTAATCATAGGAAACAATCATGGTTTGTAGAGATGACCTCCAAAGTGTATTTTAGTGTTCATTCCCTTACCAACAATAACTAGATTCAGATGCAAAATTTAAAAGCAGCTAATAATGAACACAAACGTAAGCAGAAATAACAAGCAAAAAGTGATCAACCACAATACTATTCAAGGAATCATAAGCTAAATAATTTTCTATTGATGTAGAAAACTTATATTATTTTTTGCACAATGTCTATCCTCTTTAATTACATTTAAATACTTAGTATTTATAGAGGATTTCACCTCTTTCATTAAATACACAACACAACAAAATATCGATTGATAAAAATTTTGTGACAACAATTCCTTCCTCGATAATGGCGATGCTTGAATCAAATTATTCATCAAGGGATAGTGATCTGGATTTTAGGGAGTGCGCTTGGAAAATCAGCAAAAATGGATGATAGAGAGAACATTCCAAGCATCAGTGCATTGAGACTCAACAAAGATACATGACAATCGAGAGCTTGAACATTAAATCCTTGGCATCATTACATTCTTCCTTAACTCACCTTGGAATGTTACTTCTACTAGTTGAAATCAGAGATATTTAATTCTATTTTGAAAAGAAACGAAGTCCATGAAAGGCATCTCAAAAATCATCAAGATCACACCGGATTTGAGAATGTAACATTTAACCCTTGAAAAAAGTTTGGATTGTGGCTCTTTGCTGCCCCAAGCATTCAATTTCATCAATATTTTGTATTTTTCAAAAAGATCTATTGTTATGGCACTTCTTATAATAACACTACATTTATGATTACCTCCAAATCCAAAATTCTACCTTTCTATTTTAATATATTTTTCCTTTGACTTCTTTTAGTTCAAATGGTAGTCAAAAATATGAGTTTCACCTTTAAACCTACTTTCACCTGCTTCCTGGGTGATTTCACTCCAAATATTATAGAGAACATCTTCTACAAAAAGGAAGGTAAAAATAATTAATTTCGCCCTTCAAAGGGGTGATAATGATTTTTTCCCCTATCTAGCGGTGACATTGACTTTGACCATTAAGAAGTTTGTTTTTTTGGGACTTTCACCTCAAGCTATTTCCTCTTGAATTTTCCCCCCAAAGAGGGACGAAAAGGATTTTCACTCCAAAGAGGGGAAAAAAGGATTTTTGCCCCCTCTAAGGAGTGAAGTTGACTTTGAATTCCCCTTCTATGCCTAGGTGATGTCATTCTCATGTTTGCATTTCGAAAACTGCTTTTACTAGAGTTTCATCCCTGGAAGGGGTGAAAATGATTTTCTCCCCTGTCAAGGGGAAATCTTGACTTTGACTATGCCCAACTCATTCTCCCTTCTATTTTCGGCCTGAAGAAGCTATTGATTGGATTTTCATCCCTGAGAGGGGCGAAACTAAATTTTTCCCCTCTTCAAGGGTGATGTGGACTTTTACCCGTCACTTCACTTGCACATTTTTCCCTTCTCCAATTTCACTAGGCGAAATCACTTGTCAAGATAGTTTCACCCCAAACAAGGGGTGCAAAGGACTTTCACACATCCCTGGGGTGAAAACATTTTTACTTTATTTTTTCTGGCGCTTTCACCTTGAATGAACAATACCAAAGTTATAGTTGATTTCTATCAATTCATCTATTATGCAACTGGACCAAACCTATCCTGAAGATGTTCCTTGCATTACTTATTTTCCTTTTATATTTCAAGCATAAGCGCCTTTAATTTCTATAGATATGATTTTACAGTGCATTTTCGAAAATAAAAATAACATTTTTATTTTAATGTAAATGCATACAGGAAGAAAACAAAATATTTCATTAAAATCATAAAAACCACAAAATTGCATTGCGTCATTCATCTTATTCATTTTTCTTTCAAAATTTTACAATAAAATTTAGTGTGGCAAAATTGCCAACACCTCCATAAACATAACGACCAATAAAGGAGGTAAGAAAACTAATAATGTTGCTTTAGTTCATGGATTAAATTCCATTCATGATAAAATAGACCATAATTAATGGATTATTGATTGAGGATGCACTAATCATATGGCTAATTCTAAAGGATTTTCATCGGAGGCTAATCTTAGTCAAGTGGCAATTTAGAAGGAGGCTCTAGTAGCTATATTTTCCCTAGGGCCTTCTCACTCAAAATTTAGCAATTCAAATATGTCAAACGACCTGTTAAGTCCTATAATTTCTATAAATTAAGGGGAGAAGCTCCCAAAGGCTTTTAGGGGTGTCTCAATGTTTCCTAGGGAGATTATAGGAGGGAAATCAAGGAGGTCCAAATGCCTATTTTTGAATTTGATAAAATTCAAGAAGTTCCATGTTTTAACGGTAAAGTTGGATTTGAAGGAGTAGGCTCCTATGAGGAAAAAATGTAATTTTTTTGGGGAGTTAATCAACTACTAGGAAAGTATCCTTCTAACTTTCCAGATAGTCTTCCATATCTATTCCTAAAAATGCGAGAAGATAACCAAAAGGCTCTAGTTGGGCCCCTAGAGGTGGAAATTACTTACGTGAAATATATCTAGACTATGATACATCAACACCAGAGTGATCTAGGGGCATCCATGTTAGACCTTTGGAATGTAGTAGAGGCTCCTCCTAATAAATGAGCTCTAGTTGGTGCTTGTCTCCCTGCCTATGTTGGTTTCTTAGGCCCATGTAGGGAGATGTTTAGTTTTTGTTTAAATTTAGTCATTAGCTTCTATGCTAGTCTCAAGGTTCTAGGTTTTTCTAAATACTAGGATATCCTATGGGTTTGGTTGCTATATTTCTAGTTATTTTTGACAATATTGTAGGGTATGTTGGTCTTTTGGGTGACTTTTGGTATCTTCCCTGGTTTTCCTATGTTCTAATTTTTTTAAAAGGTTTGTGGATACTTTCAAAATTCCTTTTTATACCTAATAAAAAATATGACTAGTTCTAAGTCATCTTTTACTTCATTAAAAATCGATTAAATGATGTAGTTACTATTGGGGATGATTTTCAAATTGTTATAGAAGGAATTGACATTGTTAAGATAGGTATATAAATATATAATGATGGTTTATTTATTTCTAATCTTGCAACTAACCTAATTTTTGAAATGCAATTAGCTTCTCAAGGAAGAAGCATTCAATTTTATGACAATATGTGCATCATCAAAAATAATAAGGGAGATATTGTTGGATAAGGTGTGTCTTCCAACAACTTGTATGTATTCTTTCAACATCAAATTTTAGGTAAACATTACCTTGCAATGTATGTCAACAGTAATCTAAATTATGGCATAATATATTAGGACATCTAAAATACAAAAGTATGATTGATATGTTTAACAAAAACATGGTAATTGATCTTCTTAAAACTAAAGTTTATGGAGGACTTTGTGAGGATTGCATTTTATCCAAGCAACCTAGGACTAAGTTTGGTGAAACTGTTTTCACATATTCTCATAGATTTCAATTAGTCACTTCTAACCTTATGTGTCCATTTCAAGTTAGATAATTAAGTGGATTTTTATATTATTTAGCTTTTATTGATTATTTTTCAAGGAATACTTGGATCTACTTTTTTAAAAATAAGTCTCAAGTATTTGAATATTTCAAAACATTTAAGGCACTTTCTGAAAATGAAACCTCTTCCTCTATAAAATTCTTAAGGACTAATAATGAAGGAGAGTATGTGAGTAATGTATTTAAATCTTATTGTCTTAAAAGGGGTATTTTAATATAATTCACATGCCCATATTCACCCCAACAAAATGGGGTCATTGAGAGGAAAATTAGGTCCATTGCAAATATGGCAAGGAATTTCCTCCAAAATATACCTAATTTCTTATGGGTTAGATATTATTTTTCTTTTGTATATTTTCTTAATAGGTGTGTCGCTAAGGCACTAAATGGAGTCACTCATTTTGAGGCTTCATTTCAAAGGAAAACATCAATTAAGCAATAGAGAGTAGTTGGGTGCATTGCTTATATACATCATAATGATTCAAATGATATTAGAAAATTAGATGATAGATATTTGAAATGTATGTTAGTAGGTTATGATAATTAATCCAAAGGATATAGATTATATAACCCTAATGGTGGGACTATCTTTGTGAATAGGGATGCCACATTTGATGAGTCCACTTTATATAAATCTAGTTCTTTTAGCATTGATGTAAATTATCCCTTAGAAAATCAAACTAAGAGACCAAAATGGTTAGAGCAAACAACCAAAGACTCTTCATTTAGTGAAATGTACATATATATAAGTGGAAGTCAAACATAAAGTATAACATTAATGTATAAAATTATAAATTTGAATGAACCTCAAACCTATAATCAAGCTAAAAAGTATCCAAATCGGATCATAAAAATAATATATAATATCCAAAGTATCCAAAAATTATTTATGGAATATATTCAATTCTCTTATAAAAAAATGATACTTGGGATTTAGTCCCAAGGCCTTCTAAGAGAAATGTAATAGGTTGTGAAGGGGCATTTAGACTTAAGTTATATTCTTTAGGATAAGTTGACAAGCATAAGGTTAGATTAGTAGAAAAATGTTTCTCACAATAATATGGAGCATATTATGAGGAAAATTTTTCTTTGGTTGCCAAAATACCTAAAATTAGATTAATAATAGCATTAGTTGCTACTTATAATTAGAAATTTTATCAATTATATGTAAAGAGTGCACTTCTTAATGGAAACTTTGATGTTGAGATTTATATGCAGCAACCTCAAGGCTTTGAGTATATAGAAAGAAAAATTATGTTTGTAGATTAAATAAATTCTTATATGGACTTAAGCAAGCTCGAAGAGCTTGGTATGATTATATTTCCAATTATTTTTCTTCAATTGGTTTTAATATGTGTTATTCTAATCCAGATTTATATATTTCTAGGGAAAATAATAATATTACTATCATTGTTTTATATGTAGATGACTTACTTTTAATAGAAAACAATGAATGTATGATTAAAATATGTAAAAAGCAATTACTAAATAGATTTGAAATGACTAACATGATTTTTTTGAATTACTATTTATGCTTGCAAATATACCAACAATCCCATAACATTATGATTTCTCAACCCAAGTATATATTATAAATCTTTCAAAGGTTTAAAATAAAAAATTACAAATATGTATCGACTCCTATGGTTTCTAACAAATTTAAAATTAATAAATATTCTAAGCTTGTATATAAATGTAACAACCCTAATTTCAACCCCAATTATGTTTTCTTCTCAGTTCAATCTAACCAATATGATCTAGAAAAAATCCATAGAAGCTTTTACCACATTGTGAGTTTCATATGTTGCAGCATCCTTCGGGTGGATAGGAGTGGCCAATTCTCCCATAATTTTTTCTGGGGTTTACCTTTTACACTACCCATATAACTTAAAGGACACCTTTGTTTGGTCACCCCATTTCCTTTCTTTCTTTTGAAGGACATTATGACCACAACATGTGGTTTAACCCTATCTCATTCACTTGAGAAAAAGGGATGCCAAATCCCATACTAGTGTCTGTTATTCCTTATTTGTATTTAGGTGTAATCTTATTATAACATATACATATCATTTAGCATAAATTATTATGCACCATTAATATACTCTTTATATAGCTTAATGAAGGTTATTATCATATGTGTGGCATCTACCTTTGGTCGCCCATCATTCATTTGGGGTTACCAAAGACTACCACACCAAATGACATCCCCCATAGGAATTCTCCCTCATTATTTCAGGTCCCTATGACTATCATTTGTATGATATCTCTCTCACATGGGTATCTCACTTTCTAACAAAGAATCCCATCACACAAATTTAGATACAATGGAATTCTAAGCTCATCATATCTTGGAACACACCTTAGTTACTGAAGTACCATTTTACCCCTAAGGGATTATCCCATCACTTATACCTTAGTTCTAGTCCTAACCTTAGGGATCAAGCTAGGTTAATATTCTTAAAACCTCTCAAGGAAGAAATCTAGTAATCACTAAGTAAAAATAACAAAAAACTTTATCCTTTTTATATCAGTTATTCGCATTTAAAAATCACAATTGCATAATCCATATTCTAATGTAGGAAGTATAGAAATACTAAACATTAAAAATTATTTATAATGTTACTATCCATGAAATCATAATAAATAGATTCATTTCTCCTTCATAGCAATAGATCAATAAAAGCTAATAACACATCCATAATATAATGTCCATTATTATTTTCATGACAATTCTATTTACCAACCTAACAAAGGAATTCCATAATTCCCTCTATCATAATTAAGCTTTATTGCATAAGAATCTCCATAATTCTTATTTTCTCATATTCCAAGCATGTTGCAAATTTATTATACTCTACAAAAGTGAGGGAAACCCATAATTCCCTCACATTAAAATCCCATTTCTTCACTAATATATTATTACTCAAGAGTCCTTTCCTTGAGACATAGATTACAAAATAATATTTGTAGAACCTCCATAAGTTCCTTTTCATATTTTTGACCCCCAACCCTACATTTATTTACAGAACATATTAAATTTTCTATATTTTTTTAAAAGGTTATATTTTAGAACATAAGTAGTTATTTACATGTTCTCAAATAGAACCATATTCTTCTAGTAAATCAAACCTCACTATACATAGTTAAGTAGAGAATTAGATTTTTAGTAAAATACATCAAACATCATTCAGTCTTCCCAAAACCATAGCATTCTATCTCTAAATAGAGAAACATCAATTAGACATCTAAGTCTAACTAGATTTAAAAAAGTCTCTTTTGCTTCTTCTTAATTAACTTTATATGAAATCTGTCTACACTATTATTTAATCAGGATTTAACATAAACTTTAATCATTCAATAATTCAATATCTTCCCTTGCTTAATCAAAGAGGAAGAAAACAACTATAAGTTATTATTTTTCCTATTTTTTTATTATAATAAAGGAATCGGTAACTCGTTACAATTTTCTATGCCTCTTCGTGGGATCTAATATCACTCATTTTCAACATTATAACCTCTAGTTGCATTGGGTAAACATTTTACGTAGCCAGCTACGCTGATGTGACATACCCACTGATACTACATAACCTCTAGTTCCTATTAACAACGACAAAATCTTAATTAAAATTGTACATGTCAAGTCCCATTAGATAGGTTTATCTTTTAATTTAATAGACATGAAATACATAATATATTTCTTATCACTAATAGCTCTTCTTCAATTTACATTTATTATTCTTATCTCAAGGAATATTTCTTCTAATCATTTGGTTCTTTTTTTTTTTGGTAGATAAGATACTATAGCATTAATACCGAGTTTTACAGGTTGACCCAAAACCTTTTACAAAAATCATCCTAGGGTTGTTGATGAACATATCCTTACTAAGGATCCTATATATGTAAAATATACATGCCGCCAAAGCCATTACATCCGGTAAGGCACATAGCCTGTTATCAAAAAGAAACTTCCCATACAACATTTTGGGTATACCCCGATAAAACACACATGCATCATAATTACAAAAAGAAACAGACACGGATCCCTTCCTTGAGACAATGGAGAAAAAAAAAGTTGCAGACACACATAGCAGAGTACTGAAAAAACTCCCACAAGCTCTGTATTGACAGTTACTCATAAAAATTCTTTGGTAATTGCTTTCTTCTGTATATGATATGCTTTGGTACCACATACTGTCTTGGCTAATCAGCCTTGGAGAAGTGAACCTGCTGGCTAGATTTATGGTAGTGGTTATCTGGTGGTCCACGTGGCTTTGGTTCGAAGTCTTAAATTGTCATTTCTTTCCTTCCCTGTGATTATCAACCAAACTCAAATTACTAATACAACTAGGAGCCATGTTATCGGACATGTGAATGTCCCCAGTAGTCTTTGTGGTATTTCCAAGAAGCATCCATGAAGACTGAAAGCTCAGATAATTTTTATTGTGAGTCCAATTCAAAAAAGAGATGGGAATACTCCTAGCCTTCAAACTTACAATGCCTTACCTATTGGTAAATTTGACTATCATTCTTGGCATTCTTGTTTAATAAGCTCATCTACTTCACCCCGGATACTGTGTTCCCATTTGAAAAGTCTGTCACCATCGACACCCAAATTGGCCAGATTATCAACAATTTTGTTAGCTTCCCAAAAGATATGTTGGGCTTTTCTGTCATGTTTTTCCTGTAAAAAGATCCTAGCCTCTTCAAAAATTGTTTTAATCCTCCAAGGAGGTGTTTTCCAATTATTGAGGAGATTTATAACATTCACAGAGTCTCCTTCTACGATCAAATTGCCTTCTAAGTCTGGAGTCATTTGAAGGCCTCTCCACATAGCTCTAGGTTCAACTTCATTGTTCGTCCTTGTTACCAAATATTCAAAAAATACAAGAATCATATTCCCATTATGATCTCACTAAATGCCACCAGTGCCTACTCTACTAGGATTGTCCTTAGCTGCTCCATCAAAATTAAGTTTAAACCAACCTGTAGGAGGTGGATACCACTTAACATTGGCTCTAGGGTTTACTACCCTATGCATATACTCATATAACAAGGTTAAGCTTAAATATTGAGCAATCGTGGTCTCCTATAGATGAGGTTTACAACTATCAAAAGGTATAAGGTTCACATTCTCATTGGAAAAGAATAGGATCCTGGCAATGATAGTTTGATGATCATGGATAGACTCATTAAAGACTTTATGGTTCCTTTCTAACCACACCTACCAAATATAGTGATTGAGATAAATTTTCCACATGTATCTAAGTCTTTGGCTTGAAAAGGGGCAAGGCCACTAGACAAAAAAATCAAGTACGATGGTTGGTTTAACCCATGAAATATTGAAGGCCTGAAAAACCCCACTTAGGATAGTCAAGGAAAAAGGGCACTCAAGGAAAATGCGATAAATGGTCTCCTAATTAGCCCTGCACAGATAACAATGATTAGTGATAAAAATACCTTTACGCATCATATTATCAATGGTTAGAATTCTTCCTTGGATAACCAGCCATGAAAAGACTGCAATTTTTGGAATTAAATTTTTTATCCAAACTAAGTCCTTTTAAAGGACAAAATCCTCATCATCAAGCAGAAGCTTGTAAGCTAATTTAATAGTGAACTGGTCATTTTTCATAGGAGCCTAGGTCACTTGATCTTCCTTGGGTCTCATGGGGATAAAATGTTGCTCGAGAATATTACAAATATCATTTGATTCTGCTTGAAATCCATAAATTCTTATTTGTTTCCACTTCATTCTACCTCTATCCTCAACCATATAATCGAAGACTTTTTTGCCAATGAGTTCTTCTATGATATATCTGATTCGGGCTAAGTTAGGATATTGTGTTAGTGGTTCGTCCTTAGCCCACCTGTCATTCCAACAATTTATCCTCTCACCATTGCCTAAAACTCATGTTAAACATTTTTTTATGATTTCCTTACAATTGATAATTGTTAGAGTTAAAGTGCACTATGCCTTCAGTTTGACACTTGTCAGTTTCATTGACAAGTGTCATGTTCATCATATAGACTTATGCCTATATATTGTAACCATTTATCAATAAAATATAATCCCTTTAGTTTTCCCTCCTAACATTTGGTATCAGAGCGGGCTTTCCCTGCCCTGTGAAACCCTTGAGGGGGGATTTCCCTCATGGAAATCCTCCCTCCCCCTCATCCTTTCTCCCATTTTTCATTTTTTTTCTTCCCAATTTTTTTTTTTTTACCGAGGGAGTATGCTCTCCATCATTTGATGGATCAGAAACTAGATGGTAAAAATATTAAAACTTGGGAGGTCATTTTAATTTTTTTTCGGTGATCGATGGTAGAGTGTGATTAAATAAATTTTAGTGTCGTGCTTTCTTCTTCGCTTCTCGATGGTTGCGTTGCCTTCGCCTGCGCTTCGAAAATCCTATAGATCAAAGGGTGTTTCTGTCTACGTTTGCATCTTGGGTCGGCCTCGGATCCCACAGAGAGGTGGTGGGAGACATCATGCGAAAGGCGCGTGCGTCGCCATGGGAGATATTTCTACCATTGTGATGTCTCCTCCCTCGATCGAGCGTCACTCCTCCTCGCATACGTGTCTCCAATGATACCACCACATTGGTTGCACTCACTGGAGAGGCATTGAGGCCCTCGGGATCGAGTGCGTCTAAAATTTAGTGTATGAAGTTTGTGTTTAAGGTTTGCACAATAACTGACTGTGAGCTGTGGAGATCTCCAGGAAATATTTTATGGACATAACGCACAGCTCCTCCTATCAAATCGGCAGTTGATGCCTCAATAATCAGTTCTCTCTAATTAACACCTCGATAATTAATTCTCACTAGCTGGAGGAGATTTGCAGTCTTCTACTCGGGCAACCCATAGCCTGTTAGCTATTTTTTATCATGCTCCATGATGGGCCATTCGCCATGATCACGAGATGATCGAGAAATTTCTTTTCGTCTCCGGATTCTGCCTCCCAGTGCTCGGCCACAGCGTCATCCCACACATCCTACCATTCCCTTGATTTTTAGTGAGGTTTTTTCTACGAGTTTTTTCTGAAAGGTGCCCTCCCCTCCAGACTCGAGTGGAAAAACCCCATGATGATTTTTGTTAGTTGACGGATTATTTGCTGTTAGGGTTTGAGGGGAGAATCTGTTGGCTAACGGTGGAGAAAAAGCAGGTGGCACAGCAAGAGGAGGATCGCTCGAATTTCATGCGGTTTGACCCTGCGACCGTTTCTACTCACGCCCTTCTTTACATTTTGCTGCCGTTGTCGTGACTCTTCCCTTGTTCTTCATCGTCGGGGAACCTTTTTCAGGTGAGGGGACCGAATTATTTTTTGAAGAAGCAGAAGATTACGGCCGGGGAATGGCTCCTGAAGCCCCTGGGGGTGGACTGGCTCAAGTCGGATTCGAGACTGGATGACGTGTTTAGGAGGCCAGATAATCACGTGATGAAAGATTTTAAGAAGGCGAACTGTTTGAAAAAATTTGTGTTCACGATGAATTTGTAGGTGTCGGGGCGGGATCCCCACAGTGTCGTGTTTTATTTTGCGACGGAGGATCCGATCCTAATAGGATCGTTGCTTTACCGGTTTATTCATGAGGATGACAATTTTTGCAATGCGAGGTTCAAGATCGTGAACAGGATCGTGAAAGGCCCGTGGATCGTGAAGGCTACGGTGGGGAATTATGCGGCTTGTCTGCTGGGGAAGGAGCTGACGTGTCGGTATGTGAGGGGGCTGAATTATTTTGAGGTCGACGTGGACATCGGGTCGTCCGTGCTATTGAGCGCCATCCTCCACCTGGTGCTCGGGTACGTGAGCTCCGTTACAGTGGACATGGCGTTCCTAGTGGAGGCGCAGGCGGAGGAGGAGATGCCGGAGAGAATTGTGGGTGTTGTGAGGATCTCGCAGATGGAGATGGGGTCCGCCGAAAGGGTGGGTAATATTTTGGCTGGGGAGGAGCCGATGTCACCAGAGTACGTGGAGTCTCGGATACGAGTTGTCATCCTCGTTACATTCTCCACGTGCTCAATGTTGAATGCAAGTGGCGATAAATCATCGCCTGATTTCTTACTGGACATGCTAACCAACCGAAGAGCAGTGGACTTTCCGTAAGCTCTCTTAGTTGTCATTGGAGGAGTTGAGAATATTAAAGTGGAAGGGACTACTTCGTTTATTGGGAACTTGATTTTTGGTTGTAGGCCAAACATATGGTCTTATTTTTCTCCACATGAAAGAGTGGAAGGCCCGCATGGCCTATTTATTGTACTTTTTCAAATTTTAAAAGAAATGATGGCCCACATGACTATGTAATTCCCTTACGAGGGAAAATTGAGTTTGTTTTTTATTTCGCCACAGTGCGATGCTAGGAATATGATATTCCTGAGGTTTATTTTGCTTCCTAGATAGGCATGCTATTATTTTTCCTCATGATGAAGGCCCCTTTGATAATGGAATATAGGTGTATTTATAGTCTTTGGAAACGTTTTTGCACGACGGACACAATGGTGGTGTCAAATTGTAATTTTGAGGCTGTTTCAGTTCAATTTTTTTAGCCTCAAAATTTTTCTACCTTGGAGTGCACTTTCGGTTGTACCCGACACTCCCAAGGTACTTTCATATGTGATCCTTGTAACTAGTGATCTTTTCTATACACTTGGCGAATGCAGCGGCTGGTTACCCATGCATTTTGGTGGGATGACATGGTCACCATAAGGACACTTATACTAGGGACTACAGACAAAGACACCCTAGACTCTATTCGAGGTCTTTTTCGGATCTACTTCTGAAGACTACAAACGAAGAAACTTCAGAATATTCTCTTCTTTTCTTCTTCTCTCCTCCTATTTTTATCTATGGCTCATTTTATTGTATTGAGTGCATTTTCGACAGAGACCGACACTCTTATATGGCTCATTTTTCCTTTCATTAGGTGCATTTTCGGCAAAGACCAACACCTTCTAGATTGAGTTCACCATGAGGAGGGATTTCATACTCATGGTGAATCTATTTAGTGACCTACGAGTGGCAACATCCTCTGAGGATGACCTACAGAGGCAACAAACCTAGATGTGGCTGACCCTGAGGCACCCATGATGACCCTGAGGCACTTAGACGGCTGACCCAATGGCAACAGACTCGTTGAAGTGGCTGACCCTGAGGCAACAGACTGATATGTATACATAGTGGATCTAGCATTATTCATAGTTGGAGAGCTAAGCGCAAAGA
The DNA here is from genome assembly GCA_028583015.1 of Wollemia nobilis. Classification (NCBI taxonomy): domain Eukaryota; kingdom Viridiplantae; phylum Streptophyta; class Pinopsida; order Araucariales; family Araucariaceae; genus Wollemia; species Wollemia nobilis. The sequence continues at coordinate 4,064,194 of JAQPPZ010001050.1, forward strand.
GCACGAGCCTAAACCAAAAAAAATAGGATGATAGGTTATTTTTTAGAGAAGTCAACATTAAGGGGGAATGTTACCTAATGTTGACTTGCTTTGTTTTTTCTTTAGTTAGGATAGTGCACTTTAAGGGGGAATGTTAGAGTTAAAGTGCACTATGCCTTCAATTTGACACTTGTCAGTTTCATTGACAAGTGTCATGTTCATCATATAGGCTTATGCCTATATATTGTAACCATTTATCAATAAAATATAATCCCTTTAGTTTTCCCTCCTAACAATAATTACTTTCCAAAAAGCAGAAACTCTGATTGGAACTGAGTCACTTAGAAAATCTATATTTTGAAGATACTTTCGTTTGATGATAGTTGTCCATTCATTTTCTTCACCAGAAATGAGGCGCCACGCCTACTTAGCTAGTACAGCTAAATTTATATGAGCAATTCTCCTCAGACCTAAGCCCCCATTTTCCTTGGGTCTGCACACTTTGGTCCATTCTACAAGGTGTATCCTTTTTTCTCCTCTGATCCAGTCCATAAAATTTCTTTTTGGAGTTTCTTAATATTTTGGAAAACCTTCATAGTGGCTTTGAAAAAGAAGAGGAAATAGACTGGAATCCTCTGAATAGAGGCCTTAGTGAGGGTCAGCTTTCCTGCTTGAGATAGAAGATGACCTTTCCATCCAACAAGTTTTTTTTGAATTCTTTCAATAACCCTTTCCCACATTGACTCTCTCGTAGAACCAATGAAAAGAGGGAGACCAAGATACAAAGTGGGGAGGTTTGCTATATCACACCCTAAAATTTCTACAATCCTTCCTTACCTCTGAATGGTGGTGTTCAAGAAATATAACTTGCTTTTACTGAAATTAACTTTCCAACCAGCAGCATCCTCGTAGAGTTGCAAGATGTATTTAATTATTTTAGCCTCAACCACTAATGCCTTAGTCAATAGAAGGGTATCATCAATGAATTGTTGGTGAGAAACAACCCTAGTGAGATATGTTTCCTTGATTCCCGATATGAACATTGAACTGCAAGCATTTTTTATGGTTTTTCCTAAATCTTCTACCACAATGATGAATAACATGGGGCTGATAGGGTCCCCTTGCCGAATTCCTCTACGACTTTGAAAGTAACCATTAGTTGTTCCATTAACTAGAATCAAGAACCATGCTTTAGAAATGCATTATTTGATCAAATTAACCCATTGGTGGTGAAAACCAAAATTAATGAGGATAGCAATTCGAAAGTCCCAATTTAGCTTGTCAAATGCTTTGTTCATATCAAGATTGAGGGTAAAAATAGACCTGTTAGTCTTATGAGTATAGTGCAGAGCTTCAAGGACTGTGATAACTTCATACAAGATTGACCTACCCTGGACAGAGCTTCCCTGGCATGGATCTATGATGTGGGGTAGAATATCTCTCATTCTATTTGCAATGGCTTTAGTTAGGATCTTGTAAGAAACATTGCACAGACTGATTTGCCTGAAGTCAGCCATAGATTTAGGGGTTTTCTTCTTAGGAATTAGAGAAATAAAAGTAGAGTTGAGACCCTTTGGGATATGATTGCTTTCTGGAATTCTATGACAACAAAAATTACATCCTCACTTACGATATCCCATAAAGCTTGATAGAAATGAGGGGGAAAGTCGTCGGGTCCCGAGGCTTTGTCTGGCTCCATGCTAAACAAGGCTTCCTTAATTTCCTCATCAGAAAAGGGAGCTAGAAGCTTAAGGTTTATATCCTCATTTATTATGCTAGGAATGGATTGCAATAGAATATCTTTGGCCTCCTCATTGCACTGCAATTCCTAACCAATGATAGAATTGGAATAAGTTACTGCCTCCTTTCTAATTTCTATTAAGTCTTGAGTAATAGAACCATCTATTTTTTTTTTTTTTTAATCTTGTTATTGATTCTGTTTCTAAGTGTGGTGACGTGAAAAAACTTGGAATTTGAATCTCCATATTTCAACCAAAGAGCCCTTGATTTTTGCCTCCAATATATTTCCTCATAGGCCAAAATATCATGAAACTCTGCTAGTTTTGTTCGTTTCTCTTGCCTAGTAGTTTCATCAGCATCACCATGTTGGATCCTCTGATCAATTATCTTCAAAATTTCAACAACCTATTTTTTATTTTCAAAGAGGTTCTGAAAGACTTCTTTGTTCCAAGTTCGAATCTTTTCCTTAACAAACTTTAATTTTCCAACAAGTTTAAAAGTTGCACTACCCCTGACAGGCTGTTGCCACCACTGACTTAAATTATCTCTGAAATTGGAATGTTTGATCCACATAGATTGAAATATGAAAGGTTTCTTGAAGTACAGAGAGTTAGGGATCTCCAAAAAAATGGGATTATGATCAGAGGCAATTTTAGGAAGGGCTTGTAGGGTAGAATCACCGAACAAAATTGTAGCCTTCTTTGATAGAAAAAACCTAATCATTGGTTCTAACTCAAGGGTTAAACTTCTCTTTATAATCATTTGAAAAGGGATTATATTTGTTTCCATGCATTATTTCTTTCCAATAGAACATTGGTTAGAAAAAATAATGCAAACATTCCTCCTATGAACCTTAGTGTAGTTTCTTCACTGCTTTTAATATCATAAACCTTATGATGCCTTAAGTAGAAGAATACATATAACTTCATTAACTTGTGCTCACATTTACTTAATGGACCAAGTCAAGAAAATGTAATATCACGAAATGTATTACAATGAAATCCAAGCCAAAATAGGAATAAATATTGAAGAGAATAAGGAATTTCACATAAAAATGGTCTTTTATGTTTTAAGGACAAGGTGGTGATACCTAAAATTGGTGACTAGAGGAGACTGATCATGTAATAAGCACATAGATATCCTTACTCAACTCACCTTGGAGGGGCTAAAATGAGGGAGAACATGAGAAAGACCTTCTATTATCCAGGTATAATGAGAGATATCACTAATTTTATTGCTCAATGCCTAGAATACCACAAAATGAAATCTAAACATAGATATTTAGTAGGATAATTATACCTACATGATATACCAATGCATAAATGGCAATTCATATATATGGATTTTATTGTTGGATTACCTAAAAATAGGTACCGGTATGATGCAATACTTGTGGTGGTCGATAAGTTGACCAACATTGCACACTTTATACCAACGAGTACCAAGGATGATGCTCTAGTGGTGGAAAATAGGTTTTCCAAAGAGATATTTAGGTTACATGGGTTTCCTAAGGTAATCATATTGGACAAGGACTTCAAATTTACATCTAAGTTTTGGTAAGCTCTTCCACATGTACTTCACACAAAACTAAACATAAGTTCTTCATACAATCCAAAAATAGATGGTCAAATTGAAAGGGTAAACCAAGTCTTGCGTCAGTGGTTCGTCCTTCGCCCACCTATAATTCCAACAATTTATCCTCTCACCATTGCCTAAAACCCATATTACCCCTTTTTTGATGATTTCCTTACAATTGAGAATTGCTTTCCAAAAATTAGAATCTCTGATTGGAATTGAGTCACTTAGAAATTCCATATTTTGAAGATACTTTCGTTTGATGATAGTTTTCAATTCATTTTCTTCACGAGAAATGAGGCACCACGCCTGCTTAGCTAGTAAAGCTAAATTTATATGAGCAATTCTCCTCAGACCTAAGCCCCCATTTTCCTTGGGTCTACACACTTTGGTCCATCCTACAAGATGTATCCTTTTTTTCTCCTTTGATCCAGTCCATAAAATTTCTTTTTGGACTTTCTCAATTTTTTGGAAAACCTTCACAGGGGCTTTGAAAACGGAGATGAAATAGATAGGAATGCTCTGAAGAGATGCCTAGTGAGGGCTAGCTTTCCTACTTGATATAGAAGATGACCTTTCCATCCAGCAAGTTTTTTTTGAATTCTTTCAATAACCTTGTCCCACATTGACTCTCTCGGAGAACCAATGAAAATAGTTAGACCAAGATACGAAGTGGGGAGGTTTGCTATATCACACCCTAAAATTTTTGCAATCCTTCCTTACCTCTGAATGGGGGTGTTCAAGAAATATAACTTCTTTTTACTGAAATTAACTTTCTAACCAGCAGCATCCTCATAGAGTTTCAGGATGTATTTAATTATTTTGGCCACAACCACTGATGCCTTAATCAATAGAAGGGTATTATCGATGAATTGTTGGTGAGAAACATCCCTAGTAATATATGTTGCCTTGATTCTCGATATTAGCCTTGAAATGCAAGCATTTTTTATAGTTTTACCTAAAGCTTTTGCCATAATGATGAATAGCATGGGGTTGATAGGGTCCCCCTACCGAATTCTTCTATGACTTTGAAAGTAACCAGCAGTTGTTCCTTTAACTAGAATTGATAACCATGCTTTAGAAATGCATTATTTGATCAAATTAACCCATTGGTGGTGAAAACCAAACTTAAGGAGGACAACAATCAAAAATTCCCAATTTAGCCTGTCAAATGCTTTGTTCATATCAAGCTTGAGGGCAAAAATAGACCTGTTAGTCTTATGAGTAGAGTGCAGAGCTTCATGAACTGTGATAACTCCATCCAAGATTGACCTGCCCTAGATAGAGCTTCCCTATCATGGATCTATGATGCAGGGCAAAATATCTCTCATTCTATTTGCAATGGCTTTAGTTAGGATCTTGTAAGAAACATTGCATAGACTAATTGGCCTGAATTCAGCCATAGATTCATGGGTTTGCTTCTTAGGAATTAGAGAAATAAAAGTAGAGTTGAGACCTTTTGGGATATTATTGCTTTCTTGGAATTCTCTGACAGCAAAAATTACATCCTCACTTACAATGTCCCAAAAATCTTGATAGAAACGAGGGGGAAAGTCGTCGGGTCCCGGGGCTTTGTCTAGCTCCATGCTAAACAAGGCTTCCTTAATTTCCTCATCAAAAAATGGAGCTAGAAGCTTAAGTTTTATATCCTCATTTATTATGCTAGGAATGGATTGCAAGAGAATATCTTTGGCCTCCTCATTGCACTACGATTCTTGACCAAGGATAGAATTGAAATAAGTTACTACCTCCTTTCTGATTTCTATTAAGTCTTGAGTAATAGAACCATCTACTTTTTTAAAAAAAATTATCTTGTTATTGCTTCTATTTCTAAGCGTGGTGACGTGAAAAATATTGGAATTTGAATGTCCATATTTCAACCAAAGAGCCCTTTATTTTTACCTCCAATAGATTTCCTCACAGGCCAAAATGTTATGAAACTCTGCTAGTTTTGTCCTGTTCCTCCCTGCCTAGTAGTTTCATCAAGCATCACCATGTTGGATCCTCTGATCAATTATCTTCAAAATTTCAACAACCCATTTTTTATTTTCAAAGAGGTTCCCAAAGACCTCTTTGTTCCAAGTTCGAAGTTTTTCCTTAACAAACTTTAATTTGCCAACAAGTTTAAAAGTTGCACTACCCCTGACAGGCTGCTGCCACCACTGACTTAAGTTATATCTGAAACTAGAATGTTTGATCCTTCTTGAAGGACAGAGAGTTAGGGATCTCCAAAAAAATACTTCTTAGCCAAGTAAATCCTACTCTAATAATCTACCTGAGTTGGTACATAGAAATGTACTTAAATAATACAATAGACTCTAACTCTAACACCCCCTGTATTACATTATTTAGGTATTAGTATTCAATTTGGATCTTCATCTAGTTTAATTCTCCTATAGTCTCTTCTTGAATCTGTTACAAGGCTTCTAATGATGATGATATTATAAAGTATTGTGTGTTATTTTTGGATAATATAGCTGGACACTTAAGCAAGTTTAAAGATGTAGTTCTTCGCCATGAATCCTTGATGTCAATGCTGGCCGAGATAAATCATCATGTCACATTGTATATGCTTAGAACAGTAATTTGGGATCTATCTAATCTCTACAAAAGTACATAAAAGTCTAGATTGGAGCAAATAAAGCCAGTATAATTAGCTCTAATAAAGCCTGTCCATGTAAATGATGAGGATGTCTCAAATTATATGTTAACTTTTTGAGCTATATGCTAAAATAAAATGAAGCCATAAGTAATGGAAATAAGCAAGCAATCTAACAACTATGATAATGGAAGCTAAATGAGCATGAAACTAAGACAAGATACTTCAGAAATAGCTCATGTAATAACCATTAATGAAGGCTCACAAAAATAGATAATGCAACATTTAAAACTCTCTATTAGTGGATACATAGAGAATACATACTTTCTTACAATGAGCCCTATATATAAGAAGATAATTTACTTGGGCCTCACTCTTCCTAAGTGCATGAAGAACACATGTCCTTTTACATCATTGTACATATACAACTTGCATATCAACACTTGTCCATTTATTCTATTGCACATTCTAACACTTGTGCATAGGTTACTTCTTACCCAAGTAACTCCTACTCTAATAATCTACCCGAGTTGGTACATAGAAATGTATCTAAATAATACACGAGACTATAACTCTAACACCCCCCTGTATTACATTATTTAGGTATTAGTCTTCAATTTGGATCCTCATCTAGTTCAATTCTCAATGGAGATTTTCAGTCTCCAATATTCACAAGGACTCCTCTCCTATAGTCTATTCTTGAATCCGTTACAAGACTTCTAGGGTCTTTTCTCCTTTTACAATCTTGTAGGTCTGTAGTATCTAGCAATGGGATCTCTTCTCAGGCCTCCAAATCTAGAATCTTCCATTCCTTATATAAGATCTTTTATCAAATAATCTCAAAGCAACAAAATTTACCTATAATGGATCCAAAGGTGCATCCGGTTGGCAAAAATGTAGCAATAGTAATTTATTGTGCCTTGATCTACCACCTATATTCTTCTGAAATTTTTATAAAGGGCTTGTATTGCTTTTGTATATGACTAGCCAACTCTGAAACTTCTTTTTCCCTTTAATTTTGCTTCAGGTGTTGGATTGATTTTGAAGAAGATATTATTTCTTTCTTGTAGGAAGCTTCCCAACTTACTAAATTTTTGTTTCCTACAACAAAGTATTAGTACTAAAATATGAATATGGAACTGATGAATCTTCACTAGTTGATTATCAAACTAGTGGATGCAATGTTGAGTTCTAGTCTTCACAAGTTCTTGTAACTCTATGGAAAAACTCTATCTAGATGCTCCAATGTGGTTTCCTTAGCCATTAGGTCTCTCTTGGAGTCTTCAATCCCTATTAATCTACAACAAAGAACTAATATCTACACTATGAAGACATGTTGACCTTCGAGTAACGAAGTTGAAATATCTTAGTTGTCTATTGTAGGAGGTGTCCCAATCATCTAAGAATTAATTCTTTGTAAGAAATTAATAGAATATGATAATATAGATCTCAATAGAAAATAGTCTTCAGATCTAACTCTGTCCTGGTTGGATAAGTAATCAGTCTTCCTCTAGATCGATGTATCTGATTTACCTTTGGATTTTATTCTATGGATCACTACCTCTAAAAGACTACCACTGGTACTACCTCTAGGTCACTGCATCAAGGTCTCTACCTTTGGGTCACTACCGTTAGGTCACTGCCTCTAGGTCACTATCTTTGGGTCATTACCACTGGTATCACTATCTCAAGGTCACTGCCTCTAGAACTCTTCCTCTGGGTCACCTCAGATAATCATTGTCTATGGATCATTCATTAGAATACCCATAAGGGTATTGCTTCTATAGGATCATCACTGTAGGTTACCTCTCGAGCTGTGCTGGGATCATAATCATTGATTTCATATTCCTGCATGATAATATTAGTACCATTCTTTCCATTCAATACACTTTGATTCTCCATTATACTTGGTTTTTAAGTGCAATAGGTTCCTATGATGTAGGCTACCTTATGACTCCCTAGATAATTATTGTGAACTAATTTGATGAAATATTTCTTGGAATAGGTTTTGTAGGCTTCCTTATATCTCCCTAGTAGTTTAGGATATGCTTAGTTCACCTTCTAAGTTGATTTTGCAATGTTTTGAGAATAATCAACTTTTAATATTACCTTATCTCTCCTTATAGAATAGAAAGCTAAATAATGATGCACCTTCAATTTGATAATGTTCTCTATTTTTCAAGAGTCTATGGTTGGTTTCCTTAGTCCCTTTAATTGGTATAAGAGACTAGTATGAGTAATAAATTCCAACCTCTAAGCAATTAATGAATTTGCTTTTATATCCTATTAATTCTATATTTGATAATGAATTTGCTTTTATATCCCAATAATGTGGTTTAATATTTCTAAATTCCAATATTCTATGTTTGTAGTAGTATACCTTATATCTCCCTAATTTGGAATTTTAGAAATTAATTAATATTTACAATAATAATAATTTTCCAATGTTGAAAACCTTATTCCTCCCTAAAATTATTTAATTATAAATATTTCAAAGTTTAAATAATAATTTACAAATTAATATTCTAATAGTAGAAATCCTTATATCTTCGATAATATTAATAGCAAATATTGAAATAGTTATATTTCAATTAATGTGATTTGAAATACTGATAATCTTTTACTTGCTTTTACATGTATATTTAATGCAAATGATAATAGTTTTAACTATCCCTTATCACTCCATAGCAAATACCCCTTTTTAATTCTTTTGTCCCCTCACTTTATAATTTTCAAAACCTTATGTTAATCCTCTTTATTACTCCCTAACCTTTACACAATGCCATTTCAATATAATGTAAATCTTTACCTTATTTGACCGCTTGATTGACTTTCTCGTCCTTGTGACTTGATTTCTCTATCTCCTCCTTGCAATGATGTGGACGTTACTTTTCCTTTCAGCGTCTTTATGTAACGTCTTTGCTTCTGCTCAGAGCCGACTGCGCAACGAACAGGAAACCCTAACGCATGGCAAGGGCAGATATCTGGCGGATGCAAACAGACTGTGTGTCATGGGTTGTGTCCCTTCTTGGACCCTTTTCCTTCAACACTCTTCTTGTTAGACGATCCGCTTGTAGATTCGAACAGCTATCCAGCATTAGTTACGAATGTAACAGACGCGATAGTGATGTAGATCTCAAGCAACAACTACTAGCTGGCAATTGCAAGTCCATTTTTATGAACGTAACGGCTATCGAATCTCCCTGTTTGATATATTGCCTTAAATGGTATATTGCCTTGATTAGGGTTGAGCCAGCTCCAAAGGTCAACGAATACCGTCAATTTGTGGAACTATGTCTTCTTGTGCTATAAATGATTTGAGATATCGAACGCTGTCCGTATCTTTTTCCAACTGGGTATCTCCTTGCGAGTGATGGCTAGAAGTATGACCGTATTTTCACTGCTTTTTTAACTCCGAATGGTGCACTGGATACGCTGGTTTATGAGCCTCCTCTATGGTAAAACAACTTGCTTGGATGTTTAACTTCTTTGAAATGAGTATATCTTAGAAATTCTTTGTATAGCTTCTCCGAAGTATTTTAAGAGATGAAGTCATGCCACTGTATGCTTTGCGCAAAAGTATCGCCCCCATCAATTGCTTCAACACTGGTCTCCAGGCGGTCAACTCTTCAGCGTGGCTCAAATTGTTTAGTTAACCATTACGCAGTTCCTAGAATTCGACAAACAGCGTCAAGCTCCTTTAAGGCTGTAACCTCTTTTAATCTGCGTTGCCTAATATTGTTGCTGCGTTACCGATGAAGTCTGACACGCATGATCAATTGCCTCACTATAACGGTTATGCGTTGTGGCTACTATTATATTGATCTTCTAATATTTTGATAATACCTTATGACTGTTACGGAGATCAAAATAAACTTTAACCGTTCAAATAAGCTGGCTTTTCCTTAAGATTCGAGTTATCAACAACTCGGTGATGAGAAAATGTAACGGCTCAGCTCTCTGCTACCTTTGTAACGTTTGTCATGATTAAGTGGGTAATGATTATTCACTCCTTGCCACTTGTCTACTATCTGTTGCGAAGGTCGTTTGATTTATTCTTCGAATAAAAAATGGCTCCTTGGTTTAAGACGCATCAATCCTGTAACGGCTCTTTGTAACACCAATTCATCTTATGGTTTGTAGCCTCCTTATTACCGAACAAGCAACAAATGTTATTTGAAGCGTTATGCAACTTTTCTAATCGGTTAATGTGATGATGCAAGTTTAATGACATATTCCATGATTGAAATTCCGTTCCATGTTAATATCTATCTATCTTATGAATTCGTTACACTGCCAGGTTGTGCTGTAACTTAATGCTGTTCGCTTTCTAGCATCGAATTTGTTTCTCAAACCAATGGTACTTGAATATGCTGGTTTAATTCTTTAAGCAACATTACTTTTTGTTGTCTCCTTCACTTTCTCTGGTCAGCAAGCTCTTACTGCAATCACTGGTTTACTCGACCCCCCTTTTACAGGTGTTAGTTGCTCTATTTACTCACCATGCTTGGATTCCTCAACGCTTTGTTGTTACCTAGTTTTCTCCAACGCTGTGTTCAATGCAGAAAATCTGGATGTTGCCTATAATGGCTCTCAACTCTTCCAACGTGACACTGTTAGGGCACTTGCCCCCCTGTAATCTATTGTCACTTTTGCACTCTCCAATGGTGCTCAAATGATGCAGTCTGATGGCGATTCTAATGGTGGGTTTTACCACACTTTTTGATGATCTCCTTCACCAACGTAATCTGCAAAGTTGGTGTTCCTAAACACCTTAAATCAACCTTCGTTTTGAGGACTCTTCGGCCTCAATATGATTTAGAAAAATCTGCTATTTTGATTATAAAACAGCATACACTAATCTTCTTATAACTCCTTTTATGCTCTTTATGAGCTTTAACTCTAACTGTTATAATATGCAGATTTCTACAGTAATAATGGTGTGTAGCACTTAATAGCTCTAAAATTGATGCTCTTAAAAAAACTTCTAATAAGCACTTTTCAAAGCTTCTAAAATAATACTTTTTATGGCATTAATTTTACACACCTTTTTATGGATTCTCCTTCCTGATAGCTTGAGGCTTTCTCCTTGGACCTTCAAATCCTGCAGGTTCTCTAGTCTTCAAAACTTCAATGACACCTTCCTTGATCTCTTCAATCTTTAACTATGGAAGTTTTGCAATGAGATCTCCTTCTTGGATCTCCTAAATATGCTTCTATTGAAATTTTCAATAGGACCTGTGGTAGTCCTTCTTTATCTCCTTCTACCGTAGTTCTGATACCATGTTAGCTTTTGAACTATATGCTAATATATCTCATGTAACAATGTTAGCTTTTGAGCTCTATGCTAAAATAGCTCATGTAACAACCATTAATGAAGCCTCACAAAAATGGAGAATGCAACATATGAAGCTCTCTATTAGTGGATACATAGAGGATACGTACTTCCTTACAATGAGCCATATATATAAGAAGATAAGTTACTTGGGCCTCACTCTTCCTAAGTGTATGAGGGACACATGTCCTTTTACATCATTGCACATATACAACTTGCATATGGACACTTTTCCATTTATTCCTTTGCACATTCTAACACTTGTGCATAGGTTACTTCTTCCCCAAGTAACTCCTACTCTAATAATCTACCTAAGGTGGTACATACATGTACCTAAATAATGTAATAGACTCTAACTCTAACATTATACATGTTTGGCTCTTTCAGATCTTGGTGTTCATCCAAGATTTATTAGGTTTCTACCATATGCTTCCCTTGATGATGTTCATGGAAGCATGGGTGTTTGTCCAATATTTATTAGGTTCCTGCCATATTCTTCCCTTGATGACGTTCATGGAAGCACTTTGGGTTGAATCAATGGTGGTTTCATATTTTACGAGTCAAATTGGATTCCAAAGTTCTCAAATATAAAGGTTATTAATCAAAGGAATAAACAAGACATGCCCACATGTTGGTACATATAGTTAATGTTGCCTTAATAATACATTCAATGTATTCCATTTTAAACCAAAGGATATTTAATATTTTTCAATGGAAGATGCTTGATATGGTAAAAGTGTTACGAAGAAACAAAGGAGAATGGATGCAATAGTTACGAGTGGAGGAAAAGAAAATGTTAAGAAACCAAACAAGAGGAAGAGAGAAACAAATGGTTTTTGTTGGAAATTTTAAATATTCATTCAAACGCATGAAGAAAAGGTCGGAGAATTTTCAGAGCAAGTGCACGTTGGAAGTTGGATTTTTTTGAAGAGTCTCTCCTCCCTTGTTGATGGACTGCACCAAATTTTATCATTGTAATCCATTGGAACAAGGTATTCTTCAAGTTTATTCATAAGAAAAAAATTTATGTTGGAAATATATTGGAAATTTCAATAAGTTTCACGCATGTGGATGGTAGAATTTTTTTTTTAATATATTGTGCCCCTTCTTCCTTTGAAGATTGCACTTTATTAATGTTGGACTATGTGAAAACGTGTTGGACTAATTTTAGTTTAGTGTAGGATATTGGTTTATGTAGATTCAGATTGAAATTTTAAAAGTTACGGTAACTTGTTCTTTTATTTTATTTTCTCTAACCCTAGCATTTTACATTTTTTTTATTTCATCAAATAATAATAAAATTTAAAATTTTAAACCCTAAAATGAAATATGTCAATTGAAAAATTAAAGTTAAAATTTTCATTTTACATAATTTCACATTTTTAATGATATTTTGAGGTTTTAAACTTTGCATAGTTTTCGAAATAATTAAATTAATTTCATTTTATGAAAATTAAAATTTCAATAAATTGAATAATTTATATGATATTCCAAAGTTACATTGCAAAGTTATATTTGGCCATTTCATTTTTATTTTCAAGAAAATATTAACAATTGAAGATAAAAATTGGCTTAAAAATCAAAGATAAAATTTGGTTAACAAACAAAGATAAAATTTGGTTAACAAATGAAGATAAAATTTGGTTAAAAAATGAAGATAAAATTTGATTAACAATTGAACATAACATTTAATTAACAATTTGAGATAAAATCAATCAAAATCAAAATTTTAAAGGTTACAATCAAATACATATCAAGTTTCGAAGGTTGTTAGTTGATCAATAATTTCACATTTTCACAAATTTCATGAATAATAAAACTATTGCAAATCAAATCAATACCAAAATAGGCCCCTTGTTAACATGTATATACAACAATGAGGTATCCAATCAATTTTAGCATTTCATATTTTTATTAATAAACTTTAAAAGAAGATTAATACATTAACCAAAACCTTGGGAAAACACAAGTGTTTCCTTGCAAGAGAAGATATCTCCTGACTACAGGTATATTTTTATGATTGGAAAAAAATATCATTCAATAGAATTAGTACTAGAAGGAGGGCCTAAATTGTTCATTTCATTGTTACTTTAAATGCTAAATTATTCATTATTACTTTAGAGCCCTAAATTGCTAACTTTCTCTAAGCCCTCAATGTGCAACAAAATTGGCACTAGAAGGAGGGCCTAATCTAAGGTAATTGATGTAATTTACGAAGTTTCTAGTTTTAAGTTGTTCACATTTATTGTTGGAAATTCTCTAATTCATGATGTATTGATTCTAACCTTTTACAAATTTGAGAATTTTCCTTATTGTTATGGTTTAATTGATGTGTTTCTTAATAAACATGATGACTTATCAGTTAAATATTTGAAATTTGGAAATTGTTTCATTTCAAGAGCACTAAGCACTTGTTGTTTTCATTGTTAAGGTTGGAACCAAAAATCATAATCACAAGATCTAAGGCTTCTGAAGATACTATTTTCCATAGCATTTCTCCTACAAAGAGGATCATAAGGTCTAATATTCAAATAATTGTTATCCCATCCAATAGCGATTCATTGCTACCCATCATCCCATTTGTTCCTCCACTAGTAAATCCAATGGCACAAGTTTTAGGAGTTGTAATTTGGTTAGATGCTCATAGAAGTCTTTTAAACATTGTTGGAGAAGCTCATGCCATTCCTAAAAATATAGAATGGTATTTACCTAAATTTAAACATGATGAAATTAGATTTGTGGAAGAGCATATTCAAGCTTACAAGGATGCCATGATTAGACTGTAATTTAAACATGAGGATGTTCCTTACAGAATGTTTCCTCTCACCCTAAATGAAATGGCATATGATTGGTACATTAGTTTACCTTCCAATTCCATTACATCTTGGGATTGATTAGAAACCACTTTTGTGAATCAATTTAGGCTATCCATAGACCCTACTATAATCTATCATCAATTTATGTCAGCTAGGAGAGATATTAATGAACCTTTGATGTTGTTCGATATCTGTTTCTATAAGTTGTATAACAGGTTAGTTTATCCTTATACTCTTCAAGTAGATGATGCCATATAGATGTATTGTAGGGTATTGGATCCCTTAACATCTATGTTTATAAGGAGAAATCCTCAAATTACTACACTTCCATCTATGTTTCACTGTAGAATAACTGTTGATACCATAAGGTTTTTGTATGGGATAGTTACCTTCCATAGGACAACCAGGTTCCTATAATCAAGTGTCTATGATCAATCAAGCTTTGTCACAACAAATGCCTATGTTGAATTCCATGTCATTCAATAATTTCAATTTGCCATGCAATCCACCTATCACACCCACTTATCCTACCACTCTGATATATTTGGAAAATCAATTCACCACTCATAAAATGGCTAAAATAAATTCTCAAATCATACCTTTATTGTTTAATACAACACCTACTCCAAATGCTTCAATATTTTATCAAAACAATAAAACATTTCCATAGGTTGTCCAAAATTAAAGTTTATCAAGTTTTCTAAATCCCATTGCCACTACAAGTAACACAACCAATCAACCTATTGTAGGACAAAATAATAAACCTAATTTTCAAGTAAAATACCTAGAGAGGGTTGTACAAAACCTCAGTAGTGACATGGTTCAAAGACAAAAATAATTGCCTCAAAATTATCATCAAAATAGAAATTTTATTTTTTAGAGGAAACAATGGAATACTCGTATGAACAATGGAGGAGTACCTAGTCCCATAGTTAATCAGAACAATGCTACCACTAGTTCCCATCAAACCAACACCATTGTTAATGGATTTAAAAAATTGGTGTAGGGTGCATTCTACAGTCCAACATAGTGATAATGAGTGCCATGAATTTAAAACATCGCTAGATATTCTACAAAAAGAGATGGATAACATGGAAATTATTTAAGATGAATATCCTTCTTGATAGGCTAGTCCTACCAAAGAGAAAGAATCAACTCTAGTAGTTGAAACATTTGAACCAATTGAAGAATATGAATAAGGGTATGATGGGTCTATAGAAGAGTGTAGATACCAAAATCTAGCCACTTGTCATCCATCCAGGTCTTCCCACAATTTTTACCCATTTATTTACATATATTTAGGTATATTTGTTTAATATATATTAAAATATTAATTGTTAATATTATATTATATATATTTAATAAATGTATATATATATGTGTGTGTGTGTGTGTAAATTAATCCCAACCATCCATCCGCATTGATCCATGCCACTTACCCATATTTAATCTCTACCCTCCATCACGTTTTAATCTTGACCACACAAATTGTGTCCTTGATTTTTTTGTCCTAAGTCACCTGAGTTTTCTAGAGTTCCTTGCATCCTTGCCTTCACTTTCGCTCACCCTCACCCTTACATAAGCCACCACATCTATCACCATAGCCCTCACTTGAAGTAGATCCATTTTTGTAGACTTCACTTCAACCCCTGAATGCCTCTCTACTACCCCTGAGTGCCCATCCTCTACTATTGAACGTTTGCATGCTACTCTCGAGCACCCACAAGAATTTCATGCTACCACCAAGCACCCTCAAGCAATTCAAACTAGATTTCTACAACCCTACTAACCCTAAAGTGTCGCTAGGGCATCCCCACACCATTTTTTTGCAATAGCTACTATAGACCAAAAAATGACGAGTTCACAAGGTAAATATTATATTGTTATACTAATTTTATTATTTCCATATTTGTATGTAGTTTATTATTTGATATTTAAGGTTTTTATTGATTTCAAAGGGTCTCACACAGTGGACCCCTCACAGTTACTACTAATCCTAATTTGTCATTCTTTGTGTGTAGGTCTGGAGATATTCATGCATTGAGCAGTTTTTTAAGCTAGAGTAGTTTGGTAAAAGGATATCTGATTCCCACTCACTTCTATTGGGATCGATTGATCATGAAGGCACCATCATGATTTGTTGGCTAGGGTTTATTAGAACCCTGGCATATTGAGATTTTTGTATTGAGCAATAAAATTTTGTAAAAACCCCAACCTGAGGCATATTTGGTTGTAATATCAAAAATCCACCTTGCAATAAAAATTAAATTTATTTCTATGCAATCACATGTGTTTATTTTTATTTAATTATTCATTTATTTAATTTTAGTTATTTGGTGTTGTTGGACTTGCATCTATAAATGGTGATCGCGGTGGGACCCCTAAGGGTTTCTCATTTTGATTTACTTTTTTGACTAACTTGTTTTTTATCTTATCTTGCAGGGTTTTTAGAAGCATAGATCACACAATTTTTGCTGGATTAGGGTTTTTGAAGATTCGTAGAAAGTTACGGAAGGTGTGCGAACACCTTGTGGTACTTGAGGGTCATCCAAAAATACCTAGGGGTGTTTCATAAGTGCCCAAATGTGTTTTAAAAGAAGATATAGTGATTTCATAGGCTTCTCTATAAGTCTGCAAAAGAAACTCTGAGCTTTTTGCTTTTACGTATTTTCATATTCTTACGTTTTTAGATATTTATAGATTAAAATGAACATCACTAATAAATTTGGTAAAAATAATAATTCTAGTTTGCATCCTAGGCATTAGTTTAGTTATTACATTCATTCACACATTTCTATTTTCAATTTAAAGTTTTTGGTTTTATGTTGTATTGCAATTGAAAAATATTGCATTTTGGTTGCATTTGAATTATTAAAATTTCATAAATTATACTGTATTGTAGGGTTAGAAACCTCTCCTTCTGTTGGTTTAATTAGGAACATCATTAGTGTGTCAAAATAATCCCTACATATGGTGATTCCAAGCAAAGGAGTGGACGAATCCCTCACTATTTAGAGAGGAATTTAAACGGTGTACTTCACATCCTTTGGAGAAATTGATGCTCTTGATGTTGGCTTCTGACTTAGACTAGTGAAATTAGTTGTTTCTAATATTGTATGTGCACCATAGAAAACAAAAACTTAAAAGGAATCTCACACACACTTCACATTTCATATCAAATAATAATGGTTGTTTTTCATCACCAGCCATTGCTTGAGATCTGGTGACAGTGGCTTTCATCTCCATCCACCAATATCTACCCTTAGACAACTTATATTACCCTCGAGTAAACTTGCTATATTTTATCACCAGAAAGAATCTCGTTGCCCTATCCAAGCCATAGTATTCAACCATTTCTAATTCATATTAGCACATTGAAACACATGGAATCAAAATATAAAAAATATGAACTCACACTAAAATGAGATAATCAATGAATGAGGTAAGACAAATATTTTGAAAAAACTTAGCATTGATTTTTCTTAATTTTATTTTTGGTGAAGTTTCAATTCTGCATTTTATTTTACTGCAAAATTTATATTTGGTTTAGTTTCTTATGGTCTTAACATGAAATGAACAAAAATAATTAAATAAAAACAATTCCATGGAATATTCATCCACATTTCCCACCACTTATGTGGTAGATTCTTCAAGTGTGATACATATAAATTTATGTGTAGGCCCATCACACATTATACATACTACTGATATCTCGTACAAGTGTACCAACACTTCCCTTCCTCAAACCAAATCATCTTCACCATCTATTGACCACAATATCACCCACATAGAAATGGCTAAAGTAGAGACTCTCTGAAAACTGATTAACTATGTCTTAGAGCCCATTCATAATTCCCCTAGTCAATATCCTACTATATAGTAGGAACTTGTTCAATCCCACCCATCTAAATTTATCCAGGTGTACACTAACCCTCTTTTTGAGGCATCAGTTGCACCTTCCTCTCATGTATACATTCCTAATATCCAAGTGCTCATAGAACTTCTATCCCATCTTCATACACATCCACATACACCAACCCCTTGTATGAAGCACATGTAAATGCTGCTTCATAAGTTTCTATCCCCCAAGTAACCATACCAAGTTTAACTTATCCCTTAGCCACATCTTACATGCCATCTACGTCCATACCTTCCACTTATGATAGATAAATTCATAAAGTGTGGGAATATTTGAACAAATTTCTTAAGCAACATGAAGACGTTGAACAAAAAGTGTATGTGAACCCTAAGCCTCTACCAATTTCTACTCATCCCATCCTCAATAACCAAAGTTCATCATGGGCACCATAATATTCTGTGGTTTCCATCCCTACTCCTCTGCCAAATTATATCAATACCTATTCCATTCTCATAAACCATAACAATTCCATTACCATAGGCCAACCCAACCATTATCCCCATGCGTTATCCCCATTCCAAAATTCTCCATCTCTTCATAATCAATATTCTCTTCATAGATCCCATCATTATCTAGTTACTCCACAATATTTTCTACCATGTCTTCTCAAAATCATCAGGTGATTCAGGACTTCCACATTCTTGGGGAACACCCTAGAATCAAGGTCATGCAATAGAAAATAGATCACTTGATACAACATACTCCTAGTATGATAAACCAAAATCCAACCCTACATCAATTGATTAACCAACCCATTCACCCTTCGATACCATCATTGCCATATTCGATAGATTTTACAGTACTAAAGTTTGATAAATTCAAGGGGACTGAGGACCCCAAAGAGCATGTAAGCACATTTGTACACTCATGCTTTAGAATCCAAAATGATAATTCTCTCATGCTTAGAATATTTTCTCAGACATTAGGTGGAGATGCCATAGAGTGGTACAACCAATTGCCTAGTCATAGTATTTATACTTTCAAATAATTCATTGACCGATTCTTTGAGTGCTTTTTCCTTAATGTTAGAAATAAAGTCTCATTGTATGACGTTTATACTTTAATCCAACATTATGATGAGTCTATCTATGATTTTGGTGATCGTTGGAGGGTCGTAATTAAAAAATTACCATTTACCCTACCAATGGAAGAGCTTATCAAGCTATTTACCAAGAGTTATTTAAAACCCATCTCTTGGATGCTTTAATTACAGACATATTGCTCATTTGAAGAAGCTCTAGCATAGGCTAGTGTCATCGAGGAGATAAAAATCCAAGAGGGCATACTTAAGCCTAGGAAAAAGGAATGGCAAAACAAGATCCAATACAAAAGCAATTATTTTGGCTAATCAAAATCAATACATGCCACTAGCTAATCAACCAATATATCAATCAAGTGGTCATGGATCAACAAAAATGAATGAAAAAACTACCACAAAAATTACCTATCATATGGTGCCTTCAGTATCCCAATAAATGCAAATCACATTACCAAATGTGGAGAATTGTCCCTGATGATAGTCTATCTAACATAATCACCAATATGCCTCATTTTTTGAGTCGTATGATTCTCTATTCCAAAGGTTGTATGACACAAATAAACTTACCTTAATCAAAATCAGACTAGATGATCCTACTAAATGTGTTAAACATTATAGAAAACATTTTTTGTGTCCTTACCATAGGAAAAATGGGCATGACATCATTAATTACCATGTATTCAAATACATAGTTCAAGACCTTATTGACTTGGGAGCCATCAAGCTTGACAGCCCTCTTGCTCAACAAAACCAAAATCTTGGTATTTTCCAAACATCACTTCCTCATCATGAGGAGGTGCAACCAACTATGGGAGGGGCTAACACCAAAACTCCTACCAATCAAGTTAACCATGTTTAAAAATACCAAGGTTTTTAGGTTTCATTCATGTGGTAACTAGACATCAACGAAATAACCAGTAAAATGTAAGGCAACAACCTCAGGAAAGTGTGTCGCAACCTACCACATCACCTCCCATTAAAATTTCCCCTAATACTTCCCCACCAATTCATATTCCTAGCCAACCAAACCCCTCCATTCATCCCATAAATCATCCTCCACTACCAGTCATATCATTAAGTAGCCGGTTAACCACAAGCCTAAAGATGCCTTCCGTAAAATTGTCAATATATGAGTTAATTCAATAATCTTCCCCACATCGTGAGGCATTAATGGACATTCTAAAATCCATTGAATTACAATCTTAAGATGCTAATACCTTCGGAAAAATTGTAGGGAGAATTCAAACATGCATGGAGCATTCCATTATATTTTATGACTGATATTAAGCCAATCTCATCAGAATTAGTAGATCCTTCATTGCACATCATGGCTCTAATTTATAGGAAGCCTTTTAAAAGAGTTCTAATTGACATCGACTCCTCCATTAATATCATCACCACATATTCCCTTCATCACATATCGACTCCTCCATATCATATCACCAAGTTATATTTTAATCTAAAAGCATTCAACGATGTTTTATGTTCCACAATTGGTATTGTTTTTTTGTCCATCGAAGTGGGGTTCAAAACGTTTCAAACTATGTTCCATATCTTGGAAGGATCCATGGTGTATAATGTACTCCTTCGAAAACCTTGGATGAGGTATATGAGATGTATCCCCTCCATACTACATCAATACCTGAAATATGTTCAATAGGTACAAGTACATTGCATACAAGAAGATGTCACACCATTTAAGTATTGTAATTTTATCTCAAATTCTTATGAATCCATGCTTCCTTCCACCCACCTTTTTCTATCACCATAAACCAATCCATCTACCACTCCATCAATTTATTCATCAAAATCTCCCATTTCTAAGGAGATCCTTATCACTAATGCCCACCAAGCTTCCATACCCCCATTATCTTCATTATGGACTACACGCACATGTGGTCAAAGCCAATCCACATCATCATCCATTTAAAAACCTTCCCAATCCAATTGATCTCCATCGGCCAATGTTTCACAAGTCAAGTTGATGGATTGTGAGATATTTTTAGCTTCACCATTCCCTGAGCCATTATCCAACCATGATCCTTCCACATCATCCCAAGTTGAGGTCCACCTAACTAATCCTAGTATTCGTGAATATGTGGTCCAATAAATCATAATTACACCGTTCACCATTCCAACAACTAAGGATTTTGGTTGCCCACGTGACCCACCTTTATCTATAGGAGCGGTATATGACATAGTTTTAGCTCCCAAAAATATAAATTTTGTATATGGGGGGATTGATTCTTCGTCAAATATAGGTCCCTTAGAAGAACCCAAAGAACCAACACCTGCCAACATACAAAACATATTAGGATTTCCATCCTATTATTTTCACATAGTTAATTGGCAAGGACATGGTTTAGAACTGCATGAATAGGGAATACACAACATTATTGATGTTCCATATCGAGAAACACATAACCATTAAATATTATCTTACACTCTACTTTCCACCACCTCTTCTCTTTAACAAGCCTTCCAAAGGCTTAATATAAATTTAGGAGAAGAAGCCCTCCACCATGATGACTCTAATGATGAAATATATGAAGAATTCAAACTCATGTCTATAATTTCTAATGAATATAAAGAATAATCAGAGCCCATCATCACCCACACCGAACAGGATGAGTTTAATCTTAGAATATTTCCCATCCATGAGCCCATATTTTGCTTGCTTCTTCCACAAGAGCGATCCGAGCCTACCAGTGAACCACCACCTCCATATCATTAATCCATCTCATCAATAAAACTTGTAATATATGTACCTAACACAAAAAAACAAAAATAGTGGTTTTCACCACAAAAAAAATCTAAAAAATCAAACAAAAATATTTTTATTTTCTACATTGTATGTATATAGCATTTAGTTAAGTGCATTTATTTGTGTTGCTTGCTACTGTCTAGATTTACCAAGCTCCTAGCATCGGTTCTTAGCCTCCATTCATATCTTCCATTCCAACATCCTACATTTTTTCCTTAAGTCAACATGAATCCTATCGACTAATTCACCCCACTCCATAATCCATATGATTTGGCAAAACCAATTCCAATTGATATAAGCCTTATTTATATGGACCAGATCTCTTCACCTCCATCCTTTGTCTGAGAAAATGTTAAGGGCTTCAACCAATTACATTCCTCCATCCCCTCCACCTACACCTTCACCTTCAAATCCTAAGGTTTTCCAGGTAGACATAGACGAGGATAAGTCAAAAGAGTTTTATTATGTCATAGATGATATTCATATAATCCCAAATTCTCATCAACTTGAGGAAGGTTCTCACACATATATTGAAGATACCATCGATGTGGATATTATTTCAGACAAAGACAATCCCCAAATTATCAATCTTGGAAAAAATTTATCCAACAATGAACAAGAGTAATTAATTGCTCCTCTCATGAGGAAGAAGGGTATTTTTACATGGTCCTACAAAAACATGCCTAGTCTTGACCCTAACTTGGTTGTCCACAATATCACCTTACATCCTGATGCTAAGTCGATAAAAAAAAAACTTAGAAGGATGCATCCTACCATTGCCCTCTAGTTCAAAGAAGAGCTTCAAAAGATATTAGATGTGGGTTTTATTGTACCCATTGACTATCTTGAGTGGCTCTCAAACATGGTTCCCGTTCGTATGCCTAATGGGGTGATATGCATTTGCACTAACTTTTAAGAACTTAAAAAAGTGTGTCCTAGGGATGACTTTCCTCTTCCAAATATTGATACTCTTTTCGACACTTGCGCTGGCCATGAAATGCTTTCTCTCATGGATGGTTTTTCAAGATACAAAAATTCAAATAAATCTTGATGACCAACACAAAATAACATTCACTACACCTTGGAGAAATTTTTGTTACAAGGTGATTCCCTTTTCCCTTAAAAATGTAGGTTCCACTTATCAATGTGCCATGACATACATTTTCCATGACTATATGCATAAGATTATCGAAGACTATGTGGATTATATATTGGAAAAATCTAAAACTCAACAATAACACATTGGTGTATTGGAAAAAGTTTTTGATCGACTTCTATAGCATAATGTAAGATTGAACCCCAAGAAATGTGTCTTTGGTATTACCTCTATAAAAGTATTAGGGTCCATTGTCTCCAAAAGAGGCATTGATATGGACCCAACCAAAGTCAAGGCTATCATGGGGATGCCTCCCCAAACAAACTTAAATGAATTGTGTAGTTTACATGGAAATATCCAATTGATCTTGTTTTCATTGCACAACTTTCTAAAAAATGCAAGTCATTCAATCACATGTTACAAAAGGGGGTATCATTTTCTTGGACAGATGAGTGCCAAAAAGTTTTTTATGATATTAAGAAATACATAGCTTCTCCTTTAGTCTTAGCTCCTTCTCATCTAGGTGTCCCATTCTATATTTATTTTTTAGCAATAGACTTTACATTAGGGACAATGCTTGCACAAAAGAATGAAGAAAATTGAGAGCAAGTTGTCTATTACATTAGTCGAGTATTGGTAAGCTATGAAACTAGATATGCTTATGTAGAAAAATTATGCTTAGCAGTGGTTTTTCCAATAAGAAACTTTGAAATTACATGCTTAGTCACACAATATATGTCATACCTAAGGAAACTCCTTTGTGTTATATGATGTCTCACACTTACAATAACACTCGCATCACTAAATGGATAATGCTTCTTGTTGAATTTGATCTTGAGTTTATTAGCCAAAAAACTATTAACGGTTAGGTTATAGTCGATCAACTTGTGGAGGCTCCACTAGCTATTGATCATCCCTTCATTATTGGGCTCCTAGATGATTCGATATTCACCATCACCGAATAATAAAAAGATGTAATTATAGATGAAGATGTCGATATCACACTATTCTTTGATGGTTATAAGTGCAATAAAGGTCAATATGCTAGAGTTGTGTTTCATACACCCCAGGGGGTACCTATCTCTTTATAATTCAAACTTGACTTCCAATGCACAAAAAACACTACAAAGTACAAAGCCTTAATCTTAGGCCTTCAATCAACTATAGCTAAGGGCATTAAGTGTATCAAGATATTTGGTGATTCTCAACTTGTTGTCAAGCAAATCAATGGAGAATACCAATGCAAAGAACCTACCATGAAGTAGCAATGAAATTGCTCTCAAGGTTTTATTGGTATGAAATCAATAGTTTTCCACATTTGACTAATAGATTTCCAAATGCAATCAACTCCCTTGGATCATTGATTCCAAAAGACTCCTTATGAGAGGTACAAATCCTTATTATTTCAATGATCTCTAAATATGATATTGTTTGTTCTGAATCTAAGGATAAAAAAGATATTTGCTTCATCCAGTAGGATCCATATGAGCCTTTGTCAAACCAAATAGTATCCTTTCTCAAGTTTGAAAAACTCCCATCTAAAATTTCTCGAACTACTAAGTGCACTTTCAAGCAAAAAGTATTGGGTCCATACATTATCTCTCAAAAAGTGGGTAAAGGTACTTATATTCTTGCCAGTCTAGAGGGAGAGGAAGAACCCAAACCGCTTAATGTTATACACTTGAGAGTATTCTATGCATAATGTGATTTATATATATGTACATATACATGTTTAATACACATTTAATTCATTTGCATTGCATTTCATTTGCACACATTTCATTCATTTGCATTGATTTTAATTTGTACACATTTCATTTTAAAACAATTGCATTCATACATTCCATTACCATTTCATGTTTCATAGTAGGGATCATTTATGAAGTTCAAGGTCTAATTGGTCCAATAAATTCATTTTGCCTTAATCAGGGGTACCTTCACAACATCATCCACAATATTCCACCAAGCCAAATTGTCATTTGCCTTCATATATCCATAATTCCTAAGTGTTTTTTGTTACTCATCCACTCATAGTATTTTAAGCAAACCATAACTACATGTCGAGTTCTTTTTAGGACCATCACACATCTTTGCTAATTTTTTTTTCTAGGAATTGACTCCAAAACATTCTTGAACAAACTACAATTTCACATCTTAAAAATATATTGTGTCAAAGAGAGATAGCAAACCTCGAAGTGAAAAGGGTAATCCTTGCATGTCCCATCATGCAATATAGTCCAAAAAAATAGTGGTTTTCACCACTATCACAATTCTAAAATAAAAGAAAGAGTAGGGAAAAATTCCTAACAAAAACTATAAATCTTATACATCACACACCACTGATCATTGGGTTGTAAGGATTGTACTACATTTCCAATTAGATAGTTAAGTAGTCATCCCCAAAACCTAAGAGATAAAAATTATTTATGGATCTAGTCTCCACCAGAGCTATAGACACTTGACTGGCAATGGAGTACGTTATTGTATGGTGACACATCTCTTTTAAAGAGACCTCTAACCACACAAAAATAATCTAGCTTCTTTATCTCATCCATGATAGATTTCATATCAATTTTCTCAAGATGGGTTAATGAAATCACTTGCACACACATTGGTTCTTGATTACCTCGAGTCATTACCATGCTCATGATTTAGTAAATGAATTCACTGCAAACATATTTTGTCTTAGATGAAATTAGGCAACATTTAGTGAGTTTATTTGATGCCACTAGTATGTCTAAATTTTTCAAAACAATCAGTTTTACATATCAACATCCATATATTCTTCCATATCAACATCCATATCTTCTTCCATATCAACATCCATATATTCTTCCATGTCAACATCCATGTCATTTCATGAGTCATCCACATCATACGCCACAAATTTTGGTACCCCTAATTAAAAAACAATGCTAGAACATGGCCAAGAAAAATCTAAACTATAAATTATCATTAGAACATTTGCATTCCACTTACATTAATCATCCATAATATATCATATGTACTAATCATCCATATAAACATGCATTCCACAAAAATAATTTACACAAATACATAACACAAAAATTAAAATCCATGTATATATATATTTATAAATATTGTATATAAAATGAGTGCCCAAAAGGCTACATACAATGGAGCAACAAAGATCACATACAAAAATTGAATATAAGCACTAACTAAGCCCTCCAAGAGCACCCCTATGACCTAGAAGGAGCCCTAGACCTAGAGCTATTCCTAGACTCACTATACCTAGCACCCTTAGATACAAATGAGTTAGGAGTATGAAGAAATAGAATATGATACTCCATCAACCTATCCTCCAAAGACTCAATATATCTATGCCAATACGGAAGGTGTGCTATGTCAACATTATTATTACACTCCCTCTCTAGTAGCTCTTCCTGGAGCCTCATGATCCTCTCATCCTGAGCCATCACCATCGCATCCCACTCTGCCACATGTTGTTTCAACCTCACCCAATCCTCCTCACTCTGACCTGGAGGCCCATCTAGAGTCTCCTCCACATCCTCCTTATCTCCATCATCTCCTCCACTCCCTAGAGACTACCTCATAGCACTCTTAGCCCTCCTCCTTCAACTTTCATATTGAAGGTGCCTCCGCTACTTAGGAGCCTCATTAGTATCCTTGATGTCAACCTCATCTCTATCTCCACTAGCTATTACTAGATTCATTTCTCATGGGGGCTATGTATCAAACCATGAATTATACTTCGTAGTAGTCCCTACAAAATCCACATTAGGAAGATCTATCTCCTCATCACCCTCATAATACTCTCTCTATGGCTCATCACAAGGTAACCCTATCTCATCCTAATGCCTCCTATAGAGTACTATCTCATCAGGAACCCCTTGCCTCAAGCTAAACTACTAGAGAACCTATGATAACTGAATATATTCAACCTCGCTCTGATACCTCCCAACCACCCACCTAGCCTACTGGACCCATCGTAGATTCTCTCTATCTCCTATCCATATGGAACCCTACCATGGCCTCTATATCACTTGGGAAGATGTCAATCCACTGACAAATCCTTGTACCACTAATTCATCTACGTAGTATGATTCAGGTGTACCTCCTCTACCACTGCCCATATCCTATCATAGGGTTGATCCCTATCCCAACCTACAACTAGTAGACCCTATGATCGAGCCACAAAAAAATGCTCCCATCCCCAACATTATAGTAGCAAATTATAACCCAATCCTTTTCTATTCCACCTCCTCATCTCATAGAGCTCCTGGTACACCTATGCCAATAAGGTAGGATCCCATGCATACACCTACGGTGTAGTGAGCATAGCTCTCACCAACCCTATCATGTTCTAAGGGAACCTATAGATAATACTATTTGGGACCACGATGTTGGTCAACACAAATATTACTAAATCCCAAAGAGCATCCATTTTCGTGTCCATATACATGGACAAGTATGAAATACCATCACACTCCACTCTCACACTCTACCATTTGTCACCAAAAATCTCCTTCATCCTCATCCCCTGATTGTTTCCAACCTTGACATGAATCCCCTCCAATAGTAGCTTGAGGATATGGTATACTTAATTAAGTGTAAGGGTAACCTATCCAGTAGGAATTTGAATGGTTCCTCTCTATGGATCCCACCTCTCTACCAAGGTAGAGAGGTACCCCTCATCCGCCCTCACCACATCTATCTGAGCTACCTCCTTTAGCCCCAAATACTTCAAAAAATCCCAATCATCACTCCATAATGCCTTCCTCATCCTTGGGATGAGAGCTAAGAACCAGTATTGAGCCTCCAAAATCCTAAGCTACAGTGCAATACAAAATATTTATTATGAAAACAATGTTCATAATTAAAACAAAAACAAAAAAAGTAAAAATAAAACATAAATTTTTTGCATAAAAAAAAAAAGATCCTCCAAGTAGGACTTACCTCAACAAATCACAATCCAACCCTACCTTTGGATCCTGCATCCACTCCCTCCATTTCCATAGCTTTCGTACCCACATTTCTTTACCTCACCTCACTCTCCAAAATGCAAGTTCAAAAGTTTAAAAATGCACAAATGAGCTCTATTTTCACCCTATAAGCTATTTATAGATGCTCCATGCACCTTGAAGTGACCACAGGTATTTTCTAACATTGAAGCACATTGGGGCATTTGCAAAATACCCAAACACCAGCGGACATCTACTCATGCTGAAAGCACCAACCGTTGTTTGGCATCAACATTGAAAAAAGGATAAAATAAATGCAAAATAGTGGCTTAACCCCACCAAATCACTCCAAATTACATTCATGCATCCAATTCATCATATTATCAATTTTTGTGAAGGTCCAAATTGATTTAAATGCATAATTTTCATTTGCACTCAAAAAGGCACAAAATCACTTATCAAATTCAAAAGCACTCCAAAACAATCCAAATTCTCACAAAAAATCCATAATCATCATTCTCTTCATAAATAATTCACTTTCACATCATTTCCAATCATCAATCATGAAATTTGCATATTTACCAATTTTAACCAACATTCAAGTGAACCTCATATCTAGTGGTTTATTCTATCTACTTGGCGATTGTAGTGATTTGCATCCATGCAATTTGGTAAGATGAATAAATTACCATAAGGACACTTGGCCATATTAATCATCAACTATCTCATTGCTAAAAAAAAACATCACATTTTGTACATTTTATGTGAAACCTTGCCAAGATTAATTTGCATAAAAGTTGTCATCGATGGCCTAGTTCATGGGGATTAAAACATGGAAAAAATCACATTTCATCATAGGAATTATCTGACAGTCACTATTTGGCCCTTCGAAGTTGACTATTTTTATATTTCCATCTTCATATTTGCATATCAATGATGCCCAAAGGCACATTCTTCAACAACATCGAATCACCCCAAATTTGGGGTAACCACATTTGGTTTTGATTTTACCACAATGGGATACATATTACATGATCATGGCATCTACAATTAGGAAAAAACCCTTCATATTTTCAAGAAAAAATAGAATCAATCATTTGCATCTTCCAACAACCCCCTTCCCACCGTTGGGGCAAAAATGGTATCACATTTACATCATGCATATCATCCACACTGGCACCATTCACTCACACAATCATTTGCACTCATTTATCAATTGGCTTGTGAGATTCATTCGTAAAATCATTCACCAATTTAGGGGCTAAGCTACACAAATAAAAATTATTTTGCATCCAAGGTCATGTCCACATCTCAATAGAGTTGCTTCTACATCAGACCAAAATAGGTGTCTTGTATTTTTGCACTACATTGTGTTTAATATAATACAGTACAAAAAGGGTCATATGTAGACACCAAAATCTAGCCACTTGTCATCCATATAGATATTCCTACTATTTTTACCCATTTATTTACATATATTTAGGTGTATTTGTTTAATATATATTAAAATATTAAATAAATGTTTATATGTGTAAATTAATCCCAGCCATCGATCCGCCTTGATCCACGCCACATACCCAAATTTAATCTCTACCCTCTATCATGTTTTAATATTTATTGCACAAATTGTGTCATTGAAACCCTAATGTGCCCTAGGTGAGATTATAAATAGGAGTTATTTTGATGACTCAATCACTAAGCAATTCATGTCCTAAGTGTTCCCTAAGTTTTTCATCCTAAGTTACCCAGTATTTTTGGATTTCCTCGTATCCTTACCTTCACTTTCACTTGCACTCACCCTTAAATCTGCCATTACATCCATTGCCATATCCATTTCCTAAAGTAGATCTACTTCTTTAGACGTCACTTCAACCCTCAAATGCATCTTCGCTACTCTTGAGCACCCATACATTACTACTGAAAGCCTGCCTACTACTCTCGAGCACCACTGGGTACTTTCTGCCATCCCCTAGCACCCATAGGTTTTTTTTGCTACCACCAAGCACCCGTAGGTATTTTAGACCATATTTATGTAGTCCTACTAATCCTCGGGTGTTGCTAGGGCATCACTACACCATTTTACTGTAATAACTACTACAAATCATAAAATGATAATTTCACAAGAAAAATATTTTATTGTTATACTAATTTTATTATTTCCATATTTGTATGTAATTTATTATTTGGCATTTAGGGTTTTTATTTATTTTTGAGGGTCTCACATAGTGGAGCCCTCACAGTTACTACTAATCCTATTTTGTCATTCTCTATGTGCGGGTTTGGAGATAAACAGGCATTGAGCAACTATTTAAGTTGGAGTGGTCCTATCAAAGGATATCTAAAGCCCACTCACTTCTGATGGGATCGATCAAGCATGAAGACACCACCTTGATTTTTTGGATAGGGTTTTAAAGAACCCAAGCATATTGAGATTATTGTATTGAGCAATAAAACTTTGTAAAAACCCCAACCTGGGGTATATTTGGTTGTAATATCATAAATCCACCCGAAAATTAAAATTAAATTTATTTTTGTGCAATCACATGTGTTTATTTTGATTTAATTGTTCATTTATTTAAGTTTAGTTATTTGGTGTTGTTTGATTTGCATCTACAAAGAGGAAGTTCAATATTTTAGAAATTTTAAAAAGAGGAATCATAATTACATGCTGAGTAAGACTATAGCTCCTTTTACTTTTTGTACTCCCCCATATGACACCATCATTCCTCCTAACACATGGGCTAGTAACAATCCCATACCTCCATCTAAAGTTGATCTACCTCAATCACCACATGACAAGATTGCATACAATATTGTGGAGGATTTAAAGAAAAAAAGTGAATATATCTTTATTTGATGTTGCTAAGTTGACTGATAAGCAAGATATTTTGATACAAGATTTTGATAATCAAGAAAAAATGAATTCCATATTTCCATGGTTGTGCAATTTTCCTCATTAAAGGACAAATGAGAATCTCCTCCATTTCTTTTGACCATAATAATCGTAGGAAGAAATCTGCATCATTGTCTTCTTGATTAAAAATCATCCGATAATGTCATACCTCACATTATTTGTCAAAATTTGGGTTTGAAACTCATCCCTTCTAATAGAATAGTTTTTCAATTGGATAAATCTAAAGTTTATGTGGTTGGAATGCTTAATAATGTTCACATACAACTAGCCTCAGAACCTAGGATACAATAGTATATTGATATACATGTAGATATACCTGATAAATGTGGGATGTTGTTGAGTAAATATTGGTCTAGGAACTTAAAAAGATACATGGTTATAGATTGTTCACATATGTGGCTACACTGGAAGGGTGTTGCTAACAAAATTAGAGTTGAGAGATAAGCTAGACTCAAGGATTTGATCAGTGAATATAACAAAACCAATTAAATTCTTTACATATAGTCTAAATTAGGCATTTACATTTTATATATATAATTGGATGTAGGTGAATCTGAAAATGAAATACCATCCATTAATTTTACTAAATATGAAAATATTGCTTGGATGATTAAATTTTATGGATCTAAATACAAATAAGGTAGTGGATGTGGTGTAGAATTGAGTAACCCTAAAGGTAAGTCGTCTTTGGTAGCTTATAGATTATAATTTCCTTGCACTTGTAATACTGTAGAATATAAGGCCTTAATATTTGGTTTGCAGTTAGCCTTAAATAAAAATATTAAATGTTTGAAAGTGCTAGGAGATTCAAAGTTGGTTTTTAAATAGGTGAAAGGCCAATACACATGTCATGATAAAAGGCTAATTCATTACAGAAATAGAGTTAGGGATTTGATTGATGAATTCCATGCTTTCAATATTTTATTCATATCTAGGAAGAGCAATTGAATTGTTTTTCTTTAGTTGTCGTATTAGGTATTCTTAATCCTATTGATAATAGGAGGCTAAATAAGTTTTTAATTTAGTTGATACCATGTCGTTCTATACCTGATAATCTGAAAAATTTATAGGTATTTGAAAGTGACAGACACATTTTTTATTTTGTAACTAATTCAAGAATCAAGTGATCAATAAGAACAAGAGATTGCAAGAATATGAAAATGAATATCATGAGGTAACAAATAAAATCAATGTGATTCTTTTTTTTTTTGGTAGATTAAATGTGGGTTTTTATCAAGGATCCCAAAACTTGATTAAATTGAATCTTGGTTACAACAAAAGGAAGATGTCCAAGGAAGGACAACAGGGCAAACTTGAGGAAAACCAAAAGGAACAAAGGAAGGAAAGTGCTAGAGGATATGATGTAATAAAATGCAAAGGAAGGCACAAAGGAAGTAGGAAAAGGATGGAAGCAAGGAAGCCTGCATAGGAAAAATATGCAGGAAAGGAAATCCTACCAGAAAAGCAAATTTCAAACTTTAGGCGCTAAACCTGAAATTTAAAGCTTTCCAAGGATGGGGAAAAGTGCCAAACCACCCATTCTACCAACAAAACATTTAAAACTTCCTAAAGGTTGGAAAAGGATAATAGCCAAAATTTAAAAATTGAATCCTCCTAAGGACGAGAAAACTAGAAACCACCCTTGGGAAACGAGGACCCAAAAAAAAACTACTTCCTTCCCAGAACCCAAACACTGAAGGAAAAGGATAGGACAATGAAGCAAAAAAATAGAACAAATATTTTTCCACCAAAGGGCAATGAAATATGTAGAACAATGGAACAATGATCTCCCCCAAAGGAGATCGTCTACAACACCTTCTAGCCGAAAAGTATGGGAAAACGAGGTGTTAGGGAAGCTGAGAAAGGATCAAGGATCTAGGACAGGGCCGAGGAAGGGATACAGGAAAGAGAAACATAACTTCCATAGGAAGCCACCTACAGAGCCCCCCATGTCCCCCAACAAATCAATGTGATTATTAAAGGTATAGTTTCTCTTGAATTTTTGCTTTTGATTACAAAATCAAAATTTGTAAGAAAATCTCACTCCCGCAGGATGCTTGTAATTCTATTGACCTTTGGATTAGTAAATACGCACATAATTTTATCATAGGAAAGGCTTGCACACATCAGGAGCAAGAAGGAATAATCAGGCTTTGAAATATTTGTTGGACATTTTGATTCAAATTTTTCATTGATGCCAAGGAATAAGCTACCATTGATTTCAAAAGGTCAAGAGAAACAATGCAAATGTTAAAGACAAAAGAGCTTCATAATATTTTTAATATTATGTGGAAGCATATGTTAAGAGGGTTTTCATTAAAACCATTTTTGAACAAAGATTAAAGGTTTATCATAAAAACCCAAGGAAGCCCAAGGAGATTTTAATATTTACTTTATAAAATATTTAAATTCAAATTGAATTTAAATTTTATAAATAAATATTATTTATACATAGTGGTAAAATAAAAAAGGGATTTGATAAATCCAAAAGGATTTAAAAGTTAATGAAGAACACAAGATTATACTGAGAGGGGGGGGTGAACAGTATAAGACCACTTTTTACTTTTGCTTTAAATCAACTTTCAAATCAGCTTTATGCAGAGAATAGATAGCAGTATCAAGAGCAGCAATTAAAACAATGCACAACACATCAACAACAAAGAGACACGACAATTTACGTGGTTCACCCAATGCGGGCTACTCCACGGATAAAATTTCTTACTAAATTTTATCAAAGTCCTCTGGGAATACTTCCCGATTACAATGTTTATGAGCCTCTGCCCAAAGGAGATACCTTCCCCTAATTCTGCTTTGGCTGGTGATCCTCTAGAAGACCTCTACCTCCTATGCCCTTAGCAAGTGGAACTCTTTCCATAGAAGACACCTGTCTTCCCTGCTCTAGCTGGAGATCTCTGTCCTCAACTCTGTCACCGCAAAGCTGGTCCTCGAATTTGCACTAAAACATAGTCCTTCGGTCTAGCACAAATGTCCTCTTCTGCCTCAATCTCTGTCCTCAATCTGGTCCTCAAAAATGGTTAAGGAAAATGGTTCTCAAGCTTTCAGATGCTTGCTCAATGTTGTCCCCAAGTCTTCACCAACTTTCACATAGACTGCGCAACACAGCAGCACACAACACTTCGGCTATCGCACTTCTCACTTATGCACACTGTCTTCGAATGTTGCAACACCAACAGCTTCTGCTCCTATGCACATACACCATAGCACTGTCTTTGCACACTCTATGCTAGCACATTCTTTGCACACTTCTACGTCTCGACGATCGAACTTCTCCCTCGCACTCTATCTGTGCAACTCGCACTTCGAACGCACACTTCGATCGATGCCAAAACTCTTCAAGCATCCCTCCTTTTATATTCATAATCTCAAGATTAGAATCTTGATCTTAGTCGGTTGATTAACCTTCAATCACGTCGGTCTGTAAAACCTGCACTGCGTCGGCCCAGTTTAACTCTGTCGGCTTCACTCCCTCCCTGTAGCTTCTGGCACGAAACTTCAACATGTCACGATATCGCGACACCTTTGCCTATCGTACACCTTCTATAGCTTGCTGTAGCGATATCGCGACGCTTTTGCTTTTGTCTACTTCCTTTGCTCTTTTGTCGTGAAATCGTGACACTTTTGCCTTTCACTGATGTCATCTCACTTCTATCACGAAATCGTGATGCTTTAGACTTCAAAGCCTTCTTCTCTTCTTCTATCATGAAATCGCGACACCTTTGCCTCTTGCGACGTCATCCAACTCTCATGAAATCATGATGCTTTAGACTCCAAAGCCTTCTTCTCAGCTTCTGTCATGAAATCGTGACACCTTTGCCTCTTGCTGATGTCATCTACAACTTTGTCATGAAATCGTGACACTTCTTGCTTCTTCAACCTTTTCTCGGTTTGCACTAGTGAAAATGGAACATGTCGTGAAATCGTGACGCTTTCGTTGCCTTAAGCTCTTTTCTGCCAACTGCTCATGAAACTGGAACATGTCATGAAATCATGATGCTTTCGCTGCCTTAAGCACTTTTCTGCCATATGCCCGCGAAACTGGAACATGTCACGAAATCGTGACGCTTTCGCTGCCTTAAGCACTTTTCTGCCATATGCCCGTGAAACTGGAACATGTCATGAAATCGTGACGCTTTCGCCAACTGCAAGCTGCCAACTCAACCTGTCATGAAATCGTGACACTTTCTGCATCCGTACAACTTCATTGAAACTTGTCATGAAATCGTGACACTTCCTGCAACTCAACACTGCCAACTCAACTTGTCATGAAATTGTGACACTTCCTGCAACTCAACACTGCCAACTCAACTTGTCGCGAAATCATGATAGTTTTGCCTGAACTTTCTCTCTCCTCAAATATGTCGTGAAATCGTGACAGTTTTTCTTGCTTCGTCTCTGCCTTCCAGCATGTCACGAAATCGTGACAGTTTTGCCAGAACTTTCTCTCTCCTAAAACATGTCGTGAAATCGTGACAGTTTTTCCAACCGCCTGCAAACTTTTTCTAACTTATCTTTTTCTTGATCTTTTGCAACTGGGCTACTCTGATTTTCTTGGAGACTTACTGACCAGCTGAAACCTTCATCAAAACACATACTTAGACATAAAAACAAATTGCTCCAAGAACTCCTTGACATCAAAGACAACAACTACCAAGAGCTCCTTGACATCAATGACAACAACTATACTTGAGCAAAGGCAATGTACTCAAGGTACCCAAAATTGCCAACAATCTCCCCCTTTGTCATTGATGGCAAACCTTTACTAAAAACACATCTTCAAGAGCCAAAACTGAAAACAATCTCTTGAAGTTTTTGCTCCCCCTGACTTGAAGCTTTCCTCTTCACTTGAAGCTCTCCCCCTTACTCATATCTCTCCCCCTTTCTAAAATCTCTCCCCCTTTGTCATCAATGGCAAAGGGTCACCTTTGGGGCTTGGGACTAAGAATGAGCCTCTTAGCTTAGTCCCTCCCCCACCTCCTAATGAGGTGATTAATTCTAGGGTGGGAGTACAACTCCCAATTTCTCCCTTAGATACTCAAATGTATCTCTTGGAAGAGGTTTTGTGAAGATATCTGCAATCTGCTCTTTAGTAGACACATATTCTACCTTGACATGCTTATCTTGCACTTTCTCCCTTAGAAAGTGATACTTGATGGAAATATGCTTTGTCCTTGAGTGCATTACCGGATTTTTGGAAATACTTATGGCACTAGTATTATCACAAAATATGGAGATGGGTTGTTCATGCTTGACTTTGAAATCCTCCAAGGTGGTTTTCATCCATAGAACTTGAGTACACCCAGCCACTGTTGCTATATATTCAGCTTCTGCTGTAGATAAAGAAACTGAAGGTTGTTTCTTACTTAACCAAGAAACCAAACTCTTTCCTAGAAAGAATGCTCCACCACTGGTGCTTTTCCTGTCATCATTACTGCCTGCCCAATCTGCATCTGTATAGGCTGTGAGAGTAAAATCATCACCTTTGGGATACCAAAGCCCAAAGTCCATAGTTCCCTTCAGATATCTGAATATCCTTTTAACTGCTGCAACATGAGAATCTTTCGGAGCAGCCTAAAATCTGGCTACTAACCCAACAGCCTGCATGATATCTGGTCTGGTAGCTGTAACATATAATAAACTGCCTATCATCGATCTGTACAATTTTTGATCTGTCGTTGGAGATTCATCATTTTTACTCATCGTGCACCCTGTAGTCATTGGAGTACATACAGGTTTGTTGTCCATCATCCCAAATTTTTTTAACATTTCTTTGATATATTTTCCTTGAGAGAGAAATATACCGTTTTTTGATTGAGCAATCTGAAGACCCAAAAAGAATGACAACTCTCCAATCATAGACATCTCAAATTCCTTTTGCATGGAGTTAGCAAAATCTTTGCACATCTGGGTATTATTTCCCCCAAAAATGATATCATCAACATAGACAACTACAATCGGCATATCATTACCTTTATCTTTTATATACAAATTGCTATCTGCCACACCTTTCCTGAAACCTTGCTCATGAAGGTATCTGTCTAGTCTTGAATACCAAGCCCTAGGTGCTTGCTTTAACCCATACAAGGCCTTTTTTAGTTTGCACACATAGTCCGATTGATCTGAGAGAGACACGCCTTTTGGCTGTTCTACGTAGACTTCTTCATCCAAAACTCCATTTAAAAAGGCTGATTTCACATCCATTTGGTACACTTTGAATGCTTTGAAACTTGAAAGAGCTAAAAACATTCTGATGGCTTCGAGACGAGCAACAAGAGCAAACGTCTCTTCGAAATCAACACCTTCTACTTGAGCATAACCTTTGCAAACCAACCTGGCTTTGTTTTTGACAATCTTTCCATCCTCATTGAGTTTATTTCTGAAAATCCATTTTGTGCCAATGACATTCTTGTTCTTAGGTCTTGGAACTAAATCCCAAGTTTTACTTTTCTCTATTTGATTTAGCTCTTCATCCATTGCTTTTACCCAAAATTTATCTGCACATGCTTCACTGAAATCTCTTGGCTCAATCTGAGATAATAAAGAAATATTTGTAGAATCGTGTGCCGGAATGACTCTTCTTCTAGTTTGTCTGTTGTTTGGATCACCAATGATCAAATATTTGGGATGATGTTTCTGAACATATCGTGACGGTGTTTTGGGAAGCGACTATTGTTTTTCCTCTTCTTCATCTGAAACCTCTCTGAATTCTTCTTGACAGATTTCATCACTGATTTCTTTGATAGGTTCTCTTATTCCTGTCTTTTCATCAACTGTTACATTTATGCTTTCTATGACTGTATGCGTTCTTTTGTTGAAACATCTGTACGCCTTGCTTCTGCTGGAATAGCCAAGAAAAATTCCTTCATCACACCTAGGATCAAACTTACCCAGGTTCTGATCTTCCCTTCTGATGAAGCACTTACTCCCAAACACTTTGAAATGTTTGATTGTAGCTGTTCTTCCTTTCCACAACTCATAAGGAGTTTTATGATGATTTACTCTAAGTTGGGCCCTGGTGATAATGTATACTGTTGTACTGACTGCCTCTTTCTAGAAACCATCTGAAAGTTTAGACTCATTCAACATTGCTCTAGCCATATTTTCAATAGTTCTATTTTTTCTTTCAACTACTCCATTTTGTTGAGGAGTTCTTGTTGCTGAATATTCTCTCTTAATTCCCTGATGCTCACGGTATTTCACAAATTCATTAGAGGTAAACTCTCCTCCTCTGTCCGATCTTAAACATTTGATTCTCTTTTCAGTCTCATTTTCAATCATTTCTTTGAAAGCTTTAAATTTTTCAAAAGCTTCAGATTTTTCTTTGAGAAAGGTCACCCAAGTCATTCTAGAATAATCATCTATAAACAACATGAAGTAGCTTTCTCCCTGAATGCTCCGAGTTCCGGTGGGGCCACATAAATCGAGTATGAATGAGATCTAATGGTTTTGAAGAAGTATACCCTTTTGATTTAAAAGCTGGTTCTGGTCTGTTTTCCATGTTGACAAGGACCGCAAATGGTGTTATGGGGCCTTTTTATTTTGGGCAAGTCTCTAACTGCTTCCTTGTTACTAATGTTGACAAGATTATCAAAGCTCAAATGCCCCAATATTTTATGCCATAACCAACTCTCATCTTCTTGAGTTAGGAAACACTTTTCCTTTTTTATCTCACTTAGCATGTAAAGATTGTTTGGAGTCCTTGTAGCACTTGCAATGAGTTTTCCATTTTTTTCTTTACGAATCTCACATCTGTCTGAAAAGAAAGATACTATGTGTCCTTGATCACAAAGTTGACTCACACTTAGAATATTATGTCTTAAACCTTCTACATAAAGCACATTTTCAGTTTTAGATTTTCCATCCAAGCTAAGAGTCCCTTTACCACAGATTTTAGCAGACCTGTTATCTCCAAAACTAACTGTTCCTCTGTTTGTGTTTTTTAAAAACAGAAACTTATCTTTTTCACCAGTCATATGTTTTGAACAACCACTATCAAGATACCATTTCTCAACTTTGTCTTGAGCATGAAAAGCAGTTTGAACTATCATTGATTTAGACTTAATCTCATTTCTCTTTTTAGCAGACTTTAGGTTAGGTCTATCCAAAGCGCACATCCTTGCTATATGCCCAACATTCTTGCAATTGTAACATATGATATTTTTATCCAAGAGAGGTGCAAAAGAGTTAACATCTTCCTTACTATGGCTATTCATGGATTTGATGCAATGTATAGCTTTGTGACCAAATTTCTTGCAAGAAAAACAGCAGCCATGGAAAGTATTATGTAACCTATTTTGATACCTTGGATGATTGTTCTTTTTGTGACCAACTGGAATCCATCATTCTTTAGGCTGAAGATTGATCTTGTTGTCTCTTCTTCCTGTCATGATGCTTGAGAACAGAACTTTAATCTCTGAAATCCTTAAAGCCCAGAAGAATTTACTTTAGAGATCGAACTTATCTTTTTCACCCTTTTCTAAAACTGTATGTTCTTCTGAAAGATCCTTCTCCAAGCTGTTAGGCTATATCTGGAGAAACCCGCTCTGATACCAATTGAAGAACACAAGCTTATACTAAGAGGGGGGGTGAACAGTATAAGACCACTTTTTACTTTTGCTTTAAATCAACTTTCAAATCAGATTTATGCAGAGAATAGATAGCAGTATCAAGAGCAGACAATTAAAACAATGCACAACACATCAACAACAAAGAGACACAACAATTTACGTGGTTCACCCAATGCGGGCTACTCCACGGATAAAATTTCTTACTAAATTTTATCAAAGTCCTCTGGGAATACTTCCCGATTACAATGTTTATGAGCCTCTGCCCAAAGGAGATACCTTCCCCTAATTCTGCTTTGGCTGGTGATCCTCTAGAAGACCTCTACCTCCTATGCCCTTAGCAAGTGGAACTCTTTCCACAGAAGACACCTGTCTTCCCTGCTCTGGTTGGAGATCTCTGTCCTCAACTCTGTCACCACAAAGCTGGTCCTCGAATTTGCACTAAAACATAGTCCTTCGGTCTAGCACAAATGTCCTCTTCTGCCTCAATCTCTGTCCTCAATCTGGTCCTCAAAAATGGTTAAGGAAAATGGTTCTCAAGCTTTCAGATGCTTGCTCAATGTTGTCCCCAAGTCTTCACCAACTTTCACACAGACTGCACAACATAGCAGGACATAGCACTTAGGCTATCGCACTTATCACTTCTGCACGCTGTCTTCGAATGTTGCAACACCAACAGCTTCTACTCCTATGCACATACACCACAGCACCGTCTTCGCACACTCTATGCCAGCACAGTCTTTGCACACTTCTGCATCTCGACGATCGAACTTCTCCCTCGCACTCTATCTATGCAACTCGCACTTCGAACGCACACTTCGATCGATGCAAAACTCTTCAAGCATCCCTCCTTTTATACTCATAATCTCAAGATTAGAATCTTGATCTTAGTCGGTTGATTAACCTTCAATCACGTCGGCTGTAAAACCTACCACTGCGTCGGCCTAGATTTAACTCTGTCGGCTTCACTCCCTCCCTGTTGCTTTTGGCGTGAAACTTCAACATGTCGCGATATCGTGACACCTTTGCCTGTCGTACACCTTCTATAGCTTGTTGTAGCGATATCGCGACGCTTTTGCTTTTGTCTGCTTCCTTTGCTCTTTTGTCGTGAAATCGTGACACTTTTGCCTTTTGCTGACGTCATCTCACTTTTGTCGTGAAATCGTGATGCTTTAGACTTCAAAGCCTTCTTCTCTGCTTCTATCATGAAATCGTGACACCTTTGCCTCTTGCTGACGTCATCAGCAACTCTGTCATGAAATCGTGACGCTTTAGACTCCAAAGCCTTCTTCTCAGCTTCTGTCGTGAAATCGTGACACCTTTGCCTCTTGCTGACGTCATCTGCAACTTTGTCGTGAAATCGTGACACTTCTTGCTCCTTCAACCTTTTCTTGGTTTGCACTAGCGAAAATGGAACATGTCACGAAATCACGACGCTTTCGCTGCCTTAAGCTCTTTTCTCCCAACTGCTCGTGAAACTGGAACATGTCACGAAATCGCGACGCTTTCGCTGCCTTAAGCACTTTTCTGCCATATGCCTGCAAAACTGGAACATGTCACGAAATCGTGATGCTTTCACTGCCTTAAGCACTTTTCTGCCATATGCCTGCAAAACTGGAACATGTCACGAAATCGCGATGCTTTCGCCAACTGCAAGCTACCAACTCAACCTGTCATGAAATCATGACACTTTTTGCATCCGTACAACTTCATTGAAACTTGTCGTGAAATCGTGACACTTCCTGCAACTCAACACTGCCAACTCAACTTGTCATGAAATCGCGACACTTCCTGCAACTCAACACTGCCAACTCAACTTGTCGCGAAATCGTGACAGTTTTGCCTAAACTTTCTCTCTCCTCAAACATGTCACGAAATCATGACAGTTTTGCTTGCTTCGTCTCTGCCTTCCAGCATGTCACGAAATCGTGACAGTTTTGCCAAAAATTTCTCTCTCCTAAAACATGTCGCGAAATCGTGACAGTTTTTCCAGCTGCCTACAAACTTTTTCTAACTTATCTTTTTCTTGATCTTTTGCAACTGGGCTACTCTGATTTTCTTGGAGACTTATTGACCAGTTGAAACCTTCATCAAAACACATACTTAGACATAAAAAACAAATTGCTCCAAGAACTCCTTGACATCAAAGACAACAACTACCAAGAGCTCCTTGACATCAATGACAACAACTATACTTGAGCAAAGGCAATGTACTCAAGGTACCCAAAATTGCCAACAGTTAATTTATAAAATTTAAATTCTAAAGAATTTAAATAATTTATAAATTAATTATTCAAATTTTGAAGGTGCCGACGTTCAAAATTAAAGGAGGAAATTAGTATATATACTATATGCCTTAGTGGCATTTAAGTCATCCTTCGTTCAAAATAATAAAGCGTGCAATTGTTGTTGTGAGAATTCGTGCGAGGAAGAAGACAAAAAACCTTGTCTTAAGCGCCAACGAAAGGGTTAAGTTTGTCGTGTGCTAAAACGTAATATCCACCGAGGCAACGTGGCCTAGTGGCAAGTGGATGAAGTGCTAAGGCATTTGTGGGTGGAGTGATCCACGTTCGATTCGCGATGGCAACATTTTGTTTATGTGTTTTGAAGCATCGAGGAAGCGGCGCATGAGTTTTTGTTTTGGCGTGTGCAGAGAGGAATATAGAGCACGTTGGGCTCTTGCTCTCCAAATGAGCGCCTAGCTCGTGCGGTGGTTGGAGCCATGGCTAGGGCGTTGGTAGAGGCGGCGTCGTGAGTTCGAGTCCCACCAAGGCAAAGGTAATAAAATTTTTAATATGTGTTGTGATGCCTAAGGTTTTGACATAAGGTCCTAGGGAGTTAAAAGGGTTAGTTAAAAAGGTTTTTAATTAATCATTATTTTTGGTTAATTGGAGGAATAAGGAGTTGGCTTTATTTTTGAATAAAGTATTTTTGACATATTGGTTATTGAAGATTTATAGTGTTGAGAGGACTTATTGCCATTGAGTTATTTTGAAAAGGAGATTGTATTGACATTATTATTGGTATTGAGTATTATTTTGATTGGGAGATTATAAGGTGTATTTGGTTAATCATTTTTGTATATGTTGATGGATGCTTTATTTAAGATGGAGTGATAAGGTGTATGTGTGCTTTGATATTTGCATTGTATCTTTGAGATAACTTATCATCTTCTAACTCCTTTGAGCTTGGCAAAGAAGTATTTGTGGTTGTGGCAGATTTTAGAGGTTCCTTCATCATCAAGAAAAAGGTATGAGCACATTCTTCCATAGTTGAGTTGATTGGTTGGTTTTCTGGAAAATAAGTTTGGAGTGAAAAGGACTTGATTAGGATTTCCTTATTGAGTGTGTTGAGTTAATGCTTCAAGGTTTTATGGAATAAAGAGTTGTTGTTAAAACCTTGTCTTATAAGCATTGTTGTTGAAGCCATTGGTTGTGTGAAGAACTTGATCTAGGGTTTGAAAAGAACATGAGTATCATTGTTATGTGAGATTGTATTATAAGCATTGTTGTTGAAACCATTGGTTGAGTAAAGAACTTGAACTAGGGTTTGAAAAGAACATGAGTATCATTGTTATGTGAGAGTGGTTGATAAGCATTGTTGGAAACATTTTGTGTAAAGGATCATATGCTTGGACTAGGGTTTGTAAGCAAGGATTGTTTCATTGAGTGATTGGTTGAGTAGAGTTAGTTGAGCCTAGTCAAGTGGATGTGTGAAGTGATTGTTCAAGTTCCATAAAACAAACTATTCTATATTCTGAATTGATTTGAGAAAGTGATTGAGTATTGAGTTGAAGCATATTGAGTCTCTAAAAATTCTCTATATGTTTCTAAAAGAGTGATTGAAAGTGATTGAGCATTGTGATGAGTATAGAGCATATTGAGTCTCTAACAATTCTCTTTATGTTTCTATGAGATTGGAAAAGTTCTAGTGTGGACTTGTTGAGTAGATTTAAGGTAAGTCTTTGAGAAGACTTGTGGATAGATTTGGGTAAGCTTTTAGTGGAAGCTTACAATACAGATTGAGAGTAGATTTGGATAAGTTCTTGAGAGAACTTATTGAGAAGATTTGGACAAGTTCTAGTGAGGACTTGTAGAGCAGATTGGATAAGTTCTAGAGAGGACTTGAGGATAGATTGGTGTGAGATTTTGTGGAAGCTTGCAAGGCAGATTTGAGATAAGTCTTTGTGAAGGCTTGTGAGCAGAGTTGATTGATTGATTTGTTCAAACCTTGAGTTAGGGTTTGGGATAGATCTAGCTGAGTTGATTTGAGATTGAGTCAAGCTTTGAGTTAAGGCTTGAGGATAGATATTGAGGATATATTTGTGCTAGACCGAAGGACTATGTTTAGTGCAGATTCGAGGATAGAGTTTGGTGCAGATTTGAGGATAGATTTGTACTAGATCAGAGATAGATATTGAGGATAGATTTGTGCTAGATCGAAGGACTATGTTTAGTATAGATTTGAGATAGAGATTTGGAGGTGATAGAGTTGAGGATAGATATCTCCATCCAGAGTAGGGAATATAGGTGTCTTCTATGGATAGAGTTCCATTTGCTAAGGGTAGTGGAGGTAGAGGTCTTCTAGAGGATCACCAACTAGAGAAGAGATTAGGATATTGGTGTCTCCTATGGATAGAGATCCATGAACTTGATTTAGGGGATTGGTATCTCCTTTGGACAGAGGTCCATAAACATTGTAATAGGGAAAGGATTCCCAAGAGATTGATTGAGAAAATTTTAGTGAAATATTTTCTCCGTGGAGTAGCCCACATTGGGTGAACCACATAAATTGTGGTGTCTCTATTGTGTGTGGTGATTTGTGCATTGCTTTGATTACTGCTATTGATATTGCTATCTATACATTGCATAATATTGATTGGGAAAGAAAAGTAAAAAGTGGTCTTATATTGTTCACCCCCCTCTCAGTATAAGCTTGTGTTCTTCAATTGGTATCAGAGTGGGTTCCTTCGGAAGAGTTTAACAACTTGAAGGAAAATCTTACAAGAACACAATGGATTCTAAGAATGGATCATCAGATAATACAACACTAGTATTTGATGGAAGTGATTATATATATTGGAGTTTGAGAATGAAGATTTATCTGAAGGCACTTGGCAATGAAATTTGGGAATCAGTTGAAAATGGATACAACCCCTCAGTTGATCCACCTATAGACAAGGAAGGTAAGCTTCTACAACATTACAATTCAAAAGCAATGAATGCAATTTTGAGAGGTTTGCATAGAACAGAGTCCATAAAAGTTATGCATTATCAAAATGCAAAAGAAATGTGGAATAAGTTGCAAAATATATATGAAGGAGATAAAGGTGTCAAGAAAGCAAAGATACAAAATCTCAAAGGACAATTTGAAGAGTTAAGAATGAAGGATGAGGAAAACATTAGTACTTATCTACTTTGAATTAGATGAGGTTGTTAATGCTATGCAAGGACTTGGACTTAATGTGGATGAATCAGATGTTTGTGATAAGATCTTAAGGTCTCTTCCAACAAGGTTTAGTGAAAATATTTCAGCTATAGAAGAATCAAAGGATGGTGATTCTTTGACAAGAGATATGTTGCTTGGTATTCTTACAACTTTTGAGATGAGAACAAAAGAACCTAATCCCCAGAAGGAAGCAACCTTCAAAGCAATTAAGAAGACAAAGGGTAAGAAGTCAGAATCAAGCA
Source organism: Wollemia nobilis (assembly GCA_028583015.1). NCBI lineage: Eukaryota > Viridiplantae > Streptophyta > Pinopsida > Araucariales > Araucariaceae > Wollemia > Wollemia nobilis. Next base: position 4,109,188 of record JAQPPZ010001050.1, read on the forward strand.
ATGAGTCATCCAGTGATGAAGAAGCTAATTATGGCAGAAGGAATAAGGATTCAAGAAGATCTAGAGATATAAAATCCATTAAATGTTTCAATTGTGGAAAGTATGGTCACTATGCAACTGATTGTCAAGAAGCAAAGAATAACAATGATGAAGAAAAATAGGATCACAAAAATAGGGAATCAAAAAGATACTAGCACCAAAATAAAAGCAAGGATGGACAAAGCAGACAAGGAAAGAAGTTCTTTCAAAGGCAAAAGAGGAGCTACTATGCAGATAAGGCAAGTAAGTACTCAAGTGAAAGTGATGCTAGTTTTTTAGATAATGATAGAGATGAAGTCCTATTTATGATTGAAGAAAAAGAAGTCTAGAAAAGGGCACCAATAATTCTCAAGTGTTTTAGATGTGGTAACTTTGGACATCTTGAAGATAGTTGTACAAGGAATGGTTATAGTTTCAGTGATGATGATGAATATGAGGATACACTTGAAGGACCAGATGAAAATCTTCTAATGGCTCTAGAGGAAGAAGAAAGTGATCCTATAGAAGACAAGTCAAAAGAAAATAAATATGTGGACAAAGGCAAACAAATAGAGGAAGAATCAGATAAAGAAGGATATGATCTCAAGGGAGAACTTATTTATGCTCTTGAAATAGTAAAGAAGGTAAGAAAGCAAAACTCTAAATTAGAATCTCAGTTTCAAGAATGTGATGAAGAGAGAAGAATGCTTATAGAGGATCTAGACAAATCAAAGGCTAAGACAAAGAAGTTCAAGGATAAGCTAGAAGCAAAAGTCTTAGAATGTGAAAAGCTAGAACAAGAAGTAGCTTCATTAATATTGGAAGTTAAAAACTCCAAATTCAAGCTACAAGGGTTCAAAAATAGCTCAAAGAACTTAGATAAGTTCATCAAGATACAAAAGCCTACATCAAGCAAGATAGGTCTTGGATTTGAATAGGAACAAAAGAAATGGGAAGGAAAGTCAACCTCAAGTTCTGAAGGAGAAGACACTTTAGAAGAAGAAACTTTAGAAGAAGAGAGTGTAAGAGAAAATGAGACATCTGAGGATGAGTTGGACAACAGAAAGTTCAACAAGGATAGGAACAATGCACCAAGAAGAAACAGATGGAACAACAATCAGAATAGGTCAAGAGAGACTAAGAGACCAATGAGGTCAAGACAAGGAAACTTCAATGGAAGATGTTTTTCATGTCATAGGTTTGGGCACATGGCTTCACAGTGTAGGACACATGAAAGACAGGAATATGGGAACAAATAACTTTTCCATGGGTATTGCTACTCATGTAATCAGTTTGGTCACAAGGCAATGAATTGCAGGGTTCAGGACAGAAGAGGATATGGCTTCACTAGGAGAAATCCTAAGACATTTGCACCTCCAAGAAATAATAACATTAAGTGTTATAAGTGCAATAACGATGGACACACAACAAAGTGGTGTAGAGCAGACATTCCAGAATCAAGTATGAACATGAACAGGAACAAGAAAAGGAATATGGATATGAACAGGAATAGGAACAAGAACATGGATATGAACAAGAATAGGAACAGGAATAGGAACAAGAAAATGGACATGGACAGGAACATGGACATGGAAAGGAATAGTCAAAGGAATCAAAAGGATCAGATAAGAAGAAAAGAAGACAAAGGTAAAGACCAGTGCTTTCTAGGAGTAGAAATACTCCCACCCTAGAATTAACCACCTCAAGAGGAGGTGGGGGAGGGGCTAAGCTAAGAGACTCATTCTTAGCCCCAAGCCCCAAAGGTGACCCTTTGCCATTGATGTCAAAGGGGAGAGATTTGAGTAAGGGGGAGAGATTTGGTAATTGAGTAAAGAAGAGAGATTTGAAAAGAGCATTGAGCCAGGGGGAGCAATGTCCCAAGGGGAGCAGAACAAAGAAAAGGTTAAGTTTCTAGTAAAAAGAATTTGGGTTGCCATCAATGACAAAGGGGGAGATTGTTGGACATTTTGAGTCAAAGTTGTCATTGATGTCAAGGAACGAAGTTGTCATTGATGTCAAGGAATAAGCTACCATTGATGTCAAAAGGTCAAGAGGAACAATGCAAAGGTTAAAGGCAAAAGAGCTTCATAATATTTTTAATATTATGTGGAAGCATATGTTAAGAGGGTTTTCATTAAAACCATGGTTGAGCAAAAATAAAAGGTTTTTCATAAAAACCCAAGGAAGCCCAAGGAGGTTTTAATATTTACTTTATAAAATATTTAAATTCAAATTGAATTTAAATTTTATAAATAAATATTATTTATACAAAGTGGTAAAATCAAAAAGGGCTTTGATAAAGCCAAAAGGATTTAAAAGTTAATTTATAAAATTTAAATTCTAAAGAATTTAAATAATTTATAAATTAATTATTCAAATTTCAAAGGCACCGACATTCAAAATTAAAGGAGGAAATTAGTATATATACTATATGCCTTAGTGGCATTTAAGTCATCCTTCATTCGAAATAATAAAGTGTGCAATTGTTGTTGTGAGAATTCGTGCGAGGAAGAAGACAAAAAACCTTGTCTTAAGCGCCAGTGAAAGGGTTAAGTTTGTCATGTGCTAAAACGTAATATCCATCGAGGTAGCATGGCCTAGTGGCAAGTGGACGAAGTGCTAAGGCATTTGTGGGTGGAGTGATCCACGTTCGATTCATGGTGGCAATGTTTTGTTTATGTGTTTTGAAGCATCGAGGAAGCGATGCATGAGTTTTTGTTTTGGTGCATGTGGAGAGGAATATAGAGCACATTGGGCTCTTGCTCTCCAAATGAGCGCCTAGCTCATGTAGATTTGGAGTCATGGCTAGGGCACTGGTAGAGGTGGCGTCGTGAGTTTGAGTCCCACCAAGGCAAAGGTAATAAAAATTTTAATATGTGTTGTGATGCCTAAGGTTTTGACATAAGGTCCTAGGGAGTTAAAAGGGTTAGTTAAAAAGGTTTTTAATTAATCATTATTTTTGGTTAATTGGAGGAATAAGGAGTTGGCTTTATTTTTGAATAAAGTATTTTTGACATATTGGTTATTGAAGATTTATAGTGTTGAGAGGACTTATTGCCATTGAGTTATTTTGAAAAGGAGATTGTATTGACATTATTCTTGGTATTGAGTATTATTTTGATTGGGAGATTATAAGGTGTATTTGGTTAATCATTTTTGTATATGTTGATGGATGCTTTCTTTAATATGGAGTGATAAGGTGTATGTGTGCTTTGATATTTGCATTGTATCTTTGAGATAACTTATCATCTTCTAACTCCTTTTGAGCTTGGCAAAGAAGTATTTGTGTTTGTGGCAGATTTTAGAGGTTCCTTCATCATCAAGAAAAAGGTATGAGCACATTCTTCCATAGTTGAGTTGATTGGTTGGTTTTCTGGAAAATAAGTTTGGAGTGAAAAGGACTTGATTAGGATTTCCTTATTGAGTGTGTTGAGTTAATGCTTCAAGGTTTTCTGGAATAAAGAGTTGTTGTTAAAACCTTGTCTTATAAGCATTGTTGTTGAAACCATTGGTTGTGTGAAGAACTTGATCTAGGGTTTGAAAAGAACATGAGTATCATTGTTATGTGAGATTGTCTTATAAGCATTGTTGTTGAAACCATTGGTTGAGTAAAGAACTTGAACTAGGGTTTGAAAAGAACATGAGTATCATTGTTATGTGAGAGTGGTTGATAAGCATTGTTGGAAATATTTTGTGTAAAGGATCATATGCTTGGACTAGGGTTTGTAAGCAAGGATTGTTTCATTGAGTGATTGGTTGAGTAGAGTTAGTTGAGCCTAGTCAAGTGGATGTGTGAAGTGATTGTTCAAGTTCCATAAAACAAACTATTCTATATTATGAATTGATTTGAGAAAGTGATTGAGTATTGAGTTGAAGCATATTGAGTCTCTAACAATTCTCTATATGTTTCTAAAAGAGTGATTGAAAGTGATTGAGCATTGTGATGAGTATAGAGCATATTGAGTCTCTAACAATTCTCTTTATGTTTCTATGAGATTGGACAAGTTCTAGTGTGGACTTGTTGAGAAGATTTAAGGTAAGTCTTTGAGAAGACTTGTGGATAGATTTGGGTAAGCTTTTAGTGGAAGCTTACAATACATATTGAGAGCATATTTGGATAAGTTCTTGAGAGAACTTATTGAGAAGATTTGGACAAGTTCTAGTGAGGACTTGTAGAGCATATTGGACAAGTTCTAGAGAGGACTTGAGGATATATTGGTGTGAGATTTTATGGAAGCTTGCAAGGAAGATTTGAGATAAGTCTTTGTGAAGGCTTGTGAGCAGAGTTGATTGATTGATTTGTTCAAACCTTGAGTTAGGGTTTGGGATAGATCCATCTGAGTTGATTTGAGATTGAGTCAAGATTTGAGTTAAGGCTTGAGGATAGATATTGAGGATAGATTTGTGCTAGACTGAAGGACTATGTTTAGTGCAGATTCGAGGATAGATTTTGGTGTAGATTTGAGGATAGATTTGTACCAGATTAGAGATAGATATTGAGGATAGATTTGTGCTAGACCGAAGGACTATGTTTAGTGTAGATTTGAGATAGATCTTTGGAGGTGATAGAGTTGAGGATAGATATCTCCAACTAGATCAGGGAAGACATGTGTCTTATATGGATAGAGTTCCATTTGCTAAGGGTAGTGGAGGTAGAGGTCTTCTAGAGGATCACCAGCTAGAGCAGATATTAGGATATTGGTGTCTCCTATGGATAGAGATCCATGAACTTGATTTAGGGGATTGGTATCTCCTTTGGACAGAGGTCCATAAACATTGTAATAGGGAAAGGATTCCCAAGAGATTGATTGAGAAAATTTTAGTGAAATATTTTCTCCGTGGAGTAGCCCACATTGGGTGAACCACGTAAATTGTGGTGTCTCTATTGTGTGTGGTGATTTGTGCATTGCTTTGATTACTGCTATTGATATTGCTATCTATACATTGCATAATATTGATTGGGAAAGAAAAGTAAAAAGTGGTCTTATACTGTTCATCCCCATCTCAGTATAATCTTGTGTTCTTCAAGATTACGTCATTGTAATAGCATGGAGTTATAAGAATTTAAATACTTATAATGAAAATATTATAACACATACTATTCCTTTAAATATATATTTAAAATCATTTAAACAAAAACAAAGACCAGTCAACCCACTACTAGAGCCTATTATAAAAATGTAGGTTAAGAAATTGTTGGATGCTAAGATTATTTTTCCAATCAGACACTACATGGGTAGCTAACATTGTATCAATTAGGAAGAAAACACATAAAATCTGTTTGTGTATTGATTTTAGGAATCTCAATAAGACCTCACAAAAGGATAAGTATCCCTTACCTTTCATCGATCATATTTTACAAATGGTGAATGGTTCTAATATGATGTCTTTTCTTGATGGTTATTTTAGATATAACCAAATTTTTATTGACCCAAAGCATCCACTCAATGAAACACAACATTCTTACAAACCCTAACCAAGTGCTTCACAATGCTTCCAACAACTCACATTATGGAACTCAAACCTTGACTCAATATGAATAAAACTTCACATAACAATGATACTCATGATCTTTCACAAACCCTAATCATGCATATGAGCACACTCAAATATTTCCAACAATGCTTATCAAACAATCATTTTCACTCCAGCCTTGCATTTCACAACATAACAATATTTCACTCAGAAGGATGATATGCCCATACCTTTTGTTTGATGGAGATTTAACCTCAAAATATATCTCAATCACAATAAATCTCTTTGCCAATCTCAAGATTTAGATAGCAAAAATCCTTCTCAAAATTTTCACTCAATTAATCCCTTCAAAATTAATTCACCATTACAAAAATATTAAATCTCAAGTACACCTTATAATCTCCAAACTTCAAAATAATTATCATAATGTAACTTTATTTCAAAATACAAAATAATATTCCTTGAATACCTTATCACTCCTACTTTATAAATTATAACCACAAAAATTAAAATAAAATATTTAATTTTATTATCCCTTATATCTCCCTCAATAACTCACAAACTATCTTTTATTTTTCACACTATGCAATTTCTAAATTATCAAAACCTTGGGAAAATTAAAATGTTTTTAATTTCCACACTATGCAATTTTTAAATTATCAAACCCTTCGTAAATTAAAATGTGAGTGCATACCCTTTATTCTGCCCAACCAAAAATCTTTGGCGAGTTTTGAACACCTGACCTTACCTCTCAAACACCCTAACATCAAGTGTGTCCATAAAATGGGCTACATGCCCTCATGGAATCAAAATGGCCATGACTATGTCTTATGCCTTATGTCTCATCTATTCGGTGCACACAAAACAAGCTTTTCCCCTTGTAAAAGGCGATCACATGGATAAAACCCATGATCATGCTTCGCAAACATCCTAATGCAACCCTCATTTTCCACTTGTGCTACCAAGTGTCTTGACCCTTGGTTGGTGCTCGCCTTCTCTTTATTGCCATGTATTCCCTCTTAAACCTTTAATACACGCGAATTTTCTCCTCATTTACTAAACACAACACACAATTTAAACTTTGGGCAGTTAGAATTCACATGGATAATTTTTGATATGAAACTTACCCCTTTTTATATCATTTTCCATTTTGTCAAACATGTCGGCAAACTTAGGAAATTTGAATTTAATTTGAATTTAATTATTTAACCTTTTGGTGCCTTAATTAATTTTTAATTTTAAATTTTAACCTATGGTTAAAATATTTAAATTTAAATAATTTAAATCATAGTCTTCATGCCAAATGGGCTCTTTGGAGGATTTAAAATTTGATAACTCTTTCTCCTTCTTTTTTTTTCAAACCAACCTATAACCTGGAATATTATAATATTAAATATTATAATATTATTATTTCCTTTTTAACCGGCTCCTCATTCCTTGTATATTTAACCTATTTAGGCCTTTTAGGAATATCATATTTAAAATAAATATTATATCCTATTCCTTTGAACCTCTTCCTTGCCTTATGGAAAAACCATCTGATGACATTAATGATGATGAAACTTGGACATCAATATCTTAACATCAATGACAAAAAAACTTGCTCATATTTCCAACAATCTCCCCCTTTGTCATTGATGGAAACCCATTTTCCTTTTACCATTTCCTTTACCTCTTTTAGTTCTGCTTCCCTTGAATGAATTCTCTCCCACTAACTCAAATCTCTTCCTATTTGACATCAATGGCAAAGGGCCACCTTTGGGGCTTGGGGCTAACAATGAGACTCTTAGCTTAGACCCTCCCCCACCTCCTCACTTGAGGTGGTTAATTTTGGGGTGGGAGTATCTCTACTCCGAAATACAATGATTTTTACCTTTGTCCACCTTCTACCTTAACTGATCCTTCTAATTCCTATGAATGTTCCTGTTCCTACTTGTCTCTGAAAATTATGATCTACACCACTTGGCTATATGCCCAACATTATTGCACTTATAACACTTAATTTTTTGATTCCTTGAAGGTGTAATTATCTTGAAGTTTCTCCTGGTGAAGTCATATCCATTCCTGTCATGAACCCTACAATTTACTATGTTATGACTAAACTGATTACAAGAGTAGCAATACCATTGGAAGAGATGTTTGTTTCTAAAATTTCCATATTCCTATCTTTCATGTGTCCTACATTGTGTAGCCTTGTACCCAAACCTATGACATGAGAAGCAATATCCATTAAAGAAACCTTACCTTGACCCCATTGTTCTCTTAGTCTCTTCTACCCTGTGTTGTTTCCTATTCCATTTGTTCCTCTTTTGTGCATTTTTTATTTCCTTTTTGAACTTTCTATTGTTCAACTCAACCTTAGAAGTCTCACTCCTTCTGAAGCTTCTTATTCCTTGGAGCTTGATATTGACTCCTCTACTTGTTCTCTTTGTACCTATTCAAAACCAATACCTATCTTGTTTTATGAAGATCTGTGTACCTTGATAATCTTATCCAAGGTCTTTGAGCTTCTCCCAAACCTGTGTATCTTGTTTTTAGACTCTCTTACTTCCTTCCTTAGTGAAGCTACGTCATACTCTAATTTATCATATTCAAAAATCTTTGCATCTAACCTCTATCTAAATATCCTTATCTTAACTATTGAATTGGTTAGATATTCTATAAGTTTTCCTTCCTCTTCATCACATTCTCGAAATTTAAGCTTGAGTTTTGAGTTCTACTTTCTTACCTTCCTTAATTCCTTTAGAGAAAAAATAGGCTCACCATCAAGATCACCTCTATTTCTTCCTCTATTTATTTACCTTTAGGATCATCTTCATTCCTTTCTAATTCATCTTCAATAAGACCATTTTCTTCTTCTTCTATTGTCATAAGAAGACTTTCTTCTTTTGGAACTTCAAGAGCATCCTCATATTCATCATCACTAAAACTGAATCCATTCCTTGTACAACTGTATTCAAGATGACCAAAGTTACCACACTTAAAACACTTGAGAACCATTGGTACCCTTTTTCTAACATCATATTTTCTTCTTCCAGAAATAGAATTTCTTCTTCTTCAATATATAAAGACCTTCCATCGCTATAACTAGAACTCTTACCTGCCTTTTATGCATAAAAAATCTTCTTATGCCTTTGGAAAAATTTATTTCCTTGCTTCCTTTGTCCATCCCTACTTTTCTTTTGGTACCTGTGTTTTCCTATTTCCCTGTTCTTATGATCTTATTTCTCATCACCACTGCTATTTCCAACTTCTAGAAAATCAGTTGCATAGTCACCATATTTATCACAATTAAAGCACCTAACTGATTTCATACCTTTATACTTTCTTGTGTCTTTGTTACTCATACAAAAGTTTACTTCTTCATCACTAGATACCTCATTACTTGAATCTGACTTCTTACCCTTTGTCTTCTTTGTAACTTTGAAGGATGCTTCCTTTTGGGGAATAGGATCCTCTTTTATTATCATCTCAAAAGCTGTTAGAATTCCATGTAACTCATCCCTTTTCAAAGATTCAATATATTTTGACTCTTCTATGGATGAAATATTTTCACTATACCTCTTAGGAAGTGACATTAAAATCTTATGACAAACATATGTTTCTTAAAATTTGAACCCAAGTTCTTACATGGAGTTAACAACCTCATCCACACGAAGTATATATGCAACAATATTTTCCTAATCCTTCATATTTAAGTCTTCAATGAAGAGAAATTAACAGCCCCGATAAATTAAAACTAAAAAGTAGTAATAACATAATCAAAAGAAGAAGATAATAGATTCACACATTACACAATATTTATCTTGGAAACCCTCAACCAGGAAAAACCAACACAATATTATTATTGTATTAACTTCACTGTCTCCAATACAATAATATTCTCTCTGTATCTATCTTTTTTTGTCTACCTTTGTCACCACAAACCCTTATGCAAGTGCAATATATATAACAAAAGCACATGCATGGATTTTTACAATATCATGGTATTATTTTATTATTGCATTAACTTGACCATCCCTAATGCAATAATATTCTCCTTTTATCTCTATTAAATCCTTATGCAAGTGAGATATATATAACAAAAGCACATGCATGGATTTTTACAATATCATGGTATTATTTTATTATTGCATTAACTTGACAATTTCCAATGCAATAATATTCTCCTTTTATCTCTATTAAATCCTCATGCAAGTGCGATATATAACAAAATCACATGCATGGATTTTTACAATATCATGGGTGAATAATTCAAGGGTTCAAATATAGTAACTATAAAAGCCCATATGGGTCTAAAAATAGAATAACTAAAAATAGCCTGTCTAAAAATATCTTAAACCCTAAAAATATTAGGAGTGTTCAGTACATGTCTATAAATAGCTTGTCTAAAAATAGCTTGTCAATAAATAGCATTTCTATAAATAACTTGTCTAAAAATAGCCCGAACCTCGACGAGTGTAGGTATAGAGTGTCCAGTACCTTTTAGTACTAGCCCCACCTGAATAACATGGAAAGTATTCAACATATTTCCAAAATTCTCCCACTTGTTGAATAATTTCTATAGGGGTTGAAAAGTGCCATTGTAAAATTTCAAGGGTAACCATACCCATATATCTTCTACACTAAGAAATTTTTTGAGCAAGTACAATCTTTGTTAAAAAATCAATAGTATTCTTCTTTGTGTCAACTTTTTCCAATATCACCCAATTCTCTTCAACCATATCCCTTGATTTTGATTTTTTTTCTCCTAATTTATTTTTGCTTATTTCTTGAGAACAACCTCTCACCATAAAGGCTTCCTTTTGATGATCATCATTAGAATATTTTCATCTCATCTCCTCAGACAACAAAGTTCCTACTATATCCTCTACTTTCAATGTAGATGTAGTATTGGCGATAGCCATAACAAAGTTATCCCATGAATCAGGTAATGAACAAAGTAAAGTAATACATTTTTCCTCTTCATCCATTTTTACTTCTACAAAGGTTAATTGACTTACCATAGTATTAAAAGCATTCAAATGTTCAGCCATAGAGTCACCATCATTCATCCGAAGCAAATACAAATTTTTTCAAAGAAATTTTATTTACCAGTGACTTTGTCTAATACAAATTTCCTAGCTTATCCCATAATAGCTTTGTCATGGTCTCTATAGATACATTCAATAATATCAAATTATATAAGCACAATATGATAGAGCTCCTTGCCTTCCTATCAATTTTTAGCCAATCCTCATCTATCATCGCTTTTGGTTTTGATTTTGAGACCATAATCCATTGATCTCTATCAACCAACAGATCCTCCATCTTGAGTTTCCACAACTCAAAATTCTTTCCATTAAATTTTTCAATCTCTATTCATGTGCTTCCCATATTTCTCCTTTTTCCTAGATCTTGTCACGTACGACTCCCACTCAAGAATTAATTTATCATAGGGTTGAAACCCTTACTCCTCAAACAAAGCTAAAACCTGGCTCTGATACCAAATGAAGAGAAATTAACAGTCCTAATAAATTAAAACTAAAAAGCAGTAATAATAGAATCAAAATAAGAAGATAACATATTCACATATTACACAATATTTATCTTGGAAACCTCAACCAGAAAAAACTAGCATAGTATTATTTTTGTATTAACTTCACCATCTCTAATACAATAATATTCTCTCTGTCTTTGTATTTTTCTGGCTACCTTTGTCACCACAAAACCTTATGCAAGTGCAATATATATAACAAAAGCACATGCATAGATTTTTAAAATATCATGGTATTATTTTATTATTGCATTAACTTGACCATCTTATTCTCCTTTTTATCTCTATTAAATCCTCATGCAAGTGTGATATATATAACAAAAGCACATGCATAGATTTTTACAATATCATGGTATTATTTTATTATTGCATTAACTTGACCATCTCCAATGCAATAATATTCTCCTTTTATCTCTATTAAATCCTCATGCAAGTGTGATATATATAACAAAAGCACATGCATGGATTTTTACAATATCATGGTATTATTTTATTATTGCATTAACTTTACTTTTTTCAATGTAATAATATTCTCCTTTTATCCCTATTAAATATTCATGCAAGTGCGATATATATAACAAAAGCACATACATGAATTTTTACAATACCATGGGTGAATAATGCAAGGGTTCAAATATAGTAACCCTAAAATCCCATATGGGTCTAAAAATAACATAGCTAAAAATAGAATGTCTAAAAATAGCTTAAACTCTACAAACATTTGGAGTGTCCAGTACATATCTATAAATAGCTTGTCTATAAATAGCTTATCTAAAAATAGCCTGAACCCCAATGAGTGTAGGTATAGAGTGTCTAGTACCTTTTAGTGCTAGCCCCACCTGAATAACATGGAAAATATTCAACATATTTCTAACATTAAAATGTTTTCTTATGATTTAAAAATTTTGCCATCTTAACCTTTTTGTCTCCCTCATATATACCTTTCAAATTATCCCAAATATCTTTTGTTTATGTGCAATGAATAACTTTTATAAACTCTGTTTCACACAAACCTTTTAAAATTCCATTCATTGCATTTGAATTATTCAGTTGTAAGAGCTTACCATCTTTATTTGTAGGTGGAGTAGCTAGAAGTATGTACCCATCCTCAACTTCTTACCATATATCATTTCCTAGTGCCATTAGGAAAACCTTCATTCTTACACTCCAGAATGCATAATTTTATCCTTCGAAAAATGGTGGCTTATTCCCTGAAGATCCACTCAGAGAATCCATCTATGTTCCTATAATATTTTCCTTCAAGCTGTTAAAATATTCTAAAGGACCCAATCTGATAGAAATTAAATAACACAAGCATATACTGAGAGGGGAGGTGAAAAGCATAAGACCACTTTTTACTTTTATTTTCCAAAAAATTATATCCAATATTATCAATGGTAATATCAACAATAGTAACCAAAGTAATGCATAAATCATAACACACAATAGAAACACCAATTTAGCATGGTTCACCCAATGTGGGCTACTCCATAGAGAAAATTTTCCACAAAAATTTTCTTAACAAATCTCTTGTGAATCCTTCCCTATTATAATTTTTATGGACCTCTATCCAAAGGAGACACCAATCCCCTAATCAATTTCATGGATACCTATCCATAGGAGACACCAATCCCCTTAGTTGATTCATGGATATCTATCCATAGGAGAATTCCTTCTCCTATACTCTGGCTGGTGATTCTTTAGAAGACTACTACCTCCACTACATTGTCTTGTGCATCTCTCTCCACTAAAGACTCACATCCTCACTTAGAATACTTTGTCCTCACTACCCTGGCTAATAAATCTCTAACCACTAGAGACTATCGTCCTTTGCTCTGTCACCTCCAAATATTTATCTCATATCTATCTCAAATATGAACTAAACATTGTCCTTCAATATAGCACAAATATGTTCAATCTCTATCTCAAATATTTACTAAAAAATGTCCTTCAATCTAGGACAAATATGCTCAATATCTATATCAAATTTGTACTAAAAATAGTCTTTCGATCTAGCATAAATCTACTCAATATTTGTCTCAAATATGCACTAAACATAGTTCTTTGGTCTAGCACAAATATTTTTCTCAAATATGTACTAAACATAGTACTTCATTCTAGCACAAATATGCTCAATATCTGTGTCAAATCTACACAAAACATAGTCCTTAGGTCTAGCATAAATATGCTCAATATTTGTCTCAAATATGTCCTCAAGCCATAACACAAAGCTTGATCCAATCATAAATCAACTCTGCTAGATTCGCTTCAAGCCTTAACTCAAATCTTTGAAAAAATCAATCAGTCAAATCTACTCTAAATGAGAACACAAGCTTATACTAAGACGGGGGTGAATAGTATAAGATCACTTTTTACTTTTATTTCCCAATCAATATTATGCAATGTATAGATATCAATATCAATAGTAGTAATCAAAGTAATGCACAAATCACCACACACAATAGAGACATCAAAATTTATGTGGTTCACCCAATGTGGGCTACTCCACAAAGAAAATATTTCACTAAATTTTTTTTAATAAATCTCTTGGAATCCTTTCCCTATTAAAATGTTTATGGATATCTATCCAAAAGAGATACCAATCCCCTAATAAAATTTTGTAGATCTCTATCCATAGGATACACCAATCTCCTAACTCTACTTCGGTTGGTGATACTCTAGAAGACCTCTACCTCCACTACCCTTAGCAAATGGAACTTTATCCATAGAAAACACCTATCTTCCTTACTCTGGTTTGAGATATCTATCCTCAAATCTATAATCTCCAAAGATGTATATCAAATTTGTACTAAACACAGTCCTTCGATATAGCACAAATATGTCCTCAATATTTGTCTCTGGTCTGGCACAAAATTTTCTCAAATCTGCACCAAAATTTTTCCTCGAATCTGTACTAAACACAATCCTTCGGTATAGCACAAATATGTCCTCAATCTCTGTATTCAAGCCTTAACTCAAATCTTGACTTAATCTCAAATAAACTCTATTGGATATGCACCAAACCTTAACTCAAGGTTTAAACAAATCAATCAATCAAATCTACTCTCAAGTCTTCTCAAAGACTTGTCTCAAATCTGCCTTGTAAGATTCCAAAAAAGGTCACACCAATATGTCCTCAAGTCCTCTCTAGAACTTGTCCAATATGCTCAATAAGTTCTCACAAGAACTTATCAAAATCTACTCTCAATCTGTATTGTAAGCTTCCACAAAATCTTACCCAAATATATCAACAACTCTTCTGAAAGACTTACCTCAAATCTGTCAACAAGCCCACACTAGAACTTGTCCAATCTCTTAGAAACATAAAAATAATTGTTAGAGACTCAATATGTTCTATAATAATCATAATGCCCAATTACTTTCAATTACCCTTTTAGAAACATACATAGAATTGTTAGATACTCAATATGCTTTAGATACACCTCAATGCTCAATCACTTTCAATTAATCTTTCAAAAACATACAGAGAATTGTTAGAGACTCAATATGCTTCACAATCACCTCAATGCTCTATCACTTTCAATCACTCTTTCAAAAATATACAAAGAATTTTTAGAGACTCAATATGCTTCACAATCACCTCAATTTTCAATCACTTCCTCAAATCAATTCAGAATATAGAATATTTTGTTTTATAGAACTTGAACAATCACTTCACACATCCACTTGAATAGGCTCAACCAACTCTACTCAATCAATCACTCAATTAAACAATCCTTGCTTAAACCCTAGTCCAAGCATATGAACATTCACTCAAAATTTTTCCAACAATGCTTATAAACCACTCTCACATAACAATGATACTCATGTTCTTTTCAAACCCTAGTTCAAGTTCTTCACTCAACCAATGGATTCAACAACAATTCTTATAAAATAATCTCACATAACAATGATACTCATGTTATTTTCAAACCCTAGTTCAAGTTCTTCACTCAACCAATGGTTTCAACAATAATTCTTATAAAAAAATCTCACATAACAATCATACTCATGTTCTTTTCAAACCCTAGTTCAAGTTCTTCACTCAACCAATGGCTTCAAAAACAACACTTATAAAACAAGGTTTTAACAACAACTCTTTATTCTAGAAAACTTTGAAGCATTAACTCAACACACTCAATAAGGAGACCTACTTAAGTCCTTTTCACTCCAAACTTGTTTTCCAAAAAACCAACCAATCAAATCAACTATGGAAGAATATGTCCATAACTTTTTCTTGATGATGAAGGAACCTCAAAAATCTTCCACAACCACAAATACTTCTTTGCCAAGCTCAAGAAAGTTAGAAGATGATAAAATATCTCAAATATACAATGCAAATATCAAAACACACATACACCTTATTACTCCACCTTAAAGAAATCATCCATCAACAATAATTGACCAAACACACCTTACTCTTCTCAATATTGAAATAATTAATTAACTCACTTTACAAAATATATGCAATAAATCAATTTTTAATTCCCTAAGGTAAAAACAATATTACCCTAGTAAATTTCCATTTGCCACTTAGGTAAATATCATAACCAATTTACCCCTTATATCTCCCTAGCCTTAGCAAAGCAAAGAATAATTTTTATTTCCATTAACAACCCTTATTTCTCCACAACCTTAGCAACTTAATCAAAAATTAAATCAAAATTATAAAAACCTTTTTATATCTCCCACTTCAAGTTTCACGGGTGTCTATCTTGCACTCTCTCCCTTGCTAGTGACTTGGCCACTACTTGCTATCCATGTGTACCAAGTGCTCACATGCCCACTAAAAGTGCAGAAGGCACTTTAATATTTTTTTGAATCCTTTAGAGCCCTTGGCTCCCTTCTCCTCTTGCCACATAGCGTGTTTGATGTGCTCCCTTCTTACTAAATGCACAAACCTTTTTGTTCGCTGCTCCTTGGCACTTTCTCCATGAATCTTAGCATGATTTTCGACACAAAAATAATCGGAGGAAATTTGAATACTTGGTTTTGAACTTAGGCAAAGGTTTAAATACCTTTTTCCTTCCAAATCTTGCATGTCAGTGGTGTATTAAACTTGGACATTGACACATTTATAATATGCATAATTAATTTATAAATCATTTAAATTCTATTTAGAATTTAAATTTTATAAATTAAATTTGTAACCTTTGGCTTTATAAAAATTAAAGCCTCCTTAGGGGTTAAATAAAAAAAATTGTTTGCTCATAAATATTTAATAAAAAATTATTTTTCCATCATGGTTTTAATAAAAACCCTTTATCTTTGCCTCACATAATATAAAAATAATATTATGGCACCTGGGGGTATAGTTCAATGGTTTGGGCTTTGGCTCTTCTTCGGGAGGTCCAAGGTTCAAACCATGGTGTGGGTGAGTGTGTGAGGGGGTGGGTGTATGTCTCCCTCATGGAGTTGTTATAACAGGTTGGGGGATTCCTGGTCAAAATCCACGCTTCTTAATATTACCACATATATATAAATAATATTATGACATATTTTCAATCAACCTCTTGCATTATTCCTTTTGAACTTTTGACATCAACTGTAGCTTATTCCTTAACATCAATGACAAATTCGTTCCTTGACATCAATGACAACTTTGACTCAAATTTTCCAATAATCTTCCCCTTTGTCATTGATGGCAACCCAAATTATTTTTACCAAAAACTTAACATTTTATTTGTTCTTCTCCCCTTGGGACATTGCTCACCTTGTCTCAATGCTCTCTTCAAATATCTCCTCTTTACTCAAATACCAAATCTCTCCCCCTTACTCAAATATCTCCCCATTTCAAATTGATGAGGTCTGCAAATGCCTCATCCATGGACTAGTTTTGATAACTTATAAACACTTTCAAACACCTTATGTTATGTTTTGATGCTAATTATAGTGATATAATGCATTATGTATTGATGTTTACATGTTGTAAATGTTAAAGTGTATATATCCTGTTTTGACTATTTTTCTATATTTTATAGTCTGTTTCAATTGTATTATTTAGTATATTTTGCATTAAGTTAATGTTGTAATATTAAAGTGTTGCTATCTATTTGGTTTTGTGCTTCTTTAATAAGCTTTTCCAACCATTTTAAATAACCAAAATGTGCCAAAACTTTGTCAATAGTTTGACTATGTAGAAAATAGAAACTTTTCCATACAAATTCCAGCCAGTTGTACATATACAGCATGGCTTGGAATTTTTCCACTCTAGATCATGCAAAAGATGGAATCAATATTTTGGGCACTTATGGAGACTATTTCCACCACCACAACTGTTCTCATGCGCTTCTGGAGCATGGATTAATATAAACTTTGTTCTACTACCTGATATTCTAGAGCAGCTCCAGAATAAGCGCAAAAGCAATAGTTTGATTCAAAAGTGCCTTTAATTGCAATAAAGGGTGGTAAATGGTGGTTGTAGCTATTTTAGGGATATCCCTATCTTTTCCAACACCTGTACCTCAACGGATGAAGCCTAACAAATGGAATGAATAAGAGATAATAGACCTAATCCCTACATTCTAGGAAACAGTCCTGTAACAGTTGTAACATTCCTACATGACAGCACAAAACCTTATCAATGTTGTACCCTACTTATATAAATAAAATGATATCATTTGGTTGAGAATATAGAAGAATATAAGAAATAAGTGATAAGATTTAGAACTATTTTAAGTGTTGTAACTATGTATTGCAGCAGCATAGTAGCCTACAGATCTTCCCCTGCACTGCTATCATGTTTTTGAGAATGAAATAAAGGTGCAATATTTGACATTCATGTTTGCTTATGAGTTGAGTCTGAAGACTTAATAGTTTAGAGAAATTTTATTTGCCCTCTTTTGGTTTAGGAAGCAAGGGCCACTTTCAGGTCCAATGGAGGGTTTTTACCTGACAGAATTCTGCTATTTCTAGCTACAGCACGTCAGTAGAGATCTGACAGTTTTTCATGGTTAGTGATTAAGATAATGTGTAATTTGAATGCATGGTAGGTAACTCATATAAGGTAGAATTTAACACAGTAATTTTAGTTTCTAATTTTTTTTAGAATTTACAATATTTCCATAATTTCTTGTCAACCTAATTTGTTACAAATTGTGCGACTTTATTTATCAAATTTTGAATGTTAATTCCATTTCAAAAAGTGACATTATTTTCTACAATTTTAGAAAGTTTCATTATTTACCAGTTTGAATTATAATGCTGCAATTTCAATTTAGTAATTTCCTGTCAATTAAATTCTGCTATTTTTAGCTTTGCAATAGTTTAGTTTTATTTTTCTCCAATAGTGTGAATTTCAATTCTACAAGGATAAGTAGGAGTTTAGTTTTAGTTTTTAGGAGTAAGAAAGGAGACCCCAAACACCCCAATCTCTAATTGTTCCATGAATAAATCCATGATCTAAATGAACTAAAAATTAGTTTGTTAACCCCTGCTTTCGTATATAGCCTTGGACACCGCCCTGGATTGACACATAATGATTAAATGATGAATATTTGATGACACTCATCATTTTTGGCACCGTTTTTGGGGACACTTAGGTGTTGTTAGGAGAGGTCTAGCAATCCAAAAAAAAAATTGTTTTAGGAAACAATTTTTGAAAACCTGAGGTTTTTATGTAGTAAATGAAAATGAATGCATAGGCCAAGAGATGAAAGAGGAAGGTTTATCAGAACTAAATCTTTTCTACCAAGGCATTCTTCATGATCAGGTGAAGATCTACCTATGTATGATATTCCTGAAAGACTTTAAAGATAATCATCTTCTTCATCAACTAAAATTGTAGGATATTTACAAGAAGAGCTCTTAGAGGCACTTACTTCTAGACATACCCATAGGGCTGATCCATCTAAACCAGTTGACCAAATTAAAGCTAAGGAAGCACCTATGGCATAACAAGGAGAACATGATAGGGATATTGTTGATCATAATACTGACAATCCTCCTGTTAGAACTTTTTAATACCCTATTCGTATGAATCCTACTCAGAATGCTCCTATGAAAATAATTTCACCCTCGATATTGCCAATATTTAGGGGAGTTGTTTCTAAAGATCTTGATCAATTTCTATTTGAATTCAAGGTCTTGTGTCAGACTTATGACTATGTCAATGATAACTAGAAACTAAAGTTATTTCCCTCTACACTCAAAGATGCAACCTTACGGTGGTTTATGAGCCTTGAACCAGATTCAATCCACACTTGGGATCAAATGGAAACTACATTTTTGGATAAGTATCAGGAGTATTGTAGAGTGAGAAATAGGAAGGATGAGTTATTTTAGATAAGACAAGAAGAGGATGAAAACTTAGAGGATTATCTTGATAGATTTACCTTTATCCAAAAGAGATGTGGTCTGTGGAAACTAACTTATTAAAAACTATATTTCTGAGAGGTTTGCAGGATGATTCCAGAGAAGTATTAGACTTAATGGGAAAAGGAGATATAAACTAGCTTGATATTAATGATATTGTAGAGTTGTGCAAAAATTATTCCCGCACTAGGCAAAGAAGAAGGAAAAGGAATTATGGTAATACGGATATAAAATATTTGATGGAGGAAATGGCTAATATGAAAACTAATATACTTTTTAACTAAACACTACTTTAGTAGAAATGAATACAAGAGCCAATTCTTCACCACCCCTATCTATCTATTGTCCTAGGTGCAGAAATAAGCATTCTCTGCAAGATTGTCCTTTGTACAAGACTTCAATTTCAGCAATTTGTGGCATTTTCTCAAAGGAGCATAAAACTGATAAATGTCACATTTTACCCCATCTTCGAAGTGTGTTAGAAACCCAAGTTTAATAACTTCATGCTATTGGGCAAAGTCTAGGAGGCAACTTCATACAAAACCAAAATGCAACTTACTTTTCTTCAAATTGGGGATAGAATCCTTGGAATATGCCATGGGCGTATACCAAACATCCTCTCCAAACTTGGAATCAATCTTGGGAAACCCCTCAATATTGGTCACATTCTGGTTCGAATTAGCCATGGCATCCAGTTAATCCATCTTGGGTACCAAATTAGTCAAGGCAAATATGGAGGCCACAATACCCATCCTATCAAGGGTAGTAGAGGTATCAATCACCAAATAAACACTTGTTGCCAGCCCCTAATCAAAATGTTTAGGGAATATTTCAACCACAACAAACATAGCCAGTTAACAAACCTTCACTTCTAGCTCAACCTATGGCTAAAACCAATAACAATAGACAAGTAGCCTCTATTTATGGATTTGAGTCTAAAGAGACTGCTACAGTCCATGTCCTTGGTTGTAGTAACATCCAGTTACATTCAAGGAAGGTTTTACCTGACCCTGCACCACCCACTATTGAAAAAATTGATGGGAAGCAAGAATTTTCAAGTACAAAAAAACCACAAATAGAGCAAAAAAAGGAAAAAATAGAAAGTTTACAAGGAAAAATTGAACTTGCCTCGACAAACCTACCGTATCCTAAAAGGTTTGACCATACTATCACTGCTCCTGAATCAGAATTAATCACAGAATTAAGGAAAATGTCTATCTCACTCCCTTTGTTGTAGGCAATAAAGGATGTACCTCTAATTAGGAAAACCATTAAGGAGATGTGTATTAGGAAACCTAGCAGGAAGAAGAAAGCCTTTCCTAATACTGTACAAGTAGAAGGTAATTTTGTTGACCTGCTTTCTAGAAAACTAGTACCCCCTAAATATGGTGATCTAAGGAGTCCAGTAGTTACAATTACTGTTGGGTTAGTTCAAATTCCAAATGTACTTATCAATTTAGGAGCTGCAATCAACGTGATGACTAAGGAAACCATGCAAAAATTGCATCTCAATAACCTTAGTCCTACTACCACAGTTTTAGAAATGGCAGATAGGTCAGTGGCTAAACCGAAAGGAATTTTGGAGGATGTTTCCATTGAAGTGTCTTCTTAGGAATACCCTATGGATTTCTTAGTGTTGTGGCCTAGAAACTCAGCTAATGGCTATCCTATTATTCTAGGATGACCTTGGCTTGCCACTATAGCTACATTTATAGACTACAGATCAGGTGAGTTGACCATTTCAAATGGTGTAGACATAAAAAATATTTCCTTGTATCCACCAGCCCAACCTTTAACTAAATTTTTTGGACAGATATGGTATCCTGAGTCTAATGAAGAATAGGAAACTATTGTCACCTTGGCCATCATTGTAGTAAAAGAATATATTGAAGAACTTAATTCACTAGAAAGAGAAATCTTTGAACATGAAACAATTTTGGTGAAAACATTGCAAGAAAAAGGCCTTACGGATGATCAAATTCTTGTCCATCATTTGTTATGGAAATATGAAAAACAAACTGTTGAACATTTGTCATCTATTCCACTACAAAAAAGCTCCTTCACATTACCACATGTATGGCATCATCATCTTCTGACTTCTTTCATATATCCTATGCAAATGATCCCATCAGGTATAACATTTACACCAGAATCAAGAGTATTTCATACTCTACAGCCACATCATTGTCCCTTAAATGCTTTAATCAGCAAATATGAGTCTCTCAACTCTGTTTATCTAGGGATTAAGCAGATTGAGATACATCCAAGAAATTTTTTGAACATTAATAGCTGGTTGACTAATGAGCAAAAAGCCAAATTATTTGTTGTTTTACAGAGACATGTTCAAGCTTTTGCTTGGAGTTATAAGGACATGATTGGAATTCACCTTGATGTGTGTACACATAGGATATAAACTGAAGATGTCAAACTAGTAAGACAACCACAAAGGCATCTGAATCCCGCTCTAAAGGATATTGTTAAGGAAGAAATAAAAAAACTATTGGATGTAGGATTCATTTATCCAATTTCAGATAGTAGGTGGGTTTCACATTGGTCATTATTCCAAAGAAAATGGGAATATGATAGTATGTGTGGACTACAGGGAATTGAATAAGGTCACACATAAATATCACTTTCCATTACCATTTATAGACCAAGTGTTGGACACCCTTGCTGGTAAGAAATTTTTTTGTTTCCTTGATGGTTTTAGTGGTTATAATCAGATTCAAGTTGCACCAAAAGACCAAGAAAAGACAACTTTCATGTGTCCTTGGGGAAAATTTGCTTACATAGTATTACCCTTCGGTTTGTGCAATGCACCAGCAACATTTCAGAGATCTGTTTTTGCTATATTTTCTGATATAAAAAATGAATGTGTAAAGATTTATATGGATGAATTCACAGTGTTTGGAGATACATTTGAATATACTTTAGAACAACTTGAAAAAAAATTAATACGTTGTGAAACATATCATTTGTCTCTGAATCCTGATAAATATTTCTTGATGATGGAAGAAGGAATTGTTCTTGGACATCATATTTTTGCTTATGGAATTAAAGTTGATCCTAAAATGATAGAGGTCATCAAGAACCTTCCTCCTCCAAAAACTCAAACTGATGTCCATAGTTTCTTAGGACATATTGGCTTTTATCATAGATTTATTGTTAATTTCAGTACCATTGCTAATCAATATTCACATTGTTAACAAAGGATTCTAAATTTTTTTGGTCTGCTGGGTGTCAACAGTCCTTTGAAGTTTTAAAGGAAAAGTTAACAACTTCACCTGTATTGAGAGGTTCTAATTGGTAGTTACCCTTCCATATTCAAATTGATGCTTCAAATACTGCTATTGGAGCTACATTAGGGCATATTGAAGATGGAAAATACTATGCCATTTACTACATTAGTAAAAATTTGACTGGAGCTAAAAATAATTATACCACAACCGAGAAGGAATTTTTAACTGTGGTGTATACTATTAACAAATTCTGACACTATATCACATGATATACCATATTCATCCACACAAACCATGTTGCTATAAAGTATCTGATGAATAAACCCTTGGTTAGTGCATGAATTTTTTGCTGGTTAATACTATTATAGGAATTTTATATTACTATAGTCAATAAACTAGGGAAGTCTAATGTAGTGGCAGATTTTTTTGTCAAGATTGTCAAATGCAGATACGGAGGAATTGGTTGAGGATGCATTTCCTAATGAGAAATTATTTGCTATTTTTGTACAATCTCCATGGTTTCCAGATATAGCTATTTAGCTATAGGGAAGATTCCTCTTCACTTTACTCCTAAACAAAATAAATAGTTGATCAAGCAAAGTTCTTCTTTTGAATGGATAGGAGGTTTATTGTTTAAATGCAATCCTGACCATGTTTTGCATAGGTGTGTTCGCAAGGACAAGGTATATGACATCCTACGAGCATGTCATGATGAACCATCAAGAGGGCATTATTCAATGAAAAATAATATTCAAAAGATTTTACATATTGGTTACTACTGGCCATCCTTGCACAAAGATGTCAAAAGGTATGTCAAAAATTGTGATGCATGCCAAAGGATGGGTAAGCCTACTTTTACTAGTGAAATGCCTTTACAACCTTAATTAGGTACAAAACAATTTGAAATGTGGGGGCTATATTTTGTAGGACCCATTGATCCAACTTCCCAAGGGAAAGTGTATATCTTGGTATGTACTGATTATGTAACCAAGTGGGTAGAAGCTCATGCTTTTAAGCATGACCAAGAAGAGAAAGTTGTTGATTTCCTATATTCATAAATATTTATGTGATTTGGAGCCCCACATTCTATCACCACTGATCAGGGACCTCAGTTTACCTCAAAATTTGTTGAAGCCTTTACAAAGCTGTATGAAATGAAACACCGAAAATCCTCACCTTACCATCCACAAGCCAATGGCCAATTTGAAGTGACAAATAGGGAATTAGAGAGGATATTAACCAAAATTGTAGCAGCCCATAGGAGGAATTAGGTGGAGAAGTTACCTAAAGAAATTTGGGCTTATAACACCACTTTGAAATCCACTACTAGATTTACTCCCTATGAATTGTTTTATGGCAAAAAACCTTTTTTGCCTATTGATTTTGAATTACTAACTCTTTGAACTGCTTTAGAATTTGGTATTGATTTATCACAAGCATAGACAGATCGAATTTTGTAGCTCAATGCATTGGATGAGCTATGGAGGGATGCATTGCACCAGACTGAGCTGATCTAAGCACAAAAAAAATTATGGCATGATAGTCACATTCAACAAAGGAATTTTTAGCAAGGTGACTAGGCTTTGTTGTTTGACTCATGTTATGAAGACTATCCTAGAAAATTGTAGACTAGATGGCTTGGACCATATCATATTGAGGAAGTGTTTATAAATGGAGTTGTACGTATTTCACCAATAGATGATTAAAGAAGGAAAATGGTGGTTAACGGTCATCGTCTTCGGATATATCACAAACTGTTAACCAAGGAGGAGTTTCTCAAGAAAGTAGGAAACTTGGATGTATCAGTATTGGAAGAAACCACTTCTTCCAAGATGGACTCAATCAAGTGACATGAACCAAAATATATATAAAATAAAATAAAAAAAATAAAAAAATATATATAAAAATAATAATAATAATAATTCAGAATGTGAAAACCTCTTTGAGGCGCATATGAATTGGGCTTACATGAAAACCGGTTTTTCTGGTATGTTTGCCTCATGGACCCGCCACCATTCCATTCATTCTTACCATTGTTTCACTATTTACCATTCCATTAATTTTCACCATTGTTTCACTATCTACCATTCCATTCATTCTCATCTCTATTTCACTTGTTTTCAGATTGCACTTGTCTTAGTCAGTAGAGCAGCCAATAGAGAATTAGTAGAAATAGCCATTGTACAATTGTAGATAAATGGTTATATCGGGTATGTGCCTTTCTCATTTTATAACATTATTGATATCAAGTATGTAGTTCATAATATCCTTAGTTAGTATATGAGGCATACATAAGGTTATTTAAAAAAAAAAGTTATCCATCTAGTCAATGGAAGTTGTGAAAATAGCAGGAAATTTTTTACCTTCAAATGCTTCAGCATGATAATGCTTCGAAATAAGATTTTTGTTCAGCTTCAAAATTATGGAAGGTCTGGAATGAAAAACTATAGTTTTAACAAAAGTGGCTTCAGCATAAAAACGGGTGTGCTTCGAAATAAAAATTGTTCAAACCTTGAAGAAAAAACTTAGGAATGAATAAAGATAAAAATGAAATGACATGTGGCATCATAATCCAATTCCTATTGTTTGAAGTAAGGAAAAATTATGGCACAAATTTTAAGATGCAGGTTTCCAACACAATGATGGGAATGGAGGTGTTGGGAATCATCGCACATTTTATGATAAGCAAAAATCCTCGGCACACTTCACAAGGACTTCGGGAAAAAGGAAAGCTCTATACATGGTACATGACGTGGCCAATAGATGACTGCCACATCAATGTGTCGTAATCATTTAATCAAATGCAGCAGATCATGTTCCCTCAGAGAAATAGAAATCTACCATGTGATACGTAAATGAGAAATTTAATTTTTCAAATGCTTCAATGTTAGGAGGTGAGTCAATATCTAGATCTCCAATGTTCTTTAGCAGAGAGGTGTATGGTGGTGCAACTTATAAAGAGGAAACAAACAGTATTCTGTAGTCTTCCTTTGGGAGAGGAAACAAACAGTATTTTGGACTCTTCCTTTTGGAAGAGGAAACGAATAGTTTTTTGGACTCTTCCTTTGGAAGAGAAAACGAATAGTTTTTGGACTCTTCCTTTGGAAGAGAAAACAAATAATTTTTGGACTCTTCCTTTGGAAGAGGAAACGAACAGTTTTTGTTTTTTCTATAAAAGGGGAATGACCCCTTGCATGTAAATGATGATTGAATGTAATTTTGCCAAAATCAATAAAAGATCAAGCTGCCATTGCCCCGTGGTTTTTCCTGCACATTGCAGGTTTTCCATGTAAAATTTGTGTTACTATTTTTTCTTGTGTTATTGTGTTTTTATGCTTGCACATAATTTTGCTATATTTTCTAACATCTGGTATCAGAGCCTAGGTTTGTGTGCGAGTGTGAGCTGCAACAATGACTAGAAGTGTAACCAAGTTTGAGATTGAAAAGTTTGATGGCAGGAAATTCGCCCTATGGAAGATGAAGGTGGAGGATTTTTTGGTTCAAAATGACCAATCCCTAGCCTTGAAAGGGGTCGCGAGTAAACCAAGTAGCATCAAATATGAGGAGTGGGCAACACTGGATAGGAAGGCGATTTCTACAATTCGTCTATGCCTAGCGAACTCTATTTTTTTCAATGTTGTTGAAGAAAAAACCACGAAAGCCCTTTGGAAGAAGCTTGAAAAGTTGTATGAGACGAAATCTGCAAAAAATAAGGTTTTTTTGAAAAAATAGCTTTACAGCCTAAGGATGAAGGAGGGCTCATCTGTGGTAGATCACTTGAATGAGTTTAATACCCTCATCAGTAAACTAGTTTCAATTAATGTGAAGATGGAGGATGAGGACAAAGCTATCACCCTACTTTGTTCCCTCCTAGAGACTTGGGATCATTTGGTGATGACCATCAGCAATTCATCATCAGGAGCTCTAAATTTGTATGATGTGGTAGCCGCTTTGTTGGTAGAAGAGTTGAGGTAGAAAATGTCTTTGGAACCCTCAACCAATGAAGCCCTAGTTGTGAGAGGTCGATCTTTCGAGAAGATTCAACAAAGTAGATCACATTCCAGATCTAAGTCTAAAGGACAAAAGCTGAAAGGGAAGTGTTGGCATTACGAGAAGCCAGGGCACTCAAAGAAGGATTGTTGGTAGTTCAAAAAGGAAAAAAATGGTGAAAACCAATTTCAGCCTTCAGTTGAAGCTGATACAGTAAATTCTAGAGAGATAGAAACATGTGAGGCTTTCTATATCAGAAATAGCAGATCTATTTTATATACCTAGGTTTTGGACTCGAGTGCATCTTTCCATATGTCTCCTCACAAATACTGGTTTGACAAATATCAGCCATATAGTGGTGGGAAGGTCTACTTGGGTGATGATCACCCTTTAGAAATTGTGGGAAGAGGGGACATAAGGATCAGGTTGGACGATGGTAGAGAAAGGATGTTATGTGATGTGCGACATGTGCTAGATTTGCGAAAGAATTTGCTCTCAATCAAGATGATGGATAAGCTAGGGTATTCTGTCACTTTCGGTAACAACTATTGCAAAATTACCAAAGGTGCTATTGTAGTAGCAAAGGGAGAATATTATAAGACCCTATATCATTTATGCGATGATACGGTGATGAACCATGCAGTAGTAGCAACTTTAGTTCAGGATGCAGTAATGCTATGGCATCAACGCCTAGGCCATATGAGTGAAAAAGGTCTAAAAATTCTGCATGACAGAGGTATGCTTTCTGGGATTAAGTATTGCAATTTAGACTTGTGTGAGCACTATATTTTTGGTAAACAAAAGAGGGTTCGGTTTACTGCAAGCCCTGGTAAGAGTTCTAATTTTCTACAACTTATACATTTGGATATATTTGGACCAGTCCCCACTCAGTCCTTAAATGGTGCCATTTATTTTATGACATTTATAAATGATTATTCTAGGAGAGTGTGGGTTTATTTTATGAAGAAGAAGTCGAAAGCTTTTCAAAAATTTCAAGAGTTCAAAACTTGAGTAGAGAAAATTTTGGGCAAGCCTGTTTTATGTCTTAGGTCAGATAATGGGGGTGAATATTGCTCCAAGGAATTTGATAAATTTTGTATGCAGGAAGGAATTAAGCACTAGAATACTGTACCATATACTCCACAACAAAATGGTGTGGCTAAGCGAATGAATCGCACAATCATGGAACGTGCAAGAAGCATGCTCAGCGCATCTATGTTGGATAAAATGTTCTAGGCAGAGGCTATTAATACAACTGTTTACCTCATTAACAGGTCACCTACAACTGTGTTGGATGGAAAAAATCTAGAGGAGGTTTGGTATGGTAAGCCATTTGATTACTCTCATTTGTGTACCTTTGGATGTGATGCATTTTCCCATGTGCCTAAAGAAAAAAGGTCCAAACTTGACTCGAAGTCATGCAAATGTATTTTTCTCGGGTATGGAGATGCAATAAAGGGGTATAGACTATGGTATCCTACTGCCCACAAGGTAATTATTATCCTAGATGTTATTTTTGATGAAAAATCCATGCAAAGGAAGGAGGTAAAACAAACACCTAATGTTGTACCAATTGAAGTAGACATGAACGAAGATGAAAATGAAAATCAGCATGCGAAAATTTTTGACCATCATGCTAAATTTTTTGACCAGCATGCAGAACAACATGTAGAACAGCAAGTAGAACAACAAGTAGAGCAGCCACAATAGTCACAAGACCAAGAGCCACAATCAACAGATCATTGGGTTAGAAGATCTACATGTCCACAAAAGTATCCGGAAAGGTATTCTCATGTTTATCAGTCCTCTTTTGCTTTGTTAACTGATGATGGTGAGCCTAGTTCATTTCAAGAAGCTAGAGAGTCTGAGAATGCATAAAAGTGGAGGAAATCCATGGAGGAGGAAATCGAGGTACTTCTCAAGAATAAAATGTGGGAACTTGTGGATCTCCCACTTGGAATAAATACTGTTGGAAACAAGTGGGTGTACAAAGTGAATAAGAACAACGATGGGCTATTGGAATGCTATAAAGCTCGCTTGGTGGAAAAAGGCTATGTGTAAAAGTCAGGTATTGAATTTTATGAAATTTTCTCTCCAGTTGTGAAGATGACTACTATTAGAGTTCTATTTGCACTTGTAGCTGCATAGGATTTAGAACTAGAGCATATTGATGTAAAGACTACTTTCTTGCATGGTGATCTCGAGGAGGAGATTTATATGGATCAGCTTGAGGGCTATGAGGAAAGAGGCAAAGAGCATTTGGTTTGCAGACTGAAGAAATCTTTGTACGGGTTGAAACAGGCACCAAGGATGTGGTACAAGAAATTTGACACCTTCATGAAGAGCCAAGGTTTCAGCAGGAGTGAAGCTGACCATTGTGGATACTATAAGAGGTTTGATGATGGCGGTTTTATTATTTTGCTATTGTATGTTGATGATATGCTGGTTGCAGGCCCCAACATGAAGAAAATCATTGATCTTAAGGCTCAGTTGGCTAGGACATTTGAAATGAAGGATTTAGGAGAAGCAAACCAAATTTTAGGGATGAAGATACATAGAGATAGAAAAGGAATAAAGATCTGGTTAATTCAAAAGTCATATATAGAAAATATTCTGCAACGCTTCAATATGCAGAATGAAAAACCAGTTAGTACCCCACTTCTTTTAAACTTAAAATTGTCTTCCAACCAGTGTCCTAGAATAGAAGCTGAGAAGACAAGCATGTCTCGTGTACCATATTCATCAGTAGTAGGAAGCCTCATCTATGCCATGGTGAGCACCAGACCAGATATTGCCCAAGTAGTGGGAGTAGTTAGCCGATACATGGCAAATCCTGGTAACGAGCATTCGAATGTTGTGAAGTGGATATTTAGATATTTAAGAGGCACTTCAGATGCTGCTATTTACTATGGATCAGATAGTTTTCAAGTTAAAGGTTTTGTGGATTCTGATTATGGTGGAGATAGAGATGGGAGAAAGTCCACTATAGGATATACTTTCACTCTTGCTGGTGGAGTTGTGAGTTGGGCTTCTAAGTTGCAGTCTATGGTGGTTTATCAACCACTGAAGGAGAATATAGTGCAGCGACTCATGCCAGCAAAGAGGAAATTTGGATAGAGCAACTATTGGGTGACTTCAAGGTAATGCAGGGAAAAATTATGTTGCATTGTGATAGCCAAAGTGCTATTCAGCTAGTGAAGAACCCAACATTACATGATCGCATGAAACACATTGATGTCAAGTACCACTTTATAAGAAATGTGGTGGAAGAAGGTAGGATCCTGTTGTAGAAAATTGACACTGAAGTGAATCCTGTAGATATGCTTACCAAGCCGGTCAAGACAAAGAAGTTTGAGTGGTGCAAAACTTCTTTGGGCTTGCTAAAAATGTGATAAGGGCAGCATTGGGCAATTGGCACTTGGATGGAAAAACATAGGCAAAGAATTCCTGTATATAAAATTCAAGTGGGAGAATGTTAGGAGGTGAAGTCAATAGCTAGATCTCCAATGTTCTTTAGCATAGATGTGCATGGTGGTGCAGCTTATAAAGAGGAAACAAACAATATTATGTAGTCTTCCTTTGGGAGAGGAAACAAACAGTCTTTTGGACTCTTCCTTTTGGAAGAGGAAACGAATAATTTTTTGGACTCTTCCTTTGGAAGAGGAAACAAAAAAATTTTGGACTCTTCCTTTGGAAGAGGAAATGAACAGTTTCTGTTTTTTCTATAAAAGGGGAATTACCCCTTGCATGTAAACGATGATTGAATGTATTTCTGTCGAAATCAATAAAATATCAAGCTACCATTGCCCCGTGGTTTTTCCTGCACATTGTAGGTTTTCCACGTAAAATTTGTGTTACTATTTTTTCCTGTGTTATTGTGTTTTTCTTCTTGCACATAATTTTGCTATATTTTCTAACATTCAACACATTTCAAAGCATTTTTTTGGCATTGTAAAATTTTAATTTCATAGCCCAGAAGCCATTTTTGCCCTGCAACTACAAATAATTTGTTCCAGAATCAGGCACAACATTGTTGTTTCGACAATAAGAAGAGATAGAACATAGAAAAATAAAAATGGGGGGTAATAAGATCCGGAGTGAGCTAGAAAATGCAGATTGCCTACAGGGAGATCCTGAATCATTGCATATCTTCACAAAGGAAGGGTTTATGTTGTTTCTGTGAAAATTTGATGGACACTCTGAAGGGTTGGCAGTCGAATTCGCTCGAACGTTCAAAAACAACCAAGTCCATATTAGTGGCATGACCATCCAGGTAACTCCAAAAATTCTTAGTTCTATTATTGAAATGCCTTTGCAAGGGGTCCAAATTGTAAAAACTAGAAAGAAGGACCTGTTAGAAATTGTCAATCAATTTAGAGAAGAAGGGGATAGGCCAATTGAATTTTTAATGAGCAAAAATGTTTGTAAAGGGGTTAAACGGTCTAGTCTACCACCTCCCTGGAATGAAGTAGTTGTGTGGGTTATTAGGTTTTTAACCTATGATGGACAATTTCTTGTTCTATCTGGGCATCATATCATAATTTTGAATCATCTACGACATGGTCATTCAAACCCGAAGGTCAAGATAAATTTGCCCTTATATCTTCATCAATAATTGAGCAATATGGCTAGAAAATACCAACAATAAAGGAGCATTCCCAAACACCATGGGCTCATTAATATCATATGCAAGCATCACTTTAGAGGAAACTCTAGGAGTTTTGAACAATTATTTTTTGCCTAGAATGAATTAGAGAGTGAAAGCCTTGAATTTGAAGATGAAGCAGAAATTACAAGATCTAAACCTAAAATTGAAACTGAATCCTCTCACAAGGGAATCCCCTCCTCGCCATAAGTACCTCCATCCTCTAGGACTAGGAAACAAATGGAAAAATAGTCCAAGTCTGGTCCCATGGGAAAAAGAAGGAAAGTTACATTTTTTGAGAATGTAACTATTTGTCAAACACAACCTGTCGAGCAGTCAGGTAGTTCAAGTAAAGAAAGGTAAATAGGGAAAGAAATGCCTAAAGTAGGTTCTACTCTAGAATCATTATAATTTATTCCAGAGTTACCCAAAAATGTTAAACAAGCTCATGTGGGGTTACGAAGGTCTTCCAGACTTCAAAAGAAAAAAGTAACAGAAGAAATAATGGATGAAGAAGCTACACCACTATTTTAGTAGTTAAATATAGAGCAGAGGTAGGAATTTCTTGTAGAAAAATTTACATAAGAGAGTTATGAGGAAGTATTTATGGACATAGAATAATTGGAGGTAGAGACAATAGTCACAGATATAGAAATACCTACAGTCTCACTTGTTGACTATTTAGACTTTGAAGATTCTGATTTTGGCAAAGAATCAATAAGAAAAGAGGAAGAGCCTGATATAAAAACCTAGTTACATGCTTCTAGAAGTGTCATTAAGACATAAATGGGTTTTATTGAACAACATGAAGCCTCTCACATAGAGAAAGATAAGCTTATTGCTAATTTGTAGGAAGAGGTGAATAAACTAAGGGCTCAGTTTTCCTCTCTGGAGCAATAATCTATAGAAACTGGTTTTGAGGATGAATTGGCTAGAATTCTGTTATAGTTAGAAAAATATCATAGAGAATTGGCCTTACCTAAGGAATAATCACCCATCAGAGGAGTGGAAATAGAATAAACAACAACCCAAATTTTCTAGCAGGATGTTAGCATGACAGATTCAAAATCCTCTATAGAACATTCTAAAAATTCACAACAGGGGGCACAAACAATACAAGCAACTAAGGAGGCTAATGAACAGGAGGAAGTGCAAGAACAAGTAAATATACAATCTCCTCAACTATCTATTGAATTAATTACAGCTGAATCACCTCAAGTTGAAATAATAGATTTTGGAGTGCAAGTAGATCTATTCACTGTTAACACATCAGAAGTTGGTATACAAGTGGACTTGCCTCCAAAAATACAATCAGTTATAAGGTCCCCACAAAAAGTTAAAATGACAAAAACAATTAGGACATAGCATATTGGATGCTGCAATGTCAATAGATGGAGGCACAAATTTTAGCCTTAAAACCTTTGAAGCAGAAGATAGAAGCCCAAACTCCAGATATAACTAAGTTATAGGAACAAATACAAGATATGTGCCAAATTGCAGAGTACTTAGTTTAGTGCAGAAAGCCTGCAAGGTTTTATACTCTAATATTAAAGGAAAAATACATCTGCTAGCAATTAATGAGAATTATTTCCAAACTTCCATATAAACTAGACACTGCTGAAGAATTTATGGAAACATATTTGCATAGTCCAGAGAAATAGAGGAATCTGCTTTGTGAACTATTTTTGCATAACTTATTCTTACCTGAAAATGGAACCTTCTTGCCACACATATTTAAAGGATATATTCAGCTGAGAGCCTTTATATCTTTAGTACAAAATCAAATTTATTGGGAGGAGGAGAAAAATGCAAGTAAGGAAATGGAGTTAATAGTCGAGTTACTGATCAGAAGAACCCATACTAATTACAAGGAGTCCATAAATCAACATTTTACTATGATGAGAGAACAAAAAATCAGAGAAGCATATAAGAGCAATCTTACTGATTGTATCAAGAATTTTTAGGTCTTCTGTAATCAACATTTTGGTAATGCTCTCTCAGCTTGTAAACGCAAATGGGGAGAATTGTCAATATCACTTCAAAAATGGGAACCTATCTCACCTAACAATTTATTATGGTCCATAAGGAGAGCAGAAGGCATAGTACAGGTTATCCACAAGCTGCAGGATCACTGGGTAGGTTTGAGGTATAGGTTGCCAAATGTGATAACTCCAATTCCTTATTTCTTTGATAGTGATCCCCAATCAGATGAGCAGTTCCAAGAATGGATCAAGCAAATACATGAAATCAGAGGATATTATAAGGTTCCAAGACCAAATTTGAGTTATGAAGAATGAAATTTGGATGTAAATCTTTGTGCTATTGTGGCTACACAGAATGCATGAGGACATGCATTAAAATAGATTGGGGGGAAAATGATGAGGCCTACAAATGCCTCATCAATGGACTAGTTTTTATAACTTATAAACACTTTTTAACACCTTATGTTATGTTTTGATGTTAATTATAGTGATAGAATGCATTATGTATTGATGTTTACATGTTGTAAATGTTAAAGTGCATATATCATGTTTTGACTATTTTCTATATTTTATAGTCTGTTTCAGCTGTATTATTTAGTATATTTTTCATTAAGTTAATGTTGTAAAATAAAGGTGCTGCTATATATTTGGTTTTGTGCTTCTTTAATAAGCTTTCCCAACCATTTTAAATAACCAAAAGGCACCAAAACTTTTTCAACAATTTGATTGTGCAAAAAATAGGAACTTTTCCATACAAATTCCAGCCAGTTGTACATATACAACATGGCTTGGAATTTGTCCACTCCAACTCATGCAAAAGATGAAATCAGTATTTTGGGCACTTATGGAGACTATTTCTGCCATCACAAATGTTCTCATGCACTTCTAGATCATGAATTAATATAAACTTTGTTATGTTGCCTGATATTTCGGAGCAGCTTTGGAATAAGCGTAGAAGCAATAGTTTGGGTCAAAAACATCTTTAATTACAATAGAGGGTGGTAAATGGTGGTTGCAAATATTTTAGGGATATCCCTATATTTTTCAACATCTGTCCCTCAATGTATGAATCCCAAAAAATGGAATGGATAAGAGATAATAGACCTAATCCCTAAGTTCTAGGAAACAGTCTTGTAACAGTTGTAACATTCCTACATGGTAGCACAAAGCCTTATCAATGTTGTACCCTACTTGTATAAATAAAATGCTCTCATTTGGTTGAGCATATATAATAATATAGGAAATAAGTGATAATATTTAGACCTATTTTAAGTGTTGTAACTGTGTATTACAACAGCACAATAGCCTATAGATCTTCCCCTACGTTGTTGTCATGCTACTGAGAATGAAATAAAGGTGTAATATTTGACATTCATGTTTGCTTCTGAGTTTAGTGTGAAGACTTAATAGTTTAGAGTAATTTTATTTTCCCTCTTTTGGTTTAGTAAGCAAGGGCCACTTCCAGGTCCAGAGGAGGGTTTTTACCGATAGAATTTTGTTATTTCTGGCTATAGCAGGTCAGCAGATATCTGACAGCTTTTGCATGGTTAGTGATTAGGATAATGTGGCATTTGAATGCATGGTAGGTAACTCATCTAGGGTAGAATTTAACACAGTAATTTCTATTTTTAATTTGTTTCAAAATTTGCAATATTTCCATAATTTCTTTTCAGCCTAATTTGTTACAAATTGTGCAACTTTATTTATCAGTTTTTGAATGTTATTTTCATTTCATAAAGTGACATTATTTTTTGCAATTTCAGAAAGTTTAATTATTTACCAATTTGAATGTTAATGCTGCAATTTCAATTTAGTAATTTCCTATCAATTACATTATGCTATTTTCAGCTTTACAATAGTTTAGTTCTATTTTTTTACAATAGTGTGAATTTCAATTCTGCAAGAATAAGTAGGAGTTTAGTTTTAGTTTTTAAGAGTAAGAAAGGATACTGCAAACACCCCAATATTTAACTATTTCATGAATAAAGCCATGATCTAAATGAACTAAAAATTAGTCTGTTAACCCTTGCTTTCGTATATAGCCTTGGACACCACTCTGGATTGACACATAATGATTAAATGATGAATATTTGATGACACTCACCAAACATCAATGGAAAATGGTCACCTTTGGGGCTTAGGGCTAATAATGAGCCTCTTATCTTAGCCCCTCCCCCACCTCCTATTGAGGTGGTTAATTCTAGGGTGGGAGTATTTCTACTTCCAAAAAGAATTGGTCTTTACCTTTATCCTCTTTTCTTCTTACCTGATCCTTCTGATTCCTCTGACTGTTCCTTTTCATGTCCATTTTCTTATTCCTTTTCATGTTCCTATTCTTGTTCATGTTCATATTTGATTCTAGAATGTCTGCTCTACAGAATTGTGTTGTGTGTCCATCATTATTGTACTTATAACACTTAATGTTGTTATTCCTTTGAGGTGCATGTCTTAGTATTTATCCTAGTGAAGCCATATCCTTTTTTTTCATGAATCTTGCAATCCATTTACTTTGATCAAACTGATTACATGAGTAGCAATACCCATGGAAAAGCTATTTATTCTCATATTCCTATCTTTCATGTGTCCTGCACTGTGAAGCCATGTGCCCAAACCTGTGATATGAGAATCACCTTCTATTGAAATTTCCTTGTCTTGACCTTATTGGTTTCTCAGTATCTCTTGACCTATTCTGATTTTTATTCCATCTATTTCTCCTTTATGCATTATTTCTGTTCTTGTTGAACTTTATGTTGTCCAACTCATCCTCATATGTCTTACTTTCTCTTACACTATCTTCTTCTGAATTTTCTTCTTTTGAATTTTCTTCTCCTTCAGAGCTTGAGGTTGACTTCTCTTCCCATTTCTTTATTTCCTGTTCAAATATAAGATCTATCTTACTTTATGTAGGCTTTTGTATATTGATGAACTTATCTAAGTTATTTGAGCTATTTTTGAACCCTTGTAGCTTGACTTTGGAGTTTTTGACTTCCATATTTAATGAAGCTACCTATTTTTCTAGCCTTTCACATTCTAAGACCTTTACTTCTAACTTATCCTTGAAATTCTTTATCTTAGACTTTGATTTGTCTAGATCCTCTATAAGCATTTTTCTCTCTTCATCACATTCTTGAAAATGAAACTCAATTTTAGAGTTTTGCTTTCTTACCATATTTACTATGTCAAGAGCATAAATAAGTTCTCCCTTGAGATCATATCCTTATTTATCTGATTATTCCTCTATTTTTTTGCCTTTGTCCACATCTTCATTTTATTTTGACTTGTCTTCTATAGGATCACTTTCTTCTTTCTATAGAGCCATTAGAATATTATCTTTTGGTCCTTCAAGTGTATCTTCATATTTATCATCACTAAAACTAAAACCATTTCTTGTACAACTATCTTAAATATGTCCAAAGTTACCACATATAAAACACTTGAGAATTATTGGTGACCTTTTTTGACTTCTTTTTCTTCAATCATAAATAGGACTTCATCATTATAATTATATGAAAAACTGTTATCACTATCACTTCAGTACTTACTTTCCTTTTCTACATAGTAGCTCCTCTTTCGCCTTTGGAAGAAATTTTCCTTATTTGATTTGTCCATCCTTGCTTTTCTTTTGATGCCTGTATCTTTCTGATTCTCTATTTTTGTGACCCTATTTTCTTCATCATTGTTATTCTTAGCTTCTTGACAATCAACTGTATAATGACCATACTTTCCACAATTGAAATATCTAATATATTTTGCATCTATAGATCTTCTTGAATCCTTATTCCTTATGCCATAATAAGCTTCTTCATCACTGGATGACTCATTATTTGATTCTAACTGCTTACCATTTGTCTTCTTGATTTCTTTGAAGGCTACCTCCTTTTGGGGATTAGGTTATTTTGTTCTCAACTCAAAAGCTATAAGAATACCAAGCAACATATCTCTTGTTAAGTAATCACCATCCTTTGAATCTTCTATAGTAGAAATATTTTCACTAAAACTTTTTGAAAGATATCTTAAGACCTTATCACAAACATCCGATTCTTCAACCTTAAGTCCAAGTTCTTGCATAGTATTAACAACCTCATTGACTCAAAGTAGATAAGTACTAATTTTTTTCTCATCCTTCATTATTAATTCTTCAAATTTTCCTTTGAGATTTTGTATCTTTTATTTCTTGACACCTTTATCTCCTTCATATATACTTTGCAATTTATACCACATTCCTTTTGCACCTTGACAATGCATAACTTTTATGGACTCTGTTCTATGCAAACCTCTCAAAATTGCATTCATTGCTTTTGAATTGTAATGCTTTAGAAGCTTACCTTCCTTATCTATATGTGGATCAACTGGTGGTATATATCCATTTTCAACTGCTTTCCAAATCTCATTACCAAGTGTCATCAAGTAAATCTTCATTATCATACTCTAATATATGTATTCACTTCCATAAAATATTGATGCTGAATTATCTGATAATCCATTCTTAGAATCCATTGTGTTCTTGTTAGCTTTTTTTCAATCTATTAAAATCTTCTGAAGGAACCCACTTTAAGACCAATTGAATAACACAAGCTTATACTAATAGGGGGGTGAATAGTATAATACCACTTTTATTTTTCTTTCTCAATAAATATTATGCAATGTATAGATAGCAATATCAATAGAATTAATCAAATCAATGCATAAATCACCACACACAATAGAGAAACCAAAATTTACGTGGTTCACCCAATGTGGGCTACTTCACAAAGAAAATATTTCACTAAATTTTTCTCAATCAATCTCTTGAGAATACTTTCCCTATTATAATATTTATGGATCTCTATCCAAAAGATATACCAATCCCCCAATAAAATTTCATGGATATATATCCATAGGAGACACCAATATCCTAACTCTACTCTGGTTGGTGATCCTCTAGAAGACCTCTACCTCCACTTCCCTTAGCAAATAGAATTCTATCCGTAGAAGATACATGTCTTCCCTACTCTAGCTAGATATATCTATCACCTCCAAATCTCTATCTCAAATATGTACTAAACATAGTCCTTCGGTATAGCACAAGTATATCCTCGATCTCTATCTATGGTATGGCATAAACCTATCCTCAAATTTGCACCAAACTCTATCCTTGAATGTGTACTAAACACAATACTTCAATCTAGCACAATATGTCCTTAATCTCTATCTTCAAGACTTAACTCAAAGCTTGAATCAATCTCAAATCAAATTTGTTAGATCTGCCCCAAACCTTAACTCAAGGTTTGAACAAATAAATCAATCAACTCTTCTCTCAAGTCTTCTCAAGACTTGTCTAAAATCTACCTTGTAAGCTTACAAAAAAATCTCACACCAATATGTCCTCAAGTCCTCTCTAGAACTCGTCCAATATGCTCAATAAGTTCTCATAAGAACTTATCCAAATATGCTCTCAATATGTATTGTAAGCTTCTACAAAATCTTACCCAAAACTGTCAACAAGTCTTCTCAAATACTTATCTCAAATCTTCTCAACAAGTACACACTAGAACTTTTCCAATCTCTTATAAACATAAAGAGAATTATTAAAGACTCAATATGTTATGTACTCATCATAATGCTCAATTACTTTTAATCACTCTTTTAGAAACATACAGAGAATTTTTAGAGACTCAATATGATTCACATTCACCTCAATGCTCAATAAATTTCAATAACTCTTTCAAAAACATACAAAGAATTGTTAGAGACTCAATATGCTTCACAATCACCTCAATGCCCAATCACTTTTAATCACTCCTTCAAAAATATATAGATAATTGTTAGAGACTAAATATGCTTCACAATCACCTCAATGTTCAATCACTTCCTCAAATAAATTCAAAATATAGAATAGTTTTTTTCATAGAACTTTAACAATCACTTCACACATCCACTTGACTAGGCTCAACCAACTCTACTCAACCTATCACTCAATGAAAAATCCTTGCTTACAAACCCTAGTCCAAGCATATGAACCTTCACTCAATTTTTTTCCAACAATGCTTATCAACCACTCTCACATAACAATGATACTCATGTTCTTTTCAAATCCTAGTTCAAGTTCTTCACTCAACCAATGGCTTCAACAATAATTCTTATAAAAAAATTCTCACATAACAATGATACTCATGTTATTTTCAAACCCTAGTTCAAGTTCTTCACTCAACCAATGGCTTCAACAATAATGCTTATAAAAAAATCTCACATAATAATGATACTCATGTTCTTTTCAAACCCTAGTTCAAGTTCTTCACTCAACCAATGGCTTCAACAACAATGCTTATAAAACAAGGTTTTAACAACAACTCTTTATTCCAAAAAACCTTGAAGCATTAACTCAATGTAGTCAATAAGGAGATCTACTTAAGTCCTTTTCACTCCAAACTTGTTTTTCATAAAACCAACCAATCAATTCAATTAGAAGAATATGCCCATACCTTTTTCTTGATGATGAAGGAACCTCAAAAATATGCCACAACCACAAACACTTCTTTGTCAAGCTCAAGAAAGTTAGAATATGATAAACTCTCTCAAATATACAATGAAAATATCAAAACACACATACACCTTATTACTCCATCTTAAATAAATCATCCATCAACAATAATTGACCAAACACACCTTACTCTTCTCAATATTGCAATAATTGATTAAGTCACTTTACCAAATATATGCAATAAATCAATTTTTAATTCCCTAAGGTAAAAAATATATTACCCTAGTAAATTTCCATTTACCACTTAGGTAAATATCATAACCAATTTACCCCTTATCTCTCCCTAGCCTTAGAAAAACAAAGAATAATTTTTATTTCTATTAACAACCCTTATCTATCCACAACCTTAGCAACATATCTCCCGCTCCACATTTCACGGGATTCGATATTGCACTCTCTCCCATTCTAGAACCTTAGACACGGCTTGCTATCCAAGCGCGCCAAGCTCTCACATGCCCACTAAAAGCGCAGAAGGTGCTTTAATATTTCACTGAATTCTTTAGAGCCCTTGGATTCATTCTCTTATCGACATGTAGCGTTTTCGATTTGGTCCCTTCTTACTGAATGCATGAACCTTTTTGTTCGCTGCTCCTTGGTACTTTCTCTATGAATCTTAGCATGATTTTTGGTGTGAAAATAATCAGAGGAAATTCGAATACTTGGTTTTGAACTTAGGGAAAAGTTTAAATACCTTTTGCCTTCCAAATCTTGCACATCGACGTTGTATTAAAATTGGATGTCGGCACCTTTATAATATGCATATTTAATTTATAAATCATTTAAATTCTATTTAGAATTTGAATTTTATAAATTAAATTTGTAACCTTTGGATTTATAAAAATTAAAGCCTCCTTTGGGGTTAAATAAAAACTTTTTTTTGCAAATAATTATTTAATAAAAATCATTTTTCCACCATGGTTTTAATAAAAACACTTTATATTTGCCTCACATAATATAAAAATAATATTATGACATATTTTCAGTAAACCTCTCACATTATTCCTTTTGACCTTTTGACATCAACTATAGCTTATTCATTGACATCAATGACAACTTCGTTCCTTGACATCAATGACAAATTTGACTCAAAATTTCCAACACTAAAGCCTTCATAAATACTTGCCTAAAATCTATCCACAAGTCCTTTCAAGAACTTGTCCAATCTGCTCAAGAAGTCTTTACCAAGACTTACCTCAAATCTGCTCAACAAGTCCTCTCTAGAACTTATCCAATCTATTCAATAGCTCTTCAC
Source organism: Wollemia nobilis (assembly GCA_028583015.1). Lineage (NCBI taxonomy): Eukaryota > Viridiplantae > Streptophyta > Pinopsida > Araucariales > Araucariaceae > Wollemia > Wollemia nobilis. Next base: position 4,150,158 of record JAQPPZ010001050.1, read on the forward strand.
CATGACTTACCTCAAATATGCTTTTAAGATTTCACAAAGCTCACACAAATCTGTCCTTAAGTCCCTTATACACACAAGCTCTCACAAAATCTTGCTTAATTATGTCCTTAAGTCCTCTCTAGGACTTACTAAAATCTATCCACTAGATTTCACAAAAGCTTATTCAAATCAATTGCAAAACTTACATACACAACTCAACTTAATCTCTTTCAAAAAACCTCTTCAATCACACAAACAAGTTTCACTCATAATATTGTTTAACTTATAAAAATATATAGAGAATGGTTAGAGACTCAATATGTTTCACACTCACAAAAACACTCAATCACTTCCAAAATCTCTTTCAAATCAATTTATAATAAAGAACAATTTGTTTCACAAAAATTGAACTATCACTCCAATACTCTCAACCAATAATGCTCAATCAAATTCACTCAAAGCATCCACTCAATGAAACACAACTTGCTTACAAACCCTAACCAAGTGTTTCACAATGCTTCCAATAACTCACACTATGGAACTCAAACCTTGACTCAAGATAATTCCAACTTCACATAACAATGATACTCATGATCTTTCACAAACCCTAATCATGCACATGAACACTCACTCAAATATTTCCAACAATGCTTATCAAAAAATCCTTTTCACTCCAACCTTGCATTTCACAACATTCAACAATATTTCACTCACAAGGATGATATGCCCATACCTTTTGTTTGATGGATATTTTTACCTCAAAACCTATCTCAATCGCAATCAACCTCTTTGCCAATCTCAAGGGCTAGATAGCAAAACTCCTCAAAATTTTCACTCAATTAATCCTTTCAAAATTAATTAACCATTACAAAAATATTAAATGTCAAGTATAACTTATATTATCAAAACTTCAAAACAATTATCATAATGTAACTTTATTTCAAAATACAAAATAATATTCCTTGCATACGTTATCACTCCTACTTTATAAATTCTAACCACCAAAATTAAAATAAAATATTTTAATTTTATCATCCCTTATATCTCCCTCAATAACTCACAAACTACCTTTTATTTTTCCCACTATGCAATTTTTGAATTATTAAAACCTTGGGCAAATTAAAAAAAAATTGATTTCCACACTATGCAATTTTCAAATTATCAAAGCCTTGGCAAATTAAAATGTGAGTGCATACCTTTTATTCTGCCCAACCAAAAACCTTTATCGAGATTCGAACACCCGACCTCGCCTCTCCAAGTGTCCTAGCACCAAGCACGTCCACCAACTGGGCTATGTGCCCTCACGAAATCAAAAGGGCCATGACTATATCTTATGCCTTATGTCTTCTCCATTTGGTGCAAATGAAACAAGCTTCTCCCTTCGCAAAAAGGTGATCGCGTGGATCGAACCCGTGACCTCATGCTTCGTGAATGTCCTAACGTAGCCCTTGGTTGCCACTTGCGCTACCAAGCGCCTTGACCCTTGGTTGGCACTCCCCTTCTCTTTATTGCCATGTTTGCCCTCTTAAACCTTTAACACACACGAATATTTTCCTCCTTTACTAAACGCAGCACACAATTTAAACTTTGGGCAATTAGAATTCGCATGGATAATTTTTGATATGAAACTTACCCCCTTTTATATCATTTGCCATATTGTCCAACACGTCGGTGAACTTAGGAAATTCAAATTTAATTATTTAACCTTTTGGTGCCTTAATTAATTATTTAAATTTTAATTTTAACCTATGGTTAAAATATTTAAATTTAAATAATTTAAACCATAGTCTTCAAAATCTGCCAAATGGGTTCTTTGGAGGATTTAAAATTTGATAACTCTTTGGCCTTCTTTTTTTCTTCAAACCAACCTGTAACCCTAAAATATTATAATATTATTATTTCCTTTTAACCTGCTCCTCCTTCCTTGGATCTTTAATCTGTTTAGGCCTTTTTAGGCATATAATATTTAAAATAAATATTATATCCTATTCCTTTGAACCTCTTCCTTGCCTTGTGGAAAAACCATCTGATGACATTAATGATGATGAAACTTGGACATCAATCTCTTGACATCAATGACAATAAAAACTTGCTCATATTTCCAACAATATCCCCCTTTGTCATTGATGGCAACCCACTTTCCTTTTACCATTTTCTTTACCTCTTTCAATTCTGCTCCCCTTGAGAAACTACTCCCCCTAACTGAATGCTCTCCCCTAACTCAAATCTCTCCCCCTTTGACATCAATGGCAAAGGGCCACCTTTGGGGCTTGGGGCTAAGAATGAGACTCTTAGCTTAGACCCTCCCCCACCTCCTCTCTTGAGGTGGTTAATTTTTGGGTGGGAGTATCTCTACTCCCAACATACACTGATATTTACCTTTGTCCACCTTCTGCCTTAACTGATCCTTCTGATTCCTCTGAATGTTCATATTCCTGCTTGTCTCTGGAAATTTTGCTCTACACCACTTGGCTATATGCCCAACATTATTGCACTTATAACACTTAATGTTGTGATTCCTTGAAGGTGCAACTATCTTGAAGTTTCTCCTGGTGAAGCCATATCCATTCCTATCATGAACCCTGCAATTTATTGCCTTATGACCAAACTGATTACAAGAGTAGCAATACCCTTGGAAGAGATGCCTATTTCTAAAATTTCCATATTCTTGTCTTTCATGTGTCCTGCATTGTGTAGCCTTGTGCCCAAACCTATGACATGAGAAGCAACGTCCATTGAAGAAACCTTGCCTTGACCCCATTGGTCTCTTAGTCTCTTCTACCTTGTGTTGTTTCATGTTCCATTTGTTCCTCTTTTGTGCATTGTTCCTTTCCTTGTTGAACTTTCTATTGTCCAACTCAACCTCAGAAGTCTCACTCTCTCTTACACTCTCTTCTTTTGAAGCTTCTTCTTCCTTGGAGCTTGAGATTGACTCCTCTCCTTGTTCTCTTTGTACCTGTTCAAAACCAAGACCTATCTTGTTTGATGAAGATCTTTGTACCTTGATAATCTTATCCAAGGTCTTTGAGCTTCTTCCAAACCTGTGTAGCTTGTTTTTAGACTCTTTTACTTCCTTCCTTAGTGAAGCTACCTCATGCTCTAATTTCTCACATTCTAAAACCTTTACCTCTAACCTCTCTTTAAATCTCCTTGTCTTAGCTATTGAGTTGGTTAGATCTTCTATAAGCTTTCCTTTCTCTTCATCACATTCTTGAAATTGAAGCTTGAGTTTTGAGTTCTAATTTCTTACCTTCCTTAATTACTTTAGAGTAGAAATAAGCTCACCCTCAAGATCAACTTCTCCTTCCTCTGATTCTTCCTCTATTCCTTTACCTTTAGGATCATCTTCATTCCTTTATGATTCATCTTCAATAGGAGCATTTCCTTCTTCTTCTATTGCCATAAGAAGACTTTCTTCTTCTGGACCTCCAAGAGCATCTTCATATTCATCATCACTAAAACTGAATCCATTCCTTGTACAACTATCTTCAAGATGACCAAAGTTACCACACCTAAAACACTTGAGAATCATTGGTGCCCTTTTTCTAACATCATATTTTTCTTCTTCCAAAAATAGAATTTTTTCTTCTTCATTATATGAAGACCTTCCATCACTATCACTAGAACTCTTACCTACCTTGTCTGCATAAAAAATCTTCTTATGCCTTTGGAAAAACTTCTTTCCTTGCTTGCTTTGTCCATCCTTGCTTTTATTTTGGTACCTGTGTTTTCCTATTTCCCTATTCTTATGATCCTGTTTCTCATCACCACTGCTATTTCCAGCTTCTGGACAATCATTTGCATAGTGACCATATTTACCACAATTAAAGCACCTAACTAATTTCGTACCTTTATACTTTCTTGTGTCCTTGTTCCTCCTGCCATAGTTTGCTTCTTCATCACTAGATACCTCATTACTTGAATCTGACCTCTTACCCTTTGTATTCTTTGTAAATTTGAAGGTTGCTTCCTTTTGGGGAATAGGATCCTCTTTTATTCTCATCTCAAAAGCTATGAGAATTCCATGTAACTCATCCCTTGTCAAAAATTCAATATCTTTTGACTCTTCTATGGCTGAAATATTTTCACTATACCTCTTAGGAAGTGACCTCAAAATCTTGTGACAAACATTTATTTCTTCAACTTTGAACCCAAGTCCTTGCATGGAGTTAACAACCTCATCCACATGAAGTAGGTATGCAGCAACGTTTTCCTCATCCTTCATCTTTAGGTCTTCAAATATTTTCTTGTGATTTAGTAATTTTGCCATATTGACCTTTTTGTCTCCCTCATATATACCTTTCAGCTTATCCCAAATATCTTTTGCTGATGTGCAATGCATAACTTTTATAAACTCTGTTTCATGCAAACCTTTTAAAATTCCATTCATTGCCTTTGAATTATTTAGTTGTAGGAGCTTACCATCTTTATCTGTAGGTGGAGTAGTTGGTGGTATGTATCCATCCTCAACTACTTGCCATATTTCATTCCCTAGTGCCATTAGGTGAATCTTCATTCTCACACTCCAAAGTGCATAATTGTTCCCATCGAATAATGGTGCCATATTCCCTGAAGATCCATTCTGAGAATCCATCTGTGTTCTTATGAGCTTTTCCTTCAAGTTGTTAAACTCTTTCAAAGGAACCCACTCTGATACCAATTGAAGAACACAAGCTTATACTGAGAGGGGAGGTGAACAGTATAAGACCACTTTTTACTTTTCTTTCCCAAACAATATTATGCAATATATCAATGGCAATATCAACAACAATAATCAAAGTAATGCACAAATCACCACACACAATAGAGACACCAATTTAATGTGGTTCACCCAATGTGGGCTACTCCACGGAGAAAATCTTCCACTAAAATTTTCTCAACAAATCTCTTGGGAATCCTTCCCTATTACAATGTTTATGGACCTTTGTCCAAAGGAGACACCAATCCCCTAATCAAGTTCATGGATACCTATCCATAGGAGACACCAATCCCCTCAACTAGTTCATGGATCTCTATCCACAGGAGAACTCCTTCTCCTATGCTCTGGTTGGTGATCCTCTAGAAGACTACTGCCTCCACTGCACTGGCTTGTGGATCTCTCTCCACTGAAGACTCCTATCCTCACTTAGAAGACCTCTATCCTCACTTCCATGGCTAATGGATCTCTATCCACTAGAGACTACTATCCTCTGCTCTGTCACCTCCAAAGCTTACTCTCAGCTTTGTCTAAATCTACTCAATATCTATCTCAAATCTACACTAAACATAGTCCTTCGAGTCTAGAGCACAAATGCATAGCTCAATGCTCTATCTAGCAAAATATATGCACTAAACATAGTCCTTTGGTCTAGCACAAATCTGCTCAATATCTGTCTCAAATCTACACTAAACATAGTCCTTTGGTCTAGCACAAATAAACAAACACACCATAGCACATTCTCAATCTCTATCTCAAATCTGTACTAAACATAGTCCTTCGATCTAGCACAAATATGCTCAATCTCTGTCTCAAATATTTCCTCAAGCCTTAACACAAAGCTTGATCCAATCACAAATCAACTTTGCTAGATCTTCTCCAAGCCTTAACTCAAAGCTTGAACAAATCAATCAATCAACTCTGCTCTCAAGTCTTCACAAAGACTTACCTCAAATATGTCCACAAGTCCTTTCAAGAACTTGTCCAATCTTCTCAACAAGTCTTCACCAAGACTTACCTCAAATATGCTCAACAAGTCCTCTCTAGAACTTGTCCAATATATCCAACAAGTCTTCACCAAAACTTACCTCAAATATGCTTGTAAGCTTTCACAAAAGCTCACACAAACTCTATCCTTAAGTCCCCTATAAGACTTACTCAAATCAGCACACAAGCTCTCACAAAATCTTGCTTAATTATATCCTTAAGTCCTCTCTAGGACTTACTCAAAACTGTCCACTAGCTTTCACAAAATCTTATTCAAATCAATCACAAAACTTACATACACAACTCAACTTAATCTCTTTCAGAAAACCTCTTCAATCACACAAAAAATTTTCACTTAGAATATTGTTTAACTTACAAAAATATATAGAGAATGGTTAGAGACTCAATATGTTTCACACTCACAAAAACACTCAATCACTTCCAAAATCTCTCTCAAATCAATTTAGAATAAAGAACAATTTGTTTCATAGAACTTGAACTATCACTCCAATGCATTCAACCAATAATGCTCAATCAACTTCACTCAAAGCATCCACTCAATGAAACAAAAATTGCTTACAAACCCTAAACAAGTGTTTCACAATGCTTCCAACAACTCACACTATGAATCTCAAACCTTGACTCAATATGATTCCAAATTCACATAACAATGATACTCATGATATTTTCACAAACCCTAATCATGCACATGAACACTCACTCAAATATTTCCAACAATGCTTATCAAACAATCCTTTTCACTCCAACCTTGCATTTCACAACATTCACCAATATTTCACTCACAAGGATGATATGCCCATACCTTTTGTTTGATGGAGATTTGACCTCAAAACCTATCTCAATCACAATCAACCTCTTTGCCAATCTCAATGGTTAGATAACAAAAATCCTTCTCAAAATTTTCACTCAATTATTTCCCTCAAAATTATTTCACCATACAAAAATATTAAATCTCAAGTACACCTTATAATCTCCAAACTTCAAAACAATTATCACAATGTAACTTTATTTCAAAATACAAAATAATATTCCTTGCATACCTTATCACTCCTACTTTATAAATTCTAACCACCAAAATTAAAATAAAATATTTAATTTTATTATCCCTTATATCTCCCTCAATAACTCACAAACCACCTTTTATTTTTCCCACTATGCAATTTCCGAATTATCAAAACCTTGGGCAAATTAAAATATTTTTAATTTCCACACTATGCAATTTTTGAATTATCAAAGCCTTGGCAAATTAAAATGTGAGCGCATACCTTTTATTCTGCCCAACCAAAAACCTTTGGCAAGATTCGAACACCCGACCTTGCCTCTCCAAGCACCCTAACGCCAAGTACATCCACCACTTGGGCTACGTGCCCTCACAAAATCAAAAGGGCCATAACTATATCTTATGCCTTATGTCTTCTCCATTTCGTGCAAACGAAACAAGCTTCTCCCTTCGTAAAAAGGTGATCGCGTGGATCAAACCCGCGACCTTGTGCTTCGTAAACATCCTAACATAACCCTCGACTGCCACTTGCGCTACCAAGCACCTTGACCCTTGGTTGGCACTCCCCTTCTCTTTATTGCCATATCTTCCCTCTTAAACCTTTAACACACGTGAATCTTCTCCTCCTTTACTGAACGTAGTGCACAATTTAAACTTTGGGCAATTAGAATTCACATGGATAATTTTTGATATGAAACTTACCCCCTTTTATATCATTTGCCATTTTGTCCAACACGTCGACGAACTTAGAAAATTCAAATTTAATTATTTAACCTTTTGGAGCCTTAATTAATTATTTAAATTTAAATTTTAACCTATGGTTAAAATATTTAAATTTAAATAATTTAAACCATAGTCTTCAAAATCTTCCAAATGGGTTCTTTGGAGGATTTAAAATTTGATAACTCTTTGGCCTTATTTTTTCTTCAAACCAACCTATGACCCGGAATATTATAATATTATTATTTCCTTTTAACTTGCTCCTCCTTCCTTGGATCTTTAATCTGTTTAGACCTTTTTAGGCATATAATATTTAAAATAAATATTATATCCTATTCCTTTGAACCTCTTCCTTGCCTTGTGGAAAAACCATCTAATGACATTAATGATGATGAAACTTGGACATCAATCTCTTGACATCAATAACAACAAAACTTGATCATATTTCCAACAAGAACAAAAGGCTTGTAAATTGAATAAATACTTATATGGTTTAAAATAGGAACCAAGAGCATGGTACATGAATATTAATAATCATTTGTTATAGCACAATTTTAAAAAAAGTTTATCAAATTCAAATCTCTATACAAAAAAGGTTGGAGTAAACATAATAGTACTTATAGTATATGTTTATGATATAGTAATCACATGAAGCTCTAGAAGTATGATATATGAAGTTAAAAGAGACCTTGAAAAGGATTTTAAAATGATAGATTTAGGGCTTCTTGAATATTTTCTTATTTTAGAAATTTGTGAAAGTGAAAACAATATTACAATAACACAAAAAAAGTACAAAATCATTACTTGAAAAGTATAGAATGAAAAATTATAAATTCAAAGATACACTTATGGAACAAGGATAAATATTGTCTAAAAAAAACGACTCTAGTTTCAACCTCTATCTACCATTAATTAATCAAGAGTCTTCTCTATTTAAAAAATACTAGACCAAACATAGTTTTCGTTGTAAATTATTTTTCAAGCTTTATTCAAGAGAAAGCCATTGGAAAGCTACAAAGATAATACTACAATATATTAGAAATACTATAGAATATGGACTAATATATAAAATAAATGAATATGATAACAAGTTTTATCTATACGGATATTCATATTCAGGTTATGATGCATCGATAGATGACAAAAAATCTACATGAGGTTATGTATTCTATCTTGGCTCCAAACCTATCTCTTGGTATAGTAAAAACAATGTGTAGTAGCACTTTCATCTACAAAAGAAAAATAACTACAAATAACTATATTTTGAAATTCAATATTGCTAATTTCCATAATTTCTTATGTAAAATTGTCTTCCAAGATTATATATCCTTCTTTATGAATTCCCCAATTGGCTACCCAATCTACAACCCTATTTCATTATTGGTAGATATGTACAATTTGTACATTTTCCAAATTCTAATTTGTAGTCTAACCTCTTGAATCATATTATTTGTATCCCAACTTGAATCTTAATAACCCTTGATCAGGTTAATAATTTTTAATGAATCTCCTTGTATGATGATATTTTAAACTCCAGTTACATCAATTAGCCTTATGCCTAGGAACAAAGCTTTAGTTTCAGCAAAATTATTATATTGAATTTCAATATTCTTAGAATACAATAATACCGCTTCTCCTCTTTCATTTTAGAAAATACCACTAGCACCTACTATTTTTAGAGTGTGAACACACCAAGTTTCAAAGCTGACTAGAAATGTCATGATCCAGTGTGAACACGCATGGAGCTAGAAATATCGACAAAGGCTTGAAAAGTCGGCAAAAGTATTTTTTGTTTTCCTCCTCCCTAATTTTCCTCCTATATTCTCTTCCCTTATTCCTCCTTCCTATCCCCTTATATCTACTATTCCCCTTCCTATTTTCCTTGATTTTGTTGCGTAATATAGTTTTAATCAAACTATATATATTATGTATAAGTCAAGGTTTTTTTTGGAATATATATTGGAATTGAAATTTTTGCAGCCTTTGTCTATATTAGCTCCCTCATTCTGGTATCAGAGTAGCACGAGGCTTGATTTTTAAGGATATCCAAAGGTCCACCATGTTTGAGGGTGCGCTTATCGAGAGATTTATTGGTGACCTGACAAGTCATGGATTTTAAGGCACGAGCTCAGTAGGCATGTACAACAGATAGCTACACGTGGATCAAGACTGCCATGTAGTGACAATGTGACTGGACATAGCTGACATGGCAAATACTAGATGGATAGGTGTTGAGGTGGAGGTGCTGACAGAGCGGCACATAGATCAAGGCAGTGGCGAGGAGACACATGGAAAGAGCTAGATGAGCATGATGTGGACATAGAGGGGATGACACATGGTAGTAGTGAGTTGGATGACATGGATGCTAGTAGAGCAGACATGTGGTGCAAGGGGAACGATGCTGAGTTGGCATTGTTTGATTGGTTCTCGTGCGGCAAAAGGGGACTCGACGATTGCCCGAAGGCAATCATTTTACTTCATGCACATTTGTCCTTAAAAGACCTCCCACAGACTACATCCCAGTGCATGTGGGATAAAATAATTTAAAAAAAAAACATCACATGCTTTTTTTAATCTACGTCGGGCCAAATATTTTCAATTTTTTTTTGGTCGTTGATTGACAAGAAGTTATAGGCATGAGATGCCATATTAGTCTTCAAAGAGACTGCGGGCGCATTGGCTAGAGTGCTTGGCGGAGTTGCTTGAGGTCACGTGTTTGAGCTCAAAAAAAAAAAAGGTTCACATTTTTTATTTAATTTTCTTTTAAAGTTAAATTAAACTTTATTAAAAATTTTTAATATTAATTTAATAATTAAAAAAATGCTTTATAATTATTTTTTAAAATTTTAAATAGTTTTAAAGCATATTTTAATTATTAAATTAAAAATATTAAAATTCTTTAAAAGGTTTGATTTTAAAACTTTATAAAAGAAAAATTTTGAACCTATTGCCCTAGAGGCAAATTGTAAAATCGCCCAAGGGGGCTTGAAAACTTTTGCATATTGTGAACCTAGAAGAATGAAAATTGTAACCTCAGAAGGAGTTTTTTTTTGTTGCATTGATAAGTAGATGATCAGATCTACCGGTTGTTACCATGCATTGTGCTCTCTTCTGCTAAGAGAGACTGCTGAATCATTTGATGAAAGAGTTCGGAGAGACGGACTGCATGTTGTGTTCAATCAATTACAGAACATCATCATAGCACATCAGAGACACCCTGATTCTGGTTACGAGGCCGATTTTGAGGATAACATATTTGGACAATGAGTTGAGGAGTCATATTTAGTGGAAATCGCACCCCAGGAACCAGCAAACCAACAGATCAGCAACAGTGATTCCCTTCAAATTCTGGAACTAGCTGAGCCAGCCCCTAAAATTATCATCATCAGTGACGATGAATACTCGATCATCAACAACTTTGGGAACCTAGTGCTTGGAGATCCATAGCAAGAAGATCAAGAAATCAGTGAGAAAGTAGAAAAAGCAAGATTTGATTTAAATTTGTAATTGCTTTTCTTTGCAATTGATTGTACTAGCCAAATCAAGTTTGTTTCTAATTTCTAGTCAGTTGCTATGGCCTCAAATACTAGTCTTCCTATTCCAGAGTTTAATGGAAGTGACTATGAATATTGGTCCATTAAAATGAAAACCTTACTCATTGGTAAGGGTTTGTGGGATATAGTCGAAGAGGGTTACACAAAACCCTCCCCTACTGACTGGACCACATTAAGTGTTACTGATAAGAAAGCTAGGAAAGAAGCACAAAAAAATAATTCCTCTGCCCTGTATCATTTGCAAGTAGCCTTAGATAAAAGTATATTTCCTAGAATTGCATCTTGTGTAACTGCTCAAGAGGCGTGGAAGGCCTTGAAAGAAGGCTTCCAAGGGAGTGATCAAGTGAAGCAAGTCAGGCTTCAAACTTTGAAAAGAGATTTTGAGAATCTTAGGATGCAAGAAGACAAAAAATTTGGTGACTACTGCATGCGATTCAAAGCAGTAGTAGACAAAATGATCACTCTCAAAGATGAAATCAAGCCAGATACTATTGTGAAGAAAGTTTTGAGAACACTTCTTCCAAAGTGGAACCATGTTGCAATTATCATTGAAGAATCGAAGGATTTTTTTGCACTATCCTTTGATGCTTTGATTGGTTCTCTACTTTCACATGAAGAGAGATTGTAGGAATCTCCTTCAACCAGCTATGGAGGTGATGACAAAGCCTTTGCATCTCAAGAAGGAAGAGGCCAAGGTAGAGGTCAGTGAAGAGGCAGAGGTAAGAGTAGCCCAAGAGGTGGAAATCCAAGTAGAGGAGGATCTCCTAGTAGAGGTGGAAGTCAAAATAGAGGCAATCAGCAAAGCAGAGGAAGAAATCTAGGTCGAGGAAGAGGAAGTGATAAGTCAAAGAAGGTTTTTTTCAATTGTGGCAAACCAGGTCACTTTGCTCGTGACTGTTGGTCCAAATTCTCACAAGGAAGCAACAATCAAAGCAGTCAGTATGGCCATTTTGGTGAAGAGGAAGGGACATCTAATATCTTTCTCTCTTATGTCCAATCAGATCAAAATTCTAATGGGACCTAGATATTTGACACTGGGTTTTCCAATCATATGAGTGGTAAAGAAGAACTCTTTGCTACAATAGATTCCACCTACAAATCTCACATCAAGTAGGTGATGATAAATCATTGTCAGTTGAAGGCATTGGAGCCATGGAGGTTCCAAAATAGGAAGGCATAAAATAGGTGAATGATATCTATTACACCCCTCAACTCCAACATAATCTACTTAGTGTTGGTCAAATGATGGAAAAGAATTATAAACTTGTCTTTGATGAGGGAAAATGTGTAATATTTGATAAGAATAATGGTAATAGAATCATCACACAGGTACCAATGACCAAGAACAGGTTATTTCCCCTAAATTTTTGCTGGCCAGGGGGACCTCAACTGGCGAATATTGCTATTGCAAATCCAAGTGTACTTTGGCACTTGAGATATGGTCACCTGAATTCTGCCAGTCTAAAATTGTTGACTTCTCAAGCGATGGTGACCGGAATTCCTAAAATTTAGGATCACAAGGAGGTCTATGAAGGATGTGCTTTGGGAAAGCACGCCAGGGCCAAGTTTCCATGAGGACAAGCATGGAGGGCCAACTATCCACTTCAGCTAGTGCATTCAGACATCTGTGGTCCAATGCAAACAAAAATTCTTGGTAACAATTCTTACTTTCTCCTTTTTATAGATGATTTCTCTAGAATGTGTTGGGTTTATTTCCTGAAGCATAAAGATGAAGCTTTTGATTGCTTCATTGATTTCAAAACAAATGTAGAGAAATAAAGTGGATATCATGTAAAATTTCTCAGAATAGACAAAGGAGGAGAATACTCTTCCAATGAATTTTTGAAATTTTGTAAAGAAAATGGGATAAAAAGGTAGTTCACCACTGCCTATACTCCACAACAGAATGGTGTGGTAGAGAGAAAAAATTGCACCATTGTAGAAATGGCCAGATCAATGCTTCAAATGAAGCATCTGAGCAACATGTATTGGGTTGATGTAGTCAGAACCAGTGTCTACATTTTGAATAGGAGTCCTACTTCAAGTTTGAAGGGGATCACTCCTTACCAAGCATGGTATGGCAAGAAACCAAATGTCAAACATTTTAGAGTTTTTGGTTCTTTGGCTTATGCACACATTCCTGATGAAAAGAGAAATAATCTTGATCCCAAGAGTCAAGCATGCATTTTTGTAGGGTATTGTGAGTCCACCAAAGCCTATAGACTCTACAATCCAAAGACCCAAAAGTTTGTTCTTTCCATGGATGTGATTTTTGATGAAGGGGGAGAATGGGGAAATCCAAGATTTTTTATTGATGATGAGTCCCATGATGCAGGTTCTTCACAAATTCAGCAGGTGTCACCCAAGAAAGGTAAGGACACACCCCCTCCAAGCCCAAGCAGACATTCTACTTCAAGTTCATCAATAGCTTCTCCAAGTCCTTCTCCACAACGATCAATCAGTTCTTCACCGATGGATATTGATTCTCCATCCAGAGGTAAGAGAACACTCCAGCATCATCCATCTTATCAGATGTTGGATAAAAATTTTTAGAGAAGATATACTAGAAGTCAAGCTAGTGAAATGAGTTTAGTTTTGCAATGACTAGAAAATATGAATTTGTATGGAGATGATGACTCCCAAGAACCTCGGGGAGATGTAGTCAACTATGCTTTGTTGACTAGTGCACATCTTGAATCTTCTAGTTGTGATAAGGCTTGTACTTATAATATATGGTAGGATGCCATGAAATACGATATGACCTCTATAAAAAACAATGATACTTGGGAGTTGGTAGAGCTTCCTAAATGGAAGAAAATTTTTGGATGTAAATGGGTCTTCAAGACTAGATTCAATACTGATGGAAGCATTGAAAGACATAAAGCAATATTGGTAGCAAAAGGCTTCACACAGAAGTATGGCATTGACTATTTAGAGACATTTTCTCCTGTAGCCATACAAGGGACAATCAAAATAGTTCTTGCCTTAGCTGCCCACAAAGGATGGAAAATCCAACACATGGATGTAAAAAGTGCTTTTCTCAATGGGTATTTGACAGAGGAGGTTTATGTTGAACAACCTCAAGGTTTTCAAGAGCAAGGTAAGGAGCACCTTGTTTATAAACTGAAAAATGCACTGTATGGCCTCAAGTAAGCACCACGAGCATGGTACTCTCACATTGATGGCTATTTCAAGGAATATGGGTTCACCAGAAGCAAAAATGAACCCACTCTCTACTACCTAAAGGAAGAGAAATACATCCTCATAGTTTTCTTATATGTGGATGATCTCATATTTATGGGTAGTAATGAAAAGATGAATATGGAGTTCAAACACTCCATGATGAAGCAGTTTGAGATGAAAGATCTGGGTTTAATGCACTACTTCCTAGGCATGGAAGTTCATCAGACAGATAGAGGGATCTTCATCTGTCAACACAAGTATGCTCGGGATATGATTAAGAAGTTTGCCATGGAACATTGCAAAGTAGTTGCAACTCCAGTTGGACATGGGATCCAATTGAGAAAAAATGATGGAGCACCAAAGGTTGACATGACCACTTACAGGAGCATGGTTGGGAGTTTGATGTTTCTCACCAACACAAGACCTAAAATTTAGTATGTTGTTTCTCTTGTCTCATGATTTATGGCTAATCCATCTGAGCTGCACTTGCAAGCATCTAAAATAATTCTTAGATATGTAAAGGGTACATGGGATTTTGGAATCCATTACCACAAATGTAAAACTATCAAGCTAGTAGGCTTCAGTGATAGTGATTGGGGCAGCAACATTGATGATAGAAAATCTACTGTAGGGAATTATTTTAGTCTAGGGTCAGGACTAATTACATGGAGTTCCAAAAAGCAAATTGTTGTAGCATTGTCCTCTATAGAAGCTGAGTATATAGCAGTCACATATGCTAGTACTCAAGCCCTATGGTTGAGAAAAGTGTTGGAAGATATTGGAGAATAGCAAAGTGGTCCTACAAAAATCTATTGTGATAACATAAGTGCCATTCAGTTGGCATATAATCCAATCCACCATAGCAAAACAAAACACTTTGATATGAAGTATCACTTCATCCAAGACATGGTGGAGCAAGAGATTGTTGAGCTTAAATTTTGTCGCACTTTGGAGAACGTTGCAGACATCTTCACCAAAGGCATGGCTAAAGCTCAATTTATAAAGTTGAGATACTGTCTAGTCAGTCCTCTCAACTTTAAGGGGGAGAGTGTTAGAGTGTGAACACACCAAGTTTCAAAGCTGACCAAAAATTTCACGATCCAGTGTGAACACGCATGGAGCTAGAAATATCGACAAAGGCTTGAAAAGTTGGCAAAGTTTTTTTGTTTTTCTCCTCTCTATTTTCTCCTCCTATATTCTCTCCCCTTATTCCTCCTTCCTATCCCCTTATATCTCCTATTATCCTTCCTATTTTCCTTGCTTCCGTTGTGTAATATAGTTTTAATCAAACTATATATTATGTATAAGTCAAGGTTTTTTTTTGAATATATATTGGAATTGAAATTTTGCAGCCTTCGTCTATATTAGCTCCCTAAACTATACCATATTCTCTTTTGAAGCACCATAAAATTTTAACTTTAAAAAACCCTACAATGCAGGTTCCCATTTTTTTAAAGTTTTTTAAGCTTGAAAGAAATTAATGATTGATTACTACAAGAATCCAACCCCCAACTATTTGCAATATTGTTTCATCATCATCTTCCCATGAGTCCTTGAAATTGATTATCAAAATATTATCCCTCACAACATTGTATATCTTGATCACTATAACATCACATATTTCTTGCATGCTTTTAAAAATCTATTGTTTCATTCTTTCCAAATACCCCACATAAAGTGAGGTAAACAAAAATTCCATAAAGTACTCATTCTTTTACTCCTAAAAGGTGATTCCGAACTTAATTATAGATCAAAAATATCATCTAGCAAGACCAATATTATACAAAATTTATCAAGGATGTTGTTAAACACCTCATTTGAAAATGAACATCCAAAAAACAAATACCATACCTCCTCCCAATTTATTTCACATAATGAGAATATGTTAGGGATCTGTATACCTCTCTTAAGAAAATTGTCCATTGTGAGAACTTTGTTTTGAACTACAAGCCAAGAGAAGAAGGCCACTTTTGGAGTTAAATATTTTAGCCATATCTTGCTTACCATTAACCGTCCCAATCCTATATCTTCCAAGAAAAAGTACCCAAAGTTTAGAGTACTTCAAATTTTTCTACATTCACAATTTGGATAATCCTCTAGTCTACCTTGATTTAGAAAATATACCTACAAAATTCTATTTAATTTCCTTACCACTTGTATTTTCCTATAATTCATATCCTAAACATATATATGTTTTCATATTTTTCCATTAGTATCTTCAGTGTTAAAATTGTGAACCCATTGTCCATACTAATGAGAAATTTATGGTTCTAATTCCACAAATCTAGGGTCTTCACATAAAGAGATACTTTTTATTCTTCTCTCTCTCCAAAAGTTTACTTTTCTTCCATTTCCACTCTGCCATATACCATATTGAAGAAGAGGTTTAGATTTTTTAAGATTGTTCTAGAAGAATGATCATTTTATTACATTATCTTCTACCAAAAATTTATTTTCATTTCTCATATACTTTGCTTTCAAGATCTGAATCCATATTATTTTTTCATTTGTTGCTATTTTCTACTCTTCCTTTCCCATGAGAGGTTTGTTTATTTGTTTCAATTTCCTAAAAACTAGGTCTCCACCTCCTTTTTAGGACATACCTTATCCCAAACAACAAGAGATATTATTTTCTTCTCCTCCATTCTAGTCCATAGGAAGTTCCTTTGAATTTGCTCAATTCTTTTCCAAATTTTCCTAGGCATTTTAAAACGGGATATAAAGTATGCTTTGGAGAGTAGATTTGACCAATAGATCCTTACCTACCTAGCTAATAAGTGTACCCTTCCAACATATAATTTATTTTAGAAAATATTTCAACTACCAGATTCCACATTTCCTCTTTCATTCTTCCAATAAATGGAGGCATTCCAAGGTAGGTAGTAACAAAATTTCCAATATCACAACCAAAGATCCTTGCAATATTATTTTATCTTAAAATGGGAGTGTTGGTAAATAAAACCTTAATTTTAGAAAACTCACTCTTTATCCAGCAACATTCTCATAAACACCCAAAATTTTCCTTATTACCTTTGCTTGGGGAATGGAGGATTTTATGACAATAATTATATCATCTATAAATTTTTTATGTACAACTAGATTTAAAGTTGAATTTGGCTTAATTCCATCCAATTTACCTTCTCTAGTAGTAACTAAAATTTCTTTTCCCAAGGCTTTAACCATAATTATAAACAAATAAGGATATAATGGGTATTCATATCTCAACCGCCTCATATTCTTAAAAGAACTAGCTACAACCCCATTAATCATTACTAAGAACATTATTGTTGTGATATACTTCTTGATTAAAAAAATCCAATCAACATGAAAACCAAAAATAATCAAAACTTTGACTAAAAAAACCCATGACACTCTATCATATGCTTTATTTGTATCTAGCTTCGATAACATGTATAGTTCTTTACTCTTTTTAATTGAATGAATGACTTCATGAACGGTTATAATACCACCCAATATTTGTCTACCCATCACAAAACTCCCTTGTTGCATATCAATTATAAAGGGCAGCACATACTTGAGTCTATTAGAAATTACTTTTGTAATAATCTTGTATAATGTATTACAAAGGATTATCAGTCTATAATATTTGAAAGCTTTAGCACCTACAATTATTGGAATTAGAACAAGAAAAGTAGAGTTGACATCCCTTGGTAAAACATTGGATTTCTAAACATCCATAACTGCTCTTATTACATCATACCCAATAATCCTCTAAAATATCTAAAAAAGCAACCTAAAAACTATCTAGACCCAGAGCCTTCTCCCCATACATATCAAACACTATTGCTTTAATTTATTCTTCTTTGAATGGACTAATCAAGTAATCATTCTGTTGACTTGTAACAAGAGAAGGAATATTCTAGAGTAGTAATTTTATTATTTCTTCATCTATCAATTGCTCTCTTCCAATTAGATCTATGAAGAATTTAACCGCTTCATCTCTAACTTCAAGTACATGATCAATAACTTTGTCATCATCTATAATAATTTTCTTAATATTATTATAACTTCTATGCTTAAGAGCTGAAATATGAAAAAACTTCATGTTTCAATCATCTTCTTTTTCAATATCTTCACTTTTAAGAGTTATTTTTATTTTATCAAATGAATTCTCAACAAGTGATTTCAATAGGTTCCAACTATAAATCAATGCACATTTAATAAACTTAATATATTTACTTTCTCTTGATTTCACATTCAATGACACTCTACTTTTTACTTAAATTTTCCCTTAATAACTTTCTCTTGCTCTTCTTTTTTAAAGGAGATTAAAGTTATTGTTGATTTATTTCTTTCTCTTTCTTTTTTAAAATCCAAGCCTCCAATATATGTTCACAAGAATTTAAAAATAGGCAACATTACCTTATAATATGCTTTAATCTCCCATTCAATATCATTAAATATTTTTTGCTCCTTTCTCTTCTTCTTCTTTAACATTGTGGATTCTTTTTAGTCTAACTTTAGAAATTATGTCTAGGGGTATTACTTCTACTATATCCAACATTATTTCTTGTAGAACTATTCCCTCCTTTATATGTATCAATAGAACACAATTTGTTTCTCCATGGAGTGCACAACAAATTTCAGAGTCTCAGACCTTTTCTAAAGTGCAACTCATGTCAAATCATTATGTTAATGAAAATTTCATGACTTAGCATACATTGTGAAATCTCTTTTCTTATTCCAAATTTCATGATTGATATTCTTGTGCACTATATCTTTTGCTTGATAGGTGTTATTTTGTTCCTTATTTTTGCAATCTCTAATTGTCGTCTTCAATAGTCTTATTTGATTTCAATAATGGTTCTCTCTTAGAGAACCTTTCTTTCATATTGGAAATTGAGCTTCTCTTTTCCTTTCTCATGATATATTATGAGCTTCTTCTTCTCCTTTATTTCATGCAAAAACATCTCTTTTTCCTTTATCTCTTACCTACACTTTTCTCCACCTGCACAATACATGGCTTCTCACAAGATTGACTCTTCTCAACCTTTGACTTCTCTCAAACATGGTTTATCTCAAACATTTTTTCTCTCAATATTATACTTCTCTCCAATGTGGCTCTAATACCACTAACAACATATAAAAAATTTTCACATATATATCAAGATTAAACTCCACACACAATTATATACACAAGTATTCAAATAGATAGATAAACACATTATATTCTCATATATCATACACTTAGTATTACAGTACCAATGAAGTACTAATATTTCATTACTTCCATATCATATGCTTAATCTACATATAGCCTTTACAAAGAATATTTACATTTCTAATTCATTGAACTATTCATCTTCTTAGACTTTTCAAACTTTTGGGAGATATGACTGATATTTATCATATGAGAAATTTGACTCTCTAATAATGGGAAACCTCTAATGATTACTAAATGACTAATATTTAAAAGACTCTTTTTACACCAAATTTTTACAAATTATTTACATGGTTCTTGCAATGTATTTGCAATGTACAAAATAATGTAATAAAATCCAACACCTCCTCTCTTGGCAACAAGAAAAATCTTCATTTTTTATTATTTTCTCTTTTTTGGATGTTGTTATATCATACATGTTAGATAAGAGAAATGATTCATGGGATCCATCTCATAAAAATGATTTGGTCCTTAAATTAGATATCTTCCTTACCTTTCCATTTTTAATTTATTTAAATGCAATTTACAAAGTACAAAAATGCCTATGGATTTCATTTGACTCTCTAATTGTTTCTTTTAAAATAAAATATATATTTTTCATTTGTATTTATAATATACCCCTTGTCACCTTTTCTATTTTATAAAAATTAATTTCCCTTCCAAATATAAATTTACCACCATGTAGTTTAAAAAACTTTCAAATTAGTACCCAAAGGAATTGAACCCCTTACCTACTATTCAAAATTTTAAGATTTGTTTAAATAACCAACTACCCCACTATATTGTTTGTAAATTAAAAAGATATAAATAAATATTTATGTCTATGGATTTGGATAATATGTTATTAATAAATATTAACACTTCTATATTCCACAAAGTCATTCAATAGTAACCATATGTCGGATGCTCTTTCACTACCATGAGCCTTTTAACATTTATATTTTTACTCCAATAATTATGTTTACCTTTTTTTCATTCACAAATTTGGATGTCACAGATAAAGTACTCATAAAATTTAATATGTAGAATTTCCTCTACTAAGCATAAATTTAAACAAATATTTAGGACATGACTCATTAACTAACCATATATTTCACCAATTTCATTTATCAAGCATAATATCAAACAAGCATTTTTCATAAACATCACCCATTAATTATTTTTTAATAGAACATTTTTTCTTCTTTTGCAATGATATATAAAAATATTTTCTTATTTTAGTAGAAAATATTTGACAATCCCGTGTGAAACTTGTTTTCTAAAAAAAAAAATTATTCTATGACTA
Organism: Wollemia nobilis; assembly: GCA_028583015.1. Taxonomy (NCBI): domain Eukaryota; kingdom Viridiplantae; phylum Streptophyta; class Pinopsida; order Araucariales; family Araucariaceae; genus Wollemia; species Wollemia nobilis. Next base: position 4,170,765 of record JAQPPZ010001050.1, read on the forward strand.
TAGGTATTACTAACAACCTTTCATCTAGAATACTTTACTTTTTTATATTTCACCTCTTATATATTCACTATGTAGTGTTTCTAATTCATAGGAACAACTTAAAACATCTCTTATATGAGATTCTCTATAACATGTTTAATAAAATCTAAGATTTACTCGAATTTCACTTGACTTTAATTTGTTAGCAACACTTGTGTTCACATCTCAAATTCTGGGTAAAACATGATCATCATGCAATCTTCCTTGCAAAATATGAAAAGAAAAATTAACATGCATAGAGGGCATGCCATTAGATGGTGATGGTTGTTACTTTAGAATTCTCACAAATTCTCAACCCAATTTGATACCATTCTAATGTATTCTAGAGGATCAAATGAAAGACCACCTTGTTTAATAGCCCAAATATCTCACAACAAACACATGCAAAAATAAAAAATAAAACACCAAAACTAGTTGCATTTATCTATTTAGAATTTATAGTAGTAATTAAAAATTTCCTTCCTAGACCCTTTCCAATTCCTTATCTATCCTTATTGGTTCCTTATTGGTCCCTTTGCAACCCCTTAATTGTCCTTGTCGATCCCTTATCGATCCCTTGTCGACTCCTTATTGGCCCTATATTGTCATTTTTGGTGCCTAGAACTATCAACCACACCTCCAATTTATGCCTTTCCAAAAATTAGAAGATTTATTGAGATATGGAAAGCTAAAATGCATACCCCTCCCTCTTCCCTTAGAAATTGGAAAAATATTCAATTTTTTAAATATTTTATTTTTCTTGGATGATCTTGCATCATGGAGGAAGGTGAATAAGTTGGAATTGGATAAAGCCTAGCTATGAACCCATGTTCTAAATGAAAATTACCATTTTACATTCAAACTAAAGATAATTTTTTCCAAATAAGATGAAATATATATTTTTTCAAATATAAAACAAAAACAACTTGTCATCTTTAGTTTTGATGACCAATGATGAAAAATATTTTAAAAGTGATCTCTATATAATAATCAACTCAAAAAACTCGACCATATAGATTTCCTAATGATAAAAATAATATATGAAGCCTTAAAAAAAATGTCTATATGACTAAACAAAGTTGTTGCATACCCCATTTGATACCATGTTGAATATTATAATTATTTACTAAAACAAAAAAATTAAATATTACCTAGAGAGAGAAAGAGGGAAGAAGAGAAAATAATTATAATACACAAGATAAGAGAGCATTCCCTTAGGGAACAATATAAGTAATCAAAATAAATACATTTATGCCATGGATCAAGTATGAGAGATATATAAATACCTCATTAATTATATGGTTAGCTCCAAAAACATTAATTGACATTACATTAAGTTTAAGGTACTAATACATAAATCCACATTAAATGCCATATAGTATTATCCCATAGACATTCATAAATTATTACATCATATAATTGTGTGACCCCGAGAAGCACACACCCCAACTACCCTACTTGCAATTTGATTTATTATGTGTATTATTACTTGCACAAAAATAAAAATATTGAAAGCACATTTAACATGAAAATAAGAAAACAAATAAATATTTTTTATTTATTGATATCTCAAGTCCTCGGTTACAAGTTCATCCCTCTTAGGGATACCAATAATTTTGATACAAATATTTTACACAATGGGTAGCGGTTGCATATATTCCTTGCAAGGAAAAATGTACCTACGCAGGCCTCCTAGTCCTGCACATGAAACTGTATGGGGGCTTATAGATGCATAGATGTGGCTTGGTCGGACGATGCTCCAATGCTTCTCAAAAGAATGTATCTTGGCTCTCCGTTTCGACAGGGCTCCATTGCATAAGCTCTAAAAATTATCTCTCTTTTTTCTCTTTGTGGGAGAGTCCATATGTAGACTTCCCTATCTCAGAATTGGACTTGGGCATAGATAAGCTTCAATACAAATATCATGCGACTGATCATTATGGGTGGGAAGCATAAGTCACAAACTAGTATTGAAGGGGTATTTAGGAGGAACTCAGGGAGTTCCTCACCAAAATCTACCTGTAAACAATGCAAAGGTGCGGTTAGACTACGTGATCTGGGCCCATTTTCATGGCTAGACTGTGCATGATTCTAGCCATTGTAAGGTCCAACAACTATGTGTGGCCACTATAGTCTTAAACAACTAGGTGTGGTGGTCGCTCTACCTGAGAGCGGCAAGGCCTATATGGGCTAGAAATACCATGTTTGAGTGGTTAGGACCACTGCTTGCTCTTGGAGAGAACCAATAAGATTTATATGGTCTAAAAATGTGTCCATATGGGTAGTCTCCTAAATATGATGTTTTTTAGGTGTCTACAGATGCCTCTTTTTTGAATGCATTGTGAAAATTCATAATGCAGAGCAAAAATAGACCACCTAGGATCACATTGTAGGTTGGATGATGATCATTGATCTGATCAACTTTGGATGCCATAGTCATACGAGAGGGCGCACATCTTAGAATTATTGCTTCCAACAAAATGAAAGGATTAAATTTTTGGAAGTTTGCACTCGTACCTCAAACACAATCAGGTAGGTTTGGGACTATTAGTAGTCCCATCGAAGGAGAGCTACAACTATCATATTTTTTTTTTGCCCCAGCAAATGGTAAGGTTATGATAGTTGTTAGCAATGATTCGTAAGATGAATGCAATATTAAAATGATTGAGATGATCTTTTTTTAACTTTGATTATGATTGTTGAAAATTTTGACTACCCCCTCAAGCAACAAGTCAATGAGGAAAGGATAATTTAATAAAGTGACAAGTCACTTGACCAAAATGAATGATTTGTACCTCCTTAGAGGGTTGCTTTGCTATTATAGGGTAAGTTCCCATCCAGGTGTGATTTCAACCCTGTTTGGTAATTGTGCATCTCTATCCCATGGGACGGTCTGACCATAATGGCCTTGTTAAGGAATCAAGGTGATAACAATTCTATTTTAGCTTGTTGAATCACTATTTTCTACAATAGAAATGAGATGGATACTCGCACTTTTGGGGTGGTCTGGCCATCATGGCCTTCTTCAGGTTTGAAGTGAAGTGTCTCAATTCTTCCATAACTATTTTTGCCCAAGTGCTCTTATGGTAATTTGCTCATCTTGTTGAATTGCATGGAGTGCTATTTGCTACAATCGCCGAGTGTATAGGGCAAATAACTGACTACAAGGCTCAATTGGTATTTTTTTTGTTATTTAATTTTATGATGTTTTTGGATTTTGATATATGTAAAATTTTTTGGTATTTATGCTTATTTTGGTTGCCTTGAATTGACAGGTGTGCTTTATGGCCTATTTTGAGGTGTTCTGTGGTAAGAAATTGATAAAATTTCTCCTTATTTTCTAGTCGCTATCAGATCCAACAACAACCGAGGCAAAAAGAGAAAATATAAATTGAAAATTTTAGAGTTTTTCATCTCATTATTTACAGCTGGCAGTTTGTGCTTGTGGAGCTTTGAGGGGTTATTGTGTGATTATGACACAGAATGTTGTCAGATTTACTATTGAATTGTAGTGTTGAGAGTTAATCCTCCCTCATAGTGTTCAAGAAATAACTAATAGTGAAGCCAAGAATGATGAACAAAATGAGATTAGAGATTAAATTTGCTAGAGGTATTTTAAATTTTTTATGCATAAATCTTTATTGTTCATCTGGAGGGAGGATTTTGAACATACCTGACTACTAAAAGTATAATATTAGGGATGAAGAAAATAAAATAGGACTTGATAGTGAGTCTCCAACAATGGTGGATCCATTATTTTGGAACTAGATCATGTATTTTTGAGTGAAAAAGATTATGCCTCTAGCAAACTCCACTTTCTGGTTTGGTCTACTCTACTCTTGGTTTTTTTACTAATCATTATTTTTTGAGCTAAAGGTTGCATCTTGTTTCTCAATGGGATTTTATTTGGTATATGGTGCTTCTCTAAGTCCCAATACTCATGTTTTTGAGTCCACCTAAAAACATAAATCATTATTTGTACCAGCAATCGGAGCATCAGAAGGAAATATGACTTGATTGATCCTACTAAGTAATATGTTTCCACGAGAGTCTCATTGACTAGATCCATGAATAAGGTATTAGAACTACATGCTAAAAGACCTGTATTCTAAACTGCTTTCTAAAAGACATGCACTCTAAACTACTCTTTTGGAGGACTTAAAAAGGAGGATCTTCAGGCTTAAGGCCTAGAAAAAAGTTTAATATTTGTATGGTTTTGTTGATTGTTCATTTTTGTTACATCTTTTGTAATATTAAATGATCCTAAATTCAAAATCATAAATAGTATTTAGGTTGTTTGATCTTATTTTTTAAGGTCCAAATATTTTTTTCTGGAACCATATTTGGTGTAAATATTATTCTTTGTTGTTTATTGTAAAAGGTTTGGGGTCCATTTCAAAACATCTTCTTCTACCTTAATAAAATAATAATAATACGAAGCTTCTTTCCTTCTATTATAATCAAATAACACTTATTCAATTAAATGATACAAAGCTTATTTTCTTCTATTATAATCAATTAACATTTATTTAGTTAAATGATACAAAGCTTCTTTCCTTTCATAATAATAAAATAACATTTACTCAATTTAATTATTAACCTATTACAAGGCTTAAGTTCATTTAAATAAATTGCCACAAGGTTCATTACCAAAAATGTAATAGAAAAGATAAATAAAGACACCCAGTCCTATTCCATGGAACTCCTTAAACACATAGGACAACACTATCTTGGAGACTAGAGAACATCCCAATGGTAGAAGGGTTTCTTTGGTAAAATCTTGGATTCAATCCTAATGGCCTCTCATCTAGGTATGACTATACTACTATCGAAAAAGTAGGGAAAGAGCACCTGAGTGCTACTAGCCATCTGGCATCTACAAGCACTCTCCAACAATACCCCTCTCCTCTTCCTATCTAACGGGGTGGTAGACAACAATGACGGAGGTGCACGAAGCTCAAGATTATTAACAATATCTTAGATACAAGGATGGAGATATAACATGTTTGTGATGGACAAAACCATTGAGGGAGATCAAAAAGAGTTTGGCTTTTGATAGCCTGTGGTGCCATAAGCCAAGTGGAGGTGAAAATATAACATGCAATCACTGATAGTGAGGCAGTTTACAATAAAATTCACTCCTATCTCCAAAAAATGTGGTTTATATGGCAAGGATTATGGTGATGCAAAAATAGTGACATAATTTAAAATTAGAGAACAACCTTTCATAGTGGGAATACAACTCATGCCACATGAACAACCAAGATTAAAACTTAACAAGACTAACACAATCAACATGTTCTACTTAAAATGATGATGCAACTACTCATTGAATTCAAAAGTAAAGGATAATACAACCACCAACTTGGAGAGAGGTTTAAAATATTCATAAGGTGACTGTTATACGGTTGGGAACAAAGGACACTTACCCAACTTATGTAAAAATTTAACCAAAAATAAATATTAACCATAGAGAATGGGTGACAAACCCAAGTCTAACATAAGTTTCATAAGGGAGTTTCCTTTACAAATCCTTCTAACAATAAATTATTTAAATATCATTCCAAAGGAAGAAATATATAAAGAAACCAACCTACAATGCTTGCCTAGATCGGTTCTAATGTACCTTTAACTTGTTGTTTCTATTCTTATTTTTCATTTGTGCAGTTTGAATCCTCTCTCCTTCCTTGTAGAGTGTATTCTATCCCTCCTCCTTCCTTCACTTCTCCTCTTGTTCCTTTATCCAATATCCTCTACTACCATAAATTTCTTACTTTCTCTCCTCCATGTATCTTCCCCTTTTCCAATGCTCCACTGCCCTCCATGCCTCTTCTCAGTTACTCAACGTGGAAGTTGATATATTGGATCTCCTATTCTATCAAATATTTTGACAATAATTTTCATAAATGTAGCTCTCCCTTCAACTATGGTAGGTGCTCCCACCCATCCGATCATGCAAATTATTGCTCTTAAATTGATGGTAGAACGATTGAGTTTGATAAGTTTAATTTTCACTCATAACAACCATTTATCATTTTTAAATTGAAAACTTGTTATTAAATTAAACAACCATTGTTTATAATGAAACTCTTTTATCATTAAACTATTATTTATAAATGAAGTTCTAATTTCATTTAAAATAATTAAACTATTATTTATAAATGAAGTTCTTTTATCATTTAAAATAATTAAACTATTATTTATTCATATAAATATACAACATAAGATAAAAGGTTTTCTTATCCAATACTAACATCATGCTATTCTTTTGAAAGGCTTAAGCAAAACAAGGAGCTTTTCCAAAACAACCAGGTTATGCATGTTTTCCAAATCTTTGATGTAGATAGTGATGAAGTAAAAGACAATCAAACATATGCAATAGATAAAGAGGGAATATTTCCATCAACCTAGTCACCTGTCTCAACCTCGAGAGTTTACGATGGCTACTAGGCTATCAACTAAGGCTCAAGGTGGCTAGCTATTGATGATTATCCCTAATCGAATGCATGCCTATATGAAGGTATCCATCAATGTTACCCTCGAGTTGCCTTAATCATCACTTCCCCAACCTCAAGTACCCTCATTTTTGGTGGATGATTCTACTTCCTCCACCTATGAGTGTACCTGATCCTGCACACTTGGCAATATGTTAGCAATATCATGCTCTTCCAAATCAACTAAACATCACATAGTTGGTTCAATTGCTCAAACTAGGTATTAAAGCATCATAAATTAATACATTGTTTCTTTGTGCCAAAAAGTCCTCCAGGGAGGGTCATGACATCCTACCCCCTGGGACTAAACACCATCCTGGGTGTTTCCAGTTTTAAAAAAATAAAAATTATTACATTATATATTTTCAAACAAGAAGGAAAAATATTTTTGCATATCATCCACTTTCTCCCAAGTGGCATTTCTTTCAAAAAATTGGTCCCACTAGACCTTACATTGCTCAAGAGTTCGATTCTGCATAGACTTAGAATGAAACTCAAGAATATTTACCGACATCACTTCAATAGCCTCTAGATTTGCCATCTACAATTTAGAAACATCCCACACATGTTCAGGGTCAGCAACATATTTCCTAAGCAAGGATATGTGGAAGGTGTCATGGATCTTTGATAGGTTAGGTGGTAAGGCAAGTCGGTATGCAACCGAACTGATATTTTTAGTGATTTCAAAGGGTCCCACAAATCATGGATCCAACTTTATGGATTTGATAGCACTCTTCATTGGTTTAACCCTTAAAAACACTTTATCTCCAACTGAGTACTCTCTTGGAGTTCTCTTGAGATCAACATAACTTTTCTACCTATCGATAGCTTCTTTAAGTCTTTTCCTGATTACCTTTAATTGATCCTCCATTTCTCTGACCATATCTGGCCCAATCACAACTCGATCTTCTAGGTTATCCCAAGATAATGGCATTCTACACTTTCACCCATACAAGGCATCGAAAGGAGCCATTCCTAGAGAGGAGTGATGTCCATTATTGTAGGTAAACTCTACAAGATGTAGGTAGTCTTCCCAATGAGACTTATGATCCATGCAGTACATGTGAAGCATATCCTCTAGTACTTGGTTTACCCATTCAGTTTGACCATCTGTTTCAGGGTGGTATGCTAAGCTCATATTCAGTTTTGTGCCCACTGCATGATGTAGGGACTTCCAAAATTCAGAAGTGAACTTGGAATCCCTATCTAAAATGATCACCTCAGGAAATCCATGTAAATGGAATACCTCTCTAGAAAATCTATTAGCCACTACTTGAGCATCATCCTTGATGTTTCCAGGTATGAAATGTGCAACCTTAGTCAATTTGTCGACTATTACAAGGATTGCATCATGTTGATACCTGGTCTTGGGTAACCCTACTATAAAATCCATAGATATAACCTACCATTTTTGCATAGGTATATCATGTGGATATAATTTTCCTATAGGATGCTTGTGTTCTACCTTAACTTTCTGACATTCGAGGCATCGAGCGATAAAATCGGTGATATCCTTCTTCATTCCTACCCAAAAGAAGGTTCTTTTCATGTTTTCCCACATTTTGGCTCCTCTAGGATGAGTAAAATAAGGAGATCTATGGGCTTCTTGCATTATTAATTTCCTTAAATCACCCATTTTTGGTATGATGACTCTACCTTTGTAGCACAAAAGGTCATATTTCATGCCAAATTCCTTATTACCCTTAGGGTCTCTATTCATCCTAGCTTGAATTTCCTAGCAATACTCATCCTGAGATTGCTCCTATCTCACTTGATCCATCAGATCCATGTGACTTCTAGTTATGGTTGCTATGTGTTTCCTTCTACTCAAAGCATCAACAACCTTATTCTCTTTCCCTTTTATGTACTCAATTTCAAAGTCATACTCAGTGAGAAACTCAACCCATCTTCTCTATCTCGCATTGAGTATAGGTTGGGTAAATATGTACCTCAGACTTTGATGGTCAGTATTTAATTCAAAGGGCCTTCCCACCAAGTAGTGGCACCAGGCCTTTAGAGCATGCACCACTATAGCTAGCTCTAAATCATGTGTAGCATAATTAACTTCATGCTTCTTGAGCTTCCTTGAAGTATATGCTACTACTGACTCTTCTTGAGAGAGTACTCCTCCTAACCCTTCCAATGATGCATCCGTGCATACTAAAAAGTCCCCTTGAGGGTCAAGAATCTTTAGTATTGGTGTGGTAGTGAGTTTATGTTTTAGCAATGCAAAGGTAGCTTCACACTTCTTTGACCACTTGAATTCCTTTCCCTTTTTTTGAAGGTTAGTTATTGCCACAATAATCTTGGAGTAATCCTTTATGTAACATCTATAGTAGCCTGTTAACCCCATGAAGCTTCGCACTTCAATCACATTAGTAGGGGATGGCCAATTTAGGATGGCCTCAATTTTCTCTGGATCCACAATAATTCCTTCTATTGATATGATATGTCCAAGATATCATACCTCTAAAACATAGAAATCACTTTTGGCTAGATTTCCATAGAGTTGATTTTCCCTCAACAACTCTAACATGATCTTGAGATGTTTATCATGCTCTTATTTGTTTCGAGAGTATATTAAGATATCATCTAGGAATACAAGGACAAACTGGTCTAGGTGTCTTCTGAACACACTATTCATTAGATTCATGAATGTAGTTGGGGCATTAGTTAGTCCAAAGGGTAGAACTGTAAACTCATAATGCCCATACCTAGTCTTAAATATCGTTTTGTGAGTATCCTCCTCATGTATTCTTAACTGATGATACCCTGATCTTAGGTCAATCTTGGTGAATACTATGACATATCTCATTTGATCAAATAAATCTTTGATCCTAGGTAGGGGATATCGGTTCTTGATTGTAGCCTTATTTAGCATTCTATAGTCAATACACAATCTTAGTGAACCATCTTTCTTTTTCATAAATAAAATCGGTGCACCCCAAGGTGACACACTTGGTTTTATCAATACCTTTTCTAATAGCCCTTGTAGTTGAACCTTTAGTTCTTGCATCTCAATAGGATTCATCCTATATGGAGATCTATGAATAGGTTCTACTCCTAGCATAAGATCAATTGTGAAATCAAATTCTTGCATAGGAGGGAGTCTAGGTAAATCCTCTAGAAATACATCCTTAAAATCTTGTAAAATTGGGTGCTTCCCTAGCACCTCTCTCTTCTGATCATCTCCTACTTCATTAAGTTTTACAACATACACTATCCCTCCTTTCTTGAGGGCTTTCTTCAATTGCATAGCTGACAACATCTGGGGTTTGAATACCCCCTTGCTCACTATGAATTCTTAGTCTTCCCTTGCCTTTCTCTGAATACTTGATCCATCTATCTTGGAAATTGATCAAGGCTTTATGGGCCTGTAACTAATCCATCCCTAGGATCACATCAAAGGCATGAAGTGGAGCTACATACAAACAACCTTTGATGGTACCACTAGCTAAAGTAATTTCTTCCATTGGATAACACTGGTTTATTGAGTAGGTTTTCCTAGAACCATACTCTACCTTCCATCCATGGGCCAAATATCTTGGCATTTTTGGCATATCCCTTGCTAAACTAGAAGAAATAAAGTTATCTATGGATCCACTATCAATTAAAATTTTTACTTTCTTATTAAAAATATTACCTTCAACAAGCAATGGGGTGGCTTGACCCTTTGGCTTTTATTTCCTGGTTGTGGAGTAGATCCAATGCTCAGGTTCCTTTCCTTTGGTATTGGATGAACTCAGCCCTGGTTGGTGTAGACACTGATTAGGATAATGTGGGCCTTTGAAATTATAACACCCATCCTTGGGTCCTTTCTTCATTCCCAATTTTTGTTCACATATCTTACTTATTGGTACTGAGGTTTATGGTTTCTAAGGATGATGCTTTGTGTTGTTGGGATTATTATTGGTTTTATTTTAGAATTTTTTCTTGAAATTCCTTGTTTCCAACTATTCTTCTTCTCAAAATTATGAGGGTTCTTGGTCTTTTCCTCTTCCTCTTCCCATTTAAAGAATACTTAACTACTCGTCTTCCTCGGTGCTTTCTTGCCTTTCTCAGATAGGGTAGCATAGTTGAATTGCAAGTGCAACTTTGCTTTATTTACTAAATCATACACCTTTTGTAATGATTTAGGTTCCCACATGTTTATATCATACTTTAATCTAGATTCCAACCTGTAAATACAATTTTGAACCCTCATGTTCTCATCATAAGTAGGCACATACTTAAGTAACCAAACCAACTTCTTAAAGTATGTATCCACTGTATTAGTTCCTTGCTGAAGACTGGAATTTTTTTTTAACTTTAAGGCATAGTAGTGCTCTATGATAAACCTCTTTTTGAATATTTTAAAAAAATATTTCCATTTAATATTAATGGGTTCATTAAGGATGAGATGATTAGGCAAGCTGGTGAGCAAATCTAGTGCTTAACTAATTTGGATAACCATTCCTTTTTTGGAGATTTGTGCTTCAATGTAGATCTTTTATAGTTGTAAACAGGTGAACAATAATTTTATAAATATGGTTTAAGATATTTGGCTCCAATGAAAATATTATTTTACTATTGTAAACATGTGTTCTCTTTGGCTAAGGCTGGTAATAGTCTCATCCCAACTTGTAAATGATATTTGTTTTAATAAAATTTTATGGGCTATCGTTAAACACATCATTAATTCTCAATGAATTTTTCAATCCAGGGCAGTGTACAAGGCTATCTACGAAAGAAGGAGTGAATAGGGCTATAATTTAAGGTCAATTGGGAGCATCAAGTCTGATCAGTGGAATTGATTATGTGGGGGTTTTTAGGTCTCTTCTACCTCTAAATTACATAAATTTAAATTTAATTTAATTGCAATAATGAATACTAATCATTGATTATAGAAATGAAACCTTAGTTACAGTTGCAAGAATGAAATCTGATTAAATTGCAAAACTAAAACCCTAGTTACAGTTGTAGAATTGGAAACCTAATTGTAGTTGCAAAATAAAAGTCTATTTACTCTTGCAATAATGAAACTTAAAATTAAGTCCTGTCAATACTCTGTAATAGAAGGTTGTCAATCTTCTGTGCAGGGGTTGATAGCAAAAACAATAATGTTGGAAAATTGCAAAAAATTGTAAATTGCTAGAAATGGAAATTGCAGTAAATTGAAAAGTTGTTGAAAAGAAAAAAGACTAATCAGATCTACTACTAATCACATCACAAAATTATCTTGAGTAGAAAATAAATTATTAGGACTGATATGGATGTTAACTACTACAAAAGAATGAAATTGACAAGTTTCACAGCTTATTCTGTTGCAGCAAAATCAGAACAAAACCTATCTATTAGTCCTCCTCCCAGGTTTAGAATCGGTCAGCCTCATTTTCTAGAAGAAGGTATGAGTTCCTCTCTCTAAATCTTACTCACACTCAAACATAATAGAATGAATAGAAAAAATTGTACTTTATTGATTCAGAATATGATTACAAATCTACTACTAAAACCTTTTACAAAACTGTAACAATTTTAGTTTTTCACTTATTCTCTATCTATCTTTTCTACTAATATTTCTACTATAATTATTATTCTTATTCTCCTTAGCTCAACCTGTATGGGAGCTATTTTTTATAGATGCCTAAAATCTAATTACAATAGAAAATATACTCTACAAATCAATTCCTATTATTCTACAGTATTCCCTGGGTTTACCTAGAAGATAATATTTTCCATAAATTGTGGCTTTGGATGACAAGGATGATAAATTTATATGGGAGATATTTTACTTTAGCCCCCTCAGCCTTATTTCGCTTTTTCCATCATCATAAATCAGTCAATAGGTCAAAAAGTACTTTTTGTTCTCAATCCGGAGCTAAGTGGCTCAATCCGAAGATATTCACTCAATCCGAAGAGATTGTATTTCTCAATTCAAAGATCTTCGAAATTACCAACTATATACTCTTAAATTTATTTCAGCTGCATTTCTCATGTGGATTAGTCTTCAAGATCAAATTGCAATAGCCTTCATTCCTCTTCATGTGTGAATTCCATGCCTTACCATTCATTGGTAGTTGGCTGTAATTTACACAGAAAAACTAGTTTTTGCTACACAGTAACAGTTCCTTGCACTATTTGTTAAATTCAAAGAGATTAATGCTTTAGAAAAATCAAAATAAGAATAGTAAATTGTTGCTATCATCCTAAGCATATCCATTATGTAACAGGTCATGGCAAAGTGACATAAAACTACACAAAACTATAAAAATCAGCATATAATATTCTAAACACATCAATCATGCAAATAATTAATACACAGCATATTAGATCAACTTAACTAGTATATAAAGTAAATCACAGAGTTTTAGGTAAGTTTTAGTTGTTCAAAACATGCTATGATGGAGGTATTTCTAGGCCTCATAATTTTGCCCCCAACTTATATTAATGCATGTACTCATGCATTCTATTGGGCAATAGAATCACAGATATCCATATTCAAGTTCCATGATTTGTAGAACAACTTTTTGCCTATATAGTATCCTCTGTTCTCCTAAAGTTTTCTGAGCCAATATTCAAACTACTCATCTGGTTGAGGATCCTCTTAAAAATAATAGGGAACTAGAGTAATGATGGTTGGAGGCCTAAATCTGAGACCTACCTAGTTATGCTACATAATTTCAATAAGTTGTATCACCCCTTCTGCTCTTCTTCTGGACCATTCCAGATTAATGGGGGAGATAGGCTCCCTTTTTTATAAATATATGAAAAGTTTTGCCCATATGTTTTTGCAATGTGATAATGCTGGAACAAAAATTTCATTACAAAAATTCTAGAATTTAGTTACACAGTCCCTCAAATTTCTCAAATACATCCTTTTGATATCGTCCCTGTTCATAATGAAAAAATTTGTCTGGTGATAATCAGATGATTTGGCTGAATTAATCTGACTAACAATTCAGATCTTAATTCAATTTCATTATTTTACCTTTTCTCTTGGTCCCAGTAAAACTGATTTTGTAAGGTAGACATAAAATCTCTCAATTGCACATCTCCTATGCAAATCTGGAGGTGGAAATCTACATCCTCTGGAATGAAAAAGATATGCAAAAATAACTCACATAGCAATTTTTTCTACTCTGTAGGACTGTTGAAGTAAGCTTCCAAAAAATATTCAACTTTTTCCAGTTTATAGTGGAGACCTGAGCTAATTCTCATAATCTGCCATCTCAAATATCTCTCCTTCAGAATGAGACTATAAAACTTGGCAGGTCTTCTGAATTGAACCAAAAATTCAGCAATTTGACACAGGTCAGTTACTTTTTCATTCAATGCACTAATTTCTATGTCCTTTGTCTCTAGCTATTTTCCTACCAGTTTCAATTTCTTAACCTTTGTGGCAAGCTTTTCACATTTGATCATCCACTTAGCAATGTCTACATTATACTGCTCCAGGGATACAGTACTGGGTGGTATAATTACAGGTTGAAACTTAGGCAACAGTTCCACCTATACCTCTTTTTTTGCCACTTCTACTGGTTGGACATCTGATAGCAATTCTACTTGTATCCCTTTTTCTGCTACTTCCACTAGTTGGAAATCTGACAACAATTCTACTTGTATCCCTACTTCTATAGAAATATTATTCATAGGAACACTTGATTATTTACATTTTGTTATGCAAAATGCTCCTGTGCTGGTGTTTCTTGTAGACATAACTGTTGTGACTCCATAGATATTATTTTTTGGGCTCTTGATCAATTCTAGAGCATCTCCAAATTGAGGTGTTGCTTCGGATTGGAAGGGCACTGCTTCAGAATGAGCTCTTGTGTTTTCATCCAAAGATGCCTCTATCAAGGGGGAAGAATTATCTACCCTAGATAATCCAAGCAGTAATTGAGCCAACTCTTCCTCATTATCTGCTATAGTTAACTATTTTTCAAATTGTAATAGTATGCTCTTTAATTCCTCCACTTCCTGCTGCAACTATGCAATTATTTTTTCATGTTTTTAAATGATATTTTTCTTTTCCTCAACCCATATGGTTTGTAATTTAATCACACTCTTGGCTGCTCTCAACTGTTCTGCAATGTCCACCTCCTCTCCTTTTGATTCAGAATCTAATGTAGATAAATTATCTATAGTTTATTGCTCAACCATTATTTCACTTTCTATTTCAACTGTTCGGTCTTGTTCAAAAGGTTCCATAAGGTTATCTATGATTGCATCCAAGTTTACATCAATTTCAAAATTGTCTTGTCCAGACTCTTCCTGAACCAACTATTCAAACAATTCTAAAAAATCCTCTAAGTTGGTATTTATAGTGGCTGGTTGTATTTCTGTGACATCAGGACTGCATTGGTTGTTTTCCTCTACAATCGTCTATTTTTTTGTTTCTTTCAGGTGGAGTCTTGTAGACCTTCTAGTTCCTGGTGTATACTTTCTCTTCTTACTCTATTTTCTTGTGTCAACAGGGGCTGTAGAAATTGTATCAGATTTTGGTGGAATTTCCTCTACTTCCATTTCTGTCTCTTCTCTAGTTCTACTGGTAACTTCACTCCCTTGTTCTATCAGATCAAAAATATTCTCAAAAAAATGGATCGTCTTTTGTTTTCCTCTTCTATTGCCAGTTCCAAACCCTCTCTTAGTTTGTGAGGTTGAAGGTTATGGGGAAAGGTACTTTGTTGCTTTTGCAGCAATATCTGTAGTAGCATATGTTTCCTCCTCTGTAGCAGTATTTTTTTCCTCCTCTACAATAACATCTGTCTTCTTCTACAGTAGCATCTGTCTTCTTCCTGCTCATCCTCTTTTTCAAAGACTACATCAGTCAGAGCATAGTAAAACCTATCAAAGCTTATTAGGTTTCCTCTAAAATGATGCTTGTAGAACAATTTGATAAGACCATGGTAGTGAGGGCTCCCTTTTCCCTCCTAATAGCATTTTTCCATGTTTTACAGCTCCTAGTGCAGATATAGGGGAAGATTTACCCTAACCTCAGGTTGTTGCCTACCATGTCTAAGGTGGTTCAAAATTTTAAAATGATGCCCTGATAAAACTACATATCGCCCTTCACGAGTTAAAAACTTGATTACCCATGTGGCTACTTCATCCCAGGGTTTTTGCAAGCCGGTCCTCTTTACACCCTTACACTTGTTTTTATTTATCAAGTATTCTGGTTCTTTATCATCTTCTTCCAAAAATTGACTAACTATGTTTGCTAGTGTATTCTTGCTAGTTATAGAAATTTGAAGACCCTCTAATGGAAGTTTAGTAATTTGACTAAGAAATTCAAGGGTTACCTTAATTCTCATTCCGTTGATGTGCACCCTATTGTTTTTTAATGTGCAGGCAAATTCGGAAGCCAAATATTCAGAGCTTCCATAGAATTTGTCTAAAAATGGTACTACTCACTTCTACTGCTACAACCGTCCGCTAAGTCACTAGTTTCTGGTTTCTGCAGAATTATAGGGTTTTCTCTTTATATTTGTAATGTTTTGTTCTTATTTGGAAATAAGTTCTTGTAATCATGTTGCATCAGTGATTACTTCTTCAAAATGAATAGTGGCATGCTTCCCTATTTTTGACTTGGATACCTGTCCATTAATAATTAGACAGACATTCTTGTCATCAAATCTCCTTATCTCATCTGATCTACGCACATTTTTCCCACATGCATGGTTATCAGCAATGAACTATGGTGGCACATTATTAGTTATTTTCCCCATGATTTTGTACTTCCTTGAGATGAGACAAATCTCACCATGAACTAGTTGACATGTGTTAATGATCACATGGAGTAAAAAATTTTGTTGATCATGTCTTTTCTCCCTCCTTGGATGCCACATGGAAACATAACATTAAGTGCTCATTTTGAAGATTAAATTTCATTTCGAAGATAAAGGTTCACTCCGAAGACAAAGTAGGACTTGTCATTTTGAAGACAATTTTCAATCTGAAGATAAGGCTAGAGTTGTTGTTTCAAAAATAATTTTAAATTCGAAGACAAGGCTGGACTTGTCATTCTGAAGATAATTTTTAATCCAAAGATAGCTTCATTCCGAATACACAATGCAAAAATCATTTCGAAGATACAGTGCAATAGTCATTCCAAAGATACAATGCAACAGTCATTCCGAAGATACAACATAAACAAACATTCTTCTTTTAAAAAATGTTTTGCTTATGCCAACTCTTATGAACACTTTTATACTAATGGTTAATTGTCATATACTATATATCAAATATTTATAATGAGAAAAATGCAAGAAACATATACCTAGTTAAAACAAGTTAATGCAATTTTTTGAAAGATGACTGCTTTTGTTGATGCTCTGCTGAGGCTTATTGCAATACTTCAAAAAAAATGGTGTTGGTGAATTTGTACAATGGTGACTCAAAAATTTTCAAGGTTATGCATGCAAAAAAATTGGTTTTCATGCATACCAACTCAGTAGTGCATACTATCTAGTCCTTAGTTTTCCAAGAAAGTCCACATAGCGAGAATTAAACAGCAAAGCCCAATCTCCTTGCTAAAATTTTCTCTGTTGTAGGTGGCCATCATGCTACAGCTTCCTCTACCCTTGAATTACTTCAATTTGGTACATATCATCCAACCAAAGTTCATCCAATGCATTCAGCTATAGAATCCTGTTCGCCTATGCCTGTGACAATTCAATTCCAATTTCCAATGTTGTGCGTAATGTTAGTAGCTCAAATTCAATAGGTAGAAGGGGCTTTTTACCAAAAACTAGTTCATAAGATGTGAATCCAATAGTGGATTTCCAAGTAGTATTGGAAGCCCAAACTGCTTCAGGTAATTTATCTAGCCAGTTTCTCCTATGAACAACTACTATTTTCGTCAAGATTCGTTCCAATTCTCTGTTTGTTACCTCAACTTGGCCATTTGCTTGTGGGTGGTAAGGTGATGATTTCCTATGTTTGATTTCATACAACTATATAAAAGCCTCAATAACTTTAGATACAAATTGGGGTCCTTGGTCTGTGGTGATAGACCGTGGAGCTCCAAATATCTAAAAATTTTGGTTATACAAGAAATCAACAACCTTCTCTTCACAAGCATGTTTTAAAGCACGCACCTCTACCCACTTTGTCAGGTAATCAGTGCATACCAGAATATGCACCTTTCCTTGAGAATGTGGATCAATAGGTCCCAAAAAATCAAGCCCCCACCTCTCAAATGGTTCTAAAACCACCTGAGGCTGTAGTGGCATTTCATTTGTGTGAGTGGGTTTCCCCATTCTTTGGCATGCATCATAATGCCTTATGTAATTTTTCACATCCTTGTGAAGAGATGGCCAATAATATCCTATTCCTAAAATTTTCCTAATTGTGCTTTTTATAGAATAGTGTCCACCGGAGGGTTCATCATGACAAGCCCTAAGAATATCATATACCTCATCCTTTCGGATGCACCTACGTAACACATGGTCAGGACTACTCTTGAAAAGCATACCTTGAATCCATTCAAAAGAAGAGCTCTGTTTGATCAATTGTTTTCTTTGTTTGGAAGTAAAATGTGTGGGAACTTTCCCTATGACCAAATAGTTGGTTATATCTACAAACCAAGGTGATTGGACAGATATAGAAAATAATTTTTTATCAGGAAAAGTGTCCTCCACTAATTCCCCTTCCTCTGTGTTCTACAACATGGACAAAAAATTTTCTACAACATTAGCTTTTCCTAGTTTATTGTTATTGTGATATCAAATTCCTGCAGCAACAGTAACCAAAAAATAATCCTTACACTCACCATAGGCTTATTCATCAAATATTTAATGGTTGTGTGATCTGTGTGAATTAATATTTGATAACCTGTGATGTAATGCCTAAATTTATTGATGGCATAGATTACTGCCAAGAATTCTTTCTTAGTTGTGGTATAATTTTTTTCAGCTCTTGTCAAGTTCTTTCTAATGTAGTAGATAACATAGTATTCACCATTGTATATTTGTCCCAATGTTGCTCCAATTGTAGTATTGGAAGCATCAGTCTGTATGTGGAATGGTAATATCCAGTTAGGTCCTCTTAACACAAGTGGAGTTACTAATTTTTCTTTCAAAGCTTCAAATGATTCCTGACACTTTATAGTCCAATAGAATTCAGAATCTTTAGTCAATAGGGCAAACATGGGATGGCCTATTATGCTAAATTTGGGAATAAACCTACGATAAAAACCAATGTGTCCTAGGAAGCTTCTGACATCAATTTGAGTTTTAGGAGGGAGAATGTTCTTGATAATTTCCACCTTATTTGGATCAACCTGGATCCCTTGAGGAGAGATGCGATGGCCAAGAACTATTCCTTCCTCCATCATCATAAAACATTTGTCTGTATTTAAGGATAACTGGTAGGTTTCACAACGAGTTAAAACTTTATCAAGGTGTTCCAATGTAAAGTCAAAAGTCTATCCATAGACTGTGAAATCATCCATGTATATTTCAACATTGTTGGTAGTCAGATTAGAAAATGTGACTAACACTACTCGTTGAAATGTTGTTGGGGTATTAAACAAACCAAAAGGTAAGACCCTATAGGTAAATTTTCCCCATGGATAGGTAAAGGTTGTTTTCTCTTGATCTTCGAGTGTAACCTGAATTTGATTATATCCACTAAATCCATTAAGAAAACAAAAATATTTCTTTCCAGCAAGAGTATCTAACACCTGATCTATGAATGGCAATGAAAAATGATCTTTGTATGTCACTTTATTCAGTTCTCTATAGTCTATACATACTATCATTTTTCCATTTTTCTTAGGCACTATAACCAATGAAGAGACCCACCGACTATCAAAAATTGGGTAAATGAATCCTACTTCCAAAGTTTTTCAATTTCTTCTTTTACAATATCCCTTAAGGTAGGATTCAGTCTTCTCTGAGGCTATCTTATAGGTTTGACATCTTCAATATAAATTATATGAGTATATACATCAGAGTGAATCCCTGACATATCTTTGTAATCCCAAGCAAAAGCATGGATATGCTTCTACAAAACAACTGTCAATTTTTCTTCCTCTTCCCTAGTAAGCTGGCTATTTATGTTCAAAAATTTTCCTGGATGGACTTCTATTTGTTTTATATTTGGAAGGACTGAATTTAATTCTTCACAATTGTTGACTAGGGAATTAAGAGGACAATGATGATATGGGAGGACATAAGAAGTTTCTGTCTCATTGATTTTTGATGGAAGCATAGCCTGTATGGAACAATGAGAAGGGAAGATCATGTGATGGTGCCACCCATGTGGTAGTGAAATAGATGTTTCTTGTGATGGTATAGATGGTATTTCTTCATAAATTTTACCTTCTTCTCTCACTAGAAATTGATTGATATTGGTTTCTTCCTCTTCTAACCCTTGTTCATGTAGAACATTCATTAGGACTGTTTTATTTTCTAAAATTTCTATTTCATGGAGGTCTTCTGTATGTTCCCTTACTACCAAGGTGGCTAGTGTGGAAATAACCTCTTTTGGTTCTTCATCTGAGTTAGGAAACCATAACTGACCTATGAAATTTCTTAAAGGTCTTTCGAGAGGATATAGAGAAATCTGTTTTAGGTCAATACCATTTGAAATTGTCATTTTTCTAGATCTGCAAACTATAAAGGTTGTTGCAGTTGTAAGCCAAGGTCTTTAATGGGATAGCCATGTGTTGAGTTTCTTGGTTGTAAAACCAAAAAATCTACAGGGTATTCCCAAGAAGAAACTTCTATAGGGACATCTTCAATGATACCTTCAGGTTTTGCAACTGACCTATTTAGCCATTTATAAAACTGTGAATGTGGGGCTGAGATGTTTGAGCTGTAATTGTTCCATTGTATCCTTGGTCATGATATTTATTGTAGCTCCTAGATCAACTAACATGTTTTATATTGGTACTAAGCTTATGATCACTATGATAACTGGACTTCTTGGGTCACTATACTTTGGAGGTACTAGTTTTCCTGACAAGAGATCAACTATATTTCCTTCAACATGAACAGTTTTAGGAAATGCTTTCTTTTTTCTTCCTGCTCTTTTGTTGCACAAATCTCAAACAATTATTTTAATCATAGGTATATCCTTAATGGCTTGCAATAAGGGCAATGATATGGTTAATTTTTTGAGTTCTTTCACTAACTCTAATTCAAAATTTTTTGTTGTAGTGTTAAGTCTCTCAGGGTATGGAATTATCCCTGATGAAGGTAACTGTTCTGCTTGTGGTTATTTTTTTCTTCTTCTTTTTACGTTGTTGGTTTGACTTTGCTTCATTCAATAGGTTCTTGAATTTCATCTTCTTTCACTTCAATTATAACAGGTTCAGGTAAAACTTTCCCTGAACGTAGTCGTATGTTGCTATAATCTAGAATTTGCATATTTGAATTTCCTTCAGCATCAGCCATATAGGCAGGAGCTGACTACCTGATGTTATTTGTATTTATTATAGGTTGATCTGGTAATTGAGGTTGTTTCACCTATTGCATTTTTTGATTTGGTTTTCCTTGAAAATTTTGATTTGATGTAGGTAGCAAATTCTGAGTTTGAACTTGATTTATTTGCTACCTTGGATAGGATTGGTATTGTTGACCCCATTGCTGTTGATTTTGCATCCAAGATGGATTACTTTGATTTTGAGTCCATGGTGGGTTATTTTGATTCCATGATGGGTTATTCCGGTTTTGATTCCAGGATGGATTATTCCAACCTGTCTATGGCCATTCTTGAGAATTTGTCCATTGAGAATAATTCCAAGGACGTTGGGTTGTTCTGGCTGTCCCCAAGACATGTTTCCATGGTTGTTTCCATAATTTGTAGGAAAATGAGGGGTATTTTGATACTGTTGAAAGTTTCCCCCTTGTCTTGGTCCCACATAATTGAGTTCTTTTGCTTGAGTTTCTAGGACAATTTTTAGTTTGGTAGCAGATAACATTTTTCAGTCAAATATATTTTTGAGAAAATACTACAAATGGTTGAAATGGATGTTTTTTTTAGAGGACATTCCTGTAAGGCATGCTTATTCCTACATCTTGGGCAATAAATTGGTAAAGGTTCTATGGTTTTTGCTTTAGCATACATTTCTCCTAGAGTTGTGTTTAATTGTACCAAGATATCAGTCTTAAAATTTGCAAGTTCCATGTTACTTGAACATGATCTATTCTATAGGTTGTACAACTTGGTCTACATATCAAACATAGACAAGCACAAAAGTTTGGAAGAAGAAAGATGGATCTGAGGCTAGAGCACGAATATCGAGGCTCCTTTCCAAGGCCTTGATCTTGGTCGGTAGCCTCTTGATGACCGTCCCGTCTATGCATTCTAGTTAGTTGATGAAGGGCTCAAAGCGTTCTGATGGATATTCCACCATATTTAAAGGTCCGAGGTGTAGACCAATTGGTTCATCCAAACCTCATAAGGGGGCGGAGGTCCAAGGTTCAAATCTTGGGCCTCGTTGGACTGAATGCTTGTCCCTTTCCTAGTGCTTTCAGTGGCATAAAAGGTTTAAAATGATTATGGCATGGTGGTTATAGGGGTGGACTACACGAAGATCTATGTGGTAGCCTCTGGGGCGGACAATGTAGAATACTGTGGTGGCCATAAAAAGCTAGACAGCCTACCCGGATTCATGGTGGCTATCGATTCCACCATGTAAGTTCAAAAAAAAAAAAAATTGCAAGTTCCTCTATTAGGTCATTCACATCAGTGCCATTTGTAACCTTTTTCTTTCTTTTCTACCTAGTGCGAGAGTAATTTCTGCAAATATCCACAATCTCATCCATATTATGAGTACTTACATCCCCATTTCCCATCAAATATAATACCTCTCTGGATTCATCTTGTAATCCTCTTAGAAAAATGGTTTTGCACAATTCTGGTTCTCCTAGTCCACACCTTCTTTGAATAAACACAAATCTATCAAGGTAATCTTCTAATGTTTCATCATCTTCTTTTTTAATTCTAAAAAAATCATATTTCTTGTTCCTTACTTGATAATACTCTTGATACTTGTTTAAAAACACAGTCTCCATTTGATCCCAGGTTTGGATGGAATCTGGCTGTAAGCTCATGAACCAACATAATGTTGAGTCCTTAAGTGTTGAAGAAAAAATCTTGAGTTTCTGATTATCATTTATATAGTCATAGGTTTGACACACTACTTTGAACTCAAACAGGAACTTATCAGGATCTTTAGATGCAACACCCTGAAAGGTTGGAAGAACTGAAGGTGAGATTATTTTCATGGGAGAGTTCTGTGTAGGATTCAAAAGAATAGGATATTCAAATGTTCTAGTAGGTTGGAGCACATCTTGATCATCTTGATCATTATGGACATGGACATGCTGGTCATCCCCATATGGATTGCCTCTTTCAGCCATAATTTCCTATTTTTTATAAATAGTTAAACCCATCCAAATTTCTTTCTTAAGAGGTCCAAAACCTTCTGTTGATAATGATTTTGGTAATTTTTCTTGATCAGGAGATTTTGATGATGATGGAGCTAGTGGTTTTTTTTATAGTTTTTTTGGTAGTTCAAACATAGGTGATTCACCCCTTAGGCGTGAAGATCTTCTTAATGGAATAAGCCAGGGATATCTTTGGAAAATTTTTCCTTCTTCGTCCTTAGGCCTACTCATTCATGCCTACTCCTTAATGACATAAATTATAAGTCAATTGTTACTTAACCAGCTATTATATTCAGATTTTACCCTAAATTTTCACAACTCAATATAATTAATAGTTATTGAACTATTGACACCTTCTAACAACACTCTCCCCGATAATGGCACCAAAATTATGGGCTGTCATTAAGCACATCATTAATTCTCAATGAATTTGTCAATCTAGGGAAGTGTACAAGGCTATCTGTGAAAGGAGTGAACATGGCTATAATTTAAGGTCAATTGGGAGCAGCAAGTATTATTGCTGGAACTGATTGTATGGGATTTTTTAGGTCTCTTCTACCTCTAAATTGCATAAATTGAACTTTAATCTAATTTCAAGAATGAATACTAATTATTAATTATAGAAATGAAACCTTAGTTATAGTTGTAAGAATGAAATCTGATTAAATTGCAAAATTAAAACCCTAGTTACAGTTGTAGAATTGGAAACCTAATTACAGTTGCAAAATGAAAGCCTATTTACTCTTGTAATAATTAAAACTAAAATTAAGTCTTGTCAATACTTTGTAACATAATATTGTCAATCTTCTGTGCAGGGGTTGATAGCAAAAACAATAATGCAGGAAAATTGTAGAAAACTATAAATTGCTGGAAATGGAAATTGTAGTAAATTGAAAATTTATTGGAAAGCAAAAATACTAATCATATATACTGCTAATAACATCACAGAAGTATCTTAAACAAAAAATAAATGATTAGGACAAATGGATTTTAACTACTACAAAAGAATGAAATTGACAAGTTTCACAGCTTATTCTGTTGCAACAAAATCAGAACAAAACTTGTTTATTAGTCCTCCTTCTAGGTCTGGAACTGGCCAGCCTACTTTTCCATAAGAAGTTATGAGTTCCTCTTTCTCTAAATATTACTCACACTCAAACATAACAGAATGAATAAAAACACTTGTACTTTATTGATTCAGAACATAATTACAAATCAGCTGCTAAAACCTGTTACAAAACTGTAATAGTTTCAGTTTTCTCACTTATTCTCTATATTTTCTACTACCATTTCTACTGTTATTATTATTCTTCTTCTCCTTAGGTCAACCTATATGGGAGCTATTTTTTATAGATTCCTAAAATCTAATTACAACAGAAAATATACTCTGCAAAGTAATTCCTATTATTCTGCAGTATTCCCTAGGTTTATCCTAGAAGAGGATCTTTTCCATAAATTATGGCTTTGGGTGACAAAGATGGCAAGTTTAGATGAGAAATATTTTTCTTTAACCGCCTCAGCCTTCTTTCCATTTTTCCATCATCAAAAATTAGTCAATAGGCCAAAAAGTGCTTTATGTTCTCAATCTAGAGCTAAGTGGCTCAATCTGAAGATATTTGCTCAATCTGAAGAGACTGTATTTCTCAATCTGAAGATATTCGGAATGACCAACTATATACTCTTCAATTTATTTTAGCTACATTTATCAGGTGGATTAGTCCTCAGGATCAGATTATAATAGCCTTCATTACTCTTCATGTGTGAATTCCATGCCTTGTCATTCATTGGTAGTTGGCTAGAATTTACACAAAAAAACTAGTTTTTGCTGCACAGTAACAATTCTTTGCACTATTTTCTAATTTCAAAGATATTAATTATTTAAAAACATCAAAATAAGAATAGTAAAGTGTTGCTATCATCCTAAGCATATCCCTTATGTAACAGGTCATGGCAAAGTGACATAAAACTACACAAAAACTGTAAAAATCAACATATAATATTCCAAACACATCAATCATGAAAAAAATTAATACACATCATATTAGATAAACTCAACTAGCATATAAAATAAATCATAGAGTTTTAGTCAAGTTTTAGTTGTTCAAAACATGCTATGATGGAGACATTTCCAGGCCTCATCATAAGTTTTTTCAAATTACTTTTCAAAAAAATATATCAATGGGTTCAACCTTATTCTTCTCATAGTAGGTCTCCCACCAATCTAAATTATACCATTATAAGTTTATTATGATCCAAAACATTAATTTTCCTAGGGGATAGCCTTTTACCATGAAGTAAACCTCTAATTATCTCAACCATGCTTCAGCTGCATCCCCTTCACCTTCTCCATAAAACTTGGAGATACAAATGTTTTTTATATCCCTAGCCATTATATTTTCTAGAAGGGTTATAGCTTACAACTACTCTATAGTTAGCCCATTAGCTTGGCCAACCTATGTTCCTCTGTATTATAAGTTGTGACTCATAATTATTTCCAAAACTTGTCTCATCGAATCCTCCATAGCAACAACCATAGCAGTGAGATCTTCTACATCTCTATTGGAATTTATTGGATTATCATCCCAAAAATATTCTTAAATATTATTTTGTTTAGTTCTTCTAGGTTTAGGCCTCTCTCTTTTGGCCCTAGATGACATTTTAACCTAGTTACAACCAAGAAAAATATTAGGTTATAGTTTCACCTTAAACTACATCACTAATTCAAGCCACAATATAGATTTCTCTTGATAAAAGCATCAATAATCTAACTAGGGTAGTATTCCTAAGGTTATGTTTTTTTATTAATACCAAAAGACCATACTAAGGTATCATAACATTCATTCACCCTTAGGATTAATTCCCATTAGATTCTAGCAAATAGTGCATTCTACATCATCCCAAATTTAGCTCATACTTTAAGCAAGCCTTCATTGGAGATATCCAAATCCCTTTAGCACATAATAATTTATATACCATCATACCTAGAGCTTTGATACCAAATTTAATGACCCAAAATTCAACTAAATTAAAACACAAAAAGAAAATATTTGTTTTTAACTATTGTGAGGGATTCATAAACCCCAAACCGACTCTTGATTGAACTATTGTCTAAAATACCCTAAGTTTATTGAAGAGCTACATCTCACTAGATACCCTAACACAAGTCCATCTATGTAGGTGTATCATGTATTATCACAAATAATTTTATCCTCCTCATTATCCTTGATGAGATAAACTTATCACCTTCAATCGGTCAAAGGTATATGCCCATATTCATATTGTACACAAGCTAATTTGTGTAGGTATGCTATGTGTATTATGAGTTAAGTTATCCATCACATCTCCATGATGAGCTATCTTAACTAAGATGTAGTATTTCCTTAAAATTAGTTATAATTCTACCTAAGGGTATCTTAAACCCCTAGGTCCACTATGTTCAATCTAAGGGGGTCTCAATCCCTTAGGTTTACCTATAAGTTCACTCTAGAATTCATTACTTAGGTTTATTTTTTAGAAAAAAAACAAGAATAACTCTAGATACTAAATCTAAAAAAACATACTTCATAAACATACAATATAATAAAGGGAAGTAACAGTTAAATAAGATAAACATGAACTAAAATGAGTTAAAGTACAAAACATAGATAATCCAAAATGGTAATTTAGAGGTACATCATCCAATCAATAAACAATTATTACATGCAAGCAAGTATGGTAAATCTTCCATACTCTCAAAGAATAATATATTACATCAATTTCATCAGGGAAATCTCCCCACAAATATTCTATTCAAACATAAGTAAATCATTTATAAGTAGAATCAACTAACACATTTGTTCTAACTGTCTCCTTGGTCCATGTCAACTTCCACCAATCATTTGAGGATAGTACGGGGTCAGGTCACTCATGGTTGATTTATAGACATACTTATTAATGCATTTACTCATTTTATTGTCAAATTGCAACTATGCAATAACCATCTATTACATAGTTTTTTTTATCAATTAAATTTAAAATGGGTTTTTATCAAGGGTCCCAAAACCTGATTACAACAAGCATAAGACTATAAAAAAAAGGTCATAGGAAAGCCATAGGAAAGGAAAAAAAATCTAGAGAAAATATAGAAGGATTGCCTTTCAGTATAGGCTTAAGGGTAGCATTTCAAGATAGGCTAAAGGATAGCCTTATAGGATAGAATTTAATTTTTATTTATTTATTTATTTATTTATTTATTTATTTATTTTTATTTACATTGAAATCTGGGATAGGACCACCCCACCCATATCAACCAAAAAACATGTACAAAAGTATGGATAAGAGGATCAGGGCCATCGCGCCCAAACAGTATGTTCTAAGAAGATTTGAAAAAGGGTAAACCTGCCCAAAACAATTTGAATCAAGGCCATCCTGTCCACCACAAAAAATTAAAAATTAAATTTGAAATTAAGGTGGAAAATGTAGAAAATTCCCACTTGAGGACATCCATGGATGCAACAGAAGGATGCAACAACAGGAATGCAAGGGAACAACATCCTGCATAGGCCTATAAGCATAATAGCAAACAAGGAACTCCACAAGCCATGAAATCTTGATGTAGCAAGGAAAACTACTCAAAAGTCAAGGAAGATAGAGGAAACAACAGTGCAAAAATGTGATCCATGGGAGAGATATAGGGATATCCCAGGTAACCTCAACAAATAATACATGAAGCACAAGCTTCGCAATAAGAGTAGGGCCTCCTCGAAGCCCAAAAAAGCACTAAGAACTCCACAACAAACTCTAACACCACTGATGAGAAAATTTAGGGATCCAAAAGAGGATGACTAGTAGGAACACAGTAGACATCAGTACAAAGACCCATTCCTCGAGCCACAAAAATTTGGTAAACCACCATCAAGCTTGCAACTAGACACCCAAAGAGCAACACCATAGGAATAAGCACAAGTCTCCCTACCAAGCCAAAATATACTATGAAGAGTTGCTCATAAATATTAAATCCTAAGATACCACACACTACACGCAAATAAAATTTGATCATCAACTCGAAATAGGACCCTACAAGAAGATGGAGCAAAGCAGCAAGCTCCAAGGAAAAGGATTCCTGAAGGAACTTAGGAATCCCATGGAAGTACCTAGGAAAAACCTAGGGACATCCAAAAAAACTCTAGGGACATTCCAATTCATAGTAAACAAAAGGAAAACCACACTAGAAATCAAGTGAAGGGGTAAACAATAGAATAAGAAACCTCCCAATCCAAGGAGATCATCTACAACACCATCCAACCAAGAAGGAAGGGTAAAATAAGTTCTAGGGAACTAGGATAGGACCTAGGGACATCCCAAAATCCAAGGGATGTCATCGATCACAAGCACCCAAAAAAAAACCACCAGGAGGTAATAAAAGGAGCATGCAAGTGGAAAAGTTACCTCCCACCCTAAGGAGATCGTTTGCAATGCCTGCTAGTTGAGAGGAAGGGTAAAAGAAGTGTCGGGGATCTAGGATAGGACTAGGGATCTGGAACAGGGCCAAATATGGGCTGTAGGGAAGTGGAGGACTTCCCATGGAAGTCCCCTTCAGCCCTAATACCATCTATTGCATAGTTGATATCATAAAAACCACTATTTTTATTTTCCCTCTCATTATCCCATGAGAGTCTTTCAACAATGCAACTAGATCTCAAGTTCCTATTAAACCAATTCATACAACCTTTATTTGACAAGTTAAAGTCCCATACATTTAATCATTTACTTCCATAAATTATGTCGTGTTACTTAATTCATAAAATATACCATTTCATTTTTATTTCTTAAATTAAAGTCCCATACCTTTAATCTATGAAACAAATATTTCTAGTTATTCTAATAAATAAAAATCATTCACTTTAATCCATAAATAACCCTTTTTTCTTCATTTTATAAATTAAAGTCCCATACCCTTAATTTACAAAACAAACCATCTTCTTTCTTCTTATTCAATCAAATAACATTTACTCAATTAAATAATACAAAGCTTATTTCCTTTTATTATAATCAAATAACATTTATTCAATTAAATAATACAAAGCTTCTTTCCTTTTATTATAATCAAATAACATTTATTCAATTAAATAATACAAAGCTTCTTTCCTTTTATTATAATCAAATAACATTTATTCAATTAAATAATATGAAGCTTCTTTCTTTTTATTATAATCAAATAACACTTATTCAATTAAATAATATAAAGATTCTTTCCTTCTATTATAATCAAATAACACTTATTCAAATAAATGTTACAAAGCTTCTTTCCTTTTACTGTAATCAAATAAATAATATAAAGCTTCTTTCCTTTCATTAAAATCAAATAACACTTATCAATTAAATAATACAAAGCTTATTTCCTTTGATTATAATCAAATAACACTTATTCAATTAAATGATACAAAGATTTTTTCCTTCTATTATAATCAAATAACATTTATTCAATTAAATAATACAAAGCTTCTTTCCTTATATTATAATAAAATAACATTTATCCAATTAAATAATACAAAGCTTTTTTCCTTATATTATAATCAAATAAAATTTATCCAATTAAATAATACAAAGCTTCTTTCCTTTTATTATAATCAAATAACATTTACTCAATTAAATGATACAAAGATTCTTTCCTTTCATAATAATCAAATAATATTTACTCAATTAAGTAATTAACCTATTATGAACCTTAAGTTCATTTAAATAACTCACCACAAGGTTCATTACCTAAAACATAATAGCAAAGGTAAATAATGATGTCCAGTCCTATTCCATGAAACTCCTTACGAACATAGGACAACACTGTCATGGAGACTAAAGGACATCCCAATGGCAGAAAGGCTTCTTCGATGAAATATTGGATTCAACCCTAAAATCCTCTCATCCAAGGTTGATAATGCTACAACCATTCAAGTAGGGAGAGGACACATAAGTGCTACTGGCCATGTAGAATCCATAAGGACTCACCAATAGCATCCCCCTTCCTATCTAACAAGGTGGTAGATAACAACGGTAGAGCTGGACAAATCTCAATATTACCAATAGTATCTTAGTTGTGAGGATGGAGAGATAACATGTTTGCAATGGACAATATCAATAAGGGAGATAAAAAAGAGTTTGGCTTTTGATAGCTTGTGGTGCCATAATCCAAGTGGATGTGAAAATATAACATGCCATCTTTGACGGTGAGGTGGTTTACAACAAATACCAATCCTATATCCAACAAATTTGGTTTACAAGGTAAGGATTATGGTGATGCCAAACCAGTGATGTCATCCACAACTGAAGATTCACCTATCATGATGGGAATACAACCCATCCTATGCGAAAAACCAAGCTTAAAACTTAAAAACATTAACATAATTAGTAGGTTCTAGCTAAAACGATGATGCAATTACTCATCGAATTCAAAAGAAAAGGAGAATACAACAATCAACTTGGGGATAGAATGAAAACATCCATAATGTGACTGATATACAGTTGATAACAAAGTATCAGTATCCAACTGATGTAAAACTTTAATAAAAAATGAAGTTTAACCGCCTCACTATCAAAGATGGTCTGTTTGTCATAAGTTTCAAAAGGTAGTTTCCAAAGAAATAAATATAGAAAGAAATCAACCTACAATGCATGTTTATCTTGGTTCTAATCCGCTTTTAACTTGTTGTTTCCATTCTATTTTTCATTTGTGCAATCAAAATCCCCTCACCTACCCTACAGAGCATATTATACCCCTTCTCATTCCTCCACTTCTTCTATTTTTCCTTCTAATCTCATCTACTATCATCAATTCCTTACCTCCTACTATCCTCCATGTATCTCCCATTTTCCTAATGCTCCACTGCCCTTCATACCTCTTCTCAGCTACTCAACATAGTGGATGATATATTGGATATCCTATTCTATCAAATACTTTGAAAAAAATTGTCATAAATGGAGCTCTCACTTCAATGATAGTAGGCGCTTCGAGCCATCTGAATGCAACTTGTTGCTCTTAAATCGATGGTAGAACTATTGAGTTTGAGAAGTTTAATTTTCACTCATAACAACCATTTATCATTTTCAAAATGAAAATTTGTTACTAAATTAATCAACCATTTTTTATCATGAAACTCGTTTATTATTAAACTATTATTTATAAATGAAGTTCCTTTTTCATTTAAAATAATTAAACTATTATTTATAAATGAAGTTCCTTTATCATTTAAAATAATTAAATTACTATTTATTCACATAAATATACAACACAGGATAAAAGGTTTTCTTATTCATTACTAACATCATGCTATTTTTCTTTTTTTTAAGCAAAACAAGGAGCTTTTCCAAAACAACTAGGTTATGCATGTTTTTAAAATATTTGATGCAGATAGTGATGAAGTAAAAAATAATCAAACATATGCAACAGATAAAGAGGGAATATTTCCATTAACCTAGTCACCTATCTTAGCCTGAGAGTTTAATATGACTTCTAGGTCATAAAATAAGGCTCAAGGTGGCTAGCTATTGATGATTATCACTAACTGAATGCATACCTATATGAAGGTATCCATTAATGTTACCCTCGAGTTGCCTTAATCATCACTTCCACAATCTCAAGTACCCTCATTTCTGGTGGATGCTCCTACTTCCTCCACCTACAAGTGTACTTGATCCTGCACACCCAATAATATGTTAGCAATATTGTGCTCTTCCAAATCAACTAAAAATCACATAGTTGGTTCAATTGCTCAAAATAGGTATTAAAGTATCATCAATTAATACATTATTTTTTTGTATCAAAAATCCTGCTAGGGAGGGTCATGACAAAGAACCTTTCTTATTTTAAAAAATATATAGAGTTCATAACACCCTCATAATGCTCATAATCAAAAAATCAACATTAACCTTTCATAATTTATTTTTTCTAATGTTAACTTATTAACATTGTAAAAATTCAAAGCAATTTTAATTAATTTATTGCTTCCTAATTAACAATATTAATATCACAAGCTAATATTTATTATTAGAAATGATTTTAATAGGTGGTTATTATTAAGTCACCCTTCTTAATAATTCCTTTATGGATACCCTATATTTGGCAGGTGTGGTTAGAAAGGAACCATAGAGTCTTTAATGAGTCTATCCATGATCATCAAACTATCATTGCTAGGATCCTATCCTTTGCCAATGAGAATGTGAACCTTATCCCTTTTGATAGCCATAAACCTCATCTGTAGGAGACCATGATTGCTCAATATTTAAGCTTAACCTTGTTAGATGAGTTTGTGCCTAGGGTAGTCAACCCCAAAGCCAATGTTAAGTGGTCCCCACCTCCTACGGGTTGGTTTAATATTAATTTTGATGGAGTGGCTAAGGAAAATATTGGTAGAGCAGGTGCTGGTAGCATTGTGCGATATCATAATTGGAATATGATGCTTACATTATCCGAATATTTGGGAATAAGGACAAACAACAAAGCTGAAGCTAGAGCTATGTGGAGAGGCCTTCAAATGACTCAAGAATTAGAATGCAATTTGATCATAGAAGGAGACTCTATGCATGTTATAAATCTCCTCAATAATTGGAATACATCTCCTTGGAGGATTAAAGTAATTGTTGAAGAGGCTAGGATCCTTTTCCAGGGAAGACAGGACAAAAAAGCCCAACTTGTCTTTTGGGAAGCTAAAAAAATTGCTGATAAGCTAACCAATTTGGGTGTCGATGGTGACGAACTTTTCAAATGGGAACACAGTGTTCCAAGTGAAGTAGAGGAGATTATTCAACAAGAATGCCAAGAATGATAGTCAAATTTACCAACAGGGAAGGCACTGTAAGTTTGAAGGCTAGGAGTATTCCCGCATCTTTTTTGAAATGTTCTCACAATAAAAATTATCCAAACTATCATTCTTTGTGGATGTTGCTTGGAAATACCACAAAGACTAATGGGGATAGTCACATGTCTAATAACATGGATCCTAGTCATATTAGTAATTTGAAGTTGGTTGATAATCACAGGATAGGAAAGAAACAACAATATAAGACTTCGAACAAGAGCCACGTGGATCACCAGATAGCCACCACCATAAATATAGCCAGCAAGTTTACTTCTCCAAGGCTGATTGGCCAAGACGAGATGTGGTCCTAAAGCATGTCATATACGAAAGAAAGCAATTACCAAAGAATTATTAAGAGTAACTTTCAATACAGAGCTTGTGGGAGTTTTTTCAGTACTCTGCTATGTGTGTCTATAGCTTTTTGTTTCTCCACTATTTCAAGGGAGGGATCCGTGTCTATTTCTTTTTTTGTAATTATGATGCAGGTGTGTTTTCTCGGGGTATATCCAAAATGTTGTACGGAAAGTTTATTTTTGATAACAGGTTATGTGCCTTACCATATGTAATGACTTTAGCGGAATGTAGATTTTACATATATATGATCCTTAGTAAGGACATGTTCATCAACAACCCTAGGATGATTTTTGTAAAAGGTTTTGGGTCAACCTATAAAACCCGATATTAATGCTATAGTATCTTATCTACCAAAAAAAAAAAATCCTTGATGGATATCCCTTTGCTAGATCTAATAATATAATTAAGAACATATACAATCAAATGCTTATAAATAAATTATTGTATTACATCATACCATCAAAAAGAATATTTATCATAGAAAACATCCCAACATATATGTGAAGAAGAAAAAACATTAATCAAACATAAACAAACCAAAACAAGTATTTGTTTTTTTTTTATATATGGTGGAATCGGTAGCCGCCACGAATTTGGGAAGGCTATCCAGCTTTTATGTCTACCATAGTATTTTTTGTTTTCCGCCCCGAAAGCAACCACATAGATCTTTGCATAGTCCGCCCCTATAACCACCATGCCACAATAATTTTAAACCTTTTACATCATTTAAAGCACTAGGAAAGGGACAAACGTTCAGTCTGACGAGGCCCGATATTTGATCCTTGGACCTCCACCCCCCTTATAGGGTTTGGATGAACCAATTGGTCTACACCTTGAACCCACAACAAGTATTTATTAACCATATACATAAAATATTTTACAATAACTTCTAGGTTATCAAATTCTGTTAAAAGTGAATCCAATGCTTATATAAACTTCCTTGCTAATGGTATGACTTCAAAAATGTAAATATGATATGCAAGTAAATACAGGTAAATCCTACCCTAGAATTGTCCTTAGTTAAACTGGTCATTTTTTCTCTTATTGCACTATCTCATTCCTAGTGGCCAACTTCCTCATCCATCTACAAGAGTACTTGGTCCTACAATTATGCATAACATCAACAATACCATATTCTCATATAACATAACCAAAACAACAATTGCAATTAACCATCCATAAAGCAATACTAAGCATTGCATCATCACATTTTTATAAAATCTATATTATTAATGAGTCTTGCTAAGGTGGGTCATGACATACTCCCCTCTTTGGATTAAACATAATCCTATATGGTTTTCTTGTAGTATAAAATACATATATTTCAATCAAATAGATAAGGAAAATATTTTCTCATATCCTCCACTTTTTTCCAAGTGGCACATTGCTTAGAATAGTGGTCCCATTGGACCTTGCACTATTCTAGAGTTCATTTCCTCATAACCTTGGAACAAAAATCTAGAATCTTCATTATCTTACCTCAATGATTGAGGGATCTTCCATCTATAATTTAGAGACATTCCAAACATGATTAGGATCAGCAATATATTTTCTAAGTAGGGATACATGGAAAGTATCATGGATCTTTGATAGGTTGGGTGGCAAGGTGAGTCTATAGGCTACTAGACTTATCCTATCAATGATCTCAAATGGCCCAACATAATGAGGATCCAACTTAGTTGACTTGATGGAACTTTTCATGGGTTTAACTCTTAAGAAAATCTTATCTCCCATAGAGAATTCTCTAGGTGATCTTTTCATATTAGCATAGCTCTCTAGATGATCGATGACTTCCTCAAACCTCTTCCTGATCATCTTAAGATGTTAATATGTTCCTCCATATCTTTGATAGTATCTAGCTTGATCACCACTCAATCATCTAGATTATCCCATGATAGAGGTGTTTTGCATCTCTTGCCATACAAGGCTTCAAATGGGGCCATTCCTAAGGAAGCATGATAACCATTATTATATGTAAATTCTACTAAATACAAAAATTCTTCCCACCAATACTTTTGGTCCATGTAGTACATGTGAAGCATGTCTTCCAATACTTGGTTTACCCTCTTTATTTATCCATCTATTTTTAGATGGTATGTAGAACTGATATTCAACTTTGTGCCCACTGCACGATGAAGAGCCTACCAAAACTCAGATGTAAATCTAGAATCTTTGTCTAAAATGATCACTTCAAGAAACCCATGTAACCTAAAAATATCTTTGGCAAACCTATTTACCACCACCAATGCATCATCCTTGATGTTCCCTAGTATAAAATATGCAACCTTAGTCAACTTATCGACTACTACAAGAATTGCATCATGTTGGTACCTAGTCTTAGGTAAACCCACAATGAAGTCCATAGATATAACCTGCCATTTTTGCATTGGTATATCATGTGGGTATAATTTTCCTACTGGATGTCTATGCTCAGATTTGACTTTCTGGCATTCTAAGCATCTAGCAATAAAGTTAGTGATATCCTTTTCATTCATGACCAATAAAAGGTCTTTTTCATGTTCTCTCTCATTTTAACCCTCTAGGGTGAGTAAAGTAAGGATATCTATGCACTTCTTGCATAATCAATCTTCATAAATCATCAACTTTGGGTATAACCACCCTATCCTTAAAATATAAAAGATTATATTTTATGCTGAAATCCATGTTCTCTCTAGGATTTATTTCCATCTTGACCTAAATTTCACTGCAATACTGATCCTAAGTTTGCATTTTCTTGACTTGATCCATTAAGTCCACATGGCTATGAGTCAATGTTGTTATGTGCCTTCTTCTACTTAGGGTATCAATGACCTTATTTTCCTTTCCTTTGATATACTCTATACCAAAGTCATACTCTGCTAAGAACTTGACCCATCTTCTCTATCTTGCATTGAGCATAGGCTAAGTAAAAATATACCTTAGACTCTAATGGTTAGTCCTTAACTCAAAAGGTTTTTCTAATAGGTAATGTCACTAGATTTTAAGAGCGTGCACAACCACTGCTAGCTCTAAATCATGTGTAGCATAATTTACCTCATGTTTCTTGAGCTTCCTAGACTCATATGCTATAGTAGCTTCATCTTGGGATAATACTCCTCCCAAACCTTCTAGTGAAGCATATGTACATATAGTAAAATTATTTTATGGATCTAGTATCCTAAGTATAGGTGTTGTAGTTAGCTTTTTCTTTAGAGTATTAAAAGTGGTTTCACATTTGTTAGTCCACTTGAACTCTTTTCCCTTCCTTTGAAGGTTAGTGATAGGATAGGCAATATTTGAATAGCCCTTCACAAAATACCTATAATATCCTATAATACCCATGAAGCTTCACACTTTAGACACATTGGTAGGTGTTGGCCAACTCAAAATAGCTTCAACTTTCTTTGGATCTACAACAATCCCTTTTGTAGATATGATATGCCCCAAATACTATACTTGAGGAACATAAAAGTCACATTTGGATAAATTCTCATAAAGTTGATTCTTTCTCAGCACCTCTAGCATGATTCTCAAATGTCTATCATGCTCTTCCCTAGTGCAGGAGTATATCAAGATATCATCCAAAAATATCAGTACAAACTAATCCAGATATCTTCTAAACACATTATTCATCAAATTCATAAATTTTATTGGTGCATTTGTCAACCCAAAGGGCAACACTATGAACTCATAGTGCCCATATCTAGTCTTAAAGGTTGTCTTATGAGTGTCCTCCTCATAAATATTTAGTTGGTGATAACTATATTTCAAGTCAATCTTGGAAAATATGGTGGCATCCTTTAATTGATCAAAGAGATCATCAATTCTAGGTAGAGGATACCTATTATTGATGGTTACTTTGTTTAGCATTCTATAATCTATGCATAATCTTAAAGAACCATCCTTATTTTTGATAAAAAGAACTAGTGCACCCCATGGTGACACACTAGGTTTAATCAAACCTTTATCTAGCAACCCTTGAAGTTGCACCTTTAACTCCTACATCTCAATAGGATTCATCCTATAAGGAGTTCTATTGATGGGTTTGGCTCTAAGCATCAATTCAATAGTGAAATCAAATTCATATTTAGGTGGAAGTCCTGGAAGATCTTCTAGAAATACATCCCTAAATTCATGAAGAATTGGGATTATTCCTAAATATTTCTTCTTTTCCATTATCATTTGTTGTATTTTTTATCTTAACAACATAGATCATTCCACCTTTATTCATAGCTTTTCTAAGTTGCATTGCTAACAAAAATTGAGGTTGAAAAACCCCTTTCTCACTATGAATCCTTAATCTCTTCTTATCCTTATCTGTATAATCCATCCATCTATCTTGGAAATTGATTAGGGCTTCATGAGCCTTTAACCAATCCATTCCTAATATGATGTCAAAGGCATGTAGCAGTGCTACATATAGATTCCATATGGTTGAGTCATTGGGTAGGGAGATCTCAATTATAGGTAGACACTAATCCACTGAGTAGGTCTATCTAGATCCATACTTGACTTTCCACCCTTGTGCCAAAAATCTAGGTATTTATGGCATATCCCTAATTATATTAGTGGAAATAAAACTATCAATAGCTCCACTATCTATTAAAACTTTAACATTTTTATTAAATGATTTACCATTCAAGAGCATTGGTGTGGCTTACCCATCTATGTCCAGGTTTCCTATTGCTACGTAAATTCTTTGGGTCTGTTTCTCTGTCTTCTTACTTGATCTTGGACCTAGAGGACATATATTCACATAAAGTAGACCTCCATAATTATAGAAACATCCCTTGGGACCCTGGGTTCTTTCTTGTTTATGTTCCCCTATCCATTCTACTTGTGATGGTTCTTGTTGCCTTTGAGGTCGAGGATTATTGTTCTTATTTTGGAATTTATTCTGAAAATTTTATGGCTTTCTATCATTCCTCTTCTTGAAATATGGAATATCTCTATTATTTTTATTCTAATCTTGGTCCCATTCCATGAATCCAACACTTCTTTCTTTTCCTAAGTGAACGTCAATCTTCCTTTGTTATCTCAGAATAGTTGAAGAAGATCTTCTTAGTTTGCAAGTTGGCTTCTTCCTGATGGTCCAAATCATATGCCTTTTGCAAGGTCTTGGGTTTGTACAATTTTATCATTGTTTTGATATTTAGATCCACTCTAACGATAAACTTATGTACCTTTATTTTCTCATCTAACTCATATATTGGTACACATTTTAACAACTTCATAAATTTTTGATAATATATCTCCACCACTCTTATTCCTTGGTGAATTGTAGAGAATTCCTCGCATTTCTCTACATAGTATTATTTTTATAAGAACCTTTTATTGAAGGCTTGAACAAAGCCATCACACTGAAGATTCACTAACTAAATATTCTAACCAGTCTTGAGGGTATTCCACCATTATAATATTGTATCCTATAAGTGGAGATTAGCCCAAACTATTTGGGTTATTGAAGAGTAGTTATTCATAAAAAAATATATTTCTAATTCATTCAACCAAGATTTGACTGAATCACCTCTACATTTTTTAGTAATTTTGAACATTTTAACATTATTCATATCCTTTGTTGGCTTTTCTTCTATGCAAGCTTTGAATTCTTGTTTTTCTATAGAAGGATCTTCCTCTTGTCTACCCTCGATATTGTTTTTAGGAATTTTAACTTACTAAAGTTTCTATCAATTGCATTTGTTGGTTCATCAATTCCCTCTATTGTTTTATCTATTCCTATAGTAGGGATACTACATCAGTGAGGTTCTCCACCTCTCTATTAGAATTATCCAAACTTTCTCCTAGGGGTATAGCTTTGGTACTACTATACCTAGATTGTATTGGAGTTTGGGAATATCCTCTTCTTCCTTTCCTTATCTTGATGCCATATTTACTAGCCACAAAAGGTTTAAGTTAGGTTATAATTTTCCTCCAAATTGTACTTCTAACTTCTAGTTAGTTATATCATCCATATGAACTAACAATAGAGTATTATCATCCACTAATAATAGTAATAGTCATATTATATACCTTAAATCAGGTGAATAGGAGTGGATAAACTTCCATAAGTTCTAAGGTTCACATTATATACCTCCATGGTATAAAGAATGTGTTAATGGACCCCCCATATTTCTTACATTCTCCATGAATGCAAGACCATTTGACCATAGCGTAGGAATTATCCCTTATTAATATTTAGATAAGAGGATGTAAATTCCCTCACCAAACATAAGTTATTCTATGTTCATACTCATAGTTGTAATACCTTCAAGTTTAGTCATTTCACCTTTGTAGTGGAATTACTAACATTTTAATGCTTAACTACCACATATTCATGATGTACTATTTAAGGCTTTTATCACTTCGTGTGATAAATCACATGGTCACACGATCCTTTCTATTCAATGTACCATTACATGAATCATTTACAATTAGTTTTCTAACCTCCACGGTAGGAATTATGATTCAAGCCTCCCTGCTTGAGTCTTTTCAAAAAAATACCTTTTTTTGAATATATCAAAATTCCCCACTCTAAATGTGACCAATGCAAATAAAATTGGGTGTTGCCTCCCTGTAACTCCCTTAGGATTATGGATTTCATATTATAAATTTTCCTAACGTGGGTTACCAAAAGCATACCCTCCCAAAAACCATTCAAAACCCTCAAATAATAACATGTAGATATATTTATCTTAACCCTCTCTTTTTTATCAAAGTAAAACATGCCTACTTGCTTATTTAAGAAACAATTAGATCATATCTAATACATATCTCAAAGCATTAAATAGCTTATTAGGAATTGCACTCATTCTGTAAGCATGAACAACCTTGTAATCAAATTCATATTCACTTTCAATTCATATCTCTAAATTACAAAACATATTTCTTATTTCATTAAGAACATATACAATCTCCTCCTTTTCATAATGAATTCAAATATTAATAGCATTTCCTTTTTTTTTAATTTACATGGTGGAATCGGTAGCCTCCATGAATCTAAGTAGGCTATTCGACTTTTATGGCCACCACAGTATTCTGCGTTGTTTGCCTTGAAATTTGCCACACAGTTCTTCACTCATTCTGTCCCTATAACCACCATGACACAATAATTTTAAAAATTTTACACCACTGAAAGCATCAGGAAAGGGACAAGCATTCATTTTGGTAAGGCTCAATATTTGAACCTTGGACCTTCATCTCCCTTACAGGGTTTGGTTGAACCAATTGGGCTACACCTCGGACCTTAATAGAAATTACTTTAAGAATTAAATATTCAAG
This sequence comes from Wollemia nobilis, assembly GCA_028583015.1. Classification (NCBI taxonomy): domain Eukaryota; kingdom Viridiplantae; phylum Streptophyta; class Pinopsida; order Araucariales; family Araucariaceae; genus Wollemia; species Wollemia nobilis. Next base: position 4,211,094 of record JAQPPZ010001050.1, read on the forward strand.
ATTTTTCATAATAAGGAAACTTTACTAACAATGTCTCCTTAACAATATAACATCTCTACATTCATAAAATAAATCCCATGACTAGTCATTATAAACTTCTTTTACATTACATTTTTTTTTTTGGTAGAGATTTAATTTACATCACATCAATAAACATTGTAAAATCTTTGATAAGCACAAGATAGAAACATCCTATCCATATCATGGTGTATTGAGTTCCTTGAGCTCCATTATAAATTTATAGGTGTCAGGGATTAGGACAACTCTTTCTCATGAAAAATTCATACCTAAATGCTCTTTCAAAATGCATCCAAAATATTCATACATAATTGATCATTTGCATCTCTAACTAGATTTTTTATATTAAAAAGAACATGTGATGAAACACCATAATTTCCTCCTCATAAATGGACTCCACATATTTAAAAAGAACATGTGAGACACCCCATAGTATTCTCACTACAAATGTACTCCATGCCCAAATTTCAATATTCAAACTTAATGGAGAAAATATAAATACCCAAATTCATATCTTAAAATAAAATATTCCCTTAACATTCTTCTTTATTTTTAATATCATAAAATAAATAAATACATCAACCATTTTTTAGAATAAGTAAAGCAAATATATTTCTTATATTTCCACTTAAGATAAATAAATATTTTCTATTCTTAAAATTAAAACACATAACCTAATTTCATAAAGTAAAGATAAATACCATTACCATTCCATGTCAATGTTAAGTTTTAACTTTATAGATAAATATCTTTTTCATTATTAATCAATACAAAACAAGGCAATGTTCACTTTGGAAAGAAACTAATTCATAAGTCAAAGTCAAGCACTTTTCTTTGACTAACTACAAGTTCTAAAAGTTCAAAGTTCTATGAACAAAAAAATCCTAATAATCAACTTTAACCAAAATGAGACATATGACCAAACATATACAACATAAATATATGGAGGTTTAAAGTTCTGCAAAAACATTTTTAGGCATATTCAAATCCTTACTAAATAATATAAAAATATTACACGCTTTTCCTTAAACCTTAGAACCAATATTTAATATCGTTACCTCTGGTCTAAAAATGAAGGTGTAGGTTTTAGTTTTTAGCATGGAATAGAAATAATGGACAACAAATATTAGGTGATCACCTATACTACATACCAAAAGGCAATAGCATACATTTTAACCAGTCTCCAACCAATAATAGGGTATACTCTAGCCAGTTTTATGTCTAAAAATAATGTCCAAAGCTATTATATCAATTGACAAATTATTTACACTTCCTATAGACTTAAATTAAGGCATTTAAAATTCAAGTAATTCCTCTAGGGAGACATCCAAAAATGTAGTTTGAAATGTAATAATAATAATTTAAACTTACAAACCAAATGTATTGAAAAAAAGTAAGGTTCCCATGGTAGAAACTACCATGTCTTACTAAAGCGCATGAGTTTGCAAGAGGCCAACAACATTTCCTTTCAATAACCATATCCATAAAAACAAAGGAAAACAAATAATACCTTAACTTATTGAACCTCTACTGTATAAATGAAAAGGTAAAAGTTCTCCCTCCATTCTTCTTCGCCCAAGCACACTTGATTTGCCACATACACTATGTATCATGAATAGCACCCACTCTATCTACATATCCACATATCCACCCTTCTATTCCTCTTCCCTTATTGCATGGCCCAAGAACAAGAAGACATTCTTGCCCAACCAACTCCTTAACTCCTCAAATTATATATATTTTTTATTTAAAAAAAGGAATAAAAATTATTTTAAATTAAAAAAAAACTTTCTCCTTTTTAAAAAAAATATAAAGTTTGTAACATCCTCGTAATTCTCATAATAAAAACGTCAGCATTAACCTTTCATAATTTATTTTTTTACTATTGTTAACTTATTAACATTGTAAAAATTCAAAGCAATTTTAATTAATTTATTGTTTCCTAATTAACCTTATTAATATCACATGCTACTATTTATTATTGGCCATGATTTTAATAGGTGGTGTAGACATCAAATTGCAACCACTAATCCTCCATCCCACCACCCACTTGTCCACCATACACCTTCCCACCAATTATTTGGCCCAAGTCCACCTTTCCTGCCATCCATTTCACCATTTTCCACCATTTCCTAACCCAATTGGGATTCTTTTTTATTATTTTATATTTAATATAATATTTTATATTATATTATAATGTATTTATTATAAAATGTATATTTATAAACTCAATTAACCACAACCGTCATATCTAATTTAATCTCCACCCTCCATCTTCATTAATCCATGTTAGGATCTAATTTAATCTTAGCCACATGATTAAAAGTGCAAGGCTAAAACCCTAAGAAAACCCTAGGTTGGATTATAAAATAAGGGCATTTGCAAATGCTCAAACCCTGGAACCTTGAGATTAGAAGTTGCACTCTGGAGGAGTCATTGTTGAAATCCTAGCAAAGTAGAGAGAGATAGAGTCTGAAGATCTAAAGCCCTAGTTAGTCAACAAGACTTCTGCTATTCCAGCCATCCCCCATTCATCCTCCATCACCATCATAACCCCATCCATCCATCGCATCCATCGCCACCCCCTCGATCTGCTTCTACATATTTACCCTTATTCACAAGCGCCCTCCCAAGCTTGCCAGGCTCACTACAAAGCCTACAAAGCTCACTACGAAGCTTGCTAGGCACTCACCAGATCTTGCTATATTGTAGGATCACTCCAGAGCTTGCAAATATCACTCCAAAGCCTACGAATCTCACATTAGAGCCTACCAAGTGCGAATGTGAGCCTACTACAACAACAAAAATGCAAATTTGAGTCTGCTATACCACACCAACTGCAACAACAAAATGAAAGCAAGGTATATCTTGATTAGTTTTATTTTGTTACATGATTTGTATGTTTTGCATGCCATTTGATCCATTTTTAGTGGGGATTTACTTATGTCTAAGGGCCTCATATTGTGGAGCCCTCACAGGTGTTATTAACTCCTTGATCTATTTTTATGTATGCAGATCTACAAATTTCACATATTGTTGAATGGTTGTTGAAGTTGGAGTGGCCTGTCATAGGATATCCAAAGCCCACTCACCCTGTTGGAAGCAAGAACACATCAATCTGAAGACACTTCATTGTTATAGCCAGGGTTTTGAAGAACCCTAGCATTTTTGTAAATCATTGTATACAATACTCTCATTGAGGGATATATTGTATCAAAGGAGTTTATTGGCTCCCCCATTTTATTGAATATATCCATTTGTGCAATCTTGTATCTCATTGTGTTATTTGATTTATTTTATTTTATTTAAGTGTCGTGTTCCTGTCTTCACAAATGGTGATCATGGTGGGACCCCACAAGGGTTTCATTATTTGATAGATCTACCTTGCTAACTTAATTTTATTTTTGTTTGTTGCAAGATTTTCAAAAGCATAGAGATCATCGAATTTATCGCTAGAGTTTTTGAATCACTCTGCAGTAGTTTCATGAGTGATGCAAGCATTCGATAGTGATTGTAAATAACCGTAGGCACCATCCCACACCTAGAAGGCACCCTGTTATTCCTACGCAGGTGCCCAGCCATGCCTACTAGTAATTTGGAGTAGAGGTAAGGCTTCCAAGTAAGTTTCATAAACCTAGGTTGCCATTTAGCAATTTACATATTTTGTTTTTTGCTGCTATTTTTCGTTGTTTCTAGGTTTAACATTAAGCAATTTGGGAAAGAATCGGTAGCAAGTTACATCTAGGGTTTGTGTGTGTTTCATTATATCAAATTCATTTCTTGTCTTGAAATTTGTAGATCTAGGTGATTGTTTGCATTTTTGAGTGCATATGAAACAAAAAAGCATATTAGATTTTGCATTTTAGAGTTAAATATCACTTTAATTTTGCATATCTAAATAGGAACAACATCTTGATGCATAAAGTAATCCTGCCCTAGGCTGGACCCTTTGGCAGAGAGGTGGATGAACCCTTCGGTTGCTCTTGTGATTTTAATCATTTGCAAGTAGGGGATTTTGAGCGGTGTACTCCACTCTCTTTAGGTGAAATTTGTGTCTTTGTGTTGGCTTATGATTTATATTAGTGAAGTTAGTAATCTTTAATATTTTTTGCACACCATAGAGAATGAGAAATCTAATAAAATAAATCACACACACTTGCATGATTCACATGTTTAACAGTAGTGGTTGGATTTCATCACCAGCCATTGCTTGAGATTTGGTGACGGTGGCCGTGATTTCCATCCACCAATATTTGCCCTAGAAACCATAGGACTACCCCTGATAAAACTTGTTGGAGGTCATTACCAACAAGAATCTCGTTTCCCTGGCCAGCCTTAGTTTTTACCTTTATTTTTTATTAAACAATATTAAGTTACATCAAAACACACAAGCCAACAATTCTAAAAGGAACTTCACATTAATGAAAGAAAATAATTAATGAATAAGGTAAGCCACACAAGGTAAAACCTAGGATTTGTTGTTTTCTTTGCTTTAAATTTTGAAAATTTTGTTAATTTGTGTGATTTAGATAATCTTTGAATATTTGGTTTAACTACTTTATGGTGGTAACACGACAACAAAAGAAAATAATAAACCAAAGCAGTTTAATGGAAAATAGTTCCCATGAGTCCGCTACTTCGGTAGCCCCATCCAATATGGTTTAGACTACTTTGTCTAGATCATCCCATCCACCCCACTCTCAAGTAGAGACACATTCACACAATGTGGAGATAGCCACCACCTACATAGACATGGATAGAGTGTAGGCCATTTACAAGGCTTCTAACTATGTCTTAGAGCCCCTTAGCCAAAAAGGTTTTGAATAATCTGAATTGGCTAACACCTACCTTGCCTAAGGATAACCTAATTCAAGTCATGAATATGGTATGCCTTCCTCCATGAACCAACCACCACAAAGCCCAAGTGTTCCAAACACTTATCTCACATCCACCTATACCAACCCCTTGTATGAGGAGTATGTCAATGTTGCCTCACAAGTCCCTAGCCTCCAAGTTGTAACATCAAATGCAACTTTCACCATACCCATATCCTCTCATCCATCATCATCCACACCTCCATAATCTCACTTAGCCAACATGACAATGTCATCCACACCTCCATCATTCACTTAGCCAACATGACCATGTCATCCACCCCTCCATAATCTCACTTAGCCAACATGACCATGACTAATCATCCATCATCATCAACCTATCCATCGTCTCACCCAACCACAACCCCATAATTTGACACATGGTCAAATCAAGAACTTACGGATACATTAGGGCTCATCAATAGATTACTTTCACAATGAACAAAAGGAAAACAATCAGCTTACATAGACCCTATGACCCAAGGAGTTCCAAATCAACCTCCACTCACCAATCAAAATTCAGCATGGGTTCCTCAATATTCCATAGTTTCCATCCCTAATCCACCACCACTCCACACATCCACCATACCAATCAACATTGCCACTAACCAACAACACAATCCATTTCTCCATCATCATACTCATCAATCATCCCCATATTTCAACCATCAATATTCTCCACATAAGCAACTCAATTCATTCCACAACATCATGTTGGTCACACCCCAACTTCTACCATCCAACCCATCAACCAACCATCATATAATCTAAGGTCCTCATATTCTAGCAGAAGATCTTATATTCCAGGCAATGAAAAAAAAATTGATCGGTTGATGCAAAACTCACCAGGTATAATGAACCAAAAGCTTACATTAAGCCAACTGATCCATCAACCAATCCACCCTTCAGTACCAACACTACCATATCCAATAGATTTTATGATACCAAAATTTGACAAATTTAGGGGAAATGAGGATCCTAAGGAGCATGTGAGTTCATTTGTCCACGTATGTTTTTGGATTAGCGATGATAATGCTCTTATGCTTCAAACGTTTCCTCAAACATTAGGGGGAGATGCCATTGAACGGTACAATCAATTGCCCACACATAGTATTTATACTTTTGATCAATTTATAGATCTATTCTTGGAACACTTCACCCTCAACATTAATAAGAAGGTGTCCTTATCAGATATATATTACTTGAAATAATGAGATGAGGAACCTATCTATGATTTTAGAAACCATTGGAGGGTAGTCATAACAAAGTTGCCATTCTCCCTCCCAATGGAAGAAATTATCAAAAATTTTATCAATATTTGCTTAAAACACATCTCTTGGATGCTACAACTAAACACTTATAGGACATTTGAAGAGGCTTTAGCATAGGCTAGTGTCATTGAGGAAATAAAAATCCAAGAGGGTGTCATTAAGCCTAAGAAGAAATAAAGGAAAAATAGGGACCAATACCGAAATAATCAAACTGGCCAAACCAAATCAACACAAGCCTCAATGACTAACACAACTAATCAAGTCAATCAAGTGGTCATGAGCCAGCCTATAATGTCTCAAAAACTAGTGCAAAAACAATTTTCCTATCATACGATTCCATCAGTAACCCAAGCACCAACGGTACAAAATAGAGTGCCAACTGTGGAATAGCCTACCTATCCCCAATTCAATCATCCCCAATTCAATCGACCCCAATGTCAATACATTCTCTTAGTGGAATCATATTCATCCATATTTCAAATGTTGTATGAGACCAAAAAATTAGCCTTGTTGGACATTAGGCCCAATAATCCCACCAAAAGGCCTACAAATTATAGAGAGAACTTGTTTTGCCCATACCATTGGCAAAATGGGCATGACATCAATTCTTGCCATGTGTTCAAAAACATAGTGCAAGACCTCATATACCTAGGGTCCATTAAAATGGATGGCCTTAGCTCCAAAAAATCAAAATTTGGGCATATATCAAATACCTCTACCTTACCATGGGGATTTCCAACATAATATAGGAGGTAACTATCAAAAACCACTTCCTAATAAAGTAAATCATGTCCAACAATACCAAAACTTTGTAGGAGAATTCCATGTGGTCACTAGAGGGCAAAGGCAAAATCAAAAAATGCTCAAAAACCTTCGAACCCACCTCCCATACAAAAATCACCAAATCCATCTCTGCCAATCAATCTATCCAACCCATCCAATCTATCCATTCTTCATTCAATATGGCTAGCGGTAACCTTAACAATCCGATTAACCACTAGTTTGAAAATGGCATCAGCCAAACATTTTGTATATGAGCTCATCCAACAATACCCTAGGTATAGAGAAGCTTTAATGGAAATACTCAAGTCAATTGAGTTAGAATCCCAAGAATCTAATGCCTTAAATAACTTTGTAGGGAGTGTTAGAACATGCATGGAACCATCAATTACCTTCTATGACTTTGAGATAAAATCAATGAGTTTAGAATCGGTGGACCCTCCATTGCACATAATGGCATTAATAGACATAAAACCATTCAAAATATTATTAATTGATACCAAATTGTCAAGCAATATTATTACTATCTCTGCCCTTATCCACCTCAAACTACCTCCATCCCACATTTCCAAATCATCATTCACCCTCAAATCATTCAATGATGCTTTGTGTACCACATTTGGCACTGTTGTTTTAACCATAGAATTAGGACTAGAACATTGCACACCATGTTTCACATCTTTAAAGGAGCCATGGCGTATAATATACTCCTTGGTAGACCTTGGATGAGGGAAATGAAATGTGTTCCTTCAATTCTCCACCAATGCTTGAAATACGTTTATGATGGACAAGTTCATTGCATCCCCGCAGATGTTGAACATTTTAAGTATTGTACTTTTATTTCAAATCCTTATGAATCCATGTTGCCTTCCACCCATTTATTCTTGGCACCATCATCCACATCATATTTTAATCCATATTCTTCTAATCCATCTCCATATTCTTCTAAGGCTCCCATATTAGAGGAGCTACCCATCACATCACCTTCTCAAACATCCATTCCTTCTTGTACATGTACTCATGGTCAATATTCCATTAACACATCGTACATCGCAACAACCCCTTCTACTACAACCACTTCTTCTATTCCATCTCATCATTCCACACCATCATCTCATCATGCCACACCGCCATCCAATCCCACTCCATTAGTCGATGTGTCACAAGTCAAACTTTCTGATTATGACATATTTAACTCCCCACCATCCACAACCAATCTAGAGCCATCTGAGTCCCTAGCATCAACCACATCAACCCAAGTTGAATTCCACATCACTAATCTAAGCATTGGTGAGTATGTGGTCCAAGACGTCACCATTAAACCCCTAGCCATTCCCACAGCCAAAGATTTTGGACATCCTCGAGACCGTTCTTTATCCATAGGTGTTGTTTATGATATGAGTGCAACTCCAAATAGCATTAACTTTGTTTATGGAGGGTTGGATTTCTCAACTGGGGAAAACCCACCCAAAGAAGCAAAAGAGCCTAGGCATGCCAATATACCTAACATAGAGGAGTTTCTAGATCAATACTTTAATATGTTCCATTGGCAAGGTCAAGGTCTAGGTTCCCATGAGAAAGGAATACATGATATCTGAGATGTCCCATATAGAGGCCCCCATGATCATTCTAGTTTAGGCTATACCCCATTGTATTCCACCACTTCTCTTGAGCAAGCATTTAAAAAACTTAGCCTCAATGATGAAGATCCCTCCATCCATCCATTACCCTCAACATCCTCTCTTGAACAAGCCCTTAAAGAACTTCGCATTGATGAAGTAGACGAGGATGATCCCATAAACTTATCCTATCTGATATTTTATTCCGACGATGAAAGTTATGAAGAGTTTGAAGTTATGTTAAATGCTTTTGACGATTCTAAAGAGGAGTCACCACCCATTGTCCCCATCATCCAATAGGAAGAGTTTTACCTTCGATTGTTACCTATCCATCATCTCATATTTTACTTGCTTCTTCCATAAGAACAAGATGATCCACCTGGTAATCTGCCTTTAGCCACCCACATAAGCCAAGAATTGTAACATATGTACATATTCCAAAAAAAAAATCAAAATCAACAAAACATTTCAAAAAAAAAATTGTTGCTATGATGTTTCATGTTCACTATTATAGGGATACCATGCCTCGACATCGGTTTTGATTCAATTGTTCCATATACCCATTCGGCCAAACCATCCTACCTTTCACTAGGTAAATATGAATCCTATTGACTTATTTACCCCACTCCATAATCCTTATGATTTTGCTAGGCCAATTCCAATTGACATTAGCCTTATTGACTTAAACAAAATTTCCTCCACACCCTCCTCTTTGGAGTTCACCCTATCTGAGGAATTACTAAAGGCTTCAGCCCACTACATTCATCCTTCACCGCCACCATCACCTCCATCACTTTCTACCAACGGTCCCAAGGTCTTTCAGGAAGAGTTAGACAATGATAAGCAAGAAAAGTTAGAAAACATCTTAGATGAATTTAATATGATCCCAACACCACATCAAGTTGAAGAAGGTTCACATATGTCCATTAAAGATACCATCGACGTGAACCTTATTTTAGATCTTGACAATCCCCAAATTGTCAAACTTGGCAAAATTTTAACATCCGATGAGCAAGTGCAATTCATTACTCTCCTCAAGAAAAAGAAATAAGTGTTTGCATGGTCCTACAAGGATATGCATGGCCTTGATCTTGACCTTGTTGTCCACAATGTCACCTTGCATCCTGACACCAAACCGGTAAAACAAAAACTTAAGAGAATGCATCCTACCATAGCCCTCATAGTCAAAGTGGAAATACAAAAACTGTTAGACGTACATTTTATCGTTCCTATTGACTATCCCAAGTGGCTATCAAACATGGTACCCGTTCACAAGCCTAACGGAGTGATACACATTTGCAATGAATTTTGAGATATAAATAAAGTGTACCTTAAGTATGACTTCCCTCTACCAAATATTGATACTCTTGTTGATACCTATGCAGGCCACGAAATGCTTTCCTTCATGGACGGTTTTTCAGGATACAACCAAATTCGAATAAATCCTGATGACCAACATAAAACAACATTCACAACACTTTGGGGAACATTTTGTTTTAGGGTTATGCCCTTTGGCCTCAAAAATGTAGGAGCTACTTATCAAAGAGCCATGACTTACATCTTTCATGATTACATGCACAAAATCATTGAAGACTATGTAGATGATCTCTTGGCTAAATCTAAAACCCAACAAGAACATATTGATGTCTTGGAAAATATTTTTGATCAGCTGTTAGGATACAAGGTGAGATTAAATCCCAAAAAGTGTGTCTTTGGTATTACCTCTGGTAAAATTTTAGGATTCATTATCTCCAAAAGAGGTATTGAAGTAGACCCAAATAAGGTTAAGGTCATCATAGAAATGCCACCCCCAAATAACATCAAGGAATTTCTTATAGGGAATAGAGGACCCTGAACCACTTAATGTTCTTCATTTAAAGGTATTTCATTATTAAAAGTGACATATTATATGTCTATATACATGGATTTTACTAAATAATAATAATAATAATAATAAATAAATAAATAAATAATCATCCACATAGGCATATCTACATTGCATACATTCCATTTACATTTAGGCATTTAACATACATCTTCACTTTTTGCATTCATGCATTGTTTCATTAAATAATACATATTCCATTGCATTGTACAATTTCCATTTGCATATCAACACTCCATTGCATTAGGCATATACATTTGCAATCATCCCATCCCTTGTTCAATGATATGGTAAAGTAATGATGATATGACCATAAAACAAAGAGTCAAGTTATAACGATTAGGAGTGCCTAGTTTGAAACATTCATGTAACTTTAACAAAAATCATATGCCAACCACATCACATGTCACAAAAACTTAGATTTTCAGTCACTCAGCCATTACTAGGGTAGCAAACAACCTCCAAATAGATGTCCAATTTTATTTAGGACCAAAAACACACTTTACACACTAAGAAAGTCTTGAGAATTTTTTGATTGATCCCAAATACAAACTTGAACCAATCACATTCCATCACATTTTAAAAAACATTATGAGCCAAAGAGGGTTAGTACCATACTTGGGTAGTACCTTGAAGTGAAAAGGGATAATCCTCGCTTTTCCCATCATGCAACATAGTCCAAAGCAAAAATAGTGGTTCTCACCACTACCACAATTACTCTTCAAACATAAACATAAAAATATATAGTAAGGATACGGTCAAAATTCTCATCATACTTCGGTTGAGAATCCGATTCCCTAAAGATCTATACAAAATTAACAAACAAAATCCCAAATACCCTTGATCCCTAAAGTTGTAAGAATCATACTACATATCTTTGACAAGGATGGGTAGTCGTTCCCAATGCCCAAAAGATCAATCCCAATTGGACTATGGAGTGAACCTTCATCGAGGATATAGACGCTTGACTGGCAGTGGAGTAAGCTCATGCGGCACGACATGTATACTTGGAAAACAGGGAGACCTCTAACCGCACATAAGGATAGGCTAGCTTCAGGGTCATATCCATAAGGTCATGCCCAATTTACTCATAATGTGTCAATGAACTTCACATGCACACACACTAGTTCATGATTGGATAGGGTCATTGTCACACTCAATATTTGGTATATGAACCTCACTTGCACACACATTGGTCCTAAATAAAGTTAGACAACCCAAGTGAGTTTGCTTGATAATACTAGTATGATTGAGTCTTTGAAAATTTTGCAGTACTCATTCCATATCAACATCCATATCTTCTTCCATATCAACATCCATATCTTCTTCCATATAAACAACCATGTCTTCATAGTGAGTCAAGTTGCAGAACACCACCAAATTCGGTACCCCATATTGCCAAACAATGGACAACAAAAATGGTCAATAAAATTTCTGAAATGTAAAAGATCATGTGAACAACATGCATTCCTCTCATATAGTTTAGATTCATTTACTTGCATTAATCATCCATAACATATCATCATTAATAACACATCATATAGATTGCATTTACATCATTAGCCTACATACATCATCCATATAAACATCCATAGTGCATCATATAACTTGCATACATCATCCATATAAAAATTAAGTATACACATCATGGTCAGCTTACATTCATCATCAAAACATAAAATAGGAATTGCATAAAACATAAAAGCATCCACATAAGAGGTATTACACATATATGAAAAACCCATGTATATATATAAATATCTCATATACAATCAATGCCAAAAGGCTACAATGGAGCACCAAGGCTCATATATACAACATAGTGCATCTAAGAACTAAGTCTATTGTCCATGAGAAGACTCCTGAGACCTAGTAGGATCCCTCAACCTAGTACTTTTTCTAGACTCCATATGCCTAGATGACTCAGCCATAGAAGAAGAAGGAGGATCCAAAAATGTAATATGGTGTTGCATACACACATCCTCCAAATAATGTGCGTATGCCTCACTGGCCCGTAGACATCACAAATCCATCTGATGTCACCACTTCTTCACCAAAATATCTTCCTAAAGCCTTGTGACCATTGCCTGATCACTAGCCATAGCCACTACCCAATCTACCTCTAGTCGAGCTATAGTAGCCAAAGACTCTCTATGATTTTCAAGCATGGTCTCACACTCCTCACGAAGCTGCTCCAACTCTACTCACAACATTGCCACCTTAGAGATATCACCCATCTCCTCATCCTACTCCCTCTCCTCATCCAAAAATCCCAAATTCAAATCTTATTGGGCTGCTTCCCTTTACTACCTCTGATTCGATGATCCCTGAGGCCTCATCCTCTTCAGAGTCATCCTTGACACCGATGCTACTGCATCATCCCAACCACCTTTGGTACCCATACTAGTTGGGCACCAAACCACGCTGCATACTCAGGAGTCTCCAACTGCTCAACATCCTCCATCTGAACCCACCATGGCTCCGCACATGCTAGCACCTCCTCACCTCATCGACACCGATACAAAATTGGCTCATCTGACACACCCTGAGGTAAGCCAAACTGCCTCAATACCCATGAGTACTAGAAGTACTCCACCTCCTCATATATCCATCCAACCAACCACCAAGCCTGTCTCACCTGATGTAGCTGCATCCTATCCCCATCCCATTGAGCTCCTCGCCATGGCCTCCATACAACATTATCCTGAGATAACCTCGACCACATATATGTATACCACTATCCGGTATGAACCTCTCGGCTCGACTGCATGTCCTCTACCACCATCCATCGCCTAGCATAGGGCTTCCTTATCTGCTATGTCAGACATGGCAACCCTTCTGGCTGAGCAACCACAAAATGCTCCCAAGCCCAACACTATAGGAGGAAGCTGCATCCAATTCCCTTCCTCTCCCATCGAGTCACCTCATATAGCTCCCGATAAAACTATGCCAATAAGGTAGGAGCCCATGCATACTCATTTGGGTCAATGAAGATCACTCACCAAACCCAATAGGTTCCAAGGGACAACCAATGTTATTAGGTAGCACTATGTTTGCTTAAATGAACATAATAAAAGTCAGGAGTGCATCCAACTCCTTTGCATTGTACATGCTCAAATAACATATCCCTCCATCCCTCATATGGGAATCCTACCATTGATCTCCAAACATCCTCTCCATCTCATCCCTCTTATCCCGCCCAACCACCACCTTCTCCCCCTCTACTGGCACCTTGAGGATGTGGTATACATCCTCAAGAGTAATAGTAACCTCCCCAGTTGGTATATAGAAGGTCTCCCGATCAAAATCCCACCTCTCAATCAAATATGAGAGGTACCCCTCATCTGCTCTCACTACATCCAATCTAGCCACTCCCTCCAAACCCACCCTACCCAACAGCCCCCACTCCTCCTCCGAAAGCTTCTTCCTCATCCTTGGAACAAGAGGAGAGAAGTGATGTTGAGGCTCAATATCCCTCAGCTGCAACAACAAATACATTTTGTTAGTATTAATACTATATTCAAAAAAAAAACAAACAAACAACAAACAAAAGAAAATAAATTTTTTGCACAAAGAAACAAACTGTCTTACTAGGACAAAAGGTGCCTCCACTCCACCAGTAGCACCAAGGCCCTCCGCAACCATAGCCTACACACACAAACACTCACTCACCAAGCTCCCCACACCCACTAGCCTCACTAAGCTCCCAATCACTCTTCACTCCTCTGACACACCTTCTCAAAGCCCAAAGTGCATGAATGAGCCTCAATATTCACTCAAATTTTTTTTTATAGATTTATTTTGTACATTTAGGCATAGACTTATGCCTATAAACCGTAGGTGTAGGTGCACACTTGCAAGCGCACTTAGGCACACACATATGCCTGCAGAATACACCAAGTGCAGTTGCGTGTCTGACAACAAAAAACAATGAAGAAAAAAACCCTCAAAATAGTAGCTCCCCTCATCAAATTTGCACCAAATTTCATTACACATCATGCACATCATAAAATTTTATTTTATGAAAACACAAAATTTTTTGCATGCATATTTTGTGAGAACAGGCCAAATTCTTCAAAAACACATATCGCATTACAAAACATGACAATCAAGGTCAAATTTTCACAAAATCAACATTCCATAATTCTTCATCATATGCTTCATCATCCCATCAAATTTTGCACAATTTGGAGTTGATTTAACCGTTAACTCACTCATTTTTGCCATAAAGCGCAGCAAATATCAACAAAATGCTAAATCACAAAACAATCAACTCCACAATCAGCCAAATCATTGCATGACTTCATCAAACATTCTTCCATAATCATATTTCATATATCACTCATCATATAGCATATTTTGTCTTGTTCAGTCAATAATAAGTGAACCTTGTACCTAGTGGGTTATCCTATCAACTTGGCCATTGCAATGATAGTAATCCATAAAATTTGGTAATATGAATAGCCTATAATAAGGACACTTAAACATGATCATCATCATTATCTCATTGTCATAGATCACAATCGCATTGAGTACCTCAAATTTTAGGGGAAACCTTACCAAGAACAATTTATGCACAAGTAGTCATTGATGTCCTTTTTTGTGGGGCACGAAAACATGGATAATCAAATTCACAAACACTCATTCATTTGACAACAGTCAAAATACAGGACATACCGATAGACTGACTGGTTCCATCATGGAATTGGCAAATAAATTTCCACAGTCACTACCCCACCCCTACATTGACTTAGTCAACATGCATCTTCATATTTTGCATACTCAATGACACCATTACGGAAATTTATTCAATAGCATTGAATCATCCCAAATTTTGGGGCAACCACATTACATTATGATTCTCCCATAATGGGATAACATCTTACGTTATCATGACAATTTACACTTGAAAAACCCCACTTTCCACTGTTGGGGTAAAAACAATATCACATCTTACATCGTTCATATCGTCCTAGTATTTCACACCAACCCCCTTTTTCCACCATTGGGGAAAAAATAGTATCACATTATACATCATCCATCACATCACATCCCATCACATCATTCATCACTCACACAAAATTCTTTTTCAATTGGCTCATGATATACTTCTCATTCACCAATTGAGGGGGTAAGCTACGCAAAATTCCAAAAATTCTTTATTCTTTTATCTTCAACATTGAGTGCTCAAATGCAACAACAGAGAGAAACTGCTTCTGTGCCCATAGCCCAAGCAAGTGTCTCATATTTTTGCACCATATTGTGTTTCATGTAACATGGTACAAAAATGGGCATCTGTAGACACCAAATTATAGCCATTAATCCTCCATCCCACCACCCACTTTTCCACCATACACCTTCCCACCAATTATTTGGCCCAAGTCCACCTTTCTCGCCATCCATTTCACCACTTACCGCCATTTCCTAACCCAATTGGGATTATTTTTTATTATTTTATATGATTTTATATTTAATATATTATTTTATATTATATTATAATGTATTTATTATAAAATATATATTTATAAACTCAATTAACCACAACCATCCGATCCAATTTAATCTCCACCCTCCATCTTCATTAATCCATGCCACACTCAAAAAGTAATCTCAACCTTAGGATCTAATTTAATCTTAGCCACATGATTAAAATTTCAAGGCTAAAAACCTAAGAAAACCCTAGGTTGGATTATAAAATAAGGGCATTTGCAAATTCTCAAACCCTGGAACCTTGAGATTAGAAGTTGCACCCTGGAGGAGTCATTGTTGAAACCCTAGCAAAGTAGAGAGAGATAGAGTTTGAATATCTAAAGCCCTAGTTAGTCAAAAAGACTTCTTCTATTCTAGTAATTCCTCATTCATCCTCCATCACCATAATAGCCCCATCCATCCACCGTATCCATCATCACCCCTCGATATATTTCCACATATTTACCCTTATTCATAGGCACCCTCCTGAGCTTGTTAGGCTCGCTGTAGACCTTGCAAAGCTCGTTGTAGAGCTTTCTAGGCACTCACCAGAGCCTTCTATATCATAGGCTCGCTCCAAAGCTTGTGAAGCTCACTCCAAATCCTACAAAGCTTGCACCAGAGCCTACCAAGTGCACATTCAAGCCTGCTACAACCATAAAAATGTGAATCTGAGCCTACTACACCATGTCAACTGCAACAATGAAATGAAATCAAGGTATATATTTATTGGTTTTATTTTGTTACATTATTTGTATATTTTGCATGCCATTTGATCTATTTTTAGTTAGGGTTTACTGATGTCTGAGGGCCTCACACTATGGAGCCCTCACAGGTGTTATTAACCCCTTTCTCTATTTTTGTGTATGCAGATCTATATATTTCACATATTGTTGAACATCTATTGAAGTTGGAGTGGCCCGCCATAGGATATCAAAATCCCACTCACCCCGTTGGAAGCAAGAACACATCAATCTGAAGACACTTCATTGTTATAGCTAGGGTTTTGGAGAACCCTAGCATTTTTGTAAATCATTGTATCAAATACTCTCATTGAGGGATAGATTGTATCAAAGGAGTTTATTGGCTCCCCCCATTTTATTGAATATATCCATTTGTGCAATCTTGTATCTCATTGTGTTATTTTATTTATTTTATTTTATTTAAGTGTCATGTTCCTGTCTTCATAGGTGGGTATATTTAAGTGACCCTACTTAATAATTCCTCCATGGATGGATCCCTTTGCTAGATTCAATAATATAAGCAAGAACATATATATTGAAATGCATATAAATAAATTATTGTAATACATTATACCATCAAAAATATTTTTTTATATTACAAAACATCCCAACATATATGCGAAAAACATAAACATTAATCAAACACAGAAAAGGCAAAACAAGTATTTGTCAACCATATATGGAAAATATTTTATGATAACTTCTAGGTTTTTAACTTCTGCTAAAAATGACTCCATTGCTTATAGAAAATTTCTTACCAATGGTATGATTTCAAATATACAAATATGATATGCAAATAAATACGAGTAAATCCTACTCTAGATATTTCATTAGTTAAACTGACCATCATTTCCCTTATTTTGTATCTCATTCTTGGTGGCTAACTTCCTTGTCCACCTATGAGAGTACCTGGTCCTACAACCATGCATAACATCAATAATACCATATTCTCATATAATATAACCAAAACAACAATTGCAATTAACCATCCATAAAGTAATTAATACTAAGCATTGCATCATCATATTTTTACACATAATCCATATTATCAATGAGTCTTGCCAAGGTGGTTCATGACACATGCACAAATAATAGACTATTATTTCATCCTCAACTAGTAATTAAAAATACTTTTACAATTCATAAATGGTCCAAACCAATGAACAATGATGAACATTTCTCACCTCCAACTAGTGAGTAAAAATCCTTCTTAGTTCTATAGTATGCTCACTACTATTTTTTTCTTGTTGGTCATTTTCATTTAAAACATGTAGTGTATTCTAGAAAATGTTATCCACATAGGGATTTTTGGCCTCGATGGAGAAAAAAAATGTAAAATAAATTTGATGATTCTCATTAAATTTAAATAAGTGCATCCTTAGACATATTATGATTATGATGGTTTGCATTAATATTGGTAAGTTAACCAATGAGGGTGTGGGGGAGCTCATGCAAAATTTGACTTCATTTGAATTGTTTTCCAAATGTCATCATAGTGAATAATATAAACTTAAAGTTTGATCATATGCAACAAGGTACAATCACACAATATCTTTACAAAAATAGAATGCCATCAACACTTATAACTATAAGACTTTATAGGTGTCTTCCACAAATGCGTACTAGTCCTCTATTTACTAAAGTGTAATAAAATTTTGAAAAGAGGATCATAGAGATGGATACAAAGAATTATTGTCATAATAAATTTTTGCCACTAGATGTAACAACATTTAGGATTTTTGGAGATGGTATGAAACAAATAAACATAGAACCTTTAGCAGCCTTCATATAAAAATACTTCAAAGTCACCAAACACAATGAACATGAGGAGAGAAGAAATTCCTAGTTAAAAATTCCCCCCTCAGAATTCAAGTATGTATGAATTTCCCTAATACCAATGATATGGGCATTAAAATGCTTGAGTTCTCATTGATTTCCATGTGAAACAAACAAGCATATAAAGAAAAAAAACATACCCAAAATAGAATATTTCATATATTTGTGAGGTTCAATCCTTAGTAGATCCAATCTCAACTAACACCTAAAGGATCTAAACTAATAGCTAACTAAAGCTAATAACTATTTTGAACATAAAAACTAGGAAGTTTATTTTTCAAAACTAAGTTGTACCTATTATGTGTTGGCAATATTACATTATTTAATCATGTAATAGTTTAGGGAGTTTGATTAATATGTAGGAGTGAGTTTAATATCTGAGTTTATAAGTATGATTCAAGAGTGATTTGTATGAGATAGTGAAGAGTCATCTATGGTGTCATGTGTGAGTTATGTAATTATGAAAAAAATTGTCATCATGAGAGAATAGATAAGGTCAAGATACATGCATGTGGAGAGTCATATGCAATTATATATTCATGATAAAGAACTATAAAATGTATCAAACTATCATAGCCTCATGCATGCTATAGTAGAACTTATTAATAATATTTTTAGTATTTTGTGTGTGCATTATTGTGTGTTATTATTTGATCCTAGGTAAATTTACCTATGTGATATTAGGCATATTTTCCATCAATTGTATGAGACACAACTTGGTGAAATCCATCTTAGCTCATAGCTATGGTTAAGATATTGTAGAAAAATTTGGAGAACATGAGATATTTAAGACTAAATATTGGATATTGAAGAATTATAGAAGAATAAAGTTAAATGAAGAAGTAGAAATATTGAAGGATGAAGAAGAGAAGGGTTGAGGTTTCCCAAATTACTAAATATTGAAGATGAATTGACAAGGTAAGGAAGTTTACTTGAGAAAGTTATTTTTTGAAGAAGCAATTTCAATTTTTGGAAAGATTATTTGAAGGAGTTAATATTGAAGATATAAGAAGATATTTGAGAAAGGGATAATTAACACTATTGCTAGAGAGATAAGAATAATATTTTTGAATGAAGAATTTTCAATTAATTGAAGGAGGAAATATTGCTAAAGAAGAAGATTTGAAAGAGAAGAGAATAGATTATTTTGGAAATTTTGAGTACATTGGTTGTCATTGATGTCAAAGGTAGTATTGGTTCACAATACACTCTTCATGGTTGTGTGAGCAAGAAAAAAATAATATATTCTCTATGGTGGTTTTTGCAAATAAAATGGAAAGGTTTAATTATTTTTCCATGGTGGTATTTGCAAATAAAAAGAAAAGATTATTTAAGTCCTCCATGATGGCATTGGAAAAAATACAAGATCTAATGAAATGGCCCAACGTGAAAAGGTTAAATTATAATATATTTAAATATTTAAAGATTTAAAATATTATAATAAAAAGGTATTTATGAAATGGCCCAAAGGGAAAATATTAAATTATAATTTTTTTAATTTTTTCAATATTTAAAATATTATGTTAAAAAGGTTTTTAAACGAAGGAGAAAAAAAAAATTATACACTCTCTCCATGCACCGACATCCAAAATTTTAGAGGGCAGCATAGTATTTAATGAGGAAATTAAAAGTCTTATCAAAGGTTTTAATGTATGCGATGAAGACAAAAGACACTCGATCGATTCATAAGAACAATGTATGATACCCAATGCGAAGGTAGTTAGAAGGAGAAAAACTTGAGAGCAGCTTATGATATCTAGCACGGGGGCAGCAAGGAGGACATACATGCTTCAAAGATATAAAAATAGTACACAAGTTTTAAGGGGAAGCAGAGTAGTTTGGTTTCCATCTGAGCGGGTAGCTCAGGTGGTAGGCGGACCCTATGCAAGGAATAGCATGATGGAGATCTCAAGATCGAGACGCGATAGTGATGGTTTTACTTGGTTTTTTTTATCAGAGGAGCAATGCAGGTTTAGAGGAAACAAAGTGCACATTGGTTCTTGTGTGGGCAGTTTGCCCACATGGTGCTCTAGCATGCACTAGAGCGTGGGATGTGTGAGCTTGCGCACTCGATTCCCTACAAAAATAGAAGTGGTAAGGGAAATATATTTATTATAAATTTTTCCTTGGTGCTTAGGGAGTCATAAGGGCACGAGTTTAAATAATTTTTTTTTAAGGGTTGAGTGAAATAAAATTTATTCTCTTGCTTTTAGGGAGTTATAAGGGCTGAGTTTATTAAAATTTTATGTGTTTAATTAGGGATTCAAGGTTGTGAAGTAATACAATGTTGTGTGCAAGGATTTGTTTTGAGAGTCTTTATTTTGAAAACATAAATTACAAAGAGTATATTATATATATTTTATTTTTGCAAAAAGCATAAAGAAAAAAAAAGGGATATGTTTTGCATGCAAGAATAGGAGTAATAAGGTGTTATAGTGATTTGATATTTTATTGTAGTTTTTGTATGATGAAAATGGGTTTGAAGATCTTTGATAATTATTAATGCCCTATATTTTTAGAACAAGAGAAGAGTTATTGAACATCAATTTTAGATTTAATTGAGCATATATTTTTGAGAAGGAAGTTCATATGGATGGTTTGAGAAAGTATTTTTCTATCTAACCCTTGAAGTGTTACAAGAAGGATAAGTTGTTTGTAAGATAGGTTTTGAGGACATATCTTCATAAGAAAAAAATAAGAGGTAAGGGCATATCATTATTTTTTTAACATATTTGGTTGAGTAAATGTTTTTGGAACATAAGGTGGATATAAAAGGGTTTTTTGGTAAGCATTGTTGAAAATATTTGAGTTAGAGTTTGAGACCTACATGTGCATAAATTATTGAGATAAAATTGAAACAATTGCATTAGAGTTTGAAGATCTTCTTGTAATTCATTGTTGAATGGTTTTGGAAATATTTGGGATAGATTTTGAGAACAAGTGTGCTTCCATTGTTGAAAGATATTGATACATTTGTGCTAGATATTGTGAACTACTTATGCTAGGTTTGAAGACAAGTTTGTGCATCATTGTGAAATATTTTAAGCATTGGTTTGAGAGATATTGAAAGCAATTGTGAAATTGTTTGAGATTAATATTGTGAAGGAAATTTATGCATTATTGAAGTTGATGTTTGAGAGTAAATTTACAAGAAATATAGATCAATTTTGTAAAGCGATTATACATTATTTTGATTTGATTTGAAAGGGATTTTTCAAGAGATAGAGGTTGGATTAGTTGAATTCAATATTTGTGAATGTATATTGGGGTTTTGATAGTGCATATAATTCTCTACATGTTCTAGAGGTAAAACAAATTCGAGGTATAATATGTTTGAATTGCCTAGTTGAAGAAAGTATTTTGAAAGAGATTTAAGCATTAATTTGTATGTAATATTTAGAAATATTTTAGCAGATACAGTGAGCAGCATTGAGGTAGATTTTTGTAAGTATTTTAAGAAGTCTTGGAGGTATATTTGAGCAAGTATTGTGAAAATACTTGAAGTAGATTCGAGGTAGATTTGAGCAAGTATTTTGAGAAGTCTTGGAGGTAAATTTGAGAAAGTCTTGTGAGAAGACTTGAAGCAGCTTTGAGGCAGATTTGAGCAAGTCTTTTGAGAAGGTTTGGTTGTAGATTTGAGTGTGTCTTTTGAGAAGGATTGAAGGTATATTTGAGAAATTCTTGTGAAGACTTGAAACAATATTGAGACGTATTTGGGTAGAGTTGAGGCAGATTTATGCTAGCCTTGTAATGAGCTATGGTGCAGATTTGGACAAATTTGTGAGCAGGTTTGGTTGCTTACTTGATCAAGAATTGTGTTAATACTTGGGGTAGATTATATCATAGGGGAAAGAGTTATCCTATGGAGATATTTTCACAAACCAGAGCAAAGGGGATAGATTTATCCTATGGAGAGAGATCCACAAACCAGAGTAAAGGGGATAGAGTTCTCCTATAGAGAGAGATCCACAAAATAGATCAGAGGGGATAGAGTTCTCTTGTGGAGAGAGATCCACAAACCAGAGTGGAGGCGATAGAGTTATCCTATGGAGAGAGATCCATGAACTAGAGAAAAGTGGAAAGAGTTATCCTATGGAGAGAGATCCACAAACCAAAGTATTGGGGATTGATATATCCTTTAGACAGAGGTCCATAAATATTGTAATAGGGAATTGATTCCAAAGAGATTTATTGAGAAAATTTAGAAGAAATATTTTCTTTGTGGATGTAACACACATTGGGTGAACCACATTAAATTTGTGTTGCTCATGTGTGTGATGATTTGTGTATTGCTTTGATTACTGCTATTGATATATCAATTGATAATATTGGATAATATTGTTTGGGAAAGAAAAGTAAAAGTTGATCTTATATTGTTCATTGTTGGCAATTTTGGGTACCTTGGGTACATTGCCTTTGCTCAAGTGTAGAAGTTGTCATTGATGTCAAGAAGCTCTTGAAGGAATTTGATTTAATGTCAAATAATTTGCAGACATGGACAGTGAGTTTCCAAGAAGATCATAGTAGCCCATTTGCAAAAGATCAAGGAAAAAGACAAGTAAGAAAAGGTATGCAGCTGGCAAGAAAAATAGTCGCGATTTCGCGACATGTTAGAGGAGAGAGAAAGTGTTGGAAAAACTGTCATGATTTCGCGACATGTTAGAGGAGAGAGAAGAAGCTGGCAAAACTGTCGTGATTTCGTGACATGTTAGAAGAGAGAGAAGAAGCTGGCAAAACTGTCACGATTTCGTGACATGTTGGAAGAGAGAGAAGAAGCTAGCAAAACTATCACGATTTCGTGACATGTTGGCAGAGAAAAAGGCAAGTGGAAAAACTGTCGCGATTTCGTGACATGTTGGCAGAGAAGGAGAGCAAGGTGGAAAGTGTCGCGATTTCGCGACATGTCGCATTTTCGTGACTCGAAAAGTGCAGGAAGGCAAAGAAGGAAAAGTGTCACGATTTCGTGACATAATGCAAGGAAGGTTGTACGGACGAAAAAGTGTCACGATTTCATGACATGATGCGAAAAGAGAGTCCGCAGTGTGAACTATCACGATTTCGTGACAAGTTCGAAGAGAGAGAAAGTATCTCGAAAAGTGTCATGATTTCGTGACATGCTGTAGAGTTCGAAGTGAGAACAGTCATGATTTCGTGACATGCTGCAAAAGACGAAGTGAGGACTGTCGCGATTTCATGACATGCTAAAAAGCTCGAAGTGAGAACTGTCACGATTTCATGACATGCAGCAAAGGGAAGAGTTTGAAATGAGAAGCGTCGTGATTTCATGACAGGTTGCAAAGAAAGCGTACGAAACGAAAGCTATTTCAGACAAGAAAAAAACGAAAGTGAAAGCATCATGATTTCATGACAGGATGAAAGAAAAGCGTACGGATGTAGAAAGTGTCACGATTTCGTGATAGGAAAAAGTGAAGAAGCCAGCGGATGAAGATGTCATGATTTCATGACATGTCATAGTTTCACGACCAGAAGGCAAGTGAAGACGCCAGCGGAGGAAGATGTCACGATTTCATGACATGTCACAGTTTCACGACCAGAAGGCAAGTGAAGACGCCAGCGGAGGAAGATGTCGCGATATCGTGACATGTCGCAGTTTCATGACTCAAAGAGGAGAGAGAATGTACGGCATCAAAAATGTCACGATATCATGACAAAAACAAAAAGGAAGTCTAAAGAAGCAAAAGTGTCGCGATATCGCGACAACAGGCAAAAGAAAGTGTACGGCTGCAAAGGTGTCACGATATCGCGACATGTTGTAGTTTCATGGGAAAAGCTACAGAACCAGAGGCGGTTGAAGCCGACAGAGTTAACTTTGAGCCGACGAAGTTTAGGGTTGTGCAGCCGACGGAGTTTAGGGTTACAGCCGACTAAGTTTGAATTTTTGATCTTGAAATTTTTGTTATAAAAGGAGGGCTGTTTCGAGATTTGAAGATATCGAACTTGCGCAAGTTAAGTCCACGGTGCGCAGAGAGCGAGTCGTGTCAAATCGAGCTAAGTGCGAAGCAAGAGCGCACAGAGAGCAGAAAAGCGCAAAGGAGCAGAAGCTGTTGGTGTTGTGACATTCACAGACAGAGCGCATAGTAAGAAGTTCGATCGTCGAGAGCTGAGTGCTGCTGTGTTTGCACAGACAGTGCAAAAGTTGGTTTCGACCAAGTGCGGCTGTGACAGAGCAGAGAGAACTATTGGATAGATTTGAGCAAGCTTTTGTTGAGCTTGTGGAGCAGTTTGGGCAGGTTCTCTTGAGAACTTGCAAAGCAGATCTGAGACAAGTCTTGGTGAAGACTTGGGTGAAGATCAAGCAAGCTTTAGTGAAAGCTTGTGAACCAGAGTTGAGGACCTGTTGAGGATAGAGATTGGTGCAGATTTGAGGATAGATTTGTACCCAGACCAAAGAAAGAGGAAGAGGACATTTGTGCCAGACCGAAGGACTGTGTTTGGTGCAGATCAGAGAAAGAGAATGAGGACATTTGTGCTAGACCGAAGGACTGTGTTTAGTGCAAATTCGAGGACCAGCTTTGAGGTGATAGAGTTGAGGACAGAGGTCTCCGACCAGAGCAGGGAAGACAGGTGTCTTCTGTGGATAGAGTTCCATTTGCTAAGGGCAGCGGAGGTAGAGGTCTTCTAGAGGATCACCAGCCAGAGCAGAGTTAGGGGAAGGTATCTCCTTTGAGAAGAGGCTCATAAACATTGTAATTGGGAAGGTTTCCCAAAGAACTTTGATATAAATTTTAGAGAAAAGTTTTGTGGACGTAGCCTAGACTTTCTGGGTGAACCACGGTAAAGTTGTGTCTCTATTGTGGATGGTGTTTTGTGCATTGCTTTGATTACTGCTATTGATACTGCTATCTATACATTGCATAATATTGAATTGAAAGTTGAATTGAAGGAAAAAGTAAAAAGTGGTCTTATACTGTTCACCCCCCCTCTCAGTATAAGCTTGTGTTCTTCAATTGGTATCAGAGCGGGTGCCTTCGGAAAGTTTAACAACTTGAAGGAAAAGCTAGCAAAGAACACAATGGATTATTCAAGTGGCAATGCAACACCTATTCTTGATGGATCAGATTTTGGTCTGTGGAGTGCAAGAATGAAGGTTCATCTAATGGCACTTGGTAATGAGGTATGGGAAGTGATTGAAGATGGGTACACTATTCCTGAACATGGTCCTTATACTAAAGAAGATAGGCTCCTACATCACAGCAATTCAAAAGCAATGAATGCAATCCTGAAAGGCTTACAGAAAGCAGATCTCACCAAAGTGATTCACTGCAAGACAACTAGTGAAATGTGGAAATAGTTGAAGGTGGTTCATACAGGTGATGCAAATGTTCGAAAGGCCAAGTTGAGACACTTCAAAGGTATGTTTGAACAACTCCAGATGAATGATGATGAAAATATTAGTGACTACATGCTTCGTATGGATGAGGTTGTTAACTCCATGAAAGACTTAGGTCTTGAGCTTGCTGAAAATGATGTTTGTGATAAGATTTTAAGATCTCTTCCTAATAGATTTAGTGAAAATATTTTTGCTATTGAGGAAGCTAAAGATTTAGATAAGTTGAAAAAGGATGAGCTCCATAGTATACTTGCAGCATTTGAGTTGAGAACTCAAGTGAAGGTTGATGTCAAGAAAGAGGCAGCTTTCAAGGCTACCAAGAAATCAAAGGGCAAACAACTTCAAGAGAGTGATGAGTCTTCTAGTGATGAAGAGGCATATTACAGCAAGAAAGGCAAGTTCTCTAGAAAGCACAAAAGCATGAAAAATATAAGATGTTTCAACTGTGGAAAGTTTGGTCATTATGCTACTGACTGTACTATTTCCAAGAATGAAAGTGATGAAGATATACAGGATTCTAAGAGCAAGGATTCTGAAAAGCACAAGCATCACAGGAAGAACAAATATGAGCACAACAATCACGGAAAGAGGTATTCTCACAAGCACAAGAAGAGTTTCTACCTAGACAAAGCAAGTAAGTGTTCTAGTAGTGATAGTGAAAGTTCTTCAAGTGATGTTGAAAATGAGATGTTGTTCATTTCAGAAAAAGAGGAAGAACCGAAACATAGATTCATTATCATGAAATGTCTTAGATGTGGAAATTTTGGTCACCTTGAGGATGATTGCACAAATAATGAATTGGTTACTAGTATGTATGAGGATGCTTCAGAAAACTATAAGGAAGATGCATGTATGGTTTTTGAAAAGGGTAGCACCTCTAGTGATAAGAAATCTGAAAAAGGCTTTGATGATTCAGAAAGTAAACAAATAAAGGATCTTGAAAGTGAACTTACTAATGCTCTTAGTGCTTTGAAAAAGGAAAGAAAGAAGAATGCTAGACTCAAGGATAAGTTAGATGAATGTTGTATGGAGAGAGATGATCTCTTAGAAAGTCTTGACTTCTCTATGGCTAAGACACAAGAACTCAAGGATGAGTTGGAGTCTAAGGTTCTTGAGTATAGTGAGTTAGAACAGAAAATGGATTCTTTGAAAGAGGAAACTAAAGAGTACAAGGATAGGCTTTACAGATTTCAAGATAGCTCCAAGAAGGTTAAGTCACTCATCAAAGGTCAAAGAAAGACAACAGATAAAACAGGCCTTGGTTTTGTTAAACCACACAAGGAACAGGTTGGGGAATCTAGTAAGAGATTTCAAAAAGAAGAGAGTTCTGATGAAGAGAGTATTTCAGAGAAAGAGTCCATGAGTGATAGATGCGCAGAAATAGAAAATAGAATTCTGAATGCGAAGAAGAAGTTTTCGGGACCCAAGAGGTCAAATAAAAGAAAATTTCATGGCAGATGTTTTGCGTGTCACAGGTTCGGTCACATGGCTTCGCATTGCATGACTCAAGTAAGGAAGGTAAATGACATTTTCAGAGGTGGTAATTTCTTTCAAGGGTATTGCTACTCTTGTAATCAGTTTGGGCATAAGGCAATTTTTTGCAAGGCAAATAACAGGAACAGGGTTAGTCAGAACAAGTGGATTCAAAGAACAGGTATGCCTAAAAGAAATAACATTGTTACTTGTTATAAGTGCAACAATGTAGGTCACACAGCTAGACAGTGTAGAGCTAAACTTCCAAGGTACAGGAATAGGAACAGTGGTATAAACAGGTCCAAGGATCAAGGCATGGACAAGAACAAGGATGAGAACAAGAACAAGAACAGTGACAAGAACAGAAATATTGACAAAGAGTTCAAGAGAAGGCCCGAAAAGGAAGTTTTAGACGCTGATGATGATCAGTGCCTAATGGGAGTTTTACTCCCACCCCTATTTTAATCACCTCATCAGGAGGTGGGGGAGGGACTAAGCTAAGAGGCTCATTCTTAGTCCCGAGCCCCAAAGGTGACCCTTTGCCATTGATGACAAAGGGGGAGAGATATGAGTAAGGGGGAGAGCTTCAAGTCAGGGGGAGCAAAACTTCAAAGGCAGATTCTCAGTTGTTAGCTCAGTTGGTTTCAGTTTTGGCTCTTGAGATGTGTTTTCAGTAAAGGTTTGCCATCAATGACAAAGGGGGAGATTGTTGGCAATTTTGGGTACCTTGGGTACATTGCCTTTGCTCAAGTGTAGAAGTTGTCATTGATGTCAAGAAGCTCTTGAAGGAATTTGATTTAATGTCAAATAATTTGCAGACATGGACAGTGAGTTTCCAAGAAGATCATAGTAGCCCATTTGCAAAAGATCAAGGAAAAAGACAAGTAAGAAAAGGTATGCAGCTGGCAAGAAAAACAGTCGCGATTTCGCGACATGTTAGAGGAGAGAGAAAGTGTTGGCAAAACTGTCACGATTTCGTGACATGTTAGAGGAGAGAGAAGAAGCTGGCAAAACTGTCATGATTTCGTGACATGTTGGAAGAGAGAGAAGAAGCTGGCAAAACTGTCACGATTTCGTGACATGTTGGAAGAGAGAGAAGAAGCGGAAAAACTGTCGCGATTTCGCGACATGTTGGCAGAGAAAAAGGCAAGTGGAAAAACTATCACGATTTCGTGACATGTTGGCAGAGAAGGAGAGCAAGGTGGAAAGTGTCACGATTTCGCGACATGTCGCATTTTCGCGACTCGAAAAGTGCAGGAAGGCAAAGAAGGAAAAGTGTCACGATTTCGCGACATAATGCAAGGAAGGTTGTACGGATGAAAAAGTGTCACGATTTCACGACATGATGCAGAAGGGAGAGTCCGTAGTGTGAACTATCATGATTTCATGACAAGTTCGAAGAGAGATAAAGTATCTCAAAAAGTGTCACGATTTCGCGACATGCTACAGAGTTCGAAGTGAGAACAGTCGCGATTTCGTGACATGCTGCAAAAGACGAAGTGAGGACTGTCACGATTTCGTGACATGCTGAAAAGCTCGAAGTGAGAACTGTCACGATTTCGTGACATGCAGCAAAGGGAAGAGTTTGAAATGAGAAGCGTCATGATTTCGCGACGGGTTGCAAAGAAAGCGTACGGAAGCTGAAAGCGTCACGATTTCGCGACAGGTTGCAAGGAAAGCATACGAAAAGCGCAGACAGACAAAAAGAAAGCACACGATTTCATGATAGGATGAAAGAAAAGCATACGGATGCAGAAAGTGTCATGATTTCACGACAGGCAGAAGTGAAGAAGCCAACGGATGAAGATGTCACGATTTCGTGACATGTCATAGTTTCACGACCAGAAGGCAAGTGAAGACGCCAACGGAGGAAGATGTCACGATTTCGTGACATGTCACAGTTTCATGACCAGAAGGCAAGTGAAGACGCCAGCGGAGGAAGATGTCATGATATCGCGACATGTCGTAGTTTCATGACTCAAAGAGGAGAGAGAATGTATGGCATCAAAAATGTCGTGATATCGCGACAAAAACAAAAAGGAAGTCTAAAGAAGCAAAAGTGTCACGATATCGCGACAACAGGCAAAAGAAAGTGTACGACTGCAAAGGTGTCATGATATCGTGACATGTTGTAGTTTCACGGGAAAAGCTACGAGAACCAGAGGCGGTTGAAGCCGACAGAGTTAACTTTGAGCCGACGAAGTTTAGGGTTGTGCAGCCGACGGAGTTTAGGGTTACAGCCGACTAAGTTTGGAGTTTTGATCTTGAAATTTCTGTTATAAAAGGAGGGATGTTTCGAGATTTGAAGATATCGAACTTGCGCAAGTTAAGTCCACGGTGCGTAGAGAGCGAGTCATGTCGAATCGAGCTAAGTGCGAAGCAAGAGCGCACAGAGAGCAAAAAAGTGCAAAGGAGCAGAAGTTGTTGGTGTTGCGACATTCGCAGATAGAGCGCATAGTAAGAAGTTCGATCGTCGAGAGCTGAGTGTTGTTGTGTTTGCGCAGACAGTGCAAAAGTTGGTTTCGACCAAGTGCGGCTGTGATAGAGTAGAGAGAACTGTTGGACAGATTTGAGCAAGCTTTTGTTGAGCTTGTGGAGCAGTTTGGGCAGGTTCTCTTGAGAACTTGCAAAGCAGATCTGAGACAAGTCTTGGTGAAGACTTGGGTGAAGATCAAGCAAGCTTTAGTGAAAGCTTGTGAACCACTATTGTGAATCAGAGTTGAGGACCTGTTGAGGACAGAGATTGGTGTAGATTTGAGGATAGATTTGTACCCAGACCAGAGAAAGAGGAAGAGGACATTTGTGCCAGACCGAAGGACTGTGTTTGGTGCAGATCAGAGAAAGAGAACGAGGACATTTGTGCTAGACCGAAGGACTATGTTTAGTGCAAATTCGAGGACCAGCTTTGAGGTGATAGAGTTGAGGACGAGAGGTCTCCGACCAGAGCAGGGAAGACAGGTGTCTTCTGTGGATAGAGTTCCATTTGCTAAGGGCAGCGGAGGCGAAGGTCTTCTAGAGGATCACCAGCTAGAGCAGAGTTAGGGGAAGGTATCTCCTTTGAGCAGAGGCTCATAAACATTGTAATTGGGAAGGTTTCCCAAAGAACTTTGATATAACTTTTAGAGAAAAGTTTTGTGGACGTAGCCCAGACTTTCTGGGTGAACCACGGTAAAGTTGTGTCTCTATTGTGGATGGTGTTTTGTGCATTGCTTTGATTACTGCTATTGATACTGCTATCTATACACTGCATAATATTGAATTGAAAGTTGAATTGAAGGAAAAAGTAAAAAGTGGTCTTATACTGTTCACCCCCCCTCTCAGTATAAGCTTGTGTTCTTCATTCACTGCCCTCTCAGTATAAGCACATGTTATTCAATTGGTATTAGAGTCAGTTCCTTCAAAAAAGTCTAACAGCTTGAAGGAAGATATTATAGGAACATAAATGGCATATCAAAATGGATCCTCATAAAATAAGATATCATAATTTTATGGGAACAATTATGCTTTATGGAGTATAAGAATGAAGATTTACCTGATGGCACAAGGATATGAGACATGGCAATCAGTTGAGGATGGATTCACACCTACAACTACTCCTCCCATAGATAAATATGGTAAGTTGTTACATGTGAATAATGCCAAGGCTATGAATTGAATCTTAAGTGGATTACGTGAAGCAAAATTTGTGAAATTTATGCACTGCAAATCAAAAAAAGAGATATGGGACAAATTGAAGCAAGCTTATGAAGGAGATAAAAAGTTAAAATGGCAAAACTACAAAACCACAATAAAAGGGTTGAAGATTTAAATATGGAATATGAGGAAGATATTTCTACATACTTCATGTGGATGAGGTTTTAAATACCATGCATGGACTTGGATTCAAAATTGAAGACTCTGGTGTTGCTCAAAAAGTATTAAGATCACTCCCTATGAGGTATGATGGAAATGTTTTAGCTATAGAAGAAATAAGAGATATTGATCAATTTACTATGGATGAGTTACATGGAATTCTCATAGCTTATGAGATAAGAATAGTAAATGATCCCAACTTCAAAAAATAGGTAGCTTTCAAAGCTTCAAAGAAGACAAAATATAAGGAACCATAATCAAGTGATAAGTCAAGCAGTGATGAAGAAGATAACTATAAAAGAAAAAATAAGGACTAAAGAAAGCACAAAGGTATGAAGACTGTGAAATAATTTAATTATGGTAACTTTGGTCACTATACATCTAATTATTCATAAGACGAAAGTTGTAGTAGTGAAGAGAAATAGGATAATAAGAAAAATGAAGAAGGAAAATCCAGGCATGAAAAGAAAAATAGGTTTGGTCAAAGAAAGCATGAAAAGAAGTTTTTTCAAAATCACAAAAAGAGTTTCTATGTTAACAAGGCAAGCAAGGCTTCAAGGGACAGTGATGAAAGACTCTCATATAGTTAATAAGAAGATATTCTATTTTTTTCAATAGAATAGGAATAAGATGCTCTTATTGAAGATAAAGTTGAAAAGTATGAAGATACTCTTGGATACCAAGAAGTAGAGAAATATTCATAAAATGAAGAGGAAGGCAAAGTTGATCTAGAAGCATAAATTATTGTTGCTCTCAAAGAATTAAAAAATGTTAGAAAGAAAAATTCAAGACTAAAGGCTCAAGTTCAAGAACATGAGGAAGAAAAGTAAAAGCTTCTACAAGACCTAACAAACTCAAAATCTAAAGCAATAAGATTTAAAGAGGTCATGGTTGAAAATTAGAGGTAAAAGAGTTAGAATGTGAAATATTAGAACATGAGGTAGTTTTTGTAAGGATGGAAGTGAAATATTCTAAGGACAAGTTACATAGGTTTGGGAAAAGTTCAAAACTTTGGATAAAATTATCAATGCACAAAGACCTTCATCTATCAAAACAAGACTTGGTTTTGAATAAGGACAAAGGAAACAAGAATAAGGGGCAAACTCAAGCTCAAAATAAGAAAAAGTTTCAGAGGAAGAGAGTGAAGAAGAGATTAATACTTATGAGGATAATTTGAAGAATAGAAGATTCACTAAGAAAGGAAACAATGCCCAAACAAGAAACAAGGATCATCACAATGAAGGAAAAGAAAGGGCTAAGAGACCAAAGGTTGCAAAATAGGATTTATTTAAAGGACATTGTTTTTCATGCAATCAGTTTGGTCACAAGGCTATGCATTGCAGGGTTCATGGAAAGAAAGATTATGGCCTCACTAAAAGGAATTGGAAATCATTCAAATATGGACATTTATTTCAAGGGTATTGCTACTATTGTAATCACTTTGGTCATAAAGAAATCCACTGCAGGGTTCATGATAGAAATGATTATGGCTTCACCAAGAGAAACTTCAAGAAATTTACACCTTCCAAGAGTTACAACATTAAGTGTTACAAGTGCAATAATATTGGGCATAAGGCTAAATGATGTAGAATAGAGTTTCTAGAAATTCTAGAGACAAGCAAGAATAGGGACACTCAAAATGATCAAAAGGGTATGGCTACAAAATTTTTGAAAATTAAGGTTGACAAATAAAAAGAGCATTGTATGCTAGGAGTAGAGATACTCCCACCCCAAAATTAATCACCTTAAGGAGAGGAGGTGTGGAGGGGGTTGAGCTAAGAGTCTTATATTTATTCCCAAAGGAGTCTCTTTTCCATTGATGTCAAAGGGGGAGAGATTTGAGTAAGGGAGAGAGCATTCAGTCAGGGGGAGCAGTTCCTCAAGGGGAGCATATTTGGAATCCAATGATAGAAAAAAAAAATTAGAAAGGGTTGCCATCAATTACAAAGGGGAATATTGTTGGAAATTTTGAGTACATTGGTTGTCATTGATGTCAAAGGTAGTATTGGTTCACAATGCACTCTTCATGGTTGTGTGAGCAAGAAAAAAAAGGTATTCTCTATGGTGGTTTTTGCAAATAAATTGGAAAGGTTTAATTATTTCTCCATGGTGGTAGTTGTGAATA
Source organism: Wollemia nobilis (assembly GCA_028583015.1). NCBI lineage: Eukaryota > Viridiplantae > Streptophyta > Pinopsida > Araucariales > Araucariaceae > Wollemia > Wollemia nobilis. Next base: position 4,244,390 of record JAQPPZ010001050.1, read on the forward strand.
AAAAGAAAATATTATTTAAGTCCTTCATGATGGCATTGGCAAAAAGACAAGACCTAATGAAATGACCCAAAGTGAAAAGGTTAAATTATAATATATTTAAATATTTCAAGATTTAAAATATTATAATAAAAAGGTTTATGAAATGGCCCAAAGGGAAAATATTAAATTATAATATATTTAAATCTTTTCAACATTTAGAATATTATAATAAAAATGTTTTTAAAAAAAGGAGTGACAAAAGTTTTTATACGCTATCTCCATGCGTCCATGTCCAAAATTTAAGAGGGAAGCATAGCATTTAAGGAGGAAAATAAAAGTCTTATCAAGGTTTTAATGTATGCAACGAGGGAAAAAGACACTCGATCAATCCATAAGAATAGTGCAGAATACCAAAAGCAAAGGCAGTTAGAAGGAGGAAATTGTGAGAGCAACACATGATATCCAGCGTAGGGATAGCAAGGAGGACACACGTACTTTGAATATAGATGAACAATGCACAAGTTTCAAGGGTAAGCAACACAGTTTGGTTTCCATTCAAGAGGGTAGCTCAGGTGGTAGACGAACCCTACGCAAGGAATAGCACAATGGAGGTCTCAAGATCGAGACATGGTGGTGATGGTTTTGCTTGGTTTTTGTTGATCAGAGGAGCGATGCAGGTTTAAAGGAAATAAAGTGCACATTGGTTCTTGTGTAGGAAGTTATCCCACACGATGCTCTAGCATGTGCTAGAGCGTGGACTCTATGAGGTTGCACGAATGAGTCATAAGAGCATGAGTTTAAATAAATTTGTTATAAGGGTTGAGTGAAATAAAAGTTGTTCTCTTGCTTTTAGGGAGTTATAAGGGTTGAGTTTATTAAAATTTTATTTGTTTAATTAGGGAGTCATAAGGTTGTGAAGTAAAAAAGTGTTGTATGCAAGGATTTTTTTAAGTCTTTATTTTACAAACATAAATTACAAAGAGTGTCTTCTATATTTTTTATTTTGTAAAACGCATAAATAAAAACAAAGGGGATATGTTTTACATGCAAGAATAGTAGTAATAAGGTGTTATAGTGGTTTGATATTTTATTGTAATTTTTGTATGATGAAAGTGGGTTTGAAGATCTTTGATAATTATTAATTCCCTATATTTTGAGAACAAGAGAAGAGTTATTGAACATCAATTTCAGATTTCATTGAGCATATTTTTTTGAGAAGGAAGTTCGTGTGGATGGTTTGAGAAATTATTTTTCTATCTAACCCTTGAAGTGGCACAAGAAGGATAAGTTGTTTGTAAGACAGGTTTTTAGGACATATCTTCATCAGAGTAAAATAAGAGGTATGGGCATATCATTCCTTGTTTAAGATGTTTGGTTGAGTAAATGTTTCTGGAACATAAGGTAGAGATAAAAGGGTTGTAGGGTTTGAGACCTACATGTGCATCAATTGTTGAGATAAAGTTGAAACAATTTCATTAGAGTTTGAATATTTTATTGTACCTCATTGTTGAATGGTTTTGGAAATATTGGGGATAGATTTTGAGAGCAAGTGTGCTTCCATTGTTGAAAGAGATTGATACATTTGTGCTAGAGATTGTGAACTACTTATGCTAGGTTTGAAGACAAGTTTGTGAATCATTGTGAAATTTTTGAGCATTGGTTTGATAGAAATTGAAAGCAATTGTGAAAGTGTTTGAGATCAATATTGTGAAGGAAAATTATGCATTATTTAAGTTGATTTTTGAGAGCAAATTTGCAAGAAAGATAGATCAGTTTTGTGAAGCAGTTATACACTGTTTTGATTTGATTTGAAAGTGATTTTGAAAGAGATAGCGATTGTATTAGTTGAATGCAATATTTATTAATGTGAAGAACATATTGGGTTTTGATAGTGCATATAATTATCTATATGTTACAGAGGTTAAACGAATTTTAGGTAGAATATGTCTAAATTGCCTAGTTGAAGAAAGTATTTTTGAAAGAGATTTTAGCATTTGTTTATATGTAAGATTTGGAAATATTTGAGCAGATACAGTGAGCAGCATTGAGGTAGATTTTTGCAATTATTTTGAGAAGAATTTGAGGCATATTTGAGCAAGTCTTGTGAGAATACTTGAAGTAGCTTTGAAGTAGATTTGAGCAAGTATTTTGAGAAGCCTTGGAGGCAGATTTGAGCAAGTCTTGTGAGAATACTTGAAGCAAATTTGAGGCAGATTTGACCAAGTCTTTTGAGAAGGCTTGGAAGCAGATTTGAGCAAGTATTTTGAGAAGGCTTGAAGGTATATTTGAGAAAGTATTGATTATTTGTGGTATATTTGAATTGAAGCAAATTTGAGTCATATTTAACCACATTAAATTTGTGTTGCTCATGTGTGTGATAATTTGTGTATTGCTTTGATTACTGCTATTGATATTACAATTGATAATGTTGGATAATATTGTTTTGTAAAGAAAAGTACAAGTTGATTTTATACTGTTCACCCCCCTATCAGTATAAGCCTGTGGTCTTTAGATTATTGGAGAATGGTTAAATTTATTGGAAGATGTTTAATTGAGCATAAAGTTCAAAGTTTGGTGTATTATTTTTTGCATGGAGAGAAGTAATTGGAATTTGAGACATTGAGGAAATAAGTGCAAGAGAGTTTGAAAAAACTTACAAATACTGTGAGTAGAAGCACCTGAGGAAAATAAATAAAATGGAAGCAACTATTATTATTACATTCGATAGACAAGACATGTTGAATAATAAATGGTAGCTAGAGTAAGGAGATGTTACAAATATTATGCAGACATTATAGGAGTGTGGTTTATTTTTGTTCTCTCCTCACCCACCCAACTCTCATTATTGTAAAAAGAAGATTTAAGGCTATGAAAAGAGATATTAGAGGTAAGTACATTAGTATCTAGACATGTTTCATATCAATGACAAGAGGTAGATAGTCAACATTTGCAAAAAAATTGGAAGAAAAAAGTTGAAGAGTCTAAATTTCCCAAAGGGGCATGACATCATGACATCACGATTGTTCACTATGTCGTGGTCATGAAGTATCAAGAATACTTCAAGTAGAAATAAGGATGCAACATCATGATAGGTTGTTATGTCATGGTCATAGTTGCTCATGGAATGTAAGGATGGAAAATTGTTGCGATACCATGACAAACATCTATATTGCAATCACAAAAAGTGAATATAGCCAAGGAGTTATTGATATCATGACATTGTGACATAATCGTATATCACAATCATAGAAACCTAGAAAGGTTAAAGTAGAAAGAAGAGGTACGACATCGTAACATGTTGTTGCATTGTGACAACCAAGTCTTGATTAAGTCAAATGTGAAAGGGAAGGTGCGACATCATGACATGTCACTATATTGTGGTTGCCAAGTCTGAGGAGCCCAAAAGAGACAATAATTATTATGAAATTACCACAAGTTCCTGCATTGTGGTCACTAATATCTAAAATCTACAAAGGCATGAGATGGAATGTGACATCCTGATATGTTGTTGTAGTGTAATCATGATAGTTACAGGAAGTAAAATTCTTAGGAGATTATTTATTCTAACAATATTTGTTATAGATCAATGGTAGAGGATGGTTTCAAGAACTAAGAATAGATCATATTTAAGCTAGTATCCATTACTTTCCTTGCATGTGTGAAGTAATCAACCTACAATTAAAATCTAAGAACCATGTCCCATTTTTGGAATTGATGATGCTGCATGATGATTCCACCAATTTGGTCACATAGTATTTTATTGTAATAGTTTTAAATAAAATCTATTTTTGTATCTTTGAGTATTGAACCATGGAGGCATTATAAATAAGAGAAATAGCATCTTGTGTAGAGGTTAGCTCTTAGGCATTTACAAGTTGCATGTATAAAGATTTTTTAAAGAAGCAATATGGAAATCTCTGTTTGGCCTCTAGTTCAACATCTTGCAGAAAATGTATGTATGAATGGATGAATGATTCTATTTAGCTAGATGAATGTGCATGCCATCAATTCTATTTTTTGGATTCATGTGCATGTTTGTTATCTGGTTCTTGAACTTAGTTTTTTGAACTAAATATTGACTAATATTGTTTTGCATGAGATAAAAATGGGTTGGTTTGTTAGGAGGTTTTAATGGTTATTTTATTTCATGATATTTACAAATTTCTTGGTTTTTTTCTAATATATATCATATTGAGTTCTAGATTTAACTATATTTATTCTCTTTTAACACTCTTTTCCTCCCCCTATCATAGTTTTAGCTAGTTAGAACCTCATAGAATCAAGCCTTCTTTGGATATTGACTTGGTTAAGCTTTGTATCTTGCCTTGTAAATCAATGTTGACCAAGTATTGGGTGCAATAATCAACCATAGGCAGAGTTTGGACCAACAAGTTTTGGCATACCCAGTGGGACCTGTGTCCCACCATTAATGGTAAACCAGGGTTCGGTGATACCCTATTTTGAGAAATAAGTTTCTTCAAATCACCTGGCGACTTTGCTAAAAATCCAATTCCAATCCTAAAATTGGTTGCCTTTAAAACCCCTTGAAAACCTTAATTAGTTTCTACTTTCCTAGAGGACCCAAGATCTGATGAGCAGTAGCAGAAATCATGACCATATGGTAACTCCCTCCTAAAGAAAGAACCCCAAAATATTGAGAAGATCAATATCACACCAAGGATCAATGGCTCAATGGCATTATCCTCGTTGGAATGATACAACCCCCCTTAATATCCAGTATATGCACAATATTCCTAAGGCTACTTTGAAAACTTTACCAAGCTTTGATGGTATAGGGAAGACTACCTTTGAGCATTATCAAGATGTAGCTTCTTTGGCTACTATGCATAATATTGCATTTGAATATGTGATGCTCAAGTTGTTTTTTCTATACCTCAAAGGGAAAGTTTTGTTGTGGTATAGGACATTAAAGGATCAAAGTATCTATACATGGGAAGATTTAGTAAAATCTCTCATTTATTCCTTTGATGACTTTGGAGATCCTTTCTTGTTGCTCACTCAGCTCTCATTTATTAAATGAGCATCCCTTGAAAATATCTTTGACTTCAATATCTGATTCAAAAGGATGTGGAGAAGGATTCCTCATGAGTTCCAACCATCCCCTGCTCAAGCATATATGTATTATATCCGTGCTTTCCACCCAAATATAAGCATTCTTATTCAATAATCTAGAGAAAAGAATTTCCCATAAGTTTTTAAAGAAGTCATCGATGCTGAAAATATTTTGATCCAAGTAGGAAAAATATCACCTAGGGAAAACTCTTATCCCATACAACATTTAGTCCTTATACCTTCCCATGAAGAGATGGGATCTCACCTATGTCAAATCGTAGAAGGTGGTTATCCCATTGAGTGTTAGAAACACAGGAACCGAATGGAGCAAGATTTGAAAATAGATATTTAGAGGGTAGTTGAGGAAGTAAAAATTATGAAAAGATAAATCTCAGAGAATAGGAGATAGAATCTTAATTATTATGGGTATGTGGTACATCAAATTTATCAACCTTACTATTTTCAACTAATATTAGAATCAAGAATAAATTCTAAAAACGGAGAACAATAGGGTAATGATAGAAAATGGGAAAGTGATAAAACTTTGATTAATCCTTTGTTCCATAATGAAATTAATTTTTTGATAGAATAATACCATTTGGAGTACATAAGAAGATCCCCATTTATGGGTAATACAATGGTATATAATATAATATAAGACTCTGAACATCAAGAAAATGTAAGTTCTACATGTTCTCAACCTGGTGACCATGAAGATGTTATCATCCTACATTCACCACCATAGGGCACTAGCCTGAGTGATCAAGTGCATGTTCATAGCCCATTATTAAAGGATCATACATTAAATCAAAAGAGGTTAGATAAAAGTAAGAGATTTTATTTCCCTACTAAAACAATTGAGTAGAGATTAGAAATGGTAAAACAATTTCATAGTTTTTTTAGAAACTCAACCCCAGAGTCTACAAGATTAAAAAAAAACTTTTGGTATCAAATCAAATGGACTTAATTAATGTTTCCATTGTAGAACTCCCAAAAATTATTGGTACATCTATACAAGTTTCCTTCTCCATTATCCAAAAAGGTCATCCTCCTCCTTTCTATCTATCTTCTTTTCTGGATAAGGGGATATTGCATAATTATGTGGTATATTTAAAGGCTTAGGTCTCAATTATACCTATAAAAAAAAGAACTAAACACCAAACACATGAAACAGAAAGGAGAGATTGCAATGTAACAAATAATTTTTCTTTGTATTAATACAGGGGAGCCTGAATCTCCCAAATTTAAAATGCTTTTGCCCTAATATCTTGGGGGAGATATTACAATGCTCTCTTCCTAAATTACAATGCTTTGAATGGTGGTCTTCCAAACTCTCTAGAAAATAATTGAGCATCCTTTACTCCTCTTCTATAGCTCTAAGGGTGAGTGGTATTTTGGTATCTAGCAATGGGACCACTCCAACTTCAACAAATTTGAAATCACCTACTTCCTGCACACATAAAATATAAATGAGGGTTTAGTAGCACCTATTGATCAAGGTATAAGATATTACTGTAGAACCCTAGTTGCAAAAACATGAAATGTAGTGCAAAAAACAAAGAAATGAAACTTTAAATGCCTTGCTAAAAATCAAGTTACCAATTTGTGTCGATCGTGTTAATACTTTTCTAAGGAATTGCGGGTGTGCAGTTGGGGCTAGTTAACCATGGGAGCATAGTTAAAAAACCACAAGAGGGTATTTGTGACTGTGTAATAGCAGGTGGGTGGTTGATCCTGAAATATAGAAACCCTCAAGACAACGATCTAAGGCTCCGAATGGTTGATCTCTACAATTGGTGATGATCTGCTAAAGCAATTTTGGCAGAGTGTCAACGTATTTTCTATCCTCCCTTGGTTAATGGGGTGAATGTGCCTTTATAGACCCCTTGGGATTTTTGAGTAAAATTGAGGTGGAAATCTAGGATTACCAAGTGGCACTCTAGGGCTACCAAATGGAAGGGGCATTTATAGTGAGTCACCTAGGGCATCTTACTTAATTGGGGTGATGTGGCTAATGGGTAGGTGTAAGTGGAGTGAGGTGTGAGGGATGTCCCATGTGAAGGGATAAGGGTGACATGGGTGTGTGATATGTGGAAAGGGGTGGTGGTGATGTGGCTAGGACACATACCTAGTGATTACGTAGGGTATCCTAGGCAAATTTTCTAGATTTATAAAATATGAAAAATACTTTTAATGTGCAATATTTTATATGCCTAAGTTAGGACTTAGGCATTTATATTTTATTGTGCTCCTTTGGAATGTGCAATGTAAATGTGTTTTTGCAAATACCTAGGTTTTTGTGTCTAAAAATACCCCTTTTTGTATTGTGTTGTGTAAAACACAATGCGGTGCAAAAACAAGAGACATCTGGTTTTATTTTATGGATAAATAGACTCAAATATTCTCAACGCACAAGAATGAATGATTTTTAAAATTTTTGATTTGTTTGCTTAATCCCTAAATTTGTGAATGGGTGAGTAATTAAACCCACAAGCCAATTGATCAAGTGTGGATGATGGAATGAGGTGGATGTGATTAATACAAATATGTGATATTGAAGATCAACTTTATGTCCCAAGTTTGGGAGGATTTGTATTTTTGCAAATTTACCTTTGGTTTCGATGATGTGCAAAATGACATGGTAAAATAACCAACCACTTTGGAATTTCAAGTACCCATGTGACTGTAACAATTCCTACCAAATGATATGGTGTTAGAAACCAGGAACTCTGGGAGATCTTCACTCGTAGTGATGTCGATAATTATTACCAAATTATGAAGGAATTTTTTCCATTTTTGTAACCCAACGAAAAGAGCTTGATGATAACCTTGTGTAAATTACCTTGAACATAGCCACACTCAAATATTGAGGGACCCAACAAATTTAATGCCAGATGTGATGATATTGGATGATTTTAAATAAGTGTCCTTATGGTGAGCTACCCATCCTACTGGATTACATGGATTACGAGTCACTGCAACTGCTAGGTATATAGGGTAATTCACTAGATACAAGGATCACTATTATTTTTGATGATGATGTTTGAATGCATTATTTGTTTGAGGGTGGGGTATGTTTTTTTTTATTTTTTTTACTTCTCGACCACATGGCCGCGTTTGGCTGCATCTAACAATCGCGCATCTACGGTTGGCACCACCAAATGTGGGTAAGTGGTTTCATGTACTTGCAAAATGTGGATGGGCAGTTGTGTGCACCCATGAAATGTGGATGTGTGGTTGCCTCAAAAAAATCTAATTATAAATATTTTGACTGGGCATTTTAGTTTTCATTTGTGTGATTCAAGTTATTTTGAGTGGTTGAGAAGTGAGAGTGATGAAGGCTATTAGTAAGGCTAGTGGGGCGATTGGTGGGGCAAAGGTTGATGGATCTAATAGAGCAAAAATTGGCTGGTGGGTTGTAGAGGTAGGTTTTTGAGACCCTTCTTTTTGTTTTGTTTTCATTTGTGTGTTGTGCTTTTTTTTTTAAAACTAAGAGGGAATGGTATTTTTTTTTGACAATGATAAAGTGGGAGGTGGGTTTTTTTTTCAGTATGAGAAAAGAAAAAATGCATTAATTTTATTTTTGTGTTTTATGTTTTTATGGAGTGCATTTTTTGTGTGTTTTTGTTTGTTTTTTAATGATAAAAATGCATGAAAATATTTTTGAAAATGAAAAGAATGCATTAAATATTTTTGTGTTTTGTTTTTTTTTAATGATAACAATGCCTGAAAATGTTTTTGGTATTTTATGTTTTTTTTTAATTGATGTGTTCACTGATATGGATTTTGTTTGTGCTTTTTGTAGGTTAATTTTAGTGAGGATTGACACTGATGGCCTCTCATCATATCCTAGGTGCAGAAGGCACTGACAGACGATGATTGGAAGTAGTTGGTTGCAGTTAAGGAAGATGATGAGTACTTTTCTACCTTAGTGGAGATATGGGACCCTAATAGGGGATCATTTTAGATTCCGATAAGAGATCTTACTATCACCTTGGAGGATGTTTACCACATCTTCCATGTTCCTATCGATGGCTCACCATTTTAGGTTAGCCATAACAAGGAGCACGAGTTAAAGTCGATATATGAGAATGATTGGAATATGGATTGCAGTAAGGGTGGCATTCCCTACTTTCAACTATTCAAGGATGGGAGGTTAGGTGCACTTTCAACCTTCATGATGTACATCATAGGAAATATATTTTTTCCTAATAGCATGGGTTCTAGTTTCCCTTGGAACCAGGTGAGGCTGGTGATGGACCTAATTGGTGAGTCTTCAATTTATCCATGGGCTCCTACTCTACTATGATAGATGTATGTGGAGCTCTATGAGGTGAAGAGGTAGGAGTGAAAGGGACTCAGTTGTAGCATGCTACTTTAGTTGTGGATTTGGGAGTGTATTAGGGTTGCTTAGCCACATGGTCTACCTTGCAAGTGGGATCACTCATTGCCTTCTACTCTTCACTGGAAAACTAGTGAGGAGGCTTTATAGAGACATCCTATCCATAGTTTATAGGAGTGTCAGGATGTCTTTGGTACTCTTACTAGAGGTAACATCTATTGGTGACCATGGTAAGGCCTGACTTGGGATGGTGATGTAGTACAAATTTGGTAGCTTAGGCAAGGTATATGGGTGGTTGGGTGGCATGGGTGAGAGATGGATTTTATCTAGTTCTCTCGAGTGATATGATAGTTTGGTGTGGTTTAGGGAGTTCTTGATGCTCTAGTGGTGTATATACATTGGGGTAATGACCTTAGTTTTCCTGTGACTCCTAATTTTTGGACCATGGATGATGATCAGGATGATGATGTGGTGGGTGTGCTATATGTAGATGATTATAGGACTAAAAATAAGTATAATGTCTAGTTTTCTTCATAGCCTCCATGGGTATCTAGTTAGATTGTGGATGATTATGTGAGTAGTGATGAGGCTGGTGACCAAGATTATCGATGGTAGAAGCACCATTGAGGTAGTGGTAGTAGGGGGTGAGTTGTAGTCAATATTAAACCTATGGAAACTAGGGCCACAGTTGGTGGAGATGAAGGTGATGGAGGTTATGGAGGTGGTAGTGATGGAGGGCAAGATGTACCTCCATACCGTATTGAGAAGGATTGGGGTGTTCTCCAAGCTGATCAGGATATCTTGGGTCAGACTATAGTGACTCATTATGTAGAGATCATGAGGTTACAGAGTGTACTGGAAGCTCAAGATGCTAGGATAGCTCAGCTGCAAAGTGAGGTGCACTAGTTACAAAGTGGATCTAGTGGAGGTGGAGATTCTTCTATGATTATGAATCTTTATGCTAAGATATCTCAGTAAGAGGTACGCTAAGGCCTAGATCTAGCTAATTCATGAAGGTAGGCTAGGTATATTAGGTTTCTCAAGGACACCCTAGCTTAGCATCATATTTTGCTACCTCTACAACATTCATCATTAGTTTCTAGCTATAACAGGCAGAGCGAGTCTAGACCTAGTGGTTCACATTCATAGGTTCTTAGCTTCCATGCTTTATCTGGTTCATAGAGATGAACTCATGGTCCTCATAGGAGTCATGGTCATGCTATCTAGTAGTGCTTATTACCTCTTTTTTGTATGAGCCTTAGTACTTTGATGTATAAAACCTTTTTGGTATTTTTTGTGCTATGTTGTTTATATATATATATATATATACATGACTTTTATTGTTATCATTTTTATTTTACTTTTGTTTTATTATATGTATGGATGCTGATCATTTGATATGTTATAGAATTTTGCTTGATCAAATTTATTCTTGTTGTTTAACCAAGGGTACTAAAATTTGGTATATATAATTAACATGGATAATGATATGTAATAATGAAAATGATATGGAATGGTTTGGATAAATGATCTAGTCATTTTATAGAGACTCAAACATCCTAGTTATCCCAAACAAACTTGTTTGTGTGTCTCACAAGTCTTCATGATGCGAAGGTTATCCTAGTGGTTTCAAATTTCTCAAGGACCAATTGTGTGTGCAATGATCATTCATTTTCCATTATGAGCTAGGTCAAACTAATCAATTATAACTTATGCCAATAAGCTATCTCATCTATGAGCATCCATAGGTATGTACAAAAGAAGGTTGCTAATGTGACAAACATGGCACCACATGTAATGATACCTCATTTCTAGGTGGGTTTCATTCAACCCATTGTTTTAATGAGGATCACCCCCTGGTTTTTGAAACACAAAGAATTCTAGGGATTCAAAATCATTTCCCTTATTTTATTGCATTGGATTTTGGGGATTTTATTTTTGACTTTGTTCATTTTTGTAATGGAGAAACATGCATTTTTATTGTTTTTTGGATACTTGCTCGTTTTGAGGAAGACCAAGGGGATTTTATTGTTGTAGAGGGGAAAAAGTACCCTACCACGTACTATTACCTGAAAAAAGAGGAGACCTGGATCCACTGGGAAGGAGTCATTTTGTAGGGGTGAACCATGGGGGTATGTTGTAATCTACACTCGGTTACCTAAAAAATTATTGGGGGGTTCACTAGGAACGGTTTTAGGACTCGGTTCAAGTCCCTTTCAAGATACAAGAGAAGGAGACCTTAGGATCTACAAGAAAAGTTTGAATGTATTCACCTTAAACAAACAACCTAGGTTTGGCCTCACTAATTTTAAACTAAGAAGACAAATAATAATATTAACAAAAATTAAATGGAAATATAAACAAAGTGGAAATTAACTAATAGTACAAAATAAAATGGAATGCAAATAAATATAGAATACAAGAAATGCAAAATACAAGAGTTAACCTAATATGATTCTTTTCTTTGAATGAGGCTAACCTAGGGTTTTGTTTCAAGCAGTTTTTAAAACAAAATTAACAAATTAATTAAAACAGAATTAATTAATTAAAATAGAATTAACTAATTAAAATAGAATTAACTAATTAAAATAGAATTAACTAATTAATTAAAACAAAATTAACTAATTAATTAAAATAGAATTAACTAATTAATTAAAACATAATTAATTAAATATAAATATGCAGGAATTAACCTAAATGAAAAGTATATGCTTTTTAATATTCATATGCCTAAGAATGTATATTAGAAAAAGAAACCAGTAATAAGAACAAAATTACTTAACTCAAACCGATGGCTGATCCAAGATTCAATTCTCCTTGCCCTAGTGAAGTCAAAATAAACATGTTCATGTAAAGACAAATAATGGACTAAAAAATATTTGATTAGCAATAGGGGGCCTGCTTAGGACATTGTAAGAGAGTCCTTGGAGGCAAAGCATTCAAGCCCCCTAGGCCCAATTAGATGACCTTTGCAAATAAAATCGGAAATTGACCTTTGGAGTTTAAACATAAAATAAATGTACAAAAATAGTAAAAACAAAAATAGAATATGCTACTATGTTAAAAATATGTAAATGGAAGTAACGGAATTGACATATCAGAAAGCTTACCCCCAGGTGAAGCCTAGGATGTGAAATAACATGCAGAGAATATGATGAGCAATGTTTTATAGTAATCTACAGATGCAATGCATAGAAATAACACAAAGATCATAATTACTAAATGCTTTTAATGATGATGCAAATACAAAAATAAAAATATAAGAAAAAAAATACAGTGCTTGATAGATGTTGATGGAACAACGAGAAGAAGATGAAAGCCTCCACAAAAGGCACTTCGTCTTTTCACCAAGCTCACACCAATGGATCCACCAAGCCAAAAATAAATCACACAATGTAGATCAAATCCAGAAGTTGCACTTCGGGGGTTAGTAGCAAAACACACAATGAAGAAGAAGTAGTGAGAAAGTAGAAGAGAACAATTAGATCATAAGCAAGAGTATGTCATTCGTGATTTCATGAGTCGTGCTTATAGTAGTGTTCATATTCATTTGTTTAAAAGTTTACTTTGATCTTCCCTTTTATAGGCAAAGAAATAGGTTAAATAAACTCACAGCTGACTCCAAGAAACCCTAGGACGGGTTTAACAAGTGGTCTAAGTGGGCCAAAAATAATAAAATAAATAAATAAAATAAAATAAAATAAAACAAATTAGAAACAACAAAAACGTGCCCCATAAAAGTGGGACACGACATCACACCTGTTGGACCCCCATGCGGTTTTAATGCATTTAAAAGGGTCAAACAAAGTCAAAATACGTCATATCATATACCGTTGGAAAGATATTTTTGAACCCAATATAATAGTATAGGATTTATAACAAAAGGATAAGATTTAGTATGGTAAAAATTGGCTCAAATATGACCCTACGTTTTTAAGGAGAAAACAAGACATCTAAGGAAAATTATTCACCTTAGTGGGTCAATTTTCCTTGTCTACATTTTCCCCCCTCTTTGATGTATTTAAGGCCAAGTAAATACATAAAATAAATATGTAGACTCCTATGGGTAAGAAAATAACAAACATAGAGAAGGGGTGGCCAGGTTTGGACAAAGGGGTGGTGCAAAAAGGGGTATCATGAAGGACACTTTAGACTCTTGCACATAGGGCGAGAAATTACTACCACTAATGCCTCTATGGCTAGGGTGCCCCCTAAAGTTTCTAAAGAAAAAATACTTCCTTAAGAAACTTGATAAAAGGCAGAGAAAAAAAAAAAGCAAAACACAAAAACATGAAGAACAAAACAGATAAAGATCAAAATACAAGAAAAGAACAAAGCAAAGAAAGAGCAAAACATAGGAACATGAAGAACAAAGCAAGCAAGCAATAAAGAAAATATCACTGGCTACAATATGAACCTAATGCAACTAGCATGAAATGCATGGATGAATAGAAGAAGGGGAAAGAAATAAGAGGGGAGAGAAAAGAAGAATAACAAGAAAAAGAAAGATCCAAAGGTCAACCATTAGAATAGGAGAAAAATGAGTAGTCTAAGTCATAGAACTAGCGTAGGTTGCAAGGAACTAGTGTAGTCAAATGCTATAGACCGTAACATAATTTAGACCCATTATGGGTGTAGCACTTACAAAAAGTGTATACCAATAAACCAGATATAGAGTAACCCATGATGGGTGATTACTCATAATGATCAAATGATGAAGCATAACCCGCTATGGGTGATTGCTCACATGATGATTGATATGGGGTGATTACCTGCTAGGATGTATGCTAAGGCCTACTGTCAATGGCCAAGGAGCTAATCCTGTAATGGGGTGTTGAGCCCATTGAGTCAAAAGAGAGACGTAACCCGATAGAGGTGTCACAATGTAAGAGAGTATGATCCACTATGGATGGTTGCTCCCTTATTGACTATTATTAAGCGATTACCCGCTAGGATATATGTCGAGACCTACTATGAATGGCCAAGGAGCTTATACTATAATGAGGTGTTGAGCCTACTGAGTCAAAAGAGAGTATGATCCAATAGAAGATAAGAATGTAGTACCCACTAGGATGTATGAGAATCCTATGTGGGGTGTATAATATAATATAATATTGCAAGTGTTAACCCATAATGAAGAGGGGTTGTAATAATAATAGTATATGAGATAGTAGAAGGAGTAATCTAGAAGAAAGTGAAATAAAAACCCCTAGGGAGGTCTTACTAGGAATTAGAGTCCTAGTGGGAAATGCAATGCATTTGAGCTATGACCTAATAGGTGTCATCACATGACATTGTTGTAAAACCCCCAAAATAAGCTATATGAACAAGCAACCATGGATAATAAGCCATGCAAATATGACAATCAATCATGCAAGGTTGTTTTTAGATGTCAAGCAAATATGCAAGGATGACAGACAACAAATGCAATATGAGCAAGCAAGACAAGATGCAGAAGAAGCATGGATGCAACTACATGATGATTTTTATATTATTTTTATATGTTTATGTATTTATGTTATGTTAAAGTTCTTTGATTAAGGAGATTTAAAATTGAAACAAATCTTATATGCATTATGTCCTTTATCAAAGCAAAGAAGCAAGCTATGGAGTGTTGGGTTGAACATGTCCTTAAACTCACAAAGGAATGTTTTTAAGGATTTTCGATAAACATCCATAGCTTGATAATCAAAACATTTTCTAAGAGTACCATGCTTTTTGACATAATAGAAAAAATCACTAAGTTTATGTTTAGGAATAATATTTGAACAAATAGAATCAATCATACTGCAATGCATTATATTTAAAGGAAATAAATCATTACTAGCACATTTATCCATTGACATCATCATCCTCAAAAAGAAAAGGTTGATTTTTATTAGGTATAAACCCTATACCACATCTTCTTGGTCAAGTCTCAACATCTAAGGGTTATTGAAAACCCTTATGTTGTGGTCCCAATCCTTTACCAACATAACCTATTCTAGATAGGATTTGTTTAGGAAGGGGATAATTGTTTGTGAGATAACATTGAGCAAAAGAGCCTTTGTCAAAATATAGGTTACTAAAATGAATATTTTCTTCAAAAGTAGTTCCCTAAAATACAAAAGTACATGTGCCAATGTGCATAACATTACCCTTTTTATGAGGCAAGCCCATAATCCGGGGTGAAAGTGGTAGTTTGGCTAGATTTAGAAGAGGTTCTTGAAAAAAATTATTATCATGATTAGAGAAAGAATGATGAGTCTCATGTTCCTCACTTATTTTTAAATTTTGAAGATATTCAGAGATTTGAGATGAGGAACATGAGGGAGTTGTTGAAGAAATAGAAGGACAAGAATAAGAATCTAATTGGGCTAACTCAATATTTGAACAAAATTCACAAGGTCAAGGGTCACCCGGGATATTCATAACCTGATCCTTAAATTCATATTTAAGACATTGATGAAAATTATAAGGGACAACCTTCATTCAGGGTTATGCATAGTGGTGAATATTCACAAATTGGGTGAATATTAGGATTTCCAAAATTGGAAATTGGTGAATATGAGGACCCTTGACATCGGTCCATTCGCCTAAAATTTTTAGGACTAATTTTTTCTTAGGGTCAATTTGCCACAATATATATCTAAACATAGGCATATTTGTACTCGTTGGAAAGCTCTTTTCAAGACGGATCTAATGGTGGTGTTTTTATGAAGTTATAATGTGATTTAATCAGTCAATAGTGACCCCAAGGATGAATTTATATTTTAGGGTTTCAAATACCCCAAATTTTGGTATGAATATGCTCGATTTGATTTTCTTAGGATTCTCCATGATTAACCTTGATTTTGATTAGGATTTGCCATTTTACAAGTAAATATTGATTCCAACCCCTTATACATAACCCTACAGGCTTCATTGAATGAATCCAAGGTCATCCAAGAAGAAGATTAAAATATGGAGGATAATCTATCACATAAAACAAAGTATCCAATATTTTTGGCCCAACTTTCAAAGGAAGAGAGATGACACCACAAGCCTATTGGGACTCATTGTTGAAATCTTTGATAATGATATCAGAATTTGTTAAATATTTCTCTTTTAATCCAAATTTTTGAAAGAATCAATAGGTACACAAATTGATGGAGGAACCATTATCAATCAAGACTCTTTTGATAAGGGTGTCCCCAATAAGTGAGATGATGTAAAGTGATGAATCTCCATTAAATTTTAAGGAAGGTTTATCATCATCTGATAATGAAATATGATGCATCCCAAAAGAACTTATGGTTTTAGTGATAGCATGGGGAGGAATGTCTAGGGAAACAGGATGTTATTTTAAAAATTACACTAAAGCATTTCTATGATCTAGAGAAGTCTGAAGAATTTTAAGCACTGATATCTTTGCTAGAGTATTAGCTAACTGTTGTTGAAGATCAAATGAAACATTTGGTTGTGGTTTCAACACTATAGGTGGAATCCTTATCACTGAATATTTTTTTTTTATTTTCTGTTGGAACTGAACTAGGTTGAGATGTAGAACTCTGGCCTTGTTGATTATTGACTTGTTTTCTTGTGGTTACCCTAACCATTCCAAATACATTATTATGACATGAAGAGTCACCTTGGTGAGCTACTTGGTTGGTTGTTTGTTTATCATGTTTTGGTAGGGGATCCTTGAATATTACCATGTCTTGATTTATAGTTGGAGTCTGATTACTTGTGGCTTGCAAATTTCCTAATTCAATACGCCCAGCATCAATCAAATCCTAAACCACATATTTTAACTTCTTGCAAGTATTTGTCTAGTGACCTTCTACTCTGTGATAAGCATAATGTTGACCTGACTTGTACCAAGGAGCTGAAGTATCTGGTTGTCTAATAGGAGGTAACTCAATTGCCTTAACATCCAATAATTGTTTTAATACTACTTCCATAGGTATACTAAGTCTTGTAAAATTCCTTTGAGGAGGTTATTGAAGCACTATATTTTATAGGTTGTTGTTGAAATTTTTAACAGGCCTACTATCATTATCACCTCCTGTATGTCTACTCTTATGTTGAGACTTATTAAAATTTTCTTCTCTATACTTAAACTTACATCTTTCAATAAGTGCTTGTTCCACATTTTTTTCTAATTCAATAGCTTGATCTAAATATGTAACAGTAGTAGTCTCTAATTCATATGATAGTTGTTCTTGCAAATTACCAATAAATATATCAATCATATCTCTTTGTGACACAAGTTGTCTTAAATTTCCAACTAAACTTCTCTAATGAGCTAAAAATTCTATAAAGCTTTCTTCCTTGTTTTATTTTAAGTCATACAAATCTCTCATAGTCACTTCCTTTTCAATGTAAGCACTAAACCAATGAACAAATATTTCAGCTATCTTTTCAAAAATTATCAAATAATAGTTGGGTAAACGATAATATCACTCTAATGCAAATCCACCAAGAATCTTTGGAAATGTTTTCAATAGAAGCATATCATCATAAACAATATCATGGTAATTTATCTTGAAATGTTTGAGATGCTCTATTGGATCCTGTATCCCATTATCGATTAGCAATACTGGCATAGGAAAATTCTTTGGATAAGGTCTTGTAGCAATAATAGGATCCAAAGGTTGACTACACATGTACTTATTGCTACATGTAAACCCTGAAGGTTGCATCATATCCATCCTTAAAACTAACTAATTCACCAAATTTTCTAAACTCTGTACATCATATCCATCCTTGAAACTAACCAATTCACCACATTTGCTAAACTTTGCACATCTAAATTACCACTGTGTATGTTCCCCAAAATTTCTAAAGGAGGGATGTATTTTAAGTCCTGATGTTTTGCTTATGTTAGACATATTTTTATTATATGTGGTATATAATGGATAGCTAACATTTGGAGGAATAGAAGCAATAGTGTTGATATAAGAGGATGGAGAATGAAATTTAAAAAAATTGGTCATACCATTACTAGTTAAAGGGACTTGTGAATTCCTTTAAACATTAGTGGTATTAGTAGTGGTATGAATTACTTGATTCCTTAGATTATTATGATGCATAGATTGATATGTAAAAATATTATGTTCAGCCACAAAAGAATTATTAGGAGGAGGAGGAGTAGCATTTCTCTCAAGATGGGCTTCCCTTTCAATATACTCCATTAATTTATCTTTATGAGCTTTCATAAATTCCCAAATATGATCAAATGATGAAAAGACATAACTACCATTAGGACCATTAAAAGGATCAGGATTGATTTTAGTTTCTACCTCTTCTTGTTATTTTGGATCTATGTTAAGATCTTCCCTATCAATCTAGTCGTCTTCCAAAGGAATATAATTAGACTCTAATTTTCTTCTCTAACTTCTAAGGAAAGGAGCCATTAGAAGTAGTGAAAAAACAAATAGGGTAAAATACTAACCAAAAATAGAATTTTAGTTTATTTAAGTTCTTTCAAACATAATTAATGATCTTGTTTAAAGCTTTCAAAATAAAAGCAGGTGTTCACGTCAAGTTAACTGAATATGTAGAGGGGGAAAACTGCCCTACCACGTACAATTCCCTAAACAAAGAGGAGACCTGGATTTTCTGGGAAGGATTCCTTTTGTAGGGGTGAACCGTGGGGGTATGTTGTACTCTAAACTCGGTCAGCTAAAATAGTATTGGGGGGTTCACCAAGAATGATTTTAGGACTTGCTCTAAGTTCTTTTTGGGATACAATAGAAGGAGACTCCTCAAGATATACAAGAAAAGTTTTAATGTATTCACCTTAAACAAACAGCCTAGGTTTGGCCTCACTAATTTTAAGATAAAGAAACAAATAATAATATTAACAAAAATTAAATGGAAATATAAAAAAAGCAAAAATTAAGTAACAGTACAAAATAAAATAGGATTCAAATAAATATAGAATACAAGAAATACAAAATACAAGAGTTAACCTAATATGATTCTTTTCTTTGAATGAGGCTAACCTAGGGTTTTGTTTCAAGCAATTTTTAAAATAGAATTAACAAATTAATTAAAACATAATTAATTAATTAAAATAGAATTAACTAATTAATTAAAACAAAATTAATTGATTAATTAAAACAGAATTAATTGATTAATTAAAATAGATTTAACTAATTAATTTAAAAAAATTAACTAATTAATTAAAACATGATTAATTAAATATAAATATGCACAAATTAACATAAATGCAAACCATATGCTTTTTAATATTCATATGCCTAAGAATGTAGATTACAAAAAAACCAGTAATAAGAACAAAATCACTTAACTTAAATCGATGGATGATCCAAGCTTTAATTCTCCTTGCCCTAGTGAATTCAAAATAAACATGTTCCTATAAAGACAAATAATGGACTAGAAAACATTTGATTAGCATTAGGGGGCCTGCTTAGGCCACTATAAGAGAGTCCTTGGAGGTGCAACAGTCAAGCCCCCTAGGTCCAATTAGATGACCTTTGCAAATAAAATCAAAAATTGACCTTTGGAGTTTAAACATAAAATAAATGTATAGAAATAGAATATGCTACTATGTTAAAAATACGTAAATGGAAGTAACAAAATTGAAAGATCAAAAAACTTACCCCCAGGCAAAGCCCAAGATGTGAAATAACATGTAGAGAATATGATGAGTGACATTTTACAATAATCTACATATGCAATGCATAGAAATAACAAAGAGATCCTAATTACTAAATGCTTTTAATGATGATGCAAAGACAAAAATAAAAGTATAAGAAAAAAAATATAGTGCTTGATGGATGTTGATGGAATAGCGAGAAGAAGATGAGAGCCTCCACAAAAGGCACTTCATCTTTTCACCAAGCTCACACCAACGGATCCACCAAGTCGAAAACAAATCACTCAATGTAGATCAAATCCAGAAGTTGCACTTTGGGGGTTAGTAGCAAAATACACGATGAAAAAGAAGCAATGATAAAGCAGTAGAGAAAAATTAGATTGTAAAGTGTGTCATTCGTGAGTTCATGAGTTCGTGCTTATAGTAGTGTTCATGTTCATCTAATTAAAAATTGACTTTGATCTTCCATTTTATAGGCAAAGAAATAGGTCAAATAAACTCATAGCCAATGCCAAGAAACCCTAGGGTGGGTTTAACAAGTGGTCTAAGAGGGCAAAAAATAATAAAATAAATATATAAAATAAAATAAATTAGAAACAACAAAAATGTGCCCCATAAAAGTGGGACGCGACATCACACCTGTTGGACCCCCATGCGGTTTTAATGCATTTAAAAGGATCAAATGAAGTCAAAAAAGGTCATATAATATACCGTTGGAAATTTATTTTCGAGCCTGATATAATGGTATAGGATTTAGAAGAAATGGAGAAGATATAGTTGAGTAAAAATTAGCTCAAAGATAACCCTATGTTTTTAAGGAGAAAACAAAACATCTAGGGAAAATTATTCACCTTAGTGGGTCAATTTTTCGTGTCTACAATTGCTTTTTTGAATGCTTTTGGTATACTTGTTCATTTTGAGGAAGAGTAAGGGATTTTTATTAATTTTTGGATACTTGCTCATTTTGATGAAGAGTGAGGGGATTTTATTGTTTTTTGGAATGCTTTTGGGATACTTGCTCATTTTGAGGAAGAGCAAGGGATTTTTTTTGGATGAAGGTGGAGCTTGTCCTTTTGCCAACTCTTTAGCATTGTAGACCATGTGCATAATTGAACGAATAGGGGAAACCTTTCACTTTATGGAAATAACAACTTATGACTTCATAATTCCTAATCTTCATAGTGTTTTAATATGTTTTGATGTGCATGTTCCAAGATGAAACTTGATTAACCAAGAATAACTTATTACATTTGAAGATTGTTTTATTTTTAATGGAGGTTGCTCAAAAAACTAGGAGTGGTTGAGTGACTGAAAACACCTAGTTTTGCTTATTGACTAATGTGTAATAAAATTTTATGATACCTTCACTACAATATTTTGGAAATTTAAAAGGTGTACATAAAATAGTCAATGGTCACATAATAATTATTGCTAATGATTATATGGTATTTATCCTAGTTTATGTGAAGCCCTCAATCATAAAAATATTGTAAGGAAAGTTGCAAATTATTATGGCTGATGAAGTGATGAGCAATGTTTTATATAAGGTGCCCCTTATTAAGGCAACAAGACATAGTGGGCTATCAATGATCCAAATTAACCAAATGATTCCTAACATGATGACTGGTATGAAAATATGCCTAAAATGCACCTATGAAATGTAGGCAGAATGCATGGATGGATGTATGAAAATACAATATATATATCTATATATATATAGAGATATATATTAGCCATGTATATGTACATATATATAACCTACACTATGCATAGAATTCCTTTAGGTGTATAATTTTAGTGGCTCAGGTTCCAATATTCCCTCTAAATTTACAAGTCTATATGTTCCTAGACCCAAATTCTATTTAATAATGTATGGACCTAACCAATTAGCCACAAATTTTTCTCTCAAATGTAGAATTGCATTGGTGGTCTATTGATTCTCTTTAAGAATGAGATATCCTACTTGGAATTCATGAGGATGGAATTTTGAATTATAGGTACACTTGATGTGATCTTGATATACTCATAGATATTCTAAGGTATTGATTCACATTTCATCAAGCAGTGTAAGTTGGTCAACACGTGCTTGTCTAGATGTGTTTTCATCCATGAATTCTTGTAATGCATATTGTAAAGAATGGATCTCAAACTCAAGAAGCGTGATTGTTTCAGCTCCATAGAGCAATAAAAATGGAGTTGCCCCTGTTGGCATTCATATGATTGTTTGATAAGCCCATAACTCTAAGGGGAGTTGAGTATACCAATCTCTATGGTTCTCTTTGATATGTTTCTTGAGAATGGCTATCAAGATGTTATTGGTCACTTCAAATTATCCCTTTGATTATGGGTGATAATGAGTCAATAAACTATGTTGTATATTATACTTATTGCATAATGCTTTGAAATACTTGATACTATCATAAATGATCTTTGAGGGAATACCAAAAAAATAGATAATATTTTGGAGTATAAAATCTGTAATTCGAGGTCTAGTCACAGTGGTCATTGGGATCACTTCAACCCATTTGGTGAAGTATTTTGTGGTAGTTATGATGAAATTGTGTTATCCCAAACAGGTAGGTGAAATTTTACCAATCAAATCTAGGCCCCATTGTGAAAATGGCCAAAGGATTTTAATGGGATGTAATGCTTGTGATGGTACATGAGTCAAATTTACGTGATGTTGATATTTTTGACATTTTTTCACGTACTAACAATAATCATTTTCCATGGTGGGCCAATAATAGCCCAAGTGCAAAATGTGCTTTACAATGGTCATTCCACTAAAGTTGCCACCACAAGTATCATCATGGGCTTCAGTTATAGATATTTGTACCTCTACAGGATCTAAGCATCAAAGTAGGACTCCATCATAGCCACGTCTATACAACACATCCCCCAAGAGAGTGTAATGAGCTAATTTTTGTTTAAAATTTCTCTTTGTAGGTCACGTTAGATCTTATGGGAGGGTACCAAACTTGAGAAATTCTTTTATTTTATCAAGGTAAGATTCATATGGTTTTGCATGGATGAAACAAACACTCTTCTCACCTTTAAATTATGCTCGTGAAATTGTGGATTTTGACATTGTTGTGATGATAAGTGGTTAGACTTCTCCATTTTTTTTCTTTGGAATTAATTATCCTAAAGAAGCCATCGCATCTATAAACCTATTAGTCGATCAAGGAAAATTTTTAATCTCGTACCAGTAAAACTTTTCTAGCAATTTCATTGCTACTTCATGATATTATTTCAAGATTGGCTCTCTACATTGGTAAGTTTCTTGCACTTGGTAAATGATAAGATGGGAATCACCAAAAATTCTTATATACCTAATTCCCATAGCTAATACTAATTGAAGCTCCAATATTAAGGCTTCGTACTCTGCATTGTTATTTGGACATGGAAAGTCAATTTTAAATGATAAAGTAATTGGTATTCCTTTGGGTGTATAAAATATGACTTCAAAACCTTGTCCTTTTTTGCACTTTGACCCAACAAAGAAGAGAGTGATGTCCACATCATCCTTAGGAGGGACTAGTTATTCTTGTTCAGTGATGAAAATATACTGAATCATCTAGAATATATATAATAAGGGGTTGATCATTTGGAAGTGGAGATTCTATGAGTTGATGGATATCACCTAACCTTTGGTGGATTTTTGGCTAATGAACTCTTTCCCTCTCTCAGATTCCTCATTGACTTCTATAGTGAATGGAATAAGAAGGTTTATACATTCATCTAGTGCTCTATTCTTATTTTATTGAGGAACATCTTGTGGTAGCTCCTCATAATATCTTTGTTTGGATCAAGCATGAATAAATCCATAATTAATTTCACCACCCTATCATATGGAGTCCTGAGGGCCGTCACATTGTAACCATTCTACTCCTTAGGGAGGTACACACCTTATCCAATAAATATCTCACATTATTTATGAGGAATTAATCCTTTATATTATTATAGTAGCCATTAGGGGGGAGGCCTGTGACTTGGGTAATTAGGGCCATCATTATCTCAAAATCAAGTTCACCCACCTTTATCTAGCCCTTGTTCTAGGAACGAGCCATACATCTGGACAGAGTTAGGTTATCACCATGGAACTTCTGGATACAACCTAAAAGGTACACCTTTTTTATAAGTTTTCTTACTTCCTCATTTGTAACTAGGGTATCTGGTTTCAGTTATAATTTTGGGTGGGCTAGCCTCAAGGCCGACTTAGCTTTTACCATTCAGGTCAACTTTCTAAGACAACCACCAAACACCTTCATAGGTTACAAGAGTGGTGAATCCAAGAAACTAAAGATCCTTAAAAATTTGGCATCATTAATGGAGGGGATCCAAATAAATATAACAATGAGTTTTAAAAGCCACCTTTTCTCACGAAAACACAAAATAAGAGCTCATTCAAAACAAACCTTAGGATGGGAATGAAGCTCCTACCAAAGCTAAGCCAAAACAAAAGGAAGAAACACCACACTCCACATCATGGATAGACATCCAATTGAAGCCAAAAGTTCAAAATTAAACTCCTTCCAAGATTGATTACTAAATATTAAAAGTGGCACAAACTAGGAATAACCCATACTGAAGGGATGCTAGCCATGAGAATAGATAATTAGTCTAGTTATTTTACTGAGTGCAAGCACCCTTAGAATTCATTCCCACATCATCTACCCATGAGAAACAAAACTTGAAGTAAAGAAAATCTTAAAATTCAGACTCCTTTGAATCTGATGCCACTCCAAAATAATATGAGGAAAGTACCACACTTCAAAACTTGAAGGTATGGGCCAAGAGATTATGGAAATTCCCCATGTCCAAGAAATATCAAATGTGGCAAGAAGGGGCCAAAAATTTTCCTTGTCGATCCACTCAAGAAGGGTGCCAAGTAAGTTCACCAACACGTGCTTGGATCCACAAGTCTCCATGTATAAGGGGAAAACAAGAGAGATAGGTAGAGCATCACATCCACAAAGGAGACCATAACATCAAGCACAATAATTTTTTTGAAAAATAAAAGTGACACTTGGACCAAAGAGAAAAGAGAGCACAAGAGTCAAATAACCCCAAGACTAACGATATAAAATAGGAATCACTAACTCATGCGTCCTCAATATTTTTTTTTTAATCAAATATTGGGGGAAATTATTCCTCCAAATAGTGAACCCCTACTGGGTGGTACCAAATTTGGCCAACCAATCCATTAATTTATTCCCTTCCCTAAAGATATGAAGCACTTGGGTTTCATCTAGCTCCTGGAGCAATCTTCACATTTCCATGACCACGTTGAGAATATACTAGCTTGGGGAAGTAGAGTATCTTAGTTGGTTGATCAATTTCATAGAGTCTCCTTCCAACACAACTCTTCTTACCCATATTTCTTCCAATAACACTAGCCCTGGATAAGTAGCTTTGGATTTCATGAAGTGCAATGATTGGAGGGAGATGTTTTTAGAAAAATCCACTAAGATGTATCCTATTTCATTCCTAATAACACCCCTTGCCTTGATAATACTAGGGTTACCTTTAGAATAACCATCAAAATTGAGTTTAACCCACCCATTAGGGGGGAACACCATTGGATAGTCAACCTTGGTTTCAAAAAATAGATAGTTAAAACAATATAAGGTAGGCCTAAGACCATTTCCAATGCAACTTTAAGGGAATGAATTCCATGGGAGTCTTTACCCAAGTTGGGTAAGGCACTAGAAATATTATCCATGGTGCTCCAAAGGATATTGAGGCTAACCTAAAGATGGGTACACTTGGATTTTTTGAAAATGCTATGATTTTTCCTTCCACATTCCCCAAAGAATATGGGGGAGAAGAAACTTACACAAGCATTTCAGTCTAGGAGAAGAGAAAGGTATATGGTCCCATTTAATACAAGTGTATTTAATTGAGTTTGGAAGAACCCAACAAACCACCAATCTATCTAGAATAGAAGTGAAGGAATCACAAAAAAAGGTACATTGAGCTAATAAGTTGTTTGCAAACTCAGCATATGTTTCACATAAATAGTATCTATAAGGAATATACACACCCCATTTTTACATGTTATCAATAGTTAGAATCTTGTTTTACAGGGCTAGCCAAAAGAAAATTTTGACTTTGGGTAAGATGTTTTTGAACCAAACTTTGCAACCAGGAAGCTAAAAAAGAGTTTTTGGTTACTGCATGACATATATTGACCTGACAGAGAAAACCCCTTTGCTCTCATATTTCTAGATTATTTTATATTATGTGTCTAACTACTTAAGAAATTGGATTTTAAGAGCATTACCAATGATCTCCCATGCCCTCTATATTTGACTATTTCCAATATTCATGGGTAGTTCCTTCCACATTTTTTACCATTCTAGATAAGCATAAAGTCAACAAATTTATGTCTGCCCAAGGCTCTATATGAGGATTTAGTAATAGCCATACTATGTTTCAACCTTAATGGTTAATCCGTTAGACATGAATCATTCCAAAAATTGATCTCTTCCATTTCCAAGCAACCATTTGCTTCCTTTAAGAAATGAAGATTTTAACCTGAGCAAAGTCTACCAAAAGGGAGATCCATCGGTTGGCAATTGATACAAGAGGAAGTTTCTAAAGTAGTATTTAAATTTCAAGATATTTATCCAATCTAAATCCTTATTTTCACTACCTTCCAACCTTGTTTTTCTACCAGAACTTTGTTCATTATTTGAATATATTTAAGACCCAAACCTCCTCTCTTTCTATGACTATAGGCTTGTTCCTAAGAAATCAAATGAAATTTACCTTTCAAATTCGGTACTTCCTATGGAAAAGCTTTAAAAATACTTTCTAGCATGGAGATAACCTTTCCAAGAAGCTTGAAGATAGACATGCAATATATTGAGATACTCTATAGGGAGATTTTAACTAGGATATATTTTCCAGCCTAACTTAGGAGTGCACCTTTCCAACCTACCAATTATTTTTGCAATATCTCTATGATCAGGTTCCATAAGGTATCCATCATGTGACATATGGTAACTGACCATAGCCAAAAATAGCCATAATATTTCTTTGTCTTTCACTTGGGGTATTTATAAAGTATAATTTACTTTTTTGGCAATTGACCTTTTGTCCTATTGCTTTTTCAAAGCAATTCAGTAGCCTTTTGATCTCCCTCACCTAAATCACCAAGTATAAGCAAGAGAGCAAGGTGCCATGCACAAATTTCTAATGGGAGATCATATTGTACAATAGGGTGTGTCTTAGGCCTTCAATGGTGGAGTTCAAATAAATAGATCTCCCCAAATATTTTGCCATTAGAATAAAAGATAAGGAGATAGAGGGTCCCCTTGGTGGATACCACGATAACTCTTGAATAATAAAATCGGTGAGTCATTGACAAGGACTAAAAATATAGCTAAGGAAACACAAGAATAGATTAGATTAATCTAGTTCTATCCAAAACCTAAACTCTTTAGGACTTGAAATAGGAAGTCCCATGAAACTCTGTCATAAGCCTTGTTCATGTCTGGTTTGAGGAAAAGGCTAGGTCTACCACTTTTATGGACTAAGTGTATAAGGTCATGAATTCCATTTTCCCCATATTGAATCTATCTCCCAGCTATAAAGCCACTTTGAGCTTTTCCAATGAGGAGAGGAAGAAGTGGTTTAAGCCTATTACCCAACACTTTAGTCAAAATTTTATAAACAGTGTTGCACTGACTAATAGGACTTAAATAATTGAAGTTGGAGGCTCCTAAGGATTTTGGTATTAACACCAAGAAGGTTGAGTTCACACCCAGAGGGATGATTTTGGAATACTAGGATAATCTCAAAGTATTGCAAATTTCTTTCCCATCAAAAGACCAGTACTTTTGAAAGAATAAAGGTGGAAAACCATCGGGGCTAGGGTATTTTAGGGCTCTCATATCATCAATCGTAGCTTTGATTTCATCATCTGTGAAATGGTATACCAGGTCTACATTCATCCTATCCATGACCAAGCAGGATATTGAAGGGAGAAGAGTTTCTTTTGTAGCTACATCTCTGAGAGTTCAGGTTCCTAGTAGAGAGCAAAAGTGGGAGATTGATTTTACCCTGATCTCGCCAAGGTCACTGGTTCTACTCCCATATAACTTGCAATTATCCTTGATTCGATTGGAACTTCTATGATGAAGGGCTGAAGAGTGGAATAATTTGGATTTCTTATCCCCTTCCTTGATCCACAATGCTCAAGATTTCTATTTCCAATGTAATTCTTCATTGGCTAGCATGTTATGAAGCTCCACAGGAAGCTCTTTTTTCTTCAATATGAAGGTTAAAGAAGCACATTCTAAGTCCATTAATAGCTCTATATCTTTCAATTGATTTTTCAACCTCTCCTTGGTTATAAAAATATTATCGAAAATATTTTTATTCCAGGACTTGAGATTAAGTTTGACATTCTTAAGTCTATTGGCCACCTTGCTCAATACTTTACGTATGACATATTTAGACCACCATTTTTTGATCTTGTCTTCTAAATCAAGGTGGGAGCACCACATGGCCTCAAATATAAATGGTCTAGGGTAGGAATTTCCTTTAACCGAGAGTTACATCTTGAAGGGAGTATGGTCTGAGACCACTCTGGAGAGAGAGCAAAGAAAAGCATCTCCAAAAATAGGATTGAAATATTTAAAATAAAAATACTATCATGCTTACTAAGAATTATCTGGTTACCCATATAAAAATTACTCTAGGTTAATTTGGAGCCTTTGAGATCTAGATCCATAAGCTTAGTAGATTTGACAAAATTACCATAATATTTCATACTCCTAAAATCTAGGTAGTTACCTCATTTTTTGTGAGAAGGTTACAAAGGAGTATTGAAGTCTCCTACAAGGATCCAAGCCTCCTCCTTAAATGCTTCCCCCATTTCCAGCAAAGAGGACTAGAATAGACACCTACACTACCTTGAATTAGGAGCACATATATTTGACATCACCCATATTCAATTAGAGTATTTATAGAAAAATATGATATTAATTATTCTATCAGAGGAGGAAATGACATTCCCTTATAAATTTGACTTGTATCAAAAACAAAAAAGGCCTCTCGAGGAGCCATTGTCTTGGCAAGCCACAAAACCCGCTTCTTTCCAAACTATTTTACAAGCAGAATCAATACCATTTTCATCTATTTTAGACTCCATAATTAAGATAACATCTAGAAATATATCCCTCTATTTATTTGTGCCATTAAGACCTATGATTTTCCAAGAAAGTATCTTATTTTATAGGGTTTTTATGGGGTCTTCTTCTCTCCATCCCCTGGGAGGGGAATTTAAAATTCTCTCGTTTAAGTTACCTTCTAGTGTTCCCATTTGATTTTTAAAATTTTAGCAATGACTAAGCCCCATTCAAAATTTCAACCTAAATATCCCTAAGGGACTTATTTGTGGGTTTTCCCACCTTTATTTCAACTTCCAAATCAGTGAGCACTTTCCAGTGACTCTTGTTTTTTGGACCTAGATATTCTTTCTTGAGCACTAGAGTGGGGGATGTGACTGAATATTAATTAAATATTGAACAATAGGTTACCCCATTTTAAGGTTGTCAAAGGAATTATGAAGGATGAGCTTAGATGACCTTACCTCATTCACATCATCTCCTATCCTAAGGAGTTGGAAAAGGTCACCAACATCTAGAAATTCCTCCAACTTCCTATGATATTTTCACTAGGCACTTGATCCTCCTCAAAGATATTTTGAGGAAGGAGGAATTTCTCTTGGGAATCCTCGTAACACACCTCTTGGGTTCCTTATACTATATAAGTAGCTTCATACATTTTATTTTTTAGTTTTTTATGGGTATTTTTAGGCACCCATTTCTCCTTGCCTCCGTTTGAGGTTCACCACTTTTCTTAGTAATTGGACTTAGGGGAAAATATTTCTATTGGTGGCCCAACTTCCTATAGTTTTAGAAGCATGAGGTCTATTTTAAATAATTTTGTCTTTGTCCTAGGTGCCTCTTGGTTCAAAAATATGTATCAAACAAGCGAGAGAAATCCCAACGATCCTCTACCAGCATTGAACAACTGTCTAGCATGGGAGAGGTAGGGGTGGTTGATATCCAGAGAAGACTAGCTACTTCAGTTCTAGGTACCTATGTCATAAAGAATGAGAGGGGAAAATGGAACGAGATAGAAATAAAAATGATGCCATAGCAAAAACTGATAAGGATGGGGTATGGTTGCATCAAGATGCACACATTTGATATCATCGATGCAAACAATGACACACCACCTAACAAATCAACTCATATCATCCTCACTTATCATTCTGTGTAGCGGGCAAGGGTGAATTCTAGAACTAATGGGAGGGTGCAAGAAATCTAAATAGCAGAATTAGAGTGCTCCCACACTATCAGCTTTAGTAGAAATAAAACCTTGATACACAGATATGGATGCAAATTCTAGAACCACCGAGCAACACAAAATCCATATTGCATAATTAAGTTAACTAGCTTAAATGACTATCACATAATTAAATATCTAGACTTAAGCAAAAATGGAAGTGAAGACAAATTGAGAGGCCAAATAATGATATGCTATTATTTACAATAAAAAGAAGAATTACATATTAATTTTAATGGTCGTAGAGCCACGCTTTGTAATGGTGAGCATTCCACTATTTATAGAATATTTTACAATAGATTTAAAATGCAACATTAATGGAATCAAGTAGGAAAATCTTGTTGGGATGGTTGAAGAATATTCAGATGCTCTACTCTAGGAGGGATGGTAGTTTTTTGGAGGAAGTTAGGTGCTTCTTCTTAGATCCGTTCCCTTGATCATTATGATAGTTTCTTAATATTTCAATCTACTTCACCCCTTTGTGTCCTAGAAATATTAGAGATTGGTTGCCTCTGAATATGTGTATTTCAAATTTATTCCTTGTGCTCATTAGCTATCTTTCCTAGGTATCTGAGGTCAATAATTTTTACTTTTATATATCTTCGAAGCTTCCATTTTGATGTGTGATGAACTTAGCCTTGGATGGGTATTTAGGTATGCTCTTTCATGCACCAATTTCCTATCCTTATTCCCATTATCAAGGAGGATGGGTAATTGGGATCAGACCTTTCATACTGCTTTCCCAAAAAAATTTCCAACTTAGGGGATGAAAATTTAGAGCTTCTCTGATTCTTCCATTTGAGGATTTGGGATCCCAATCATCCCTTTAAAGTAGGGGTGAAGGTTTGGGATATTTTTTGAGCAAGCCATTGCCTAATTTTCCATTCGATCCCAAATTTGGAAACTTACTCTTTTACCCATCCACTTGGTCTTTTAAATCTTCCTTAACCACTATTGCTTCAAAAATTGGCCAACTTTAGCATGTTATCATCTTCAAAAAAAGAAGAGTGTGTGAGGATATGTAAAATTTCACCCACACTCTTTGTGACTTACAAGGATATTCTGCTCTGTGGGAGAGAGGAACCCAAAAAAACATCCTTCGATGAAATGAACTATGAGAGAAAAATAAAGGAATGGATATCAACAAAATCAATGTAGGAATATTGCATGATAAATGAGGAAATGAGGCAATGGGGGGAATACAAGGATAACAATACAGAAAGAGGACAACTACAAGATGACTATGAACAAAGCTATCTAAAAGGATAAGCAATATAGTTATCAAAACAACAATACCTAAACTGTGAAAACACACCAAAATGGGGGGAACTAGAGGGGACATAATGCTAAATATACCCCAAAATTAAAGAAATCATAACTACAGGATTCACAGGGTATTTTGGAGCATTGCTCACCCATAAACATACTCCATTACAGCCCAAAAAAAATTCAAGAATAGATAGGTTGCCATGGAAAGTAGATCATAAAGTAAATACATAATTTTGGCAATCTGCCTATTCTTGAATCAACTTTTCTTTCTACATGCTTTAGTGGAAACCTCATTTGTAACTACAGGCATGTCATGCGAGCTCTTTAGTTGCATAAAATTATATACTACCTTCTAAGGTATATATAGTGAAGTTTTCTTCATCATGACATGTTGCTTTGCTTATCTGTGCCATGTCAACTTACCAAATATAAAAATTTTGGTCTTTATGTACTGTCATGTCCTTGTACACTGGGCTACAAAGTCAAAAGAAAGAAAAGAAAACAGAATCAGAAGAGGGATACTATCTTGAGTGAACACTCAAAAGATAAGGATGCTTTTTGGAGAACTTGAGTCACCATAGTACAAGATAACATAATGGCCATGTGCCTTATGCATATTTTATTTAATTACCAATTTATATACACAAAAAATACGATGTGATTGGCACGCTGCAACCATCGACCCATCCTAGGATTATCTAGTGAATCTATAATTACTGGACCATATTGTGCAAAACTTTAGTTGTTCCTTGTGTTGATCCTAACATTATTTGCAATTACTCCTAATTTTAGTGGAGTACCTACTGAGTGTAGTAGTTTCTCTTGGGATGACCAAATTAAAACCAAACAGTACAAGGTAGGCATCTACCCAGTGATCTTTGACACATGAATCATTCAAACAAGAGGAAGGTAACCACTTGTCACTTGAGCCTAGAAAATATGGAACCCATTCTTCAATTCTCTTAGGATCATCTACTAGGAAGGATGACCTATGGCCCCCTATTACTTACTTTGGGGAACATTGTTGCATTAGCTCTCTACTCAAAATTATTGGCCATTCGATCAACCTACTACTTCCCTTGCATTCAGGTCTAGCATAGAGGAAAGGTATTATTGGAGAACAACTCTCTAGCTTGTATTAATCTATTTTTGGCCAAAATAACTTCCTCATAACTTTATGGGAATCTCTCTTCCCTTTATTGTTGTATTATAAAGCTTAGTTCTAAATATAATGAAACAACCAAAAGATTGCATTTGATCTAATAACACACTAAAGACACATGCTATTCAAAAAAATGTATTTTATTCATGATAATATTTGGTTACAAATGGAGGGAATTCCTCTTTTTCCTTTCTTTTCACAAATGTTACAATAGGCCTGATGCCTTATTTTCATGTTCCTTAGTGTATATGGGCTTGCATACCACTATGAGGTTGTAGTTGTTGTTGTTTCCCTCCTTGGTTCTATGATAAACCTATAAAAAGGGGTTAGTGGGTTAGGGGGCTTGCCTCAGTTAGGCACCATAGTAATAAAGACAAATCAATGCATAAAACATGATAAAAACTAAATTAAATGATGTAGAACCTCATAAAAACATAAAATGAAGCTTACCTCCAAGATTTGGGTTGATTTGGGACCTGTAGACCCAATTCACCACTCGAAGGGTGAACTGGTACCGAATTTACGGGGTAGGAGGTAAATTCTACTGTAACTATTATTCTTCAAAAATCCTTCAATGGAGAGTTTTCTTTGTTGTACTACTAATGTGCAGGTTTATATTAGTGTTTCTATGCTTCTGTATGTATTTTGATAGAGTTTCTATTCTTTGGACATAAGTGGAGAGAGAGATAGATGAAGGTTTGGGTACACTAATTATAAGAAAACCCAAGGTGTAGGGGGGTAGTTAGGAGAACTAAGCCCTAGGATGAGATCCCATGAAGGTTAAGTTAGGGTTTGTGAAGTGGCATCCTCACGTTCCCTTGAGGAAATAGCTCATCCTCACACATATGTGATGAGAGATTAGGGCTAACTAGGATTAGTCAACTCTAGGTTAGATCTGGGCTTAGGTTAGGGTTTCCCAAGAAATATCCTAAATAACCTAGTGCACACACATGTGGGATGGAGAAATTAGGGATAATTAGGGATTAAGGACCTAATTAACCTTTTTAGCCCTAAAATTGAACTTAAGTGAAGTCACTTTAAAATTAGATTTAAAAATTGACTCAATTAATAATTTTGCCAATTAATAGCCTTGTGGGGGCCTCAATTAAGCATAAACGAGTATTGTATCACCTTAAGAGGTTTGTGGATGGTTTTTCAATGCATGAAAGGTGTTTATGATGTGATTTAGGTGGTTTATTAGGGTTTTGGACCTAGAAACTAGTGAAGTAGTGTGTGGAATTTTACACAATGCTACGATGATCTATGGTGATATACACTAGTCTAAACATGTCTATGGTAGTCTACACATGTCTAAGTATATCTACAGTAGTCTATGCATTTCTATGAGGACCTAAAATAGCATATGTTGTTCTAAAATAGCCTAGGGGTATCTAGGATTGCTTATGTAAACCTACAAGTGTCCAAAAGGATCTACAAGTACGTAGGTATAACAATGTGCGACTTTTAGGTGTCTATATTTTACCCCTTTTTGTACTATAATGTATGAAATACAGTTTAATACAAAAATATGAAGGGTTTGTGTAGAGGAAAAGGGATATAAGGAGAATGGAATCCAGCCAAACATATGTAGCTACTCGAAGTGTGACCATACAACATTGATTGGGAATCCAGGGGAGAGGGAAATTAATGGGATCTAATCAAAGGTATGTAGCCACTCGAAGCATGACCATACAACATTGATCAATATCCAAGAAGAATAAAGGAGAAGAAGAGAAGAAGAAAGAAATAAAATGAAATAGAAACAATGTTGGTAAATGGAGATGGATGATTGCGGATGCAATGCAGTGGTTTTTCTGAGTCTGTATGATATTTTCAATGTCATACTAGTTGCTTGGGGGAGGTAACTTTTGATTGCTTTGCTTTTGTGACCAATTCAGCATGGTCCAAAAGTACAAATAGAAAAAATGCCTTTTAAAATATTTGTTTTCAATTGATTTACGAGCACATGGCGACAAGTGTCAAACCATTTGAGCTAAAGGG
Source organism: Wollemia nobilis (assembly GCA_028583015.1). Lineage (NCBI taxonomy): Eukaryota > Viridiplantae > Streptophyta > Pinopsida > Araucariales > Araucariaceae > Wollemia > Wollemia nobilis. The sequence continues at coordinate 4,279,166 of JAQPPZ010001050.1, forward strand.
ACATTTGGATTATTCAAATGTGTCATTCATTATGCATCATGAATTCCCAAAATCCTTTTCTAAATATGACCTATGGTGGGATGCAGATCGTAATACGTTTCATTTTCTCATAGGAGAAATTGCGATTACACTAGAGGACATATACAAGATTTATAAGTTACCTATTGATCTATGGGTACCACCTGGTGGTGGGGTGCCTCCGATAGAGGGGAGAGTAGGTAGAGGCACTCGAGCTAGGTTAGAGGAGAGATCTAGTAGTGAGAGGGAGGTTCCTCTATGATGGTCTCAATGATGATTGGATGGTGCTTCAAGTTCATAGGGGGTGGGAGTGGGGGAGGTTCCCGTGATCATTGAGATAGATCCTATGGAGGGGGGTATGGCCATGGGATAGGCGGTTGGGGTAGTAGAGGAGGTAGGTGGGCCCACTGTGATGGGTGGTGTGGATGACACCATTGATGTTGGTTTTTTTGAGGATATGGAGGAGATTCCATTTGAGGTTCAGGAGAGGTAGGATGCAGATGAGGAGGCTTGACTACTACATGATAGGGTTCATCAGTTAGAGACTGAGCTTCATGAGAAGGAGGAGAGTCACAAGATAGATGTGATAGATCTAGAGGAGTGGTTGATATACATGGAGAGTTGGGGTGAGGCCTCTCTGAAGGCCATCGAGGCTAGATATGCCAAGGTGGTAACAGATATGGAGTAGATGAGAGCAGAGATGGAGTAGATGAGGTTAGAGATGGCTAGCCAGTAACAGGTATGAGAGGAGGCTTCATAAGCCATTGAGAGGGTGACTGGGCTACTGGTTGTAGAGTCTACAAAGAGGTCACTGTGTGAGGTTGCTCTGATGGTGCATGGGATCGTACTCCCTAATTATGATCAGGTGGTATCCCAGTTTGGATCACGATCACATGTACGAGTACCTTTACAACATAGCTAGTGTAGTGCTACTTTGGTAGAGTGGATGGGCATCGAGACTGAGTTACGAGGTACATTATTAGGTGTAGATGTAGTCATTGGTTCGATGATGGTGATATCTCCTATTGGGGTTCAGGCTTCAAGGGCCAGGGTGGAGTCTAGCAGAGCTACAGAGGTTTGGGTGAGCTGTGAGGGGAGTGGGGAGACTCCTAGTGGTAGTTAGGGTTGCTCATGATTGTAGCCTATGGGCATTTTGGATGATGGATGATGGGCATGGTCCTGGTTTGTAGCCTACGGGTATTTTTGATGGATGACATATATATACCTTTTGGTTTTGGCTATTATATATACATGTGTTGTTATTATGGTTTGAAATGTGTTCTCTTTATGTTTGCATAGATAGCATAACATAATTTGTAGGTATCTATAATGCATGGATATACATGTGTGGTATGGTGTAGATCTATGATCATACTATAGTATGAATATACTATAGAATAGTATGCATGATTGTATTTTGAATGCAATGTAATGTGATGTAATATGAAATGCAATTTGTAGTGAATGCATGTAATAGAAATGCGATGATGCAATGTGAGAGAGTGTATGTAGGATAAATGCATTGATGTAATGTTTGATGACTCTAGGTAACATAGATGCATAGATGCATGTATGAGGGGACTAAAATGTGCCAAGGAAGCACTTGTATTGTTGCATGTACCTATGTGGATGTGATCCATTCCATGATCTCAGAGATGTAGGATGGTATAAGGCATATGTAATGGCTTTGACCAATGTAGTTTTGGTAATCAAATCTTAGACCCAAAATTGTGCAAGTTTATGTGGCAACTCATAACTAATTGGACTGGTTCAAAATCTGTCATGGACCTATGTGTGTAAATGAGTGAGGTTCATTTATCCATTTTGAGGGAGGTAGGATTAACCCATTGTAGACATGGCCGAACTAGCTAGCTTATCCATAAGTGAATAGTGATCTATACAAAAGTGGGTAGCTAATGTGGTAGATATATCACCACTTGTAAGACTATTCCACTGGTAGGCAGGCTCTTGGAGCCTATTGCTAGCGATGGAAATCATCCCATGGTGTTATGTTGAACCTAAGGACCAAAGGTGATGAAGCATAACACTGGTGATATCTGGAGGCTTTTCCTTTTTTTTCTGCCCCTCATCTATTGTTTACCTATTTATTGTGGTGCTCTTTTTATTTTCTCTTTTTTTGTTATTTTTTTCTCTATTTTTTTTGTATGGGCGTTGGCTTTTATTTTCTACCCCATTGTTTTACTTTTGCTTATGCTTATCCCTTTTTTTATCCCTAGGTCATATGTTGACCATGCAAGTGATAGGATAAGCAGGGGAAACCATTCGCTAGATGGCAATATCTACTCAAGGTGTCATCTTCCCTAGACTCAAAATTTATTTAATGTGTAACCTATTGTGAATGGTCCATGAGAGAAGTTGAACCAGCCTAAAGAACCATAAGGAGTATGTAAAACCTGTCAGCTAGGGGTGACATTTGATTGACTGAACTAGTAAGTGGTCAAAGCTTAGCATGACACCTATGTATACCCTAATCCTAAAAAGGGGGAATGGACATCCAGGTGGTGATGCTAACAAGTGCATGTATTACTCCTATTGAAGGTGCATTTTGGGGGAGAATATACAGACTATAAAAGAAATTAAAATGAAAAACATATGGATATATGCAATGGAGGTAATGTAAATGATGCAAGTGGGGGAATGCAATATCTACAAGAGGAAGCTTATGAAGTGTAGATGGAGAACTTATCTACAGATGAGTATGGTGTATCATAATGATAAAAAGCATGATGCTATGATAATGGTTGCCCTAGTGTGTGGGGTGTGTGTGTAGTAGGTGAATAGACTATGAGCTATACAAATATATGTAATAATCACAAAAAGAAAGAGGATGTGAGAGTAGGATGTACAGATGGAAGAAGTAAGAAGAAATAGGCTTTGGTAACCAGCAAGATGAGGGGATTACCAAAAGCCAATGAAGATAGAAGAGGGGAAGTGGATCAACGTAGGTATGTAGCCACTCGAAGCATGACCATACAACTACGCAAGGAAGTAAGAAGTAGAAGAAGAAAGAAGGAAGAATATGGGAACTACTAATGGGTAAAGTGGCATGGGTCAGGTCAGGAATGGGATGGTGAAGTGATGGTATAACTAGGACTTCGATGGTTGGTGTAGTTGGATATGTTGTGAATATAGTGAGTTGGCACTATCAAGGTTTCACATGGTGGTAAAGTTCTAGGGATGATGCGACATGGAGGACTCAAAAGTTGGCTAAATGGGATGGAGCATTTAGGTGATGGAGTTTGATCACCATGCAACATGTTGTGCACCAGGTTCTCGAATGATCGATATTCTTCAATGTCATGACCTGGTTGATGATGATAAATACAATATTGGCTCTCATGGTAATTACATGGTTTAGGATGCAAGGGGTCTATGGGCCAAATTTTAGGTAAGTCAAGAAGACCTTGATGCATGAGGTGATAGAACATTTTTGATAATGGAGTGAATGGAATAGGCATGGGGTAAATGTAAGGTTCCATTGGAGGTGAATGAGGGGCAGATGAAGGGAGGTCCAATGGTGGAGGTGCAGGTCGAGAGTCCGATGTGGGTCGAATTTGAGGTCGAGGAATGGATCTGCATGGAGGTGAGGATGCATGGGTCATGGGGGACTAGCATGGATGAATGTGGCAATGGCAATGGCTCATCTATAGCTCAAGAGCCTTGAGATGAGAAATGAGATGTTGTATATCATAGTGTGGAGGTGATAGTATCAAAGAAGGTGGTGATCAGGACCCCAATGTGTATGGAGTGGCCTGGTATGCATGAGAAGATGGATGAGGTCATGATGATGAGGAGGAGGAGTGGAATGACCTTGGGGATTGTGAGGCTTGCTAAAAGGGTAAGCCTCATAGTGGTGAGGGTGGTGTCTAGAGGATAGGTGGCATAGGATATGGCTCTGGATGGTGATACATGTGGGATGGAGGTATGTGTACATGGGTGGCTTGGGTAGCTTGAGCCATACGGGCTTGCAAGGCTTGGGCATAAGAAGACTCTCCATTGGGGAGTGGGATCGATAGGCATGAAGGATGGGTTGGATGAGGAGTGTATCCTCTGTTAGGAGGGTAGTAAGCTCCTAGAGGGTGGTGGGGAGAATTAGTTGGTGAATAAGGGTTCTTGGTATCTTTAGGTAGATGAGAGGGAGACCCTTGTGTTTAGGGATGGGATGTTTCCTCATTTTCATCAAAGGAGGATAGGGAGACTTAGCTATCTCCAGAATGGGGTGAGTAAGATGAACCTCGGTGGTGAGGGGAAAGGCATCGGGGTGGAGTGTAATGGTCTGAATGTGAGGAATGTGAAGACCGCCTAGTATGAAGGGTGACTAGTGGTCGAGCTAGGTCAACCGATGTGATCGGTATAGGTGGTGGTGGTGGAGGGTCCTGCATGATGATGTGTGTGGATGCTATCGTATCTCACTATTGATGGTGCAACTGTAGATGATGTAAATATTGCAAGCAAATATAGATACCAGTAGCATATAAATGGCAAAAAAAAAGTAAAAGTGCATGTGTATTGTAACATTTAAAGTAAAAGAGATGCATGTATAGTGATGTGCCTAGTAGGTGATGTGTTTGTGCATAGCAGTGTATACTACTTGTGATAGTGAATGCTTGTGTGTGTTAGGCATTGAATGCATGAAGGTGTAGGATGTTGATAGGCTTAGGTTCATCAAGGCCTTCCATATTAACCAAGCGATAGGCACCTGAACCAAATTTGTGTGTGATAATGAAGGGGCCCAACCAGTTTGGGGTAAACTTATCTCATTGTTGGTGAGGCTGACTTGTGATTTGTTGGTTCTCCTTGAGAACTAAATCACCAATTTGGAATTCATGTTGATGTACCTTACTATTGTAGGCATGATGAAGGTGATCTTGGTAGACATGTGTGTGCTCGATGGCATGGATGTGATGTTCATCGAGGAGTGTAAGCTGATCTAAATAGGCTTGGTGGGCAGTGTCATCATCAATGAATTCTTTCATGGATACCCTTAGGGAAGGTATCTCAAGCTCAAGGGGCATGATAGCTTCAGCCCCATAGACAAGTGAAAATGGGGTTGCCCTAGTGGGGGTATGGATGCTTGTATGGTATGCCCACAAGGCTAGGGGTATTTGGTTGTGCCAATCATGATGTGATTCTACTACTATTTTGCGTAGGATGGAGCAAATCATTTTGTTTGTGGCCTCTGCCTAGCCATTACCCTATGGGTAGTATGGGGTAGAGAAACTATGTTGAATGTTGAACTTGTTGCAAAGAGCATGGATGGTTTTGTTTTTGAAGGATTTCCCATTGTTAGAGATGATTTGGGAAGGGATTCGAAGTGACATATGATATGGTCTATTATGAATACCGCTATCTTTGCTCCTATGGTTTGGACAAGTGGGATGGCTTCGACCCACTTTGTAAAGTATTCTATGGTAGTGATGATGAACTTATGATTACCTGAGGAGGTAGGTGTAATTTGTCCAATAAGATCTAGGTCCCATTGGGAGAAAGGCCACATGGATTGGATAGGTTGGAGCACTTGAGATGGAAGATGTGTGAGGTTTGCGTGTTGTTGGCACTTGATACAACGCCTCACATACTCACAATAGTCATGTTCCATTTTTGGCCAATAGTATCCCATGCGAAGGATGCATTTCATGATTGCCATGCCACTGAAGTGGCCACCACAAGTACCATCATGGGTTTCTTGTACAACCCACTAAGATTCATGAGGTTCTAAGCAATGCAAGAGTATGCCATCATAGCTACGATGATAGAGGATGTCCCCCAACAATGTGTAGTGGATTGCTCTTTGTTTAAATGCTTGATGTTGAGCATGTGGTAAGTCGCATGGTAGAAATCCTAATTTAATATAATATTTGATCTGTGCAAACCATGGGTCATGTGGTTCGGTATCGACCACATGAATGCCACCATCATCTTTAGGAGATGTGGGTGATATGGCAGATTGAGTGAGTGTATGAATGGTCATGGATGTGGTTGTTGATGTTGGATTTTGTGGGATTAGTGATCCTAAGGAGGCCATTGTATCCACAAAATGGTTTGAGGATCATGGAGCGGCTTCGATGTCATACCATTCAAATCGGTAGAGGAGTTGTTGTGCAATGTGCTTGTATTATTGGAGAACTGGGCAATTGCATTGCCAGATCTCCTGCACTTGGTTTACTATTAAGAGGGAATCACCTATAATGTGGAGGCATTTGATATGCATGGAATGTGCCTATTTCAATCCGAGGATTAGGGCTTCATATTCCATGTTGTTGTTCATACAAGGGAAGTCCAACTTGAATGAAAAGGGGAGTGGTTCACCTTCAGGTGTGAAGAATACAATGTCTGCACCCCCAACATGCATGCATCGGGAGCCATCAAAGAATAGAGTCAAGTCGGCTATCATCTCTGGTTCAACATATTCTTCATCTTCTATTACATGGAAGATGGAGTCATCAGGGAGTTGAATGAGGAGAGGTTGGTCATCGGACAAGGGAGCTTCTGCAAGTTGGTCTGCTATGACCTACCCTTTGATGGACTTTTGTGAAATGAATTCGAGGTCAAATTCGGTTAGAAGCATGATCCACTTAGTTGTGTGGGAATTGTGATAGCTTTTGTTCATCATGTAATAGAGGGGATTGTCTCGGGTGATGACAAAGGTTGTATGGTTGAGCATATAATGGCATAGTTTTTGGGTGGTGAATACTACAGCTAGGCATAGTTTCTCCATGTACCCGTATCTAGCTTCGTAGCTAACTAGCGTGTGACTTATGTAGTAGATGGCTTGCTCTTTGTCGAGTGCATTCTTTTGGGCTAGAAGTGTACCTAGCATAAAATCTATAGCAGAAATGTATAGGATGAGCGGTAGCTGTGGGTGTGGGGGTGACATAACTGGTGGTGAAGTAAGGTAGGTTTTGATGTCATCAAAATCTTGTTGGCAGTTATGATCCCATTTGAAATTTACTCCCTTTTGTAAAAGGTGGTTGAATGGTTTGCACTTGTCTGACAGTTGTGCTATGAATCGATGGATAGAAGTGATTTTGCCCTAGAGGTTGTGTAATTATTTTAGGGTAGTGGGTGGGGGCATCTCGGTGATGGATTTTACTTTACTAGGATCGACTTCAATGCCTCATTGGGAGACAATGAATCCTAAAATTTTTCCTGAAGTAACACCAAAGACACACTTCTTTGGGTTAAGGTGGACATTGTGTTCTAACAAGTGGTCAAAGATTTTGCAGAGATCTTCAAGGTGTTTTGAGCATTTCTTGGATTTAGCAATGAGGTCATCTACGTAATCTTCCATGGTTTTGTGCATGTAATCATGGAAAATGTAGGTCATTGCATGTTGGTAGGTTGCCCCAATATTTTTAAGGCCAAATGGCATGACCTTGTAGCAGAAGGTCCCCCAAGGGGTTGTAAATGATGTCTTGTGTTGATCAGTAGGGTTGATCCTGATTTGGTTATAACCTGAGAATCCATCCATGAGGGATATCATCTCATGGCCTATGATAGAATCGATGAGTGAGTCAATGTTAGGTAGGGGGAAGTTATCTTTAGGATAAGCTTTGTTTAAGTCACGAAAGTTTGTGCAGATACGAACTTCATCGGATGGCTTGGGTATGGGGACCATGTTAGAGACCCATTCAGGATAGTCTATGGGTACTATGAAGTCTACATCTAAGAGCTTTTGGAGCTCAATTTTTACTAGTAATGCAATGGTTGGGTGCATGCATCATAACTTTTGCCTTACTGGTTTGGCATTTTGATCGAGTGTGAGGTTGTGAACTACTAGGGTGGGATCGAGTCCTAGCATATCCTTGTATGACCATGCAAAGACTCGAATATACTTGTGAAGGAAATTTATGAATAAAATGCATTCCTCGGGTGAGAGGTTGGTAGCTAATTTAACTATGTGAGGGGTTTCGAGATCATCACCTATGTCAATATCAATGGTTTCCTCGATAAGCATGTGGGAACCATCATGCAATTGTTCTAGAATTGGAATAAGATGGAGGTCATCGATGGCCTTGGTAAATTCATATTCATCATCTAGGTAAATGTCTATGTGGTGCACCTACGGTATGTGAGGTGGTGCAGATGATGAAGGGGCATTCATAGCATGCAAGACGTGTGGTGAGAGTAGGAAATCTCGGGGTGCTGATATGGGTGAGATGTGCACGAGATCGATGAAGTTGGGGTTTGGTATATCATCTCATGTTGGGTGGTGTGTGTATCATAGTGGAGAGAAAATATCCACCTTGACCATATTAACTGATATTGTGGGGGATGTGGGTGGTGAAGAGTCTGGTGATGATGACTCGACAACCTATGAGCATCCTAAAAGGCTTAAAGGAGGGCACAGGATGACTAGTGGAGATCATGGTCGAGTGGCAGCTCATTGAAGTTGTTGATGTATAGGTAGGAACGGGGCTAAATATGTTGATGATGGTGGTGGGGATGTCACATCCTACCCGAGGGAATGAGCATTCAAGGATAGGGCCACAAATTGGCTCATCAATTCATCAACACAACATGAAGATGTGTTGTCGAAATCGGGTGATTCTTTGAAGAAGTCACATGGGATTGTAATGGTAGATTGGGGTGATGGAGTGTCTTCTAGGATGTCCATGTCAATGTACTCTTCCAAAGTGTGCATTGGAAGAGGAGAAGGATGTAGGGAAAGATCTTGAAGTTCATCCTCTAACGTATGGATGATGGTTGGGTGATAACCTAAGCTAGATTTATTGGTAGGGGATTGGACATGAGGGTTAATGGGTGTATGCAACCCTTGCTCATAGTGGCCTAGTCCAAACCCATGCCAATGGAAATATTGAAGGTAGCATAAGGAAAAATAAGGATTAGCTAGGTGATCAATTGTACCACAAAAGCTAGATTGTGGTGGTGGAGATACTATAGGTGGGAGCAAGGAATCAACTCCAACGTAGACAAAGTTGGTATGATTATCGGGAGATCCTAGTTGTATGATGGTTCCAATAGTCAACACTGAGGCTGAGGGGTGGCCAAAGTCTCACATGGATTGGATGATAGGTGGACGTACATGAGCATCACACACATTGTAATCCCCTGGACCTGAGTTTGTCATAAAAATAGATATGCATGGTGTTGCATGCTCTAGTGAATGAGGTGGTGAATCTGAATCAGATGATGAAGGTGAAGTCTAAGATTCTCTAATGGTAGTAATAGAAGGGTGTAGCATTTGGTCATCTAAGTGAGATGCTCATTGCTCCCACTCATGGCATTCAACTATGGTAGCTGGTATAGGATGATTGGCCTATGGGAATTATGAAGGAGGAGGAGTAGGTACTGGACTACATGGGGAAGTGAATGACCTAGGCCATGGATGAAAAGGAAGGGGAGGTGTGCATGATGTAGGGAGGATAGGTGCTTCCATAGGGGAGTATGATTGAGGTGGAGTGATAGGGTGCAATGTGGGTGGCGATGGTGGTTGTGGCACCGGAGGTGAGCTTGTAGAGGATGAAGGTTGGGATGGTCATGGTGGCCATAATATGGGAGGTGAGAATGGTATGGTAGTGGGGTTAGGCACTACAGATGATGGTGCTAATGGTACTGACACTGAGGTGTGTGTCCTTGATGAGGATTGGGGTAACGAGGTAGATGTAGGGGAGGATGTTGATGCTCCAACTGACTGGTGGGAAGAAATAGGGAACAATTGCATGGATGAGAAGGAAGGCGCAGGTGGAAGATCTACAATGTTGCAAAACTTAAAGGGATCTCTATCAACTAGGGATGTAATGGACAAGTCCATTATGGATGTACTTGAGACAATGGTGTAGCGTGGAAGGGACACATTGCATATCCCTGATCCATGGGTGACCAAGGAGGATGTTGTACTGCATCTCCCCTTGGATTATATGGAAGAGGATGGAAATAGTATGGACACCTACTCGGATGGGTAGGACTATGGATCCTACCATAGGTCTCATAGAGTCATCAAATGTACGTAAGTCAAGTGAAGGTATGGCAAAGTGGGCTGGTAGAATATGTAAATGGTGTAGAGCTATCATAGATATGATACTAATGGATGAGCCCATATCAATGAGGACCCACTTGTAGGTGATGTCATTGATAGTGGCTTGTATATGGAGAGGGGGATCTACTCCTTCTCCTACAAGTTCTATTATCTCATGGTCATGGAAACTAATGGATGGTTGGAGGTATCATGGGATGTTCCCTACAAAGTTTACAAATGCATTTGTATCATGTATTTCTAAATCTATAGAACATAAAATGTCATTCAATGCCTCACGATGGGGTTGAGATTGTTGTAAGAGGTCAAAAATGGATAATCATGTGGGGGCATTACATAATTGATGGGTGAGGCTACCATGAATCATGATCACATTTTGGGGTGGAGGTGGTATAGTGCTAGGAGTTTGGGAGACCTGTGGTGATGTGAATTGGGTAGGTGGGGAGATAATAGGTGTGGTCTAATATGATGGATATCATTGGTTTTGCATGGTAATATTTATCATGCCGACCACACCACATGATGGAGGGTCACATTGGACACTATTCACTTGGTGAGGTGGTCCTGGAGGATTGGTTGGAGGTCTTTGGGGATTGGTTCCTCTATGGTCAGGTAGAGGATTCTGGAAGATCCCTAGGTTTTGGTTTTGTGGGGCCAAAGGGTTCGATACCTGAATGGTACCCCTATCGATTAGGTCCTACACTTGAGCATGGAAAGAGTGACATGACTCGATGTCATGGCCATACTATCTATGGTACAGATAATAGGATTGCTCATTGTATCCATGAGGCTTAGGTATATTTGGATCTAATGGTCGAATCTTGGGTAGAAGGAGATGTCCACCCTCATGTAACCTATGGAAAAGGGTTGGTAAGGGTTCAGATAGTGGTGTAAGGTTACATTGTGGACCTTGTGGATGCATGCCATGAGACTACTGAGGCCTAGGTGGGGAAGGCGCATTGGTTTGAAATACTTGTTATTGTGGAATGTAAGGTGGTGGACTTGGTGCGGGTGCTAGGGTAGCAGCTGCCACTTGGTTGGTTTGTGGAGGCCGAGGATAAGGTTGGTTGGGTGTGTTTCTATTAAAATAGAAGTTTGAACTATAGTTAGGCTTTGATCTTAACTTAATTTTGTTAGATTGGACTTTAATATCTTTGATAACATTTTCCTATGAAATGGCTTCCTCGAAGGTGCGGCTTTGGTGAAGTTGTAGAGAGGTAGAGATGTGTTTGTGGCAACTCTTGGAAAAGAGTGTCACTAGCTCCATGGTAGGGAGGCTATGGGTGAGATCATGGATGATCGCTCTCCATCTGGAGATAAACTCGGTGATAGGTTCATCGTCAACCTGTCGTAAGGCATAGACATCTAAGAAGGTAGTCTTATTTTTTATATTAATGGAGAAGTGTTCTAAAAATGTGTTTGCTAATTGCTCAAAGGTATAAATGCTATGTCATGGTAGCATGTTATACCAATCTAAAGCTTGTCCTGCAAGGGAGAGAGAGAAGGTACGCAACATAAGGGGATTGCTACTATGAAGTTGGTAGCAAGCTGAGTGATAGTTACTGACATGCTCTCTGGGGTCTTCCTTACCTTTATACTTATCAAACTTTAGGATCTCAAAGTGGTAGGGGTAAGGTGGGATAGGGATGGATGGATGAACCGGATCATTGCAGAGTTCATCGTAGGATGGTTTTTGTGGCCCGTAGCTTGCGGTGCATAGGTTTAACATCTTGACTTCATCTCGTAGGAGTTGAATTTTAGGTGTTAAAGGCATGGAGGATTGTGCTAGGGTTGGTTGAGCCTGGGAATGTGATGAATAGTGAGGTTGTTGTTGTTCTTCCCTATATTATGGAGGGAATTGTTCTAGCTAGTCTTGGTATGATGGGTATTGAGTGGCATATGATGTAGGGGCTAGTGGGATACTAGGCTATGGAATAAATGTTTATTGGGGGTAGTAATATTGTGATTGGGATGTGTGTTGTTGTGGCATGGGTTCCTACTAGGTAGGAACCTATTGTAATGGTTGGGTCATAGGAGGTGATGACCATGAAGGAGGAGGTGTGAAAAATGTAGCCCTAGTAGGTGAGAGTGGGGGTATCGATGCTACTGGTGCTAGGGATGGTCGAGGTAAGGTGTCAAAATTTAGGACCTATCTCTATCCTAAAGGATGGGTGGTGGTGAAGCTAAACTATGTGGAATAGCCTAGGGAAGTGGGTGTATAAGCTATGGGTTTTGATCCATAGGTAGGGGGAATATTAGTGGTAGGCACTTGGAAAGGAGGAGGAGGAGGTATCCTAAAGGTCGATGAAGGTGGGGGTATAGTAAAGGATTGGGCATTGTACACTCTAGGAACCTAAGATATAGGTGGGAATGCAACAAAAAAATATGGGTAAGCTTCCAAAGTAGGAGCTTGGGAAGAGGAGGTGGTGCCTGTGTCCACTCCCAAATGAATTTGGGTTGTTGGTTGTTGTTGTTGACATTGGGTGACTTGGGTTTGGAGAGGCTTCTATGATAAGTCCTCAAACATTATGAAAAATTGTTGCTAAGATGATGATGGTTGGGACTCTTGAGAAGAGTATGGGTATGATGTTTGAGGGGGTATTTTTTGTTCCTGTAGAGGAGGTTGTTGTTGCATGGTTTGGAATGTTGGCCTCTGGGTACCTATGGTAGAAGAGGAAGGGTCAAAAATCATTCCTACTATAGGGGTGAATGATGTGACCTCTGGGTGAGTGTGGTTCAAGAGGGAGGAGTCATTCTCAAAAAGGGATTGAGATAGACTCTAGAAAAAGGGGTGTGCAAAGGTAGGGGAAGTAGGTGTGACCTCCTCATCTATGGTAAAGAATGGATGAGGTTGTCCTAGCACCATGTAGATCACGTGGTCGTAGAACATGGTCGGTGGATTAGGTGAGGATGGGGATGAAAGAAGTGGATAATATTCTACAAGTGAAGTAGCGAGGGCTTCACTCAAAGTGGATGTCTCATCCTGAGGTGTCGTGTGTGTATACTATACATCAGACCCTGTGAGTAAATCAGATGTGTGTATGGCCTTCCCCTTCATGATCGAAGGAGTAGGAGGGGACTGACTAGAAGAGGTGGTAGGTGCTTCCTCTATAAGGTGTGCTTGCTCGCATGCTCGACTATGGGTGACAATAGGCATGGCAGCATGTGTCATGTCATGAAGGTTTAGGACTATGCAGGAATTAGAGTCTATAATTCTAAGTGTGTTGTGTGAAGGGGTTTGGGATGAACCCTATATGGTGTGGACTCAACTGTATCTAATATAAAAGTAAAGCAATGATGTGTTGCATGTAGCTCGAACAATAAAGTGACAAGTGGTGTATTATGCTGAAACCAATTTGTGATCATGCAAACAATAGTAAACTAGAATCAGTTCTAAAACAAGTTTGTGATGATGATGCCTTATTTTCACATTCCTTAGTGTATATTTGTTTGTGTACCATTATGGGGTTGTATTTGTTGCTATTTCCCTCCTTGGTTCTATAATAAACCTAAAAAATGGGTTAGTGGGTTAGGGGGCTTGCCTCAGTCAGGCCTCATAGTAGGAAAGACAAAGCGACTCATAAAACATGATAAAAACTGAAATAAATGATATAGAACCTCATAAAAACACAATATGAATCTTACCTCTAATATTTGGGTTGATTTGGGACCTGTAGACCCAATTCGCCACCTGGGGGGTAAACTGGTGTCGGATTCACAAGGTGAGGGGTGAATTCGACTGTAATTGATGTTATTTAAAAATTCTTCAGTGGAAAGGTTCCTTTGTTGTTGTACAGTTGATGTGTATGTTTAGATTAGTGTTTATGTGCTTATGTACATATTTTGGCAGAGTTTCTATGCTTTGGACATAAGTGGAGAGAGATAAATGAAGGTTTGGGCCCACTATTTATAAGAAAACCCAAGGTGTAGGGGGTAGTTAGGAGAACTAAGCCCTAGGGTGAGATCCCATGAAGGTTAAGTTAGGGTTTTTGAGGTGGCATCCTCACATTCCCTTGAGGAAATATCTCATCCTCACACATGTGTGAGGAGAGATTAGGGTTAACTAGGATTAGTCAACTCTAGGTTAGATCTGGGGTTAGGTTAGGGTTTCCTAAAAAATATCCTAACTAACCTAGTACAAACACATGTGGGATGGAGAAATTAGGGATAATTAGGGACTAAGGACCTAATTAACCTTTTTAGCCCTAAAATTGAACTTAAGTGAAGTCACTTTAAAATTAGATTTAACAATTAACTCAATTAATACTTTTGCCAATTAATAGCCCCGTGGGGGCCTCAATAAAGCATAAAGGAGTCTTGTATCACCTTAAGAGGCTAGTGGATGGTTTTTCTATGCATGGAAGGTGTTTATGATATGATTTAGGTAGTTTATTAGGGTTTTGGACCTAGAAACTAGTGAAGTAGTGTGTGGAAGTCTATGCAATGCTACGATGATCTATGGTGATCTACGCTAGTCTACGTATGTCTAATGTAGTCTACGCATATCTATGCATATATACAATATTATATGCATATCTATGGTAGTATACGTATGTCTATGCATATATACAGTAGTCTACGCATGTCTAGGAGGACCTACAATAGCCTACGTTGGTCTACAATAGCCTATGGGTATCTAGGATCACCTATGTAAACCTACAAGTGTCTAAAAGGATCTACAAGTACGTAGGTATAGCAATGTGTGACATTTAGGTGTCTACATAGAGCCTAGATATAACATGGGTACACCTAAGTAGAGGTTGGTTGGAGCTTATGGGGGATCCTCTTCCAAGTCCTTTCAAAATGATTGTTAAAATCAATAATACTCTCTTGATGCCTTATTTTCATGAAAAATATAATATTTATCATCAAGGTAGGATCCCCTAAATCATCAAAAGTATCGATGAGCACTTTTTCCAAGTCAGCCTATGCATGAAAATATCCCTAATCAAAGGTTTTGTACCATAGCAATTCTCTGCCTATGAGAGATAGAATGAGAAACCTTAACATTACATATTCATGTATAATATTATAGATGATGGAGAAAGAGGCTATATATTGACAATGTTCATATGCAATTTTCTCAGTACCATCAAAACTTGGCAAAGTTTTTAGGGTAGCCTTGGTAATATCATGTCAAACATGAAGGCTAAGTGGGCTAGGATCATTATAGCAAGGAAAATTTGGCTAGGCCATTAAATAATCAATCCCTTAGAGCCTGTAGATTACACTGCCATTTTAGAGTCACTAGATGAGTATACTTTCTTTGCTAGCAAGGTTAGGGATACTCATCAAACCCTAAGTTCTTTATAAAATGGAAGTATTTTAGCACATAAGGGTAACTGATATTATGATCTAAAAATACCATGTAGAGGAGTCATTATGTGATTTACAATGATATGGGTAAATCAGAGTATCACCAGACTTTGATATCCTAAAACATGGAAACTCAATGAGTTCCCCAGTAGAGTTGCAAAAAACTATTGGTGCAAAAATAGGCATTGAACAAGCAAGAGCATGCCCAGCCATCCTAAACTAGCATTGAATAACTTCCTAGCTTGAGAGAGGTAGGGGTAGTCGATCTCTAGAGAAGATTGGATCCTTTAGTTCTAGCTACCTACACCACAAAGAGTGAGAGGGAAAAAAGGAACAAGAAGGAAATAAAAAGGAGGTCATAGCAAAAACTAACAAGGATGAGGTATGGATGCATCAAGATACATGCATTCAATGTCACTAATGCAAATAGTGACACACCACCTAATAAATCAGCTCATCTCATCTTCACTTATCATTCGGTGCAACGAGCAAGGGAAAATTATAGAACTAGTGGGAAGGTACATGAAATTTAGATAGAAAAATTAGAGTGCTTCCACCCTACTACATTTAGCAGAAATAAACTCTGATTCCCAAATATGGATCCAAATTCTAGATTCACCCGATGAGACCCATTAAATCTAGATTGTAGAATTAAGTAAACTAGATTAAATGGCCATCGTAGAAATAAACATCCAGACTTAAGCAAAAATGGAAGTGAAGATAAATTGAGATACCAAAAAGTGATATGCTATTATTTACAAGGCAAAGAAGAATTACATATGAATTGTAATGGCTACAGAGTTGTGCTTTTGAATGGTGAGCATTCCACTCTTTATAGAATATTTTACAATAGATCCAAAATACAATATTTATGGCATCAGGCAGTAAAATATTGGTAGAATGGTTGAATAATCAGTTGATGCTCTTCTCCAAGAGGGATGGTGGTTGTTCGGAGGAATTTAGATGCTTCTACTAAGATTTAGTTCCTTGATCATTCTGATAGCTTCTTAATATTCCAATCCACTTTACTCCTTCATGCCATAGAAATATTAGATATTGGTTGCATCTGAAGTTGTGCATTTCAAATTTCTTTCTCATGCTCATTGACTATCTATAATAGGTAGCTGAGGTCATTAATATTTACTTTGATGAATCCTTGAAGCTTCCATTTTGATGTGTGATGACCTCATCCTTGGATGGATATTTAGGTATGCTCTTTCATGCACCAATTTCCTAGCCTTCCACCCATTATGAAGGAGGATGAACAATTGTTATTAGCATTTGATATTACTTTCCCAATATTCTATCCAACTTAGGGGATGGAAACTTGGACCTTATCCAATTCTTACATTCAGATATTTGGGATCCCAATAACTTGTCCAAAGTAGGGGTGGGGAATCGAGATCTTTTTTTAGCAAGCCCTTACCTAATATTCTGGTCGATCCCAAATTTGGAGATTTACTCTTTTGCCCATCCACTTGGTCTTTGAAATCTACCTTAACCACTATTGCTTCAAAAATTGGCCAGCTTTAACATATTATCATCTTCAAAAAAAAGAAGAGTGGGTGAGGAGATGTAAAATTTCACCCATAGTGCCAAGGTTTGATACAAGATCAATAGATATTAGGTCTTTCTCTATGTTATATATCATGCATATTATGGTGAAAACCATCCTTGAATTTGATCTTGTAGACTCATTAATGGAAACTATATCTCCAATCATTTTATAAACTGCTCTAAAGATATTCTCATCCCAATACTAAAGAGGAAAACCTTGAAAATAAACCCAGATAGGGATTAGATTAACACGTTGAGTGTTGAGATTGATTTTTGGACCCCATATTCTCAAGAACAACCCTCTCTTACTAAAGAACTAGGGGCCCCATTCCAGAATTCTCTTGGATTCCTCTTCATAGTTCAACTTGATAAGGAAGAAGTTTTTTGGAATGGACACAATCTCTAAGGATCCATGAGGCCACCACCTTGTTAAAGCCAAATGCCTCAGAGCATCTAATTCAAGCCTTCCTCAAAATTTTCCCATGAGGTTCCAAAAACTGCCACCCATAATGATGTTGAGGAGGTCATCCGAGACATGAATTTGGTTCAATATAGGGGAAATGTCAAAAAATGTAAAAGAAATATCACCTTTTGAATAGCCTATCACCTTTGCAAAATTTTTTCATCTAGGGGGGGTCCCATTGTACAAAAAATTTTGGATCCCACCTTTGAATATTCTTGGATCCCACTCATCTCACTCGAATGGGATTAAGGGATCACTGGGATCAAAAATACCCTTGGTCATGGACATAGATTCCACAAAAAGATCGAATCTAGCCTTCCATGATATCGACCATTCTACAACTCTTCCATCAATGCTCATTTTGAATTGCTTTGATGATAATCTATACTAAATATTATATTGAACCAATGACTCAGGTATGGATGGATAAAATATCATAACATAATTAAATGGGTAGAATAAATAATTACACTAGCTAATGGGAAAATATTGCACCATAAAATGAAAGCATATGATAAAGAAATAGTGCATGGTGACATGGTGACTAATTAAAAAAAATAAATTTTGAATGTGAGCAACAACAAAGAGTCTAAAATCTAGTAGAAGGTCATAAGATTGAAAAACGACAAGAGGAATTCATAAATTGAGACTTTGTCAAAGAAATTTTTAATGAAGGTCCTTCTACATGACACCCAAGGAATCATTTGAATACTGATGCAATTCAGAATGGTAGAGCTAATGGATTTTATATTTTCTAATAAGAATAAATCTAGCAACTTGGAACACAAAAGGATATTTAGTATATTCTAGTATTACTTTTGATTTCGTAGGCTTTGTATAAAATGACTATTCTATTTGTTTCAATAAATTGGGAAAGTGAAGGCTTAGTTGGAATGTCAAAGTGGAACTATTGCAAATAAACTTGGTGCAGATGATATTGTTATTGCATATTCTATGCAAAAAATAATGATATCAATAATGAATTACCCTTATGAGGTGATGCACTCAAGGATTCAAAAAATATGATATACAAGTGTAATTAATTGCATTAAAAAATAATCCGTAGAGAGATTTATCTTGGAATGGCTATAGAAAATCAAGCAATTGCAATAATATTAATATTTTATGGAAATATTATGGTGATGTAAGTCCTGTTATTATTGCATTGCACTATAAAAATAATAGATTATATTTATAGAGGGGGAAAATTTCTCTCGCGTATGATTCTTGATTGGATCCATTGGGAGTCAAGGTGACCATAAGGATGTGTTATGTTCTCTCCATTTGGGGCCTTGGGGATTTAAGGGTTCAATAGAAATGGTTTAAGGACTCACTCCAAGTCTAGGGATGGAATGCATGAACTTTATAAAATCCAAGCTATGGAAATATAGGAATAATGCAAGACAAGCAATGATGCAAGAAGACAGTAAGCTAACCCTAGTATGATTCTTGATTTTCAATGATGACTAAACATTAACTTGCAATAAAAAAAATATTTTTATTTTCAACAAGGGTTTAGGAGAATGCACAAAAATAATTAACCCTAGAATGTAAAGTATATGCTTTTCTCTTTTGGATGCCAAGAAATAAAATCAAAATATAGTTTTTTCATTTATGATCTAAATCTAGAATAGAAATATATAGAAAGCAAACAAAAATTAGCCTAAGAATTTTATTTGGGGAACTTATCTGATATGATGGTTGACCTTAGCTTTAACTTATGTCCAGATATATCCAACAACTTTGACTCCTACAAAATAACTTCACAAAATCCTACAAAAATTGAATAGTATTTGGGGGCCTACTTAGGCCATTGTGTGATTGATCTTAGAGGCACAATAGTCAATCCCCCTTAGCCCTTTTAGCTAACCGCTCAAAAATAAAATGATCTTTAACCTTTGGAACTCTTGGTCAGTAAAAATATCTATGGAAAGCTTTGTGCATCCACATACCTTAACCAACATTGAATGATGTTGAATTTGTGAGGCTTCGATAATAAATCTCTAGATGAGGCTAGTTCCTTGGGATTCCTAGCTAATTGTTCCTAAAATATGGATAAAATAGTGCTAAAAGAAGCAAGTAGAGCTAAATCTAGAACTTATTGAGGGAAATATGAGCAATATTTATTGTCATTGATGTCAAGAGTTAGTTTCAGTGAGCAGTGCAAGAGGAAGGATGTTAAGAGTCAGAGAAATATTACTTCTAGACCTAAGGAAAATAATATTATAATATCTCTCATTATAATATTCAAGGTGGTCATATAAGGTCTACAAGAGAAATAAGAAGGCCCAAGCAAAATAATATTATAATATTTTAGTATAATATTAAAGGTATAATGGTAAGACCTAAAGTAATTAAATTAATTATAATAATTTAATTATAAATTAATTTGTAATTTAATTTAATTAACCCTATGGTTATTAAATTAATTATAAGTTAATTATATTAATTTTACTATTAATTAAATTGTAATTTAATATAGTTAACCCTAAGATTAGGGGTTGTAAGGGTAAAATAATATGCCGATGTCATACATTATCTCCTCCATCGAAATCAATGAAAATCAAGACATGGGTATAAATACTTGAAGCCTAAGAGGCTCCAAAACATCCACGATTTTAAATAAACCCCCAAATCAAATCATGTGCATAGTATTTTATGAGTAAGAGAGGGAATAAGTCCACGTTTGACTTCTTTTATAGGTAGTGAAGGAATAAAAGGAACAAGGCACAAAGGCCTTATCACCACCTAGCCAGGTGGGCTAGCGATAATTGGTAGCATCTTAGGAACGTGAGGTACCACATTTGATTCATAGCAGGGAGATTGAGGGGTTTTTTTGTGCATCGAAGATGCCAAAGCCTTTTGGATTTTGGTGCCTAAGTAGAAGCCAAAGCATCATGGGCACTTTTGCCTTCCATGTGAGTGCTTAGCTCACATGGCTTGGCATCCATGGTTAAAGCGCTGGAGGTACTGTGACTTGGGATAGAATCCCATCGGGAGCACTTTGAGAGGTACTAAATTTTTTGTTATAAATTGAAATGTGGTTCTAAGGTTGTATGGTGTATTTTTGAGCTTAGGGAGATATAAGGTTTATGAAATTAAATAATTATTTTGTTTAATTGTTTGGTGGATTGAGTTATTTAGAGTGGATTTATAAGGTGTAATAAGATATTTGTTTTTATATGTTTTTGGTGAATGCTAATTTCAAGGAGTAATAAGGTGTATTTGAGTTTAATTATATTTGTAATTATGAAATATTTTGAGGGAGTGTTAGAGTGATATTTTTTCATCTAACCTTTGAAATTGGCAAAGAGAGTAATTGTGATTGAGATAAATTTTGTGGTTAAATCTTCATCAAACAAAAGGTATGGGCACATATTCCTTGTGAGTGATTATTGAATGTTGTGAATGCTACATTGGAGTGAAAATGGATGTTTTATAATCATTGTTGAGTAAGCCTTTTGAGATTGCTTGAGTGAGAACTTGTGAACTATCTTGAACTAGGGTTTAGACAAAGATCATGAGTATCATTGTTATGTGAGATTGTTTGATAAGTATTGTTGAAAATAGTTAAGTGAGTGTTCATAAGCTTGAACCAGGGTTTGTAAGCAAATATTGTTTCATTGAGTGATTGGTTGAGTGGATTTGATTGAGCCTAGTCAATTGGAAGTGTTGAAATGATAGTTCAAGTTCTGTGAAACAAATTATTCTATATTTTGATTTGATTTGTAAGAGATATTTAAAGTGATTAAGTTTTGTGCAAGAGTGAAATATATTGAGTCTCTAACCATTCTCTATATGTTTCTATGGTTAAACATGAGAGTTTGAAAGTGATTGAGAATTTTAATGAGTGTGAAGCATATTGAGTCTCTAATAGTTCTCTATATATTTCTGTGAGATTGGATAAGTTCTAGTGAGGACTTGTTGAGAAGATTTGAGGTAAGTCTTGGTGAAGACTTTTTGAGCAGATTGGGCAAGTTCTAGTGAGGACTTGTTGAGCAGATTTGAGGCAAGTTGGTGAAGTGTTGTTGAGAAGATTGAACAAGTTCTAGTGAGGACTCGTTGAACAGATTTGAGGTAAGTCTTGGTGAAGACTTGTTGAGCAGATTGGACAAGTTCTGGAGAGGACTTGTGGATAGATTAGTGTGATATTTTATGGAATATTACAATGCAAATTTGAGACAAGTCTTTGAGAAGACTTGAGAGCAGAGTTGATTGATTAATTTTTTCAAACATTGGGTTAATGTTTGAGGTAGATCTAGCAGAGTTGATTTGTGATTGAGTCAAACTTTGTGTTAATGCTTGAGGACATATTTATGCAAGACCAAAGGAATATGTTTAGTATAGATTTAAGGACAAATATTGAGTATATTTATGCTATATTGAAGGAATATGTTTAGTGTAGATTTGAGGATAGATATTGAGAATATTTGTGCTAGACCGAAGGACTATGTTTAGTGCATATTTGAGGACGGATATTGAGCAGATTTGTGGTAGATTGAAGGACTGTGTTTAGTGTAGATTTGAGACAAATCTAAGAGTAAGATTTGGAGGTGACAGAGAATAGAGGACAATAGTATCTAGTGGATAAAAGATCCATTATCTAGGGCAATGAAGATAGATCTTCTGAGTGAGGTTAGGAGTCTTCAGTGGATAGAGATCCATAAGACAGTGCAATGGATGTAGCCATTCTTCTATAAGATCACAAGCTAGAGCATAGGGGATTGGTGTCTCCTATGGATAGAAATCCATGAACTTGATTAGGGCATTGGTGTCTCCTTTGGATAGAGGTCCATAAAAATTGTAATAGGGAAATGTTTCCTAAGATATTTATTGAGAAAATTTTAGTGAAATATTTTCTTCATGGAGTAGCCCACATTGGGTTAACCATGTTAAATTGGTGTCTCAATTGTGTGTTATGATTTATGCATTAATTTGATCATTGTTGTTAATATTGCAATTGATATATTGTATAATATTGATTGGGAAAGAAAAATAAAAAGTGGTTTTATACTGTTCACCCGCATCTTAATATAAGCTTGTGTTCTTCAATTGGTATTTGAGTGGGTTCCTTCAAAAGATTTTAACAGCTTGAAGGAAAATCTTACAAGAACATATATGGATTCTAAGAGTGGATCCTTAGATAATTCAACACCAATATTTTATGGAAGGAATTATGTATTTCAGAGTATGAGAATGAATATCCACCTGATGGTACTTGGAAATGAAATATGGGAAGCAGTTGAAAATGGATACATACCACTAGCTACTCCACCTACAGATAAATATGGTAATATTCTACATCATTACAATTCAAAATCAATGAATGCAATTTTAAGATGTTTACATAAATTAGAGTTTATAAAGGTTATGCACTACAAATCAGAAAAGGAAATTTAGGATAAATTGCAAGGCATATTGAAGGAGATAAAAAGGTGAAAAAGGCAAAGTTGCAAAATATTAAGGGAATATTTGAAGACCTAAGA
Organism: Wollemia nobilis; assembly: GCA_028583015.1. Lineage (NCBI taxonomy): Eukaryota > Viridiplantae > Streptophyta > Pinopsida > Araucariales > Araucariaceae > Wollemia > Wollemia nobilis. The sequence goes on from JAQPPZ010001050.1 coordinate 4,302,024, forward strand.
ATTAAGGATGAGGAAAACATTAGTTCTTATCTACTTCATGTAGACGATGTTGTTAACTCCATGCATGGACTTGGACTTGAAGTTCAATAATCTAATTTTTGTGATAAAAAATTTAGGTCACTCCCAAAGTGGTTTAGTGAGAAGATTTCAGCTATAGAGGAATCAAAATATAGTGATATTTTGACAAGAGATGAATTACATGACATTCTCATAAGCTTTTGTTATGAGAACAAAAGAGGAACCTAATCTCTAGAAGGAAACAATCTTCAAATATAATAAGAAGAAAAAGGGAAAGAATTCAGATTCAATCAATGAGTTATCCAATGATGAAGAAGTAAATTATGGTAGAAGGAACAAGGATCCAATAAATTATAAAGGTAAAAAACTAGGTATATGTTCCAATTGTGGAAAGTATGTTCACTATGCAACTAATTTTCAAGAAGCTAGAAAGAGCAATTATAAAGAAAAATAGGATCATAAGAACAGAGAAACATAAAAATACATGTACCAAAAGAAAAGTAGGAATGGACAAGGAAAGCAAGGAAAGAAGTTGTTCCAAAGACATAAGAGGTTTTTCTTTGTAGACAAGGCAAGTAAGTACTCAAGCGATAGTGATAATAGTTCCTCAGATAATTATAAAGATGAAGTTCTATTTCTGGAAAAATAAAAAGAAGTGGTTAGGAGAAGGTCACCAATAATCCTCAATTGTTTTAGATGTGGTAACTTTGGTCATATTGAAGATAGTTGTACAATGAATGGATTCAAATTCAGTGATGATGAATATGAAGATACACTTGAAGGACCAGAAGAGAATCTTCTTATGGCAATAGAAGAAGAAGGAAGTGCTTCTAGTAGAAAAGAGTCAGAAAATAATGAATATATTTTCAAAGGAAAAAGAATAGAGGAAGAATCAAAGAAAGGAGAAGTTGACCTTTAGGGAGAGCTTATTCATGCCCTTGATGAATTAAGGGAGGTAAGAAAGCAAAGATCAAAACTAAAGATTAAATTTCAAGAATATGATGAAGAGAAGGGAAAGCTTATAGAGGATCTAACCAACTCAATAGCTAAGACAAGGAGATTCAAAGAGAAGTTAGAAGCAAAGGTTGTAGAATGTGAAATGTTAGAGCATGAGGTAGCTTTACTAAGGGAGAAATTAAAAGAGTCTAAGGACAAACTAAAAAAGTTTGGAAAAATCTCAAAAACCATAGACAATATTATCAAGGTACAAAGACGATCAACAAACAAGACATGTATTGGTTTTGAATAGGTACAAAATAAACAAGGAGAGGATTCAACCTCAAGTTTTGAATAAGAAGAAACTTTAGAAGAAGAGAGTGTAAGAGAGAGTGAGACTTCTAAGGATTAGTTGGACAATAGAAATTTCAACAAGGAAAGGAACAATGCAAAAAAGAGGAGCAGATGGAACAGGAAGACCCATGGGGTCAAGGCAAGATAGTTTCAATGGAATATGTTTCTCATGTCATAGGTTTGGGCACAAGGCTACACAGTGCAGGACACATGAAAGACAGGAATATGGGAACTTCAAAAAATAGGTAGCTTTTTCAAGGATATTACTACTCTTGTAATCAGTTTGGTCACAAGGCAGTGAATTGCAAGGTTCATGACAAGAATAGATATGGTTTCACCAGGAGAAATCCCAAAAAAATTGCACCTCCAAGGATTAATAACATTTAGTGTTATAAGTACAATAATGATGGACATACAACAAAGTGGTGTAGAGAAAAAATTCTAGAAACAAGAAGTAACATGAATAGTCAGAGGAATAAAATGGATTAGATGAGGAGGAAAGTGGAAAAAGATAAAATTCAGTGCATGCTAGGAGTAGAAATACTCCCACCCCAGAATTAACCACCTCAAGAGGAGGTGGGGGATTAGATAAGCTAAGAGTGTCATTCTTAGCCCCAAGCCCCAAAGGTGACCCTTTTCCATTGATGACAAAGGGGGAGAGATTTGAATTAGGAGGAGAGCATTCAGTCAGGGGAAGTAGTTTCTTAGGGGGAGCAAAATAGGAAAATGTAAAAGGAATGGTAAAATGAAAATGGGTTGCCATCAATGACAAAGGGAAATATTGTTGGAAATATGAGCAAGATTTTTGTCATTGATGTCAAGAGTCAGTTTTAGTGAGAAGTGCAAGAAGAAGGATGTCAAGAGTTAGAGAAATATTGCTTCTATACCTAAGGGAATTGATATTATAATATATCTCATTATGATATTCAAGGTGGTTAGATAAGGTCTACAAGAGAAATATGAAGGCCCAAGAAAAATAATATTATAATATTTTATAATAATATTAAAGGTCTAATGGTAAGACCTAAAGTAATTAAATTTATTAAAAAATAATTATAATAATTTCAATTTGTAATTTAATTTAATTAACCCTATGGTTATAAAATTAAATATATGTTAATTATAATAATTTTATTATTATTAAATTATAATCTAATTTAATTAACCCTAAGGTTAGGGTTATAAGGGTAAAATAATTTGCCGATGTCATACATTATCTCCTTCGTCGACGTCAATGAATATAAAGACATGGGTATAAATACCCAAAGCCTAAGAGGCTCCAAAGCATCCACGATTTTAAATAAATCATCCAAGCAATTTGTGTGTGCAATATTCGGTGAGCAAGAGAGAGAAGAAGTCCACGTTTGACTTCTTTGGAAGGTAGCAAAGGAAGAAAAGACACAAGGCATTAAGTCCTTGTCACCACTTAGCTAGGTGGGCTCATGGAAATTGATAGTGTCTTAGGAACACGTAGACACTAAAATATGGTCAATCCGATTAGGCATCCACAAACAATGACTAAATTGACACCATATGGCCCCTTGGGCAGCCCTCAGAAGGCACACAGTGGTTCTAGCCACTTCGGGTGAGGTTTTGGAGGCTTCTGGCCCAATTTTGGGAGGTTTTGGCCCAAAATTCACCACCGTCCCACCCTGGGATGGTGGCAGATTCCCACCATCCCACCCTGGGATGGTGGTGAGCCATCAGTCCAGGGTGGGACGGTGAGCAAGTTTGACCAAAAAAAGTCAAATCTGGGACAAATGGCACCCATAAACTGCCATTTACCCTACCAATTGAAGCATGCGGGTCAGAGGGCACTGCATCCTTATGACATGCTTCATAATGGAGGCCAAAAATGGAGATTCTCTTCCACATCCAATGCATGCCTCCCTTTTGACAAATGGCGCCTCCTGCCATGCATGCCCTTGCATGCCTTTTTGCACATAAGCCCCTTTGGGCTATAAAATGGATACAATGTCCACACAAAAAACATATAGAGAGGAGTTCTAGGATATGCAATGGAGTGCTTTCGAGATTTCCCCTCACTTTATTGTGCTCTCTTTCCCTCGAAATCTCTTCTTAGCGAAGGAGGTTACCGGGTGACTTCAAGAGGGTCTTTTGGGCATAACTTTACCATCCGGGTGAATTTCTTCACCAAATTCGATGAAAATACCCCTTAGAGTGTTTAGGACCATTCCCCAATGGGATTGGTAGCAAAAGGTGTGCATAATTGGTGGGTATCCCACCCCAGGGTGCCCTCCAATTAGTTGCAGTCACCACCGCCCCCTAGGATGAGGAGAAATATTTGCAAAATTTCTTTAATATTTTTTTAGTATTATTCTAGACTATCATAGGATTCTACAGTTCAAATTTCATGCAATTTGGAGTTAAATTGGCCAAGATATCACATTTTTAAGTTTTTGCAGGTTCGTAGGGCCCATCCAGGCACCCCAGTTGCATGCAGATGGATATGCACCTCATTTTGAAAATATAACCACATGGGTAGTCTTAAAATGTTTATTTATGTATTCTATCCAAATTTCATGTGTTTTGGACATGTTTAGGGGCGGGAATTGCTTGTCTTGGTCTTCGTAGGTTGTAGACGGGCGATGCAAAATCGAGGGGCCTACGGATGCAATTTCAGATCTATTTTTGGTGATATCCCTTAAAAACCTCCTATTTAACATCTCCATAAAATTTCAAGTCATTCTGAGTTTATTTGATATATTTTTAATATATATGCCCTTTTGGTGCCTATGGGGATTGCATGTTTTCCTTCACACGCACTTGCTATTTGACCCTTTTTGCTTCCTTGTGTGTAGGTGTAGGTTCCTAGAAGGCATTGGGAAGGAATATAAGACATAAAATATCAGATATACAAGCAGCGATGGCATTGGCCCGCCCACCTCGATTGTGGGTACGAGGAAAGACACTAGATGTGCACCCAAATTTCTTGAAGGATTTGATCCTTGGGCACCCAAAATTTGTAAAAATTGTATCACATTTGAGCCCTCAAGGGGACTGCTATGTAACCTTGGATCTGATCCACCAAATTAATAAGAAGGATACTTGTTTCATTTCATACCTTGTTGTTTGGTTTTTGCTTCCATTTTACATGCATGCTTCCGTTTGATGCTCATAAGCTATAGAGGATAGATACATATATTTTTATTCATAATTAGGTGCACCATTTTTCCCTAATTCAGTGGTGATCATGGTGGGACCCTTGTCCCTTGTGCTTTGGGTGAAAATTTGACCTCATTTTTGCAATTTTTGCCCTTTTTGTGTTGTAGGTGCTCCCCTCCCCACCCTGGAACGGTGGTAGAACCTTTATCTAGCTCACCCTAGGATGGTGGCTTCACCATACCACCCTAGGATGGTGGTAGGGCTTCTAATCATCCCACCCTAGAGCGTTGAAGAAACAGAGAAATTTTTGCCCAAAAATCTAGAATTTGGAGGTCTCAAAACTGCTAAGGTGAGTGCCTAAATCTTCTGTTTTTCTGCTGCATTTTCAGAGACTATTAAAATTGGTTTTTCTTGCATCATTTGTTTGCATAGAAAGGTTAAAAGTCATATTTTTACTTTTCTTATAACATAAAGCAACAAAAGGAAGAAGAAAAATTGAAAGAAACTTGAAGTAGCGATGCATCTTTATGGCTTGATTGCTTGTGGCTTACCCAATGGGTAGGTTAGCATTTAGGGCTTGCATCTATAAGTGACATTTGTAGGTTCCTTTTATCCTAGATTTTTGAAATTAAAACACACCTATTGCATGCATTTAGTGAATGATCATTGAATGCTTCTTTTCTTACTTTCTTTGGATTAAAAGGAACCACACACACTTGCACGTTCCACTATAACATTGGTAAGGTTGGATTTCATCACCAACCCCCAATTCAGACTGGTGATGTTGGATTTCACCTCCTTCCACCAGCTTTCCCTCTAGATGCCTTAGATAGAATAGGGCACTCTCTCAAGATGGAATAGGTCACTAATGTTCAAACTACCTCCCACTATTGGAAATATTGTTTCAGAGTGGAAGAGCTAGGCAAACCCCCACTGGGATTTAAGCGGTGTACCCTAGACTCTTTTGAGAAATCATGTTTGGCACTAGTGTCCCTAGTCACCACTTTGGTTGAGTTCCCTCATTCTAATTCCACAACAAGAGAAAAGAACAACAACACACTGAAACCAATTTAGGACACACATTTAATCAGTAAAAGATAATCATATTGTCTACTTTGTGTGTTTCTTTGTTATTTGGGACAAAACCCTAACCCTAATTTTTCAAAAAATAGGGTTTCAAAAAATCTACTTTTTTATTCTGCATCCAACGCATCAAGAATCATGCAAATCGGAGCTATAACAAAAAAGTTATTTTGGTTTTATGATTACTCTATTTTTGAAGCCGAAAATAGAGAAAAACTACACTAAAACGGTCATATAATGGTCTAGACAACTCCAAAACTTGCCAAATTTGTTTTTTTGTCTTAGTTAGACCCTTCTACACCTCTCCCAGAAATTTTGAGTCCTAACTCTTCACGGTTCAAAATTTCCCAAAAATCCCAAAAGTGGGCATTTCCCCACAGGCCCAGTTGGCCAAATATTCCAAAAATACAAATTTTTGATCCAAAAATCAAATTTTGGAGACCTAGCCCATTATGATCAGCTCGTCACACTGATCATTTTGATATATAACACTTATAGCCTTTTTTGGAAGTCAAAATTTTCTTTAGTGTGGGTTTCCTTCAAGGTTTGCCTAGTCAACACATTATGACAACTATGCATGGCCGAGCTCGATCACGAGCTAGTGAAGTAGAAAAATTTAGGAGAGGCCTTGAGCACCATCATTATAGGTATGAGGATCTCCTCACTCCTGCATGGAGCCATGATAGTAGTCACCTTTGCTATTCTCCTGAGGATCTCATCATTCCTGCATGACACCCTGAAAGTCGTCGTGAGGTCCACTCCTCACATAGAAGACCCGACCACCAAAGTACCTCTACCAAGAGAACATCAATGGATTACCCACATGATCAAGTGGATTATTCGGTTAGCCAACACCGATTCCAATCACAAACCAGATATAATCAGCCTTCCAAAGGGCCTAGTAGGGAGGTCTACACTCCCTCTACATCGTGGTCTTCACCACCTAGAACTCCCATCCAACAAGTGTTAGCAACCCAGAGTAGGCCTGTGCGAAGTTCGCATGCACCATCAGCCAAAGTGACCATGAGCGAGCTTCTACTATAGTCCTCCAAATATTGGGAACCTTTCATGAGGGTCTTGGATTCCATGGAGGTACAACATCATGACTCTGATGCTTTCACCAACTTTATGGAATACATACAAATGTACAAGAATCCTATTATATCCTTTCAAAATCATGAGGTCAAACCCATGCCTACCAATTCACCAGATCCTGCTTTGCACATCATTGCAAGTATCAATAGGCTCCCCTATAAGCGAGTATTGGTTGACATAGGTTCCTCAATAAACATTATTACCACAACTTCACTAAAGCATCTCAACCTTCCATCCTCGCGCATTGCACCATCCAAGTTCACCTTACAAGCATTCAATGATGCTTTATCCTCCATTGTGGGCACAATAATCCTACTTGTTGAAGTTGGACAAAATATTGTGCCTACATTGTTCTACATCTTGGAGGGTGCAAGACAATACAACATACTTCTTGGAAGGCCATGGATAAGAGACATGGAATGTGTTCCATCTATAGTGCATCAATGCATTAAATACATTGATGAAGGTAAGGTCCATGTGGTCCATGTTGACCCAGACCCCTTCAAGTATTATAAGTAGGTGGATCATCCACAAAGGCCTATAGTGTCACCCAAGCATTTGGACACTAAATCCAATGACCTTATTCAGAGTCCAGATTCAACCCCACGGTTAGTCATGAAGCTACCTTCACCACCGCTAGTACCATCCTCTATCTCTTCAAGCAAGGAAGAATCAGAAGAGCCAACTATAGAAGCTCCCATAGCTATCATCAATACACCTACAGAAGATATTTTCACTCCTACCAAAAAGGAGGAAGAGCCCACTATTGATACGGATGAATCAAATCCTATCATACCATATTCATCCACCATAGTTGAGGACACAATTCAATTCACCTACCTAGAACTCGATGAGTGCATAGTACCCAATGTTGCATTCACACCTATCATCGAGTCGATCAAGGATCTAGGTAGTCCCCCTACCAAGTTGCCACCCATTGATAGCATTCCTGATGCACCCTCCGAACATGGGGGCCAAACAAATCACCTTGGACAAGTTTATGAGGTAGCCATGACTTGTCCAAATGTAAATGCATCTTCTCATGAGTTTGTGGGAATGATCAATATGATGATAGAGAACCAAAGTCCTCTGAATCCATCTATGCAACTTGTGACTCCATCCAACATCCCATCCACACCATAGGAGATACCATTGATGGATTCGGTCACACCTACTCCATCTCACTCAACATCTCCACAAGATCAAGAGCAGATGTACCCCCTAGACCAAAGTGGGGGTAACCCAACTACCATAGTTGAAAACTCTGAGTTGGAACATGAGCATGAGCTAAATCAAGAACAAGAACATGTGGATATAATCACCAGATCCAATCATCATGAAGCATCCACATCTGCTCAGACATTAGGGACTTTTGATCCACCCTCGATCAATTATCTCCTAGCTCCCACACCTAGTTCACCTCCACCACATATAAGTTGCCATCCAACTCCCTCAATAGCCATCCAATCATCACCTCCACTAGTACCACAACATATCTTGGATAGGCTAGCCGATGTGGAGTTACAAGTGAGTCACCAACAGAATGATTTACAATAGATCATGGATCGGCTCACAAGCATTGAGTTACGGTTGAGTCATCCAAAACCTCAACCCCTTGATTGTCAGGACCAACCCACTCCTGCATAGTCCAATGTTAAGTCTCAAACAAATCAAGGGCTAAACCAACAACGTCACCCTAAGCGATAATTTATGCCCATTAATGAGTCCAGGGACTCTCTATTTGAGTGACTCTATGCGGCAAAGGCAATTACTTTACCTGAGAGTCGACTTGTCGACCCCTATGCACCTAAGCCCTATGGATATCACAAAGACCTATACTGCAAATACCATAGGCAGAAGGGGCATGATGTGCATAGGTGCTTTAAATTCAAAAACCTGGTACAGGATATGTTTGACAAGAATGATCTTCAAATCAACAACCAACAAATTGACATAGTGCAACATCTGTTACCTATAGATGGTAGTCAAGAAGAGCAACCTAAATAGGTGATTGAGACACATACAACCTCATCACCTCGTAAAATGAGTCAAATGCATTCACCTTGTTTAAGGCATCAATGTCATACCTGGACTCCATTATCTGAGCCCATGTCGACCATTTTTCACAACCTACAAGATACAGAGGCAATTGTCTTACCAGATATACCCCTGTTCAACCCAAATAGACCCAGATCTAAACTATATAGGGAGGATCATTCTTACCTCTATCATCGAATGAGAGGGCATGACATTAGCACTTGTCATGTTTTTAGATGCAAGGTCCAAGATCTTATTGATGAGGGAGCTTTATCCATGAGTGGGTCACTCATTCTACCCCCTCAAGACATTAGCATTACCCAGGATTCCTTGCCAAAATAGGGGGGTCAATTCCTATTGCTCCTCCTGGCCAAGTCAATAACATCGCATCAATCATAGTAAATGTTGGGGGTATACAAGGTATTGCACCTTCCTCCTAAGAACACAAAGTAAGCAAAGTTACAAAAGGCTCCAAGGGTATCTACATATCGCTTGGTCAACCTAGAATGCTCCTAGGTCTATGACCATCTAGGTCACCCCTAAATGCTCCAAGGGTGCCTATATCCCACTTGGTCAACCTAAAAGGCTCCTAGGTAGTCTAGAACCATCTAGGTCACCCCTAAATGCTCCAAGGGTGCCTACATCCCGCTTGGTCAACCTAAAAGGCTCCTAGGTAGTCTAGAACCATCTAGGTCACCCCTAAATGCTCCAAGGGTGCCTATATCCCACTTGGTCAACCTAAAAGGCTCCTAGGTGGTCTAGAACCATCTAGGTCACCCCTAAATGCTCCAAGGGTGCCTATATCCCACTTGGTCAACCTAAAATGCTCCTAGGTGATCTAGAACCATCTAGGTCACCCCAAAATGCTCCAAGGGTGCCTATATCCCGCTTGGTCAACCTAAATTCTCCTAGACGGTCTAGAACCATCTAGGTCAACCAAAAAGGCCCAAAGGCATCCATAAGCCCTTTGGTCCCCCAAATGCCCCAATGGCCCCCAATAAGCCCATTGGTCATAGGTACATATATATATATATATCAAAAAAAATTCAATAAAAATCATCAAAACATCAAAATACAAAAACATTGCATCGCATTGCACTTTCATACATATATATCAATCAAAATTTCAAAAAAAACATTATCAAAATTTCAAAAATTCAAAAATATTGCATCACATCACATTGCATCCCATTGCATTTTATCATCGCTTGCATTTAGGCATATTCATCATTAGCACTTTACATTTTAGAGTTGCTCATACATGTCTAGCACCATGATGGTACACTACTTACCGCTCAAAATCAATGTTGTGAAAGTACTCATAGTTCAATGCCGCAATTATCATTTTCACCCACATTTTTCACATTCCATATTTGTGTCCACCCCTTCACCTAGTCATTTGTTTTAGAATGTCATTAGGGTTTTTGGTCACTCAACCATTTCTAGCTTCTCTTCAGGTTTTGTAGAAAGCTAGCTTGATTTTTAGGAGGTAGAGTCTTGCATTGATTATGCCTTGTGTACATCAAATCCCAAACATAGTTAAACATTAATAATCCAAGTTTTGTGCAAAGAAATATGAAATCCATGAAGTGGTCTAGGTTACCTTAAGCGAAAAGGTCATCCTGCTCATCCCCCTGTGCGAATGGTTCAAGAATGCTGAGAGTTGGCAAAAGGACAAGCATCTTCCCTACCCAATTCCCCAAAATAAATAGTGGTTTTCACCACTATCAAAAATCCCAATTCCCACAAATCCCCATCCCAAAAATATCAAAATTTCACAAAAATCAAAGCAATCAAAAGTCAAAATCAAAGAAATCCCAAAAGTTCAATATCAAAATCCTCAAAAAAAAAAAAAGAAGCAAAAAGCAAAAAGCAAAAGCAAAGTCAATAGTGGTTTGCACCACTAATCCCAAATCCCTTGCTCAAAGAAAAATAATAATACAAAAAAAATAGTGATTATCATCACTACCCATGAGCAAGTATCCCAATAAAATTGAAGAAAAGAAGGGAGCTTGAGCTTGAATCCCTGGAACTCTCAGCATTTGAAAAACCATTTAGGTGATCCTCATTACAGGTTTGGTGGATAGCCTACTTAGCAATGGTGGTAGCCTCCCGCATGATGATATGTCTATCACATTAGCCTCGTGCATGTGTGCAGACCAATGTTTGCATGTGGATGAGCTAGCTTTTGTAACCTAGATTGCCTAGTGGTCTAGTCCTACTAATGTATAGAACCCAAGATTGTGACATTCATAGGGTGATCCTCATTCCAGGTTTGGTGGATAGCCTATCTGGCAATGGTGGTATCTTTATGCATTTCACAGGAATGAACTCACTTGCACACATAGGGATATGATGTACCTTGGTCATCCTAGCAGATTCATACCTTGTCAAAAAGTCTTGCATAGTCAGTATACAACCTTTGATCACATCAGCTAGAGTGTTTGAGTCTCCTAAAAACCTCACCTACATTCTTTAAACATGTCATATCATTTACTCCATTTTTTACATCGCAATAATGGTTTCACATTTCCATTACAAAAAAAAAAAGCAAAAACAAAGAGCGTTAATGTATTTTGTACAGTCTATAGTGTTCACATAGTATGTCAAATCATTAGCCACAATCCATGTTTTTCAATCACCCCATATTTCATCTCACTGTGCATCCATGCATATAGATAGCATCAAATCAAAGCAAATACACATGCATACATGATATATGTTTATCACCATTCCATCATATCACAAAAGCATCCATATGCATACATAATAAGCATCCAACACATCTACAGAAGCAAATGCATACATTGCATCCATCTCATAAAGAAATAAGGGAGACACATGATGACCATAACAAAATCTCATATATATATATGGGGCAAAAAAATACATCATAGTTTCCAAAAATGCCCATAGGCTACAATAAAGTGGGTCCTTAGACCTCACAATGCTAAACATCCAAAAATCCAAAAAGAGTCGAAAGAGCCTCAAAAAGCCCCAAAGGTATCCATAAACCCTTTGGTCAACCCAAAAAACCCCAAAGGTATCCATAAACCCTTTGGTCAACCCAAAAAGCCCCAAAGGTATCCATAAACCCTTTGGTCAACCCAAAAAGCCCCAAAGGTATCCATAAACCCTTTGGTCAACCCAAAATCCCCAAGGTATCCATAAACCCTTTGGTCAACCAAAATGCCCCAAAGGTATCCATAAACCCTTTGGTCACCCAAAAACCCAAAGGTATCCATAAACCCTTTGGTCAACTCAAAAAGCCCCAAAGGTCTCCATAAACCCTTTGCTCAACCCAAACAAGCCCCAAAGGTATCCCTAAACCCTTTGGTCACTCAAAATGCCCCAATGGCATCCAATAAGCCCATTGGTCAAGTATACATACATATATATTAATCAAAAACCAAAAAAAAAACAACAAAACAACACAAAAGCCAAAGAAAAGGGTTCAACACCCACCAAAACAAGTCAAATATGATGGAATTCATTCAGGGTCAAGATGGAATGCAAACTTCTCATGGATGCATGGACAAGTTACTACTTCACTCCCCAAGAAGGCCATTATGGCTAGACCGCCCCACGGGAAGGAGGTTTTCAACTCTTTGCTTCCATGAAATCTCCATAGCATCATCCAAATCCTTTCAAAACTGTGCCATTTTTCAATGAGAACAACTAAAGGCAACCTTAACAAATGTCATCTGGGTCAAGCGACTCATCACTTTTCTCACTGGTCATTCCCTCATCGACTCATCGCTTGAGGGGGTAGTCATGCTTAACAAATTCATAATAAAAAATCAACAATTAAACACTCAATCATGCAAGTTGCATTCATCCAATGAATCTTTGACAAAGACAATCATGCCCTTGCTTGGGGCAGAAAACAAGCAAATATCTCAATTAAGCACATAACAGTGCAGATGAACCTGCCTATTGGTAACCTCAAAAGTTACCAAAATACTTGGTTTTCTCTAACGCCTAGGGTTATAAGTCCCCTGAGCATACCTGGAAGCTGAAGAGAAACCAAGACCAATGTCTTTACTGAGTCAAAAGCGAGGATTCAAGAACGCATGCTCTTTCCATGATTGGGGCATCTAAAGTTGGTTAGGTTATCGAGTAACCTTAATCATTGAACATTTTAGTCATCTATTTTTGCTCAATGTTATGTTGCACACAACGCATCTCAAAAAGGGGCATCTGTAGACACTAAAATATGGTCAATCTGATTAGGCATCCACAAAAAATGACTAAATTGACACCATATGGCCCCTTGGGCAGCCCTCAGAAGGCACACAATGGTTCTAGCCACTCTCGAAGAGGTTTTGGAGGCTTCTGGCCCAATTTTGGGAGGTTTTGGCCCAAAATTCACCACCGTCCCACCCTGGGATGGTGGCAGATTCCCACCATCCCACCCTGGGATGGTGGTGAGCCATCATCCCAGGGTGGGACGGTGAGCAAGTTTGACCAAAAAAAGTCAAATCTGGGACAAATGGCACCCAAAAACTGCCATTTACCCCACCAATTGAAGCATGCGGGTCAAAAGGCACTACATCCTTATGACATGCTTCATAATGGAGGCCAAAAATGGAGATTCTCTTCCACATCCAATGCATGCCTCCTTTTTTGACAAATGGCGCCTCCTGCCATGCATGCCCTTGCATGCATTTTTGCACATAAGCCCCTTTGGGCTATAAAATGGATACAAGGTCCACACAAAAAATATATAGAGAGGAGTTCTAGGATATGCAATGGAGTGCTATTGAGATTTCCCCTCACTTTATTGTGCTCTCTTTCCCTCGAAATCTCTTCTTAGCGAAGGAGGTTACCGGGTGACTTCAAGAGGGTCTTTTGGGCATAACTTTACCATCCGGGTGAATTTCTTCACCAAATTTGATGAAAATACCCCTTAGAGTGTTTAGGACCATTCCCCAGTGGGATTGGTAGCAAAAGGTGTGCAGAATTGGTGGGTATCCCACCCCAGGGTGCCCTCCAATTAGTTGCAATCACCACCGTCCCCCGGGATGAGGAAAAATCCTTGCACAATTTCTTTACTATTTTTTAGTATTATTCTAGACTATCATAGGATGCTATAGTTCAAATTTCATGCAATTTGGAGTTAAATTGGCCGAGATATCGCATTTTTAAGTTTTTGCAGGTTCGTAGGGCCCATCCGGGCACCCCAGTTGCATGCAGGTGGATCTGTGCCTCATTTTGAAAATATAACCACATGGGTTGTCTTAAAATGTTTATTTATGTATTCTTTCCAAGTTTCATGTGTTTTGGACATGTTTAGGGGTGGGAATTGCTTGTCTTGGTCTTCGTAGGTTGTAGACGGGAGGTGCAAAATCAAGGGGCCTACGGATGCAATTTCAGATATTTTTTTGGTGATATCCCTTCAAAACCTCCTATTTAACATCCCCATAAAATTTCAAGTCATTCTGAGTTGATTTGATATATTTTTAATATATATGCCCTTTACTAGTCTTTTGGTGCCTATGGGGATTGCATGTTTTCCATCACACGCACTTGCTATTTGACCCTTTTTGCTTCCTTGTGTGTAGGTGTAGGTTCCTATAAGGCATTGGGAAGGAATATCAAGACATAAAATATCAAAGATACAAGCAGCGGCGGCATTGGCCCGCCCACCTCGATTGTGGGTACGAGGAAAGACACTGGATGTGCACCCGGATTTCTTGAAGGATTTGATCCTTGGGCACCCAAAATTTGTAACAATTGTATCACATTTGAGCCCTCAAGGGGACTTCTGTGTAACCTTGGATCTGATCCACCAAATTAATAAGAAGGATACTTGTTTCATTTCATACCTTGTTGTTTGGTTTTGCTTCCATTTTTACATGCATGCTTTCGTTTGATGCTCATAAGCTATAGAGGATAGATACACATATTTTTACTCATAATTAGGTGCACCATTTTTCCCTACTTCATAATGTGAGGTACCATGTTCGATTTGTAGCAAGGATATTTTGAGGTTGTTTTGTGCACCAAAGACATCAAAGCCTTTTCGCTTTTGGTGCCTAGGTAGAAGACAAAGCATCGTGGGCACTTTTACCTTCCACATGAGCACTTAGCTCACGTGTCTTGGAAGCCATGGATAAAGCGCTAGAGGCACTGTGACTTGGGATAGAATCCTGCAAGGAGCACTTTGAGAGGTACTAAATTTTTTGTTATAAATTGATTTGTGCTTCTAAGGTTGTATGGTGTATTTTTGAGCTTAGGGAGATATAAGGTTGATGAAATTAAATAATTATTTTATTTAATTGTTTGGTGGATTGAGTTATTTAGAGTGGAGTTATAAGGTGTAATAAGATATTTTTTTTATATGCTTTTGGTGAATGCTAATTTCAAGGAGTAATAAGGTGTATTTGAGTTTAATTATCTTTGTAATTGTGAAATATTTTGAGGGAGTGTTAGAGTGATATTTTGTCATCTAACCTTTGAAATTGGCAAAGAGAGTAATTGTGATTGAGACATATTTTGTGGTTAATCCTTCATCAAATAAAAGGTATGGGCACATCTTCCTTGTGAGTGATTGTTGAATGTTGTGAATGCTAAGTTGGAGTGAAAAGGGTTTTTTTATAAGCATTGTTGAGTAAGATTTTTGAGATTGCTTGAGTGAGAACTTGTGAACTATCTTGAACTAGGGTTTAGACAAAGATCATGAGTATCATTGTTATGTGAGATTGTTTGATAAGCATTGTTGGAAATAGTTGAGTGAGTGTTCATATTATTGAACTAGGTTTTGTAAGCAAGGATTGTTTCATTGAGTGATTGGTTGAGTGGAGTTGATTGAGCCTAGTCAATTGGAAGTGTTGAAATGATAGTTCAAGTTTTGTGAAACAAATTGTTCTATATTCTAATTTTATTTGGAAGAGAGATTGAAAGTGATTGAGTGTTGTGCAAGAGTGAAACATATTGAGTCTCTAACCATTATCTATATGTTTTTGTGGTTAAGCAAGAGAGTTTGAAAGTGATTGAGCATTGTTGTGAGTGTGAAGCATATTGAGTCTCTAACAATTCTCTATATGTTTATGTGAGATTGAAAAAATTCTAGTGAGGAATTGTTGAGCATATTTGAGGTAAGTCTTGGTGAAGACTTTTTGAGAAAATTGGATAAGTTTTAGAGAGGACTTGTGGACAGATTAGTGTGAGATTTTGTGGAATATTACAATGCAAATTTGAGACAAGTCTTTGAAAAGACTTGAGAGCAGACTTGATTGATTGATTTGTTCAAACCTTGGGTTAAGGTTTGGGGTAGATCTAGCAGAGTTGATTTGTGATTGAGTCAAGCTTTGTGTTAAGGCTTGAGGACAAATTTGTGCTAGACTGAAGGACTATGTTTAGTGCAAATTTGAGGACAGAGATTGAGAAAATTTGTGCTATACTGAAGGGCTATGTTTAGTGTAGATTTGAGGATAAATATTGAACGGATTTGTGCTAGACCAAAGGATTGTTTTTAGTGCATATTTGAGGATAGATATTGAGAATATTTGTGCTAGATCAAAGGATTGTGTTTAGTGTATATTTGAGATAGAGCTGAGAGCAAGCTTTGGAGGTGACAGAGTATAAATGACAATAGAATACAATGGATAAGAGGTCCATTAGCTAGGGCAATGAAGATAGGTCTTATGAGTGAGGGTAGGATTCTTTAGTGGATTGAGATACATAAGCTAGTGTAGTGGAGGCAACTGTTATTCTAGAAGATCACCAACTAGAGCAGAGGATATTGGTGTATCCTGTGGATAGATATCCATGAACTTGATTAGGGTATTGGTGTCTCATTTGGATAGAGGTTTATAAACATTGTAATAGGGAAAGGTTTCCCAAGATATTTGTTGAGAAAATTTTAGTGAAATATTTTCTTCGTGGATTAGCCCACATTGGGTGAACCATGTTAAATTGGTGTCTCAATTGTGTGTGATGATTTGTGCATTGCTTTGATTACTGTTGTTGATATTGCCATTGATATATTACATAATATTTATTGGGAAAGAAAAGTAAAAAGGGATATTATACTGTTCACCCCCCTCTCAGTATAATCTTGTGTTCTTCACTTATAATGGTAAAAATTAAGCCACATCAAGATACATGCATAACTAAAGATAATGCAATTGAGAAAACAAGTAAACCGCCTAACAGACCAACCAGTTCTCCATTGATCATAGAACATTCATTCTTTTACTACATAGCTATCAGATTATGAATTCTAGAACTAGAGAATGAATCATGAATAGAAATCTAGATATCATAATTAATACCATGAGAAATCAACCTGCCTAATGTAGAAATAAGAAATGATCTATACGTACATGTCCTTCAAAAAGATTGAACTAGAGGTTAAACAACAAATTCTTTATATTTATCAATAAGAAATGTGATTCATACATACAAATTGTAAAATCCAAAGAGCTGAACCTTATTACATTCTACATTCTAGTATATATAGCATTTTACAGTGTATTCAAATATTTAGGTTTCACTACATTTGGAACATTCTACCATTATGTCAAAATATTCATTAGTCTATTAAACTACTTGGATATATGCTTGTTCTAACTGCCTAGTTATGGTTTGCTAACCTAGATAGATTTTGCATCATCTCAACCTTATTGTTTACCTCTAGTTTGTTGATCCTTTCTAACTTTTTGATTGAGACACCCTGACATCTAAACATTGGCCTTGATGGAGACCTCATTGTTAGGATTCTCTGTCAAGTGATCCTACCCTATAGGTGGAAAAGGATGATGATCATTTGATATCGAATACTAAGTGTAACCTATTTGTGCCCATTGATGGTTTTCAGGTGCTTAAAAAGTTTGTTAAATTAAATTGGGCATTTGGCACTCTTTTGGGTTTTATTCAGGTACAAATGTTTCATTTCTTCTATGACTTAATAATCTTAGCTCATTCCTTACCTCCAATTGTGCAATAAACTTCAACATCCCTTCAAAATTTGGTAGGTTACAAATATTTTGTGCCATTGAGACTTAAGTAATTTTGTTAATTATCTCCTTCTAACATGGTGATTGAATTTTGATATTATTTCATGCTTCAATCAGGTACAAATGTTTTTGTGCTTCCATGACTTGGTCATTTTAACTCATTTCTTAATCTAACTATATGACAACCTTTGATGTTACGTTGAGCTTCGTTGAGGTACTAAAGTTTTGGCTAGACCAAGATATTACTTTCGATAGCATTATAGACTTCCTGCACCCCTCTAAATTCTAATTGGGTACATGAGTTCTAGCACTCTTATGACGTACCCACTTTCTACCTGTTATTTTCTCCTAGTAGTGCAACAAAATTTAGGTACTACTCTAGGCTCTAGCCAAGTATAGGAGTTTTGGTGCTCTCAAGACTTAGCCACTTTTCTCATCCTTTTGCTTTCATTAGTGTGCTAGACTCTTAGTATTGCTTTAGGTTCCAGCCAGGTGCAAAATTTCTAGTGTTCTCAAGACTTATCCACTTTTCTCATCCTTTTTCTTTTGGTAGTGTGTCAGATTTTTAGTAATACTCTAGGTTTTAGCCAGGTGTAGAAGTTACAGTGCTCTAAAGACTTAGCCACTTTGCTTTTATTTTCAAACTATAATTTGCATTTGATCTTCTTTTATTTAGATGCAAATTTTTTTACAATGATTGTTGTATCCATTTGACTTTGGTATGAGAGTAATTCATCTGATATAGCACCTTCATACTAGGTCAACTTCCAAATCAATCATCCAACCCTCTACTAGTTCTATCTACTTCTCAAGAATTTGTGAAAACTTCAAAAACTCACATACTCATATAAAAATTCATGTTCTTGATTTTTTGATCATCTTATCATAAAAAAATTTATGAGGGTGAGGTAAAGATAAAAATCACCCACATTCTTGGTGACTCATAGGGGAGTTTCACTTGTGGAAATAAGGAACCCATATGGATGATTTTGATTTTAGAACTTTCTATTGAGAAGGAAGGGGAATAAGAGTAGAATAAAAATTGGAGGAAAAATGTCAATAATTGCTACAAGATAAAGGAGGGTTTTGGGTGATGAGGCAGGGGTTGCACATGCAAAAATGTAGAAATAAACAAATAGAGAGAGAAAAATGGAAAAGCATGAGGAGGATAAAAATATGGAAGAAATAAAAAACCTACATGGAGGAGGAAAAATAGAAGAGGAGGTAGAAGAAGAAACTATCAAAAATACCATTAACCAAAGGATTTTGTGGTAGATTTCACTAGAGATCAAAGGAAAAGTAATTTTTGAAAAAAAAAAGAAACAAAAAGGAAGGTAGTTCTAGAATCATCCCATAAAAATGGTAATAATCAATACTTAGTCCATGGAACACCCCCACAAAATAAACCTGTATGAACATACCTTGCTATAGCCACTAGTTACTTCAAGAACAAATAGATTGCCATGACTATTTGGTATCCTTGCATCTTCTTTTCTTCTATATGTAGTCTAGCAAGAACCTTCTTTATTGATCATTCACCATGAGAACCTTCAACTATGCTTTTGACCTCATATTTATCTTAAGAATGCTTCCTTTCAATTTAGGTTGCATATGAAGTCTTAAACATATCTTAGCTTCAAATGATGGTTCCCCTAGCTAGCATTTATTTATTGAGTGTTTTTCTTAAGAAGTCTAGCCTTTCATAAACTATTTAATCATATTTCCATTTCATGTTAACTAAGAAACTTCTTTTTTGGTGGAGTTATGCTTGGTTGACATCATGTCATTTTATGGTATGATGTGTAATTATGCTCACTAGTTGTAAAAATCCTCACTTTATATCATGGCAAGTTTGTAGGTGTGTATTCTACAAATATTGTACTATTATGATTTCATCCATTGGGCTACAAATTCAATATATTAAAAGTGGGAATGGAAGAAAAAGGGAATATGAGAGAAAGTTCTTTATGAAGATAATTGACGACCATCAAAATTTACTTTGTATTTAATTTTTTCCACAACTTCTATCATGCTTTACATTTGAATGATTTTATAATAAATCACTAAAATGATACCCCTATTTGATTTTACATTCTTAAAACAAGATGATATAACCTACTAAAAAAATACATGCCTATCGTATCTATTTATTTACTCATTGTCTATGTACACAAAATTGTGATGTGCTTGCCATTCCTGATTAAAGATATCTCCTACAAATTATCCTGTGAATCTATTGTGTCCAGACTATATGATACCAAATTTTAGTTGCTATTTGTGTTTAGTTTGACATGGTTCCCAATTATTATCATCCCTAGTGAGGTTCCATTCTAATTTTTATTCTTATTCTAAAATTTTTTTATGAGTGGTCAAAAATGGTCTAATATTTTTCTACTAGCTCTGTAACTGAACATTGATTCTTCTGGTGTTGCAAGTAGGTATTCTCTCTCCTAGAATCCCTTCTAGTTTGTCACCCATATCTTATTTTTTTTTACCTTTAGGTTTTGAGATACTACCCAAAGGTGGTGATTACTGTAACCTTCTATATCCTATTGGATTTAAAAATTAGTGATTGAGTCATTACAGGGTTCCTGGTCAAAGGAAAAAATATTTAGTACATATTGCATTGACCATACTTTTTATGTACCATAAAAACCTACCCTCATTTTGCATATGGGATCCTTGAAATAACTCATATTTTTCTCTTTGTACGTTTCAATATAGAAATGGTACAATCATTGGTTTGGTACTATAATGATATTCTCAACACATGGGATTAGCATTTGATATTTTTCTAGGTCGTCTATCCTCCGACTATCCTAGGAAATCCTTGGATAAGCATATCCTGAACAAAGGGAGGACATCAACTACCACTATATCTTGAGTCATATCTAAATTTAGATACCCAAAAATCATCATTAGGACATTTGGTAGTGTCCCCACCTACTTTAATGGATTTCCATTGAAATGAAACATCTTTGGCACCTACGCATCTGGATTTAAATCTAAACTTCTATAGACTTCCATTAGCATGATTGATACCTCGACCTCTATATCCACTACACAATTATGCAATATATATTTCTCCATTAAAATAGAGGTAGAACAAAGAAGTATGGTCTTCTAGGATAGTTAGGGATGAGCCTCTTGCGGGTGAGTTCCTTGTTTTTGATGCTCTTCCAATGGAAAAGTCCATCGAGTCTATCTTTTTAGATATCAAAAAGTCTTCCCTAAATCTTGTGGGTGATGGGACAAAACTTTTGAACAAGTTGTGAAATTGCTCTACCATTTTTTCTATGCTTTGCATTCATGCTTGGGAATTACAAATTCTTATAGGCCTCAATTCTCTTCTAATGTATGCATTTTGGAAATGATAACTGAGTGCTTACTTGGATGCTTTTATCTATGCTTCAATCTATTGAAATCCATGCATGGTTGCTACTATAGTATTCAATATGATATGCCTTGATAATATTTATCTCTATTCATTATTTCATTTTTATTCATCATATTCAAATTTGTCACATTATCTATCCTAGGGAGACATTGAAGACCATTGGGCTGAAGGTTTTTCTAGAAATGTATTTCATTAGGTAATAGAGATTCAACCAAATTTGGAACATCCATTATCTCTTGTCTCTTATGATTTTTATTATATTTTACATACTTTTTATTCCATCCTCTACTTCTATAGTTCGTAAGAAATGGTCTGAACAATATGACTCTGCAAATTCTTATATTTCATGAGAATTTACTCTAGATTGTGTGAATTGCATATTCATGTCCCTAACCTATTTGGTCGTCTTCTGGATCATCACCTTCATTTGTTGTTCAAACTTTTTGGTTCTCTAGAGAGGAACAAGACCAATTGTTTCTAGAGTAATATAAGGAGCCTATTTTAGTTACTTGTGAGAGGGATGTGAAGCATGAACCTATAGACAGAGCTATGGGATGAGCCACATTTCTAGGTGGAATTTTTTTAGCCATAATTAACATATTTTTAGCATGAATGGCCTCTTGGAAAATCTGAAGGAACCTTTTTTTGGGGATTGTTGAATGAGAATGTTCTAATTAAAATGAAATAAGTGGACATAATAGAGATATTCTTGGGCTAGATATGGATAGAAATCCTAGGGAATTCTCCTTCATGTTCTTTTGAATCATAAATTGAAGTCAAAATTACTTTCATGAAGATATTTTTTGATAAATGAGAACTAAGTAAGTAGTAAGAAAGGGTATTTGGGGTCATCAAATGTCTCAATGAGCGCTTTTACCAAATTTGACCTTTGAGAAAGATAGAAAGTAGTCTAATCATCACATATTTAGATATGACGTTATGAATAACAACCATAGAAGCTACATCTTGATAATGTTCTAATGAAATATTTTATATACCATCAAATCTTGTTAAAGTCATTAGATCAACCTTTATAATCTTGTGTAGATGCAATATATTGAGGGTACCTATATCATTCCATAGGGGATAATGTTGTTGAGCCATAGATCCTCTTGTGACATGAATATTTTAGAATTATTGAATTCTTCCTTTAGGTGGGAGTCACCAGATGAGCATAATTCCTCTGCTAATCGGGTTAATACTCCTCATCAAATATTGAGTCCTCCAATAAAAGTAATATATAATTAGGATTCTAAAGGAAACTAATCATAGATCTAGGTTTTGCATTCACACAAAGTCACTAGGTGATTACAAAAATAATGATTACTTAAAACAAGGTATCACCAAACCCTAATTTATTTAAACTATGGGATCTTATGTCCCACCAAGCATATGAAAAACTATTGGTTGGTAAATCTATCTATGGAAAGGTTTGTGCACCCAAATAACTTTACCAACATTGAATGACCTTGAATTTGTGAGGCTTTGATAGTAAATCTCGAAAGGAGGTTGGTTCCTTGGGAGTCTTAGTTAACTATTCCTAAGTATTGAAGACACTAAGACTTATTGTACAATTAAACGTAGTTAAACCTATGCACAGAATTTTGCTTACGACTAAACCCTAGGTTAACGAAACGTAGTTGAAAGAAGCAAATAGATCTAAATCTAGAACTTATAATGGTACAAATTAATCCACATCAAGATACATGCATAACTAAAGATAATTTAATTGATAAAACAAGTAAACTTCCAAACATACCAACCAATTCTCCATTGATCACATAACATTCATTATTTTACTACATACCTATCAAAAAAAAATTCTAGAAATAGATAATAAATCATGAATAGAAATATAGATAGAAAAAATAATACCATGAGCATTCAACCTACCTAAATTAGAAATAAGCAATCATCTATACATACATGTTTTGCAACAAGGTTGAACCAGAGGTTAAACAACAATTCCTTTATATTTCTCAATAAGCAATATGCTTCATACATGTAAATTGTAAAATCCTAAGAGTCAACCATTCTTACATTCTACATTCTAGTATATATAGACTTTTACAATGTATTTAGTTATTTAGGCATCATTTCCTTTGGAATAGATAATCATTATGTAAGAAGATTTATTGATCTATTCAATTACTTGGAGGTATGCTTATTCTAACTCCCTAGTTATGGTTTGTTGATCTGAATGGATTTTACATCATATCAACCTTGTTGTTTGCATATGGTTCATTGATCCTTTCTAAATTTTCAGTTGAGCTACCCTAACATCTACACATTGGCCTTTATGGATACCTCATTGTTAGGATTCTCTATTAGGTGATCCTACCCTATAGGTGGAAAATGATGATGGTCATCCAATTTCAAATATTTAGTGTAACCTATTTGTGCCCATTCATGGTTTTTGGTTACTTAATAGGGTTGTTAAAGTCCAATGAATATTTGGTACCCTTCCAGGTTTTGTTTTAGTAAAAATGTTCTAACACTTCCATGACTTAGTCATTTCATCTCATTCCTTACCTTCGATTACACAATGGATCTTTGGCATCCCTATGGACTCTAGTAGGGTACAAATGTTTGAGCACCACTAAGAATTAACCAATTTTGTTCATTATTTCTTTCCAACATGGCGATGGAATTTTGATATTATATCATGCTTTGGCCAAGTAAAAATATTTTGGTGCTTCCATGACTTTGTCATTTTAGCTCATTTCTTATTCTACTATGATATGGACCTTCAGTGTTATGCTAGGCTCTATCTAGGTACTAAACTTCTAGCCAATCTAAGATCTTTATTTTAACAACACGATGGACATCCTACACCCCTTTGAAATCTGACGAGGTACATGATTTTTAGCACTCTCATGACTTAGCCACTTTATTTCTGTTATTTCCTCTTGATAGTGTGGTAGAATTTTGGCACTGCTCTAGGATCTAAGTATAGGAGTTTTAGTTCTCTCAAGACTTAACCACTTTTCTCATCCTTTTTCTTTTTGTAGTGTGCTATAATATTAGTATAGCTCTAAGTTTTGATTGGGTGAAAATTTTTTGATGCTTTCAATACTTATCCACTTCTATCATCCTTTTTATTTTGGTAGTGTGCCAAAATCTTATTACTACTCCAGGTTTTGGCCAAGGGTAAAATTTTGGGTTCTCTCAAGACTTAGCTACTTTTTTTTCATTTGCAAACAATCATTTGCATCTGATCTTCTTTTCTTTAAATACAAAATTTTTAGTGGTGACTATTGTATCCATTTGAATCTAGTATTAGAGCACTTCATTTGAGATAGGACCCTTATAATAGCTCAAATTCCAAATCAAACATACAACACTCTACTGGTTTTTTCTACTTATCAAGAATTCAAGAAAACTTTAACAGCTCACATACTAACCCAAAAATTATTCTTGATTGTTTGATCATATTGTCACTAAAAGAGTTATGTGGGTGAGGCAAAGACAAAAATCATCCATAAGAACAATCAAAAGCAACATGAAAAAAACATGCAATAGTGAAATGAAATGCAAATAGAATGGATATGATATAAATCTAACATGCAAGACACAAATTAGGATTTTGGAAAGCAAGAACTTTTCCCTAAGACCTAATTGATAAAATTTATTCCTTGTAAGGAGTAGACATGAATTTGGCTTACCAAATTCACACCCTGTATAGACTGGACATGAATTTTATTCACAATATTTTTTGGATCCTAAAAACCAAAAAATATGATGCAAAAATAGAAAAAAATAAATCTAACAACCAATAATGCAAGTAAATAACTTGGCTAGCTAATGGAGGAAGCAAGGAGAAATGAGAAGATGAAAGAAGCAATCCAATATGGGAGACCTCTCCAATAATCAAGACTCCTTCACTTGTTCACTAAGAGCAACTAAAACCAAAGCATACACCAATCAAATAGTAATCCTACAGTATCAGAGTACTTGTTACTATTGAAAAAAAGTCCAGATATCATTAAGATCACTTGGGAAGATCTAGAATTGAAAAAGGGTAATCCAACCCTTTATTTATAATATGTTTGGAGGGCTAAAAGGAAAGAAAATTAAATTTCATTGCAGGCAAGAGCCAATGCCAAAATGGGTCAACGAGGGAGGGAGGATTTTGAGAGAAAAATACTAAAAGGCCAAATTCATACCCCATCCTTATAGAGTGAGAATTTGGTAAGCCAAATTCACACCCCGTATAGTTCATGTGAAAATTTTATAAGTCTAAGAAAAAATGGCAAATGAAGAGGGGAAAAGAGGCCCAAATTTGCACTTAGCAAGTTTGGGTGGCTTTCTAAATATCTAAGGAAATATTGACTCATTTCGATGTGTTAATTTTATATGTCTATATTTTTCCCCTATTTGATGCATTTATGGCAAAATAAATGTGTCAAAAAATATGTAGACACCTACGGAAGAAAATGACAAACAAAAAAAAGGGTGGCCAAGTTTAGACAGAGGGCTGATGCAAAAGGGATGTTATCCTGAATATTGCAAATTTACATGCAAATTTATATATTACTTCCATTAATTCCTCTAAGGCTAGGGTGACCCTCAATTTTTAGAAGGAATGCAGGATTCCTAAAGAAAACTGAAAAGAATATGAATAGAGAAAGAAACAAAAATAAAAGCAAAGAAGAGAAAGAAAAAATACAAGAAGAGAGAAAAAGCATAAGGGGATGAGAGAGAAGAAAGGGAGGGAAAATGAGGAAATAAAAGAAAGGATAATGAGCTCATTTTCATCATGTGAGGAAGAGAAAATAGTTGTAGAGAAGTTGAAAAAAAATAATGGTCCTCCCAACTCACTGTGTAATCATGGTGAGAGGTGATGTTGGTACTACTGTAAATCAGGCAAAGGTATGGCTTGACACCCATTTCTACTTTAGGCTAGAATTATGTTTTCCTTGCATTCAATTTTGAAAATTTTTATTTTTTAGTAAGTTTTTGCAAAATTTCATCATGGGGTGTGAATTTGGTTAGGTGACCATACCAAATTTATGCCCAATAATCCTATGGTGTGAATTCAATTGTTTTTATAATATATATATATATATATATATATATATATATATATATATATATATATATATATATATTTAATTATAATCATGCTGATATTAATGAGATATGTTTGAATGATTTAATTTTGAATGTGAAACTAGATGTACTCAAGAGCGGAGAGTGGTGGTCGAGCACACTAGAGATGATCATGATATAGCTCATAGTAGAAGAGAGGTATACACTATGGAATGTGGAGCTACTACATATGGTGAAGATGCATCGTGTTGAGGTAAACAAGGCACTACTGATGGCTTTGGTAGAGAGGTGGTATCTAGAGTTATCCACATTTTGGTTACCAACAAGGGAGATGACCATCACTTTAGAAGACATGTGGCACATCTTGATGATACCCATAAGGGGTAGGATTGATTACATGGTACGCATTTCAATGGTGGTATCTAAGATGATGTCAAGGAATATAATATATGTTATCCAATAGAGTGGATTCCATGTCAATGAGATACCAAATTGTTATGGATTTGGAGTACTAACATATCTACTATATGGGGTGGTGGTAGGGATGTTGGTGTATCATACTAGTAGATGCCACCTATCATCAGTGAGTTAGATTTGTATGGGGACCATATGTGCTAGCCCGCTTGTATAGGATGATGCAATACATCATGTATAAGTGGTAGAGAGGTCTATTCTATACAAATATGCTCCAAGTATGGTTTTGGGAGAACATAATGGTTTGGAGGCTGAATGCACTACAAGGTTCATTATCGAACATGGAGTGGCCAACAACATATAGGTGGAGTTGACACTATGAGCATGTTCATATGCCATACACTAGTATCATACCACTAGGGAGATGAGTGATAGATGATCTATGGGAGCACCAAATCATATGGTAACCATCGTGTCTACACCCTAGCTAGGTAGAGGGTATGTAGGAGTTGGCTCATGTACATATGATCCAATGGGTCATCATTGAGAAGGGTGAGTGGTAAATATGCTAGTTTGATCAAGTACAATTCTAGTTTGATATTTTCTAGAAATTCTATATCTTAGGAACTACTAGTTTCAATGGGTGTGATGAGATCCATCAAGAGTTAAAAGTGCTATTGAGGTGGTTAGATGGGCAGAGTAGGATCTAAATGATCCAATGTATGTGGATCTAGAGGTGGAATATTTTGAGGTGGATCTCGAATAAAAGATATGGTACAAGAGCATTATATACCCAAGAATCTCCCCATTGGTGCCAATGCAAAGATACCAAGTTATGAGTCGATGAGTGCAACTAGCACTATGAGAGGCCACTCAATACACCATACTACGATAATAGAAAGGCACAAGTTTGGATGGTGATATTTATTACCATGAGGGGGAATATCACTATATCTAGCTCAAGGGGAGGGGGAACAATAGGAGTTGCCCCCATAGCAGCACAAGTGGGACCCAATAAAGCTAAAAGGTCTAGGAGACTAGAAGAGGGATATAGAGGTGCTAATTTCTATGGTGGTGACTATGTATGTGGATATGGACACCATACACACAACATTATACCAAAAATTAGTGAAAGGAGACATCATGAGGGCTAAATCAAAGATCCTCAAAGGGGATATGTGCAAGTTGGAGCAAAAGCAATAATAATCCCTAACATAGGGGAAGGTTGTAATTACAAGAAGTCAACATAGTGATGGAGACAAACTACTACTAGTATAGTTTTAGAGGATTAGGGAGTCATATCAGATAGTGATGTAGAGGGATACCTACTACCATATTGATTATTACCATATCATTCTAATAAATCAAAGGATATTTCCACCATCATATTTATAATCACAAAGTTGCTCATAGTCACAAGCATTATCTAGCTAGTAATCTATGAACATGACTCTAGTAGGACCTCCTATAGTATATAGAGAAGAGTGGATAGGATCACATGGCTAGGGCATAAATTAGGATGATATGTCAATATTGTATATGTGGTATGCATCCCTAGGGATGGTCAAGTGTGTCAAGTTATCTACTATGGCACATAGACATTGGACTATATCACATTATTTGGTACATGCTAATGTACCATATTGGGTATTATATTATGAGAGTATCTCATATTAAGGCTTGAGTATTTACTTTATGTAGTGTACTAAATGCACAAGTATTATTAGAATGTGTAATGATGTAAATGTGTATGGTTTCCACATGTACATGATTCCTTAGAATAGGAATATGGAGAGTCATAGGAAGGTAGAATACCAAGAGTCATGTCTCATTATATACAGGTCTTTGGTATATGAATTGAGAGTACAAGGGAGAAGAAGTGAGAAGAGTGAGTAGTATTAAGAGAGATAGTAGATACAATGTAGAACTTGTATGTAGCATGGAGCATTAAGATATCCATATAATGTAACAAGTTTAAATTTTTGTGATCTTTCATTAATTGCTATTTCATGAGTTATTTTAGAAGTTTATAATGCTATTTACTAGCTTATTATATTGTAATTATCATAGATATAACATTTCATGCTTATTTTACTACTTGTGGTTGCATTTCCTTTAAGTTTATAACATCAAAATCTAATAGTGGTATCAGAGCACTACGTTGATTGATAGGAGATTTAGAGAGCCACAAAAATATTGAGAGGAGATAGAAAATCTCTTTTTTAGAATTTCTAAAATTGTATTTGGTTATATTATTTCCACAAAGTTATAGAAAAACTTGTAAAGACTAGGACTCAACATTGATTCCACTAGATTGATAAATCAACTAATGAAGTTCATTTTATTTAGATTCAAATAAATTTATATTATAATTTTCTAATACTTTGTCGTAGATAAGAGGAGATTAAAATAAATATTAGAAGATTCATACAAGATATAGGAAGAATATATTCTTTGTAATCAATCCAATACTTGAAGCAACAAGTTGAATATTGAAGATTTTGTAGACCTTAAGGAAAAAGTCCCATTGCAAGATTTGTAAATTTGAATATAGAAGATTGAGGAGACTCAAGAAAGAGATCTCCATAGAAAATTGAAGACTTAAAATTGAATATTTAAGAGATTACCCAAAGGAGTTCCCATTGAAGAACTTCCAGATTTGGAAGATTGAAGATAGAGGACTAGAAAAGGTCCTATTGCAGATTTTAGAAGTAGAAGAATTTGGAGATCCAAGAAAGAGATCTTATTGCAAAACTTCCATAGTTGAAATATTGAAGAGATCAAAAAAAGGTTTCATTGATGTTTTGAGAAGAATATTTTAAGGAGTTTCAAAATTTTAAGGCCTAAGAGAAGAAGGCATATAGAAAACTTGAAAGGAGAAAGAAGGATAATTCTAGAAACGTCTCATTTAAGATTTTGAATAAGTGGTCATTGGAGGAGACTTGAAGAGAGATCAAGGTAGAATATTGTAATTAAGGAGAAGTTCCTTATAGAGAATAATTTGGGGCAATTATCGCCATCCAAAAATAATCCCAAAAGAAATAAGGATTTGGTAAGAAGATTGTCAAATTATGGAGGGTATTATTTAAGACCTCAAGACATTTACATTCTTGAGAAGAAGGACAAGAAAGAGGTCAAGATTGAAGTCAAAATTTGACAAGGTGATTGAAGGAGAAAGGATCTAGAAGAGGATACAAATTTGAGAAGTTTAAATATTACCTTTTAAGGTTTTAAGGCTGATTTGGAGAAAAGGAGATTGATGTTTTTTATAGCAGAAATTGAAGAGGTAAAGATAGTTGCAAATTGAAGAATTTTCCTACCAAATTTTATAGGTTAAAGGCAACACATTGTACAACATATTAGAGGATAAATTGACTGTGTTAGAATCTAAATATTTCAAAGTTTAGGAAATCAAGTTAGAAGAGTTATAAAGTTGCTAATTTGAAATATCTTAGAATATTATTTGGATAACAAGAAAAGCTGCAAATAGACAAGTTCAGGGAAGCAACGCATAAATAATTGAATCTAGAAATTTATAAAACTCGGAGAATAAAATAGGGGAGTTAAATCACCAAGAAATCTATCACCAAATAGAGACCAAAATGTATGCAACATTGGTGCAAAATTTCATTAATTGAACATTCATATTTATCTTATTATTAAGTTTTTAAAAGCACTAGATTTGAGGTTTAAAGTTGCAAGAGGAAAGGTTTCAAGTTTATGTATTCAAGATGGTAGAATATAGCTTTTACAAGGAATTAAAACCTACACAAAAGAAAGAGAAGTTAGATATATTTTTTACTATATACTGAAAGATAATAGTGGATATTGCATAGCAAAGAAGATACTATTATAAAGTAATAATTGGATATACTAATCTATCCAAAAAAACAAAGTATTGGCATGTCTAAGAGGCTTGAAGTCGCCATAAAAAATATCACCAAGCATTAATCCAACAAGGAGACATGGTAGAAGATTTTCCAAGGAGGATAAGGCAATGTAGAAAACACCATTACCATGGCATGTAAAATAGGAGTAGCGCCACCACCACCTTCAAGAGGAGAAACCACCATCTCATAAAGCAAAGGTGAAGATTGACAACATAAGGGGGTAAGCATTTCATTAAGCTACATAGAACAGTGCCATTAGTGAGCAACACAAGTGCAAGAACCAAGGTATTCTGCCATTGAAGGTTTGAGAATGTAGAAAAAGAAGGATAGGTGTAGCATCATACATTATTGAGTGTTGAAGAAGAAAAATAATATTGAAAATAAGACCTCATCATTACAGAAACTATTTCAAAGAGTCACAAATCCTATAGAGAGTGTTACATTGCAAATGAGAGCACTATGTAAAAGATAATGCATGAAAAAAGAGTTACAAGTATTACAACCATTTGGAGGAAGTGCTATAAAGAATATCACCACCTTTATGAATATTATATAGCAAGAACAACGTCACTTGGAATTGTAGCACCCTAAAATTGGCGCAGTAAAATTGGAATAATTACATTCACCTTAGTAAATAAATTTAAATTCAAATTTAACCTCCCAAACTGCCCGTTAACCGCCGAGAAACCCGTTTCCTCTTTTTTTGTGCCATTTTTAGCAATTTTTTTGACCGTTTGACGATATCGTCTCCGATAAGATGATATCGCCCCAGATTTGATGATTTCGTCTGGACTAGAATGTCCAGACGATTTTGTCACAAAACTAAATTTGCATAGTTGGAATCCGTTCCAACGGGTCTCCAATCCGGGCAGAAGCGTGTCTGTGTCGTTGGGACCCTTCCCCCGTTGGAGATCTCCCAAATTGGGATGATCTCCAACCTCCCAACAACTATCCTATGCCTATTTAACTCTAAAAATTTTCCTTCCCCAACCCCTGGCTGAATTTTTATGTAAATCAACTCCCTATGCGCTAAAACACTTCAAATTTGCTCTTGCACTAGTCCTATATTAATTTTATTGCAGGTACACCACTGGTTTTCAGTCGGAGCCAGCATCTATCGCAGCCGACGAACCTGTCAATATCGGAGGCGATCTCATCAAATTCGGGACGATCTCATTCTGATGCGAGACAATTTCGACTGCAGCACACATCGAGGCAATCAGTGCCTGGAGTTTGCTTTTCTTTCTCTTTTCTCTGTCATTTTATGCTATAAATTAGATTGTCTATTCAGTTTTTATACTATATTGCATCTGGAGTTCACCCATTTTGTCTAGTTTGCATATTAAGATCATATTCTGCTATCTAAACACAGATATTTGCATTTACTTTTGTTCTTGTATATTGTTCAATACTCATATTACTTTTTCATATAGTTTGCCCCTGTTTACAAAATAGAATTTCTTGTATTTCGCATCTGTTTGTTGTTTTGTAGGTCTCTGATGAATTCGTCTGACGAACTCGTCAGATTTCAGACGATCCTGTCAGTTTAGACGATTTTATCAAATTGAAGGCGATCTTGTTGAATTGCAGACGATCCAGATTGCTACAAGTAATCAAAAACTTCATCAGACTTCCGGATCAGGTAATCTTCATTGGCCTCCTACAAATTCTTTGTTTCTGCTTTCTTTTATGTTTGCTGTATTCATTTAAATTGCATTTTCATGTAGTTTAAGTTAGAATCATTCGGCCAAACCTAGGATGAATGTTTAAAAATAAAACGAACTCATCAAAACTCATTCCCAAAACCTAGGCGTGGAAACTGCTGCTAAATGTTTCTCGGTGAACCCACCATCCATCGAAAAATCACCAAAATACACCTCCCTTGAGAGGCGGGACCTTCGTGAAGTCCTCTCATCCGAGGTACCGCACCATCCTTTTCCCATCCTCCTTCTCGGGCGCGGATCCAATAGCCTGAAGGTAGGGATGCAAAAAATTTGGAGCGATACATTTTGGTGAACCCGACGTGAATGCATCATAACCTTTTGAAAACAAAAACAAAAAAATATATATATACAAGAAAAACAAAAACAAAATCATCATTTCAAGTTTGTATGTTTTATATTCAATCCTAAATAGTATATGCTAAATATTACTTTTAGAAGTACTAAAGAAACCATGAGTTTTTACTCAAATCAATATGAGTCCATCAGCAATGTTGGAAGAATTCAGCTAAATACATTTGTTGATTATGACCAACCTCATCCCTATTCAACACCACCTCCATCACACTCTTCTTATTTTTCATCCATAACCCAACAAAAAAATCCCTTTGCCAATCCTCTTCATAATGACATTATATATTCTCCCATATATCCATATTATGTCTATCAATCCACATATAATCCTCTGCCACCTTTTCAAAACTCTTCTTTCAATACAACACATCCATTTCAACAAGAAAATACTTATTCTTCCAATTCTACCGTGCACTCACCTCCTACATCGCAATCTTCCTGTCATCATTCTACCCATAATGAAGAAAGTAGAGGTGAGAAACCATTAGGTCCTTTTATGATGAAATTCCTAAGGCATTTATCAAAAACCTCTCAAAAACCTTCATCACGTAAATTTACTAGGCTTAATCAACCAATGGATATAATTCTCAAGTATTTACTTGACACAAATATTATTGAACTTCCTTCCATAAGACAACCTGATACCACATCAGATTGGTTTAAACTCTGAGCTACATTGTGAATATCATAGAGTAGATGGACATATGACACAAAATTGTAAAGATTTAAGATGTGCAATTCAAGATTTGATTGATAAGGATCTTTCTAATATAAAGGAATTACAATCTACAACTGATTATAAATATCCAGTAAACTATCAAACTCCTACACAACAAATACCAATAATCAATCAAGACATGGGGATCTCCCAAGAACCCCTATTCAATTATCAACAACAAGAAACCAATCAAATATCGCATGTTAATGTGTCCCATCATGATGATATTATTAATATTGTAACAAAAACTACAAATAAGCAACCTCAAATTCAATCAACCCAATCCGATATTCAAGATATGGATTCCTCATTTGACCAACTTTCAAAACTATCTTTGGCTCTAGAGAATGATACAAAATGGAATGTAAGCATAGCAAGCTCATATTCAGAATCAAAATTTCAATTTGAAATCCACTTTGATAACCAAAAAAAAGTGATTAATCCTCAAGCAAAGATATCCCTTTTAGAAGTATTACAAATTTATCACAAGGAAATTTTGTTCAAAATACCTAGCCAACAATTTGTTCCTCATCATATCTTCTCTAAGAACATAATTAATGGTGTAAACCCTCTTGAGGTTAACCATATTTCATTCTATGATGAGGAGATTCCTTCCTCTACTCCACAAGAAGACTACTATCTTTACATTACAGGATCTAGTAAAGAAACACTTGTTAAAACTATCATGACAGATAATGACTCCTCTCTTAATTTATGCACTTATCAATTATTCCAAAAACTCAAAATAAAGGAAGAAGATATTTATAAATCAAATGTTATTATAAAATCTTTTAACAATGAAATTCAAGAAGCTCAAGGTACTCTAATTTTTCCCCTCAATATTGGATCCAAGATCTTGGATACTCTGTTTTATGTGGCATATTGCCCTTCACCTTACAACCTATTTCTCCAGAGTCCTTGGATTCATACGATGAGGGTTTTCCCTTCCACTCTTCACCAATGTTTGAAGTTTGAAATTGCAAATAAAATGGTTACCATACAGGGTGACCCAAAACCATTTGAAGAATATTTAACGATTGAAACATCAAGTTCTATATATTATTTATTATCACAATTATTTTCTATACATCACTTTTCTTCATTCATATATGATCATCCTTGTTTACAAAATAACATCCATGCATATCTTTCACATATACTTTCTCCATCTTATCAAAACTTGGAATATAATAATAAGAATGAAGAATTGTCTTGTCTTTCTGACATATTATTTTGTAACATGATTAATTTTCCACATATAAAAGTCAAATCTTTTGCTACATT
This sequence comes from Wollemia nobilis, assembly GCA_028583015.1. Taxonomy (NCBI): domain Eukaryota; kingdom Viridiplantae; phylum Streptophyta; class Pinopsida; order Araucariales; family Araucariaceae; genus Wollemia; species Wollemia nobilis. The sequence goes on from JAQPPZ010001050.1 coordinate 4,336,466, forward strand.
ATTTTACATTATAACAAAGATTTTGTTATCACTACCTTTTATTCATCACCTTATATTCTTACCTTCACCTCAACCAGATTATCCTTCAAAACCTCCTTTGATTTTGAAGCAACCTTAGACATGCTATACTGAAATAACCTTGTATAGTGTATATAGATCATCTTGTATATACCATCAATTTCAATTCATAAATTAAAATCAAAATACAAAAAAAAATCAAAATCCTCAAAATCTTCAAAAAAATACAAATGCAACCAAAGAACTTAAAGGTAAATTTGAGCCCAAATGGCTCGGACCATACATCATTACTGCAAAATTTGAATCAGGAGCATATAAATTATCTACCTTAGATGGTAAAGAACTTAAACAACCCATGAATATTTTACATCTCAAACGTTACTATGCACAAATTTGGTAATTTCATCCATGTATATATTTGTTCAAAGTTACTCTCTTATATTTATTTCAATTTATAAAAAAATTCAAAAACATCAAAAACTTTCATAAATCTCCAAAAATCTTCAAAAACTATCTATTGCATTTATTTAAAGCACTTGTCAAATTGTTTGCTCAAAAACTAAAATCAAAATACAAAATCTAAAAACAGCTATATGCTTGACTCTTTCGAAACCAAAACAATATACAGAATAAAGAGAGAGTCAACATTCTCAAAACTTTCTCAAAATTATTTTTTCTTACAATTATTGCAGTTATATGTTTCAACTTATTTTGGATAAATTAGCATTTATTTTGAATCCCTCACTTGCACACTCACACAATAAATATCTTGATTTTATCTGGCATGATTACTAATCTCTCTTATATCAAAGTTCACAAAATTCAATTAAATAAAGTTTGAGCATAGAGAATTGATCTTGTTATTTACTTAAACCAAGCACATCTTTTCACAATAAAATGATTATATTTGTAATTTCCATGTTTTGCTACATAGTAGAACCGATTTCTTGAGTGAAAAGTTTCCCTTGCTATCCTATCATGCACATGGTCTAGAATATTTGAGAATTGGCAAAAGGACAAGCTCACCCCTACCCAGAATAAAAATCCCTTGCTCTACAGCTAATCCGAGCAAGTATCCCTAGCAAAGAAAAAAAGAAGAAAAATTCAAGAAAGAAGAGAAAAGAAAAATGTTATTTCAGCAATGTTCCAATTATTATCAAGCAAAAGAAATACAAAAAGAAAAATAATCAAAGTTCAAAATAAAGCAAGAAAGCAATAAAATCCCTTTCCCTACCCTTTGAAAAGAAAAGAAGGGTGAATGAGCTTGAATCCTTGGAATTCTCAATTATTCGAAAACTATGAGGTAAGCCCCATAACAGGTGGTTTGTGCCCAACCTGCTTGGCCTTGGGTAACTCCTAGTGTGGCGATATGTCTGTCACATTAGCGACCTTCTTTTGTACGGACCTATGTCTCGTTATGGATTAGCTAGCTCTTGATAATCCGATCTACATAGTAGCCTAGTATGGTTATATGCATCTACATCATGGTTAATGAACACTTATTTGGTTTCTTCAAATCACTTGTATCATAGTATCTTGCTCAAAATTGGTAAATGAACAATGCAATTGCACACACATTTGTATTTGAGAGATTTTGTCTATCATTATGATAAATCAAGATTGGCAATGAATTCACTTATGCACATGGGATTCCTTATAAATCTAACTTTTTGCCTTCAAAATACTTTGAAATATTATTTTTGCAAACTTGTTTGAAATAAACAAAGTACAATTATTTACCACAAAGATAACTATATAATAGAAAAAATAAAAAATTTCAATCAAAACATATCATATATATCTTATCGACTTTCGCGACGATGGCATAGTTCCAAAACCAAAATGGGAATTTTATGCTTAGCGCAAGTCCTCATTATCATATTTTATGTTCATCAAAAATTAATCATGCAATAAAACTATCCTTTCTTTGATCTTCGCGATGATGGTATAAGTCTATACCTACATATTCTATGCCTAGCGCAAACCATTGTAAAAATTTTATTTCCTGATTTATCAAAGATCATACAAAACATATGACTTCATTTTACACAAATTATGCTTTTGCGAAAGCAAATACATTTTTACTATGTTATGTCATTATGTCACCTTTGCATTTTGCAATGATGGTATAATTATTAAGGAATTATTCACAAATTTTATCACACTTAAGAATTTATGCCTAGCAAAAATCATTTCACAATATTTCATGCATAATATTTTTTATGGAAATCTGAAAGCAAACCATCATCATCATCATTTGCATCATCACAACAAAGTCTTAAGACAGTCTCTTAAGCACTATTTTCTTTTAACAATATTTCTATCCTGGGACTAGCTTGACGACCGAGTGAGCAACGACTCCATGAAATGGTCTATAATAGCGACAATGTCCTTTGAAATTATTGTTAGAAATCTCTTTTTATTTTTATCACATTTCATTACAACCAATCAATTTGTTACATCAGATTATTTCATTTAAAATATTTAAAGCATGACATCCAAGTTATAATATTTTCCAAAACGACATAATTACATGAATCATCAATAAAATCATTACATGAATCAACTCAATCAATCAATCAAACATAAAAAGCATCATAAGCATCACATAAGACAAGTCATATGATCAAAAATATCTCATCTATATATATCAACAAAATATATACATCATCAACACTGGATTGGTATGCCACAATCTATACCTCGGCATACTCAATCCTCTATCAATACAAGTATAATACAATATCAATGGCAGTATCCCGCCCTCTAGCCTCGAGAGCCTCTAGAGCTATGTGGTGGTACTGTGAGTCCTACCCTCACCCTACGGAGGACGAGGTGGTCCCATCATAGTATGTGTGGTACTGCGAGTCCTCGTCGTCAACCGGGATGAGCTCCTCGTCGACCCTGTCCTGATAGGATCTACTATGGTAGGTGGCACCTGTATCCTCTGGCCCTTTGGCACCGCCTGGTAGTATAGCGCCTGATAGAATGCGGTCTGAGAAACCGAATGCGTCAGCTCTTGAGTGCTCACCCCTCCACCTCGTGCCCTGAGACGAGCATTCTCGTCTCGTAGCTGCGACACCTCAACCTGGTGCTGTGCAGCTGCATCCTGTAACGTCTGCACCTGAGCTTGCAGATGATCTCTCTTTGCCCGAAGAGTAGCCATCTCGCTACTCTCGCCAATGTCCACACTCTTGCCCTTATCAGGAGATGGTGGCCTCTGTGGAGATGGGGGTCTTTCCTCCCTCCTCTCCCTCTCCCTCTGTCGCGGCCTCTCCTATGTCTATGGCATCCTCTTCTCTCCTCTGCCATGACCTCGAGCTGCCTCTACCATCGCCTGGCACCACCTCCCTATCTGATGCACAACTGCATGGATCGGTCCCTGAGCGCTCATCATTTGAGGAGGGCGGATGCCTGTGTACCAGGCATCGTAGCCATCGGCTACCCCTATGTCGTCCCCATCCACTGGCTGAATGGGGGCATCGTCCATGTCCTGACTCCAGAATCGTTGCATATCTGGAGCCCCGCTAACTATGGTGTTATCCCAAACGGTCTGAGAAAACTTATAATCCCTGAGAGATGGGATCCCCTACTGTAGACTGAACTGTTGCAACACTCGGTCGTAGCGGTGGAGCTCCACCTCTCCCCTCTCCATCCATAGCCAGTAGACTCACCTGATGCGAGCCAACTCCTGTGCATCCTCTGCCCACCTTGGATGCTGCCTCCATGGCCTCCAGGTGATCTGGTCTGGGACCAAGTCATCCAATAGTCTTCGGGACACCGGTAGGTCAATCCGTCGTTGTGCCCCTCTTCGAAGCCACCAATAGAAGACTCGAGGCCTCTCCCCATCAACCCCTATTATTGGAAGCCCTACCGGCCTCCGCATCGCAATGTGCTCCAAGCACCAAACCTATAGGAGCGATGTCATGACCAGACATCGCCCGCCCTTGTACATGACCCTGTAAAGGATCCTGTACAGCCGAAATAGAATAAAGCTGCCCCAAGAAAATCTGTAGCCATGGTCACGCATGTCGTAGATAATATCTGCCAGCATCCATGGTACCCTGCATCCGCTCTGGTAGCATAGCAGAAGTCCACCAACCACCCCAGCCAAAACTCGTGTCAGTGTCGATGCCCCAAGCATCTGGCGCAGTGCCTCGATGTTCACTCCGCCCTTCTCCAGGGTGAAGCTCGGGTCACCGTAGAGTCGTCCCATCACGTGGCCCTGATTGGCCATAGGTGTGATCATCCTCCCTTGTATGGGGATTCTAATAATCCTCCATACATCCTCTAGTGTGGGAGTCATATCCCCTGTTGGTAACCGAAAGCATGAAGAGCCCGGGTACCACCTCTTTGCTAGGGCTATCAGTAGCCCCATGTCAGTAGAAACCTGCGACATCTCTGCCACATGCTGCAAGCCGACCTGTGTCAGCAGATCCCGCTCTGCCTGGGTGATAGCAACCAAGTCGTCTCTCAATCTATCGTACTTCCACTCCTTGCTCTTTAGTAATCCTCTCTGCAAGCATAAACAATCAAAACAACAAACAATCATTAATAACAATTTTAGCAATCAATAATGCAACTTAAAGATCAATTTTTTTTGTAATTGATGATATCGCCCACTATTGGATGATATCGTCCCAAATTTGAGCAAAATCATCTCCGATTTCGCATGTCGAAATCGTCTCTAATTTGAAGAAATCGTCCCTTTTTCGCCGATTTCGCCCTTGGGCGAAATTGACGAACTTGAGACGATTTTGTCGAACTAGGGACGATTTCGTCCAGACGACGTCAATGGCCAAAAATTGCCGCGATGCTCAAAATTCATCCTAAAATTCATTTACAAAGCATGTAAATTCAAATTAAATCAATCTAAACTAAGTTTAAACCCCTACCCGTAGACCGCGGCGGACCTCTGCAAATCATGCGTATTGTCTCTACCATTTTTGCTCCAGAGCTCTAAAAATAGTAAAATGAACAAGAACAATGAATTAGGGTTTTACCCTATTTTTCTTAATTTTATTCAAAATAATTCACAAATAATTTTTTGCTTTTTCGCGTTTTTACCTCAAACGTTCGATTTGGGTAAAAACACGGAGGGGGCACCATAGTAAGTCGTCGTACGATTCGACCAAGAATCGTCGCCTAAAAATGAGAATAATTTTTTGCTTTCTCGTAGATCGAGAAGAACTCATCTTTAACGCATTTTCTTCAGAAAATTCGCTAAAGAGGGGGCAAAATTTAGCACCCTAAAATTGGCGCAGTAAAATTGGAATAATTACATTCACCTTAGTAAATAAATTTAAATTCAAATTTAACCTCCCAAACCGCCCGTTAACCGCCGAGAAACCCGTTTCCTCTTTTTCTGCGCCATTTTTAGCAGTTGTTTTGACCGTTTGACAATATCGTCTCCAATCAGACGATATCGCACCAGATTTTACGATTTCGTTTGGACTAGAATGTCCAAATGATTTTGTCGCAAAATTGAATTTGCATAGTTGGAATCCGTTCCAACGGGTCTCCAATCCTGGCAGAAGCGTGTCTGCACCGTTGGGACCCTTCCCCCGTTGGAGATCTCCCAAATTGGGATGATCTCCAACCTCCCAACAACTATCCTATGCCTATTTAACTCTAAAAATTTTCCTTCCCCAACCCCTGGCTGAATTTTTATGTAAATCAACTCCCTATGTGCTAAAACACTTCAAATTTGCTCTTGCACTAGTCCTATATTAATTTTATTGCAGGTACACCACTGGTTTTCAACCGGAGCCAGCATCTATCGCAGCCAAAGAACCTGTCAAGATCGGAGGCGATCTCATCAAATTTGGGATGATCTCGTTCTGATGCGAGACGATTTCGACTACAGCACACATTGAGGCAATCAGTGCCTAGAGTTTGTTTTTCTTTCTCTTTTCTCTATCATTTTATGCTATAAATTAGATTGTCTATTCAATTTTTATACTATATTGCATCTGGAGTTCACCCATTTTGTCTAGTTTGCATATTAAGATCATATTCTGCTATCTAAACACAATGATTTGCATTTACTTTTGTTCTTGTATATTGTTCAATACTCATATTACTTTTTCATATAGTTTGCCCCTGTTTACAAAATAGAATTTCTTGTATTTCACATCTATTTGCTGTTTTGCAGGTCTCTGATGAATTCGTCTGACAAACTCATCAGATTTCAGATGATCCTGTCAGTTTAGACGATTTTATCAAATTGAAGGCGATCCTGTTGAATTGCAGATGATCCAGACTGCTACAAGTAATCAGAAACTTCATCAGACTTTCGGATCAGGTAATCTTCATTGGCCTCCTGCAAATTCTTTGTTTCTGCTTTCTTTTTTGTTTGTTGTATTCATTTAAATTGCATTTTCATGTAGTTTAAGTTAGAATCATTTGGCCAAACCTAGGATGAATGTTTAAAAATAAAACGAACTCATCAAAACTCATTCCCAAAACCTAGGCGTGGAAACTGCCACCAAATGTTTCCTGGTGAACCCACCATCCGTCGAAAAATCACCAAAATACACCTCCCTTGAGATGCGGGACCTTCATGAAGTCCTCTCGTTCGAGGTACCGCACCATCCTTTTCCCATACTCCTTCCGGGCGCGGATCCAATAGCTTGAAGGTAGGGATGCAAAAAATTTGGAGCGATACAGGAATTAAGCTAGCGCTATACCAAACATAGAGGAGTTAATGCCACTTGGAAGGAAAAAAATATAGAGAAATAACATTACAAAGAAGCGCAAGTGCTTAGAATGTGAAAGAAAGTGAAGAGTCATTTTTTCCAAGTATCAATGTGTTAAATAAAACTCCAAATGAAGAAAAACCACTTGTCTTCCATGAGTGACAAGTCTCCACACTTACCCATGCAATAAGTAGGCATTATAGGAGTACGTAAATGAAGTAAAATCCAAGAGAAAAGTGGAGTAAGACCAGGTGCATAATGAAGGAGAACGTAACCAGCAAGTGCAATTGAAGTGTACATTAAAGAGAGTCAACAATTTTGAAGGTGCCAAAACAAAGTGCAATTAATATTATCATTGTAACCTTGTAGAAAGCATACACCTAACTAATGCATCAATTGATATCAAACATTAAAGCATAAAATATTGACAATAATAACTTTAACAAGAAAGAGAGTGCTTCTTTTATTAAATATTTTGTCAAATCCGATTACAAGTACGTCCCTCTTAGGGATACTCAATGTTGATACAATTAATACAGTATTGAAGACCCTCTAAACGAGGGGGTGGTGTAATTCGTAGACTCTCCACAAAGACACGAACTGCTCAAGATCAATGGTGACCTTCTTCTCTCATGAAAAGAGGTATTTGCTGCCTTGAATGCCTTGAAATGAATGGATCCTGTAAACCCTGCATTCAAGAAACAACAAGAAAGGATTAAAAGCAAATATGGCCTCTCTTGATGAGGCTTTTGATGGAAACTTGCATAAATGATGATAAAGAAAACAAGAAACATGTAAATCTATGAATATTAGCATAAAATCATCAAATTACTATGAAGCATAGAAAGAAAGCATGTAATCTAGGTAATAAGCAACCTAATTAGCCATTAGAAACTTGAATTGCATGAAATAACAAGAAACTATGCTAAATTGACAAATGCAAGGAAATGGAAGCAAATCTACCTCTAAATCCTAGAATTAATCGGTCAAATGTCTGCTAAAATGTTAATCTATGCTAGACTAAGCTAATTGCACAACTAAAAATGTAAATCTAATGCTAAAACAAAAGAAATCAGGGATCAAACCCTCACCATGGGTCTGAGGCACGGTGGGCACTGTTAGCCATGGTTGATAGTTGCATGAGGTGCAAATGCTTTTGCTCTTGTAATCAGGGCTTGGGTCTCCGATTTCCTCCATGGAATTGATGATCAAGGGTCGCCTCTGTGTCCTCTGATGGATTGGTGGTCGAATTTGATGAGATTCATGTTTGATTGGCTTGATTGTGTGATTATGCTTCCTAGTCCTTTGGAAGCTTCATTGATGGATTCATGCTTGTCACTCCACAATTGGGCAGCATTTCGACTCTCCTCAAAGGGTTATCAATTTGCTATCCATTTCGGTAGAGCTTCGCTATGTTCAAATGCAAACTTTCTCCAGACTTCTCCCCAATTTGGAGGGGGGTCTTATAGGACTCCTAATCTCCAATCTTGGCTTGCTTGGGAAGCCAATATCAAGATCCAGGAGGTTGGATCAGTTGGGAGGAAAACTCTCGAAGCTTCCCCACCCAAAACCATTTGAATCTCTCATTGCCTAGACCATTGTAACCGAATTTGGCTCGGCTTGGGATTCAAAATAGTTTTGATGCTAGTCGTGGCTCTGAGGTGCAGCCAACTCTATTAGCCATGGGTGTCAGCCATGGCTAAGGCTGAGTTAGCCAACTCTACCCAAATTGAGTGGTTAAAACCATTGCTTCACCTTGGAGCTATCCAAGATCATTCATATGGTCTATTAGCATGTCCCATATGAGTAGTCGCCTCGACATGACATATTTTAGGTGTCTACAGATGCCCCTTTTGGGATGCATTGTGAGAATGAACAATGTTGAGCAAAAATAGACCTCCTAAAATGATGTCGTAGGTTGAATGATGATCATTGATCTGATCAACATTAGATGCCCAGTCCTGCCAAAGGGCACGCATCTTAGAATCATTGCTTCCAACTGAGGGAAGGCTTAAATTTGAAAAAGCTTTTGCAAGCTCCAACGGTGATCGGGTAGCTTCAGTGCTACAATAGTACCGATAGGTGGAGAGCTACTAACTTAACTATCATAGTTGCTTTTTGCCCCAACAAAGGGTAAGCTTATGATAGTCATTGGCAATGATTCGTAAGACGAACGCAATTTGACAAGATCGAGTGATCTCCTATTGAATTTGATTATGATAATTGATATTATGACTACCCCCTCAAGCGATGAGTCGATGAGGGTAGGACAATTGAATGAAGCGACGAGTCGCTTGACCACAATGAGTGATTTGAACAATTGAATATTTTAGCACTTTGATTACTTGGCAAGGCCTAATTCAACCATGATTGCAACTATTAATAGTAATTGTACATCTCTATCCCATGGAGCAGTCCGGCCATTATGGCCTTCTTAGGGAATCAAGATGATAGCAATTCCAATTAGGCTTATGTTGAATCATAATGTTTGATGATCTACTAAAAATGTCATAGAAGCATTGAGATGAATACCTCATTCCTATGGAGCAGTCCAGCCATCTAGGCCTTCTTAGGGATTGAAGTGAAGCATATCAATTCAACGATGACTAATTTACCCCAAATGGCCTTATGGTAATTTACTCATCTTGTCAGATTGCATGGATCGCAAGTCACTGCAACCGCCAAGTGTATAGGGTAAATAACTGGATACGAGGTACATTTGAATTTTGAATTATATGAATTTTTTTGTTATTTTTGAAAATTTTGAGGGTTTTGCACCATTAGATATTTTTGATTTTACATTTTGAAGCCCCTCATGGTGAAATTTTGAGGGTATTTATTATTGGATGCTAGCCACACTTGTCAACCGCAACCAATTTTTACAATTTTCCTAGCCATGGCTCCAACCCACGATCAAAAAACCCTAATTCTATGCCCATGGTTGTCAGGCATGATCGAGGGTAAAATTGAAAATATAAAAGAAAATCTATCATTTTCAACGTCATTATTTTCAACTACCAAGCTGTAAAACTGAGAGCTCTGAGAGGTAAACTTGCACTTTTGACATGGAACATTGCTAAAAACCCATGCAAAATACCTCATGGTAGACCAACCGGAGGCATCCTCTAGTGGCAGAGCCAGTGCGACTAAGGTAGCCACACACATCTCTCTTATTTGATTTACCCAATTAAAATGAACCTCATTAATTAATGGGTTAATTGAACCACACTAAACTATCAAGTAAAGAACCTCACCTTAGTTAGGGTTTAGCGTAGGCTAGCTTAGAGGGTAGGGTATTTAATTTTTGGGTATTTTTAGGATGGGAAATGACCCTAAAAAGGTCATTTCTCTTAGCCATGGGTGGTAACCATGACTCCCAATTGGTAAATTGGGGGCCATGGTTGTCAACCATGATGGGATTCAAATCCCAATGATCAAAAATTTGATCATTGCCATCGACCATGGGTCCCAACCATGGATAGACGACTTTAGAAAAATTTTCAAATTTTTTTAATTTTTTGAGTTTTTGACTAATTTAATTGATTTTTTTGAATTTTTGAAGTGCAATATTGATTTTTTGAATGTGTTGCATGCATTTGTGAATGTTTTTATATTTTTGAATATTTTTGAATTTTTTTGACTTTTTTAGGTCATTTTTTGATGTTTTTGATTGATTTTATGTATTATTATTTATGTCTCTCTTCAGAATTTGACCGTGAGGGTGAGGGAATCAGATATCCTTCATACCCTTTGCAATGGCCTCAATGACACTGAGTGGGCCTGGTTTGGAGCCATTGGATTTGGCTACATGCTACGACTTCCATCTATTAGAGCCGATCAGGCTTACATGACCGCTTTGGCCCATCATTGGGATGCGAGGACCAACACCTTTCACCTGCCCATAGGTGAGATTACTATCACTTTGGAGGATGTCTACCACATCTTTCAGATCTTGATCGATGGTGAGGCCATCACATCTTCACCCACAGAGGTGAAGGATGTTATCTTTCGATAGATCTTTGGCACCTAGAGTGCTGCGACATAGGTAGATTCAGACCATGATGGGGTCCACATTGAGGATTGGTACCATGAGAATGTCTTCTCATGATGGGTAACTATACTTATGCACTTGATAGTCCAGATTGTGCTACCAGACACATCAAGAGTGAGGTTCCCTTGGAACCTCTTGGTGAGGACCCAAGATGTGCTAGCGAGCAACACTAGAGAGCCATTGATCCTATCCTAGGGGAGCGCTCTACTTGCACAACTCTATGATGAGTTGTATAGGATCACATGGAGGAGCCATGTGGGAGTCGATTGTAGTCTCCTACTATAGATCTGGGTATGGTAGCACATCATAGTTGAGCACCCCATGCCACTACCCCTCTAGATTACTGACATTATTGAGGAGAGCCAGTGCTATGCTTCATGCTGGCCTCGAGAGTCTGAGGGATTTTAGAGTAGGTCTCGAGTAGGGGATGTGTAGTACTACATTGATCAGATTGCATGACTACAGCTTGGGTAGGTGTTATGGAGGCCCTACATGGATTGTCCAACATGGTAGGAGGTAGATAGATACCTCAGGAGGACTCAATATGATAGATGGCTTCTCAGGTGCAAGCCCAAGATACGAGAGTTCTTCTACTTCTCCCATGTGACCAGGTAGTTTAAGATTCTCTAGGATATTCCTCCCACTCCCACTATCTACCACCACATTAAGGTAGAGAAGGACTTGGCATGGCCTCAGGTGACTCCACTAGGGGATGAGGATGATGATTTCTAAGAGTCTAGACTAGAGGATGTAGGGACTACAATAGATTATGATGCCTGGTGGACTACCAGGTTGTGGCGGGGTGATGGCCCACTAGGCAGACCTACAGATGGTGTAGTAGTAGAGGTAGAGGAGGCACACCCAGAGGGAGTAGATCCTCATGGGTGTAGAGTGCACTAGTGGATAGAGGGTGGATGGGGTGAGGCTGTAGCTGAGGAGGAGCCCCAGGTAGAGGAGGGTGAGGAGGAGCCTGATGATGAGGTGTCCCAGCTTAGGGCCTAGGTTGCTAGCTTACAGACATGGGTAGGGACCCTACAGATGTAGATTCTAGAGAGGGACACTTTCATGGCTACTCTACAGGCATAGCTGAGAGCCATAGGATCAACTATCATAGGGATAGGAGTAGTGGTAGGGATACCAGGAGGAGAGGACTCTTCACCTGGTGTAGATTGAGAGTGCCACTATAGCTCTAGAGAAGATGACACTTGAGTGAGATCTTGCATAGTCTTAGCTATAGCTTAGGACTCATGAGAGGGATCTAGTGAGGAGTGTGAGGGGAGCCCTCGACTCCATAGGTTGCTCCTATGGCTCTAGCTATACAAGGATGCATAGGTTTGGATCTAGATGTAGAGATCAGGAGGCTACAGGCTCTCATATAGATCCATCTTAGTCTGTGTACATCAGATGCTGCTCATATCACTCACTTGGAGGGAGAGGTTGAGCTATATAGGGTGATGATCTTAGAGAGGTCCATAGATCCAGGTACTCATAGGACTCAGACACGGGAGACAGGGTAGTCTTCAGCTCGTTCTAGTCACAAGACTCACCGGACAGAGAGATCCTTAGGTACTAGCTCTAGGTGGACTCACCAGGAGGGTGGTACTGGTGGAGGAGCCTCATAGGAAGGGTATAGGTGCTGCCTAGTACAGATCTTATCAGATGTTTATACCATTTTTGAGTGTAAGGTCGAGGACCTACACAGTTGTAGCCTACGAGCATTTTGGACATACTCTTATGTACTTTTTGAGACACACATATATATATATATGATAAGACATTGATTTATGAGACTCATTATATGTGTACATTTATTTATTTTATGTTTATGAGATGCATATGGATGCAATGCTTATATTGTATGTTTATTTGATGCTATATGATGTGATGTATGGATGACATGCACTAGCTAGATGATGGATGTATGACTAGATATTGTGATCTAGATGTGTAGATGGACTACTATGATGTATGCATATGTGGATGCACTGTTTGATGTTAAATGCATGTTTAATTTAATTTACTTGTATGCATTTAATTTATGATGTTATGATATGATGAATGCAATGTATGTAATGCATTATTTACATGATGATGATCTAATGTAAATGAACATGTATGCTTTAATCACTTAAAACATAAGGAATGAATGCAATATGAGTTTAACAATCTAATGGATGACACCACAGAATGTATAATAATCATGAAATGTAATTGATACATCTTATCATAAGAATTAATCAATTAAACATCCATATGTGCTATGAAATGATGTATTGTTTCTATTCATAAGCTTTTGTAAGTTAAGAAATATGCACAACATAGTCAGTGGTCATCTAAATATCATTGTTGATATCCATCCGGTATCTAACCTATATTATGAACACCCCTTAACAAATAAAATCTCATAAAAGGAAGTTGATAATTGAATGATTTGAAATGAATTGTTGCTATTTGGGAATTTTTGAGGTTTTCCATGAGACTCAAACACCCTAGTTGACTTATCAAAAGTTGTATAATGACTATACTAGACTTCTGAAAAATAAAGTTTTTGCTATGAAAGACCAAGCTATTCATTACCCCTATGTGTGCAAATGAATATATTAGATGAGACATAAGCATACCCCAATGCTAGGTGGGATTCATTCAGCCCATTGTTGTATTGGGGATCCTCAAATGTCCACCCGATCCTAGGTTTGGACTTAGTTAGACTAGACCACTAGGCAATACAAGCCACCTAAAGCTAGCTCATTTGTAAATTGCTTAGACCTACCCCAATGTCAGGTGGGATTCATTCAGCCCATTGTTGTATTGGGGATCACCCTATGATTTTTGAGCATTGATCATTCTAGGGATTCAAGCTCACCCCCTTATTTTCTTCAATTTATTGGGATACTTGCTCATATATAGTGATAAAAATCACTGTTTATTTTGTATTTTTGTTTTTTCTTTTGTTTTGAGCAAGGGATTTGATTTGATTTCTGGGATTTTGCTCCTTTATGTAAGCAAGGGATTTATTCGGGTAGGGGGTAAACTTGTCCTTTTGCCAATGACCCCTACTCTAGACCATTGCACCTCACAAAATGAGCAAGTAACAAAACCTTTCACTTAAGGTGACCCGGACCACTTTTGTAGTGTTCATCCTTCCTTACCCTAATTAGGATTGTTAATGTGTTTGATTAGTGATGGGATTATGATATGCTAAGTGCTATCAAAACTAGACCTCATCCTCAAAAGCAAAGCAAGATTTCTACTAAATTTGAGAAGACCACTAGGTATGGTTGAATGACCGAAAAACCCTAGTATATTCTTCATAGCAATAGGAGGGGTTGTGTTGAGAAACACAATTACTCACAAGGGTGATGGATGATGATGATAATGCATAGATGCATGATTGAAATACAAACATGGTGTCATTTGTAAGATTGCAAACACAACCTATCCTAATGCAAGTGCGATGGATGGAAATGCCTAATGCAATGCAATTAAATGAAATGCATGTGCAAAATGAAAATGCATGATGCAAATGAAATGCAATATTTTTAGATTTTATTGCTTTTTGATTTTTATGGATTTTGAAAATTTTCCATATTTTTAAGTTTTTGAATTATTATGTGTGGAACGCCTTAAGATGAAGGATGTTGAGAGGTTCAAGCTCTTCAACACCTTCAAGCGATGTCAGGTGATACGTTCCAGGTCCAATCTGCTCTGAGATGATGTAAGGACCTAACCAGTTAGCCATAAATTTATCTCGCAAGTGCGATGGATAGGTTTGAGTTCTGTTGGTTCTCTTTCAGCACAAGATCACCAACCTTAAAGTCTCTCAAGTGGACTTTACTATTGTAAGCTCATTTTAAGTGCTCTTGGTAAACATGGAGATGCTCAAGGGCATTCACGTGACGTTCATCAAGAAGCATCAATTGATCTAGGTGAGCTTGTCGCATAGTGTCATCATCGATGAACTCTTTCAATGTGATGCACAGCATTGGAATCTCCAACTCTAGGGGCATAATGGCCTCAATGCCATATACTAGCAAAAATGGGGTTGCCCTAGTGGGCATCCGAATGCTAGTCCTATAAGCCCATAATGCAAGGGGTAGTTGGATGTGCCAATATTTGTGGTTTTCTTGTACCATATTTTTCAAGATGGCTACCACTATCTTATTTGAAGCCTCAGCTTACCCGTTTGCCTATGGATAGTATGGAGTCACAAAACTATGTTGTATATTGTACTTAGACGTTAAAGCCTTCATAGTTTTGTTCTTGAATGATGTTCCATTATCCGAGATTATCTTGGATGGTATCCCAAAATGACTAATGATATTGTGAAGTATAAACTCCGCAATACGTGCTCCAGTTGTCATTGTTAAAGGGATTGCTTCCACCCACTTTGTAAAATACTCAGTAGCCATTATGATAAATGTATGTCAGCCCGATGATGGAGGAGAGATCTTACCGATTAGATCCAAACCCCACTGAGAAAATGGCCAAGCCGCTTGAATGGGTTGTAAGGCCTGCGATGGCAAGTGCGTAAGATTAGCATGATGCTGACATTTGACGCATTTCTTGACATACGCGATGCAATCCTTCTCCATAGTGGGCCAATAATAACCCATTTGAAGGATGCG
Organism: Wollemia nobilis; assembly: GCA_028583015.1. Lineage (NCBI taxonomy): Eukaryota > Viridiplantae > Streptophyta > Pinopsida > Araucariales > Araucariaceae > Wollemia > Wollemia nobilis. Next base: position 4,351,858 of record JAQPPZ010001050.1, read on the forward strand.
CTTGACAATGGCCATGCCACTAAAATGGCCACCGCATGTACCATCATGAGCTTGCAAAATTTCCCAAGCTGATTCTTGGGGCTCAAGACAATGAAGGAGAATTCCATCGTAGCTTCTTTGGTACAAAATATCTCCAAGCAAGACATACTTTGTCACTTTCTATCTGAATGTGCATTTTGTGGCACATGATAATCCCTATGGGATTAAACCAAGCTTGAGGAAGTCATGTAATTGTGACATCCAGTCCTGATAAGCTTCTGCCTTGACTAACAAGATGACTTGTTCCCCTAGCATTTTGTTGTGCGTGAATGCATACTGGGATACAACCTTGTGGTGAATGGTGGTGCCATTCCCCGTAGGACCCTACGAGATCAAAGACCCCTAGGATGCCTTCTTGAGAAAGTCTCTAGCTTTATAGAACCACTCATGGTTTGGTTCTATATGAATCATGTTGACTGATTCCTTGTTATCAAAATTCGCATGTTGCATCGCGGCATGCGATAGCATCTTTACATGAATGGTAGTAAAGTCAATAGATGGATTCTGAGGGATTAGGGATCCCAAATATGCCATAGTGTCTACGAATCTGTTCGACGAACGAGGGATTGCCTCGATGTCATACCACTCTAGCTGGGCTAGATAAGTGTCAACAAGATCCTTGTAAGCTTTCAATATGGGACACCTACATTGAAAAAGTCCCTTCACTTGATTGACTATGAGAAGGGAATCACCAAAGATATTTAATCATTTAATCTTCATGGTGATAGCTGTTTGGAGCCCCAATATTAGGGCCTCGTATTCAGCATTGTTGTTGGTGCAAGGAAATTCTAGCTTAAATGACAAGGGCATTGGAGCACCTTGTGGTATGAAGAAGATAATTCCTGCACCACCCCCTTGCTCACACTTCGAACCATCGAAGAACAAAGTCATGTCAGCTTTGTTATCTAGTTCTTTAGGTTTGGGTGCTTCTGATAATGCGAAGACCACATCATCAGGAAGCTCTATGGTGAGAGGCCTACTATTCTCGAGAGGTACCTCTACCAGTTGATCAGCTATGACCTATCCCTTGATGGACTTTTGGCTAATGAATTCCAAATCGAATTCTATCAATAGCATGATCCACTTTGCAGTACGTGTATTATGATATGTCTTGCTCATCATATACTACAAAGGATTTTGTTTGGATATTACATACGTCGTATGACTTAACATATAATGATGCAACTTCTTCATTGTGAACACCACTGCTAAACATAGCTTCTCCATGTATGCATATCCGAGCTCATAACTCACCAAGGTGCGACTGATGTAATATATCGCTTGCTCTTTGTCTTGCACATTATTTTGGGCTAACATGGTTCCCAATGCAAAGTTAGTAGTTGATATATATAGCAAAAAAGGCACATCCGGTCTTGGTGGAGCTAGCACTGGTGGCATTGCTAGGTATTGCTTAATTTTAGTGAAGGCTACTTGATAGTCCTCATCCCAATTGAATGGGACCCCCTTGTGTAGCAATTGATTCATGGGTCAATATTTATCCAATAATTATGCAATAAATCATTTTTATTAGGTGTGAAGCCTATTCCTTAAGCTCGATTTAGTTGTAATGAACAAAAGTGGAGTATTTGCACAGTTGCAAAATTGAATGGTGGCACATTTTGCATGACCAACTAATGGATAGCATGGTGAGTCTTCCGTTGCGTAAGATAGGTTCCATGAACTCTCAAAGTGTCAGCAAATAGAAGGTGGAATATCACAACAACTCGTTAAAAATAAATATTCGTTGACTGTGATTTTGTTTAGTCTCTTGTAAAACAGACACTATTTGTAGAGGACGTTATAACCAAATAGATGTCCTTGTGTGTCTATGAATTTGTTTAAATCCATGTGGGATGGATTGGATTGTGGGGGCATGTTGTGTGAGTTTTATTGTGATATTGTTTTGTGTTGTTCACATTTTAGAGAGTGAAACTATTCAAAGTGAGGTTGTGTGTGAGAGAAGTTTGTAGCAAGGTATTGCTACTATTGTATCTCTTGTTTGTGGCTTGGAGGAGAATAAAGTAAGATTGAAAGGCTTCTCTAGGGACGTAGCCCAGAAGGATTGGGTGAACCTCGTCAAACTCTTGTCTCTCTCTTTCTGTGGTTTGTTGTGTTTTCTTATTTTTGCAAGTTCTCATTTGATTTCCATAGTAATTAGGATTGTTAAGGGTGTATTGAAATACACAAGAACCCAACAATTGGTATCAGAGCCAATTTTTTTTTTTTGGGTACTTGACATTCCTAACTACAGACTTAAGTTTGAGTGGGAGCTATGGTGGAGGAAAGCAGAATCAGAGTGGATAAATTTGATGGCACCAATTTCCAGTTCTGGAAGATGCAGGTGGAGGATTACCTCTACCAAAGGGACATTTATTTGCCACTTGAAGGAAAAGCCAAGAAGCCAAATGATATGTCTGATGAAAAATAGGATCTCCTTGACTAGAAAGCACTTGGAATAGTGCATTTGTGTTTTACAAGCACTATTTCCTTCAACATATCTGAAGAGAAGACCACTAAGGGCCTCATGAATGCATTGAAGAATCTTTACGAGAATCCTTCAGCTTCCAACAAGGTCTTTCTCATGAAGAGGCTGTATAATATCCAAACGACGAAGAATGGGTCTGTGACTACCCACCTAAATGATTTCAATTCTATTATGAATCATTTGGCTTCTATCAATATGAATATTTAAGAGGAGATGAAAGTTATTTTGTTCCTATGCTCATTGCCATATAGTTGGGAGAGCCTTGCTATGGCAATTAGCAATTCTTCTATTACTGGTATCCTTAGCTTTGATGATGTTGTGAGTGTTGTCCTGAGCCATGAAATGTGAAGGAAGAATGAGGAATCCTCACATTCATATAAAGCTATCTTGATCACCAAAGGGAAGTAGAGAACAAATGAAGAAGGCAGTTACAGATCCAAAGAAAAGGGAAAGACAGAGTATTGGCACTGTGGGAAGAAGGGCCATGTAAAGAAAAATTGTTGGTCACGTAAACAAGAAGAAGGAAGAGGTGAAGCAAAAATATACAATACAAGATGCATTGATCCTCTCTACTAAAGGTGATTACGATGAACAGGAGTTAATACAAACAATGGGAGAAAGGGATAGGCATGTTCATGGTGATGAGCATGGTTCTGTCCAAAATGCGTAGTTAGGAAGGAATAACACATGATGTGGGTGTGACAAGCCATATTGTGTGCATATTGCATGCTATGTGAATTGCATAGTGTGTGAATCTTGTCACGGATGATGGTGGTGTAGCCATCATGACCATTTTCTTTGTAGATATTATTTGGTTGCTCATTGATCACATGAAGTATGAAGGAGACACAGTGATGGTTCATAGAATTTGCATAAAATAATCTAAAAGAGGTCTAAATCCTTGTGTTTTACCTTAAAAATATTGTTCATGGGTGAAGTAGTGGTGTAGCTGATGCAGAACAGTCTCCAAGTGGGATATTGTTGGGTGTGAAGCCTGTTCCTTAAGCCCAATTTAGTTGTAACCAACAAACACATGGAGTCTTCATGAAGCAGAGTATTTGTGCAGTTGTAAAATTGAATGGCGGCACATTCCGCATGACCAGCTAATGGACAACATGGTGAGTCTTCCACTGTGTAAGACAGGTTCCACGAACTCTCAAAGTGTCAGCAAATGGAAGGTGGAATATCACAATAGCTCATCCAAAACAAATATTCATTGACTATGATTTTGTTTAGTCTTTGTAAAATAGACACTATTTGTAGAGGACATTATAACCAAATAGATGTCCTTGTGTGTTTGAATTTTTTAAATCCATGTGGGATGGATTGGATTGTGGGGGTATGTTGTGTGAGTTTTATTGTGAGACTGTTTTGTGTTGTTCATATTTTAGAGTGAAACTGTTCGAAGTGCGGTTGTGTGTGAGAGAAGTTTATAGCAAGGTATTTATACTGTTGTATATCTTGTTTATGGCTTGGAGGAGAATAAAGTAATATTGAAAGGCTTCTCCAAGGATGTAGCCTAGAAGGATTGGGTGAACCTCATAAAAATCTTGTCTATCTCTTTTTGTGGTTTGCTGTGTTTTCTTATTTTTACAAGTTCTCATTTGATTGCCATAGTAATTAGGATTGTTAAGGGTGTATTGAAATACACACAAACCCAACAATTTTATGGATTTTAATTTTCCTTGTAGGCTTCTTAGCTCTTTGATATGGGAGAACATATTTATAATATAACCTTGACCTTCGTTGGATCAAATTTGAATCCTTATTTTGAAAAGGTGAACCCCAAGATCTTTCCTGAAGTTACACCAAATATGCACTTCTTGGGATTCAACCTAATATCATGCTCTATCAGGAAATCGAAGAGCTTCCTCAAGACCTCTGCATGCTTAGAATGCAACAATGAATTTTCCAAAAATTCATTGATATAATATTCCAAGATCTTATGCATGTAGTCATGAAAGATATATGTCATGGCTCACTGATATGTGGCACCAATATTTTTAAAGCCAAATGGCATAAATTTATAGCAAAATGTTCCCCATGGCATTGTAAACACAATTTTGTGATGGTATTCATCTTTAATTTAAATCTGATTATAACCAAAAAAACCATACATAAGGGAGAACATCTCATGACTTATAGTTGCATCTACAAGAGCATCTATATTGGGCAACGAAAATGAATCCTTTGGTGTTACTTTTTTGAGGTCTCTGAAATACATATAGATATAGATCCTTCCATCAGGTTTTCCTATAGGTACCATGTTTGATACCCATTCTGGATAGCCAATGGAGATAATGAACTCTAGGTTTAATAGTTTTTGCAGATTGTATTTAACCTTAAAGCAATGGTTGGATGCATCTTCCTAAGCTTTTACTTGACAGATCTTTTAGAGGGATCTAGCAAAAGGTTATGAGTAACCAATTTTAGATCTAATCCTCGTATATCCTTGTATGTCCAAGAAAAAAGGTTAGATCTATCTTTCAGTATAGGGATAAGTATGGAATGCTCATCAGAAGATAGAGTCTCTCCAAATTTGATCTTATTAGGATTAGTGGGATCATTACTGATATCCACATCAAATGTCTCCTCTACTGACATGTGTGATACATACTAAAGCTTGTGAGGTGTAGAAATCAGGTGGATGTAATCAACTAGGTTTAAAGGTCCTACATCAGAATTTCCATCAACATGATAAACATCATCTGCACAACCTAGTGCAAAATGAAAAAGTTATAACATTTCATCATTAGGGAAGAAATATTTAGGATCTAATGGTGAATCAACATGATTCCAATCAATAGCATCTACATTTAGATACAATATTTTAGAGGGATCAATTGTATTGTGAAGTGGAGTGGTCAGATTAATAGAGATCATATTGATGGAATGGATTAGATCTCCAGGACCACGTCTATATGAAACTACATTGATATAAATTCCATCCCTGAGATGTGGCTCTAGGAGTATGGGGATATCTAGATCTATTCTATGAATAGACTCAAAAATAGGATTGCTTGGATCTAGGAGCTGCATGTACGTTTGTGGACCAGTGAAGACTATATGATAAATAATATCTAAACTAGGTGGTCTCCCTTTGAGCCGTGGGCCATGATAGACTCGTTGATACATCTCATCAATGTCAACTAGCTCATGATGATTCCATAAATAGTGAGGCTTGAGATAGGCTCTCTCTATCTCATCCTCATCATAACTTTCATAAATGAGTCCCTCACCCTGACCGATTGGAATCAGATGATTAGTAAGATGAGGCCCAAGGTAGGCCCACTCCGTGTCATCCTCATAATCACTATCGAATATGAATAATTGCTCATTCTTTCCCACTTATTCCATGGGTAATAATGATGTAGATTTAGAGGGCCTAAATAGGCCAACTCAATTTTATCCTCATATCATTCATTGTATGAGGATAGCTCATCATAATCTATCCAAAAATCGTAATCTAGTCCATAACTTTTGATGATGAACTCTTCTACACTCAGATTCTGGATCTGCATACCTATGTCACCGATAGCTTGATGGCTTTCATTATCCAAGTCAGCTCTTGGATTATCTCCTTGACTTACCTCTACCACGATGTGCTCATGATAGATCTCTGGTGGAACTTGTGAGATAGGTTACCAACCTATTACCCCTTTGTAGATAAGAAGGGTTAGGATGATAAGTATTCTAGTCCACATCATCCCCCAAAGTGAGGTTTAGATGATCTAAATATGCTTCTAGGAGCTCATCCTATCCTCAAATATGATATCCTAACCCAAACCTATCAGTTGGTAGCTGATATTATGGTTCGATGGAAACACGGTACCCCTACTCAAATAAGCCCAAACTATAACCATGCCAATGGTAACATTCAAAGTAGCACAAGGTGAATTCAGGGTTAGACAGATAATGAAATTTTTTTATGAATGGTTCATCATCATCCTCATCTATGGGCATTCGAATTGTCAGTTTATCTAGCCCTCCATAAATAAAGTTTATTTGGTTGGGCGGCACACCAAGTGGTACCACCATCCCTATGAGAAATTGATGGACTTGAGGTTAGCCCATATCCTATGTAGTTTTGATAAATGGTGTGCATGTCACGTTCTGCATGATATACTCCACTAATCTGGGGTTGACCAAATGTATGGTCACCTACAGTGTAGATGACCCTACTAAAGATGTAGGCAAGGTAGGCTGAGGTGCCTCCTTGAATTGATTTTGAGCATCACCTTTGTCCATGAGACTAGGACCCTTAACAGTGGCTACTTTGGGATTTTGCATTGAATATTTTCACCTAGTTTCACCTTAAACTTCTTATCATTCCTCAGCATTGTGGATGTCATAGGTTAAGTTGAAGTTGTTGTAGTGTGCTCTGATAGTTGTGGTGCTACCATGGGAGGTCCTGTGCACACTCCTTTGAGTTTAACTTCTGGATGTTTAATAGATGATTTCAGTCAATATCCACATGCATTGAGAGGAGAATGAAATCCCTCGACAAATTAGATAGGTTCACATATTTGAATTGCTCTTCGTCAGAAGGAACCATGTGAACTTTTCCCCCATGTACATATTTTATGCATTGATGTAAGATCAAGGGAACACAATGCATTTATCTAATCCAAGGCCTCCCTAAGAGGATATTATACTACATGGTGCCTTTGATCACATGACACATCACAAGTATGCTTTTAAGTCCAACATGAATCGAAAGAACTATAGTACCTACCTTGAGCATAGCACATCATTGAATTCTCTCAATATGAAAGTAGAAGGTATGATATATGACTTTGGAAACTTTAAATATGTTAATGCCTTGGTAGTAATTATGTTGACTAATGACCCTGTATCAATCAAAACCCATTTGAATGGTGTGTGATTAACACATGTAATTATATGTAGCGATGGGTCTGCTATGGTGGTGGAGATTGTCTTAATCTCGTGATCACTAAATTGAATTATCGATTCACTACACTACTACACATGTCCCAAGAAGTTCATAAATACTTCAAGATCTTGGGACTAAACTTTGATTTATCTTAGAATATCCATGAATGTCTCATTGTGCTTAGAAGACTACTAAAACAGTTCATAGATTGACAACTTTGCTGGAGGTAGGATTTGAACTAGGTGGACTTGGCATATTCTAAGCTAGATTTTACTAAGGCACAATGTGAACTCTAATTAGATATGGAGGTGGATTTTGATGCTCATACCTCCATTGTTTCATGACAAAATTAACCATGCCAATGAATCTTTAAGTTGGTAGTTCAACCCACACTTGATTCTAATGACCACCACTGTTCCTCGATGGCTGATGATTTGGTAATGGGTTCTTGAAAATCCCAATATTCTAGTTGTCTAGAACATGAGGGTTGTCCATAGTTACCTCACCTATTTCAATCATGTTCTACATTACATGTTTAAAAATCCAACATCCTTTGATATCATGTCCTTTCACCCTATGGAAAGCGTAGTATAGTTCATCCCTACATCACTTTAGCTTGGGCTTATTAGGTTCTATTAACTTGATCTCTAGTAAGTTGAGAGCTTTGGTATCACATAGTTGATGGAATATCAATATCATCAATTTCAAAAAAGGTGTGAACTAGTAAGACAAGTGCTATTATTTATTCTTACCCTTTTTGTTATTTTTATTTTGATCATATCTCGTAGGAGGAGGTTGAACTTGATAATTATGTTGTTGCCCCTTATCCCCTCTCTGGAGGTTTAACACCACTTGGTTTACATGGGCTGGATTGGACTATTTCCTTTGATTTTGGGTGTTCTTATTGTTATATTACTTCTTTTTCCAAAGCTTCAAGTTACCCTCCTATAACTTCATGTCATCTATTATATTGGCTTGCACCAAGGCTTTCTTGAATGTTTGATACTATTGTAGCTATAGTAGTAACGAGATGTGCTTCACACAACTCTTGGTAAAAATCTAAGTTAGCTCTATAGTCGAAATAGAAAATGGTAACTTTACCATTATATTTCTCCATATTTTACCATAATCCATGATTGGCTCATCATAAAGTTGCATTAAAGTAGCCGGATCGGATAGGTTTTCCTTCTTCTTGATGTTGAAGGAGAAGCATTCAAGAAGCATATTAGCTAGTATGTTGTGCCTCTTAAGTTTATTAAACCACTCTTAGGTACAACCTAAAAGGGTTGTGATGAATATTCTCAGTAATAGAGCATCATTGCTTTCAATTTGATAGCACATGCCCATAAGCTCGTAACATGTTCTTGAGCGTCTTCCTCAACTTGAAAATTCTCTAGATTTGGCATCTCAAAGTGCTTGGTATATGCTAGAATGAGCATGGACGGGCTTAAAGGTTCATTATGAATCTTGTTCAAAGTTGGATTTTGATAAGTTGTACCTTGCTTCTCTATAGCTCAAAAATTATCTTCCAAGGCCTGATAGGCCTTCAAAAATAGAATTTCCTCTTCTTTGAGAGGTCGTTGTGGAGCATTGGGAGGCATATTCTTCTTTGGATGAGTTGGGGGAATGGGATCATCCTCCATATATACTAGGGAGATCTCATGATATTCCTTTTCTTGATCATATCCCACTTCTTCATATTGCGTATGCCCATGATGTTCCAATGCTTGGCACTGCATCGTATTTTGGATCATGTGATGAGTACAGTTTTTAATATGCTCAAGGCATAGATCAAGTTGTGAAGCATATCATATATGAGTGCACTACATGTACTCACTATGAGGGGGTAAATTTTTCTGACACCAGCATGCTCCTTTTGATCAAGGATGCATTGTTCGTGCATGCATTACTCGAAAATACATTTCCCTAGCAACCTCTATCTCTTTGTATCTTTGTTTTTGAGCTACTCACACTTTGCATGGACATCCTCCGATTGATATTGGAGAATTTAATAATGTTGTTCTGACACCAATTTTTATGATCAATATATAATATCGACCATGTATGGTCTCTAGTGTACTCATTCAGTTTGAGTAGATTTATCGGTATGACCTCTGATAGACTAGTTTACCATTCTCTTGCTCTTGTCTGTGTATATGACATTCACATTGCCCACATGGGTTGATGGGGTAATTATATTATGAGCATGTTTAGAGCATTATCCTAGCTCTCTAATGGTCTGACGTGTGCTATCACTATGAGAACTTGTAGAATGAGAATGTGCAACTAAGGATTTATACCCTATCTACCCTAATACTCTATCTAGACAATCCAATTGCCTAGTGAACCATGGCTCATGTGGTGGTGTACCATTGAATCTATTATTAGACATTTCAAATATGAACTTGCCAGGTTGATTGTTGTTTGGAGTCTGTGAGGGCCTATGATTTGAAGCAACCCTCTCTTCCTGCCCCTAACTAGGTAGATTTTATACTTTTCTATTTTGGACTGATAGGGGCCTAGAGCCTCCCTTATATCAAGTATGGATGGGCACTAGCTTAGTTATAGTTACTTCCTACATGATGTACTCTTCAATGGATCTAGTGGATCCACAAGGTGTACGATCACGATATATACTCCCATGCTCAAATTTCCCATGTTGGGATATTGCATACTCAGATCTATCTCACAAGGCATGTGCATTACCTCCTCTAAGTGGGGTATTCTGATGAGAACCCCCACGCATATTTTTATCCCCTCTAATGCTCACTAAATTTCATTCAATAGGATCTTGTGATTGAGGGTTCTTCACATTATGTTGTGAATTGGGTGGAGCCTCAGCTCTAAACTTAGTTTTGTGCCAATATAGGTCGCTCTGTGTGATAACCATGATATGGTATTATCTCGTATGTATATTTTAATGTAAACAAAGCAAACAATGATGATTATCTAATTTTAAATTTTTTTTGTGAGCCCTAATTGGTTTGATGTATTTTAAAATATTTTGAAAACTTAAACTACTCTCATTGTATTTGAAATTGTTGATGATATACTCAATAGTTTAAGGGTTTTCACCTGTATGCTCACAACTCGACTATCAGTAATGAAATTCATGATCATGTAAACCCCCTAAAATATGGAGATGAAATCCACACCTGGGCAGGGAGCACAGGTCCTACCAATCCTCACCCAACATCCTATATGATGGGGGACAGGAAAATTGCACTCTCACTAATTCCAAATTTTCATTCAATAATCTGGAAATACATACAGTAACAGCGCAGGCTTTACAATAACCAACGCTCGGCTTGGTTTTCTCTACCACACTCTGCGTGTGATCTTCCAATCCACCACCTTTTCCCTTACAATCTCTGAGTTTTTATCGAGGTCTCGACCCTCTAGGCCATTAATGACCCACCTGGAAGAATTCATTACAAAAACCTACAAATTCGGCTTCCTCGACCGAGTTTTCAATTTTCCTTCCATAATTGGCAACTACCCCGATCCGCCATGAAAGCATGCATTAAAGAACCATCTGACATTTCTGACCTCTGGACGCAGCATTCGAGAGGCCGCCGTGTTCAGCAAACTTACCGGATACGAAAACATGCATTAATGAGACCCTTGACCGCCTCGGAAACATCACCTTGGAACGTGCACCTTTTCGAACCACGAACCAGCCATTTGTCACGATATCGCGACATGTCACGATATCGTGACATTTTGGCCTCCTTGCGCTCCTTCTCCCTTTTGGTCATGATATCATGACATTTTCTCTTCATCTCTACCTTTCTCGCCTTCGGGTCGTGATATCGCGACATGTCGTGATATCGCGACATGTCATGATATCACAACATATTCCTCCACCGCTGCCTTTCTTGTCTTCAAGTCACGATATCGTGACATGTCATGATATCATGACATGTTGCGATATCGTGACATGTCGCGATATCGTGACATTTGCCTTCGGATGCCCCCTGCTTTCCTACTCTGGTCACGATTTCGTGATAGTCGCGATTTCGTGACATGTCACGAAATCATGACATTCTCTTTGGTGTCTACTCCTGGCTGCTCCTTGTCGTGATTTCATGACATCGTGATTTCGTGACATGTCACGAAATCGTGACACTCCCAGCTATCTTCCCTCGGCTGCTCTTTTCGTCGTGATTTTGTGACAGTCGCGATTTCGCGACATGTCGCGAAATCATGACATTCTCAACTGTCTCCCTTAGCCACTCTTTTGTGACAGTCATGATTTCGTGACATGTCACGAAATCGTGACATTCTCAACTGTCTCCCTCGGCTGCTCTTTTGTGTCACGATTTCGCGACAGTCATGATTTCACGACATGTCGTGAAATCGTGACATTCCCAATAGTGTCCACTCTCGCTGCTTTTGTGTCACGATTTCATGACATGTCACGAAATCGTGACATTTTCACCATGCTTCTACTCCCTCTTGCTTCTGGTCGCAATTTCGTGACATGTCACGAAATCGTGACATTTTCGGCCTGCACCTTCTCTCTCCTGGCTGAGTCACGAAAACGTGACATGTCACGATATCGCGACTCTTTTTTGGTCGCGATATCGCGACACCAAGGCAAACACTTAGAAAAAAATTTGTTGATGCAAGATTGCTCTGCTACCACCGGATGCTCCTGCATCAGACACCCGGGGTTGATGGAGAAGTGACCTTCACTTCTGTGTTGTTCGGTCACCATTTTTTGCAACATCTCCAAACGTGCACCTGCCTCTGCAACCCGCTTAAACCCCATCTCCTGGCAAAAACATTTTTTGCCTTCTACCAGACAAATTCTGGCACTGCTGCACACCTTCTCGTCCACTGCCTGTAATGGCTTTAACTTGTGGCGCACTCCATATTTCATCAAGGAGTACGTATTTGCATGACCATCATGCACTGCACTCCGATCAAACTGCCATGGCCTTCCTAATAGCAAATGGCAAGCATCCATAGGAAAAACATCACACAAGACTTCATCCTGGTATCTCCCAACTTTGAACGTGACTAAGCACTATTCACGGACCCATGCTCTGTGGTCCTTCCGCAACCACGCAATCCGGTATGGATGCGGGTGTCTCCTCCTCTCCAGCTGCAACTTAGTGACCATTTCCTCGGAGACTAAGTTATCAGTACTTCCATTGTCTATAATCACATTACAGACTTTACCTACGCTTTTGCACCTCATGCAAAATAGGCTTCTCCTCTGCTCTGGTTTGTCTTCCTCAATCAGTATGGCTCTCCTTGCGACCATGACTTCTCCTCTCTCTGCCTCCTCAGAATGTTCTGATTCGGTTCTTTCATCTGCTATAGCAGCTCTGGCAGGACCCTCAGGTCTCTTATCCATCCTTTCTCGATGTTGTGGACACTCAAATGCTCGATGTCCTTCTTTGCCACAGTGGAAACAGGTTCCATGAAATACTCCTCTTCCATACCCACGTCCAGATCTACCTCTTCCTCTTGGGTAGCCATTGTTCTGAACTTGGGGTCTGTAATCTTCACCTGCTTTCTGCTCTTGGCTGCTGCTAGCTTCTTCTTTCTTCTCCTCTTTTCCTTCATCTTTTCTTCCACCAGTCCTTCCTCCATGACCTCTTCCTCTTTGCTTGCTCTCAAACCTTCTGTTCAGTTTCTCTTCAACCTTCAGAGCAAACTGGTAAGCATCCTCAATGGTGCTCACCCGAACTAGGCTCAACTCCTCCTGGATACTGGGTCTCAACCCATTGATATAACGGGCCACCTTCTCCTTGTTTGCCTCTAAATGGCCAGTTCTGATAGAGATCTTATAAAACTCCTCTGTGTATTCTTGGACAGTTTTGCTCATCTGTCTCAAACTCTGCATTTTCCTTAGCAGATCCAACTCATAATCTGCAAGAATAAACTATCTTTTCAACTTTTCTACCATTCTATCCCATCTTGTTATTCTTTCCTTCCCTCTTTTGTTCCTTTCCAGCTGTATTCCCTTCCACCAGATGCTGGCATGACCCTTCAACTTGGTCTTAGCAAATCTGACCCGGTTAGGGTCTTCAACCTCCTCATATTCAAAATACTCCTCTAGATCATTTATCCAGTCAATCACCTCTTCTGGATCTAGGTTTCTAGAATATGTAGAAACCTCCATTTTTGGTTTCTTTCCAATCTGGGAGATGGCTCTGTATAACCTGGCCTGTGCAGGATCTACAGCCTCTTCTTCTTCCTCAAACTGGTCTTCTTCTTCATCAACTTCATCTTCACTTCCTTCTTCCCTTCTGGGCTCGTGCCCTCTGCATAGTTCTTCTTGCAGGGCCTGAACTTGCCTCTGCAAAGCTCTAAAATCTTTTGCTGGCACCATATTTCTTACTCCACCATGGTTTCTTCATGGAGGCATTCTTCTTTCTTCTCTTACAAACCCTTCCACAGATCCTGGTGTAACTGCCTCTCGTTCGGCGATCTGTTACATGCTCAGGAACTCCTGCTCTGATACCACTGATGGGGGACGGGAAAATTGCACTCTCACCAATTCCAAATTTTCATTCAATAATCTGGAAATACTTACAGTAATAGCCCGCAGGCTTTACAATAACCAGCGCTCGGCTTGGTTTTCTCTACTACACTCTCGCGTGCAATCTTCCAATCCACCACCTTTTCCCTTACAATCTCTGAGTTTTTATCGAGGTCTCGACCCTCTAGGCCATTAATGACCCACCTGGAAGAATTCATTACAAAAACCTGCAAAGTCGGCTTCCTCGATCGAGTTTTCAATTTTCCTTCCATAATTGGCAACTGCCCCGATCCGCCATGAAAGCATGCATTAAAGAACCATCTGACATTTCTGACCTCTGGACGTAGCATTCGAGAGGCCGTCATGTTCAGCAAACTTACCGGATACGAAAACATGCATTAATGAGACCCTTGACCACCTCGAAAACATCACCTTGGAATGCATGCCTTTTTGAACCACGAACCAGTCGTTTGTCGTGATATCGCGACATGTCACGATATCATGACATTTTGGCCTCCTTGCGCTCCTTCTCCCTTTTGGTCATGATATCGTGACATGTCACGATATCGTGACATTTTCTCTTCATCTCGCCTTTCTCGCCTTCGGGTCGCGATATCGCGACATGTCACGATATCGACATGTCGCAATATCACGACATCTTCCTCCAATGCTGCCTTTCTTGTCTTCAAGTCATGATATCGTGACATTTGCCTTCGGATGCCCCCTAATTTCCTACTCTAGTTGTGATTTCACGATAGTCACGATTTTGTGACATGTCACAATTTCGCGACATCGCGATTTCGTGACATGTCACGATTTTGCGACATGTCGCGAAATCATGACATTCTCTTTGGTGTCTACTCCTGGCTGCTCCTTGTCACGATTTTGTGATAGTCATGATTTTGTGACATGTCACAAAATCATGACACTCCCAGCTATCTTCCCTTAGCTACTCTTTTGCGTCGTGATTTTACGACATGTCATGAAATTGTGACATTCTCAACTGTCTCCCTCGGTCGCTCTTTCGTGTCACGATTTCACGACAGTCATGATTTCATGACATGTCATAAAATCATGACATTCTCAACTATCTCCCTCGATTGCTCTTTTGTGTCATGATTTCGTGATAGTCAGGATTTTGCAACAGTCACGATTTCATGACATGTCACGAAATCACAACATTTCCAACAGTGTCCGCTCTCGCTGCTGTTGTGTCGCGATTTCACGACATGTCATGAAATCATGACATTTTCACCATGCTTCTGCTCCATCTTGCTTTTGGTCACGATTTTGCGACATGTCACAAAATCGTGACATTTTCGGCCCACACCTTCTCTCTCGGCTGAGTCACGAAAACGTGACATGTCACGATTTCGTGACTCTTTTTCGGTCGCGATATCGCGACACCAAGGCAAACACTTAGAAAATTTTTTGTTGATGCAAGATTGCTCTGCTACCACCGGATGCTCCTACATCATCGTACGTAGTGATACACCCCTCCGAAGAGGAATGTGTGCTATTTTGCATGGTTAGGATAGATCTTGGAGTCGGCGTTGGCCAAGTAATAGGGTTCGAGGGAGTTGATACAATGAATGGAAATCACTGCCACTATCGTTGAAACCTACCAGTGGTTGGATATGACTTCCAACTCACTAAAATTTAATTAGTGCATGGTGTGTGTTTGTTAATTTTAGATTTTGCATAAAAGTTAAAATGCAACCCCCAAAACTCAATGCTCTTTCCTAAATTTCTAATGATAAAAGCATTTAATGTTCAAAAATATGCATCTAATTGACTAAATGAAGTTTTAGAGAATACACAATAAAATGTTCTAACAAGCCTCTAATTTGGCCACAATAGGTAAACTTTACAAATAGACTCTAAATGTTAGCTATGGGACAGAGCTGCAGGTAATAGTGCTAGTCATAGGACAGAGCCACATACCAAGATCTTAGTCACAGTTGACAGGCACAACTAACAGTGCTAGGCGTGGCTAATAGATAGCATAATATTTTCATGATTATTTTTCTTTTACTATTTTCTATATGATTTTAATTAGCTAAAAACCAAAAGTACAACAAAAACCAAAAACACAGAGGGTCAGAATTACCTAGAGTCCTCATTCAATGGAGAGTTAGTCTACTTTCTACCTATTTTTTGCTTTGATTCTAACCGCAGCTAACACCTACAACAACATAATAGAAGAAATCCATCAATTACTATGAAATTTGTGGGGAATCCGTTGTGATCGCCATATGTAACCTTGTATAAATCATACACCTAACTAATACATCAATTGATATCAAACATTAAAGAATAAAATATTGATAATAATTAATTAAACAAGAAATATAATGCTTATTTTATTAAATCTTTTGTCAAATCGGATTACATGTACGTCCCTCTTAGGGATACTCAATTTTGATACAATTAATACAGTATTTAAGACCCTCTAAACGAGGGGGTGGTGTAATTCATAGACTCTACACAAAGACATGAATTGCTCAAGATCAACGATGACCTTCTTCTCTCATTAAAAGAGGTATTTACTGCCTTGAATACCTTGAAATGAATGGATCCTGTAAACCCTGCATTCAAGAAATAACAAGAAAGGATTAAAAGAAAAGATGACCTCTCTTGATGAGGCTTTTAATGGAAATTGCATAAATGATGATAAAGGAAACAAGAAACAAGAAACATGTAAATATATGAATATTAGCATAAAATCATCAAATTACTATGAAGCATAGAAATAAATCATGTAATCTAGGTAATAAGTAACCTAATTAGCCATTAGAAACTTGAATTGCATGAAATAACAAGAAACTATGCTAAATTGATAATTGCAAGGAAATGAAGTAAAACTACCTCTAATTCCTAAATCAATCGGTCAAATGTATGCTAAACTGTAAATATATACTAAACTAAGCTAATTGCACGACTAAAAATGTAAATCTAATGCTAAAATAAAAGAAATCAGGGATCAAACCCTCACTACAGGTTTGAGGAGTGGTGGGCACTATTAACTGCGGTTGAGGTGCAAATGCTTTTGCTCTTGTAATAAAGGCTTGGGTATCTAATTTCCTTCATGGAATTGATGATAAAGGGTCACCTCTGTGTCCTCTAATATATTGGTAGCTGAATTTGATGAGATTCACATTTTATTGGCTTGATTGTATGATTATGCTTCCTAGTCCTTAGGAAGCTTCATTGATAAATTCATTATTATCACTCCACAATTGGGTAGCATTTCGACTCTCCTCAAAGGATTATCAATTTTCTATCCATTTTATCAGAGCTTTGCTATTTTAAAATACAAACTTTCTCTAAAATTCTCCTCAATTTGGAGGGGGGTCATATAGGACTCCTAATCTCCAATATTGGCTTGCTTTGGAAGCCAAGATCAAGATCCAGGAGGTTGGATCAGTTGGGAGAAAAACTCTCGAAGCTTCCTCACCAAAAATAATTTGAATTCTCATTTCCTAGACTGTTGTAACCAAATTTGGCTCAGGCCAGGACTCAAAATAGTTTTGATGCTAGTCGTGGCTCTAACGCGTGGCAGCGGGTGCCAGCTGCGACTAAGGTTGAGTTAGACAACTCTACCTGTAGCACCCTAAAATTGGCGCAATAAAATTACAATAATTACATTCACCTTAGTAAATAATTTAAAATTCAAATTTAACCTCCCAAACCGCCCGTTAACCGTCGGGTAATCCGTTTCCCCCTTTTTCGTGCCAATTTTAGAGGTTGTTTTGACCGTTTGACGATATCGTCGCCGATCAGACGATATCGCCCCAGATTTGACGATTTCATCTGGACTAGGACGTCCAGACGATCTTGTCGCAAAACTAATTTTGCAAAGTTAGCTTCTGTTCCAACGGGTCTCCAATCCGGGCAGAAGCGTGTCTGCGTCGTTAGAGACCCTCCCCCGTTGGAGATCTCCCAAATTGGGATGATCTCCAACCTCCTAACTACTCCCCTAAGCCTATTTAATCCTAAACTATTCCCTTAGCACCCCCTGGCTGAAATTATCTGCAATTTAACTCCATCTACGTTGAAACATCCCAATTTTCATTTGCACTGGTCCCATACCAATTTTGTTGCAGGTACATCACTATTTTTCAGTCGGAGCCAGCACACATCGTCGTCGATGAACCTGTTCAGATCGGAGGTGAACCTGTCCAATTCGAGATGATTTCGTACTGATGCGAGATGATCTCGACTGCAGTCCATATTGAGGCAATCAGTGCCTGAAGTTTGCACTTTTCAAACTTTTCTCTACTATTTTATTCTGCAAATTAGATAGTTTATTCAGTGTTTATGTTATTTTGCATTTGGAGTTCACCCATTTAGCTTAGATTGCATATTAAGATCATGATTTGTCATTATAATATTGTAATTTGTTTGAATTTATGTTCATAACTATTATTCAGTATTCATACAGTCATTTGGTGTCGTTTCCCTCTGTTAGTACAGTAGTATTCGTTGTGTTTTGTATCTATTTTTCTGCTTGCAGGTCTCTGATGAATTCGTCAGATCTCAGATGATTCTGTCAGATCTCAGATGATTCTGTCAGATCTCAGATGATTCTGTAGAATTCCAGATGATCCTGACTGCTTCAAACATCAGAATCATCACCAGACATCCGGATCAGGTATTCCGCATTTGTACTCTGTCAATTCTCTGTTTTATGTCTTTAAATCTATTTTATGTACTCATTGAACTTGCATTTTCATATAGATTAATCTAGATTCATTTGGCCAAACCTAGGATATGAATGCTTAAGGTTAAAAATGAACACATTAAAACACATTCCAAACCTAGGCGTGGAAACGCCCTTAAATGTTTCCTGGTGAACCCACCATCCGTCGAAAAATCATCAAAATACACCTCCCTTGAGAGGCGGGACCTTCGCAAAGTCCTCTCAGTCCGAGGTACCGCGACATCCTTTTCCCATCCTCCTTCCGGGCACGGATCCAATAGCCTGAAGGTAAGGATGCGAAAAATTTGGAGCGATACATTTTGGTGAACCCGACGTGAATGCATCATAACCTTTTGAAAACAAAACAAAAACAAAATATATATATATATATATATATATATATATATACAGAACAACTAAAACATAGATGCATTTTAGATCCTTTAACTTTGAAATCATGTTTAGATGGTAGCTCCTAAGAAAAGGTTAGCAGTTACTATAAACGTAGAAAACCAATTGGCAGCTATAGAAGTCAATTCTGTCCTTAGTGTGCCTGAAACAAGTAGAAATCAATTCCTGTGGAACGAACTTGATAGAAGACTTAGTCTCATCTCATCTAGGTCCACACAACTTAAGCAAATCAAGAGGCTAGTCCTAGATAGAATCCTGGATCCTCATCAATTAGTTTTTTATCATGAACTTGAGAGAGCCTGCCATAGATGGTTAGCTTATAGGAGAGCTCTAGTATCTTCAGAATTGTTCACCTTCGAGGAATACCTCGAG
Organism: Wollemia nobilis; assembly: GCA_028583015.1. Lineage (NCBI taxonomy): Eukaryota > Viridiplantae > Streptophyta > Pinopsida > Araucariales > Araucariaceae > Wollemia > Wollemia nobilis. The sequence goes on from JAQPPZ010001050.1 coordinate 4,371,257, forward strand.
AACGCAGCCATTGTGCACCAGTTCCTAGGTTGTGTAGAAGACCAAGAGGTTGTTCTTACAGATAGGGAAATATGGAGTAGAGTTCCGTGAGCTGTGTTATATCGAGAGTATTGCCATGAGCTTTACTTTTATCAACCAACATCTGAAACAGACAATATCACTATAGCTCTTTTCATCAAATTTTTAAAAGAAAACTTTCAATTTGAAGAAGAACACTTCATGACTCCTGAACAACTCGAACCTATTAATGATATTCATAAATTGTTTATAGAAAACTAGATTATTACTTCAGTATTATTTCTTGCATTTATTGTGTTATTTGTTGTCTTTATTATATTATTTCAAAAAACTAAAAAATTAAAAACTTAGCAAAAATTTAAAAACTTCATTTCAAATATTGCAGTAGGTATATAATAAATATATACCTCTTAATTTGTTGCATATATATATACATATATAAATATATATATATTTGCTGAAATCAAAACTTAGCACCATGCCTAAACTTAGGAATGGTAAAGAAACTTTAGGAGAAGAAGAAGATTGGTTACAAAATACAACTAAAGACCCAAATGTCCTTCTTGGAGATACAAATCCGGAAGGAGAAACTCTAGGTCAATCAGACGAAGACTTAGGTGAAGATAAGGAACAAGAAGGAAGTGTTAAAGAGGATGGATCCTCATCCCCTAGAGTAACTCCAAATGGAACTATTGTTTTTGACAATGCAGAGCATTTCAAGAAATTTCTCAGTGATAACATTGATGACCTTAATGTGGCAATACGTATTGATAAAGGGCAAATTAGTAACACTCAAGCAGCCATGGAATATATGTGTAATATACACACTAACCCCTTGTCTTTCATTGATCAAGAAAGTGACAAGGCTGGGCCATCCAATACGGATATGGTCACTATGGCTCAAAACATGTCAAAACAACAGGTTACCCAACCTCCTAAGGAACCTGTTATTCAACCTAAAATCACTCCCACACAAAAGAAAATTCCCTTCACTACTTTATTCCGCCAAACTATTGAGCAATATGCTTCAAGTAAACAAAAACCTAAAACAAAGCCAAATACAAACTTTCAACAATCTGGAATACAACATAATCCAACTTCAAAATTCCTTCATAATATTGTTCCTACCAATGCTTTACACAATAGTAACATGGCATCTAATCTGCATGTTCCTCCATCATATGCCCATAAAACTCATGTCAATGCCCTACCGAACCAATATGGGGGGCAAACTAGTAATCTGGAAGCCATGGTGAAACAATTAGCTTCACGTATGGACCGGATAGATCCCTACCGTCCCTCGTATAATTATCGAGAGATCTGTAGTCAACCTTTGGATCCCATAGTTGTAGCTCAACCATACCCTAAGCATTTTCCCATGCCCATCCTACCCATATATAAAGGAACCGAAGATCCCATAGAGCATCTTCGCATGTTTAGGATAGCATGTCACGACATATCGCATGACGACTTGCTATTACTAAAAATGTTCCCAAAAAGTTTAGGTGGAATGGCATTAGAGTGGTACTATCAATTGCCCACTCATTCTTTGAGAAACTTCGAAGAAACAGTGGAATCATTTGTCCATCAATTTAGTGCCTACATCGAGAGGCATGTAACTATTAAAGATTTATACAATTTAAAACAAGACAAGGATGAATGTTTTGCCGATTTCTTAGCTAGATGGAGGCAATTGACAGGAAAACTGCACTTTGTGCTGCCTTATAGGGAAATGTTGGACATTTTCATCAACAATTTACAGGAACAGATATCTTATGAGCTATCAACTGCTACTTTAACTACCTTCGATCAAGCTATAGATTTAGCTCGAAGAGTAGAAGATGCCCTCATTAGGAGAGGCCAACTTAGGAAGAAGGATGATGAGAAAACATCTAGAAATCAATATAAAAACAAACAAGTTGTCGGTGATGGAGTCAGTGACAGCAAGAATGTTGCTAATATCAATGCAACGAAGACAACAGAAAAATTCATATTGAAACCTCCTGATAAGCCTCCTCGAGAATTCACTAGATTAAATCAACCCTTATCAACTATTTTACCTCAATTACTCGAAAGAGGTTTGATCCAATTACCGACTATCCAGGAACTTGACCCAACTATACCCGGATACAGAGCTGACTTACATTGTGATTTCCATAGAGGACCTGGACATTCTACCAACGCTTGTAAAAGGTTGAAACATAAAATACAAGATTTGATTGACAATAATGAAATGGAAGTGCAAGCCTTCCAACCTAAACAAAACCCTCCCAATAATACTCAAAAGACCATTCCCCAAAATCAAAATCAAAATGCCAATCAAACTCTAGACATATTTCAACACCCTTTACCAAGACATGGTAAAGAGGTAGCCAATCAAATCGAACATCATAATGTTCCCCCTCCTACCCGATATGTAGGGACCATTAGCGGACAATTACCTATTCGGGATCCTCAAATATTTGACACGACCTTATCCCTGGTTACGACCAGGCCCTTACATAATTTTCAAACTTCTGATTCTAGTGATATAGAATCGGATAGTGAAAGTGAACTAGACATTACTTCAAACCAATCGAATAGTTCTGAAAATGAATCAGATCCTATTCAACCCGTCACGAGATGCTATGGTTCCAGGAAGAACCATTCCCTAGAAGAGTCACTACTCGACCTTCTTCTAATATATTCCTTTCTAATGAACAAGCCATTAATGCTCAACCGAGACCAGTTCAGCGTCTTCACTATAACATTGTAGGTACCATTGGAGTCGTTACTCGACAACAAGCTCAAAACTCTCAACAAGAACCAAACCAGAATGATGGATCAGCTCCATTCATTTTGAAAAACCCCAATAAAGGGAATCATGTTCCTACTTGTTCAATCTAAACCCCCTTACAATATTAATGAGCAATTGTCCAATACTACGGCCAGAATTTCCCTTTTGGATTTATTAAGATCCTCTCCCACCCATAGGGATGAGTTGATGCTTACATTGAGCCAAATGATGGTACCTCAAAACATTCAACTCGAAGCTATGGCCAATACTATCATCACTCGAGAGATTGATTGTATTGACTTTCGGGATAAAGATATCCCACAACACGGTTTACATAAGGACAATCCCTTATACATTCCTGCTCTAATTGGAGATGTAGTCTGTCAAAAGAGTTTTGATTGATAATGGCTCATCTCTAAACATTTGCACTTTTGACTTCTACCAACGATTTGGCTTTAGAAGTGATGAAATGAAGAAAAGTGATATGATTATCAAAGCTTTTAATGACGAAACACAAGAAACGTGTGGAGTTATTACCCTCCCATTGCAAGTTGGTCCTAGAACCCTAGAAACAACCGTGTTTATTGTACATTGCCCAGCATCGTACAATATACTTTTGGGTCGCCCTTGGATCAACGCCATGCGAGCGGTCCCATCAACCTTACACCAATGTGTTAAATTCGAGTTTAAAAATCAGTTGGTCACTATTCATGGTGACCCTAGACTTTTGATATGTGTGCTTTGGCAGAACCCGTTGGAGTGCAATTTTGCCCTGCTCTGTCATCCACACATCCTAGTTCTTATTTTTCATCTAAAACTGTGAAACATACACCTATAACTTCACCTATTTCCTCTCCATTAATTTCATCCTCCTATATAGATCAACAACCCTCTAAACAAATCATTTTAGAACCTCAAAAAGATCTTAAGTCTACAACCAATCCTTCAAGTTCTATCCCTATAAATTCAAAACCTATAGACACACCTATCATACCTTCCACATCTAAAGATATAGGTAATAAGCCTTCTACATCTTATGCCCTTTCTGATGAACTTTTACCAGATTTATCTACAACCTTAATATCAGAAAAAATGAATGCTTTCATGCGAGATTCAAACCTTTTAAATAACTTGCCGCCATCTCCCCGTACTTTGGGCCTCCCACAACCTATGGGAAGTACTTACCAAGTCGGAAGTTGTGCCTTCATTTATAAAGGATATGACCGGGGAAGAATCCCTCGGAATATCAAAACTCATCATGAGGGATATGCTCGGTGTTATTTTACCAATGATTATATTAAAGCTAAACCCATGATGCTTAAAATGGGATATGAAGGGAAAGGCTTGGGACCTTTCCAAAATGGCATGAAAGAACCTTTCGAGGTAGAACCGTGGCCTACCCGCTGTGGCGTGGGCTTATTTCCTAGTAAGGGTCAACCCTTTCCTTTTGAGGATGATGATCATCTCATATGTTATCAAGATTATATGGATAGGCATGTTGATTTGCCTCTTAAAAATCAATCGTTTTCATGCAACATGCTATCCATCGCATACCCTGAAATGATTGCTGACCCCGATGAAGAGTTGGAAGGAGATATCTTCCATGATGTCTCTGTTGAAGAAATGTTACACAATGGATTTTATTTTGATGGTTCTATACCAACTATAGCCCAACTTGAAGCCACTAATCCTCAGAATGAATTATCTAAATTAACCTTACAAGAATTACAAGAATTGGGCGTTTCACCCGCCCCACCTAATTTTGAAAGAGATCTACACATGGAGGTAGAAAACGTCATTAAAATTAATATTGGAACTGAGGACAATCCTCACATAATCAATATTGGATCAGAATTAAGTCAAGAAAAACAAGAACAATACATTGCGTTCCTTAAAGAGTATGAAGATGTCTTCGCTTGGACATATGAAGATATGCCGAGTCTAGACCCTTCGTAGTCATGCATCATCTAGTGGTCCATCCGGATGCTAAACCTGTTAAACAAAAACTTAGAAAAATGCATCCCAAAGTGGCTCTGCTAGTCAAAGGGGAGTTAGAAAAACTCCTGAATGTTATCTTTATACAAGCTATTGATTATCCTTGAATGGATCTCAAACGTAGTTCCGAGTCACCAAGAAAGAAGCTACCAAAGTTAGGGTTTGCACAGATTTTAGAGATATTAACGTTGCATGCCCTAAAGATGACTTTCCTCTTCCAAACATGGATCAAATCATTGACTTTACTTGTCGGGAGTGGGATGATGTCCTTAATGGATGGATTCTCTGGTTATAATCGGATCGGGATAGCTCCTGAAGACCAGGCTAAAACAGCCTTTATTACCCCCTGGGGTACCTTTTTTTGGAAAGTGATGCCATTTGGCTTAAAGAACGCCGGTGCAACTTATCAACGAGCTATGACCTATATTTTTCATGATATGATGCATGATATCCTACATGATTATGTAGATGATATTATAGCTCGCTCTATTATTGAAAATAATCATTTAGATGATTTAAGGAAAGTCTTTAATCGATTACGAGAATATCTCATTCGATTAAATCCAGCAAAATGCATATTCGGAGTTAAATCCGGCAAACTCTTAGGGGTTTTAGTTTCTTTACGTGGTATTGAAATCGACCCTCTCAAGATTGCGGCCATCACTGATATGCCCGCACCTACTAATATATCTGAGTTACGAAGTTTACAAGGTAAACTTCAAGCCATCCGACGCTTCATCGATAAGCTGGCGGACAAAAGCTGGTCCCTTTCTTAAACTCCTTAAGAAAGATGTCCCTTTTAATTGGGACACAGAATGTAGAGAAGCTTTTGAACTTCTCAAACAATACCTCCTTAATCCACCTGTGCTTTCACCACCTAAATCCGATCGCCCATTTCTCCTATATATTTTAGCTTCAGATTCTGCCTTAGGGGCTATGTTAGCTCAGCTTGATGATGAAAAGCGAGAACGTGCTAATTATTATATTAGCCGAACCTTCATCAGTTATGAAACCCGCTACACAGCGTTGGAAAAGCTATGTCTAGCAGTCGTGTTTGCTACGCAAAAATTATGACATTATATGCTTAGTCAAAAAACTTATGTCATTGCTAAATATGACCCCTTAAGGTATCTCATGAGTCGACCTTATTTATCGGGTCGCACAGCCAAGTGGGTTCTTGCTCTAAGCGAGTTTGATCTCACATTCATAGGACAGAAGTCCGTTAAGGGTCAAATCATAGCGAGATCAATTAGTTCGTTGCACCCTTAGAGTCTACCCATCCCCTCATCATCGAGTTTCCAGATGAATGCCTTCAATTAGAGGCAGACCATACCGAACAATGGTCCTTATACTTTGATGGAGCCCGATGCATGAGTGGGGCTGGTGCGGGTATTATTTTAATATCTTCGCAAAAACATCTTATTCCTCTGTCCTTCAAATTGACATTTGCTTGCACCAACAACACTGCTGAGTATGAAGCTCTAATCCTTGGATTACGAGCTGCCCTAGCGCTAAAAATTAAACACCTTTTAGTTTTTGGTGATTCTCAACTGAGTTATAAACCAAATTAATGAAGTTTATCAAACCAGAGATGATAAAATGCGCCCATATAAGGCCTATGTTTTACAATTAATGTCTTTATTTGATCAAGTTACCTTAGAAGCTATTCCTCGAACTAGCAACCGTGCAGCTGATGCTATGGCCGCAATTGCATCTCTCCTGCCCTTGGAGTTAGATGACGAATATGCCACTATCATTATTCGTCGACTCCAGGAACCCGCTTCAAATAAGTCATGCTTAGAGCCTTTGGATGTGTTTCTAATCAATGAAACTACTCCCGAACCTTGGTATACAGACATATTTGATTTTCTCCAAAATGGGACTTTCCTCGCCAATTCTAATAGAAACCAGCGTCGGTTATTACGTCGACGAGCAAGTCGATTTGTAATAATTGGCAATACTTTATATAGGAGATCTTTTGAAGGTATCCTATTAAGATGTTTAAACTTAGAAGAGTCTAAATCAGCCTTGAGTGAAGCCCACGATGGATCTTGTGGAGGACACTTTAGTGGTAGTGTCATTGCTAAAAAGCTCCTTCGGATAGGATACTTTTGGCCTACCATGGAAACAGATGCACATGAGTATGTGCGCCATTGCGACAAGTGTCAAAAACATGCTGACCTTGTCCATGCGCCTGCACAAGAGCTGCAGGCTATTTCTTCTCCTTGGCCCTTTTCTAAATGGGGCTTGGATATTATTGGCAAAATCAATCCTGTGTCATCTGATGGACACAAGTTCATCATAACCGCCACTGAGTATTTCACGAAGTGGGTCGAAGCTATGCCTTTAGCTTCCTGCACTGGCACACAAGTTTCTAAATTTATTTTTAATCAAATCATTTGCAGGTTCGGAATTCCTGCCAATCTCATCTCTGACAATGGAACTTGTTTCAAAAATAAAGATGTTAAAAAATTATGTCAAAAATATAAGATTCAACATCGTCGGTCCACTCCCTATTATCCTCGGGGTAATGGTCAAGCGAGAAGCATCTAACAAAACCTTAATCAAAATTCTCAAAATATTGGTCAATAAAGCGGCCGTGATTGGCACATTCAATTATATCCGGCCTTGTGGGCCTATCGAACTAGTGTTCGAACCCCCACTGGAACTTCACCATTTGTTTTGGTATATGGTGCTTAAGCAGTTTTTCCATTTGAATTGGAAGTTCCTTCTTTGGCTCTGCTACTTCAAGATACCGAAGTAGGAGACGAATATCGTTTTGGCAGACTCAGTCAGCTGGAACTCCTAGATGAAAAATGCATCAATGCTTTGGAGCATCTCCGTGCTTATCAAAACAAGCTTAAAAGATCATATGCTAAGAAAGTTCGTCATCGATCCTTTGAGATTGGCGACCTTGTTTTAAAAGAAAATCAAAAAAATACAAATGCAACTAAGGAACTTAAAGGTAAATTTGAGCCCAATTGGCTTGGACCATACATTATTACTGCTAAATTTGAATCAGGAGCATATAAATTATCTACCTTAGATGGTAAAGAACTTAAAGAACCCATGAATATTTTGCATCTTAAACGTTACTATGCATAAATTTGGTCGTTTCATCCTTGTATATAATTGTTTTCAAAAATTTTATCTTATATTTCTTTCAAATTTATAAAAATCCAAAAACATCAAAAATATTCATAATCATCCAAAATCTTCAAAAACTATCTATTGCATTTATTTAAAGCACTTGTTAAGTTCTTTTTGCTCAAAAACAAAAATAAAACCAAAAATCAAAATAATGATAAAAATATAATAACAGCTATATACTTGACTCTTTCGAAACCAAAATAAAATAAAGAAGAAAGAGAGAGTCAACATTCTCAAAAACTTCTCAAAAAATCATTTATATATATTTTCTTACAATCATTGCAGTTATATGTTTCAAATTATTTTGGGATAAATTAGCATTTACTTGGAATCCCTCACTTGCACACTCACAACAATAAATATCTTGGTTTTATCTAGCATGATTACTAATCTCTCTTATATCAAAGTCCACAAAATTCAATTAAATAAAGTTTGAGCATAGAGAATTGATCTTGTTATTTACTTAAACCAAGCACATCTTTTCACAATAAAATGATTATATTTGTAATTTCCATGTTTTGCTACATAGTAGAAGTGATTTCTTGAGCGAAAAGTTTCCCCTGCTATCCTATCATGCACATGGTCTAGAATCTTTGAGAATTGGCAAAAGGACAAGCTCACCCCTACCCAGAATAAAAATCCCTTGCTCTACAGCTAATCCGAGCAAGTATCCCTAGCAAAGAAAAAGAAAAGAAAAAGTTCAAGAAAGAAAAAAAGAGAAAAGAAAAATGTTATTTTATATCATTTCAGCAATGTTCCAAGCATTATCAAGCAAAAGAAATACAAAAAGAAAAATAAGCAAAAGAAAACAGAAAGCAAAAGCAAGAAAGCAATAAAATCCCTTCCCTACCCTTTGAAAAGAAAAGAAGGGTTGATGAGCTTGAATCCATGGAATTCTCAATTATTCAAAAACTGTGAGGTAAGACCCATAACAGGTGGTTTGTGCCCAACTCTGCTTGGCCTTGGGTAACTCCTAGCGTGGTGATATGTCTGTCACATTAGCGACCTTCTTTTGTACAGACCTATGTCTGCTTATGGATTAGCTAGCTCTTGATAATCCGACCTACATAGTAGTTTAGTATGGTTATATGCATCTACATCATGGTTAATGAACACTTATTTGGTTTCTTCAAATCACTTGTATCATATTATCTTGCTCAAAGCTGGTAAATGAACAATGCAATTGCACACACATTTGTATTTGAGAGATTTTGTGTATCATTATGATAAATCAAGATCGGAAATGAATTCACATATGCACATGGGATTCCTTATAAATCTAACTTTTGTCTTCAAAATAATTTGAAATATTATTTTTGCAACTTGTTTGGAATAAATCAAGTACAGTTGTTTACCACAAAGACAACTATATAATAGAAAAATCAAAAATTTCTTTCAAACTACACAAAACATATACATATATATCTGGTTGACTTTCGCGACGATGGTATAGTTTCAAAACCAAAATTGGAATTTTATGCCTAGCGCAAGTCCTCATTTTCATATTTTCTGTTCATCAAAAATCAACCATGCAATAAAACTATCTTTTTTGGATTTTCGCGATGATGGTATAAGTCTATACCTACATATTCTATGCCTAGCGCAGACCATTGTAACAATTTTTATTCCCCATTTATTAAAAAACATGAAAACCATATGACTTAATTCATTATGTTACACAAATTATGCTTTTCAAAAGCAAACACATTTTCATTATTTCATGTCATTATGTCAACCTACAATTTTGCAATGATGGTATAATTCCTAAAGAATTATCCAAAAATTTTATCATACTTAGGAATTTATGCCTAGCAAAAATCATTTTAAAACATTATTTCATGCACAATATTTCTTATGAAATCTGCAAAACAAACCATCATCATCATCATTTGCCCCATTGCACCAAAGTCTTAAGATAGTCTCTTAAGCACTCTTGTTCTTCTAACCATATTTCTATCCTGGGATTAGCTTGACGGCCGAGTGAGCAGCGACTCCATGAAATGGTCTATAATAGCGACAATGTCCTTTGAAATTATTGTTAGAAGTCTCTTTTTATTTTTACATCACATTACAACCAATCAATTTGTTACATCAGATTATTTCATTTCAAATATTACCAGCATGACATCAAAATTATAATATTTTAAAAAAAAAAACAACATAATTTCTTGAATCATCAATCCAATTATCAAAACAATCAATCAAACATAAAAGCATCATAAGCATCACATAATACAAGTCATATGATCAAAATTATATCATCTCATATATATATCAACAACATATATACATCATCAAAACTGGATTGGTATGCCACAATATGTACCTCGGCATACTCAATCCTCTATAAAAATAATAATACAACAATGACAGTCTGTACAATGTCAGTGCAGCCCTCTAGCCTCGAGAGCCCCTCGAGCTCTCTGCCTCATCTCCTCCCCCGCCCTGAGGTGGACGAGGTGGCCCCATCGCCGTCTGTGTAGTCCTCGTCCTCGATCGGGACGTGGTCCTCGACGACCCGATCCTGATCGGATCTGCGATGTTAGCTGGCAGGGGTAGTCTATCCGCCTTTGGCACCAGTTGGAAGTATAATGTCTGGTAAAAGGTCAGCTGGGTGATAGCCCGTGTCAGCTCTCTAGAGCTTGCCCCTCCACCCCATGCCCTGAGGCGTGCAATCTCATCCCGTAGCTATGACACCTCAGCCCGGTGGCGTGCAGCCTCATCCTGTAGCGTCTGCACCTGGGCCTGGAGATGATCTCTCTCCGCTCGAAGAGTAGCCATCTCGCTACTCTCTCTTGTGTCGACACCCTTGCCCTTATCGGGCGATGGTGGCCTCTATGGAGATGGGGGTCTCGCCTCCCTCCTCTCCCTCTCTCTCTGCCGTGGCCTCTCCTGTGCCTGTGGCCTCCTCACCTCTCTCCCGTTGTGACCCTGGGCTGCCTCCATTCATCGCTGGCACCGCCTCCCTATCCGATGCACAACCGCGTGGATCGGACCCTATGCCCTCGTCATCCGAGGAGGGTGGATGCCTACGTACCAGGCATCATAGCCATCGGCTACTCCTGCATCGTCCCCATCCATTGGCTGGATGGGGGCATCATCCGTGTCCTGGCTCCAGAACCGCTGCATGTCGGGAGCCCCGCTAACCGTAGTGTTATCCTGGACAGTCCGAGAAAACTCATAATCCCTCAGAGATGGGATCCCCTACTGTAGACCGAATTGCCACAAAACTCGGTCGTACCTGTGGAGCTCCACCTCTCCCCTCTCCATCCTCAGCCAGCAAACTCGCCTAACGTGAGCCAACTCCTGTCCATCCTCGGCCCACCCTGGATGCTCCCTCCATGGCCTCCAGGTGATCTAGTCCGGGACAAGGTCATCTAGTAGCCTCCGGGACATAGGCAGATCTATCCGTCGTTGTGCCCCTCTCCGGAGCCACCAGTAGAAGACTCGGGGCCTCTCCCCGTCAACCCCTGTCAGAGGAAGCCCTATCGGCCTCCGCACTGCAATGTGCTCCCAGCACCAAACCTGTAAGAGCGATGTCATGACCAGACATCGGCCGCCCTTGTACACGACCCCATACAGGATCCTGTACAATCGGCATAGAACAAAACTGCCCCAAGAGAATCTGTAGCCGTGATCCCGCATATCGTAGATCACATCTGCGAGCATCCACGGCACCCTGCACCCACTCTGGTGGCACAACAAAAGTCCACCAACCACTCCAGCTAGAACCCGTGTGAGTGTAGATGCCCCAGGCATCTGGCGTAGTGCCTCGATATTAACTCCGCCCTTCTCCAGGGCGAAGCTCGGGTCACCACACAGTCGTCCCATAGCACGGCCCTGATTGGCCGTAGGAGTAATCAGCCGTCCTTGTATGGGGATTCTCAGAATCCTCCATACATCCTCCAAAGTGGGAGTCATCTCCCCTGTAGGTAGCCAAAAACAGGAAGAGCCCGGATACCACCTCTCTGCTAGGGCTGTTAGGAGCCCCATATCTGTGGATACTTGTGGCATCTCTGCCACATGCTGCAAGCCGGCCTGTGCCAGCTGATCTCGCTCTGCCTGTGTGAGAGCGGCCAAGTCATCTCTCAACCCTCCATACTTCCACTCCCTGCTCTTTAGTAATCCTCTCTGCAAACATAAACAACAAAACAATAAACAATCATTAATAACAATTCAAGTAAATAATAATGCAAGTTAAAATTCAATTTTGTGCAATTGATGATATCGCCCACTATTGGACGATATCGTCCCAAATTTGAGCATAATCGTCTTCGATTTCGCAGTTCGAAATCGTCCCCCTTTCGACGATTTCGCCCTCGGGCGAAATTGCCGAAATTGAGACGATTTCGTCGAAATCGGGACGATTTCGTCCCGACGACGTCGACGGCCCAAAAACGGCCGCGATGCTCAAAAATCACCTAAAAATTACCTACAAAGCATGTCAAATTAAATTAAAGCATCCTAGTTAAGTCTAGACTCTTACCCGTAGACCGCGTCGGACCTCTGTCGATCTGTGCGTCGTCTCCACCATTTTTTGCTCCAGAGCTCTAAAAACCAGAAAATGAACAGTAAAAATGAATTAGGGTTTTACCCTATTTTTCTTAATTTTATTTAAAAATAATTTTTTGCTTTTTCGCGTTTTTACCTCAAACGTTCGATTTGGGTAAAAACACGGAGGGGGCACCATAGTAAGCTGTCGTACGATTCGACCAAGAATCGTCGCCTAAAAATGGGAATAATTTTTGCTTTCTCGTAGATCGAGAAGAACTCATCTTTAACGCATTTTCTTCGGAAAATTCGCTAAAGAGGGGGCAAAATGTAGCACCCTAAAATTGGCGCGATAAAATTACAATAATTACATTCACCTTAGTAAATAATTTAAAATTCAAATTTAACCTCCCAAACCGCCCGTTAACCGTCGGGTAATCCGTTTCCCCCTTTTCGTGCCAATTTTAGAGGTTGTTTTGACCGTTTGACGATATCGTCGTCGATCAGACGATATCGCCCCAGATTTGACGATTTCGTCTGGACTAGGACGTCCAGACGATCTTGTCGCAAAACTGATTTTGCAAAGTTAGCTTCTGTTCCAACGGGTCTCCAATCCGGGCAAAAGCGTGTCTGTGCCATTAGAGACCCTCCCCCATTGGAGATCTCCCAAATTGGGATGATCTCCAACCTCCTAACTACTCCCCTAAGCCTATTTAATCCTAAACTATTCCCTTAGCACCCCCTTGGCTGAAATTATCTGCAATTTAACTCCATCTACGTTGAAACATCCCAATTTTCATTTGCATTGGTCCCATACCAATTTTGTTGCAGGTACATCACTGTTTTTCAGTCGGAGCCAGCACACATCGTCGTCGACGAACCTGTTCAGATCGGAGGCGAACCTGTCCAATTCGAGACGATTTCGTATGCGATGCGAGACGATCTCGATCGTAGTCCATATTGAGGCAATCGGTGCCTGAAGTTTGCACTTTTCAAACTTTTCTCTACTATTTTATTCTGCAAATTAGACAATTTATTTAGTGTTTATGTTATTTTGCATTTGGAGTTCACCCATTTAGCTTAGATTGCATATTAAGATCATGATTTGTCATTATAATATTGTAATTTGTTTGAATTTATGTTCATAACTGTTATTCAGTATTCATACAGTCATTTGGTGTCGTTTCCCTCTGTTAGTACAGTAGTATTCGTTGTGTTTTGTATCTATTTTTCTGCTTGCAGGTCTCTGACGAATTCGTCTGATGAATTCGTTAGATCTCGGCATTCTGTCAGATCTCAGACGATTCTGTCAGATCTCAGATGATTCTGTAGAATTCCAGACGATCCTGACTGCTTCAAACATCAGAATCATCACCAGACATCCGGATCAGGTATTCCGCATTTGTACTCTGTCAATTCTCTGTTTTATGTCTTTAAATCTATTTTCTGTACTCATTGAACTTGCATTTTCATATAGATTAATCTAGATTCATTTGGCCAAACCTAGGATATGAATGCTTAAGGTTAAAAACGAACACATTAAAACACATTCCAAACCTAGGCGTGGAAAGCGCCCTTAAATGTTTCCTGGTGAACCCACCATCCGTCGAAAAATCATCAAAATACACCTCCCTTGAGAGGCGGGACCTTCGCAAAGTCCTCTCAGTCCGAGGTACCGCGACATCCTTTTCCCATCCTCCTTTCGGGCACGGATCCAATAGCCTGAAGGTAAGGATGCAAAAAATTTGGAGCGATACACTACCCAAATTGAGTGGTTAAAACCACTTCTTCACCTTGTAGCTGTCCAAGATCATTCATATGGTCTGTTAGCATGTCCCATATGAGAAGTCGTTTCGACATGACATGTTTTATGTGTCTACATTCATAAGCATTGATGAAGGAGAATTGAACAACACCTGAAGAAAAGTGAAACTTGTAGAGAAGTCAAAGAGAGGAAGACTTCAAACTCATTGCATGCCAAAGCTAAAGAAGGTATTAATTTTATTCAACTCAAAGCGTATTTTTATAAAGTAAAGGAGGAATAAGGAACTTTATTACTAAGGTTAAAACTAGAAAATATTTAATGCTTGATATTAATTAGCTAATTGGAGGTATAAGGAATTTCTTTGATATAGTACAACCTTAGATGCTTTGATAAAATATTTGAGAGCATTTTTTAAGAAAGGAAGGTTTAATTAAAATTATTTGAATTACTTTATTCAAGCATAAGAAATATTTGCAAATAACTCATTTGGAGGAAAAATGAATTCTACATAGAAATTAAAACATTAAATTTGCAAATATCCATAGTTTCTAAATTTCCAATTAGGGAGATATAAGGAGTTCTACATCAATATAGATTATTAAAATTTAGAAATTATTGAATTGAAAATTGAAAGAAGCAAAACATAGCATTGATAGAAAGTTGGAAATTGCATTTTGAATTAGTCTCTTGCTCTAATTTATGAGACATAAGGAATCCAACTTAAAGGTCTTGAAAACAAAGAACCTTATCAAAACTTGAAGGTGCATCATAAATTATATTTAGCTTTCTATTTATTCATTAATAGGGAGAAATAAGGTGAAGAATAGAAGTTGAACATTAGGGAGATAAAAGGGATTCAAATCTAGGAAAACTAAGAAATCTAAGCATACTATCAAGATCATAGTACATTCAAAACACTTGCAAGGTGGAAAGTATTTTACAAAACTTGAAAATTGAAAAGGTCTTATCAAGTTTGATCACATACTCTAAACTAGGGAGATATAAGGTAGCTTACAAGCATCATCATGACAACAAATAAGTTCATTCTTACAGAATCCCAACTTCTTAAAGGACCTAATTACTCTTCATGGAAAAACAAAGTGAGGTCAATATTGATAGTTGAAAAGCTTTGGGATATTGTTAAAGGAGAAAAAACTAAACCTACTATAGGGGATAGTGAGATTCAAAAGTTTGAAGAAAATGAAGCAAAAACACTCATGATAATAACTTTTGCAATTACAGATGAAATACAACCATACATTAGTTCAAAAACAACTTCTACAAAAGCTTGGAAAACCTTAGCCAAGATATTTTAAGGAAAGAATAAAGCCACTATCTTGAATCTTCAAACTCAATTGCATTCTCTAAAACTGAATAGTGGTGAAAGTATAGAACTGTTCCTAAGGAAAGTAGCAGATATAAAAGGAAAATTGTTAACCTTAGGAGAATAGGTAGAAGATAATTTTCTTGTTCAAGTAACCCTAAGAGCACTTCCAAAAAGCTACAAGCATTTAGTTACATCTTTACAAATTCTAAGTAAAGATACATCATTTGATGAGTTAGTCAATATTCTACAAGAATATGAGGTAGAAAATACAATAAAAGATGAAATGACTAACAATGCATTAGTTACAAAATATAATCCACAGGGAAATGTTGCATCATCTCCAAAAGGAATATCAATATGGAATAATATATATTGTCAAGTATGTAGGAAGAAAGGACATAGTACCAATTATTGCAGATTCAATCCTAGAAACCAATATCAAGGAAATAAAACAAATTTTGGAAGCCAATCAAATAGGCCATTCCAACCAAGATAATATCATAATCAATATAATCCACATCAACAACAATTTTAGCATCCATATACTTCTTAGAATCAATACAATTATCCACAACTACAATATAGAGAAGGAAAACAAAAAGGACACTTAGTTCAAGAGATTCAAGAAATTCAGGAACTGGAAGAACCTACATATGAACATGAAGTTAAAGCTCTCTCAATAAAAATAGCATTTTATGAAGATACTAACTATTTACTTTATCAAGATACAGACAGGGAGAAAAATGAAGAAGGTAGGAAAGAAGAGCTCAAATTCTAGAACCAAGATGAACACCATATTGAAGACTAAAGTCTTCAATAACCAAATAATGTAATACAGGGGGTGTTGGAATATATTACATTATTTGGTACATGCTAATGTACCATATTGGGTACATCATTAGATTAGGAGAGTGTCTTAGATTAAGGCTTGAGTATTTACTTTATGTATTGTAATAAATGCACAAGTATTATTAGAATGTGCAATGATGTAAATGTGCATGGTGTCCACATGTACATGAGTCCTTAGAATAGGAATATGGAAGACCAAGAGTCATGTCTCATTATATATAGGCCTTTGGTAGATGAGTTGAGAGTATAAGGGAGAAGAAGTGTGAAGAGTGAGTAGTAGTAAGAGAGATAGTAGATACAATATAGAACTTGTATGAAGCATGGAGCATTGAGATCTCCATATATTATAACAAGTTCAAATTTTCATGAGCTTTCATTAATGGCTATTTCATGAGTTATTTTATAAGTTTCTCATGCTATTTACTTGATTATTATATTACCATTATCATAGATATAATATTGCATGCTTATTTTACTACTTGTGGTTGCATTTCCTTTAAGTTTATAGCATCAAAATCTAACAATCAATTGGCTGACACACACTTAGTGATTTCAAGTCATGCATGCTACTTTTACTTTATGTTTTGGTGTTAAATATGTGTTCTTTTTATGCATATGATATTTTTTAATAATGCATGGTGAGTGTAATGCATGACTTAACTAAATAAAATGCATGAATGAATCTAACTAATGCAATGTCTAAATGCAATCTAAAATGAAATGCACAAATGAGAAAATAGAAAAAAAAAGGAAGAGGAAAACAAAAAAGAAGTAAAAAGAACAAAGAAAAAAAATGGAAAGAGAAATGAAGATGTGAAGAAGCAAATAAGCAAATCTCTAAAAGGTCATAGGAAAAAAAAAGGAAAAAAAAGGAGCATAACCCTATGAGGATGTATACTAAAAATAGATAGATGCAGAGGTTTCCCATCGATAGTGGCCATGAAGCTATCCCATAAGGGTGTTATGCTCACAAATAAGGTCAAGAGATGAGCAATACCCACTATGGGATGACTAGTGGTCATACAAACACCAGAAATGATTTTCATATGGTATATATTCTATCTCAAAAGGATCCCTTAATAATCAAAATATAGAGAAAGGAAAAGTGGTGTGAGAAAAACAAGATTTGCAGAGAGGATAAAAAATGTATATCATTTGTCTTGATGAAAAGGAGAAAGAAAACATGCAATGGACAAGGATATACAAAGAGAAGAACAATATTCCTTGAATTGGAGAATAACTTGATGATTGGTTTATACTTTCAATATCAAGGAATATAAAAAGAAGATAGAAAGACATGAGCAAATGTAATGAGGAAAATACGTGAATATGGTCCCTATGTTGGGGATTCACTAGGCATCAAAACCTTAATATGAGTGAAATGCACATGATATAAGACCTAACTAGGTTTTATCATTTGCCATCCTTATGATATCCCCAAGAATAAATATAATCAAGTAATCATGTAAGTATGAGCAAGTAACAATACAACTATATGATAAAAAAAGATGCAAGTGAAACAAAATGTCATAAAAACAATGAAAAATATGATTGGAAATTATGCAATATTAACAAGAAAACAAAATAAAATATGAAAACTAAGCTAAATGCAATATGAAGAAATGAAAATGTAGAGTCATGCATAGTATCTTTTTAAATGCATTATGTTCATTGGTTCCTTTAAATATTTACCATATAAAGAATCTAAACAATAAGCACCCAAGACAAATTTGGTTGTTATGACAAAGGGGTCTACCCAATTGAGCTAAAACTTGCCTTTCAAATTTGATCAAGCATTAGTGTTATTCTAGTTTTCCTTGAGGATAAGGTTCCCAAAATAAAAAGAACAATTGCAAAATCTCTTTGAATAATATTTCTTGAGCCTATTATGATAAGATCGAATATGCTCTAAGTCATGAATGCACTTTTCATCTAGCAACTCCAATTGGTTCAAATGATCTAAAGGAAACTCATTATCGATAAAAGCATATTGTAACAAGATGTGCAATGAAGGTACCTCTAACTTGAAAAAAAGAAAGACCTTAGTACCATAGACCAAGACATATAAAGAAGTTATTGTGGGATTTTGCACACTAGTAGATAGGTCCACAAGGTAGGATAAAGCTAGATATGCTAGTCATGACTGGTCTTACTAACCAACTTCTTAATAATATTTACCAAAGACTTGTTAGAATATTTGAATTGATCATTACCTTAAGGGTAATATGAAGTCGACCACTTGTATTGAATCTTGTACTTAGCACAAAGCTTATAAAATTCTATTTTCTTGGAATGAGTGTCATTGTCAGAAACAATCACTGAAGGAATCTTGAACCTGCAGAGGATCTAGTTAAATATGAACTTAGAGACCTGAGATCTAGTTACCATGGATATGAGTGTGATTTTTAACCATTTAGTAAAGTAATTCATCATCATGATGATAAAATTATGATCATAAAATGACATTGGGTTAATATTACCTATGATGTCCAATCCCCACATGGAAATGGACAACGAAAACAAATAACCTGAAGGTTCTAAGGAGCATGAACAAGATTGTCAAGGTGTTTACACTTGTCATAACATAGAATATGGTCACATGTATCTTTATCCATGGAAGGCCAATAATACCCCATTCAAAGGAGCTTCTTGGAAATGGAATTATTGCTAAAATTGCCTCTACATGAGCCTTCTAAACCTCACTAAGAGCTAGTTGGGCTTCATTAGAGTTAAGGAATCATAAAAGGATGCCTTCAAAAGAACATTGATATAAAGTATTTTCTATTTTAACAAATCAAAAAACTCTTTTATTCAAAATGTTATGTTAATTGCAATCTAAACCATCAATAATCAAACCATCGTTGAGAAAAATAAAGATATTATTACACCATGGATTAGATGGAGAAGCTCCAATTGTCAAAACATATAATAAAACAAGACTAGAACCAAGTGATGTAGGATAATGGAGTTGTATAATGATAATTTATTCTTGATCATCTTATAACTCCAAGGGAAATAAGGATGTGATAGCAACCATGGCATTTTCATGGTAGTTGAAGGATCTAGGGATAGAGTCTATGGTTATTAAATTGAACATAGATAAAACCATGGTGACAATGTCTTTGTATGGTTTTATCTTATCATCTTGAGTATCATAAACATCCTTAATATGATTGACCACAAGTTGAAAGTCACAAAAAATATATAGAAAACTAACCTTCAAGGCTAAGGCTTCTCTAAGACCAATGATCAAGGCTTCATATTTTGTGATATTAGTCATGCAAGAGAAATGAATCTTTAAGGAAAGGGGGATAATCTATTTTTGTGGGATAACTAGAATAATTCCAACACCAACACTCTTTAAGAATCAAGCTCCATCAAAAAACAAAGTCCAAGACTTTGGCTCTTTGGATTCTACATAAGGCACTCATTAAGAAATTCAACAACTAAGGGATGGGTTGACTCTAAGGGAATGAAGGCTATATGGTCAACAATCACCTAATTCTTGATATTCTTTTTCTTAGTAAATTGAGATATTTTATTACAAAAATGGTTTTAAGGATCCCAAAACCTTAGTATAAAAACAACTTTGTTTGCTACAAATTGAATAGAAGATCAATAGGGGACGCAGCCTCAAGCCCAACATAGCAAAAAGAAAAGTAGAGGATGTAGTCTTAGGAAAAAAATATAAAGGAGAAAAAATGGACTCTAACCTAGCATAAAAATCCATGGAAAAAACAAGCAGGCTCCACGCAGGGTAGACGTACGACAAAAACAGAAAATTTCAAGGAAATTACTCCTTAGTGGCCTCATCATCCTCATCCTTGGTTTTGTCCTTTTATGGATCCTTAGGCTCCTCCTTTATAGCAACCACATACTCCACTTCATAATAGACCTCATTATATTACCCAATATGCACACCAAAGATAAGTGTATGGAGGGCCTCCCTAAGGTTGATGATAGAGTTAACCATGGAATTCATCATACTAGTCATCATGGATATAATGAACTCCTTCAATTGATTGACTTCATCTTCTGATTCCTCGTCATTTACCTTGATATCTATCACCTTCTTGATATCTTTCATAGGCTGATCCTAAAGGCGGGCTGATTTCCTAACAGGTCCTTCAGTTTTATCAAATTTAATACTTTTCCTAGCCTTCAACTCATGAACAGCTTCAATAGATTTTCTCTTTTTTTCCGCAAGGGACAAGCGGGTAGGAGGCCCAACAAATTTCATGGTTGGGCTGGGTTTGCTTGGTTGGGCTTGAGGGCTATGGGATAGGATGTGGTTGTAAATGACTTTGAACAAGCTTTGGTGGGATGGAAGGTGAATTCCTTTATTTTTTCTATAGGAAGTGATGGAATAATTCATGGATTTTATGAGGAACTAGGGAATGTTGATAGGATTCACATCACAAAAATGGTTGACAAAGGATAAATGGAAGCTGCAAAGGACTTTTTCAAGAATTTTGACTAAGATGAATTCCATTGTGGGTTCATTACATCATTCCAAGGCATAAGGAGATCCTTCTTGAAGATCCTATTTTTTTTTCCTTTGAAGATCCTCTCATTGTATTTAAACTATTTCATTTCAACCTCTCAATTGTGCTTCTCCTGATGAATTGAGTGCTCCTTCACTAGTTGACCTGTGATGACTGATAAGAGATTGGAATCAACTCGAAAGATAATTCCTCAGACCATGATGCATACATTATCCCAGGACTCTAGAAAAGCCATGGTAATGTCAAGTTCATCACCAGTGAAAAAATGGAGGAAGGGAAAAAAATTCCTTTCAGTAAGGATTCTCTCAGCCAGGACATCACATTAAAATTTTCTAGTCTCTATGAAGCTCATGATGGGTAGATAATTGGGGATGGAAAAAGCACCAGTGAAATGGATGATGGAGACTAAGGAAACCAGGGTGGATAACACTCTACATCGGTGAGGAGGGGGGATGAAAAATAGAGGAGGGTAATTGATAATGCAGGTAATAGTGATGCATGTATTGGATTTATAGGGAAAATCCCACAAAACCATCCCGCTTTCCAGGACTTTTTGTTATTCAATTATTCAAGGCACTTCAAAGTTGGCATTCTGGAGTTTGAATTTTCATTTCTTTTTTGGTAATTATTTCTCATAGAGATAAAATACCCAAGAATATTTAGAGAATGGGTGAGTATAATCCTTTATCCTTTGCATTGATTGGGTGTTGGGCCACTATTTTTGGAATGATGAAAATCAACACTAGTATCAGCAATAACCCCCAGGAGGATATGCTTCAGAAGCCAATGCATAATTTTGAAAATAAGACCATTCTCTCATTTCATGAGGGTTAGCCACGTTTGAGAAAAGTTACCATTGGGAATACGAACTTTAGAGAAAGTGAAATATTGGTTCGACCTATCTTGGACTTGACTATTTATTGGTCAAATATTTGTGCAACATCGAGATAGAGAGCAATTGAGATCCTTGAAAAAGAGGTCATGAATCATCTTGTTGTTGGAACTTGGAGTGCCACCTACATTACTGCGCACGAACAATGGAACAATGGGGCTCAATCATGGTATAGAAATTTTGGTCCACACTCCTATTGAAATTTTGGGAAAAATTACCGTTCCACATGGAGAAATCGCTGATGGTGGAAGAAGAGTCATGCATCTAACACAGGATGAGGATACTAAAAAACCTAATCCTAATGGGAGTGACCATTAGGACTATCGACCTGAGGTTTTTCCTAATCCATGATAGTACAAATATCTTTAGGTATGTCATATGTCCATGTGAGAATGTTATCCACATGAACTCCAAGTTTGACCAACTTATCCACAACACCATTGGCCTCTCTGAAGGCATTTTGGAAGATGATTTCTTGCATATCAAGGATCAAACTCCTAGCATCATCAATGTAATATCTGACCCTCCAGGAAGGATTGCTATTATTTTTTAGATAATTGATAATATTCAAGGAGTCTCCTTCAATAATTAATCTATTGGGAAATTTTTTGGCAAGGGAGAGACCTCTCCACATGCTCTTGGCCTCAACAACATGATTGGTCTGAAATCCTAACCCTTAAACAAAGGTGAGGATGACTTCTCCATGATGATTTTTGAGAATTCCTCCTACTCCCACTATTCTAGGGTTTCCTTTAACAACCCTATCAAAATTTAATTTGAACCACCCTATCGGTGGAGGAATCCACTTAGAATCAATTCGAGGGTTAATTGAGGGATGAAAATCCTCCAAAGACAAGTCTAAGGATCTTCCTAAGGCAAGATCGGATCTGGAGGCCAGGTGAGGGGAAGGGGGATTGAGGGTGGCATTATCTTTGGCATAGGCTAGGATTTTATTGGAAATCAGTTCCATAATAGAAGGACGCTAGGAAAATAAGCAACAGGGGCAACATGGCTACTTCAATAGTCTTTTCTAGGGCTTCTGCAACACTAATGAATAACAAGAGGGAAATGGGACCCCCCTACCTTAGCTCTCTATTGATCTAAAAGTAACCAGTTGTGGATCCATTAGGTTAGGTTAGGTCAAATTCACTAAGGGCTAAAACCCACTTAGAATATTGACCTGAAAGGTGGGGTTTAGACATTAAGTAGCACAAAGAATCAAAATTTGCAACAACCAATGTCTTATAGACTAGCATGTAGTGTCTTAACTTCTGTGAAGAAAAAACCATAACAAGGCAAAGCCTCTCTATGGGGGTATACTAGATTTCATAGCTAACCAAAGTTTCTACTAATATAGTAAATAGCTTGCTATTTTTTTTATCATCATGTTGAGACAACATGGCTTCCAAAGCATGAGCCATGGCTGCTATATAAAGCATCAAATCCTTATCTAGTATAGTGGGAGATAAAATATACAAGGAAGTGATATATCTTTTGAGTTTATCAAAAGTTTGTTGACACTTAGAATATCACTAGAACATGATATTTTTCTTGAGCATCTTAAGAAAGGGCTGACACTATCGGATAATTAAGCTATGAATTGATGAATATCTTGAAGCTTACCCTACAAGCTATGCAACTTAGTTAGGGTACGAGGAAGAGGTATGCCAATGATAGCTACTATCTTAGCAGGTTCTACTTCAATGCCTCACCTAGACATGACGAAACCTAGAAACTTGCCAAATGTGAATTCAAACACACACTTGGAGGGATTAAGATGAACCCTAAACTATGAAATAATTTCAAATATTCATATTAGATCATGAAAATGATCCTTTTGATGTATGGAACAACTAATAATATCATCCACATTGTCCTCTATAATATCATGCATCATATCATGAAAAATGTAATTCAGGAATTTGATATGTGGAACCATCATTATTCAAGCCAAAAGACATAAATTTATAGTGTAAGGTACCCAATGGCATAATGAAAACTATCTTGGCCTAGTCCTTAGGGGTAACCATGATCTGATTGTATCCTAAAAACCATCCATGAGAAAAAAACTTCCACATTTGGTAGTGAAATATATAATCATATCTATGTTGGGGAGAGGAAAATAGTCCTTGGGATGTGCTAAGTTAATGTTCCTAAAGTCGATACATATTCTGATTATTCCTAAATTATTATCCATAGGAATTATATTAGATATCCAATCAAAATAGTCGAGAGCTTTGATAAAATAAATGTTAAGAATTTTTTGGAGCTCCTCCTTGAATAAAAGGGTGACCTTATGATGCATCTTCCTAAGTTTTTTCTTAACAAGCTTAGCACTAGGATTAACTACCAAATCATGAATAACAAGGGAGGAATCAAGCC
Organism: Wollemia nobilis; assembly: GCA_028583015.1. Classification (NCBI taxonomy): domain Eukaryota; kingdom Viridiplantae; phylum Streptophyta; class Pinopsida; order Araucariales; family Araucariaceae; genus Wollemia; species Wollemia nobilis. The sequence continues at coordinate 4,395,407 of JAQPPZ010001050.1, forward strand.
CTGGCATGTCAACATATGTCCAAGCAAAAATATCATGAAATTCCTTTGACAAATTGGTCAATTTCTCTTGCTCATACATGGACAAGGCTTTACCTAAATTAAATATTCTAGGGATATCCTTAGAACCTATGTTAACATATATGGTCTCCTTGATGAGAATATGAGACTCATCCTTATATTGACATAGGATGGGGATCACTCCAAGTTTCTCAAGGTCCTCGAGAGACATGAGACCAAATTCACCTTGAGAATAAGAAGACTAAATATGCGTAACACAAGGGACTAACCCATCAAAGAAGAAACTATTTTAGAGGATATCCTCATGACCTATGTCATAAAGAGTATCCCCATAAACATACTCCCTTGGAGTCACAACTAACTCAAGATGCACCAAAGTTACCACATTATACAATAGAATTTCAATGGGATAAGGCAGCTCCTCATCCTCATCACTCCACTCCAAGCCTTGATGATCCAAATATTCAGCATAAGCGATGAGATTATCATCATCATAAAATGGCAAAGGTTTATTTTTATAGAGTATGTAGCCTATGTCACATCTTCCAGGAAAAATCTCAACATCCAAAGGCTCTTGAATACATCTTGATTAGTTATGGGTGCTTGTTGAGTAAGAAATTGATTTTTTGTTGGAGGATTAGGTTGAGAACCCTCTATAACAAGGTGTAGACTCCTAAAACATGTCATATTGACTATAATACCTGAATGGAATCATTTTAGACCACCTAACCCACCTTGGGTAGCTTCAAGGGCTAAAATAGTGGTTTTCACCACCTAAATAGGTATAGTTTCCCATAAACCATGGTAGTCTCACCCCGATACGGTGGCTAAACCATGGTCATATCAACCTGATATGGTCTCATAACCATGGCCATATTGACTTGATATGGTTACAAAAATCATGTGTAAAAAAAAAAAGACGCATAACTAGCAGTTTAAATTCCTGGTTAACCCCACACATAATCTAGCGAAAAAGCCTTAAAAGTCCTACATGGGTCAAAATAGAAAAACACATGCAATTATCAATCATATGAGTTTTCAAAGATAAGAATTCACTTTTCTTAATGCAAACTACCTCTTTGATTTTTTATGTAGGGTGCTTTCACCATTTTTAGCTTCCATCCAAGAAGTCTATAAATTGGCACTCACTCCTCAATTGAAAAATATCTTGAATTGATGTTTTTGAGCAATGAAGTGCTACTAAAATTGTACCTCAAGCTCAAGCTTTCACATAACGAAGTTCTACCCATTTAAATCCATCCCATTGTTAAAACTCATGCTACAAGATTGTTGAAAAGGATTGGAGGTTATGCTTCCATATTCTTGCAATAAAATACCCTTGCTTTGGTGATCGATCTGATCCATCAAGTTGCTCTCACGGTGGAAAAATCCATCGATAAAACTCTAGGTTGATCTCAGACACTGCCCTAACTCAACCATGAAGAAATCCAGTACTTGGATAGCAGTCTCTAGACCTAATACAGACCATAGGCAAGGTCATCCTAACCTGAAATGACCTCTAGTAGAGATCTGGTTTTACTATTTTTATTTTAGCATAGCTTAGATCAACATTTTTTATTATTGCATTTAGATATATTTTGGCTTTCACATGCTTTAGTCTAGTTTTACCTCTATTTATCACATTTATCTTTAATATGGGCCTGATCTCAGCAGGCTCTTCATATTATTTTGATACATTTCTTATTTCTTTGTGTGTAGATTATAGGATTCAACATACGACAAAGGAGAACAAAATTCACATCATACTCACCCTAGCGGTCATAAAAAACCCACCCCAATATGAACTAGGATTGCAAGAAGATAATTTACATCACACCTCAATGTTTTATTTGTATTTATTGTATCATGGGTAGCATCCCCTCAGAGGGAACTTGATTGAAACACATTATAAAAGCAAATATCTAATATAAAAAAATCTCCATATTTTTATTGTTTTATCGTCATGTTTTTGGTCATATATATTGCTATCTTTACATTGTTATTGGTGCATAATTTTTGAGATTTTAGATGGTGATCACGATGGGACCTAGTCCCTTTTTAAGATTTTTAATTGATTTTTGATAAATTTTACATTTTGTAGGTACTTAGACTTAACCATCATAGGTCAAGATGGTCCTTGTTTGCAACTATATCAGGTCGAGATGATCCCTATCCTACAAGCATCTCAGGTCAATATGGTCACTAATCTGAGGTAGCTTCTTGTACGATTGTATGGATGGCCAACAATTTTGGGTTGGGTGTACAACCTTTGAACCCCCAGACATGGGGGAACTTGGTTGGTTCCCCCTTGTGACCCCCCCTGATGTGTGGGTATGGAGTACTAAATTGCACCACCATACAATTCATTGATCAAAGGCCTGAAATAACTATAAATCTATAAAACACCATAAAATTTAGGCTTTGAAGGTTAGCTTTCTATCATTTTCTTTCCTATTTTTTGTAAAGAAAGGTAGAAAATTTTCATTTAAAGTAAAAATTACTTAATCTCTTTAGCTTTAGGTCAATTTGATAGTGGTTGTATCAAATCTATATGACCTCTGTATGTGGCTATCTCAGATCCATATGGCCTCTATTCATAGCCATATCAGTGTAAGATGACCTCTATCTACTATTAGGTAGTTTTCTTAACATGTTGCCTACTCAAAGGCTAAATTTCATATAGGGTTTTTTGAATACCAAACAAAAATAATTTTTACATTTATTAAAAAATCATCGTATGCTCTCTAATTTCTCTTTTTGAAAAGAAGTTTGAAATGAACCCTCACACACACACGAGGCAATATAATGTTGGTTAGTTTTATTTCATAACCAACAATTGATAATAATCATGTGATGTGGGCATTCATCTCCCACTATGGATTGGCACCATACAAACCATAGCAACCCCTATGAGTGGCTTTTCAAACTTCATCATTGAAAATTTTTGTACTCTTGGGTGCATTCTAGGGTAGGTCAGGATTAGATGCCCCTTTACCAAAGGGTTCAATAATTAGTGGATCACAACTATCGATATTAAGCATGCCCAAGTTTGAAGCAAAATCTCAGCTAGGCAAGTAGCAAGACTTACACAATGTGACCTCTTTCGGGAGGTAAATTATTTTATTAGGATACCCATCAACCATATCCAACATCCTATGAAGGTATTTTTTCCATTTGTGTTGCATTCCTCGATAGGGAGGTATGCGCAAAAGACCTTTCATAGTTTCATTTCATTTTCCTATTAGTTTTCATAGGAATAGGTTTTAAATAAAAACACACCAAAAACCAAATTAAAAATTAGACAAATTAAAAATCATTAACACAAAAAATAAAAAAATAACAGGTTTCTTGCTTGTTTATTTATTTATATAGTTTGCATAGTTTAGACAATAATAACAATACACAATCAAGTTCAATTAAGAGCTAGTGCTTCTAAATACCCATAAAGAGACATGTAACATATTTTAATTGATCCATAGAACCCTGTCATTCCTAAGGGGCATCCTAGTGCCTACTATAATTCAAATGTCATACATCACCCTAGGGACTCTAGCATGTCGAAGGTCCCTATTTAGGATCCACTTGTGGGTCTTGAGTACAATCAAGATGATGATATTCCTGATAAAGCCACTTTAATTACCTTCTATAGGAATGCACATTCACATGTTGAATCACATGGAAGGTTGTTACCTTAAATTCGTGTTCCATCTCACCCAACATCACCATTGAATCAAGAATAGGTGTACACATTACACCAAAATAGGGATAACCAAGCTACCACAATTGAAAATCCTAAGTTAAATCATGAATATGAACATGTGGACACACACCCTCAACCAAATAATAACAAATTATCCACATCTACTCATGTGTTGAGGTATTTTGGTGTAAACTCAGCTATAAGAGACCAACAAAATGGACTCCAATCATATAACAAAAATGCAAAATCATATAACAAAAATGCAATATAATGGAAGAAACCTACAAATCGATATTATTCTAATTCCTAAATTCACACCCCTTCTCCAAAAGAATACAATCCATCTTATAGCAATCGAAAACCAAAGAAACCCTAAAAACATGTTTTTTTCTAAAAATTGCTAAAAATAGAAATGAGTCGGATTATGCCCAAATTTGGTGCACACATCCCTATTACAATAATTAACCTTAATTTAAAATATTAGGTCTCAATTTAAGGTATAACAAAAGATAATAAAATTCTAAAATTCAAAAAACCCTAAAAAACTCGGGAACCTATTCTAAAAGCTAATATTAGGACACTATATGGAGGATTTAGGTTTCAAAAGTATGATTTTTGGAATGTCAGGTGCATCAAAGATGAGCCTGATGCAGAACATGCATGTGGAACCACCTATTAAATTTCAAGGCAAACGGGCATACGGTTCACAAGTTATGGCTCCGACAAGGTGCATCATTCTCCTTTGATGAAAAATAACTCAACTTCTACGAGTTCAGCTGAATTAAAATCTTGTAGCTTTTGGTTATCAAATTTCTTTAGCTCTGAATCTGAAACCCAAATGTTATCCGATTGTGGTAATCCTTCCCACTAAACCAGGTATCTGTTGTAGCTCCCATGTCTGGTGGTGATCACCTTTTTATCAAGCACCTATGCAACTCTATATTTTTTCTTCTTAGGAATTTATCGTGCCCAATTTACTATATCTTGTAATTCACCATCCTCGGTAGTACTAGGATACTAAAATAAATCAGAAAAATTAAACACAGGTGAAATATCAAATTCATCGAGCAACTCCAATTTATAGGCATTATCATTGATCTTCTTCAAAATCCTGCATGGCCCGATTTTTTTAAGTTTCAGTTTGTTATATGTCCCCTTAGAAAATATTTCTTTCCTAATATTAACCATGACCATATCACCCTCTTCAAACACTTTCACCCTTCTATGTGCATCAAAATACTCTTTGTAGTGAGCATTACTACCCTACAATTTTTCCCTCACTAACTCTTGCACTTTCTAGATATGCTCAACAAATGCTTTTGCATCATCACTAACTTGTTCCCCAATTTGTAACTCAACCAAATATAATACACATCTAGGATTTTGACCATAAACAATTTGAAAAGGATATTTATCTTTCGACCTATTCACTGAGCTATTATATGCAAATTCATCTTGTGACAAGGCTAAATCCTATTGTTTTGGTTTTTCTCCAACTATGCACCATAAGAGGTTTCCCAAGCTTTTATTCACTACCTTTGTTTACCCATCAGTCTATGGGTTGTAAGCACTAATGAACTGTAGAATGGTGTTCAAATTCTTCCACAATGTCATCCAAAAGTGACTCAAGAACTTAGTATCCTGATCACAAGTAATAGTATATGAAACACCATGCAACTGCACAACGTCATCAAAGAATAAGAGTGCAATGCTAGTTGCATCATTAGTTTTCTAGAAAGCAATGAAGTGTAACATTTTAGAAAATCTGTCTACCACAACAAAAACTAAATCCTTATCCCCTGTTTCTTGGGCAACCCCAACATGAAATCCATACTCAGATCGGTCCACGATCCTGTAGGAACTGACAATGGCATATACAACCCTGTATTTTGTGAATGACCCTTAGCCATTTGACATACTCTACATCTAGAGAAAAACCTGATTATGTCTCTCTTCATTTTTGGCTAATAGTACTTCTCCTCTACAAAAGTTGTAGTTTTGGCTACTCCAAAATGACCATACAAACCCCAACTATGTAATTCCCTCAAGATGTTCTCTCTCATAGAGCCATTGGGAATGCATAATCGATTAACCTTAAACAAGTAACTATTATGTAAAAAATACTCTTCAAAAATAGTACGGGACTCAACCTCTACCGCACTTTTGTACTGTTGCACAATATTCCCAAAATATGCGTCATATTCATATAGATATTTAATCCCCTCAAATCCTACCACTTCATTCTCCATAGTGGTCATCAACAAGACTCTCCTACTCAATGCATCAAGAACCTTATTCTATTTTCCTAACTTGTGTTTCAGGACAAATGTATACTGTTGCAAAGATGAAACCCATTTGGCGTGCCTACTATTTAATTTTTTTTGAGAATTGGTATACCTCAATGCTTCATTATCAATAAACAACACAAACTCCTTTGAGAGTAAGTAGTGCCTCCAATGTTGTAATGCTTACAAAATTGGATAAAATTCCACATCATATGTAGAATAATTATTCCTTGCATAATTTAGCTTCTCACTAAAAATGCTATAGGTCAGCCCTCTTGACTTAATACACCACCAATTCCAACAAATGAGGCATCACAATAAACCTCAAATACCTTACTGAAATATGGTAACACTAGAACAGGGGCTTTCGACATCTTCTTATTCAAGATTTCAAAACTCTATGTTGTTTTCGTAGTCCATACAAACTCTTTCTCCTTCGTGCACTTAGTTATAGGGGCAGCTACACTACCGAAGTTTCTGATGAACTTTCTATAAAATGTAGCTAGGCCATGAAAGCTCCTTCTATTATAGTTCATGGAGGAGGCCATTCCAGAATTGCCTTCACTTTCTCATAATCCATCCTCATGCCATCTCTTGAGATTACAAATCCCAAAAACACTAAACTATCCTGAAGAAATCTACATTTCTTCAGGTTGACATACAATTTCTCCTTCTTGAGAACGTCTAACACTCATTTTAGGTGTAAAAAATGCTCTTCTTCACTTTTACTATAAATCAAAATATCATTAAAATACACAACCACAAACTTACCATTATATTCCCGTAGTACTCTGTTCATCAACCACATAAATGTACTCGATGCATTAGAAAACCCAAATGGCATCACCATCCACTCGTACAACCCATATTTTATATTAAAAGCTATATTTCATTCATCCCATTCTCAAATTCTGATTTGATACTAGCCACTCTTCAGATCAATTTTACTAAAATATTTAGCTTTAGCCAATCCATACATCATGTCATCCACTCTCGGCATAGGATACCGATACTTTATTGTGATCTTTTTTGTGGCTCTACTGTCCACACACATCCACCAGTCATCATATTTCTTTGGTGTCAATAATGCTGGAGTCCCACATGGACTCATACTATCCCTAACTAATTCCTTCTTTATCAACTCTATCACTTGCCTACTCAACTCTGTATTCTATGTCGGGTTTATCTGATAAGCTGCCTGATTTGGGAGTAGTGATACTGAAATAAAATACATGTGATGTTGGATATCCCTCTTTTGTGGTAGCCCATCTGGTAACTCCTTTGGTGTGACATATTTATATTCACTTAGCAACTTAGCTGTTGTTGTAGGTATAACCACTTCCTCTATTTTTGGCTTCCTAGATATTAAGGCATAACAGAAGCTAGCATCCTTGATCTGTACAAGAAACTCCTTCATCATCAACAAACTCTCACTCAGACCATCCTCTTTGAGAGGTACAAGAATTACTTTTACACCATCCTTACAAAATATGTAAGTATTATTTCTCTCATTATGGTTAGTATCTCTATCATACTACCAAGGTATTCCCAATATAATGTGACATGCACCCATCAAAATCACATCACACCACACTTCATCCTTGTAAGTTCTCCCAATTAAAAATTTAATTAAACACCTCTAATCTACTGTTACCTCATTCCTCTTCTTAACCCATGAGATGCGATATGGATAAGGATGCTTTTCAAATTTTAGGTGCATTTTATCAACCATGATATTTGATACCATATTCTCATAACTACCACCATGAATGACAATGTTACATACCTTCCCTCCTGATGTACACCTTATTTAAAATATGTTCATTCGTAGCCAAAAATCATCACCATATATGGTCTACCCCTTATATTTGGTTTGTACCTTCTCTTTATTAGGAGCAATCAATGTCCTCATTATCATAAGTGCTTCCTCCATGTCAGCAATAACTTCATCCTCATCCTGCTCTTCCATCTCAACTAGATTGACCCTTCCTTGTCCTCCTTGACCCATTTCTTGGACATCACATTGGGGACACTCAAATGCTTTGTGCCCCTCCTCACCACATCCATAACATGTATATGACATTCTTGTATCATTCTCATTTCATCCACCACTATAACCTCTACCTCGTTGGTATCCTCTTCCTATCATATTATGCCCATATTCTTCTTGTTTAGCAGGCATTGAGGATTCTCCCTTGAGAAAATTAGATCCACTTTGACCCCAACCTAAAGAGGGTGTGAATCACCTCTTACCTCTTCTATTAACCCTTTTTAATTTCTCCTCTACCTTGAGGACCATTTGATACACATCCTCCACTGTAAGAGTGCAATGCATGCTCATATCATATTGGACAATAAAACTTAGGCCATTTACATAGATGACAACCTTTTGGTCCTCCGTCTCATTGTGCTCCACTCAAATGGATAGCTTGTAGAATTCATTAGTATAGTACTCAATGCTTTGATTCTTCTATCAAAAATTTTGAAATCTATGAAATAGGGTTTAGGAGTAGTCTACAGGTATAAATTATTCCTGTAACTTCTTCATCTTTGTCCAATCCCTAATATTTTCCTTTTTATTTCTCTATGGTATATTCTATAAATGATCCCACAAAATCAATGCATATCCCTTCAAATTTGTGCATGTGAGCTTAACCTTCTTCTCTTCAACAAGGTTACTCCATTCAAAATATTTTTCTAAGCTATTGATCCAATCGATCAACTCCTTTGGTTTCAACCCACTAGCATATTCGGGAACCTTGATCTTGATCCCATATTGATTCCCCTTAAGCCCCTCTAGAGCTTGTATCAGCCAAATTTCAAAATCGTGCCCTTCTTCCTCTGGGTCCTCTGGTTTTGCTTCTGCATGGACCTTAGATCCATGCTCCTTAGGTATGTTTTCGTCATTAGATCCTTGACCTGCACGTGCCTTGGGATGTCTCTCTCCCATGAGATCAATCACACCAGTCAACCATGCTATTTTTGCATTCATATCCTAAATATACATATTCATCTGGACATATCTTCTAGGCAACATATTCCCTTCACTAGTGAGATTAAACCTGGATCTGATACCAAATGGTGTAAACTCATACCAAATGGTGTAAACTCAGCTACAAGAGACCAACAAAATGGAATCCAATCACATAACACAAATGCAATATAATGGAAGAAACCTACAAATTTATATTCTTCTCATTATTGAATTCACACCCCTTCTCCAAAATAATACAATTCATATTATAGCAACCAAAAACCAAAGAAACCCTAAAAACATATTTTTTTCTAAAAATTGCTAAAAATAGAAATGAGTCGGATTGTGCCCAAATTTGGTGTACACATCCCTCTTACAATAACGAACCTTAATTTAAAATATTAGGTCTCAAATTAAGGTATAACAAAATATAATAAAATTCTAACATTAAAAAAACCCCAAAAAACCTGGGAACCTATTCTAAAAGCTAATTTTGGGACACTAGATGGAGGAGTTAGGTCTTGAAAGTATGATTTTTGTAGGGTTAGGTGCATCAAAGATGAGTCTGATGTAGAACACGCATGTGGAACTACCTATTAAATTTTAAGAAAAACGGTCATACGGTTCACAAGTATGGCTCCGGCAAGGTGCATCATATTTTAATCAAAATAATCCCTTTACATCTATTGATATACTACTCACCCATGTACATTGCACTTTTATGCCACCTACCTATGTAGAGCCTATCAATTACCCCTAACATCTGGATATTGGGGTCATGCATGGTCTTGGAAAACAAGTTGCCAACTACTCTAGAGATGATGCACAACATCATCAAAGAAGTCAAATACAATATCACCATCCACCACCTCAATTTTATCAAAATCCAACGTAGGCAACCAACATGATTTTACCATCAATTGTTGACTAATCACATTGAATTCATTGAAAGGCAATATTATGGTAATTCAACCATAAATCCATTCATTAGTCAATTTCATCACCCTCATATCCATCTTATTTTGAGGGGTCTAAGTTTCACAAGTTTAAAGGTGAAGATGAGCTACAATTGAGTTACCAACACACTCAAACTCTACAAAAAATATTAAATCAACTCAGAAAAATTAAACTACAGTTGAGTCATCATCAACCTCATCAGCCTCCATCTCAACAACCTCAGCAATTTCAACATCCTTCTTAGAAACCCACATACCAGGTTAAACTACCTTTGCCACAACCTTAAAATCAACCACAACTAGACAACTACATAAAACACCTTGTAAGGCCTCCTCATGACTACACGCCACTTCCAAAGCCTTATTCAATAATATTTTAAAATCTTTATGAAGCACAAGTGAATACATTACCATAAATAAGACCAAGAAATACCAATAGACCTAAATCTAGGTCATATAGGGAAGATCAATTTTACCTTTATCATCGGTTGGCAGGTCATGATACCAACAATTGTTACATACTTAAAAAATTTCTCAAAGGTATTATCCACAAGGGGATATTTTCCATATATGGTCTACTCACCTCACCTCAATAGAACCTTTGTATGCACCAAAACAGCAGTGGTAATGCTCAAGGTATCATACATCCCCCATTAGCCAATTCATGAACAATAAAATAATTTGGAGATTCTCAATGTATCATACCTTCCCCACACTCATCAATCATGAAACATTTTGGGGATGCTTAAGGTATCACACCTTACCCATGAAAACCAAAAAAAAAATTAAAAACAAAAAAATAACAAAAAACAACAAAAATATACAAAATTACAAAAAAAAACTTTGCATTAGTTACATCATTATGCATTACATATTACTGCATTTTATTGGTTAATTGCATTAGGGATATCATTAATTATTAGGCATATCGTTCATTGCATTAGAAATATCATTCATTGCATTAGCATCACTCTAGTCTACTTCATGTCATCAATTACACCTATTTGTGTGATCTTTTGACCATTAGGGGTCCTCATAATATAGGGTGGATACTAGATGACCATAAACAATAATTTTCATACAATCACTAACTATTGTACGTACACCTTTTAATGTTTGAAAGTTTAAAAAAGACTTACATACACCACACATTTATTTTCACTATTTACATTTTGTTGAGCACCGTGCTTGTATGACTATCATGAGTATTAATCCAACCTTTCCTATTATCATCATTTACATTTTTTCTTGTGATATTTTTATTATTAAGGGATCCTCGTAAGATAGGGTAGATATTGTATGACCATCAACAATGATGTTTATATGACCACTGACTATTTTATGTACACCTCTTAGTTTTCAAAATTTCATAAGGAAAACACACACATCCAACATATCATTTCCATCCACATTCCCTATCCTAGGTGTTTGTGTTATTTCCCCTCACGTAGTAAGTTGTTATAGGGTGTTCAATAGGGTCTTTTGATCATTCAACTATTCCTAGTTTTATTTTTATATTTTCTAGAAAACTATAATGATTTTTGAAGGTAGAGTCTTACTTTGATTGTACCTTGTATATCTAAAAATCCCAACATAATTTCACACTTCTATATCCAATTTTGAACAAGGAAAGACAACACTACCAAGTAGTCCTTACCCCTTAAGGAAAATGTTTCCCCTGCTCATCCTATTATGTGCATGGTCTAGAATTCTAATAATTGACAAAAGAACAATCTCACCCTACACAAAGTAATAAGATCCCTTGATATTTTGTAAAACGAGCAAGTATCCCCCTAAAAAAAAATCTCTTGTTTCTTAAAAAATGAACAAGTATTCCCCCCAAAAAAGAATAAAATCAAAAGAAAATAAGGGGGTAAAGAGCTTGAATCCATGAAATTCTTAGTTTTTGACAACCATGGGGTAATATCCATCACCATAAATGGGCTATAGATGCTGACCTAGCAATGGATTAGCCTTATGCATAGTTATATGTCTATCATATTAGCGACCTTCTTTTGTATAGACCAATGTCAGCTTACGAATGAGGTTGTTTTTGGTGTCTTGTATTGCCTAGTAGTCTAGTCCAAATGCATCCAAAATCAAGATAAGGATGACAATAGGGTGATCCCTATTACATAAATGGGTTATAATTGTCAGCCTAAGATAGTCTTACGCATCATATTAATGAATATCACTATGCACACACATAGATACTAGATATCTAGGTCTTACTAGCAGATTTTTATCATGTAGAATCATGTATAGTCAGTATACAACTTTTGGTAGATCAACTAGGGTTTTTGAGTCTCATGAAAAACCTTGTTTTTCCCTTGTTACCTCTCACTATGCCCCATCCATGATTCACATTTTGTTACATTACATTATTTTTCATATAGTTCTTATTCAAATGCATGATTTTTGTAAAAAGGTTAATATTTTGATTCATGACTTTTATACATTCTGTGGTGCTTACACTTAGGTTTTTTTTGCATCTTAGATTCATTCATTATGTTTTAACATATAAACATAAAAATAAAATTTTATATCATCATATCATTAGTACATCACATACATACCTAGGTCTATGCATACATACTAGATCTAACATACATGCATAATCATATCACATCATCAACATAAACGGGGGGGTTCAAGGTCTTACACCTTACCCAACAATCACATCAAGCAATAAACCAACTAAGAAGAGAGTTCAAGGTCTCACACCTTCTTCATCATTTACATCAAACAATCATCAAGCAGCTTGGGGCCATTAGGGCATCACGCCTTCCTCGCCAATCAATTACATCAATCAATCAAATTTGAATATTCAATCGAATAAACCCATTTAAAATTGGGGATGTTTGAGGTATCACACCTTCCACCAATCAAGCAATATCATCCAACTTGGGGTAATAAAGGTAGTGCACCTTTCCTACCAATAGTTTAATTCAATTTAATCATCAACCAACCCATTATTTTCTAGGTTCAAAAAATTGTGACCTTTTTCTCACATTCAACCAATCAACATATAAACTACTAGATTCAAAAGGTTGTACTCTTTTCCTCACATTCAAATAATAAATACATCAAATTCTAGGCTCAAAAGGTTGCATCCTTTTATCAAAGGTTGTGCTCTTTGCCTCACATTCAACCAATAAACACATCAACTACCATGTTCAAAAAGTTGCATCCTTTTGTAAAAGGTTGCACCCTTTGACTTGCATTCAATAAATCAACACATTAACTACAAGGTTCAAAAGGTTGCATCTTTTTGTCAAAGGTTGTACCATTTCCCACATACAATCAATCAACAAATCAACTACCAAGTTCAAAAGGTTGAATCCTTTTATCCAATTTTACGTCTTTTGCCTTACCTTCATAGACATATTTGATCCCATTTTAATTTTCAACATTTTCTTTTCCCATTCATAGCTTACATTCAAAATCTTGGGTAACCTTGTATCTAGCGATCTACTCTAGTCACTTGGTAGTTGAAGCAACTAGTTATCCATGTAATCAAGTAGGATGAGTAGATCCCCATATGGATACTCATCATCACATTAGCTCAAAAGGATCTATAGTAACCCAAACCCTTTGGTCAAATCAATTCAAAGGCTCCAAAGGCACCAAACTCCTTTGGTCACATTCACACTTCAATTCAACAACTCCAAAGGCACCTAACCCCTTTGGTCACAATTCAATTCAAAAACTCCAAAGGCACCTAAACCCTTTCATCAAATCAGTTTACAATGATCCAAAGGTACCCAAACTCCTTTGATCACATTTCAATTCAATGATATCCAAAGGGCCTAACCCCTTTGGTCCAACAATCCTCAAGTAAACCTTGTATCTAATGATTTACTCTAGTCACCTGGCAGTTGTAGTGACTGGTTACCTATGCAATATAGTAGGATGTGTACATTACCATAAGGACACTTGTTTTGATTATCATCCATAAGATCAAAATCACCTTTCAATTCAAAATGCTCCAAAGACCCCTAATCCCTTTGGTCAAATTAATTCAAAATGCCCCAAAGGCAACTAACCCCTTTGGTCAAATCTAACTCAAAATTCTCCAAAGGAGGTATCCCTTTGTTAAAATATAGTTCAAAATAATCCAAAGGAGATATCTCTTTTATCAAATCAATTTAAAATATTCCAAAGAAAAATAACATTTTTGGTCAAATATAACTCAAAATGCTCCCAAAGGAAGTATCCCTTTGGTAAAATTTAATCTTAAAAGTTCCAAAGGCACCTAATCACTTTGGTCAAAACTAATTCAGAAGGCTCCAAAGGCACTTAACCCCTTTGGTCAAATCAATTCAAAAAGCTCAAGTGAACCTTGTATCTAGTGATTTAATCTAGTCACCTAGTGGTTGCAACAATTGGTTATCCATGCAATCTGGTAGGATGAGTAAATTACCATAAGGCCACTCATAAGAATTTAAAAAAAAAAAAAAAATTGTAAAATAAAAACTTTATCCATAAAAAGTTGTCTTGAACTGATTAGACCTCGCAAATGTCAAATATTGCTCAAAGTACCCAAGTTCACCATATCATTCTGGTCAAGTGACTCATTGCTCTCATCATTTTCCATCTCCTCTCTCAACTCATCGCTTGAGGGGGTAATCATATAAATTACAAATTTCAAAATCAAATCAATAATCGAACACTCAAAAATGTAAATTGTGTTTGTCCAAGAATAATTACCAAATACAATCATATGTCCTACTTGCTTGGGGTAAATAACAAACAAAACCAATTTTTTTTTTTACATGGTGGAATCGGTAGCCACCATGGATTTAGGTAGGTTGTCCAATTTTTATGGCCGCCATAGTATTCTGCATTGTCCACCCCAGTTGCCTCCACACAATTCTTCGTGCAATCTACCCTTATAACCACAATGCCACAATTATTTTAAACCTTTTACATCGCTAAAAGCACCAAGAAAGGGACAAATTTTTAGTCCCTATATTTATATTTATAGATATGAAAAATAGGCAACAAATATTTTAGCCATTAGGGTCTTGAATTTTATCTTGACAAAATTTTAATTTTAAAAGGTATTTGTATGAATTGATAATAAGGAGATGATTGCATAAACTTAGCAACAAGGAATATGGCAAATCTCTTTGATAAGAAAGGAATATGAAGAATATTCATGATAGAAAGGAATGTTGGATATGATTTAATTAATTTGATAGAAATGTAATGAGAGAAATGTAATATTTTATTTTTGTAATGGGAGTGATCCCCAATAGAATCCACACATAGATTTTTTAAATATGAAGAAAGAGATATAAATTTTTGGTCATGATATAAACTTCAAGACGAATCAAGGAAATAATATAGTAATAGATGTTAGATTAGATCTATGATATTCCACCCTAAAATAAAAGACAAAGAAATTTTATCTACAACATCACTTGGAAAGTATAAATTGAATTAAGGGTACAAAGGAATATGTGGAGAAAAATCCTAGATGAAGGATGACATAAGAGATCAAGTTTATTCTAGGTAAATCATCTTCATTTTCCACAAGTAGTGTAGAATTCTCTCTTGGTAATAAAAGTGAAACTGGTATAGATGGAATCCCTTGCACTTTAAGGTTTCAAGAGTTGCATAATAATGAAATACGAATGGAGGAAATATGTAAAAATTTATAATTTTTAAGAAAAAATATGAAGGTATTTTCTTTAGAAAAGCATATTTTCAATTTAGGGTTTCTATGGAAACATAAAGAAGAATGTGCTTTTGAGGTTACTCCTTGCACTTTAGATCCTTCAAAGAAAGACAAACCTAAAGATGATAAGTGTTACTATGAACAATGTGAGAATATTGAAGAAATTGATGAAGATGAAGATATTGGTGGGAATTAAAAAAAAGAGAAAGACCTAAGAACCAAAAATAAAGAGAAAAAGAAACCCATAGGGATATTGATATGGGAAAATAAAAACAAATATGACAAGTGTTAACAATAAGTGGGGCTAAACCCACAAATAAAAAAAAAAATAACAATGAAATTATATCTTAGAATATTAGGGGCATGAATAGGAACACAAAAAAATGTATCAATAGTGTTGAATTTTGTCCTAAAAAAATATAAATTTTTGGAAGGCATGTGATATAAAGAAGTTGATTTTGGAAACTTAAGATGGAGAATGTATTTGATAGAAAGTCATATGAAGAATATTTATGATAGAAAGGCAAGTTGGATATGGTTTAATTAACTTATTACAAATTTAAAGAGAGTAATATAATAATTTATTTTTGTAATGTGTGTGGCTCCCAATATAAGCCACACATAACTTATTTAAGAAAAAATAATTACGAAAGAATAATAAAAGGTCTTATTTTCTATTTGAGAATACATGGAATAATTTATAAATGAGAGGCTTGTCTAGTATTTTTTTCCTATAAAATGGATTTGTGACTTGCCAACCATAAGTATTGAAATGAAATTATAAAAATCCATCTTAAGATGCATGCACCAAGGTATAATATATATATTTTTTTGGTAATTAAGGGACATAAACATTACAACCGGGTTTTACAGGTTGACCCAAAACCTATTACAACAATAGCGCAATGCTAAAATGGGACTATAACTCAAAATGGATAGTCTGTTTAGCCCTCTGCTGAGGACACAAAGCCAACAAAGAGTAATACCCTTACAAAAATTTACCCACACCTTGGAACAAATGCGGTCAACAACTCCACCTTCTAACACTTTCTTTTTTCTTTTGGTCGCGAAACTGCGACATGTCACGATATCGTGATACTTCTCCTTCCTCCTCTTTCTTTTCTCTTTTCACCGTGAAAAAATGACATGTGAAATCGTGACACTTTTCCTTCCCATACTTTCTCTTCTCTTTTGGTCGCAAAAATACGACATGTTGCGATATCGTGACACTTTTTCCCTCCTGCTGGTTGCGAGTATATGACATGTCGCGATATCGTGCCACTTTCCCTTATTTCCCTTAGTCTTCTCTTTTGACCGCGATAAAATGACATGTCGCGATATCGTGTCACTTTTCCTATCTTGCTCTTTCTCTTCTCTTTTAGTCGCGAAAAAACAACACATTGCGATATCGCGACACTTTTTCCACTTGCTCTTTCTCTTCTTTTTTGGTCGCGATAAAGAGACATGTCGCGATATCATGAAACATTTTCCATGTCGTGATATCGTGACACTTTTTCTAACATGTCGCGAAATCGCGACACTTTTTCCTTCCTTCTCTTTCACTTCTTTTTTGGTTGCGACACAGCTGCATGTCGCGATATCGCGCCACTTTCCCTTCTTGCCCTTAGTACTCTCTTTTGACCACGTTAAGACTACATGTCGTGATATCGTGACACTTTTCCTAACATGCTCTTTCTCTTCTCTTTTAGTCACGAAAAAACAACACGTCGCGATATCGCGATACTTTTTCCACTTGCTCTTTCTCTTCTTTTTTTTAGACTTTTACAATATTTAGACTTTTGAAAAGTATAAGGTTATGATCACATCCATCTAAAAGCCATTTTTGTATTATGCAAACCTTGCGTAACCCTTCCCTATTTTATTTCTTTGGATAAATTCTAGAAAAAAAATTTCTAATGGGAGAGGAACATAATGTCGATCCAATATCATTATATTGTCAGATATGGGGACCTAAATATTTGTTATTTTATTTGATGGTTTCTCTAAAAAACTTATATTATTTTACCTTTAGGTTAGCACAATATTTTGGGATTGTTTATATTCTTAGATTAATCATACCATAATATTATTTTTAAGATATACTAAGATAAAATTGAATATATTTGTTTATTTATCACTTACTCCATGATGAATGGTAGAATTGTGAATGTTTTCCATGTAATTAGTATGAACTTACCTAATAAATACCTCGATATTCTTCTAAAATGTGATAGTCTTTGTAATATTGAATGTGAAGGCTCAAGTCTTGATCCACATAAAATTATATTAAGTCATGACCTTCATCGTTCTCTATTGGATATTCACTTACTTATCAATAGCATAAGTAAAGAATAGATTGATTTCATCCAAATAAATCCATAAACCTTTGATAACAAAAATTCCACTTCTAATTTACTCAAATAGAGTAATTTATTCTATTCAAGATGAGAATAGGCAACACATGATCCATCATATTCATACGTCTAACTTTAAGACAATAAATTAAAGCATGAATTTTAGCATTATTATAAATTTCTTGATAAATATTTTGTTCAACAAAGGTTTGTTTTTGGTTTCATATGAGTGAGATATGACCTCCAAAATATAACACTAAATATAGTAGTAGAAAATACACCAAATGTTAAATTATTAAAAATTTGAACTATTGATCAAATGACATAATCTCAATTACTTAAAATTCTCAATATTTAAGGAGGAGACCCATGTTTAAATCTTTCTAGGCCATGCATGCATAATTGTTAAGTTATTGTAATATTATTATGTGGTCATGATGTAATATGGATGTTTCCTATTTCAATCCCATATAATAAATTAAAAATAATTTAATTAATTATTATCGTGAAATTTGGCACAATCTAGATGATCCTAATATCTTATATAATTATAAGTTCGACCACATCTACTTTTAGACAAAGATATGAGAGTTATTTTATGTGAAGGATACTCCATGTCAACCGAATCGAAGAAAAACAACCATAAGATACCAACCCCACCAAAAAACAAAATAGAAGGGGAGGAAAAAAACTTACAAATGGAATATACTTTAGCCTTTTTTCATTAAATTTTAAGCTCAAATTTAAATTTTAATCTCAAATTTAAATTTTTAAGATAAGATGGTGAGCATGTCACAGATATGAAACATGTCCAAAAATGTAAAAATTGAGCAAATATTGAATTGGATTCTCCATATTTGTTTCTGTAGATTCTAAGACATTGAATTTTCTATAGTTCTTAATAGTTTATCTTGCATATTATTTTTTGAATACAAATATTGATCACAACTCTTGTCTCTAACACGTCTTAGAGGTGAAAATCATGAATTTGAACCTTTTGTGAATCCTAAATGTAGACTAATCCACAGTGCACTAGATTCTATCCAAATAAAACTATAATATTTGGGGGTGACCCAATCATACCCAATGCTATATTCAATCCTTCGGTTATCAAATTTTCTTTTATTTTAATTTTTTTTTGGTAATAAAAATAGAGGTATGAAAGAAAATATGTATTTTAGAAAATCCTTAGAAAATGCAGTATAGGATTTTTGAAAATATCCTAAAAATATAATGCATATAAAAAATCCTTGCATCTAAACAACTATTGAATGTCATAGCTCTAACTGAACCACCACAACAAGAGAAGACAATTTGACCCTTATGATCAATTTAATCATGATTCACATCTAATACCATGACAAAAGTCATGATAAAATTTGAATTACATGGATTAAATATATTACCGAGATTATAAATAAGAAAGCATAAATGTAACATACATAACAAAAAGAAAATATGAAATAAGATGTGGTATGAGTTTAGACATAAATAATTTCTTACTAAAATATGATAGAATATATAACAGATATAATATAACAGGTGAATGAGAGTAACCAAATGCCATATTATCATTTGGTTAAATTTCTCAATATACAAGAAGAAGACCTAGGTTTGAATATTTCAAATAGATACATGCATGATAGCAAAGTTTTTGCAATACTAAAATATTGTTATGATGTAATATAGATGAGGTCCATTTCAATCCCATATAACCAATTATAAATAAACTAGGCAAATGAGAGAGTAAATACTACTTATAATACAATACATAAATCCCCATATCTATCAAACCAACATGTTATCAGATCATGATGTAGTACAACAATTACACTGTATGATGAACCTAGACCCTTGGGGAAAAAAATCACATGATATAATAAAACATCTATTGTGGCCTATGGTAAATTATAATACATCTTAATAATATGTGAATAATTTTATAATGGAGAAAATTAGATATATAACTATATGTATGTATACTAGATTTTCAACTAGATATGATATAGATTAACAACCACTAGATCTAAGAGGGATGACTTGACTTAGTGTTATGATCAGGGTAAGGGTTTATCATATGTTGATATTATACATTTAAAATAATTCTATATTGTGGGTTTGAATAAATGAATAGGATTAAAACTTATAAAAGGAAGCCTTGTTTTTTCTATTATCCTATGTTAATAAATTGGACATAAAATAAGCAAATAAATTGTGCTAGATATAAGAAATCAAATATAAACTGCTCTTTTTGAATAGAATGGGAAAATTAATAGTCCCCTCATAGAGGTTTAGTAAAATATAAGACCAAATAATCTTAAACCTTGTCCATCCTAAGCTTACAAGATCTATGTTTATTCCATTCTTATAAACATTATCTTTTATATTAGGACAAGTCCTTCATTTATTATTTTATAATTATACCTAAGGTCATTAGAAAATCTATGGAGATAATTACACCTAGGGTAAAAGAGGAAGATTACTAAATAATCCTGCCTAGGGTAAGAGATGAAGATTTTGGATGATACCCCCTCTAATAGAAGGTGAAAACCAAGAAGTAGCCAAGTGATTTCCTAGCCTAACTTAACCATATATCAATTCTACGGGTGGAGGGTGGAGAGCTATAATCAAATGATAAGAGTTCAACTAGTTAAATACATCAACTTTCAAGGCAAATATCAAGGTTCAAATATTGTTAGTAAATATACGTGTAATTGCAAAAATATTGTTATAATTCCATTATATGGTCTCATGATTGATATAGGTAGGGCTCATTTTAACCTCATATATCTAATTAAAATAGGGTGGAGAGCTATAATAGTTGTATGCATGAGGTAGACATGTAAAGGGATGGGAATAATATCTTTTTAACTAGATATAAAAATAGATTATCTAGATGTAGGAGGTTCTATTTCATAATATACTTGTTTACTAAACTTTGAAGAGTTCAACTGATAAGAGCTCAACTAGTTAAATACATCAAATTTCAAGGCAAAGATCAAGGTTCAAATATTGTTAGTAAATATACATGTAATTGCAAAAATATTGTTATAATTCCATTATATGGTCTCATGCTTGATATAGATAGGGCTCATTTTAACCTCATATATCCAATTAAAGTAGGGTGGAGAGCTATAATAGTTGTATGTGTGAGGTAGACATGTAAAGGGATGGGAATAGCATATTTTGAACTAGATATAAAGATAGATTGTCTAGATGTAGGGGGTTCTATTTGTATCGTTCCAAATTTTTCACACCCTTACCTTCAGGCTATAGGATCCGTGCCCGAAAGGGGGATGTGAAAAGGATGGGACAATACCTCGGACTGAGAGGCCTTTGGAAGGTCCTGCATCTCGAGGGAGGTGTATTAAGGTGATTTTTCGATGGATGGTGGGTTCACCAGGAAACTTTTGAATGGCAGTTTCCACGCCTAGGTTGGGAATGTGTTTGATGTGTTCAATTTTATCTTTAATCATTCAAATCCTAGGTTTGGCCAAATGAATCTAAACTGTTCTATATGAAATGCAGATTTAAATAAATACAGAAAATAGATTTGAACAGAAAACACAAAAAATATAGTAAATTAAGAAGTCATACCTGATCCGGATGTCTGATGGAGGTTCTAATTTTTGAAGTAGTCAGGATCGCTTCTGATCTGACAGGATCGTCTGCGATCAAAAAATATCGTCTGAGATCTGACGAATTCGTCAGAAACCTGCAATCAGAGAAATAGATATAAAACACAGAAAATGTAGCAATGCTAACAGAGGAAAACGATGTGAAATGATAATAATGATGTTAATAAGATAATCCCAAATAGAAATACAAATAAATTATCATGCTTTAATAGCTAATCGTGACTTTATTATGTATTTAAGCTACATGGGTGAACTCCAAAATGTAGAATAGTAATAAGTTTAACTAATACAAAGTAGAACAATAGATAAATGGAGAAAGAATGCAAACTCAGGGCACTGATTGCCCCCAACGTTGACTGTAGTCGAAATCATCTTGAATTGGTGCGAAATTGTCTCGAATTGGACAAGATCGTCCACGATGATCTGAGCTTGCTCCGATTGAAAAACAATAAAGTTCCTACAAATAAAATTGGACAAATACGAAGGCAAATGGTGATTTAAGATATTCTAATGCATGTAAAACTCGTGTTATAGGAAAATTCAGCCAGGGGAATTTCAAGGGGAGGGCCTAAGATTAAATAGGCATAGGAAGGAGGTTGGGAGGTTGGAGATCATCCCAATTTGGAAGATCTCCAATGGACGAGGTATCTAACCACGTAGACACGCTTTTGCCTAGGTTAGAGATGTCGTTGAAACAAAAACTACTTATGAAAAATTAGTTTTGAGATGAAATCGTCTGGACGTCCTAGTCTAGACGAAATCATCCGATCTAAGGCGATATCGTCTGATCGATGACGATATCGTCCAACGATCACAACAAATCCTAAAAATAGTGTGGAAAACAAGGAAAACAGTTAAAAGGCGGTTTAGGGTTGAAAATTTGAATTTGAATTATTACCAAGGTAATTTTAATTATTGCTAAGGTTTACTGTACCAATTTTAGGGTGCTACATTTTGCCCCCTCTTTAGAAAATTTTCCAAAGAAAATGCGTTAAATATGAGTTCTTCTCGATCTACGAGAAAGCAAAAATTATTCCCATTTTTAGGTGACGATTCTAGGTTGAATCGTACGACAACTTACTATGGTGCCCCCTCCGTGTTTTTACCCAAATCGAACGTTTGAGGTAAAAACATGGAAAAGCTAAATTTTAAAATGTTGTTTAAGTGTTTTTGAATAAAATTAAGAAAAATAGGGTAAAACCCTAATTCATTGTTACTGTTCATTTTTACTATTTTCTAGAGCTCTGTAGACAAGATGGTTGAGACAGCGCATAGATCGACAGAGGTCCTGCGCGGGCTATGGGTAAGGGTCTAAACTTAATTTAGAATTCTTTAATTTTGAATTTCATGCTTTTTAGATCAATTTTGATTGATTTTTGAGCATCGCGGCCATTTTTGGGCCATCGACGTCGTCGAGATGAAATCATCTCGATTTCACCGAAATCGTCTCGATATCGCCGATTTCGTCTAAGGGTGAAATCGACGGTATGGGGACGATTTCGTCCAATAAGGGACGATTCCCTCATACGAAATCTAAGACGAAATTGCTCAAATTTGGGATGATATCGTCCAATTGTGGATGATATCATCATTTGTGTGAAAGTGAACTTATTTTACTTGCATTTTTTGATTAATGATTTATTAATGATTTTTATTGTTTTGTTGTTTATGTTGCAGAGAGGATTATTAAAGAGCCGAGAATGGAAGTACGACGGACTAAGGGATGACTTGGCCACTCTATCTCAGGCAGAGCGAGATTAGTTGGCACAGGTCGGCTTGCAGCACATGGCAGGTATGCCACAAGTGTCTACAGACATGGGGCTATTGATAGCCCTAGCAGAGAGGTGGTATCTGGGTTCTTCTTATTTTTGGTTACCGACAGGGGAGATGACTCACACTGGAGGATGTATGGAGGATTTTGAGGATCCCCATACAAGGACGACTAATCACTCTCACGGCCAGTCAGGGCCACGCGATGATGCGACTATGCGAAGATCCAAGCTTCGCCCTAGAGAAGGGCAGAGTGAACATCAAGTCATTGCGCCAGATGCCTGGGGCATCTAGGATGACATAGGTTTTGGCTGGGGTGGTAGGTGGTCTGCTACTATGCCATCATAGTGGATGCAGGCTACCATGGTTTCTGACATATGTGGTATGCGACATGAGAGACCACGGATACAGGTTTGCTTGGGGGAGCTTTATTCTATGTCGATTGTATAGGATCCTGCATGGGGTCGTATACAAATGCGACCGATGTCTAGTCATGACATCTCTATTGTAGGTTTGGTGCTGGGAGCACATCACAGTGCGAAGGCCGGTAGGGCTCCCACTGATAGGGATTGATGGGGAGAGGCCTCGAGTTTTCTACTGGTGGCTTCGAAGAGGATCACAATGGCGGATAGATCTTCCAGTGTCCCAGAGACTACTTGATGACCTTGTCTTTGACCAGATCACCTGGAGGCCTTGGAGAGATCATCCAGGGTGGGCCGAGGACAGACAGGAGCTGGCTCGCGTTAGGCGAACCTGATGGATGATGATGGAGAGGGGATAGGTGGAGCTCCACCAGTACGATCGAGTTTTGAGGCAGTTCGGTCTACAACAGGGGATCCCATCTCTCAGGGACTATGATTTTTCTTGGACTATCCAGGATAACACTATAGTTAGTGGGGCTCTAGATATGCAGTGCTTCTGGAGTCAAGAAGTGGATGATGCCCCCTTTTAGCCAGTGGATGTGGACAATGCAGGGATTACAGACAGCTACGATGCCTGGTATGCAGGCATCCACCCTCCTCAGATGATGAGGGCTCAGGGTTTGATTCATGTAGTTGTGCATCGGATGGGGAGGCGGTGACAGGCGACCATTGAGGTGGCACAAGGTCATGGTAGGAGAGAGCAGAGGAGACCACAGGCTCAAAATAGGCCATGGTAGCGGGAGAGGAGGGAGGAGAGACCCCCTTATCCATAGAGAGAGAGGCCACCATCACCCGATAAGGGCAAGGGTGTTGACATAGGGGAGAGCAGCAAGACAACAACTCTCTGAGCTGAGGTTGCCTACCTTTGGGCTTAGGTGCAGACATTACAAGATGAGGCTACACGGTTGAGAGCTCGAAGTGGAGGAGCGAGCACTCAAGATTTAGCACGAGCTATTGCCTAGATTACATTCTATCAGGCTCTATATTACCAAGCGGTGCTAGCAGAGCAGAGGGTGCCATTACCAGCTCATATTACAGAGCCTGTCGTGATGGGTCATCTAGGACATCATCATGATCGACATCCAAGACTCACGACACCACATGGACTACGATGGGGCCACATCCTCCACCTCAGGGTGGGGGAGGAGATGAGGCTAAGAGCTCAAGAGGTTCTCGAGGCTAGCTGCTACAAACTAGACTACATATATTGATATATTATTTATGATTTTTGATGGAATATTCAGTATGCCGAGGTATCGATTGTGGCATACCGATCCAGTTTTGAGATGATGTGTATATTATTGATATATATATATATATAGAGATGAGATATTTTTGATCATATGACTAGTATTATGTGTTTGTTATGATGCTTTAATGTTTTGGTGTGATTGATTTGATGATTCATGTAATTATGTCGCTTGGAAAATATTATGGTTTGGATGTCATGCTTTTAAGATTTAAATGAAATAATCTGATGTAAACAAATTGGTTGTTTGTGATGTGATAATTTGATAAAAATAAAAAGAGACTTCTAACAATAATTTCAAAGGACATTGTCGCTGTTATAGACCATTTCATGGAATCGCCTGTAATGTCCCCTTCTAATCAGCTAGTGGGAACACATAGAGACTAGCCTATACACGGGTTCTCGTAGGCTATGTCATATGGATGAGAGCCTTTGGAGATATTTGAGACAAATTTTGAATTCTTAGAGCTCAATTTTGGTGGTCGTTCAAGGTCAAACTCAACTAGGATGCTAGAATTGCTATTTTTAGCAGTGTCGGGTTTTAGGGTTTCTTGCCGAGTGGACAGGGAGATGTTGTTCTACAATGAATTGGGTATCCGGAATAGGTTTTAGTTGGTCATTCGGAGTTTCATAAGGCAAAGTTTTTAAAGCGCAAAGCTTGGATTTATTAAGTGAATTATTAAATTCATTTTATAAAGTTAAAACTTTATATTATAATTAAAGGGGAAGAAATATGTTTATCCCACATTGAGCATGAAAAAGAGAGTTTTCCAAGGAGGAGCCTATTTATTCAGTGACTTGGTCTCATTTTAGATATTCTAGATTTTAGTTATTTCCTCTAGAGTTTGAGGCCAGTGGCTGAGACTTCTTCTCCGAAGGGACGAAAACCCCAATGGTGTGGCTGAGGACGAAACCCCTCAAATTTTTGGAGCTGGACGAAACCCCAGTTCTCTATTGGTGAATTCACACAGGATTCATGCTTTGGTGCTTCAATGATTTCAAAGGTACTTTGGTATTTGTTGATTTAGTATATTTCAAGGGTTTGCAGACATATTGTGGAAAGATTATATTTTTAAAATATTGTAATCTAAACCCTATTTTGAAAGAAATTTGAAAAATAAAATTGTTAGTTATTTCCTGTTTCTTGGAGTTGTATTTTTTGATTTTAAGAAACAATATAGTGTCCCAAATATTAAAATATTAGAATAGGGGGGGACATTACAGTGGTATCAGAGCTGGTTTTTCCTGCCAGCCTATTCAGGGTTTCATTGCAAATTTTGTGAAGTCTTCTATCGAAGACAAAATTCTCAGGTTTAATTTGGTGGAAATAATTCTTTGTCTGAAATTATATTGCTTGAAAATTTACGGAGTATAGAAGATTAGAAGAAGTTAGGGTTTGGTTTCTATTTTCAAATCTAGGGTTTCCAGTATCTAGTTATTGGTGATTTGAATACCGATTTGGTTGATTTGGGCTTCAAGAGTTCTGGGTATTGTTAATTCAGAGCTTAGGCTATTCTGCAAACCTGTGGAAGCCTAATTAAATTTCAGATTCATGGAGTCTTATAATGATTGTTCTAGGAGACAACATGATTGGGATAGGACTCAGAGTGAGATACAAAAATCCATCAGTCAATTAATTGCAATGATGTAAATTTCTCTACCTTCAGTTTTTCCTCAGGATAAGGTTGATTTTTCATTCATAAAGTTGTCGAAGAAAGTTGGAGTTGAACAAAATACTTTACAAGATCCTAAAATTGTAGCTAATATTGTGGCTAATAAAGTTGAGCTCGCTATCCCAAAAAAGTTGGAAAAGCAGTTGACAGTAGCTATGGCACCTAAGTCAGCAACTATGGTTCCCTCTAAGGCTAAGGTTGAGCATCACACATTCAATAACAGAAAAAAAATTCTACAGAACATTTCAATAAAAGAATGGATGTAAGTTGTAAGCTCTATGCTTTGGGGAAACAATTTGAGTCCCAGAAATTATCAAAAGATGTTCTTCTTGACAGTCTAAAGGAAATGGATACATGTCTAGTTGAACTAGATCAATCTGATCGTGAGGTTTTGAATTGGGTAGCGAAAGTACCTATAGTTGCATTAGGCCAACATTGGATTATGAGACATGCAGACAAGGACATGAGACTTGCAGTCACCTCTTGTCTTAGTGAGATCATAAGGATTATAGCTTCGAAAGCACCCTATAATGACGACATCATGAAGGAGGGATTACAGCTGATGGTTGATAGTTTTCATGGTTTGAATAACATTAGGGACCGATCCTATGGTAAGAAGGTTAGAATTTTGGAAGTAATGGCAAAAATTAGAATATATGTCTTTTTGCTTGATTTAGATTGTGTTGATCTTAGTCTCTAGATGTTTCGACATTTTATGGCTTCTATCAGTGAAGATCATGAAGACATTATATCCTCTTACATGCAAACCATCATGGTACGCATCATTGAGGAAAGTGATGACTTTACCCAGCCCATCTTGCCCAAGTTGGTGGCTGTTTTGAGGTAAGGAAAGATTACCTCTTCAACTGCACGTAAATTAGTTGACAATGTTTCCAAGCAGTGTGAGAAGAAGCTGAAACCTCTCTTGGTACAGGAGGAACAAGAGAAGGAAAAGAGACCGAGTGACTTACAGATGCCAGGACTACCTCTCAAATGCAAGAATCAATTGAGAAGATAACAACGTTGCTTCACTTGCCAAGAAGAGTGGTCACTTGGACATATATGTGGGCCCATAACCCACAAATTCCAGGACAACTATAGTACCGAGGGTAATGACAGGACAACAGTTGTGGAATTGCTTCCAGAGTAATCCAGTGAGGTTTGTGAGACCTTGGACATAAGGTATGATGAACCTTACATTTTTCCTGGCAATAGTTCATTGTTGCATGGTGTTTTTTTTCATGGTGAAGACTCCAAATTTGATGAGGAGATCGATGTCGATGAAGATGTCTTCTGGTTAAAGTTAGAAATAGAACAGACCAACAAGTGGTTGGATGGTGGCTTTCTTGATGAGTTGGAGAGTTATGTTGATGATGTAAATGAGAAGATTGATAGAGACAAAGTTCCTTTTGATCGTGGTGCTGACCTGAACATTCAGACTGCTGAAATTCAAAATATAAACATGCCAACTCTTCAAGAAACTTGTGTGGAAGTACAGGAGGGCAAAATTGATGAAGATGGAGTTAATTCATCTTGTGGATCTCATTTTGTTGAGGGGCATAATGAATTTCGTGATAGTGGTGAGATCATAGAGCAAGTTGATTTTGACATTGTTAAATCAGCACCTGGTGAGGATGTGCATGCAGTTGATAATTCTTGGGTTGAGCATGAGTCAGTCCTAACTTCAGTGCATGAAGTTGGAGAGTGTAGTGTCAAAAGGAATGCTGATTATGATCATTATTCCAAATATGGTAAATCAAAAACTTTATTATGTGCTGCTGATCACAATCTAGAACTTGATACAATGCAAAGTTGGAAGGATAAGTTGCAGGTTACAGAAGAGAAGATTGTCCAAACATTAACCCATTTGGATAGCACACACAACTTTGTTGAATATCTTCTTTGGACAGCTCAGCTCAAAGATAGGCAGATAGAGTTGATTGATGTCTCCTCTCATTGAAAGCGTGCAAACTATTAAGGTAGAAACTATCAAGCATGCTTTGGAGAAAATAAAATCTGATTACTTGCAATTGTTATCTGATAGGGATTTGGCTATCCAAACTATAGAAAATATGTACCAAGAACTCACCAAAAAGGAGAAGATAATTAACAAACTTAACCTTGAGTTAAGTTTTGTTCACAAAGAAGAAAATTGGTCAACTGTTACAACCACTCATAAGGAACAAACCGAGTATGATGCTAATGCAGGTTCATTTCCTTGTGTTATGATTGGAGAAACATCTCCTGACTTCTGTGTGCAGAATGTTGAGAGTTGTAGCATAGGTGATTGTATAGACCCTTCCATTGAACCAATTGGTGAAGTTCAGATGGACTGTATAGTGAGGTATGCTCATAGTTTTTCTTTCAATCCACATGTTGATGATTTGACCATGTCACATATGAATGGGAAGAAGGGTTGGTATAAGGAGTTATATGTATCACCTTGGCATGAGGTGCTCTTCCCTATAGTTGTAGAATCAGTTTCTTGTTGGGTTCCTTGTTTGTTAGTTCAGAATGGGTTCTCCTTTGAGTTGCAGAATAATTCAGTTGTAGTCAGAGTGGCACAACAAAAATTATTAAATTTTGGGAATGACAAAATCCCTATTTGGCTATGGGATCCAAGAATTCCTCTGAGGGATGGATTGTTTTATAGAGTGGTAGAGCTCGATAGAGTTACCGGGACTGGTTGTATCGGTTTGGTGACAGAGCTTGACAGTGTTTTCAGTTTTCGGGATGACAGTTCAAGGCAGTGTCTTCATCATGAGACATTCTTCAAATTTATTTGGGATCCTAGCATACATATCATATTGCTTGAGGACAAGCAATATTTGGGAAGGGCGGACTGTAATGTCCCCTTCTAATCAGCTAGTGGGAGCACATAGAGACTAGCCTATACACGGGTTCTCGTAGGCTATGTCATATGGATGAGAGCCTTTGGAGATATTTGAGACAACTTTTGAATTCTTAGAGCTCATTTTTGGTGGTCGTTCGGGGTCAAATGCAGCTAGGATGCTAGAATTGCTATTTTTAGCAATGTCGGGTTTTAGGGTTTCTTGCCGAGCGGACAGGGGGATGTTGTTCTACAACAAAATGGGTATCCAAAATAGGTTTCAGTTGGTCATTCAAAGTTTCATAAGGTAGAGTTTTTAAAGCGCAAAGCTTGGATTTATTAAGTGAATTATTAAATTCATTTTATAAAGTTAAAACTTTATATTATAATTAAAGGGGAAGAAATATGTTTATCCCACATTGAGCACAAAAAAAAGAGTTTGCCAAGGAGGAGCCTATTTATTCAATGACTTGGTCTCATTTTAGATATTCTAGATTTTAGTTATTTCCTCTAGAGTTTGAGGCCAGTGGCTGAGACTTCTTCTCCGAAGGGACGGAAATCCCAATGGTGTGGCTGAGGACGAAACCCCTCAGATTTTTGGAGCTGGACAAAACCCCAGTTCTCTGTTGGTGAATTCACATAGGATTCATGCTTTGGTGCATCAACGATTTCAGAGGTACTTTGGTATTTGCTGATTTAGTATATTTCAAGGGTTTGCAGACATATTGTGGAAAGATTATATTTTTAAAATATTGTAATCTGAACCCTATTTTGAAAGAAATTTGAAAAATAAAATTGTTAGTTATTTCCTGTTTCTTGGAGTTGTATTTTTTGATTTTAAGAAACAATATAGTGTCTCAAATATTAAAAATATCAGAATAGGGGGGGACATTACATCACCGCTCACTCGGTCGTCAAGCTAATCCCAGTATAGAAATATTGTTAAAAAGGTAAAAGAGTGCTTAAGAGACTGTCTTAAGACTTTGTTGTGATGATGCAAATGATGATGATGATGGTGATTTGTTTTCAGACTTTTCATAAAAATAGTATGCATGAAATATTTTGAAATGATTTTTGGTAGGCATAAATTCCTAAGTGTGATAAAATTTTGAATAATTCCTTAGAATTTATACCATGGTTGCAATATTGAATTTGAACATAATGTCATGAAATAGAATAAGTGTTCGTTTGTTTGTAAAGCATAATTGTGTAACATAATGATGCAAGTCACATGTTTTTTATGATTTGAAATAAATGGGAAAATAAAATTAAAACAATGATTTGCGCTAGGCATAGAATATTTAGGTATAGACTTATACCATCATCGCGAAATCCAAAGAAGAAAATAATAGTTTTATTGCATGGTTGATTTTTAATTTTTGAAAATAAATAGAAAATATGAAGATGAGGACTTGCGCTAGGCATAAAATTCCAATTGTGGTTTTGGAATTATACCATCGTCGCGAAAGTCAAAAGTTATATATAACTGTAACTTTATTGCATGTTTTTGAAAATGATTTTGATTTTTTTGGTAATGCATGTGGTTGTCTTTATACTAAACAATTGTTCTCAGAGAAGAAAATGAAATTATTCCAGACAATTTGCAAAAATATTTCAAGGTATCTTAAAGACAAAAGTTAGATTTATAAGGAATCCCATGTGCGTATGTGAGTTCATTTCCGATCTTGATTTATCATAATGATACACAAAATATCTCAAATACAAATGTGTGTGCGATTGTAGTATTCATTTACCAGGTTTGAGCAAGATACTATGATACAAGTGATTTGAATTAACCAAATAAGTGTTCATTAACCATGATTTAGATGCATATAACCATACCAGACTACTATGTAAGTCGGGTTATCAAGAGCTAGCTAATCCATAAGCAGACATAGGTCTGTACAAAAGAAGGTCGCTAATGTGACAGACATATCACCACGCTAGGAGTTACCCAAGGCCAAGCGGGTTGGGCACAAACCACCTGTTATGGGGCTTACCTCATAGTTTTCGAATAATTGAGAATTCCAGGGATTCAAGCTCATCAACCCTTCTTTTCTTTTCAAGGGGTAGGGAAAGGGATTTTATTGCATTTGCTTTTGCTCATTTTGCTTTCTTCTTTCTTTTTTCTTTTGTATTTTTCTTTTTCGTATCTTTTGCTTTGATATTTGAGATAATGCTGAAAGAACGCTTTTTCTTGTTCTCTTTTTCTTGAACTTTTCTTTTTCTTTTGCTTCCTATTCTAGGGATACTTGCTCGGATTAGCTGTAGAGCAAGGGATTTTTATTCCGGGTAGGGGTGAGCTTGTCCTTTTGTCAATTCTCAAAGATTCTAGACCATGTGCATGATAGGATAGCAGGGGAAACTTTTCGCTCAAGAAACCACTTCTACTATGTAGCATAGCATGGACATTACAAATATAATCATTTTATTGTGAAAATATATGCTTGGTTTAAGTAAATAACAAGATCAATTCTCTGTGCTCAAACTTTATTTAATTGAATTTTGTGGACTTTGATATAAGAGAGATTAGTAATCATGCCAAATAAATCAAGATATTTATTCATGTGAATGTGAAAGTGCGGGATTCCAAATAAATGCTAATTTATCCAAAATAACCGAAAATATAACCGCAATATGTCACAATTTGAGAAGTACAAAAATAAAAGATGTTTTTGAAGATTTTGATGATTTTGAATGTTTTTGGTGTTTTTTAGATTTTTAAGTTTATAAATTGAAAGAAATACAAGATAGTGGTTTTTGAAATATTTTAAACAAATATATACAATGATGAAATGACCAATTTTTATGCATAGTAACGTTTAAGATGCAAAATGTTCATGGGTTCTTTAAGTTCTTTACCATCTAAGGTAGATAATTTGTATGCTCCCGATTCAAATTTAGTAGTGATAATATATGGTCCAAGCCAGTTGGGCTCAAATTTACCTTTAAGGTCTTTAGTTGCATTAGTATTTTTTTTATTTTCTTTTAAAACAAGATCGCCGACCTCAAAGGATCGATGACGAACTTTCTTAGCATATGATCTTTTAAGCTTGTTTTGGTAGGCACGAAGATGCTCCAAAGCATTGATGCACTTTTCATCGAGGAGTTCCAGCTGACTGAGTCTGCCAGCTCGATATTCATCTCCTACTTCGGTATCTTGAAGTAGTAGAGCCAAAGAAGGAACTTCTAATTCAAAGGGAAAAATGGCTTCAACGCCATAAACCAAAACAAAAGGTGAAGTACCTGTGGGAGTATGAACGCTAGTGCGATATGCCCACAAAGCTGGATATAATTGAATGTGCCAATCGCGACCAGATTTATTGACCAATCTTTTGAGGATTTTAATTAAGGTTTTGTTAGAAGCTTCTGCTTGGCCATTACCCTGAGGATAATAGGGAGTGGACCAACGATGTTGAATCTTATATTTTTGACATAGTTTCTTAACATCTTTATTTTTAAAACAAGTTCCATTGTTTGAGATGAGATTTGTAGGAATTCCGAACCTACAAATGATTTGATTAAAAATAAATTTAGAGACTTGTGTTCCAGTGCAGGAAGCTAAAGGCATAGCTTCAACCCACTTCGTGAAATACTCGATGGCGGTTATGATGAATTTGTGTCCATCAGATGACACAGGATTGATTTTGCCAATAATGTCTAAGCCCCATTTTGAAAAGGGCCAAGGAGATGAAATAGCCTGTAGGTCTTGTGCAGGGGCATGGACAAGGTCAGCATGTTTCTGGCACTTGTCGCAATGGCGCACATAATCATGTGCATCATTCTCCATGGTAGGCCAAAAGTATCCTATCCTAAGGAGCTTTTTAGCAATGACACTACCACTCAAGTGTCCTCCACAAGATCCATCGTGGGCTTCACTCAAAGCTGATCCGGATTCTTCTAAATTCAAACATCTCAATAGGATACCTTCAAAAGATCTCCTATATAAAGTATTGCCAATTATTACAAATCGACTTGCTCGTCTACGTAATAACCGACGCTGGTTTCTATTGGAATTGGCAAGGAAAGTCCCATTGTGAAGAAAATCAAATATATCTATATACCAAGGTTCAGGAGTAGTTTCATTGATTAGAAACACATCCAAAGGTTCTAAGCATGACTTATTTGAAGCGGGTTCCTAGAGTCGACGAATAATGATGGTGGCATATTCGTCATCTAACTCCAAGGGCAGAAGAGATGCAATTGCGGCCATAGCGTCAGCCACACGATTGCTAGTTCGAGGAATAGCTTCCAAGGTAACTTGATCAAATAGAGATATTAATTGTAAAACATATGCTTTATATGGATGCAATTTATCATCTCTGGTCTGATAAACTTCATTAATTTGGTTTATAACAAGTTGAGAATCACCAAAAACTAGCAGATGTTTAATTTTTAGCGCCAAGGCAGCTCGTAATCCAAGGATTAGAGCTTCATATTCAGCAGTATTATTGGTGCAAGCAAATGTTAATTTAAAGGACAAAGGTATAATGTGTTTTTGTGGAGATATTAAAATAATACCTGCACCAGCCCCACTCATGCATCGGGCTCCATCAAAGTATAAGGACCATTGTTCAACATGGTCTGCCTCTAATTGAAGGCATTCATCAGGAAACTCAATGATGAGGGGATGGGTAGACTCTAAGGGTGCAACAACTAATTGATCTACTATGATTTGACCCTTAATAGACTTTTGTCCTATAAACGTGAGTTCAAACTCGCTTAGAGCAAGAACCCACTTTGTTGTGCGACCCGATAAATAAGGTCGACTCATGAGATACCGCAAGGGATCATATTTAGCAATGACATAAGTTTTCTGATTGAGCATATAATGGCATAATTTTTGCATAGAAAATATGATCGCTAGACATAGTTTTTCTAATGCTGTGTAGCGGGTTTCATAACTAATTAAAGTTTGGCTAATATAATAATTAGCACGTTCTCTTTTCTCATCATCAAGTTGAGCTAACATAGCTCCTAAAGCAAAATCTGAAGCTAAAATATATAGGATAAATGGGCGATCAGGTCTAGGCGGTGAAAGCACAGGTGGGTTAAGGAGGTATTGTTTGAGAAGTTCAAAAGCTTCCTTACACTCGTCGTCCCAATTAAAAGGGACATCCTTCTTAAGAAGCTTAAGAAAAGGACCGGTTTTGTCCGCCAGCTTATCGATGAAGCGACGGATAGCTTGAAGCTTACCTTGTAAACTTCGTAACTCAGAGATATTGGTAGGTGCGGGCATATCAGTGATAGCCGCAATCTTGAGAGGGTCAATTTCAATGCCACGTAAAGAAACTATAACCCCTAAGAGTTTACCGGACTTAACTCCGAATATGCATTTAGCAGGATTTAGTCGGATAAGATATTCCCTTAACCGATCAAACACTGTCCTTAAATCTTTTAAGTGATCATCTTCTTTGATGGAACGAGCTATGATATCATCTACGTAATCATGTAGGATATCATGCATCATGTCATGAAAAATATAAGTCATAGCTCGTTGATAGGTTGCACTTGCATTCTTTAAGCCAAATGGCATCACTTTCCAACAAAAGGTACCCCAGGGGGTAATAAAGGCTATTTTAGCCTGATCTTCAGGAGCTATCCTGATCTGATTATAACCATAAAATCCATCCATTAGGGACATCATTCCACTTCCAGTGGTAAAGTCAATGATTTGATCCATGTTTGGAAGAGGAAAATCATCTTTAGGGCATGCAACGTTAATATCTCTAAAGTCTTGTCAAACCCTAACTTTGGTAGCTTCTTTCTTGGTGACTGGAACTACATTCGAGATCCATTTAGCATAATCAATAGCTTGTATAAAAACAACATTCAGGAGTTTTTCTAACTCCCCTTTGACTAGTAAGGCCACTTTGGGATGCATTTTTCTAAGTTTCTGTTTAACAGGTTTAGCATCCGGATGGACTACTAGGTGATGCATGACTACAGAAGGGTCTAAACCTGGCATATCTTCATATGTCCAAGCGAAGACATCTTCATATTCTTTAAGGAATGCAATGTATTGCTCTTGTTTTTCTTGACTTAATTCTGATCCAATATTGATTATGTGGGGATTATCTTCAGTTCCAATGTTAACTTTAATGACGTTTTCTACTTCCATGTGTAAATCTCTTTCAAAATTAGGTGGGGCGGGTGAAACGCCCAATTCTTGTAATTCTTTTAAAGTTAACTTGGATAATTCATCTTGAGGAGTCGTGGCCTCAAGTTGGGCTATAGTAGGTATAGAACCATCAAAATAAAAACCATTGTGTAACATCTCTTCAACGGAGACATCATGGAAAATATCTCCTTCCAACTCATCATCGGATTCAACAATCATTTCAGGATAAGCTATGGACAACATATTGCATGTAAATGGCTGATTTTTTAGAGGCAAATCATCACGCCCATCTAAATAATCATGATAACATATGAGTTGATCATCATCTTCAAAAGGGAAGGGTTGACCCTTACTAGGAAATAGGCCCACACCACATCGGGCGGGCCATGGTTCTACCTCAAAAGGTTCTTTCATACCATTTTGGAAAGGTCCCAAGCCTTTCCCTTTATATCCCATTTTAAGCATTATAGGTTTAGCTTTAATATACTCATTAGTAAAATAACATCGAGCATATCCATCATGATGAGTTTTGATATTCCTAGGTATTCTTCCCCAGTCATATCCCTTATAAATGAAGGCACAACTCCCGACTTGGTAAGTACTTCCCATAGGTTGTGGGAGGCCCAAAGTACGAGGAGATGGTGGCAAATTACTTAAGATAATGGAATTTTGCATAGAAGCATTTGTTTTTTCTGATATAAGAATGTGAGATAAATCAGGTAAGAGTTCATCAAAAAGAGCATAAGATGTAGAAGGATCATTCCCTATATCTTTAGATGTGGAAGGTATGATAGATGTAGATAATGTGGAGGTGTTAATAGATGGGTCTATAGGTTTTGAAATGATAGGGACAGAACATGAAGGATTGGTTATGGATTTAAGATCTTTTTGAGGTTCTAGTGTGGTTTGTTTAGAAGATTGTTTAGATGAAAAATAAGAATTAGGATGTGTGGATGACAGAGCAGGGCAAAATTGGACTCCAACAGGTTCTGCCAAAGCACACATATCAAAGGGTCTAGGATCACCATGGATAGTGACCAACTGATTTTTAAATTCGAATTTAACACATTGGTGTAAAGTTGATGGGACAACCCGCATTGCGTTGATCCAAGGACGACCCAAGAGGATATTGTACGATGCGGGGCAATGTACAATAAACACGGTCGTATCTAAGGTTCTCGGACCAACTTGCAATGGGATGGTGATAACTCCACATGTTTCTTGTGTTTCGTCATTGAAAGCTTTTATGATCATGTCAGTTTTCTTCATTTCATCACTTCTAAACCCAAATCTTTGGTAGAAGTCAAAAGTGCAAATATTTAGAGATGAACCATTATCAATCAAAACCCTTTTGACTGCTACATCTCCTATTAGGGCAGTAATGTATAAGGGGTTATCCTTATGTAAACTATGTTGCGGGATATCTTTATCTCGAAAGTCAATACAATCGACTTCTCTAGTGATGATAGTATTGGTCATGGCTTCAGGTTGAATGTTTTGTGGTACCATCATTTGGCTTAATGTGAGCATTAATTCATCCCTATGGGTAGGAGAAGATCTTAATAGGTCCAAAAGGGAAATTCTGGCTATAGTATTGGATAATTGCTCATTAATATTATAAGGAGGTTTAGGTTGAACATTAGGAGCATGATTCCCTTTATTGGGATTTTTCAAAACAAATGGGGCTGATCCATCATTTTGAACTTGATCTTGTTGAGAATTTTGAGCTTGTTGTCTGGTAACGACTTCGATGGTACCTACAATGTTATATTGAGGATGTTGAATAGGTCTTGGTCTAGCATTTATAGCTTGTTCATTAGAAAGGAACTGATTAGAAGAGGGTCGAGTAGTAACTCTTCTAGGAAATGGTTCTTCTGGAACCATAGAATCTGTGATAGGTTGAATAGGATCTGATTCATCTTCAGAACTATTCGATTGATTTGAAGTGATTTCCATGTCACTTTCAGTATCCGATTCTACATCACTGAGATCCGGTGTTTGAATATTATGTAGGGGCCTGGTCGTGACCATGGATAAAGTTGTGTCAAATTTTTGTAAATCATAATTAGGTAAATGTTCGCTAATAGTTCCTACATATCGGGTAGGAGGAGGGACATTATGATGCTCAATTTGATTGGCCACCTCTTTACCATGTCTTGGTAAAGGATGTTGAAATATATCTAATGATTGATTAGCATTTTGATTTTGATTTTGGGGAATGTTCTTTTGAGCATTATTAGGAGCATTTTGTTTAGGTTGGAAGGCTTGCACCTCCATCTCATTATTATCAATCAGATCTTGTATTTTATGTTTTAACCTTTTACAAGAGTTGGTAGAGTGTCCAGGTCCTCTATGGAAATCACAGTGTAAATCGGCTCTGTATCCGGGTATGGTTGGATCAGGTTCCCGGATAGCCGGTAATTGAATCAAACCTCTTTCGAGTAATTGGGGTAGAATAGTTGATAATGGTTGATTTAATCTAGTAAACTCTCGAGGAGGTTTATCAGGAGGTTTTAATATAAATTTTTCTGTTGTCTTCGTTGTATTGATATTAGCAACATTTCTGCTGTCAGTGACTCCGTCACCTACAACTTGTTTGTTTTTATATTGATTTCTGGATGTTTTCTCATCATCTTTCTTCCTAAGTTGGCCTCTCCTAATGAGGGCATCTTCTACTCTTTGAGCTAAATCTATAGCCTGATCGAAGGTAGTTAAGGTAGCAATTGATAACTCATAAGATATTTGTTCTTGCAAATTATTAATAAAAATGTCCAACATTTCCCTATAAGGTAGCACAAAGTGCAGTTTTCCTGTCAACTGCCTCCATCTAGCTAAGAAATCAGCAAAACATTCATCTTTGTCTTGTTTTAAGTTGTACAAATCTTTAATGGTTACATGCCTTTCGATATAGGCACTAAATTGATGCACAAAAGATTCAGCGGTCTCTTCAAAATTTCTCAAAGAATGGGTGGGCAATTGATAGTACCACTCTAATGCCATTCCTCCTAAACTTTTTGGGAACATTTTTAGTAACAACAAGTCGTCATGTGATATATCATGACATGCTATCCTAAACATGCGAAGATGCTCTATGGGATCTTCAGTTCCTTTATATATAGGCAGGACGGGCATGGGAAAGTGTTTAGGGTACGGTTGTGCTACAACTATAGGATCTAGAGGTTGACTACACATCTCTCGATAATTGTACGAGGGATGGTAGGGATCCATCTGGTCCATGCGGGAAGCTAACTGTTTCACCATGGCTTCCAGATTACCGGTTTGCCCACCATATTGATTCGGTGGAGCATGAATATGGGATTGGTGAGCATATGATGGAGGGACATGCATATTAGATGCTATATTACTATTGTGTAAATTGTTGGTAGGAAGGGTGTTATGAAGAAGTTTTGAAGTTGTATTATGTTGTATCGCAGATTGTTGGAAATTGGTGTTTGGCTTCATTTTAGGTTTTTGTCGATTTGAAGCATATTGATCAATAGTTTGGCGAAATAAAGCAGTGAATGAAGGTCTCTTTTGTGTGGGCATGATTTTAGGCTCAATAACAAGTTCCTTAGGAGGTTGGGTAACCTGTTGTTTTTGCATGTTCTGAATTATAGCGGCCATATCCATATTGGATGGTCCAACTTTATCACTTTCTTGATCAACGAAAGACAAGGGATTAGTGTGTATGTTAAACATATGTTCCATGGCTGCTTGAGTGTCACTAATTTGTCCCCTATCAATATGAACTGCCATATTAAGAGCACCAATATTATTATTGAAGAATTTCCAAAAATGATCTATGTTATCAAAAGTAACAGTTCCATCTTGAGCCATTCTAGGGGATGAGGATCCTTCCTCTCTAACATTTTCTTGTTGTTCATTTT
Source organism: Wollemia nobilis (assembly GCA_028583015.1). Taxonomy (NCBI): domain Eukaryota; kingdom Viridiplantae; phylum Streptophyta; class Pinopsida; order Araucariales; family Araucariaceae; genus Wollemia; species Wollemia nobilis. The sequence continues at coordinate 4,434,967 of JAQPPZ010001050.1, forward strand.
CTTCAACCAGGTCATCTTCTGGCTGTTCTAGAGTTTCTTCTTCTGGGATTGGATCCTCAGGAAGGGTATTTAATTTTTTGTTTTTCTTGCCTAACCAATCTTCTTCTTCTTCTTCTTCTTGAGTTTGTTTACCATTCCTAAGTTTAGTCATTGTGCTTAAACTTAGATTTCAGCAATATATATAAAAAAATATATATATATATATATATATATATATATATATATATGCAACAAGCTTAAGAGGTATATATTTTAATTATATACCTACTATAATATTTAAAATGAAATGTTTTGGTTTTTGTTATGTTTTTTTGGTTTTTGGTTTTAATAACAATATTATAAAGATAACAAACAACACACAAAATGCAAGAAATAATAATAATGAAAGCAATGATCTAGTTTTCTATAAACAATTTATAAATATCATTAATGGGCTCAAGTTCTTCAGGATTCATGAAATGTTCTTCTTCAAATTGAAAATTTTCTTTCAAGAATTTGACAAAAAGTGCTATAGTGATATTATCTGTTTCAGATTCTATTTTGTAAAAGTAAAGCTCGTGGCAATACTCTCGATATAACACAGCTCTAGGAACTCTCCTCCATATTTCCCTATCCGTAAGAACGACCTCTTGGTCTTCTACACGACCTAGGAATTGGTGTATAGTGGCTGCGTTCTCGAGGTATTCCTCGAAGGTGAACAATTCTGAAGACACAAGAGCTCTCCTATAAGCTAACCACCTATGGCAAGCTCTCCGAAGTTCATGATAAAAAATGAGTTGATGAGGATCCAGGATTCTATCTAGGGCAAGCCTCTTGATTTGTTTAAGTTCTGTTGACCTAGATGAAATGATACCTAGTCTCCTATTAAGTTCGTCCCACAAAGGCGGGACTCTGTATGTTTCGGATGTTCTAGACAAAGAATCAACCTCTATGGCTATTAATTGATTTTTAACATTTATAGTAACTGCTAGTCTTTTCTTAGGAGCTACCATCTAAACATGATATGCAACTTAGTAGTTTTCTAGTGATTTTAAGTGCATCTATTTTTTTGTTTTTGTTTTTGTTTTCAAAAGGTTTTAGTTTCACGTCGGGTTCACCAAAATGTATCGTTCCAAATTTTTCACACCCTTACCTTCAGGCTATAGGATCCGTGCCCGGAAGGGGGATGTGAAAAGGATGGGACAATACCTCGGACTGAGAGGCCTTTGGAAGGTCCCGCCTCTCGGGGGAGGTGTATTAAGGTGATTTTTCGACTGGATGGTGGGTTCACCAGGAAACTTTTGAATGGCAGTTTCCACGCCTAGGTTGGGAATGTGTTTGATGTGTTCAATTTTATCTTTAATCATTCAAATCCTAGGTTTGGCCAAATGAATCTAAACTGTTCTATATGAAATGCAGATTTAAATGAATACAAAAAATAGATTTGAATAGAAAACACAAAAAATATAGTAAATTAAGAAGTCATACCTGATCCGGATGTCTGATGGAGGTTCTAATTTTTGAAGCAGTCAGGATCGCCTCTGATCTAACAGGATCGTCTGCGATCAGACAAGATCGTCTGAGATCTGACGAATTCGTCAGACGAATTCGTCAGAGACCTGCAATCAGAGAAATAGATACAAAACACAGAAAATGCAGCAATGCTAATAGAGGAAAATGATGTGAAATGATAATAATGATGTTAATAAGATAATCCCAAATAGAAATGCAAATAAATTATCATGCTTTAATAGCTAATCGTGACTTTATTATGTATTTAAGCTACATGGGTGAACTCCAAAATGTAGAATAGTAATAAGTTTAACTAATACAAAGCAGAACAATAGATAAATGGAGAAAGAATGCAAACTCAGGGCACTGATTGCCCCCAACATTGACTACAGTCGAAATCGTCTCGAATTGGTGCGAAATCATCTCGAATTGGACAGGATCATCCACGACGATCTGAGCTTGCTCCGGCTGAAAAACAATAAAGTTCCTGCAAATAAACTTGGACAAATACGAAGGCAAATGGTGATTTAAGATATTCTAATGCATGTAAAACTCGTGTTACAAGAAAATTCAGCCAGGGGAATGTCAAGGGGAGGGCCTAAGATTAAATAGGCATAGGAAGGAGGTTGGGAGGTTGGAGATCATCCCAATTTGGGAGATCTCCAATGGGGGAGGTCTCTAACCGCGCAGACATGCTTTTGCCCAGGTTAGAGACACCGTTGAAACAGAAACTAATTATGAAAAATAGTTTTGGGATGAAATCGTCTGGACGTCCTAGTCCAGATGAAATCGTCCGATCTGAGGCGATATCGTCTGATCGACGACGATATCGTCCAATGGTCACAACAAATCCTAAAAATGGCATAGAAAATGAGGAAAGCGGTTAAAAGGCGGTTCGGGGTTGAAAATTTGAATTTGAATTATTACTAAGGTAATTTTAATTATTGCTAAGGTTTACTGCGCCAATTTTAGGGTGCTACACTATTTTACATAATACATTTATTTACTAAATTTTGAAGAGTTCAAATGTTTTAAAAATGAATATATATTACCTTCTAATAATACTAAAAAAATATTATAATAAATTTATTTTACCATAAATTTTTTATCAATTTATTTATAAAAACATATAATTATCAAATGGTATTAACTCAATGGATTAGAATCATCAATTTTTGAGAAGGATACCAAAGTTCCAATCTTACCTTGTTAGGCTTATTGAATTACCAACCTGTAGTTATAATATAGTGAACATGAAATAATTCAACATAATGTAAAAACTTAAACTTATTTTTAATAATTGTAAAAGAAGATAGCTTTTTGGTCAAGCCCACTTCCAACTGGTGTGAGGAATTTTTTTACATTTGGTTCTACTAGCATGAGATAAAATAACTCTCATTAAATAATCATACTTTCCAATATTAATACTTTCAATTGAACGACCCTTCCATGGATGGACACTAGATTAGCTACATTCATTAAAATATTATAAAGGAAAATGAAAATGAAAAAGAATATATTTTTGTTTGTTTAATTAGAATTGTAATGAAATGTTTAAAATAAAATTAGTAAAATTTTATAGAACTTATGTCTATCATTAATATTGTCTTTGTAAAGGGTTACGTGCAAGACTTTGATTATCTTATGAGTGTGATGTGAAAAGCTACAAAAATGAATGCATTCCTATTGCAACATGTCATTGTAATCTTGGAAGAATTTTATCAGCAATAGACATTGTTGACTCCTGTGTTTTTTGGAATGACAAATGATGAGTCTATGCTCCTATGATGGTTTTTGATTTTGTGATCGTATTTTTGCTTGTTAAAGAGGTCTTCCTTGTTTTGAAGACCCTGGCTTTTGTGATCTTATTATTGTTTCTCTCATGGAGACTCTCCTTTTTTTCTGGATTCTCTCTTTTTATTTCCTTAAAGATCTTTTGTTGTATAAGGTTTGAAGATCCTTTTAAAACCCCTTTCGTATAACCAATAAAAAAAATATAATCTTTCTCATAAATTATATGAACTAAAAATAATATTTACTTAATCATATAATTATACTATTAAAATAACTTTTTATCTATATAATAAAAACTTAAAACCTTAACCTTTACTTAAAACCATAAAAAAATCTATCGCATCATTGTTGCCCCTATCTACATATTTAATTACTTTGGTGACATTTAAAGTTTTTTAAGTTTCTAGTGGCCAACATTAGATAATCATTTAAGTGATGTTATTACGCAAGGCTAGTGAGAATGCCCCATTATCATTTCAGCAAAAGTTGTGACAACTCATCCTAAAATGTTATATTATACACCATCACAATATTCCCTGATCATCGTTTACCTCCACAATGCCTCACATGGACGTCGCTATTATCTCACTAAAACAGACACGTCATATCCCTCACGATTCCTTACGAGTGTAGTCACATCCAAATCTGGAGGACGATCTTCAACGAACAAACCCTAATCGTGACAATTCGAGTTGTTAGGAGCATACGTGTAACAAAAGAGGATAACCAAGAATGAATACCGCTCATTCGAGTATATGCTATAACGTTAATACAGACCCATTGCTTTTATTTTCAATAAACATCTTGACCACCGAGGCTCATATAAAATGATTAAATATTCAACTCTCTTTATCATTCACTCGTTATGTGTAGTTTATTAAAAGAAAAGCTGGTTTCCTGAACTGCGGAAGGCTCAAATATTCATTAGTTATGTGTAGTTTATTAAAAGAAAAGCTGGAAATGCAGAAGGCTCAAATATTCCTTGAAATAGTCCTTGGTTTTTTATTTGTAAATATAGGTTTAAATTAGAATAAGTGTTTTTAAAAATAAAAAAAAATTAAAAAAATTTGACATATGTTTATAAATTTTAAGGATCATTTTCTCAAGTGTTTTTATAATTGTTTCAAGGGATAGCGTAACTTCGATTATTTTTAGGAGGTCCAAAATTCAAACCGTGACCTAGGTAAGTGTGTGAGAGGTAGGTATATGTTCATAATAATAAAAAAAAACTTTTATAATAAAATAAATAATAATCTAAAGATATACCAATTAGATATCAAGTTAACTCAAAATAAGCACGGAAAATGACATAAATAATAATCTAAAAATATAGCAATTTGATGTCAGTTAATGTAGACAAAGCACGGAAAATAACATAAATCATAATCTAAAAATATACCAATTTGATGTCAAGTTAACGTAGACAAAGCACGGAAAATAACATAAATAATAATCTAAAAATATACCAATTTGATGTCAAAGTTAATGTAGAGAAAGCACGGACATATACCAATTCGATGTCAAGTTAATGCAGAAAGCACGGCATGGGACAAATGCTACGTTTTCGGCAATGGGGTCTATGCCTCCTCCAAAAGCCAAGGGTAAAAGCAACTATAAATTTAGTGAAAGATCAGTTCAAAATTCATGGCCGTGAGGGCAAAGGAATATTACGGATGCGGTTATTTTTTGGGCAAAATGTAAAACACGTCGTTAGTTGCGATAAAGATGGTTATCTATATTTTTAGTAGTAGTAGTGTGATATCGGTTTGGGTATGATGTCATACTGGAGTGGCGTTTATGACCATTATTTGGCAGTTTTTAAGGAAAACAATGATGCTGTGGGATTCAATTCGTTAACTGTGGACCGACCATGACAGGAGACAGAGAAACTGCATGTGGCCCAGAGGCAGAGAACGAGCCGAAACGTCCATTTTAAGAAATGGTAACAGAATTGTATTCAATTATAGAACAAGTGATTGCCGGGGCACCACTTGTATGGCTACAGTTGGGCCAAATGATGCTTGGGATGGTCTGGATTCTTTACCGGGCTTTAGGAAATCGAAGTATGCCGACCACTTGTTGGGGCTTCTTTTGAGATAAAGTTACAGATTTCGTGGCTGAACTTGAAATGGTCGGTCGCTTTCGGGGCTGTTCTGATTCGTCTCGTTGCGGCATAAATTCTTCTTGTTTGCTGGTTTACATTATTCAAGACATGCAAAAGTTTAATTGATGGACTCCCTTGGTTCTCTGGCAATGGCGGATTCCCATTGAAATTGAGATTTTTTTAAGGGTGCTTAGAAGTGAAGGGAGCGGTTTAGAATTGTAGAGTAGTTCGGCTTAGAAGATTTTTTTTTTTTTTTCTGCAAGGTTTCGATTATGGGGCCGATGGGTGAAGACATAAATTCATCGAAATCAGAGGATTTGGGAGGCAATAAATTCAAGTTTCTATGCAGCTACGGCGGCAGGATCCTCCCAAGGCCTGGCGATAGACATCTTCGCTACAGTGGAGGAGAAACCAGAGTTGTAGCCGTCAACAAAAATATCAACTTTGAAGGTGTGCTAATTTTTTCCAGGGTTTATCTCTTGTAGCTAACATTATTACTAAATAGATAGATCTGGAGACTAGTAGTATCCTTAACATGCATATGGTTTTGTAGAGCGATTACGATAGATCTGTTCCATAGTCTGTATGTTCATTTACATTTGTCTGATACAAATCTTTTCTGAAATAGGCAAAACTGAAATATTTCCCGCTTAGACGATTTAATTGAGACAATTTTGCAGAGATTATGAATAAGTTGGGGGATCTCTTCGATGCGAGCGTCATTTTGAAATACCAGCTGCCAACGGAGGATCTGGATGCGTTGGTCTCCGTCACCTGCGAAGAAGATTTACAGAACATGAAAGAGGAGTACGACAAGTTCGAGAGCTGCCGCTGCAATGAAAGTTGCCCTCGCCTCCGATCTTTTCTGTTTCCCTCAAAGCAGGCGGTCACTGATGCGACCGCAGAGAGCCAGACTCCAGAGCAGAGGTACATCGACGCGGTTAACGGAATAGGAGTCCCGAAGCTCCATCAGGCGGTTGGAGGGTTCAATGTGACCGACTGCTCAGACCCCAACGGACAGACGGAAATAGAAATGGAGGGCGACTACTCGGCCACGTCCTCTGTCTCATCAGAGTTTCGACCGTTTCAAGACCACCATCACCACAACTTTCAGAATTATCATTATCATCATCGTCATCCCCCTCCACTGAAATTGAGAGAAGTCGATACGAAAAATGCGATTCTCTACTTACCGAGGGAGCGGTCGCAGCTAAGGAAAGTGCCTTCGGAGGGCGTGATGGTTACCCCTCTGTCGTCGCCGCCACCATCGCCGCCTGTAGTCGTCGATTCTAGCCGCACAGAGGCTGAGTTTCACAGGGTCCGCAGCTCGCCTTGCCTCCAGCAATATCACATTCTTCCTACTAACATGCAAATTCCTGCAACCCACTTCCATTACCGACATGCAATTCTACACAGAGGAGGAGGAGGAGGAGGAGGAGGAGGAAGCCGTCTGAAATACAGTAAGTCCGACGTGGGTATTAACAGGCCGCCTCACCAGTTTCTGTATAACGACCATTCGTGTTATCAGGAAAAAGTGATGAACATGGCACATGGCTCACTCCTTGATGCTCGAGAATCGCCCAAAAATGTTGCAAGTTCTCGACAAATGATCAGGAATGCCGGTTTCCAAGATCCACATAGTCCCCGAATAGTTTACTGACGCGTAGTTTTTTTTTTTTGCTTAATTTTTGTTGTTTTTATGATGAATAATTATGTATTTATCCTTTTGAGGAATATAAGTATAAATTTTAAGAGGATCTGTTGTCTTGAAATAATTGTAATGTTTTCTACAAATAAATGGGCAAGAGAAATCCGAAGTTACCGTTTTGAATTTGTTGTTCGAGCATTTTTCCCTTAGTTTTTGTTGTTTTTTTATGATGAATAATTATGTATTTATCCTTTTACGAAATGTTAGTTTAAATTTTAAATAGGATCTGTTGTCTTGAAACAATTGTAATGTTTTCTACAATAATAAATGGGTAAGAGAGATCGGAAGTTACTGTTTTGAATTTGTTACTTTTTGTTCGAACATTTTTTTTCCCCTATTTTTTTTTGTTGTTTTTTTATGATGAATAATTATGTATTTATTCTTTTAAGGAATATAAGTTTAAATTTTAAGAGGATCTGTTGTCTTGAAACAATTGTAACGTTCTCTACAAATAAATGGGCAAGAGAAATCCGAAGTTACTGTTTTGAATTTGTTACTTTTAACTGTTGTTCGAGCAAGAAGATAATGTTTCATAAAAGCAACCGCTAAAGGAAAAACCTTGTAATTCAGTTAAGCTTTCTTTGTCTTTACGGATCATCCAAGCAAGAAAACAAAAAGAATTTACACTACATGAAGACGATTTTTGCATATCTGAAAGGGACTGGACATTTCAAGTTGAGCCACGAAATTTGCTCAGGTTGCATTATATTTGTAAAAGGGTCCGTGACATGGAAGCTATTGACCTATTTGGGCATGTATCTAAGATCTTGTATGATGGAACTAATAAAGCCCAAACATTTATAGAGAAGTTCACAGCATAAGGATTGCCTTCATTGTAAGAAAGCTTTATTAGAATTAATAATTAGAATTTTGGTAGAAAATTTTTTTGACTGATTTGCATGGTTATTTAGATATTTTACTGGCTACCTAGATGCTTTTTTGTTAAAAAGTTAAAATAAAAATTTAATCATAATAGAACTATTGTGAAAGCAATGGATGCTTTTGTAAACGTAAAATTAATAAAAAATTAATTTGCACAAAGTATGGAAAAGACTTAATATCATTCAAACATAAATTACGTATTTGGGAGTGCAGCGCAACGGTTCGGGCTTTGGCTCTTCTTTGGAAGGTCTAAGGTTTAAACCGTGGCATGGGCGAGTGTGTGAGGGGGTGGGTGTATGGTTGTTTGGTGTTAAATTCTCTATTGATAAGTATAGCTCTCGACTTTACGAGGGGTCATTGCCTCGGTGGCTTTATGAGGGGTCATGGTTGGGAGGAGACTACTCAGCGAGGGGTCATTGCCTTGGTAGCTTTATGAGGGGTCATGGTTGGGAGGAGATGGCTCAGCCTTGTGCGTGGTCATAAAATTTTCTCACAATGACCAAATTAAAAAAAAAGTTAAAATAAAAGTTTAATGATAATAGAACTATTATGGAAGCAATGGATGCTTTTGTAAACATAAAAATTAATTTCCACAATGGATGGGAAAGATTTAATATCATTCAAACATAAATTATTTGTAAACATAAAATTAATTTCCACAATGGATGGGAAAGATTTAATATCATTCAAACATAAATTATTATAAAATATGGGAAAGACTCAATATCATGAAAATATAAATTTATCTCAAGAGGTTGCTAATTTTATCTTTGTAAACAAACCTAAACCTCTTTTCAAGCTAAGATCCAAGAACATAATTCTTGTGGTTTTCCTTATTTGACAAAGTTATTCATTTTACTAAAAATATTTAAACATTAGGAAAATAAGGATGGGAAAATATTTCTAAAACCTAAAAACCTTAATAAAAGTGTTATAGGGGATAGGGTTTGCAATATAGATGTCTAAGATACCTCCAATGAAATAGAAATAGTTGGAGGTCCTATCCACATGCTAACTAAATATATAGATCGTTAGTAACCTAAAAATATGATACCTAAATCGATACATGAAGATATTCTCAAAATTTTCCCACTCCAAAAACTATCATATCAATAATAGGTTTGAAGCTTTAGGCTAGCATGATGGTAATAGGTTTTTTTTTTCACATGAAACATATGGTCATGATAATTATACTTTACATCTTTGACTTAGACAAACCTTTGGTCCTAACTTCAACATTGATCAAGTTAACAATGATAAGATTGCTTTATTCCATGAAATAAAAAATAATCTCTAGAAAAGGTTTAATCATCCTCGCAACTAAAGGTTACGTATATAAAACACCCCCTTCCACAAACATGATCAAAAAGCTTCCAATCAACAAGGAATATATCCAAATCAATGTCAAGGGTTTAATTAGGGTGGCCAAAAAAACTATTAAAATGAAGGATTCAACTCTAATCAAGGCAACCAAGGAGGGAATCAAAATTATCAGAACTAAAATAATCATTATTCAAAAATTCAATATTTTGGAGCTAACACTTCTTAGAATACCTTTAGTGTTAATCAAGTCCTTTTCCAATCGAACCCAAGTGGTGAGTGCATCTATAGTCAACCAAATGTGTCTCTATATATTATATTTTAGAGGTGGAAAGATAAACAATTGAATCTCTGGAGAAACAAATTTACTATTGTTACTAAGAGTGCATATCAATATAAAAAGAAGCAACCTTCTAAGGAATAAAAAGAAAAGGACAAATGAAAAGAGCTTTTTCAAACAAATAGTCAATCATGCTATTATTGATAAAATTCCAAACACTCCTTTGGTCATTCAAAAACCTATAGCAAACATAAAACCATTTGAGTCTGTATAAAATATTCTTAAGAACACCTCAACCCAATCTAAAAAACCTATAAATTTAGAAAATAGTGAAAGACCATGATTTCCCATAGCAAAAATATCATAGGACATCAACCAACCCAAAGAATCACTACTAAAAGTAGTCATGAGCAACACAAATGCATGGGATATTGTTTAAGAGTTGTGCACAACTTCTTGTAAGGTCCTATACTTAAAACTCCTTAGAACATATCCTTATGAAAGACAAAGGTTAAAAGACTTCCTAAATGATAAGGATATGCCTTGACCAAGGAGTGCTAACATTATTCCTACCAGTCTAGGGTATTATGAACTACAATATACCTGATCACGTAGAGAAAACCATTGTATCAAGGCACATATGAACCCTGATTTAGTTATAAATTTTATTTTGAAAAAATGATCATTGTTGATTATTTAGAAATGACTAATGATTTCTCATTAATTAGTAAATTTTAATAATATAATGATTTGTAGGGATTTGGTTTATTATGGAAGTGGTACATGTAATATGGTATTGTCCTAGAGAAAATGTCCTTTCTACTAGAAGTTGTCACCATGCTAACAATGGTAAACCTCAAGATCCCATGGCTTACATTTAGTTGCTAATTTTAGTTGGACCTAATAAAGTAAGAGTGAAGTTTATGGTGTTTGATTTTCATACCAATTATAACATGCTATTAGGTAGAACTTGGACTAGTAATATGAGATACATAGCTCCCCTATGCTCGTCAAGTGGTCAACAATGTGTATGATGATAAAGTTTTCACCTTAGAAAGAGATCTAGATCCTTCAGGGCATATTCCTCCAAGACATGGTAGATGTTTTATTTATTCTATAGATGAAACACAAAGAGTTTCCATTTATGAACATGAGCCTTAGAGGACTTCAAGAAGGAAGTTATACAAGGGCATACTAAATTTTATTTAAAATTCCCTCCATACTAGTATGATTTTAAATATGATAAACTCGATATGGATTTTATTACTTCCTTTCCTCGATAGGTAATTGATTGAGTACTTATCTTGTTAAAATCTAAATAGATAGAAGATCTTGTTTTTTTTCCTAAAGGTTGGCCAAATTGCATAAATCCCATGATAATGCTAAAACAACATTTCATGTAGATAATGATAGCATGGTAAAGGAAATTGATACTCACATAGACAATGAATTTAATCAAGCCTTTAACATTAAAACTAAAAATTATCTTCCTTCTACTATTTCTAAGGTGAGTGTAGGATATTACATTATAGATTCAATGAAAGCTCCTATTTTAGATTATAGTGATTATTGTTTTGATATTTTTTTTGTGCAATGGCTAGTAGTAATTTTTTTCCTAATTTTTAATGTAATCAATACAAAGCCAGGTGATATAGAACTACAACAACTGGTATTTTTGCTATCTCCACTTCAAAACTTTTGCATAGGTTAGGTAAAAAATGAATTATTTATTTGACTAGGCATTTAACAAAGGCTACAATTTATCGGTTTCAAAACTATCATCTTGATTGTTCTATTTCTAGAAATGTTAATTTTTGTACTACCTTAACCTATCCTAAACCTAAATCTATTGTTGGTTGATTGTCTACTAAAAAAATTATAGCAATACCAAGAAAAAATTTAAAACTGGAAATCCCTATGATTTTGATTTTCCTATTTTTTTGGGCCTATTGCTACTGATTTCTTAGTCTCTTATGATTGTTTGACCTAAACAACCACTATTGTGCCTAGACTATTTAATATTTTTCAAGATATTTCTTGGCAACTAAGATCCTAATCCAAAATATGGTAATCTTGATTTCTATATAGTTTAAGGAAATAGAGAATTCATAGGTGTTCATTATTGTCCCTGCTAGTCTATTTTTAGATATGAAAAACTTTTATTATTCAAATAAGTTATCTAACAAATGGCTTGATGATTTACCTGATCCTACACCTCTTGTTTGGCAAAGTATCTAACAGATGCAAAATTTAATACTAAATTTAAAACTAGTGTTTTTAATAAAGCTTTAATGAAATATTACAAGCAAATAATTTCATATTCTAGAAAAAATATCTCAATATTTCTCAATTATCAATCTCATGTTCATATATTCTCTAGGAATAGGGGCAAGGCACATGCCGAAAAATCGATATTTCAATTTCTAATATTGTTCTCTTTCTCTTGTTCTTGTCTAATGATAAAGTTGTGTTCAAATTCTTGTATGCTAGAGAGGAAAGAATTACCTAACACTATGATAAGAGAGGGTTCCTTCAAGAACCTAAGCATAAAAGAGAAAATCATAAATGATCAGACTATGTTTGTTAGGTTGAGATTAATTATGAACTAGATTTTTTTTATTTGTAATAAGGATTTTGAAAGGATCTCGTAACCTTTTATAAAAGAGAGATATTTAGGAGATGTTCTTCAAGGACCCTCTACGGGTCATCAAGAGTAACTACAAAAAGGATAAGAAGACCATGTAGGAGCTGAATAGTAAGAATTGTCATTGCTGTCAAGGATAATTGGAGCTTTGTACTTTTTGCTACCAGTTTTGCTTCTAGTTGTATAGTACCAAGCTTTAAACATAAGGGAACCTAGAGATCCATCCACTTTCACATAATAATCCATAGCATTTTTAATTTTAGAAGATGAAGGGCTATCACCACCAATGTCGTCCATAGGCTCAATAAATAAAACCACCACTCTTCTAATTTACCTCTTAATCATGTATCTATACATGACTATGTGGAGTCCTTGGTAAAAAGGGAAGGAAGAAAATACCATCTTGACATTCACCATTGAGCATTTTTCTAACCTCAAAAGATATTCCAGAATATTGATAGTTTTGTTCCCCTCAAGTTATTCAGGAATGCTAGGTCAAAACTCCTCAAAATCACACCAAGACTGTTAAGAGTGAAATACTACAAAATGGTGATCATGAAAATGTCTCAGGGCTTGGGGAGAGTTTATCTGAATTCTCTCTTTATCCCTATCCAATTTCTCCCCTTTGTCTTCAAAAAGTGAAAATTTGCTCTAAAGGAAGTGTTTCTCCCTGTGAATGAAATCACTGTCATTCGATAATCCAATGATATCATCCAAAATATCAACATTTACAACAAAAATCAACCCACAAATGGAAACCTGGCTACCATATCATATTCGAATGAACTCCATGGATAAATCTAAGTTCCTACCACTAAAATATTATAGGAAATTAAGAAGGTCATGGTCCTAAAAAATATCTTCAACAAGGGCATTGAGATGGAGGGAAGTGAGTTCTAATTAATCCATGGTCTTGAGACTTGGATACAAAAGAAAATTTGGAAAGGAAGTCAAGAAATAAAATATGAGATAAGGAATGGAGGATAGGGGGACAAGTAGGAGGCTTGGAATTTTAAAGATAAAATAAAGTTCTAGAATTTGAAAATGAAAAGCCCAAGATAACCTCAAACCATAGAGAAATAAAAAACATCTTTCCTAGGAAAGAAAAAAAGTGTGTATGATTACAATCAGGAAGGTACCAATGAACATGGTGGGTGAATCAATCATGATGCATCCAATGAGTAGGCAAAGTATGATTTTGAATATCACATGTCAAGAGGATTTGAGAAAATGAGGGAAAGACACCAGATTCAAAAGTAACTCTTTCTATCAATGGTAAGAAGATTTTCCATTCTTGATTATGAGAATCCAGTCCACTACTAGTCACATAGAGAGACATGTATTCAGTATACTTATTCTCTATATATTTGGCATGTTTAACAAAATCTCTAGATTCAATGAGATTGGAAATATTATCATCATGGTTAGAAGCAAAAGTATTGACATTCCACATAAGGTGATAAAATATGATATCCTAAAGGTCCACGTAGGACTAGGGAATGAAAATGGAAAGCCACACTTGAATTTCATACCACCAGATATTCCATAAGAAATACAACCACCACATGTGAATTGAAGTAGTTCACACAAGGTACTACCATGGATGATCCTCAAAATTCTCTCTTCACAATATCCACCATCTGTGGTGTTTTAATGAATACCAATGTTACCATGAGTGGCTGAAGTTGACATTAACCTAGAGGTAAATCTATCATTCGTCAACACCTACATATTTTCACTAAAAGAGTTCCTCCATATGTGACATCAACTACTAAATGTTGAATCCAACCTATGATATCACCATTGGGATTGATATTGGTTGACACTTGTGACCTCATTTTGGGCATGATGTGTCTTTTACACATGATATCTATGGATCTTTGAGAGCTATGAGTCATGGGGAAAACTTGAGCATCTCTCCAAGTGGAAACTAAAAATTCCCAATATTTGGAAAAGAGGAAGACCAAGAAAATATATCACTGGATGACTCTTATGAAAGAAACACGACAAGGAGACCCTACCAAATTCCTCAACCATGCACAGGGGAATCAATATAAATATATAGGTGGGAGATTTCCATTGATAAGGGAAGGAGATAAATTTTTAGTCCAAATGGTGAAGTCAAGCTTTGAAACACCTAGGTTGGCAAGGAGATCTACTACACAATTACCTTCACGAAAGACATGTTAAAAAGTAGTATTGGTGGAGAAGCTAAAAACATTTTTTGTCTTTGAAAACCATATTAGAAATATTCCAGGAGATAGAATGGGTTCCTACGATGCTCTATATGATATTCTTTGAGTCTCCTTCAACAATTAAATTTGGATAGTTGAGACAATGTAAAAGAGAAATACCTTGGTAGAGGGCTTGGGATTCAAAAAAATGACTTGTTTGGGTCCCTAGATTCTCTGCAAAGGCTAGTAAAATATTTCTTGTGTGATCTCTAAAGATGCCTCCAATACCAGCAAGGTTAGGGTTGCCTTTGGCCACTTTATCAAAATTAAACTTTAACCATAATAGAGGAGGAGGAGACCAAGTGACAAGTGAGCGATCGAGCTTGGTGGAAGGAGGGGGGAAGGACATCAAGGAAGATTTAGGGATCTGGTCAATAGGGTTTCATATGGGGGTTCAATATCATTGTCTTCCTAAGTAACAAAGAGGTTCTTAAAAACTACACGGATAACTCTAAAATGCACAAACTAGTAGTCATGAATAGAATTTTTTAATGCTCGAGAGTTACGCTTATTCCAAATATACCATATAAAATGGAGGAGATAAAAGGATAGGAATATTTTTAAATGGAAGCTTCTAAAAGGATTGTTTCAATGAACACACAAGTAACTCAGGGTAGAGTGAAGAGCCCAAGCAATAGCAATTGATAAGAATAAGTAAGACATAATATCTAGGGTAAATTGATAGGATAGGAAAATATGATGCGCTGATTCACAATGTTGATTACATAGGTAGCAAAAATTAGGAATAGGTATGCCTCGGATTTGGAGGTTGGGGATGGTAAGGATTTTATCTTGGACAACAAGCAAAAAGAAAAAACTAAATTTGGGGATAAGGAGCTTGTTCTAGATGATATTCGATAGAAACCATGGGATGTATAGGCTTTTAGTAAGATAGTAGGAAAATTTGACAATGAAAATGCCATTGGTTGTAGGATCTTATATGAATTTATCTTCAAGGGTTGATTGGGAATGACATAAATACATAATATATTAGAAAAAATAGAGTTAGATTGTATTTTCTCTTCATCCAAGTCAACAAGAAGAAGGGATTTCCAATATTTGTTGTTGAAGTTAATAAATTTACATACCTTTGGACCAAACAGAGTGTTAGTGTTAGGCTTTAAATAGATTAGGTCCACACTCTGAAGAAGACTATCACTAAGCCAAGAATACTCCTAGAAATTTATCTTCTGACCATCACCTAGTCTCCATATAATACCTTTCTTGATAATTTATCTTGACTTTAAAATGAAGGTCCACACTATAGATCCTGGTATGGAAGAAGGATCATCTAGGAAATTTTTATGATGCCAGAGATACTTTGATTTAATGATAGAGATCCATAGAGAATTTTCATTTTGGAGGACTCACTAACCCTGCTTGGAAATGAGAGCTAAATTCATGTTTTTGACCTTCCCGAGTCCTATGCCACCATACTCTTTTCTAGGGCATACCTAGTCTGAAGCAACCAAGTGGAAGCATTGCTTTTGTTCTAATTATTTTAATTTTTTTTATAGATTTATATCAAGATATGGAATATGAAGAGAAAAACATAGGGATACTTTGAAGAGTTGGTTTGACTAAGGTGGTCTTGCTTAGTTGACTGAGGAGCCCCCATTTCCATCCAACTAGTTTTTTATGGATACTCTCGATGATAGAGTTCCATAAGGACTTTTTGACAGATTCTTCAAAGAGAGGAAATCGAAGATACATTGCAGGGATATTAGAAATTATGCAATCAAGTATGTAAATATTTATGCTTTATGGGATTATTTATGAAGTAGATCTTACTCTTAGTGAAGTTTACTTTTTACCTGGTAGTAGCATTGAAGTAGAGAAGGATTGACTTGATGGTTTTGGCTTCAGGAACATAAACAAGAGTGGTAATGATAGTATCATCAATGAATTATTGGTGATAGATGAGATGGAAGGATGAAGCTAGTTTGATGCCTAAATTTTCTTTGATGGAATAATATGACCTCAAGGTTATCCCTAAGGCTTCAACAAAAATAATGAAAAGAAACAAAGGTAACAGATCACCTTGTCTTAAACTCTTGAAGCTTAGAAAGTAACCAACAACAGAATAATTAACAAGAATGAATAAATTTATGATTGAGATGCACTCTTTAATGAGATCTATCCAATCATAATGGAAACCAAACCTAGAAATAATGGAAAAGAGGAAACTTTAGGACACTATCAAAAGCCTTGCTTATGGCTAATTTTAGAAGGAGGCTTGACTTACCACTTTTGGATACTGAGTGGATGAGTTCATGCATGGTAATGATTAGATCAATGGTAAGTCTTCCCTATACTAAAATTCCTTGGTTGGGATTAATGATGTGGGAAAGAATGGGCTTAAGTCTTATGGCCAATGCTTTCATGAGTATTTTATAAAGGACATTACATAGGCTGATTGGATGAAAGTTAGCAAGGATTCTAACATTTTAAACCTTTGGAATAAGGTCCAAGAAAGTAGAATTGACATCCCTATGAATGTTTCTATGGTTTTGCATATGCTGGATGGCTGAGACAACATCCGAACCCACAATATCCCAAAAATGCTAGAAAAAATAGGTGGAAAACCATTTGAGCCCAAGGCTTTCCCACCTTGCATTAAGAAAACTATAGCACAAATTTCTTTAGTAGAGAGATATTTAAGAAAATTCTAATTATGTTCTTGAGTTTCTAACATTGGAATATTTTTTAGCTTGCTGATCACATTCTTGGATTGGTCCAAGCAAATATTCAAAAAAACCAATTGCCTCATTCTTGATTTCAGAGATATCCTATATCACTATCCCATATTCCTTAGTAATTTTTTTGATATTGTTACTTCCCTTGTGTCTCATGGTGGTGGCATGGAAAATTTGGTATTTGGATCACCCTCCTTCAACCACATTACTCATGATTTCTACTTGTAAAATACTTCCTCACTTATAAGAATTTTGTGTTATTCTTAAAAGAGCATATTATCAATATCTCGAAGAGTAGGGTCAAGGCCCCATTGCTGGGCTAAGATCTTGATGTTAGTAAGTTGAGATTGAATGTGTTTATTTTTGTAGAAAATATTATAAAAAATATCTGTGTTCCATATCTTCATGTTTGCTTTCACAAATCAAAGTTTACTTTTGACTTGGAATATCAAAGATCCAGGAAATATGTGGGATCACCAAATGGATATGAGTTACTTGAGTTCAGGATCTTGAAGCTGCATTACCTCAAATATGAAAAGGTATTTGAATGTAGAAATTTAGAATGAACATTCTAGAAGAAGGGGATTATGATTGAAACCGATTCTAGGTAAATAATGGAGGACTACATCATCAAATTTAGAGGTAGCATTTGTGGATATGAGAAATATATTGATCCTTAATTGGATGAGTTGGTCACATTTTCTTTGGTTACTCTAGGTGAATCCATGTCATCTTAGATCAATTTCCATGAGTTCATTGTCATCCATAAATACTACAAAGTGTTAGTAAACATTTTTTTGTGATTTGGGAACCTTATTTCTTATTATTTGGTAAAAAAGGAGAGTTTAAGTATCCAACCAGCATCCAAGATTCCATAGAGAAGACCTCTCACATTTTACTAAGGGTACCCCATAGATGGGACCTTCTAGAATGGGAATTAAGGAAATAAAGGTTTGATAGAACCCAATGACATCTATTACTTTTGCTAAAGAATAGTATGTTCATAAATTTCTTGATAGCATAACAAAGAGTGCCATAAAATTCATTGGAATCCCATAAACATAATAGTCCACCAGATGCTCCATTGGTAGGACTAACAAGGAAATAAAAATTCTTCCAAATGTATTTGGATATGCAAGTGGTATTTTGCGTGTCCAATTTTATCTCTTGCAACAAAAATATGGTAGGCCTTAGATCTTTCCTCATGGAATTTACCAAATATTATTTGTTGCACCTATTGAGCCCTCTCACATTCCATGAGAGGATAATCATTTGCTACTTCGTGAGGAGATTCTCTTCCCTCTTCCATGAGAAGGGGAGAATTTGGATATGCTATCAACATGCATATCTAAAGAATAGGTTGATCTGGAAGAGGCATGAAGGGTAAGCTAGGTTCAATTATCAATATCCTCATAGCATTATCTATTTGTGATGTCTTTGGAAGAAGGGTGATCCCACTTTTTACAAGAGCCAACATCAACATGGAGCTTTTTTTCTTTTTGGTAAATGGAGGGCTAGGGAATAAAAGGTTACTAGGAAGAGGGTTGCAAGTGGGGGATCCAATGAGACTCTTGGATGAATGGGGGACTCAGAGGAAGATCAAGGGTAGAATTATTGGAAGCAAGGGTATGCTTATCGATACATAGAGAAGAGAAAGGATTAGAAAAAAGAATAGGGGAGCATACCTTGAGAGAGGAAGACAACTCAACATGTGCCAAGGAAGGTTCAATGGAGGCTACAAAATCCTCAAAGGTAGCTTATTTAAAGGATGAATCAACATATTTGTAGGTATTGCATGGGTTATCATAGCTAGTGACTCCTCCCCCAAAATCCAAAGATTTGGAATAGTCTTGGAACCACTCGATAGGGGTGGAGGTTAGAACCATATTTTAGATCATCGAATATGAAAATAAACCTGCATTTTGTCGTGAATGTTCCAATCAAGGCCATATTAGTTCACAGTGCTCCAAATTTTACATGAAGCATCCTAACAACATTATCCATAGAGATGAGCATTGAAAATATTATTTCTCTCTTAGGCACTCCAACATTTCCATTTTGGCTGATCCTCTTTTCAATAATGAACTAGAAATTCATCTTCCTATTCCAAAATAATTTTAAGAAGACAATATCGTGAATGTCAAGCCTACCATATATGTTAATATATGTACCCTTGAGAAACCATGCTTATTTAAAATTGGGATAAACTTATCTACGAAAGAGTAGATAACCTTTACTACTTTTATTAAGGATTATTAGGATGTCTTTTCTTGGGAATATTTTGACATGATTGGAATTTGTTGAAAACTGTACCATAAATAACATTTTTACCTATGAGGACACCACTCTTGTCTAAAAAAATCAAAGAATATTGTCTCCCCTTATTCTAGACATGTGCAAAATTTAAATCCAAAAGTTTTTAGATGCTAATCCTATCAAACATGTTGATTATTCAAGATGGGTATCTAACATTGTACCTATGGAAAAAACTGAAATTAATGGCATCCAAATTTGTTGTGATTTTCAAGACATTAATTTAGCTTATACTAAGGATAAATTTTCTTTATCCTTCATTGATGCTATCATTGATTCTTCCATAGGGTACAAAATATTTTCCATGGTGGAATACTATTCATGATATAATAAAATCCATACTACTCTTGAGGATCAAACCAAGATGACATTTACTACACCTTAGGTAAAATTATGTTATGTTTACATACATTTTTGAAAATACTAGAGTTATTTCCTAGTGGGCTATGACAATGATCATTCATGATTTAATAGGAAAGATAATAAATTATTGTGTGGATGACCTCTTTAGTAAGTCTAAGAAGCAAGATGAACACTCGACTAAATTATGTATCATTTTGAATGATTACATCACTACAATACTAGAGTTAATTCTAAGAAGTATGTCTTTGGTTTTGCTAGGGATAAGTTACTAGAATTTATGGTGTCCCATAGAGGTATACATGTCAATCAAGACAAGATCAAATCCATTGATGTTATTCCTTCCCCTAAAAATATTAGCAATATCAAATATTTTTTGGTAAATTGTGGAGCTATTAGACGTTTCATCCCTAAAGTAGCTTTTAAAACTTATCAATTGAATCACTTTATTAAGACATATTTTCAGTTTAATTGGGATGAAATTTGTAGTAAATCCTTTCTATAATCCATGAAATTTCTATTGTAGCTCCTAATCCTTTTTCCATCCAACACAGATAAGTTGTTTGCATCATATACCTTGGTTGCTAAAGTTTATTTGGGAGTGGTACTTACCCAGAAAGATGATAATAATATTTATATCATATACTATATTAGTTAAACCATTATTCTAGTAGAAACTTGATACATTCCCATGGAAAAATATTGACTAGCTATAAAATTTGCATGTAAAAAGTTATTCCATTACATGTTACATCAGAGAAGTTATTGGATCATCAAAACTAACCCTTTGAGCTACCTCCTACAAAAGCCTTGCATCCCTAAGGAAACATAAAATAGAAAGTGGATCATTATAATGCAATAATTTTATCTCCATATTATTATGCAAAATACCATTAAATCTTAGGTCATTGATCAACTAGCCACAACTCCTAACCCTATACTATAACCCTTAAAAGAGACATTGCATGACAAGGTCATAATGGTAATATCTTATGCATATTATGACTTTTCCATATTTCCTATCTCCATTATTTCTAGCATTATATAGGATTTTTCTCCGTATGAACTTACTAAACAATAAAAAAACCCATCTTAGAGTCTCATGATGCTATCAAGAGATACGATGAAAAAAAGTTAAATTCAAAGTTTACACTCATTCCTTTTCCCAAGAATCTAGAAAAAACTACCACTTTGAAACTTGGATCCTTCACTTTGATCAACCAAGAAATTAATTTGCGGTATAATTTGGTATCTTTATCAAGTATCTAATATACCTAGCTATTCCTATTACCTTGTAATTAATTTTTTTAACATTACTATAATGCTGTAAAATATGAAGCTCTTATATTAGGACTCTTGATTGTCTAATTATGAACAATAAACACATCAAAGTGTTATGTGATTCTCAAATTATGATTCATTATATTATCAATGAGTATGCTATCAAATATCCTCATAAAATTTCTTACCACCAAGTTTCTACCAATTTGATAATGCTTCCGAGTCCTTTACCATTATGCTTTCACCTCAAGGATAGAATGTTGAAGTTGACTCCCTGGTTGGTTTGATTAGTAAATTTGTACCACATGCAAACATCTTTGAAAATAATTTTGTAGTCAAATATCATAATGAACTTGTAATTTCAATTATTCATGGCTTTATGGATGTGCATATAATTGAGGTCAATGGTATTGATTGCCAAATTCCTTGTGATGAACCTTGGTATGCTACCATATTATGTTTCCTTGAGGAGATATATTACATACCTATAGCTAATGCAAATCAATGAACTTGTATTTGTAAGTGAAAAATTAGGTATGTTATCCTCAAAAAATTCCTATACTATCATAATCCTAATGATGTTCTCTTATGATGCCTTAGAGAAGAAAAAATACCAAAGATGAAAGATGATATTATTAAATGTATTTTGATTGACAATGATTCTTACCTCAATTTATGCCCTTATCAAGTCTTCCAAAAATTTGTATTAAAAGAGGAATATTTAACCAAATTCAATATCATCATCAAAGCTTTCAACAACGAGTCCCAAGAATCTTGCGGCATTATATCTCTCCCCATTAGGGTTGAATCCAATATCATAGATACTTACATATTTTAATATTATTCTTGGATGACCTTGAATTTATGTGATGAGGGTTGTCCCTTCTACTTTTTATCAATGTTTAAAATTCAAATTCAAGAATCAACTTGTCACCATTCCAGGTGACCCTCATCCATTACAATACTATTCAATGATTGAGTAAGTTTTATCTAATATCAATATATGTCCTTAAATATCCTCATATCACATAACTAAGCAACTTGAAAATCTAAATATGAGTGAGGAACCACTCATCAATATCTCATCACAGGATCAAGTTAATTATTTTCTTTCAAAGCCTCTTCTCGATCTTTCTAAGCTACCACCTTCATCGAAGACTATGAGTTTACCCTATAATAAGGGTGAACTTGTATAGATTGGAACATGTAACTTTGTCTATGTGGCGGTATAATTTGAAGAAAATATCCATGGTAGCAACCCTATACCTATAGAGAATTCATTTACCCATTGTTACCTATCCAATGATTACCCACTCCCTAAGAAAATTCTATCTAGTATGGGATATATAGGTAAAGGTTTGGTACCATGAAAAAAAGGTATTCAAGAGCCTTTGTAAGTTGATATTTGGTCTAGGTGATGTGGTGTAGGCTACATCCCTAATAAAAACCAACCTTTACCCTTTGGTAATTATGATCACCTTGTTACTTATGCTGAATATTTAGATCATCAAGGGCTTGGAGTGGAGTGATGAGGGTGAGGAGTTGCCTTATCCCTCATTTTTTTTTTTTGTAATATGGTAAATTTGGTGCACCCTGAGTTAGTTGCAACCCCAATTAAATATGCTAAAAGGGATACCCCTTGTTACATATCTCATGAGGATATCCTTTGGAACAACTTCTTCAATAGTTTTATCCATTGTGTTGAACATGTCGAGTCTTCTCCTTCTAAAGGGGACCATGTTTCTCTTTCTCATAAAGACCTTGTGAAATTGGGAATATCTCCCTCTTTAATTAAAAAGGATGGTATAGTTAAATTTTGTAATGAATTTCATGTAATAATTTCCAGAGAATATGCTATGGATGATCCTCTTTGTGATGAGAATCATTAAAGTATCCTCCCTAATAGCCCTTTATTTGATGGGTCATTTCCTTGCACTACCATATTTTTTTTAAGCTAGGTGACACAATTAGAGTGTGCACCAACCTTAAGGACTTAAAGCACTAATAAATGAATCAAAGAAAAATAAAATAAAAAATAAAAAAAATCAACACAAAAATACTATGTATGTCATTGCATCTTCATCTAGCTTAGTTCCCATTTGCATCCATTTTGTTTGATTCATATTGCATGACTTCCTATCATATTTTACATGTTTTACCTAACATTCTATTCCACTTGCATTTTTCTTGTCATACAATTGCATTGCTACTTGTTCATACTTGCATGATTGCTTGATCATATAGATTCTTGAGGATTTTACAATAATGGCAAGTGATGACACCTAGTTAGGTCATAGCTCA
Organism: Wollemia nobilis; assembly: GCA_028583015.1. NCBI lineage: Eukaryota > Viridiplantae > Streptophyta > Pinopsida > Araucariales > Araucariaceae > Wollemia > Wollemia nobilis. The sequence continues at coordinate 4,458,375 of JAQPPZ010001050.1, forward strand.
CATGCATTGCACTCACACTATGGCTCTGATGCCTAGCAAATTTCTAACCTAGGACCCATTTCCATGTATTTTCATCACTGCATTTTTCCATCTCATCATCTCTTCTTCTTCTTTCTTCCTCTCTTATATTCCTTGACCTTGAAATTTTTAATTACTTATATGATCTCTCCAATTCAAGGGATATAGTTCTTATTTTGTATATCATTATCCTTTGCATGTTTTTATTTCTTCCTTTCATCGAAGACAAGGATATTTGTACTTCTATCTACTCATTCTTGCTTTCACACTTATTGATTTTAATTGGTTAAGCAACCCACGTGGTATAGGATAGATACTTGATGAATATCACTTATGGTGTTCATGCAAACACTAACTATCTTACACACACTTCCTAACCATTGAATCTTCAAGATAGATACACACACTCACCTCTTGTTTTGCTCCATGGGATTTTTCCATACACCTTATTGCACACACCATACAACTATCATGTAGTACTTGTTTTGGCAAACATCAATCACATTATTCTAACATCCCTTATAGGATATCTTTATGGTCACAAGCAAGGAGAAGCCTCTATTCGACCATTTGCAAGAATACATACTAATGGATATATTAATTTCTCTTTGGCCATATTAGTGAGCACTACACCCATAGTGGTCAGTTCTCCATACATGTCCATTTATTTTGTAATAATAACAACCTTACAAGATAGCTTCATGGCCACACACAAGGGGTGGCCTCTATCTCAGTCATTTATGAACATACATCCTTACAGGGTATTGCTTTTTTTTCTCTTCTTTTTCTTAGACTTTTGGATCTTTTTTTATCTCTTTCTTCTTTTGTTCCTCTTTTCTTATTTCCATATGTTCATAGATGCTTTTCATGTTGTATTCCTTTTATATTGGAATTTACATATTTGCATTTATCTAGATTCATGTCATTCATTCATTTATTGCCCTACATAACAAATCACTCAACAAAAAATTAATATAATGCACACACATTTTCACACCATAACATAATAATAATAATTGTAGCATGATATTAGTTGATAATAGGGAATACATGTCAATTGGGTCAGTGCAACATAGTCCAAGACTGATGCATTAACCCTCCCCAGGGATGCATGATACAATATAAAATTGGCATGTCATCTCGATACCAACCCTAGCTCTATGAGCATACCTCCTTTGCTTTGCTTACTAGTGCTGGTCCTAGCAGGGGTATGTTCATAAACCACATAGCTATCCATGATCAAGATCAAAACTGACTCTACAACTAAAAGGAGGTTGGTGAAAGCTCCCTCTTATCCATCAATAATTCTTGGAAGTATAGATCCTAGTAGAATGTCTCCCTCTATACCACTACATCTCACCTCTCCTTTACCCTCTATATTTTCTCCTAAAGCAAGTGGATCCCTTTGTCTATCTAGCTACTCATTATAACATTCATCCTCTCAGCTTGGGTCCACTAATGCTCCTACTCTAGTCATCCCATATCCCCTCTAAGGTATCTTGCCTTAAACCTTGTTGCATCTCAATTTATCATGATCTAGCACAATTATGCATGAAGAGTGTTTATAACTCCTTAAATAGAGGTCAACCTATCTAGTAGCCCCTTCATTACCCTCATTGGGTCTCCTTGATCCATGATCCCACTCAGTATTACATGTTTCATTTTGGAGATGCCTACAACTATCCTCCTTGCCTCTGACCCAAATAGAGTGATGGTTGTCCTCACGGTTGTCACCACCTCTACCCTAACCTATACCTTTTATTACATAGGAGGCTATGGCATCTATTCTCATTTCTATGCTATGTATTAGTTATCCTCTTGGAGTGCCAGTTACACTCATTGATCCATGAATTGGTACCTCTATACCATATCCTATATTTAAGGGATACCCCGACATCATCTACTCTAGGACCGACGTATAGGGGACGATCCAAGTCCTCTACCATGAACCTAGCCACATCAAGGTCCTCTCTAACTCCTAATGGATCTCACTTCATCCTCATATACTAATAATCCCCTAGGTCTAGTATCTCCTATAGAATCCTAAACTATCATTGCACTCGATCAAACTGATAGAGCTCCAACTCATCCTTCTCCATGGTGACCCATTGGAACCTCCTAACCTGGTATAACTCCTTTGCATACTCATCCCACAAAGGTGTATATTACATAGCCTCCATATGATCTTATGGTCTTGTAGATCATCTATGATTCACCTCCCCAATGATAGAAAATATACATATGACCTTTGTGCAAACTTAAGGTCTTGGGACCACCTATATCCTACCGATTTCTTTGGATTGGATAGTGGCCATAGCAGTGCATCCGGCCTCCTGATGGCTATGAGCTTCTAGTACCACACTTGGAGAAAATTCATTTATACTAATCTTGTATGTCATTTTTACATGATTTTGTAAAATGTCCTATACAAATGCGCTAGCACATATGACCCCCATGAAAACCACCTCTACTAGTCTTGCATATCTACCACTACTCCTACCAACAGCCATGGTAGGTTTTTCCAACTCATGTGGCATACTAAGAATCCTATCACCACTCCATAAAGTATAGTTATCAATGCCCCAATTCCATGTCATCACAATATATCATCAAAATAGAATCTGCTCTTGTGGATATCATGTGATGGGTTACTTATCAATATTTGCAGTACCACATAAGGCACCTATGCCATGTAAAACATCCTCTCCCTGATGGGGATCCTCAAGATGTACCACACATCCTCCAATATTATAGTCATATTTCCTATTAGTAACTAGAGCATGGATAATTTTAGGTACCATCTCTCTACTAGCCCCGTAAACAACACTTTGTCAGCCTCCACCCAGGGCATTTCTACCAAGTGTAGAAGCCCCACTACCCCTAGTGTGCATATATTTCCTAGTGTGAGATACTATAGTGACTCCTCAAGGGTACTCAATCATCATTCCCTACTCTCAAGGACATCCTACTACAGTAAAAAATAAAAATACATAATTAATTTCATCACATAATCATAAAAACATCCACATAAGCATGCTAATACAATTTTCACACTAAGAGAACCTAATCCCTTATATTTCTCCCTTTTTTTCTATCTTATTTATTCTTTGAATCTATACCCTATATCATCTAGGGAACAAATTCATAAATTCATACCCTGTATGATACGTGGTATGGATTTAATCACCGATAGGGTCAACCAAATCTATGGTGACTTTCAAATATGTGCTTGTGTCCCACACATGGTTTTGAATAAAAAAAAAAATTAAGAAAAATATGCTAAAAAAAATCTAAAATCTAAATGCTAACTAGAATTTTGGATCTTACCCATGCCCGATCTACCGTTGCACTGGCCTTTGCCCTTGCAACTATCTCTCAGTGTGTGGGAAGTGTCATTTTATTATTTTATCCAAAGCTCTTTTTTGCTTTCTCATGTGGTGAAAATGAAATAGGGTTTCCACCCCTTTTGCTTTTTATTCATATTTTTTCCTTTTCTCTCTCCTCTTTCTCTCTTTTTTATGCATTAATATTGTTTGTTGTTGTCTTTTCTTTTGAGTCCATCATTTCACGTTTCCTTTAGAATTTTACATTCCTTCAAAAACTTTAGGGGTCACTCTAGCCTAAGAGGCATTAATATCCCTAATGCATTAATTTACGTGCAAAATAGTCAAAGTATCTAGAATGATAACATATTTGCATCACCCTTTTCTTCTAAATTAGCCACCCCTTTTTCCTTGTGTTTGCCATATTTTCTTTGTCCATATGAGTCTACATATTTGTTTGATGCATTTATTAGGCTATAAATACATCAAAGAGGGGGTAAAATGTAGATGCAAAAATGTGACCCACCCAAATGAGTCAGTTTTGCTCAGGTTCCTTTGGGATGCTCTCACACTTGATAGGAGTAAGTTTGACCCATTTTTCTTGTGTTACCTTGCTTTTCTTAACTTTGACCAAATTTGCACCTGATAAATTATGAGGCATGGATTCAGTAAATTTAGTTTTTTTTTTTTTAAAACCTCAATTTTAAGCTAAAACTTTTTGGAGAATCAGCTTGATCAAGGTTAATTTTTTATTTTCTTACCTTTTAGACATCCAAACCCTCTATAAATAAAGTTATTGGATCCCCTTCTTCCCCCGATGACTAAGCTAGTAATATAAGAAATTTCACACAAAATAAGTATTATTTTGGCTTCTTGTGCAATATTATGGTGCTCTTGGTGCTTTGTTGTACTACTATTGGTGTGTTCCTTATGATCTATAAGGGGAGAAAGCCTTGATGACAACTTGTCTTCTTAAAGGAGGAGATGTCTTCCATATTTTCTCTTGTTCCTTCCACGAGATTACTAAGTTGCTTCTTTGCATTAATTTGTTTATTTTTAATCTTAGTTCGTGTTTCGTTGCATATTAATTCTCTATTTTGGTTTTTATAACCCTCTATGTGAATTTGTGCCCCATATGCTGTAGGGTGTGGATTCAATGAAATATCTACTATCATCAATTGAACCTATTGCATCCACTTCTTATATATTACTGAATCTATGCTCAATAATATACAGGGTATGGATTTGTTCTAGGCAAAATTTGGGGTGACTATTCATTCCAAAATCCTAAGGTTTTGATTTGCGTACCTATAGTGAAATATTTCATCTCTATTTATATTTTGTTTAGGTTTCCATCATTTTTTTTACTTGCATTTCATATTGCATTAGCTTTGGGGTAATTACTTGTTCCCAAACCCTAGTTTTCAAAGTTGTATTCTTTTTTATTTCATTATATCCATTCTATTTGCATTTCATTTACTTTTTTATGCTCTCATTTTTTATGTGTTTGTTCGAATGGTCAAACCTCATTTTTATTATGAATGGTCAACTAAAAGGACATAGGGGGCTTGACTACTATGCCTCCAATATTAGTCTTACAACAACCTAAGTAGACCCCCAAACACTAATTATATTTTCTAGTATTTTTTGTGAAGCTATTTTGTAAATTTGAAGTTGTTTGATAGTTTGGATACAAGATAAACCTTGGATCAAACATCAAAATAAATAAGTGCCCTATATAAATTTTTTAGGTTATGTGTTTTTTGTTTTGGTTATTTATGGTCACAACCTAGGTTATAAATAAAAAAGGAAAAACATTTTATTGCTTTCTTGTCATTTAAAATAAAATGGTATATAGTTTTGATCTAGGGTTTAGTCTTGTTTATGCATTCCCTTGGTCCCTTGATAAAAGCAAAGGATTTCATTTCTTCCAACCTAGGGTTAGATATCATTGAATCAAAGAATCATATTAGGGTTAGTCATTGTATCCTTACATATTATGTGTTTTGCATTATTCTTTCATTTCCATAGTTTAGTTTAGATAGACTAAACATAGGTGTTTTCTTAAATAACACAATAAACACTTCCACCCCATACTTGAAGTAGGTATTAAAATAATTTTTGGTGAACCCATTTATTTTTTTCCTAGTGTAGATATATAACACACCACCATAGTTACCTCATCTCGTAGTAGATCCAGCTAAGAATCATACGTCATAGGGCATTTTTATCCATATAGAGTATGATAGAAGTAATACAAGGTAATAATATCAAGAATAACTGACTCAATGATCTTAGTAGGAGATGAGGTCTATATCCAATAAACCTTCAAAACTATCCTTAGTTTTGAAGAGTAACACAAAAAGGAGCATGAGAATAGAAATCCTACCTTTAGTGTTGAAACCACAACCTAAAGTCTCCTTAAAATTTCAACAATAGTTAGCTAGTACCCCAACTAATATTTCCCTCTTAGAAATTTTGCAAACTTATCCTATTCATAGGGAAGCCTTGCTGAAGCTTCTACAAAAAAATTGGTTCCTCAATACATTTTCACTAGTGCTATAGCTAATGTTGTAGGTTCCCTTGGGATACATCATATCACATTTTAGATGATGATATTCCTTCCCTAGACTTATGAAGATATTCTTCCCTTTAAATCATTGTATTTATATGGGAAACATTTATCAAGAGAATCTTAAGAGACAATGGTTGTTCCCTTAATTTGTGCACTTATCAAATTTTCCAAAATTTTGGATTAAAAGAGGAAGATTTAAGTAAATCTAATATCGTCATAAAATATTTCAACAAGTCCTAAGAGACTTGTGGAATTATATCTCTTCCTCTTAAGGATAGACCTAAGAAATTAGATACCTTATTTTATATGGTATCTGGACCTCCATATTTTAATCTTCTTCTTATATGCCCTTGTATTCATAAAATGAGGGTTGTAACTTCTATCTTTCATCAATATTTGAATTTTGAATTCAAATATCAACTCATCACCATTCTGGGTGACCCTCATCCACTTCAATATTATTTAACGGTTGAGAAATATCAATGTAATATAAATTTATGTCCATATGTTTCTTAATATCACATCACCAAGCAACTTGAAAATCTAAAGGTGAGTGAGGAATCACTAATCAATGTTTCATCATAAGATCAAGTCAATCCTTTTCTTCAAGAACCTCTTTTGGATATTTCCAAGCTACCACCTTCATCAAGGACTATGGGTTTACCTTATAATAAAGGTGAAGTCATACACATTCGTACATGTACCTTTATCTTCATAGGATTCTCCCTCAAAAAAATATATATGGTAGCAACCATTTCCCTATAGAGTGTTATTTTACCCATTGTTCCTATCCAATGATTACCCACTTCCCAAGCAAATTCTATCTAGCATGAGATGTATAGGTAAATTTTTTGGGGCATAATAGAAAGGTATTCAATAGCCTTTGTAAGTTGAGATTTTGTATTTATCCTTTGATAATTATGATCACCTTATTACTTATGTTGATTATTTAGATCATCAAAGCTTGGAGTGGAGTGATGACGATGAGGGAATGCCTTATACCACTAACATTTTGTTTTGCAATATGGTAACTTTGGTGCACCTTAAGTTAGTTCACCCTTGGATTAATTCGGTGATTGTTTCTAACAATGGAACTCCTTTCAATAACAAGGATGTCCATGAAATTTTTACTAAGTATAATATTCAATATAGGTGGTCAACTCTGTATTACCCCTAGGGTAATGATTAAGCCAAAGAGTTCAACAAGTCTTTGATCAAGATCCCCAAGAAGTTGGTTGGTAATACTCTGTGTGACTAGCATATATAGCTTTATCCTGCCTTATGGGTCTATCATACCAGTGTGTGAACTCCTATAGGTGTTTTTTCATATCTCTTTATCTATGGGACTAAGGTCATTTTTCCATGTGACTCAGAGGTTCCTTTGTTGTGCATCTTGTTCAAAGATACTTCCATCGATGATGAGTATTTCTTCAATCATTTGCACTAATTAGAGTTATTGGATGAAAATAACATTTATACCTTAGAGCATCTTCGAGCCTATCAGAGTAGGCTCAAGTGATCTTATTCCAAGTGAGTTTTCGATCAATCTTTTGAGGTCGAGGACCTTGTCCTCAAGGAAAATTAAAAGAACACCAATACTTAATTTAATCTTAAAGGCAAGTTATAGCCTAATTGGTTAGGTTTCTTTGTCATAACAACCAAGTTTGTCTTATAGGCCTATCGGTTATATTCTTTAGATGGTAAATAACTTAAAGAACCAATGAACATATTACATCTAAAGAGATACTATGCATGACTTTGTATTTTCATATTACATTTATTTTAGCTTTAATTTTGAATTTGGTTTGCATGTTCATACTAAATTATTGTTTATCATATTTTGCATGGTTTGCTTATCAATGTGTTCCACTTTTTATTTTGATTGTCATATAATTGCATTGTTGCTTGACCATATTTGCATGATTGCTTGAATATATATATTTTTGGGGATTCATGAGGATGGAAAGTGATTAAATATAGTTGGATATTAGCTGACATACATTGCACTCATACTAGGGCTCTAATGCCTAGAAAATACTCAAACTAGGGCCCATTTTATTTATTTTTTCATCTTGCATTTCTTCCATATTTTCTTTTTCTCTTTTTTTTCTCTTATATTCCTTGATCTTGAAAGTATAAAATGATCATTAAATTTCTATCTAAGTTAAGGGATATAGTTCTTCATCTCTGGTATGTCCTTTTGCCTTGAAATTTTTAATCATTTATTATCCTCCCCAATATAAAGGATGTATGTTCCTTCTCTCTAATTTTTCCTTTGCTCACACCTTCTACTTCTTGATATTTCACTTGCTAAAGTATCCTCATAAGATAGGGTAGATATCATATGGATATCACTTATGGTAGTCCTATAGCCACTAAATATCTTATGCACACCTCTTAGATCTTAAAATTTCACTAAGGATGCACACACACTATTTTTATTTTTTGCTTCTTTGTTTCTTTCATCTTCTTCTAACACACACACACACACTCACCTTGTTGTTCTTTGCTCATACATATGTTACACACACCACAACCCTATCTGGTAGTAATCATTTTGGCAAATCAATCACATCTTAACACCCCATACAAGATAAGCTTCATGACCACATGCAAGGGCTAAAATCCATCTTGGTCAATTGTGAGCATACATCCTAGTAGTTATCTCTTCCTCTTTAGCCATTAGCAATAACTACACCCATAGTGGGTATTGCTCCACACAAGTTCATATTTGTGAGTATAATACCCTTTCAAGATAAGCTTCATTTTCACATACAAGGGGTAGCATCCATATCGATTATTTGTGAACATACATCCTTAGAAGGGTTTCACTCATATTTTTATTTTTTGATCTTCTTTGCAACTTTGTTTTCTTATTCTTCCACCTTTATCTCTTATTTTATTTTTTATTTCCTTCTTTCCTTTATTCTTTCCATCCACTCACTCATGCATTCCACTTTGCATTCATTTTAGATTGATTTTCATTTAGTTAGATTGATCCATGCATTTCATTTAGTTAGGGTCACCAAGAATTGAACTCATCCTATTCATGATCATCATGCATCAATAAGAAAAACAAAACATAATAATAAAATCACACACATTTAACACACAATAACATAAAGTAGCTTGTATTATTCAAAAGCACTAAGTGCATGCCTTATGATCGATGTGCCACCTTAGAGAACTTGGCACACACGACCATACCTAGGGATGCATGCCATAATAAAAATTGGCATGCCACCTTGATCCTTGCCCTAGCCATGCAAGCTTGTCATCTCTGCTTTGCTTGCTAAAGGTCGAGGAAGCATGTTCATATATCATGAACTAGATCATGCTCATTACTATGAGTGACTCAATGATAGTATAGATGATGTTAGAGGAACCCTCTATTTTTTTTGGATGGCATAGAAGTATACCATCTAGTAGTTGGTTTCCCTCTACATCACCATTTCATATGACTCCCTCATCCTCTACAACTCTACTAGCAGTAGGTGGCATCCCTTCTTATGTCAGTTTCTTGCAATGACAACAATACTCTCTATCTAAGCCTATTATCACTCTCACTCCAACATATCCATATCCCATCTATGGTGCTCTACCTCAGTCCTTATCATTTCCTACTCTGCTTGGTCTTGATGTAGTTCTATGCAAATGGTGTCCATATTCACCTACATAACTTCTACTATGGTTTATAGAACCTTTATATCCATCACCTACTCCTTTGGAACTCCAACCTCGTTGGTTCTTGCTTGCATAAATATGGGGGAAACTCTTAAAGTTCCTTGTCCTCTTAGCTAGATATGGTGATCATCCCCCTCATGACCATCAACATCTACACCTAAACTTATATATAGTCCATTCTCAATGGGACTTTTCCCCTCTACTCCAACTTCATGGTGCATCGAGTGGCATCTTGAAGTGCTAGCTACACTCATTGACTCATATCCTGGTGCCTCTACACTAGCACTGGTGGGGAGATCCTCAAGGTCTCAATAATACTATACCATCTCCTATACCTAAAGGCCACCTAACATCATCCACCCTTGAATCCATGTATAGTAGGTCATCAAAGTACTCCTCCATCCATATACCCACATCAAGAGTACCTCTAAATCCTAGTGGATACCTCTACACTATCCTAAACCAGTAGTCCATGAGGTCCAACATATCCTATAGAATATCGAACTAGAATTGTACTCAATAAAATTTTTATAGCTCCTACTCATCCTTCTAAGTGATGACCCATCAAATCCTTCATACATAATATAGCTCCTCTTTTTTCTCCATTCAACTAGGGTGTATATGCCATGATCACCATATGATATGGTTATCATGTAGCTCATATAACATCCACTTTCCTAGTGGTAAGACACAAACATATGCCCTATGGCCACACTCATAATATCACCTCCACCTATATGCTACTGGTTGCTCCAGATTGGGAAATGGCCCTGGTAGTACATTTGGTTTTTGAACTACTATGTGCTTCCAACACCACACTTATAGCAACGTAATATAGACCAACCTTATATGTTGCTTATATGTGGTATAATGTAGCATCTTGTACAATTTGGCCAACATGTATGGTCCCCATGTGAATCTAACTCCTTGATTTTATGTCTTCCACTACTAATACTACCCATGGCAGGTGGTGCCTACTCGTGTGGCTCACCAACATCCCCACCACCGAACCACATAGTATGGATGTTAGTGCCCCAACTCCATATTGATGTGGCATCTTATTGATATGGAATACACTTTGATGGATCACATGTGTTAGGTCCCTCTCATCTTTGATATCACCATATACACTCACACCATGTAAACAGTCCTCCCTTTGATGTGCATCCTTAAGATGAAACACACATTTTCTTGTGATGATCATATCCCTATCGATAACTAGAATGTGGATGACTCTTGGTACAATATATCCACTAGAGCTTTTAGTAGTGCCCTATCAGCCTTATCTATTGCTTATACATGATATCATGTAGCATCTTATACAAGTCAACCAACACATACGGTCCTCATGTGAATATAACTCCCTTATTTTACATGTCTTCTACTACTCCTGATACTTCCTATGGCAGGTGGTTCCTACTTGTGTGGATCACCAACATCACCACCACCAACCCACATAGTATGGACGTTAGTGCCCCAAATCCATATGGATGTGGCATCTTATTGAAATGGAATCCACTTTTACGGGTCACATGTGTCAGGTCCTATGACATCATCTTTGATACCACCATATACACTCATACCATGTAAGCAATCCCCCCTGTGATGAGGATCCTTAAGATGCACCACACATTGTCTAGTGTGATGATCATCTCCCCTATCGATAACCAAAATTTGGATGACTTTGAATACCATCTCTTGACCAAAGCTGTCAGTAGTACCCTGTCAGCCTCAACATAGGGTATTTATGCTAGATGCAGTAAACCCATGGTATTTATTATATCCCTCTCTACCACTATGATATATCGCATATCCTCCTTGAGTGTGCTTAGCCACCACTCTCTACTCTCGAGTACATCTAGTTACACAAGAAACATAACAAAAATCACACATTTCATAAAGATCATTATTCAAAAAAGTATTTTGTTTGTAAAATTTACCACAATTGTGCCCCAAAATGATTGGGCATGAATTTAGCAAGGGCACTTGACCAAATTCGCATTTTGTAACCAAATTCATACTACATGGTGAATTTTGTAAAAAAATTGCTTAAAACACTAAAACTTTCAAACATTTGCTAATTTTTATTTTTTTGTAGGTAAAGAATCTACTTTTAGCAAGTGGGTCTCAATCCATACCTTCACCTAGTCTACAGTAGTTCTAGCATCACCTCTAACCATGGTAGCATGATGAGTTGGAAGAACCATTCTCCCTTTTCTCCTGTAGAGCTCTTTTCTTCTCCTCGCGTGGTAAAAATGAGCTTCCTTTCCCTCCTTTTCTTTTTTTCCCTCTTTTCTTCTCTCTCTTCCTTTTCTTTTTCCCTCAATTTCTCTCTCTCCTCCCCTTCTTATTCCTTTTTGTCTTTTCTCTTCTTCACTTTTATTTGATTTTCTTATTTTTTCTTCTTTTGTTTACCTTTTTTGAGTTTTCTTTAAGAATTTTGCATTCCTTATAAAACTTGTGGGGTTACCCTAGTCGTAGAGGCATTAATGGTAGTAATGCCTTGATTTGCATGTAAATTTATGATGTTTAGAATGACATACCTTTTTTCACTATCCCTCCATCCAAACCTGGCCACCCCTTATTTGTGTGTGTTAAACATTTTCACTCATAGGGGTCTACATATTTCTTTGATGCATTTATTTAGCCATAAATGCATTAAATAGGAGGTAAAAATGCACATGAAAAATTGACCCATAAAAATGAGTCAATATCTACTTAGATCCTTAGGAAGCCACCAAAGCTTGCTAAGTGTAAATTTAGGACCCTTTTTCCCTCGTTTTTTGTCCATTTTTTGTAGCCATACAGAATTCTTGCTCAATCAATATAGGGCATGAATTTGTTATTCTAGAGGATTTTCTCTCAAAAACCCCACCCCTCATTGGCATGTGTTGGTGTCGATCCTTTCCCATGGCGAAATTTTGTTTTCCTACACTTTAGCCCTCCAAAGATCTTATAAATAGGGTGTTGAATTCCCTCTTTTGACACATTTAGAATCTAGAGGCATCTAATCTAAATATAATCCTAATTTTGATTTTCTAACAAGTGCTCTTCTACTACTAATTGTTATTTTGTTGTTTTTTCTACTTTGGTGTTGGTTTTCCTTGGAGATCAAGTGGAGAATTCTTTATGGTTGGAGAAGTCTACAATTCTAGAGTGCTTTATTCATATTTTAATTTATCTTTACTTCCTCCATCAGCTAACTAGGTTCTTTACTTACATTATTTGTCATAAACTTTATTTTTTGCTATTTTGCATTGCATTTTTTGGTGTTTTGGGACACAAAAAGTGTATTTGAACTAAATACATACCCCATCCATATATGGTGTGAATTTGGCAATCCAAATTCTTACCTCTCATTATAGGATACAAATTTTGTCAATTAGAACTTAGGTGTAAATTTTTGCTTTACAAAACCCTAGTTCATTGCTTGCAATTTAGATTTTTATCACCTGCATTCTATTTAATCTTATTTCACTATTTTTTTTTTTGAATTTACATGGTGGAATCAATAGCTACCATGAATCTAGGCAGGTTGTCCAACTTTTATGGCCAACATAGTATTCTACATTGTTCGCCTCAGAAGCCACCACACAGATCTTCACGTAGTATTCCCTATAACCACCATGCCACAATCATTTTAAGCCTTTTATGCCACTGAAAGCACCGAGAAAGGGACAAGTGTTCAGTCCATCCAGGCCTGAGATTTGAACCTTGGACCTTTGCCCCTCTTATAGGGTTTGGATGAACCAATTTGTCTACACCTTGGACCTAATATTATTTCACTATTACATATCCATTCTATATCGCCCAAATTTTTTGCACCCTTACCTTCAGGCTAAAGGATCCATGCCCTGGAAGGGGGATGCGAGAAGGATGGGACAATACCTCGGATGGAGAGGCCCTTTGAAGGTCGCGCCTCTCGGGGGAGGGGTATAAGGGTGAATTTTTGACGGATGGTGGGGTTCACCAGGAAACTTTGAGTGGCAGTTTCCATGCCTAGGTTGAGAATGGGTTTGATGTGTTCATTTTATATTCAATCATTCATATTCCTAGGTTGGCCAAAATGAATCTAAGCTATTCTATATGAAATTTTGGGTTTATATGAAGACAACAAACATGAATGAATCCTAAATACAGAGACTATGTGAAATGGAGAGGAATACACCCGATTCTTGATGTCTGATGAAGATTCTGAAGCTTGTAGGAGTCCAGATCATCCCGGATATGACAGGATCATCTGTAATTGTACAAAATCATCCCAAATCATAGGCGATCATCCCGAGATCAAACAAGATCATCGAAAACTTGACGAATTCGTCAAAAACCTACAATCATGGAAACAGACACCAAAAACCAAAAATGCAATTGCAAGAATGATGCAAAATGATAGAAATAATAGTATAGATGCTTAAATAATAAATCCAGATAGCAAATCAAATGGGATGCACTATTTTAATAACTTATTTTAAATTTTATCATGCAAATATGCTAAATGAGGTGAACTCCAGGATGTAGAACAGAAATAAATCGATCTAATGCATAATTAAATAAGAAAGAAAGGTAGAAAATGCAAACTCGGGGCTCTGGTTGCCCCCAATCTGAACTGCAGTCAAAATCATCTGCAATCGTACGAGATCATCGCCGATCTCGACAGGATCATCCGAAATCATGTTGGATCACCTGCGATGATCCGAGCTTCCTTCGATTGAAACACAGTAAAATCCTGCAATAAAACCTGAAAATACAAATGCAAATGATGGGGGCGAGGATGTTCTAATACAACAAAAAACTAGAGTTGCAAGGAAATGATCATCCAGGGGGATAAACTGGGAAAATCCCAAGTTTATATAGGATTAGGGGGAGGTTAGGAGGTTGGGGATCATCCCAATCTGGGAGATCTCCAACGTAGGAATCTCCAACCGCACAGACACGCTTCTACCCGAGTTGGAGAGGTTGTTGAAACAGAGGCTAATTATGAAAATTTGGTTTTGGGATGAAATCGTCTGGACGTTCTGTTCCAGATGAATTCGTATGATTTGGGATGATATCATTAGATCGGCGATGATATCGTCCAACGGTCAAAACAAATTCTAAAAATGGCATGAAAAATGAGGTGAGCGGTTAATGGGCGGTTTCGAGGTTAAAATTCAAATTTTTAATCTTTTTACTGATGGTTTAACTGCGCCAATTTTAGGGTGCTACATTTTTCCCCCTCTTTAGCAAATTTTTCGAAGAAAATGCGTTAAAGACGAGTTCTTCATGCTTTACGAGAAAGCAAAAATTTATTCCATTTTTTAGACGATGATTCTAGGTCGAATCGTACAACTGCTTGCTATGGTGCCCCCTCCGAGTTTTTACCCAAATCGAACGTTTGAGGTAAAAGCGCGAAAAAGCAAAAATTTAAAAAATTTAAAAATGTTGTTTTTAAATAAAATTAAGAAAAATAGGGTAAAACCCTAATTCATTTTTACTGTTCACTTTCGCTGTTTCAGAGCTCTACAGGCGAAATGGTGGAAACGACACACAGATCGACAGAGGTCCGACGTGGGTTGCGGGTAAGGATCTAAACCTGATACATTATGTTTTTAACTTGATTTGTTTAATTTTTTACTTTAAATTTTAATTTTTTTGGTCATCGCGGCCGTTTTTAGGCCGTCGATGACGTCGGGATGAAATCGTCCCAATTTCGTCGAAATCGTCCCTATATCGCCGATTTCGTCTAAGGACGAAATTGGAGAAATAGGGGCGATTCCGTCCAATAAAGGATGATCCCTAAATTGAAAAAAAGGGAGACGATTTCATCCTACCAAGGACGATTTTACTAAATTTAGTACGATATCGTCCAATAATGGATGATATCATTTTTTTATGAGATGAAATTGATTTTAATTGATTTTAATGATTATGTACTAATGATTTTTTTGTTGTTTTATTATTTATTTTGCAGAGGGGATTACTAAAGAGTCAAGAATGGAAATACGAGGGGCTCAGAGATGATGTAGCCATGCTCGATCAGGCCGAGTGGGACAGACTAGCAGAGGTTGGACTACAACATGTGGCAGAGATGCCACAAATTCCTATAGACATGGGGCTACTGACAACCCTAGCAGAGAGATGGTATCCGGGGTCATCCTGCTTTCAGCTACCGATAGGGGAGATGGCTCCCACTCTAGAGGATGTATGGAGGATCTTGAGGATCCCCATACATGGGTGATTCATGACTCCTTCGGCCAATCAGGGCCATGCCATGATGAGATTGTGCAGTGACCCAAGCTTCGCCCTGGAGAAGGGCGGAGTGAACATCGAGGCATTGAGGCAGATGCCTGGGGCATCTCGATTGACTCAAGTTTTGGTAGGGGTGGTAGGTGGCCTACTTCTATGCCACCAGAGTGGATGCAGGTTACCATGGCTCCTCTCAGATGTGGTCTACGACATGAGAGACCATGGTTACAGGTTTTCTTGGGGTAATTTTGTACTATGCCGCTTGTATAGGATCCTTTACGGGGTCGTATACAAGGGAGGTCGATGTCTGGTGCTGACATCATTGCTACAGGTTTGGTGCTGGGAGCACATTGTGGTGCGAAGGCCGGTAGGGCTTCCACTGATAGGAGTTGACTGGGAGAGACCCCAAGTTTTCTATTGGTGGCTCCAGAGAGGGTCACAATGGCGGATAGATCTATCGATGTCCCAGAGGTTGCTAGATGACCTCATCCTAGATCAGATCACCTAGAGGCCATGGAGAGAGCATCCAGGGTGGGGAGAGGATGGACAGGAGTTGGCTCACATTAGGCGAGTCTTCTAGTTGAGGATGGAGCAGGGAGAGGTAGAGCTCCATCGCTACGACCGAGTTTTGAGGTAGTTCGGTCTACAGTAGGGGATCCCTTCTCTTAGGGATTACGAGTACTCCCAGACTATCTGAGATAATACTACATTGAGTGGGGCTCCAGACATGCAATGGTTCTAGAGTCAGGATATTGATGATGCCCCCATTCAGCCAGTGGATGGGGACGACATTGGGGTAGCAGATGGATATGATGCCTGGTATGCAGGCATCCACCCTCCTCGGATGATGAGGGCATAGGGTTCGATGCACGCTATTGTGCAATGGATGGGGAGGTGGTACCAGGCTACCATCGATGCAATGAGGAGTCATAGAGGGAGGGATCAATGATGGCCTCCTTAGGAGAGACGTCAGAGAGTGCCACAGGCTCCAGAGAGACCACAATAGCCAGAGAGGAGGGAGGAGGGACTCCCTTCTCAGTAGAGGGATAGGCCACCATCGCTCGATAAGGGCAAGGGTGTCGAGGTGGGGGAGAGCAGTGAGATGGTGGCTCTTCGAGTGGAGAATGCCTACCTATGAGCTTAGGTGCAGACGCTGTAGGATGAGGCTACATGACTCAGGGCTCAGAGTGGAGGGGCGAGCATGTGGGAGCTGGCATGGGCTATTGCTCAGACCATGTTCTATCAGGGAGTATACTTCTAGCTGGTTCTAGAGGGCCAGAGGATACAGCTACCAGCCGACATTATGAAGTCGGTCAAGATGGGGTCATCGAGGACATCCTCATGATCGACGTCGAGGACCCATGATACGACACGAACTTCGATGGGACCACCTCCTCCACCTCAGGGTGGGAGAGGAGATGAGGCTGAGAGCTCGAGGGCTTCTCGAGACTAGCTGCACATTGACTATAGACTATATATTTTTGAGAGGATTGAGTATGCTAGGGTATAGATTGTGGCATACCAATCCATTTTGATATGATGTACATATATTTCTTGATATAAAAATATATATATATATATATATATATATATATATATATATATATTCTTTTTGTGATATGACTTGTGCATATGTTTTATGATGCTTTAATATTTTAATTGTTGATTGATTATTCATGTAATTATGTCATTGAAAATATTATAATTTTATGTCATGCCATAAAATTTAAATGAAATAATCTGATGTAAACAAATTGGTTGTTGTGGTGTGATTTGATGAAAAAATAAAGTGACTTCTAACAATAATTTCAAAGGACATTGTCATTGTTACATGACCATTTCATGGAGTCGCCGCTCGCTAGGTCATTAAGCTAATCCCGGTAGAGAAATATTGCTAAAAGTAAAAGGGTGCTTAAGAGACTTTCTTAAGACTTTTGTGATGTGATGATGAAAAATGATGATGGTGATGATTTGTTTTCAGATGTCCATGAAAATATTATGCATGAAATATTAAAAATATGATTTTTGCTAGGCATAAAATTCCTAAGTGTGATAGAAATTTGAACAATTGCCTAGGAATTATACCATCGTCACAAAAAACTGAATGTTGACATAATGAAATGAAATAGGAAAGTTTTCATTCTTTTTAAAGCACAATTGTGTAACATAATGATTTAAGCCATATGCTTTTATGGATAAAAATGGGAAATAAAATTAAAACGATGGTTTGCGCTAGGCATAGAATTTTTAGGTATAGACTTATACCATCATCGTGAAATCCAAAGAAGAAATTGATATAATAGTTTTATTGCATAGTTGATTTTTGAGTTTGAGATAAACAGAAAATATAAGATGAGGACTTGCACTAGGCATAAAATTCCAATTTAGGTTTAGGAACTATACCATCGTTGCGAAAGTCGAAAATATATAAATGTGACTTTATTGCTAGATTTTTGAACATGTTTTGAAAGAAATTTTGGATTTTGAAAAAAATGTATGTAATTGTTTTTACGCTAAGCAGATGTTCTCAAGTAAGAAAATCAAATTATTCCAGAAGATTTGCATAAATATTTTAAATTATCTCAAAGACAAAATTTAGATTTATAAGGAACCCCGTGTGCATATGTGAGTTCATTGCCGATCTTGATCTATCATAATGATACAAAATCTCTCAAATACAAATGTGTGTGCAATTGTATTGTTCATTTACCGATTTTGAGCAAGATAATTTGATACAAGTAATTTGAATTAACCAAATGAGTGTTCGTTAACCATGATTTATATGCATATAACCGTACCAAACTACTATGTAAGTCAGGTCATCAAGAGCTAGCTGATCCATAAGCAGACATAGGTCTATACAAAAGAAGGTCGCTAATGTAACAGACATATCACCATGCTAGGAGTTACCCAAGGCCAAGCGGGTTGGGCACAAACCACCTGTTATGGGGCTTACCTCACAGTTTTCGAATAATTGAGAATTCCAGGGATTCAAGCTCATTCACCCTTCTTTTCTTTTCAAAGGGTAGGGGAAGGGATTTTATTGCTTTTTGCTTTTTCTTTTCTTTTGCTCTTTTTCTATTTTTTTTTTGTATTTTTGCTTGACACTGAGATAATGCTGGAAATATTGCTGAGAAGGTACAAGATGATAATGCTTCTGAATAATTTTCTCTTTTTCTCATGATTTTTCTTGTTTTTCTTTTTCTTTTTCTTGCTATACTAGGGATACTTGCTCGGATTGGTTGTAGAGCAAGGGATTTTTATTCTGGGCAGGGGTGAGCTTGTCCTTTTGTCAATTCTCAAAGATTCTAGACCATGTGCATGATAGGATAGCAGGGGAAACTTTTCGCTCAAGAGACCACTTCTCCTATGTAGCATCATTTTGAATTTGCAATGAAATCATTTTAATGTGAAAAGGTATACTTGGTTCAAGTAAATAACAAGATCAGTTCTCTATGCTCAAAACTTTATTTAATTCAACTGTGGACTTTGATATAAGAGAGATTAATAATCATACCAAATAAGATCAAGATATTTATTCATGTGAGTGTGAAAGTGAGGGATTCCAAATAAATGCTAATTTATCCAAAACAACTAAAAATATAACTGCAATACTTCAAGAATTGACAGGTGCAAAAATAAAAGATGTTTTTGAAGATTTTGATGATTTTGATTTTTTATATTTTGATTTTGATTTATGAATTGAGAGAATACATAATATTACTATTTTTGAAATTTTTATATGAATTTACTAAAATGAGACAAGATGTACAATATATACAATGATGAAATTACCAGAATTATGCATAATAGCGCTTAAGATGCATAATGTTCATAGGTTCTTTAAGATATTTACCATCTAAGGTAGCTAATATGTATGCTCCCGATCCAAATTTAGTAGTGATGATATATGGCCCAAGCCAGTTAGGTTCAAATTTACCTTTAAGGTCTTTAGTTGCATTAGTATTTTTTTGATTTTCTTTTAAGACGAGGTCATCGATCTCAAAGGATCGGTGATGAACTTTCTTAAGATATGCTCATTTGAGCTTGTTATAGTAGGCTCGAAGATGCTCCAAAGCATTGATGCGCTTCTCATCTAGGAGTTCCAGTTGACTAAATCTGCCAGCATGATATTCATCTCCTACTTCAGTATCTTGAAGTAGCAGAGCCAAAGAAGGAACTTCTAATTCAAAGGGAAAAACAGCTTCAGTGCCATAAACCAAAACAAAAGGTGAAGTGCCCGTGGGAGTACGAACGCTAGTTCGATAAGCCCACAAAGCAGGATATAATTGAATGTGCCAATCTCGGCTAGATTTATTGACCAATATTTTGAGGATTTTAATTAATGTTTTATTAGATGCTTCTGCTTGGCCATTACCCTGAGGATAATAGGGAGTGGACCAACGATGTTGAATTTTATATTTTTGACATAGTTTCTTTACATATTTATTTTTGAAACAAGTTCCATTATCCGAGATGAGATTTGCAGGAATTTTGAACCTACAAATAATTTGATTAAAAATAAATTTGGAAACTTGGGTTCCAGTGCAAGAAGCTAAGGGCATAGCTTCAACCCACTTCGTAAAATACTCGATGGTGGTTATGATGAATTTGTGTCCATCAGATGACACAGGATTGATTTTTCCAATAATGTCTAAGCCCCATTTTGAAAAGGGCCAAGGAGATGAAATAGCCTATAGTTCTTGTGCAGGCGCATGGACAAGGTCAGCATGTTTCTGGCACTTGTCGCAATGGTGCACGTAATCATGTGCATCATTCTCCATGGTAGGCCAAAAATATCCTATCCTAAGGAGCTTCTTAGCAATGGTGCTACCACTAAAGTGTCCCCCACAAGATCCATCATGGGCTTCACTCAAAGCTGATCTAGACTCTTCTAGATTCAAACATCTCAATAGGATACCTTCAAAAGATCTCCTATATAAGGTATTGCCAATTATTACGAAGCGACTTGCTCGTCTACGCAATAACCGACGTTGGTTTCTATTAAAACCTTCAGGGAAGGTCCCATTTTGAAGAAAATTGAGGATATCAGTGTACCAAAGTTTAGGAGTAGTTTCATTGATTAGAAACACGTCCAAAGGTTCCAAGCATGATTTAATTGAAGTGGGTTCCTGGAGTCGATGAATAATGATGGTAGCATATTCGTCATCTAACTCCAAGGGTAAAAGAGATGCAGTTACGGCCATAGCATCAGCCGCACGATTGCTAGTTCGAGGAATAGCTTCCAAGGTAACTTGATCAAATAAAGATATTAATTGTAATACATATGCTTTATATGGGCACAATTTATCATCTCTAGTCTGATAAACATCATTAATTTGATTTATAACAAGTTGAGAATCATCGAAAACTAATAGATTTTTAATTTTTAGTGCCATGGCAGCTCATAATCCAAGGATGAGAGCCTCATATTCACATGTTATTAGTATAGGCAAACATTAATTTAAAGGATAGAGGTATGAGATGTTTCTATGGAGATATCAAAATAATACCTGCACCAGCCCCACTCATGCATCGAGCTCCATCAAAGTATAAGGACCATTGCTCTGAATGATCTACCTCTAATTTAAGGCATTCATCAGGAAACTCAATGATGAGGGGATGGGTGGATTCTAAGGGTGCAACAACTAATTGATCTACTATGATTTGACCCTTAACAGACTTTTGTCCTATAAACATGAGTTCAAACTCGCTTAGCGCAAGAACCCACTTTGTTGTGCGACCAGATAAATAAGGTCGACTCATGAGATACCGCAAGGGATCGGATTTAGCAATAACGTATGTTTTTTGACTGAGCATATAATGGCGTAGTTTCTATGTAGAAAATATGATTGCTAGACATAACTTCTCTAATGTTGTGTAGCGGGTTTCATAACTAATTAATGTTCTGCTAATGTAATAATTAGCACGCTCTCTCTTCTCATCATCAAGTTGAGCTAACATAGCTCCTAAAGCAAAATCTGAAGCAAAAATATACAAGATAAATGGGTGATCAGGTCTAGGTGGTGAAAGTACAGGTGGGTTAAGAAGATATTGTTTGAGGAGTTCAAATGCTTCCTGACATTCATTGTCCCAATGGAAAGAGACATCCTTCTTAAGAAGCTTAAGAAAGGGTCCGGTTTTATCCGCCAACTTATCGATGAAGCGACGGATGGCTTGAAGCTTACCTTGTAGACTCCGTAATTCAGATATATTTGTAGGTGTGGGCATATCAGTGATAGCCGCAATCTTGAGAGGGTCAATTTTGATGCCACGTAAAGAAACTATAACCCCCAATAATTTATCGGACTTAACTCCGAATATACATTTGGATGGATTCAATCGGATAAGATATTCCCTTAACCGATTAAATACTTTTCTCAAGTCATCTAAATGGTCATCTTCTTGAGTAGAACGAGCTATAATGTCATCTACATAATCATGTAGTATATCATGCATCATATCATGAAAGATATAAGTCATGGCTCATTGATAGGTTGCACCTGCATTCTTTAAACCGAATGGCATCACTTTCCAACAAAAGGTCCCCCAAGGGGTAATAAAGGTTATTTTAGCCTGATCTTCAGGAGCTATCCTGATCTGATTATAACCAAAAAATCCATCCATTAAGGATATCATTCCACTCCCAATAGTAAAATCAATGATCTGATCCATATTGGGAAGGGGAAAATCATCTTTAGGGCATGCAACATTAATATCTCTAAAGTCTGTACAAACCCTAACCTTAGTAGCTTCTTTCTTAGTTACTGGAACTACATTCGAGATCCATTCAGCATAATCAATGGCTTGTATAAAAATAACATTCAAGAGTTTTTCTAACTCTCCTTTGACTAGTAAGGCCACTTTAGGATGCATTTTTCTAAGTTTTTGTTTAACAAGTTTAGCATCCGGATGGACTACTAGGTGATGCATAACTACAGAAGGGTCTAAACCTGGCATATCTTCATATGTCCAAGCAAAGACATCTTCATATTCTTTAAGAAATGCAATGTATTTATCCTATTTTTCTTGACTCAATTCTGATCCGATGTTGATTATGTGAGGGTTATCCTCGGTTCCAATGTTAATTTTTATGACATTTTCTACTTCCATGTGTAGATCTCTCTCAAAATTAGGTGGGGTGGGTGAAACACCCAATTCCTATAATTCTTCCAAGGTTAACTTGGATAATTCGTCTTGAGGAGTCGTGGCCTCAAGCTGGGCTATACTAGGTATAGAGCCATCAAAATAAAATCCGTTATGTAATAATTCCTCAACGGAGACATCATGGAAGATATCTCCCTCCAACTCATCGTCGGATTCAGCGATCATCTCAGGATAAGCTATAGATAGCATATTACATGTGAATGGCTTATTCGTTAAATGCAAAGCATCACGTTCATCTAAATAATCTTGGTAACATATAAGATGGTCATCATCCTCAAATGGCTGACCCTTACTAGAAAATAGGCCCACACCACATCGGGCGGGCCATGGCTCTACCTCAAAAGGTTCTTTCATACCATTCTGGAAAGGTCCCAAACCTTTCCCTTTATATCCCAATTTAAGCATTATAGGTTTGGCTTTAGTATACTCATTAGTAAAATAACATCGAGCATATCCATCATAATGAGTTCTGATGTTTCTAGGTATTCTACCCTAGTCATATCCCTTATAAATAAAGGCACAACTCTCGACTTGGTAAATACTTCCCATAGGCTGTGGGAGGCCCAAGGTATGAGGAGATGGTGGCAAATTATTTAAAATAAGGGAATCTTGCATAGAAACATTCATTTCTTCTGATATAAGAATTTTAGATAGATCGGGTAAGAGCTCATCAGTAAGAGCATAAGAGGTAGAAGGAATATTTCCTACATCTTCTGATGTGGAGAATATGCATTTGGTGGATATAGATGGTGTAGAGGTGTCAATAGATGGGTCTATTATAGGTATAGAAGTTATAGGAGTAGAACAAGAGACATTGGTTGTGGGATTAGGATCTTTCTTAGGTCCTAATGTGGTTTGTTTAGAAGATGGTTGAGCTATATGTGAAGGTGCATCTGATGGAGAAGAAGTAGATGACATTGTGGGTGTGAGTTTCACATGTTTAGATGGATAATGAGAATTAGGATGTGTGGATGACAGAGCGGGGCAAAATTGAACTCCAATAGGTTCTGCCAAAGCACACATATCAAAGGGTCTTGGATCACCATGAATGGTAACCAACTGATTCTTAAATTTGAATTTAACACATTGATGTAAAGTTGAGGGAACAACTCGCATCGCGTTGATCCAAGGGTGACCCAAGAGTATATTGTATGATGCAGGGCAATGTACAATAAACACAGTCGTATCCAAGGTTCTTGGACCAACCTGCAATGGAATGGTAATAACTCCACACGTTTCTTGTGTTTCGTCATTGAAAGATTTTATGATCATATCAGTTCTTTTCATTTCATCACTTCTAAACCCAAATCTTTGGTAGAAGTCAAAAGTGCAAATATTTAAAGATGAACCATTATCAATCAAAACTCGTTTGACTGCTACATCTCCAATTAAAGCAGTAATATACAAGGGGTTATCTTTATGTAAACTATGTTGAGGTATGTCTCTATCCCGAAAGTCAATACAATCAACTTCACGAGTTATTATAGTATTGGCCATGGCTTCGGGTTGAATGTCTTGTGGTACCATCATCTGGCTTAATGTGAGCATTAATTCATCTCTATGTGTAGGAGAAGATCTTAAGAGGTCCAAAAGGGAAATTCTAGCTGTAATATTTGATAATTGTTCATTAATATTATAAGGAGGTTTAGGTTGAACATTAGGTGCATGATTCCCTTTATTAGGAACCTTCAAAACAAATGGAGTTGATCCACCATTCTGAATTTGATCTTGTTGAGAATTTTGAGCCTGTTGTCTAGTAACAACTCCGATGGTACCCACAATATTATTCTGTGGATGATGAATGGGTCTTGGTCTAGCATTTATAGCTAACTCATTAGAAAGTAATTGGTGAGATGATGGTCTAGTAGTGACTCTTCTTGGAAATGGTTCTTCTGGAACCATATGACTTGTGATAGGGTGAATAGTATTTGATTCATCTTCAGAACTATTCGATTGATTTGATGTGATTTCCATATCACTCTCAGTCTCATATTTTGTATCACTAAGATCAGGTATCTGAATATTATATAGAGGCCTGGTTGTAACCATGGATAAAGTTGTGTCAAATATTTTTGGATCATGAGCAGGTAAATGCCCACTAATAGTTCCTACATATCGGGCAGGAGGAGGAACATTATGATGTTCAATTTGATTAGCCACCTCCTTACCATGTTTTGGTAAGGGATGTTGAAAGATGTCTAATGACTGATTGGCGTTCTGATTCTGGTTTTGTGTGGTGTTCTGTTGAGCATTATTAGGAGGATTTTGCTTAGGTTGAAAGGCTTGTACCTCCATCTCATTGTTATCAATCAAGTCCTGTATTTTATGTTTTAATATTTTACAAGAGTTGGTAGTGTGTCCAGGTCCTCTATGGAAGTCACAATGTAAATCTGCTCTGTATCCGGGTATAGTTGGATCAGG
This sequence comes from Wollemia nobilis, assembly GCA_028583015.1. Classification (NCBI taxonomy): domain Eukaryota; kingdom Viridiplantae; phylum Streptophyta; class Pinopsida; order Araucariales; family Araucariaceae; genus Wollemia; species Wollemia nobilis. The sequence continues at coordinate 4,483,788 of JAQPPZ010001050.1, forward strand.
TTCCTAGATATTTGGTAATTGAATCAAGCCTCATTCTAATAATTGTGATAGAATAGTTGATAAAGGTTGATTTAACCTAGTAAATTCTCGAGGAGGTCTATCAAGAGGTTTCAGTACAAACTTCTCCATTGTCTTTGCAGCATTAACATTAGCAATATTTTTGCTATCGGTGACTCCATCACCCACAACTTGTTTATTCTTATATTGATTTCTGGATGTTTTCTCATCGTCTTTCTTTTTAAGCTGACCTCTCCTAATGAGAGCATCTTCCACTCTTCGGGCTAAGTCTATAGCCTGATCGAAGGTGGTCAAGGTAGCAGTTGATAATTCGTAAGATAGTTGCTCTTGCAAATTATTAATAAAGATGTCCAACATCTCCCTATAAGGTAACACAAAGTGCAATTTTCCTATCAATTGTCTCCACCTAGCTAGGAAATCAGCAAAGCATTCATCTTTGTCTTGTTTTAAGTTATACAAATCTTTAATGGTCACATGTCTTTCGATATAGGCACTAAATTGATGAACAAAAGACTCGGCAGTTTCTTCGAAATTCCTCAAAGAATTAGTGGGTAATTGATAATACCACTCTAATGCCATTCCTCCCAAGCTCTTCGGGAACATTTTTAGTAATAACAAGTCATCATGTGATATATCATGACATGCTATCCTAAACATACGAAGATGCTCTATGGGATCTTCCGTTCCTTTATATATGGGCAGGACGAGGCATAGGAAAATGTTTAGGATACGGTTGTGCTACAACTATAGGATCTAAAGGCTGACTACACATCTCTCGATAATTGTACGAGGGATGGTAGGGATCTATCTGGTCCATGCGGGAAACTAACTGTTTCACCATGGTTTCAAGATTACTAGTTTGTCCACCATATTGGTTCGGTGGGACATAGGTATGGGATTTATGAGTGTATGATGGTGTGACATAAGGATTAGATGCTATATTGCTATTATGCAAAGTGTTGGTAGGAAGAGTATTATGAAGGGGATTTGTAATAGTATTATGTTGTATCCCAGATTGTTGGTAATTGGTGTTTGGTTTTGTTTTGGGTTTTTGTTGATTTGAGGTATGTTGCTCAATAGTTTGGCGAAATAGAGCAGTAAATGATGGTTTCTTTTGTGTGGGAATGACCCTAGGCTTGTTAACAGGCACTTTAGGTGGTTGGGTAACCTGTTGTTGTTGCATGTTCCGGATCATAGCTACTATATCCAAATTGGATGGTCCAGCTTGATCACTCTCTTGTTCAATAAAGGACAAGGGATTAGTGCGTGTGTGAAATACGTCTTCTAGAGTTGCTTGAGTGTCACTAATTCGATCCTTGTCCATATGGACTGCTCTATTAAAAACACCAATATTTGTGTTAATGAACTTCCAAAATTGTTCCATGTTTTCAAAAGTGATAGCTCCTCCCGGAGACATTTTAGGGGATGAGGATCCTTCCTCTCTATTAGTTTCTTCTTGTTCATTTGCTACAACAAGCTCTTCTTCTTGCTGGTCTAGGATTTCTTCTTCCTAAACTTGGTCCTCAGGAGGGACATTTTGGTCAATTAATGGTCTTCCTAACCAATCTTCATCTTCTTCGATTTGTTTTCCATTCCTAAGTCTAGGCATTGTGCTAAACTTAGGTTTTAGCAAATATATATACTTATATATATATATATATATATAAAAAAAAATATATATATATATATATATATATATATGCGATAGGGTTGAGAGGTATATATTTTAACTATATACCTACTATAATACTTAAAAAGGAAATGTTTTGTTTTTTTTTCATTTTTATTTTTGTTTTGTATTATTATTTCACAAGTATAAAAATAACAAACAACATGCTAGTTGCAAGAAATAGTAAAAAGAATGACTTAGTTTTCTATAAATAGTTTATGGATATCGTTGATAGGATCAAGTTCATCAAGAGTCATGAAATGCTCCTCTTCAAATTGGAAGTGGTTTTTCAAGAACTTGACAAAGTGTGCTATGGTAATATGATCTACTTCAGACTCTGACTTATAAAAATAAAGTTCATGGCAATACTCTCGATACAACATAGCTCTAGGAACTCTATTCCATATTTTTCTATCCGTAAGAATGACTTCTTGATCCTCTATACGAGATAGAAACTTATGTACTACAACTACGTTCTCAAGGTATTCCTCAAAGGTGTACAATTCTGAAGACACAAGTGCTCTTTTATCTGCTAACCACCTATGGCAAGCTCTCTGAAGTTCATGGTACAAAGTCACCTGATCGGGATCCAGGATTCTATCTAGGACAAACCTCTTAATTTGCCTAAGTTCTGTAGATCTAGATTCAATAATACCCAATCTCCTATCAAGTTCATCCCACAAAGGTTGGACTCTATTTGTTTGAGGTACTCTAAGCACAGAAGTAATCTCTATGGCCGTTAATTGATTTTCAACATTTATGGTGACAACTCGTCTTCTATTATAATCTACCATCTAAATATGATATGCAAATTTAACAGTTTTCTAATGATTCTAGATGTTCTTAATAATGTGTTTTTTTTTTTTTTTGGATTGTTTTCAAAAGGTGTTTTAGTTTCACGTCGGGTTCACCAAAAATGTATCGCCCAAATTTTTTGCACCCTTACCTTTAGGCTAAAGGATCCGTGCCCTGGAAGGGGGATGCGAGAAGGATGGGACAATACCTCGGATGGAGAGGCCCTTTGAAGGTCGTGCCTCTCGGGGAGGGGTATAAGGGTGAATTTTTGATGGATGGTGGGGTTCACCAGGAAACTTTGAGTGGCAGTTTCTGCACCTAGGTTGAGAATGGGTTTGATGTGTTCATTTTATATTCAATCATTCATATTCCTAGGTTGGCCAAAATGAATCTAAGCTATTCTATATGAAATTTTGGGTTTATATGAAGACAACAAACATGAATGAATCCTAAATACAGAGACTATGTGAAATGGAGAGGAATACACCTGATTCTTGATGTCTGATGAAGATTCTGAAGCTTGTAGGAGTCCAGATCATCTCGGATATGATAGGATCATCTGTAATTGTATAGAATCATCCCAAATCATAGGTGATCATCTGAGATCAGACAAGATCATCGAAAACCTGATGAATTCATCAGACGAATTCATTAGAAACCTGCAATCATGGAAACAGACACCAAAAACCAAAAATGCAATTGCAAGAATGATGCAAAATGATAGAAATAATAGTATAGATGCTTAAATAATAAATCCAGATAGCAAATCAAATGGGATGCACTATTTTAATAACTTATTTTAAATTTTATCATGCAAATATGCTAAATGAGGTGAACTCCAGGATGCAGAACAGAAATAAATCGATCTAATGCACAATTAAATAAGAAAGAAAGGTAGAAAATGCAAACTCGGGGCTCTGGTTGCCCCCAATCTGAACTGCAGTCAAAATCATCTGCAATCGTACGAGATCATCGCCGATCTCGACAGGATCATCCGAAATCATGTTGGATCACCTGCGACGATCCGAGCTTCCTCTGAAACACAGTAAAATCCTGCAATAAAACCTGAAAATACAAATGCAAATGATGGGGGCGAGGATGTTCTAATACAACAAAAAACTAGAGTTGCAGGGAAATGATCAGCCAGGGGGATAAACTAGGAAAATCCCAAGTTTATATAGGATTAGGGGGAGGTTAGGAGGTTGGGGATCATCCCAATCTGGGAGATCTCCAACGTAGGAATCTCCAACCATGTAGACACGCTTCTGCCCGAGTTGGAGAGGTTGTTGAAACAGAGGCTAATTATGAAAATTTGGTTTTGGGACGAAATCGTCTGGACGTTCTGTTCCAGACGAATTCGTCCGATTTGGGACGATATCGTCAGATCGGCGATGATATCGTCCAACGGTCAAAACAAATTCTAAAAATGGCATGAAAAATGAGGTGAGCGGTTAACGGGCGATTTTGGGGTTAAAATTCAAATTTTTAATCTTTTTACTGATGGTTTAACTGCGCCAATTTTAGGGTGCTACAAATTCCATCTGTGTTTTTCTTGTTCCAAAGGTCAAATATTATTTTATTTTTGAATAGTCAACTAAAAGGACCAAGGAGGCTTGATTATTGTACCTCCAAGCTCAGTCATATAGCATCCTAGGTAAGCCCCCAAATATTGATCAAATTTCCTAGGGTTTTGTAAGTTGTTTCACAGGTTTGAAACTATTTGGATATTCTAGATGTAATTTAAAGCTAGGATCAACCATCAGATCAGGTAAGTGCCCTAGTAGATCTTTAGGCTATTTTTTTGAGTGTCTTTGTTATTTTCTATTTTAGATTTTGATCATAAAAGGAAAAATAAAATACTTGATATTTATTTCTAGGCATTTGAAAGAATAAAAGCATGTAGTCTTGCATCCTAGGGTTAACTTTGTTTGTGCATTATATTAAAACCCTTAATGAAAATAAAAAGTCTTACTTTATTCCAAGTTAGGGTTTAGTTATCATCAAAAATCAAGAATCAATTAAGGGTTAATTTCTTGTCTTCTTGCATTGTTATTTTTTCTTTAGTTTAACTTTTAAAAAGGCTAAAAATAGGTGTTTCTTCAACTTACACATCAAACATTCCATCCCTAAACTTGGAGTGATTCCTTAAATCATTACTGGTGAACTCCTAAATCCCTAAGTCCCCAAGCGTAAATAATATAACACACCCCCATGATCACCTCGACTCCTAGTGGATCTAGTCGAGACTTGTACGTGGCCAAGCATTTTTCCCCCTCTACACAAACATATATATATATATATATCTATATATATATATATATATATATATATATATATATATATATATATATATATATATATATATGAAGGAAAATCTAACCAATCACATAATGCAAAGTGTCAAACTCAAATTTGTCAACACAACATCCAATCTAGTAGTGACAAGTGGTAATTGTTGATTCAATAGATTTTTTCAAAGTTTTAACAGTTGATTTTTCTTAATTTGATTTTATAACCAAATCTTTCACTTTTTCATACATAAGCATTTGAAAATCATTTTTTTAGATTACATGATTTTTTTAGCTCTATACATATTAGTTTATGCCCTACTATAGATATATGTAGGGTTTTTATACAAAATGGATTCCTTATGGTATGATACTAATATCAATGGGTAGAATTATAACACTTAATTAGTTCAAATAGCAATATTACTTAGAATAATTTTTTTTTTCATCTTTAATAATGAATCAAAAGATCTTACTGATCATGAACTCAATAAGAGAAAGGAGGAAGCTCTTTTACACTTCTTCATGATGTTAGTGGGACCAAATATACTTTTTCACATTAGAGATAAAATTGATTTTATTGAGGCATGGTCTAATTTTAATAATCTCTATGGAAATGTAAGTACTAGTGAAATTAGTAATATAGATATATAATTCTTTAAACTAAAATTTTTAGATTTTTATAATGTTGAAGACTATGCATCTCACTTTAAAGCTATAAAAGTTGATCAGATGATGTAGTGGTGACATAAAGATTTGTTTAGGGGTTTTATACAAAATGGATTCCTTAGGGTATGTTACTCATCTCAATGAGAAAAATTATAGCACGTACTTGTTTTGAATAGTAGGATTAGTTAGATGTAAAATTCTCTAGTGCATCCTTTATAATGAATTAGAAGAAGCCCTCTATGATCATGAAGTCAATAAGAGAAAGGAGGAAGCTCTTTAACTCTTATTTATTTTAGTGGAACTATACATAGTTTTCCACATTGATCTTATTGAGGTATGTTCCACTTTGAAATAAATTTATGGAAAAGTAAGTGCTACTAAAGTTAATAGGATAGAGATAGATTTCTCCAAACTAAAAATTTATATTTTAATAATGTTAAAGACTATATATCTCAATTTAAAGAATTTTATCTAGCTATGATAGGAGACAAGGTAAAGAGTGATTAAGAGGATACCAAATCTATTACATCCAATAATTCTCCTCCTTTTCATAAATATGACATGGTTCTTTATGTGAATGCGATAACTATCAAAGAGCCGCAACCTATCTCTCTTGAAGGTGTCTTTAAGCTTATCTATTATGAAGTAGCAATGAGGAACTGTCGAGCTATTTCTCATACACAACCTCATCCAAAATACTTCAATTCAATGGAATCTAAGGATTAGGTGCATAAGGAAAAGTCTATTATTTAGAAGAAGTCCAATATTTACGAGAGTTGTAAAAGGGAGGGACACTCCATAAAAATCACATTACAAGGTTAAATAAGATTAATATAGAATTCTTGAGGGTTGGGCACAAGTTTTTTGATGATGAATATAAGAATGAAGGAGGAACAATGGAGTTCCACTAGAAAATCCATTAAGGAGGAGGTGTTAATTCTAATGCCTTCTCTTCATGGTCCTCAGCTTAGATTATAGGGGCATTGAAATTTGAGTAATTTGATATTTTTTAGGTCAAGGCCAAAAGTGTGAAGAAGTGCTTACAAGGTTAAAGAATATTAAGATAAAATTATTGAGGGTTGGACACAAGATTTTTGATGATGAATATGAGGATGAAGGAGGAAAAATGTAGTCCCACTAGAACATCCATAAAGAGGAAAGTGTTCATTCTAATGCATTCTCTTCGTGGTCCTCTTAGCTTAAATTATGGGGGCATTGAAATTTGAGTAATTTGATATTGTTTATGTCAAGGCCAACAATGTGAATAAGTGATTACGAGCACCTTTAATGTAACCCATGGGTATGCAATTATGTAATGTTATAGGCCTTCATAATTTATTTAAGTTTTTGAGTGTGTTCACATAAGCCTACATGTCTCTTTCATATTTTATTATTAGTGGTATTGGTGAATTCACCTTTATGAACTTAATTTTTTCAATCAGTTTACACATGTTTTTATGAGGGCACCTGGTCCCCTCATACTAAGTGGGATTTGAATTCTAAGTTTACTATATGGGTGTGTGAATTCTACAAACTAAATAAATCATGTGTAATCTAAAAGCAAACATGGAAAAAACACATAGGCATTGAAAAAGCATGTATATAAAATAAAAATATATATGCACTAGAAGGCATGAATGTATGCGCAAATGAATTGAAAAATCATACATACCTTAAAAAAATGTACATATTGAAAAAATGCATGCATGTCTAAAAAAAATATGAAAAATTGTTTCCTAATGTCTAAAAGTATAAGTAGCTAGAAAAGCAAGAAAAAAGGAATAACATTCGTTAAGTAGTGTTTGGTTTTATAAAAGTAAGAAAATAGAATGTTTTGGAATGGTTCTATAAAATATTATTGAAATTTGAACACCCATGTTATATATATATATATATATATATATATATATATATATATATATATATATATATATATATATATATATATATATATTACAAACTAAAGAAAGCATGAGTGTAGTTTAAAAGCAAACACGGAAAAAATACATAAGTATTGAAAAAAACATGTATATAAAGTAAAAACATATATACACTAAAAGGCATGCACAAATAAATTGAAAAATCATATATATATTAAAAAATGCATGTCTAAAAAATATGAAAAAATGTTTCCTAATGTCCAAAAGTATAAGTAGCTAGAGGAGCAAGAAAAAATTAATAACACCCATTAAGTAGTGTTTGGTTTTATAAAAGTAGGAAGATAAAAATGTTTTTCTTAGAAAAATTAGTTTTAAAAATAAGAAAATATATATTATTAGAAACAAAATTAAGGTAATTACAACATAGGTGTCTATCAACAAATTTAGTGAATATTAGTTTAGTTTTATTTTAAATATAAGTTAAAAAAACATAATTAATATGTATTTATAAATAATTATATTTTTGGGTTTTTTTTTAATTTGGTTATTGTGAGAGACTTTTATGACCGACGTACAATCAACGTATAGGGTTGAGTAGTCTCTCCCAACCATGACCCCTCCTAAAGTTGAGAGCTATACTTATCGATAGGAAATTTAACACAAAGCCACCACACACTTACCCCTTCACACACTCACCCACACCACGGTTTGAACCTTGGACTTCCGGAAGAAGAGCCAAAGCCCATATTTTTTTTAGGTATATTATTAGATACAAACATAAATCAAAATTACAATTTATATGGGACTGCACAATGGTTCGGGCTTTGGCTTTTCTTCGGGAGGTCCAAGGTTCAAACCACGACATGGACAAGTGTGTGAGGGGGTGAGTGTGTGGTGGTTGTGTGTTAAATTCCCTATTGATAAGTATAGCTCTCGACTCTACGAAGGGTCATGGTTGGAAGGAGATTTCTGGTTGAAAGGAGACTACTAAACTGTGTGCGTTGGTGCGTTGGTCATAGGGGTTTGTCACACTAACCAAAAAAAATAAATCCAATTTTTATAAATATTCATATATATATATATATATATATATATATATATATATATATATATATATATTTATATATTTATATATTTATATTGATATTGATATTGATATATAGAAGCAATGGTTACAATCACGATTTTTAGTAGCTACCAGCACAGCTAGTATCCGAAAGGATATTTTTGGTTGAAAGGAGACTACTAAACTGTGTGCGTTGGTGCATTGGTCTTCCAGAAGAAGAGCCAAAGCCCATATTTTTTTAGGTATATTATTAGATACAAACATAAATCAAAATTACAATTTATATGGGACTGCACAATGGTTCGGGCTTTGGCTTTTCTTCGGGAGGTCCAAGGTTCAAACCACGACATGGACAAGTGTGTGAGGGGGTGAGTGTGTGGTGGTTGTGTGTTAAATTCCCTATTGATAAGTATAGCTCTTGACCTTACGAAGGGTCATGGTTGGAAGGAGATTTCTGGTTGAAAGGAGACTACTAAACTGTGTGCGTTGGTGCGTTGGTCATAGGGGTTTGTCACACTAACCAAAAAAAAAAAATCCAATTTTTATAAATATTCATATATATATATATATATATATATATATATATATATATATTGATATTGATATATAGAAGCAATGGTTACAATCACGATTTTTAGTAGCTACAAGCACAGCTAGTATCTGAAAAGATATTTCTGGTTGAAAGGAGACTACTAAACTGTGTGCGTTGGTGCATTGGTCATAGGGGTTTGTCACACTAACAAAAATAGCTACCAGCACAGCTAGTATCCGAAAGGATATTTCTGGTTGAAAGGAGACTACTAAACTGTGTGCGTTGGTGCGTTGGTCATAGGGGTTTGTCACACTAACAAAAAAAAACCTATATATATATATATATATATAGAAGCAATGGTTACAATCACGATTTTTAGTAGCTACCAGACAGCTGTTACCCGGCATGAGATGGGGACCGTCGGACGCAGCAAGGGTTGCACTGTCGTCATGGTTGGAAGGAGATTTCTGGTTGAAAGGAGACTACTAAACTGTGTGCGTTGGTGCGTTGGTCATAGGGGTTTCTCACACTAACAAAAAAAAAAACCAAAAAAAAAAAAAAAAAAATATATATATATATATATATATATATATATATATATATATATATATATATATATTTTTGATATATAGAAGCAATGGTTACAATCACAATTTTTAGTAGCTATCAGCACAGCTGGTACCCGGTGTGATATGGGGACCGCCAGACGCAGCAGGGGTTGCACCGTCGTCATTAATCTGGTGCACCACTCAGAGGAATCGGATCTGGGCTACTGTTTGTGCATGGGCAAGCCCGTAGGATTGGAACCTAGGTCTCCTCTCGATATTCATATGATATTTTATTTCTAAGGAAAAAGTAGAGCAAAAAATTTGAGTAATTAAAGATTTCACTTTTAATTTTTACATTTACATAAATTAATATATTATTTAAAATATTTTCAAATAAAATATATTATTTTTAATTAAAAATATAAAAATATATAATTTAAAATTAATATATATAAATGATTTAAATTTTTTTATTGAATAAATAAATTAAATTAAAATTTTAACAAGTGGTTAGATATGAATATTTTGCATTACACTTTATAAATAACATATATAATAAGCACACTAATGTATTTGCGTATATGAACTTGACTGGAGAGGAATTCTAAATTAATCTCCTCGTAAATTTGAATGAAGTAAAAAGCAAAGATGATATTTTACTAAATGGGGTTACATGAGGTTGGGAATAATCTTGTCATTATGATAACCGGAATTTCAAAAAGGTTGAACTTATATCATATAATAAAATTATATTATTATTATATAATTATAAAGGTTGAATTTATGTTATAAGATATTTATATTATTATTTTTTGTCTTGGTCAATTATATGCCATTAAATTAAAGTGCTTCATAATAATGATATTAAAATACTTTAGTGTGAGAGGTGGGTGTCTGTGGTAGCTTTGTGTTAAATTTTTTATTGATAAAAAGAAGGATTGTGAAGAGACTGCTCAAACCTATATGTGGGTTTCTCCAAATAACCATATATATATTAAAATACTTTTATATTTATATATTTATCTATTTGTATTTAATATATTTTTATTATATAGTAAATAAAACTGTGTAAGAAAAAATCAACCCAAGCACTGGCCCCCTGGCAGGTTCTTGTTCAGCCAGACACTCGAGCAGAGGTAAATCGACGCGATTGACATGATAACAGACCTGAAGCTCCATCCAGTGGCTGGAGGATTCAACGTGACCGGCTGCTCAGACCCCAACGGCATCCCCCAACAGCAATAATGTAAGAGACATGGAAAGCGACTACTCGTCCACATCGTTGGCCTCATCAGAGTTTTTTAGACCCACCATAATTATTATTATATCGTCATCCTTCCCTTCTTCTGGCATAGAGAGAAGTTGATGTGAAAGCTTTCTTTTGTCTCCACCCATCATCTGAGCAAGAAAACAAAAAGGGTTTATACTACATATGGACAAATGTTGTATGTCTGAAAGGGACTAAACATTTCATATTGACCCACGAAATTCGTTCGGCTCGCATGTAAGTCTATCCTTCCACCATCCACATCCGACTCAATTTTATTTTGTTTTATTGTTCTTTTCATTGAAATTAACATTACAACAATAGCCACGGCTTTTCGAGGTTTCCAATAGATACTTTCTCCCACACAAGTGGTGTACCAGAGCTCTCATGGGTGGGCAGTATTTATAGCTTTGTCTATTCCGTTCGGTAAATGACAGAAAATAAGCATATCAAATAATTAGAGAGATCGGTTTCCTTCTGAATCTTTTGTTAAGTGTTGATTTTCTTTTGATATTTGTATAGAAAGTCCTCGCGCTCCTCTGTCTTTTGTTCTGCTACGGCCAAAGCCTTGTGTCCCTCATCTTCCTTGGCTGCTTTCATCGTACCCTGGTCTATGGGTTTAGTAACACGGAGTCTCTTTCTTGTTATTGTTCTTCTTCATCTTCTTATTATGACTGTTTCCTCTTCCTCCTGAGTTGATTATCACTATCACCATCACCATCTCTGTCTACGCTTGCCACCTCCAACAATAATATCGTTGCCTTTGACTCAGCTCTATTTCTTTGATGAACCTATGAGAGTACCTTTGGAACTGTCTACGCTGCCACCTCCAACAATACTATCATTGCATTTGATTAGGCTCTATTTCTTTGATGAACCTATGAGAGTACCTTTGGAACATCGAATATTAGGATTTTCAAAATTAGAAATTGATGAATATAAGGACCCTCAACATGTCATTCGCTTAAATTTTAGGGACCAATTCTTTTTAGGGTCAATTTGTCACAATATATATTCAATCATAGGTATAATTGTACGTATTGGAAAGCTTTTTTTCAATCTTGATATAGTGATGGTGCTTTTATGAAGTTATAAGGTGATTTAATAGGTCAAAATTTACCCCAAATATGACATTACTTTTTAGGGTTTCAAATACCCCAAATATTGGTGTGAAGATGATTGATTTGATTTCCTTAGGATTCGCCTTGATTCACCTTAATTTCTATTAGGATTCACCATTTTTTTTACAAGTACATTTCAAGTCTAACCTCTTATGCATAACCCTACTTTGGAACTTACCTTCGAGGAAGGCTATTGTGGGGATGGTTGAGGAAGACTATTGTGGAGATGGTTGTGATTCTGGGAAACGTTGGACACTCAACCACTTATTTATACTTTGGTGTGGAAAACTCAATGGGTAAGCCACTTGGAGAATCTTCTTTGGTAGTACAAATCTTTGGTACTTTGGCATTTGCATCAACCCTTACTTCCTCATAAAATAAAGATTCGTCAATTAGAGCTGAAAGCATGAGGATACGGAAACAAAAAGGGAAAGAGCTCCAAGCACGATGCAAAAGCGGAACTAAACTTAACGCTAAATCCTACGAATTGAAAATGCATGAAATGGGGAAAGCATGAACGAATTGAAACGCAAACGAAAAGCCAATGCAAAAAACAACCCTTTCTTTTATTGATGTGTTTCGGAATTCGGTTACAATTCGCCTCCTCCCCTTTTAGGGGCGAGGAGCGTTAAATTTGTTTCCTTATTGCATCCATGGATGCCATTCCTTCTTCCGTGTGCCCACATGTAAGATGGGTGGACAGCTCCAAATCTCCTACAAAAGTGGGGGTTAGCTAATTGGGGGCATTTTGGGATGACCCAGATGGTCAGATTTCCCCAATTTGGCCTCTAACACCCAGATTTTGATGATGCCTTCTGCAAGTTAGTAAAGACGGAGAAATGATAAAACATGACAAAATTTGATCAAAACGATATGAAATCAAAATTGCAAACTATCTAAGCAGCATAAAGATCAAATACAAAAAAATGAAAATGATAGAAAGAGAAATCTACCATAGATTCCTAATCATTCCCAAAAGGGACGATTAGACCTGCAGCAGTGCGGGGCGCCCGGGCAGGCCGCCCACCGTTTGGGGCCTGATTTCGGCACCAATCCACTTGGGATGAGTCCAAAATCTCTTGTAAAGTGTTGTCGGAAAATTGGGTGGTATATTGTGGTCAAATTTCGGGTTTTGGGCTCAAGATTCGTCCTTCCAATGGTCACCCAATGACCTCCTCTCTAAAAGAGATCACGGATGTGAAAGGCACAAATCAACTAGGGGTGTATGGGGAAGTAAAATGGCAGCACTTCATTGCTCAAAATGCTCTTTTTCTCCTCTTTTTGGGGTGAGGAAACTCACCAATTTATAGACCTGGAGGTCTCTTTGAATTGGGCATGCAGAGGCGCCACTTGGCAATCATGCCTTCCTAGGGGGAAGGAGATTCCTCCCTGATTAGGGACTTCATGACTGCCCTTGCAACTGCCTCTAACGCTCAAAAATGCTCACCCACACTCCCATGCGATGAAGGAAGCATTAAGTGGCGGATCTGAGCTGCCATTTGTCAAGATTTGACTTTTTTCCCGTCAAACCTGCAATTCGCCCCACCCTAGAGCGAATCCTGATATTCGTCCCTGGGTGGGGCGAATCCCAGTTTGAAATCGTCCCTGGGTAGGGCGAGTATTGAGCAAAGTGCCTGAAGGTGCCAAATTGACTCCTGACCTTCCAAAACTACTGTGAGAGTGGTTAGGACCACTGTTTGACCTCTGGGGGCTGCCCTTGGGGTTGTGTGTGTCAATGCGATCAGTGTTTGCAGTCACATAATCGGATTGGTGTTGTTTTGGTGTCTACAGATGCCCCTTTTTGGGATGCGCTGTGCAAGGCGCAGCGTCGAGCAAAAATAGATAACCAAAGCACTAATGATTAGGGTTTCTCAGTAACCTAACCAAATTTTGATGCCCCAAGTATGGAAAGGGGCATGCATTCTTGAATCCTTGCTTCTGACGAGCGAAGGAACTCAATTCAAGTGTTAACCTTTTTCGGTGAGGTGTTACTTGAGCTTGGACATTGATCAGTCATGAATAGGCAAAGGGCGCAACCTTTTGTCTATGGGAACCTTGAGTTCATGATTCACGAATGCCAAGTGATTGATCAGCTTGTGATTATTGCTTGTTTACTACCCCAAGCAGGAGCGTAATTGTCTTTGTCAATGATCCTTTGAATGCATGTCATTTCCATGATTGGGTGTGTATTTGTTGATTGGTGACTAAGTGTGACTACCCCCTCAAGCGACGAATCGATGAGGGAATGACCAACATGAGAAAAGTGACGAGTCACTTGACCCAAGATGACTTGAGTAAGGGTGCCTTCAGATGTTTATCATTGAATGGGTGTGCAGTTTCTCGACATTTAGACCTATTTTTGGTGGGTGTTAACCCTTTTGGTGACGCTTGTCGGGGCTAAAATTGGCAAAAATCCATCTTCCCGTGGAGCGGTCCGGCCATGGTGGCCTTCTTAGGGAGTAGGATAGTGACAATTTGTAACCCCAACATCTATTTTGGATGCCAAGAATGTCAGGCACAAAGGCGCCTTCGTTCGGCAACTCTATTGCTATTTTTGGTTGGGTTTCGACCCTTTTGGTGACGCCGTTTGGGGAGGAAATTCTCGAAGATCCGTCTTCCCGTGGAGTGGTCCGGCTATGGTAGCCTTCTTAGGGAGTAGGATAGTGAGGATTTGTGACCTCGACATCTATTTTGCATGCCCGGAATGTCAAGTGCAAAAGCACTCTTATCGGACACTTTTAGGGCTTGTTTTTGGTGCATTTTGTGCAGTTTTTGCTGTTTTTGAAATTTTTGCTCTGTATTCATCCTGGGGTGGGACGAATTCCTATTGAGCATTCATTCCAGGGTGGGACGAGTGCTAACCAGAGCGCTCATCCTAGGGGGGCGAATACAGGCTCAAAAAGCCTATTTAAAGGCCAAAACTAGGTTTTGGGCTCATTTGCACTTGTTTTTCCTGGCGATTTGGAGCTCTGAGGAGGAGGAGGTTAATTCTGCGAAGTGAAGCGCTGCCAAATTTTTCTTGCGACCATGAGTTCACACACCGGATCGAGCGGCAGAGCCGAAGCGATACCGATGAGTGCCTTCCTCTTCATTAGTTTTTTGTGTTGCAATTTTAAAACCGCAAGTTATTTTTCGCTTCTTTTTTTTGTATTTTGTTTTTCAAATGTAAAAATAAAAAACCTTAGTGAAATGAATGTGTTTATTTGTTTTGGTATGGCTTCATTAAAACGTAGGTTGAAATCCTAGTGGAAACCATGTTTGTTTGTGTTCATTTTTGTAAACTAACAGAAACCCTGGGCTAACAAAAATCGAAACTTAGCTAAAAACGTAGGCTAACCCTAGTTAAACAAAGATCAAAACTGAGTTTAAAAACTTAGGGTAAAATTTAGCTTAAAACTTATTGTTTTAAAACCCTAGATTGACAAACTAAGTTTGTAGGTTTTGATGATTTTTTTTGTTTTAATTTATCAATTTGAGAGTGTAAAACCCTAGGTTGACAAATTAATTTTGTAATTTTTTTTTGATTTTAATGTGTTTTATTTTGTTTTCTTTTGCAGGTTGTGAAGAGCCGGTATCGTGTGCCTACTATTTTTGCTGAAGCACGGGAGGCGCTAGCTGTGGCTGACTAGGAGTGGCTTGATGCCCTTGGGCTCAAGCAGGTGACTCGGTTGGAGCCAGTGATTGGGGATCGGGCCTACCTGATGGCCCTGATCAACTTGTGGGATCCCCAGACTAATACTTTCCATCTCCCAATAGGGGAGATGATAGTTACTTTGGAGGATGTCTATCAGATTCTTTGGATTCCAATAGACGGACTGTCGATCAGGACGATGCCATGGGATCAGCGGACAGCAGTGCTGACATGCTGCTTCGGGCATGGGGAGGAGTTGGGGGTGGATGGTCCGGTGGAGAGGGTAGAGGTTGACTGTCAGATTGGTGGGATCTTAGTTCGATGGTGGTTTGAGAGGGGTGTGTTGGGAGTGAGGCACGCAGTACTCATGGGCCTCATGTCCAACATGCTGCTACCTGACTCGTCAGGCACGAGGTTCCCATGGAACCTACTGGATGTGGTCTGTCGGCTAGTGGAGTGTTCGATGCATGAGCCTTTGATCATGAGGTGGGGACAGACGCTGTTGGCATAGCTCTATGGTGAGTTGTACGAGGTCCACTGTCAGAGGTGGAAGGGGATCAGCTGTAGCTATCTATTGTAGAGCTGGGCTTGGCAGCACATAGCGATGGAGAGGCCGGTGGGGTTACCATGTATGACTCGGGTGGAGATGGTGGATAAGGATATAGGTTATGTGGCTCTATGGCGGTGGTCTGAGGAGTAGGGATAGAGTCAGTGGTGGGCAGGTGTCGTAGGGCACTATGTCGATGCCTTCGCTCGGCTTGCTCTAGGGGAGGTGTTCTGGCGCCCCTATCGGGACTGTCCAGCCTGGCCGGAGGCTGGAGAGTGGCTCTGGTGGGTACATAGGGAGTGGTGGCTGATTGGGTGGCATGGGACCGAGCAGGAGTTCTTCCCTTATAGCCGGGTGACATGATAGTTTGGGGTGCACCAGGGGTTTCCTGGTGAGCCCGTGGTCTATCGACATCGGGGGACGAGAGGACTCTAGACCGGCCAGTCATCATGCCACTTGGTGAGGATTCAGATGTAGTGATTGACGTCCCAGACATGGATGACGTTGGGACTACCATGGAGTATGACCAATGGTGGATACTATGGCGATGGTGGGGAGAGGGGCCATTGGGAGGCACGGAGGCAGTAGCAGCAGGCGGGGAGGGTGTCGAGGCACCAGGAGATGATTGGGGTGCTCCGCTAGAGGATGCAGACATGGTGGAGGTAGATGATGTGGGTGCGGATTATGGTGCTTCAGATCAGTCAGAGATGCAGGATGCCCCGGAGTAGTGGGAGCCAGAGTAGGCTGTAGTCCCAGATTCGCCTATGCACCAGGCAGTGGTAGAGGATGCGGAGGTAGGGGTGCGCACTGAGAATGCATGATTGGTGGGGCTACTATGGAGGTGAGATGAGGAGCTGGGGGAGGCTCTGCAAGAGAGGGATCTCTTATGGGCCCAGCTAGTAGAGTGAGAGAATGCATGGGCTACGTACCATCGGTAGGAGGGGGATACCGATGCTGCATGGGAGAGAGACCTCCTACGGATGCAGCTGGTGTAGCGTGATGATGTAGTAGCGATGTACCATCGATGGGAGGTGGAGTGGTGTCGACATCGGATGGATTTGGAGGGAGAGATCATCCACCTCGAGGGGCGGGTACCTGAGCCCTCTGGAGGTGGCTCTTCACGCCGGATGAGGGGCAGTGATACTGAGCAGTCAGCATCATCTCATCGTAGGTGATTGGATGAGGGAGGGGGTAGTAGGCATGATGCGAGGGCTAGCAGTAGCCGCCCTGAGGGGTCCCATAGGACCCACACCACGGGGGTAGTTCCCGTCGCACCGATCCTGCATGATCATGGTGGCCGACGCCTTAGGCTTTAGGGATTTTTGAGCTTTTGGATTTTGTTGTGGGGTCATAGGACCGGTTCATTGTAGCCTACGGGCATTTTTGATGATATATACAGATGACTTTATTTTATTTATGCGCATGTGATGATTTGATGTTATGCATGATGATTGATGAATATGGATTTATGCATGTTAATTTATATTGATGGATGCATATGTTATGATGAATGCAAATGTTTTTTATTTATATGTGATATGCAAAATGGAATGGATGAATTGAATTTGTGTTGTTTGGCGAGGGCACCATAGACTGTTTAGAACTTTATGGCTTTTTGTCCTAGGCGATTGTTGTGGTAAATGACTTTTCATGTATACATGTTGTTTTTGTATTTTTTGATGGTAATGCGAGGATGAAAGATAGCACAGTTGGTTTAGAATGTAGTTAAGGTTTTCTGAGACTCAGACATTTTTAACTAACTAGCCATGACTATACTTTATCTTACAAGACTTTTGAACAAGGTATGAATCGGACTTGTCTTTGACCAAGTTATTTCACATCCCTGTGTGTGCAATTGAGTTCGTTTCTATGGTATTTGTCAGGATACCGCCAGTGCCAGATAGGCTGTCAACCAAACCTGTACTGAGGATCACCTAATTAGCTCCACTAACTCCTTTGTTGTATTTAGTCGGATTAATCTGTGGTGCTATCTAGGATACCATAAGCTAGCTCATCCACATGCAAACATTGATCTGTACACGAGTTAATGTGACAGATATATCATCATGCGGGAGGTTTACCACCAGTGACCGATAGGCTATCCACCAAACCAGTACTGAGGTTTGCCTCATGACCTTCTGAATCGTTGAGAGTTCCAGGGATTCAAGTTCGACTCCCTTCTTTTCTTCAATTGTATTGGGATACTTGCTCTTTTGTAGTGATAAAAATCACTATTTATTATTATTATTATTTTTTTTTTGAGCAAGGGATTTGAATTTTGAGTGATGAGAATCACTATTGTATGTGCCTTTTGATGTATGCACTTTGGTGGTGATGTCAAATTTTTGGAGTTTTGAATTTTTGCAAAATTTTATGATGTTTGCAACTTTTTGAGAACTTGGGATTCTTGGGGAATTGGGTAGGGAAGATGCTTGTCCTTTTGCCAACTCTCAGCATTCTTGGGGTCATTCGCACAGGGGGATGAGCAAGATAACCATTTCACTTATGGTGACCTGGATTGCTTTGCAGGTTTCATCTTTCATTCACACAACTTGGGAATTTTTATGTGTTTTAATTTGTGTTGGGATGCTACGTAACAAGGTGTGATCCAAGTAGAACTCTACCTTTGTAAAATATGTCTGACTTGGTACAATACGTGGCTAGAAAGCAAATGACGATTGAAGGATGAAAACTCTTGATACATTAGAAGACCACTGACTCTGGTATGGTAAAAGGAAGTGAATGGCATTTATTTTTGATGGACTGCTTATAGAATGGAGAAATGTGGAACAAGATGGATTGGCGGAGTAATTACGGTCTATGGTGCCTTTGACCTGTATGACCACAAATATGCAATGTATGGATGTGATGCTTAATGCAGCTATAGATTTTTGTGTTTTTGAGGGATTGATTTTTGTGAATATGAAGATGAGATGCAAAAAGAGCTCTTTATTGTTGTGATGATTTTGAGCATGCATGGAAATGAGATGCAAATTTTTGTTATTTTTGATGATTTTATTGTTTTTGAATTTTCTTATTTTTGACCAAGCGATTGTGGGAATCCTTGGAGCTTTTTGGTTTGACCAAAGGGGTAATGGGTACCTTTGGGGCATTTTGGGGATGACCAAGTGACTATGAGAATCCTTGGGGCATTTTGGGATTGACCAAGCGATTGTGGGAATCCTTGGAGCATTTTGTTTGGGCTATGGCTCTTTTAGATATGGAATGGCCGCAAATGACTGATGTTCAAGGGTTCTAGTTCCTTGATTCCATCAAGAGAGGCTAGCCGGTATGTTCCAGGTCCTATTTTACTATCAATTACATAGGGACCTAACCAATTTGCCATGAACTTGTCCCTTAGATGGGACGGCAAACTAGAGTTCTGTTGGTTCTCTTTTAAGACCAAGTCACCAACCTAAAAATCCCTCAGGTGAACCTTCATGTTGTATGCTTTCTTAAGTCGCTCTTGATAGATACGTAAATGCTCGAGAGCATTAACGCGTCGTTCATCAAGCAACGTAAGCTGGTCTAACCGGGCCTACCATGCAGTGTCATCATCGATGAACTCTTGCATTGATATGCGCAGGGAAGGAATTTCCAACTCGAGAGGCATGACTGCCTCGGAGCCATACACGAGCAAAAATGGAGTTGCCCCAGTGGGCGTCCGAATGCTAGTGCGATAAGCCCATAGGGCAAGTGGGATTTGAATGTGCCAATCCTTATGACTATCTACGACTATCTTTTTGAGGATGGCAACTAGCATTTTGTTTGACGCCTCTGCTTGCCCATTTGCCTACGGATAATAGGGTGTCAAAAAACTATGCTGAATTTTGTACTTTGTGGTCAAAGCATGCACGTATTTGTTCTTGAATGACGTCCCATTATCCGAAATTATCTTGGATGGAATACCAAAATGACATATGATGTTATGTAAAATGAACTCCACAATGCGAGGTCCAGTCGTAGAGGTAAGCGGAATTGCTTCCACCCACTTGGTGAAGTACTCTATGGCCGTTATGATAAACGTGTGATGACCTGACGATGTAGGGGAGATATTTTCGATTAGATCTAAGCCCCACTATGAAAAATGCCAAGTCGATTGGATCGGCTGCAAGGCCTAGGAAGGTACGTGTGTCAAATTAGCATGGTGTTGACATTTCACGCACTTCCTCACATATGCGCAACAATCTCGCTCTAAAGATGGCCAATAATAGCCCATGCGGAGAATGCGCTTTGCGATGGCCATACCACTGAAGTGGCCACCGCACGTACCATCGTGCGCTTGGGCGATTGCCCAAGTGGACTCCTCGCTGGTCCAAGCAACGAAGGAGGATTCCTTCATAGCTACGATGGTACAAAATGTCTCCTAACAAGACATACTTAGCCACTTTCTGCTTGAATGCTCATTTTGTGGCATGCGTCAATCCAAGTGGGAGATTACCTAACTTGAGGTAGTCCCTTATGGGTGAATACCAATCCTGCTGATCGAAAACCTCGATGGTATGAACAACCAATCCCTCTTGAAGTTCACCCCTAGCAAACGCTGAGCGGGAAAGAACTTGTAAGAATAGCGTTGTGTTGCTATTAAGGGGAGTAGGGGAGAACAAGGACCCCTAGTTGGCATGATTCAAACGATCATGGATTCGAGAGAACTTATCCGAGGATGGTTCAATCTGGATCAAGTGGATTCCTGGCGTCAAATCAGAGCTTGCACGCTCCATCATGGATTGCGATAGTGTTTTGACTTGAATGGTTGTCATATCACCAGAAATGTCTTGTGGGATTAGTGACCCCAAGGAGGCCATAGTGTCCGCAAAATGATTCGATGACCGAGGGAGTGCCTCGATGTCGTACCATTCAAGCTTTGCCAAGAATTTGTCCACAAGGGCTTTGTAGGCCTATAGAACTGGGCATTTGCATTGGAATACCCCTTTGACTTGGTTGACAATTAACAGCGAATCACCAAAGATGTTCAATCATTTGATGTTCATGGTGATTGTTGTCTGAAGACCTATGAGCAAGGCTTCATACTCTGCATTGTTGTTGGTGCATGGGAAATTTAATTTAAATGACAGAGGCATTGGAGTGCCCTGCGGTGTGAAGAATACTATTCCCGTGCCACCACCTTGCTCACATTTAGAACCATCAAAAAATAGGGTTATGTCGGCCTGTGACTCAGGCTCATCAGAATCTGGCGATTCTGAGACATGGAAGACCCCATCATCGGGTAGTTCTATGACTAGAGGCTGATCATCTTCGAGAGGAGCCTCTGCTAGTTGATCGGCTATGACCTGACCTTTTATGGATTTCTGTCCAATAAACTCTATGTCAAATTCCATCAACAACATGATCCATTTTTTCGTGCGACTACTATGATAAGTATGACTCATCATGTACCGCAATGGATTCTCCTTAGACACAACATACGTCTTGTTGCTCAGCATGTAATGGCATAGCTTTTTGGTAGCAAACACCACTGCCAAGCAAAGCTTCTCAACGTATGCATAGTTAAGTTCATAACTGACCAGGGTGCGGCTAAGATAGTAAGTAGCCTGTTCTTTGTGAAGTTCATTTTTTTGGGCTAGCATGGCGCCCAGTGCCACCTCAATAGCTGAGATGTATAAGTAGAATGACACTCCTGGTCTAGGTGGTGCCAATACTGGCGACGAAGCCAAGTATTGTTTAATGTCATCGAAGGCTGACTGGCACTCGTCATCCTAGTGAAATGCTACCCCCTTGTGCAATAATTTGTTCATGGGTCGGCACTTGTCAGATAGCTGCGCTATGAAGCGCTTGATTGACGTGACCTTTCCCTATAGGCTTTTGAGCTGCTTGATGGTAGTTGGGGGGAGCATTTCAAGGATTGCCTTGACTTTGTTTGGGTCCACCTCGATGCCTCACTTTGAGACTATGAAACCCAAGAGTTTTCTAGATGTGACGCCAAATACGCACTTCTTGGGATTCAGTCCGACTTTATGTTCCATGAGGCGATCGAGGATCTTGCTTAAGTCATCGAGATGATCTCGGGCGCAAAAGAGACTTGGCCAACAAATCATCCATGTAATCTTCCAAAGTTTTATGCATGTAATCATGGAAGATGTACGTCATGGCACGTTGGTAGGTGGCGCCAGCATTTTTAAGGCCAAAAGGCATGACCTTATAACAAAATGTTCCCCAAGGCATTGTGAACGCCATTTTTAGTTGGTCCTCGAGATTGATACGAATCTGATTGTATCCCGAGAAACCATCCATGAGGGAAAGCATTTCATGGCCCGCTGTAGCATCTACCAATGCGTCGATACTCGGCAAGGGAAAATCATCCTTAGGACTCGCTTTGTTTAGATCTCAAAAATTAGTGCATATGCGAATCCTCCCGTCGGGCTTCTTGATGGGCACCATGTTGGACAGCCATGGTGGATAATCCACGCAGATGACAAACTGTGCATCCAACAGCTTTTGCAGTTCATCTTTGACCATTAAGGCCACTTTTGGGTGCATCTTACGTAGTTTTTGCTTAACTGGCTTGACTGTCGGATCAAGCGTTAGGTTATGCATGACTAGCTACGGATCTAGCCCCGACATGTCTTTGTATGACCATGCAAAAACCTCCTTCTTCTCTTTGAGAAGGGCAATGTAGTCGGCTTGCTCTTCGGGGGATAAGCTTACCCCCAGCTTGATAATCTATGGATTCATTGGATCAGAGCCGATGTCTACGTCAGTCGTCTCCTCGACCGACATGTGGGATCCATCCTCCAACTGGTGTGGAGTTGGGATCAAATGGATATCATTTGCTGAGTTTAAATCTATGTTGGGAACCTCGGGTTCCTCTTCAACATGGAAGATATCCTGAGTTGGCCCTGGGGTGAGATGAAGCATCTCACCGAAAGGCCAGTACTCTGATGGGGATGGAGGTGAATTGACGCGATCCCAATCGATGGCATCTATGTCTAGATACAACGACTATGTTGGATCTATCGGGTTGTGGATGGGGGTGGTTAAGTCAATGGAGATCATGTTGATGAAATGATTTTGGTCTCCATTACCATGGGTGTGATGACTCAAACATTCTGGATGTTCTCTGTGCTCCGGATCTGGCTCTAGAGGTACTGGCATGAATGGATCGGCCCTATGTGTGGATAGGAAGATAGGGTCTGCCCTCGGCACTGATGTCGTTATAGGGTCTCTGGGTGGAAGGTATTCTTCGTATGCCCAAAGTGGCGGATCCAACACTTGGTCCCACCGTGCTGGGTCTACGTACCATTCATGCCCTGGCACTATGTTTAATTGTGCGAATATGTCGTTAATCTCCAAGGGGTATGGTCGTTGTATTTGTCGCATGTGATTAAGATAGGCCATCTCGGTTTCATCTTCATAATCACTATCGGAGATCCAAAGGCCTTCGTTGGCTCCGACAACTGCTTGTGGCATTAGGGGCTCGTCTTGCTCGAGCAAATTGATCTGGCCCCATTGGGGTTGTTCCGCTCTCTACGGTGGGGCCTGATTGTCTTGCGGTGGTGCTTGCTCGATTGGAGCATCTAAAGGGAACATTGTCAAGAGGTTTTCTTGATAATCATCCATGGGGATCACCTGTGAGTGATCGCTATTTGATTCGAAGGGGTCATACTCTGACTCGTCCTCTGAGGACCCTTCTTGACATTGTCTGGACCCTCCTTGAAAATGAGCCCTCGAGCTTTCTCCTCTCTCGAGCAAAGGGAAGGGATTGCGGGGGTCAACAAGGTTGATTGCCATCAATGGGAGATAATCCCTCAATGTATATGTTGTGTTAGGGTTGGCATATGGATCTGATGCCAAACCCCCCTTGTTGCCTATCCCTAGGCCTTGCATGTTCTCCACCAAGATGTCCAAGGGTAGGGGGTAGTTGAACCCTACTCCTGACTTGTCATATGGCATTTGGTATCTTGGTTGGCAAAGAACACGTATCCCTTGCTCATATCTACCTAACCCATATCCATGCCAATTGCATTGGCCAAGGTATCTCAGAGCAAAGTCTGGGTTAGACAAATAGTTGACATTTTCAGCAAAAGGCTCTTCATCTTCGTCCTCTTGCATGTATGGTTCAGTACCATGATCAAGGCCCCCATACACAAAGTTTTTCTGGTTCGACGGGTAGCCTAGGGGAACAATAGTACCGATGGGGAGGCGAGGTCTCCCCATGTCCTGCATGGACTCCAGTGCGGGTGTTGCTACAATATTCTACACCAGATACTCCCCCAGGCCCGTATTGGCCATCTCAACGGTGATTGTTGGTGGTTGAGGGGGAGGGAATGGAAGTTCTCCCTGAGTCCACTCCATGTCGGGTGAACTAGGAGCCTCAACTTCCATTCGGCTAGGCATCTCCTCAGTAGAGATAGTTGATATTGATGGCAGTGTCTCTTCCAAAGGTTGTGCCTCTTCCAGGGGTTTCTTCCCTTTGTCCTTCTGTTTGGCCCCCATAGGTGGCATCGTTGGTGGAGGACCAGACGATGAAGATGGACCCAGCTGGGGTTTTGAAGAACTTGCTAATGGGGATGCCTACGAAATCGGACCCTGCTTAGATGGATTCAATTGGAAATCCAAATGCGTTGATGGAAGGGTCGATTGTGGCATCAGTTGCACCGCATTACAATACTTGAAGGGTTCTAAGTCCATCGGGACTACATGCACTTCCCCTTCAAATGTATACTTTAAACACTGGTGAGCTATCGAAGGGACACACTTCATGTCCTTGATCCATGGCTGACCCTAGCAAGATGTTGTAGGCCATCTCACCTTCCAAAATATGGCACAATGTAGGTATAGTCTTTTGCCCCACCTGGATGGGTAGGACAATTGTGCCAACTATCGAGCATATTGCATCATTGAATGCTCGTAGGGTGTAGGTGGAAGCTGTGATGTGAGATGCGGGCAACTTTAGATGTTTTAGGGCCATGGTTGTGATGATATTACTGGATGAGCCAGTGTCTATCAACACCCTCTTATACGGGATCCCGTTGACCCACGCGATAACGTGCAGGGGTGGATCCGCCATGTCATCAGCCACTGATTTCACTTCGTCTTCTCGAAATGTGATGACTGGCTCAGTGCATCATTTGACGTGTCCCACAAAGTTGTTGAAAGAATTTGTTTCGTGGGGCTGCAACTCGATGGCTTTCAATATCTCCATTAGAGCCTCTCGATGGGGCGTTGATTGTTGTATGAGCTCGTATATGGAGAGCCTAGCCGAGGTGGTCCTCAAACTCTGAGTGAGCTTGGTCCGAAGTGTGGCCACTGGCTTAGGTGGAGGAGGTTGTGCAAGGTGTTGTTGTGGTTGTGACGTTGTTGGCACCTCTCCTGCAGCTACCGTAGGAGCATTTGTACTCGGGTACCTCCTATTTCGAGTCACTATATTGATCATCCCTACATACCCCTGCATGGGGAAGTTCTATGTGACCTCATTAACTTGTAGGGTCTTTTCCTGTGGAGCATGAGCAGGCAAGGGGTCTTTAAAGACCTCCATTTGTTGATTGCTTGGTGCCACGAGATTATCCACCGCTAGTGTCTTGTTATCAATTAGGTCTTGCACCAAGCCCTTAAACTTCTAGCAGGCATTTAGGTCATGTCCTTGCCTCCTATGGAACCTACAATACAAGTCCTCCCTATACCCCTTAGGCTTGGGAGCGTTGGGGTCTATGGTTTGAATCTCTGGCAGATTGATCAGATTTGCCGCTAACAAGTGGTCAAACAGGGAGTCCCTGGACTCTATGTAGGGTGTGTATTGTCGCCTAGGGTGATGCTGCTGACTCTATTCTTGCCTCTGATTTTCTCTATCATAGTTGCTAGGAGGCACCGCCTGATAGTTAGCCTTTTGAGGCTGTGTTGCTTGTGCAGGCTTAGGGACATTGATAGCAACTTGATTGACCGCAACGGGTTTTTGTTGCGTGGTCCCTATTTTAGTGTTCTTAGTCCACTCTTTTTTCTTAGGTTTGGCTATCTCGCCATCCTGTATCTTGATCTCTTCAATGATCCTGGCTTGCACTAGAGCTTCTTCTAAGGTGGCATATTGTTGCAGCTGCAATAGCACAGAGATCGATCTCAAACAGCTCTTTGAGAACATTTGAGTGAGGTCGGACATAGGGGGAAGGTAGGGCAGCTTTGAAAGCAAAGTCCTCCATCGATTCCCATAGGCCGCCATGGTTTCTTCCTCATACTACCTGAGGCTGGCTAAGTCACTTAGTGATGCCTTCTTCTTGGTGTTGAAGGCGAAGCGTTCGAGGAACGCATCCACTAACTGATCTAAGTTGTTAATGTTGTGCTTTGGTAATTGAGTAAACCAATCCGAGGTAGGGCCTACGAACGTGGTTATAAATGTTCTTAATAACAAAGCATCATTGTCCTGGATGCCAAAGCATTGGCTCAGGAATCTCGTCACATGCTCTTGGGCATCCTCCTCACCTCTAAAGATTGCCAACTGAGGCAGCTTGAAGTGTTCAGGGTAAGGGGGTGCTGGCACTGATGGATGCACAGGATGACTACGGAGTTGGCGTAACGTGGGATTTTGGGGCCCAGAAGTTTTGGTTTCCACAGACTCCAAATGCTCTAGCAGCGTTTTATATGCATCTGAAGATTTAATCTCTTCCTCTTCAGTTTTCTCCCATTGTGGGTTGTGGGAGACTTGAGGCCTATGGAGGGGTGGCCGGATAGCAACCCCTCCACCTTGGTAGGGCATTTTGGCCCGCTCTTCTTCTTGTTCATACTCCTCGTAAGCTTCCTGAGGAGTCTCTGGATGAGACCTATGACCCTGGGTGGGTCCCCACGGAGGGTACCCATCATTGTTTCGGGGAGTGGCCTCCCGCTCAGGTCTAGGAGGTCTCGAAGGCAACACTTGATAAGGTCACGGAGACCTATCTCGCACCAAGGGGTTGCGCCTCTCATATGGTTCCTCTCTTTGGGTGCGAGGTGTTGAAACCCTCTTAGGCATCGGGTTATGGAGTAGCTCATCTGTTTGGCACCGAATGCACTCTTTGCTAAGGCGATATAGATGCTCTAGATATTGTTGGTCTTGCTCAAGCTACGTGATCTGGGCTTGGCGGGCGGCATGTCTTGTGACTTCCAGGTCGATTTGTTCCACCATATTGAGCCTAGGAGGCCTGGATGCCTCTCCTATGCACTTACCTCGGTCGCGATGATCCGAGATCTCAATGGGTTGCTTCCCTCTGTCGAGGTTGGCGGCATTTACCCGAGGCTCTGGCCTCAGTGGGTGATCATGGTATATAGCAGGTGCGAAAGCGCATGGCTCCCATGCTGTACATTGCTCTTGAGGAATGTAATGGTCTTCCTTGTGCTCCCTTTCATATGTTTTTCCACCATGATCACCACTGAAAGCATGAGGATACGAAAAAAAAATGGAAAGAGCTCCAAGCATGATGCAAAAGCAGAACTAAACGCTAAATCCTACGAATTGAAAATGCATGAAATGGGGAAAGCATGAACGAATTGAAACGCAAATGAAAATCCAATGTAGAAAACAACCCTTTCTTTTATTGATATATTTTAGAATTTGGTTACAATTCGCCTCCTCCCATTTTAGGGGTGAGGAGCGTTAAATTTGTTTCCTTATTGCATCCATGGATGCCATTCCTTCTTTCGCATGCCCACATGTAAGATGGGAAGACCAAAATGTCACCACCACTTGCATTGATGAGTCTTGACTCCTTGCTTCTCCTCTAACGTCCAGATCCTATGCTCAAGGAAATAAGAAACGGTCAGTAGCACCTGTAGATGAGATGAAACATGCAATCCCCAAGCCTTCGGTTAATGCATGCAAGATATAAATAAAATGATGACTAACATGTATCCAAATAATCTAAAAACTTGACAAGGGCATGAAAACATCACTAGGAAGGCATTGCAAAAAGAAAAGTTGAGAAATTCCTCACCGATTTGAATTCACTCCGGGGCGGGACGAATTTACCTACAACAAAATGCCAGATAGCATCGCTCAAAATGTCGCATTTGGATAGCTCCATATCTCTTGCAAAAGTGGGTTTTAGCTAATTGGGGCCATTTTGGGATGACCCACATGGTCATATTTCCTCGATTTGGCCTCTATTGCCTGTATTTTGATGGCGCCCTCCGCAAGTTAGTAAAGATGAGAAAATGACAAAACATGGTAAGATTTGCTCAAAACGTTACGAAATCAAAACTACAAACTATCTAAGCAGCATAAGATGAAATGCAAAATGAAAATGATAGAAATAACAATCTACCACCGATTCCCGAGAAGGCCGCCCACCATTTGGGGCTTGATTTTGGCACCAATCCACTTGGGATGGGTCCAAAATCTCTTGTAAAGTGTTGTCAAAAAATTGGGTGGTATATTGTGGTCAAATTTCAGGTTTTGGGCTCAAGATTCGTCCTTCCAATGGTCACCCAATGACCTCCTCTCTAAAATAGATCATGGGTGTGAAAAGCACAAATCAACTAAGGGTGTATGGGGAAGTAAAATGGCAGCACTTGGTTGCTTAAAATGCTCTTTCTCTCCTATTTTTGGGGTGAGGAAACTCACCAATTTATAGACCTGGAGGTCTCTTGAATTGGGCATGCAGAGGCACCACTTGGCAATCATGCCTTCCCAAGGGGAAGGAGATTCTTCCCTGATTAGGGACCTCATGACTACCCTTGCAACTGCCTCTAACACTCAAAAATGCTCACCCACACTCCCATGCAATGGAGGAAGAGTAAAATGGTGGGTCTAAGCTACCATTTGTCAAGATTTGACTTTTTGCTCATCAAACCTACAATTCGCCCCACCCTGGAGCGAATCCTGATATTCGTCCCTAGGTGGGGCGAATCCTAGTTTGAATTCATCCCTGGGTAGGGCGAATATTGAGCAAAGTGCCTAAAGGTGCCAAATTGATTTTTGACCTTCCAAAACTATTGTGAGAGTGGTTAGGACCACTGTTTAACCTCTGGGGGCTGCCCTTGGGGCTGTGTGTGTCAATGCGATCAGTGTTTGCAGTCACATAATCAAATTGGTGCTATTTTGGTTTCTACAAGAGCATCTTCCACAAACATCATCTCCTTACTCTTAAGGGTGTGTAGTATTTATTTTGTAAACCTACAATAAGAGGGTCTTTTAGAGACTTTGTTGGTGTCCATTTCCCTAGTTTAACCCTCAAACTCCTTTAGTCTTGGTTCTTTGATGACTTATTGACCATTGTGAAACTTAATCAACATTGGGAGAATTAGAAGTCTCATTTTTTCCTTTTTTGTATGCCTTGGTTATTTTCATAGTTGGCCCATAAATCTTCTCCATGTTATTCATGCTACAAAACCAATTTTTTTCCTTTTTGAGTAGGTTGTTCCAATAACTCCTTGTTTTTTTAAAAAGAGTACTAACAACTAACTTTGGAGGTGGCAAAGAGTCTTGTCCTCTTATATGGAATAAAAATGGACTAACTTTGTTAGTCCTTGGGTAGGATAGTGGTGAACCATGATAGTTAGTGGTATTGGTTCTCTTTCTTTGCCCACTTGTCACTTTTTTGCCACCTTTCTTGATGATTTTGCTCACTAACTTTTTAAAACCCTAAAATTTGGATAGAAGCACAATTAAGAAACATTTTAACATGTGTCCCTCAAAGCGTGCATGAACCTTGGTTAGATGAATTTTAGATGGTTTGATGTATATTCAAGGCTCCAGTATGTTTTTACATCGAGGTTTCAAATGATTCACTATTTGAACCTTTAGTTTCATTTTTATGACTTCAAAAAGGGTGAAAATTAGCTATTGACTAGAAAGAGAATGTTATTTTATTACATGTACTATACATACCCATTTTACCCAATCATTTTCTTACCTTCCATTCCCTTATTTATAATAATCTCTATTAACATTGCTCTCAAGATTTCTATCTTTGTTGCATCTTTGACAAGTGACCTTTCTACTCTCATTCTCTCTTACCTTTGAAGGTACAAAACATTCATCAATTGCTATTGCATTACCCTCTATAGAGGAGAAAGGGGTGCTTTACTAGGATTTGCAACCAAACATCATTGATATTCATTTAAGGACCGATTTCTAAGATAGGTCAAACCCTCTACATATAATCCAAATGTGATCTCTGCTTACTTACTATGGTGACATAGCATGAAAGATAGGGTATACATGATCATTTTACCATAGCTATTTTATGAATGATATGGTCCCTAATGTTGAAGTTATCAAGTAATTTGTTTTTATTGCATTATGAATAGTCATTCAATTTACTATGGATAATCTTTGTGTATTTTACTCTTAAATGCTCTACATTTAGTTATGTTGGGTTTAAAAGAACTCTTCATTTTTTATTATATGTATGCCTTGGTTATTGTCATAATTGGCCCTTAAATCTTCTCCATGTTCATCATGCTAGAAAACTAAGTCTTTCATTTTTGAGTAGGTTGTTCCAATAACTCCTTGTATTTGTAAAAAGAGCACAAACACATGTCTTTGGAGGTGGCAAAGTGTCTCATCCTCTTACATATGAAATAGGGTTGGATTAACTTTTTCAGTCCTTGGGTAGGATGATTGTGATCCAAGTTAGTTAGTGGTATTGTTTCTTCTTGATTGCACACTTATAACTTTTCTTCCACCTTTCTTGATATTTTTTCTTGCTATCTTTTCAAAAAACTAAAATTAGGATAGAGTCATGATTAAGATATATTTTGACATGCATCCATCAAAGCATTCATCCTAAAAATTGGTGGTGCCAACACCACTACTTCAAGAATGAATCTTGGTTGTTAGATGAATTTTAGGATTTTTGATGTATAGTCATGATTCTAGTATGTTTTTACATTGAATGTTCAAATAGTTCATTGTTTGGAACCTTGGATTCATTTTTATGACCTCAAAAAGGATGATAATTAGCTATTGACTACAAATGGTATGTTATGTCATTACATGCACTATAAATACCCATTTCATCCCATCATTTTTTTATCCTACATCCCCTTATTGGTTATAATTACTACTATCATTGCTCTCAAGATTTCTCTCTCTTACTTCTTTAACATGTGACCTTTGTACTATTATTCTCTCTCTTTTCCTTGAAGTTACAACAAATCCATCAATGACTACTTCATTTTCTTCCATAGAGAAGGAAGGGATGCTTTACTAGGATTTGCAACTAGAGGTCATTGATTTTTATTCAAGGACTAGTTTCTAAGGAAGGTCAAACCCTCTACATATAATCCAAATCTAATCATTCCTTACTTACTATGGTGACATAGCATATATGATAGGGTAGAAGTGAGAATTTGACCATATCTATTTAATGAATTATATGGTCCTTAATGTTTTTGGTATCAAGTCATTTATTTTTACTATATTAGGAATAGCCCTTTCAATTTATTGTGGATAATATTTGTGTGATTTACTCTTAAATGCTCTACATTGATTTATGTTTGGTTTAGGATGATTGTTAACACTGATTGATAATTTACTATTATACTATCTTAATTTATGCATTTTCATTATCTTGTATTAATATGTGTAATTGTGTAACATATCCCTTTTTTCTTACAAACATTTTGGGAAAACTACCATGAAATCTATCTTTTGGGGTTTTCCTTTTTATTTTTAATTCTTAGTGTTTATTAGGTTTGCTATGATAGGTTTTATTTTAGCAGATATTATTAGCTAAAATATGGATAATCCTACCATATTTTTCCTATTTCTCTTAGGGCTTCCATAGTTTGTGATTTTGATAGATATGTAAAAATGAAGCGGGTGCCATCAAGTCCTTCCAACATTATCTTACATAAATGTGCTATTGAAAAATGAGTAAGATAAATGGATGAATAAGAACATAAAAAATATAAAAACAAGGTAAAATTAAGTCTCTTTGAGACCCATGCCCAACATATTAACATGCATGGAGGAAGTATAAGGAATCCCTAGTGTAAAGAAAATATGTACAACGTTGCCAAGAATATTAAAAAACTAGAGATAAAATTTCTCATTGGTCATATTTTGGTACTCATATTTCTATTAGAAATATTTATGAATGGGCATATAGTAGAAGGAGAAAAAAGAGGATTTTGAAATAATTATTTTCCCATGAGTGTGTTTCATTAATATTTTTGCAAGTGAAAAAACCAAAGATGTTACATTCTAAGGAGGGCCTTATCTATTCAAAAGTTTAAGATAATATATGAAACATTGGCTTATAGACATGAATACAATGGGGAAATCATTATCTAGAGATTTGGTCTACATTCAATTTTATAGAATACCATGGGAATTCTAGATGGAGTATGTATTCAAAACAATAAATTCATTTTAGTTATATAGATATGGATAAGATCATGCAAGGATGAAAAAATAATAGAAAAATTACAAGCAACTATGTAATCATTGATATAAACATATTACTAGTGAAGAAAATCACATTAAATATAGAGGTCTTGATGTATGAATAAAATGTATACTATAAAAATATTCCATTTTCATGCATGTTTTGTCATAAATATAATCACCTAATAAAGGATTGGAAAAACATACAAAGTATCTCCAAGAGGTGTAATCTAACATGGAGGTAGGGTTTCAAAAGCCCATAAGATACTATAGGGAAAATCCAAGAAAAGGAGATAAAAAATGAACACTAAATAATAGAAAAGGGAGGTCCGAGGTGTAGACCAATTGGTTTGACCAAATCCCGTAAGGGGGTGGAGGTCCAAGGTTCAAATCTCGGGCCTCATCAAACTGAATGCTTGTCCCTTTCCTGGCGCTTTATGTGGCATGGTGGTTAAAGGGGAAGACTGTGTGAATATATCTGCGGTAGCTTCTGGGGTGGACAACATAGAATACTTTGGTATCCATAATAGAAAAGGGAATAAATTTGTGGTAGCTACTGATACCACCATGTAAATTTTAAAAAAATTAAAATAATAATAATAATAGAAAAGGGAATAAATTTAAGGAACTATCCTCCTCGATGGAAGAGGAATATATTATAGAATTCCAATTTGGTTTACATTATTATTACAAGGAAATCCACCTTCCTCCATTCCCCCACAAATGGAAGACTATACATTTAAAGTTAACCTTGACAATATTTTAGAAGATGAAAAGGAAAAAAAATAATCAAATGTGGCCACACCATTTCAAAATGAGGAGGTGTTTGTAGGATATAATCAAAAACCAATCCTTAAAGTAATTTTTAAGAAGTTAGGCTATATAGTATTAGAGAATACTGACAGATGCATAAAGCATAATAAACTAGAAAAGGAGGAACTACTACATGTAGCCAGTAGATACTAAATATAGTTATGTGTTTATGTTGTGAAACAAAATATGCTTTGATTTATAGGATGAAAATTACTTCCTAGAATATAAAATATATTGGTATGTCCTTTAGGAAAAAAGTTGGAATAAGATACTAGCAATGGATAGCGATGAAACAAATACGTCTTATTTTGTATGATGATTAGTTCATGGAAGTTTGATATTAATAATCTCTTAAAGTGAAGATTGCTCATCGAGATTCACTTTTCTCATTATTGAAATGTGTGTAATCTAATTTTTTTTAGGCCAATGCCAAAAGTAAGAAGAAGATATAATTAACACCTTTAATATATCTCATTACCATGTGTTTATGTAAGTCTATATACTTTTTCATTTATGTAAGCCTATGGGCTTGTTCATATAATCCTAGAGGGCCTTTCATATTTCACCTCTAATGGTATTAGTTAGTCCATTTTTACGGATAATTTTACTTCAAAGGGTAATCTGTTATT
Source organism: Wollemia nobilis (assembly GCA_028583015.1). NCBI lineage: Eukaryota > Viridiplantae > Streptophyta > Pinopsida > Araucariales > Araucariaceae > Wollemia > Wollemia nobilis. The sequence continues at coordinate 4,517,576 of JAQPPZ010001050.1, forward strand.
ATTTTCTTGTAAACTTAATCTCAATATTAAGTTTGTGTTGGTTTGAGGTTAACCTCTCATTGAGAATTCGCTATCACTATGAATATCCCTTAATGAAGATCCATTTATATAGAAAGTATGAATAAAATATGATATAGTGGGTTCCCATGACCACCCACCTTATACTTCGTGGCATCTCTCTTTGTGTCTATACATAATTTATTATTGCTTTATTTTAATTTCCTTTTCTCCTTTTCTACATACAATTGTGGTGAATGAATATTTTAAAATGGTTCTAGAAAATATTACAAATTCAAACATATTTGAAGTAGCATCACTCATCTAAAAAGGAAGGAATTGTATCATCAATAATATAAGGGTAATATTTTGGGTTTCATCTATTATTTATTTTTAAAATTTCAAAATTTTAAATTTAAAAAAAATAAATTTTGGCACCTTTGTGTTTGGTGCTATTCATGTAGTAGTTGCATGTATTTCTACTTATTTGAAAAATCAGTCAATGCACATTCGTGCATCTTGGGATAGAAGTGACATGATAGCATAAATGGCATGGTGGCCAGATCATGTGCCTTAGAGCTAGGAGGAGGCATGATCAAATCCTAATGATCATCTAAGTCACATCAAAAGATTATTTTGTAGTGGATATTTTTCTCCACTCACTAAAAGTCATCGTTGGTTTAAACAATCTATTTTCTATCTTGCTTGCAATGGTTTGTGAATCAAACTTTTCAAGTTCTTCCTCATAACTTCTATCGCACCTACATTTATGCTTCCATGGTTTGGTTGTGTACTTATAATGCTCGATTCTATGGTTTGATTTCCCATAGATTATTTCCATGTCATTTTTATCACTAATATGAACAAGCATGTGCACCCTAATGAGGGATATGGTATTTTGGACTCAACATACTATGTGACATAGTGGTTGATCCACTTGCTTGAAGGTGGAATGTCCTAAGTTCAACTTAGCGCATATGTAGTTGCTCATTTTGTTGCAAAGGTTTATGGCTTAGTATGTGTTTCAAATGGATGCAACTCTTATTTGGTCTTAATGTACATGCATTTTGCACTATTTAATTTTATTTGCTCATTTATATGAGTTCTTGGGTTTGAGCCCCATTGGATCCAAACCCATTAAAATTAACTTATATACATACATACACACACACACACACACATCTCTCTCTCTCTCTCTCTCTCTCTCTATATATATATATATATATATATATATATATATATATATATATATATATATATATATCGAGATCGAGAGAGAGAGAGAGAGAGAGATGAAGAAAAATCTAGCCAATCACATAATGCAAAGCGTCAATCTCAAATTTATCAACACAACATCCAATATACCGGTGACATGTAGTAGTTGTTGACTCAATTTTTTTTTCTAATATTTAACATTTGTTTTATTATTCGTATACATAAGCATTTGAAACCCATTTTTATAGATTACAACTTTTTGAGCTCTATGCACATCAGTTTATGGGCATGTTATAGGTCTATGGATAATTTTTATGGAAAATGGATTCCTTAGCATTTGTTACTCATCTCAAAGGATGAAATTAGAACACCTAGTTAGTTCAAATAATAGGATTACTTAGAAGCAAGATATTTTGGTTTATCTTTAATAATGAATAAAAATATCTTACTGATCATGAACTCAACAAGATAGAGAAATTTCTTTGAATATTATTCATATTAGTGGAATCAAATATACTTTTCCACATAAAATACAAAATTTATCCTATTGAGGTTTAATCTACTTTGAATGATCTCTATGGAAAAGTAAGTTCTAGTGAAGTTAACAGGGTAGAGATAGAGTTATTCAAACTCAAAGTTTTATATTTGAGTATATTGAAGATTATGTATCCCACTTTAAATATCTAAAATTTTACTAGATGATGTAGTGATTGTAGGTAAATTTCATCACCTACATCCACTATGTGATTCTATCTAAGTTGTGTAGTCATTTTGCTAAGGCAATAATGCAAAAAATTGCATGCAATAACTCATAAGACAACTAGAAAAGAACTAGATGAGGCTACTATGAAATATTTAGATATGAAAGTTGATATAAAGCAGGCTGAAAGATTTTAGATTGGTGCAAAAAGCAAAAATGTATGCTCACATACAAAGTAGGCCAAGCTAAATAGCAAAGCAATAAGCAAAATACTATCAAATAGCATTTTTTTTAAGGCATTGGATTTGGCAATACAAAATGATACACATAAAATTTGGCTAAGTAAGAATGTCGATCGAATATTTGAGAAGTTGATGTCTATAGGAGGATAACAAACATATGACATCCTATATAAGGAGCAAAAGCAAAGCATATAAAATTTTTTGACATCTAGTACCTGACATTGAAGAAAAGACAATAGAATGAAGCTATCCAAGAATATAATAATGACGATGTTAGCAAGGCAGCATAAAATATCTAACATAGTGTAAAGTAATGCCAAGCAAGAAATATTCTAAGGCATTGAACCCGATATTTGGCACTTGGTATAATAATTTTCAAAACTTCCAAATGCATCAGACTTTAGAAATGATAATATCATCATAAATATCTTAAATGTTCGATAACTAAAAATAAAGGTAGAATGCAAAAAATCAAGGAAGGGGACCCAAAAATAAATCATTAAAGTTCAAATTGTGAGACCTAGAATCTAGCATCCAACACTATGAGATATGATTTCTATAATTTTCAAGGAATTATGTCATCAAAGGAGAAAAGAACTAGCTTTTACGATATTTTTTAGGTGATGCAAGATCACTTTTACACCCTTTGATGCTCCTGCATCACTCTACGCCTACTTTAACATACCTGCAATATGCTCTATGGGTAATCATGTCTAGATAACTTAATGTATTGTATATATATATATATATAGATATATATACTAGAATGTAATTCATTCTAATGGTCAACTCTTTAGCATTTATAATTGGCATAACTATATTGATTGAGGGTATAAACCTTTTGACTAAGTAATCAAGCATTTATATTAAATATATGAATGGATAATTCTATTACCATTATTTTACATTCTATATTTCTCCCAAGATTTATTGTTCTAGTTATACAATGACTTAACAAGGCCTATATTTTATCATGACTAATTATTTTAAATCATAAGGAAAGTAAGTTGGTCTATTAGGCAGTTTAGTCTAAGTTCATATTGTGAGACTCTCTGCATTATGTCTCTTGATGTTTCTAAATATATACCACTTTTTCCGTAGTCTTCTAACCCTCAATATTTCTTACTTTAGGCTACAACCCACCTATTAGTTATATTACCTAGGACAAATGATCCAAACTTCTCTAGATATTAACTTAGAGACCCTTGTTTTTTAGGCATCTAATCTTGGCTAAGGTCTTGAGGGCACAACTCATCCACTTAGGCATATTTTAGACCAAGATTTTTTTGGCATGCCAAAGGGGATAGGATCTCATAGATCCTTTTACAATCACCTAGAGGACTTAATATGTTGATGAATAGTCTTGACCTCAATTGTAAAGACTATATGTTCACTTAGCAACTTTTTTGATCTAATAATCCTAATAAATTAGTGACTCTATTGGCAAAAGAACACTCAAAATAAAATGGTGAAAATGCCAAAAATTCTAGATAGTGCAATAGGAACCAACTAGATAGACTTGTTAACACATTAGAAAAATATTTAGATCTATGGTTGGACAAGTTTTTCCAGCCGAGATTAATGTCGAACCACTCAACCTCCCAGTTTTTCATGAAATTCCAATCAACACATTGAAAGTTTGCCTACTTATGATAATAATGAGAAGACATCTTATGATCATTGTCAATATGTTGCAGCTTTAGATATCATTTACAACATTACCTTTAAATATGTAATGGTTAGACTTGTAGCTCAATCTCTTTGAGGTAAAGCACTACAATGGTATAAGTCTTTGGAATATAATAATGTGAAGAATTGGGTAGACCTAGTTGAACCTTTGATATTAGTATTTGATAACCTACGTGATGTCTTTAGATTGCTCATGCAGTTTTCATATATGAAAAGACATCCTCTAGAGAGGCTCTCAGATTTCAACTTCAAATTCAAATGGTTGTGGGATAAGATTCCTATGGAGGTAATAACATCTCAAGAATAGGCCTATATGTACTATATCCAATCTCTAAACCTAGATCTGAGCCTTCAAATTTAGTAATACAATGATAGAAAAATTCCTAAAGTTTTTTATATTATCATTAAAGCTAAAAACCTATTAATATCTATAGGAAAACTTCCCCCTAGAGCTAGTGATATGGATTCCATAGTACTGTATCATATAAAGTCACAAACCCCTTTGATAATCCCATGGTTCCCAAAATATCCAAATCCTACATGTACAATGCCTTTGTTATTTTTTAGAGAATAAAATGCATACACATATTTTATCAATAGCCCATACAACTCAAGAAATAATTAAAATTATTCAACAACTTACAAAAGAGCTAGTATAAATTGAGCATCAAACCTATGAGATCTAATTCAGTAAGGATACCCAAAAGGAAATCTCCTCTAGAAATCAAGTTGAGTATGTGGATTAAATATGTATAAAAATATTTGAATGCACCAACAAGAAACAACGAAAGGTAGATTTTAGTATGGGTGAGACTAAAGGTTCAACAACTGAAGATAGTGATAATGGCAACTATCAAGTGAAGCTAATTATAAGGGCAAAGCCACATCGAGATAAATTTATAGCTCTCATAATGCATCTGTATCAATCACTTGCAACAAACAAATGCTCTACAAAAGATCTAAATGGCTAATATATAAGAAGGGATGGACATGACAAGTAACTTTATGCTTAGGACATAGATAATTTCAAGTATTAAATGAATCAAAAGGAAGTTGGGTTAGATAAAATAAGAGAAAATACGAATATATGTATGAAACAATGTAGTCTAGAACTATTATGCCTTCATTTCCAAAAAAAATAAGCTTATGGAGAACTATATTATCTAGCCATAACAATATTCCAAATGGGAGATATGGTAAAATTTTATGGAAAAATAACCCAAAATATAGACAAGCCAAAAAGCATACCATAAGGCAACACTATTATAGAATATGGATAAGTGGAGGAATATTTGTTGGTCTCTAAGCATCTAAATTTGGTTGAAATAAATTCATATTACCCAAAGGTCACCTTGATGCATACACATAAATATAAACCCCTTGGACTTGGAAAATTTGATGTTGCACCCTTTCACCTATCAGTGTGTTTAGAAGGATGGGTGTTGCACAATTGTACAAATAACCTAGGATTTGACATTTCTATTATACCTCGAGTAGTCTATGATGCTATGGGCATAAAATACAATAGAACTAATTTGGAAGTGTTGTAGATCAATGGAGTAGTATCTTATAAAACATGACTCGTTAAAGAAATTCCATTTTTGTTGCATGAATGACCAGAATTAGTAGTAATTCAAGACATGGTGATCATTGATTTGTCATTGACATTTAGGATACAATTGTCTATGGATTTCTTAGAACAAATAGGAAGACATTTGGAATAATTTCAAATGATTGTTCCTTGCATTCAAAATTTGGTTTGGTTTTAGTCTAAAAATATTTTGTTCTATCACATGGGGAATTATAAAGAAGAAAAAATACACATATGGTTAAAATAGAAATAATTTATTGGTCATAATATGAACTTGAATAAATCAATGATCAAAATACCTTGAGTGGACTTAAAGCATATTGGTTTTCACACATAGGGGATTGGCACAATTCATAGAGAAACTATAATTAATTGTATCATACGGCCACCTGTATGTTCCAATAAATAAATATAAAAATCACAAGACAACCACAAGAGAAATGACATTCTATTCAAGAAAACCCTAGGCAACATCCTAAAGTAGGAACCAGTCTCTGACTCAAGGATCTTTAGCTAGTATGGAATGCAATACACTAAGAAATATACATTGAGAAGGTAATTGGTCATTTAGTCAATAAATAAAAGTTTTTAGTGGTGATTTTCAATATCACCTTTTAAGCAGCTTAAAAAATTGACATAGATATAGACTCAAGCTAGTGGTAGAACCCTATATGAATAATATACAACTCCCAAAGTGAATTTAATATGAAAAATACAAATTCAGCACTATATGGTCGGGTCACTATATATTTAGGTACAAATATTAAATAATCAAGCACAACTAACATACTTATATATACCACAATTTTGTGTAAATAGGTTGGCAAGTAAATAAAAGTTGTATACCAACCAAGAGACTTGGTTAATTAGTTAAGAGGGATAACAAATAATTATGTCATATCACATGTTTCTTAAAAGGATATGTTTCTTCTTGGAAATTTTTCTTCTTGAAAAATGATACAATTAGAATTGGTAGTATGAACTGAAATAAGAACACTTTCAAGAAAAAGGCCTATAAATGAGGACTCCCTTCTCAATAGTTTCTCACTTTAATAAAAAAAATCATCTTGAGGGTATATGGTGGATAGGCATTAGTAAAATAGCAATAACAAATAAATTTTCCTGGTAAAATTTGTAGTCAAATCTAAATATTTTGATGCCTAGAAGATGTAAAATAATGCTAGAAAAAAATAAGCAATATTAGCCTTCCTAGTGTTAGCTAAATCTAGCATTTAAATTGAATATGGTCTAAGAACCATCCCAATGTTAGCTAAAACCATTTTGGTTTTAGTTAATATTATCCTAGTGTTTGATGGTACTTCTTCTCCATTGGCAATGCCTACACTCTTATTGTCCTACAAAGGGTTTTAGCAATAGTAGGTGCAACCTCTTGGTTTATGGTTTTTACCATTTCTCAATGACATCCTGATGTTGTCGAGAAAGTGAGGTGTAGAGGTAGGGGAGAAAAAGAAGAAAGTATTAGATTCTGATTATTTGATAGGTTAGTGAGCTTATGAATCTTTATTTTTTATAGGTATTACCAAATACAAGGATCATTCCAAATCATCCTTCAACTCATGGAGTCTATCAAGACAAACCTAGGACAAGAGAAGTAACCATTATAAGAACTTCCTTGAAAATGGAAAATGTTTCACCTTTCTTACTATCTTGATGTTTGAAACCAACACAACAATCACCAAAATAGTTCAAAGGAAAATCAAACACCTGAGCAAATACCCAAGAATAACTAAATGTAACAAGGGAGCTCCAAAACGTGTGATGTGTAGGTTTAAATTTCTAATATTTTTAATCTTCCTCTCTTTCTACCATCTTCACCTTCTACTCATACACGTCCTTCATGCTTCATCACTTCCTCCCCTTATCCTATATTTTTTATTCTATAGCCCAATGGAAAATCTAGCCCATATCATCTCTCATAGATAACTATAGTAATTTCATATGGCTATGGGGATGTGTGGGATGAATGATCTAAGTATCCTTATGATGAAGATAGGTTTAAAAGGTCATCATAATGATGTCATGAAGCATATTGAAAGTGTAAGTTGAATGTATATGATGTTTGGTAGTAGATTCTAGAAGGGTAAACACCATGTTGAGCAGATATTCATATGATATGGTAGCAAGGTGATGAAATCAAGAACATATTGCATCAATGAGAATGTCATGGAACAATGTTTTGATTAGTTGAATAAAAGAGGAAATAAAGATATTAGATCACACAGATGATGAGATCCAAGAAAATAGTATCAACACTTATAAAATCCTATTTCAATTAAGGATCCAACTATCACCGACCTCAAAAAGTGGTTGTAAAAGGATGTATAAGGTCATCTAATGCATGTAGTTCCATGATCATTTTGACTAGCCATGCATTATGTTGAAGTAGCAAAGAGTCAAAATGGATTCTACCAACATAAAATAGGTCCACCTACATAATATTTTTAATAATAAAAAAATTAAAGAGAGAAAGCTTATGAGTACTTGGAATATTTTCGTAAGGTAGTTTACACAGGTGAATATTCACCTAAGGCTACTACTTTAGATCTGAATCAACACTTAGTTGTAGTAAAATATGATGATTATAATTTTAGTTTTGTTGGATGTGCTTACACACAAACATATCCATCTTCTCTTATTCTTCTTATCTTACCAATATTCACCTTACCTTCATGAATTTGCATCCTATATCTCTGTATATCTCACCACTAGCATCAATTCTTCCATTTTCTATTATTCTCCCTTTCTTACCTCTTTTCATTCACTTCCCATTTTCTAGAAACCTTCACCTCCCCATTCATGTCTCTATTCACCATAATGTTAATACACCTCATCCTTGTCTTCCCTTGGTACTTTTCTTCCTCTGTATCCTATAATGCACCATGCATTTTGTAGATGAATAGGATCAAATCAACATCAAGACTCATTTTAAGGTGTTTTTTAGAAGCCTTATTATAGTTACAAAATACATCAACCTCCATTACATATACATATCCATTTTTGCATCATCAATTCCTTTTTATAAACTATTTTATTTTCCATAACTCCAAGTTTTTCCTCTATTTTTTTGTAGTTGATCATCTTATCTTCTATATCCATTCCCGCTTAAAGCTCTATTATCCCATAAATAAGGTATATTAGATTCTCAATTTTACAAGAAAAAATCCTTGGAAGTCACTAATAATGTAGGTAAATTTCATCACCTACATCCACTATGTGGTTCTATCTAAGTCACATAGTCATTTTTCCAAGGCAATAATGCATCAAACTGTATGTAGTAGCTCAAAAAGAAACTAGAAGAAAACTAGATAAGGCTACTATGGCAGATTTAGATATGAAAGCTGGTACAAAGTAGGCTAAAACATTATAGAGTAGTACAAAGAGCATAAAAGTATGGCCAGATACAAATTAGGCCAAGGTAGATAACAAAGAAATAAGTAGAAGATTGTTGGATAACACTTTTATGTTAAGGCATTGGATCTGGCAATATAAAATGATACACATAAAATTTGGATAAGAAAGTTGGCCAGTTATTTGATAAGTTGATGTCAGTAGGAGGATAATAAAAATTTGACTTCCAATAGAAGGAGCAAAAGCAAAGCATGTAAAAATATTTGATGTCTAGTACCTGACATTGAAGAAAAGGTAATAGAATGAAGCTGGTCAGGTAGATAATAATGATGATGATAATAAGGTAGCATAAAATATCTCACATAGTGTAAAGCAATTCCAAGCAAGAAATATTCTAAGGTATTTAACCTAATATTATACATCTAACATAATAATCTATAAAACTTCTAGAAGTGCCATTATTTAGAAACATTGATGTCACCATCAAGATATTGAACATCTGGTAGCCCAAAATAAATTCTAGATGCAAAATAAATCAAGGTAGGGGATCCAAAAATAAATAATTAAATTTTATATCATGAGATCTAACATTTGACACTATGAGAAATGGTTGCTAGAATTTTCAAGGAATGGCATCATCAAAAGAGAAAAGAACAACTGACACTTGATGTGAATAAATAACAAAGGAAGCAATGATCAACTAAGACAAACTACTAATGGTAAGCAATATGTTCTCATATCATCAAATTCTGCACAAATGAACTTAAATCATCCTGATCGGTAAGATCATGTGTGTTAATCATCCATCAGATATCATTTTTGTTAGAATATTCCAATAACCAAAGCTTTCTTATTCACACATCTACCTCAACTCAACTATCTATGCATAATAAAAATGAGTGGACCATCATCTTATGGTTAGAATACAATTATGCAAAACCTAATCCAACATCACAATTAAATTTACACCACACACATTAGTGAAGCATACTTTATGTAGCTAAGCATAGTTAACTTGAATGCGACAATCACTCTTTGTGCTTTGCTCTAATAGGCCTGCAATATGCTTTATGGAAAATCATGCTTAGATAACTTAATGTATTATAATATTATATATATATATATATATATATATATATATATATTTGCTAGAATGTAATCCATTCTAATGGTTGGCTCTTTAGAATTTACAATTGGTATAGTTGTATTGATTGAGGCTATACACATTTTAAATGAAGATTGGATTGTTGTCTGACCTCTTGCTCAATTCTTTTGCAAAACATGTATGTATGTCTCACTAAGTAGTTAAGCATTTTTGTTAAATATATGAATGGATAATTTTATTATAATTATTCTACATTCTAGAATTCTCCTTGGATTTACTGTTCTACTTATAGAATGACTTAACAATGCTTAGATTTTATCATCATTAATTATTTTAAAGCATAATGAAAGTAATATTATTAGGTAATTTAGTCTTAGTTTAGATTGTGAGACTCTTTGCATTATGTTCCTTTATGTTGTTGAATTTGTACCACTTTCTTCTTAGCCTTCGAACCCTTTGTATTTCTTAATTTAGTTTACAAACTCTCATTAGTTACCTAGGACAAAGGATCTAGCCTTATCTACAAGCTTACTCAAAGATCCCTATTTTCGAGGCATTCAATATTGGTCTAGGTTTTAAGGGCACAAATCATCCACTTAGGTTGATTTTGGACCAATAGTGATGACATTAGTTTATGAATTTGTTATAGATGTGTTTAGGATTTTTGTACAAAATGGGTTCCTTAGGGTATGTTACTCATCTTAATGTGTAATATTATACCACATACTTATTTCAAATAGTAGAATTAGTCAAACGCAAATTCTCTAGTACATCCTCAATAATGAATCAAAAGAAGGCCTCAGTGATCATGAAATCAATAAGATAAAGGAGTAACATATTTAACTCTTATTTATGTCAGTGGAACCACACATATTTTTCCACATCAAAGTGAAAACTAATCCTATTGAGGTATGGCCAAATTTGTAATATATTTATAGAAAAGTAAGTGCTAGTGAAGATAAAAAATACAGATAAAAATCTCTCCAAACTCAAAAGTTAGATTTTACTAATGTTGAATACTATATATCTCACTTTAAATCTCTAAAATTTGATCTATCTATGGTAAGTGATAAGGTAAAGAGTGATAAAGACGATGCCAAATATATACTTCTAATATTTATCTTCCTTTTATAGCACACATTTATTTCAAATAGTAGAATTAGTCAAACATAAAATCTCTAGTGAATCCTCAATAATTAATCAAAAGAAGACCTCATTCATCATGAAATTTGTAAGATAAAGGAGGAAGCTATTTAAACATTCTTTATGTGAGTGGAACTAGATATAGTTTTCCACATTATAATGAAAACTAATCATATTGATATATGGCTTACTTTAAAATATATTTATTGAAAAGTAAGTGCTAGTGAAGTTAACAAGATAGAAATATAGTTCTCTAAACTCAAATTTTGAATTTTAATAATGTTGAAGACTATATATGTCACTTTAAAGCTGTAAATATTGATCTCGTTATGATAGGAGATAAGGTAAGAGTGATGAAGATGATGTAAAATCCATTATATCCAATATTTCTTCTTCTTTTCATAAAATTTACTTGGTTATGTAAATTCTATAGCTATCAATGAGACACAACATATCTCTTTTGAAGGTATTTTCAAGCTTATCTATAATGAAGTGGCAATGAAGAATTGTGGAGCTATTTATCATGCACAAAATCATCCAAAATATATCAAGTCAATTAAATCTAAGGATGAGGTGCCTAAGGATAAGTCTATGGTTTCAGAGAAGTCAAATATTTATGAGTATTTAAAAAGGAAAGAAAACTCCATCAACACAAGCTTAAGATTAAGATATAATTCTTGAGGGTTAAACACAAGCTTTCTAATGATGAATATGAGGACGAAGGATAACAATGGAGGCACACTTGAGAATCCATTATGAGGGGGAGGTGTCACCTCTAATGCCTTATCTTCTTGACCCTCTCAACTCAAATTATGGGGGGTGTTGAAATTTGAGTAATCTCAACTTGTTTAGGCCATGTCCAAAAGTGTGAAGAAATTATTATGAGAATCTACAATGTATCCTATGGGTAAGTGATTATGTAATTCTATAGCTTTTCATCATTTATGTAAGTCTGTGAGCGTGTTCATATAAGCCTACAAGCCTCTTTCATACTTCACCCTTAATGGTATTGGTCAATTTACCTTTATGGATAAACTTAATTAAAAATATAATCTATCATTATTTTACTATCAAAATTAACCTCATGGTTAAGTTTACATCAGTTTGAGGTTAACCTTTCATTGAGGATTTGATATCACTATAAATTCCCCTCAATAATAATTTGTGTATCATAAATATGAATAAAATTGATTAATTAAGGTGCCCTCAAACATCCACCTTATACTTCTTATTGAATCTTTTAATTTCTTTATGTCATTTATTATTGATATCTTTCAATTGTTTTTTCTTATTTTTTAAATATGATTGTGGTAAATAAATGTTTTGAAATGGTTCTAGAAAATATTGCAATTTGAACACATATCATTTATATTTTTGAATTTACAAACTAAAGAAAGCATCTAAAATAGAATATGGAAAAAACACTTAGGCATTGAAAAACATGTAGATAACATAAAGCATGCACTAAAAAAATGCATGTAATGCAAAAATCATGAATGCATTGAAAACATATACATACCTTAGAAAAAATTTACATATTGGCAAACACATGCATGTGTAAAAATAGGAAAAATGTTTCCTACTATCGAAAGGTGTAATTAGTTATAAGAGCAAGAAAAAAAGGGGATAAAATCCATTAAGAATTGTTTGGTTTTATAAAAGTAGAAAGATATAAATATTTTTCGTAGGTAAACTGGTTTTAAAAATAAGAAAATATTGATTATTAAAAATGGAATCGGGGTAATTAGAACCTAGGTGTCTAACCACAAAATATTAGTTTAGTAATATTTTAAATATGAGTTTGAAATAAATAAATAAATAAATAACTATATATATAATTAATTTAGTTTAAGTATATTTTTAAATAGAAAGATCAAAATTACAATATTTATAGGAAAAGTAGAACAATGAAAATTTTACATTATTTTTTAAACTAAAAAATAAAAGAAATCTTTTAAAATATTCTTAGGTGAAATATATTACTTTTGCTCTTTATGTTTTTATTAAAAAAATAAAAATATATATAATTCAATTTTTCATTTAAAATATAATTTATATTTTTTACTTAAAAAATAATACATAAAATAGTTTAATCAATGTTATTAAATATATAATTAAATAAAAAATTTAATAAATATTTCATTATAATAAATTTATATAATATATATTAAAAATGAATCAATATGTAAATGTCTTACAATATAAAGTGTAAATATGAAGTATGAGATCAATACAATTTATAATAAACACAATAATATATTTGTATATATAAATGTAATTGAAGAGAAATTTTTAACTCTCTTAAATTTGAGTGGAGTAAAATATAATGATGATTTATTAAATGAGTTACATGAGTTTGAAAAAAATCTTGTCATTATAATATTATAATCATTCAATGAATGCAATACTTGAGGAATTTAAAAAATTGAACTCATATCATATATGATTATTATATGCCTTTTCATTTTTCAACCATATTGTATGCTCCTTTTGGTACTTCAACCTCCCATATCTCCTTTGGGGTGTTTGGAAGGAGATAAATAGGAGTGTTTTCAAAAGCATGGATAGAAATGTTGAATCAGTATCGCTTAGAGCATTAATGGTAATTGTTAAAAATATGAAAAATCTGGCTTATGTTCCTAGTTGTGGAGGGATATTATAGATTGTTATCTTTAAAAAATAGACCTTTCAATTAGTTTCATAATGATAGATCTTCTAGATAATATCATAACCTCCATTAAATGGCAACACCCACCTTAGGATTGGATTAAATTTAATTTTGACAAAGCATCGAAAGGGAATCTGAGGCCTACAATGGTAGGTGGCCTCTTTAGAAATCATAATGGGAAGATTCTCCTTGCCTTTGCAGAAAACCTAGGCCCTGAAACTTGTCATTTTATGAAAGCAAGCGCATTGTATCAAGGCATTGGGTTAATGGAATATTTGAATTGTAAAAAATTCATTATTGAAAGAGACTCCTTAAATTTAGTTGAGACCTTTTTTGATGATCAAAATTTTAGTTGGAACATCTTTGACCTAATTAAGGAAGCTAAGAGATTCTATCAAAATTTGGAGGGAATTCAAGTTAGACACACCTTTAGAGAAGGTAACAAGAGTGTATTAGCTAATTTAGGTCTAATATAGGATAATATATCTATTTGAATGGAATTTTTTTTCATAGAAGTTGAATAGTTTATTTGATGTTTCTTACTGATGTTTGTGTCTTTTTCTATTGGGGGTTTGCACATTATTTTGGATAGATTTATGATTTTTTTATGGGTTGTTCTCATTATACCTTGGTGGATTGGTTGAACTTAAGTCCTTACATCGACTACTTTTATTTTTTACCCCTTTTGACAATATTGTAGGCTTGGCTATATTCTCATTGTAAAAGGTTCGGGGACCTTTCAACATCCCTACTATAGTTATCATATATATATATATATATATATATATATATATATATATATGATTATTATATTATTATTTTTGGATACATAGCATAGTTTGTTACATCCACACTATTTTTAGTAACTGCCAAGTATAGGGTTCAAACCATGAGGGGCTACTCCCAACAAACCTATGACATATTTTTGACTCGATGTGAGGGGAACCATCGATCACTCAAGATTTATCCTATCATCGTCGATCTAACACACACTCAAAATATTCATATTAGACTACTACCTTTGCAAACAAATATGCATGCCCCTAAAGTTTAAATCTATGTCTATTCTTGGTAAGTGCCTGGCCATAAAAATAATTACTAATCCACCCAACCCTTCAAGGCTTATTATTATATTATTATTATTATTTTATTACTTTTGGTAAATTATATCCTATTAAATTTGAACTTATGTCATTCTATAAGATTATTATGTTTGATAAATGATGTGTTCATATTTATACATCCATTATTTAATAAAAATTTTCATCATTATAAACTCTATTTTGTTGGGTAAAACAAAGTTAATGGGACCCTAATTATTCAAGGAATCGAATTGGGGTAGTTAATTGGCAAACACAACAATGTCAATAGAAACCCGATCCTTGAAGGAATCAAATTGGGGTAGTCAACTGACAAACACAATAAAATCAATGAAGACCCAACCCTCTAGGGAATTGAACTGGGGTAGTCAACCAACAAACACAACAAAGTCAATCAGGACTCTAACCCTCCAAAGAATAAAACTAGGGTAGTTAACATGCAAACATTTGGTCACTACCATCCAACCTATATCATTTTAAATATACCAAAAAAGAAACCAAAACCCAAACCACTTTCTTTAACATAAAAAATAGTTATTATTATTATTCAAACAGGCCATGGTTTAGCTATTCACTTGAGTGAAAGAGGTAAATTGATGTTTTTAACATAATAATAGACCTAAATATCTAACCGACTACTGGAGGATTCAACATGATCGATTTATCAAATCCCAATAAAAAGACTAAAATAGACATGGAAAGTGACTATTGGACCACATTGATGGCCTCATCAAAGTTTCAAGACCACAACCACTACCACTATAATTATGATTATATCATCATCATTTTCTTCTTTTGGCATGGAGATAAGATGATGTGAAAGGTTTCATTTGTCTTCACCCATTATCTAAGCAAGAAAATAAAAATGGTTTATATACATATGAACAAATGTTGTATGTCTAAATGGACTAACATTTCATATTGAGTCGTGACATTCATGTAGCTTGCATGTAATTCTATCCTTGCACCATCCAAATTTGGCTCAATTTTTTTTTTATTGTTCTTTTCATTGAAATTAACATCACAACAAAGGCCAAGATTTTTTGAGGTTTCAACTAGTTACCCACACAAGTGGTGTAATGGAGCTCTCATGGGTTGGGCAGTATTTGTACCTTTATCTATTTGGTTTGATAAATACCAAAAAAATAAGCATATCAAATCATTACAAATATTTGTTTCCTTTTGAATATTTTTTTAAATGTTAATTTTCTTTTGATATTTGTATCAAAAATTCCTTGTGGTCTTCTATCCTTTGTTTAGTTATAGCCAAAGCCTTTTCTTCCTCATCTCCCTTAGTTTATTTCATCTTACCCTAGTCTATGGTTTGAGAAGTAAAAATGAAGTCTCATTCTTGTCATTGTTCTTCTTCTTCATCTTCTTATTATGATGTTTCCATTTCCTCTTGAGTTGACCATCATCACCATATTTGTTAACACTACCACCTTTGACAATAATATCATTTTCTTTGATTGAGACTATTTCTTTTAGAACTTACCTTTGAAAATAACTATTGTGGAGATTGTTATGATTTTTAGGATATATTGGACATTCCAACCACTTATTTACACTTTGGTGTGAAAAAATCAATGGGTAAGCCACTTGGAAAATATCCCCTAGTAGTACAAATCTCTATTACTTTATCATTTGCAAACCCTTTCTTCCTCATTAAAGAAATATTTGTTCATCATAACATCTTCCACAAAGGTGATCTCCTTACTCTTAAGGACATATAGTATTTCTTTCACAAACCTATAAGATGTGGGTACTTTAGAGATGCTTTTGGTGTCCATTTCTCTAGATGAGCCCTTAAACTCCTTCAACCTTGGTACTTCGATGACTTCTTGACCACTATGCAACTTAATCCACATTAGGATACTTAGAAGTTTCTATTTTTCCTTTTGTGTATGCCTTGGTTATTGCCATAGTTGGCCCATAAGTCTTATCCATATTATTCATGCTAAAAAATCATGTATTCCCTTTTGAGTAGGTTGTTCCAAAAACTCCTTGTATTTGTAAAAAGAGCACTAACAACAGAATTTACAAGTAGGAGTCTCATCCTATTATATATGAGATAGGGGTGGACTAACTTTTTTAGTATTTGGTTTGGATGATGGTGAACCATGTTAGTCGGTGGTATTGGTTCTATTTATTTTCCAAATTATCACTTTTCTACCATCTTTCTTGATGTTTTTGCTTGTTAACATTCCAAAACCCTAAAATAATAATAGAGTCACAATTTAGGTATATTTTGACATATGTTCCTCAAATATTATATCCTAAAAATTAAGGATGCCAAGAACTCTAATTCAAGTATGAAACTTTTTTGTTAGACAAATTTTAAGGTTTTTTATGTATAGTCACAATTCTAGTATGTTTTTACATTGAGGTTTCAAATGGTTCACTATTTGGACCCTCAATTTCAATTCTATGACTACAGAAATCATGAGAATTAGATATTTACTACAAAAGAAATGTTATTTCATTCCATGTACTATAAATACCCATTTCACCCCCTCAGTTTCTTACCCTACAATATCTTCTTGATTACTGTTACTACTAACATTGCTATCAATATTTCTATCTCTATTCCTTTTATGGCATGTGAACTTTCTATTCTCTTTATCTCTCTCTTGCCCTTATGGGTATAATAAAGTCATCAACCACTACTTCATTGCCTTCCATAGACAAGGATATGACCCTTTATTATTATTTGAAATCAAAGTGTAGATGCCTAAAACACGTCATGTCGAGGGCGACTACTCATATGGACATACTACAAGACCATATGGAGGATCATGGATAGACTCAAAGATAGAGAAGTGGTTCTAACCACTTAATTTGGGATCCTTGGACTAATAAATTTGAACCATAGCCTAGACCTATGGTATATAGTCTGAACCATGGTTAAGGCATGTGGTTTACAATCTAGACCGCAGCTGTAACTTGTGGTCTTACCTAAAGTTCAGTTGGCCTTCATCCAAACCAAATCAGTTTAAACGACCATTTGTTCTAAAATATGGTGGTTAGAGGATGAAATATTCCAATCCAACTATCCTAACCACACTTTCTTTATCATGGCTTCTCAATGAGTACCCTTCGAATTAGGGCAATGATATAGATGATTTTTAATAGCGAAGTGTTATCAAATTATCGGGAGAGAGTGCATTTTGAAGATCAAAGTAGCGAAGCCCTATCAAATTGCAAACTCACTTGAGTGCATAGAGAGAGCCTTATTGCCATCCCCATTTTCAATTTGTCAAACATCATGATGAATTAGGCCATGGATGCCCTAAGGACCTAGGAGAGCAAAAAAACATAAACATGGGCAAACAAAGGCCTCTCACAGTGAATCAACTACCAAACTTGTCATAAGGACACCAAATGCAACCCTTGAACATCAATTGGACAATGAGGTCAAGCCCAATGCCTTTGATTTTGATAGTAAAATCACTTGAGTTCTAACCGTTACTGTCAACCATGATTTATAGTGCAGACCGCACATCAGTGCTGCGGTTTGTATCAGAGGTATAACCACCTTACTATTTTCATTTCTTCCCATCTAGTTAGATTATATTAGTCATTTACAAGGTTAAATTGAAGTTTTAGAGACTTCTAACCAATATATTAGTGTTCTTCCTAACTTGTTTTCATAATAGTATTTTAGATGTTAATGGTTTCTTTTCATGTTGTAATGCTTCATTTCAAGTAATTGGTTTCATAGATTGATAGTTGTGCTCTTCATTTACATATTTCCATCAATATTGATATTATTTGCATATGTTTAGCATAGTTTATGCATTTTCTTGATTTGATGTCATTATGCTATTTTCATGTTATTTGTCTTTAAAGGGCCTCATCATAAGAGGTTGCCTATGCTTTTGACATTCTTATGTTGTTTCTTCATCATAGAAACATGTTTCTAAGGATCTATTGGTTTGATAGTGCATTTCACCCCAAGGGTCTACTCCACTCTAGAGTAGTTCATGTCACCTTAAGGGCTTGATAGTGCATTTCACCCCTAAGGGGGATTGAAATAATTGTAATTGTGTATCAAATAGAGTATCCCTAAGAGGGAATTTCTTGTAATCAGACACCTATTTATTTTAATGGAATAATAAAAACATTTCTTGTAATTTTCATGTGTTTTGTCCATTTATGTGTTTGAATATCAATCTTATTTTATTTATGCAATTACAACATTTCAGGTGCATGCCTTTTTGGTCGTATAATAGGCGATCATGGTGGACCTACACATAAATAACATATGACTATGTGTTCTTGACCTTTTTGACTTGTAGTTACAGACTGTAGTTATCATCTATGGGCCAACAATTGAACCGTAGGTTCAACCCATGGGCCACAGTTAGAATCACATACCAAACCTGTGGTTTCCAGCTGACAACACAGACATAAAAAATTAGAGATCCAATCATTGAAGGACCTGAGGTAGGCCCTATTTTCAGCCCTCTATCATTTTTTTCCTTATGTGTTTTTACAACATGCACAATTTCAAATGCAAATGAGGAAAAATCATTAAAGGAGGGGATAATCAATTGTTCTAGTTTGCTTTTGCATTTACTTCCATAGAAAGGCACTGCTAGGAATAGCGGACCTATGATTGCAGTCCGCCCTAGGCTACAACATGCTTGATAGAGTGTCTTATTTGGTTTACATGTGTGAGGCCCAATTAGAGGCCAATTATCATCGTAATGTGCATTGTCTCAAAGAGCATCTAGAATATCTTGCATTTTATGAATTTTAAATGTTATTCCATTTGCATAGCATATAGAAAATGAGCATGAATGCTATATGATGCATTTATTTTATGTACATTAAAATAAACCACATGAACCACTTGGAACTTAAATGCTAATGAGTTGGGCTTGACATCCAACAACTAGTAGGGTTCAATGACGGTGGGTGTAACTTCCATCCGTTGGCCCAAATCCTACGAACCTTTTGGATACTAGACCAATACCAGATCCGAGAACCTTTCGTACCCTAGAAAATTTACATGTATTCTCTTCGAAGGGTATAATGCTGATTGGGGGAAAATGGGTGAGGATCTGGGAGGACCTATGCTCCTTGACCATGTGTGGGCTTCATTACCACACATTATAGGTTGGATTATGCAACTTGGAGTCCATATCCAAGTTATTGATCTACGAGCGTATAGGTGAAATCCATTAAACTGAGAATAAAATCCAACAAGTTTTGCAAAAAACAATAAGAGTTTCTACACTAATATAACAAATCATTGAAACACATCAAATAGTTTAGGGCTAAAATTTTAAAATGTAAAGGAGATAATCACATTGTTTACTTTGTATGCTTCTTTATTTCTTAAATCATAAAGATAAGGCCTCCTTGAGGCCACAATTTTTTGTAAGAGAGAAAACCTATCGAGCTTTGTTTAGTTAGTTCATCATGACGACAAGGCATGATAGAGCTCAATCATGAGGTAATGAGTCGAAGAGTTCATGGAGAGGCTCTAAGAGATTCTAATGGTCTCTTGAGGATATTTCAAACCTCACATGCCTCCTTGCTATGTGTCACATTCATCATGCATTTGATTATCCAATCCTCCTAGCACAACATTCTAATAGTCATCGTGAGTTCCCTTCATCATGCAGGGAGTTCACCCATATAGATCATGGGGTTTCATCACATACATTGATAACCCACGTCATTAGGTCTCCACCTAGTGAGATAGAGAGTTGTGTATCATACTCCATGAGTCAGTCCTATAGGGAATTTTAGTCTCATGTATCCCACGAGAAGCAACTACTCCAAGACCAATTTGAGGAAGTGCATCGTCAGCGTAAGCACCTAGAGCGTGAGTCCATAGAGAGAAAGAGAGTGCATCAACAAAGGTTGGATGAGCTCCAACGATGTGAAGAGAGGATTTACCAATATAAAGCATGTGAATAACAATCATGTGAGGTAATTCCTAAAAATAAGCTCATATCTAGAGTGCTTAGGCAACAAGTCAACACGACACACCCAATGCATCGTCAAGAGTTACCACTTAAGCAAGTAGATAGTAATTATTCTAGATAGATAGACATACATAGGGTTATCTAAGAGAAATAGAAAGATATGTCTAAGGATCCCATGCATAAGCGTGACATCAATATTAGTCAAGTCCGATAGGTGAGCAGTGTCAACGCTCAAAAGTCATCAAAATCCTTGGGGCATAAATAGTCTATTCCACCATATAAGGAACCTATGATTACTTTCCATAAACAAGAAGTCAAACCTATTCCTGTCAAGGAGTTTGATCCTCTATTACATATCATAGCAAAGATACAACATATTGCATATAAGCGAGTATTTGTGGATACAAGATCATCGATTAATATCATCACCATCTCAGCGATCAAACATCTCAAAATTCCATCATCCCACATAAAGGAAATAAATTTAATGCTACAAGCCTTTAATGATGTGGAATGCCCTAAAATATGCACAATATTCCTCCTCATCGAGGTGGGACAAAATATTATTCCTACATTGTGCTACATTTTAGAGGGATCAATACAGTATAATCTTATGCTTGGAAGACCATAGATAAGAGCGATGGAGTGCATATCAAAATATTATTCATGTAGTTGAGGCGGACCCAAATCCCTTCAAATATTATAAGCCTAAGGATCATCCACAAAAACTTGGTGAGGCACCTATGCATCTGCAATTTAAACTGGATGAGTCTATCCAAAGTGCAGACACAGCCTCATAGACAGTGGTGGAGTTACCATCCCCATCGTTGTCACCTTTGGAGTCACCTACGACCCCTATGCTATCAATTTTTCTTAGCAGGGAAGGATTGATGAATGCCCTTATGGATTTTCTCATAGTTTCTTTGGAGGTATCATTAAAGGATATTCACACTCCTATCAATGAGGAGGAACCTAGAATGGTTATGAATGCACCTGAGCATATCACACTCTCTTCATCCATCATGTCACCAGATAGTTCTCACAATTATGATGGTGAATATGAAGAGCTTATAGAGTCTAGCATTACGATGCTACCTACCATAGAATCCACTGAATATCTAGGTCAAATTTTTATCGAGTCTCTACCTATGGATCCTATCTTGGAGACGTCGTATGAGTATGAGGAAAGTTTAGTTATCATGACTAAAATAGGATAACCTCAGTATGTTGATGAATTACCTATGATGCATGTAGTTGTGGAGTCTTCTCATGAGTTTGTGGGAATGGTTGACATTAGGCTAGATGATCAAGTGAGTCCTAATCACATAGAGCCGAAGATGGGGTAATCCAGTGGTGTTTTCACATTGCCAAGGCCAAAATTTTTGAAATTAGTCACTCTAACTCATTTCTCATGACACCATCTCAAAAGCACAAACAAGTAGGTTCCTCACATCAGATTAGGGGTACCGAAACTGACACAATTCAACACAACAAAGTGAAATAATAGCTTGAACTGAGTCATAGGCATGAGCATGTGGAGAGCACTAATGAATTGTATCATCAAGAAGCTTCCATATCAACTCAAGTGAAGGAAATAGGGGATTTACAATTACCTAATGGATATATAGTATTCAATTTTATGTTTCCTTCAAATGACAAAGGTATTTCAAATCAGTCATTGGAAATACATATGAACTCTTTGGCAGTATTGTGATCCATTTTAAGTCATCTAGAATGGATGGAGCATCGAATGGATGAGAAATATAAGGCATTGCATTTTATCAAGAACCAAATTGAAAACCTAGAATTACAAAAGCAACCCTTATTTGAGGTCAAATCACTTCCTATGAAAGTACAGGAAAAGCCTCAGTGAAATCAAAAGCGCATGCGGCCAACTCAACCATTGGATTGTCAAAGTAAACAAATGTGAGGCAAGAGCCTAAAACACTCACAACATAGTGGGACTCCATCAAAAGAGTCTATGCTTGACATCTTTTAGAAGCTGCAATAGGCTAAGGTCATCACCTTACCTAATGTCATCCCTTTAAACCCAAACAGAGTTAAACCTATGATTTATAGGGAGCATAACTACTATCTCTATCACCAAATAGAGGTTCATGGCATTCAATATTATCATTATTTTAAGAGTGTGGTGTAAAATTTGATAGATAATGGGGTTTATCATGTAGATGGTTCTCTCATAGTGCCCCAACACACTAAATTGGAGGTCACACCTCCTCAAGAGTGACCTCAAAGTCATCAATTGTCTCGTAGGCCCAATAGGCCAGTGCAACGGGTAGTTTCATTTTAGATGACTACTCTAAATTTGTTCCAAAAGTTACACGAGGCATAGGCATTCATATTGCTCAAAGTCAAGTATAGGGCATCCAAGACTTGGTCACCTGATAGTGGTCCATTTTGTGTATATCATTGAGCACATGGCCATGAAATTAGGGGTTTCCAATCATTTAAGAGGGTCATCCAAGACCTAGTAGAGTGGGACAATATTCGTGAGGATGGTTCTCTCATTCACTGGTGCCAAAGCATAGGTACATAGGTGAGGTTTGATCTTCACCTAGGGGAGTTGATTTCTATCACTCTTCCTAAACAAGTTGATTACTTTTTAGTTAATAGCATGTACATTGTGAGTTATCAAGGTAGCATACCTTGGGCACCAACCACACCACATTCGATAAGGAAAAATGAGGAATCTAGAGGTATTTCACCTACCTCACCATCATCGAATGACACACTCACTAGGGGTATATAGGGCTGAATGACCATCCCAAAAGGCTCCAAGGGTTCTTGAAACCGCTTGGTCATGTCATTCAAAGGCCTCAAGGGTTTTCTTATAATCACTCGGTCATCCTAAAAGTCTCCAAGCTCATCTATGAGTAGTTTGGTCAATCAAAAGGTACAAAGAGTTTCTGAAAAACTACTTGTTCAACCCAAAAGCTCCAAGGATTCTTAAATATCACTTGGTCATCCCAAAAAGTCCCAAAGGTGCTCATAATCTCTTTTGTCAAATCCAAAATGCTCTAAGGGTTTACTGAAAACCACTCGGTCATCCTAAAAAGCTCCAAGAATTTTTTCTAAAAAATTGCTTGGTCAATCTAAAGGTTCCAATGACTTTTCCTCACTGGTTGGTCACTCCTAAAGGCTCCAGAGGCATGTACTCATTGTTTGGTCAGATATGAGGCTAAAAAATCATTAAAATTATAAAGTCAATAAAATCCAAAAAAAATGGTAAAGCATAAAAATCCAAAAATATTTGCATTTACATTTAAATTTTGCATTGTCATTGTTGCATTCATGCATGCATCCGCTGCATTACTACATTGCATATAGGCATTCATCATCCATTGCATTATGTAATAGGAGGGATTATGTTTGACAGTCTTACAAACGACACCACGTTTGTGTCTAAATAATGCATCTTTGCATTTATCATGATCCATCATTCATGTGAGTAATTGTATTTTTCAACACAACCTATAATGTTGCTATGGAGATATACTTAGGTTTTTTGGTCACTCAACCATACCTAGTGGTTGTATCAAGATTTGGTAGAAATATTGCTTTGATTTTGTAACTAAGGTTCAGTTAGTATAGCCCTTAGTATATCAGAAGCCTATCACTAATCAACAAATTAAATAATCCTAACAAGGACTAGGGGAAGATGAAATTCACAAAGTAGGACTAGGTATCCTGAAGCAAAAAGAGTTATTCTTTCTTATACCTCTGTGCAGACGATATGGTAAATGTTGGTAGTTGGAAAAAGGACAGGTTAGTTCCCTATTCAGAATCCCTTGCTTACGATGAAATGAGTAATATCCCAGAGTGATATCCCACATCAATCCTCAATATTTATACCCTAGATCGATATCATAGATCGACTTCCCAGATTGATATCCCATATTGATATCATAAGATCGATATACTTAATCAATATACCAGAAACAACTTTCCTAAGTAAATCCCCCAAAGGAAAGTTTCTGAAGAAAATTATCAAATGTAAATGCCAAAAAATGAAGATCGAATGAAGATCAAAAAATAGGCTCAAATCAAGTTCAAAGTGAAGATCAAATGAATATCATAAATAAAATTTTGAGTGGAGATCAAATGAAGATCCAAAATCTAGTTCGAAGAGATGTTGAGCAAGGTGCAACAACAGTATTGTCATTGTTGTCAACACAGACAGATAGATCTGTTGATGCAGTGGACAGGAAGTTCAAAAGCTATTCAGATGCAGAAGACAGGAGTTCAAAGGTTATTCAGAGTATGTACAGTGATTTTCCAAGAAGACCGAAGTGGCCCATATGCAAAAGATCAAAGAAAAAGACAAGTAAGAAAAGTGTCGCGATATCGCGACATATACAACAGGCAAGAAAAACTGTCGTGATTTCGCGACATGTTGGAAGAGAGAGAAAAGGAGAAAAACTATCATGATTTCATGACATGTTGGAAGAGAGAGAAAAGCAAGAAAAAACTATCACGATTTCATGACATGTTGGAAGAGAAAAAGGCAAGTGAAAAACTATCATGATTTCATGACATGTTGGAAGAGAAGAAGGCAAGTGGAAAAACTATCACGATTTCGCGACATGTTGGAAGAGAGAGAAAGCAAGAAAAAGTGTCACGATTTCATGACAAGTTCAAAGAAAGAGAACAAGTAAGAAAAGTGTCACGATTTCATGACATGTGCATTTTCATGACTAAAATAGGAGAGAGAAAGTAAGTTTGAAAAGTGTCACGATTTCATGACATGTGCATTTCTGACTAAAATAGGAGAGAAAGTAAGTGTTGAAAAGTGTCACGATTTCATGACATGTCGCATTTTTGACTAAAATAGGAGAGAGAAAGTAAGTTTGAAAAGTGTCACGATTTCGTGACATGTCGCATTTTCCTGACTAAAATAGGAGAGAAAGTAAGTTTGAAAAGTGTCACGATATCGTGACATGTCGCATTTTCATGACAAAAGAAAGAGAGGAAGCGTATGAAAGAGAACTATCATGATTTCATGACAAAAGAAAGCAAGACTTGAAGAAAGTGTCATGATTTCATGACAAAAGCAAAGAAGTAAAGTACGAAGAGAAGTGTCATGATTTCATGACAAAAGTGAGAAGAAGACTTAAGGCAGAAGTGTCATGATTTCATGACAAAAGCAGAGAAGTCTAAATATCGAAGCAGAAGTGTCACGATTTCATGACAAAAGCTAAGTTGAAGACTACGAAGGAAGAAGTGTCACGATATCCGTGACAAAGCAAGTAGTAAGTCTAGAGGAATGTCCATATCTGACAAAGCAAAGAAAGTAGAAGGAAATGTCACGATATCATGACAAAGAAAAGAAGTCAGAGAAAATGTCATGATATCATGACATAAAGAATAGAGAAAGATACGGAGGAAAAGTGTCACGATATCATGACATGTATTTTCATGGCAACAACAACAAAAGAAGCTACAGAGGCAGAAATGTCATGATTTCATGATAGGTCATAAATGCGCAAGTCAAGAAGGAGAACCTGACTAAAATGAGAAGGATGACAACCAACTAAAATTAGGGTTTACAATTGTTATGAAAGCCGACTAAGATTAGGATTTACAATCGACTAAGATTAGGGTTTTCATCATAAAAAATATTGTTATAAAAGGAGGGCTATTTGGAGAATTGAAGAGAGTATGGAATGTGTGTGAAATACGATCATTGTGCATAGAGAGCAAGTCATGTCGAATCATGCTAAGTGCAAAATTTGCAAAGAGAGCAGAGTGCACAAAAGGGAGAAGACGATCATGAAGTTCGACTGTAATGAAGCAGAGTGTGCGAAGTGATTGCATAGAGAGAGCAGAGTGCACAGAGAACGCAAAGGTGAAGAAGACCAGTCAGGGTCTTGCAAAAGCAAAGGTATCTTACTATCAAACTTATAGATTCAAATTGAAGTCCAGGTTGCAGCTTGGCATCAAGGGTTGGTGCTCCTTTCTATTGGTGTAGATAAATAAGGGGTTGGTGCTCCTTCCAGTTGGTGCTGGTAAATCAGGGGTTGGTGCTCCTTTCTATTGGTGTAGATAAATCAGGGGTTGGTGCTCCTTTATTGTGGTGTAGATAAATCAGGGGTTGGTGCTCCTTCCAGTTGGTGCTAGTAAATTGATTGTAAAGTTGGTGCTTTGCAAAGGCTAGATTTGGATGGTAGTCCAAGCAATCAATTTTTGAGGAGTAGCCACATTGGTGAACCTCATTAAATCTTGTGTTGTGTGATGCTCTTTTGTTATACTTGTTGTATCTAGTAATAAGTTTTAATTGTTATGGTATTAAGAGCTATAAATTCAAGTTTAAAGAGCTACACTGATTCACCCCCCCTCTCAGTGTCATTGTAAGACTAACAATTGGTATTAGAGCTAAGTTCCTATACAAGCTTAACCGGCTAGGGTGATCTTGGAAGTAACACAATGGCAGGTGGTGAAGCTCTTTTCATGGCATTTGAAGAAGTAAAATCAGAAAAGGAAGGAGTGAACTCTAAAGTATGTGGTGAAAACCCTGAGGCTGAAGTAGATCTAGAAGGTGAGTTGATCTCTACACTTGAAGAGTGGAAAATAGAGAGGAAAAAGAATAAGAAAATTTCAAAAAGTCTTGAGGATGCAAACGAAATCATAACCAATCTGAAAGTACAGATAGAAGAATACAAGAAAATATCTGAAGATCTCGAAGTACAAATTACCATGAAAATAGATTATTGTTGCAAACTAGAAGAAGAGAATGTTGGTTTACGGATGCAGATAGAAGAGATGAATCACAAAATTAGTTGCTATCACAAATGCGAAGAAAGTTCTATGAAGCTGGATAAGATTATAAATGACCAAAGGCCTACAGGCATCAAATTTGGTCTGGGTTTCATCGAAGGAGAATCATCAAATGGATCAAAGGCCAGAAATGTAGAATCCATAAAGAATGAAGATAAGAAACAGGTTGATCAAGGAAAAACGTCTCATGCAAAAGAAAGCAATAATGCCAGGCACGAAAGGAGAATTGACAATGATGGATTCACCAATGTCACACATCAAAGAAGAAGAAGACCTATGGCTCCTACGACAACATGGCAAAGACCATCACCCAGGTTCAATTATCCCTTTTCTGGTTTCTATTTTAAATGCAATGGCTATGGACATAAAATCTCAGACTGCAAATATAATGTAAGACCAAGGAATTTCACCAGTAGAAATGCTTTTTCTCCTCTCGATGAATTATACAAGTAGAATGTTATAACTGTCATAATTTTGGGCACATTGCAAGAAACTGTAGAAGTACATTTGCATCAAATCAGTTTCAGGGAAGAAAATTTCAACCAAATAGGATGAGACAAAATAGAAAACTTCTCGAAAAACATGCACAAGCTATTGATAAGGGAAAGGCAAAACAAGAGCCCAAAACTACTATCAAAACGGAGTGGAAAGAAAAAGAGTGACTTAAGGAAGAAAAGGAATCCTTAATCGTACAAACAACATTTAAAGCACAGAATAAATATGTACCATGGATACTTGATAGTGGATGCTCCAATCATATGACAGGTGACAAACAAAAATTTGAGAAGTTACAGAAATATGAAGGTGGTTCAGTAAAGTTTGGAAATAATGATGGAGCTAAGATAGTTGGCAAAGGTTCAGTTAAAATTAGTGACGAAAAAATTAAGTCAGAAGAAGTCTTGTTTGTGGATGGTTTGAAACATAACTTGTTGAGCGTAAGTCAGATTTGTGATAAAGGTCATGAAGTAGTTTTTAAGAAGCAGGGTTGTGAAGTCAGAAAAACAAATAGTGGAAAATTGATAGCAACTGGATCAAGGACATCTGGAAACCTGTACATGCTCTCAGAGACTTCAGAAGGAGCTTGTTTTATTGGACAGGAAGAAGAAAATTGGTTGTGGCACAAGAGACTCGGTCATATCAGTTTTGATAATCTAGTAAAAATCAACTCAAAAAGGGCAGTGAGAGATATTCCCACCATCAAGCAAACCTCGCAAACAACATTTGTGCTTCATGCCAAAAGGGGAAGCAAACTAGAGTCACATTCAAAACAAAAGAGTACTACACAAGCAAACCTTTGGAACTAATACACACCGATTTATGTGGACCCATGAGAACACAAAGCATAAATGGTGACAAATATTTTATGTTGTGCATTGATGACTATTCCAGAATGACATGGATATTTTTCTTGAAGCATAAATCAGAAGCTTTTGAAATGTTCAAGATTTTCAAAAACCAAGTTGAGAATGAAACAGGAAAGAGGATCAAATGTTTAAGATCAGATAGAGGAGGAGAATTCATTTCAGAGGAGTTTGTAGAGTACTGTGAAAAATACGGTATTAGGAGACAGTTTTCAATAGCCAGGACACCTCAGTAGAATGGAGTGGTAGAAAGAAAGAACAAGACAGTGCAGGAAATGGCACGGACTATGTTGGCTGAAAGCAGAGTAGCAGATAGATTTTGGAAAGAAGCAGTCCATACTACGGTGTATATCCAAAATAGGTACATGCTGAGAACACATGAAAGCAAAACTCCTTATGAGTTGTGGTTCGGTAAAAGGGCAACAACAAAATACCTCAAAGTTTTTGGCAAGCAAGTGCTACATCAAAAGAACTGAAGATAATCTTGGTAAGTTTGAAGATAGAGCGGATGAAGGTATTTTTGTTGGTTATTCATCAAAAAGCAAAGCTTACAAATGCTACAACAAGAGGCTAAAGAAAATTGTGGATAGTGTCGATGTTAAATTTGATGAAGGTAGAGAACGAGTAATTAGCTATGAAAAGAACTACCCAATTTATGAAGAGGTTATTGAAGGAGATGAGGAAAACGAAATGGAAAAGATACAGAAAATTGACTCAGATGATTTAAGTTGTGATTCAGAAGTGGAAGAAAATAAGAAATTCAAAATAGGCAGCTGGCAGAAAAATCATCCTAGAGAGCAAATAATTGGAGACCCCAAAGTTGGTGTTCAGACAAGAAGAAGAGTAGTAAGTTACTACTCTCTATTATCCAGCATTGAGCCCAAAAATGTTGTTGACGCAAGCAAAGATGAAAGTTGGATGAAGGCAATAAATGAAGAATTAGATCAGATCGAGAAAAATGAAACTTGGGAGTTAGTACCTAGACCCGCAAATAAAAATATAATCGGGACTAAATGGATTTTTTGAAACAAATTGAATGAAGACGGACAGGTAGTCAGAAATAAAGCAAGATTGGTATGTAAGGGTTATGCACAAGTTGAAGGCATTGAATTTGAGGAAACTTTTGCACCAGTAGCTAGACTAGAGGCAATTAGAATGTTTCTGGCTTTAGCAAGTCTACAAGAATTTCAAAGTTTATCAAATGGATGTGAAATCAGCGTTTTTGAATGGGAAACTTGAAGAAGAGGTTTATATTGAGCAACCAGATGGTTTCCAACTTGGTGATGATCCCAACTTGGTTTGCAAGTTGAAGAAAGCATTATATGGCTTAAAACAGGCACCCCGAGCATGGTATGCAAGGCTAGACAACTATCTCACTCAACAAGGGTTTAAGAAAGGTATGGTGGATAGTAATTTGTATGTCAAAATAGAAAATGGGCATCTTATTGTTCTTGTTGTATACGTAGATGATATCATATTTGGCAGCAGCAAAGATGAGTCATGTAAAGATTTAGCAAATAAGATGCAGAAAGAATTTGAAATGTCAATGATTGGTGAACTTTCGTATTTCCTCGGGTTGCAAGTTAATCAAAATAAGAAGGGCATATTTATTTCTCAAGTTAAATATGTGAAAGAGATGTTAAAAAAGTTCACAATGGAGGATTGTAAGCCAGCTAGCACTCCCATGACGACAGGTTGCAAGTTGAGCAAGGATGACAAATCTCCACCTGTTGATCAAACCATGTACAGATCTATGATTGGGAGCTTATCGTACTCGACAACTACCGGACCGGATATTTTGTAGGCAGTATGCATGGTAGCACGATTTTAGGCTAATCCCAAGGAGACTCATGTGACAACAGTGAAGAGGATTCTTCGGTACCTCAAGGGTACTATGGAGTATGGGTTATGGTATCCGAAAGGTAAAGACTTCACCCTTATTTCGTATTCAGATGCAGATTGGGCAGGATGTGTCGATGACAGAAAGAGTACCAATGGAGGTGCATTCTATCTTGGAGACAGATTGGTCGCGTGGCACAGTAAGAAACAAGAGTCAGTTTCTTTATCGACAGTAGAGGTAGAATATATTACAGTGACAACATGTTGTACGTAGGTATTGTGGATGAAACAAACCCTGAAAGATCTTGGTATTAGCTTCAGTGAGCCAATATCAGTTAAGTGTGATAACACCAGTGCCATTAACATCTCCAAGAATCTGGTTATGCATTCACGCACAAAACACATTGCTATCAGGTATCACTTTTTGAAGGAGAAAGTTGCGGAAGGTGAGGTTAAGTTGGATTTTGTTCCAACTACAGAGCAAGTAGCAGATATCTTCACAAAACCATTGCCCAAGGAAGTTTTTGAGTACCTTCACAATAAATTGGGAGTGGTCACACTTCCCAAGAATTGACTAGCTATAGGGATCACATTCTCAGGGGGAGCATTTAAGTATTTGATTATCTTTTTGCTCATGTTCATGATTTTTGCTAAGTGTAATAAATTTTGCCTGAGAATGTTGTGCATGGACTCAGGGGAGTCTGCAGTAGCCCTTTGGTATTATTGTCAAAGGGGGAGAAGAGTTACAGGAAATTGCACATGTGTTGCCAACAATTCCAAAGGGGGAGATTGTTGAGCAAGGTGCAACAATAGTATTGTCATTGTTGTCAACACAATCAGATAGATCTATTGATGCAGTGGACAGGAAGTTCAAAAGCTATTCAGATGCAGAAGACAGGAGTTCAAAGGTTATTCAGAGTATGTACAATGATTTTCCAAGAAGACCGAAGTGGCCCATATGCAAAAGATCAAAGAAAAAGACAAGTAAGAAAAGTGTCGCGATATCGCGACATATACAAAAGCAAGAAAAACTATCACGATTTCGCGACATGTTGGAAGAGAGAGAAAAAGCAAGAAAAACTGTCACGATTTCGTGACATGTTGGAAGAGAGAGAAAAGCAGGAAAAACTGTCACGATTTCGCGACATGTTGGAAGAGAAAAAGCAAGAAAAACTATCACGATTTCATGACATGTTGGAAGAGAAAAAGGCAAGTGGAAAAACTGTCACGATTTCGCGACATGTTGGAAGAGAAAGAGAAAGCAGGAAAAAGTGTCACGATTTCATGACAAGTTC
Organism: Wollemia nobilis; assembly: GCA_028583015.1. NCBI lineage: Eukaryota > Viridiplantae > Streptophyta > Pinopsida > Araucariales > Araucariaceae > Wollemia > Wollemia nobilis. The sequence continues at coordinate 4,549,624 of JAQPPZ010001050.1, forward strand.
GAAGAAAGAGAACAAGTAAGAAAAGTGTCACGATTTCATGACATGTCATTTACGACTAAAATAGGAGAGAGAAAGTAATTTGAAAAGTGTCACGATTTCATGACATGTCGCATTTTCACGACTAAAATAGGAGAGAGAAAGTAAGTTGGAAAAGTGTCACGATTTCGTGACATGTCACATTTTCGCGACTAAAATAGGAGAGAGAAAGTAAGTTTGAAAAGTGTCACGATTTCGTGACATGTCGCATTTTCATGACTAAAATAAGAGAGAGAAAGTAAGTTTGAAAAGTGTCACGATATCGCGACATGTCGCATTTTCATGACAAAAGAAAGAGAGGAAGCGTACGAAAGTAGAAGTGTCACGATTTCACGACAAAAGAAGAAGACTTCGGATGCAGAAGTGTCACGATTTCATGACAAAAGCAAAGAAGTAAAGTACAGAAGTAGAAGTGTCACGATTTCATGACAAAAGCAGAGAAGAAGACTTCGAAGGCAGAAGTGTCATGATTTCACGACAAAAGCAAAGAAGCTAAGTACGAAAGCAGAAGTGTCATGATTTCACGACAAAAGCTAAGTTGAAGACTATACGGAGGCAAAGTGTCACGATATCATGACAAAAGCAAATCAGTCAAGTCTAGAGAAGTGTCACGATATCGAGACAAAGAAAGAAGGCGAACAAAGAAAGAAAGATACGAGGAAAATGTCACGATATCAGACAAAGAAATTCATGATATCATGACAAAAGAATAGAGAAAGGAGGAGAAAAAGTGTCACGATATCGCGACATGTATTTTCAGGCAACAACAACAAAAGAAGCTACAGAGGTAGAAATGTCATGATTTCATGATAGGTCGTAAATGCCAAGTCAAGAAGGAGAACAGTGAAATGAGAAGGATGACAGCCGACTAAAATTAGGGTTTAGAGTTGTTATGAAAGCCGACTAAGATTAGGATTTACAGCTGACTAAGATTAAGGTTTTCATCATAAAAAATATTGTTATAAAAGGAGGGTTGTTTGGAGAATTAAAGAGTGTGGAATGTGTGTGAAATACGGTCATTGTGCATAGAGAGCAAGTCATGTCGAATCGTGCTAAGTGCAAAATTTGCAAAGAGAGCAGAGTGCGCAAAAGGGAGAAGACGATCATGAAGTTCGACTATAATGAAGTAGAGTGTGCGAAGTGATTGCACAGAGAGAGCAGAGTGCATAGAGAACGCAAAGGTGAAGAAGACCAGTTAGGGTCTTGCAAAAGCAAAGGTATCTTACTATCAAACTTATAGATTCAAATTGAAGTCCAGGTTGTAGCTTGGCATCAGGGGTTGGTGCTCCTTTCTATTGGTGCAGATAAATCAAGGGTTAGTGCTCCTTCCAGTTGGTGCTAGTAAATCAGGGGTTGGTGCTCCTTTCTATTGGTGCAGATAAATCAAGGGTTGGTGCTCCTTTCTATTGGTGTAGATAAATCAGGGGTTGGTGCTCCTTCCAGTGGGTGTTGGTAAATTGATTGTAAAGTTGGTGCTTTGCAAAGGCTGGATTTGGATGGTAGTCCAAGCAGTCAATTTTTGAGGAGTAGCCACATTGGTGAACCTCGTTAAATCTTGTGTTGTGTGATGCTCTTTTGTTATACTTGTTGTATCTAGTAATAAGTTTTAATTGTTGCGGTATTAAGAGCTATAAATTCAAGTTTAAAGAGCTACACTGATTCACCCCCCTCTCAGTGTCATTGTAAGACTAACAAGAGATATCAAATTAAGATCTAGAGACAGTTCAAAATGAATATGGAATCAAATCCCTTTCTTCACTACATACGAGCATGTATCCTAAAAATTAAAGGATAGAAAGGAATGATCCTGAATCCATGGAATTTTTGGCACTACTATACCTTACGCATGACAATATGTCTGATACACTTGAATCTCGCTTGTGTACAGACAAATGTTTGACTTTGAATGTGGAGGAGCTAGCTTTAGGTGTCTTGCATTGCCTAGTGGCTTAGTCCAACTAAAATATAAACTTGGGATTAGATAAGACATTTGTGGTACCTCTGCCTTAAAAATGGGTTGAAATAATCTTGCCTGACATTGGGGAATACTCATGTATTATCTTAAAATAATCATGTGCACACATAGGGATAATGAATAGTTAGGTCCTATCCTATCAAAAGCCTTTTATTTCAGAAGTTTAGTGTGGTTAGTATGCAAATTTTGATAAGTCTATTAGGGTGTTTGAGTCTCATGGAAAACCTCAAAAATCTCTCTAATAGCAACAAAATATCAAACATCACAAACCATATAAAATTATCAAATTGTAAAGTATCGATTCCATGATACATCATCATATAAAGCATAATCAAGATATAGGATATATATCAGATGGATATTAGAAATAATATTTAGACAGACACTGACAATATCATGCATAATTTTCAAATTTGTAAATAAAAATAGAATGACACATTATATCATTCGTATCATACAACTGCATTCATTGCATTTCATATATGGGTGATTAATTGATAAAATTCTTATCTTAAGGATTTTCAATTACATTCATGATTTTTATACATTCAATGGTGTCATCCATTAGATAGATAAACATATTTGCATTCATTCCTTATGTTTTAAGTGATTAAAGCATGCAGGTTCATTTACATTAGATCACCATCATGTAAATAAGTCATTACATACATTAATGCATACAATAAAGCAATATCAAATGTGTGTTAAGAGAAAACATTGCATCCATATGCATCCATCATAAATCGTACATCTAAGCATATACATCACTGCATATCATCATCATCATAAATTAAATAGCTATCTAAGTGCATTTCATACATACATCACATCATATAGCATCAAATTAACATAAGCATTGCATCCATGTGCATAACATAAATAGAAAATAAAAAATATACAAGTACACATAATGAGTCATAAATGATAAATATCATATATATATATATATGTGTGTGTGTGTGTGTGTGTCTCAAGAGTACATCAAGAGTACAAAATTCTCGTAGGCTACAATCATGTAGGTCCTCGACCTTACACCAAAAATGGTACATATGCAAAATGTATCCTAGATCATATAGAGCTCTAGCTCTGGCCCGATCTCCCTAAACTGGATCTCTCGTTGCCTCCCTCAGCCCTGTGCTCTAAAGCCTACTATATAGTCGACTCTGGTGCCTATTGGGTGCCCTGCTGAGGGCCCTATGTACCACCTAAACCAAAGAGGTCGAGCACACGGTACACTGATATGTCTAAGTATCTAGATATATGACTCAAGGTCGCACTAGTCTCCCTATGATTCCTGTGAGAGCTGCCTCCATGTGTGCTAGAGGACCTATGTGTCCTCTCTATCCTATGCATTCACTGGCTGGAGCTCATCATGAACTATCCTAAATTCCTAGACCTAGTCCTCTAAGACCCAATAACATGTCTGTACTATGGCACCTCTAAGCATTATAATATGATAAAACCCTCCAGTTGGGATATGCAAGTTTCCCTTGCATTGAAAAGATCATTTACCTCCTTTATGATGGAATTGAGCTTCCTAACCTCTACCATTGGATCACCACCTCCTAAAAATGTAGTTGATGGTGTAGCTAAAAATACCATAATAGCATGGTAGGATGCCAGATCCCCTCTCTGTACCCTCTCTCTGCTATGGCCTGGCCCCGTTGTGCCAGTGCCACATATCGTGCACTAGTGAGCTCACCAACCTGTGACTCTATTGCTATAGCCTAAGCTATAAGAGCTATAATATGTGCTTGATCCTCTATAGTGATGTGTCCTGCTTTAACTATTGAGTCTACGGCCTCCCAACCTGACTCTGTAGGTCAAAAACCTAAGCAAGGAGCTCTCCTACATCATTGTATGGAGGCACCTCACCCTCCTTTGACCCCTCCTCCTCCTCCTATACCTCTATCTATGGAGCCTCCTTTGTTGTGGCCTCTACACCCCAACCACCCTCGGTCCTCTAAAACATCCTACACCCATCAGGATCGACCTCTACCTCCACCTAGTCATCTACCTGACCTAGAGGTCCTCTACCCTGCCACTGGAGGAGGGACCACCATGTGTTGTATGCTGGGGTGGTCCTAGGTGTGTCATCCCCAAACTCTTGGAAGTCATTGGCCTCATCACCTAGAGTTGTCGACTGAATCCATGGTAGATGCATCTACAGCATGAGATGTCGATACATGAATGGAATCTCTAGAATATCCTACACCAAGCCAAACTATCGTAGGATGTAAGATAATAATTGATACTCTCTAATATCGATCTTACGAATTAGTAGCCACCTATCATAGGGAGCCTATCATAGTAACTTGCCTACCTCGATCTAATCAAGGCAATCCATATAGGAGCATCACTCAATGTCATATGGTTCGAGTGTTGTAAATCATGCAATGTAGTAGTCTATGTCTCCAGCATGGGTCCTACTCTGGAATCCCTCCTCCTCTCATGGCCAAAACATGGTGTAGCACTGATTCTCATCATAAATGGCCATAATATGGATAGGTAGGTCCATGGGATGCTCGATCTGGATGTGCTTCCAATCCTAGAGTTGTTGCAGCAGGTTACAGCTAGTACCTTGATAGCTCCAACTTGTAATCTAGTACAACTACTTGTAGAGCTGGCACAACAGTGTGCTACCCCAGGCTAGGCGTAGTGGCTGAGTAGTAGAACACTGAATAACTCACTATACATTGGCCAAGAGGTTCTAAGGAATCCTCATTCTTGAGGAGTTTAGAAGCACTATATGTAGAAAGAGGATCATGAATATCATCACGTGAATTGAGAAAATGTGCTCACCCTGCCAGTATCCAATGTGGACGTTTCCATGGTCGATCTTCTCTTGTGAATTTTTGCTTCGATCATCGAATACAACATCAAAGATAGGCTCCTTCCTTTGATAAGAGGAAGATTTGATGGCCTTACCATCGATAGGGATCCTAAACATCTGATAGACATCCTCTAAAGTCATAGTCATTTCACCTATATGCAGGTGAAAGGTGTTGGTCCATGCATTCCTGCATCAGGCCAACACAGTTAAATAGGTCTGATCTATCCTAATAGTGAGTAGATCTAGTACATAGCTGAATTCGATGGCTCTAAACCATGCATGCTCACCATCAGTGAGCTGTTTATGAAGAGTCTTAAGTAGATCATGCTCGCGAGTCCTAGAGGTCAATCTCTGAAATAAAAAGTAGTATATAAGCTAAAATCTAGCTAAAAACAAGAAAAAATAGCTAAAAACAACTTTAAAAGCATCAAAAACATCTAAAAACTGATAAAAAGATAAAAACATGTCACAAGGCATTCATAAAAATAAAAATAAAAATCACTAGGCAAGTCAAAAATACATTAAATAACACTAAATACCTAATTAACTTTAGAAAATGCAAAAATTTAATAAAAATATTCTAAATTTGGCGAACCACTGGTCAACCCTATGGTCCACCTGCGATCAAAGTATGACCATTGTAATTTGAATGTGAACCGTAGTTGATAGCTATGGTCCCCAATATGACAATTGGGAACCGCAACTGCCAGCTACGGTCTAGGAATAATACCCATTTTGGGTACCTTCCTAGCATGTCTCACTAAAAAAATTAAATCTAACCTAACCTAATCTAGTTGGGTTCATTACCAACTTTTTAGTGAGGTTCATTTACAGCATTACTCAGTTTCGTTGATTTTAATTGGTATTGAATTGCGAGGACTCGGTTTTGAGTTATGTTGCCTGCTCCACGGCCTCTACTAGTCGATGGTTGATTAGGATCCACCATCAGGATATCAAGTATGATATATGGTATATTTTTGAGCAGCATTTTGGATTAGGGAATGTCTCCTATCTCTCAAAGCTCTCTCAATGTAGTTGCTTTCAAGAAAAATAATGACAAATTCAAATGGGAACGGCTATTTAAATGTTTGCCTAATTTCGGTAGACCGTGGCTAAAACCTGCGGTCCTAGAATTAGGATTTTTTGACTACGAACCCTAGCTATAGTTCTCAAAATTTGAAAAATTCAACCGCAGGCCGTACCTGCTATTCATAGCCAACATTAAATGCACTCAAACCCCATCGTGGGAAGGCCTAAAAATGTAAATTGATGACTCCTAATGGATCAAATTTCAAAGAGAACAATTAAGGTTGCAAATTTGGCAATTATCAAAGCACCAAGATCAATCAATAAATCAAAATTAACAAACAAATCATATAATTAAAAATAAAATTCACCTCGTATTCAGTAATTTACCCTATACACTTGGTGGTTGCAATGAATTGCGATCCATGCAATCTGACAAGACGAGTAAATTATCTTAAGGATATTTGGGGTAAAAATTGTCCTCGTTGATCTAATATGCTTATTTTCAATCCCTAAGAAGTCCTTCATGGTTGGACTTCTCCATGGGAACAAGGTGTTTCATGTCGTGTCTCCTATGACATCTTTTCAACAAATAATCGATAACTTGATTCAACACAGATCTAATTGGAATTACCTCATTTCAATTCCCTAAGATGGCTATGGTAACCCGACTGCTCCATTGGAGAGGAATGTGCAATTACTATTAATAGTTGGAATTAGAAGCTAAACTAGGCCTAGCTTTGGCATTAATATGCTCAAATCTAAATTTGTTTAGATCATCCATGGTGGTCAAGTGACATCATTGCTTTAATCATTGTCATTACCCTCATTGACTCATCGATTGAGGGAGTAATCATAATATCAAATCATAATTAACATCAACAGAAGATCCCGAAGATCATAGATCCCTTGATCCTGTCAAAATTCCGTTCATCCTTGTAAATCATTGTCAACATCTATCATAAGCTTGCTCCTTTGCTTGGGGTAAATAGCAAATATGACTTTGCTTTTTGTTCTCTGCCTTTCAGATCTATGGGTCAGAGATACTTATGGAATGTACAACTGCATCGAATGAGATGATAAGGGCACAATATTTTAAAATGTAAGCCTTTCACCCAGTTGGAAGCAATAATTCTAGGATGTGCATCCTTTTGTTGGACCTGAGGCATATAATTTTGATCTAACTAATGATCATCATAGAACCTTCGACATCATTTTAGGAGGTCTATTTTTCTCAACATTGTTCGATCTCACAACGCATCTCAAAAGGGGCATCTGTAGACATCTAAAACGTGTCATGTCAAGGGCGACTACTCATATGGATATGCTACAAGACCATATGGAATATCTTGGATAGACTCCAATATAGAGTAGTGGTTCTAACCACTCAATTTAGGATCCTTGGCCTAATCAGTCTGAACTGCAGCCCAGAACTGCAGTCTATAGTCTAAACCATGGCTAAGGTTTGTGGTTTACATTCTAGACCATAGTTGTAACCTGCGGTCTTAACTGAAGTTTAGTTGGCCTTCATCCAAGCCAAATCGGTTTGAATGACCATTTTTTCTAGAATACGGTGATTATAGGATAGAAGCTTCCAATCCAACTATCCTAACCACCCCTTCTTGATCTTGTCTTCTCCATGAAGACACCCCTAGCCCTGGGACATCCTATAAGTACCCTTGATAATTAGGGAAAAAAAGAGAGAGTTCATTTTGGAGATAAAAATAGTGAATCCCTATCGAATTGTGGACTCACTTGAATGCATAGAGAGAGCCTTGTTGCCATTTGTCAATTTTTCAAACATAATTACGAATTACGCCATGGATGCCCTAAGGACCTAGGAGATCCAAGAAATGCAAATCTAGGCAAAATGGATGCCCCTCATAGTTAATCAACCACAAAACTTGTCAAAAGGACACCGAAGGTGACCCTTGAATATCAATTGAATAAGAAGGTCAAGCCCACTACCCTAGATTTTGAGGGTAAACTCACTTGAGTGCTAACTGTGGCTTTCAACCATGGTTTATAGTGCATACCGTGTACCAATGTTGTGGTTTGCAACATAGGTATCACCACCTTACTATTTTCATTTATGCCCATCTAGTTAGATTAGATTAGTCATTTACACAATTAAATTGTAGTTTTAGAGACTTCTGACTGATAGAGTAGTGTTTTTGATAAAAATTTTCATCATAGTTTTTTAGATGTTAATGGTTTATTTTCACCTTATAATGCTTCATTTCAAGTAATTGAATCCATAGATTGATAGTTGTGCTATTCATTTACATATTTCCATCAATATTGATATTATTTACATATGTTTAGCATAGTATATGTATTTTTTTGATTTGATGTCATTATGCTATTTTCATGTTATTTGTCTTTAAAAGGCCTCATCATGAGAGGTTTCCTATGCTTTTGACATTATTGTGTTGTTTATTGATCGTAGAAAATATGTTTCTAAGGAGTTACAATCATTCATTTCCTTCCTCAATGCGAAGAAGAGGGTTCACTTCACCCTAGAGAATTTTGTGTCACCTTGAGGGCTTGATAGTGCATTTCACCCCTGAGGGGGATTGAAATAATTGTAATTGCGTATCAAAATAGAGTATCCCTAATAAGGACTTACTTGTAATAGAACACTCATTGATTTTAATGGAATAATAGAGGCATTTATTTTAATTTCTATGTGTTTTGTCCATTTATGTGTTTGAATATCAATTTTGCTTTGTTTATGCAATTACAACATTTCAAGGTGCACACCTTTTTGGTCATACACAAAGGTCATTTATTTTCATTCGAGGACTAGTTTTTAAGGTTGATCAAAATCTCTACATATAATCTAAATGTGATGTATCCTTACATACTGTGGTGACATAGCATGTAGGATAGGGTAGCAATGAGAAATTTACCATTAGTATTTTATGAATGATATGCTCCTTAAAGTCTTAGGTATCAAGTAATTTTTTTTTATTGTATTAGGATTAGCCTTTTTTATTTATTGTGAATAATATGTGTGATTTTCTCTTAAATTCTCTACATTTATTTATGCTTGGATTAGGATGATTGTCAACCCTCATTGATAATTTACTACTATACTATCTCAATTTGAGAATTTTCATTATCTTGTATTAATATGCATAATTGTATAGCATATCCCTTTTTTATCGTAAAAATTTTGGTGAACCTAACATGAATTCCATATTTTGAGGTTTTTATTTTTATTTTTTAGTCCCTAGGGTTTAGTAGGTTTGCTACAATAGGTTTTATTTTAGTATTTTCTATTAGCTAAAAGCTGATTAATCTTGAAATAGTTTTCCTATTTATCTTAGTGTTGCCTTGAAAATCTAATTTTATTTGGTGTGAGGTTTTATTCATAGTTTTCTTCCTAAAGGATAGAAATTTTGGTAAAATTCAAACTTCCCTTGAGTGGTTTTTTTGCTTTCCCTTATGGATCCTCCTTCTTCTTCCAAGGGTTTCACAATGAATTCTAGTTCTACAAAGAAGTAAATTTTTAAATCCTTAGAACTATAAGACTATCTTGGACATCCCATACCTCATAAAAATTATAATTCTTGTCCTCTTATGCTTAACCATAATCATGAACTCCAAATCAAGGATTTGAATGATAGAGATTCTAATTTTAAAGAATACAAAGGCCCCAATATTGATTTTGATGAACCTTCTTGATCTATTATAGGGTCTCAAAAAGTGTTAGGATTGTCTACATTAGATAAAAATGATGAGCGATATTTTGAACTGGGATCACCCCTTAGTGACATGATCACAATACGATCAATATTACCACAAAATATGGTGATCATGACAAAATAGTTGTACTCAAAATGACACGTGTAGATAATCCTTCCCCAAAATCCAATACCCATTATGATCCTCATGAAAAAACATAGTTGCACATATGATGACCCTTAGGGATTCTATGGCTTACCAACTTCATAGGCACAATACAAAAAAGTAAATGGAGGATTCTACGAGAGTAACAACCAAGTGAATGCAAGGTATAATGATAAATATAACTCAAAATTTGAGTGCTAGAAAAACCCCTATAGTGAAAACTATTATTATTTATTTAATATTTTAAGAATTATAAGATCCAATCTCTAGTCTCTAATAAGCAGTATATAGACTTATATTAGCAATGCCTAAATTCTTTTATGATGGCGAAAATAAAGCCCAAATATTTATTATTATATTTAAGGTATATTATAGGGATTAGTTACATAATGATAATGCTCTATTTAAATTAATGACTAGGGATTTCATAAGAAATGCTCTTGATTGGTTTGCATCCTTACCTATAATACTCCATTGATTGCCTAAATACTTTTGTCAAAAAATGAAACAAGAATTTGATGATGACATGGTTATAATGGAGGCAATGGATACATTTATGAATACTAAATAAAGGTCTTAATAAAATTATTATAAATTTCCATAAAATAAGGGAAATACTTAAATGTCATACTATCATAAATTTAACTTAAGAGGCCACTATAGTAATTTTTGTAAATAGGATTAGGACATATTTTCAATCTAATATCTAGGAACATAACCCTTGTATTTTTCCTTCCCATAGTAAGGTTATACATTTTGTAAAAATCCTTCAACATTAGGAAAATAAAGAAGGTCAAAAATTCTTGAAACCTCAAATCCCTAACAAAATGCTATAGGGGATGATATTTGCAATTTATCTACCTAGGATACCTCTCATAATTTAGTGATAGATAGATATCTTATACATACATTTACCAAATATTGGGGTGGCCCAAAACCTAAGAATATAATGTCTCAATGGACACATGAAAATATTCTTAAAATATGTCTATCATATAAGCTTAAAAACTACCATATTAATGATAGGTTTGGAGCAATCATATAGAATGATCCTAATAATTTTTTCTTTTGTAATGGAACTTATGGTCATCATAATTATAATCACATAGAATTGCATAAGTTCTACCTTAAAAAAACTTTTGGTACCCACATTAACATTCATCATGTAATCAATGATAGGATTAGTTTTTAATGAAAATAAATGGAGTCTCTAGAAGAGGTTTAATAACCCTTGCAATCAAATGTTAGATATCTATAACACCACATTCCCTAGCCATGAACAACAAGATCCTAATTAATAATAGGAAGTGAATAAAAATTAGGGTTAAGGTTTTAATCAAGGTCAAGGTCAATGATAAAAATATCAAAACTAAGGATACAATTCCAATCAAGGCAATCACAAAAATAGTTAGAACAAATAAAATAAAATGGTAACTACCCTCAAAATAAAAATTATTGACCTAACACTTCTCAAGTTCCTAAAAATTTAACCAAGTCTTTATCTGAGATAGCCCAAATGTGGAATACATTTGTAGTCAGCTAAATGTGCCACATTTTATCCATATTTTAGAGGTACAAAGATAAATTGTCGCCTCCTTCAAATAGCAATTTTTTCTATTACTAAGAGTGCATCTCAATACAAAAAGAAGTAACCTTATAAAGAGGAAAAAATAAAGAATTATAAAATAAAATGTGCTATCTAAGTAATGGTTAATCCTACCATTATTGATAAGATCTTAAACCCACCTTTTGTAATCTAGAAACCTACTGCAAATGCATAAACATCAAAAAATATAGAATACATTCTTTAGAAGGTATCAACCTACTCTATAGAACCTATCATTGTTGAAAGTTTCAAAATATCACATCACCACTTAAAAGTGGTAATATTAGAACCCACAATAAAAAATGATAGGATATCACCCAATCTAATTTGTTACTATTTAAAGTAATTATGAGGAAAAAATATCATAGAACATTGTAGAAGAGTTGTGTATAACCCCTTGCAAGGTCTTATACTTGGAATTACTTAGGATATTTACTTACCAATGACAATAATTAATAGACTTATTAGATGATATAGATGTGCCTATACCAAGTATTAGTAACATTATGCCCACCATTCCAGGGTCTTATGAAGTGCAATATATTTAGGCCCATAGAAAAAACCTCTACACTGATACACTCACTAGACCTAATTTGGTAATGAATTTTTCTTTGAAAAACACAATTGTTGTTGATTATTTAACAAGGGATGATGATATTCCATTGGTAGTAGAAATATTTTATAATAATATGATGGTTCATAGGGCTTTGGTTGATGACAAGAGTGATACATGTGTTATGTCATTGTCCTTGTTAGATAAAAAAAATATCCATAGAGAAAATATCCTTTCTACTAGAAGTCATTGCTATGCTTAAAATGGTAAGCCATAACATACTCTAGGTTGCATTTGGTTTTAAATTTCATCTTGACCTAAAAAATTAAGAATTAATTTTATGGTGTTTGATTTTCAAATAAACTATAACATATTTTTAGGTAGATATTGAACTAGTAAGATGAGAACCATAACTTCCTCTACTTGTCAAATGGTTAAGTATACCTATGATGACAATGTTTTCACCATAAATGGTTAAGTATGCCTATGATAACAATTTTTTCACCTTAAATGGATACTTAGATCCGTAGGGAACTCATCCTCTAAGCCATGATAGTTGTTTTATTCCTTCTATGGATGAGACAAAAAAAATTGATTTAATAACATGAGCCTCATTGGACTTCTAGATAGAAGTTATATAAGAAGTATTCTAAATTTTGCTTGAAATATCCTCATGAGAAGTAAGAATACAAAATTTATCAACATGACATGGATGTTATTACTCCCCATCCTCAAGATGTAGTTGACTAGTTCCCACCATTGTTAAATCCTAAACAAAGAGAAAATTCTATTTTTTCTTTGGTGCTTGAAAAATTCCATAAAACCCATGAGGATGCTACCAAATTGAAACAAGTAATATTTTATGTAGATAATAATATAATGGAGGAAATTGATAGTGATTTAAATCAAGTCTCTAGCATTGAAGCTAATAATACTCCTTCTACTACTTTTTGAGGTGGGTGTTGGAAATTATAAAATATGCTAAATGGAAGATACTATTTTAGATGGTGATAATGAATTTAGTATAAATTTATATGAAATTAACAATAATAATTTGTTTACCTACTATATGATTATAAATATTTAGTGTAGTCAATATAAATCTAGGCTCAATAGGCATAGCATAATTAATGTTTCTATTACCTCTACAACAAAACCATTGAATAGACTAAATGAAATAGGTATTATTATCTTAACTAGGCATTTAACAAAGATTAAAATTTATTACATTTAAAATTATGAATATATACTAATTATGTGTCCTGAAAGTTCTAATTCCCATACTATTCCTAATAGTCCTAAATTAAGACCCACTTTTGGCTCACCTTTTGTTGAAGTTTCTTCAACAAGACTAGGATCACCTCCTAAAGTGGTGATCCTTGTTTTCACTGATCTATTAGCTATCCTCAATGTGTTTCTACTATTTTTATAGTCCCTAATAATTGTTTGACCTATAAAAATCCTACTATAAATAGATGATTTGATAATTTTAATGAAATTTTCCTATAGCCAAGACCACCCCTTAATATGACAATCTCTAGTTCCTATAGTTTTTGGAAAATAAAGAATGTTCATACATTCCCTACTATCTCCTTTTTCTACTCATATAGGCTATCTAATAACTGGCTTGATATTTTGATTTATCCTACACCCTCTTGTCTAGCAATAAACCTAATAAAAATTGATTTTCATATTTAATTAAAAACCAAAGTTATCATTAATGCTTTGATGAAAGTTTACAAGCAAGTTGAGGCACACCCCAATTCTCCCATACCTATATTTCTTAATTCTCACTCACATGTAACATCCTCTTTAATATTAGGGACAAGGGGCATGTAGAAGAACCAATAATTTAAATTCTTTACAATGTCCTTTATTTATTTTCATTGTTTAATGATGAAGCCATTCTAGAATTTTTATATGCTATAGAGGAAAGGATCGTTGAGAAATACCATAAGAGAGTGTTTCTTCACATTTAAAATCCTAATTGAGGGATGCATAAGTGGTTTTATTATATCCTTCCAAGTTGAGACTAATTTTGAATTAGAGAATCTTCCAAAATATTTTTAAGAAGCCAATGTCATGAGTGCTAAATCTACCCTAGATATTAACATAGGTACCAATGAGCAACCACATATAGTCAAAATTTAGGTTTGGCCTATATATCAAAGAGCAATTCATCTTTACTTCCTTAAGGAGTATAAGAATGTATTTGCATGGGAATATTCTAACATGCTTATAATAGATAAGGATTTTGTTATCCACAACATTATTACCTATGAGGATGTCACTCTTGTTTGAAAAAAGCAAGGAATGTTCCCTTGCCTCATTAAAGACCTATACAAAATATAAATCCAAACATTTTTAGATGCTAATTTTATAATACCTATTGAATATTTAGTCTAGGTATCTAACATTGTACCTATGGAAAATAAAGAAAAGAATGATATACATATTTGTTATGATTTTATAAACTTTAAACTGTCATGTCCTAAAAATAGCTTTCATTTTCCCTTAATTGATTCTATCATTGATCTACTATAGAGTATAAAATATTATCTATTATGGAAGGCCATTTAGGATATAACTAAATTTAGATTATCCATAAGCATCAAACTAAAAAAACTTTTACTATACCTTGGGACACATTGTATTATGTTGTTAATCCTTTTGGGTTGAAAAATATTTGTGATACTTATCAATAGGCTATGACAATAGTATTTCATGACTTGTTGGGAAATATAGTAGAATTCTATATGAATGACATCTTGGGTAAGTCTAATAAGTAGTCTGACCATCCAACTAATATTTATATCATTCTTTAATAATTATGTCACTATAAGTTTAAAATTAAACCCATGAAATATTTGGTTGGTGTCACTAGTGGTAAGTTGCTAGGATTTATGTTGTCTCATAGGATAATAGATGTTGACCATGACAAGGTCAAATATAATGATTCTATGAATCCCCCCAAAATATATTAAAGATATTTAATCCTTCTTGTGGAATCTCAAAGACATTAGGTGGTTTATCCATGAGTTATCTTTCAAATTTTATCCATTGAATCACTTAAGAAATATGTTGAGTGTAAATGGGATAAAATTTATAGAAGGCCTTTCTTGAATTTAAGAAAATTATTTTGTGACCCCTATCCCTTTGCCTACCCAATCTGAATAAGCCATTTATTTTATAGACATTATCCATTTAGGTTTCCTTGGGAGTGATCCTTACTCAACAAGCTGGTAACAATAAGGAGCATGATGTGTATGATATCGATCACACAATGCTTCTAGTAGAAAATTGACACTCTCATATGGAGATATTTTGCACAACCATCTACTTTACATGTGAAAACCTATGATATTATATGATGGTTATTAAAACTAACCCTTGAAATACCTTCTATAAAAACCTTATACCGTTAGGGACACCTATTATGAAAAATGGATCACCATTATGCAACAATTTTATATTTATATTATAAAGTAAATCTTTAGGAAGGACCAGGTGATTACTAATCACTTGGTGAAACCTCTCAACCCTACATAGTAACCCTTAAAAGAGGCATTACAAAAAGAGGCTATAATGGTCATTCGATGTGCTCTTCATGACATTTTCATATTTCCTTCCTCCATTGACTCTATTCTTATTCAACAACTTATCTGTTATGAATTTACTAAGTAGGAAAAATATCTCTTCAAGTCTTGTGAGGATATACAAATACATCATGAAACTAATTCTAAATACAAATATGACATGCTTCATACTTCCCACGATTTAACAAATATCTTCATCCTAATACTTTGATCCTCCACTTTGATGGAGCAAGATATGAGTTTGGGGTAGGATTGGGTATCTTTCTCAAGTCTCCAACTAGCCTATCTGTTTTTATGGTTTTTGCTTAATTTTTTTGGTATTACTAATAATGTTTCAAAATATAAGCACTTAATTTTAGAGTTCTTAACCACCTAGAATATAATTATGAAATAATTCAAATTGTTATAAGACTCTCAAATTATGGTCCATTAGATCTTTGGTGAGTATTCTATAAAATAGGGTTATACATAAGAGGTTGGACTCAAAATGTACTTGTAAAAAATGGTGAATCTTAATTGAAATAAAGATGAATCAAGGTGAATTCTAAGCAAATCAAATCAATCATCTTCACATTCAAATTTAGAGAATTTTAAGCCCTAAAACATAAGGTAATATTTGGGGTAAATTTTGACCTATTAAATCACCTTATAACTTCATAAGAATAACACTGTTAGATCAGGCTCAAAAAGAGCTTTCCAAAGAGTACAAATATGCCTATGTTTAGATATATATTGTGGCAAATTGACCCTAAGAAAAAATTGGTCCCAAAAATTTTAAGCAAATGGGCCAACGTCGAGGGTCCTCATATTCGCCAATTTTCAATTTTTGGAAATCCTAATATTTGCCCAATTTGCAAATATTTGCCACTGTGCATAACCCTGCTACCAAATATCCCAATTTGATTCCATACCATCAAGTGGCTACACATTTTATCAATGTTTTTTAATTCTTTTCCATTATTAATTCCTACATGGATCAAAATGCCAAGGCTAAAATCCTAGCCACATGAAAACATTACTAAAACTAAATTAATGGCAATAGTTTATGATGAACATGTCATTTATATCATCAATGACCTGATGGATGTGCATATAATCGAGGTTAATGCTATTGATTTCCAAATCCATCATTATGACCCTTTGTATGTAAATATTTTACACTTTATTGATAATAAAACTTGTCCACCTATGGCTAATCCTAAGCAATACATCTGCAGCCATAACATACCATTTTGATATGTTTTTCTTGATGAGTTTTATAGTATTATAATCTTTTTGGTTTATATTATGATGTACTATAGATGTCGAAATACCCAAGATATTTTTTATGTATCTAGTGAAAACTATAGAGGATACTTTAGTTGTCATTCCATATCTCATAAACTATTAACAATGGATTGCTAGTGCTAATAATTATGTTAAATACAATTATAAGTATCAATTCCATAAGGATGAAACTATCCATGATATTCATCTAATTGAGTTTCCTTGGAAATTTTCCACTTGGGGTCTCAACCTTGTAGGACCTATTTATCTTCTATCCTCCATTTGAAAAATATTAATTATTATAGACACTAAATATTTTACTAGTTGGGTGGAAGTTATGCCACTAAGAAATCAAACAGCCCTCACAATATCCAAATTTATCTTTAATCAAATTGTATTTCATTTTTATGTCTCATATACTCTTATTTTAAATAGTGGTACCCATTGTAAAAATAAATAATTACAAGAATTAATTTCTCAATTAGTGATTAAACATTGATTTTCCACATCTTACTACCCATAAGGGAATGGTCAAATTGAATCTAGCAATAATATTTTGGTAAACATTATGAAACAAATAGTTAAAGAATTAAAGAAGGATAATGTTATATCATGCATTGTCGGTATAGCATTATAGTATTTGGATGTCTATAAGGAAAACCCATTTTCATGTAGTCCATGGTACTAAAGTTCTTTTGTTGCTTGAAATTGAATTACCTTAATTTTAAATTTCTTTGAGAAAATTTTTGAATCGTAATGAGTAGAATTAGGAGTATTGTGAATCCTATTTTTGAAGTTAACATCTCTTGATGAAAGGTGTGTATGCACTCTGTATCATAATATATCCTATAAGATTCATGTTTCTAAGCAATATAGTAAGGTTTTTTATCATTATTTTAAAGTTGAGGATTTTGTCCTCAAGCTCGTTAATGCCTACAAGAAGTACAAAAACAAGTTTATACAAAAATGACTTGGCCCATTTACTATCAAAGAGTTTTTTGGGTCTACAGTAGTGAAATTGTAAATTATGGATAGAGTTGATTTGGATGAATTTGTAAATTTGATGCATGTCAATTATTTTTACATATAGCTCCTTTTCAACATATTTGTATAGTCTTTTAGTTTTCATGGTTTTTCTATTAACTTTGGTTCCTTTTATTTCACTTTGACTAATTTGAATATCTATTTGTGATTTCTAGTTCTATGAATCCTCTAGTTTGGAACATATTCATGTGTTTTATGGCATGTCTTCCTCTTGTGATCATGATCACCCAATTAAGTAGTGATCTTGGTTGTCTTAGCTTTTATATTTTTCTAGTGTTCTAGTTTGGTGTTGCACATTTTCATGTGGTTTGTCTCTCTTAAATATGATCATATGTTTATGTTGTGATCCTAGTTATCTAGGACTTCTAGCTCCCTTCTTCTTGGTTTTGGTCATATTTTACATTTGTTATTTTTCTTGTGTCTTGGTGTTTTTTGTCCATTTTAACTAGCATATATTTCTACTAACCTTGTTTTAACTTTTTTTTCCTTCCTCTATCATGGTGTATCTCTTTCTATTAAGGGATAACATGATGTATTCAATACCTTTCTTATCATCAATGTTAGTACCTAGATTTAAGTTCCATAAAGAAACCTTCTTCATTCGACCCATAGCATCTCCTATATGGTATGTGGTTGGAAAATCAAGGTAAAATTCCTCTTCAATTTTGTGTGTAATCCATAAGATTTCCAATAAATCAATAATTCTAGTGTCCCACTATTATGGTAAGCATGCATTGTTGTATAATAGGCTTAACTAGATACTACTATGGCTAACCCATTATGGTATGGGTATGGTAATTTTCCCTTTCATTGGATCTTAGTCCTCTAGGGTATATTGTAGTATGTATCTAGCCCATGTTTGCTTACTTTCTATTATTTATCCCTCTATCATGGTTAGTATGCTTTGTTGAAAAATATATCCATCATCAATAGTAGGGCATGATCTGGGTTTGGGGATATATATTCGCATATCGTGCATGACATAGGTTGGCATCCCTTGGGCTATCTTGAAATTGTACGTGGACATGATTACCTTTCATCATGTCTATATATACATGTCTTATAGTTTTTTAGGATTGGGGGATACATATTTATTTAGATACATGGCATGATTTTTAATCCCTCAATCTACCCCATTGTAGTAACAATTGAGTTTGTTTGTACTTATCACTTATTAGTTACTAAACATGGTATGTCTACTAAAATACCACATATTATTGGCACATCACCTCATGTATGGAAAATAATGGAGGTAGGATCTTTACTTATTTGTTGTTCCTAGATCTACCTTGCCTGAGAATGTGGATCTTTCCATAGATCCCATTAGGTTCTTACAGGCTATCTCCTTCATGAGATTTATCCTAGGAAAGAGAAATACTCAAATGCTCAAATTTGTGTGTAGGGTTTGGGTTATATGGGGTTTAGCGGTGGTTCATGGATCCAATGTATGTGGGTCTTGAGCTTTATCTACAGGAGATCTACATGTTGAAATGGATATTGATTCTAAGTTTTTTTGGTGATGTTGATTACTTCTTGGTTTAAAGTTTATCTCCCATAGATTCCTATCTTGATGATGGTTTCTCGATTTTAGAATATTTGGTTCTTGTTGTTGTGGGTATGGATCTATTTTTACTTATCTCCATGGATATTGGGATTTCTTCTCGAGATATATTTGCCTTTGTTTCCTTTGTGGATGGAAATTATTGTTACTTTTTATTTCAAGAAAGTTTGAGACCTTGGTTGGGAATGGTTTGTATGGTAGAAATACTTTCTTAGTGGTTTCCTATAATGGAGTAGTAAATTCTATTTTGGTGGTTTCTAGGCTTGTTTCTTCTATTTTCCAAAGAGACTAGATCCTTCTATTTCTAAGGAGATTATATTTACCCTTGAAACTATGGTCTTTGTGTCATCCTATTTATATTTCCTAGATTGTTGGATGCACAATTGCCCCTCTCTGAACTAAGAAGGAATATTTCAAATTCTAGGTTCAATTTTGAGTGATACCCTAGTGGATGGTGGTTGACATCTGGTTTCAATCTAGTACCTTCTTGTCTAGGCATGAAGGTACTTAAAATTTTAATTTTTAAATTTGAGTGGGATATGTATTGTGTTCAAATTTTATTTCTAAATATCTTCTCAATATTCTTATTTTTTTAGATTGTATTTTGCTAAAGGAGATCCAAACCTTTCTTTCATTGAGATGTTCCTATATTTGGCTAACGGATCCTTTTGTATCTCCTGATTCTTGTAATTTCTTCTCTTTTGAGGCATTTTATGTTGTTGATGTTTGGAGACCCTAAAAATCCCTTTTGTAAAAGATTTGGGGATCCTTGCAAAACCTCTTCTTCCACCTAATAGAAAAAGTAGTACATCATTAAGTGTTAGCTAATTATTTAGTGCTCTAGGTCAATCGAAACTCATCCAATGTGTCACTAAATGCTACTCAAATCATACATAAAAATATATAAATAACATATAATTAAATGATATACAAATTCTAAGTGAATGTAATACAAATAATAGACATGCCATATAATGCTACACAAATCATGAGTAAATACCATGAATAAAGTAGAAAAAACACACACATAGATGTTGCAAAAAAAAATGAATCTCATATATACAACAAAATCATAGGATATGATATGGCCACATGGGGAACTAAATTCCATCATCCTAAGCTATCTTATGTGCTAAGAATATAGACCCATCACCTAGATAATCCTATATACAATTTGTTATGGGTGCCATGGTGGTTACATATACTGCTAAGGTACAATGGCAGGGACTATGGCTACAAAATTAGTCCTTACATGCCTTTGAATTTGTTTCAAGTGATTCTATATTATTTTTGGAGGTGCCTATGTGGGACCATTATGAAATGTACATCATAAACTTTTTCATATATCCCTATGCTTACTCTAAGTATAATTATACTTGGGTAAGCTATTGTGTAGTGCATGCTCTTGATTTTCCACCTCCTTCCATAGTTGTAACTCTAACTCCCTTTCATGGTGACAATAGACTATGTGGTATCACCTTGGAACCTTAGTCAAAATGATGCCAAACTGGTATGCTATACTATATAGGATAGTTGACCTCTTTGAAGGTTTGACCTAGGAAGATGCTACCGATAACAAGCTATAGAAATCAAGGACTCCTCTTAGTTAATTTATCAATTCGCTCATGCTAATATTAGGAAGTTTATACATTCATAAATAAATAGAAAGAGTTAGAAAAATTAGACACCAAATTATATCATATAAATCTAACTCTAAGGATGCAAAGTAAATCAATATAAACTAAATAAATTTATATACTAGATAAGAGAAGGAACTTTTACCTAGGTGACCTACTTATCAAGTGGGATTATCCTACCCATATGAAGGAGACCAAATATCCATGATGTATACCTCAAATATATAGACATATATATCCTCTATGCCCATATCGTACTATGAGCCCTGTTCCTACTATTGAAGAGTCTCCTTAGCAAGCTCCTCATCCATTGCCTTACCCTCTATAATTTTATTCTCAATCATTACTACCTTCATTTTGGCCTACTTATTGGTGTCTTCTCCTCTATTAGAGACTCCTTATTGCTACTATATCCATGGATATCATGTTGGTTGGGACACTCTATAGTGGATTCACTAGGGCTCTTTTGGTACTATGTTGTAAGACCCTCATATGGCTCCCTATCAATAATGGCCCTATGGATTGGATAGTGGGAGCTCCTTATTTTGATATGAGTTCCAAATTTTTCTTAGTATAATTTCTACCCTATGAGGCTCAGTGATGTATATCCATTAAATATCGATCACAATCAATTGTGTTAGCCTTACCATCTACTATAGTACTCATTTTTTATCTAGCATAGGTGGTGATATTGGGTATAAATGTTTGACCCTTAGAAATTTAAATCAATATTGGTACCTATGACTACCTAGTCCTTGTAATGTATCCTCACTACCTTTATTAGATCTCTAGTGGTGTTCTATCATGGATAATATTCGAGGTATATACATCATGAAATGCTTGTAAATCCATGTTTGTAGTAAGAATATCAAGATAATGGTGTGTACATGATGATCCTAGATGTGATACAAGTTATGGTATATCAGTGCTAATGTAGCTATCCACTAGGAAAACCCACACTTTGGACTAGTATGACCCCCCTCCATGGCCAAGTATAGTGGATATCAATGATATTGAAATCCTATATTTTCCTTTATGCTAGAACACAGGAAAACAAGAGGAGGGTCCTTGTGTATCATACAAAGAGAATGGTAATGACTAATAGAATGTGCTCTACTATGATAGGTGTTTATTGATCTACCTACCTATCTTGGTATCCCATACTACTAACATTAGGTATTTGTAGTCTATAGCAACTATGCAAGGATTTTATCCAATAACTAGCCATACCATGTGATGTACACACCCTCTAAGGTCATTGTCATCTCAAAGATCTCATCTAGTGTGCACCTCCACAAAAATGAGTTGGTTGTACTCTAAAATAACATGTGCTTGTTGCATTATGATAAATGTGGGTGGATGTATGACATATCTACTACCCTATCTAGTCTAACCTAGCATGGTTATTTTTGTCTTGATAGATCATCCCCTTATTGTGCCACTTATACATATATGAGGGATCCCTATGTCACCATAGGCATCATATTATATATAGTTTATCTTAGTGGATCCACTAGTGTTTGTTTTGGAATTGTGTTAACCTTAAACTCATCCTCAACCCATACCTCATATGACCTCACCCGATTAGCTCATGTGTAAATTATATTTAGACTTTAAAAATAGTTTGACAAGATTACCAATTGAGGCCATGATTGCACCTAGTTTGGTAGGATCATGATTTCCCCCTTTTGTGGGCAATTCTTGTTACCATATATTTTTGATATCATTGGTTTTGAAAACTATCACCTATATTTATAGTAATGACCATTATCACCTCTTTTTTTATCACCCCTTTAGACCTTGATCACTATTTTTATATGAATTTTCAAGATTCTCTAGTTTGACCATGATCATCATTTTTCCAAAAATGGTGATCTTGGTTGCCCTCTTTTTCTGAACTTCCTAAGCTACTTATAGATAATTTTTTATTGTCCCATGTGGACCCCACCACATGGGTTATGTGATGGTCCTAATGATACTTTATATGTTGTTCTAGCTATTGCCTAGTTAGCCTAAATAAGTGACTATTTTTTTTAAATAAAGGGGTAAAAATTTATTGATAAAAAATCTGGATTACAGAGTACAACTGAGCTTCCAACTACGACTAAAATAAATATCCAAACAGGCTAAAACCACTAGACTAGAATGACACCTATAAAATACAAGAATAAACCACATTAAGTATGAAGAACACAAGCTTATACTGATAGGGGGGTGAACAGTATAAGACCACTTTTAACTTTTACTTTCAAACAACTTTCAATTCAATATTAAGCAGTATAAAGATAGCAGTAATCAACAACAGTAATCAAAACAATGCACAAAACACCATCCACAAAGTGACACAACAATTTATGTGGTTCACCCAAGGTGGGCTACTCCATGGATAAAACTTTCCTCTAAAAGTTATATCAAAGTCCTCTGGGAATCCTTATCGATTACAAAGTTTATGAGCCTCGGCTCAAAGGAGATACCTTCCCCTAATTTTGCTTTGGCTGGTGATCCTCTAGAAGACCTCTACCTCCTCTGCCCTTAGCAAGTGGAACTCTATCCACAGAAGACACCTGTCTTCCTTGCTCTAGTTGGAGATCTCTGTCCTCAACTCTGTCACTACAAAGCTAGTCCTCAAATATGCACTAAACATAGTCCTTCGGTCTAGCACAAATTTGTCCTCTTCCTCTATTCTTTTTTGTTACAGCCACACTTGATTGAAACCAATTTTTCACAGTCTATGCAAACACAGTAGCTCTCGATCTACTTATGCTCTTCTATGAAAACACAACAGCACAGTCTTCACACATCCATCACAAACATAGTCGCACAGTCTTTGCACTCTTGCTCAAACATGATAGCACTATCTTCATAACCTCTATGCAAACATAGTAGCATAGACATCGCACACTTCATGCAAACACAATAGTCGCTCAGAGTTCCACTTATGCACCTCTGTGATTGAACTTCTCCCCACACTCTATCTACACAAATCGCACTTCGAACGCACACTTCGATCGATACTCAAAAAATTCAAACAACCCTCCTTATATACTCACAATATCAAGATTGAAATCTTGGTCTTAGTTGGCTGATTTACCCCTCAACCAAGTCAGCTGCGTCAGCCCAGATTTAACTCTGTCAGCTTCACTACCTCCCTATAGATTCTGGCACAAAACTTCAACATGTCATGATATCATGACATCTTTGCCTATCGTACACCTTCTATGCTTATTGTCATGAAATTGCAACACTATTGCCTGCCATGCCCCTTCTTTAGCCTGTTGTCACAAAATCATGACATTACTACCTGTCGTGCACCTTCTTTGGCCTGTTGTTGCGAAATCGTGACACTACTGCATTTGTCGACCTCCTTACTTCTTATGTCACAAAATCATGACACTTCCTGTATTTGCTAACGTCATCTTCTCTTTTGTCGTGAAATTGTGACCCTTCTGTCTTCAGGCCCTTCCTCTCAACTTCTATCGTGAAATTGTGACACTTTTGATTTTTGCTGACATCATCTTCACTCTATCATGAAATCACGATGCTTTAGTCTACAAAACCTTCTTCTATGCTTTTGTCATGCAATCGCGACACATTTGCTTCTGCTGATGTCATCTACAACTCTATCACAAAATCGTGACCCTTCTTACTGCTTCAACCTTTTCATGGCTAGCACTAGCAAAAATAGAACATGTTGTGAAATCGTGATGCTTTCGCTACCTTAAGCTCTTTTCTGCTAGATGCCCATAAAACTAGAACATGTCACAAAATTGTGACGCTTTTGACTACAAAGCCTTCCTCTCTACTTCTGTCATGAAATCGTGACACTTCACCTAAAGAAGACCTGCTTCTAGTTTCTATCACGAAATCATGACACTTTCTCCAACTGAATGTTGCCAACTCAACCTGTCACGAAATCGTGACACTTTCTGCATCCGTACAATTTCTTTGTAGCTTGTCGTGAAATTGCGACACTTCTTGTTTTAGAATCTTCCCTTTGTTGCATGTCGCAAAATCGCAACAATTCTTTCTTCAAGATTTTTAGCATGTCATGAAATCGTGACAGTCCTTCCTTTGATTTTTGCAGCTTGTCACGAAGATGTGATAGCCTTTACTTGGAACTTTGCATCATGTCACGAAATCACGACAGTTCCTGAATCACTTTCTCTCTCTTCAATCTTGTCACGAAATCACGATAGTTCACACTGCAAAATTTCTCTTCTACAACATGTCACAAAATCGTGACACTTTTCTTTTTGAACTCTCTCCTACAACATGTTGTGAAATCACGACACTTGCTCGTCCGAAAAACTTTCCTACAATGTGTCACGAAATCGTGACACTTTTCTTTCTCTACATTCCTACGCTTTTTGAGTCACGAAAATGCGACATGTCGTGAAATCGCAACCGTTTTGCCTGCTTCGGCTTTGCCTTCTAGCATGTCGCAAAATCACGACAGATTTGCCAAAACTTTCTCTCTCCTAAAACATGTCATGAAATCATGACAGTTTTTCTAGCCGCCTGCATACTTTTTCTTACTTGTCTTTTTCTTGATCATTTTGCAACTGGGCTACCCTGATCTTCTTGGCAACTCACTATCCATGCTGAACCCTTCATCAAGACACATTCTTTGACATCAAACCAGATTACTTCAAGAACTCTTTGACATCAATGACAACATCTACACTTAGAGCAAAAGCAATGTATCCAAGGTACCCAAAATTGCCAACAATCTCCCCCTTTGTCATTGATGGCAAACCTTAACTGAAAACACAAGTCAAGAGCCAAAACTGAAGACAACTGATCCAAAAACTGAGAATCTGCCTTTGAAGTTTTTGCTCCCCCTGACTTGAAGCTCTCTTCTTCACTATGAAGCTCTCCCCCTTACTCATATCTCTCCCCCTTTGTCATCAATGGCAAATGGTCACCTTTGGGGCTTGGGACTAAGAATGAGCCTCTTAGCTTAGTCCCTCCCCCACCTCCTGATGAGGTGATTAATTCTGGGGTGGGAGTACAACTCCCAATTTCTCCCTTAGATATTCAAACGTATCTCTTGGAAGAGGTTTTGTGAAGATATCTGCAATCTACTCTTTAGTAGACACATATTCTACCTTGACCTGCTTATCTTGCACTTTCTCTCTTAGAAAGTGATACTTGATGGAAATATGCTTTGTTCTTAAGTGCATCACGGAATTTTTGGAAATACTTATGGCACTAGTATTATTACAAAATATGGATATGGGTTGTTCATGCTTGATTTTGAAATCATCCAAGGTGGTTTTCATCCAAATAACTTGAGTGCACCCAGCCACTGCTACTATGTATTCAGCTTCTACCGTAGATAAGGAAACTAAAGGTTGTTTCTTACTTAGCCAAGAAACTAAACTCTTTCCCAAAAAGAAAGCTCCACCACTAGTGCTTTTCCTGTCATCATTACTGCCTGCCCAATTTGAATCTGTATAGGCTGTGAGAGTGAAATCATCACATTTGGGATACCAAAGCCCAAATTCCATAGTGCCCTTCAGATATTTGAATATTCTTTTAACTGCTATAACATGAGAATCTTTCGGAGCAGCCTAAAATTTGGCTACTAACCCAATAGCCTGCATGATATCTGGTCTGGTAGCTGTAACATATAATAAACTGCCAATCATCGATCTGTAATATTTTTGATCTACTGCTAGATATTCATCATCTTTACTCATCTTGCACCCTGTAGTCATTGGAGTACATATAGGTTTGTTGTCCATCATCCCGAATTTTTTAACATTTCTTTGATATACTTTCCTTGAGAGAGAAATATACCGTCTTTTGATTGAGCAATCTGAAGACCTAAAAAGAATAAAAACTCTCCAATCATAGACATTTCAAATTCCTTTTGCATGGTGTTAGCAAAGTCTTTGCACATCTAGGTATTATTTCCCCCAAAAATGATATCATCAACATAGACAACTACTATCAGCATATCATTACCTTTATCCTTTATATACAAATTGCTATCTGCCACACCTTTCCTGAAACCTTGCTCATGAAGGTACCTTTCAAGTCTTGAATACCAAGCCCTAGGTGCTTGCTTTAACCCATACAATGCCTTTTTCAGTTTGCACACATAGTTCGATTGATCTAAGAGAGACACGCCTTTTGGTTGTTCTACGTAGACTTCTTCATCCAAAACTCCATTTAAAAAAGCTGATTTCACATCCATTTGATACACCTTGAATGATTTGAAGCTTGAAAGGGCCAAAAACATTTTGATGGCTTCGATACGAGCAACAGGAGTGAACGTCTCTTTGAATTCAACACCTTCTACTTGAGCATAACATTTGCAAACCAACCTGGCTTTATTTCTGACAATCCTTCCATCCTCATTGAGTTTATTTTTGAAAATCCATTTTGCACCAATGACATTCTTGTCCTTAGGTCTTGGAACTAAATCACAAGTTTCACTTTTCTCTATTTTATTTAGCTCTTCATCCATAGCTTTTACCCAAAATTTATCTGCATATGCTTCACTAAAATCTTTTGGCTCAATCTGAGATAATAAAGAAGTATTTGTAGAATCGTGTGCTGAAATGACTCTTCTTCTAGTTTGTCTGTTGTTTGGATCACCAATGATCAAATCTTTGGGATGATGTTTTTGAACATATCATGATGGAGTTTTGGGAAGCAGTTGATGTTTTTCCTCTTCTTCATCTGAAACCTCTCTGAATTCTTCTTGACAGATTTCATCACTGATTTCCTTGACGAGTTCTCTTATCCCTGTCTTCTCATCAACTGTTACATTTATGCTCTCTACGACTGTATGCGTTCTTTTGTTGAAGCATCTGTAAGCCTTGCTTCTACTCGAATAACCAAGAAAAATTCCCTCATCACACCTAGGATCAAACTTACCTAGATTCTAATCTTCCCTTCTAATGAAGCACTTACTCCCAAACACTTTGAAATGTTTTACTATAGCTGGTCTTCCTTTCCACAACTCATAAGGAGTTTTATGATGATTTACTCTAAGTTGGGCCCTGGTGATAATGTAGACTGCTGTACTGACTACCTCTTTCCAAAAACCATCTGAAAGTTTTGACTCATTTAACATAGCTCTAGCCATATTTTCTATAGTTCTATTTTTTCTTTCAACTACTCAATTTTGTTGAGGAGTTCTTGCTGTTGAATATTCTCTTTTAATTCCCTGTTGCTCATAGTATTTCACAAATTCATTTGAGGTGAACTCTCCTCTGTCCGATCTCAAGCATTGGATTATTTTTTCAGTCTCATTCTCAATAATTTCTTTGAAAGATTTGAATTTTTCAAAGGCTTTAGATTTTTCTTTGAGAAATGTCACCCAAGTCATTCTAGAATAATCATCTATAAACAGCATGAAGTAGCTTTCCCCCTGAATGCTCTGAGTTCTAGTGGGGCCACATAAATCAGTATGAATGAGATCTAATGGTTTTGAATAAGTATACCCTTTTGATTTAAAACTGGTTCTGGTCTGTTTTCCATGTTGACAAGGACCGCAAATGGTGTTATGGGGCCTTTTTATTTTGGGCAAATCTCTAACTGCTTCTTTGTTACTAATTTTGACAAGATTATCAAAGCTTAAATGCCCCAATATTTTATGCCATAACCAACTCTCATCTTCTTGAGTTAGAAAACATTTTTCCTTTTTTATCTCACTAAGCATGTAAAGATTGTTTGGAGTCCTTGTAGCACTAGCAATGAGTTTTCCATTTTTTTCTTTACGAATCTCACATCTATCTGAAAAGAAAGATACTATGTGTCCTTGATCACAAAGTTGACTCACACTTAGAATATTATGTCTTAGACCTTCTACATAAAGCACATTTTTAGTCTTAGATTTCCCATCCAAGCTAAGAGTCCCTTTACCACAGATTTTTGCAAACTTGTTATCTCCAAAACTGATTGTTCCTCTGTTTGTGTTTTTTAAGACCAAAAACTTTTCCTTTTCACCAGTCATATGTTTTGAACAACCACTATCAAGATACCATTTCTCTACCTTGTCTTGAGCATGAAAAGCATTTTTAACTATCATTGACTTAGACTTGATCTCATTTCTCTTTTTAGTGAATTTAAGGCCAAGTCTATGCAACCTGCACATCCTTGCTATATGCCCAAAATTCTTGCAATTGTAACACATGAAATTTTTATCCATAAGAGGTGCAAAATATTTAACATTTTCTTTACTATGGCTATTCACGAATTTAATGCAATGTATAGCTTTGTGACCAAATTTCTTGCAAAAAAAATAGTAGCCATGAAAAGTGAAATGTAACCTGTTTTGATGCCTTGGATGTTTGATCTTCTTGTGACCAATTGGAATACATCGTTCTTTAGGCTAAAGATTGATCTTACTATCTCTTTTTCCTATCATGATGCTTTAGAACAGAACTCTATTCTCTAAAATCCTTAAAGTCTAGAAGAATTTACTTTAGAGATCGAACTTATCTTCTTCATCCTTTTCTGAAACTGTATGTTCTTTTGATAGATCCTTCTCCAAGATTTAGGCTTTATTTGGAGAAACCAACTCTGATACCAATTGAAGAACACAAGATTATACTGAGAGGGGGGGTGAATAGTATAAGACCACTTTTAACTTTTTCTTTCAAACAACTTTCAATTCAATATTAAGCAGTATAAATATAGCAGTAATCAACAACAGTAATCAAAACAATGCACAAAACACCATCCATAAAGTGACACAGTAATTTATGTGGTTCACCCAAGGTGGGCTACTCCATGGATAAAAATTTCCTCTAAAATTTATATCAAAGTCCTCTGGGAATCCTTCCCGATTACAAAGTTTATGAGCCTCGACTCAAAGGAGATACCTTCCCCTAATTCTACTTTGGTTGGTGATCCTCTAGAAGACCTCTACCTCCTCTACCCTTAGCAAGTGGAACTCTATCCATAGAAGAAACATGTCCTCCTTGCTCTGGCTAGAGATCTCTGTCATTGCAAAGCTGGTCCTCAAATATGCACTAAACACAGTCCTTCGGTCTAGCACAAATTTGTCCTCTTCCTCTGTTCTTTTCTGTTATAGTCACACTTGATTGAAACTAATTTTTCATAGTCTACGCAAACACAACAGATCTCGGTCTACTTATGCTCTTCTATGAAAACACAATAGCATAGTCTTCGCACATCCAGTGCAAACACAGTCGCACAGTCTTCGCACTCTTGCTCAAACATGATAGCACTATCTTTGCAACCTCTACACAAACACAGTAGCACAGACATCGCACACTTCGTGCAAACACAGTAGTCACTTAGAATTCCACTTATGCACCTCTGTGATCGAACTTCTCCCCGCACTCTATCTGCACAAATCGCACTTCAAACGCACACTTCGATCAATACTCAAAACATTCAAACAGCCCTCCTTTTATAATCACAATCTCAAGATTTAAATATTGGTCTTAGTCGACTGATTTACCCCTCAACCATGTCAGTTGCAAAACCCTGTGCTGCGTCGGCCTAGATTTAACTCTGTCGAATTCACTGCCTCCCTGTAGATTCTGGTGCAAAACTTCAACATGTTGCGATATCGTGACATCTTTGCCTGCTGTACACCTTCTATGCTTACTATCATGAAATCATGACACTACTGCCTATCGTGCCCCTTCTTTAGCCTGTTGTCATGAAATCACGACACTACTGCCTGCTATGCACCTTCTTTGGCCTGTTGTCACGAAATCATGACACTACTGCCTTTGTCGACCTCCTTACTGCTTATGTCATGAAATTACAACACTTCCTGTATTTGCTGATGTCATCTTCTCTTCTGTCATGAAATTGCAACCCTTCTGTATTCATGCCCTTCCTATCAGCTTCTGTCACGAAATCGTGAAACTTTTGATTTTTGCTAACATCATCTTCACTCTATCATGAAATCATGACGCTTTAGTTTGCAAAGCCTTATTCTATGCTTTTGTCATGAAATCATGACACATCTTCTTCTGCTGAAATCATCTACAACTCTATCATGAAATCATGACCCTTCTTGCTTCTTCAACCTTTTCATGGCTAGCACCTGTGAAAATGAAACATGTCGCAAAATCGTGATGCTTTCACTGCCTTAAGCTATTTTTTGCCATATGCCTACGAAACTGGAACATATCGTGAAATCATGATGCTTTTGAATACAAAGCCTTCCTCTCTGCTTCTATCGTGAAATCATTACACTTCACCTAAATAAGACCTGCTTCCAGTTTCTATCATGAAATCGTGACACTTTCTCCAACTAAACGCTGCCAACTCAACCTGTCATGAAATCGTGACACTTTCTGCATCCATACAACTTCTTTGTAACCTGTCACGAAATCGTGACACTTCTTGTTTCAGACTCTTCCATTTGCTGCATGTTGGGAAATCGCAACAGTTCTTTCTTCAAGTTTTTTAGCATGTCACGAAATCATGACAGTCCTTCCTTTGATTTTTGTAGCTTGTCACGAAGATGTGACAGCCTTTACTTGGAACTTTGCATCATATCGTGAAATCATGACAGTTCCTAAATCACTTTCTCTCTCTTCAATCTTGTCATGAAATCATGATAGTTCACACTACAAACTTTCTCTTCTGCAACATGTCACGAAATCATGACACTTTTCTTTTCGGACTCTCTCTCCTACAACATGTCACGAAATCGTGACACTTGCTCGTCCGAACAAATTTCTTGGCAATGTGTTGCGAAATCGTGACACTTTTCTTTCTCTGCCTTCCTGCGCTTTTCGAGTCGTAAAAATGCGACGTCATGAAATTGTGACCATTTTTCCTGCTTCATCTTTGCCTTCCAGCATGTCACAAAAATCATGACAGATTTGCTAGAACTTTCTCTCTCTTGAAACATGTTGCAAAATCGCGACAGTTTTTCCAGCCGCCTGCATACTTTTTCTTACTTGTCTTTTTCTTGATCATTTTGCAACTAGGCTACCCTGATCTTCTTGGAAACTCACTTTCCATGCTGAACCCTTCATCAAGACACATTCTTTGACATCAAACCAGATTGCTTCAAGAACTCTTTGACATCAATGACAACATCTACACTTAGAGCAAAAGCAATGTACCCAAAGTACCCAAAATTGTCAACAAAGTATGTACATCCTTGTGGATCAACTCTCATATGTGTTGAGAGTCCCCAACCGGGAGACTCTCCCAATTATCGATACTCTAAGGATCCAGCATATCAGAAGCCCTTTTGTCTAGGTAATTAGCAACCACATTCCATTCCATTGGAATGTGCGCAAAGAATATAAATTTTAACTCTTCACTCATTCTAAGAATTTGAACGGCTACAGAGACCAACTGCTAATTAACTTCCTCCACCCTTTTACTATTTAAAATATTAACCACAATTTGAGAGTCAGACTTGTAGATAATCCTATTCCAGCCAAGAGAAAACCCCCTCTACAATGCCTCAATAATTACAAGAGCTTCCATAAAATTATTGGAGTGAACACTTTTATAAATGGAAAATAAAAAATTGACACCACCACTAGAATCTCTCCCAACACTGCCAATGTCGGCATGTCCAGGATTACCCCTAGACGATCCATCAATATTAATTTTTAAAACTCCTCTAGGGGTGCCCTCCACCTACCATCTCTCCTAACCTTCTTGTTGAGCTGAGGAACCCTACTAGGGATAGAATAGTTCACACCATCCCCAAAGAGACCAAGGGCTTGTTGTACCTTCTCCTCCCTAGAATCCAAAATAGGGTCCACATCACATTTGCTATGGATGGTTTCCTAAACCATATATAGGATCCTTTTCTAGATCTGTTGAATAGCCAAATAAATGCCCTAAAATATGTGTTGATTCCTTTCAAGACAAATTTACCAGATGATGCAAGAAGGATCCAAATTCCAAGCCACCCGAAGGAAGGGGTCCTTGGTCGAAGCTCTACTACTCCAAACTCCACCAGGGATAGCACATGAAAACATGGATGGTTCCAGGTGCTCCACCAATGGTTCCAAATGTCTCTGGAAAAGGAGCATCAAAAAAATTAAATGAGAAGATTCATCCTCATTCTTACCGCAAAGGACACAAAAATAGGGACCCTAAAATCCCCTCTTCCTCACATTATCCCAAGTGAGGCATTTATTACAAGCTACCAACTAGAGAAAGAAGTTACATTTTGGCCAGTGAAATTTGTTCCACACCTTTTTCCACCGAGTGACAGGAAGACTTCCATACTTTTACTTATTAAGAACCTGATAACCATAGGCTACCGAGTAGGTTCCCCTAGGATCAGGGTTCCAAGCCAGAATATCTTTACCCCTCAATGAAGAATAAGACCTCCCTATAAGAATAAGAGAAATCACCTATCTGTCCTTGGCCAATCCTCACTAGGACTATTCTTGGGGATCTTTCCACTTGTACATCTCCATATTTCCAAAAGACTATATTTTTTGAAGTCCTCCACACGAGAGTAACTTGCTTCCAAGAAAAAAATGCTTAGGGAATGTAACCTAGGATATTGATTCAAGATAGGAGGGTGCCCATACCAAGAATCCTCCCAAAAAAGGGTATTTGATCCCTGATTGCAAATCCATAAAAAACCCTACTTGATTAAATTAGCTCCTCTTTTCAGAGTGTCCCAGATAACTGAACCTTTCCCAACCAAGCTGAATCTAGGGATTTCATCCTCAGAAATACCTCTCAAGTATTTACAAGATAATATTTTAGCC
The DNA here is from genome assembly GCA_028583015.1 of Wollemia nobilis. Taxonomy (NCBI): domain Eukaryota; kingdom Viridiplantae; phylum Streptophyta; class Pinopsida; order Araucariales; family Araucariaceae; genus Wollemia; species Wollemia nobilis. The sequence continues at coordinate 4,583,310 of JAQPPZ010001050.1, forward strand.
CAAATCTGATCTTGAGAGGTACACCATCTATAATAAAGTTTTGCAGCCAAAGCATGCCTAAAAAGAGATGTCTATCACAACCCAAGGCCTCTCTCTTGCATCAGCCTACATATAGAATCCCACCTAACCAAACTCCATTTAGATTGATCAATTTTTCTAGACCATAAAAACTATATTTAAAAAGCATCCATGTCCTTGATGAAGTGAGAGGGAGCTATTTGTACAAAACATCTATAAATGGGTAAATCTTGAACAACATATTTTAAAAGCAACACTCTACCTACAATGGATAGCCATCTGAAATTATAATGATTCACCTTCCTTCTAGACTTGTCAAGCATAGACTGCCAAGAATATCTAGGTAGAGGGTGAGATGAAATTGGAATACCAATACAAACGAAGGGGGAAGTCCCAACCTGGAATCTTAGAATGTTAGCAATCCTGGCTTGAATAAGAGGATGGGTATCAAAAAAGAAAATAGAATACTTGTCCTCATTAATCAACTATCTAGAAGCACCAAGATATATGTCAAGAGACTGTCTAATATTTCTAGCTTCCTTAATAGTGGAAACTCCCAAAAAAGTAGTATCATCAACAAATTGAAGGTGGGAAAGAGGTGGCAAACTACTATCCCACTTCCACCCCTGAATGAGACCCTACATGAATTGAGAATTGAGCAATATTCCCAACCCTTCCGGCATAATGATAAACAAATAAGGAGATAAAGGATCTCCTTGCCTCAATCTCCTTGAGGCCTCAAATAGCACTAATGGCTCATTATTAACAAGAACAGAGAATAATAAAGAAGAAACACAACTCATCGCCCATCTAATCCATTCCTCCTCAAATCCAAAAGTAGCAAGAAATTTTTGAAGAAAGGACCATATGACCCGATCATAGGATTTGGCCATGTCCAACTTAATGAACATAGTTTTCTCCTTAGAAGTTTCCATCGAGTGAATAGCTTTTGTAAAAATAACAACCCCATCCAAGATTTATCTGCCAGCAACAAACCCTCCTTTCTCCACAAAGATGATTTTGCTCAACCATATCTTCAGCCTCTCAGCAATAATTTTTGTGATGATCTTATACACAACATTGCAGAGAGCAATATGCCTGAACATATCTAAGGAATTTGCTCCCTCTTTTTTGGGTATAAGCACCACAAATGTAGCATTTAGGGCCCTTAGCATCTTTTTATTATTTTGGGACTCATGGACCACCTCCAAAAGATCAAATTGGATTAAATACCAAAAATCCTGATAAAACTCAATCGGGAATCCATCTGGGCCTAGGGCTTTTCATTTTTTCATATTGAATACAGCATTTTCTAACTTTTCAAAGGAAATTGGAACCATCAAGTGCTCATTCATCTCTTTAGAAATAATCATTGGAATACATTTTAGAATAATATTTTCATTCTCATCATATAATAGGGAGTCCTCCTTGAAGAGAGAGGAAAAATACCTCTTAGTCTCTTTTGAAATATCCCTGAAAGAAGAGAGCAGGGCACCCTAAGAATTCACAAGAGAATTAACTGAGTTATAAAAGAAGGTTGTGTTCCTATCCCCTTCTTGAAGCAAATCTACTAGATATTTTTTTTTCAAAAAATTTCTTCCCTCAGTTCCCATTCAACAAGGTTTTTTGTAGCCTCAAATTCCTCAACAAGAAGCTCCTTCGTGAATCCTTTATCTCTAATATTCCTTGAAGATTCTTACATCCTCCTAAGAGCTACCAAATTAACCAAGGAAATGTTCCAAAAATTTAGTCTATTCCATCTCTTCAATTTATATTTTACAAATTGTAGTCGCTTCATAAAGGAATACATAGCAATGCCATGAGGAGGCTTGATAGTGGTCCACTAGCCTCGCATGAAATCATGAAGCTTAGGATCACGAAGCCACATAAGTTAAAACTTAAAGGAGGGATTTTTTTTAGCCCTAACTCCAAAGCAGAGAGTTTTATAGGCCAATGATCAAATCCTCTACCCTCAAAAATCATAGAACTAGCACCTTTTTTTATTACCCATCCAATAACTAGATATCAAAAACTTATCCATTCTCTCTGATATGGAAGCTTCCCCACACCTTCTATTGTGCCAAGTAAAGATACCATTATCTGGCTTGATGTCAACCAATTTTAGGGCCTGGATATGAGCACTAAATACAGAAAAAAAAGGCTCGAGACAGTCCACACCACCACATTTCTCATCTAGACAAGTGATAGAGTTGAAGTCTCTAGCCAAAATCCATGGGTATAGGGGAACAAAAATTCTCACAAAGCAAATGTGCTTCCACAAATTCACTTTACCATTGTAATAAACAGGAGCATACACATTTGTAAGTAGGATGATTTCACTAGATTCATTATCATGCTCGACCATTGAAATAGACCATCTACTGGAAATCCAATTAAGAGGGGATATCTTAACCAGATCCCATAAACAAGCGATTGCACTAGCATATCCATATGCACAAGTACACTGGCATTGCCCATTTATCCACAACTTTGAAGTAATATTGAATATACTATCAATAGCCAATTTAGTCTCTTTAATAAACACCACATTCAGAGAATGCACATGAACCAAATCATGAACAAATTTTTTTCTGGGGATGTTATTCAACCCCCTTACATTTCATGAGAGGATAATCATTTTTGGGGGTTATAAAAATGGGATTCCAATGTTCTCACCAAGCCTGACTCCACAAAATTCTCCCCCATTAACTTAATTTTATCCTAGTCCTTCTTCTAACCCACCTTACTATTCTTATCCAAAAAAACTTTTTTTAATTATTTTTTGCTGCAATCCCAACACCGTAGGAGTTTTGTAGTCCAAGTATGACTGCATCAGTGCCTGACTAGGAGAGGGCATAACTAAATTTGTACCAATTTCAAAAATAGTTCCCCTTATAGGTCTAGACCCAACCATGTCCCCTATACTCAGATCCAAAGCCCTTTGTTCTTCATTTAAATCCCCTAGATCTGATTCCTTAAGTTCCCCCTCAAGAAGAGACATCTGATCCGACCTTGTTATATTTGCATCATGTTGTGACGTTTCAGGTATCTCCATGCACTGATCAAGATCATTTAATATTTCAAAATGGTTGAGTAGAGAATCTAGCTGGCTATCCTTAAGGTCTTTATTCCCCCTTCGTCCTATGTTTTGGGATTTTATCAAAACAAAACCTTCCTTATCCCGTTCCCCTTCCTTTATCGATGCTTTTCCTTTATCCAAACTTTTTACAAATCAAGAGGGCCCAATATTTGAATCCACAGGTGAGACAAAGTTAGGGAATTTTATTTGCAGGTGGCCATATTCATGATAAATCCAAAAATAAAATGGAAGAACTTCATAGTCAAGTTTTTGAACCCATGTAGTTGATCCAAATTGTATTTCAATAGAATTTGGAATAGGATTATTTAAGTCAATTTCAACACAAATACGAGCAATAGATATTACCTTTTTATCCATTATCTATTATGACAGTCCAACCAACTTCCCAAGAAGAAGGGCAATGTCATGCAAGATATCAATTCTCCAGAATTCCAACGAGAGCCATGGAAGCCACACCCATACTGGAACCCGTGACGATCGCTCCTTTGATGGGTTGAAACCCACACGCTAGGGTTTTATAAAGATTCCCACCTGGTTATATAAATAAGGACCCCATTCAAATGATTTTTTATGATCTGTAATGCAAGAGAAAACCACCATAAAATAGTTATTCGCACTTAGCATCACCTCCACATCGCCTTCAGGATTCCAAGTCTTCCTAACCCAAGCCTCCACAAAGGGGGGAGAAATTTGGATGCTCAAAAATTTACCAATAATGGTATGTTTGGTTAGATACTCCACATATTCCACCACCAATTTTGGTTGAACCACTAGAATTGGCCTAGCTTCACATCGTTCCAAACATCCATTGTTATTTAACAAGCGGTTCCCAACATGCATTGGAAAATCTTGTTCCTTCCAGTAATTTTCAGATGAAAAAATATCACGAGCATGCACTCTCTATGCCAAACCCGATGCCATCACGACATTCCTCCAATTTTTTAGACCTCCTCCGAAAGTTGTTGCCATCCTTGCAGAGCAGTTTTTCTTCATTAAACCCTAGCAGAGTAGTTTTTCCTCATCCTAAATAAGTGACTATTAATTTTCTTTTATTTCTTAAATTTTATTCATTTATAGCCAAAATTTGATAAAAATAAAGATATTATGAGGAACCTACCTATCTAGCACTAACCCTATGTCCACTTACCATTAGCTATCCTTGTGCTCAAATTAGAGGTCATGCAAATGTATGATGCTTATTGGAATACAAGGAGTGTGCATAAATATGGAATTAAAAATTCAAGTTTAATATATATATATATATATATATATATATATATTACTGCATTAATTTTTTTGTAGGTATATCATAGGGATAGTGCCTATACAACTTTTGGAAAACTCTAGGCTTGCTCGTGCATTTTTTTTTTTTTTTGTCTATTTTACACTTAACTAGTGTTTTTTGGCATGTTGGACATTTTTATAGGTAAATTCCTTTAAATCCACCTAGATTAAGTAAAAAATAATTTCTTTCAACCAAATTTATCAAGGGCATGTGCAAGTATGAAGTATGTTTTCCTCTATTTCCATATTTTTAGCTATGATTTTTTGTATAGCAAGTGTCTCAATACAGAAACAAAAATATGTGGTAATGAGTGGATGTCTAGTGGACATTTGGTGGAAATCTAATTTGCACATACATACTTAGAAGGGGTTAACTCCACATACATAAGGATCTACATGAAAGGTTTATTTCAAGAAGTCAGTAATGGTAGGCACTTTTTTATTTCATGCTTATGTGGAATATTTTCCATAATCTTTGATTTATATATTTTCTATAGGTGGTGGAGCATGTAGTAATTTTACATACTGCTAATATTCAAGCCTAGGCAAAGTGTTTTCCCTATGCCCAAAAATATATAAAACACTTGGAATTGTTTCCCATAGACCAATTTCTATGTTTTTAAAATATTTGTTATTTTTACACTATTAGAGTGAATAATATCACACAACAACCCAAAGTTCCAATCCTATGGATGAAACTTAACACTTTAATAAAATAATATGAGATTAATTTGTTAAATTCCTTTACTTTTAGGGAGAACACCTAGCTTTAAATCTTTCCAAATGGTATATGCATAATTACCAAGATATAGGAACACCATTATGTGGTCATGATATAATATAGGTGAAACCTAATTAAATCCAACATGACATTAAAAAAATGTCTACTATACTTATTTATTTTAAGTGTATTCTAGATATAAACATGGATCAAAATTACAATCTTCAAAGCCATTCATATACAATTTTATCCTTTAGAAGAAAATAAAGCATAAAGGTTTCCCTAGATGGAATATTCCACTTTTAATTTTTACCTTTTAATAAGCAATAATATTTATTTTCATCCTTCAACTTTGAAGTAGAGGTAATAATGTAACCTTTCATTTAAAATATAACTTTAAACTCTACATACTAGAAAATAATAAACATATTATTTTGTAAATAATTTCATAAATATTGTTAAATTTATAATAAAAAAGAGCCAAAAGGAAGTATGGGAAGAAGTGTGAGCCAAGAGGGAGTGTGATCCAAGAGGAAATGTGAGGTAAGAGGGATTACCAACTAAGATTCAATAATTTTTAAAGAGCAATGGGTTCATCCAGAATGCATTAAAGCTTCAAACCCTTACCATGACTACATGGAACATTATTTCCAAAAAATTATTTAAGGGAAGGAACACCAAGAAAAAAATATATAGGGGATATTGCAAGCCAAGAGTGAGTGTAAGGCAGGAGAGAGTGCAAACTGAGAGGGAGTACAATCCAAGAGGGAGTGCAAGACAAGAGTAAACCCCATTAGCTAGTATGGAAGGAAATTCATATTTGAAAGCCCTAATACAAAGTCAAGATGCCCTAGTTGGAAGCATGGAGGTCCAACTTGGAGATAAGCATAAGAGTGAATACATGGTAATTTTGACCTAGGTAGTAGATATTACACCAAAATTAAGTATCAAGGATGATATTATTGAGCATTATATAATGATTCTTAAAAGTAGAGGGTTAATATGTAAGTTCCATAGATCATGGGTAAGGTTTTTGGAGATTCAAAATTGGATCAAATGGAAGTGGGGATTAAATTCAAATTATTTTATGGTTTTTCTTCCTAAATGTTTTTCCTCATCATCTTTTCTATTTCAATAATAAGGGATAAAATAATGGTTTGTGGCCCATGGTTTAGGGTAAGAGATGCATTTTATTTGAGACCATGGAATGAACTTTTTTTGTTGAGATAGAAACTATTAAGAAGCTTCCAGCATGGGTTAGGCTTTCTGGACTTCCATATCAGCTTATAAATAAATATGTATTGAAGAATATCATAAATACCCTAGGGGAATTAATCAAGGAAGGACTAACTATTAAGGAGTGAAACCATACTATATATAATTGAATATGTGATGCTATGAATATTTCAAAATATTTTCTAGAATCCATTAAGATTAAAATTTATATCAAGAGAATAGGATCAATAAGTAGATTATAAAAACATCATATTTCATTGCCACAATTATTATGAGATTGGACACATAGCAAGAGTTTACAAAGTAAAAACTATGAAGAAAGAGACAAAAAATTCTAGCAATAAGATAAACTTCAAGAAAAAGCAAGGAAATCATATAGTAATAGAAGCTAGATCAAATCAAGGATATTCCACTCTAAAAGAAGAGGTAAAAAACACCTATCTACAATATCATTCTGTAAGTATATAAGAAATTAATGGTGCAAAAGAAGATGTGGAGAGAAATCATAAAACAAAAATGACAAAAGAGGTCAAGTTTATTCCAGGGAAATCATCTTCATTTTCCTCTAGTATAAAATCCTCTCTAGGTAATAAAAGTGAAAGGGGTGAATATTTTATCCCTTGCACTTTAAGGTTTCAAGAGCAGCATAATCAAGAAATGAGGATGGAGGAAGCCCATACAAATTTAGGGTTTTTAGGGGATAATAAAAAGGTAATTGCTACATAAGGGTATCCTTGAACTTTAAGGTTTCCATGGCAACATAAAGAACATTATGCTTTTGAGACTATTTCTTGCACTTTAGATCCTTCAGAACAAGGTAAAATGAAATATGATAAATATTACTATTAGTAGTGTGAGAATATTGAAGATATTGATGAAGATGAAAGTATTTTTGGAAAAGAAAAATAGAGAGGAAGACCCAAGAAGAAAAAACAAAGAGAAAATGAAATCCAAAGTGATATTGATATGGGAAAACAAAAACAAATATCACAAATGCTAACAATAAATGGGGCTAAACCTACAAATAATAACAAAATATAACAATGAAAATAATATTTTCAAAAATTAGGGGAATGAATAAGAACCTTGAAAAAATATATTAAAAAATTGTGAGGTTGTTATAGACAAGATATTTACAAATATGGATGTTGGGGAAAAACAAATTGGCCCATTCATAGTGTTGAATTTCATCTTGACATAATTTAAATTTTGGAAGGCATTTGATATAAAAGACATTGATGTTGAAAACTTAGTAGTTTGAGGAATATGGGAAATATATTTGATAAAAATGAAAATTGGGAATGATTTAATTAACTTGTTAGAAATGTAATGAGATAAATGTAAAGTTTTATTTTTAAATTGGAGTGGCCCCCAATAGAAGCCACACATATCTTATAAAAAGAGTAATTAAAATATAAAAAATAAAATTGAAATTTTTGAAAAAGCAATTAGAGTATGATAAACCCATATCTAAAAGAATACACAATTAACTACAATAAAATGTGAGCCAATATGTAATAGTAGTATAATATCAAGGGTATTATAATATCAAGTGTAACTATGAAATTTGACATCAATAAACTTTATAATAACCAAATTAATGTATTCTTGTGTACACATATTTTTCAAGAGGACTTTTTGTTAGCTTTTGATGAATGATCCATGAGAGATAACAATCACAAGATTCAGAATAAGATGCAATAAAGTAAATCTGCTAAATGACTAAAGTATTCTGAAATATAAAAGATATAAAATATTACAATGTAGCTATGGAGGAAGTGAGCACTCCATTAACAAAGCTACAGATCTACATCATATCCATCACCAATAAATGGTGTGGAACACAATCCACTAACCTATGCTATCTAACAATATCTCTTGACTATCCTATATATCTATCTAAGAGGCCATCCTTATATATGTAAAATATGATGCGTTCCCAACACTCTAACTAGTTGTGCATAGGATACCTTACACATGTACAACTTGCACATGGACACTCGTCCATTTATTACAATACATGAAGTCACTAGATAACTTGCACAGGAAGTAATCTAGGTATGTATCTTGGCGGATACATTTACAAAACCTAAATTATTGAATAGACATTATTTTCAACACCCCCTGTATTACATTATTTGGATATTGAAGTCTTTAGTCTTCAATATGTATTCTTTTCATCTGCTTCTTCTTGGTCTTCGTCATATTCTTCTTCTGCATTCTTTGTATTCAAGTTCAAGAGGTAATTTATGTCTTCATATGATGCAGAGTAGGATGTTGCTAGGCATTCTATTCTCGTTGGATAATATTTGACATCTCCAAATTCATATTCTATCCAACCACCTTTGAAGTCCTCCTTGCAAGAATCTTCATTTGATTATGATTGTTTATGAATAAGTAGGACATGATGCAATTGTCCTCTCATATTTTTGATCGTTTTATACTTACCTTTTTGATGTACTCATTCTTTATTTTCTTCAACCTATTATTTTGCAAATGAGTTAGAAGCATTTTGTAACATCACAATATCTTGTGGTATTTCCATTGAGTCTAGGATATAAATATTTTCATGGATTGACCTTGTTGTTTTTATTCCATATTGATTCGTAATGAGACATGTATTGACCCCATTCATGTATCTAAAATTAATCATGTAGTTTTTTTATACTAGCTTTCTCACTAAGATGAGATTGAAAGTTGAACCAAGAACATACAATATTTTTTGTAGTAGAATATCCAGAAAATATTTACTGGGAGATACACATCTGTATCCATGAGTAATATATGTTTGGTAATCTGTAATTATTAATCTATAACATTTGGTAATTTCAAGACAATAAAACCATTTTATATTTCCTATCATATGATGACTAGCTCTTGAGTCAATAAACCACCTATGATTATGCTTTGCAAGATGGTTCTTGTCAAACAAATTTTTGCAACCATTGTATGACATTCCTTTATCCATTATAAAGGTTGAATTTAAAGATTTGAGAAAGAATGAATCTTAAGACTAATATAGTTTGTTTTGAAATATAGTTCAAATTTGGTTGATTTTGTACAAGTTTTGCAAGAATAAAAAATCAACTTTTAACGCCTTATCACTCCTAATTGAACTAAGCACTATTTCAATTTGAAGAGGTTTTGATGTTGGAATTCTTTTGTCCCATTTTTAGAGATTTGAGACAAGTAAAAAATAAATTTATCCAGCCTTAATAAAATCCCTTAATAATATATTTTATATTCCTTGGATTATTTCTACTTTCCAAATAAAATAAATTTGATGGAGTAACCCTTATGACTCCCAAGGTTTGGAAATTTAGAGAAATGATAATAATATTTGAAATATAGTTTAATTCAAGTTAAATTCCTTATTACTCCTAAGTAGGATTGCAAATATTAAAATAATAAGATAAATCACCCCTTAATCTTTCAAAACCCTAAGTTTCAACCTCAGTTTATACTCCTTATAACTTCAACTTATGAAAGCAATGAATATTGTGATTTAGACCTTACCTTATATGTAATATATCCTTGATTTTCAGAACTTTCTACGACTAATTATAATAGCATCTTAAGTGTACCTTAAGCACTTGGATTAATTAAGATTCTATGTGAATGTTGTATGTAGGCATTTAAATATTGACCTTTCGATAATGGGGAGTTGTAGCACCCTAAAATTGGCACAGTAAAATTGGAATAATTACATTCACCTTAGTAAATAAATTTAAATTCAAATTTAACCTCCCAAACCGCCCGTTAACCGTCGAGAAACCCGTTTCCTCTTTTTTCATGCCATTTTTAGCAGTTTTTTTGACCGTTTGACGATATCGTCTCCGATCAGACGATATCGCCCCAAATTTGATGATTTCGTCTGGACTAGAACGTCCAGACGATTTTGTCGCAAAACTGAATTTGCATAGTTGGAATCCGTTCCAACGGGTCTCCAATCCGGGCAGAAGCGTGTCTGCGTCGTTGGGACCCTTCCCCCGTTGGAGATCTCCCAAATTGGGATGATCTCCAACCTCCCAACAACTATCCTATGCCTATTTAACTCTAAAACTTTTCCTTCCCCAACCCCTGGCTGAATTTTTATGTAAATCAACTCCCTATGCGCTAAAACACTTCAAATTTGCTCTTGCACTAGTCCTATATTAATTTTATTGCAGGTACACCACTGGTTTTCAGTCGGAGCCAGCACCTATTGTAGCCGACGAACCTGTCAAGATCGAAGGCGATCTCATCAAATTCGGGACGATCTCGTTCTGATGCGAGACGATTTCGACTACAGCACACATCGAGGCAATCAGTGCCTGGAGTTTGCTCTTATTTCTCTTTTCTCTGTCATTTTATGCTATAAATTAGATTGTCTATTTAGTTTTTATACTATATTGCATCTGGAGTTCACCCATTTTGTCTAGTTTGCATATTAAGATCATATTCTGCTATCTAAACACAGTGATTTGCATTTACTTTTGTTCTTGTATATTGTTCAATACTCATATTACTTTTTCATATAGTTTGCCCCTATTTACAAAATAGAATTTCTTGTATTTCGCATCTGTTTGTTGTTTTGCAGGTCTACGATGAATTCGTCGACGAATTCGTCAGATTTCGAACGATCTGTCAGTTTAGACGATTTTATCAAATTGAAGGCGATCTCGTTGAATTGCAGACGATCCAGACTGCTACAAGTAATCAGAAACTTCATCAGACTTCCGGATCAGGTAATCTTCATTGGCCTCCTGCAAATTCTCTATTTTTGCTTTCTTTTATGTTTGTTGTATTCATTTAAATTGCATTTTCATGTAGTTTAAGTTAGAATCATTCGGCCAAACCTAGGATGAATGTTTAAAAATAAAACGAACTCATCAAAACTCATTCCCAAAACCTAGGCGTGGAAACTTCCGCCAAATGTTTCTTGGTGAACCCACCATCCGTCGAAAAATCACCAAAATGCACCTCCCTTGAGAGGCGGGACCTTTGCAAAGTCCTCTCATCCGAGGTACCGCATCATCCTTTTCCCATCCTCCTTTCGGGCGCGGATCCAATAGCCTGAAGGTAGGGATGCGAAAAATTTGGAGCGATACATTTTGGTGAACCCGACGTGAAATGCATCATAACCTTTTGAAAACAAAAGCAAAAAACAAAAACAAAAAAAAAAAAACAAAGAACATAGTAAAAAACTTAAACATTTCATTTACAATATTGCATTAGGTATATATAAATATATACCTTTTAATTTGTTGCATATATATATATATAAATATATATATATTTTGCTGAAATCAAAACTTAGCACCATGACTAAACTTAGGAATGGTAAAGAAATTTTAGGAGAAGGAGAAGATTGGCTACAAAATACAACTGAAAACCCAAATGTCCTTCTTGGAGATACAAATCCGGAAGGTGAAACTCTAGGACAATCAGATGAAGACTTAGGTGAAGATAAGGAACAAGAAGGAAGTGTTAAAGAATCTTCGTCCCCTAGAATAGCTCCAAATGGAGGCATCACTTTTGACAACGCAGAACATTTTCAAAAATTTCTTAATCAACATATCGACGTCCTTAATGTGGCAGTCCGTATTGATAAAGGGGAAATTAGTGATGCTCAAGCAGCCTTAGAACGGGCACTTGATATGCAAACTAATCCCTTGTCTTTCATTGATCAAGAAAGTGATAAGGGTGGACCATCTAATGCGAATATGGTCACTATAGCCCAAGCCATGACCAAACAACAGGTCACCCAACCTCCTAAGCAACATGTTACTCAACCTAAAATCACTCCCGCACAAAAGAAAATTCCCTTCACTACTTCCTTCCTCCAAACTATTGAGCAAAATGCTTTAAATAGACAAAAATCTAAAACAAAGCCAAATACAAACTTTCAACAATCTACAATACAACACAATCCAACTTCAAAACTCCTCCATAATATTTTTCCTACCAATGTTTTACACAATAGTAACATGGCATCTAATCTGCATGTTCCTCCATCCTACGCCCATAACACTCATGTCAATGCCCCATCGAATCAATATGGGGGGCAAACTAGTAATCTGGAAGCTATGGTGAAACAATTGGCTTCACGTATGGACCAGATAGATCCCTATCATCCCTCGTATAATTATCGAGAGATTTGTAGCCAACCATTGGATCCCATAGTGGTAGCTCAACCATACCCTAAACATTTTCCCATGCCCGTCCTGCCTATCTATAAAGGAACCGAAGATCCCATAGAACATCTTCGCATGTTTAGGATAGCATGTCACGACATATCGCATGACGACTTGCTATTACTAAAAATGTTCCCCAAAAGTTTAGGTGGAATGGCGTTAGAGTGGTATTATCAATTGCCCACTCATTCCTTAAGAAACTTTGAAGAAACAGCTGAGTCATTTGTTCATCAATTTAGTGCCTACATCGAGAGGCATGTAACTATTAAAGACCTATACAATTTAAAACAAGATAAAGACGAATGTTTTGCTGATTTCTTAGCAAGATGGAGACAATTGACAGGAAAAGCGCACTTTGTGCTACCCTATAGGGAAATGTTAGACATTTTCATTAACAATTTACAAGAACAACTTTCTTATGAGCTATCAACAACTACTTTGACTACCTTCGATCAAGCTATAGACTTAGCTCGAAGAGTAGAAGATGCCCTCATTAGGAGAGGCCAACTTAGAAAGAAGGATGATGAGAAAACATCTAGAAATCAATATAAAAACAAACAGGTTGTCGGTGATGGAGTCACTGACAGCAAAAATGTTGCTAATGTCAATGCAACAAAAACAACAAAAAAATTCATCTTGAAACCTCCTGATAAGCCTCCTCGAGAGTTCACTAGATTAAACCAACCTTTATCAACTATTTTACCTCAACTTCTTGAAAGAGGTTTAATCCAACTTCCAGCTATCCGGGAACCTGACCCAAGCATACCCGGATATAGAGCTGATTTGCACTGTGATTTTCATAGAGGTCCTGGACATTCTACCAACGCTTGTAAGAGATTGAAACATAAAATACAAGATTTGATTGACAATAATGAAATGGAAGTGCAAGCCTTCCAACCTAAACAAAACCCTCCTAATAATACTCAAAATATTGTTCCCCAAAATCAAAATCAGAATGCCAATCAAACTTTAGACATATTTCAACACCCTTTACCAAGACATGGTAAAGAGGTAGCTAATCAAATTGAACATCATAATGTTCCCCCTCCTACCCGATATGTAGGAACCATTAGCGGGCAATTACCTGTTCAGGACTCTCACACATTCGACACAACCTTATCCCTGGTTACAACCAGGCCCTTACATAATTTTCAAACTTCTGATTCTAGCGATATAGAGTCAGATAGTGAAAGTGAAGTAGACACCATTCAATCGAATAGTTCTGAAAACGAATCAAGATCCTATTCAACCTATCACGAGATGCTAATGTTCCGGAAGAACCATTTCCCGGAAGAGTCACTACTCGACCTTCTTCTAATGAAGTCATTCCTTATGAACAAGCCATAAACTCTCAACCGAGACCGTTTCAACGTCGTCACTATAACATTGTAGGTACCATCGGAGTCGTCACCCGACAACAAGCTCAAAATCCCCAACAAGAACCAAACCAGAACGATGGACCAGCTCCATTTGTTCTGAAAAATCCTAATAAAGGAAATCATGCTCCTATTGTTCAACCTAAACCCCCTTCCAGCATTAATGAGCAGTTGTCTAATACCACCGCTAGAATCTCCCTTTTAGATTTATTAAGATCCTCTCCCACCCATAGGGATGAATTGATGCTTACTTTGAGCCAGATGGTGGTACCTCAAAACATCCAACCTGAAGCTATGGCCAATATTATCATCACGTGAGAGATTGATTGTATTGACTTTCGGGATAAAGATATCCCACAACACAGTTTACACAAGGATAATCCCTTGTATATTACAGCTTTAATTGGGGATGTAGCTGTCAAACGAGTCTTGATTGATAATGGCTCATCTCTAAACATCTGCACCTTTGACTTCTACCAACGATTTGGTTTTAGAAGTGATGAAATGAAGAAGACTGATATGATTATCAAAGCCTTTAATGACGAAACACAAGAAACGTGTGGAGTCATTACCCTCCCATTGCAAGTTGGTCCTAGAACCCTTGAGACAACTGTGTTTATTGTACATTGCCCGACATCGTACAATATACTTTTGGGTCGCCCTTGGATTAACGCCATGCGAGCAGGCCCATCAACTTTACACCAATGTGTTAAGTTTGAGTTTAAAAATCGGTTGGTCACTATTCATGGTGACCCTAGACCTTTGATATGTGTGCATTGGCAGAACCAGTTGGAGTGCAATTTTGCCCTGCTCTGTCATCCACATATCCTAGTTCTTCTTCATCTAAAACTGTGAAATATAAACCCATCACTTCATCTATTCCTCCTCCATTAACTTCATCTTCCCATATAGATCAACCACCTTCTAAACAAATTACTGTAGAACTTCAAAAAGCTCTTAAAACTACAACCAATTCTTCAAGTTCTAATCCCATAAATTCAAAACCTATAGACACATCTATCATACCTTCCACATCTCAAGACATAGGTAATAAGCCTTCTACATCTTATGCCCTTTCTGATGATCTTTTACCAGATTTATCTACAACCTTAATATCAAAAAAAATGAATGCTTTCATGCAAGATTCAAACCTTTTAAATCAATTGCCGCCATCTCCTCGTACTTTGGGCCTCCCACAACCTATGGGAAGTACTTACCAAGTCGGGAGTTGTGCCTTCATTTACAAAGGATATGACTGGGGAAGAATCCCTCAGAATATCAAAACCCATCATGATGGATATGCTCGGTGCTATTTTACCAACGATTATATTAAAGCTAAACCCATGATGCTTAAAATGGGATACAAAGGGAAAGGCTTAGGACCTTTCCAAAATGGCATGAAAGAACCTTTCGAGGTAGAACCATGGCCTGCCCGATGTGGTGTGGGCCTATTACCTAGTAAGGGTCAACCTTTTCCTTTTGAGGATGATGATCATCTCATATGCTATCAAGACTATTTGGATAGACATGTTGATTTGCCTCTTAAAAATCCGTCATTTTCATGCAACATGCTATCCATAGCATACCACTGAAATGATTGTTGACCCCGATGAAGAGTTGGAAGGAGATATCTTCCATGATGTCTCTGTTGAAGAGATGTTGTACAACGGGTTTTATTTTGATGGTTCTATACCAACCATAGCTCAACTTGAGGCCGCTGACCCTCAGAACGAATTATCTAAATTAACTTTACAAGAATTACAAGAGTTGGGCGTTTCACCCGCCCCACCTAATTTTGAAAGAGATCTACACATGGAGGTAGAAAATGTCATTAAAATTAATATTGGAACTGGGGACAACCCTCACATAATCAACATTGGAGTAGAACTAAGTCAAGAAAAACAAGAACAATACATTGCATTTCTTAAAGAGTATGAAGATGTCTTCGCTTGGACATATGAAGATATGCCAGGTCTAGACCCTTCTGTAGTCATGCACCATCTAGTGGTCCATCCGGATGCTAAACTTGTTAAACAAAAACTTAGAAAAATGCATCCCAAAGTGGCTCTGCTAGTCAAAGGGGAGTTAGAAAAACTCCTGAATGTTATCTTCATACAAGCTATTGATTATGCTGAATGGATCTCCAATGTAGTTCCAGTCACCAAGAAAGAAGCCACCAAAGTTAGGGTTTGCACAGATTTCAGAGATATTAATGTTGCATGCCCTAAAGACGACTTTCCTCTTCCAAATATGGATCAAATTATTGACTTCACTGCTGGGA
This sequence comes from Wollemia nobilis, assembly GCA_028583015.1. NCBI lineage: Eukaryota > Viridiplantae > Streptophyta > Pinopsida > Araucariales > Araucariaceae > Wollemia > Wollemia nobilis. Next base: position 4,599,502 of record JAQPPZ010001050.1, read on the forward strand.
GTGGGATGATGTCCTTAATGGATGGATTCTCCGGCTATAATCAGATCAGGATAGCTCCTGAAGACGAGGCGAAAATAGCCTTTATTACCCCCTGGGGTACCTTTTCTTTGGAAAGTGATGCCATTTGGCTTAAAGAACGTCGGTGCAACTTATCAACGGGCTATGACCTACATTTTTCATGATATGATGCATGATATCCTACATGATTATGTAGATGATATTATAGCACGCTCTCTTATTGAAGATCATCATTTAGACGATTTAAGAAAAGTTTTTAATCGATTACGAGAATATCTCATTCGATTAAATCCAGCAAAATGTATATTCGGAGTTAAATCCGGCAAGTTATTGGGAGTTTTAGTTTCTTTACGAGGGATCGAAATTGACCCTCTCAAAATTGTGGCTATCACTGATATGCCCGCACCCACTAATATATCTGAATTACGAAGTTTACAAGGTAAACTTCAAGCTATCCGTCGCTTCATTGATAAGTTGGCGGACAAAACTGGTCCCTTTCTTAAACTCCTTAAGAAGGACGTCCCCTTTAATTGGGACACAGAATGTAGAGAAGCTTTTGAACTTCTCAAGCAATATCTCCTTAACCCTCCGGTGCTTTCACCGCCTAAATCTGATCGCCCATTTCTTCTATATATTTCCGCTTCGATTACGCCTTAGGAGCTATGTTAGCTCGGCTTGATGATGAAAAATGAGAACGTGCTAATTATTACATTAGCCGCACCTTCATCGATTATGAAACCCGCTATACGAGCGTTAGAGAAGTTATGTCTAGCGATCGTGTTTGCTACGCAAAAATTACGACATTACATGCTTAGCCAAAAAACGTATGTCATTGCCAAATATGATCCTTTAAGATATCTCATGAGTCGACCTTATTTATCGGGTCGCACGGCCAAGTGGGTTCTTGCTCTAAGCGAGTTTGATCTCACCTTCATAGGACAAAAGTCCGTTAAGGGTCAAATCATAGCGAGATCAATTAGTCTGCTGCACCCTTAGAGTCTACTCATCCCCTCATTATCGAGTTTCTGATGAATGCCTTCAATTAGAGGCGAGACCTTGTTGAACAATGGTCCTTATACTTTGATGGAGCCCGATGCATGAGTGGGGCTGAGTGCGGGTATTATTTTAATATCTCCGCAAAAACATCTTATTCCTCTGTCCTTCAAACTAACCTTTGCTTGCACCAACAATACTGCTGAGTATGAAGCTCTAATCCTTGGATTACGAGCTGCTTTAGCACTTAAAATTAAAAACCTCTTAGTTTTTGGGGATTCCCAATTGGTTATAAACCAAATTAATGAATTTTATCAGACCAGAGATGATAAAATTCGCCCATATAAGGCCTATGTTTTACAACTAATGGCCTTGTTTGATCAAGTTACCTTGGAAGCCATTCCTCGAACTAGCAACCGTGCAGCTGATGCTATGGCCACCGTTGCATCTCTCCTACCCTTGGAGTTAGACGACGAATATGCTACTATCATCATTCGTCGACTCCAGGAACCCGCTTCACATAAGTCATGCTTAGAGCCTTTGGATGTGTTTCTAATCAAGGAAACTACTCTTGAACTCTGGTATACAGACATATTTGATTTCCTCCAAAATGGGACTTTCCCTGCTAATTCTAATCGCAACCAGCGTCGGTTATTACGTCGACGAGCAAGTCAATTTGTAATCATTGGCAATACTTTATATAGGAGATCTTTTGAAGGTATCCTATTAAGATGTCTAAATTTAGAAGAGTCTAAATCAGCCTTGAGTGAAGCCCACGATGGATCTTGTGGAGGACACTTTAGTGGTAGCGTCATTGCTAAAAAGCTCCTTCGGATAGGATACTTTTGGCCTACCATGGAAACGGATGCACATGAATATGTGCGCCATTGCGACAAGTGTCAAAAACATGTTGACCTTGTCCATGCGCCTGCACAAGAGCTACAGGCTATTTCTTCTCCTTGGCCCTTTTCTAAATGGGGCTTGGATATTATTGGTAAAATTAATCCTGTGTCTTTTGATGGACATAAGTTCATCATAACCACCACTGAGTATTTCATGAAGTGGGTTGAAGCTATGCCTTTAGCTTCCTACACTGGTTCACAGGTCTCTAAATTCATTTTTAATCAAATCATCTGCAGGTTCGGAATTCTTGCAAATCTCATCTCTGACAATGGAACTCCGTTCAAAAATAAAGATGTTAAAAAATTATGTCAAAAATATAAGATTCAACATCGTTGGTCTACTCCCTATTATCCTCAGGGTAATGGTCAAGCAGAAGCTTCTAACAAAACTCTAATCAAAATTCTCAAAAGACTAGTCAATAAAATTGGCCGTGACTGGCATATTCAATTATATCCAGCCTTGTGGGCTTATCGAACTAGTGTTCGAACCCCCACGGGCACTTCACCATTTGTTTTGGTATATGGTGCCGAAGCAGTTTTTCCATTTGAATTGGAAGTTCCTTCTTTGGCTCTGCTACTTCAAGACACCGAAGTAGGAGATGAATATCGCATTGGCAGACTCAGTCAGCTGGAACTCCTAGATGAAAAATGCATCAATGCTTTAGAGCATCTCCGTGCATACCAAAACAAGCTTAAAAGAGCATATAATAAGAAAGTTTGTCATCGATCCTTTGAGATTGGCGACCTTGTTCTAAAAGAAAATCAAAAAAATACAAATGCAACCAAAGAACTTAAAGGTAAGTTTGAGCCCAAATGGCTCGGACCATACATCATTACTACAAAATTTGAATCAGGAGCATATAAATTATCTACCTTAGATGGTAAAGAACTTAAAGAACCCATGAATATTTTACATCTCAAACGTTATTATGCATAAATTTGGTCATTTCATCCATGTATATATTTGTTCAAAATCATTATCGTGTATTTCTTTCAATTTATTCAAAAACCTCAAAAACATTCATAAAATCTTCAAAAATCTTCAAAAATATTTATTGCATTTATTTAAAGCACTTGTAAAGTTCCTTTTGCTCCAAAACAAAAATCAACATAAAAATCCAAAAACAGCTATATGCTTGACTCTTTCGAAACCAAAACAATATACAGAAGAAAGAGAGAGTCAACATTCTCAAAACTTTCTCAAAATCATTATTTTTTCTTACAATTATTGCAATTATATGTTTCAACTTATTTTGGATAAAACTAGCATTTATTTGGCATCCCTCACTTGCACACTCACACAATAAATATCTTGATTTTATACGGCATGATTACTAATCTCTCTTATATCAAAGTTCACAAAATTCAATTAAATAAAGTTTGAGCATAGAGAATTGATCTTGTTATTTACTTAAACCAAGCACATCTTTTCACAATAAAATGATTATATTTGTAATTTCCATGTTTTGCTACATAGTAGAACTGATTTCTTGAGTGAAAAGTTTCCCTTGCTATCCTATCATGCACATGGTCTAGAATCTTTGAGAATTGGCAAAAGGACAAGCTCACCCCTACCCAGAATAAAAATCCCTTGCTCTACAACTAATCTGAGCAAGTATCCCTAGAAAAAGAAAAAGAAAAGAAAAATTCAAGAAAAAGAGAAAAGAAAAATGTTATGTCGACAATGTTCCAAGCATTATCAAGCAAAAGAAATACAAAAAGAAAAATAAGCAAAGTTCAAAAGAAAGCAAGAAAAGCAATAAAATCCCTTTCCATACCCTTTGAAAAGAAAAGAAGGGTGAATGAGCTTGAATCCCTGGAATTCTCAATTATTCAAAAACTGTGAGGTAAGCCCCATAACAGGTGGTTTGTGCCCAACCTGCTTGGCCTTGGGTAACTCCTAGCGTGGCGATATGTCTATCACATTAGCGACCTTCTTTTGTACAGACCTATGTCTACTTATGGATTAGCTAGCTCTTGATAATCCGATCTACATAGTAGCCTAGTATGGTTATATGCATCTACATCATGGTTAATGAACACTTATTTGGTTTCTTCAAATCACTTGTATCATAGTATCTTGCTCAAAAATGGTAAATGAACAATGCAATTGCACACACATTTGTATTTGAGAGATTTTGTCTATCATTATGATAAATCAAGATTGGCAATGAATTCACTTATGCACATGGGATTCCTTATAAATCTAACTTTTTGTCTTCAAAATACTTTGAAATATTATTTTTGCAAACTTGTTTGGAATAAACCAAGTACAATTATTTACCACAAAGACAACTATATAATAGAAAAAATCAAAAATTTCTTTCAAAACATATCATATATATCTTATCGACTTTCGCAACGATGGTATAGTTTCAAAACCAAAATTGGAATTTTATGCTTAGCGCAAGTCCTCATTATCATATTTTTTGTTCATCAAAAATTAATCATGCAATAAAACTATCCTTTCTTTGATCTTCGCGATGATGGTATAAGTCTATACCTACATATTCTATGCCTAGCGCAAACCATTGTAACAATTTTATTTCCTGATTTATCAAAGATCATACAAAACATATGACTTCATTTTTTTTACAAATTATGCTTTTCAAAAGCAAACACATTTTTATTATTTCATGTCATTATGTCAACCTTTGCATTTTGCAATGATGGTATAATTCTTAAGGAATTATTCAACAAATTTTATCACACTTAGGAATTTATGCCTAGCAAAAATCATTTTACAATATTTCATGCATAATATTTTCATGGAAATCTGAAAGCAAACCATCATCATCATCATTTGCATCATCACAACAAAGTCTTAAGACAGTCTCTTAAGCACTCTTTTCTTTTAACAATATTTCTATCCTGGGACTAGCTTGACGACCGAGTGAGCGGCGACTCCATGAAATGGTCTATAATAGCGACAATGTCCTTTGAAATTATTGTTAGAAATCTCTTTTTATTTTTATCACATTTCATTACAACCAATCAATTTGTTACATCAGATTATTTCATTTAAAATATTTATAGCATGACATCCAAGTTATAATATTTTCCAAAACGACATAATTACATGAATCATCAATAAAATCATTACATCAATCAACTCAATCAATCAATCAAACATAAAAAGCATCATAAGCATCACATAAGACAAGTCATATGATCAAAAAAATATCTCATCTATATATATCAACAGAATATATACATCATCAAAACTGGATTGGTATGCCACAATCTGTACCTCGACATACTCAATCCTCTATCAATACAAGTATAATACAATATCAGTAGCAGTATCCCACCCTCTAGCCTCGAGAGCCTCTAGAGCTCTCGGCCTCATCTCCTCCCCCGCCCTACGAAGGACGAGGTGGTCCCATCGCAGTATGTGTGGTACTGCGAGTCCTCATCGTCGATCGGGATGAGCTCCTCGTCGACCCTGTCCTGATAGGATCTACTATGGCAGGTGGCACCTGTATCCTCTGGCCCTCGCACCTCCTGGTAGTATAGCGCCCGATAGAATGCGGTCCGAGAAACCGACCGCATCAGCTCCTGAGTGCTCACCCCTCCGCCTCGTGCCCTGAGACGAGCATTCTCGTCTCGTAGCTGCGACACCTCAGCCTGGTGCTGTGCAGCTGCATCCTATAACGTCTGCACCTGAGCTCGCAGATGATCTCTCTCTGCCCGGAGAGTAGCCATCTCGCTACTCTCTCCAATGTCCACACCCTTGCCCTTATCAGGCGATGGTGGCCTCTGTGGAGATGGGGGTCTCGCCTCCCTCCTCTCCCTATGCCTGTGGCCTCCTCTGCTCTCCTTTGCCGTGACCCCGGGCTACCTCTACCACCGCCTCCCTATCCAATGCACGACTGCATGGATCGGTCCCTGAGCCCTCGTCATCCGAGGAGGGTGGATGCCTACGTACCAGGCATCATAGCCATCGGCTACCCCTACGTCGTCCCCATCCACTGGCTGAATGGGGGCATCATCCGCGTCCTGAATCCAGAATCATTGCATATCTGGAGCCCCGCTAACTGTGGTGTTATCCCGGACGGTCCAGGAAAACTCATAATCCCTGAGAGATGGGATCCCCTGTTGTAGACCAAACTGTCGCAAAACTCGGTCGTAGCGGTGGAGCTCCACCTCTCCCCTCTCCATCCATAGCCAGTAGACTCTCCTGATGTGAGCCAGCTCCTGTGCATCCTCTGCCCACCCTGGATGTTGCCTCCACGGCCTCCAGGTGATCGCAGTCTGGGACCAAGTCATCCAGTAGTCTCCGGGACACCGGCAGGTCGATCCGTCGTTGTGCCCCTCTCCAGAGCCACCAGTAGAAGACTCGGGGCCTCTCCCCGTCAACCCCTATCAGTGGAAGCCCTACTGGCCTCCGCATCGCAATGTGCTCCCAGCACAAAACCTGTAGGAGCGATGTCATGACCAGACATCGCCCGCCCTTGTACACGACCCCGTAAAGGATCCTGTACAGCCGGCATAGAACAAAGCTACCCCAAGAAAATCTGTAGCCATGGTCGCGCATGTCGTAGATCACATCTGCCAGCATCCATGGTACCCTGCATCCGCTCTGGTGGCACAGCAGAAGTCCACCAACCACCCCAGCCAAAACTCGTGTCAGTGTAGATGCCCCAGGCATCTGGCGCAATGCCTCGATGTTCACTCCGCCCTTCTCTAGGGCGAAGCTCGGGTCACCGTAGAGTCGTCCCATCGCGTGGCCCTGATTGGCCGCAAGTGTGATCATCCTCCCTTGTATGGGGATTCTAAGAATCCTCCATACATCCTCTAGTGTGGGAGTCATCTCCCCTGTCGGTAACCGAAAGCATGAAGAGCCCGGGTACCACCTCTCTGCTAGGGTCGTCAGTAGCCCCATGTCAGTAGAAACCTATGGCATCTCTGCCACATGCTGCAAGCCGGCCTGTGCCAGCAGATCCCGCTCTGCCTAGGTGAGAGCGGCCAAGTCGTCTCTCAGTCCGTCGTATTTCCACTCTCTGCTCTTTAGTAATCCTCTCTGCAAGCATAAACAATCAAAACAACAAACAATCATTAATAACAATTTTAGCAATCAATAATGCAACTTAAAGATCAAATTTTTGCAATTGATGATATCGCCCACTATTGGCCGATATCGTCCGAAATTTGAGCAAAATCATCTCCGATTTCGCGTGTCGAAATCGTCTCTAATTTGACGAAATCGTCCCTTTTTCGCCGATTTCGCCCTTGGGCGAAATTGACGAACTTGAGACGATTTCGTCGAACTAGGGACGATTTCGTCCGAACGACGTCGATGGCCAAAAACGGCCGCGATGCTCAAAATTCATCCTAAAATTCATTTACAAAGCATGTAAATTCAAATTAAATCAATCTAAACTAAGTTTAAACCCCTACCCGTAGACCGCGGCGGACCTCTGCAGATCTGTGCACTGTCTCTACCATTTTTGCTCCAGAGCTCTAAAAACAGTAAAATGAACAGTAACAATGAATTAGGGTTTTACCCTATTTTTCTTAATTTTATTCAAAATAATTCAACAATAATTTTTGCTTTTCCGTGTTTTTACCTCAAACGTTCGATTTGGGTAAAAACACGGAGGGGGCACCATAGTAAGCTGTCGTACGATTCGACCAAGAATCGTCGCCTAAAAATGGGAATAATTTTTTTGCTTTCTCGTAGATCGAGAAGAACTCATCTTTAACGCATTTTCTTCGAAAAATTCGCTAAAGAGGGGGCAAAATGTAGCACCCTAAAATTGGCGCAGTAAAATTGGAATAATTACATTCACCTTAGTAAATAAATTTAAATTCAAATTTAACCTCCCAAACCGCCCGTTAACCGCCGAGAAACCCGTTTCCTCTTTTTTCGTGCCATTTTTAGCAGTTGTTTTGACCGTTTGACGATATCGTCTCCGATCAGACGATATCGCCCCAGATTTGACGATTTCGTCTGGACTAGAACGTCCAGACGATTTTGTCGCAAAACTAAATTTGCATAGTTGGAATCCATTCCAACGGGTCTCCAATCCGGGCAGAAGCGTGTCTACGCCGTTGGGACCCTTCCCCCATTGGAGATCTCCCAAATTGGGATGATCTCCAACCTCCCAACAACTATCCTATGCCTATTTAACTCCAAAACTTTTCCTTCCCCAACCCCTGGCTGAATTTTTATGTAAATCAACTCCCTATGCGCTAAAACACTTCAAATTTTCTCTTGCACTAGTCCTATATTAATTTTATTGCAGGTACACCACTGGTTTTCAGCTGGAGCCAACACCTATAGCAGCCGACGAACATGTCAAGATCGGAGGTGATCTCATCAAATTCGGGGCGATCTCGTTCTGATGCGAGATGATTTCGACTGCAGCACACATCGAGGCAATCAGTGCCTGGAGTTTGCTCTTCTTTCTCTTTTCTCTGTCATTTTATGCTATAAATTAGATTGTCTATTCAGTTTTTATACTATATTGCATCTGGAGTTCACCCATTTTGTCTAGTTTGCATATTAAGATCATATTCTGCTATCTAAACACAGTGATTTGCATTTACTTTTGTTCTTGTATATTGTTCAATACTCATATTACTTTTTCATATAGTTTGCCCCTATTTACAAAATAGAATTTCTTGTATTTCGCATCTATTTGTTGTTTTGCAGGTCTCTGATGAATTCGTTTGACGAATTCGTCAGATTACAGACGATCCTATCAGTTTAGACGATTTTATCAAATTGAAGGCGATTCTATTGAATTGCAGACGATCCAGACTGCTACAAGTAATCAGAAACTTCATCAGACTTTCGGATCAGGTAATCTTCATTGGCCTCCTACAAATTCTCTGTTTCTACTTTCTTTTCTGTTGTTTGTATTCATTTAAATTGCATTTTCATGTAGTTTAAGTTAGAATCATTCGGCCAAACCTAGGATGAATGTTTAAAAATAAAACGAACTCATCAAAACTCATTCCCAAAACCTAGGCATGGAAACTGCCGTCAAATGTTTCCTGGTGAACCCACCATCCGTCGAAAAATCACCAAAATGCACCTCCCTTGAGAGGCGGGACCTTCGTAAAGTCCTCTCGTCCGAGGTACCACATCATCCTTTTCCCATCCTCCTTCCAGGCGCGGATCCAATAGCCTGAAGGTAGGGATGCGAAAAATTTGGTGCGATACAGGAGCTTTTTATTGCTCCTTCTCCGTTGTCTTCCACACTGCAGAACATTGTTGCTTCTTATCTCACACCCTTGACTGCACTGCATTTTTCCTTCAAACATATTGGTTGTGCTTCACTCTTGTATGCTGGTGTTGGACTAGAATATGCCTTTTAAGCAAGATGAATCATAGGCATTGTGACAAGTGTCACATCCGTTATGAGTGAGCACTTCCTTCTTTATGTAACACTCCAAAATAATTCACCAACGCTTCTTAAAAAACATATAGGTCCCTGTGTGAAGCTAATAAAGGCACCCACGTGGCATGTATTTGCTTGTAAATCCTTTTTAGAAGCCCCTAGAATGTTGAGAGGAATGATGACTAAAATACGAAGTTTCATTTCTGCATGGAGACCCTTATTGTAACACCTTCTAAGATGGAGATTATAACTCCATAACATTATTTCTTTCTAAAATTGCTTGGGCAACAAGCAAGCTTTCTTGTAACACCCTCAAGGATGGATATTATAACTCCATATATCCTTTTGTTTTTTAAAATTTCTTGGGTAGCAAACAAACTATCTTTCCCGCAGGTGAATGGGTGATGCACTACCAAGCTTGGATGATAGTTAAATGCTTTCTTTGGTGAGTGGTCTTCTCCAATATTGATACCATGAATGTAACACCATTATTCCTTTCTTTTATACCTCCAAACACATTGATTTCATTGTTGCTAATTTGACATATTTTTGAGATTGATATGCACTCGCTTGACTATGTAATTGTGGCTCATGGATGATCTAAAATGAGGTATGCTTCTACATGTGCATACATCCAAGGATGAGCTCTCTAATGACTCCTTCTAGCTTGGGAGGAGTTATGAAATCTAGCATTTAATGGCTATTATTTTCCTTATAGAAAAAACGTGCCCTAATATGGCACTTTCAAATCTGCACCTATGCTGTAAAAAAAAATATTAGAGGAGTGCAATATGATGTATTATATTTCATAATAAGGCTTCTAATAAACCTTCTTTTGCACTCTATTTTGAGATTTTGAGATTCTATTTTTATAGCATATTTCTTGCAATATAAGGGTTTGATGTTGTCTTTGACAATAGACACACCTTCCCCTTTTTACTTGGAAACTTTTGATAGTAATTCCAAGTTTTATTAACAGTAGATAGAAGTTTTTTTAATTGATGCAAATTTTCTGCATTCTTTTCTTTTTGCATTCACTTGTAATGCTTCTCACTTTCATAAGCTTCTATATCTATTTTTTGTTAGTTATGTTCTTATCCAAATCTAGAGGATTCTAACCCCTATTGGTGGCTTCCATTGGATACACCGAGTTGCAGATTTTTGTGCTTCAATAGTGTCTTTAGACACTTGATACCAATTAGATTGTGTGCCTTCCAGGAAACACAAAACTAATTTTCTTTTTGAGAGTAGTATAATAGTATAAAATTTTTAATGCAACTAATATTACACCTTATCACTCCAATCAACTCTCAAATAAATGCACTTAATAATCTACTACAACTAATCAACAATAACCTAAAAAGAATATTTAGGAGTTATTCTAAAATTTTACTACAATCAATGTTGTAGGACTTAGTCTTCTTTTTCAATAATAGATAATAGGCAGTTGATAGAAATTAATTTGGAATCTAATAAACTCCTAATAAATGTGCAATTGAATCCTTAAAAAGAATCTATTTTTCCTTTGCACTTTAGAATACTGAAAATATGATTTCCTTTTTTCAAATTTAATCCAAATTTAGGTGCTCTAATAAATAAATAAATAGTTAAGTTTAATGAATATTTTTGCACCATAAGTTGCATACCTTTTTTGTAGCTTTTCTCTTGCATTTGTAGAGTATGTAGGCCTTGGTGTCTAGGAACACCAAGTTGTTTCTTCTAGTACGATATCCTTCATAACTCCTTCACCAAATTATGGTATCAAACTTTCTTTTATGAGACTAGGAGTTGGTGGCTTATTCTCCTCTTATGTTATCCTTCTTATGTTGTAGATTTGGAGAAGTCTATGTCTCTAGGGCGGTGCCTTCTTACTAAGAGAGGTGATCTTCAAATCTCCAATATTTGGTGAGCTCCTTCTATATTCAAGTTCTCTTGCCAAATTCTAACTTTAATAAGGATCTTCTTCTAGGGTTTGGCACTTATTTCCAAAACTTCTTCTTCTTGGATTTTGCACTCCTTACCAAATTTTTCTCTTGGGATTGTTTTCAGATGGCGATAATTTTCCCAAGTCCTTCACTATCAAGGACTTCACCTGGATAGTGGATTTCTCCAATGAGTTCTCAAAGAACTATCTTGATCTTTACCAAGGCTCTCCTAACCTTTCATGATGCTCAATGACACCTTATCAAGGTCTTTGATCTGGAAACTTCTGATGGTCTTTCGTTAGAGCTTTTCTTCAACCTTCTACTTCTATAAGTGTTGGTGGTGAGATCTTCTCCTGGATATTTTGATTCTATTGCTTCTGGTTTCAAGAAGGACTCTCCTAGTCCTTCTTCTTCTTCTTCCAATGCTGGAAGTTCTTTAATGAGATATTCTCCTGATCTCTTCTCTTTTTCTTCAGGATTAAGATTATTTTGAAGAAGATGTTCTTCCTAACTTTCTTGTAGGAAATGTCTCAACTCACTAAATATTTTGTTCCTACAACAAAAATATTAGTACTAAAATATTTAATCTGCTTCTAAATCAGATGTTCTTCTTGAATTCTTCTTCAAGATCAAGGCTTTTGTGGCCTATTTTTATGTTAAGGCTTTTGTGGCATTTTTAGTACCAGGGATCCTGTGGCATTTTTTAGTATTAAGGCTTCTATGGAATTTTCAATATAAATGCTTCTATGGCCTTTTTAGTATAATAATTTTGTGGCTTCTTCTGCAAGGCTTCTATGGCCTTTCTATATCAAAGCTCTTGTGGCTTGTTCTTTAAGTGTTTATTTCTATAATCCACTAATGGAGATCTTTAGTCTCCTATCTTAACCATGATCCTTCATAGGAATTCTTCTTCCATAGCAATGGAGATCTTAGAGGGTTGAGCTTGGGAATTCTCTTATTTTTACCGTCTTGGTCTATAAACCTACGATTTATAATAATGCTTAGGTTTTTTTATCCCACATGCATTACTCTTCAGCTTCCCCTAGAGTTAGATCATTATAAAGAGAGGTTGTACCTATTCAAATCTCACTCTACTAATGAGACATATAGGTCAAAATGCCTTTAGAGTTTTGTAAATGTATCACTTATTTTTTTTGGAATAAAAATTTAATCAAACATTTTTTTTCCTTTCCTAAATTATCTCTTTCTATAAATTTATAATCCCTCATTTTTCTTCCTTATGTTTTCTGATACATTTTTTATATCGGTATTATGCTCTTCACTTGCATGTAATGTGATCTGATGAATGAGAAATCTTGTAGCACTAGGAGTATACTCTTCACTTGCACATATGTGATATGATGAATCAAAAACTAGTTTATGTTTTTTGAGTACTGCTTCGCCATGTTTCTTTTTTCATTAAAGGATTTAGTTCAAATAAAATGCTTTGGAATGCTATAACATTAACTAATATATTCACACCAAACTTGATCAAAACCATTTTTTCAAAGAATGTCTTGTAGGAAACTCTAATAATCCCTATAATATGATTTGTTCATTTCTAATTTCATAGGCATAATTGGTATATTCATGGAATGGAGAGAATTTATGGCCTCTTGTGTAATTATTATATTAAAAATTTATTTACCATGAATAAAATGATCTTGTTCCTCTAATATAACATAATTTAAAATAAATCTTAGTTTGCTTTTCCATAATATTTTAAATGATCTTATAAATCACCTTACAAAGCTTATTGGATAAAAAATATCAAAATAAATTGTCTCATCTTGAATTGGATGCAATGTAATAAATATTTCATTGATCTTATTTATTGTAGTCTTGTTTTTAGCAATCTCTTCAACTATATCCAAATATCACTCTTCAAAAAATATCAAAAAAATTAAAATAAATTTGTAGGAAACCTGTTAGGTCCAAGAACCTTGTTAGCATGGAAGAGAAAACTACCTCATGTAACTCCTCAAGAGAAAAATTCCTTGTTAAGTTTTTATTTTGTCCTTGTGTGGTAATTTATGGAATATCTGTTAAAATATTACCTTGAGCCTCCTTATCTTTCCCAACATCTATATTTGAATTAATTAATGTTTTCCTTCTTAATATCTTCTTATTCCTCAATATTTCTTCCATTTGGAGTTGAAATTTTTTTGATGTGATGAACAAAAAAATCTATTTTATATGTAACATGAAATAATTTGGTAATATATTTGAAAATACCAATATGACTCCTCCTTTTTCAATAAATTATGATATTAAAGAAAGTAATTTTTTTTATTGCACGAGTGTCTTGGTCCATTCTATTGACTTCTATTATCTATTATAAATGATTTTAAATTTAGTTTCATCTTTTAATTTAAATATATTACCAAATAATTTGGTATTCTATATATTATTCATCCCTTATATATATTATATATTGAACAAACATATACATAATTGGTTTTATCCAACCCTAATATAACCATCTAGAAGAATTTAAGGTCTTGAAACCACATAGACTAAAATTGGAATGACTTTGAATGACCATTATTGAGTAAATTACATGTCAAGAGAATGATTTTATTAAATGTTCCCACTTGCGATAAAATGTCTAAAGAGATAGTATACTTTATTTGTAACCATCTATTGGGTAACAAAAATGTATCAAATATTTTTTATATTTTAGTTTACCCAAGGTGTCTAAAGTGAAAATTGCCCCATGTAACTCATCCATAGAGAGATGCCTTGTTAAGATTTCATTTTTCCCCATGTCATAATTGATGGAATATCTTGCAAAATCTTGCTTTAAGCATACTTATATTTCTAACCATATAAAAAATAGTTTTTGAAATAATTAATTGCTTCATTATTGATATCTTATTATTCCTTAATATTTATTCCATTTGGAGTTGAAAAGATAAATATATTTTGGATATAACATGAAAATTTTTGGTAATATATTTGAAAATACCAATATAAATTCTCCATTTTCAATAGATTATGATAGCATAAAGGTAATTATTTTTCTTGTACATAAGTATCTTGAGTTTTGATTAAATTTCTTCCTTTATTTTAAATATATTTTCAAAATATTTGGCATTCCAAATATTTATTTTACCCTTATATATTTTAGAATTTGAAAAAACCTATACATATGGGATCCTATAATATTTACTTCATCACATACTATCATAACCATATAGAAAAAACTAGGGTCTTGAAGCCACATAGACTAAAATTGGAATGACTTTGGATGACCACTATTGAGTAAATTACATGCCAAGATAATGGATTTGGAATCACATCCAATTCATAATAGAATTTCTAAAGGAATAGTATAATTTATTTGTAACCATGTATTGGATAACAAAAATACTATCAATATTTCTTGCAAGTGAGTTTACCCAACACATATATTATTCCATGTATATTGTAAGCTTGAAGGAATAAAATACCAAAGTCCATTTGAATTGAGAAATGAATAAACAACATATATTGATTTAGATAATCCAAGAGTGTCAACCTTATTTTCTAAAGGAGATATAATTGTGTTAAAGTCCCTCCCAAAAGAATACCTAAATTATAATTATGAATCATCATTATACCTAACAAAAATATGTTGACATCTTTCTAACATATTTCATGTGGAGTATTTACTGTAGGAGAATATACATTTATAATCCCAAGTTTTATATTTTTCTCTTTCTAGTAAAATAGACTCACAACCTGACTAATTTGCTTCTAAATTTTTTCCATCCCATTTGCATTTGTCCCATATTATTGTAAGACCATAGAAATCTCCTATAGAAGAAATTCCTAGACAATCTCTTGATGTCCAAATATTTTCAAATGTACGGTTATATTCCAAGCCATATTTCTAACATGCTAACACAATTGGTATACCATAGGATAACTATAGTATTATATGGTCATAGAACCACACATATTATAGTCATAACACCAATATAGTGTCAAAATTCATGGTTTTTTCTTTTCTAAAAAGTTTCTTCAAATATATGATGCTACTATAGTGAGTTTTTAAACATCAGATTAGAATGAAATTAGCATATATGTTACATTATTTAATTGTATTAATGTAATATCAATATCATATATTGAATTAGTTCCAATAGCATACATATAAATATAGTCATAATATAATAGTAGCATTGACATAGTGTCACTTAAAATTTTAAATAAAATATAATTTATAGTATATACTATATTTATTAAAGACAATTTAAATGATAATATTTATTAATTTGATTATAATTAATGTTAATTTATTAATTAATACATATCATTCATATATAAATTAAGATACATTATACATGCATATCATCATTATAACATTATTAATTCAAATATTAATTATTGTGTTGGATCATGTGGTGTAAATATTCACTTGAGGCCATGCTCAAATTTTGTATAGACCTTTAAAGACCATGTACACCTTGTATAGATGGTTTTATTATAGTATTATATTATTAAACCTAAAAATTGATTCTTTGGCCTTCATCTAAAAGGTTACATGTAATTGGGTATTTATACCCTTTAAGATCAATAATTTATTTGTTAGTTGAAAGGCTTATTTAAGAATATTTTGGGATATATGGACGCCCTCTATATTGTGTCTAATATCTTTTTTAATTTTTCTTGTTCTTGGGTTATATATCGATATTATTTTTTTTTGGAATGTATTGTAAAATTCAACATCATATCAAAGTGGTTAAAGTTGCATTACTTAATTACTATCCATTAGTGATCTGATATGACCTCTCCAAGAAGTAATGTGATTGGAGGTAGTTTTCAGAAGCCTTGCCTATTGTAAAAACAATATTAAGGATTTTTATGTCAAAATTCTAGGTGTAATTAGATCATGAGGATCTAATAACCTTTCAATCATTTCAATTTTGTTAGGATAAATATTAATCAACAAGTCCTTTTTCCTTTCTTATCATTTAATCCACTTTCTTGACTACATGGACACTTTAATTACCAAACCAATTTTTTTATGGTTATTTAGAAAAAATATTATTTTTTAAAGAAAAATCCTTTTTTTTGCTTTAGATATTTTGGTATCAATGCACATAGATAAGAGGATAGTCTATGTGATTTAAAAAGAAAAAATAAGATAATTTTGAATGCATCATATGCCATGAAAGTCATGGATGTGATTTCATACATGGAGAGGGCCCCCAATACACTTGCCAAAGTCATTAACATGGTTTAGAGGCTTTTTGGATGTATTAGAAAAAAAGGATGGCTTGATTGTTGTTTTATAAAAAAGGTTGTGTATGAGAAACTATATCAATGAACGATAAATATTTTAATATTATTTATGAAATTTTAGGGAGTTGTTCCAAGTTGACACTTTTAATCATTTTGTCTTGAGCTATTTCCTTTTTTTACCAAAAAAATATTTTTACCTTCTTTTATCAATTTTTTGAAATTTAAATGTAGAGTATTCATGTAAATATTCCATTCCTTGGAGGGAAAATACTAGACAACTTGTGAAAATGAGAGGCAAATTATTTGGGTATAAAGTCTATTTGTCAAATGACTTATCCCTAAAACCACCTATGGTAATGCATTATTGGTTTATTTGTATGATTTAGGTACTCCATATTATGGGTTCAAGCATGGAGGAAATAATTATCTCTTTGGAAGGGAATGCAATGTATATGGAGTGCATGTGGTCCTCTTTTTCACACTTCATCCTTCAAATAAAAAAAATATGTCTCCTTTAGAATGTAACATGGTGCATGACATAATGGTATGGGGAACATGTGGTAGAATACTTAGTCCCAAAGGGAATGGAATTGAATCCAACCCATTTTATATTTAAATATGGATATGTGATACTTTGGAATAATCTTAGAGAATATTATTTGATGGAAGCATGATAGGTTTAAATTGTATAACACATAGATCCTTTGAATCAAAATGCCTTGGTGGAATTGGCTAAAGTATTATGGAGTATGGATTGATGCTATAGAGGAGTTATAGATTTTGAGTCCTCCATATTTTCATTGAGGATGAAAGTTGACATGTCTTAATACTATGCTATAACAAGACCCCCAATAATATTTGGTAGATGCTAATGATTTTGGATCTAGTGGGAATTCCTAAACCATTTCTGATCCCTCTTTATTGTGACAACTAGTGCATCATCAATCTTATCAAAAATATAATGTTTCATTAATATACCAACCATATTGAGATTGAGATGCACTACATGTTATGGATTTATATCTATGCTTGATCTATTTTTTATGATGTTATCAGAGTAGGCAACAAATATTCTAACAAAATTCATGCTTGTCGTACAATTTGTGTTCATGTAAGAGTTTCTTAGTGTAGGAGAGTGTCCCTTATGGGGGATAACTAATAAGGGTCTATATCTATGTCCAAAAATTAACTTAAGTGGGTATGTTCAAATATGTGGTGTTAAGTTTCACTTGTGGCCATGATCAACTTTTGTACTATATTCTTAGTATAAACCCTTCTGGCCCTCACACATCTTGTATATGTGGATTCCTTGTGTTATTTTATAATTTAACCTAAATGATAGTTCTTTAACATTGAACTAAAGGTATTTTTTAAATGGGTATTTATACCCATTCCTACTAATTATTTCATTATTGGGTGGAGTGTATTTCTATTTTCAAATTTAGATAGTCATTTTTACTATAAAAAGTAGTTAAACCAATCATATCAAACCATCTTTCAAAAATAGACTTATTTTTGGCTCAATGAAATACTTATTTAGTAGTATATTTGGCATACCGTTTCTAACATAGAGATGAAAAATAAAACCACTTTCTTCACTATTTTTTTAGTCTATGGCCTTCCTAGTGAAAATACAAGTGACAATCTCCTATATAGTTTAGCAAAACTTGGAAATCAATTTTCTAAAACCCTAAATAGTTAACATATAATTGGCATTCACATAGCTATAAAATTAGTGACATATGGAATTTTATGATTTGATAAAGGTACATTTAAATTCTCTAAAATATTTTGGTGGCATTTTCTACATTTTAAGGCCAAATTTATAGGGGCCATAACTTTTGCATATAAAAGCATTTCAATCCTTTTTTCAAATCACATATTTTTCATGATATTTTCATTTGTAGTATTATTTTTATTCACAAATGCACGTAAAATACTATATTTTAGTAGGGATTCCATGAATCACCATATGCCCTTGTTCAATCAAGATTGAAGGTTTACTTCATTGTAAATAGTTGCTCAAATATGTGAATGAGGTCTCTCTATACACTAATTCTAATGCAGAGAGTAATTGTTCAAGGATAAGGATGGGTATCTAGGTATGATGTATCTTCATATTGAAAATACCTATGACACCCATATTAGCAATACCTTAGATCTTAATGAGGTATTAGGTAAGTTCTAAAATATCTATAATTATATTGACTCTCCCCAAGCTAGTATATTGGAGGTACATCTTGCAACCTTAAATATGGAGAAATTTGAGACCATAGTTGAGAACATTAGTTGGTTTAAGAAGTTAGAAAAAGACACCTACATTACCAAATGAGGTGATAGTAGAAGACCATTGATTTTATCAATGATATGATCAACAATATTTGTAAAGCCTATGAAACAAATTTTATTTTGTTTGATATGCTTTGATTTTACTTTCCCAAGGTTGATCCTCCTCTCAAAAATATATTCAAATACCTTCTTCACCATCAATATTTATAGTAGAGGCATATGATTCATTCTATTGCTATTCAAGATCACGCAAAGGAAGTCACTAGCATAGAAATTGAAAATAAGCTAAATAAGAAAAGAAAAACTAAGAAGACCTTAAAGAAGCCTATTTGCACCTTTTGTAAGAAGGAAGGACATAAGGTAAAATATTTCTAGATTTGGGTAAATAATCTTGATGACATATCCAAAAAGTGGATTTTGATGTTGTTATTTTCCATGCTTAGGATGAGGATGGTCATGATGGTGAGACCTCATAGGAAAACATAGTTTTTTTTATAGGTAAGATGATTTAATTAAAAGTGGGTTTTGAAAGAGGTCCAAAAACCTTTTACAAAAAAGACAACACCAACAAGTCAAAAGACCAAAATCACCAAAATGAAGGATAAACCCATAAGGTAAAAACCAACCTTACAAACAAAGAAAGAGCCACATGAGGAGATCCCATAGGGAAGATCCTGACCAAAAAAAAAAGTAGGGATAGAGGGGTGGTCCTAGGAAGGATACCCCAAATAGAACAAACTAGAGGACTACAATATTAATCTTTGATGTTGGAGTTCATAGGACCATCATCTTCCTTTAAGAGAGTCTTGAGGTGGCCATGTATTTTGTCCATCACCTTTGTTGCCTAATTGTAGAGTGACCACATCACTTTCTATGAGTTAGTAGCTGCTGACAAGGTGACCACTGTGCTAGTGATGTGGTTGAGGATAGATTTATAAAGGACAATTGTTGATGGAGGATCGATGCACTCGAGCATTGGCTCCTCAGGGGAATCACCTCATTAGCCTTTCTAGGGTAAGGTATCTATGTATTCAGCTTTTTGAGATGACAAGAAGCCCTCATGTAAGTTGGGCTAGGATTTCACTTGGCCTTGGATTATGTGCACCTAAAAATTAAGTGTTTGAACTTGAACTCAAAAAATAGAGACCCCTCTTTGAGCTTAGAATTGAGGGTTTGCTTTAGGATTTATGGGGAGGAAAAATTAGGGTCATTATCATCACTGGGGACCTCATGGATAGGAGTTTAATAGCTATATATTTTTATGGGTTTTGGTATGTTAGGTCAATTAGGGCATTGGATGGGATTGGGAGGGGTAGGGCAGGTAGTGACCATAACTTTGTTGGAGTAGAACTTGAAAGCTAAAGAACACAAGCTTATACTGAGAGGAGGGGGTGAATAGTATAATACCACTTTTTACTTTTCTTTCCCAAATAGTATTAATAAATATAATCAATGGTAATATCAATAGAAATAACCAAATCAATGTACAAATCATCACACACAATAGAGACATATATTTAATGTGGTTCACCCAAATATGGCTACCTCCACGGAGAAAATATTTCTTCTAAATATTTCTCAAATAATATCTTGGGAATCCTTCCTAATTACAATGTTTATGGACATCTATCCAAAGGAGATACTGATCCCATAAATATGATTTGTGGATCTGGAAGAGAACAGATCTAACACAAGACAGGAAACCAGAATAACAAGAGCCCAAAATTTCTTATTCAATACTTCGAAAGAATTTTACAAAGAATATACAACAATCTGCCATTTTGCCAACCCCCTCTCATTACAATCCATGGGTTTTTATCGAGGTCCCGATCCTCTGTGTTTTCAAACTTCCCACGATCTACAATTGCCACCTGGAACAATACTGGAAAGTTGCATTGATGAGACTCTAGGTGAGGTGCGCGACTGGCTGCCATACCCAACGGAATCTTCTTCTCGATCTGTTGCTTGTTGTTAGTTGCTATAAACGCGTCTCTAGATATCCTGCGCGAGTGGCCAACATGCCTGTTGAAATCCTCCTTTGAAACTGCTGCTTCACTACCGCTAACTTGCCGCGCACGAAGGGACGCCTTTATGAAAGCTTGGAGTGCATGTTTTTCTGTTTGGTCGCGATATCGTGACATGTCACGATATCGCGACAATTTCCTTTCTGCTTTCTTGCTTCCACTTTGGTCATGATATCGTGACATTCCTTCCTTCTTGCCTTCTTGCCTCCGCTTCGGTCGTGATATCGTGACATGTCGCGATATCGCGACATTTTTCTATTGCGTCGTCGTTCTTCAGTTTCGGTCGCGAAATCGTGACATGTCACGATTTCGTGACCTTCCGTCCTCCGCGCCTTTGCCCCCTGTGTTGGTCACGAAATCGTGACATGTCGCGATTTCGCGACCTTTGGTCTTCCGCGCCTTTGCTTCCTTGCGATGGTCGATTTCGTGACCTTGTGTCTTCCGTGCCTTGCCTTCCCTGCTTCGGTCGTGAAATCGTGACATGTCACGATTTCGTGACCTTGTGTCTTCTGCGCCTTTGCTTCCCTGCGATGGTCGTGATTTTGTGACCTTGTGTCTTCCCTTGCCTTCCTTTCACTATGATGGTCATGATTTCATGACCTTGTGTCTTCCGGCCTTGCTTCCCTGCCTTGGGTCGCGATTTCGTGACATGTCACGAAATCGTGACATTCTGTCCGCTGCTCCCCTATCTTCTATTTTGGTCGCGATATCGTGACACTTTTTGTGTCGCGATATCGCGACACATTTTTCTTTGCAACACTTAGAAAACAAAATAACACACAAAAAAATTTGGTTGATGCTCGATTGCTTTGCTGCCCTCGGATGCTCCTGCATCAGACACCCGGGGTGGATCGAGAAGTGATCCTCACTTCTGATCTTTGGGAGGAAGACCTAGGCGGTCAACCTCTATTTTTGACACCCAAGTTGCATCTTCTACTGGTCTACCCTTCCACTTGATCAAATATTCAGAATATTGTTTGTTCCTTGTGCTTCTGCCTTCACGAGTATCTAATATTTCCTCGATCTCGTCTGTGGTTGGGTTAGACGTTGGAATGCTCCACAATTCTGTGCTTGGTGCCTCTGTACTATCTCCTTCATGGTATTCCACTAAATCTGATATGTTAAAAATAGGTGAAATGTCAAGCCCACTTGGCAATTCCACTTCATATGCATTGCCTGAATCCCATTTTTCCAATATTCTGCATGGCCCAAACTTCTTCATCTTCAACTTGTTATAAGTTTTGGCTGGAAATATTTCTTTTCTGAGATGGACCATGACTTCATCTCCCACTTTGAACTCTTTGAACCGTCGCTTTTGGTCTGCTCTTGCTTTATACTGAGTATTCATTTTTGTAATTTGTTTCTTCACTTCTTCATGCAGGCTTTTCATCTGTTTCGCAAATTCCTCAGCCTCTGCACTGCACTTTTCTCCTTTATCTAATTTCCTCAGCTCAAAAACGTTTCTTGGACTGTTTCCATATATTATTTGGAATGGAGATTTGTTTGTACTCTTGTTGACAGAATTGTTGTATGCAAATTCTGCCTGCGGCAAAACCAAATCCCATCCCTTGGGTTTATCTGCTATCAAGCATCTTAATAAATTACCTAGACTTCTATTTACCACCTCTGTCTATCCATCAGTTTGTGGGTGGTATGCAGAACTGAACTTCAGATCTGTCTTCAGCTTCTTCCACAATGTTCTCCAGAAATACCCAACAAACTTTGTATCTTTGTCAGAAACTATGCTTTTTGGTAGACCGTGAAGTCGTACCACTTCTTTGAAAAATAACCCTGCAATGTGAACCGCATCACTTGTTTTCTGGAAGGGAATAAAATGTGCCATCTTGGAGAATCTATCAACCACCACAAATACGGAGTCATTTCCCCTCTGTGTTCTCGGCAACCCAAGAATAAAATCCATGCTGATGTCCTCCCATGGCCTCTCAGGTATAGGTAACGGCTGGTATAATCCTGTGTTCTGCCTCATGCCTTTTGCCATCTGGCATATTCTGCAACTTTGCACAAACCTTTTCACATCTTGCTGAAGTTGCGGCCAGTAGTAATTTTCATTCACCAGGGCAATGGTCTTATCCCGACCAAAATGTCTAGCCAGTCCCCCGCTGTGCTTTTCCTTGATTAAGTTCTCCCGCATGGAACTCCTTGGAATGCATAATTTACTTCCCCTGAACAACATTCCATCTTGGATTAGAAAATCCAACCATTTTGTCCTGTCCACAGTAACAGGTGCCAAGCAAGCCGTCCAGGCTTCTGCAAAATCAGGATCTTCAGGATAAAGACCCTTCAGTTCTTTGAATCCTACCACTTCCACTGTCATTTCAATCAGTAGATTCTGCCTTCTACTTAAGGCATCTGCAACTCTGTTTGATTTTCTACTTCTGTGCTTCAACACAAAGGTATAGCTTTGGAGGAACTCAACCCACTTCAAGTGCCTTTGATTCAGTTTTGTTTGGTTGTTAATGTATTGTAATGCCTGATGATCAGTGAATAGAACAAACTCTTTTGGCAACAAATAATGCCTCCACTTCTTTAGAGCCTGAACTATAGCATAAAATTCCTGGTCATAAACTGAATACTTTTTTTGAGCATCATTGAGCTTCTCACTAAAATAAGCAACAGGTCTGCCTTCTTGACTCAGTACAACCCCTATTGCACTGCCACTGGCATCACAGTCTACCTGAAATACTTTGTTAAAGTCTGGAAGTGCCAAAACAGGTTGTTATGTGACCTTTTTCTTTAATGCATCAAAGCTCCTTTCAGCCCCTAAGGTCCACTTGAATTCTTTCTTATCCCCTCTCATTGTTTCTGTGAGGGGTGCACAAATGTTGCTGAAATTTCTAATGAATTTTTTGTAAAAGCTGGCTAGACCATGAAATGATCTTACCTCTGTTGTGCTTCTCGGGGTAGGCCATTCGATGATAGCTCTCACCTTTTCTGGGTCCATTTTTAGACCCTCTGCTGAGATGACAAATCCCAGGTACACTAACTCCTTTACAAAATTACATTTTTTTAGATTAATTAATAGTTGTTCTTCCCACAGCTTCTCAAAAACCCTTCTGATGTGCATCAGGTGCTCCTCCAGGGTTCTGCTGAATATTAATATATCATCTAAATAAACAATGACAAATTTTCCTAAAAACTCTTTCAGTACCTCATTCATCAGCCGCATGAAGGTACTTGGTGCATTGGACAGCCCAAATGGCATGACCAACCATTCATACAAACCCTCTCTGGTCTTGAAGGTTGTCTTCCACTCATCTCCTTCTCTGACATGGATCTGATGGTAACCACTCTTGAGGTCAATCTTGGTGAAGTACTTGGCTCCACTCAAACAGTCCATTATGTCATCCATTCTTGGCAATGGAAATCTGTATTTTATTGTGATCTTGTTGATGGCTCGAGAGTCTGTACACATTCTCCACTCTCCATATTTCTTTGGCGCTAGCACTACAGGTACTATGCATGGACTTAAGCTCTCCCGAATCAGCCCCTTCTCCAGCAACTCCTGGACCTGCCTGTTTAGCTCTTCAGTTTCTACAGGCGTCATTCTATGTGCAACTTTATTGGGCAAGCTTGATCCTGGCACCAAATCGATATGGTGACTGATCTTCCTTACTAGGGGTAAACCCTCAGGCACATTATCAGATATAATATCTAGAAATTCCTCCAACAGATCTAGGACTTCTGTTGGGGTATTTTTGCATTCTATATCTCTGACTCTAGGAACCAATGCATAACACATATGTTCATGTTTTAAATCATCTAAAAATTTTCTCCCGTCGACCAAGAAAATTTTGGCACTGCCACATACCTTTTCTTCCACCTCCTTCAGTGGTTTCAGCTTATGACGCATTCCATTCTTGGTCACGGAATAGGTGTTGGCACGGCCATCATGAACCGCACACCTGTCAAACTGCCATGGCCTTCCCAACAGCAAATGGCACGCATCCATGGGTAGAATGTCGCACAGGACCTCATCACGGTAATTCCCAATACTGAATTTTACCAGGCACTATTCATTGACCAAAACCTTATGGTCTTTCTGCAACCACGCGATCCGATATGGATGCGGGTGTCTCTTCCTCTCCAGTTGTAGCTTTGTAACCATTCCCTCTGAAACTAGGTTATCCGTGCTACCGTTGTCAATAATAATATTGCAAATCTTACCCGCGCATTTACACCTTGTGCAGAATAAGCTTTTCCTCTGATCTATGGCCCCCTCTTCATTCAGTAGGACTCTCCTTGCAATCATTACTTCTCCTCTCTCAACTTCTTTAGAATGCTCAGATCCAGCATCTTCATCAGCGACTACGACTCTGGCATTTCCTTTCGGCCTCCTATTATTCCTTTCTCGTTGTTGTGGGCACTCATATTGGTGATGTCCCTCTTCCCCACACTGGAAGCAAGTTCCACGGAATCTTCCTCTTCCCTGGCCACGTCCAGCTCTGCCCCTTCCTCCTCGGTAATCATTATTCTGATTACGGGGGTGGTAGGTATTTTCTCTCCTTTGTTCCTGATTGCTGCTACCTTCTCCATTCTTCTGAGAATCTTCATTCCTCCTTCCACTGGTCCTTCCGTCGGTCCTTCCGCCATGACCTCTCCCTCTTTGCTTGTTCTCAAACCTCCTATTGAGCTTTTCTTCAACCTTTAAGGCAAATTGGTAAGCGTCCTCTATGGTGGTCATCCGGACCAGACTTAATTCTTCCTGAATACTTGCTCGTAACCCATTAATGTAATGGGCTACCTTCTCCTTGTTGGCCTCTGAGTGACCTATTCTGATCATAATTTTATGAAACTCCTCTGTGTATTCCTTTACAAACTTACTTGCTTGCCTCAGCCCTTGCATTTTCTTTAGCAGGTCTAACTCATAATCACCAGGGATGAACTGCCTCTTCAGCTTTTCTGCCATCCATTCCCATTTTGTTATTCTCTCTTTTCCTCTCTTATTTTGCTCCAGCTGCACTCCCTTCCACCAAATGTTGGCATGACCTTTCAGTTTGGTCTTTGCGAATCTGACCCTATCAGGATCCTCAACCTCCTCGTACTCAAAGTACTCTTCCAGGTCGTTGATCCAGTTGATCAATTCCTCTGGATCAAGGTTCCCAGAATATGTGGAAACCTCCATCTTCGGCCTCTTCCCAATCTGGGATATGGCTTTGTATAGTCTAGCCTGAGCAGGATCCACTGCTTCTTCTTCTTCCTCAGGCTGGTCTTCTTCTTCGTCATCTTCCTCTTCACTACCTTCATCTCTTCTTGGTTCCAATATTCTATGCATTTCTTCTTGCAGGGCTTGCATTTGCCACTGCAAAGCTCGGACATCTTCCGCTGCTGCCATGCCTCTCCCACCAATAGGGTTTCTTCTTGGAGGCATTCTGTTCACCCAATCACAAGCCCTTCCATAGATCCTGGTGTAACTGCCTCACGTCCGGTGATCTGTTACACACTCAGGAACTTCTGGCTCTGATACCACTTGGTAGAGAACAGTTCTAACACAAGACAGGAAACCAGAATAACAAGAGCCCAAAATTTCTTATTCAATACTTTGAAAGAATTTTACAAAGAATATACAACAATCTGCCATTTTTCCCACCCCCTCTCATTACAATCCATGGGTTTTTATCGAGGTCCCGATCCTCTGTGTTTTCAAACTTCCCACGATCTACAATTGCCACCTGGAACAATATTGGAAAGTTGCATTGATGAGACTCTAGGTGAGGTGCACGACTAGCTGCCATACCCAACGAAATCTTCTTCTCGATCTGCTACTTGCTGTTAGTTGCTATAAACGCGTCTCTAGATATCCTGCATGAGTGGCCAACATGCTTGTTGAAATCCTCCTTTGAAACTGTTGCTTCACTGCCGCTAACTTGCCGCGCACGAAGGGACGCCTTTATGAAAGCTTGGAGTGCGTGTTTTTTTGTTTGGTCACGATATCGCGACATGTCGCGATATCGTGACAATTTCCTTTCTACGCTTTCTCGCTTCCACTTTGGTCGCGATATCGTGACATGTCGCGATATCGTGACATTCCTTCCTTCTTGCCTTCTTGCCTCTGCTTCGGTCGCGATATCGCGACATGTCATGATATCGCGACATTTTTCTATTGCATCGTCGTTCTTCAGTTTCGGTCATGAAATCGTGACATGTCACGATTTCGTGACCTTTCGTCCTCCGTGCCTTTGCCCCCTGCGTTGGTCATGAAATCGTGACATGTCATGATTTCGTGACCTTTGGTCTTCCGCGCCTTTGCTTCCCTATGATGGTCATGATTTTGCGATGTCATGATTTCATGACCTTGTGTCTTCTGCGCCTTGCCTTCCCTGCTTCGGTCGTGAAATCGTGACATGTCACGATTTCGCGACCTTGTGTCTTCCGTGCCTTTGCTTCCCTGCGATGGTCGTGATTTTGACATACGACATGCAATTCTGACCGGCCGCCGCCCGTCATGATTTTGTGACCTTGTGTCTTTCGGCCTTGCTTCCTTGCCTTGGGTCGCGATTTCGTGACATGTCACGAAATCGCGACATTCTGTCCGCTGCTCCCCTATCTTCTATTTTGGTCGCGATATCGCGACACTTTTTGTGTCGCGATATCGCGACACATATTTTTCTTTGCAACACTTAGAAAACAAAATAACACACAAAAAAAATTTGGTTGATGCTCGATTGCTTTGCTGCCCTCGGATGCTCCTGCATCAGGATCTCTATCCATAGGATAACTCCTTCTCCTCTACTTTGGCTAGTGATCCTCTAGAAGACACTTCCTCCACTACACTGAATGTGGATATCTCTCCACTTGAATACTCTTGTCCTCACTAAAAATACCTATCCTCAATGTCCTCGCTAATGAATCTATATCCAATGGATACTTTTTCCTCTCTACTCTGTCACATCGAAAGCTCTACTCAAAATTTCCATTTAGAATATGCTTAAATATGCTCAATAGATACACTTAGAACCTGCTAAAATATGCTCATTAGTTCCACTCAAAACCTGCTGAAATTAGCTCAATAGGTCCACTCAGAACCTGCTCAAATCTGTTCAATAGGTCCACTTAAAACCTGCTCTAATCTGTTCAACAGGTCCACTCAGAACCTGCTCAAATATTATCAACAAGCTCACTCAAAACTTGTCCAAATATTCTCAAAAAGCTCACTCAGAACTTATACAAATTTGCTAAACAAGCTCACTCAGAACTTGTCCAAATCTGCTCAACAAGCTCACTCAAAACTTGTCCAAATCTACTCAACAAGCTCACTTAGAACTTGTACAAATATGCTCAACAAGCTCACTCAGAACTTGTCCAAATCTACTCAATATGTTCTATACTCAATGCTCAATAACTTTATCAACTCAATCTCATAGAAGCATAAAGAGAATTGTTAGAGACTCAATAAGTTCTATACTCAAAACTCAATCTCAACTCAAAACAATCTCATAGAAGCATAAAGAGAATTGTTAGAGACTCAATATGTTCTATTCTCAAAACTCGATCTGAACTCAAATCAGAATATATAATAGTTTGTTTCATGGAACTTAAACAACCACTTCACACAATCACTTTACGAGGCTTAATCAACTCTACACAACCAATCACTTCAAGAAACAACCCTTTCTCACAAACCCTAGTCCAAGCATGTATCATACAACTCAAAATATTTCCAACAATGCCCAACACAAATCTCACATAACAATGATACTCATGTTCTTTTCTAACTCAAGTTCAAGTTCTTTGCATAACCAATTGGCTTCAACAACAATGCTTATCAAACAAGGTTTAATCACAACACTTAATTCCAGGAAACCTTGAAGCATTAACTCAAACACTTTACTCAACCAATGGTCTCAACAACAATGCTAATAAAACATTCTTCATCTAACAATGATACTCATGTTTTTCTCAAACTCTTACTCAGGTTTTTCATGGAACCAATGGTTTCAACAACAATGCTTATAAAATAAGGTTTAATCACAACTATAAAATCAGAAAACCTTAAAGCATTAAACCATCCACTTTTTAAAATGAAACCCTAATCAATTACTTTTCACTCCAAACTTAATTTTCAATCAAGCCAATCACCTAACTCAACAAAGAAGAATTTTAACCATATATTTTCTTGATGAGTAGTTGTATTTACAAATATGCCACACTCACAATTACTTCTTTGACAAACTCAATAAGGGTTAGAGGATATTTATTTTTTCAATAAATCACAAAACAAAATAATATCAACCAAAATACACCTTATCACTCCATCTATAAAACAATGCTCAACATCTTTCAAAAATAATCTCTTTGGAAAATATCTCTTTCACAATAAAATCAACTCTATTAAAGTCTTCTCAAATATCCAAAATTTATTATTTAAGACTTTAATTAAAATAAACCCTAAACTCCTTATGCCTCCTAACTTTATTTACAATCAATCAATCTCAGCTAGAAAATTTCCAAATAATAAAAACCTTTTTTTTTTTTTACTTGTGGAAAAAATCCCAAAAGGGATGCCACTTTCGAGTAAGACCCAAGAAGGAATGGGTATCCATTCTGCCAAAAATTCCTAGGACTCGGACCTGGCCTACCACCTTTGACATACTCAAGGAGCAAACAAACACACAAAACCAATTTAAAAATAAGTAAATAACAACAAAAATAACAAAATAAAATAAATAACATGCTCCTTGAGTGTGTCAAAAAAAAAAGCACAACCAAACACGCACAATAAGATAAAATAAACCACAATACGAACCACATAGGAAAACACAAGAACCACATAACAAAACACAAACAAGACAAAAACAATAGAACACTACAAAAACATAACCCAAAAAAACATGAAAAATAAACACAACCAAAACCTAAAAAATTAATGGGCAGACCTCCAACCAAGACCCCCTTCCTTCAAGTGGCTTGGAATTTGGGTCTTTCTTGCATCATCTGGAAAATTTGGCTCAAATGGAATCGATGCATATTTCAGGGTAGTTATTTGGTTGTTCAACAGATCTGGCAAATGATCTTGTATATGGTTTAGGAAACCATCCATAGCAAATGTGATGTGGACCCTCTTTTGGATTCTAGGGAGGAGAAGGTACAACAAGCCCTTGGTCTCTTTGGGGATGGTGTGAACTCTTTTAGCCCTAGTAGGGTTCCTCATATCAGCAAGAAGGTTAAGAGATATGTTAGGTGGAGGCCACCCCCTAGAGGAGTTTTAAAAATTAATACTGATGGATCGTCCAGGGGTAATCCTGGACATGCTGGCATTGGTGGTGTTGGGAGATATTCTAATTGTGGTGTTAGTTTTTTCTTTTCCATTTATAAAGGTGTTCACTCCAATAATTTTATAGAAGCTCTTGCAATTCTTGAGGCCTTATGAAGGGGGTTTTATCTTGGTTGGCATAGGATTATCTACGAGTTTGACTCTCAAATTGTGGTTAATATTTTAAACAGTAAAAGGGTGGAGGAAGTTAATTGGCATTTGTCCACTGTAGCCATTCAAATTCTTATAATGAGCGAAGAGTTTGAATTTATGTCCTTTGTGTACATTCCAAGGGAATGGAATGTGGTTGTTGATTACCTGGCCAAAAGGGATTCTAAGCTGCTGGATCCTTGGGGTATCGATAATTGGGAGAGTCTCCCATATGGGGACTCTCAACGCCTGTGGGAGTTGATCCACAAGCATGTACATACTTAATGTGGTTTGTTATTTTTTTCTTTTATGGGTATCATTTTAGTCACGTGGTTTTAGCCTGTTTGGCTATTTATTTGAGTCCTGGTTGGAATCTCAATTGTAATCTATAATCCATACTTTTTATCAATAAATTTTTACCCCTTTATTTAAAAAAAAACCTTAAAAATTAAAATAAAGTAAAATAAAAATAAAAATAAAAATAAACCAACATTAGACAATAAACAAAAACAAAAAACATAGAAAACACTCACACATAAAAACACGAATTAACACAAACAAAGAGAAACCCAAGAACAAGAATGAAAAAAACACAAGAACAATAACAAAAAACATAAAAAAAAAAACATACAAAACAACAAAAACACAAGAACAACAAAAAACAACACAAAGAACACAAAAACAAAACAAAACAAAAGAACCCACCCACCTTAAAAAACTAAACAAAAAAAACAAAAGAAAAAAGAAAAAAAAAATTGAACATAACAATGACCTATCTAGACTAGAAGACTATTAAGGCAAGAATCAACAGAGGAAACAAAATAAAGAATAGAATGAGCTAGGGAACTAAAAAAAACTGAATGAACCAAAGAGAAGCAAAAAAAAAGCAAGAAGAAACTAGGTACCTTTAGAACTAGAGCCATCCAAAGAAATGATAGAAAGAAGAGCTTCCCTAATTTGAGAAGCCCACCATCTAGGAGGGTGGCCATAACAAGTAAGATCACCTTTGTCCAAAGCCCAATTAGCTAAAGCATCAGCACTCTTGTTTTGATCTCTGACCACATGATTGTAATCAACTTTCAAAAATCCCATCTAGATTAATTGAATCTTCTCAATAATTATTTTTATTCTCCAATCCACCTTATGATTCTTAGAAGGAGTCTTCAAGAGATTAATCATAAGTTGAGAGTCAGACTCAACTAACATCTTTTCCCATCCAACCTTAGTAGCCTCCTAAAGGCCTCTGAGGATACCATACCCCTCAACAAGGTTATTGGAAAGAATACCCAAATTCTCAGCAAAAGTAAAAACCAGGGAGCCATCTAAAAGTCTACCAATTCCTCCCACATTGGCTTTTCTAGGGTTCCCTCTAGAGGCTCCATCAGTATTGACTTTTCCAAAATCCTTAGGAGGAGGTTGCCAATTTCTAGTCCTATCCATCTTACTAATACTCACATTCCATTTAAGTTGGTTTCCCTTAGAATATTTAATCTTCAATCTTTGCATCACTTGATCCCATATTTGGTGGGAGTTTTTGGGGTGATTAAGGAGTTGATGGACTGATTCAACTAAGTTGGCTATGGTATTTTTCCAAATATAGTGAATATCCTTCCTATCTTGATTAAAAAATTGGTTGTTCCTTTCATTCCAAATATTCCAAAGAAGAATGGTAGAACCCATCCAAACTAACTGCCTAATAAAATGATCAACACCCTCTTGATTAGGCCAATCCCTCCAAAGTTGTTCAAAAGTAAAAAAATTGGACCATTGTAAGCCAAGTAAAGTGGCCATTCTCCTCCATAGCTCAGAGGCTAAAGTACACTCAATAAAAATATGGTTGAGAGTTTCTACATTCTCTTCACACATTTCACATCTAAAAGGGCCATGAAAACCATGCTTCATAAGTTTCTCACTAGTAAGCACCCTACGATGCAATAAAAGCCAATTAAAGAACCTCACCTTAGGCCAAATATTTTGAGCCCACAATCGAGAAAATATGTTAGAAGAATGGTTGGGATTATTATGGTATAAGGTCAAATAACCTTGAGCAACTGAATACTCACCCTTAGTAGTGTTGTTCCATCCAAAACAATCTTTTTCATGGGACCAAGAGAGGGATCTCATATGAAGGATGCCTTGGATATCTTGTCTTTGCCTTTCTGGGATTTGAATAGGCCAGTCCTCAATAGGGATCCAATATCTACCAACCTTTGAATTACCAGTATGGTACCGATAGTAATTAGCCACCTTTATCCAATTAGCTCGATGAAGCTCCTCCATCCAAGGCCTCCAATCGAGAAACTAAGTTATCAAAGGCTTGTGACCATCCCAAGAATCTGTCCAAAATTTTTCCTGTTGACCATTATGAATGATCCAAAATAATTTTTTCTTTATCAAATCCTCACCAGTATTAAGAACTGCTAAAATGGGAGAACCTTTTGTAGGAAGTTGATAGTGAACAAGGTCTTCAGGAATTTTGTTCTCAACATATTTAGCACAGATATTATTGGCCCAAAGAGCATTGGGGTTATGCAACATCCTCCAATATAATTTAGTAGCTAAATATTTGTTGTTATTAATAGAATACCGGAATCCTAACCTCCCTTCACTCTTAGGAAGACATAAAGTATCCCATTTCACCAAGGCCCATTTTATTTTCTCCTTAGTACCACTCCAAAGGAAACGATGACTGATTTGATCCAATTCTCGAAGAACAACCTTTGGGATATTAAAAATGGAAGAAACATAAATAGGAATAGCTTGAAGGACTGATTTTACCAAGGTGATTCTACCCCCATAAGAAAGCCACTTGTTGGTCCACTTTCCAATTTTCTTCTTGACTTTGTCCAACAACCAATTCCAATATTTATTTTTTTGCCTTTGAATATTTATGGGAATACCTAAATAAGTGATTGGAAGGGAGGTCTTCTTATATCTTAATTTATCCAAGACCATGGATTCCTGTCTAGCAGAAGCAGTGAAAGAAAATAACTTTAGATTTGTCTTCATTGATCAACCGCCTAGTAGCCTTAGAAAAATAGCTAATGATTTGCTTAATATTAGAAGCTTCCTTAATTGTAGCTTTACCTAAAAGAGTAGAGTCATCCACAAATTGAAGATGAGAGATAGGTCTAGCTCCATGAGCAATGGTAACTCCCTCAAGGGTTTTGTTTTCCATATTTTTGGTTATAGTCCTACCCAAGCATTCAGCAAGAATGATGAATAAATAAGGGGATAGCGGGTCACCTTGCCTAATACCTCTGGAAGCTAGGAATTACTGAGAAGGCCTACCATTGATAAGAACTAAGTAGGAAACTAAAGAGATACATCCCATAATCCAATCCATCCAATCCTTAGAGAAACCAAATTGCCTCAAAACTTTGATAAGGAAGTGCCAATCCACTCTATCATAAGCTTTGGATAAGTCTAACCAAATGAACATGGAAGGATATTTTTGCATATCCATGGAATGGATGGCTTCCTGAGCAAGAACTATCTCATATACTATTTGGTGTCCTTCCACATAACCTCCTTGCTCTAGGGAAATAATCTTATGCAAAAGAGGCTTCAACCTTTCTGCCATGATTTTAGTAATGATTTTGAGAAGAACATTACATAAAGCAATAGGTCTAAAAGCTGAGATATGATCAACCTCTTGAGCTTTTGGAACAAGAGTAATATAAGTTTTATTGATAACCTTCAAAATTTCTTTGGATTTCCTGGCTTCTTCCACCACCTCTAATAAATCAACATGAAGGATATCCCAAAAATCTTGGTAGAACTCAATGGGAAAACCATCAGGACCTAGGGTTTTCCTTTTTGCATTTTAAAAACTACTTGTTGAAGCTCATTGATAGTAATAGGAGAAGTCAAAATAGAGTTCTCCTCAGAAGTGATAAGAGAAGGGATTGCTTGAAGAACATTTTGTTGTGAAGCTGAGTCAAGAGGAGTAGCAACAAAAAGATTGGAAAAGTAATCAACAACAATAGAGTTCATGCCATCCCAAGTATAAACAACATCTCTAGAATCTAATTTTAAGGAAGAAATAAAGTTGTGAGATCTTCGAGCTAGAAGATATTTGTGGAAGAAATTTGTGTTTCGATCTCCTTCTTTGAGCCATTGAATTCTAGATTTTTGCTTCCATAATATTTCTTCTCTTTTTTCCCATTCCTCTAACTGAGTTGTGAGTTTAATTTCATCTGCACTTCTCTTCTCTGTGAGGCCATCTAAATGGATTTTCTTATTCAAATTTTCAATATGAGCAATAACTTCATAATTTTTTATGAACATCCCCAAACTCTTTCCAGTTCCAAGTCTTGATTTTGGATTTAATGTATTGCAGTATTTTGGCAAAATAGAACATCTTAGTCCCATGCCTAGGTTTACCTTCCTTCCACCATTGTTGCACACGAGGTCTGAAGGAAATGTCTCTAAGCCACATTAATTGAAAACAAAAAGGAGAGAAACTCACATTGGTTTTCCACATTTCCACCATGACTGGCCAATGATCCAAACCAACATTATTAAGAGTCTTCACTTTAGGAATGTGACCATGGATTAAGAAATTTTTAGAGAGCAAAAACCTATCCAATCTCTCCATTATACAAGCTAAGCCTTGCCTTATGTTAGACCAAGTCATAAGGCCATTATCTGAGTTGGATATCCACAAGATGGAGGTTTGCAATATATTCACTCATGAGTTCAGTGTGTTTGTCCAAATTTCTATTTCCTCCCCTTTTCTCATCCAGAGAGAGGATGGTATTGAAATCTCCTCTGATCAAGATCCAAGCTTCAGGAAAATGAGAGATAATATGAGTAATATCCTTCCACTATCTTATTTTTTCCTCCAAATAATTTGGAGCATAAATAGTAATGCATAGCATAATTTGGTTGGAATGTCTACTTTGAATAGCTATAGCCAAAAAACCCCAACTACCAACCATATGGTGAATAACTACCTCTTTTGGGTCCCAAAGACAAGCAATGCCACCATAAGTCCCTTGGGAACTAAGGGAAACCACTTTTCTAGTTGGCCAAATTTTACTGGCAATTGAGTCCATATCCTCCATTGACATATTTGTTTCTTGAAGGAAAACAAGATGTGGATGATTTATCTTAATCATTCTTCTAATTTCATTTTGTTTTGAAAGACTCCCTTTGAGTCCTCTAATATTCCAAGTGATGATCTTCATTAATACCAGGGCTAAAAAAATTGGATGGGCATTAATATTACCTTCCTCTACAAGCTTTTCACCTTCTTTTACCATATGATATTGATTGGTCTTACAACTTGCTTTTTGATTAGAATCCATATTCAATTTTTTTCCCTGTTTCTTGACTTATTCCAATTGAATATGAGATGGCTTCTAACCTTGAATAATGCTCGTACACAACCAAAATTTTACTAGATGGTTCAACGGAGTCTATATTGGGACCTACATTATTTGAAGTTTTGACATTTGAAATATTGTTTTTCTTGTGTAAATTTTCTCCCTTTTTTCTATTTAAAACCTTTGATTTGTTGGTTTGTCTCTGAGTTCTTCCCTTCATATTTAAATTGTGTTTCTAAGATTTTAGTTTCCATTATTTCCTCTTCCTCACTTGGGACATCATTTGTGGAAAGGATTTCAAACATATTAGCAGATGAATTTGATTGATCCTTCATAACTAGTTTTTCTGAGTGTTCTTCTTCTTAGGTATTTGGAAACCTATTGAGTTTATATCTTCTTTATTTTGATCAAGAATTTTATTTGGGCAAGCACTGGCCAAATGACCATATTCATGGCAAATTCTACAACGAAAAGGAATGTTCTCATAGTCCACTACTTGCTCCCAAGTGTCTTCCCCAAATTGTAATGTGATCCTTTTAGGTAGGGGTTTGTCAAAATCCATTAAAACACAAATTCGAGCATAAATAATATGTTCAAAATTTTGAGTACAATCAGCATTCATCATAAAAGTTCCTAAAGAGTTTCCAATTGAAGAAAAAATAGTAGGATTTCAAAATTCAATAGGGAGGCCAAAGAGTCTAACCCACACGGGAGCTATAGAAGGCATCTCTTCTTCGGCTTTAAATTTAGTATGCCAGGGCTTCATGAAAAGCCTTGCCCTTCCAAAAAACCAAGGACCCCTTGAAAATTTTTCTCTCTATCTTCATTATTAGAAAATAAAACAAGAAAATAACCATTTGGATAAATAGAGATTTGTAACTCACCTTTAGTTTTCTAGCTTTTTGCAGCCCATACTTTGAAAGTAGATAGACTCGGATGAAAACCCATGAACAGATAAATTAGTCTTCTTTTTTCCAAATCTTCAATGCCAGTCTGAATGCTACCCATATCAAGCTTAACAATAGGAGTTCCATCAGCTGCTTTAAGACATCCTGACTTCATTTTCCTAGGATCAATATTAGGCATTCTTAGAGGTTTATGGGAAGCCCTAATATTGATATTAGCATTGGGATGAGGCTATCCACCATGGAGGGCATCCCTAAAATTCATTTTTGGGGTTGAGTCTTTGAAATTCTTACCCTTGATGGGGGTTTTCATAGTAGAATTATTTTGTGGGTGCACCTTAGCACCAGATTCATTTGAGATATGATTAACTGCTTGAAAATTGTTTCGTGATCTCTTTGATGCTTACCCTAGACATCTAGAAAGGTATGGTTTTCACTTTTCTTTTGTGCAACAAATTGGAATCCGTTGTCACTCAAGTTCACAATATGATCTATTGAAAGACAAATTTCTAACCCATCTTGGATCCCCTACAATATTTCCTTCTAAAATATTGAGCATAAACCACAAAAATATTGGTTGTTAGGGCCTAAAGGCCCTAAAAACCAACCTTTGGAGATGCTTGCACTCAACCCAGATGAAACCCTCGCATAGTCGCTTTCCAAATATCTCATTCACACATAGGGATGTGCTAGTATTATGTTGCTCCAAATGATATGAAAATTGGTGGAGCCATTATAGGGTTTTTCAGACATCTACCCTAAAAATTATAGCTCAATATGAGTTCGAATGAGTAAGATATGGTCGAAACAAGTTCGATAGTTTAGGAAATCCTACGAAAAATGTCCCTCCTTGTTTACCATAATAAAAACATTTTAACTCCCACTTTGCTAAAAGTAAATAATCATAAACCTAGGTAATATTATGAAATGCTCAAAAAAAAAAATTACCTCTGCCTTGGAGGGGATTCGAACCCCTAACTCTACCCACGACCTGCACCTTGTCCGTGGCTCTATTGCCACGTGATCTAAGCACTCACTTGGAGAATTGAGAGCACCACGTGCTCTAATTTCCTTATGCTATCAACAAAAATAAAAATGTGCATAGTGCTTTGGTGTTCCAAAAACCAACCAAATTACATCTTTCTATGATTTGAATTTAGCTCAACATTACCATAAAAACTTAACCAATGTCTCCTTGCCACTATGCCATGCTTCCCAGCTGGCTTGACGGTTTCAATGCACTCTGGTTTATTTTGACCATCGTCCCTCAAATCTGTTCATTTTTTCTCATAATCTCAACCACCAATTCATATGCCTTTTCTTATTTTGAGCAAGGATAAATTAATCAATGCCTTTTAGGTATTATATATAGTGCCCTTTGTCTTCCATGTAATCAAGTCAGTGCATCGATTTAATTTGATGTTGGCTTGGTTGATTAGGTTATAAGGTATTTAAATTTAATAAAAATTAAATTTAAATATTATAAATTAAATCAAACCAACCTTAGGATTTAACTTAATTAAACCTTGGAGCTTTGTATTATTGCACAACCTTGTAATGAATATTTATTTATTGCTGAATTTCTTGATATGAGTGATAACTCTATCAGGTGACATCAATGACAACTTTGACCTAGAGGACTCAAAATGTCCAACAATCTCCCCTTTTGTCATTGATGGCAACCCAAATCCTTTTTACTGAAGACTTGACCTTTCTGTAATTTTGCTCCCCTTAGGACATTGCTCCCCCTAGCTCAATGCTTTATCAAATATAAATTCTCTCCCCAATACACAAATCTCTCCCCCTTTGACATCTATGGAAAAGGGTTACCTTTGGGGCTCGGGGCTAAGAATGAGCCTCTTAGCTTAGCCCCTCCCCCACCTCCACATGAGGTGGTTAATTTTGGGGTGGGAGTATTTCTACTCCCCAAAAGCACTGTTCTTTACCTTTATATTTTTCTCTTCTTTTCTGAGTTTTTTGAATCCTCTTTTCCAAGTCATCATCCTTGTTCTTGTCATCACTTTTGTTCATGTTCTTGTTCTAATCCATGTTCATGTTCCTGTTCCTATTTTTGTTCTCATCCATGTTCCTTTTCTTGTTCTTGTTCTCATCCGTGTTCCTATTTTTTTTCCTGTTCTTGTACATATTTCTATTTTTTTCATGTTCTTGTTCATGTTGATGCCTATTTTTGGAATATTTTCTCTACACCATATTGCTATGTAACCATAATTATTGCACTTATAACACTTAATGTTATTATTCCTTGGAGGTGCAAATGTCTTAGGATTTCTCCTAGTGAAGCCATATCTTCTTCTATCATGAAACCTGCAATTCATTGCCTTGTGATCAAACTCATTACATGAATATCAATACCCATGGAAAAGCTATCCTTTTCCATATTCCTATCTTTCATGTGTCCTACACTGTGAAGCCATATACCCAAACATGTGATATGAAAAACATCTTCCATTGAAGAAATCTTGCCTAGACCCCATTGGTCTCTTAGTCTCTTCTACATGTTTCATGTTCCATCTATTCCTTACTTGTGCATTGTTCCTTTCCTTGTTGAACTTGCTATTGTACAACTTCTCCTTATAAGTCTCACTCTCTCTTTTACTTAATTCTCTTGACTCTTATTTTTTTTGGTGTTTGAGCTTGACTCTCCTTTTTCTGCTTCTTGTTTCCCTTGTTCTTCTTTAGAACTAAGTCTTGTTATGGTGTCTGATGACATTTGTGCATTGATAATCTTATCCAAAGTATTTGAATTTTCCTCAAACTTGTGTAGTCTATCCTTAGAACCTTTTACTTCTATCCTTAGTGAAACTATTTCAAGCTCTAATATTTCACACTCTAGATCTTTTGTCTTTATTTTTTCAACCATACCTTATTCACTTTTTCTTGTCTCTTCATCTTTGATTTTGAATTTGGTTAGTTTCTGTAGAAACCTTGCCTTTGCTTTCTTGTCTTCTTGATCTTGAACCCTTAATCCTGAGTTCTTCCTTTTTAATTTTTCAAGAGTAATCATAAGCCTTTCACATTCTATTTTTTCTTTTGACTATTTAATCATACCTTCTTCAACTCTTCTTTATTTTTCAACCTTATCTCTCAAGTTAGAGATATCATGTAGAATATTTATCTTACATTACTCATATTCTTGTATTTGAGCCTTCAATTCTAAATTCTCTCTTTTCAATTCAATAAGTTCCTTAAAAGTGGCTTCCTCCTTTTATTTTTTTTTAATATTCCTCTTCTTTAATTTCTTCTATAGTCTGAAGTGGAGTTTCTTCTTGATGCCTTATTTGACTATTCCTGTTACTTTTTTTTGACTCATTCCTTAGAACTTCAAATATGAGAGAATAATATTCATCTTCATTGTTATCAAACCCATTACAATAACTTGCATCATGACCAAGTTGACCACAGACAAAACATTCTTCACCTTCTTATGAATAATAAGCTGCATGATGACTTGTCTTTCCATATCTGGTATAAAAATTTATCAGTCCAAATATTTCTCCATTACTTGATTCATCTCTTGAATTTAATTCCATTTGTCCTCAAAACACAACAATATTAAACTCATCTTATTTTTTATTTCATGACCATAGGTGTCCTTTTCTTCTTATGTCTCATGCTTCTCCTTTTGCCTTTCTTTGTCATTTGTGTTCTTGTAGAATCTTCCTTCAAGTTGTTAAACTTATTTTGAAGGAACTGGCTCTGATACCAATTGAATAACACAAGATTATACTAAGAGTGGGGGTGAACAGTATAAGACCACTTTTTAATTTTATTTTCCAAACAATATTAATCAATATAATCAATGGCAATATCAATATAAATAACCAAAATAATGCATAAATCATCATACACAATAGAGACACAGATTAACAGGGTTCACCCAAATATGGCTACCTCCATAGAGAAAATATTTCTTCTAAATATTTGTCAAATAACCTCTTGGGAATCCTTCACAATTACAATTTTTATGGACCTTTATCCAAAGGATATACTAATCCCCTAAATCTGGTTTGTGGATCTATATCCATAGGAGAAATCCTTCTCCTCTTCTCTGGCTGGTGATCCTCTAAAAGACACACTACATTTACTATGGATC
The DNA here is from genome assembly GCA_028583015.1 of Wollemia nobilis. Taxonomy (NCBI): domain Eukaryota; kingdom Viridiplantae; phylum Streptophyta; class Pinopsida; order Araucariales; family Araucariaceae; genus Wollemia; species Wollemia nobilis. The sequence continues at coordinate 4,640,001 of JAQPPZ010001050.1, forward strand.
TTTCTCCACTTGAATAATATTTTCCTCACTCATAATACCTATCCTTAATGTCCTGGATGATGGATATCTATCCACTAGAGACTTTTTCCTCTTTGCTCTATCACCTCCAAAGCTCTACTCAATAGGTTCACTCATAACCTACACAAATCTACTCAACAGGTCCACTCAAAACCTACTCAAATCTACTCAACATGTCCACTCAGAACCTAGTCAAATCTACTCAACATGTCCACTCAGAACTTGCTCAAATCTACTCAATAGATCCACTCAGAACATGTTCAAATATGCTCATCAGTTCCACTCAGAACCTCCTCAAATTAGCTCAACAGGTCCACTTAGAACCTGCTCAAATCTATTGAACGGGTCCACTCAGAACCTGCTCAAATCTGCTCAATAGGTTCACTCAGAACATGATCAAATCTAATCAACAAGCTCACTTGAAAATTTTACAAATCTGCTCAACAAGATCACTCATAACTTGTCCAAATTTTCTCAACAAGCTCACTTAGAACTTGTCCAAATTTGCTCAACAAGCTCACTCATAACTTGTCCAAATTTTCTCAATAATCTCACTTAGAACTTGTCCAAATCTGCTCAACAAGATCACTTAGAACTTATCCAAATCTATTCAATAATTCCTCTCTAGGACTTTCTCAAATATGCATTGTAAGCTTCCACAAAATCTCACACAAAATTAGTCCACAAGTCTTCTCAAAGACTTGTCTCAAATCATCTTAACAAGTTCACATAAAACTTGTCCAATCTCATAGAAGCATAAAGAGAATTTTTAGAGACTCAATATGTTCTATACTCAATGCTCAATAACTTCATCAACTCAATCTCATAGAAGCATAAAGATAATTGTTAGAGACTCAATATGTTCTATACTCAAAACTCAATCTCAACTCAAAACAATATCATAAAAGAATAAAGAGAATTGTTAGAGACTCAATATGTTCTATTCTCAAAATTCAATCTCAACTCAAATCATAATATAGAATAGTTTGTTTCATGGAACTTGAACAACCACTTCACACAATCACTTGACTAGGCTCAATAAACTCTACTCAACCAATCACTTCAAGGAACAACCTTTCTCACAAACCCTAGTCCAAGCATGTATCATCCAACTCAAAATATTTCCAACAATGCCCAACATAGTATTGTTGAGCAAGGTGCAGCAGCAATATTGTCATTATTGTCAACACAGTCAGATAGATCTATTGATGTAGTGGATAGGATGTTCAAAAGCTATTCAGATGTAGAAGACAGGAGCTCAAAGGTTACTCAGAGTATGTACAATGATTTTCCAAGAAGACCGAAGGGGCCCATATGCAAAAGATCAAAGAAAAAGACAAGTAAGAAAAGTGTCATGATATCGTGACATATACAACAGACAAGAAAAACTGTCACGATTTCATGACATGTTGGAAGAGAGAAAAAAAACAAGAAAAACTGTCATGATTTCGCGACATGTTTGTGGAGAGAGAAAAAGTAGGAAGAACTATCACGATTTCGTGACATATTGGAAGAAAGAGAAAAAGTAGGAAAAACTATCGTGATTTTGCAATATGTTGAAAGAGAAAAATGCAAAAGGAAAAACTATCGTGGTTTAACGACATGTTGGAAGAGAAAAAGGCAAGTGGAAAAATTGTTGCGATATCGTGACATGTTGGAAGAGAAAAAGGCAAGAGGAAAAACTGTCACGATTTCATGACATGTTGGAAGAGAAAAAGGAAAGTGGAAAAATTGTCACGATTTCATGACATGTTGGAAGAGAAAAAGGCAAGTGAAAAAATTGTCATGATTTCGTGACATGTTGGAAGAAAATAGAAAGCAGGAAGAAGTGTCACGACTTCGTGACAAGTTCGAAGAAAGAGAACAAGTAAGAAAAGTGTCAAGATTTCATGACAAGTTCGAAGAAAGAGAACAAGTAAGAAAAGTGTCGTGATTTTGTGACATGTCGCATTTTTTTGACTAAAATAGGAGAGAGAAAGTAAGTTTGAAAAGTGTCACGATTTCACGACATGTCACATTTTCGCGACTAAAATAGGAGAGAGAAAGTAAGTTTGAAAAGTGTCACGATTTTGTGACATGTCACATTTTTGTGACATGTCGCATTTTTGTGACTCAGAAAGTGCAGGAAGGAAGAGAAATAAAAAGTGTCATGATTTTGTGACATGTCGCATTTTTGTGACTCGAAAAGGGCAGGAAGGAAGAGAAAGAAAAAGTGTCATGATTTCGTGACATGTCACATTTTCACGACTCGAAAAGGACAAGAAGGAAGAGAAAGAAAAAAGTGTCGCAATTTTGTGACATGTCGCATTTTTATGACTCGAAAAGGGTAGGAAGGAAGAGAAATAAAAAGTGTTGCGATATTGCGACATGTCGCATTTTCACGATAAAATAAAGATAGGAAGCATACGGAAGCAGAACTGTCACTATTTCATGACAAAAGCAGAAAGCAAGACTTTGGAAGTAAAGTATCACGATTTTGTGAAAAAAGTAGAGAAGAAGACTTCGAAGGTAGAAGCATCACGATTTCACAACAAAAGCAGAGAAGAATACTTTGAAGGCAGAAGTGTCACGATTTCACGACAAAAGAAAAGAAGCTAAGTATGGAAGCAAAAGTGTCATGATTTCACAACAAAAGTAGAGAAGAAGACTTCGAAGGTAGAAGTGTCGCGATATCATGACAAAAGCAAATATGAAGTGTACGGAGGCAAAAGTGTCATGATATCATGACATGTATTTTCGTGGGCCAAGGCAAAGAGAAAGAGGAGAGAGAAAAAAGTGTCATGATATCACGACATGTTGCATTTTTGTGGGCCAAAGCAAAGAGAAAGAGGAGAGAGAAAGAAGTGTCATGATATCGCGACATGTATTTTCGCGGTTGAGTTGAAGCCGATGAAGACCGATGATAGCCGACTAAAATTAGGGTTTATAGTTGTTATGCAAGCTAACTAATATTAGGGTTTTTATCATGAAAATGTTGTTATAAAAGGAGGGTTGTTTGGAGAATTGTGTTTTTTTTGAAATTATTGAATGCGTGTCGAAGTGTGAAATGTGGTCGTAAGAGCGTAGAAAGCGTAGAAGCGATGAGATGATGACGAAGTGTGCAAAGTGAGCAAAGAGTCGTATCGAATCATGTTAAGTGTGAAATTCGTAAAGAGAGCAGAGTGTGCAAAATGGAGAATATGATTGTGAAGTTCGACTGTAACAAAGCAGAGTGCGAAGTGATTGCGTCGAGAGAGCAGAGTGCATAGAGATCATAAAAGTGAAGAAGACCAGTCAAGGTCTTGCAAAAGCAAAGGTATCTTACTGTAAAACTTATAGATTCAAATTGAAGTCCAGGTTGTAGCTTGGCATCAGGGGTTGGTGCTCCGTTTTGTTGGTGTAGATAAATCAGGTGTTGGTGCTCCTTCTAGTGGGTGCTAGTAAATTGATTATAAAGTTGGTGCTTTGCAAAGGCTGGATTTGGATGGTAGTCTAAGTAGTCATTCTTGAGGAGTAGCCAAATTGGTGAACCTCGTTAAATCTTGTGTTATGTGATGTTCTCTTATGATACTTGCTTTATCTGGTTTTAAGGTTTCATTATTTTAGTTTTAAGAGCTATGAATTTAAGTTTAAAGAAGTACACTGATTCACCCCCCATCTCAATGCCATTGTAAGACTAACAATTGGTATCAGAGCCAAGTTCCTATACATGCTTAACTGGCTAGGGTGATCTTGGAAGTAACACAATGGCAGGTGGTGAAGACTTCTCATCAAACAAAGCATCTCTGTTTGACAGAATTAATTACGCAATCTGGAGAATCAGGATGCACACATATCTTTGTGCTTTGGGATACGACATCTAGGATTTAGTAGACAATGAATACACAATACCCATCACTCCTCCAACCAATGCTATCGATAAGAATCTATTTGAGAATGACTCAAAAGCAAAGAATGCTATCAAGTGAGGATTAGTAAACAATGAACTGGTAAAGATCATGAGTTGTAAAATGAAAAAAGAAATATGGGACAAACTAAGGAGTATTCATGAAGGATGTGATGAGATTAAGGAGGCCAAGCTACAAACACATCAATCTCAATTCAAAGATTTAAAGTTGAATAACGATGAGAACATAGAGGCATATATGCTAAGATTTAATGAAGTCCTAGAGGATGATTCTAAAAAGGAAACAAGTGGATGTCTTTTCATGACACTCAAAGAAGAAACATAAAAAGAACAAGAATGTGATGAAGAAGAAATCGATGTAGAAATAAATTTGAAAGAGGAACTAATTGCAGCTCTGGAATTGAAGATAGAAAGAAAAAGGAATCAGGAAATCTCAAGAAATCTTGAGGATGCAAATGAAGTAATAACCAGTTTGAAAGTATAGGTAGAAGAATTCAAAAGGATTGAATAAACTCTCAGGTCATAGATCAATAAGAAAGATATTGGTAACTACAAATAAGAGGAAGAGATTGTTTTTTTGAAGAAACAAATAGAAGAGGCCAATACAAATCTCAAATTCGAGAAGAGCACAAAGTTTCTAGATAAAATGATAAGCCAACAAAGAAGCTCCATGGATAAGCATGGTCTTGGATATGAAGCTGAACAACCTTCATCTTCCAACTCTATAGAGAAGAAGAAGTTCACTATTGAAGGATCGAAGCAAGAAAATTTTGAAGCTGAATCTTCAAAAGGAAGAAAATATCAAAGGAGATCTACAGTAAAGCAACCCCAACAAAAGAGGTTCTATCACTCTCACTCTATTCATAATAATACTTTTAATGGCTATTGTTTCAGATGTAACCAGTATGGTCACAAGGCAAATTATTGTGGATTGAATAATAAATCAAAGAGTTATGCTGGTAGAAATACATCTACATTTTTGAGTGAACATTATGTACAATGTTTTCAATGTAATGGTCATGGGCACATAACAAGGTTTTGTCCAAGCAATTTTGTATCTAATCTAAGGCAAAACAGTAGATTTCATCAGACGCAAAGAACGCAACACAGACAGGGGATAAATCATGTACATAAAAGAAAGGAAAATAATCATTCATCAAGGATGCACAAGAGACAACCACAAAAGATAAATGTTCGAGTTCATGAAAAGGTGTAAAACAGGGATGCAGTTGAAAAATCCAAGCCCGAGTTCAAGAAATTTTGGAGAAAGATAGAAGAAATAAAATTGTGTCTCCTTGGACTGAAGGAGACTACTCTGCTATTGCACTAAGCAACTCCAGGTAGCACATCCTCAGGGGGAGCAATCTTGAAGTTTCATTTTAATGCTCCTATGTATTTGTTTTATAACCTGAGGATGAAATGCAAGTAGTCAGGGAAGTTTTCGTATAGTTGTCAAAGTATGTTTTCAGTTCATGTAGTTTGTGGAAGTGCCATGAAGGGTGGTGATTAAATTGAGAGTTATCATTATTGGTAGTATTGCTATATGTCATTGTTGTATTGTTGATGGTTCTTACTGCCTCTATCCAAAATTAAGGATTATAACAATTTAGATAATTTGGTTAGTGAAATAAAGTTGCCCTAGCCGCATATATGTGTTTCGATAAAAGCAGTGTATATTTGAACTACACATTGACGTGAAGATTATTAGATCTTTTATGACGCTGTGGTGAAAAATATTGAAGTTTGATCATTGATTCATGTTTAGCTCATCAAGATGAGAAACTTTGCTTTGTGAATCATACCTATCCGAGGTCCATAAGTATGAGTTTGAGTTAGGTGCACTATAGTTGGCCGTGAAGTGTCTTACAAAATATTGTCTCCTGATTCGAACAGTTGAAAGTAAGGTGTGACCAACGGTGACTGTAGAAAACATAGACCAATTTAAAAATGTAAAAAGGGATTTGGTTGGTGTTGTGGTACTGTGTTTGATGCTTGTACAAAGTTGGCAGTAAAATTGCAGTGCTGGTACAATGTTGGACAAAATTTGGTACAAGTGTGAGTCACTTGTCAATTTTTATTGACAGATGTGAAATCAACGTTTTTGAATGAGAAGCTTGAAGAAGAAGTTTATATTGAGCAGCCAGATGGTTTCCAACTTGGTGATGATTGGTTGAGTTGTTTTTATTGAGCCTAGTCAAGTTATGTGTGAAGTGATTTTTAATGTTCTATGAAATAAATTATTCCATCATTCTATGTTGAGTTGAGATTGAGGTTAGAAGATATTAAGTCTCTAGCAATTCTCTTTATGCTTCTATGAAGTGGATTTGATTTGAGACTATCATTCATTGTTGAGTTCATTTTGAGTACTTTTGCAATAAATTGGGAGTGGTCACACTTCCCAAGAATTGACTAGCTACAGGGATCACATTCTCAGGGGGAGCATTTAAGTATTTGATTATCTTTTTGCTCATGATCATGATTTTTGCTAAGTGTAATCAATTTTGCTTGAGAATGTTGTGCATGGACTCAGGGGGAGTTTGCAGTAGCCCTTTGGTATTATTGTCAAAGGGGAAGAAGAGTTATAGGAAATTGCACATGTGTTGCCAACAATTCCAAAGGGGGAGATTGTTGAGCAAGGTGCAGCAGCAGTATTGTCATTGTTGTCAACACAATCAGATAGATCTATTGATGCAGTGGACAGGAAGTTCAAAAGCTATTCAGATGCAGAATACAAGAGCTCAAAGGTTACTCAGAGTATGTACAGTGATTTTCCAAGAAGACCAAAGAGGCCCATATGCAAAATATCAAAGAAAAAGACAAGTAAGAAAAGTGTCGCGATATCATGACATATACAGCAGGCAAGAAAAATAGTCACAATTTCATGACATGTTGGAAGAGAGAAAAAGTAGGAAAATCTATCATGATTTCACATGTTGGAGGAGAGAGAAAAGCAGGAAGAACTATCGCGATTTCACGACATTTTGGAAGAAAGAGAAAAAGCAGGAAAAATTGTCATGATTTCGTGACATGTTGGAAGAGAAAAATGCAAAAGGAAAAACTGTCGCGATTTCGCGACATGTTGGAAGAGAAAAAGTCAAGTGGAAAAATTGTCACAATTTCATGACATGTTAGAAGAGAAAAAGGCAAGAGGAAAAACTATCACAATTTCATGACATTTTGGAAGAGAAAAAGGCAAGTGGAAAAACTGTCACGATTTCACGACATGTTGGAAGAGAAAAAGGTAAGTGGAAAAACTGTCACGATTTCGTGACATGTTGGAAGAAAAAGAGAAAGCAGGAAGAAGTGTCACGATTTCACGACAAGTTCGAAGAAAGATAACAAGTAAGAAAAGTGTCGCGATTTCACGACAAATTCGAAGAAAGAGAACAAGTAAGAAAAGTGTCACAATTTCATGACATGTCACATTTTCATGACTAAAATAGGAGAGAGAAAGTAAGTTTGAAAAGTGTCACGATTTTGTGACATGTCGCATTTTCATGACTAAAACATGAGAGAGAAAGTAAGTTTTAAAAGTGTCACGATTTCGCGACATGTCGCATTTTCACGACTCGAAAAGTGTAGGAAGGAAGAGAAAGAAAAAGTGTTGTGATTTCGTGACATGTCGCATTTTCATTGCTCGAAAAGGGCAGGAAGGAAGAGAAATAAAAAGTGTCGCAATTTCGTGACATGTCACATTTTTGCCACTCGAAAAGGATAGGAAGGAAGAGAGAAAAAAATGTCACGATTTTGTGACGTCGCATTTTTGTGACTCAAAAATGGTAGGAAGGAAGAGAAATAAAAAGTGTCGCGATATTACGACATGTCGTATTTTTGTGATAAAAGAAAGAGAGGAAGCGTACAAAAGTAGAACTATCATGATTTTGTGACAAAAGTAGAAAGCAAGACTTTGGAAGCAGAAGTGTCACGATTTCATGATAAAAGTAGAGAAGAAGACTTCGAAGGTAGAAGTGTCGTGATTTCATGACAAAAGTAGAGAAGAAGACTTCGAAGGCAGAAGTGTCATGATTTCACGACAAAAGAAAAGAAGCTAAGTACAGAAGCAGAAGTGTCATGATTTCACAACAAAAGCAGAGAAGAAGACTTTAAAGGCAAAAGTGTCACGATATCGTGACAAAAGCAAATACGAAGCGTACGAAGGCAAAAGTGTCATGATATCACGACATGTTGTATTTTCACGGGCCAAGGCAAAGAGAAAGAGGAGAGAGAAAAAAGTGTCACGATATCGCGACATGTTGCATTTTTGTGGGCCAAAGCAAAGAGAAAGAGGAGAGAGAAAGAAGTGTCACGATATCGTGACATGTTGTATTTTCATGATTGAGTTGAAACCGACGAAGACCGATGATAGCCGACTAAAATTAGGGTTTTCAGTTGTTATGCAAGCCAACTAAGATTAGGGTTTTCATCATGAAAATGTTGTTATAAAAGGAGGGTTGTTTGGAGAATTGTGTTGTTTTTGAATTTATTGAATGCGTGTCGTAGTGTGAAATGTGGCCGTAAGAGCACAAAAAACATAGAAGCGATGAGATGATGGCGAAGTGCGCAAAGTGACCAAAGAGTCGTATCGAATCATGCTAAGTGCAAAATTCACAAAGAGAGTAGAGTGCATAAAAGGGAGAAGATGATCGTGAAGTTTGACTATAACGAAGCAGAGTGTGTGAAGTGATTGCGCAGAGAGAGCAGAGTGCATAGATATCACAAAGGTGAAGAAGACTAGTCAGGGTCTTGCAAAATCAAAGGTATCTTACTATAAAACTTATAGATTCAAATTGAATTCCAGGTTGCAGCTTGGCATCAGGGGTTGGTGCTCCTTTCTATTGGTGCAGATAAATCAGGGGTTGGTGCTCCTTCTAGTGGGTGTTGGTAAATTGATTGTAAAGTTGGTGCTTTACAAAGGTTGGATTTGGATGGTAGTCCAAGCAATCATTCTTGAGGAGTAGCAAAATTGGTGAACCTCTTTAAATCTTGTGTTGTGTGATGTTCTCTTGTGATACTTTATCTAGTTTTAAGGTTTCATTATTTCAGTTTTAATAGTTGTGAATTTAAGTTTAAAGAACTACACTAATTCACCCCCCCCTCTCAGTGCCATTGTAATACTAACATTAACTAGGCTCAATCAACTCTACTCAACCAATCACTTCAAGGAACAACCCTTTCTCACAAACCCTAGTCCAAGCATGTATCATCCAACTCAAAATATTTCCAAAAATGCCCAACACAAATATCACATAACAATGATACTCATGTTCTTTTATAACTCAAGTTCAAATTCTTTGCATAACTAATTGGATTCAACAACAATGCTTATCAAACAAGGTTTAATCACAACACTTAATTCCAAGAAACTTTGAAGCATTAACTCAAACACTTTACTCAACCAATGGTCTCAACAACAATTCTAATAAAACATTCTTCATCTAATAATGATACTCATATTTTTTTCAAACTCTAACTCATGTTTTTCATGCAACCAATGGTTTCAACAACAATGCTTATAAAACAAGTTTTAATCACAACTCTCAAATAATAAAACCTTTGAAGCATTAAACAAACCACTTTCAAAAAGGAAACCCTAATCAATTCCTTTGCACTCCAAACTTAATTTTTAATCAATCCAATCACCTAACTCAACAAAGAAGAATTTTTCCCATACCTTTTCTTGAAGAGTAGTTATCTTTGTAAATTTTACACACTCACAATTACTTCTTTAACAAACTCAATAAGGGTTAGAGGATATTTATTTTCTCAATAAATCACAACACAAAATTATATCTACCAAAATGCACCTTATCACTCCATCTATAAAACAATGATCAATATATTTCAAAAATAATCTCTTTGGCAAATATCTCTGTCACAATAAAATCAACTCTATTAAAGTTTTACTTCTCAAATATCCAAAATTTATTATTTATTACTTTAATTAAAATAAACCCTAAACTCCTTATGCCTCCTAACTTTATTTCCAATCAATAATTCTCAGCTAGCAATTTTCCAAATAATAAAAACCTTTTAACTCCCACTTTGCTAAAAGTAAATAATCATCAACCTAGGCAATATTATGAAATGCTCAACAAAAATATTATGTCTGCCTTGGAGGGGATTTGAACCCCTAATTCTACCCATGACCTGCACCTTAGTCATGGATATTTTGCCACACAAGCTAAGCGCTCGCTTGGAGCATCGAGAGCACCATGTGCTCTAAGTTCTTTGTTCTGCCGATGAAAACAAAAATGTGCACAACACTTTGGTGTTCCCAACACCAACCGAATTGCATCTTTCCAGGATTCGAACACATCTCAATGTTACCACAAAAACTTAACCAATGTCTCCTTTCCACTATGCCACTCTTCCCAGCTGGATTGAGGGTTTCAATACACTTTGGTTTATTTTGATCCTTTTCCTTCAAATTTGTTTGTTGTTTCTCGTGAGCTCAACCACCAATTTGTATGCCTTTTCTTATTTTGATCAAGGATAAATTAATCAATGTATTTTAGGCATTATATATAGTGCCATTTGTCTTCCATGCAATCACATCAGTGCATCGATTTAATTTGACATCGGCTTGGTTGATTAGGTTATAAGGTATTTAAATTTAATTAAAATTAAATTTAAAAATCAAACCAACCTTAGGATTTAACTTAATAAAACCTTGGAGCCTTGTCTTATTGCACAACCTTGTAAGAAATATTTATTTTTCTTGTTGAATTCATTGATATGAGTGATAACTCTATTAGGTGACATCAATGAAAAATTTGACTTAAAGGACTCAAAATTTCCAACAAGAGCATGCTTGTACAAAATAAGATGCAGAACTAGATGGATGGGATGAGTGGGTTTCTTATTCTTGATATTGTTAATGGAAAACTTGTAGACACTTAAAATTTGTACATTTCCACTTTCCTCATCTTCACATCCAATAAATTTGTAAAATCCTTGAAAATTGCACAAATTGGCTTTAAAACACTATTCATTAATTAAAATAACTATTTATCATCCTTAGCCCCCTTGGGTTAGTTAAGCCCCTTCCTATGCTTAACCATAGGTCCTCATGTGACCTCATTCACAACTCAACCAATTTTGAATTCTCCACCATGGTCAAAAAGCACTTTATGCTCAAAAAGTAAAAAATGTTAGTCAAAACTTACTTTATGGCTAATCTTATGGTTATTAGGCTAATCATGCTTAATTCTAACCCTTTGCCTCACCTTGTCTACTTTTTGTAGCCTAGAATTTCCACCTTACTTAGTCTATCATAGTCCAACCTTATCACCTCTCACCCAAATATTTCCTCCATTTCACACTCTCCTTGGTAATAAATGAGAATTGGAGACTTTTGCACCAAAAATGCAATTTCAAATTGGGAGATATTTCCAAGTTGGTTTCAATAAATGCCATTCAAATACTTTCCTCCTGATCATCATGACTTGTATATGGGTGAGGGATTTGCTCACCCAATATAATTTATGTGGCAAGACACCTCAAGGGACACCTCTTAGGAGGACACCTCACCACACACACCTCATAGGGGACACCTCATGGGACACCTCAACCCCTCCCCTAACCTTGGCCAATTCTATAAGTAGAAGGCCATTTTCACCATTTTAGAGATTCCAAGTTTAGCTTATAGAAAATTTTTTGAAATCACTCTAGGTTCTCACCATCAATCACACATTCATTTCATCCACATAGCAATAGGGTTTTTGTTACATCCATGATACTCCTTGTGACTTGGACATGTTATCGACAATGAAGGCAAATTTCAAAGGTGGCTTGGTGAAAGAGCAAAGGAGCAACAACATTGAGACAACTCAAAAAGCATATTCCATGCATTCAGTTGAAGATAATGAAGTTCACACCAACCCATGTGAATTTATAGGACTAGACAAGTTCACACCCACTTGTGCAAACTTTTGCTACAACAAAATAGAGTTCACCAGACATAAGTATGGCTTAGTTTATGGTTTTACATCATTTTATATAGTTTTAATCATGTTTTAAGCTTTATTAAAGAGTATTTTATCTTCATAAACATGAGGTTTGACTAAGGAAGGCCCCTAAACATTCTAACTATATTTTTTAGGTCCAATAGATACAAAGCAAATCCAAGCAACAGTGGCCCATGAGCAAGAAGCCCACCTACACTGAGGAAAATCCAAGATACGATTATTGTTGTCTTTGAACACATTGATAAGGGCTTCCTTAGGTAAGACCCATTTGTAACATTTAGGGAAAAAGTTGTAAAAGGATTCACTTTGTAACCTCCTTTCATTTCAATACAAAAGCAGTGATTCTAAAGTTTAATTTAAATTGTAGTATTTTGAATGATTTCATTTTGGCACACCTGATGGGACCCCACAAAGCATTAGCTTGATTGTTGTCTAAAAAAATGTGTGGACTATTTATGTGGGGTAGGTAGTACTAGCTCCAAAAAGCTCCCACAAAAGCCCTGAGACACACTTTAGGCCACACATAAAATCCCTAAGATGCATTGTAGTCCCTATCACAAAAAAATGGTGCACCAGTAGATTTCTAAGGTCTAGAGAGTACAAACTTGGGCGTGTGAGATTTACAATTTGCCTCCAAAATTGGTTCCTAACGTACAAGGTATCAGTTTCAAACACCCCATCAACCAGTAAGGTAATTTAGGGGAGATTAAAAGCCTCATATCCTAAGGTTTGCATGCCCCCATACTTAGACCCAAAATGCCTCTCACCATAAAGTATGTAATGTGATATCATTCCTTGTATTTTTGTGCGCCACCTAGTTAGTATTTTGGTTTCCAGTATTTGCTTGTTTCAAGTGTATGCTTTATATCTTAAGGTTTTGTGCCAAATTTGATCATAAATCTGAATTTTAGTTGTTTTGTCTAGGAAACCTTGTCAGGACCATTTAAAAAATCAAATTCAGCCATTAGGATCATAGAACCAGTCAACCCAGCTCATAATGTTGAGTTCACATGCCCCCATGTGAACTTCCATTAGTAGATAAATTCGTACCCTAGGGTGTGAACTACCAATAATTACACAATATTGATGTAAAAATATAGACAGAGGACTCTATAACTACCTGGATGCAGGTATTTTGCTAGTATGATGTTTGCTTTTGTATTTTCAAGGTTAACTCATCGCTTGGGTTAGAAATCTAATGTTTGCATACACTTTGACATTGAAATAAGCATTCTAGTTTAGATTTATTTCCAAAATCATTTCCATTCTTGTCTTTCCCTTACCAAGAATTAGATTAAATTTGATTGTGTGAGGAAGTACCTTAGTGTAGGTTCATTTCCAAAAAGCATTTCCATTTATATTTTTTTTTTCCAAAGCATTAGATTAATTTGATTTTGTGAGGACACATGCTAGATTAGATTTATTTTCAAAAGCATTTCTATTCAGTGTTCTTCCTAAGTACTAGACTAGATTTGATTTTGTGAGGATGCATTTAATCTAGTTTCTCTTTCAAAAAGCATTTTAGGTTAGATTTCCTTTGAAAATCCATCTTAAGCTAGATTTATTTCAAAAAGGCATTTAGGATAGTTTTGCTTCTAAAATTGTTTGTGTAGAACACAAACCCACACACTCATGTGGCATTCATAGTGGTAGGATTAACCTCAATCACTAATCCATACTCGAGTTTAATGACATTGGATTTCATCTCCTTCCACTATCTCACCCCCCTATAGTCACCATAGTAGCCTCCCAGGAGTGGTTAACTGGCCTTCATCACCAAGAGATCCCCTAAATTAAGCATTGGTTTTCTAGATTTTATCACTGGAAAGTACCTTCAGAATAGGTAGTTTTAGAAAGACCCTTTACCATAGGGATTTTAAAAACAATTAGTGGATGTAGTTGATCATTAATATGCATGCCTTAAACATGAGTATTAAGCGATAGCCCACTTGGAATAGTAGCAACACATTAATAGTGTGACCTCTCTTCGTGAGAGGATTTTTACTCATTAGAGCATTTTGAGTCTCCCCCTTTTGGATACCATTTTACTGTGCCTTATTTCATCTAGGTTGTCACTCACATGTTGGAAAAATAGCTCTATTATACACACCTTTGGGTTATTTAGGATATTCTATGCTACAACATACCTGTTTGTTGTAGAATTCACCCATTCATATGGTTTATTTCTAGGCCGAATACAATATCATCATCAAAATACATGAAAACCAAAAAAAATATTTGCTTATTATTTGATTCATGCAAGTGGTTACAACAGCATACCAAAATTTCTTGCAACTCACTTGCTTAGTTTTTCCACAGTCTGTAAACTCATAGTGTACTTCATAGTCTATTTTTAGGTGCTTCTATTTTTAGGTGCTTCACACTCCCACATGTCAACTGCTAGGTATAAAGAAATTCACACCCCCGTACGAACCTAGCTTACATGCTAAAAAACTGCACAAAAACTACTACACAACACACAAAGGTTCAAAACTATGTAAATCCATACCCTCTGTCTATTTTATCAAGGTTTGCACCCCCTCGTGCAAACTTCCAGGTGAAAAAAAAAATTGCACCTCCCCATGCGAACCTATGTTTTCAAAACTAAAAGTCTCAAAACCAATCACAGAGCTCTCCAAAGTCCAAATTTCACATCTTTTGGATATTTCTTCACTAGTACACACATCATCATACCTGTTACATGCAGTCAAACACATGAGGCTCTTCATTGGGACACTAAGGTTGCTTGTCATGCTATCACAACTACTGGTGCCTCCACCTACTAGACAAATGATCCACCTTTCAAGTCTTAGAGGCTTACACTTGTTGCTCCACCTAATTTTCTAATTGGGTCACCAACACCTAAGGCAAGTCCCATCTCACATGTCAAGTCTTCTGCTCCATCCCATTTGGAGGATGAGACCTATGAGGAAACATCTCCTCTAGATGATCTCTCCTCATCTAATCCACCATCTACCTATTTTTAGCATGTCATTTACACTACACCTGGTCATCCATTATCTACCATAACTTGTGATGAACCTACTCCACCTCCATCACCATTCACTACTCATACATTTCTAGAGCATCATTCTCATATGCTACAGGTAGATGACTACAACATTATCATCTCTTAAATTATCCCTGATATCATCACTACTATCCAAATGGTAGGTATTATTTCCACTCCCCCTTTGTCTGCCCCACCACCTTCCTTGTATTCATCCTAAATTCGACACCCATAGCAACTCCCATAGAATACACAACCCCCATATCATCCATATTTATCACTTTCACCATAATATTTCCAAATTTTTTCTTGATACTACCAAGTACCACCACAACACCAATTACCTCCATATCAACAATTCCAACAACAACAAGTCATTCCATCACAACCACCACTCTCATTCACTCCATAGTTTGATACTAATTTTCAGATCAACCTACCACCATTATCATAATACGGACCTCTATTGGCATCTTCATGCTATTTTCACCTACCTCCACCCCTCTTTTCCATCCATCGCCATCCACTCCTCTTTCCTATTACAATCTAAATTACCCCTCATATCTCGCCAATCCACCATGCTATTTGGCCCACCCTAATTCTACTCTTTCTACTCCCTCTATGCCACCTCATCTCACATCAGTCACTGCTCCACCCTTTGACCAAAACACATTTGTAATGCCCTCATCCCTTCCACCCTTGTCATAAATTCCACCCACCTTCTTCACTTCACCTCCTAATTTATCCTCCACTACGATATCCCAATCACAACCAAACTCCCAACATCCATTAAAAAATCAAGTACCACTGCTCAATCAATAGGTTCCTATGTACCATGATACACAACACCAACCTATAGTGCAATACTCATACACCTCATAATATCCATCTTAGGTATCTCTTCTCCAATACCAAGCGATATGAACACTTGATCCATAATAGGTTGCTTACTCCAATCAATGGGAAGAGAATCAATTGCAATACCCACCTCATTTGGGTTATTTGCATGCATCATCACAAAAACTTCTTCCATATTCTTCTTCACCACCATTTCCACCCCAACTTGTTGCATCCATGGATACTATCACTATGATCTCTAGTGAACTTCAAGCTATGGAAGAAAAAATCAATAATTTGGATTTACACACAACTGGTTATCAGCCCAAAAAGCCCATGTATGACGAGTTATGCAACTAATCCATTCATCCATATGTTCCTATGCATCCATATCCTTACCGGTTTGATATCCTAAAATTCAATAAATTCAAAGGTAAGAAATACCCTAGAGAGCACATAAACAATTATCACCTTGCTTGTTACCAACTCAATGGTAGTGATCCCCTCATGCTTTGCACATTTCCACTTTCACTTGGGGGACAAGCATTAGACTGGTACAATAATTTGCCTTGTCATAGCCTCTTCAAGTTTTAGTAGTTAGCCAATCTCTTTCTTGAGCACTTTTCAATCAATATCAAAACAAATATGACATTGTCATATGTGTACGATTTATGACAGTTTGACGATGTACCCATTACTGATTTTATTTTTCAATGGAGGGTGGTCATTCATGATATTTATTTTACCCTTCCACCTACAAAATTAGTTAAAATATTCACAAAAAGTTACCATAAATAAATATATTAAACTTTGCAAATCCATTAGAGTCACACTTTTTATTAGGCTATTGCTCAAGCCAAGGTTATCGAGGATATCAAGGTCCAAATAGGTAAGATCAAACTCCATCCAAAAGTGCCTTATCCATCTAACTTTCGGTACAATAAAAATACCTACGCTCCAATAACTTCCAAATTACCTCAAAATAATCAAGTGATGCTCACTTCTCCATCCTTGCCACCACATACAACACCACCCTAGCCACCAAAATGTGCATTCCAAACCAATCCGCCCCCACCTTCTAATCCATCTCAAGGGTGTAACATTCACCCTCCTCATCCACCATGCAATTGGACACCTTTGTCCAAATCTATGCTCATGTTGTGTTACTACTTATTTTATGGGGGCCTTATCTCCTTGCCTGATGTTAGACCTGATGATCCTAATCATCCCCTACCTCGATACCACAATGTGATTTTCATCACCAACATGGCCACCACCTTGATTCTTACTATGTCTTTTACCACATTGTCTAAAATATCATTGACCATGGCACCATTCATGTATTTAATCCCCTTGTACCAAAAAATGAAAACTTGGGATCTATAAAAATTGATTGCTCGAACATGGAGTTAATAATGCTCAATTTGATCCATGATAATTCAATCATGGTCCTACCCAATAGGGGTTTGTGGGTATGATCAATATTGATATCCACAACAAATGTTACCCATCGCCTACTGAATCCCCATAAAATTTTACTTATCTTGCACTACCTTCTGCTAATCCCCCAATTCCTCCACTAGTTCCTCCCACCATACCATGTAATATCATCACTATTTATGGTAGCCTTATGCATCAACTCCACACTGCCCCTATAAGGTTATCCATATATGAACTTCTACAACAATCACAAACTCATTGTGAGGCTCTCAATTCTATTCTTCACTCTCTTGATCTGGAGACCTGTGATACCGATGCTTTTTCTAACTTTGTTGGCAATGTATAGAGATGCTTGCAACCTTCTATTATCTTTCATGACCATGAGATCACCAAATTTGGAGAGGGGGCAGATCCACTTTTGCATATCTAGGCTTTTATTAATTTTGTTACCTACAAGAGTATCCTAATTGATACTAGATCATCCATAAGTATCATTTCTATCATCACTCTTCACCATCTTCACATACCACCCACTCATATCGCCACCCCTTCTATGGACCTTCGATCATTTTATGGCTCTATGCGCCCTACCATCAACACAATTGTCTTACCCATTCAGGCTAGTGTCCAAACTATTTCCATTCTCTTCTAGGTCATTTAAGGGGAGATGCAATACAATATTCTTCTAGGATGTCCATGGATTTAGGAATGCAATGTGTCCCTTCCATGTTACATCATTGTATTAAATACATTCATAATGGATTAGTTCACTGCATCCCTATCGACAATGACCCATTCAAATTTTATAACATTATCACTCTTCCACTTGGTCCACCTCTTTCATCTACATAATTTTCTCCCACTTCATGACACTCCTTTGCTACCTCCTTTACATCCCCCTCATTTTTGCATCACATACCAAATTTAAGTGACATACCCTCCTCTTCTTCACATCCATATTCGGATACCTATACTACCACTTCTCCCATATTTTTACATATTTCTTCATCTTCTTCCTCTCCATATTACTCCTAGTCACCCATTCCCCCATTCATATTTTCTACTATGCCATCATTGACTTCCTCTTCTATTACACCTCCTCTTCTTCCCACTCCATCTATGCCTCCCCATCACTTCATTTCCTAATCATATTGTTTATGATTCACCTCTCCCTCTCTAACTACATATTCTACTTCAACATCTTAATTCACCCATGCTAATAATCCCATCATAGGAAAAACCACCAAATTATATGGGTGGATGCAGTGTGCCACTTGGTATGATGACCAATTGGCCTAATAAAACCCCCTTGATTCATCATCTCTACCTTTTCCTTTACCCGCATCAATACCATTACCATCTTCACCACCCTAAGGGTCCTCCCCCAAACATGAGAATCATGAACCTCCTCATGTCTCTATACTCATGACCACACTTGGTCCTAGTGAGTATGACATATGAAATGCTCAAGTAATCTCACCTACCATGTAGTCCAATCGTAACTTTGGTTGGCCCCATGATGTACCCATAACTTTTGGTACTATTGTTCCTCTTGGTTCACCTAAAAATTGCACAAACTTCATATATGGGGGACTTGATTCATTTGTGGAGCCTCTAGTACCTCCACCACCTCAAACCAAATTTTATGATAATCTCAATCACATGTCAAATTCATTTGTTGCCTAGCACTATCTTCACCGTTACAACTGGCATGGCTACTAACTAGGAAGATATGAACAAGAGTGTTGTACCCTTATCAATAATTCTTTATAAAATCCTAACGAAAGGTCCAGAATTGGTTACCACCCTGCAAAAATCAACACCCTCAAGGATGATTTTCATCATCTCAATCTTGAACCCCTTGAGTTTCTTTTTTATTATGAATTTGAGCTCAATTTTTCTATTGATTGTTAATCCTCTCAATCTATGATTGACATTCCATCCACCTTATTTCATTCATCTCCACCGCATGATGATACTTATTCCTTTATGATTGAAGACCTCATCGATCAATTTACTGACTTATCACTCAATCCATCTTCACCATCTATCATACCTCCTTCACCTCCACCACCTATTTCATTCATGCCCTTCCACACTCAACAATGATTCCACCATTCTCATTCCTATTTCCATTCCACTCCCATGGTTTTTCTTCTTGGCATAAATCAACCATTTTCTAATTTATTATCATCCTCCTTTGTTTCTTCACCACCACATTCCCCACATCCACCACCTCAAGCATTTATATAAACATGATATCTATTGAATTATATGCCCCACTTCACTATCCACATCATCCTGATTACATTATGGCACCCATTACATATTTTGTCAATTTTGACAATATTTCATCCATGTCATCACTCGTTGAGTTCCTCCCATCATCTCAATTATTGTGATTTTCTAATGCACCTTTGCCTTCTATTCCACCCCATCTATTGTGGATTAACCATACTATTTTTTATCTAGATGATGAATTCCACCTTCCTAACATCATTAATAATCTCCACCTCATACCAACTCCCACTCAAATCCATGATAGATCTTACATGCTTATCAATGACTCCATTGATATTGACATTGATGATGGTCTCGACCATCCCTACATTATCAAACTCAAAGCTAGTATTACAATCGATGAACGCATCCTCTTCATGAATTTACTTTGAAAATACATAAAGATTTTTGCATGGTCCTACACGGACATGTCTGGCCTTGATCCATCATTAGATATATGTACTGACCCAAATTTTTTGTGCCCTTACCTTTCGACTAAAGGATTCGTGCCCGAAATGGGGATGCGAGAAGGATGGAACAATACCTCAGACTGAGAGGCCATTTGAAGGTCATGCCTCTTGGGGGATGGGTATAAGGGTGAATTTTTGATGGATGGTGGGGTTCACCAAGAAACTTTGAGTGGTAGTTTCCATGCCTAGGTTGAGAATGGTCTTGATGTGTTCATTTTATACTCAATCATTCATATTCCTAGGTTGGCCAAAATGAATCTAAGATATTCTATATGAAATGCTGATTTATATAAATACAAAAAGCATGAATGAATCCTAAATACCAGGAATATACTAAATAAGAAAGAATGCACCTGATTTCGGATGTTTGATGAAGATTCTAAAGTTTTTAGGAGTCCAAATCATCCTAAATATGATAGGATCATCTGCAATTGTACAGAATTGTCCCAGATTACATGCGATCATCTAAAATTAGATAGGATCATCGTTGATATGACAAATTCATCAGCCAAATTCATCAGAAACTTGCAATCACAAAAACAAACACCAAAAACTAAAAATGCTACTGCAAGAATAATACAAAATGATAGAAATGATAGTATAAATGCCTAACTGATAAATCTAGATAGCAAATTAAAGGAAATGCATTGTTTTAATAATTTATTTTAACTTTATCATGCATTTATGTTAAAATGATGTGAAATCGAGGATGCAAAATGAAAATAATCAAGCTAATGCATAGTAAAATAAAGAAGGAAGATGAGAAATGCAAAATCAGGTCTGATTTCCCCCAATCTGGACTGTAGTTGAGATCACCTCCAATCATACGAGATAATCACTGATCTATGATAGGATCATCCAAAATCATTTGGAATCGCCTGTGATGATCCGAGCTTCCTCCAGCTGAAGCACAATGAAATCCTACAATGAAAACTTACAACTATGAGTGCAAAGCTTAAATGGTAGGGAAAATCAACTGGGGAAAGAGTTCGGAGGAGAGCCAGGCAAGGGATCCAAGGGGTTAGGGGGATAAACTGAGAAAATCCTTCTTTATATAGGATTATGGGGGAGGTTAGGAGGTTGGGGATCATCCCAATCTGGGAGATCTCCAACGGAGGAATCTCCAACTACGTAGACACACTTCTACCCAAGTTAGAGAGGTTGTTGAAACAAAAGCTAATTATGAAATTTTGATTTTGGGATGAAATCGTCTAGACATTATGTTCTAGATAAATTTGTCCAATCTGGGATGATTTCATCTAATCAGCAACGATATATTCCAATGGTAAAAAAAACTCCTAAAAATGGCATGAAAAATGGGGTGAGTGGTTAACGGGTGGTTTCAAAGTTAAAATTCAAATTTTTATCTTTTTATTAAGGGTTTAATTGTGCCAATTTTAGGGTGCTACATTTTACCCCCTCTTTAGAGAATTCCAAAGAAAATGCATTGAAGACAAGTTCTTCATGCTTTACGAGAAAGACAAAAATATTCCATTTTTTTAGACGACGATTCTAGTTCGAATCATACGACTGCTTACTATGGTGTGCCCTTCGTGTTTTTACCCAAATCAAACATTTGAGGTAAAAGCATGGAAAAACAAAATTAAAAAAAAAAAATTGTTGTTTTTAAATAAAATTAAAAAAATAGGGTAAAACCCTAATTCATTGTTACTGTTCATTTTTGCTGTTTTAGAGCTCTGTAGGCAAAATGGTGGAAATAGCACACAGATCAACAAAGGTCCAATGCAGATTGCGGGTAGGGATCTAAACTTGATGAATTATGTTTTTAATTTGATTTGTGTAATTAATTTGAATTTTTACTATTTTTGGGGCATCGCGGACGTTTTTAGGCCGTCGACAATGTCAGGATGAAATCGTCCCAATTTCATCAAAATCGTCTCTAGATCTACGATTTCCTCTAGGGGTGAAATCAACGAAATAGGGGTGATCCTGTCCAACAAAGGGCGATCCTCAAGTTGAGAAATTGGAGACAATTTCATCCTACCAAGGATGATTTTACTTAATTTAGTACGATATCATCCAATAGTGGATGATATCTTTTTTTTTATAAGATGAAATTGAGTTAATTGATTTTAATGATTATATATTAATGATTTTTATTGTTTTATTGTTTATTTTGCAGAGGGGATTACTAAAAATTCAGGAGTGGAAATACAGGGGTCTAAGAGATGATGTAGCCATGCTTTATTAGGCGAAGCGAGACCGACTATCGAACGTTGGGCTACAACACATGGTAGAGATACCACAAATACCTATAGACATGTGGCTATTGACAGCCCTAGAAGAGAGGTGGTACCCAGGGTCATCCTGCTTTTGGATATTGATAGGGGATATGGCTACCACTCTAGAGGATGTATCGAGGATTTTGAGGATCCCCATACATGGATGATTGATGACTCCTACGGCCAATCAGGGCCATGCCATGATGCGATTGTGCAAAGATCCAAGCTTCACCTTAGAGAAGGGTGGGGTGAACATCGAGACATTGAGGCAGATGCCTGGGGCATCTCGATTGACTCAAGTTTTGGTAGGGGTAGTGGGTGGCCTACTGCTATGCCACCAGAGCGGATGCAGGTTACCATGGATGCTCTCAGATGTGGTTTGCAATATGAGAGACCATGGCTACAGATTTTTTGGGGGTAGCTTTGTGCTATGCCGCTTGTATAGGATCCTACATGAGGTCGTATACAAGGGAGGTTGATGTCTGGTTTTGACATCACTACTATAGGTTTGGTGTTGGGAGCACATTGTGATGCAGAGGCTGGTAGGGCTTCCATTGATAGGGGTTGATCAGAGAGACCCTGGGTTTTCTATCGGTGGCTCCAGAGAGGGTCACAGTGGCAGATAGATCTATTGATGTATCGAAGGTTGCTAGACGACCTCATCCCATATTAGACACTTGGAGGCCATGGAGAGAGCATACAAGGTGGGGAGAGGATGTACAGGAGTTGGATCACATCAGGCGAGTCTTCTGGTTGAGGATGGAGTGGGGAGATGTAGAGCTCCACCGCTATGACCAAGTTTTGTGGCAGTTCGGTCTACAGTAGGGGATCCCTTCTCTTAGAGACTATGAGTATTCTCAAACTATCCAGGATAGTACTACACTTAGCGGGGCTCAAAATATGTAGTGATTATGGATTCAAGACACTAACAATGCCCCCATTTAGCCAGTGAATGGGGACGATGCTAGGGTCACAGATGAATACAATGCCTACTACGTAGGCATATGCCCTCCTCAGATGATGAGGGCATAGGGTCCAATACATATTATGGTGTGATAGATGGGGAGGTGGCACCAGGCTACTATCAATGCAGAGAGGAGTCACGAAGGGAGGGAGTAGCAACGATCTCCTTAGGAGAGACACCAAAGAGCACCATAGGCTTTGGAGAGACCACAACATCCAGAGAGGAGGGAGGAGGGAATCCCTTCTCAGTAGAGGGAGAGGCCACCATTGCCCGATAAGGGCAATGGTATCAAGGTGGGGGAGATCAGTGAGATGGTGGCTCTATAGGTTGAGAATGTTTGCCTTCGGGCTCAGGTGTAGACGCTATAGTATGAGGCTACACAACTTAGGGTTCGAAGTAGAGGGGTAAGCACTCAGAATCTAGCATGGTCTATTACTCAGACCGCATTCTACCAGGGATTATACTACCACCTGGTTATAGAGAGGTAGAGGATACCATTGCTAGCTAGCATTGCAGAGTTAGTCATGATGGGATCATTGAGGACATCCTCATGATCGATGTAGAGGACCCGCAATACAGCACAAACCTCAATGGGACCACCTCCTCCATGCTATGGTGGGAGAGGAGATGAGGCTAAGATCTCGAGGGCTTCTCGAGACTAGTTGCTCTTTGGTTGGACTATATATCTGAGAGGATTGAGTATTTTGGGGTATATATTATGGCATACCAATCTAGTTGTGATATGAAGTACATATATTTTTGATATATATATATGATCTTTTTATGATATGACTTGTCCATATGTTTTATGATGCTTTAAGTTTTGAATTGTTGATTTTATTATTCATGTAATTATGTCATTTGGAAATAGTATAATTTTATGTCATGCCATAAAATTTAAATGAAATAATCTGATGTAAACAAATTGGTTGTTTGTGGTGTGATTTGATGAAAAATAAAGGGACTTCTAACAATAATTTCAAAGGACATTGTCATTGTTATATGATAATTTCATGGATTCACCGCTCGCTAGGTTGTCAAGCTAATCCCAGTATAGAAATATTGCTAAAAGTAAAAGAGTGCTTAAGAGACTATCTTAAGACTTTGTGTTGTGATGATAAAAGATGATGATGGTGATGATTTGCTTTCAGATTTTCATGAAAATATGAGGCATGAAATATTAAAAAATATGATTTTTTCTAGGCATAAAATTCCTAAGTGTGATAATATTTTGAACAATTCCATAGGAATTATACCATCGTTGCAAAATTGAATGTTGACATAATGAAATGAAATAGAAAAATATGTTCATTCTTTTTAAAGCACAATTGTGTAACATAATGATGTAATCCATATGTTTTTATGAATTAAAATGAATGGGAAATAAAATTAGAACAATGGTTTGTGCTAGGCATAGAATTATGAGTATATACTTATACCATCATCACGAAATCCAAAAAATAATTTTATTGCATAATTGGTTTTTAATTTTGAGATAAACAAAAAATATATAAGATAAGGACTTGCGCTAGGCATAAAATTCTAGTTTAGGTTCTAGGAACTATACCATCATTGCGAAAGTTGAAAGTATATATAAATGTGAATTTATTGCTAGATTTTTGAATATGTTGAAAGAAATTTTGTTTTTTTGGAAAAAATGTATGTAATTGTTTTTTATACTAGACAGATGTTCTCAAATAAGAAAATGAAATTATTCTAAAATATTTGCATAAATATTTTGAATTATCTCAAAGACAAAATGTAGATTTATAAGGAACCCTCATGTGCATATGTGAGTTTATTGCCGATCTTGATTTATCATAATGATACAAAATATCTCAAATACAAATGTGTGTGCAATTGTATTGTTCATTTACCAATTTTGAGCAAGATAATTTGATACAAGTAATTTGAATTAACCAAATAAGTGTTCATTGACCATGATTTATATGCATGTAACCGTACCAGACTACTATGTAAGTCGGGTCATCAAGAGCTAGATGATACATAAGCGGACATAGGTCTGTACAAAAGAAGGTCGCTAATGTGACAAACATATCACCATGCTAGGAGTTACCCAAGGCCAAGCGGGTTGGGCACAAACCACCTATTATGGGGCTTACCTCATAGTTTTTGAATAATTGAGAATTCCAGGGATTCAAGCTCATTCACCCTTCTTTTCTTTTCAAGGGGTAGGGAAAGGGATTTATTGCATTTTGATTTTTCTTTTCTTTTGCTCTTTTTATTTTATATTTTTTTGTATTTTTTCTTGACACTGAGATAATGCTGGAAATATTGCTGTGATGGTACAAATTGATATTTTTCTTTTTCTCATTTTCTTTGAATTTTCTTTTTCTTCCTATACTAGGGAAACTTGCTCGGATTGGCTGTAGAGCAAGGGATTTTTATTCTGGGCAGGAGTGAGCTTGTCATTTTGTCAATTCTCAAATATTCTAGACCATGTGCATGATAGGATAGCAGGGGAAACTTTTCGCTCAAGAAACCACTTCTACTATGTAGCATCATATTGAATTTGCAATGAAATCATTTTAATGTGAAAAGATATACTTGGTTCAAATAAATAACAAGATCAATTCTCTATGCTCAAAACTTTATTTAATTCAACTGTGGACTTTAATATAAGAGAGATTAATAATCATACCAAATAAAATCAAGATATTTATTCATGTGAGTGTGAAAGTGTGGGATTCCAAATAAATGCTAATTTATCCAAAATAATGGAAAATATGACTGCAATACTTCAAGAATTGACGGGTGCAAAAATAGAAAATGTTTTTGAAGATTTTGATGTTTTGGATGTGTTTTATATTTTGGTTTTAATTTATGAATTGAAAGAATAAATAATATTATTTTTTTTGAAATTTTTATATGGATGACTAAAATGAAACAATATGTAAAATAACAATATATACAATGATGAAATGACCAGATTTATGCATAATAGCATTTAAGATGCATAATATTCATAGGTTATTTAAGATCTTTACCATCTAAGGTAGCTAATATGTATGCTCCCGAGCTGAATTTGGCAGTGATAATATATGGTCCAAGCCAATTGGGCTCAAATTTACCTTTAAGATCTTTAGTTGCATTAGTATTTTTTTAATTTTCTTTTAAGACAAGGTCACCAATCTCAAAGGATCGATGATGAACTTTCTTGAGGTATGCTCATTTAAGCTTGTTCTGATAGGCTCAAATATGCTCCAAAGCATTTATGCACTTCTCATCTAGGAGTTCCAACTGACTAAATCTGCTAGCACGATATTCATCTCCTACTTCAGTATCTTGAAGTAGTAGAGCCAACAAAGGAACTTCTAATTCAAATGGAAAAATAGCTTTAGCGCCATAAACCAAAACAAAAGGGGAAGTTCCCGTGGGAGTACGAACACTAGTACGATAAGCCCACAAAGCAAGATATAATTGAATGTGCTAATCTCGGCTAGATTTATTGACCAATATTTTGAGGATTTTAATTAATGTTTTATTAGATTATTCTACTTGGCCATTACCTTGAGGATAATAGGGAATGGACCAACGATGTTGAATTTTATATTTTTGATATAATTTCTTGACATATTTATTTTTGGAACAAGTTCCATTATCTGAGATGAGATTTGCAAGAATTCCAAACGTACAAATAATTTGATTAAAAATAAATTTGGAAACTTGGGTTCCAGTGCAAGAAGCTAAGGACATAGCTTCAACCCACTTCGTGGAATACTCGATGGTGGTTATGATGAATTTTTGTCCATCATATGACATAGGATTGATTTTTCCAATGATGTCTAAGCCCCATTTTGAAAAGGGCCAAGGAGATGAAATATTCTGCAGTTCTTATGTAGGTGCATGGACAAGGTCAGCATGTTTTTTGCACTTGTCACAATGGTGCATGTAATCATGTGCATCATTCTCCATGGTAGGCCAAAAATATCCTATCCTAAGGAGATTCTTAGCAATGGTGCTACCACTAAAGTTTCCCCCACAATATCCATCATGGGCTTCACTCAAAGCTGATCTAGATTCTTCTAGATTCAAACATCTTAGTAGGATACCTTCAAAAGATCTATATAATGTATTGCCAATTATTATGAAGTGACTTGCTCGTCTATGTAATAACCGGTGCTAGTTTCTGTTAAAACCTTCATGGAATGTACCATTTTGAAAAAAATTGAATATATCAGTGTACCAAAGTTCAAGAGTAGTTTCGTTGATTAGAAAAACATCCAAAGGTTCTAAGCATGATTTATTTGAAGTGGGTTCCTAGATTGAATGAATAATTATGGTAGCATATTTTTCATCTAACTCCAAGGGTAAAAGATATGCAGCTGTAGCCATAGCATCAGTCGCATGATTGCTAGTTCGGGGAATAGCTTCCAAGATAACTTGATCAAATAAAGATAATAATTGTAATACATATGCTTTATATGGATGCAATTTATCATATTTGGTCTGATAAACATCATTAATTTGATTTATAACAAGTTGAGAATCACCGAAAACTAATAAATTTTTAATTTTCAGTGCCAAGGCAGCTCGTAAGCCAAGGATTAGAGCTTCATATTCAACAGTATTATTAGTACAAGAAAATGTTAATTTAAATGACAGAGGGATAAGATGTTTCTATGGAGATATTAAAATAATACCTACATAAGCCCCACTCATGCATCGGGCTCCGTCAAAGTATAAGGACCATTGTTGTGGATGGTCTACCTCTAGTTTAAGGCATTCGTCAAGAAACTCAATGATGAGTGGATGGGTAGACTCTAAGGGTGCAGCAACTAATTGATCTTCTATGATTTGGCACTTAACATACTTTTGTCCTATAAACATGAGTTCAAACTCACTTAGAGAAAGAACCCACTTTGTTGTGCGATCAAATAAATAAGGTCGACTCATGAGATACCACAAAGAATCGAATTTAGCAATAACATACATTTTTTGACCAAGCATGTAGTGGCATAGTTTCTGTGTAGAAAATATGACTGCTAGACATAACTTCTCTAATGCTGTGTAGTGGGTTTCATAACTAATTAAGGTTCTATTGATATAATAATTAGCATGTTCTCTCTTCTCATCATCAAGTTGAGCTAACATAGCTCCTAAAGAAAAATCTAAAACAAAAATATACAAGACAAATGGGTGATCAGGTCGAGGCGATGAAAGCACAAGTGGGTTAAGAAGATATTGTTTGAGGAGTTCAAACACTTCCTAAAATTTGTTGTCCCAATGGAAAAATACATCCTTCTTAAGAAGATTAAGAAAGGGTTCGGTTTTATCTGCTAGCAACAGATAGTTTGAAGCTTACATTGTAAACTCTGTAATTCAGATATATTTGTGGGTGTGGGCATATCAGTGATAGCCGTAATCTTGAGAGGGTCAATTTTTATGCCATGTAAAGAAACTATAACCCCCAATAATTTATCGAACTTAACTCTAAATATACATTTAGCAGGATTCAATCGGATAAGATATTCCCTTAACTGATTAAATACTTTTCTCAAATCATCTAAACGGTCATCTTCTTTAGTAGAATGAGCTATAATGTCATCTACATAATCATGTAGTATATTATGCATCATGTCATGAAAAATATAGGTCATGGCCTGTTGATATGTTGCACTTGCATTCTTCAAACCGAATGACATCACTTTCCAACAAAAGGTCCCCCACAAGGTAATAAAGGTTGATTTATCTTGATCTTCAAGAGATATCCTAATCTGATTATAACTAGAAAATTCATCCATTAAGGATATCATTCTACTCCCAGCAGTAAAATCAATGATCTGATCCATATTGGGAAGAGGAAAATCGTCTTTAGGGCATGCAACATTAATATCTCTAAAGTTTGTATAGACCCTAACTTTGGTAGCTTCTTTCTTAGTTACTAGAACTACATTCGAGATCCATTCAGCATAATCAATGGCTTATATAAAAATAACATTCAAGAGTTTTTATAGCTCCCCTTTGACTAGTAAGGCCACTTTAGGATGCATTTTTCTAAGTTTTTGTTTAACAGGTTTAGCATCTGGATGGACTACTAGGTGATGCATAACTGCAGAAGGGTCTAATCCTGGAATATATTCATATGTCCAAGCAAAGACATGTTCATATTATTTAAGAAATGCAATGTATTTATCCTATTTTTATTAACTCAATTCTGATCCAATGTTGATTATGTGAGGATTATCCTCAGTTCCAGTGTTAATTTTAATGACATTTTCTACTTCCATGTGTAGATTTTTCTCAAAATTAGATGGGGCAGGTGAAATGCCCAATTCTTGTAATTCTTCCAAGGTTAGTTTGGATAATTCATCTTGAGGAGTCATGGCCTCAAGCTGGGCTATAGTAGGTATAGCGCCATCAAAATAAAATTCATTATGTAATAATTCCTCAACAGAGACATCATGGAAGGTATCTCCCTCCAACTCATCATCGAATTCAGTGATCATCTCAGGGTAAGCTATAGATAGCATATTACATGTAAATGGATTATGTATGAAATGCAAAGCATCACGCTCATCCAAATAATCTTTATAAAATATGAGATGGTCATCATCCTCAAATGGGAAGGGCTGACCCTTACTAGGAAATAGGCCCACACCACATCGAGCAGGCCACGGCTCTACCTCAAAGGGTTCTTTCATACCATTTTGGAAAGGTCCTAAACATTTCCCTTTATATCCCAATTTAATAATTATAGATTTGGCCTTAATATACTCATTAGTAAAATGACATCGAGCATATCCATCATAATGAGTCTTGATGTTCCTGGGTATTCTACCCTAGTCATATCCATTATAAATAAAAGCATAGCTCCAGAATTGGTAAGTACTTCCCATAGGCTGTGGGAGGCCCAAGGTATGAGGAGATGGTGGCAATTTATTTAAAACAATGGAATCTTGCATAGAAACATTCGTTTCTTCTGATATAAGGATTTTAGATAAATCGGGTAAGAGCTCGTCAGTAAGAGAATAAAAGGTAGAAGGAACATTTCCTACATCTTCTGATGTGAAAAATATACCTTTTGTGGATGTAGATTTTGTAGTGATTTCGATGGGTGGGTCTATGATAGGTATAGAAGTTATAGGAGTAGAACAAGAGACATTGGTTGTGGGATTAGGATATTTTTTGAGGTCCTAATATGGTTTGTTTAGAGGATGGTTGAGTTGTATGTAGGGGTGGAAATGATGGAGAAGAAGTAGATGGTGTTGTGGGTGTGTGTTTCACACGTTTAGATGGGTAATGAGAATTAGGATGTGTGGATGACAGAGTAGGGCAAAATTGAACTCCAATAGGTTCTGCCAAAGCACACATATCAAAGGGTCTAGATCACCATGAATGGTAACCAACTGATTCTTAAATTCGAATTTAACACATTGATGTAAATTTGAGGGAACGGCTCGCATTGCATTGATACAATGGCGGCCCAATATTATATTGTATGATGCAGGGCAATGTACAATAAATATAGTTGTATCCAAGGTTCTCAGACCAACCTACAATGGGATGGTAATAAATCCACACGTTTCTTGTGTTTCGTCATTGAAGGAATTTATAATCATATCAGTCCTTTTCATTTCATCACTTCTAAACCCAAATATTTGGTAGAAGACAAAAGTGTAGATGTTTAAATATGAACCATTATCAATCAAGACTCATTTAACTACTACATCTTCAATTAAGGCAATGATATATAAGGGGTTATCCTTATGTAATCTGTGTTGAGGTATGTCTTTATCCTGGAATTCAATACAATCAACTTCACGAGTTATTATAGTATTAGCCATGGCTTCAGGTTGAATGTTTGGCAGTACCATCATCTAGCTTAATGTGAACATTAATTCATCTCTATGTGTAGGAGAAGATCTTAAAAGGTCCAAAAGGGAAATTCTGGCTGTAATATTTGAAATTTGTTCATTAATATTATAAGGAGTTTTAGGTTGAACATTAGGTGCATGATTCCATTTATTAGGAACCTTCAAAAAAAATGGAGTTGATCCATCATTCTGCATTTGATCTTGTTGAGAGTTTTGAGCTTGTTGTCTAGTAACAGCTCCGATGGTACCCATAATATTATTCTACGGATGATGAATGGGTCTTGGTCTAGCATTTATGGCTTGCTCAATAGAAAGTAATTGGTGAGAGGAAGGTCTAGTAGTAATTCTTCTTGGAAATGGTTCTTCTGGAACCATATGACTTGTGATAGGATGAATAGTATCTAATTCATATTTAGAACTATTCGATCGATTTGATGTGATTTCCATATCACTCTCAGTATCATATTCTGTATCACTAAGATCAGATATCTGCACATTATATAGAGGCCTAGTTGTAACCACAGATAAAATTGTGTCAAATATTTTTGGCTCATGAGTAGGTAAATGCTCACTAATAATTCCTACATATTGGGTAAGAGGGGGAACATTATGATGTTCAATTTGATTAGTCACCTCCTTACCATGTTTTGGTAAAGGATGTTGAAATATGTCCAATGACTAATTGGCATTCTGATTTTGGTTTTGGGGGATTTTCTTTTAAGAATTATTAGGAGGGTTTTGCTTATGTTGAAAGGCTTGTACCTCCATATCATTGTTATCAATCAGGTCCTGTATTTTATGTTTTAATATTTTACAAGAGTTGGTGGTGTGTCCAGGTCCTCTATGGAAGTTACAATGTAAATCTGCTTTGTATTTGGGTATAGTTGGATTAGGTTCCTGAATATTTGGTAATTGAATCAAACCTCATTCTAATAATTGTGGTAGAATGGCTGATAAAGGTTGATTTAACCTAGTAAATTCTCTAGGAGGTTTATCGAGAGGTTTCAATATAAACTTCTCCGTTGTCTTCATAACATTAATAGTTGCAATATTTCTATTATCAGTGACTTCATCACCCACAAATTATTTATTTTTATATTGATTTTTGGATTTTTTCTCATCATATTTCTTTTTAAGTTGTCCTCTCCTAATGAGAGCATCTTCCACTCTTCAGGCTAAGTCTATATCCTGATAGAAGGTGGTCAAGGTAGCGGTTGATAATTTGTAAGATAGTTGCTCTTGCAAATTATTAATAAAGATATCCAACATCTCCCTATAAGGTAACACAAAATGCAATTTTCCTATCAACCGCCTCCACCTAGCTAGGAAATCGGAAAAACATTCATCTTTGTCTTGTTTTAAGTTGTACAAGTCTTTAATGGTCACATGCCTTTCGATGTAGGCACTAAATTGATGCACAAAAGACTCAACAGTTTCTTCGAAATTCCTCAACTAATTAGTGGATAATTGATAATACCACTCTAATGCCATTCCTCCTAAACTTTTCAGGAACATTTTTTAACAATAATAAGTCATCATGTGATATATCATGACATGTTATCCTAAACATACGAAGATGCTCTATGGGATCTTTAGTTCCTTTATATATGGGCAAGACAGGCATAGGAAAATGTTTAGGATATGGTTGTTCTACAACTATAGGATCTAAATTCTGACTACACATCTCTTGATAATTGTACGAGGGACGGTAGGGATCTATCTGGTCCATGCGGGAAACTAACTATTTCACCACAGTTTCAAGATTACTAGTTTGTCCACCATATTGGTTCGGTGAGACATAGATATGGGATTTATGAGTGTATGACGGTGTGACATAAGGATTAGATGTTATATTGCTATTATGCAAAGCGTTGGTAGGAAAAGTATTATGAAGAGGATTTGTAATAGTATTATGTTGTATCCTAGATTTTTGGTAATTGGCGTTTGGTTTTGTTTTGGGTTTTTGTTGATTTGAGGTATATTGCTTAATAGCTTGGAAAAATAGAGCAGTAAATGATGGTTTATTTTATGCGGGAATGACCCTAGGCTTTCTAATAGGCACTTTAGATGGTTGGGTAACCTGTTGTTGTTGCATGTTTTGGATTATAGCAGCCATATCTAAATTGGATGGTCCAGCTTGATCACTCTCTTGATCAATAAAGGAAAAGGGATTAGTGCGTGTGTGAAATACGTCTTCTAGATTTTCTTGAGTGTCACTAATTCGATCCTTGTCCATATGGACTGCTCTATTAAGAACACCAATATTAGTATTAATGAACTTCTAGAATTGTTCCATGTTTTCGAAATTAACAGCTCCTCCCGGAGACATTTTAGGGGATGAGGATCCTTCCTCTCTAACATTTTTTTCTTGTTCATTTCTTACAGCAAGCTCTTCTTCTTGCTGATCTAGGATTTCTTCTTCCTAGACTTGGTCTTTAGGAAGGACATCTGGGTTATTTAATGGTTTTCCTAACCAATCTTCTTCTTCTTCAGTATGTTTTCCATTCCTAAGTCTAGGCATTGTGCTTAAACTTAGATTTCATCAAATATATATATATATATATATATATATATATATATATATATATGCGATAGGTTTGAGAGGTATATATTTTAATTATATACCTACTATAAAAAGGAAATGTTTTGATTTTTTTTTGTTTTTTTTTCGTTTTTTTTTTGTTTTTTATAATATTATTATAAAGATAACAAATAACATTCTAGTTGCAAAAATAATAACCATAAAAAAGAATAACTTAATTTTCTATAAATATTTTATGGATATCGTTGATAGGATCAAGTTCATCAGGAGTCATGAAATGCTCCTCTTCAAATTGGAAATGGTTTTTCAAAAATTTGACAAAGTGTGCTATAGTAATATGATCTGTTTCATACTCGAACTTGTAAAGATAAATTTCATGGCAATACTCTTGATATAACACAACTCTAGGAACTCTATTCCATATTTTTCTATCCGTAAGAATGACTTCTTGATCCTCTATATGAGATAGAAACTTATGTACTACAACTACATTCTCAAGGTATTCTTCAAAGGTGTACAATTCAGAAGACACAAGTGCTCTTTTATCGGCTAACCACCTATGGCAAGCTCTCTGAATTTCATGGTATAAAGTTACCTGATCAAGATCTAGGATTCTATCTAGGACAAACCTCTTAATTTGCCTAAGTTCTATTGCTCTAGATTCAATGATACCCAATATCCTATCAAGTTCGTCCCACAAAGGTTGAACTCTATTTGTTTGAGGTACTCTAAGTATAGAAGTAATCTCTATGGCCGTTAATTGATTTTCAACATTTATGGTGACAACTCGTCTTTTATTATAATCTACCATCTAAACATGATATGCGACTTTAATTATTTTTCTAATGATTCTAGATGTTTTTAATAATATTTTTTTTTTGGATTGTTTTCAAAAGGTTTTAGTTTCACGTTAGGTTCACCAAAATATACTGACCCAAATTTTTTGTGCCCTTACCTTCAGGCTAAAGGATCCATGTCCAAAAGGGGGATGCGATAAGGATGGAACAATACCTCGAAATGAGAGGCCCTTTTAAGGTCACGCCTCTCACGGGAGGGGTATAAGGATGAATTTTTGACAGATGGTGGGGTTCACCAGGAAACTTTGAGTGGAATTTTCCATGCCTAGGTTGAGAATGGTCTTGATGTGTTCATTTTATACTCAATCATTCATATTCCTAGGTTGGCCAAAATAAATCTAAGCTATTCTATATGAAATGCCAATTTATATGAATATAGAAAGCATGAATGAATCCTACATACCAAGAATATACTAAATAAGAAAGAATGCACCTAATTTCGGATGTCTGATGAAGATTCTAAAGCTTGTAGGAGTTCAAATCATCTTGAATATGACAGGATCATCTACAATTATATAGAATCATCCTAGATTACAGGTGATCATCTGAAATTAGATAGGATCATCGTCGATCTAATGAATTCAACAACCAAATTTGTCAAAAACCTGCAATCACAAAAATAGACACCAAAAACAAAAAATGCAACTGTAAGAATAATGCAAAATTATAGAAATGATAGTATAAATGCCTAACTAATAAATATGGATAGAAAATTAAAGGAAATGCATTGTTTTAATAACTTATTTTAACTTTATGATGCATTTATGTTAAAATGAGGTGAATTCCAGGATGTAGAATGAAAATAATCAAGCTAATGCATAATAAAATAAATAAGGAAGATAAGAAATGCAAACTTAGGGCTCTGATTACCCCCAATATGGACTACAGTCGATATCACCTCCAATCATACGAGATCATCACCGATCTGTGATAGGATCATCTGAAATCATCTGGAATCACCTGCGATGATTCGAGCTTCCTTTAGCTGAAGCATAGTGAAAACCTGCAATGAAAACTTGGAACTACGAGTGCAAATCTTAAATGGTAGGGAAAATCAACCAGGGAAAGAGTTAGGAGGAGAGCCAGGTAGGGTATCCAGGGGGTCAGGGGGATAAACTAATAAAATACCAGTTTATATAGGATTAGGGGGGAGGTTAGGAGGTTGGGGATCATCCCAATATGGGATATCTCCAACAGAGGAATCTCCAACTGTGTAAACATGCTTCTATCAAAGTTGGAGAGGTTGTTGAAACAAAAGCTAATTATGAAAATTTAGTTTTGGGATGAAATCGTCTAAACGTTCTGTTCCAGATGAATTCATCCTATCTGGGATGATTTTGTCTGATCGGTGACGATATCGTCCAACGGTCAAAACAACTCCTAAAAATGGCACAAAAAATGGGGTGAGCGGTTAACGAATGGTTTCAAGGTTAAAATTCAATTTTTTATCTTTTTACTAAGGGTTTAACTGCGCCAATTTTAGGGTGCTACAATCTACATATTTATATTGGATGAGAATGCTAAACTTGTCAGGCAAAAGTTACACCAAATGCATCCCACAAATGCTTTGATGGTGAAATAATAATTATAGAAACTTTTCAATGTTGGGTTCATACAACCAATCAATTACACTGAGAAGGTTTCAAACATGGTTCCCATCAGCAAACCCAAGGGGGTATCCGCATATGCATGGATTTTAGGAATCTTAACAAAGCTTATCCCAAGGGTAATTTTCCACTCCCTAATATCGACACACTGGTCGATGCCACAATAGGGCACGAAATGCTATCACTCATGGATGACATTTTGGCATAAATCAAATTCATATAAACCTAGATGACCAACATAAAACATATTTCATGAACCATGGGGAAATTGTTTTTACAATATCATGCCCTTCAGTCTCAAAAATATTGGAGCAACCTATTAATATCTCATGACATATATCTTTCATGACTTCATGCACAAAACTATTGAAGATTATGTCAATGATATCATAAAATCTAAAATGAGTGGCCAACATCTTGAGGAACTCTCTCAAAATATTCAATCCCCTCCTAGAACACAATGTGCGATTGAATCCAAAAAAGTGTGTCTTTCGTGTCAATTTAGGGAAAATATTGGGTTTTATTGTCTCAAAATGAGGCATCAAGGTTGATCCTAAAAAATTCAAGGCTATCATCGATATGCATCCCCATTCAAATATCAAATAGCTACACAAATTGTAGGGAAAAATACAATCCATCTGGTGATTTATTGCCCAACTATCAGACAAGTGCAATCCCTTCAATGATATCCTTCAAAAGAGGATCACTTTCAAATGAGACAATCAATGTCAAATTGCTTTTGATGCAATCAAATATTACCTCACATATCCATCAATTCTATCATCACCCTATCCTAGTATACCCTTTCATATGTATATATATTTTAATTATTTTGCATTGGGTACACTACTCACCCAAAAAAATGAGGTGAACCATGAATTGGTCATATACTATATCAGTGAAGCATTGGTAAGTTATGATACATGGTACGCTTACATGGAAAAACATTTTGTTACTGTCATATTTTCCACATAAAAAATAAGACATTACATGATCAATCACACCACTTATATTATCACCTAAGATAATCCACTCCGTTACATGATGGGTAAGAGCTACCATAACATTCACACGACAAAATGGATTATGCTTCTCACATAATTTGACCTTGAATTCATCAGTCAAAAATCCATAAAAAGCACTGTAAGGTAGAGGAGCTTATTAAAAAAGAATGCCAAGAATGATAGTCGAATTTACCAATAGGTAAGGCACTATAATTTTGAAGGCTAGGATTATTCCTACGTCTTTTTTGAAATGGAATCATAATAAAAATTATTTGAGTTGTCAGTCTTTGTGGATGCTGCTTGGAAATACCATAAAGACTAATGGGGATAGTCACATTTCAAATAACATGGCTCCTAGTAATATTAGTAACTTGAGGTTGGTTTATAATCACAGAGCAAGAAATAAATGGCAATGTAAGACTTTGAACCAAAGCCACATGGAACACCAGATAGCCACCACCATAAATCTATCCAGCAGGTTCACTTCTCCAAGGTTGATTGGCCAAGACGATATGTGGTCCCAAAGGATTTCATATACGAAAGAAAGAAATTACTAAAGAATTATTAAGAATAACTATCATTACATAGCTTTTGGGAGTTTTTTTTAATACTCTGGTATGTGTGTCTATAGATTTTTGTTTCTCTATTTTTTTAAGGAAGGGATCCATGTCTATTTCTTCCTTTGTAATTATGATGCAGGTATGTTTTCTCGGCGTATATCCAAAATTTTGTATGGGAAGTTTATTTTTTATAATAGGCTATGTGCCTTACCAGATGTAATGGCTTTGGCAGCATGTAAATTTTACATATATAGGATCCTTAGTAAGGACATGTTCATCAATAGCCCTGGGATAATTTTTGCAAAAGGTTTTGGGTCAACCTGTAAAACCCGATATTAATGCTATAGTACCTTATCTACCAAAAAAATATCCATAAAAAGCCAAGTCATTGTTGATCATTTAGCTGAAGCACCTTTACCGATCTAAACACCATTACTCATTCAGATTCCTAATGATTATGTGTTCCATGCTACTAAATCTGAGGAACCCATAGAACCTAATTCAAATGCTAACTTAACCATATTCTTCGATGTATCTCACTATGAACATGGATGGGGTGCATGCATAGTCTTATTTACCTCATAGGGGGAGCCCCTCCCATTTTCTTTCAAGATAATATTTCCTTACACAAATAATAACGTCAAATATGAAGCTCTTATCCTTAGCCTCAAGAAAGAAATTTCAATGCACATTCAAAATCTATATATCTTCAGCGATTTCCTTCTCATTGTCAATAAAATTATGGAAACCTAGCTAGCAATGTTTATACCCCATCCTTAAAAAATATAAGAAATTCACTGAACACTTACTTGCTCAATTCGAGTGGTATGACATCACTACTACTCCACACTCCACCAATAATTTTGCCAACACTATGGCTTCTCTAGGTTCACTCATCCTGCAAAATCCATATTCTAACACAACTCATGTTTCCATTCACACCCTATTCCATTCTACCATTTCCACTTTCCCACCTTCTCATGATTATGGTATCAATATCGTACAAGTCAAACCTCATGACCCATGGTTCTACCAGGTCAAAGATTACATCAAACCTGGTATCCTCCCTTCGGTTTTGAATTACACACACAAACCTGCTTTCAAACAATTAGAAATTCACTACACAATATTGGGAGATATTCTCTACAAGCGTAGTCATGATAAAATTCTATAACACTATCTTGAACCACACGAGACCCAACATTTTATTCAATAGTTTCACTATGAAACTTATGATGTCCATTTCAATGGCATGACTATTACCAAATATTTTCTATATATGGGTTATTATTGGTCCACAATGAAACATGACTATTGTGAATACATAAAAAAGTGTGTCAAATACCAACACCATGCCAATATCATACATTTACCTTCTTAGGCCCTCCAACCAATTCAATAATTGTGCCCTTTTTCTCAATGGGGTCTAGATAATATTGGTAAAATAACCCCCACCTCATCTAACAATCACAAATTAATCTTCACTGCCACAAAATACTTCAAAAAATGGGTTGAAGCCATCCATATTATCCAAATGATAGGTCTCAAAATCATCAACTTCATCACTCAACACATTATCTATCATTTTGAAATTCCATCCAAGATCATTTTTTATAATGGTATACCATTCAAGAACAAGAATGTTCATCCATTATATGATAAATTCAATATTTAACATTGCTTCTCCACCCCATACTACGCATAGGGCAGTGGCTATACTGAAGCTACTAATAAAACCATTTACGTTATTTTTTAAAACCATTGAAAAATCACATCGTGATTGGTACAATCAAATGGCATTGCCCTTATGGGCCTATCACACAAGTATTCATACTCCAACTAGGGCAACCCCATTTTCTCTTGTATATGGTACTGAGGCCATAATTCCCTTGGATGTTGAAATTCCATCATTGTGTGTCTCTGTGTAAGAATTCATTGATGATGACACTTCCTATCAATCCATGTTAGACCAATTAACCCTTTTATATGAACACTATATACATGCCATTAAACACACATGCATTTATCAAGATCATCTTTGATGTGCCTATAATGCTAAGGTACATCAACATAAATTTTAGGTCAAATATTTGGTCCTTAAGGAGAACAAATAAATTACTAGCCAACCACACCATATTCGTGAAAAATTTATGCCCAATTGACTGGGTCCTTACATTTTTATTGATAAATTTGGTTCTGGGGCATATCGACCTACCACGTTAGAAGGTCTTTTTGAACTTGAGCTCATTAACATCATTAACCTTAAATAATTTTATGCCTAAGCATTGAAATTAAGGCTCATAATTATTTGTACAGACCATCGTGGTTACAAAATTAAAACAACAAAAATAACAAACACAAAATTTGCACTCCACGATGTTCGTCACATTGCATTATTCAAATATGCTTTTCATCATTTATTCTATTCTTCTCCCATTTTTTCTTTAATTAAAATTGTATGGTCATTCTCCGAGTGGCTACATACCTTTTATTTTTCCTTCTCTTCTTTATCCCCCTCATTTCTTCTTGTTACTTGTCAATGTTGTATGGTCACGCTTCAAGTGTCTACATACCTTTGATTAGTTTCATTTCCTTCCTTTATCTCTCTTAATTGAAGAATACAATCTTATACTAAGAGGGGGATGAAAAGTATAAGACCACTTTTTAATTTTCTTTTCCAATCAATATTATGTAATGTATAGATATCAATATCAACAACAATAATCAAAACAATGCACAAATCACCATACATAATAAAGACACCAATTTTATGTGGCTCATCCAATGTGGGCTACTCCACGAAGAAAATATTTCACTAAAATTTTCTCAATCAATCTCTTGGGGATCCTTTTATTATTACAATGTTTATATACCTCTATCCAAAGGAGATACCAATCCCCTAATCAATTTTATGTATCTCTATCCACATGAGAACTCTATCCTTAGCTATGACTGGTGATCTTCTAGAAGAACTACTACCCCCACTACTCTAGCTAATGGATATCTATCTAGTGAAGAAATCTGTCCTCACTACCCTGGCTAATGGATCTCTATACACTAGAGACTATCATCCTCTATACTTTGTCACCTTAAAATATCTATCTCAAATATGCACTAAACATAGTCTTTCAATCTAGCACAAATTTGCTCAATATTTGTATCTGGTCTAGCACAAACCTGTCCTTAAATCTACACCAAAAATTTTCCTCTGATCTACACTAAACATAGTCTTTCAGTCTAGCACAAATCTATCCTCAATATCTGTCTTCAATCTTTGTCCTATGATCTGCACTAAACACAGTTCTTCGATCTAGCACAAATCTGTCCATAATCTCGGTCCTCAAGCCTTATCACAAAGCTTGACTTAATCTCAAATCAAATCTACTAGATCTTCCCTAGACCTTAACCCAAGGTTTGAATAAGTCAATCAATCACTCTAATCTCAAGTCTTCTCAAATACTTATCTCAAATATGCCTTGTAAGCTTCCATAAAATCTCACATTATTCTATCTACAAGTCCTCTATAGAACATATCAAATCTGCTCAACAAGTCCTCACTATAACTTATCCGAATTTTCTCAATAAGTCCTCACTAGAACTTATCCAAAACTTCTCCCAGTATCTATTCTCAAATTTTATTGTAAGCTTCCAAAAAATCTCACACAAATTTGTCCACAAGTCTTCACTAAGACTTACCTCAAATTTACCCAACAATTCCACACTATAAATTGTCCAATCTCATAGAAACATAAAGAGAATTTGTAGAGACTCAATATGCTTCACATTCACCACAATGCTCAATCACTTCCAATATTTCTTTTTACCACAAATACATATAGAGAATTGTTAGAGACTCAATATGCTTCACACTCACAA
Source organism: Wollemia nobilis (assembly GCA_028583015.1). Lineage (NCBI taxonomy): Eukaryota > Viridiplantae > Streptophyta > Pinopsida > Araucariales > Araucariaceae > Wollemia > Wollemia nobilis. The sequence goes on from JAQPPZ010001050.1 coordinate 4,681,400, forward strand.
AATCTCAATCACTTTCAGTCTCTCTTTTATCACAGAAACATATATAGAATTGTTAGAGACTATTTTTTCTCACACTCACAAATACTCAACCTCTTTCTCAAATCAATTTAGAATATAGAACAATTTGTTTCACAAAACTTGAACTATCACTTAAATACAAACAATTTACTAGGCTTAACCAACTCTACTCAACCAATCACTCAATGAATTAATCCTTGCTTACAAACCCTAGTCCAAGTATATGAACACTCACTCAAATGTTTCCAACAATGCTTATCAACCAATCTCACATAACAATGATACTTATGATCTTTCCAAACCCTAGTTCAAGTTCACTCAACTAATCACTTCAACAATAATGCTTATCAAAAAAGATTTTATCAACAACTCTTTATTCTAGAAAACCTTGAAGTATTAATTCAAAACACACTCAACACTGCTTCACCAAATAATACTTTTCACTTCAACTTTGCATTCAAAAAATTCAACAATCACTCACTAGGATGATGTACCCATACCTTTTTTTTGATGTAGAAGTGCCCTTAGAAAACCTGTCTCAATCATAATTTTTTTCTTTCCAATTTCAATGGTTAGATGACAAAATATCACTCTTACCACTTTCTCAAATATTCCTTAGACACAAAAATAATCAAAGCTCAAATACACCTTATTGCTCCTTCTTGGAATTAACATCCATCAAATTGTACATTAAAATAATTATTTAAATACACCTCATAATCTCAAAATTAAAATAATATCCAACACCACAAAACCTCAAACAATCTTCCTTAAACACCTTATTACCCTTTTCAACCATTGAATTCGAACCTATGCCAATCACTGCCCTCATTCCTTGCTTCCACTGTGGTTGCCAACTGTGCTACCAGTGCTTGGTGACCAAGGCTCCCTCTTTGGTGGGTGAAGTCCTTTTGCCTCTTTTAGGAACTTTAAAAAAAAATTCTTCTTTGTTACACATCACGATTCACACAAGCTCACATAGCATTAAATTTAATTTGAATGCATAAGAGACTTTGGCTAAGGTGGGGTAGTCCCTCTTTTATACACACTTGATTAATTTGCCCCCCATGTCGACACTAGAATTCGAATTCGAAATTCAAATTTTGATTAAATAACCCACCTTAAGGTTATTTAAAATTAACATAAATTAACTTATAATCAATATTAAAATTAATTAATAATTAATTTAAATAACTTATAAGTTATGTAAATTTATTAATAAATTAATTTATAATAAAAATTATATTAATTAATTTATAATTAATTTAAACTTCCTTGTATAATATTATAAAGAAATATTATAATATTATTCACTTGGGCTTCTTCTTTGTACTTTGGACCACATCTGACTTCCTGGAACCGAGTCTTGATCAACTAAAAATAGACTATCCTTTTGCACTTATTGAAGAACCTAAAACTGATGTTGCCCACTAAAACTACCACTGACTAGTTCTGAAAGCTTGACATCAATGACCACTCACTATTGACATAAATGACAACTCATCTACTCAAAATTTTCAACAATATTTGGCAACCCAAATTATTTTTACCAAAACTTGAACTTTTTCCTGTTCTACTCCCCCTAGGAAATTGCTCCCCCTAACTCAATGCTCTCTCTTAAACCAAATATCTCCCCCTTACTAAAATATCTTCCCATTTGACATCAATGGAAAAGGTTCATCTTTGGGGCTTGGGGCTAATAATGAGTCTCTTAACTTAGCCCCTCCCCCACCTCCTCTTGAGGTGGTTAATTCTGGGGTGGGAGTATTTCTACTACCAATAATCACTAGTCTTTGCCTTTGTCCTCTTTTCTTCTCATATGATCCTTATGATTTCTTTTATTGTTCCTTTTCATAGGGTTATGCATAAGGGGTCAGACCCAGATTGTATTTATAAATATTTGGTGAATCAGTTACAAAATGCAGGTGAATAGTGTCCAAACACATATAGAAGGTTCATTATTATTAGAGGTATTGTTGAAAATTTAAACTTAACATAGTCAAATTACTATAAAATTGTGGTGAATCGACCCAAAAAAAATGTACACCCAAATTTTTTTGGCTAATGGACCCTAGTCAAGTGTCCCAAATATTAGCCAATTCTAAATTTTGAAAATCCTAATTTTAGCCAATTTAGTAAAAAATAGCCACTATGCATAACCATACCTTTTCATGTCCATGTCCCTATTCCTATTCCTATTCCTATTCATATCCATGTTCCTATTCCTATCCATATTCTCACTCCTATTCATGTCCATATTCCTGTTCCTATTCTTGTTCCTGTTCCTATTCTAGTTCATGTTCATGCTTGATTCTGGAATGTTTGTTCTACGCCACTTTGTTGTATGTCCATCATTATTGCACTTATAATACTTAATGTTATTATTCCTTGGAGGTGCAAATGTCTTGGGATTTCTCCTAGTGAAGTCATATATGTTCCTGTCATAAACCCTACAATTCATTTACTTATAACCAAATTGATTACATGAGTAGCAATACCCATGGAAAATATGCATGTTCATAAAGTTCCCATACTCCTGTCTTTCATGTGTCCTACATTGTGAAGCCATGTGCCCAAATTTGTGACATGAGAAACATCATCCATTGAAATTTCCTTGCCTTGAACTCATTGGTCTCTTAGTCTCTTTTTCTTTATGTTGGTTCTTGTTCCATTTGTTTCTTCTTTGTGCATTGTTATTTCCTTGTTGAACTTTCTATTATCCAACTCTTCCTTAGAAGTCTCACTTTCTCTCACACTATCTTCTTCTAAAGTTTCTTCTTCTTCAAAACTTGAGGTTGACTCTTCTTCTTGTTTATTTTGAGCATGTTCAAAACCAAGACTTGTCTTGCTTGATGTAGGCTTTTGTGACTTGATAATCTTATCCAAATTATTTGAACTTCTTCCAAACTTGTGTATCTTGTCCTTAGACTTCTCTACTTCTTCCCTTAGTAGGGCTAATTCTTGTTCTAACTTTTCACATTCTAATACCTTTGCTTCTAACTTATCCTTGAACTTATTTGTCTTAGACATTGACTTGTTTATATCCTCTATAATATTTTCTCTCTCTTCATCACATTCTTGAAACTAAAACTCAATTTGGGAGTTTTTCTTTCTTACCTTCTTTAAAGTTTTAAGAGCATAAATAAGCTCTCCCTTAAGATAAACTTCTCTTTTTTCTAATTCTTCTTCTATTTGTTTGCCTTTAAAAACATCTTCATTTTTTTTTTACTTTTCTTCTACAGGATAACCTTCTTCTTCTTCTAGTGCCATTAGAATATTCTCTTTTGGTCCTTCAAGTGCATCTTCATATTCATCATCACTGAAACTAAAACCATTCCTTATACAACTATCTTCAAAATGTCCAAAATTACCACATCTAAAACGCTTGAGAATTATTGGTGACCTTTTCTTAACTTCTTCTTTTTCTTATATCAAAAATAGGACTTCATATTTATCATTATCTGAGAAACTATTATCACTATTACTTGAGTACTTACTTGTCTTATCTGCATAGTAGCTCCTATTTTGTCTTTGAAAGAACTTCTTTCCTTGTCTGCCTTGTCCATCCTTACCTATCCTTTAGTACCTCTATTTTATTCATTCCCTATTCTTATGATCCTATTTTTCTTCGACATTGCTATTTATGGCTTCTTGAAAATCAGTTGTATACTGACTATACTTTCCACAATTGAAACATATAACAGATTTTGCATCCTTAAATCTTCTTGAATCCTTATTCCTTCTGCCATAATTTGCTTCTTCATCACTGGATGAACAATTACTTGAATCTAACCTTTTTCCCTTTGTATTCTTAGTAGCTTTGAATGTTGCTTCCTTCTAGAGATTAGGTTCCTCTTTTTTTCTTAACTCAAAAATTGTAAGAATACAAAGTAACATATCTCTTATCAAATAATTGCCATATTTTGATTCTTCTATAGCATAAATATTTTCACTAAATACTTTTGAAAGAGATCTAACAACCTTATCACAAACATCCAATTCTTCAACCTTAAGTCCAAGTCCTTGCATGGCATTAACAACATCATATAACTGAAGTAGATAAGTACTAATGTTTTCCTCATTCTTAATTCTTAATTCTTCAAATTATCCTTTGATATTTCATATCTTTGCCTTTTTGACACTTTTATATCCTTCATATATGCTTTGCAAATTATCCCAAATTCCTTTTGCATCTTTACAATGCATAACTTTTATGAGTTATGTTTTATGCAAACCTCTCAAAATTGCATTCATTGATTTTAAATTGTAATGTTGCAAAAGCTTACCTTCTTTATCTATAGGTGGATCAACTGGTGGTATGTATCCATTTTCAACTACTTCCTAAATTTCATTACCAAGTGCCATAAGGTGAATATTCATTCTCATACTCCAAAATATATAATCACTTCCATCAAATAATGGTGTTGAATTACCTAAGGATCCATTATTAGAATCCATTGTGTTCTTGAAATATTTTTCTTCAAGATATTAAATTCTTCCAAAGGAACCCGCTCTGATACCAATTAAAGAACACAAGCTTATACTGAGAGGGGGGTGAACAGTATAAGATCACTTTTTACTTTACTTTCCTAATCAATATTATGCAATATATAGATAGCAATATCAACATCAATAATAAAAATAATGTACAAATCACCACACACAATAGAGACATCAATTTTATGCGGTTCACCCAATGTGGGCTACTCCACAAAGAAATATTTTTACTAAAATTTTCTCAATCAATCTCTTGGGAATCCTTTCCCTATTACAATGTTTATGGACCTCTGTCTAAAGGAGACACCAATCCCCTAATCAAGTTTATGGATATCTATCCATAGGAGAATTCATTCTCCTTAGATCTAACTAGTGATATTCTAGAAGAATTGCTACTCCCACTACTCTAGATAATGGATCTTCAAGATACCTATCCTCACTACCTTGGCTAATGGATATCTATCCACTAGAGACTATCATACTCTATACTCTATCACCTTCAAATCTATATCTCAAATCTATACTAAACACAGTACTTTGATCTAGCACAAATATTCTCAATATCTATCTCTAGTCTGACACAAACCTATTCTAAAATCTACACCAAAATCTATCCTCTTGATCTACACTAAACATAGTCCTTCGGTTTAGCACAAATATATCCTCAATATTTTTTATCAATATCTATCCTCTAATCTACACTAAACATAGTCCTTTGGTCTAGCATAAATTTATCCACAATATCGGTCCTTAAGCCTTAACACAAAGCTTGAATTAATCTCAAATCAACTCTACTAGATCTACCTCAGAAATTAACCCAAGGTTTGAACAAATCAATCAATCAACTCTTCTCTCAAGTCTTCTCAAAAACTAAGTCTCAAATTTTCCTTGTAAGCTTTCATAAAATCTCACACTAATCTATTTACAAGTCCTCTCTATAACCTGTCCAAATCTGCTCAACAAGTCCTCACTAGAACTTGTCCAAATCTACTTAATAATTCCTTAGTCCTCACTAGAAATTATCCAAATATGCTCTCATTCTGTGTTCTCAAACTGTATTGTAAGCTTCCATAAAATCTCACACAAATCTATCCACAAGTCTTTACTAATACTTCCCTCAAATCTACTCAAAAATTCCACACTAGAACTTTTCCAATATCATAGAAACATAAAGAGAATTGTTAGAGACTCAATATGCTTCACATTCACCACAATGCTCAATCACTTTCAATCTTTCTTTTTACCACAAAAACATATATAGAATTGTTAGAGACTCAATATGCTTCACACTCATAAACTCTCAATCACTTTCAATCTCTCTTTTATCACAGAAACATATAGAGAATTGTTAGAGACTCAATATGCTTCACACTCATAAACTCTCAATCACTTTCAATCTCTCTTTTATCATAGAAACATTTAGATAATTATTAGAGAATCAATATATTTCAAACTCATAAATACTCAACCTCTTTCTCAAATCAATTTAGAATATAGAAAAATTTGTTTTATAGAACTTGAACTATCACTTCAACACATCCACTTGACTAGGCTTAACCTACTCTACTCAACCAATCACTCAATAAATTAATCCTTTCTTACAAACCCTAGTCCAAGCATATGAACACTCACTCAAATTTTTCCAACAATGCTTATCAACCAATCTCACATAACAATGATACTCATGATCTTTGTAAACCCTAGTTCAAGTTCACTCAACTAATCACTTCAAAAATAATTCTTATCAAACAAGGTTTTATCAAAAACTCTTTATTCCAAAAAACCTTGAAGAATAAAATTCAAAACACACTCAACAATGCTTTACCAAATAATACTTTTCACTCCAACTTTGCATTCACAATATTCATCAATCACTCACTATGAATATGTGCCCATACATTTTTTTTGATGTAGAAGTGGCCTTAGAAAACCTGTCTCAATCAAAAAATTTCTTCTTTCCAATTTCAATGGTTAGATGATAAAATATCACTCTTAACACTTTCTCAAATATTCCTTAGATACAAAAATAATCAAAGCTCAAATACACCATATTTCTCCTTCTTAGAATTAACATCCATCAAATCAAATACATTAAAATAATGATTTAAGTGCACCTCATAATATCCAACTTAAAATAATATCCAACACCAAAAAACCTCAAAAAATCTTCCTTAAACACCTTATTACCCTTTTCAGCCACTAAATAAATAACACCAAAATTTTATTTTTGCATGAACCTTATAACTCCCCTTAAACCTTACAAACCAAATAAATTATGCAAAAATTAATTTATAATAGCTCAACTAATTCCTCCAAAATTTTTGGTGCTCAACTAATGCATACATTTGTATTCTCCCCAAAAGAGTTTCGATGTGATTCAAACCGCCATCATCCCAAGCGCCAAGTGCCTTAGAACTTTGGTGCCCACCATGTGGGCTATATATGCCCACATGAAGGAAGGAAGACTTCCTTCCTTTTCAACCTTCGTCTATTTTCGAAACACAAAATAAAAATAGTCCTCCCATGGATTCAAACCTATGCCAATCATTGCCCTCATGTCTTGCTTCCACTGTGGTTGCCAACTACGCTACCAACGCTTGGTGACCAAGGCTCCCTCTTTGGTGGGTGAAGTCATTTTGCCTTTTCTAGGCACTTTAAAAAACAAAATCCTATTTGTTGCACAACATGATTCGCAGAAGCTCGCATAGCATTAGAGTTTAATTCGAAGGCATAAGAGACTTTGGCTAAGGTGGGGTAGTCCCTCTTTTCTACACACTTGGTTAATTTGCTCCCCATGTCGATGCTAGAATTCAAATTCAAAATTAAAATTTTGATTTAATAACCCACCTTAAGTTTATTTAAAATTAACATAAATTAACTTATAATTAATATTAAAATTAATTAATTAATAATTAATTTAAATAACTTATAAGTTAAGTAAATTAATTTATAATAAAAATTATATTAATTAATTTAAACTTCCCTATATAATATTATAAAGAAATATTATAATATTATTCACTTGGGCTTCTTCTTTGCACTTTGGACCACATCTGACTTCTTGGAATCGGGTCTTGATCAACTGAGGACTATCCTTTTACACTTATTGAAGAACCTGAAACTGATGTTGCCCACTAAAACCATCACTGAATGGTGTTGAAATATTGACATCAGTGACCACTCACTCTTGACATCAATGACAAATCATCTACTCAAAATGTCCAAAACTTCCCTTATTTGCATTATTATTTTCTGTTCTTATATCATATCCTCTTCCTTACTTTCATCATCCCATTCCATCAAATATTATCCAGGTGTAACCTTGTATAGTTTTTGCATACTTCATGCATCACCACATCATACCATTCACTCCATCGATTTTTGCATATTCACATATTGTCACAACTTCATTATTCCTCACTGCATTTGCATAATACCTTTCATCACATAAAAATTACGATAAATAAAAATAACCGATAAAATCCTCCATTCACATAAAAACTACAATATATGGAAATGAATCAATAAATATATATTTTTCTCATTCTTGGATTCACTTCCCTTTTACAATGCAATACCAAGGGAATATATATCCCTAAAGAAACCCTAAAGCAAAACCTTAAATCTTAAAGCCCTAAAAATAAAAAATAAAAATTACTATTTTCGACAAATTGTTTTTTCTACAAAAAATTATCTTTTTAAGTAATTACTATTTTCGACAAATTATTTTTTCATCAAAAATTACCTTTTTTAGTAATTACTATTTTTGGCAAATTATTTTTTTATCAAAAAATCCCATTTTTAGTAATAAAAAAACTTCTTAAAAAAAAACCCTCTAAAGATAGGCTCCTGCATCATTCTCCTCTAGTTGAAAAGAACTTTGCTCCTGCGAGTTCCTCTGATCAAACTCATAATTGCTTTCCATAGAGTGCCACACATCTACAAGTACTCCTTAGAGTACCAATCTCCTTCCAAGGTTTTATATCTCAAACCTCCTGCAAGCACTACACATAGTGCCAATTCTTCCTTCAAGGTTTGAAAATATCAAACCTCCTACAAGCACTACACAAAGTATCAATTTCTCTCTCAGATATTTTACATAAAAAAAACCTCCTACAAGTACTTACACAGAGTGCCAATTTCTTTCTCTAAGATTTTACAAACCTTCTGCAAGCACTACATAAAAAAAAAAACCTCTGGCAAACACTTACACAAAGTGCCAATATCTTTCTCTAAGGTTTTACAAACCTTTGGCAAGCACTACACAAAGTGCCAATCTCTTTCTCTGAGGATTTTACATTAAAAAAACCTCCTACAAGCACTTACACAGAGTGTCAATTTCTATCTCCAAGGTTTTACAAACCTTCTGCAAGCACTGCACAAAGTGCTGAATTTTTTGGAGCCCCTTTGCTCTCCTCTCATTTTCTATTTTTTTTCTTATCTTCTCTCCCAACAAGATCCAACTTGCTCTGATACCAAATGATGTAAATCCAACTACAAGAGGTCAGAACAAATACCTTCCATCACATAAAAATTGCGATAAATAAAAATAACCAGTAAAATCCTCCATTCACATAAAAACCATAATATATGAAAATGAATCAATAAATATTTTATTTTCTCATTATTGGATTCACTTCTCTTTTACAATGTAATACCTAGGGAATATATATCCTAAAATAAACCTTAAAGCAAAACCCTAAAGCTTAAAGCCATAAAAATAAAAAATAAAAATTATTATTTTTGGCAAATTGATTTTTCTACAAAAAATTGTCTTTTTAAGTAATTACTATTTTTGAAAAATTATTTTTTCGTCAAAAATTGCCTTTTTTAGTAATTAGTATTTTTTGCAAATTATGTTTTCATCAAAAAATCCTATTTTTAGTAATAAAAAAAACTTCTTAAAAATAAAACCTCCAAAGATAGACTCCTGCATCATCTTGACATCAATGACCACTCACTCTTGACATGAATGACAAATCATCTACTAAAAACGTCCAAAACTTCCCTTATTTGCCTTATTCTTTTCTGTTCTTATATCATATCTTCTTCCTTAATTTCATCACCCCATTCCATAAAATATTATCCAAGTGTAACCTTGTATAGTTTTTGCATACTTCATGCATCGCCACATTATACCATTCACTCCACCAATTGTTGCATATTCACATATTGTCACAACTTCATTATTCCTCACTGCATTTACATTATGCATAACATATTTCATTCTTCACACATGTTCACATACACATATATTATGTCCATATTTGTATCTATACATGTTCATTGTGAATACCATATTTGGAGAATTAAATACACACTTGCTAACACGATAGTTTTGGTTTCCACTCCCATTTTCATGAGACTAGATTATCGAAAGCTTGATGATATTCGACCATCTACAATTGCTTCAATCAACCACCACTTAAATTTTATAATTTCTAAAGCACTTCAAAGCTTCCCTTGGCTGATTTGTGTTCTTTCATGAGTCAAATTGAACATATTACATATTAAGAAAATTTTGAGAATAGGATTGGCAATATCGTGTGTATACTAGCCATCTAGCTAAATTCACCTCACTCATCCTATCATTTAAGTGATATAAGTCAAACCTTGAGGATTGAAAAAAGGACAAGCTCACAAGAACAGGAAAAGTATAGAAAAAAAAAAGCAAACACCCAAAAAGAGCATTAAAAAAAAAAATCAAAAGAAAAGCAAAGAAAAAGAGCACCATCAAAAGCTTGAATCCTTGAGGTCCTCAGGTCCATATTGAGATCATGGGGTAGATATCCATCAGAGCTATAGATGCTTGACTAGAAATGGAGTATGCCTTACAAGTGGTAACATGTCTATCACATTAGCGACCTTCATTTGTACAGACCACTATGCACTAGTGGATGAGCTAGCTTACATACTAAGTTAACAATAAGTTGAAACCATCCTCTCTCAAAATGCTTAAATAAACATTACCATACACACACTGATCCATGCTTGGATTCTTATTAGCCAAGCTAGTTAAGATTTTTGTAAAAAATTTGCTCAATTATTCAATGGGTTTGATTGCTCAAACTGTCATGTTTAAACCTTTTCAAAGCACTTTCCACATCTGGCATATTTAAAATAACATCCTAAATTGCACCACACCTTATTTTGTAATTATGCATTGATTTCTCAAAATTTTCCAACGATGAAACTGACATAACCATGGCCTTCTTTGAGACTTGGGAGAATGACTGCATCATTTTCTGAGGAAGGAGCTTCCACATTAATGTTAATCTCTTATCCACCATCACAAGGCAGCCAACGAAAGGGTGTTCTATCCATTAGGAGAAGCACAATTGAGAAGTTGAGTTGAAAGAGTTCAAGGATAAAGAAATAATATTCGAAGGGGTGAAATAAAGGATTTTCAAGAAGTATCTCCTCATGCCATAGAATGATGTGATGAAACTCGTTATGGAATTCATCACTATTGACGATCCTGAGAAAGTCTTGTGTAGTTTCCACTTGGATTTTTTCAATCATTTCCATGATGTAAATCCCATAAATATCCCTTAGTTCCTCATCGATTCTATGAATTACTCCATTAACTCCTATAGGAAAAATAAAGGAAATGACCTTCCCTCCCACCAAGGGCTTTTCAAAGTCATCTACAGTCACATCCTAATGCATAGACCCCATGCCCACTCCATTCCTTCCTTGAGTAAACCCACTATGGCTATTAAATCTACTAGGCCTCCTACCCACTTGTTCTTTTTGGAAAGGAAAAAAATCTATTGAAGTTGTACACGAATTAAAGGTAAAGAAAAAAATCAAATTTGATAGAGCTGAAGGACCTGTCAGAAAATCAGTCCACCTATATGAATAATTTGTGAAAGGTAAACATAAGGTGATATAAATTAAGGTTGATGATGAGGATGTGGAGTATGAAGTCAAAAACTTAAAGGAATTCATCATATCTACAACGACAAGAATTATGAACGCTATGGTAAACTCCATTATTGACCTCAGAGAGGCCATCCACATGCTCTTCTTTGGTGAAAAGATAGGGTAGGAGACCAAAGCCTATTTAGAATATGATGATATATTTGCATTCAAGGAGGAGCCCAAATATCAAGCAAAGGATGAGGACAAGGATGAGGATGAGGAAGCCATTGAGGACTAACTTCCTCAACACTTTATGTTCTATTTTTATGGCTACCCTGCATGGAGCCTGTTTGTCTGTTTTATGGTTTATTTTGCTTGGGAAATGTCCATTTATTCTATCTTATTATTTTTTGAGCTGTGTTGCATCGTTTATTAGACTTTATGATGTTCTAGGCATGGGGCTGCATCCCCTATTGGTTTTTTTTTAGCTTGCAGTAGTTTGTGCTATTTTTGTACAAATGTTTTGGGATCCTTAAAACCCAATTCTTAATGAAATCATTTTAATTTACCAAAAAAATATACAAGTGCTTTATTCACCACTATTCGCATCCACCTACATTCTCATGCATAGCATATTCATACCCAGTTCAATACTATCCTACTCAACACATGGTACATATGTACATTTCTAGATACATCAGTTCATTAATTCTAGATACATCTACTTCTATCACATCTACACATCTATCAATTTACATATCTATGCTATATTCATACGTTCACATCATTATCATGTGCATATAAAATAAAGCAAAAGCAAACACATAAGAAAATACAATATGATATAATGTCACCAAATTTCATGTATATATGTATATATATCAATAAAATGCCATCAAGCTACAATAAAATGTGTACACTTACAGGTAACTCATCACATGTACATATCGTGTATATACTCATAACACAAAAATTATGGATGGCCACCCAACCACCAACACAAAAATACATCATATATGCTACTCAATGGGAGTTTCCCCACTTCCCTATTATGAAATCACCTACTCTACCACACCTCACTTTGGCTACACATCACCCATCTCTTGTGCCACTGGTGAATCTCTCATCACCTTTGGGATCTATCCCATTACCTTTGAGGCTTCCAGATCTACCATCTACTAGCTCATCCATGTTATAGAGGGTTTACTATGCTGACTCCATTGAGACTAACTCTGAGATCATGATTGTTACTCAGAATATGTTGGTATTGGTAAGCCATTCACAAGAAAAATACCCTCTCACTATGCTCTCTTCGTAGCCTCCTACAAATGGGCATCTATCAATATTACATTTGCCTATCATAAATGCTTCACCTCTACTCAAATACTAGCCATATCCATCCTTGAATGCTCCTCAACCAACCTCATTCCATCTACATTCCATGTGCCTGCTCGAGTTGATGCACCTTAACTCATAAGTCCTCAACCTCTATCACAACTTGCCTCTCTACATCTATCGTCTCGACCACATCTCATCATATTCCCTCTACACACTCTTGTCGACTAGCCTTCTTGGCCTTTACCTCTACCCTCACCTCATCCAATAAATACTGTAATCACTCAACTACCTCAATCATCTCATCCCTCTTTGCCTTAGTAGCATCTTGCTCACCAATGAGAGCCACTATCTCAATGGCTAATTTCTCCACCCTAGATCTTGCTTCATCTCACTCCCTCACAACTATCTCTAGCCTCTACTCCACCCTACACCTTCCCTCAACCATTGTAGATCAATATATCACCCAATCCATCTTAGTATCTATAAAATTCTCTTCCAACTCTCATATCTCACCTCGTAGCTATCTCGCCTCCTCCTATACTGCTATCATCTCCTATAACCCAATCATAAAAAAAATTGTAGGAGGTGGTAATGCTACTTCTCCACCCACTCCTACATTCTCCTCCACCCCTCCATCAACATCCATCATTGGAATATTTTCCATCACCACTACCCCCTCTATTGATAATCCCTCACTCACATCAATATATCTTGAGGCACCTCTGCCCACCAATATATCATGCTCATCTCTTTGTGGCTACACACATCAATTGAACTGATATAACTCCACATCCTCCTCATTAATAGGCTCTAGTGATCATATTACTCATGGTGACCCTTCATACTATGGTGATCCTAATAGCCCTAGTGATCCCCCAAGCCTTGGTTATGCTACCATAGCCCCAACTAACAATTCACCTACTACATCACCCCACTCAACCACCATCCCAACTCCATGCTCCCATATCTACCTAAACCATCAAACATCATACTCAATTGTGGTACCTTAATTTTCCACATTTGGAAAAACTATTTGCTCATCCAGAATCAAGTCTAAATGTGGAACCACTAGCTTCAGTCCTTGATCACCTGCCACTATATAAATCACCACTAGCAGATTTGGCTATCCCTATCATAATCTAAACTAGTGCATCACTCACAAAAATGGGAAATACTCCACATGTTTCCCATACTTCCCCACCATCCATCATCCCTATCTAGTATGGATAATATGCACCACATTATCATCCCAACTAGGTGCCCTTCACCATGGCCTCCATATAATATCACTCTTATACAACTCCAATAGTTTTTTGCAATAGTACATCAGATCACCCTCTTGATCCCTCTTCATATTCTTCTCCATAACGTTCCTCCATATCATTGCAAATGGCACATCAATTCCCTTTAGTGTATGTGCATCATATGAAAATAATGATGGTCATAGTATCCTAATGTGCTCCCATGCCCACACCTGTAGCAAGTGACTAAAACTTCTGCTCGATTGATCTATTAGTACCACCCCATGCAGTTATCTATAGACTTATGCCAACAATGTTGGTGCCCATACATACACTATATTCCACTCCACCATATCACACACCGTCCCCATAATATTCTAGGATAATCTCACCTCTGAAGTATCATGTAAGGCATGACTCATTATCATCAACATCACCATCACATATCGATTGGACAACATCTTGTCCTTCCAACACTACTCATAGTCCACCCCACCCTTCAACCCCACACTAGCCCATATCTCTTTGAGATCCCTATGCAATATGTTATCTCATGCATCTCACTTTATTATCATCACTATAATCCCCTCTATGGGTAGCTGATAGATGTGGTACACATCCTAAAACATAATAGTCAGCTCCCCTATTAGTAAATGAAATGTTTTCCTATCAATATCCCATCTCTCGAATAGCATAGGAACATATGCATTATATGCGTGTACAACTTGCATCTCCCACACTCCAGACAACCCCACTGCATGCAACCAGGTACCATCATCCACCTACCACACCTTCTACAACTTCTTCCTAAGATCCTAGAGTTGATGTCATGTAGATATCTTCTTTACCTAAATCAAATCATTTAAAAGGACATGTTAATATCTCATTCATTCCACTTTAGTTCATATATCCATATCGCATAGTTGACTAAAAAAAAAAATCTCACATGCCAATGCAATTTTTTTTTTCACACGTCCTCGTGTGAACTTCTAACAGTGGGTAGTTTTGGATACCCATTTGCCTAAAATAACAGGTTGCACCATCAATTTTTCCCTAGCATACACATATGAAATCAAATATACAAAAATATGCCAAACAACATGTAAAAACACACAAAATGAGAACACAAACGGAAGGTCAAATAGGTCAATTGAACATAGATTTGTATATCCATTTGTCCAAACAACATGACTGTACAAATTTTTTTCACCACGCATGCATACAATGGCCAAAATAGTCACATTCTTTCAATCACACTTTTTGAGGTCACAAAGTCCATGTTAAAACAAATGTAGGGATACCCATTTGGGAAGTTTTACATGTTGTGCATACATTTCCACTAAAAAGTGCATTCACACACTCCAATCACATACATTCATGTATTTTCACACATGCACACATTTCCATGCACACAAAAGCACATTAAATGTTCTTTAGCATTTAAAAAATTACACATATTCTAAGGTTGGAACAGTCCACTTACCTTTTGAACTCCTCTTCCTACACTCGTGCTTGCCTACCCACTCACCATCACTTGACCTCCATTCAAAAATTTGATAGTGCTTCACTTCATAGATTCTTCCTCACCACTCTCTCCATTTTCACAACACAAAATGAGGATTCACACGACTATTTTCCATTTTATACCTGCTTTTTCATAGGTTCACACCCACACATGTGAATGTGAAATTCCTACACCCCTGTGCAAGTCATTTTTTTCCACTTTCCATATTTGCTTCCCTAATTTAGCCTAGATTTATTATTTTCTAGCATTTTTCAACATTTTTCCCATCATCTTCATCATCATCAATTGATTCATCACCGATCTTCATCCCCTTCATCACCAATTCATCGCCTGAGGGGGTAGTCATTCAAAAACATCAAATGCTACCTTGCACATGATCAAAAAACCAAAACATCCAATCACATATACAATAAAAGCCTAAGAAGATTTTTTCTAATGATTATCTCAACTCCTTAGTCTAATAGAATTTCTCTTTTCAATCAAAACTCCAATTCAAAACAAACCAATATTTTATATACCTCAAAATGCCTCTGAAAGTAGACAAATCATAGATTTCCTTCTTCAAAGTGGTAGTCGTAATACCACTTGTGAATGAAGCACCTGACTAAGCTCTACCCTATGGCTCCAACAGTTTGTCAAATATTGTCAAAAGAACTCATCAATCAATCAAAAGAAAAAATTGGCAAAGGTATTTATTCCTTCCACAATTGGAACATCTCAAGTTGATCACAAAATAAGGCAATCTTATGCCTTCCCTCAAAATCAATAATTATGACCCTGCAAAGTGTCATACTCAATCACAAATTATTATTTTTATCAATACGTCTCTCTCGCAATCATCCACAAGTCATCAATCACAAATTATTTACCTTCCAATCATTCCATCAATTCATATCATCATTTTTTGTACTAAATCATGTTTTCACACAATCCAGTATAAAAATGGGTAAAATGTAGACACCTAAACGTTGTACATTACCACTTTTCTCATCCTCATGGCCAATCAATTTGCAAAACCCTTGAAAATTACATAAATTGGCTTTAAAATACTATTCATTTATTAAAATCACTATTCATCATCCTTAGCCTCCTTGGGCTAGCTAAGCCCCTTCCTACACTTAACCATAGGTCCTCTTGTGACCTCATTCACAACTCAACAAATGTTGAATTCTCCACTATTTTCAAAAAGCATTTTATGCACCAAAAGTCATCAATCTTAGTCAGCACTTGCTTTATGGCTAATCCTATGGTTAATTAGGCTAATCATGCTTAGTTATAACCCTCCACCTCACCTAGTCTACTTTCACTAGCCTAGATTTTCCACCTCACTTAGTCTATCATAGCCTAGCCTTACCACCTCTCACCCAGATATTTCCTCCATTTTACACTTTCCTTAGTAATAAATTAGAATTGGAGACTTTTGTACCAAAAATGCAATTTCAAATTGGGAGATATTTCCAAGTTGGTTTCAATAAATTCCATTTGGAGACTTTCCTCTAGGTCATCATGACTTGTATATGGATGAGGGATTCTCTCACTGAATCTCATTTATGAGGCAAGACACCTCACCACACACACTTCACAAGGGATACCTTCATCTCTCCCCTAACCTTGGCCAAGTCTATATGTAGAAGGCCATTTTCACCATTTTAGAGATTTTCCAAGTTTAGCTTACGGAAATTTTTTTGAAATCACTCTAGGCTCTCACCATAAATCACACATCCATCTCATCCACATAGAAATAGGATTTTTATTACATCCATGATACTCCTTATGACTAAGACATGTTATCGACAATGAAGGTAACTTTTGAAGGTGACCCGACGAAAGAGCAAAGAAGCACCAACATTAGGACAACTCAAAAAGCATATTCCATGCATTTGGTTGAAGACAATCAAGTTCGCACAACCTCGTGTGAATTTATAGGACTAGAAAAATTCACACCCACCCCTACAAATTTATTCTACAACAAAATAGATTTCACCGAACAAGTAAGTATGACTTAGTTTATGGTTTTACATCATTTTATATAGTTTTAGTCATGTTTTAAGCTTGATTAAAGAGCCTTTTATCTTTATAAACATGGGGTTTGACTAAGGCATACCCCTAAATGTTCTAACTATATTTTTTAGGTCCAATAGGTACAAAGGATAGATCCAACCAGTGGTGGCCCATGAGCAAGAAGCCCACCTGCACTGAGGAACATCCAAGAGATGAATCTTGCTACCTTTGAACACATTGATAAGGGCTTCCTTAGGGAAGACCCATTTGTAGCCTTTAGGGAAAAATTTGTAAAAGGATTATGTAGACACCTAAAACATGTCATTTTGAGGAGGTTACTCATATGGACACCTCTTTAGACCGTGTGATTCATCGCAAAATTTTCCAAGATCCAACAGTGGTTTTAACCACTCAATTAGGGTAGCCTAGTCCTTTTCAACCTTAGCCATTGATGTCATCAGTGTCGGCCATTGCAACCATCAATGTTGTAAGAGGCCACGATCTAGCTACTAACCTTGATAGCAACCATATCCATAGTCATGCTTATCGATAGTAGTTGAGACTATAAAAAAATCACACTAACAGAGACAAGTAAAATCCATTACATCCAATGGATTATTGGGTGGTTGTCCATTGAAAGCCTCCAAAATCATTGTCCCAACTCCCCCAGCCCCAAAAAATATTGTTCTTATCTTCATGAGGAAGCTAGGATAATAATTTTGGAGTCTACTTAAGGCCCCAAAAATAATAAAGAAGCATGGACAATTGATGAGATTTTAGCATAGTGAAGTTATGTTGCTTTATGATCAGAGAGTACAATCTCTCACAAGTAATATGATGCTACCAAAATTACGCTATGGAGCTATCACCTACATGCATGGAGACTGCTAAAGTTTAAAGAGAAACCTCCACCATTGTTCAAATTAAAAATTCACCATGAAGTTGAGCTAATTTCAGCCCTAAGCCATTCTGCTAGAATGCACCAAGAATGTTAATCCAATCAATAAAAGAATTAATCATAATTAGGCCAAAACACAAAGAGAAGAATCTTCATCCCACAACCACTATTTTAAACAATGGATTGCAAGCACCGCCACTAAATTTGACAGTGGCTAATAGAGACGAATGATCTAAGCATCAGTGGCTACAGTTTGCTGCATCTTTTTCTCTATTTTATCTAGTAGTATTAATCATAAATACATTTACTTGATTTTTTGACATAGATTAGTTGCTTTAATTCTAGTCTTACATATTATTTCTGCATTTTATTTTAATATTTCATGTATCTTTACATATCTTTATGCATTTCTTTCATATTTTGCAATAATCATGAAATAGACTCATATTGAGAGGTTTGACTCTTGCTATTGATGTTTTGTATGTTTCCTTGTGTGTAGGTTCAGGCCTTATCAAGAGCATACCACCTTCAAGATCATCATAATTAGCATCCTAAAGCAGAGGTTATCAAAGTAATCCCTCCTATAATCAGTTTGTGTGGATTCTAAATATCTATTGAAGACACCTACCATATGAATTATGGATTGTAATATGTATCAAAATGGTTAATCCCTCAAAGGGATATCTTGTAACCTTGATGTAAATATGATTTTATGAATATGAATAAATATGCACACCATTTATTTCATTTCTTTCTCTTTGCATTGGTTATGTGATGTATCTTGTTAATTTTCTTAAATATTGCCTTAGGTGTTAGATTTTTAGTATCTTTCAGTGGTGATCACATGCAGGACTCTCCTAATTTTGCTATTAATTGATGTTCTTTATTTATTTTTAATTGTAGATATATCCACTGTGAGCGATAGTAGCTAAAATTCACCATCTCTCTAAGTGACAACAACTAGCACCACCACCATCATGATCATAAACAACAATGAGAAAGACAAAAAATTCAACCTACAACATTCTTCTTCAGATGAGGACTTACCTATAAATGGTTCTCTCCTTGTTCTTTATTTTATACTTTATATCTAGAAAAGGTAGTTTAGGACTTAATTACAAACTACAGAGAAATTATTAAAACAAAATTTTTAGTATCTTTGTGTTCACTACTAGCCGCTGTTGCGAACAATGGCCGCTACTGTCAGCCATCCCAGAATCCAGCGGGTAAGATCCTGACTACTCCTATGTATAACAACTATGACTATGGCCCACTGATCATAGAGGTAGCCACTATTATAATTGAGTGTAGAGCTTGCATGCATGGATCCTATTTAAAGACTGATTCATTTTAATTTGCATCTACATTTTCTAAATTTGAAACTTTTCTTACATGCATAATTTTTTAATTTAAAACATACTTTATTTGCATGTAGTGGAAAAATCATGGTGTGCTCTTTGATATATTTTTTATTTTTTTTATTAAAATTATCAATTCAGACACCACGTTTCAAGTGTAAACATCAGTTGAGTTGGGCTCTCACATCCAACCAACTGACCAAGACCAATAGTGGACTTCATCACCACTTGGTTCGCTTGAAATATTGAGAATTTTTATTTTGATCCATTCGTGGCAAAGAACGATCCAAGATCCATAAAAGCCTAGAAAAATAGCATGTACTATTTTTCATAAGGTATATCACTGCCCTTGAATCATAGGAAAATATCAATTCTAGCTTGAATACCTAGAATATTCAATATTCGACCACCATGGGGTAATATCCATTACAACAATGAGTTGAATGAAACCCGCATGGCAATGGAGTATCCTTATGAATGGTTATATTTCTGTCACAATAGTGATCTTATTTTTTACAAACCAATGTCAACTTATGGATGAGCTAGCTTTAGATGGCTTGTATTTACCTAGTAGTCTAGTCCAACTGCATCCAAATTTAGGATCTTGATGTACATATGGTGATCCTCATTCCAAAAATGGGTTGAATGAAACCCACATGGCAATGATGTAGTCTTATGCCTCATCTAATATATTCATTTACACACATGAGGATAATGGATATATTGATATTCTTAATAGGCTTATATCTTTCAGAAGTCTTGTGTAGTCATTATACAACTTTTGATTAATCCACTAGGGTGTTTGAGTCTCATGGAAAACCTCAAAAATTCCCTTATAGCAACAAATAATATCATCAAATCATGCACAATTTTACTTATGAATTTTTATTTATTAAGGGTTGCACATAGAATAGGATAGATACCATATGAATATCAACAATGATATTTAGACGACCATTGACTATTTTGTGCATATATTTTAATTTATAGAAGCTTATAGGGAAAGTCTATACATCTCACATAATTTCATATCACATATGGATTATTAAATGATTAATTCTTATGATAAGAGTTACCATTTTCATTCATGATTTTCATACGTTCTGTGGTGTCTCCCATTAGTTTGTGAAAAACATATTAGATTCATTCATTATGTTATAAGTGATTAAAGCATACAAGTTTATTTGCATTAGACCATCCTCATGAAATTAATGCATTACATATGCTACATCCTTCATATCATATAATAGCAATTTAATACATAATAAGTTAAACAAATATAAACACATGCATTTAGCAGTTACTATTGCATTCATATAAGCATAAATAACAGTGCATCCACACATCTAGATCATAGAATCTAATCATACATCTATCATTTAACTATTGTATATCATCATTACATTGCATACATATAGCGTAATCACATCATCATATAAGCATTACATCCACTAATGCAAACATAAAAATTACAAAAAAATCAAATAACAATAAAATTCAAATGTGCCTCGTATCCAATTATTTACCCTATACACTTGGCGGTTGTAGTGACTTGCACTCCATGCATTTTGGCAAGATGAGAAAATTACCATAAGGCCACTTGAACCAAATTATTCAATGATGAATTGAAATGCTTTTACTTCAATTCCCAAGAAGGCCATTACAACTGGACTGCTCCATGGGAACGAGGTATTCATTTCATTTCTTCTATGACATTATCATCATAAATCATAAAAATTACAAAAAAATCAAATAACAACAAAATTCAAGTGTGCCTCATATCTATTTATTTACCCTATACACTTGGAGGTTGCAGTGACTTGTGCTCCATGCAATATGATAGGATGAGTAAATTACCATAAGGCGATTTAAACCAAATTATTCATTGATGAATTGAAATGCTTTTACTTCAATCCCCAAGAAGGCCATCATGATTGGACTGCTCCATGGGAACAAGGTGTTCATTTCATTTCTTCTATGAAATTATCATCATAAATCATAAAAATTACAAAAATATAAAATAACAACAAAATTCAAATGTGCCTTGTATCTAGTTATTTACCCTATACACTTGGCAATTGCAGTGACTACCACTCCATGCAATCTAGTAAGATGAGTAAATTACCATAAGGCCATTTGAACCAAATTATTCATTGATACATTGAAATGTATGTACTTGTTGTGGCCATTCCACAACTAGACCCAATATTAGGGACACATTTGAAATTTGTAAAAAACTGAGCTAATGTGATAGTATTGAGCAATTGGATATTTCTCTTGGTTGTTGTGTCCCTTTATTTTCATTGAATATGGTATTAATGGGGACCACTTTGCTAGTATGACATAGTTTTGTATTTGTAAGCATAATTATGGTTACATGGCTCAGTTTTTAGATTTTAGTTTTTTGATGGTATTGAAGTTCATTAGTTTCTTTATTAAGTTTGTGGTTAGTTTTATTTTATTTATTTTAGAGGTCTTTGATAGTTTGTGTTATTTTAGTTTTAAGTGTGATTGTATTTTATGCTTTTAATGTTAGTGTATCTGATTTTGGGTTGATTATTTTATATCCCTTTAGAGTGCTTTTGTATTTACTTTATTTATTTTAGTTGTATTTAGGTATCTTTTATATCTTATTTTATTTAGTGGTTATGTTAGTATAGTGATGTCGGGTCTAAGGTTCAATGTGAGTTTATTTAATGATTTTTCTTTTGTTATGCTCATCCTACTATGATTTATAATTTAATATCAAAATGTGTGTGCAAGGGGACCGAGGGAAGCACCGAAGTCACATTGGTCGAAGGTGAATCAGAGTAGAGTTAAAGTGGTGATAGCAGAGTAAGACATGGCCGCTTGCCACATGGACAAGTGGCCAATAGGAGGGACCTAAACATTGAAAAATGTAGGGGAAGACTAACCAAGGCCAGTCAACAAAATAAGGTAGCATTGTACATTATGAAAAAATTAGAGGTCTAATACCATACATGTGGGATAAACAAATTTCCCATCCAAATTTAAAAATGTTTCTTGTGTACAGATGATATTGCTAGGGACTAGAGTGCATAGCGAGTTACTCATTAATGATGATAACGTCAAGTGAAGTGGAATAACAGGTGGTCAAAAAGACATTGCAGTATCAAGGTGGGACAACATCTCTCACCAAATCATGACCAAATGGTAGAGATACTTCCAGCCATGGTATTGATAGGTGGGGGTAGAGGATAATGTAACACATTCGTTTCATAAACCCTAATGCCAAACATCTTACATCCTTAAATATCTATCAAAGAGCTCATTCAATAAATAGTGGGTGAGGTTTTGGAGCAATTTTTAGTCCCAAGTGTGGATCTAGACTAGCTATCAAATCTAAGCCATCATAGTCACATAATAGACGAGAATCATCCATAAATCATAGCATAGAATGGAGGATGGCTATGTAGGAGAGATTCCATAGGGAGGATTGTTGCACAGGAGGAAGCATAGTACGTAGGCCGCAAGAATTAGGTCTTAACCCAAGCCTTGGGCATAGTGGTATGGGTAATCCAAGGTAGGGCTCACGCCCCATCGACTTGGGTTCAAGTCAAGCTAGCACTGCCCGAAGGATGATAAGGGGATTTTTGTTATTTTCAAATATTGTAATGTTTTTTTTTTATTGCTATTAATATATCATGCGCAATTTGGTAGAAAGCATTGCAATTAGAGGTATTTGTGGCCTTTGTAATGCCCATAAGCACAACCCACATTTTTACAAGGGTTAGACATTATTATTAGGGCCGTTTAATATGATTATGATTGAATATTTAGGAATAGGGACCAAAGGTTAAAGTTCTAATTAAAAAGGAGATATAAGAGAAAATGTGAACTTTATTCTTTTTGTTTTTTTTGTTGTCATCCTATTTTGAAAAGGTTTAAAATGTTGGAGGTTTTTTACACTTCTATTTTTTTGTAAAGGGAGATGAAACGAAAGGGTTCTTAAAATTGTTAAATACCCATGGAAGACCATGTTGAAGGGGCTGGAATTTTTGCAATAAAAGAATACCATTTTTTATGCATATTAATCCGAAAACTTGCACCTTGTGAGCAAGACTGAAGGAGTTCATTTTTGAGGATTATTGTGTTAATGTCCATCTTTTTGCTGCATTTTTAAACTTATATCTAGTGTTGAATGCTCTTAGGAGGTTACACTATGTGAAGGTTTATGTTGATGCAGGTTCTATTTTTCCTTTGAGTCTAGCACTTGATCTAATCTGATTGTGCTATTGTAGGTTTGATTAGGTTGGGTTATCCTCATGAGTGACTCATGATATTTGGTTTTGCAGGGTAGGGGAGCATGATACCGTATTACATTTGCATTTTTATTCCAGCTTTAGCATAGTTAGTTGTAGTTTCTTCATACAATTTTACTTTCCTTTTTTGCACATATCAAAGTTTATTTCTATAAGTTCTCAATAAAAAAAATCAGAATCCCAAGAGATCCTATTTATATCATAAATATGATCTAGAAGATATAGAGTGTACATCATCTAAGTAATTCGAATTGTAAGTGTTTATCTTTACAATTATTTGGATAATATCTCAAGAGTATTAAAAGGAACAAATCTACACTCTTCTCACATGGCATAAGCAAGATTAAAAAAATCAATCTAGGAGGAAGGGTTGCTAACCTACTATATCATCTTAAGTACATATAAAACAATGAATGCTAACTTTCTAACTTTCTAACATTCTAGCATTCTAATTGACTGACTTCTAACTTTGAAATTAGTGGAACAATAATTTGAAGATAAAACAAACCTAATAATTGCAAATATTGACTCCAATCTCACATTAAAGGTATAAATTTAAAATGAAGTGGAAAATTCCACAATACTCTAACTTTTCATCCTAATCTGAATATTAAAATGGACCCACTAACATCGATTCAGGGCAAGACAAATTAATGCAAATATAATCAATAAGAAATTACTTCATTTTATGAGTTCACATTAAGACACAATCATGGCAATATAAGAAAATTAATTACAAAACATGAGTTAAATAAACTAGTAGACCCCTTGTTTATAGTCACTTGCAAATCACTTGGTTGTTCCTAGCACTTGTTATTATTGAACATCTTACTTTCAAACATACTTGTGTAATGCTTATATAGCGAAACCTTGGAGAAGTTGTTTTCTTTGTTTAACTTACTTTCAAGAGAGGGATTTTAGTTTAATACCTTGACTGTGGTGGGGATTTTGCAATCGAGAAAAATATTCACTCAACAAAAATGGTGCTAGAAGGAGGGCCTGAATTGGTTTAATTTATTGCTATTTAAATGCAAACTTGTTCAAGTTTATTTAAAAAAGTTATTTAAAAGTATTGGTCTTGAGTAACGAAGTTTTGATTTTGTGTGATCACTTTCATTGATTAAAATATTTTCTAATTTATGATGCATTAATGCTAACCTTTTGCAAATTAGAAAATGTTCTCTAATTTCATGGTTTAATTGATGCATATCTTTTGATTGATATACATGATGATTTACATGTGAAACATTCAAGGATTGTTAGTCATTTCATGCTTCTTTGTAAGATATTTCTTTGACTAACAAAATTGGTGTTAAGATTGTATTATTTAAGGTTCACTAATGGTATGGTTGACTCAATTTAGGGTAGGCTTTCCTCTAAAAATACCTGGGCCTTCACATCCTATGCCTACAGATATTTGGGATCATCTACCTTAGTTTAGGCATGATGGAATAGAATTGGGTGAGGAACATATTCAAGCTTACAAGAACACTTTGATTTAGTGGTAAACTATGCATGAAGATGTTGTTTGTTATTCATTTCCATCTACATTAGATGAATTAGCTTATTATTGGTTTTACCTATAGGTTCTGTCACTTATTGGCTCAACTAGAAGCTACTTTTCTTAGTTATTTTAGAAAACCAGTTGACCCAATCCTTATGTATAATCAGTTTGTCACTACTTGTAAAGCACCAAAGGAATCTATAGAGTTGTTCACTACAAGGTTCCATGGGTTATATACTCAATTGGTGGTACCCTATGTTCCTCCAAAGGGAGTTGCTATCCAAGTGTATCTCAATGCTATTGACCCATTAATATCTATGTATTTGCAAGGGATGCCTCAAATCACATATTTATCCCAAGATTATACTAAAGCAATGGCAATTGAACAACAATTGAGATATCAAAATAGTGACGTGCATTTTGGGTCATACAATTCTCAATCATATAATACCTCCCTTATCCACCCAATTATTTATCCACCTCAACTAGGTTCAAGTGGGAATCAATTTCAAAATATTTCATTGTCCTCGAAAGATGAATCTGAGGAAGATGAATTTATTGAAATTAAGGTGGATAAAGTTGAAAAAGAATTGATAGAGGAATCTAAAGATCATGCCAAAGATACAATAGAGTTTCATCCCATGGATTTATATGGAATTTTTTTATAATGGCTAGGAAATATATGAAGAATCATTGGTTTTTCACACCTCTATTGATGAAATTTCTATTGACATGCAGGATGCTGAAAAAGCCATTTCACATGAAGATCTTGTAATTCCTATACAAGAAGACCCCCTTGATCGACAAGATTCTTGGTTTGAAAGTGATGAGCCTATTTTTTATTGGATGCCTAATTTTGGTGTTTATGATGAACATGTAATTCATGAAAGTGAAGGGCTATGAGATGATGACAATGATAAAGACCATGAGGATGAAGAGGAAATTACAAAGGTTCACCAAGTCTTGGTAAATGAAAGTGCACAAAAGGTAGAATCTCACCTTTTATGTGCAACCATGCAAACTCTAGGTGAAAGCTTACCTAATTGTCTATGGGATTCAAAATCTATTTATGATGAAGTGCCATTAGAGGTGAATGAAGAACTAGAGTTGATTTCCACTCACACCACTAATGATATTACTTTTTTGAATTAAAGAGAAATTGATGTGTTTTATTTGTTGAATCAAATTCATCAACAATTGATATTGGAATCTAGGATGAAAATCTATAATGATCCTCATTTAATAGATATCCTATATGCTTGTAAATTATTGCATAAGCATGATTGGCCTAAATATGTGAAAAATGACATGGCTTCAAAATTTTTAGAAATAGGCTCCAACTTGAAAGATCTCACATTTGAAAAAGAAAGCCCAATTCTAGTTAATAAATTGAATTGTGAAATCTGCATCTTAAGGAATAGACAAGAAAAAATTTAAGATCAATTATTGTCTTATCAATTTGAGGACTTGAAAATCCACTATGGGATTACTAATGGAACTAAATTAAAATGGTGGGGTGAAAGAGGTAAAATAATGATTGTTGCATTTTATGGCTTAATCCTACTTGGGTTGGATTTATGTAGAGCTTGGAATGCTTATCATGATATGTGTCTATTAAAGTGTTATAATCGTGTTTACGATGTAGGAAAATAATGTCCTAAATTTTGCATCATCTTGTAAGTTATTTTATATTATTGTATATAGTTTTGGTTTTCATTTTTTTATTCTGGTTTTGTGCTTTGTCCTTGTAGCACCCTAAAATTGGCACAATAAAACCTTAGTAATTACATTTACTCTAGTAAATATTCAAATTCAAATTTTAACCTCCAAAACCACTCCCAAACCGTCGCTTAATCTGTTTCCTCGTTTCCTATGCCATTTTTAGAGTTTGTTTTGATTGTTTGACGATATCATCGTCGATCAGATGATATCGCCTCAGATTGGACGATTTCGTCTAGGCTAGGACGTCCAGATGATCTTGTCCCAAAACTAATTTTTCGCAATTAGTCTCTATTCCAACGGTGTCTCTAATCTAGGCAGAAGCATGTATGCACCATTAGAGACCCTCCTCGTTGGAGATCTCCAAAATAGGGATGATCTCCAACCTACTAACATCCCTCCTAAGCCTATTTAATCCTAAGCCCTCCCCTTAGCATCCCCATAGCTGAAATTCCTTGTAACTCAAATTCTACACACACTAGACATCCTAAATTACCACCTACATTTGTTGCATCCAATTTTGTTGCAGGTACCTTAGTATTTTTTAGCCGGAGCAAGCTTACATTGTCACAGATGATCTTATTCAGATCGAAGGTGATCTTGTCAAATCAGAGATGATTTCGACTACAGTCCACATTAGAGGCAATCAGTGCCCAGAGTTTGCATTTCTCCTTCCTTTTTCTGTTGTATTATTCTGCATTTAGTTAATATTATGATTATTTCTTATTATTTTACATCTTGGAGTTCACCCATCTAGATCAAATGCATAATTAAGTTATAATTGTCATTAAATCAATATAATGCATTCATGTTTCTGTTTATAATTCTCAGTTTGATATTGTTATTGTCGTTTTACATTGTTTCCCTCTGTTAGAATAGTTGCATTTTTTGCATTTTGTGTCTACTTCTTTGATTGCAGGTCTCTGACGAATTCGTCTGATGAATTCATCGAATCTCAGATGATCCTGTCTGATAGTAGATGATCCTATAAAATCAGAGGCGATCCTGATTGCTTCAAAAATCAGAACCTTCATCAGACATCTGGATCAGGTATGGCTCTGCAATTTAGCCTTTTCTCTCTGTTTTCTATCTAATTTTGTTTTCTATATTCATTTAAATCTGCATCTTCATATATAATATCTTAGATGAATTTTTGCCAAACCTAGGACTTGGATGATTAAGGCTAAAACTGAACACATAAAACACATTCCCAACCTAGGCATGGAAATTGCCATTAAACGTTTCCTGGTGAACCCACCATCCATCGAAAAATCATCATAATACACCTCCCTCGAGAGGCGGGACCTTCACAAGGCCTCTCAGTCCGAGGTACCGTGCCATCCTTTTCCCATCCTCCTTCCGAGCATGGATCCTATAGCCTGAAGGTAGGGATGCAAAAAATTTGGAGCGATACATTTTGGTGAACCCGACGTGAATACATTTTAAACCTTTTGAAAACAAAACAAAAAATAAAAAATAAAACAACCAGAACATAGATGCATTTCAAATAATTTAAAACTAATAAGTTGCATGTCATGTTTAAATGGTAGCTCCTAAGAAAATATTAGCAGTTACTATAAATTTTGAAAACCAATTGGCAGCCATAGAAATCAATTCTGTGCTTAGTGTGCCTGAAACAGATAGAAATCAACTTTTGTGGGACGAACTTGATAGAAGACTAAGTGTCATTTCATCTAGGTCAACAAAACTTAAACAAATCAAGAGGCTTGTCCTAGATAGAATCTTGGATCCTCATCAACTCGTCTTTTACCATGAACTTCAAAGAGCCTGCCATAGATGGTTAGCTTATAGGAGAGCTCTTGTATCTTCATAATTGTTCACCTTCGAGGAATACCTCAAGAATGCAGCCATTATACATCATTTCCTAGGTCTTGTAGAAGACCAAGAGGTTGTTCTTACGGATAGGGAAATATAGAATAGAGTTCCTCGAGCTATGTTATATCGAGAGTATTGCCACGAGATTTACTTCTATCAATTAGAATCTAAGACAGATAATATCACTATAGCTCTTTTCATTAAATTTTTGAAAGAAAACTTTCAATTTGAAGAAGAGCACTTCATGAATCCTGAAGAACTCGAGCCCATTAATGATATTTATAAATTATTTATAGAAAACTAGATCATTACTTTCAGTATTAGTTCTAGCATTTATTGTGTTGTTTGTTATATTTACAATATTATTACAAAAACAAGAAAAACTAAAAAAAAAACATAACAAAAACCAAAGCATTTCATTTTAAATATTGTAGTAGGTATATAATTAATATATACCTCTTAAACTTGTTGCATATATATATTTCTTGAAATCTAAATTGAGCACAATGCCTAAACTTAGGAATGGTAAACAAACTGAAGGAGAAGAAGAAGATTGGTTAGAAGAAAAAACTAGAAACCCAAATATCCTTCCTAAAGATCCAATTTCAGAAGGAGAAAATCTAGATCAACCAGAAGATGACCTAGGTGAAGACAATGAACAAGACAAAAATATTAAAGAGGATGGATCCTCATCCCCTAGAGTAGCTCCAGATGGAACTATTACTTTTGACAACGTAGATCATTTCTAGAAATTTTTCAATAATAACATTGGTGCTCTTAATATGGCAGTTCGTATTGATAAAGGGCAAATTAGTGACACTCAAGTAGCCATGGAACATATGTTTGATGTGCACACTAATCCCTTGTCTTTCATTGATCAAGAAACTGATAAGGCTGGACCATCCAATAGAGATATGGTCACTATGATTCAGAACATGCCAAAACAATAGGTTACCCAACCTCCTAAGGAACCTGTTATTGAGCCTAAAATCATTCCCACACAAAATAAAACTTCCTTCACTGCTTTACTTCGCCAAAATATTGATCAATATGCTTTAAGTAAACAAAAACCTAAAATGAAGCCAAACACCAATTTTCAACAATCTAGAATACAACATAATACAACTTCAAAATTCCTTCATAACACCTTTCCTACCAAAAATTTACACAATAGCAACATAGCATCTAATATTCATGTTCCTCCATCATATGCTCATAAATACCATATCAATGCCCTATCGAACCAATATGGTGGGCAAACTAGTAATCTGGAAGCCATGGTGAAACAGTTAGCTTCATGTATGGACCAGATAGATCCTTACCATCCCTCATACAATTATCGAGAGATATGTAGTCAACCTTTGGATCCCATAGTTGTAGCACAACCTTACCCTAAGCATTTTCCCATGCCCATCCTACCTATATATAAAGGAACCGAAGATCCCATAGAGCATCTTCGCATGTTTAGGATAGCATGTCATGATATATCACATGATGACTTGCTATTACTAAAAATGTTCCCAAAAAGTTTAGGTGGAATGGCATTAGAGTGGTACTATCAATTGCCCACTCATTCTTTGAGAAAATTTGAAGAAACAGCTGAATCTTTTGTCCATCAATTTAGTACCTACATCGAGAGGCATGTAACCATTAAAGATTTATACAACTTAAAAAAAGACAAAGATGAATGTTTTGCCAATTTCTTAGCTCGATGGAGGTAGTTGATAGGAAAACTGCACTTTGTGCTACCTTATAGGGAAATGTTGGACATTTTTATCAATAATTTGCAAGAACAAATATCTTATGAGTTATCAACTGCTACTTTAACTACCTTTGATCAGGCTATAGATTTAGCTTGAAGAGTAGAAGATGCCCTCATTAGGAGAGGCAAACTTAGGAAGAAGGATGATGAGAAAACATCCAAAAATTAGTATAAAAACAAACAAGTTGTAGGTGACAGAGTCACTGACAGCAAAAATGTTGCTAATATCAATGCAACAAAAACAATAGAAAATTTTATATTGAAACTACCTGATAAGCCTCCTCGAGAATTTACTAGATTGAATCAACCGTTATCAACTATTTTACCTCAATTACTCGAAAGAGGTTTGATCCAATTACCATCTATCCGGGAACCTGATCCAACTATACCCAGATACAAAGCTTACTTACACTATGATTTTCATAGAGGACCTAGACACTCTACCAACGCTTGTAAAAGGTTGAAACATAAAATACAGGATCTGATTGATAATAATGAAATGGAGGTGCAAGCCTTCCAACCTAAACAAAATGCTCCTAATAATCCTCAAAAGAACATTCCCCAAAATCAAAATCAAAATGCTAATCAATCATTATACATATTTCAACACGCTTTACTAAGACATGGTAAAGAGGTGGCCAATCAAATCGAACATCATAATGTTCCTCCTCCTACCCGATATGTAGGGACCATTAGTGGACATTTACTTAATCATGATCCTCAAATATTTGACACAACCTTATCCCTGGTCACAACCAGGCCCCTACATAATTCTCAAACTCCAGATCCTAGTGATATAGAATTAGATACTGAAAGTGAAATGGACATCACCTCAAACCAATCGAATAGTTCTGAAAACGAATTAGATCCTATTCAACCCATCACAGATGCTATGGTTCCAGAAGAACCATTTCCTAGAAGAGTTACTACTCGACCTTCTTCTAATCAATTCCTCCCTAATGAACAAGCCATAAATGCTAGATCGAGACCAGTTCAACGTCTTCAATATAACATTGTAGGTACCATTGGAGTCATTACTCGACAACAGGCTCAAAATTCTCAACAAGAACCAAACCAGAATGATGGATCAATTCCATTCATTTTGAAAAATCCCAATAAAGGGAATCATGCTTCCAATGTTCAACCTAAACCCCCTTACAATATTAATGAGCAATTATCCAATACTACAGCCAAAATTTCCATTTTGGATTTGATAAGATCTTCTCCTACCCATAGGGATGAGTTGATGCTTACATTAAGCCAAATGATGGTACCTCAAAACATTCAACTTGAAGCCATGGCCAATACTATCATCACTGGAGAGGTTGATTGTATTGACTTTCGAGATAAAGATATCCCACAACATAGTTTACATAAGGATAATCACTTATATATTACTACTCTTAGTGGAGATGTAGCTATTAAACGAGTCCTGGTTGATAATGTTTCATCTCTAAACATTTGCACTTTTGACTTCTACCAACGATTTGGCTTTAGAAGTGATGAAATGAAGAAAACTGACATGATTATCAAAGCTTTCAATGACGAAACACAAGAAATGTGTGGAGTTATTACCATCCCATTGCAAGTTGGTCCTTGAACTCTAGATACTATCGTGTTTATTGTACATTGCCCCGCATCGTACAATATACCCTTGGGTCATCCTTGGATCAATGCAATGTGGGTTGTCCCATCAACTTTACACCAATGTGTTAAATTTGAATTTAAAAATCAGTTGGTCACTATCCATGGTGACCCTAGACCCTTTGATATGTGTGCTTTGGTAGAACCTGTTGGAGTGCAATTTTGCCCTGCTTTATCATCCACACATCCTAATTCTTATTTTTCATCTAAAATTGTGAAACACACACCCATAACTTCACCTATTTCCCCTCCATTAATTTCATCCTCATATATAGATCAACAATCTTTTAAACAAACCTCTCTAGAACCTCCAAAATATTTTCAATCTACAACCAATCCTTCATGTTCTATCCATATATTTTCAAAACCTATAGACCCATCTCTTAACACTTCCACATTTTCAACATCTATCATACCTTCCACATCTCAAGATATAGGGAATGATCCTTCTACATATTATACTCTTTCTGATGAACTTTTACTAGATTTATCCACAACCTTAATATCAGAAAAAACAAATTCTTTCATGCAAGATTCAATTCTTTTAAATAACTTGCCGCCATCTCCTCATACTTTGGGCCTCCCACAACCTATGGGAAGTATTTACCAAGTCGTAAGTTGTGCCTTCATTTATAAAGGATATGACTGGGAAGAATCCCTCAAAATATCAAAACTCATCATGAGGGATATGCTCGATGTTATTTTACCAATGAATATATTAAAGCTAAACCCATAATGCTTAAAATGGGATATAAAGGGAAAGGCTTGGGACATTTCCAAAATGGCATGAAAGAACCTTTCGAGGTAGAACCATGGCCTGCCCGCTATGGTGTGGGCCTATTTCCTAGTAAGGGTCAACCCTTTCCTTTTGAAGATGATGATCAACTCATATGTTATCAAGATTATTTGGATAGGTGTGATGATTTGCCTCTAAAAAATCAGCCGTTTCATGTAATATGCTATCCATAGCTTACCTTGAAATGATTGTTGACTTCGATGAGGATTTGGAAGGAGATATCTTCCACAATGTCTCTTTTGAAGAGATGTTACACAATGGATTTTATTTTGATGGTTCTATACCAACTATAGCCCAAATTGATGCCACTAATCCTCAAGATGAATTATCCAACTTAACCTTACAAGAATTACAAGAATTGGGCGTTTCACCCGCCCCACCTAATTTTGAAAGAGATCTACACATGGAAGTAGAAAACGTCATTAAAATTAATATTGGAACTAAGGATAGTCCTCACATAATCAATATTGGATCAGAATTAAGTCAAGCAAAACAAGAACAATACATTGCATTCCTTAAAGAGTATGAAGATGTCTTCGCTTGGACATATGAAGATATGCCAGTTCTAGACCCTTCTGTAGTCATGCATCATCTAGTGGTCCATCCGAATGCTAAACCTATTAAACAAAAAATTAGAAAAATGCATCCCAAAGTGGCTTTTCTAGTCAAAGGGGAGTTAGAAAAACTCCTAAATGTTGTCTTTATACAAGCTATTGATTATGTTGAATTGATTTCAAATGTAGTTCTAGTTACCAAGAAAGAAGCCACCAAAGTTAGGCTTTGCACAGATTTTAGAGATATTAATGCTGCATGCCCTAAAGATGATTTTCCTCTTCCAAACATGGATCAAATCATTTACTTTACTGTCGAGAGTGGGATGATGTCCTTAATGGATGGATTCTCCAGTTATAATCAGATCAGGATAGCTCCTAAAGATTATGCTAAAATAGACTTTATTACCCCCTAGGGTACTTTTTGTTGGAAAGTGATGCCATTTGGCTTAAAGAACGCAGGTGCAACCTATCAACGAGCTATGACTTATATTTTTCATGATATGATGCATGATATCCTACATGATTATGTAGATGATATTATAGCTCGTTCTATTAATGAAGATAATCATTTAGATGATTTGAGAAAAGTTTTTTATCGATTACAAGAATATCTTATTCGATTAAATCCAAAAAAATGCATATTCGGAGTTAGGTCTGGTAAACTATTAGGGGTTTTAGTTTCTTTATGTGGTATCAAAATCGACCCTCTCAATATTGCGGCTATCACTGATATGCCCGCACCTACTAATATATCTGAGTTATGAAGTTTACAAGGTAAGCTTCAAGCCATCCGTCGCTTCATCGATAAGCTGGTGAACAAAATTGGTCCCTTTCTTAAACTTCTTAAGAAGGATGTCCCTTTTAATTGGGAGGATGAATGTAAAGAAGCTTTTGAACTTCTCAAAAAATATCTCCTTAACCCACCTGTGCTTTCATCACCTAAACATGATCGCCCATTTCTCCTGTATATTTTAGCTTCAGATTCTGCCTTAGGAGCTATGTTAGCTCAACTTGATGATGAAAAGAGAGAACGTGCTAATTATTACATTAGCCGAACCTTCATCAGTTATGAAACCCGCTACACAAAATTAGAAAAATTATGTCTAGCAGTCATGTTTGTTATGCAAAAATTATGCCATTATATGCTTAGTCAAAAAACTAATGTCATTGCTAAATATGATCCCTTGAGATATCTCATGAGTCGACCTTATTTATCGGGTCACACAACCAAGTGGGTTCTTGCTCTAAGCAAGTTTGATCTCACATTCATAGGACAAAAGTCTTTTAAGGGTCAAATCATAGCAGATCAATTAGTTGCTGCACCCTTAGAGTCTACCCATCCCCTCATCATTGAGTTTCTTGATGAATGTCTTCAATAGAGGCAGACCATATTGAACAATGGTATTTATACTTTTATGGAGCCCGATGCATGAGTGGGGATGGTGCGGGTATTATTTTAATATCCCCGCAAAAACATCTTATTCCTCTATCCTTTAAATTAACATTTGCTTGCACCAACAATACTGTTGAATATGATGCTCTAATCCTTGGATTACGAGCTGCATTGGAGCTAAAAATTAAACATCTGTTAGTTTTTGGTGATTCTCAACTTGTTATAAACCAAATTAATGAAGTTTATCAGACCCAATATGATAAACTACACCCATATAAAGCCTATGTTTTACAATTAATGTCTCTATTTGATCAAGTTACCTTGGAAGCTATTCCTCGAACTTGTAACCGTGCAGTTGATGCTATGGCCGCAGCTGCATCTCTCCTGCCCTTGGAGTTAGATGACGAATATGCCACCATAATTATTCGTCGACTCCAGGAACCCGCTTCAAATAAGTCATGCTTAGAACCTTTGGATGTGTTTCTAATCAATGAAACTACTCCTGAACCTTGGTATATAGATATATTTGATTTTCTCCAAAATGGGACTTTCCCTGCCAATTCTAATAGAAACCAGTGTCGGTTATTACGTAGACGAGCAAGTTGATTTGTAATAATTGGCAATAATTTATATAGGAGATCTTTTGAAGGTATCCTATTAAGATGTTTGAATTTAGAAGAATCCAAATCAGCCTTGAGTGAAGCCCACAATGGATCTTGTGGTGGACACTTCAGTGGTAGTGTCATTGCTAAAAAACTCCTTAGGATAGGATACTTTTGGCCTACCATGGAGAATGACGCACATGATTATGTGCTCCATTGCGACAAGTGCTAGAAACATGTTGACCTTGTCCATGTGCTTGCACAAGAACTGCAGGCTATTTCATCTCCTTGGCCCTTTTCAAAATGGGGTTTAGATATTATTGGCAAAATCAATCCAGTGTCATTTGATGGACACAAATTCATCATAACCACCACCGAGTATTTCACGAAGTGGGTTGAAGCTATGCCTTTAGCTTCCTGCACTGGCACACAAGTCTCTAAATTTATTTTTAATCAAATCATTTGTAGGTTCAAAATTCTTGCAAATCTCATATCTAATAATGGAACTTGTTTCATAAATAAATATGTTAAAAAATTATGCCAAAAATATAAGATTTAGCATCGCTGGTCCACTCCCTATTATCCTCAGGGTAATGGTCAAGTAGAAGCATCTAACAAAACCTTAATCAAAATTCTCAAAATATTGGTCAATAAAACTGGTTGTGACTAGCACATTCAGTTATATCCAACCTTGTGGGCCTATCAAACTAGTGTTTGAACCCCCACGTGAACTTCACCTTTTGTTTTGGTTTATGGTGCTAAAGCCATTTTTCCATTTGAATTAGAAGTTCCTTCTTTGGCTCTGCTACTTCAAGATACCGAAGTAGGAGATGAATATCGAGCTGGCAGACTCAGTCAGCTAGAACTCCTAGATGAAAAACACATTAATGCTTTGGAGCATCTCCATGCCTACCAAAACAAGCTTAAAAGATCATATGCTAAAAAAGTTCGTCATCGATCCTTTGAGATCAGTGACCTTGTTTTAAAAGAAAATAAAAAAAATAGTAATGCAGCTAAGGACCTTAAAGGTAAATTTGAGCCCAACTGGCTTGGACCATACATTATCACTGCTAAATTTGAATCAGGAGCATACAAATTATCTACCTTAGATGGTAAATAACTTAAATAACCCATGAACATTTTGCATCTTAAACGTTACTATGTATAAATTTGGTCATTTCATCCTTGTATATATTTGTTTAAAATATTTCAAAATCACTATTTTGTATTTCTTTCAATTTATAAATTCAAAAACACAAAAAACATTCATAATCATCAAAATATTCAAAACTATTTGTTGCATTTATTTATGGCACTTGTTAATTCTTTCAAAAAACAAAAAAATAATAATGAAAATAAAAAAACAACAATATTTTTGACTCTTTCGAAACCAAAACAACATAAAGAAGAAAGAGAGAGTCAACATTCTCAAAACTTCTCAAAAAGTATATATATATATATATATATTCTTACAAATGTTGTAGTTATATGTTTCAAATTATTTTGGATAAATTAACATTTATTTGGAATCCCGCACTTTCACATTCACAAAAATAAATATCTTGATTTTTATCTGGCATGATTACTAATCTCTCTTATATCAAAATTCACAAAATTCAATTAAATAAAGTTTGAGCATAGAGAATTGATCTTGTTATTTACTTAAACCAAGCACATCCTTTCACAATAAAATGATTATATTTGTAATTTCCATGCTTTGCTACATAGTAGAAGTGGTTTCTTAAGCGAAAAGTTTCCCCTTCTATCCTATCATGCACATGGTCTAGAATCTTTGAGAATTGGCAAAAGGACAAGCTCACCCCTACCAAGAATAAAAATCCCTTGCTCTACAGCTAATCCGAGCAAGTATCCCTAGCATAGAACAAAAAGAAAAAGCAAAGTTCAAGAAAAAGAGAAAAAGAGAAATGTTATTTTTATCATTACAACAATGTTTCAAGCATTATCTCAAAAACCAAGCAAAAATACAAAAGAAATACAAAAGCAAAGAAAAAAAAAAAGAAAAAAAAAAAGCAAAAGCAAAAGCAATAAAATCCCTTTCCCTACCCATTGAAAAGAAAAGAAGGGTTGATGAGCTTGAATCCCTGGAATTCTCAATTATTCAAAAACTGTGAGGTAAGCCCCATAACAGGTGGTTTGTGCCCAACTTGCTTGGCCTTGGGTAACTCCTAGCATGGCGATATGTCTGTCACATTAGTGACCTTATTTTGTACAGACGTATGTCTGCTTATGGATTAGCTAGCTCTTGATAATCCGACTTACATAGTAGTCTAGTATGGTTATATGCATCTTAATCATGGGTAATGAACACTTATTTGGTTCATTCAAATCACTTGTATCATATTATCTTGCTCAAACTGGTAAATGAACATAGCAATTGCACACACATTTTGTATTTGAGAGATTTTGTGTATCATTATGATAAATCAAGATTGGAAATGAATTCACATATGCACATGGGATTCCTTATAAATCTAACTTTTGTCTTTAAGATACTTTGAAATATTTTTTGCAAATTGTTTGGAATAATTCATTTTTTTCTTTCTTTAAAGTACAGTTGTTTAGTATAAAGACAACTACATGCATAATAGAAAAAATCAAAATTTCTTTCAAAACCATACAAACAAAACACACACACACACACACACACACACACACACACACACACACACACACACACACACATATATATATATATAATATATATATATATATATATATATATATATATATATATATATATATATTATCGACTTTCGTGACGATGGTATAGTTCTAAAACCAAAATTGGAATTTTATGCCTAGCGCAAGTCCTCATCTTCATATTTTCTATTTATTAAAAATCAACCATGCAATAAAACTATCTCTTTTTGGATTTTGCGATGATGGTATAAGTCTATACCTACATATTCTATGCCTAGCACAAACCATTGTACCAATTTTTATCCCCCATTTATTTGGAAATCATAGAAAACATATGACTTAAATCATTATGTTACACAGTTATGATTTAAAACAAACAAACATTATCACTATTTCATGTCATTATGTCAACCTTCAATTTTGCAATGATGGTATAATTCCTAGGGAATTATCCAAAAATTTTATCACACTTAGGAATTTATGCCTAGCAAAAATAATTTTAAACATTATTTCATGCATACTATTTTTATGAAAATCTGAAAACAAACCATCATCATCATCATTTGCACCATTGCACCAAAGTCTTAAGACAGTCTCTTAAGCACTCTTTTACTTTTTAACAATATTTCTATACCAGGATTAGCTTGACGACCGAGTGAGCGGCGACTTCATGAAATGGTCTATAATAGTGACAATGTCCTTTGAAATTATTGTTAAAAGTCCCCTTTTATTTTTTATCATTACATCACAAACAACCAATTTGTTACATCTGATTATTTCATTTAAAATCTTACAGCATGACATTCAAACCATAATATTTCAAAATGACATAATTACATGGATCCTCAATCCAATCATCAAATCAATCAATCAAACATAAAATCATCATAAAAATACATCAGAGACAAGTCATATGATCAAAAAATATCTCATCTATATATATCACAAATATATATACATCATATCAAAACCGGATCGGTATGCCACAATCTATACCTCGGCATACTCAATCCTCTCTCAAAAATAATAAAAACTATGTCTTAATCTGTACAGTGTAGTGCAGTAGTCTAGCCTCAAGAACCCCTCGAGCTCTCAGCCTCATCTCCTCCCTGCCCTAAGGTGGATGAGGTGGCCCCATCACAGTCTATGTGGTACTACGAGTCCTAGTCATGGATCGGGATGAAGTCCTTGACGACCCCATCCTGATCGGATCTATGATGGTAGCCGACAGTGGTAATCTCTCCTCCTCTGGCACCATATGGTAGTATAATGTTTGATAAAAAGTGATTTGGGCAATAGCCCATGCTAGCTCCTGAGTGCTCACCCCTCTGCCCCATGCTTTGAGGCATGTAATCTCATCTCTAAGCTGTGTAACCTCAGATCGGTGTTGTGTAGCCTCCTCTTGCAGGGTCTGCACCTATGCCTGGAGATAGACTATCTTCGCTTAGAGAGTCTCTATCTCGCTACTCTCCCTAGTTTCGACACCCTTGCCCTTATCGGGCGATGGTGGCCTCTCTCTCTATGGAGAAGGGGGTCTCTCCTCCCTCCTCTCTCGCTGTTGCGGCCTCTGTTGTGCCTGTGGTCTCCTCTGCTCTCTCTCTTCGTGACCTTGGGCCACCTCAATGGTTGCCTAGTGCTGCCTCTCCATCCGATGCACAACTACATGAATTGGACCTTGAGCCCTCGTCATCCGAGGAGGGCAGATGCCTATGTACCAAGCATCATAGCCATAGATTACCCCTGCATTGTCCCCATCCACTAGCTGAATGGGGGCATCATCTGTGTCCTGACTCCAGAAGTGCTACATATCTGGAGCCCCACTAACTATAGTGTTATCCTAGATAGTCCAAGAAAACTTGTAATCCCTAAGAGATGGGATCCCCTATTGTAGACCGAACTGTCGTAAAACTTGGTCATACCAATGGAGCTCCACCTCTCCCCTCTCCATCCTCAGCCAGCAGACTTTCTTGATGCGAGCCAGCTCCTATCAGTCCTCAGCCCACCCTGGATGATCCCTCCAAGGCCTTCAGGTGATTTGGTCTGGGACAAGGTCATCCAGTAGTCTCTAGGACATTGATAGATCAATTCACCATTGTGCCCCTCTTCGAAGCCACCAGTAGAAAACTCGGGGCCTCTCCCCATCAATCCCTATCAAAGAAAGCCCTACCAACCTTCGCACTGCAATGTGCTCCCAACACCAAACCTGTAGTAGTGATGTCATAACCAGACATCGACTGCCCTTGTACACGACCCTGTGCAGGATCTTGTACAATCGGCATAGTACAAAATTTCCCCAAGAAAATTTGTAACCATGGTATTGCATGTTGCAGATCACATCTACTAGCACCCATGGTACCCTGCACCTGCTCTGGTGGCACAACAAAAGTCCACCCACCACTTTGGCCAAAAACTGTGTGAGTCTGGATGCCCTAGGCATTTGACGCAGTGCCTCGATGTTCACTCTACCCTTCTCTAGGGCGAAGCTCAGATTACCACACAGCTGCATCATAGCATGACCTTGATTGGTCGTAGGAGTGATCAATCGTCCTTGTATGGGGATCCTCAAAATCCTCCATACATCCTCCAATGTGGGAGTCATCTCCCCTGTTGGTAATAAAAAATAGAAAGAACTCAGATACCACCTCTTTGCCAAGGCTGTTAGTAGCCCCATGTCTGTAGAAACTTATGGCATCTCTGCCACATGCTGTAATCTAGCCTATGCCAGCTGATCCCGCTCTGCTTGTGATAGAGCGGCCAAGTCATCTCTCAACCCGCCATATTTCCATTCTCTGCTCTTCAGTAATCCTCTTTGCAACATAAACAACAAACACAATAAAAAAATCATTAATACAAGCTCAAGTGATTAATAATGCAAGTAAAATCAGTTCAATTTTATACAAATGATGATATCGTCCACTATTTGATGATGTCATCCAAAATTTGAGCAAAATTGTCTCTGATTTTGCAAGCCGAAATCATCCCTTATTTGACGAAATTGTCCCCCTTTTGTCGATTTTGCCCTTCGACGAAATTGCTGAACTTGAGACGATTTCATCGAAATCAGGACGATTTCGTCCCGACGATGTCGACAGCCCAAAAATAGCTACGATGCTCAAAATTTATTTAAAATTCACCTAAAAAGCATGTAAATTCAACTTAAAGCATTCTACACTAAGTTTAGACTCTTACTCGTAGCCCGCGTCGGACCTTTGTCGATTTGTGCGCTGTCTCCACAATTTTGCTTGTAGAGCTCTAAAAACCAAAAAAATGAACAGTAAAAATGAATTAGGGTTTTACCCTATTTTTCTTAATTTTATTCAAAATACAATTAAAAACATTTTAATATTTTTCTTTTTCACGTTTTTACCTCAAACATTCGATTTGGGTAGTAACACGGAGGGGGCACCATAGTAAGCTGTTGTACGATTCGACCAAGAATCATCGCCTAAAAATGGGAATAATTTTTGTTTTCTCATAGATTAAGAAGAACTCATATTTAACGCATTTTCTTCAAAAAATTCGCTAAAGAGGGGGAAAAATGTAGCACCCTAAAATTGGCATAGTAAAACCTTAGTAATTACATTTACTGTAGTAAATATTCAAATTCAAATTTTAACCTCCAAAACCGCTCCCAAATCGTTGCTTAATCTATTTTCTCGTTTATCGTGCCATTTTTAGAGTTTGTTTTGACCATTTGACGATATCATCGCTGATCAGACGATATCGCCTCAGATTGGATGATTTCTTCTGGGCTA
The DNA here is from genome assembly GCA_028583015.1 of Wollemia nobilis. NCBI lineage: Eukaryota > Viridiplantae > Streptophyta > Pinopsida > Araucariales > Araucariaceae > Wollemia > Wollemia nobilis. The sequence goes on from JAQPPZ010001050.1 coordinate 4,723,649, forward strand.
GGACATCCAGACGATCTTGTCCCAAAACTAATTTTTCACAATTAGTCTCTGTTCTAACGATGTCTCTAATTTGGGAAGAAGTGTGTCTGCATTGTTAGAGACCCTCCCCATTGGAGATCTCCCAAATAGAGATGATCTCCAACCTCCTAACCTCCCTCCTAAGCCTATTTAATCCTAAGCCCTCCCCTTAGCATCCCCCTAGCTGAAATTCCCTATAACTCGAATTCTACACACACTAGACATCCTAAATTACCATCTACATTTGTTGCATCCAATTTTGTTGCAGGTACCTTAGTATTTTTTAGTCGAAGCAAGCTTACATCATCGTAGACAATCTTGTTCAGATCGAAGGTGATCTTGTCGAATCAGAGACGATTTCGACTGTAGTCCACATTAGGAGCAATCAGTGCCCAGAGGTTGCATTTCTCCTTCCTTTTTCTGTTGTATTATTCTGCATTTAGTTAATATTATGATTATTTCTTATTATTTTGCATCTTGGAGTTCACCCATCTAGATCAAATGCATAATTAAGTTATAATTGTCATTAAATTAGTATAATGCATTCATGTTTCTATTTATAATTCTCAGTTTGATATTGTTATTGTCATTTTACACTATTTCCCTCTGTTAGAATAGTTGCATTTTTTGCATTTTGTGTCTACTTCTCTGATTGCAGGTCTCTGATGAATTCGTCTGACGAATTCGTCGAATCTCAGACAATCCTGTCTGATAGCAGACGATCCTGTCAAATCAGAGGCGATCTTGACTGCTTCAAAAATTAGAACCTTCATCAGACATCCCGATCAGGTATGGTTCTGCAATTTAGCCTTTTCTCTCTGTTTTCTGTCTAATTTTGTTTTTTGTATTCATTTAAATCTGCATATTCATATAGAATAGCTTAGACGCATTTTGGCCAAACCTAGGACTTGGATTATTAAGGCTAAAACTGAACACATAAAACACATTCCCAACCTAGGCATGGAAACTGCCATTAAATGTTTCTTGGTGAACCCACCATCCATCAAAAAATCACCATAATACACCTCCCTCGAGATGCGGGACCTTCGCAAGGCCTCTCAGTCCGAGGTACCGTGCCATAATTTTCCCATCCTCCTTTCGGGCATGGATCCTATAGCCTGAAGGTAGGGATGTGAAAAATTTGGAGCGATACAGTCCTTAAGTTTGGTTTACGAGTTTTGTATTTTGGGTTGTTCTCTTGTTTTGAGGTGATGTTTTATGATCACTAATTTATGGCCTTTGCCTGTTTCTTGTCTTCCTTTGTTAAGTAGGTTGGAATACCTAATCTAAAAGTAGGTGAACCTGAGAAAAGGGGGATGGATTATTTTATGATCATGCTAAGATTTTGGGACTAAAATGGGAGAGAATCAAACAATGAAATATTTTTCTAAATCTCCACATTTAACTCACATATTAAAGGGTATTCCTAGAATTCCTGAAGGATGAAGTTATCTTGAATTGCAAATTAAGACTAAATTCTAACATGCTTAGATTTAAGTGTTACATAGAGGTTTGTAAAGTTTTCCATAAAAGGAGAATACAAGCAATGCAAATATTGATCAAATCTATCACCAAGTTTAGATAAACTCCACCGGGGCTATAGACGCTTGACTGGTAGTGGGGCTCTATCTAGATAAATCTTGATATAAAAAAAGAGCATTAAAAATCTTGATCAAATCAATCACCTAGTTCAAAAAATCTCCATCGGGGCTATGGACACCTGACTGGCAGTGGGGCTCTATTTGAACAAATTATACTCAAAAGAGATTTTTCACAAACATTATTCAAAATGAAATATTATGAGTAATATTTTATAGCCTAATACAAGTTTGGTTATGGAATCTGGATGGTTTTGAAGGATACAAAATGAATCACTTTTGCACACGCTGAGAAAAGGTAGATGTATTAGTTGTTTTTATTTGAAGCTATTTACCCCCACCTTCTTTGGAATAACTAAATAATTGTTATTGCACTAATCTTTTATGTTCTCATTTCAGACTGGGTTCTTTACCTGAAATGCTCAAGATAATTTCCTAGCATAGTCGGCATTTTTTGTAGCCATTCCACAACTAGCCCCAATATTGGGGACCCACTTGAAATTTGTAAAAAAATGAGCTAATGGGATAGTATTGAGCAATTGGATACTTCTCCTGGTTGTTATGTGTCCCTTGATTTTCATTGAATATGGTATTAATGGGGACCACTTTTCTAGTATGACATTGCTTTGTATTTGCAAGCATAATTATGGTTACCATGGCTCAATATTTAGATTTTAGTTTGTTGGTGGTGTTTAAGTTCATTAGTTTCTTTATTAGGTTTTAGTGGTTAGTTTTGTTTTATTTATTTTAGAGGTCCTTTGTTAGTTTGTGTTATTTTAGTTTAAGGGTGATTGTATTTTATGCTTGTAATGTTAGTGTGTCTGATGTTGGGTTGATTATTTTATATCCCTTTAGAGTGTTTAAGTGTTGGATTTATTTTATTTATTTTAGTTGTCTTTAGGTCTCTTTTATATATTATTTTATTTAGTGGTTATGTTAGTATAGTGATGTTGGGTCTAAGGTTCAATGTGAATTTATTTAATGATTTTCCCTTTGTTATGCTCATCCCATTATGATTTATAATTTAATGTTAAAATATGCTTGTAGGGGGCCGTGGGAAGCACCGATGTCACGCTGGTCAAAGAAAAAATGGAGTGAAGTCAAAGAGGCGACAATAGAGTAAGACATGGCTACTTGCCACATGAACAAGCGAACAATATGAGGGACCTCAACAATGAACAACGCAGGGGAAGACTACCCAAAGGTAGTTAATAAACTAAGGTAGTAATGTACCTTATAAAATTATTGAAGGCCTTAATACCATGCATGTGGGATAAAAAAATTTCCCACCCAGATTAAAAAAAATTCTCGCACACATGTGACACTACTAGGTACCAGAGTGCATAGCGAGCTACTTGCTAATTATGGTAATATCAGGTGCAAGGGAATAACAGGTGGTCAGAGAGACATTGTGGAATCAAGGTGGGACAAAACCCCTCACCAAATCATGAACAAATGGTAGATACACTACCAACCATGGCAGTGACAAGTAGGGGTAGAGGACAATGTAACACATTTGTGTCATAAACCCTAATGCCAAACATCTTGCATCGTTAAATGTATACCAAAGGGATTATTTGATAAATAGTGGGTGAGATTTTGGAGTGATGTTTAGTCCCAAGTGTGGGTCTAAACTAGCTATCAAAGCTGAGCCATCGCAGTCATAGAATGGAAGAGTACCACCCAACAGTCGTAGCATAGAATGGAGGATTATTACATAGGAGAGACACCGTAGGGAGGATTGTTGTGTAGGAGGAAGCATAGTACGTAGGCTATAAGACTTGGGTCTTAACCCAAGCCTTGGGTGTATTGGTATGGGTAAGCCAAGGCGGAGCTTGTGCCCCATTGAATTAGGTTCGAGTCACACTGGTGCCACCGAAGGATGATAAGGGGAGTTTTGTTATTTTCAAATATTGTAATGTTTTTTGTTGATTGGTATTAATATATCATGTGCCCTTTGATAGAAAGCATTGCAATTATGGGTATTTGTGGCCTTGGTAATGCCCACGAGCATAACCCATGTTTTTGTAAGGGTTAGATATTATTCTTAGGGCCCTTTAATATGATTGTGGTTGAATATTTTGGAATAGGGACCAAAGGGTAAAGTTCTAATTAAGAAGGAGATATAAGGGAAAAGGTGAACTTTATTCTTTTTTGTTTTTTTTTATTGTCATCCTATTTTGAAAAGGTTTAAAATGTTGGAGGTTATTTACACTTTCATTTTTTTTGTAAATGGAGATGAAATGAAAGGGTTCCTAATTTTTTTTAAATACCCATGGAAGACCATGTTGTAAGGGGCTGGAATTTTTGTAATAAAAGAATACCATTTTTTATGCATATTGATCCAAAAACTTGCACCTTGTGAGCAATACTGAAGGAGTTCATTTCTAAGGATTATTGTGTTAATGTCCATCCTTTTTGCTACATTTTTTAAACTTATATCTAGTGTTGAATTCTCTTAGGAGGTTACACTATGTGAAGGTTTATTTTGATGTAGGTGCTGCTTTTCCTTTGAGTCTAGCACTTGATCTAATACAATTGTGCTATTGCAGGTTTGATTAGGTTGGGTTATCCTCATGAGTGACTCATGATATTTGGTTTTTCAGGGTAGGGGAGCATGATACCATATTACATTTGTATTTTTATTCCAGCTTTAGCATAGTTAGTTGCAGTTTCTTCATACAAGTTTACTTGCTTTTTTGCACATATCAAATTTTATTTGTGCAAGTGCTCAACCAAAAAATAAGATTCCCAAGATATCCTATTTATATCATAAATATGATCTGGGAAATCTAGAGTGTACATCATCCAAGTAATTAGTTTTCTAAGTTTTTACCTTTACAATTATTTGGATAATATTTCAAGAGTATTAAAAGGAATGAATCTGCACTCTTCTCACATGGCATAAGCAAGATAAAAAAAATCAGTCTAGGAGGGAGGGTTGCTAACCTACTATCTCATATTAAGTGCAAATAAAATAATGAATGCTAACTTGATAACTTTCTAATATTCTAATGTTCTAATCGATTGAATTCTAGATTTGCAATTAGTGTAACAATAATTTAAAAATAAAATGAACCTACTAACTGCAAAGACTGACTGCAATCTCACATTAAAGGCATGGATTCCACAACACTCTAACATTGCATCCTAATATGAAGATTAAAATGAACCCACTAATAGGGATTCAGGGTAAGACATATTAATACAAAGATAATCAATAAGACAACACTTCATTTTATGAGTTCACATTAAGACACAATCATGGCAATCTAAGGAAATCAATTACAAAGTATGAATGAAATAAACTAGTAGGCCCCTTGTTTACAGTCACTTGCAAATCACTTGGTATTTTAGCACTTGTTTTTCTTGAACAACTTAGTTTTGAACATACTTGTGTAATGCTTATATAGCAAAACCTTGGAGAAGTTGTTTTCTTTGTTTAAATTCTTTGCAAGAGAGGATTTTTGGTTTAATACCCTGACTATGGTGGGGATTTTGCAATCGGGAAAAATATTCACTCAATAGTACTTCACTCCTCAAGAAGGCCATACATCCAAACTACTTCATAGGAACAAGGTGTACATTTCATTCTTCTCTTAAATTTCATCAAACCATCTAACATAGTAATTCATCACATGCTTAAAATGAATTGATATCATCTTGATTCGCCAAGAATTCCATTGTGGCAAAATTGCTCCATGGGATAGAGATGTACAATTACTATTAATGGTTAATATTATAGCTAAAAAAGGACCTACCTTAAAACAACATTAATCCTCTTGAACTATCCAAATTAGTCATCTTGGTCAAGCGACTCATCACTTTCATCACTTACCATTTCCTCATTGACTCATCACTTGAGGGGGTAGTCATAATAAAAAAATTCATAATCAAAGTCAAAAATTAAATGCTCAATCATTTCTAAGTTTGTTCGTTCAAGAATAATTGTTGAAGACAATCATGCACACTCCTTTCTTGGGGAAAATAAACAAAATATCAAAAACTAATTCAAGCAAACACAATAGCTTGTCTTCTAATCGATGCTAAGGCTAGGATTTTGACTTAAGATTATCTCCTAATTGGTTCTAAGGCTAGTATTGGAATTAATATTATCTCCTAATCACCATTAAGGCTAGGATTGGACTTAATATTTTCTCCTAATCACCACCAAGGCTAGGATTAGATTTAATCTTGTTTGCCAATACCCCAAATATTGCCAAAATCTAGTTCTTCAACTTGTTGAAAGCAATGATTCAAATATGCACACTCTTTCATGATTGTGGTATCTAAATTTGACCAGATCACTGAACATAAATCAACCTACAATATGGTGTTAGGTTGTCTATTCTTGCTCAATGTTGTATTTTCCCACAATGCATCTCAAAAGGGAGTATCTATAGACACCTAAAATACATCATGTTGAGGAGGCTACTCATATGGATACCTCTTTAGACCATGTGACTCATCTTGGAATTTTCCAATATCTAAAAGTGTTTTTAACCACTCAATTAGGGTAGCCTAGTCTTTGTTATCCTTAGCCACTGACATCAGTAGTGGCTTCCACCACCACCACCGATGTTGTGAGTGGTTGTGGTCTAGTCACTGACATCGATAGCAACTATGTCCATAGCCGCACCTATCTATAGTGGTCCAACCTATAACAAACTCATGATAACAAAGCCAAATAAAATCCATTAAATCCAATGGATTCTTGGGCTATTTTCCATTAGAAGCCTCTAGAAGCTTCATCCCAACTACCCTAGACTAACATAATATTGTTCTTGTCTTCATGAGAAAGCTAGGATGAAAATTTTGGGAGTCTACTTAAGGCTCAAAAAATAATAAAGAAACCTAGAAAATTGATGAGCTTTTAGAGTAACGAAGTGCTACCGCTTTGCGATCAGAGAGTACAATCTCTCACAAGTAATATGATGCGACTGAAATTGTGCTCTGGAGCTATCACCTGCATTCATGGAGACTACAAAAGTTTGAAGAGCAACTTCCAACATTGTTCAAATTGCAAATTCACCATGAAGTTGAGCTAATTTTGGCCCTAAGTCATTCTACAAGAATGCACCAATAATGTTAATCCATTCAATAGAAGAATTGATCATCACCAAGCCAGAACACAGAGAGCAGAATCTCCATATCATGGCCGCTATTTTAAATAGTGACTCATAGGATCCACCATCGATGTTGAAAATGACTAACAAAGCCAACTGCTCTAAGCATCAATGACTATGGTTTGATGTGTCTTTTTCTCTATTTTAGCTAGTATAATTAATCATAAATGCATTTACTTAATTTTTTGACATAGATTAGTTTCTTTACTTCCAATCTTACACATTCTTTCTACTTTTTATTCCAATATTTCATGTATCTTTACATATATTTATGCATTTCTTTTATTTCTTGCAATAATCATGAAATAGCCTCATCTTGAGAGGCTTGACTCTTGCTATTGATGTTTTCCATGTTTTCTTGTGTGCAGGTTCAGGACTTATCAAGAACATACCACCTTCAAGGTCATCATAATTAGCATCCTAAAGTGGAGGTTATCAAAGTAATCCCTCCTATAATTAGTTTGTGGGGATTCTAAAGATCTATTGAAGACACCTACCATATGAATTATGGATTGTAATATGTATCAAAATGGTTAATCCCTCAAAGGGATATATTGTAACCTTGATGTAAAGTTGATTTTAAAAATATGATTAAATATGGGCACCATTTAATTTATTTCTTTCTCTTTGCATTGGTTATGTGATGTATCTTATTAATTTGATTACATATTGCCTTAGGTGTTAGATTTTTAGCATCATACAGATTCACTTTGTAACCTCATTTTATTTCAATACAAAAGTAGTGATTCTATAGTTTAATTTAAATTGTAGTCTTTTGAATGGTTTTACAACTCAATGGACCTAAACTAATAATTGGGGATATTGATCTTTTTTATGCCCTTCAGATGGTTCAAGAAGGCTAAATGGAAGCTATAGAGGGGAAGGTTGATTTTTTCAATGGCAATATATTATAAAATTGGGATCATAACATGATCCTAGGGGTCAAGTAGAAAAATTCTATCAATTATACCATCAACCACAACCAAGTCCTTACCTTTATCAACAAAGAAGTCCTTATCTACCGCCATAGTGTGCTCGTTTCACCTGAAGGTTTTTCCATCTATTAGGAAATCTATAACCTTGGCCAAAATTCGGATATCGATCAGTATTTCAAGGTCCTTAAAAGTGACATGGCCCCCATCCTAATAGTTGATTATTTCTTTAGAAAATTTGGTATCATTGCTAGTAAAGTTTTTTAGAAAGGGTAAAAAATTATGGTTCTCTAAAAAATCCTCAATAATAGTGTCGAGCTTAAGATAAGTGGACTCAAGAAAAGTCATGGATGGACAAGGATGGATGCTAGGAAACCTAAAGTGAGGGCTATGGGTGAGAGGGTAATGGCCGTGGTTCAGGCTTGTATAACGATTGGGAATAAAAGGACGTTCAAATTGCATGCCTAAAAAGGTGGTCAAAGGTTTGCTAGGGATCATTGTTAATTTTAGAGGATGATGGAGCTTGGGTTGTGTGTCAATCATGAGTTTTAGCATCAATAAGGGTTTGAGGGAAATTATTATGCCATACAATAAGGGGATGCTAAACGGGGCCCAAGTTAGCGAGGGAGTTAACCACCCGGTTGGTTTCCCTAAAGATGTGCTAGAATATGGTCTCTAAGTGGATGTGGAGGAGTCTTCTGAATTTAAATATGATGTTGTTAACTCTTCAATTAGGAGCCATGTTATTTTTGATGTAGTTGATGATATTTAAATAATCACCTTCAGTGAGAAGACTATAATTAAGGTTGCTTATGATGGAAAGACCACATAAAAGAGCTTTAGCCTCAAAAACGTGATTGGTTTGAGTGCCTAAGTTTTCTATAAAGGCTAAGATGATTCTACCATAATGATCTCTAAAAATACCCCCACCTCCAACCATTCCAGGATTTCCTTTAGAGGAACCATCAAAGTTCAGTTTTAGCCATACTTTTGATGGGTCCACTTGGCATTGGATCTATTATTAGTATAGATGGGTTGCCTAAAAGGATCCATGGAAATTTTGAGGGATGAGGCTATGGAGGAATCAATTTCAGGGTGTCTAGAACAGGGGCAAAGATAAGTATTTTTAGTGGAAAACTAGAGAATTTTATTGCCAATAGAGACAAGATCTCTAGAGAAATTTTAGAATTCTCTGTTATTACACTCGAGCCAGATTTTCCATAGGAAATGGTGAAGGCAAATGAACCAGAAGGATTTTATTTTGGTATTTATAAAGGGGTTGGTCCATTGAGTGGAAAGATCAACCAAGGATCTAGGATGAGCCCAAGAAATATTGAAGGTGCAAAGGATGAAGCTAAGGATATATTTAGAGAAAGCACACTCCAAAAAGAGATGACAAGGAATCCCATCCAAACTTACAAAGGTAATAATGATTCGGTATCATTAATCCTCTATTCATGATATTATCAATGGTCAAGATTTTATTTTGGATTGCACCGGATTTTCTTGATAGGGATTGAGTAAGCATGGGAGTGTGGTGTAAACTCAGCTACAAGAGACCAACAAAATGGACTCCAGTCATATAACACAAATGCAATATAATGGAAGAAACCTACAAATCAATATTATTCTCATTATTGAATTCACACCCCTTCTCGAGAAGAATACACTCCATATTATAGCAACTGAAAACCAATGAAACCCTAAAGAAACCCTAAAAACATATTTTTTCTAAAAATTGCTAAAAATAGAAATGAGTTGGATTGTGCCCAAATTTGGTGCACACATCCCTCTTACAATAAAGCACCTTACTTTAAAATATTAGGTCTCAAATTAAGGTATAACAAAAGATAATAAAATTATAACATTCAAAAAACCTAGGAACCTATTCTAAAAGCTAATTTTAGGACACTAGATGGAGGAGTTAGGTCCCGAAATTATGATTTTTTGAGGGTCAGGTGCATCAAATATGAGCTTGATGCAAAACACGCACATAGAACCACCTGTTAAATTTCAAGGTAAACGGGCGTACGATTCACAAGTTATTGCTTTGGAAAGGTGCATTAGAGTGATCTTGAAAAAGGTAAGCAATTTTAATAGAGAAAAGGCCATCATCATAATATCTCCAAATGGGAAAGTTAGGCATATCAATGGAGGTTAGGATGATGAAAGGGTTAAATATGGAGGATAGGGAATTTGCAATGATGGTAAGGTCAATTGGGAGAGATGTGGACGAAATGGATTTCTAGTAGGGTTTACCATGGATAAAGGTGATGAAGCGGGAGACCTTACTACGAAAGAGATAGACAGTAATGGTTTTAAGGGAAGTAAGGGATGGGTCATAAATGAGATGGTGGTCACAGACCCAAGGATCAAGCCAAAAATAAATGGACTACCAATTTCTAAGTTGTAATTTGATGCATCCCTGGATTTAGTGATAGAGCTCTAGAAGGCTGAGCTCGAAAGAGGAATCTCTTCCTCCAAAAATCCACGGTTTTGCAAATACTTCAACTTTATTATAGATACCCATTCAAAATTTGCATTGGTGAAAATTTTCCAAGATTTTTTAGCAATGAGGGCTAAGTTCATTTTGCCAATTCTTTTGAAACCAAGGCCTCCTTGTGATTTGGAATTACAAACTTTATTCCAAACTACCAAATAGAATTTCATCTTGTTATCCGATCCTGACCATAAAAATATCTTCTAGATTTTTTCAATTTTGGTATAAATAGTTGCAAGGGCTTTGAACACTAACAAGAAGTAGAAAGGAATGATTTGGAGGTAGGTGTGGATAAGGGTAGCTTTGGCTGCTTAGCTAAGGAGGGCTTCCTTACATATCATAAGCTAATTGAGGAGTTCATCAAGGATATTGTTCCACATGTTTTCATATAGGATATCAGAGTAGAGAGGGAGGCCAATTTAGTATGAAGGTAGTTCACCCATCGAGCACTAAAGTAACTAGGCTATAAGCTATTGGTAGGCAGAGGGGGTATTGATAAATAATTTTTTTCTCTTAAAATAGTTCACCACTTGACCAACCACATCCTCGTATAGGTTGAGAATTGACTTGATCACTTTTTTTTTAGTGAAAAACCCCTTATGGGGCCACCTTGGTCTAAGAGACCATGAACAGGGGGTTCTATACCATCAAAGTCACCCGGGAGTCGCACCTGACCCTACCCGCACCAACATTATCAATTGGATTTTGGATACCCAATTCAACTTTTTGGTAGGGTGGAGATTCGAACCTGGGACCTCCCTTGGAGGATTGCCCTCTCCTCTCCAACTCGCCTACAACACCTGGTTGATTGACTTGATCACTTTGGATTCAACAATAGAAGCAAATATTATGCAAGCTCTAATAAGGTCAATCCATTGGGGATGGAAGCCAAAATTGAGGATTAAAAATAGGAAGTCCCGAGAGACTCTATCAAAATATTTATTCATGTCAAGTTTGAGCAGGAAGCCAAACTTCTTACTATGAGAAACAAAATATAAAAGTTCATGGATGGTAATAACCCTATCAGTAATAGTTATACCATGAATGGTGCTACCTTAGTAGGGGTAAATAATGAGAGGGAGGACTTCATTCTAATTATCATAGATTTTGTCATTATTTTTTAAAGCACGTTACACAAAATAATGGGAAGGAAGTCAGATAAAGACCTATAGTCCACATGCTTGGGGATGAGGGCCAAGAAGGTAGAATTAACATCCCTGGGGATAAATTTCGACCTCTAAAATTCTTGTATGGCTTGGTATATGTCCTTCCCAACAATATCCTAGAAGCATTGGAATAAATGAGGGGAAAATCCATCAGGTTCAGGAACTTTTTTTGGTTGCATAGAAAACAGGGCAGATTTTATTTCATCATGAGAAAAGGCTTGGAGGAGGCACTGATTCATATAAGTGGGAATAAGGGTAGGGATGTGGTGCAGAAAGGAATCTTGAGATAGTTTAGAGCTGAAATTATGATTATAAAGGAAATATTGAAAGTGATTGACTGCTTCGAGCCTGATATCCTGAATGTTGGAGGTGATAGTCCCATCTCTTTTAACTAGTTCTTTGATTTTGTTGGAGTTATAGTGAATGGGGTGGTGGCATGAAATTGTTTTATATCCATGTCTCCATATTTCAACCAAAGGGCTCTAGAATTTTACCTCCAAAATATCTCTTCCCTTTTAATAAAATTATGATAATATTCCACAAGTTTACTTTCTTCATCCCTAGTTCTATTGTCTAAGATTCCTTTCTGGATTTTATTATCAATTATCTAGAGTCTTTCTTTAATGGTTTTTTTATTTTCAAAAATGTTTCCAAAGACCTCCCTGTTCAAAATTTGAGGTTGTTTTTATGAAACACAACTTGTTGGTAATTTGAGAAATAATAGATCCTACAAAGGGTTGGTTCCACCATTCAGTAATGCGCTCCCTGAGGTCAAGATGTTGGGTCCACATTGCTTTAAATATGAAATGGGTTTTAAATGCTAGATCTTGATTGAAGGCTTCAAAGACCAAAGGATTATGGTCCAATTCGACTTGAGAAATGGAGTATAGGGTTGCATCCCCAAACAAGTGGATAGCTTCCTTGGATAATAGAAATATATCAAGTCTTAATTGAATGTTCATAGCTCCAATCCTTATATTGCTCTAGGTGTATTCGGTTCCCTTGATATGGACATCAATAAGTTCATTGGAGTCCACAAATTCATTTAAATATTCATAACTCTTGGGGGATATGATGGTATCTCTACTCTTATCTTATGGGTAGAGGAGGGAATTGAAGTCTCCAGCTAGGACCCAAGGCTGGTTTAAAAATATGTTCCTCATTTGATTAAGATTGCTCTAAAGGTTACTCCTTCCCTAAGGGGTATTGGGAGCATAGGTGTTGGATAGGACCCAACTAAGTTTGGTCTCCCTACTATAGAATAAGACATTCATGATACTATTTGAAAGGTATAGGAGCCTCCCCTCTATCTTAATGGGATCCCAGAAGTATAAGAGTCCTCTAGAGGATCCATGGGCTGGAAATGTAATGAAATCATGTGTCTTCCATATAATCTTAGTTGTCTTCTTGGAATTTCTTTCTTCATGTTTGATTTATTGAAGCGTTAAAATAGTGGGTTTGATTTCTTTCCTTCTGATGGATACAAGACTTTTCTTAGTAGTACCATTGAGGCCTCTCACGTTCCATGATAAGACATTCATTTTTTTATTCTTGATGGATGATTTTTCCCTCCTCTACCTTGGTGTAAGGAGGGTTTGGTTCTTTTGATTTCTTCCTTGAACTATTCATACATGGATGGAAAGAGGGTTGATTGCATGCCATTGGAAAGATTGTAATTAACCTCATTTCTCATTTTATTATTTATGGATGGTCTTCTCCTTTTTTTTGTCACTCCCAACGTCAATAGGGAATTTTTTGAAACTTCTAGTATGAATAGGACTAAAGGCATCAGGGGATTGGAGGCCCTTAATTTTAGTAGGGCTTGGGAGGCTTGAGGTTTTGGAAGGACTATGAAATATCAATATTTTAGAGGGACTATAAAGTTATAAGGGCTTATCGGGGATCATAAGTCCTGAGGGTTTAGAGGGTCTTGGAAAGCACAAGGGATTAGAGGGGCTTGAAAGGGTTGAGGAATTAGAGGGGATTGAAATAATTGAGGGATTAGAGGGGCTTTATAGGCTTGAGGTATTAGAAGGATTAGGAAGATTAGGTTTGATAGGTTGAGGATGAGGGGTGACCATATTTTTATGGCTAGAATGGTTGAGGGGAGTGGGAGGAGAGGAAGGACCGAATCTGGTCAAAGAGGGGGGGACCAAATTGCAAGGAATGAAAAATCAATGAAGGGGAGGTCAAGTATAGCTTCTAGGTCATGAACACTGGGGTGTAAGTCATTTTATTTAGATAAAATTCCAAAGTGATTAGGGAAGGTAAATAAAGAACATACCTATTCCTAGGAGTTATCTTGAAGCTGATTCATGACTTGTTTACCTTTATCCAAAGTAGGTAAATCGGTTGGATGATTACCATTGCCATGTGATATATGGATGAATTTGATACCATGTTGAACTCTCTTAGGAGGAGTAGGATATGAATTAATATGATCCATAGTCTACTTCTTAGGACAACGTGACTCCTTTTTGCTGATCTCTTTAGGAGGCTTTAGGGATGGACACTAGGATCTTAAGTTTCCTTGAGTATGGCATTCAATATAGAAAGCTAGTTTTTTTTCATATTCTATAGCTTGGCGCATGTGATAAGATCCATAGATCAGGTTGACATGAGTAGGAAGCTCACATTCAAGGTCATCAATGATGCAGATGTGAGTGTGAACCATTCAACTTCTAGCTCTAGTAGCTGGATCAATGGCAATATTTTTTTTGATAGTTCAAGCAATCCCATGAAATATTTATTTATGCCATAACTAAATTGGGAGTCTTGGAAGGTAGATATAGATAGGAAAAATATTTATGCTTTGTGTCTTAGGATCAAAATCCTCAGTCCATTTTATAAAAATAATCTTATTCGATCGAAGAACCATGACCCACCCATCAAGATATGACTAGTATCCTCCAAGTTGTTGAGCCATAATTAAAAGAATCGTCTAAGGAAAGCAATCAAATCCATGCTTCCAAAGGGATGCTATTTTATGGTAGCCCATTTTTAGATGGATTTCATGTTTGGTATACCACCAATAATTTTTCTAACTAGAGATACGTATTTTATGGAGATGAAGTTAACCATTAGACTTTTAGGTATGATGAGATCATTTTCCTTAGGAACCAGGGCTGCACATTGGGAGAGGGTGGTCTTGGTTCCACTCTAAAACTTATTTGCAAAGGAAGATAGGCCATTATAAGGATGACCATTGGGGAAAACCTTGATAGTTCTTGCACTTCCATAGTTCTTGTTGAGAGATATATGGGTCCCCCAAACACTTGTAGCATAAAATTCAATGTTGAGGGATTCATGGGAGCCAAATTATGCATAATCGAGATCGATAGACCCACCACAATAACCAGGATCATCCTCCACTAGTTTCCCACTCTTCAAAAATTCAAATTTTACACCTAAAACACCATTCAACAGATTGGAAATCCATTTTATCTAAAGAGTGGATTAAAAATTTAGGTGAAATCAACACATGAGTATGCATGGATATCTATTATATAAATAAAACACATAACATTATTGAATGTGCGTGACCATTAGGGTTGATTCCTCTTTAATTATTAATTGTATGTGATGTGGTAATAGTTGTTTCTTCTTAATTTTTTAAGGTCCTCCATGTTCCTAGTGTGGGCCATAATATTTTAACTATCTACTAAATCACTCATATGATTAATAATGTGTATTTTTGGTTATATTAAAGGGTGATTAAGGCTATTGATAATGGCTTCAATATATTGTATTAGGATATTTTTATTGGTCAGATTGGATATATAATCTTGGTGACCATGTGGCTTCTTCTCCTTCCTCCTCTAATAAGTAAGAATTTATGTATGATGATATAGTAATACAATGTTATTTAGTTATGAGATTGCATTTTTGAACATATTGGTTATTAGTCCTTGAGGTACATGAGTTTACAGTGATTGACTATTTGAATTCCTTCTATCTCTCCTCCTAGTGGTGTTGTGAGGAGTGTATTTTAAGGAAGCATCATTAAGATTATTTTCCAATAGGTACTACTAGGTATGCTACATGGCCCTTGGATATTATTTATAATGATATTTATGGATCCATATAGGTTCCATATCTTTCAAACAATAAGTACTTCATTACTTTTATTAATAATTTTTGTGGCTATATATAGTTAGATAACATTCATATACAATATTAATATTTTGGAAAGTTCAAGTAATTCAAGGCTATTGTGGGGAATTAGTTCAAGGAAAATATTAGGTTCTTGAGAGAAAATGGATGAGTTAAGTATATAAGTCATAACTTTACTATTTTTCTCTCTATACGATATTTTTTTCATAAGACTATTTATTATACCCAGACCAAAATAGGGTTGATGAATGAAATAATAAGGTTATTATGAACATGAGTAGATGTATTATGCATTCCATGTAGATTCATCCCAATTTTTGGGGTGAAGTAATGATATGTATAACACATAATCAATCAAATGTTGACTCAATCTATTCAAGGTATGATTAATCTTGAGAGACTATTAGGTGATAAGCCTAATATGTCTTAGTTTCATATCATTGTATCAATTACATGGGATAATATTATACATATCATAATATGGACCCCAAGATTCATCGATGCATATTTATAGGGTATTATAATTCCTCTAAGGCTTATTGATTGTATAATCTAAATTATAAGAACATTAACATTAGTAGAGATGTGATCTTTAATGAGGTACTTCTAGATGCCTTTTTTGACCATCTCCTTGTTCCGTTGGTTGAGAACCTTTATTACATACATATTCTAGAGGTACTTGATACATTTGTAGAGATCCTTATTAGTACCATTTAGGTTGTTTCGTCTTCTTCATATTCAAATAGATATCTTTGTACGAGTTTCTTTTATTTGACTTCTCCCTTTGTAATTTATTATTTAAAACCAATAATTTTATATATTATAGTGAATGAGATTGATTTTTCTATTTCTTGTGTTATAGTGATGTATTTTTTAGTGGATGTTGATTATTATATTATATTATCTAGTATAGTTTTTAATGCTATTTCTCCATAGGATGTGATACAATCTTTATGATTCATACATTGAACAAGTCAATTCAAATTCTCCTTCAATATGATCATCCCATTATTTCTTAAGAGTGTTATCATAAGAATTCCTATAAAGCCTTGATATTGAGGGTTGATGATTTTAGAAATCCCTTCATCTATTTCTAGTCCAAGGGATATTTAAAGTCTAAGGATGCTAAGCATGTTTAGTATAGTTCCTTTATGAATAATTAAACATGGGAGTTTGTTATGAAAGGGAAGAATTATTTAGCTACAAATGGGTCTATAAGATAAAGTACACTTTTGATGGTCAACTACAGAAATATTAATCATGGATTATTACTAAGGTATTCTATTAGAGGGGAATTGTTTGTCTAGTTGCCAAGATGGATTATACTTTTACTACTTCATATGATTGGGAAGTACATTAGATGGATGTGAAGAATGTTTTCCTTCATGGTGATATTTAATAGGATATTATATATGTAATCCATCCATTTTTGAACTAGACGGGACTACTTTATTTTAATGTCAATTAAAGAAGTCCTTGTATAGGTTGAAGAAAGCTCCTCATTATTGGTATGGGAACATCCATTAATTGTTTCTCAATTATGGGTTCAACCACTATGACATAGAGCATTATATCTACATCAATCATCAATGTGATTAGATCATGGTGACTATGTTGTATGTTGATGACCTTATTATTGTGGAAAGTTCAAATATTTGGCATAGGATATGAAGTTACGACTTCATGAGATTTTCAACATGACAAATGTTTAAAGTTTAAATCCAAACTGGGTAAGCTTGTAAACCAAAATTTTATAATGAAAGTATCTATTTTTGGTATATTTTTATTTTGGATAAACAATATTATTCCATATGGTTGATAATATTATGGATATTAAAAATTATTTTCCTTTACATTATATTGTTCTCATCCGATTTTGACTCAAATTCCTTCTCCATATCATTGATGTAATATTAATCTTATTTATCATATGATAAAATATTTTCTCCATAGCCAATCCTAGATTTAATTTCTTTTTATAATCACAATACATATATTACATGTATTACATAAATAAGGTAAGAATAAATCTTTATTACATATCAATATTTATTAAGCTAAATAATTCAAATATAAATACATACCTAAGGAAATATATAA
This sequence comes from Wollemia nobilis, assembly GCA_028583015.1. NCBI lineage: Eukaryota > Viridiplantae > Streptophyta > Pinopsida > Araucariales > Araucariaceae > Wollemia > Wollemia nobilis. Next base: position 4,741,202 of record JAQPPZ010001050.1, read on the forward strand.
AAACTATATATCCAAGATTTATAATCAATAATTTCCATTATTCTATGATATTTTCATAGAATTTGCTCCTATACAATGTAATGCAATTAGTTATGACATGTATATATTTAAATTTTATTTTTATGAAGTTTAATTAAGAAACAAGAAGATAAAATTTCTAGTGGCTACATATTTTACAATGGTTATAGGTATGCCTATACCCAAAAAAAAATGAGAAACCTTTATTCCTTCTTGCACCCTCAAACTATAACACATTTCTTACATAACATGTATACCATGTTGGATTTCATAATAATTAACTAGAATGAACAAAAATATTTTTTACTCAAATATCATAATAGGATAAAATGTAGAGTGAAATGTTAGAGGGATGAAACATGAAGATGATATGATGTCCTTTGGCATACAAAACTATTTTTTAATGATAAATATCACACACTAATATAATGTATCATGTAGAAATAGTGTATAAATACCTCTATAACTACATTGTTAATTTCATATTATTGAATAGACATAACATAATAGTAGGTTATAAAAAGATAGAAATGTAAGGTTAAACCATGGTACAATAGACTAAACATATAAATCCTCATTAATCAAACTATTATGTTACCCAATAGGCATGCACAACTGATATCATCATCCAATGTATATTTTTTACAATAAAATTATATTACACATTTTAGTAGCTCCCATAATCTAAATTGAGGGATGAAGGAAATTATCAAACAAAATATTTTCACCCATTAATAGAGGCTCTAGTGGGTTGGCTCACTCCAATATAAGTAAGACCCATTGAAATATTCATCATCATATTGATGGATGCCTTCTACCTTCTAAAACTTGAATCCAAACTTCAATAGTCTAAGAAGGAAATTTTTAGTAGGATAAAATTTCCTTCTATAGTACTCATAAGATGCACTCAAATTCTTTGATGACTTCTACTTGAAAATTAACTCCATAGTTTTTAAATACTTTATATTATGTTGTACCTCATAATAATAATAATTTTACATAGTCATCTATATGTGAATAAAAATATATAAGATAGTAATAAGGGTTAATTTTTCATGCTTGTTTAAGAACATAGGAACCACATGAACCAATAGTCCAACAATATTAAATGAAGAAGAGAGATTAGAAAGGAAAAATATTGAAGTTTTTAATCATCCTTCTTGTCACCATATTAAGAAATAAAAAATATATCTCCAACTAAATGACTTTTGTAGTATTTATATCTCTAAGAATATATTTTGATTTTGTTTGCACATTATTGGATTAATTTTTTGTTTAATATGAAAAAGTGTACATATCTTGATCAATATTAGAAATAGACCATGAGCCTCTAGAGCATGTTTCTTCATCAAGAGCATTTAGATTCTTATTATTTAATACACATCAAAGGTTATTACTTATCAATAGATGAGTTATTTAAATTTACCAAAGACACTAAAATTTTCAATAAAGAGCATAGACTAGAGTATCCATCTCACCCAAGTTAATTACCTACACTATAACAAGTCATAAAATTGATATCACTAGTCTAAACAACTAAAAAACATTTATGATTTAAAATATATGATTAAAATACTCTTATATATGAAATATATGGTGCCTATAAATTTTTTCAATTTGAATTCCTAAAGTATATATATAGTTTTCTCCTTAAAAGTTATGAATACCATAGCAAACTATAAATCATCATGTGGCATGTAAGGATTAAAGGAAGTCTACCATAAATTATTCACCACATATTAACCATAATACACATTTATTTAAAGATAGAATTTCACGTATATTATATATATAATTTATTATCCATGTCTACATTTGTGTATATTTTTAGTTGGAAAGCCACATTGACTACCAACTCAACCAGCCTAGAAATAAAGAGAATTAGTAAGGTATTAGAGATTATAGGACTTAAATTCATGATTTGTGGATGGAGATAAACTAATTCTAACCAAATAACCATACCCACACCTTGAAATAAGAGGTTTCTTCACTCCTTGAAATTATTAAATGACCTCTAGTTGCACACATAATATGAAGAGAATAAAAGGGTCCACAATAAAAAACCATGACCATCTCAAATGTTTCCAAATAATGTTCATGATCACCATCATACATACCATTTTTGATGGATAGTAAGTCATACTTTTGTTGAAATATTTTGTAATATACCTTATTAGGCAAAATTAAGTAGTGATGAAATGCCTATGAATACTCTTGATGTAAGCCTATATGAAAGCGGTATGTAATAATTTAAGTATATTGATGCAATATTATGTGCATATTGATGTAATATTATGGGAATTATATACGTAAGCCTATGGGAATTTGTTTGTGTAAGTCTATGAGGATTTGTGTGTAAGCCTATGAGCATCTATTTGCGTAATACTATGTGAATATATATGTAAGCCTATGGGCATGTTGATGTAAAGCTAAAGGAATATTTAATGTATTCACCCTTAGTTATATTAGTTAATCCCCCTTTATAGCTAACCTTCAATAAAGGGTGTATATTATTATTATATTATTATAATTTAACCTTAAAGTCAAGTTAATGTTGGCTTGATGTTTACTATTAATTGGGGTTTTGGTATCACTATAAAAATCCCTTAATGACTCTAAAGTCATCATTGAGGGGGACTCTTTGAATGTGGTCAATTATTTAAAAATCTCCAAAATTCCAGCATGGAAGGTGAAAAGTCTAATTGAAGAGGCTCGTAACCTAATACTTTTTCAACAAGAATTCATTGTCCAACATGTCTTAAGGGAAGACAATGGAGTTGCAGATAAGTTGGCTAACATTGCAGTCTCTGCCCCTGGTATGAGGACATGGAATGACACCCTCTTGCGGAAATTTAAAGAAATTTTAAGGTTTAAAAAAGTCCAAAATTCTCAAAATGCATAACAAACTTATTTTAAAATTTGTAGGAATGGAAAGAATGTTCTCTACAGATTTTAAAATTTCAATTGGTTTGCATCCCATAAATATCATCTCCAACAAACCTATCATATCAATGATGATTTTCAACCTTTCAAGGTAATCATTACTAGAGAAATTTGGTGCTTATTACCACTTGTGGTATGTTTTTCTCATGTTTTATTAATCCCTATGTCATTTATCCCTATCACCATTTGTGGTTTTAGCCCCAATGTCCCCATTTTCACTGCTTATTCTACTATCCACATGTAGTGCTTCTTCCCGATCTTCTCTCACATTTTGCTCCTAGTCCATGTGCTACCTTTTCATCCTCACCTACCACCTTACTCATTTTTGGTTTATCTACCTCTTCATTTCATTTACATGATCTTGTCTTTTCCACTTTGTGCCATGTCCCAAAGCCCTCGACATCTAGTTTCCTCTATGGGTCTTCTTAAGATGCTAAGTTTTGTCACATGATAGGTCAAGTTTCACAATGTGTGGCACACCTTTCTATTTATGTGAGGGATGATTATTTTTGGAACCATAAGTTGCATAACCATAAGTTGCATAAATACTGTTTGTATGTTCTCCATGATTTGATGATTTTTCTTTTCCCCAAGATTTGCTTTGTCATGAGGAGCAGGAATAGATGGTTCTAGAATTTTCTTTTTTTCATCAAATATTTACAAAACCCTCTTGATGGATGAATATTGCACCTATTCTATCATTTATTCTCACCTCAGAGAGCTCTCTACCATCCTTTATTACCTGTTTTAGTTTCCTTTCATCACGTGCTTTGTGGAGCCAGAGGCATTCACTATCGAATCAGTGGTGGAAGCTATACTTAGTGACAAAGGATTCATGCCATTCCTAAAGAGATTTTTAGGTTGGGACTAGAATATCAACTTGAAATTCATGTCCACCTAGGAGAATAGCATTGTCATCATTCATGGCATTGATTTCTAGGTGGATGTCAACATTTTGGCTAAGGTTACATGGTAACCACTGGTGGGAAGGATAGTTCACAGGGATAAGCACAACTGGGACATTGGAATTAACCAATTTGAGCCAAAATCACCTATGAGGAGGATCATCAAGCTGGGGATGATACGTGATGACTTACCCACTCCTTGGAAAGAGGTGATAAAGCCTATTATGGAATATATAACAGTGGAAGACCCTAGTTCTCAAATTAGGAGCTTCCATTTTTCATTCATGAACCACTTTAGGGAGGTCAAATCATTAAATATTCTTGAATTTATTTACTTATTAATGTATTACTCCATCACATCAACATGCTCAAAGAAGGAGGAAGCTTAGCCCTCTCACTAGGGACTATTCAAAGTCTTGTATACTCATCTTCTCAAGAATTTTACCAAAGGAAACATATTTTATCAGGACCAACAAGTAGAGACCATGGAAGAGGATATGTCCTCCACTCCTATGTCCAAGGTTCACAGTTCTAAAAGGAAGAATGCAGATGTGGAAAACTAGGATGATGATTTCTTTCCAAGAAATAAGGGTAAAGTTGAGGCTACCCAAATAAGGAGTTCACAAAACCTCAAGAATAAGAAAGTACAGAATCAAGGAAATATGTAGAGTGCAACCAAAGATGATCCTACTGATCCTATGGAGAATATTCTCCAAGAATATGTTGTCAAGACCACCACTAGCATGATTGTTTATTTGAAGAGTACCATGGATGCAATTTCAAGGGAAATTATCCAAATGAAGGAACATAGGAATACCCTAAACCTTTTGTTTTTCTATGAAAATTTTGTAGAGGATACCTATCAAGTCTACTGCTATAGCCAAACCAAAAGTCAAGGATGATGAAGTCATAAAAATTGCAAAGGATGTATTCAAGGATACCCTAAAGGATGTTAGCGTATATCAGTTATAACATATATTAGCTATTTTATTACATTATTATATGATAACTATATTTTTAGCATATTATATTGTTAGACATATAGTTGTTATATTTTTGTTAGCAAGATCTATTTCAGGCTCATAGTTATTTGTGAGATCCACTTCATTCGGGCTAATTAGATCCTAGTTTGTATTATTTATTGAAACACATATCAATGAAATTTTTTGTTGTATCAGAGCACTTGCTCGACCTAGGCAGACATGAATTTTTTAGGTGTTGAATTTTTCATTTGTTCTCCATTACCCACAAGTTTTATTTTGAATTGACTCCATTCATAGGCCTGCATATTTGACAGGTTCTACAGGTGGATGGGCAAGCACAATCCTTGATCCTAACTTGTATGATGATTTGGACAGATATGAGTCAGATCTGACCTGATGCAAGAGATTTTATCAACATGTAGGTGGAATATTACGAGGAAGACATGCCATGACTTCTAAGCAACTAGCTGACCTAGTGTGTCAGCAACTAGCTAACCTAGCCTAACATGCTAGACAATGGACACATGATGCAAATACTAATCACTGGCTAGATCAAATGATTTATGGGGTCACTAAACACTGATGTGGTGATCAACCACTGGCTATACTAAACAAACAAGGCAAACATGACCTATTACTAATGATTGGATATCCCTATAGCTCACCTAAGCGTACACTGTGATTGGATGACGAGTGACAAAAGGCATTGTAGAGGTATTAATGTCCACCATTGGGTGGACATTAAGGTTATTACATTTTTTATTTTTAAACCTTCTATTCTCCCAAAACATCCCAAATGTGGGACTACAAAAAGTAATAACCTCATCATGTAGCCATTGTTCCACTAGTTTTGCGTGAACACACATAGCTTGCAAATCGGTGTGATTCGAAGATAGATCTCTTGCTCTATTTTTTATTTTTTATATATCTTGTTGATCATAGCTAGCAGATAGGGCAATATTTTAATTTGCAATGATTAGGCATACCTGCAAGGAGGCCATTTACTCCAAAACATCATTTTGCTTTTGGCATAGGCACACAATGATGCTAGCAACCATGTTTGCAGTTGGAGATGTTAGATCTGATTAAAGCACTTGATCAATGTCTCCATGAAAACCAAATATAAAATCACTGTATTATCATATTTGACAACAGTGGATCACCACTCGAGGGATCTTCAACTATTTTTTCTATACTCCTGTGTGTGTGTGTTGCAGGCTTGAGAATAATTAAACAAACATATGAGTGTTGACATGGCATATTCAACATGTTGCCAAGCATAACCTTTTCTTTTATGAACAAGATTGAGACTAGTTAAATCACCATGCATACAATTTTCTCTTTTACTACCATCTCGTAACCCAAGTTCCACCACTCAACGATGGCCGCACGGTAAGGAGGAGGCAGTGTCACTACACGTTGAAGGAATTTTTGGTGTGATACTTGTTTAATTAAGGGTTTCTTACCCTTAGTCTTTGCCAAGGCCAACATCTTGACTGATTGGAGGTCGAGTGCCAAGGAAGTCATGATGGGGAGGTCAGTGGTTCAATCCTCATTGATGCTTCACACAAAGGTAGCCCACATTTTTTAATTTTTTGTTTGTTTGTTGGTTTTTATTTTTTAATATTTCAAAACATTTTTTTAATAAATTAAATCTTAAAGTTGTCTTAATTATTTTTTAATACATTTAATTAATACAAATTGTATTTAATTAAAAATCAAATTTTGATTTATTAAATATTTATATTTCAACTTACAAACTTGAACTTCAATTACCTTTGTATGTCCCATAAAGTTTCACCTTTTTTTGGCAACCAATGAGGGGGGATGTTAGCGTATATTAGTTGTAGCATATATTAGTTGTTTTATTACATTATTATATGCTAACTATATTTGTTATCATATTATATTGTTAGACATATAGTTTTTATATTATTGTTAGCGAGTTCTATTTTAGGCTAATAGTTGTTCGTGAGATCCACTTCATTCGGGCTAGTTAGAGCCTAATTTGTATTATTTATTGAAACACATATCAATAAAAATTTTGTTTGATTTCCTAGGAGGGGACATTTGGTTTATGTTCATTTATTGCAAAATTTCTCAAAACAGGATGAAAATGGGAGAATAGAGAGTGATTTTTTTCAAATTTTTTGAAAAGCAATTTGGCATTGTAATTAGGTGCATTTTCGGCAGTGACCGACAACTAAAATTTCATATTTTTAGGAACTTTTTGTTGTATGTTTTATTTAAATTTATATTTTTGTTTGTGCACTACAAAATTAAGTAAAATCAAACATAATTAAGTCCCTAAAAATTGAATTCATTTGTCAAATTTATTTGCATCAGTGTTTGGTATTTACGATACCTCTGGCCCACACTTACAGGTAATGTTATTGTGCTTTGGGCTAATGTATCTATCACCTAACATAGCTACAAAAATTATGTCTAAGCTTCTTCTCTATCAATATTTAGGGAGATATAACTTTACCATTTTGTTATTTTTTCACTCCATTCACTACCCTAATTGTTATTGTTGTTAGACGTAAATCCTGACAAAGTGCTTTCCAAAGTTTTTAGGGGAAGTTGCACCACATGCATGAGGAAAGACCTTCTATGGTAGGTGTCATAAAAAAATGATTTCCTTTAAGTACCACCTATGTACCACTTACAATTCTAATCTCATGTACTTATAGTCTCCATCACATAAGGGCGAGTATATAGAGAGGTTAGATATAATGGCCTGGAAAAGGTATAAAAAAAGGGGGACCATTTGGTGTTATAAAGAACCCTCATTATGGCTGCTATCCAAAAATACCCAACAAATTCTCAGTTATTGAAAGGTTCCAATTACACACCATGGAAAACAAATATGAAGGCTATTCTACAAATGGAAGAATTATGGGATGTTGTTTCTAGCATGGAAACAAGGCCTTCACCATCAGCAAACACAAATCAACCTACATGACCAACTATAGATCATATTGCATTTGACAAAAAATATAGTAAGGCAAGAGTGCTCATCTTGCTTACTATTTCAGATGAAGTTCAACCTCACATAGATGACACAGAACATGGTAAAGAAACATGGGATGGCCTTACAACCATATATGAGGGTAAGAATGAGTCCACCATTCTTCACCTCCAATATCAACTTCACATTTTGAGTATGAAGCATGGAGAGACAGTTGAACTATTTCTTTGTAGAGTGGTTGAGTTGAAGTCAAAGTTGAATTCCTTGGGAGAGACTATAAACGATAAGCTCCTTACTTCAGTAGTTATGAGAGCTTTACCTGATTCATACAGAATGTTGATAACTTCTCTTAAAGTGTCCCAAAGAAAAATTACCTTTGTTGAGTTGGTCAATATACTTCAGGAAGAGGGGGCTCACCAACTTCAAAGAGATGAAGCTTCTAATACAACCCTCTATTCCACCAAGAAGGGTTCTAAGAAGGATAATTTTTAGAAGGGAGGAAATTCTTCCAAGGATTCCAAGGGAAAACAACCTCAACAAGCAAAGAGATATTGTAAGATTTGTGACAAGGATACCCATGACACAAATAGGTGTTGGCACAAAAACAAACAACCTAAGAACAAGGGACATAACAAACCACAGAACAAAAACAAGAAACCCAAGGTGAATGTTGATGTTGAAAAATTTTATTCTAATTTTGAGTGGGCACACAAGGTGCTCATGACTACCATAACCTCAAATAAGAAGGATCCTATATGGTATGTTGATTCTAGCGCCATTAAGCACATGAATGGTGATAAATCGTGGTTTGAGACATATGAAGCCAAGGAGGGTAAACCTATCACTATTGTTGATAATAAAACCTACAAGGTTCAGGGTGAGGGTAAAGTTTCAGTGAACATTCTATATGGTAAATATCAGATTGATAGAGTCCTATATGCTATAGGATTGGTGAAAAATTTGTTGTCAGTCACTCAAATTCTGGATAAGGATATGGGTTTTTATTTTCATGTTGAGGATGGAAAGAATTGTTGCTTTATCACCAAGAGGGGTAAACACATTGTAAAAACTTTATATAGGCATGGCTTATTTGCATTATATGCTATATCTACCCCTCATGTTTCCATGACAGTCTCTAAAAAGGAGGTAACTTCACTTTGGTACAAGAGATACGAGCATCTAATTTCTAGATATTTACTTGAACTAAGTAAATATGATATGGTAAAGGGTCTTCCCTCCCTTTCCTCTACATTTCCAGTGTGCTCTGATTGCTTTGTAGGAAAGCATCATAGAGTACCATTTGAAAAGATCTCTACATGAGCAAAGAAACATTTGGAGTTAATTCACACTAATTTGTGCAGTCCTTTCACACCAAAAAATTGTGGAGGGAAGAGGTAATTTTAGTTGTTTGTAGATGACTACTCACAAAATATGTGGGTTTTATTTCTTCATCTAAAATTTGAAGCCTTTAGTTACTTCCAGCAATTCAATAAGTCTATTGACAAGGAGTCTAGGACTTTTATAGAACCTCCACTTAGATCGGGGGGTTGTTTACCTCTAAATACTTTTCTACATATTTGACTGCACATTGGATCAAGAGATAGTTCACTATTGCTTATACTCATCAATAAAATGGAGTTACTAAATGGAGGAACCATTCCATCATGGAAATTGTTCATTGTATGCTCATAGGAGCCCATCTAGAGCACCAGTTTTAGGTAGAAGCTATCACCACAATAGTGTATTTTCTAAATTGAGAACCCACAAATGCCCTAAATGGAATAACTCCATATGAAGCATGGAGTGGTTAGAAACCCTCCATCTCTCATATACGTATTTTTGGATGTAAGGTTTTTATGCACATACCCAAAGAGAAGAGGAAAAATATAGATGATAAGACCTTAAAATGTGTTCTTCTTGGTTATGATGAGCACTCTAATGGTTATCGATTGATTTATCCTTTGACCATTAATATTCATATTAGTAGAGATGTTGTTTTTGATGAGGATTTTACATCACAAAGCACATCCGATGTATACCTAGATTTTGCAAAATCTAAAATTGAGAAGTCTCCTTCGTCGTCTCAGATAGGAGGACCTTCTTATTCTTCACCATAGAAGCAGATTCCTAAGTGGTATACAAGTACTATTAGATACTCAAAGTTATCCGCACCATCATATTTGACTTTGAATAGACCTCATACTTGTAGTATGGCTTAATAAAATAGAGCAGTAGCAAAGACTACTGAGGTTTATGATATTTGTCAATATTTCGAGGAGATTTCAATAGATCCAGAGAGAAATAGAGGATATGGATGTGGATGATGATAGGGTTTTTATGACCTCACTTGATGAGCATGAACCTAAAATATTACAATATGCCTTAGTGAGCCACAATGGAAGGCTACTATGGATGCAAAGTACATGTCTCTAAAGAAGAACAAGATTTAGAAGCTTGTTGATCTATCATAGGAAAAGAAGCCCATAGGCTATAAATGGGTACACAAAGTCAAGTACAAGTTAAATGATATAATTGATAAGCATAAGTCCCATATCATTGCAAAGGGTATGCAAAAAAGGAAGGCATCGACTATGAGAAAAATTTTATACGTATTGCTAGGATGACAACCATTCGAGTTCTTTGTGCTATGGCAACATAGTATGGGTGAAAAGTACATTAGATGGATGTCTATAGTACCTTAATGAATTTTTATATCCAAGAGGAAGTCTATATGACACAGCTTAAAAGATTTGAAGTGGAATACTAAGAGCAAAAAGTGTGCAAATTGGTCAAGTCATTGTATGGTTCGAAACAAGCTCCTCGAGCTTGGTATATTATATGGATGGTCACCTATTGTAGCATGGATTTAAGAGAAGTCATATAACCTCTATTTCAAGAAATAAGATTATGAAATAGTGTTACGTGTACTCTAAATAGATGATTTGATTATCACAAGTAGCTCAGAAACTTTGATAACTACTATCAAAAGTGACTTGTGCAAATATTTTGATATGATAGATCTCAAAATTATCCACTATTGTCTTGGCTTGGAAGTGAACTAGAAGAAGCACCACATCAAGGTATCACAAAAAAATTATGCCAAGACATTGTTAGAAAAGTATCGCATGACTTATTGTAAGTCAATGGCAACTCTGATGGAATTAGGGCTTTAGTTATCATGGTATGATGATTCACCTTAGGTAGATGGTACTCTCTATCATCATCTAATCAGGAGTTTCATATATCTGACAAAAACTAGGCCAGATATCATGTTTGTTGTCAACTATATTTTGAGGTTCATGAAGGAGCCTAAGGTCACTCATTGGAAAGTAGAGAAATGTGTTCTTCACTATGTCTATGGTACTATTGAATATGACCTAGAGTACAAGAAGAATGATAAATTTTTCTTGCAAGGATACATGGACTCTGACTATGCCAGATCATATGATGATTGAAAGTCAACTTCAAGAGATATTTTTCATCTTGGATCTAGTCCTATCTCTTGGCACAGTAAGAAGCAATGGGTGGTTGCTATTTCATCTACATAGGTAGAGTATAATGCCACACATGAAGCCATGTGTAAGGCGATATGGTTGCATCACATCTTGAAAAGTATGGGTCGTACATACAAATCTCCAATTCACTTATTCTGTGACAACCAAGGTGTTTTGAACCTCGTTAATAATATAGTGCATCAATAACAAACCAAAAACATTGACACACAATATCACTTCATTTGAGATGAAGTTCCATGACATTGAATTTAGATTAAATACATTCCCACCAATTCTCAAGTTGTGGATATTTTCACTAAGGTACTTGCACATGTCAAATTTGAGTTTTTTTGCAACTCTCTTTGTATTGAAAAATAATGCAATAAGGGGGATGTTAGCATTGAAGAACACAAGCTTATACTGATATGGGGGGTGAATAGTATAAGACCACTTTTTACTTTTATTTTTAGTTCAATGTTATACAGTGTATAGATATCAGTATCAATAGCAGTAATCAAAGTAATGCACAGTACACCACACACAATAAAGACAGATTTTAACGTGGTTCACCTAATGTGGGCTACCTCCACAGAGAAATATTTCTTCTGAATATTTCTCAAATAATCTCTTTGGGAATCCTTTTGAATTACGATGTTTATGGATATCTGTCCAAAGGAGATGTTGATCCCCTAATCTCAAGTTCATGGATCTCTTCCATAGGAGAAATATTTTCCTTTCTACTCTGGATAGTGATCTTTTAGACAAATCTGTCTCTCTACTACACTGACTGATGGATCTCTCTCCACTTGAAGACTACTCACTCAGAAGATCTGTCTTCAATTGTCCTGGCTATTGGATCTCTCCCCACTTAGACTTTGTCCTCTATACTCTATCACCTCCAAAGATATGTCATTAGGGTCACTCAGAACCTTCTCAAATTTTCTCAATAGGTTAACTCAAAACCTACTAAAATCTACTCAACAGATCCACACAGAACCTTCTCAAATATTCTTAATAGGTTCACTCAGAACCTGCTCAAATCTTCTCAATAGGTCCACTCAGAACCTACTCAAATCTACTCAACAGGTCCCCACAAAATCTACCCAAATCTGCTCAATAGGTACATATAGAACCTATCCAAATATGCTCAAAAATATCACATAGAACTTGTCCATATCTACTCAATAAGTCCTCTCTAGGACTTTCTCAAATCAGCATTGCAAGCTTCCACAAAAGCTTACACAAAATCAGTCTACAAGCCTTCTCAAATACTTGCCTCAAATTTTATTAACAAGTCCATATAGAACTTGTTCAATCACATAGAATCATAAATACAATTGTTAGAGACTCAATATGTTCTATAATAAAATCTCAATCTCAACTCAAATAATAATATAGAATAGTTTGTTTCATGGAACTTGAACAACCACTTCACACAATCACTTGACTAGGCTCAATCAACTCTACTCAACCAATCACCTCAAGGAGCAATACTTTCTCATAAACCCTAGTCCAAGCATGTATCAACCAATTTAAAATATTTCCAAAAATTTTCAACAACAAATCTCACATAACAATGATACTCATGTTCTTTTCTAACTCAAGTTCAAGTTCTTTTCACAACCAATGGGCTTCAACAACAATGCTTATAAATAAGTTTTAATCACAAATATCAATTCAAAAAACCTTGAAGCATTAAACCAACAACTCTCAAAAATGTTAACCACAATAAATCCTTTTCTCTCCCAATATATTTTCAGAAATCAATCACCCACATAAGTAAATGAAGAATATTGCCCATACCTTTTTTATGCCTTATGAGCTATCCATTAAATCTGCCACACTCAACACACTTTATTTTTCCAATATCAACAATGGTTAGAGGTCATCAGTAATAACACAATAATAAAAATAATATCTCAATAACACCTTATTAATCCTACTCAATAAAAATGCACCAAACCCTCTTATGTAAGAAATAATCCCTCAAAAGAATGAATCAAACTTACTTTTGGAACTCCTTGAAAAAACTAGAAATATCTTCTTCCACACATATTATTTTTCCCTCAAAGAAATATAAACAAGTAGCTCTCAAAAATAGCTTTCCAATGATATATAATATGATATACTTCCACAAAGAAAATCAGCAAAAATCTTTATCTTTCCTAGGGCATACCATAACCTTATTTCTCCTTAGGCAACCTTGGAAGAAAATAAAATATTAAACAAAAATTAAATTTACTTGCCTTTCCCTCAATGAGATTTGATCCCCCAACTGTTGTATTCCCAATGCCTTAGTCACAACCAAGCCGTCGTTGGGTCACATGTCGTGACATGTCTAAAAGGGCACATCCACCATGCAATATCTTTGAACATTGAACCTCCAAAAAAGAACAAGCACATAGAGTGCTTCTTCCTTGAAATCCAAAAAATAGACCTCACGTGAATCAAACTCAGAACCTCTTGCTTAGCACCAATCCAACATACCACTAGGACACACTGGACTTTGCGCTTAGGGCTTCTGAATCTTCATAGCTTTAACCTTCACAAAAATCATAAGGCTTTCGAAACAAAAATCTATTTCGCATGCACTTTCAAAAACAATAGCAAGGGATACTTGGTAAATGAATTTGTTTGGCATTTATATAATGCCTTTTGTCTTCCTTAGCATCACGTCGGTGCTTCAAATGAATTCCATGTCGACGTGATTTAATTTATAATAAATTTAAATTTAATTTTAAATTTAAATATTATAAATTAAAATTAACCTTAGAACTTTGTCTTAAAGAGCCAACCTTAGATTTAATATAACCTTAGAACCTTGTATTAATGGCCAACCTTGGTATTATTTATAAAATTTAAATTCCTTGAGAATTTAAATAATTTATAAATAATTATTAAACCTCCTTTTTAACTTTTGCAATTACTCATCTTGGGTTTTTACAAACCAATCACTTAACCTGTGCTCCCAATAATATAAAAATATTATGGAGCCCTTTTCCTTTCACTTTTGCACTAATGAAGATTTTTCCTGGATGACTTGGGTGACTTTATTTCTTTTCAAATTCCTTGAGATGAGTGATAACTCTATCAGGTGACATCAATGACAACTCTGACTTAGAGGACTCAAAATTTCCAACAATCTCCCCCTTTTCATTGATGGTAACCCTTATCCTTTTACTTAAACTTGACATTCTTTTATTCTCCCCCTAGGACTTTTCTCCCCTAGCTCAATGCTCTCTCAAATATCAAATCTCTCCACATAACAAATATCTCCCCAATACATAAATCTCTACCCCTTTGACATCAATGGCAAAGGATCACCTTTGGGGCTCGGGGATAAGAATGAGCCTCTTAGCTTAGCCCTTACCCCACCTCCATACGATGTGGTTAATTCTTGGGTGGGAGTATTTCTACTCCTCGAAAGCACTTCTCTTTGTATTTATATTTTTCTCTTCTTTTTTGAGTTTTCTGAATCCTCTCACTATTTCTTTCCAAGTCATCATCCCTGTTCTTATCGTCACTTTTGTTCATGTTCCTGTTCTTGTTTTCATCCATGTTCCTTTTCCTATTCTTGTTCTTATTCTCATACATGATCCTGCTCTTGTTCCTATTCCTGTTCTATGTTCATGTTCTTGTTCTTGTTCTCATATATGTTCTTATTCTTTTTCCTGTTCTTGTTCATGACAATGTTCCTGTTCATATTCCTGTTCCTATTCATGCTTGATTTTGGAATATTTTCTCTACACCATCTTGCTATGTGACCATCATTATTTCACTTATAACACAATGTTATTATTTCTTGGTTGTGCAACTATCTTATTATTTCTCCTAGTGAATCCATATCCTCTCCTGTCATGAACCCTACAATTTATTGCCTTGTGACCAAAATTATTGCATGAGTAACAATATTCTTGGAAAAGTTGTCATTTCCCATCTACTTGTCTTTCATGTGTCTTGCACTTTGAAGCTATGTACCCAAATATATGACATGAGAAAAATATTCCATTGAAGAAACCTTGCCTAGACCCCATTGGTCTTCTAGTTCCTCTTGACCTATTCTAATTATTGTTCCATCTAAATATTATTTGTTCATTGTTCTTGTTCCTGCTGGACTCACTGCAATCTGACTCATCCTTAGAAATTTCACTTTACTTCCACTCTCATATGAGAAACCCTCTTCTAAAGTATCCTCTTCTTCTAAAATTTCTTTAGAATTGGTAGTTAAATTGTCTTCTTGAACCTATTTGGAACCAAGACCTGTATTTTTTGTTGCTCCTCTTTGTATTTTGACTATTTTATCTACACTTTTTACACTATTTACATACTTGTATAGCTTATTCTTGGAATCCTCTAAATCTTATTTTAATAGGTCCACTTCTTGTGTTAGCTTTTCACATTCCAATATATTTTCTTCTAACTTATATTTGAACTTGCTTGCCTTAGATTTTGAATTTTCTAGATCCTCTATGAGAAATAATCTTTCTTCATCACATTCTTGAAAATATCTTTCAATATTAGAGTATTTCTTTCTTATCTTCTTTATTGTGTCAAGGGCATAGATAAGTTCTCCCTTGAGATCATATCCATTCTCTTCTGAATAATCCTCTATTTTTTTACCTTTGTCCATATCATAACTTCCTTTTGTCTTGTATTTTATAGAATCACTCACTTCTTCTAATTCCATTAGAATGTTTTCATTTGTTCTATCAAGTGCATCTTCAAAATCATCATAACCGAAACTATAACCATACCTTGTGAAATCATATTCAATATGTCCAAATCTACCACATCTAAAACACTTGAGAATAATTAGAGTCTTTTTATTAACTGGATCTTTTTCTTCAACCATAAATTAGACTTCATCTCTATCATTGTCTGAAAAACTAGTATCACTATCAACTGAGTACTTACTTGCATTATCCGCCTAGTAGTTTCTCTTTTACTTTTAGAAGAACTTCTTCCCTTGTCTATTTTGTCCATCCTTGCTCTTCTTTTGGTACCTTTATCTTTTTGACTTCCTATACCTGTGATCCTATTTTTCTTCTTCATTGTTGCTCTTGGGCTCTTTGCACTCTATTGAATAATGTACATACTTTCCACAATTGAAGCACTTAATAGATCTCATATCTATGGGTATTCTGGAACCTTTATCTCTTCTACCATAGTTAGATTCTTAATCACTGGAAGATTCACTTCTTGATTCTGACTTCTTACCCTTTTTATTTTTTTCCACTTTGAATGCAACTTATTTTGGAGGAATATGATATTTTCTTCTTATCTCAAACATAGTAAGCATGCTAAACAAATAATTCTTTGTCAGAGAATCACTATCAATTGATGTTTCTATAGCAGAAATATTTTCACTGTATCTTTTTGGAAGAGTCCTAAATATCTTATCACAAGCATCTAATTCATCAACCTTCATTCCAAGACCTTTCATCTCATGTATAAGTTCATCAACCTTGATGAGATAGTCACGAATGTTTTCATCATCCCAAATTCTTAGGTTCTCAAAGTATCCTTTGATATTTTTGATATTAGCCTTCCTAAAATTATTATCTCCTTCATATATGGTATGAAATAGATCCCACATATCTTTTGCTATATTACATTCCATAACCTTCATATATTTTGATCTATGCAACCCTTTTATAATTGCATTCATAGCTCTTGAATTTGCATGTATTAGAAGTTTACCTTCCTTATTTATAGGAGGATTGGCTCTTGGATCATATCCAAATTCCACTACATCCCAAACTTTATTACCAAGTGCCATCAGGTGAAATCTCATTAGTACACACCAATACAAGAAGTCACTCCCATCAAATACTGGTACTACATTATTGAATAACACAACATTTTGATCCTTTTTATCCATTGTGTTCTTAGACTGCTTTTCCTTCAAGCTGTCAAAATCTTCTGAAGGAACCCGCTCTGATAAAAATTAAAAAACACAAGCTTATACTGAGATTGGGGGTGAACAGTATAGGACCACATTTTACTTTTCTTTTCAATTCAATATTATGAAGTGTATAGATAAAAATATCAATAATAGTAATCAAAGCAATGCACTAAACACCACACACAATAGAGATACAAATTTTAACATGGTTCACCCAATGTGGACTACCTCCATAGATAAATTATTTCTTCTAAATATTTCTCAAATAATATCTTTGGGAATCCTTCCCAATTACAATGTTTATGGATCTCTATCCAAAGGAGATGGTGATCCCCTAATATCAAGCTCGTGGATCTCTTCCACAGGAGAAATATTTCCCCTTCTTCTCTAGCTAGTGATCTTCTAGAAGACTTTGTCTCTCTACTGCAGTAACTGGTGGATCTCTCTCCACTTGAAGACTCCTCACTTAGAATATTTGTCATCAATTGTCTTGGCTGCTGGGAGACTCTGTCCTCTATAATTTGTCACCTCCAAATATCTGTAATTAAGCTTACTCATAACCTTATCAAATCTGTTAAATAGGTTCACTTAGAACCTACTCAAATCTGCTCAACAGTTCCACATAGAACCTTCTCAAATATGCTTAATAGGTTCACTTAGAACCTGTTCAAATCTGCTCAATAGGTCCACTCAAAACCTACTCAAATATACTCAACAGGTCCACACAGAACCTGCCCAAATCTTCTCAACAAGTCCACACAAAACCTATCCAAATTTCTCAATAAGCTCACATAGAACTTTTCCAAATATGCTCAATAATTCCTCTCTAAGACTTGCTCAAATATGCATTGCAATATTCCACAAAATCTTACACAAAATCAGTCCACAAGCCTTCTCAAATGCTTACCTCAAATCTTCTTAACAAGTCCACATAGAACTTATTCAATCACATAGAATCATAAAGAGATTTTTTAGAGACTCAATATGTTCTATACTCAAATATGAATCTCAACTCAAATCAGAATATAGAATAGTTTGTTTCATGGAACTTAAACAACCACTTCAAACAATCACTTGACTAGGCTCAATCAAATCTACTCAACCAATCACATCAAGCATCAATCCTTTCTCATAAACCCTAGTCCAAGCATGTGTCAACCAACTCAAAATTTTTCCAACAATTCTCAACAACAAATCTCACATAACAATTATACTCATGTTCTTTTCTAACTCAAGCTCAAGTTCTTTGCACAACCAATGGGCTTCAACAACAATGCTTATAAACAAGGTTTAATCACAACTCTCAATTCAGAAAACCTTGAAGCATTAAACCAACAACTCTAAAAAAAATTAACCACAACCAATCCTTTTCTCTCCAAAGATATTTTCAGAAATCAATCACCCACATAAGTCAATGAAGAATATTGCCCATACCTTTTTGATGCCTTATGAGTTATCCATTAATTATGCCACACTCAACACACTTTATTTTTCCAATCTCAACAAGGGTTAGAGTGCATGAGTAATAAAATAATAATCAAAATAATATCTCAATAACACCTTATTACTCCTACTCAATAAAAATGTACCAAACCCTCTTATGCAAGAAATAATCCCTTAAAAGAATGAATCAAACTTACTTTTGGAACTCCATTATAAAAATAGAAATATATTCTTACACACACCTTATTTCTCCCTCAAAGCAATCTAAACAAGTAGCTCTTGAAAATATCTTTCCAATGATATATAATATGATATACTTCCACAAAGAAAATCAGAAAAAATATTTATATTTCCTAGGGCATACCATAACCTTATTTCTCCTTAGGAAACCTTGGAAGAAAATAAAATATTAAAAAAAAATTAAATTTACTTGCCTTGCCCTCGGTGAGATTTGATCCCTTGACTATTTTATTCTCAAATCCTTAGCCGTAGCCAAGATGTTGTTGGGCCACACATTGTGACATGTCTAAAAGTGCACGTCCACCATGCAATATCTTCGAACAACAAACCTCCAAAAAAAAACAAGAGTGTAGAGTGCTTCTTCCTTATAATACAAAAAATAGACCTCACATGAATCAAACTCAAAACCTCCTCCTTAGCACCGAGCCAACATACCACTAGGCCACACTAGCCTTTGCACTTAGGGCTTTCGAATATTCATAGCTTTAACCTTCACAAAAATCGTAAGGCTTTCGAAACAAAAATCTCTTTTGCATGCACTTCAAAAAAAAATAGCAAGGGATACTTGGTAAATGAATTTGTTTGGCATTTATATAATGCCTTTTGCCTTCCTTAGCATCATGTCGGTGCTTCAAATGAATTCGATGTCGGCATGATTTAATTTATAATAAATTTAAATTTAATTTTAAATTTAAATATTATAAATTAAAATCAACCTTAGAAATTTGTCTTAAAGAGCCAACCTTAGGTTTAATAAAACCTTAGAACCTTGTCTTAATGCCCAACCTTGGTATTATTTATAAAATTTAAATTCCTTGTGAATTTAAATAATTTATAAATAATTATTAAACCTCCTTTTTAACTTTTGCAATAACCCATCTTGGGTTTTTATAAACCAATCACTTAACCTGTGCTTCCAATAATATTAAAATATTATGGAGCCTTTTTCCTTTCACTTTTTCATTGATGAATTTTTTTCCTGGATTACTTGGGCGACTTTATTTCTTGTCGAATTCCTTTAGATGAGTGATAACTCTATCAGGTGACATCAATGACAACTCCTACTTAGAGAACTCAAAATGTCCAACAAGTGTATATTAGTTGTTTTATTACATTATTATATGCTAACTATATTTGTTAGCATATTATATTGTTAGACATATAGTTGTTATATTATTGTTAGCGATATATATTTCAAGATCATACTTATTCATGATATCTGCTTCATTCGGGATAATTAGAGCCTAGTTTGTATTATTTATTGAAATACATATCAATGATTTTTTGTTTGATTACTCTACAAAGGATACCACCAAGGATGTCAAAAAGGATGACATAAAAGACTCTATAACTGACTAAATGGCTTCCCTTGTTTGGTGTTTCATTTTTATCCGGTCTGGGCTTTCCCTATATTCCTGATGGTTTGTTTACATTTTCCTTTAAGTTCTTAGGTGTTTTAAGATGCTTCATATTTTTTTGAGGATTGTGTGTTGAACATTTTGAGTCCTCTAAGTCAAAGTTATCGTTGATGTTACCTGATAGAGTTATCACTCTTATTAAGGAATTTGGCAAGAAATAAAGTTGCCCAAGTCATCTAGGAAAAAATTTCATCAGTGCAGAAATGAAAGGAAAAAGGCTTCATAATATTTTAATATTATTGGGAGCACATATTAAGTGATTGGTTTATAAAAACCCAAGATGGGTTATTGCAAAGGTTAAAAAGGAGGTTTAATAATTATTTATAAATTATTTAAATTTGCAAGGAATTTAATTTTTATAAATAATATTTAATTATACAAATATTGGGCATTAAGATAAGGTTCTAAGGTTTAATTAAATTAAACCTAAGGTTGGTTCTCTTTAATTTATAATATTTAAATTTAAATTAAATATAAATTAAAAATTATGCCAACGTCAAAATTATTCGAAGTACCGACATTATTGCAAAAGAGGACAAAGGCATTATATAAATTCCATCAAAAATATTTACCAAGGCATCCGTTGCAATTATTATTCAAAGTGCATACGAGAAGGTTTTGTTTTCAAAGGCCTTACGATTTACGTAAAGGCTAAAGGTGTTAAGGTTTGAAGGCTCTAAGTGCAAAGCCCAGTGTGTCCTAGTGGTATGTTAGCTTGGTACTAAGGAGGAGGTCCCGCATTCGATTCACGTGAGACTTTTTGGATTGCAAGGAAGAAGTGTTTGAAGCGCTTGTTGTTTTTCGGAGGAGCGTTGTTCACGAAAACTTTATGGTGGATGTGTCATTTTAGAAACGTTAGGGTGTGTGGCCCAACGATGAATTGGCTATGGCTAAGGCATTGGGAAGGAGGATGTCGGGGGATAGAATCCCACCGAGGGCAAGGCAAGTGGATTTAATTTTTGATGTTGTTTAAATTTTTTTTTTTGCCAAGGTTGGCTAAGGAGAAATAAGGATATGGCTTGCCCTAGGAAAGATAAATATTTCTGCTGATTTTATTTTTGGAAGTATATCATATTATATATCAGTGGAAAGATCTTTTTGAGAGATATTTGTATAGATTGCTTAGAGGGAGAAATAAGGTGTGTGCAAGGAGATATTTCTGGTTTTTTCAAGGAGTTTCAAAAGTAATTTTGATTCATTATTTGAGGGTTTAATTCTTGCATAAGAGGGTATGGTGCATTTTATTGAGTAGGAGTAATTAGGTATTATTGAGATATTATTTTTATTATTGTGTTATTACTCAAAACCTCTAACCCTTGTTGATATTGGAAAAATAAAATGTGTTGAGTGTGGCAGATTTAGTGGGCAACTCATAAGGCATTAGAAAGGTATGGGTAATATTCTTCATTGACTTATTTGGGTGATTGATTTCTAAAAATATCTTTGGAGAGAAAAGGATTGATTGTGGTTTCCTTTTCGGAGTTGTTGGTTTAATGCTTCAAGGTTTTTTGATTTGAGAGTTGTGATTAAACCTTGTTTTATAAGCATTTTTGTTGAAGCCATTAGTTGTGTGAAAAACCTGAGTTAGGGTTGAGAAGAACATGAGTATCATTGTTATGTGAAGAATGTTTTATAAGCATCATTGTTGAAGCCAATTGATTATGAAAAGAACTTGAACTTGAGTTAATAACATGAGTATCATTGTTATGTGATATTTTTTGAGCATTTTTGGAAACATTTTGAGTTGGTTGATATATGCTTGGACTAGGGTTTGAGGAAAGGATTGTTCCTTCAAGTGATTGGTTGAGTAGAGTTGATTGAGCCTAGTCAAGTAATTGTTTGAAGTGGTTGTTCAAGTTCCATGAAATAAAATATTCTATATTCTAATTTGAGTTGAGATTGAGATTTGAGAATAGAACATATAGAGTCTCTAACAACTCCCTTATGCTTCTATGATATTGATTTGAGTTGATATTGGGATCTGAGTATAGAACATATTGAGTCTCTAACAATTCTCTTTATGCTTCTATGAGGTTGAGATTGAGTTGAGATTGGGATTTGAGTATAGAACATATTGAGTCTCTACCAATTCTCTTTATGCTTCTATGAGGTTGAGTTGAGATTGGGATTTGAGTATAAAACATATTGAGTCTCTAAAAATTCTCTTTATGCTTCTATGAGATTGAATTGAGATATTGATTGAGCATTGAGTATAGAACATATTAAGTCTCTAAAAATTCTCTTTATGATTCTATGAGATTGGACAAGTTATGTGTGAGCTTGTTAAACTGATTTGTGGTAAATCTTTGAGAAGACTTATGGACTGATTTTATGTAAGATTTTTTGGAAGCTTGCTATGCAGATTTGAGGAAGTACTAGAAAGGAATTATTGGGCATATTTGGACAAGTCCTAGAGAGGACTTGATGAGCATATTTGAGCAGGTTATGTGTGGACCTATTGAGTAGATTTGAGCAGGTTATGTGTGGACTTGTTGAGAAAATTTGAGAAGGTTCTATGTGGACCTGTTGAGCATATTTGAGAAGGTTCTATGTGGACCTATTGAGCATATTTTTGCTAGACCGAATAAAATGTGTTTAGTGCAGGTTTAAGTGGACTTGTGCTAGATTGAGTGAATTGTATTTAGTGCAAGAGATTGAGCATGGATGTGCTAGACTGAATAAACTATGTTTAGTGCAAGATATTGGGCATAGTTGTGCTATACCGAATAAACTATGTTTAGTGCAAGATATTGAGCAGAGTTGTGCTAGACCAAATGAACTATGTTTAGTATAAGATATTGAGAAGAGTTGTACTAGACCGACTGGAATTTGTTTAGTACAATATTTATATAGAGCTTTGGAGGTAATAGAGTATGAACGAAAAAGTCTTAGTGGATAGAGATCCAGTAGCCAAGACAATTGAAGATAAATTTGAGTGAGGAGTCTTCAAGTGGAGAGAGATCCACCAATCAGTGTAGTAGAGAGACAAAGTCTTCTAGAAGATCACTAGCCAAAGTAGAAGGAGAAAGAGTTATCCTATGGAAGAGATCCACGAACTTGATATTTAGGGGATCAACATCTCCTTTGGACAGAGATCCATAAACATTTTAATTGGGAAGGATTCCCATGATATTATTTGAGAAATATTTAGAAGAAATATTTTCTCTATGGAGGTAGCCCACATTGGGTGAACCACGTTAAAATTGGTGTCTCTATTGTGTGTGATGATTTGTGCATTGATTTGGTTATTTCTATTAATACTGCCATTGATTATATTGATTAATACTTTTTGGGAAAGAAAATTAAAAAGTGGTCTTATATTGTTCACTCCCCCTCTCAGTAAAAGCTTGTGTTCTTCATTGTGCATCCTTTCATTTTGCTTTTGTACTAAGGAATTTGGGCACCTTTCAAATGCCCACATCAATATAAATTTTAACTTATCAAATAAAAAATCCCTTAACGAATGATCCATTGTATTAGTTTGTGATGTATGAGATATTAGGGTTCATATGAGCACATGTTGCTTATTTCTTCTCTTATTTATGTCATTTATCTCTTTCTCTATTTTTCATATATATGGTGTTCAATTTTCCTCTTATTTATTTTCTACATATTGTAGTGAATGGATGTTTCTATAATATATTGTAAATTACAACATGGTATTAGAGCTAAAATAGACCAAATTTGATCAATCGTATATAAAGGCACTACAAGGCAAATTAGGAAAAATATGAGTGAATCGTTAGCTCCAATGGATTCCTTACAAAACTTATAAGTGAATCTTAGTTTAACTTTTTTTTGGTGATTTCTTCATCCTAATTTCTAATTTTGTGTTTGAAAATCTCTATAATTTTCATCTAGAATTTAAATTTTTAAAATTAAATATTCTACAAAATATCTCAATATATCACAAAAAAACCTTGGGAAGGTTTGATGTGGCAAGTAGGTTTGGGGTCTTTAAATGTAGATAAATATTGACAACAATACTTTGTTATACATCCCTATGAGATATCATATGACTAGTGTCTTTACTTGTTCATGGTTAGTCTAAATTTTGAATCTTAGTTTTTGATATTTTAAACATGCTAAGGGACATATTTTTATAGCATTTTGAAATATTTCTTGCTTCATGTACCATTGGTAGCACAATGGTGGGATTGTTCACTTGGACCTGGGAGGTGTTGCATTCAATCCCTACCAAAGGTAACATTTTGACAATGATAATTATTGATTTTGTATTCATATGGAGCATTTGTTTTCTTTCAAATCCTATCCATACTAGTGGTGTAGTGGTAAGGCCATGTTTTTGATGACTAGAAGTTTTATGGTCAAGTCTTATTAGTAGGTTTTTTCTTACAAAAATAGATGTATTTTATGATTATTTCCTTGGTATTAGTGCTCTATCAAGAGGAATATGTTATGTATTTTAATTCAAATCTGGCCTTGGGTGCATTAGTTAGTGGGAGAAGTGTAACACTTTTGTGCTCACTATTGACCCAAGTTGGATCTAGTGTAGTACTCACTAAGGGATGAGATGTATTTTTAAATTTTTATTGGGATTTTATTACTATGATAGGAAAATGATCATTTGTGTGAGTCTAACATCTAAAATGCATGAATATACATACATACATACATACATACATACATACATACATACATACATACATACATATATATATATATATATATATATATATATATATATATATATATATATATATATATATATATATATATATATATATAATATATACATATAGATATAGAGAGAGAAACATATAGATAGATATATTAAGGCCAACCAACCCTATTATGCAAAATTTCTTGACCTAAATCTTCCTTTTCCATCCTAGTTAACTATCCTATCAATTAATAAATTCAACATAGGTAGCACCTAGAGGTGAGAAGGTGAAGTCTCTAGTTGGTTGAATTTTTTGGTAACGTTTATAATTTACTTTTTTTTTCTCTCTTTTCAACTCTAAATGCCATAATATTTAGAGGCTATAAATTTTGCATACAAAAGCATTTTGGGCTTATCATTTTCAAATTGCATAGATTTTCAATCTCTAAATATTAGTGACATCAATTCAAGGGCTTTTTACTATAGGTTGAAGGAATTTTCTATGTAAATAGATGTAGTTTACATTTATATTTTTTGTGTGATTCTAACTCCACAAACAAATTTGCATGATAGTTGGAAACTTTGCTAAAATTTAATTCATGTATGATTTAAAATTCTTATTCCACAAGTAAGTGATAGGTTCAAAAATTATATTTTCTAATTTATTTTATCGAAGTAGATTTTATGTTTTCATAGATCACTAAATACCTAAATTCAAAGTAAGCTTTTTGGTGTAGCAATTGGTAAGTTGTCCTATTATTGAGAGGATTCAAATCCCCTGTGTTTATGCTTCTCTGATCCCATAGTGTATGTTGGACATAAAATAAAACATCCATTACCATAGTTATTGTTAATATTTGGGTTGGAAGAGGTTGGATGATCAATGAAAGATATACCTTGATTTTATGGGCATATTCTAGCCATTGGGATTGATTATTTAGATACATGCCTATTGGTTTATGAATCAATTGTTTTCTCTTGATATTGGAAAATAGATTATGGTCACAATAGTGCATGTTGAATATCTTCTCATAATAAGATCGACATATTAATGTCAAAGGTGGGGTTAGTTGATCTAGTTCATATACCTTTGGCAAGATAAGATAGTGAAATCCATTGGTTCATATGAGCATTCATTATGGGGTGGGAGATATATCATATCTAATGTCTCCTATATTTGACCTGTTAGTTTAAATTATGTGAAATTGAAATATTTATTTTCTAACCTTATTAGGCCAAATACAACTGTGATGGAGTACCTATGGGTGATCTTGATGTAAGCCTATGGGAAAGTGATATGTAAGCCTTTGGGTATTTTGATGTATGACTATGAGTATTATATATGTAAGACTATGTTCATATTTCTATATAATCCTATGGGAATATTGATGTAATCCTAAGGGAATCCTTCATGTAGTCAAGCTTAGTGAAACTTTTTTATTAGATAGCAGAAGAGATTTTTAAATGGTCCCAAAACATTTCACAAACTAGAAGCTAAAACTTCCAAATTTTAAATAAAAAAGAAACATACAAGGAGTTGCCCCACCTAGGGGACCCATAAATAAAAACAACATCCAAAAACATAAAACAATAACAACAAGAAAAGAAAAGGAATATAAAATCCATAAGACACTATGGAACCACATCAATATTCAACACCATCATCCTCATCAAGATATTTCTCTTCCATTGTATCCTTCTGGTTCTACTATATCTACTCCATAATCATGTTAAAATCATCAACAAATGAGGCATCCATTTTGATCATGCTTCTCAAGGATCTCATTAGATATTTAACCACATTCCTCATAAAATTAGGATTTTTGAGAGGATCCTACAAAATGGTTGTGTTTTCCCTTTATCCAAAAAGGTTCCCTTGAGATATTTGGCTTTCTATATTTTGGTAACAAGGGAAGAATCCTTAGAATCTTTTGAGTCTAGAATAATATGAATAGCTTTCTTATTATTAAGCAATCTAAAATTCATATTATTAAAGCATCTTGACTTGTTCTCATTGCCTTTGGATGCTCTTGGCTAATAAAAAATACCACCTTGGTCCTTCTTCATATTAGTCTCTTCATCCATAGGAGTAGCTTTATTCGTATAAGGGGTATGGTCCTAAGGATTTTGGGATGGGGTTTTAAGATTAGTGTTCTTCGAATTAATAGGGAACACCCCCTTATTGGTGGATTCAAAAGCATTTTTTATCAAGGTCTACCTTATATCCTCCACATTAATACCTTTTTTAGCCATAAAATAAAAAAATATTTTTAACAGTCCTTGATGTGGTGGATCTGCCACATCTCTTTCTTGAGCCTATAACATCATCTTTTCCAGGGATTTGTACAAGAAAGTAGGTATGTTCATTCTCTTTTTGTAATGCAGGTGGTTCAAGAAGGTACAATGGAAGCTCCTCATAATTGAAAAGTGATTTTCAAGGGTTAAGTACTCCATGATCACCAAAGTCACCCTATACCATGAGGCCTTGAAGTATTCTCGTAGGATCCCATTCTAATATTTTTCCAATTCTTCTCCTTTCCTCATGAAAATCCTGAGCTCCTTGGCAAGGGAGTGCTTCTACCTATTTATGAAATCACCCATAATGTGTAGCCTAGTGACTTTAAAAATTAGAGGGTTTCTAATACAAAAATACATACCATTTACTTTGACACTACCTTATGGAAAATAATTCTAATTGAAGATAAATATCATATTGGGAAAAAACATTGGTTAGTTTTCTATGTTCAAATTAATTGCCTCATTTAAATTATAAATCCAGGGTAGCTCGTAGACTTGTGAGTAGCCTTGCACAATATATTCTTGTAATACCCTCCAATGAGATGAGCCTCGGAGTTTTGATGTTTTGTTGAATTTCTAATTTAATTTCCAAACCACTAATATATCCTATACTATCAAAACATGACAAAATTATATTCAAAAACTGAAACTGCACACTTTTTCAAAATCATAGAAAATAGGGGAAAGGTAAGGGAAGAACACTATTGAGAGTGGACCCATGATTCTAGCAGGTTCTGCCCGCATTAATAATTCATCGTATGCAAGTCGATTTAATCATAAATGACTCAAAAACATTTATTAAAATTGTAGTAGAATAAGTATATAAGAGAAATCTAGGATCATGTTTTTAAGGGTGGCCTACATATTTATAAGATATGCAACCACGTCCTATTAAAAATTGAAATAAAATCAAAGTTTTGATTATAATTTATAATAATATGCATGAATAAATGGAATCAAGAAAAATATCAAACTTTGTAGACTATTTCAGTGTATTCTATTTTATGAGAATATGTATGATATTTGCTTTACTCAATTTACATAGATTTTTACATAACAGTCAAAAAATAGATGGCTAGTTATATTTGACATTGTCCCTAGTCTAGTTTCAACATTGAGACTCCATCTGCACTTGTTTCTAAAATAATGTTATGTTTTGCTGACCACAACGTCATGCTAGAATTTAAATTCAATGGAAATCAGGTGCCTTTTCTGTAGAAGTTAGGAAGAAGGAGCCAAGATGAGATTAAGGCACCTAATTGGAATCAGGTACATCCATGTGCCACTTTATAATGGTAATTACCAGTTTCATTTACAACCTTCTAGTAAGCCCTAGTTGTTTCTTTCCTCTTATTTGTAGAGACCTTAACTTTTTCCTTGTCTCTAGGCTTTCACCCCTTCGGTAATTTGGGAGTGGTTGCCTCATTTTTTGCTATCTCTGGCGCTTGTTGTGCTGAACTAGTTGACTTGGACCTTCTATTTTTCTTGGTTGTTCCCTTTTCCAAGCCACCTTGCCTTTCTCAATATTTAAATAGTATCTAGTAAAACTGGTGGCTTCCTTATAGAATGTAGGCTCAACCATTTTATAGTATTCATAGTGAAGGGGTAACTTTTCTCCCACAGGTACTATAGATTTATCTCCAAATGGGATGTTGGATTTCTTAGCAATTTTGGTTGTGGGTAAATCAGCCCCTGTTGGGTCAAGTTCAGCATTAGCCTTAACCTTTGTTTCTACCAGCAGAGGGTTTCTACTACTTGATTCTTGATCTACAAGTGATATAGGACCTAAATATCCCATCTTCATAAAATACTCCTTAATTTTTGAAGGAGATTTACCATCATATCCATACACACCCCAAAATTGATGAGGTTGGATGAATGGAATTTTCTTAGGAGGCTTCTTGGCATTATTTTTGGCCTTCTTTTCTGATTCCTTGCATTTTTTTAGTTCTTTTGTTTGCTTTTATATCTTCCTTAATATTTTCAAATTTTTCTTTTTGTACAACAAACAATTTTTTTGATGCCTCCCATTCCTCATTGGAATTCATGCCTGATTCTTCATCGGGATCCATGTATGATTCCTCATAAAAATTTATGCCCAATTACTTTAATTCTGCAACTCTTGCTCTGGTTATGGGTGTTCATTGAGATGCCCTTACATCCCTTCTCTCCAGTATAAAATTTTTGGGTTGTATTTCAAGGTATACTAGCATTGGTGTTGCTTCCAATTTTTTAGCAAATACAGTCTGTTGAGTCTCTTCTACCTATTCTAAGGGCTCATGTGACTTATCAATTTCTATTTGTGTAGTAGATTTATGCTCTACTAGAATTGCCTTTTCCTCCTAAGGTTGTTCAACACCTACATCCTCTTGAGAATGTTCTATCTCAACCCCTATATCCTATTTAGGACTCTGATCTATAGAATGTGTAGAATTTTGAGGATTTTCAACCTCCAAATTCCTTTCTTCACCCTTATCATAATTTTAAGGCTCTTCAACCTCCACGTCATCCCTATTTTCATCTTCTTTATCTACAATTTTTTTTGAAATTTGAGGTTCTTCAACCTCAAATTAATATTCCTGAGTTACCTGTTCTGTAGAGTTAGATGATGAATAGGGCTACTCCACTTCCCTTGTAGAATCCATCCCTTGCTCATTTTTTGTGTGAGAGTGTAGGGAAGATCTTTCAATTATAACTATAGGGGAAATATTCTAAGATTGAGGGTTCCCTTATTCAAATAAATTTTAAGCAAAAGCCATAGAGTGGTCTCCTATCTCAGCCTCTTGGCTGGCATTTTTGGCATCTGACTTCCAAGCACCAACTGATACCATCTTCTCTTTAGAATCTATAAAGGTAGTGGACACATCCATTGCCCAATCAGTCTAAACCCCTGCATCCTCTTTATATAGCTTCTTGGATTTCACTGGATTTCCCTACAACTGTAATTTTCCTATTTGCCCTTACTGCTATCGAATAATTTGATATAATTCATGCATTTTTAGTGCAGTTGCTTTCCTTGACTCTAGAAATAAATTCTATTCTTCTTTATATTTGGCTTCCCAAGTGGAATCTTGTTATTTTAATAATTTTAGCTATTATTGCAAATCCTCCATCTGGTCCTCCTACTACAAATCTCCTATTTGTACCTCCTATTGAGGAGTATGCTCCATAGAAATTTCCTATAAAATCGAGGCCAATACTCTTCCATTTTTAGCTCATCAATCACTGCCTCATCATCTGATGAGCTAAAAACCACCATAGATGCATTCACCCTTCTACTTATGGTTTTTGTGGAAATTGATATGGAAAGAGGGCTTGGCAGATCCTACCTTGCCTCATCATAAAATTGAGGTCCAATTGGGGATAAAGGCTATTCTTCTTCCTTGTAAAATTAGGAAAAAATAGGGGATGATGTTTGTCTTGCTTCCCATGTATTTTACTCATGAGGGGATGTAGGCACCATCTATTATTGTTATGTCACCTTCATAGCCATTGTTCATTCTATATTGGCACCTCCACTTCTTCTTGTGCCCCTAGAATTGCATTAGTGCCCTCAATTATCTCAATTGTCACATTTCTATGTGACTCTGCATATCGCACCAAGGACAAAATTAGTCCATGGTGAGCCAAGATAGATGTTGTGCCTACCTGGTACTGCTTGAACTTATATTTGAGTACACATACAAGGTAATATAGGATATTGATCTTGTTCCCATGTAGTATATGGTTTACAAATAAAAAATTATTTGAGTTCAGCTTGGAGGACCTACCAGAACATGTGAAGAATCATGCAATATATTTGAAAACTGCCCTTTAGATCTTGGGGATGTGTTTATTGGTAAACCAGTATGCATTAGGTACTATATCGATCTTCAAAAAAATCTCTACGTATATAGAGTTGGGTTTTCTTCTTTGTAGGTACACTCCCTTGTTAGGGGGAGGCCCATCACCATGGCAATATATCCTTCATTGAATGGTATCTCCGATACCTACAAATGCACAACCCCATCCATCATGGATGTTGTAAACTTATTGGATATCACTGCATCTTAGCCCTATATGACCGATAGATAGTAATCCATCCAACCTCTAGCATCTAATTGGGTTTGGATGCCCGTAGAAATCCCTAAGCAGTCTGTAGGTTATCTTTTCTTTAATTCATGGTTCTTAGATTTTCCCCCATTCTTAGAGTGTAAATTTCTCTTCAGTTCATGATTCACTCGGTATCTACTTCACACTCTGGTTCTTCTAAATTACCACACTTTGTAATTTTTCTCCTTGCATAGTAGTTATTTAAGTAAGTAGTTTTTAAAAAAAAATTGCTTCCTTGGACATAGGTGGTTAACTACCATAATCAAAAGTGATTACATTTTATTCATGTAAAATTTCCTTAGAGCGTGTGCAAGATCTTGCACAGGTGATAACCATAAGAATTTTACCAATGATAGCTATGACATATAGCAAAATGCTATGTGGAATAATATGGGTGGCTAGAATTATAATGGGGGTTGTGCCGACAGTTTTTCATAGATACACATGCGTATGAAAATAATATAGACATAAAATAAAAAATTTATTCATGTACGTAAATTTGTTCTGTGTGTGTATCATGCACAAAAATTCATGGTGCATTGTTATTTGTTGGTAGATGATGATGAGGTAAACCACAACGAAAAATTATGTTCATATTTCCCATGTGGTGAATTCCTCTTCATGTGAATGGTTCTTGATAACTGCAGTATGATACAATCGAGACATCCTACACAATTTCAAAATAAAGGCTAGGAAAAACATATCTCTGTGGGATGACAAACATCCCCTCCTTGAAATTTGTTTATTGACAACATCTAATTTCATCTGTAGTATACTTAAATTTATGCGCGAGTGAGGTGTTGACATGGCTCGGGCCACTTTCCAATGCTGAAGTTTATTTTTACAATGCATAAAAGCTTGTAAAAAAATAAATTAGACATCTTTTTTTGTGTGGAAATCAGGTGCCTTCTTTCAAATCAAGGCACGCAGGTGCCTAAAATAGAAAATAGGTACCTTACTAATTAGGTACCTTGATTAACATGGAAAGCAAATGCCTTTTCCTAGCAATCAAGCACCGTACATAGATAAAACTTTATACAAAAATTTAAACTTTATATACAATTTTTTTTTAATATTCAGGAGATTAGGTGTTGCCTTCTAAAAAAATGGGAGTCGAGTGCCATATCCTTGGAAAAACTAGGAATTATGTGTCAGTTTACACATCACCATATCCTTGTCATACTAGGAATTAGGCACCTTGTATTGTAGAAATGGGAATTAGGTGCTACTTTCCTAAAATATAGGAATTAGGAACCTTCTTCCATAAAATGGGAATTTGGTGCCATTTTCTCTAAAAATTAGGAATCAAGTGCCTTCTTCAACAAAAAATGGAAAATAGACACTTATTCCTTATTTATACATCTTCTTGATATGGCAACTTATATACATTTGAGGTTGATTAGACCTTTAGCACTCTAGTTAAAAAATAGGGATAAAATCAGCATCCACTACCCGAACCAACAGTTTGGTGTTTTATTGTCCATAAAGACCAATACAAACACTCCCGTATAGATTTAGGTATAGTATTCCCCTTTCTAAGTGGGGATAAACTACTCCTATTGTAAAAAATTCTTCTATAAATTTAGGAAGGTGTAGGTTCATGGATCATGTGCTTGTTAGGCCTAGGCTTCCCAAGATGCCTAACAACTACTCTCAGGGTACTATTCCTGCAAAACAAAAATACAATTAAAAAAGAAAAAATTGAAAGAATAATTGTTTTGGGGACTATGTGGACTACATCCACATATTATTGAATCAAATTGAAATTAGAATCAACTGGGGTCTCCCCCATGAATAATCTAGACTTCATCATGTATATTTCAAACACATCGCATGGACATAGGTGGTGACCATTGACTGTTAATGTAATGTTGTTGTCGTTAATTGTTTTGACCCTAAAAACTCCATTGTTTATGACTTCAGTAACTTCATATGGCCCCATCCAACACTGCATGAGATTATCCTTCCTTTCCTAGAACTAGGATTCATATAGTAATGTCCATTCTCCTGCTTTGAGCTATTTTATCCTGGTGTGGTGATCATGCCACTTGACCTTTTGTTTTTGGATTATCTTTGTTTTTTGTAGAGCAAAAAGGAAGTATTCATACATATTGTTAAGCTACTAAATTTATTATTTATATGCATAATCCAGGTTTATATTCAATTTTGTTATAGTTCTAAGTTTCCTCACTTCAAAATCAATAGGTATCATAACATTCTTCCCATAGACTAGTTGGAATGGTGTGAAACCAATAATAGTCTTCTAGGTGGTCTTGTAGGCTCACACTACTTCTGGTAATCTAGTGGTCTAGTCCTTCCTATGTTGTTGTACTATCTTTGTTAGGATATTCTCCAAATATTGGTTGGTTACCTCAACTTTCCCATTCACCTCTGGGTGGTAGGGAATGGTTTTGTTATGCCTAATTTTATATTACTCCATGAGTTCCTAAATCATATTTGAAGTAAATTGAAGTCCTTAACCAATTGTGATCTCCCTTGGAATCCCAAACCTTGTGAAAATAGATGAGTATAAGAAGTCTGCTATAGCCTTCTCTTTTGAATCATACAAAGCCTACACTTCAACCCATTTGGTTAGATAGTTAGTACAAACTAAGATATACCTCTTACCTGCTAACTATGGATTAATGGATCCTATGAAGTCCATCCCCCATTTATCAAATGACTTAATGTGAACATGTGGTTGGAGTGGCATTTAATATCTAAGAGTAGGTCTATCCATCCTCTAACCTTGATCACACTAGCGTACATACTTGGCTACATATTTAAATAGTGTAGGCCAGTAGTAACCAGCCTGTAACACTTTATATGTAGTCCTTTCTCATGAAAAATGGCCACCATAAGGTTCATCATGGAAATACTTCAATATTTCTATTATTTCATTCTTAGCAACACACCTTCTCATGATCTTATCAAGCCCTATTTTAAACAGACACCCATCAATCCATGAGAAGTCTGTATTTTCTCAATTAATGTTTATTTTTCATGAGGTAAAATTATAGGGGATAATTTACTAGTGGCTAAATAACTAGCCATATCTACATACCATGGTATCTATTCATTCAAAGCAAACAAATTCTCATCTCAAAATTTATCATCTGTAGCTGCATCATCTCGAGGTATCAATCTAGATAAGAAATTAGCTACCACATTGTATTTACCTGGATTGTATACTATTGTTACATCACACTCTTGTAGAAGCAACAACCATCTAATAATTTTACCACTAATACTAGGTTTATTTACTAGGCATCTGATAGCTAAGTGATCAGTATGTACAAAAACCTTTTATCCTATAATATAATGATGAAACTTGTTAAGTGCATGTATAACTGCAAGAAATTATTTTTCTATGATAGTATAATTGAATTTATCACTTATTAGGTTTTTACTGGCATAATAGATGGTATATAAATAATCACCATCCTTCTATCCTAGCACTAATCCTATTGCATTGTTAGATGCATCAACATATATGTGAAAAGGTATGGTCCAATTTGGACCTCTCAGTACTAGGGCAATAATCAATTTTTTCTTTAAGGTGTTAAATTCTTGGTCATGTTCCTCTATCTAGAAATAACTCTATGCCCTTTGATAACAATGTGCTAAGGGGTTTAGCAGTTTTTCTAAAGTCTGATATAAACTTCCTATAGTAACTAGTTGATCCCAAGAAACTATGGATATCCTTCTGTGTTTTGGGAGTAGGCAGGTTTTGGATAAATTCTATCTTCTTCCTATTTACTTTGATCCCATATGTAGAAATGTGATGTCCTAAAATTGTCCCTTCCTGCATTAGCATGCAACATTTCTTATTGCTAAGGGATAGGTTAGTTTCTTCACACCGTTGAAGTGTTTTCTCCTAATTTTTTATGGATATTTTAAAATTTTCACCATATACTTGAAATCATCCATGTATACCGCTACAGTTTCTCCAATCATGTCAGAGAAGATTCCCAAAATTGCCCTCCAAAATATGGCATGTGCATTGCATAGACCAAAAGGTAAAAAATGATAAGAAAAAGTTCTCCAAGGGTAAGTAAATATGGTTTTTTCTTGATCTTCTTCCCCTATTTGAATCCAGTTATATCCACTAAACCCATACAGGAAAGAAAAATACTTCTTACCTGCTAAGGTTTCAAGGACCTGATTTATGAAGAGTAAAGGGAAGTGATCTTTCTTAGTTGATTTAGTCAGCAACCTGTAATTCACACAAATTCACCACTTTCTATTTTTCTTGAGCACCACCACAAAATGTGATACCCATTAACTATATAAAATGGGGTAAATAAACCCAACTATGAGGAGTTTCTACAATTTAGTTTTGACAAATTTATTCATTGCTATATTCATTCTTCTTTGTGGTTGTCTTACTAGTTTAACCTAATATTCCAGATATATTCTATGAGTACAGGTTTTAGGATTTATTCCTCATGTCTGAATAGTCGTAAGCAAATATATCTTTATATTTGACCATTTTTTATCTCAGTTTAATTTGTTTCTCAGTTGTCAAGTTATCATATATGTTCAATACTCTACCAGGTGCAATCTCTATTTGTTGAATATGGTGGTCTTTTCCTCCCACTAATGGCAACTCAGGAGGAGGACAAGAGGGTTATCCTTGGAAAAAAAAATGATATTACCCTATCCTCATCACTATCATCTTCTAATTCATCAAGTTTCATGATATATTGGATCATTGATAGACCACCAATGTTCTAATTTTCATTTTCAGGTTCTCCCAACACTTTTGCAGATTATGCAGGTGGATGGATGATCAGTTTTCTTATGTTCTATCCATAATAAATGGTCATTTGGCCATATCTACAAATTATGTAAGCATCAAATATTTCCAAAAAAGGTCTACCTAATATTAATGGATATCCATCCAACCCATAATTTGATTGTAAAACTAGGAAATCTACTAGATACTCCCATGCATCCATTGTAACAATGATATCCTCTAGTATTCCCTCTAGGAGCAATGTAGACTTGTCTGACAACTAAAAAATAGTCTTGTTTGGCTTCAGGTTTGATAGTTTAAGTTTTTGCATGGTTTATTTGGGCATGACATTAATGGTAGCCCCCAAATATACTAATTTCTTTGGTAAAATGTAGCCCTCTATTTGTATAGTTAGGACAGGGCTTCCTGGATCTAAGTATTTTTGGCTATAGGTGTTCCCTAACATAAGATCAGCTAAATAACACACAAAACTAATTGAATTTGAAGGTTTTATTCCTAGTTTCTTTATGAAAAATTCTCTTATGGCCTTGCCATAGATATAAATATCTCTAATGGTTTGAAAGAGAGGGGTTGTGACTATCGGGTTCTTTAGACTACAGAGAATATCAAATTCTAATTGTACTAGCTTTTTGGGTTTATGTAATATTTATAGAAAAGGTGGAACCTCTTATTTTTTATTTAAAGGTATTTATTCTTCTTCTACTTCTACTAGAAGAGGTGATTTATCTTTTCCTAATTCTATGTTTTCCTCCTCTTCTACTAGAGGAGTGACTTATATACCTACTTGTTTCTCTAACCTTAATTCTATTGGACTACAGTCTACTTTAATATTGTAAATGGGGTACATATCATTATCCACTTGATAAGCTACCTATTTTTTATTATTTGGATTGGTTCTAGGATGTAGTTGAGGAGGCTTGAAAGTAGGAGGAGCTAGTAGGGTTGATTATAGCGGAACTAGAGTAGCCTATTGTTGGTTTTGATTCCAAGCATTCTGGTTCCCCCATGTTTGCCTAGGATACTGGTATTACATCCATAGATATAGGTTTTAAGGATTTTATCCTTGGGGATACTTATTCCAAGGTTGTTGCCCCCACTAGCCCAATTTGGGTGGCTAAGATTGACCCTAATTCTAAAAATTACTACCCCCATAATATGGGATTCCTGTTGGCATGTTTTTTACTATAGGATACTACTTATAGTTTCTCCTATTACCCACAAAGTATACTTTTGATACCTAAGGTTTCTCTCAAGGTTTTGATAACTATGAATACAACTTTATTTTGTGATCTTTTGAACATACAACACACACTTAAAATTTATTTTCTAGACATTCGTTTCTAGGGTGTTTTCCCCTACATTTGGGACAAAAGTAGGCCAAATTTACCTCATTCTCCTATTTATTTTTTTGAAGCAGAAGGGTGTCCATTTGAATAGCTAGGTCTTCAAGCATAATGCCTATTTCTATTTTAGTGACAGTGGTTGATTATTTGATATTTCTAGGGATCAACTTACCTTTCCTTCTTGAAAATTTTCGACACAAACACTGAATATCATCCATATGATGTTGATAAATATCCCCACCAAAAATCATATTTAACGCTTCAAAATATTCATTTGTGATTCCCTTTAAGAAAATGCTTCTTAAGGACTTGTCTCCTAGTTTCGAATGGGGTGATCTTTAAAAATTAAAGTTGAACATATCCCAATATTCCTCTATAGATTCCCATTCATTTTGTGTTATGTATAGGACTTCTTCCATTGCATCACATGCTCTACCAAAATCCTGATATTGATCTAAGAAATTTTTCTTCAATTATTCCTAGGTAGTTATCTGTTTATCCCCCAAATTTATGAACCAACATAAATCTGATCATCAAGATTCAAAGGAAATAATTTTAGTTTTTGAGAATTAGCTATATAATCCACAGATCTGCATAAAACATCAAATTAAAAAAAAAAAAAGATCTTGTGATCTCCCCCTTTCTCTCCTATGGGAAAAATTAAAACTAGTGGATGCTTCCTTTGCATCAGCCATCTTGTCTATGAACAAGGTATCTACACCAACTATATTTAAAGAAGTTTTCAAGGCTTTCAGTTTATTTCTCTTATACGACAGAAGGATTACTAAATCTGTGTTTGATATAGTTCCTTCTCTAATTGCTTTCCAGTGTTGAAATTTCAATAAGTCTTCCTTAGACTGAACTCTACTTATCTCTGATCCTTCTATGTGATGTTGATTTGTTTCAGAAGGATCTTGTGGAAATAATGGATGTTCACTCTAATGCACAGGTGGATATTGTGAAGAAGAGGATTCAGTATTAGGATTAGGTACAACTAAAGAAAAATACTTTTGAGAATTATCTTTATTTTTAATAAAATGACCATCCAATCCTCTATTCTTAGGTGGACTCATAGAAAGCTTTAGGAAAGAAGGTTTTGTAGGTAGAAACCTAAACTACAACTAACATGCTTCCTTAAGAATGAGAAATTACAATAGGCTACTCCCCGACAACGGTGCCAAAATTTTGGGCAAAAACATTGGTTCGTTTTCTACATTCAAATTCATTACCTCATTTAAATTGTCAACTCGGGGTAGCTTGTAGACTTGTGAGCATCCTTGCACAATATATGCTTGTAATTCCCTCCAATGACATGAGCCCCTCAAATTTATGGTTTGGTGGGTTTTGATGTTTCATTGAAGTTTTTATTTAATTTCCATACCACTAATCTATCCTATACTATCAAAACATGACTAAACTATATCTAGAAACTAAAATTGCACACTTGCTGGAAATCACAAAAAATAGATAAAATAATAGAAATTGAATTTAAACTACATGAAATAAAATAGAATATGTAAAGATAAAAAATAGGGGAAAGGTAAGGGAAGAACACTGTTGAGAGTGGGCCCACGCTCCCAGCATGTTCTACTCGAATAAATCATTCACAAGATGCAAGTTGATTTAATCAGAAATGAATAAAAAATATTTATTAAAATTGTAGTAGAATAAGTATACCAGAGAAATATGGGATCACATTTTCAAGGGAGGCCTGCATATTTATAAGATATGCAGCCACACCTTATTACAAATTGGAATCAAATCAATTTTTTTATTATACTTTACAACATTATGTATGAAAAAAGGGAATCAAGCAAAATATCAAACTTTGTAGACTATTTCAACGTATTTTGTTTTATTAGAATATGCTTGATATTCACTTTAGTTGATTTACATGGATTTTTACATAATAGTTGAAAATATATGGCTAGTCATTTTGACATTATCCCTAGTCCTATTTCAATGTTGAGACTCCATATGCACTTGTTTTTGAAATCACATTCTATTTTTCCAACCACAAAGTCATGCTGGAATTTGGCTTCAATGGGAATCAGGTACCTTATCTATAGAATTCAAGAAGCAGGTGCCAAGATGAGAGTCAGACACCTAATAGGAATCAGGCACCCGATAGTCAAGCGTGAAATGGGAATCGGGTGCCCATAAGTTAAGCACCAAATGGGAGTCGAGTGCTTCAAAGGGAATCAGACACTTGACTTAGCACTTCACATCAGTGTGCTACAAATGTTTTACTTTATGCAAGTGAAATTTTTAGGCCCAAGTGGGACCTTGATGTAAAAATGCTAAAACACAACAAATTCTACAAAATCTACACAAATGCACTCAGAAACAAATATTAAATAACATGCAAAATAAATTGTTAAATATATATAATTATCATAAAACATATATATCAAAAAAAATAAGTGCCACAGTTTATAAGGAAATTAGTACACAAATTAAGCATTTTTAGGGCTCATCAGCTCCCAATAGAACCCATTTAATTTCTTTAAGAATTTGAGGAGATCACCCTTCTCCATGATGTACTTGACCTCATCATCTAGATAAAGAATTAAAGGTTCCACGCATTTCATATTTCCAACCATGATCTGCTTCCTTTCACTTATTAAGACCTTAGGAAATATGTTAGATAGGATAATTCTTGTAGGATCCAAAAAATAGAAGCACCCCCACTAGAAACTAGCATTTATCACACCTTGTAAAAGAACCTCCAATGGCCAAAATTTAGAAGAATCCTTGTAAGGAGTGTGCTTCCAAAAATGGATTAATTTTCCTAGAAAAACATCACAACCATCTTTAAAATAACCAAGATCTTACACATAGGGGATTCCACCAATAGGCCTATAGGGTGGTACATCTTGGGAATTGTATCACTCCAAATATTTCACACCCTTACCTTCAGGCTATAGGATCCATGACTGGAAGGGGGATGTGAAAAGGATGTCGTGGTACCTCAGACTGAGAGGCCTTGCGAAGGTCCCGCCTTTCAAGGGAGGTGTATATTGGTGATTTTTTGATGGATGGTGGGTTCACCAGGAAACATTTAATGGCAGTTTTCATGCCTAGGTTGGGAATGTGTTTTATGTGTTCATTTTAGCCTTAAGCATTCAAATCCTAGGTTTGGCCAAAATGCATCTAAGCTATTCTATATGAAGATGCAAATTAAATGAATACAAAAAATAGAATTAAGACAAAAAAATAGAGAAATTACAGAATATTAAAAGAAGAATACCTGATCCGGATGTCTGATGAAGATTCTGATTCTTGAAGTAGTCAGGATCGCCTGGAATTCGACAGGATCATCTGAGATCTGACAAATTTGTTAGACGAATTCGTCAGAGACCTGCAAACAACAAAATAGGTGCAAAACACAGAAAATACAACTATTCTAACAAAGGGAAACAGTGTAAAATGACAACAATAATATCAAATTGAAACTTAAAAAATAAAAATAGGAATGAATTATGCTAATTAGATAATAATTATGATTTAATTATGCATTTGATCTAGATGGGTGAACTCCAAAATGCAAAATAGCATAAAATACTGAATAAACTATCTAATTTGCAGAATAAAATAGCAGAGAACAGATGGAGAAATGCAAACTTTAGGCACTGATTGCTTCAATGTTGACTGCAGTCGAAATCATCTTGCATTGGTACAAAATCATCTCTGATTTGATAATATCGCCTCCGATCTGAACAGGATCGTCGACGATGATGTAAGCTTGCTCCGACTAAAAAAAAATAAGGTACCTACAAAAAAATTGGTATAGAACTACTGTAAATATGAATTTGGGATGCTTTAACGTGTATGAAGTCAGGTTACAGGAATTATCAGCCAGGGGGGTGCTAAGGGAAGGGCTTAGGATTAAATAGTCTTAGGAGGGAGGTTAGGAGGTTGGAGATCATCCTTATTTGGGAGATCTCCAATGGGGGAGGGTATCTAACGATGCACACACACTTCTACTCGGATTAGAGACCCATTGGAATAGAAGTTAATTATGCAAAATTAATTTTGAGACAAGATCGTCTGGACGTCCTAGCCTAGACGAAATCGTCAAATCTAGGGTGATATCGTCTAATCAGTGATGATATCATCAAACGGTCAAAACAACCTCTAAAAATGGCACGGGAAAGGGGGAAACGGATTAACCAACAGTTAACGGGCGGTTTGGGAGGTTAAAATTTGAATTTAAAGATTTTACTGCGCCAATTTTAGGGTGCTACATTTTGCCCCCTCTTTAGCGAATTTCCCGAAGAAAATGTGTTAAAGATGAGTTCTTCTCGATCTATGAGAAAGCAAAAATTATTCCCATTTTTAGGCGACGATTCTTGGTCGAATCATACGACAGCTTACTATGGTGCCCCCTCCGTGTTTTTACCCAAATCAAATGTTTGAGGTAAAAACGCGAAAAAGCAAAATTGTTAAAATGTTTTTAATTATGTTTTGAATAAAATTAAGAAAAATAGGGTAAAACCCTAATTCATTTTTACTGTTCATTTTTTTGGTTTTAGAGCTCTACAAGCAAAAATGGTGGAGACAATGCACAGATCGACAAAGGTCCAACGCGGGCTACGGGTAAGAGTCTAAACTTAGTTTAGAATGATTTTAAGTTGAATTTACATGCTTTTTAGGTAAATTTTGATTAATTTTGAGCATCGCGGCCGTTTTTGGGCCGTTGACGTCGTCGGGATGAAATTATCCCGATTTCGATGAAATCGTCTCAATTTTGCCAATTTCGTCTAAGGGCGAATTGACGAAAGGGGGACGATTTCGTCAAATTAGGGACAATTTCGGCTTGCGAAATCAGAGACGATTCTGCTCAAATTTGGGACGATATCATCCAATAGTGGGCAATATCATCAGTTGATGAAATTGAACTGATTTTACTTGCATTATTAATTACTTGAATTGTTATTAATGATTGTTTGTTGTTTTGTTGTTGTAAAGAGGTTTACTAAAGAGCAGAGAATGGAAATATGAAGGTTTGAGAGATGACATGGTCGCTCTAACATAGGCAGAGTAGGATCAGCTGGCACAGGCCATCTTATAGTATGTTGTAGAGATGCCACAAGTGTCTATAGACATAGGGCTACTGACAGCCCTAGTAGAGAGGTGGTATCTAGGTTCTTCATGTTTTTGGCTATCGACAAGGGAGATGACTCCCACACTAGAGGATGTATGGAGGATTCTAAGGATCTCCATACAAGGATGATTGATCACTCCTATGGCCAATCAGGGCCATGCTATGGGACGATTGTGTGGTGACTCGAGCTTCACCCTAGAGAAGGGCAGAGTTAACATCGAGGCGCTGTGTCAGATGCCTAGGGCATCTAGACTCACATAGGTTTTAGCCGGAGTGGTTGGTGGACTTTCTGTTGTGCCACCAGAGCGGGTGCAGGGTACCATAGATGCTAGCAGATGTGATCTATGATATGTGATACCATGGTTACAAATTTTCTTAGGGTAGCTATGTTCTATGCCAATTGTACAGGATCCTGCATGGGGTCGTGTACAAGGGCGATCGATGTATAGTTATGACATCGCTCCTACAGGTTTGGTGCTGGGAGCACATTGCAATGCGAAGGCCGATAGGGCTTCCTTTGATAGGTATTGATGGGGAGAGGCCTTGAGTTTTCTACTGGTGGCTCTGAAGAGGGTCACAGTGGTAGATTGATCTATCGATGTCCTGTAGACTACTGGATGACCTTATCCCAGATCAAATCATTTGGAGGCCTTGGCGAGAGCACCCAGGGTGGGTCGAGGACAGATAAGAGCTAGCTCGTGTTAGATGAGTTTGCTGGTTGCAGATGGAGAGGGGAGAAGTGGAGCTCCATCGCTACGACCGAGTTTTGTGACAGTTCAATCTATAGCAGGGGATCCCATCTCTTAGGGATTACAATTTTTCTCAAAATTTTTGGGATAACACCATAGTTAGCGGGGCTCCAGACATGCAACACTTTTGGAGTCAGGACTCGGACAATGCCCCCATTCAGCAAGTGGATGGGGACAACACAAGGGTTGCAGATGACTATGATGCCTGGTACGTAGGCATCTACCCTCCTTGGATGACAAGGGCTCAAAGTCTGATTCATGCAGTTGTGCGTCAGATAGGGAGGCGACGCCAGGCAGCTATGGAGGTGGCCCAGGGTCACAGTGGGAGAGAGCAAAGGAGGCCACAAGCATAGAAGAGGCCATGACAGTGGGAGAGGAGGGAGGCGAGACCCCCTTATCCATAGAGAGAGAGGCCACCATTGCCCGACAAGGGCAAGGGTGTTGAAATTGGGGAGAGTAGCAAGACAACTCTTTGAGCGGAGACGATCTGTCTCTAGGCATAAGTGCAGACCCTACAGGAGGAGGCTGCATGACATTGAGCTGAGGTTACACAACTCAGAGATGAGATTGCACACCTCAAAGTATGGGGCAAAGGAGCAAGCACATAGCAGCTGGCATGGTCGATTGCTTAGACTATGTTATACCAGGGCATCTACTTCCAGATGGTGCCAGAGGGTTAGAGGGTACAGCTACCAGCCGACATTACTGACCTTATCAATATTGGGTCATCAAGGATGTCTTCTCGATCGATGACTAGGACTCATAGTACCACACATACTACGATGGGGCCACCTCATCCACCTTAGGGCGGGGGAGGAGATGAGGCTGAGAGCTCGAGGGGTTCTCGAGACACTACACAGAGGACATTTGATTGAGGGGATTGAGTAGGCCAAGATATATATTGTGGCATACCAATCCATTTTTGAGATGATGTACATATTGTTGATATATATATAGATGAGATATTTTTGATCATATGACTTGTGTTATGTGTATGTTTATGATGCTTTTATGTTTGATTGATTAATTTGATGATTGGATTGAGGATTCATGAAATTATGTCATTTTGAAAATTTATAATTTTGATGTCATGCTATAATATTTTAAATGAAATAATCTGATGTAACAAATTGGTTGTTTGTGATGTAATGTGATAAAAAATAAAAAGAGACTTCTAACAATAATTTCAAAGGACATTGTCGCTATTATAGACCATTTCATGGAGTCATTGCTCACTCGGTCGTCAAGCTAATCCCAGTATAGAAATATTGTTAAAAGTAAAAGAGTGCTTAAGAGACTGTCTTAAGACTTTGGTGCAATGGTGCAAATGATGATGATGATGGTTTGTTTTTCATATTTTCATGAAAATAGTATGCATGAAATAATGTTAAAATGATTTTTGCTAGGCATAAATTCCTAAGTGTGATAAATTTTTTGGATAATTCATTAGGAATTATACCATCATTGCAAATTTGAAGGTTGACATAATGACATGAAATAATGATAATGTGCATGCTTTTTGTTTAA
This sequence comes from Wollemia nobilis, assembly GCA_028583015.1. Taxonomy (NCBI): domain Eukaryota; kingdom Viridiplantae; phylum Streptophyta; class Pinopsida; order Araucariales; family Araucariaceae; genus Wollemia; species Wollemia nobilis. The sequence goes on from JAQPPZ010001050.1 coordinate 4,786,021, forward strand.
AAACATAATTGTATAACAGAATGATTTAAGTCATATGGTTTTTCATGATTTTTAAATAAATGGGGAATAAAAATTGTTACAATGGTTTGCGCTAGGCATAGAATATGTAGGTATAGACTTATACCATCATCACGAAAATCAAGGAAAAATAGATTATTTTATTACATGGTTGATTTTTAATAAACAGAAAATATGAAGATGAGGACTTGTGCTAGGCATAAAATTCCAATTTTGGTTTTAGAACTATACCATCATCGCAAAAGTCAATAATATATATATATATATATATATATATATATATATATATATATATATGTGTGTGTGTGTGTTTTTGATTGTATTGAAAGGAATTTTGATTTTTCTATTATGCATATAGTTGTCTAAACAACTATACTTGAAAGAAGAAAATGAATTATTTCAAACAATTTGCAAAAATATATTTCAAAGTATTTTAAAGACAAAATTTAGATTTATAAGGAATCCCATGTGCATATGTGAATTCATTTCCAATGGTGATTTATCATAATGATACACAAAATCTCTCAAATATAAAATGTGTGTGCAATTGCTATGTTCATTTACCAGTTTTGAGCAAGATAATATGATACAAGTGATTTGAAGAAACCAAATAAGTGTTCATTAACCATGATGTAGATGCATATAACCATACTAGACTACTATGTAAGTCATATTATCAAGAGCTAGCTAATCCATAAGCAGACATAGGTCTGTACAAAAGAAGGTCGCTAATGTGACAAACATATCGCCACGCTAGGAGTTACCCAAGGCCAAGCAGGTTGGGCACAAACCACCTGTTATGGGGCTTACCTCACAGTTTTCGAATAATTGAGAATTCCAGGGATTCAAGCTCATCAACCCTTCTTTTCTTTTCAAAGGGTAGGGAAAGGGATTTTATTGCTTTTGCTTTTGCTTTCTTTTGTTGTTCTTTTCTTTTTCTTTTCTTTTTGTATTTGTGCTTGATAATTGAGATAATGCTTGAAATAACTTGTTTCTTTTTTCTTTTTCTTTTGAACTTTGCTTTTTCTTTTATACTAGGGATACTTGCTCAGATTAGCTGTAGAGCAAGGGATTTTTATTCTGGGTAGGGGTGAGCTTGTCCTTTTGCCAATTCTCAAAGATTCTAGACCATGTGCATGATAGGATAGCAAGGGAAACTTTTCGCTTAAGAAACCACTTCTACTATGTAGCAAAGCATGGAAATTACAAATATAATCATTTTATTGTGAAAATATGTGCTTGGTTTAAGTAAATAACAAGATCAATTCTCTATGCTCAAACTTTATTTAATTTAATTTTATGGACTTTGATATAAGAGAGATTAGTAATCATGCCAGATAAAATCAAGATATTTATTTTTGTGTTTGTGAAAGTGAGAGATTCCAAATAAATGCTAATTTATCCAAAATAATTTGAAACATACAACTGCAATAATTATAAGAAAATATATATAAATGATTTTTGAGAACTTTTTGAGAATATTGACTCTCTCTTTCTTATTTATGTTGTTTTGGTTTCGAAAGAGTCAAAATATTGCTGTTTTTATATTTTTATCATTATTTTTTATTTTTGAACAAAAAATTAACAAGTGCCATAAATAAATGCAAAAAATAGTTTCGAAGATTTTGATTATTATGAATGTTTTTGGTGTTTTTGAAATTATAAATTGAAAGAAATAAAAGATAGTGATTTTGAACAAATATATACATGGATGAAATGACCAAATTTATACATAGTAACGTTTAAGATGCAAAATATTCATGGGTTCTTTAAGTTCTTTACCATCTAAGGTAGATAATTTGTATGCTCTTGATTCAAATTTAGCAGTAATAATGTATGGTCCAAGCCAGTTGGGCTCAAATTTACCTTTAAGGTCCTTAGTTGCATTAGTATTTTTTTGAAGATTTAAGGATTTTGATTTTTTTGTATTTTGATTTTAATTTAAGAATTGAAATTGGTGGTATATACAAGATGATCTATATACACTATACAAGGTTATTTGAGTATAGCATGTCTAAGGTTGCTTCAAAATCAAAGGAGGTTTTGAAGGATAATCTAGTTGAGGTGAAGGTAAGAATAGAAGGTGATGAATAAAAGGTAGTGATAACAAATGCTTTGTTATAATGTAGAATAATGTAGCAAAATATTTGACTTTTATATGTGTAAAATTGATCATATTACAAAATAAAATGTAAGAAGGATAAGAAAGTTCTTGATTCTTATCACTATATTCCAAGTCTTGATAAGATGGAAGGAGCATATGTGAAAGATATACATGGATGTTATTTGGTAAACAAGAATGATCATATATGGATGAAGAAAAGTGATGGATAGAAGATAATTTTGATAACAGAGAATGTATATAACTTGATGTTTCAATCGTTAAATATTCTTTAAATGGTTTTGGGTCACCATGTATGGTAACACTTTTATTTGCAAGGTCAAACTTCAAACATTGGTGAAGAGTGGAAGGGACAACCCTCATCATATGAATCCAAGGACTTCTAAGAAGTAGGTTGTAAGGTGAAGGGCAATATGCCACATAAAACAAAGTATCCAGGATCTTGGATCCAATATTGAGGGGAAAAATTATAGTACCTTGATCTTCTTGAATATCATTGTTAAAATGTTTTATAATAACATTTGATTCATTATTATCTACTTCCTTTAATTTGAGTTTTTGAAATAATTGATGAGTGCATAAATTAAGAGAGGTGCCATTATCTACCATGATAGTTTTAACAGGTGTTTCTTTACTAGATCTTGTAATGTAAAGATAGTAGTCTTCTTGTGGAGTAGAGGAAGGAATATCCTCATCATAGAATGAAATATGGTTAACCTCAAGAGGTTTTAAACCATTAATTATGTTTTTAGAGAAAATATGATGAGGAACAAATTGTTGGCTAGGTATTTTGAACAAAATTTCCTTGTGATAAATTTGTAATACTTCTAAAAGGGATATCTTTGTTTGAGGATTAATCACTTGTTGTTGGCTATCAAAGGGGATTTCAGATTGATATTTTGATTTTAAATATGAATTTTCTATGCTTACATTCCATTTTGGATCATTCTCTAGAGTCAAAGATAGTTTTGAAGGTTGGTCAAATGAGGAATCCATCTCTTGAATATCAAATTGGGTTGATTGAACTTGAGGTTGCTCATTTATAGTTTTTGTTACAATATTAATAATATCATCATGATGGGACATATTAACATGCAATATTTGATTGGTTTCTTGTTGTTGATAATTGAATAGGGGTTCTTGGGAGATCCCCATGTCTTGATTGATCATTGGTATTTGTTGTGTAGGAGTTTGATTGTTTAATAGAGATTTATAACCAGTTGTAGATTGTAATTCCTTTATATTAAAAAGACCCTTATCAATCAAATCTTGAATTGCACATCTTAAATCTTTACAATTTTGTGTCATATGTCCATCTACTCTATGATATTTGCAATTTAGCTCCGGTTTAAACCAATATCTTGTGGTATCAAGTTGTCTTATGGAAGGCAATTCAATCTTATCTGTATCAAGTAGATGCTTAAGAATTATATCCATTAGTTGATTGAGATTAGTAAATTTACGTTATGAAGGTTTTTGAGAGGTTTTTGATAAATGCCTTAGGAATTTCATCATAAAATGACCTAATGGTTTCTCACCTCTTATTTCTTTAGTATGGGTAGAATGATGACAGGAAGATTGCAAAGTAGGAGGTGAGTGCATGGTAGAACTAGAAGAATAAGAATTTTCTTGTTGAAATGGATGTGTTGTATTGAAAGAAGAGTATTGAAAAGGTGGTGGAGGATTATATGTGGATTGATAGACATAATATGGATATATGGGAGAATAGACAATATCGTTATGAAGGGGATTTGCAAAGGGATTGTTTTATTGGGTTATGGATGAAAAATAAGAAGAGTGTGATGGAGGTGATGTTGAATAGGGATGAGGTTGGTCATAATCAAAAAATGTATTTGGCTGAATTCTTCCAACATTACTGATGGGCTCATATTGATTTGAGTAAAAAATCATGGTTTCTTTAGTACTTCTAGAAGTAATATTTAACATCTACTATTTAGAATTGAATCTAAAACATGCAAACTTGAAATGATAATTTTGTTTTTGTTTTACTTGTATACATATATATATATATATATATATATATATATATTTGTTTTTTTTTCAAAATGTTTATAATGCATTCACGTCGGGTTCACCAAAATGTATCGCTCCAAAATTTTCACACCCTTACCTTCAGGCTATAGGATCCGTGCCCGAAATGGGGATGTGAAAAGGATTTCACGGTACCTCGGATTGAGAGGCCTTGCGAAGGTCCCGCCTCTCAAGGGAGGTGTATATTGGTGATTTTTTGACGGATGGTGGGTTCACCAGGAAACATTTAATGGCAGTTTCCATGTCTAGGTTGGGAATGTGTTTTATGTGTTCGTTTTAGCCTTAAGCATTCAAATCCTAGGTTTGGCCAAAATGCGTCTAAGCTATTCTATATGAAGATGCATATTAAATGAATATAAAAAATAGAATTAAGACAAAAAAATAGAGAAATTACAAAATATTAAAAGAAGAATACCTGATCCGGATGTCTGATGAAGATTCTGATTCTTGAAGTAGTCAGGATCACCTGGAATTCGATAGGATCGTCTAAGATCAGACAAGATTGTCTGAGATCTGACGAATTCGTCAGAGACCTGCAAATAGCAAAATAGGTGCAAAACACAGAAAATACAACTATTCTAACAGAGGGAAATAGTGTAAAATGATAGCAATAATATCAAATTGAAACTTAAAAAACAAAAATAGGAATGAATTATGCTAATTAGATAATAATTATGATTTAATTATGCATTTGATATAGATGGGTGAACTCCAAAATGCAAAATAGCATAAAATACTGAATAAACTATCTAATTTGCAGAATAAAACAATAGAGAAAAGATGGAGAAATGCAAACTTTAGGCACTGATTGCCTCAATGTTGACTGCATTCGAAATCATCTCTCATTGGTACGAAATTGTCTCTGATTTGACAGGATCGCCTTCGATCTGAACAGGATCATCGACGACGATGTAAGCTTGCTTTGGCTGAAAAAAAATAAGGTACCTATAACAAAATTGGTATAGAACTACTGCAAATATGAATTTGAGATGCTTTAACGTGTATGAAGTCGGGTTACAAGAATTATCAGCCAGGGGGGTGCTAAGGGAAGGGCTTAGGATTAAATAGGCTTAAAATGGAGGTTAGGAGGTTGGAGATCATCCCTATATGGGATATCTCCAACGAGGGAGGGTCTCTAATAGTGTAGACATGCTTCTGCCCAGATTAGAGACCCGTTGGAACATAAGCTAATTATGTAAAATCAGTTTTGAGACAAGATCGTCTGGACGTCCTAGCCCAGACGAAATCGTTAGATCTAGGGCGATATTGTTTGATCGACGACGATATCATCAAACGGTCAAAACAACCTCTAAAAATGGCACGGGAAAGGGGGAAACAGATTAACCGGCGGTTAACGGGCGGTTTGGGAGGTTAAAATTTGAATTTAAATTATTTACTAGAGTGAATGTAATTATTAAGATTTTATTGCGCCAATTTTAGGGTGCTACAGGAATGCTGAATTAACGATAGCAAGGGCTAGAACATGATTATAAAGTGTGTTTAGAAAGAAATATTTTAGAAACACCAGGATGGCATGAGCCTCATTATGGTACAATTTATTACTACATTATTGCAATTTAAATTCAACATTAATTTAATATCATCTTTATGTTAACTATTAATTAGGGTTTTATATCACTATAAATATCCCCAATGACTAATCCATTGTGTTAGTTTACGATATATGATATATTAGGATTCCTACAAGAACCCATTACTTATTCCTTATTTCCTTTTATATTATTTATCTCTTTCTCTATTTTTAATCCATATTCTATTCTATTTTGCTCTTATTCCCTTATCTACATATGATTGTAGTGAATAGATATTTTGATATGTTTATGGAAAATGTTGTGAATTCCAACACCTTGTAGTAGCTTTGTCCAACCTATAAACCCCATGATGATGCCAAACAAATATAGCCATTTAAAATTGGAGTAATGTGAACTGATTCCATAATGATCTTGAACAAGGACCTACATACTAATATGCAGCCATATAATAATTATTAGTGGGATAGGACGAGTACACCCTCCTTGAAAAAGACATCCAATATAGACCCTAACATGACATATGGGATTATATTTTTGAACAAAAGGATGATATGAAGATTTGAAACACACACCAAATAGAATACATGCTTTAAATTTTATTATTAAATCACTCACAAAACTTTTTAAGATAAGCTATGGATCTTTAAAAATATAAAATTCTAAAATGACCGTGAAAAATGTTTGATATATGTCTAAAATTGATATCTAGCCTTGTAACTCTAGAATAAAAAATAATATGTGCTTCCACTTGTCAATAATTTTGAGCATTTTATTAAGAGAAAAGTGATAGGGGTACCCTAATACAAACCCTACATGTAGATAAATATTCAATATGAATTTATAAAACCCATAAATGAGCATACCTTAATTCAGATGCAAAAAGGAATGATGGAACCCATTTTTTAATTTTCTAAATTTGAACATTTTTGTAAAAAATTAACCTACATAATTGAACTCAAACAAAAATCCATCTAATATAGCTCTTATGTGACTGTGACATATTGTTTGCTAGGTGATTCACCCTTGTTTATTAGAATAATAAATTAAGGCTCTAAAGAAGAGTCCTCTACATGATTGACTAACTTCATTTTATACCCACTCTTATATCATGTTGAATTTAAAAATAATTCACTGAAATAAACAAAAACATATATATATTTTTATTAGGGTAAAAATAGGATTTTGTAAGGGCTCTAACCCTTTTACAACACAAAATCAGCCCATCAACTGCACAACTACCAAGGGTAAGTGGTCAAAAATCCCTTAGACACAAGACAAACAATATCTATCCTAGACCCCAATTAGTTGTAGTCCTCCCTCATGAACTTTTATAAGTCCTCATGGACCACCCTTGGGGGGATCCATCTCCTATCCTCTTCTTTAATGGCACTAAAGTTTGCCAACCAATATACCAAGTTGTTACCTTCTCTAAAGACATGAACAAAGTCAACTTATTTAAAAATACTTTACAATATCTATAATATCTAGTACAATATAATCAATTTTCCAATAAGCTTCTCCCTCATTTTTCAAAAGATTGATAATATTTGAGTCTCCTTCAAAGATAAAATTTTTAGCACCTAGATCCCTAGCTAGATATACACCTAGATGTAAAGCATTAATTTCAGTTTTATGACTAGTAGTAATTCCTAAAAACTTGCAAGCTACCCCACCAATCATCCATGATTGTCCCTCAAAATTGATCCTACTTCAACCTTACTTGGTTTACCTTTGTATGCCCCATCAAAAAATTTCAACCATTTTATCTTAGGGTGGTTACCATTTTACATCAGTTCTAACCTGAGCATTTACCTCTCCACCACTAATGGGTTCTAAATTCCATGACTTAGCTATCATAGTCTCTTTAGTATTCTATGGCTTGATAGGGTACTTTATATTTAACATTCTCCTCTAAAAAATGGGTGATACTTCCAAAAATTATCATTGTTGACATTTTTTCCCCTCTAAAAATTCTCTTGTTCCTCTCTAAGCATACTTCCTACATAAAATGAAATAAAATTAGGTTCTAAATTGCTTTAATATGAAGACTAAAAAAGGGGTTCTCCCACAGTTGTAACCACAAAACCATATTAGAAGGCATCACCCAAGAGATTTCCATCTTGTTAATGAGGATATAGAAAATATTTAGAGCATAGGGATATTCCAAGAAGATGTGTATCTAACCCAAATTTAAAGATTCCTTCACTGCTTCAACAACATCAAATTTAACAATATCCTAGAAGGTTTAGAAAAAACCTGCTTGAAACCCATTCAGGCCTGGAGCTTTTTCTATGCTAAGGGATAAATTGACTATCCTTACCTCTTCTTCATAAATATCATTTAGAATTTGAGCATTTATCTCCTTGGATATCAACCTTGGAATGTGATTAATCATCTACTTAATCATTTTTTCAACTCTTCCATATATTCAGCTAGAAGATTTTGATAGGAGTCCACAATCACATGCCCAATTTCTTCGCTCTCCCTAATAACCTAGTCATCATCCTTTAGAATTTCATCAATGCAAATAGAAATTTTATTTTTGATAGTGGAGACATGGAAAATATTAGAATTCCTTTCACCCTCCTACAACCAATGAATCCTAGAATTTTACCTCCAATAGATTTCTTACTTAGCTATTATGGTGTGTAGTTCAACATTAAGCTCCTTTTCTCTTTGGAATTGGGTTTTATTCATATCCAACCTATTAGTCTCTTCTTCAAACATATCCAACTCTAACCGAATAGCTTTCTTATTTTGAAAGATATTTCTAAAGATCTCCCTATTCCACTTCTTGACTTCTTTCTTCATAGTATCTTGTTTGCAAGAATTTGCATCTTAGTACCTTGGGAAGGAATACTCCATTTTTTCATTTCTTTATAAAATTGGGTGGTGTAGCCACATAAATTTAAACTTGAAAGTATCATTTTGCTTTTGATATTACATACTACACTAAAAGATATTGTGATTAGATCTAAATTTAGGAAGAAATTTCATATTAAACATGAAGTTGTTTTAGAACCAATTCTCTAAAAGAACTCTATCCAACTGGACATTAATCAAGTTTCTACTAGAGTGTATGTTTATCCAAGTAAACCTGTTACCATCTAAATCCACATCAAATAGACCACTATAAACTATAAACTTCCCTAGATCCTGCATACTTTTTTAGAACTCAGACACACCCCTCTACTTCTCACCTAGAGATAAGGGTGTGTTAAAATCACCTACCACAATCCATTTTAAACCTCTAAACTACTTACCCATTTTTCCTAAATAAATCCATAGTTCTCTATGGGATTTACTTGAGTTGGGGGTATAGATATTGGTAATCACAAAGGAAACTTTAGAATATTTAGCTATGAGAAGTACTATGACTTCATATTCACTTTTAGCTAGTAGGTCTCCCTCATAAATATTGGAATTCCCAAAGGACCCTTTATCTTCCTATTGAAAAATATCAATAGAAAAGTAGAAGGGATAGTCTCCATATCCACATAGGAAAAAATTGGTCCTTCTTGGGAATAGTTTGGTCCTTATTGCTCTACCTTCACCATACTCACATCTTCTTTTGCTTGATGATAGATTGGCCTTTCCTAACATGCCTTCACCATTTCACATTATATTTCTCCAGTAGTAGTGGTAATGTAGAAGAGATAATCTCTAGGTCCTCTACAACTTCATTACATTCCAAGGGGCTTATACCCAACTACTCCATGACCCTTTGGTTTGATTCTCCCTCATGAAATAATAAAATAGAAGATACATCTATATTTTATTGCACACTCAAGGGATTTATATGGCTTAAATTGGGGGTCTAGTCAATGTCCTATAAAGTTTTGTTAGTATCTTTCACAAATGGCCTTACCCATCCATCCTTGCTCCTCTGGAATAATTCCATAATATTTGTTAAGGTGAAATTTTTTGGCCAAGTGACCTATTTTTCCACATCTCCAACATCCAAAATGATTATTTTTGTAAGAAATATCCCAGGTCCAAGTACCTTTACTTGAGGTTAGTTTAATAGAGATTGGAAAATATTTGTCTACTCTAACTAGGACACAAAGTCTAGCAAATATCATCTTCCTCCTCTCCTTAGTAGCAAAATACAAAAATATAAATCTACCAATGCAATTGTCAATAGCTTCTAAATTTTCATTTTCTTGGAAATAAATGGGGGGTAACGCTAGAATTTTAACCCAAATGGGAGCAACCTCAGTATTTTTGGATGTTTGATTGAACCTAGGATCTCATTTCCTTAGGAAAATATTAGATCATCCCATAAAATATGGGCCACCCAAAAAATTGGATCCTTGTCTTCCATAGCAAAAAAGGGCTAAAAAAACATCTCTTGGAAGAGCTAAGAAAACCACATTCCCTTTAACTTTCCACTTGAGGCTTGATTTGAGGTCCAACTTAGTGAAATATTGAGAACCATGTAACTCATCCAACAAGTCATCAAAAATTAAAATAGGAAACTTATACTTCATTGCGATATGATTGAGTTCTCAAAAGTCTACATAAATTGACCATGATTTGTCCTTCTTTATTACCAATAAAAACTAGAGCTTAGATGAGCTTGTGCTTGGACAAATGAATCCTACATCTAATAATTCCTTTACCAATTGCTCCATATCATTATTTTTGTGATAAAGGTACCTATATGATTGAATATCCAGAGGTTGACTCCTAGGAATTAAATTGATTCTATGATCTTCCTACTAATTGGGTAGTACTTTTTTAGGTTCAAGGAAGACCTATTGATTCTTAATTAGGACCACTAAAAATTTGGATAATACATGCTCATCATGAATAGCACACAATTACATTTGATAAAATCTTCCCATAACTGGTCGATGACCCTTCTTAATTAGTTGCTATATCTAGTGGGATGTTTTAAGCTTGGGATTGGCAATTTCCACACCATGAATGGTATGGGTTCTATTTTTAATAGTGAATTACATCCAAAGTTCTAAAAACCTCTAGTATATTATTCTCAATGTTCATAACTAGGGACATACCAATACCATATTTACTCCACCCAATGTGACTACATATAGATCAGTCTAACAATGATAGTCCCCAATGGATAGGCCAACACTTTGATACTTTCCTATACAAGTCATGATGTTCCCATTGGAAATTTTAACTTGGACTTATTCATGACCATAAATGAAGCATTTTGCCTATTTTTCCATAGTTGGATCAATGAAATTATCAGTTCTACCTAATTCTAAGAGGATTTAAACCTTATACCCCTTGAGAAATACTTGGACTATCATACACTATGGGATGGATATTCTAGTGATGGCATTTAGAGAAATAGTGGAAATTTTTTTTTCTTGATTGTTGGTTGGAGGTTCTACATCCACTGAATCCTGGTGTTCTTCTACTAAATCCATAAAGTATTCCCCTATATTTGTAAAATAATTTGAAGGATTTCTCATTTCTATGAGGTAGAGATAATGTGTTTTACATTTGTGTCCCATGGCCCATTTTTCATCATAGTTATAACAAAGTACCTTGGATCTGTGATTGGCCATCTCCATTGATTTTAACCCCTTAACCAATGGATATTTTGGAGCATTGTTATTGATGGATGCAAAAGTTATATTTTGAAAAGTAGGGGGTTAGGAAGCCTTCCTTTGAGCATGTCATTTGTTCTATGCAAGTTTAAATAGCCCTATTTTTGTCATATAAGTGGCTATTTTAAGTATTTGCACCTTAGTGCTTATCTATTCCTTAAGAACACTAATAAAACAACTTTTAAAAAATTCATTGGGAAGGGCTTCGATTCTATTGGCAAACTTATCAAAAGTAGTGATATACTTAGGCACAGTGCCTATTTATCTCAACTTATTAAGTGCTCCACTAAATTATTCAAACTCATATGGCCCAAACTAACTAAGGAGTTCTCTCTTGAACTATGTCCAACCAAGATTGGGAAGTTGTTTTCTCAACCATTGGTACCAATGCAATGCTTCCAAGTCAAAATGAAATGCAACTATAAAAATCCTTTGGTCACATAGAGTTTTATGTATCTCATACCATTGCTCAATGATAATCAACAAACTCTATGGATATATTCCATCAAATCATGGAAAATCTATTTTAAGAAGTTATGGATTCATACCTCTATTGCCTCTATTGGTAGATTTTTATTGAGCGTTCTCTCTAATAAAAATTATAGAATAATTAGGATGGTCAATAGTTTTTCCCTTTTGAGCATTTGGACTATTCTCATCAAACCCATCAAAATTTGGATTTCTAATCTTGAGCACCTCAATGTCCTAACTCATTTGATCCTACTTATGTTTTTAATATGCTAGCATGATAACAAGAAAATATAGTTGATACTTGAGATCCATGATGGCATCCAATTGGGAGAAATGTTATTTTTAGTAGTTACTATTTTTAGTAAGGATCATAAAATAGTGTATGGGTGATCTATACCAATACTACCATCTCAATGAGATGATCGTAATGGGATATATCTCAATATGATATTTTTTTTGGTAAACTAGACTACTATTTTTAGTAAGGATCTAGAAAAGTATTTGGGTATTATATATCAAAATAATTAGCTTAGTGATAAAATCATAATGATCTATATCCCAAAATAATTTTTTTTAATATTTTATATTCTTTTTATGTAGGGGTTTTTAAGTGGCATATATACTCTTTTTAATTTTTTTCTTTTTTTATCTTGTAAGCTCTGCTATTGATATGGTGAGTAGGGAAGGGATGGATTCTAGGTTAGGGTTTGTGTAATCTCCATAGCCCTCTATTATACCACAGTGACAAAAAATAATGTTTGGACCAATATTTTAGGCCACCACCCAAGGAGGATTTCACACATACCCTTGAGTTCACTACCCACCTCTTTGATAGTATGAGAGGCAATATTACATGGATTTTACATGGTTGACTTATTTCATATGTATGAAGGTTTGTCTATGGGTTGATATAGAGGTCTCCCAAATACCTGAAGATACATGTGAGCTCAAATACATGTACGAGTGTTATTTGAGGCTTGGGTAGTGGAGCATGATCACCCCTAACTTCATTAGATTATTTATGGGTAATCTAGCTTAGTTAATAATAACAACTCCTCCATATTATTTTTAAATTATTGAAACATCATTTCTAACCTATAGACCTAGGATAAACAAGATTTTGTTTTGCTCATAACATATTCTTACCAAGCCCCAAAAAGGGCTTTGATACCACTTGAAATGCACCTCTTCTACTCATGATAATATCTTACCTCAAATCCTTAGCACAATCTTGAATTGAGATAATAAATTCAATACCAAGGATAACATAACCATGATTTATAGAATATTAATGACAACAATATTCACTTCAATAACATGAACATACATCCATAAAATATAAGAACAAAAATTATAAAAATTTAGAATAAGAAATGTTACTATTTTAGGTCTCTTTGAGGGGAAACCTCCTTACAAAATATGCAATTATTTCTCTAACATGTGAGAGTTACATCATTCTCATTTTATAACATTTACAAGAATATTTATTGACATCTTACGATAATATTCTATGAAAATATTCCTAACTCAGCTAATTTATAGATTTACATTCAGAATATTGATGGTTACATTCATAATTGATAGTTATATTCATAATACCAATAGTTACATTCATAATTCTATGACAACAAAGATATTCTATAACAAACTAGTTATATACAAGATTCTATGACAACACACTCTCCTAACTTAACACATGGCCCATTTCTAACTAAATATATGGTCCACCTTATTACAATAACATATACCTAATGTATTACAAGTGTTGGGTATATAAAAATAAAGTCTTGTAGAATTAGGTGCCATACACATTTATTTGTATGCCCATTTAATCCAATTATCATTTAATAGATTGATACCAACTACAAAGGAAGTAGAAAGAGTAGTTGTTTAATTGTTCCTAAAGTTACCTCTTGTTTAGTTGTAATTTAAACCAACGAACCTTCCAACTATTGTAACTATTATACATAATGTATAAATCATAGAATGAAAGCATCCCATCCTCTTATTTTTTTCTACGAGCATCCTTATGTTTTTTTCTTTCCTTTTTCACACTTTAGATCTAAATTTTCTTATTACCTAGACATTTCTTTCACTACTTATTTTAGTGTATTAGAGTAGAACACTAGAACTGATTCAACTTTTTAGGCATAGCATATTTTTGACTACTTATAATTTTATTCTACTACTTATTTTAGTGCATTATAATAGAGTTACTTGCATGCTATATTGCTCAATATTTCATGTATTAAGAATTATTATTGCATGCATCCTAGTTATATAAGCTTTGTAGTTTGGAGCATATGTTTACATTTGTAACATCCTTAAATAAAGTATGTATCTTTTCTAAGAAAGTCTTTGTATAATTCACTTTTTATTGGTGTATAATTTTGAAGCATAATTTTTAAGTAATTTAGGATACTTTTAGTAGTTTTCTTTTACATCGCTATATATTGGGCCTTATAGTGTAGATAAAATGGAATCAAAAATTATTCTACACTCTTTTATTTCCTTTATTTTATTCTTTCTTTCTTGAATTCATATTTTTCCATAAAATACACTAGTGAGATTCATTATTGGATATCTACTCATAGGTGTTCATAGTATAAAAAATGAGACATCACACTAGGTTCCTTATTTGAGTACACTAGAGCACATTGTCCCCATAATGAAATATCAAGAATGGATAAATTTAAATTAGACCAAAGACAAAGATATAGGACATATATAATCTTATTGGATAAATTTAAATTAGAAAAAAGACAAAAAACATATGACATATGTGATAACATTCTCTTTAAAGCTTAACCTTGAGTAGGTTTACATACTAACAGGCTTATACTCTAATATCAATGATCTAGATTTATTTATATGATTATGTTGCTCCATGTTAATAGGCCAAAAAAAGAAGATTAGAGTGACAAATTATAAGTATATTAATAATTAAAAATATTATCTAATTATCTCTATGGAGAGATGTGCTATATAAAAAATATACATAGGAGATATGTTCCTCCATAACTACTATCAAATATGCATCTTATCTAAATTATATACAAAGTAACAGCAATAAAAGATGAGTATATAGGTGGAATGTAAAGAGGTAATTATGAAGATGAAATGATTTCTCTTCCAAAAATAAGAAGAAAAGGCATGATAGTATTGACATTATATTTAATATGTTTGATAATAGATTCTAGAGAATTGATGCCACATTAGGAAGGATTGGCACTAAATTTAGCAACTATTAAAATGCTTGAATCTTCTAAGCTGAGATACAATCATCACACTTCATCAATCAATATTTTGTTATATTTAAATAATATGTATTTGGTTCATAATAAGGAAATGCACATGTTGACTTTTATGTGACTAATTAATCTAGCTACCTTATGTATCTATGGAATTATATAAATTAATTATTTGCACATTTATTTCCCAAATGCCATATATTAATAAGTACATTTCAAAATTTTGAATGTTCTTGGAACAAATATTTCATATATATTCATTCTTAAAAATATTTGATTGCTTTATATAGAATAATAAAGTAACAAGTACATCTAAAATAATTCAACCAAAACCATAGCCTTCAAGATCCATAGGTAATTTTACTTTGAGAATCTCAACAAGCACCATGTCTCTTATAGTAAGGTTACATACACCATATTTCAATAAGAGATATGTATTATATTCTATTTAATCAAATGAGGCATTTAGACCATGGGTTGAGAGGCATCATAGGTTCCATGTTGATAGGATGTAGTTTATCATATCAAAATGACCATGAATTGTTACAAATATAAATGTAAATAAATATCTAAAATATTGTAAGCATGAGAGCTATAATATGGCTTAGTGAATCTATTTTAAAATTGTATATATAGCCAACCAAGTATTCATTGTCATTATCTATTGCAATTTATGGCTAAAGAGAGTAGATACTTGTGCAGATATTGTCATTATGAAAATATATATAAGACCAAGAAAAGCATGTTTAATTGTTCAATTAAACCATAATAGCCATGGTGAAAGGTGAATTTTGACATAAATTTAAATATGGCATGTGTTTCTTACAATGAGACCAATAAAAGTATGCATAATTATTCTATTATACATGTGTGCCAAGTTGGGTTTACTAAACCTTCAATTATATTACAAATGTTTATAACTGCATAACTATATTGATATAACAATTATATTGCATATGAATTTCTTAAATATAGTGGTATTTTTGGCTTACAATTATACACATATCGTTTCATATATAGTTTCATAAAATTTTTAACACCACTATATAATTATAATGTAATAAAAATAAGACCAATTTAAATCTCATATTAAAAATTTCAAAATTTTAGTTACTTAAACTTATACTATTTAATCTTCTAAATATTTAAAGTTTCCAAAATCCACTCATTATACATCCTACAGTTTTCTTATTCAAGACAAACCATACCCTCGTACAAAGTTAAAAGCAATTAGATAGTAATTATATCAAGCAAAGGTAAAAGTAATGCTAGGTACAAAAATGCGAGCATACTAAAAGAATTGAACTCTAAGTTCTCCATCTTGTAGGCAAAGTTTTCATTCTACATATACTAATACTGTCCAGATATCTACCCTTCAAATCTTCACAATCAATTGAAGCTTTACGCTAAACCCTTTCTGTCTCTCATACACTCCATGATTCCTGAAACCTAGCAATTTACAGACTCGCAGAATCCGCTATCCCTCTCATATACTCCTCAAATCGAGCTTGCTGGCTAGCTAGCAGGCACCTGGGACATAAAACTGGCAGCGGCATTCTATGGTATCTCATTGTATCATAATTCTCAAAGTTGAGTGACAGTGGTGGGATTCCCTGTTGAACGGCATTTGTGACAGGCACAGCATCAGCATAATAAAATGGAGAAAATTTTGCCAACTGCACTGGACTCTCTGTATTGCCCAGAACCATATCCCAAAAAAAAGAAGATTCACTGTTATTTGTGCTTCTGGCCAGAATTCCATCTGAAGGTGAAGATTCTCCATTACTTTTGTTGTCCCTAGATATGACCGCTTGAATATCTTTGTAGGATTGCATGCATAACCATTCAACAGTTTCTCCATCCCATTTGAAGCCGAGCTTTCTGGTTAATGGATACAGCTTCAGTGCACATTCCACAGGCAACCGAACCTTTGAGCCACACCCGGGCTGCTGCTTTCCAATATTGAAGTCCTGCAGCAACATGACATTATGCGGAGAAGTTACACTAGTGGATTTTGCGCTCTCTATGACAGTTTTAACAGTTTCTTCTGATCGCTGGAATAACCAGTGAATAGTCTCTCCGGCCCAGCTGTGACCCAATATTTTCTTGAGCGCGAAGATAAGCGATGCGATGGTGGTGGGAATTCGAATTCTGTGTTGACGCTCCCCGTCGGGCGTGGAGTGCCACTTTCTCTTTGTTCCGCTTGTTCTCTTTCTGTTATGAAATAAAGGGTTTGTGTTTTCATCCTCATGATGGGGTTGTTGATGCTTCTGATCGTTAACACCATTGATGGCTTTTTCCTCCTTTGGTTCTTCGGTGGGCTTGAGAATGTGTTGGGCCTCGTCTTCCTTTGAGTGCTCAGTCGATGCCATCACAGTTCGGGTATATACGCTTCGGTAGGTTCAACACATAAGTCACCGAACTTATATTTGTCTAGTTTTTCTTCCCAGATTTCTTTAGCTTCGATATTTCTACTATTTGGTAATTAAATCATTTAATTCTCTACAGTCTCAACTTTGAAAGTCCTCCAAGAACAATTTAACAAACCTTGGGCATGCTTTAGCTTCGGCTCTTTTCTGGTACTACGCAAGCCGGTGCTTGAAAATTCGGAGGATAAGATTTACGACTGGGAATCGCTACATCCGAATTTTTTCTTTACTTTAAATATTGAGGTATTCTTTGGATGATTGTGAGGCCGACATGAACATTGCCTTTGAAAATGAAAGGGTATACAAATTTAAGACCCAGCTAAAGGGTTGCTAACTCGCAGGTCGGGAGTATAATTGAGGTTTTATGAAAACCTAAATCCACTTTGAAGATGGTAATGTTCTAATCCGAAACCTATGCGAGGTTATATAGAACCTTAGATTGTGGCATGGTGGTTATAGAGGTGGACTGCAGGAAGAAATATGTGGTGGCTTTCAGGGTGGACAATGTAGAATACTGTGGCAGCCATAAAAGCCAACAACCTGCCCATATTCATGGGAGCTATTGATTCCATCATGTAAATTCAAAAAACAATTAACCTAGATCACACTTTTTATGTTATTTTAGGTTCACTTATGTTTTGATGTTTTGATATTAGTATAAATACCCCTAGTTGCTCCATCCATTGTGTTAAAGTGTTGTGAATCTCATCCAAAGACAATACAATTTTATGGTGCTTATGGAAATCCATAAATTGTGTGTGTTTCACTTTATCTTTTATCATTTTATGCTTTCTATATAAGTTTTGAGTGAATGGATTGATTCTATTCATTACTAGAAATTGGCATGCAATCCAACATGGTATCAAAGCAAGTATAAAGCAAAAATGCTTGGTCATGTACAAAGTTTGCTCAGACCCTCATATATTTCTCAAGTTTAGTGTATATTACTATTCAAACCCTCATAAGAATTTTTAACATAACAGTTAGAGAGGCTATTTTATTTCATTGTTCTTAATTCATTCATCTAAAAATTTGGATAATTTGTTCATACTCCAAGGCTTACTTCATTGTTATTGAGGTATTTTAAGTCTCTTATATACATAATTGAATTTGATTTAGCATAGTGATGTTCTTCTATGATCATTACAAAAGTGTTTGAATACCTCAACAAAAATGGAGGGATTTGTTTAGTTTCAAATTCAAAATTCTACATACCCTACAATTTGCATATGCTCTTATCTTCATGCATGCCTCACTAACAATTATTTTTAGAGAAATGTTAGTATTTGATACCCTTCATCAAGAAGAAGAGGTACACTTTTTATTATGTTGAAATGATATTAAGATGGCTAGGTGAAGGGATGTAAGTATGTTTACTTTAATACATCACAAATTCAAATCTATATCTTTCTCTTTTCTTTTCAAAATAATGTGTAAATCAAACCATGTGAGAGAAGCCTCACCTTGGTCCTAGTGCAATGGCATGGTAGGCTAGCCAACTAAGTAGAAGGATAGGCATATGTTGTTGGTGGTTGTATTTTCAAGACACACAAGCCTATTTTTGCTTAGATGCATACGCTATGGATGAGTTGGATAGCATTTTATATAGGGGAACTTATAATTTTTGTCACCATGACACTTACTACTTAGCTAACTATGCTAAGTTGGAAAATAATTTGGTAGTCTCATCAACTCATGCTTGATTTCCCTTTAAGAAAAAAATATGTTATTATCTTGGCAGTCATGACATATTTTCTATAGTCATGATAGAAATAAATGTTTTTATTTGAATGAAGGGATATTGACGGGGCACCGGAAGAACCAACACTTCAAGAAACTTGCCTTTTCATTAAAAAAAAAAAAAAAAAAAAATTTTACAGGCTTGAATGAAACAGCCCGCAGGCTTTACAATGGCCGACTTCGGCTCTGTTCTTCCACTGTACTACCTCCCATGTTCTCCGGTCCACCTCCTCCCTTCCATTACAATTTTTTTTTTGGGCTTTTAACGAGGCCCCCGAGCCTCTCGGCAATTAATGCCTTCACCTAACAAAAATTTGAATTCAAATTTCCCCCCCTTCGAAGCTTCAAATTTCTTGGTCATAAATGGGTCACTGCCCGACCTACCAAGAAGCCCTCATTAATGGCCTCATTGACCTGCATCACCGCTCCGGTCAGACTGTCCTTCTGAGCCTCTGCTCACCCATACTGTCCATGCTCTGAATCTTTCGTTTTGTCGAAAAACAAAATCCCTATAAAAGGTGGTTCTCTTTCTTTAATGCATGCGGCTGTAAAATTTCATTCCATGATACGTGGCCTCCATATTTAACCAGATTCACGTAGCTAACCACGTGTTTAAATTTGGCTTGCCCTCTCCTTAATGCACAATCTTCAAGGCACATGCCCTTTACAACTTTGAGGATACACGTGGCAGTCCACGTGTCAGTTTTCGACCTTGTCTGGTCGTCCGCTATTTTCTTCGACCTTAACTTTACTTGGTCACGGTCGACCCCTCCACCTTCGTCTTCACCTTTCTGAGGTCCTTTGCCATGATCTTGGGTTTGTCTTAACCCTTGGTACTGCCTTGGAAATACGCCACGTGGCAGTTTTTGATTTGCCGCGATATCACGACAGTCGCGATATCGTGACCTGTCGCGATATCACGACAGGACTCAACCCCTCTGCCATGTTCTGTAGACCGTTGCGATATCGCGATGTCGTGATATCGCGACGTCTAAAGCTCCTCACCACCACCTCTAAAATAAAGTCACGATATCACGACGTCGCGATATCGCGACGGAGATCACCCCTTGCCTTTGCTTCTCAACAACCGTCGCGACATCGCGACGTCACGATATCGTGACGTCGCGATATCGCGACGGAATCCTCCCTACGTTCCAATTGCAAACAAATGTTGCGATATCACGACGTCGCGATATTGCGACAGAACTGGTCCCTGCCTTTGCCACCGCTTCGGAGGTTGCGATTTTGTGACATGTCGCGAAATCGCGACATGTCGCAATTTCACGACCTCCCCAAATTTTGCCTTAGCTCTTCTACCAACTTCCCCTTCTGCTTTGCAACATCTTCCCTCCTCCGAAAAGGAACCAAAATACATCAAAATACAAAAACTTAAAGAAAATTTAGAAGGATGCAAGATTGCCGACACTGTTACCGAATGCTCCTACATCAGATATGCTACTCGATGATGATAATAACACCTTGGATAGAACAAGTCATACTACTCATCATAGACCTAGGTTTAATCCCTTTTAAGCACATACAAAGCAAATTAATGAACTCAAGGCCAAAATGATGGATTACATGGAAAATCCATATGCCACATCATCATATTTTTATCTATTTATACTAAATTAATTAATCATACATTGACATATGTTGAGACCTCATTAGCCTTCAATTTCCAATGGTAAATAGGTGGAATATTATTAGTATCAGTCTTTAATGAATAAGTGGATGTCACACGGTGATTTGTAATTTGATATAAAAATTTTAATGTTTAATAGGTGAATTTTCCTTTCTTTAATGTCTATTAAGAAAAACATCCAAAGACAATAACTTATGCAAATGGAAGTGTTTTGAACCTATTTTTTCCAAATCATATGGTTTCTCAAACTCTTTTGAATTGGTGGTATTTTTCAAGGACCTATTATAATATTAGGGTTGAATTGTACATGATAGTCCTCATGGCTTATTAATCTATTTCAAAGGGTTAAATATACTTTACACTTTGAAATCATAATCTATCCATATTCATAGGAAATCCAACTATATTTTTACTATTAAAAATTGTTATTGGTTCATTTAAAGTCACACATAAAAATGACCTAGAATGTACTCTTTTCAATCCTACCTCTTCCTATTACATGCTTGGGCTATTATTTTTGTTAAAATTGTAATATGAATCATGACCAAGGATAATATTGTGTGATGTTTTTGATAGGCCTAATAGTATTTCATTCCCTATAGGACTTACATCTTGTAATTAACCTAAATACCTCTTGTTATGTTAGATTAGGTTAAACATTATTATGTACTTGGGGTTTTAGTGTTCCTATAAATGCTCCCTCCCACTCATTTTATTATAAAAGTGTTTTGTTTTTTTATTATACTAGAGGAATCGGTAACTCATTACAATTTTCTACGCCTCTTTGTGGGTTCAAATCTCACTTCTTGTCACCACTATAACCTCCAATTGCATCAAGTAAACTTTTTACGTAGCCGCCTACACTGATGTGACATGTCCATCATTACTATTGGGCCTAAGGGATTGGAACCCTTGTCTCCATGTTCCTATAGAAGCATTTTGACCATTTAACCAAGCCCTCAGAACCTAAAAGTGTTGTGTTTTCTTATCTATGGATATACTAATAATTTATGTGTTAGCTTTGAAGCTTTAATACTAATTTAAATCTCATAGAAAAATAATCACATGATCTAATATAATGAAGTTAAAATATAATGAATCAAATAATAACTAATATATAATATCAAAATAGAATATCTCATAAGAATACTCACAGAATAATCATATAAACATGCTCACAATATTACACATAAAATACTAAAAATGCTATTGAATAAAGGTCTACTAATGCAAGAATAAAGCTATGCATGTTCAATGATTTTTTTTTTAGTTTAAATGTGGAATCGATAGCTGCCATGATGATCTTGGCATGTTGTCCATATTTTATGGTCACCATAGTATTATGTATAGTACACCTCAAGATCTGCCACACAATACTTGCATAGTCCACCCCTACAACCACCATGCCACAATCATTTTAAAACTTTTATGCCACTAAAAGCACCAGTAAAGGGATAAGTGTTCAGTTCAATGAGGCCTGATATTTGAACCTTGGATGTCCGCCACCTTATGGGGTTTGGCTGAACCAATTGATCTACACCTCAGACATATGGTCAATGAATATTACAATGCCTTGTCACAAATATATAATTGTATGTGAATTCTCATATGCCGCACCCTTGACCTTCACACTTCTTTACAACTCTTCAATTTTCTATTCTAAGGACACATGTGCACACTTACATATTAGACACTTGTGCACATTTACACTCATAACACTTGCACACATATTTACATGACAAGTGCATTTCCTGCATATTATTACATTACATAAAATATTAACTCATCCTCTAATATAAGACACAACTCTAATCTAATATTTACAATTATGTACCAAGGTGGTACATTGTCATGTACCAAATAATGTAATATTCTCCAACACCCCCTGTATTACATTATTTAGTTATTGAATACTTTAGTCTTCAATATGGTCTTCATCTTGATCCTAGAGCCTATTTTGTCTTCTCCTGCTTTCTTCAGTATACTACCATTTTGTATTCTAATCAAGTGAATGATTAGTATATTTCAAAAAATCATCTTCATAAATTACTAATTTTTTTGAAAGAGCTTTTACTTCATTTTCTTCTATAGTTTCTTCTAGTTCTTGAATTTTTTGAATTTCTTGAGCTAGATGACACTTTTGATTTCCTTCTCTATATTGTAGCTAAGGTTGATTATATTTGTACTAATAATGATACTATCATTGTAATTGTTGCTTATGTGGATGGTATTGAGTTTGATATTATCTTGGCCTATTCATTTGACCACTTTGATTTATTTGATTTCCTTGAGACTGATTCCTTGGATTATATCTATAGAAATTTGTATTATGATTCCTCTTTCTACATATCTAACAATATCTATTATTCCATTTAGACCTATCTTTTGAAGTGGAAGCAACATTTCCTTGTGAGTTATCATTTTTTATTAACACATTTTTAGTCGTTTCATCTTTGACTAAATTTTCAACTTCATATTCTTGTAGAATATTGACTAACTCATCAAATGAAGTACTTTTGCTTAGAATTTATAAAGAAGTAACTAGATGCTTATAGTTCTCTCAAAGATCTCTCAAGATCACTTAGAACAAAAAATTTGTCCTCTACCTTTTCTCCTAAGGTTAATAGTTTTGGTTTTATGTTTGTCACTTTTTTAAAAAGTAATTCAATGCTTTCACCACTATTAACTTTTAAAGAATGCAATCGAGTTTGTAGATTCAAAATAGTAGCATTGTTATTTCATTAAAATATCTTTGCTAAAGTATTCCAATATTCTATAGAGGTTACTGTTGTTCTTATGTAATGTTGTATTTCATTTGTAATTGCAAATGTTACTATCATGAGGATTTTTGCTTCTCCTTCATATTTTTGAATTTCTCTATGACTATCATCTTCAACAAGTTTAGTTTTTCTTCCAATAAAAATGTACCAAAGTTAAATAATTTGCAAAAAATTATATGAGCTTTAAAATAAAATAAAAAATAAAAATAAAAGCTTTTCAATATTTAAAAAAACAATCAACTTATTACCAATACCACTTATCAATAAAAAAAACTTAACAATGAATTTAAAAAAAATCATTATACTAATAGCACACTTATCTCTTCAAAATAAATTTGAAAAGTAAAAAATAAGATTATACTCCTTATCACTCCTCTTAACCTTAGATAAATAAAAAAACTAATTTAATTTACCAAATAACCCTAATATTATCTCCTTGAAATGTGACTCCTTGTAACAATTTTTGTGTTGAAGATTTCAAATGTATCACTATTCTTCTTGGCTAGAGTGTGTGAGGTTGTGATTTATTCTTTGCATGGGCCACTAATTGAAATCATTCAAGCTAAACGTTTCAATCTCTACACTTTTGCCTTCGTTACCTCAATGTGTCCTTTTGACAGATTGCATGGTATTTTATTTGGCACTCAATGTTCTAATGACTTGCATGCTTGTACCATTTGATCTCTTCACCTTTTATGTTTATTATATTTTCACCTTCCTTGGCACTCAAAATATTTTCTTGGCACTCTATTATGATTCTTGGTTCACAAACTCTTGTCTTCTACTTGCAACATCCAAATAACACTTGATTTCACCCAACTCTTGCACTCATCTAATATCCATATGATTCTTGGTTTTCACCAATGCTTGCACTCCCCTTTGGCTAGTTTAGCATGACACTTCAATTCTTCTTTTTTATTAGTATGATGATGCTTCAATGCTCATTTTTGGCTACAATGGTGATGCTTCGAACTAGTTCTTATCCTAGCACACTCAAACTAGTGTTTGGTTGCACTACATTTGACTTATATTATGTAGGGTTGCACTATGTTCGATTCAGGTTGCTTAGAGTTGCACTTCAATGTTGCAACCTCTTTTATAATCTACATTCTCATATTAATATTGTATTTTCTTAGCTGAATTTCTTACTACCAATACATGCCCTCTATTCTAACATTCTTGTTCTTCTTATTATTGTACGTGCAAGTGATGTTCTTCAAGAAACCTTGTTAGCTTTATGTAGATGTATCTCCTCCTTGTTTTATCATACTTTATCTTAGTACAATAACATTGCTTTAGACATTGTATTGACTTTTAGATTCATAAATTATCCTCTTATAAAGACATAGCCTTTCCTTGGTAAAAATTATTCTTATATTAAGAGTACTCTATCTTCATTTATTGCTTGCCTTTTTCCTTGTACTCTTACTTCAACATTGTCCTACCTTCAAGCTCAGGTGTCTTTCTCTATTGTCATAAAGCTTAGAATCTTAGTCTAAGGCTTTATGTATCTTTTTCTACAAGTCAATTTTCTTTATAAAACAACTTGTAAAATGGCCTCCTTTCTCTATGGTGTGGAAAACTTAAAATTTTTAAAAGATGTATTTATCTCCTTACAAAGGTTATACTTTAATCACTAATTTCTTACATCTTTGTTGCCTTTAGACTTTCCTTGTAATGCTTGGATTGAAGTTGATTTTCTTTCAACCTTGTTGCTTCAATGACATCCTCTTTATGTGTTGTTCAATATTCTTTTGTTACCCTCAATATGCAAACTTTAAGCAATAATAATTTGAACTTGGAGCTAATGAATTTTGATCTCTCCTTCTTCTTGCTTTCTCTTCTATAATAATGGTAACTTTTCTTACTAAGGACCAATATTAGTACTTATTATGGACCTCCGTTAAATAGGTCCCATTCTTCTATCAACAAAATTTGATGGGACCTTCTCCATTGGGTCTCCTTTAATCTTTGTCTTCAATGAGACTTATTATAATGAGTCTCTTTTTTCTACCTTTAATGGGACCTCATCTAATGGGTTTCATTTCTCTATATTCTATCTCAAATCTACAAGTCTTCTAGGACTTTTCTCCTTATGACTCCTTCCTTTCTCAATCAAATATGACCTTTTTTTTATTAGAGCCACTTTTTCCACTATGGACCTCTTTCTTTAAATGGTTTTAAATATATGGTTCTCTAAAATCTATGTTTACCTCTTACTTGGACCAACTTTCAAGCTTATTATAAAGTTATTTTCCTTCAAGACTAGAATCAGTCTTATAGACTACCTTCTATTCTAAATAGATTTTTGGAATAAGTAAACTAAATATATTTTGTCAAGGTCTATTTCTTATTGACCTAAAACTTATATCAAGGTCTATATTTGAGATATAAAATTATATTTGACTACAACTTGAATCAATCTCTTCTTGAGGAAATCCTTCTACCTTATTCTTGTACTTGAAGATGAAAGTCTTCTCTATCTATTGTAGGAAGCTTCTCACTTATGTAGATAAAATTTCACTACAATAATATCTTAGGTTGATGCAACCTAAATCTTCTTATTTTTCAAGGTGACAATAAACTTACCTGATACTCCAAACAAGATAGCTTGATTGTACTAGTTTCTTCAACTCTTTTGACAAAAACTAGTTGCCAAGAATTTTCTTGTCTCTAAAATATCTATTAATGTTAGGATGACTATTTTTTAAATGACCAACTTTTTCCTAAGTTGGTTCTACCTAAATTTTCAAATCAATAACAAGGTTAGATATTTCTCTAAATGGCCAACTTTCTTTTTGAGTTGTTCTTTAAAATATGAATCCTATTATTCATTGGTTATTCTTCAACCTAGTGGAAACATTCTATGTTCTTCACTAGTTATTCTTCAACCTAGTGGAAAAATTCTAGCTAAGTCATAATATTCACTAGTTGTTCCTACAACTGTGGAAAGACTCTAGCCTTACTGATTTCTATAACTTAACAAATCATGTGTAAGCAAACTTGTTGTATCTATGATACCACTATTAGATTTTGAAGCTTTAATACTAATATAAATATCATAGTAAAATAATCATAGGATATAATATAATGAACATACAATATAATGAATTAAATAATAAATCAAAATACAATATCAAAATAGAATATGTCATAAGAATACTCACAGACTAATCCTATAAACAAGCTCACTATATTACACATAAAATAGTAAAAATACTTTTGAATAAATGTCTACTAATGCAAGCATTAAGTTATGCATGTTCAATGAATATTACAATGCTTTGTCACAAATATATAATTGTATGTGACTTCTCATATGCTGCACTCTTAACCTTCACACTTTCTTTACAACTCTTCACTTTCCTATTCTAAGGACACATGTGAAAACTTACATATTATAAACTAGTGGACATTTACACCCATATCTCTTGCACACATATTTACATGACACTTGTGCATTTCCTACACATTATTACATTACATAAAATATTAACTCATACTCTAATCTAAGACAATCCTAATCTAATATTTACAATGATGTACCAAGGTGGTACATTGTGATGGTGCCTATAGGTTCCCATAAAATCCTTCTATTTCATACTTCTTTTTTATTTATATATAAGTTTTGAGTAAATGGTTTGACTATATTCATTCTCGCAAATAATTTGAGTTTCAATGTGATATCAGAACATGTATGGAGTGGCGTTGGTTGGTCACACAAAAGGATTTTTTGTGCCTCTAATATTTCTTTTGATTCAAAGAGTGATATATCCTTTATATATTTATAATTCAATCTTAACTAAATAAGCAATTACAAATCAAGTTTATTTGTCTATTTCAAGCAATTTATAACTTGGAAAAAAGTTGGGGGGAAAATTAGAAATTTGAAAAATAGATGCCATCACTAGTTTCTCTCGCATTTACGCCTATTATTTTTCATTTAATTTTGGTAAATTAACATATTTTTGCTTTTAAAAAATGGCTTTAGAAACCTTGTATTCTATGGATTTGAGGTTTGAGCCATCTACATGGATAGTGGAAAAGTAGTCATGTCATCATTGAAATGAGCATTGTGTTGTTGGTTCAAAACGTAGCATGATAATAAGAGTTACATGATCATGATTACACTTTTGGGGGATGGCATCATTTTTAAAAATAGACAACTCCATTTGTCAAGTATTTTATTGTGATGATGGATAGGTGAATGATTCTTAAGGCACTATTGTGACTGATCATGAGGTTGAATATATTTATTTTCTTATGGGTGTAGGCATGTATGATAAATTTTTACCCCTATATCCTAATTGGACTCTTCCATGGGAGCTTATTTATCAATGTTCCATATATAATACATGGAAAAATGGTTTGAAGGTACCATCTAGGGTATTTTACAAGGAAGTTCATGGTTTGAATTTTGGGTATTTTATAGAGTTTGAATTTGGGATGTTTTAGTAATATTTCATTCATCTCAAGGGGTGAATACATTTTTTTCCTCCCAATGCATTCACATGGGTGGTTGGCTAGCTCAACTAACGTAGGCCATCATCATATCAAGGTATAACATTAAAATATTTCCTCATTAATTGTATTACATGTGTAAATGTTATTTTATCAATTGAGGTGGCAATCAAGGTTATTGAAAAAGACAATTTTCTTCGATTTATACCAATCAGAACAATTAGTGAGAAGAAAGTGTTGATAATTAGGTAAACCAAAGAATATACAGTGGCAAAAAATGATCGATTCATAATAGAAAATTATAATTTACCAATTGATAGAATAATATTGGCCCTTGCAACCCTAACGTTTTGGCATTTTATTATTAAACTTTTGGGGTCCATTTTTAGAGGCCATAACATTTTCATATGAAATCATTTTGAGCCCTTGTTTTAATCACATGTTTTTTGAGATCTACATATTGTTGGCATCACTTTGGAGACTTCTTAAGATGTGAGGGGAAAAATTGTGTAATATGGATCACAAATACTTAGTTACTCATTGTAATGGGTAAAATTATAGTATTAAGTCAAATCATAATATTTTATATAATTTTCAAGGAGATATAGATGGATTTATGATAGTTACAATAGAATTTAATTCTTTTAAATTCTTGTAGAAAATATTCAAGATATGCTTTAGTCAATCCATTATCCTTGTTTGGGTGATTGATTTATCTTATTCATGAATATCTAATCTTTCATGATCTCTTTCTTCTTAACTTTCTTGTTTAGGTACTCTTTCAATGTTGTTACAACTATTCTTTTAAGTAGGTTTATGAAAATTCTCTTTCAATGACTAAAATTAGGTGGACCAAGGGTAATAATAAGTCTTCAAAAAATATAAGAAGAAGAGTTGTATCTTCAATACATATCTTATATGACAATGGAATATTTAAGGATCTTATATTTAAAGGAGGTGGTGATCTTGATTTTTCTTCTTAATTTGAATTCATAGTAGAATCATTTTTTGGATGTGTATAAGAGTGTCTAATAGTGTAAATGGTGACTATGGTATAGCCCAATGGAACTCTTATTTACAAAATATTTTTTTAGCAATGGGTGTAAAATTATTGGGGGTCCAAACGATTCTACCTCAAAATGTCAAGATCCACTACAACATTCATTATGAAGGGAGATATCATTTTTATATATACCTCCTCTCCTTGGCCCCTTATTTCAAATTATGGGAATGTTGAAATTATAATTTGATTCATGGAAAAGTCCAACATTGTATAATGTTTTGGATAATCCTAAGGGTATTTCATTATACAATGTATTTTTTTATTAGATAAAAGAAGGGGTTTTGAAATGGATCCCAAACCTTGATACAAAGTGAAACTGAAAGATTTTAGGGCCTAACAAAAAAAATCAAACAAGAAGAACCCCAAACTAAAATAACAAATTAAAACCTACACAACCAACCAAACCATCCACTACCAAACTAGATCACTCAACCCCATAGGGGAAAAGGATAGGATTGCAATCCAAAACAACTAGGACAAGGATTCCAATAGAAAGAAAATATATTACACCTTGGAAGGATAATTTCCCAAGTCCCCCATATCCTTATTGGGGGTATCTAGATTATTGTGTTGCTGCTAAGTCATCCCTCGAATCTCCTTAATAAAAGATATATCAATGTAGAGAGACCCAAGTAGAGCCTGATGCTTCTCATCCAACTTGCTAATGAAAGGCATTAATATGGGAGATTTAGGTCCTAGATAAAGATACATCTCATTATCTTTGATTGAATCCTCTAAAATTTTAGTTTTTCTTTATAAGAGGAAGGTCTTCAAAAATTGAAAGCTCCACCAAAGTAGGGGAGGTTTTGATCTTCACCGACTTTGAAGAGAGACATTTTGAGCAACATGTATGACCACCCCTAATACCATTGTGTGACACCACCACACCACTCAAAATATTGTCCTTCCCTCTAGAATAGGTAAAAGGACTCTTGAGATATTCAAACTTAGACTTAGAGGAGTCACTGGAGGTCCCAAAGGAATTTAGTGATGGATTTAACACTAGAGGGATTTTTTGGAACTCAATATTTGATAGTGCCTCCTCACTACAACATATTTAATATTGGCCACATGCTCAAAAAATAGAAGGATTAAGCCTTGGTGGATAATTTCCATCCCTTTCCCTCCCTTCACATCTATCAAAGATTTCTTTAGGGAATGATAGAGAAAAGAGATAATATTCATGATTTATTTCCTTCTTATCTAATTCAAAAACATCACGTGGTATTTTCACATCACTTCTCTATTCAAATCCAAAGTGATAAAATCCATAATTATAGTAATGACTCTATTCCATGCGACTTTGAGAGCCTTAGCATCATAGTCATTCTACAACTTTGGCAAATATTCATCTACATAATTAATTATTTATAATATTTTATAATATAATACCTATGGCCCTAGGTTAACATTATTATGGCTAAACCCTCTTTATATTTTGTAATTAACCAAAATCTATCTTGTTATATCAACTTAGGTTAAAATTTATTATGTAATTAGGGTTTTGATATTTCTATAAATACTCCCTTCCACTCCTCATTTTATCATCAAAGTGTCATTAAATATTATCTATGGGTATAGCTATTATTTATGGTGATTGTAGTTGCCCATAAAATCCTCCTCTTTCATCCTTATTTTTTGTTTTCTATATAGGATTTGTATAAATGGTTTACTTCTATTCATTCTAGAAAATAATGTAAATTCTAATAGGTTCACTCTAAGAATGAAAATATAACCCTTCATAATATCTTCTCTCTTTTATTTTTTCATGTACTTTAAAAACTTTACAATGACTATTCTAATAAATAGGTTCATATAATACCTCTTTTGGTGATAATAACTAGGTGGCCCCAAGGCAACTCAAATTTTTAAAATAACGTGAAGTGTGTTATAAAGTCATGCTTCCAAGTCTTTTCTTATGAAACTATAGAAGATTGGATCAACTGCTAAGGATTTTTCTTGGCTTATATTCCTTATATGGATTTATATGATATTGGTTGTGGTGACTATGATGAAAACTAAGGAGATTCTTATGCAAGTGCAAATTCATATTCATATAATCAAACTTCCAAATGAAAAAGAAAATTTATTTGGGTCTTGGTAAAGTATGAAGGCCTAGGAATTTATTATGAGGAAGAATATTTTATTTTCACTAATGTGTTACCTCCTTAGCCCCTCAACTCATATTATGAGGGCATGTTGAAATTTTTAATCTAACTTATGGCCAAGGCCAACATTATATGATGTACTTTTGTATAGGACTATGGAAAATTATTGTACAATGTACTTAATTATTATTTATGTAATCCATATTGGTTATTTTTAATTGTGTTATAGTTAAATTGTCCTAAATACCACTTGTTATATCGGCTTAGTTTCACTTATATTTTGTGGTTTTTGTATTAGTACAAATATCCCTAACCACTTCATCCATTGTATCAAAATGTTGTTATTATTATCCATAGATAATTTAGTGATTATTAATTGTGTTCAAGGGCACCCATCATTTTTGTGTCTTCCACTTTCTCTTTCATCCTTTTATTATTTCAATATAATATGTTAGTGAATGGATTTATCTTGTTCATTACTATAAATTGGTCTGAAATCCAACACTTTTGTTGTCAATAGAAAACAATAAAAAATGCCCAAGTTAATCAATATTTAACTATTCAATTTGCTATAACTTCCTTGTAATCTAATTATAATCCAAAAATCAAACTAAAGGTGTTTATGATTTGTTAAATTATATTAAAAATCCCCAATTAAAAATACAGTAATAAACCTTATTAAAACTTCTCCAACTTACCAGGATATCTTTGTTTGGGTTTTGAGCAAATGAATAGTTTCTTAGAACATAAACTTGAATGATTTCACCTCCATTATTATATTAAAAAGGTAAAACCATATAAATATATATTTTTATAAATATAATATGCACTAAACATTTGTAGCAAGGTATTTTTCCCTATGTATCACGAACAAAAATGATAATAAATTCATCAAAAGGATATAATTCAATCATGGATTTAAAAATATTTATAGTCTAAAATTCATTAGTCATTTTGGCTTAATCAATAATGACCTTAAAAGATATAATATTTCAATTAGGGTCTTTTATAATATAAAATGAAAATATAGTGGTTTTATAGTCTTACCACTTAACGTAATCCCTCAAACTCCTAACATTATTTTCTATATCATGTCATGTGACATATCCTATAATATTCTTTTAGGATGGCCTTAGATCCATGAGATGCAAATAGTCTCTTCAACTTTACATTAATTCCTTAAATATGAATTTAAAAGTCAAACCTATAATATATTTGATAATCATAAACCCTTCAAATATATAAATTAATTGAAGTTCAAACTCCAAAACCTAATATTTAACCTCATTTAAGATAATAAAGTGATAACATTTACTTCAAATAAAAGAGAAACTAGTAAATATTTAGGTAAATATCCAATAATAGAAGCACTAAATTCACTTTAAATTTTTGGCAACCATAATATTGCTATCACAAACCATTTATCTTCTAAATGTACTTCTAAAAAAATAAATTCTATTATCAACTCTTTTGAGGTGGACCTATCCAATCACTTTTATTCTTATAGGACATTGAGTCTCCCTTTTAGCAAAGGCAAAAAGGTGCAAATAGAAAGTTTTTCTTTTATTTACATTGGGACTACTAATGATGAAAATATCATAAATAGTATTTTATATTGTAGTTAATGATAGTATGTCTTGTGTTATTTATCAAATTCTTATCCTATACCAAAATAAATATTCATCAATATATGATACCACGTTAGAGGTCTCGGCCTTTTTATGTAGGGTATTAAAGAAACTCTCTAAGTAGAAGCTTGGATAGGATGATTTGGTATAGGGTTAACCCTAGAAACACTAAATGATATCCTAATTACATATCCAATTAAGACAATGGGTTTGATTAAGATGATCACTATGATTAATCTAGAATTGTTTATTTAAATATTTTGGACAAGAATGATGAAAAATATAAAAGTCTAGACCCGATTACATTAAACAATTATTATAGAAATTTCACCTATCATCATGGTGTGAATTATTTAAACTTAGCATATCTTAAATTCATCACTAATGAATCATCTAATGACTATAATAATATGATAATTTTTCTTCACAACCAATTCCAAAGAAGCCCAAAATTACACAACCTAAATCTCATTTTATTTTAAGGGATACTATCCTCAAATAACCAACATAGAATTATCCTAATATGCTCGTATTCATCCTCAAAATAAAATACTTATGTATTATATACCTAAATAGTCTAGATGTTTTAGTGACTCCTTCATAATTAAAATATTACCATATTTTCATAGAAGAAACTATAGAAATTAACATAGTGACCTTAGGTGAGCCTCAAATCCTTAAGGTAGGAAAACCTCTTAGCTTCATAATAGTAAGAGTAATATATCAAGGTTTTTTTGATTGGGTGAAAAATAGGGGTTTTGAAAGGCTCCCCCAAACCTTGTACAAAAGGTCCCACAAACTTCCAAGCTCAAAGACAAAAAAAATGAAGATTTATAAAGGAAAAGGCCAAAGAAAATAACTAGCTATAACCAAACTCCTAAAATGACCAAAAATATAGGTCGTCTAAAAAGCATTAAAATTGAACAATGAGTGAAAGAATATAGAAACTAGAAAATATAGCATAATAAAAATGAGAATAAAAATTCTAATAACATAATCTAGATAGAGATGTTTGACTTCATAAATTGAGTCTCTAATTAAAGAAATAAGCCCTAAAATTTGAAATTTAAAATTAGGCCTAAGGAATCCCACCTAAATTCCTACCCAATATGCCAACAAGCTACCTCAAAGAATTTTACATCATCTTCCACCTCGAGAATTTTGTCTAGGATAGGATTGGTTGGAACTTTTCTCAAGCTTAGCACCGCATAAAGAAGATATTCCTTTACTAGCTTGTCCATGTGTAATCGAACCAAGATAAGCTCAAAATATTTTTTCCCTAGAGGGTTTGACATGGAATCCATGAATTTGGAAGTCGTAGGAGTGCCAAGAGGCCCAACATTCCCAAAAAAATATCTCTCAATCATCATGCAATCAAATGCAATCAAAAGCATTTAAAATAGGGGGTTTAGAATCCTTATTGATAAGAGTATCACTAGGGTTTTCTAAAGAAGAGGCCATGGTTACAATCCTTTCCAAATCAGAATATTGACCAGTAGAATTCAACTCCTTAAAGTTCGTAATCAGTTGCTCCTCTGCAAGATATTTATTGATTGAACTCAAGGAGTGATCTATCAAGTAAGATTAATCTATAAAGTTATTAATTGAACTCAAAGATATTTTTATTGGTAATAGATGGACATACTTGGTCTATGTATCCATTCTTAGTTCTTTGTCACTTGATAGTTACTATTGATGCCAAACTCGTTAAATAAAAAATATAAAATTATATCCAAAGGTTACAGTTCTAATAGAAGAGGGGATTAAAAAGCTTCTTGATGTTGGATTCATAAAATATATTGATTATTCTGAATAAATATCCAATATAATTCCAATTGCTAAGAAAAATGGAAGTAGTAGAAAATGAACATATGTTTTCATATTAACAAAGCATATTCAAATAAAAATTTACATCTTCCTAATATCAACATAAATATTAATTTACCATAGTCTATGGAATTTTATCACTAATAAAAAAATTCTCTAGACGTAACCAAATTAAAATAGATGTAGAATACCAATACAAAATAACCTTTACCACCACATGGGGAATATTTTACTACCCATTGATACCTTTTTATCATAATAATCCCTATTCTAGTTTAATAAACCTCTTTTCTAGTTTTAGATAATTCTCTTAATTTTTATATTCAAACCATAATAACACCATCCTAACTATTTTCTATGCAATAATTAATGTAGTAATATGATTAATAAATCCTTAATTCACTATCCTTAATAGTTATTGAGGAATTCACAACCTCCATTAGTGCTAGACATCCTATCTATATCTAGATCTAATGAGGTTTATTCATTTTCAATGGCCATACTATTAGTAAGATATCAATCAAGTCCTCTCATGATGTAAACTTACGTTTATCTCAATTTGCTATTAGATGATAATTATGTTCAATATTTATTTCTAGTATCCTAGAATTTTCAAGTTGACCCTATAAGTTTAGATTAAAGTTGTAATATTATATCTTATTTAATTCTAGTTAGGTGGAAGCAACACAAATGTGGTTTATATACTAAAATATATTTCATAAATACATTATTGATCAATAAGTATTCAAGTTCTACTCAATGTTCAATAAGTATTCTATATTTATGACAATGTGTTTTCATCCCATAATTCCATATACATGAATAAATTTTGTTGTAGTAATTTAAGAAAGGAAAGTAATAATCTTTCCTATTGCATGTAATATAAAAATAGTTGAGTCAAATGTCCTTTATCTTGTAAAATTATAAGTATATCAAATATATATCATTTTTTTTCTTATATAAATGTCTTATAGAATTAACCAATTAAAAGGTATAATTTTAGTTTCAAAAGAGGCATCATAATATATTTCCTTTCTAAATAAATGATGTACAAAATACATTGGACATACTTTGAATAAGTTATATATTTTATAATGGTACTATAGTAATAAAATTATTTTCAAGTTTGTCATTCTAGAGACATTCAAATGTTCCATTTTTCAATCTTAAATATACAAAAAATTCCATTTCCAAATTTATTAGTATGATGCTCGCAATTACATAACATCTCTAATTGAACTAAGTTACTACTAGAAGTAGAGAATCCATCATTCAAGTACTTTACCGCCCAACCTACTAATATTCTACAAGTATCCCCATCTCAAATTCACAACTTGAAGCTCTGACCACCTAACCAAAGATAAAAATATGCTATACTTTATGCATGCTTCCATGAATATCATGAGTATATAATCATTCTAGTATATTAGATTTCAAAGTGCAATGATCAACTTGCACTTATGGGAATGAAACTAATGTGCATATTTCTTACGTATTCATGGTCTACTAGTGTGTTTCCTAAAAAAACTTTTCTCCTTATCGTAGGTCTTCTTATTGATTAAACAATCAACCATGGAATTTTTAAATGCATTTCAATTCATTCATGCAAATCTATTTTTGCAAAAAGAACAAGAAATCCACTTGCTTTCAGTTCTCACATAATTTTGTTTTTGCAAATGACACAAGGAATGCAATTATATTGCGTGATAAATAACTTGATTTCCAAATTTTCATACATTATATTATACATTAACATATTTAGATAGTAATCAATTTTGCTTTCCATTTTTTTATTAGGTGGAAGAAGGGGTTTCGAAAGGGTCCTCAAACCTTATACATAAAGGGTTTTAAAATGTTCCTCGAACCTCTTAGAACTTAACAAATATATCCACAGTAATCTCAAAAAGGAATACACTATGAACTGAGTCAAACACAAAAATACCTACAAAACATTCACTACTTTTAGAATTGTTATAGCAGGCATGATGGAGTCTTGACATAGGCAATCACAACCCATGATTAAAATAAAAGGTGCCAAAAATTTAAACACATCAATCCACCTCCAAGGAGAACCAAAAATTGAAAGAATTCAAACTTCTCGCTTAGTGCGAGAACCCTAGAACATGAAACTAGAACAACAAAAGCAATCACACAACACTACAGCTATAACAACTATAGTAGGTGAACCTACAACATGGCCTATCAACTATGGCATCTATATACACCACCTTTGACCAACGTATTAGCCTCTCGAATATAGTTCATATAATCCCTTTCATTGAGCATTCATTGATTGTAACATGACTAGGGTACCATATAAAAGGGCAAGAATGGTCCAAATATCTCTAATCTCTTCTCCTGTTAGGTTCTTGCACAAAACTATAACAAAATTTAAATATGGATTTTTCTTGCCCCAACTAGAATTTAAGATTATGAATCCACTTAGGGTTTTTAACCCTTACAATAGAATATTAGGGGGGAGAAGCCAAAACCAGGTTGGGATTTCACTATCCAACCAATTGGAAAAGGTCAAAACTACTAATCATCTAGAATATTAAAATCAACCACAAAAATGATTAGTTTAGCCACCACCATTTGGAACATATTCTCACTTAGCTCTACAACTTCAATAAATCGGTCCTATAAGGACATAAATTAAGTATCCTTAGATATAGGTAAGGTACATCTAGGACCAGTAAGAATGAAATGCAGAGTTGAAATCCTAATTGCAACAACAAACATCTCCAACATTATAACTGTGATAATATCGATGTCTGATGGCTCTAAGACATAAGTTTAAATAAATATCACAAGATCCTATAAAGGACCCCCAATTTTAGATAGAGTGTATCTAGGTTCAGTGACCAAAATAAAGGACAAAAGCCCTCTCACGACCAGACAGGACCTAAACTAGGCTAGCAAGTAAAAAACTGGATACGTAGATCTAGTAACATAAACCTTATCCCTAGAAAACATAGTCAGGCTTCCCCAAGTCTATTTTTTCACAAAAACCACCAAAAAAAGACCTTGAGAAATAGGGCACAAAGGGAAACCAAGTATGGTAAGAGCTTTGTTGGATGGGAGGACTCCCAATAGCACTATACAAATTATCGAGCCCAACTATCTAGCTACGGTACACAAACCATCCACTTATGAACTCCACACCAACAAAGACTAGCCTAAGGCCCAGTAAAGTAGAAAGTAGTAGATCTAGGGATCTAGGGGTTATGGGTCCACTCTAATCCCTATCATGATAAGCCCCCTTAGCACCCCTAAACTAGCCCCCTTGCCCAATCCTACAATATCATGCAGTCCAACAACCTCTCCAAAACCAACCCAAGCTCCTCTCCCTCTCATGGCTCTCTCACATGAATACATGGCTCTCTTGCTACATGGATATCCATTTTTCTTTCCAATTTACTATCAAATTCAAGGTTGATGTTTAGTAATGAAAATAGAAATAAAAATAAAGTATTATTAGTCATATTTTAATATGTTCAATAATTATTTCTTAAATAAATTTACAAGCAGGTTTACTTCCAACTTCCTCTAATTTTATAACTACATATTTAATGTTATAGTGATAGCAAATTTTGGTCTAAAAAATCAATAACAGAGTCTGATAGAACTACTATCATAAAACCTAGAATTGTCTCACCACAATTCCCTTATATATCTGTTTCAATATCTCTAATTTATCATAGGGTGATAGTAAATGAAAATTTCAAATCCTACTAGTTTCAATTGTTGTTTTTCTAATGCAATCATAAAATGAAATACAAATCTTAGTGCCAAAATAGTCATTAGTAACTTATAGGATTTGGAATTCATAATTCCAATCAATAAAGCATTTAGAGTACTCTTTTTAAATATATGAGTAGTGACAATTTACACTCGTTCTTGTATTCCAATAAGTACCAATACTCAAACATAAAATAAGGCACCATACATATCATCATTCTCTCCAACCAACTTGTATAAGATGATTATAACAATATATATCATATGTAATTAATTTAAACAAAGGATAAGTAAATTTTAGATTTTATCCTATTAATTTTTTTCCTTATGCTCTTTCGTATTCCTTTAAAAAGTTATTCAAAATTGGATACACTGGTTCTAGAGACGCTAAGATATGGAGGGTGTGGTTAGGCTTCTCTACTTTGGAGCTCTTTCTCTAGGGTTGTATTCATCTTTCTAGTGGGATTTGAGCCCACAGGGATTTGTGTAGCTTTGATTCCTACTTTTTTGATGTTCCTTGGGGAGGTTCCTTTGGTTCTCCTATCCTTTCTTCTGGTCAAGTTTTTGGACTAGCCTATGGTTTTTTACAACATGGTTGCTATCAACAAGGGTTTTTCCTGAATGCACTATTTTTTAGTGGATGGGATATTTGTTGATCCTAGATCTACTTGGCCTAAAAATTTGGATCTCATTTGTGAGGATCCATTATTATTATTTTTGGTCTTTTTATCAATAGTCTTGGGACTATGTCGAATATTGGTTTTTTCTTTTGATGTTGATGTAAACTAGTTTTTAGTTGATCCTCATTTATATGAAAACCCTAGATATACAATTTTGAATAATATGGATCCTATGGTGCATCCTTGGATGTTCTTGCAGGTTATCTCCCTCATTTTTGGAGGGAAAAAGATTCAAATTTCTAAATATTTTGCTTGTAGGGTTCTAGTTTTATGGGGATCTATAGCTACTCTCAAAGGTTTCTTGGTTGAGTTTGTGGATCTAGTTTTAGGTCCTGGGAGCTCTCCTCAAGATCTTTATGGTGAGAGGATGCACATTTCCAAGGTTTTCTATTTTTTTCATCTTGGACTATGGTTTTGAATTTTTGTTCCTTGGACTCCTTTTTTGGGGATGGCTCTGTGGTGCTAGAAGGCATGAATCTTATTTTTATTGAAGTGAATCTATTCCCTACGGTGGTCTTAGATTCTAGGCATTTTTCCTAGGAGTTATAATCTTTGATATCCATCCTAGCCAAAATGCTATAATTTTTTTTAGTTAAATAATATAGATATTTTGTTAGATATTGGCTTGGCTAGCAAAAATATCTTCCCAATGGTTGCTTGGATAGAGGCTTATATGTCTAAAATTTTGAGCTTCAAGCACATCATTTCTATGGGTATTTTAAGTTTTTTGTTGTTGGTGACCAATATTTAGGATAAAATTTATGTTTTGTATCTCTTTTAAGAATGGTCAAGGTTTTATATAAGACTAGGTCAACTGGAAATATCGTCTCTTCAAAGTTTTTTGGGTTTAATTATGAATCTTATTTTGTAGGCTTTAAGTTTAATATCTCTGGTCTTCAAAGGAATTGGATCCATATTTTTGTTGGAAGATGTTGGATTTGTGATTTTTGGATTGAACTTTTAGATCTTCCATGCTATATGGATGTTTGCTTCTTCCTCTGAGTGGGAGAGCCTTTTTGAATTCAAATATGAGCTAAACCTTTAGGTTGGTGGCTAGATTTTGGATTCAATTCTATTTATATTTGGCTATGTGGGACTTCTTTTCAAGTTTTAGTTTTAAATATGAGTGGGCTTTTTATAAGTTTAAATTTCTCTTTAGATCATGGTTGTTTAAGTTGTAGTGGAATCTCTTCTCAATATTGATGCCTCATTTAGTTATTTTTATTGTTAGTTTAATCCATATACTAGGAGATCTAGATCTTTCTCTTAGATATTGACCTTTAGCTCTATATGTTGGATCCTTATATATCTCTTTTAGATCTTCATCTTTGTATCTCTTAGGGCTGTATTTTTTAGATCCATGTTTGTTGTAAAATATTTGGGACCCTTTCAAAACCCCTTCTACCTAATAAATAAAATTAAACAGATGTTCAAATACAAAACTACACAAACATGTTTTCTTAATAGGGGGCCAAGCAACTTCTAGTCTATGCATTCATGATGGCACAAGTTTCTATTTAGTATTACAAATTTATTCAATTAAAATATTCCCTATTAACATAATTTAATTGGGTAAAATGGCATAACACTCGATGGCTTTTTAGCCAAATTAAT
This sequence comes from Wollemia nobilis, assembly GCA_028583015.1. Lineage (NCBI taxonomy): Eukaryota > Viridiplantae > Streptophyta > Pinopsida > Araucariales > Araucariaceae > Wollemia > Wollemia nobilis. The sequence continues at coordinate 4,826,789 of JAQPPZ010001050.1, forward strand.
CATAGGTCCCAATAGATCAAATATTAATATAAATTATATAAATCATATGAAAGTTCATTCATAAAATAATATTAATTTCAATGAACATAACATTCATGAAATAAAAATATCATTCATTGAAAAATAATAATATTTTATAATAATACTCACAATATTATTGAACAAATATACAAGCTATTTGTTATAAATTATCTTTAATTTTTACTGATTGATTATAATGCATGGATATTTGTCTCCATAATATAATCTTTGAAGATGACTCTTCAATACTTGACTATTTCTCTCCTCACATATTTGGGAGATGCATCCTTTCCTATTCCACACATAAGATAAACCTCTCATATCTCTTGACTTTACATATTGCCACATACATGTGACTATTCACTTGTATACTTGACACCTACACACATGACTCTTGACTTACACACTTGCACACTTTATAACATGACACTTACACACTCTCTCACACTCACACAGTTATACTCTTTTCACACATTAACACATACTTTAGGGAAAATATAAATCATACATCCTAATATAATAACTCACACCCTAATCTAATATTTACAAATGTACAATGGTACCATGGGGGTACTTTAGCATAGTACCAAATAATGTAATATTCTCCAACACCCCCTATATTACATTATTTGTTTTGAAGACTTTAGTATTCAATCTACTAGCTTTAGTCCTTTGATTTGTTCTTCATTATCTTCAACTTTATTTCTTCGTATCTTTACCTTGTTCTTCTTATTTTAACTCTTTGTTTTCTCCTTCTTCCAAGTTTTGGTCATGATCATATTTCCTTATGTACATTATAGAGATTGAATCAACAAATCATCATAATAGTATATTCTATTGATATTGGAACTTAATGATTCTACATTGAAGTCAACAAATATTGAATGTAGATATATTGTATCTTAGTTGGCATATTTCATTTCAATTTTTACTTGTCTTTTTTCTTGAAAAATATCAAAAGTGAGTAATGCCATATACATCACTATGCCTACTTTAGTAGATAATGTAATAGTATTTTGAGAATTTCACCATTCCATAAAAAAATCATGAAGATAATTGATAAATATTGTAAACTTCTCATCTTTGGAATTTTTGAGGATTAAAGACAATTTATTTTTCGAGCCATCTGGTATATATCTTTGCTTATCAAAGTTTTCAATCAAATATTGTATACAAATTTCAGAAGTTTCAATATTTCCTGACTTATTAGAGCATTCTAATTATTTTCTTCCATGATGATTCCTTTGATGTAGAAATCCTTATTTCTCCAAAAAATTAATTGCAATCAAACTTTAAACTCTTCAATTTTAATCAAGAAATCATGCAATTAATTCATCAATTTGAATTTCAAACTTAAATCAATCAATAATTTCTTTTCAATATTCATTTTTAATCAATAATCAAAATTTTAAATTTTAATTTCATTCCTCTTATAACTCCCACAAATTATTTCAAATTAATGTTCTTTAGTCAAATAATCAATTATTATATTTTTAGTCCTTATCAATTCCAAAATTCAATTCACAAATTTAATCAATCAATTTTGCATTAAAAAAAAATTCTTCCATCAAATAATCAATTTATCAAATTTTGTAAATTACCTTGACTCCCAAATTATCAATTTCAATTTTTTAATTCTTCAATAATCAAATTTCCAATTTCAAAATATCAATTAAATAATAAAATTTCTTTAATTATTTTTTCAATTCTAATTCTTTCCTCATATCTCCAATTTAAATTTATTTCAATTCAAATTTATCTACTTATAACTCTCATTCACTTCATGCATTCAATATTTAATTCAATATTCACCTTATTTCTCCTAAAGCATCAATCAAATGAATATTTAAATTTACCCCTTATAACTCCTAAAAATTAAGCGCATAAGTGATTTTTCCCAAAAAATTAATTGAAAAACCTTACCTACTTTTTTGGTGCTTAGCCTTCATCAAATTTGTCAGATATATCAAGGCACATCAAACTTTTCATGGCATGTCATACTTGATAGGGCACATTAGATATGATAGGGTGAATGGTAACACTAAGTGAATAACATTCAAATATTTCAATTTTCACCTTTGTGTTTGAATTTGAGGAGAGTTCTCCTCTTTAGGTGCTCTCACTTATGATTTCAAATGGCTTCCACCTTCATACTTTGTCTATGTTTCTTGGTGCTTCACCTTCCTTCAACTTTTCTTATTGGTGCTTCATAGGTTCTCATTGCTTTTCTCTATTCCATTGGTTCCACCTTGGCTTTCTCATAGGTGCTTCTAATCTATCAATTCTACTTTGGCTTGTCACTTATATTTTAGTAGTTCAACTTCTCTAACTAGAAACCCATATGGCTTGGATTCACATTTTGTTTCTCTGGTTCAATATATTTTTAACAACAATAACATCGCTTGTCTTTTACTTAACTAGGAATATTTTCCTTTTGGTGACTTCACCAGTAATATTTCTCAATGACTATGAATTCAATAGTCTATAATTTCTTATTTCAATTCTAATGTGCTATTATCAACTCAATTTTTCTCAAATTTAGGGTGAAATTAACCCTTTTGTATATCTTCTCCTTTGAATATTATCAGCTAGTTTTTTCTCCACAAACTTCTTCAAATTCATACTAGAGTGTAGCTCTAACTTTAGCTTCTTTAATCTACAAGTTTTTACTCCAATAACTTTTAAATGCACACCAAAGAATCCAGTTATAGATTTTATCCAATAATCTCCCAATTTATGCCTTCAAATTCTTCTCACACAAACCGAGGATTTGTGTGGCTCTGATACTATTGATGGTTTTTTAGCCAAATTAACCATAGGTACCAATATCCAATATCTTAATACAAATCATATAAATCATATGAAGGCTCATTCATAAAATGATATCTATATCAATTAATATAACATTCATGAAATAACAATATCAGTCATTAAATAATAGCAATATTTCATAATAATACTCAAAATATTATTGAGAAAATATATAAGGTCTGTTATAAAATTTCTTCAAAATTTCTTGATTTATTACAATACATGGATATTTGTCTCCATAATATAATCTTTGAAGATGACTCTTCAATACTTGACTATTGCTCTCCTCACATATCTAGGAGATGCATCCTTTTCTATTCTACACATAAGACAAACCTCTCATGTCTCTTTATTTTACATGTTGCTATACATATGACTCTTCACTTGTATACTTGACACCTACACACAAGAATCTTACACACTTGTAAAATTTATTACATGGCATTTGCACACTCTCACACTCTACACACTTGCACATTTTATTACATGACACTTGCACTCTTCTCACACATTGACACATACTTTAGGAAAAATATAAATCGCACATCCTAATCTAATAACTCACACCCTAATCTAATATAAATCACTCACCTAAACTATAGATTCAAACCCCAATATATTAAATTTATTCCATAAAGGTACCATGGAGGTACTTTAGCATGTACCAAATAATATCATATTGTGTAACATCCCCCTATATTACATTATTTAGTTATTCAAGACTTTAGTCTTCAATTTATTTCTTTCAAAATTTTATCTTGATTTTCATTTTGAAATTCTTCTTCATTTTTTTCATATATTTGATTCTTTATTTTATGCTTTCCTTTATTCTTCTTCTTTGGTTTTCTTTTCTTCATCTTCAACTATGACATAACTAATGATGAGACTTTTGAACAATAAGTTAGTAAGTCATCACAATAATATATTTTAGAATTCAAATATTCCTTATTGAAGATAACATAAGCTTTATTTAAATCATATGTGTCACAATTGACATTCTTTTTCTCTTGCATTTTTTTAAAGGTCTCAAAGATAAGTCAAGACATGGACATCATTAATCATTCTTCAAAAGAAAATGTAATGGTGCTTTGTGAATTCCACCATGTTCTAAAAATATTTTTATGAAGATAGCTTATAAGTGTTGTGAATTTCATATTTTGCATTTTTGGGAAATTAAGATAAGTTTTCTTTTTCTTTTTTTAAATTAATTGATATTTACTTCTTTTCATCAAAAATATCTATCAATTTTTGTGAGTAAAGTTTCAGCTTGTTCACCATATCTTCACTATCTTCATTGAATGCATTTTTAATCATTTCTTCCATAATAAAATAAAAATAAAATCCTCTAATTCCTTTGAATTTGAAATCCTTATTGCTCCAAAGTTTAATCAAATTGCAAAAAATAAAAATTAAAATCCTTCAAAAATAAATTGTAAATTCTTTGAAGTAGAAATTAAATTCACAATCAATTGCAATTTGTAAACTTGAAAATGCAATTTTTCAAATCCTTTCAAAAAATAAAATAAATTTGCAAATTTAAACTTTTAAAATTTTTGAATTAGTAAAATTTTTATCCTACTTTAATAAATTTACAAATTTTATATCTTCAAATTTCAAATTTTCTAAATATTCAAATATTAATGTTTTTTTTTTTGGAGTAGATCTCTCTAAAATAAAATAAAAATCAAATTGTTCAAAAATAAACATTTTGAAATAAATTGCAAACTTAATTAAATATAAAATATTAATAATATTCACGTAGAGAGGGGAGGGCTCTGGTCCCTCCCCTACTCCCTCTCCCATGGCTCCTGTTTCCTGCCCAGTCCCTGGTTCAACCCAGGTCATCCCTCCCGAGGAGTGGTTGTTTGCAGATGATCTCCTAGGGGAGATCCTTCTCCACTATCTGCGCCCCTCCTGGCCGGGTAGGGTTTCTTTGGTTGTTTTTTCAAACTGGTGCTTCCCAGGGATCCCTTTTTGGTTGGGGATCCCTTCCCTTTTCCCTCGAGGCTTCCCCCTGGGGTTTTTTGCAGGTTATTCGCGTGGATCTGGTCCCCTGCGTTTCTCGATGCGATGGAGGTGACGGTTTAGGGTTTGGACAACTTCCCCATTTTTCTTGTGAATCCTCGATAGACTCTGTGCTTGGACAGGATTCTTTGTCCCTGCTACTGGGATCCTCTTCGGTTTTCCCTTGGCAGGTTCCTTGTGGTGCAACTCTCTGGTCACTTCCTGATGGGCTGGATCCTCTCTGTGCTGGCTGTCAGCTTCCTGCAGGATGGCTCTCACTGAACAGAATGTTTTCCCAATTGACGGGATGGTTTCTCCACAGGGTGGGATTCACCAAATCCATCGGTTTTCCCACGAGGCAGGATCCTTTCTTTTCTGCTGGTTTCCCGGATGGCGGGATTTCCCTGTTGCTTCCCGCTAGGTGGGATTGTTTGTGGTGGTTTTGACTGCTTCCCATGAGGCGGGATTTTATTGTAACGGTTTTTCTTTGCTTCCTACTGGGCGGATCTTCTCGATGGTGGTTTTTGGCTACTCTCCGCTGGGCGGGATCTCAAAAACTACTTTCTTTCTTATTTGTTTGTTTCCTACTGAGAGGGATTGTTTCATGCTTACTGTTATCGCTGGGCAGGATTTCTGTTTTGGTGTTCAGTTTCAAAGGATTGATGCCCTAGGCCCATTTCTTATGTAATCAGGTTTTGGGATCCTTGTTAAAACCCACTGTAAATACAAACACTACTTACCAAAAAAATATTAATAATATTCAAATTTTAAAATGTTAGGGTTGAAATCCTTTTAACTCCCACCTAAAATCTAGTGTGGTAGAATTTATTTTTTCTTCACCTTTTAATTAAACTTCGTAAGGTTAAATCATAAAATATAACCTTAGTACTATATTCATTACCTTTTAATTAAACTTCCTAAGATTCCTTACCTTTACTTCTTCCAAAATTAGGTCTTCTCTATTGATTATGCTAAATAAAAAATGAGAATGTTCCAATGTAACATTCTCTAAGGCATTAATAAATCCAAAAACCTTCTCTGCTACACCGCCCTAGCTTCTTGAAAACTTGTCACAACTCTAATGAATATTAATGATGCCTTTTCATATGTATCAATTCACTACCAAGACAAATGAAACTACTCATTGCAGACACATACTAGATTGTATAACATGGCTAGCTATTTGTTTGATATTTCTATGTGCTATCTTGTTCATTTTTAGTCTAGTTCAAATACTTTCCATTGCTCAAATCTTCTCTAGTTTTGTACTTTGTTGTGATGTTTCTCTATCTTGATAGCTCTACTCATTGCTTTTGATATTACTTTTGTTTAATGCTTTAATGTTACTCTAGCTTTTATGGCTCTTCTCAATGCATTGATTCTACTCTTAGCCTTGATGAATTTAGTTCATATATAAACTCTTTTGTGCTTCAATATCTTCATCCACCTATTCACAGACTCTTTGATGCATACAACACCATTTTGGTGCTTTAATCTCTTTGTCCACCTGGTCATGAACTTTTTATTTATATATGTGAAGATTATTTCATCCTCCAATAATATAATAGTTGTTGGATACTTCATACAAATAAATATATAATTAATTTGTATATTTCCTTCAATTATCTGAAAGCTATTGGACACTTCATCCAATGCAATTTTTATGGACTTTTTATCCTCTAATGGTGGTTTCGAACCACTATATTTTTTTATGTGATTCTTCTATTTCTAGAGAATCCAACTAATATCAAGGGGACTTTTAATGTCCCATCACATCCAAATTTATTTATATTTGGTCCTTCTAAGCATTTTCTCTGACTTGAGTCCTTATCTTCACTGGTTTTAGAACCAAATGGATAGACTCTAGCATATAATGAAATTGTTTCCAATTGTTTTCAAATTAAATGGAACTTATATCATACAATCTTTCAAATTCAAATTTTTTAGAAAATATGATTCTACATTTGATTTGTGTCTCTTAATAAAAAAATCACACCAAAGAATTTTTCTGATGGTAGCAATAAAATCTACTCGAAGTAGCTTTGATACCATTGTTGGTTTTTAAGCCAAATTACCTTTGTCCCAATGTTCTAGATCTTGAGTAGACTCAAATATAAGAGAAATAAAAATATAATTTGACCAATATCAATTATAATAACATTCAATAAAATATCAAATATGAATGTAAAATGGCCAACACCATTCATGTAATAATATGAAAAACTCTTATAGTAGAATTGCTCAAAATTATACACACAAGCCTAAATATTTCATGCATAATCTAGATATTTTTCCATTTATTTCATGTAATTTTACCTCCAATATATAACCTTATAAAGGTGACTCTTCAATACTTGAATTTTACACTCCTCACTAGTTTGAGAGTTGCAGCCTTTCCATTTTTGTATAAGATCATCCATACATGTCCTTTGGATTCTCATCTTGCCACTTGTATACATGACTCTTGAATCTCTATTTACATGAACACTTAACTCTATGAAACTTGCACACTTCTACATTCACGCCTAATCCATGATTATTGTTCACGTTCTCACATTATATATTTTCCCACTTAATTACGTGACACTTGTGCATATCCTGCACATAGACACTTACATAAAAGGTAAATATAAATCACTCACCTAAACCATAGATTCAAATCCTAATATATTACATTTGTACCATAAAGGTACCATGGGGGTACATTATCATGTACCAAATAATGTAGTAGTATCCGTCAAAACCAAACTAAGTTTCATCAATGCACTATAGAAAATACAAGCTTAGCAAAATGGTTCTTTCTAGGTTCAGCCAGAGGCAACGTGAAAAACTTAGAAAATAAATTTCTTATCTTAAAATAAATGTTAGGCTCTATGCATTCTAGATAATATAGCTATTGTGTCCATCCATGCAATTATAGAGTTCCCTATTTTAAAGTTTAGGTAACTATATAATTTCTTCTTTTTTAATCATTAGATCATTTACTCAACAAAGGTATGAACAAAAACAAATCATTAAACCCTATTGAATCCAAAGGTCATTTCACATTTTTTTTAAATGTAACAAAAATATACTAAAATAAAATTAATTTCATTACTATAATATTAAAATACATGGCTCTATATCTTCATGAGAGGAATAAAGAAACTTGGCATGGTCCTCTCTAGCAATTTTTTCTAACTCTTCCTTATTTTTCCCCTTTACTATGTATTTTTTGTCCCTTTTTCATTTTATTTTTCTTTTAACCTAAAGTAAAAATATCTATAATACTCCCTTCCATGGTTGTTATCAATGTTTTTATTTTAATATGGAGTGTCATTTCATAAATAGGAAGGGATCAAGATTCATAAGCATGTGATAGCAAATCACTCTTGGTCCTCTCCTCTAACCAATCCTCTCTCTATTCAACACAAAACCCCAATAACATCAATACAATAATTCCTTTTCATTTTGATGGCACCTAATAAGATTTATCATAAACCATCTAAAGTGCAATGTTTATAGGGGTACACCATACATTTTTGTTCTCCAAGGTTTAAAAAAATGAATCCAAAGTATTTATTAAGACTAAGTTCTTTCATCCAAAATCTTCAAGATTTTATAAATAAAAGCATATTAAAATTATAGAAACAACCAAGTTTATCAAAATATGTAATGCATTATTATATTTACCATTCGAGATAATTCAAGTAATCATGCATCTATGCAAAATTTATGTGGTGTATGTTTCCTCTATGCTAGCTAATTCTCTAAATATATCAAATTCTTTCAAATTGTACCTTTCCTCTTCCTCTTCTTGGAGGGTGACCTATCACAATTGCAACCAATTACAAGTTGGTCAATTTCATGTATATACAATTAATAAAATATAATTAAAATAACTAATAAAATTAAATTGATTTCTAATAATTTTTCCCAAATTAATATTTTTTTATAAAATAGAGTAATTTGGGGATGTGATATTTTTTAGCTTAATAATAAAGGAATAATTTATCCATGGGCCATTACATACATGTTTCATGTTCTTATGCTTGATAACTTAGAATATCGATGATCTCCTTGCTACTCAATTAAAATACAAGACCATGTTTGTAGTTGAAGATGTAGTTTTTAATAGTTAACAATATACAAGTTATGTTTAAAAGTCTAGAAATGCATAATCTATAATATATATAAGAGTTATACAAGTAAAATATAGAAATATAGAATTTATTGTCAACATGTAACCTCATAGAACAATGACTCAAGTTAGAATACTACAAGAAAATTTTAAGCCACTAGAAAAATTATCTTATGTCTTGTTGATAAATATCAATAAATTACAAGATTTCAAAAATATATATAGCTTTTAAGTGGTATGATTAGTGATAACAAGAATTCTATGTTATTAATAAGCATTTAATGACACTTCATGTTTTTGTCCCTTCCAACCCTAGAAAATACTTTCTCCTTTATATAGTTATGACCAATTATTCCTTGGGTGACTTTAACCTAGTCTGATAATCAAAATAGACAAAAATCAATATTCTACATTAGTATAAAATTGGTCAGCAATGAGATCTAGTACACCCTTTTATAAATTTTGTATCTTTCTATAGTTTTTACTTCACAAAAGACATGATACTATATGCTATGTCATAAAAACCTTGTCAAGATTATAGGGGTGTCAAAATTTATGGAATGTGATAATGTTTAGGCCAAGTCCAAATATGTGATGTGGTACTTATGAGAACCATTTATACAGCCTATGGTCATGTGATTATGTAATCATATGGATATTCCTCATTTATGTAAGCCTACGAGCATGTTCACATAAGCCTTAGGGCCCCTTTCATTATTCACCTTTAGTGGTATTTGCTAATCCACCTTTATGGATAACATAACTTATAGGGTAATTTATTATTATTTTACTATAACGCTAGCCTCAAGGTTAAGTTAATGTTGGCCTAAGGTTAACCTCTCATTAGGTATTTGGTGTCACTATAAATACCCCTCAATTAGGATATATTTGTATCATAAGTGTAAATAAAATGTGATATATTGGGTTTCCCATGGGCACCCACCTTCTAATTCTTATCATCTCCCTTAATTTATTTTTTGTTTTTTATCACTGCTATCTTTTAATTACCATTTTCTTTTTTTTGGAACACAATTGTGGTGAGTTCATGTTTTGAAAGGTTTCTAAAAAATATTGTAAATTTAAACTTCCAAGACCCCATAGTTACAATAAAAAAATGGGGTATCTCCAACCATGTTTGTTCTTAAATACCTTATGTGATGTCATTTTTTTAGATCATTGAAGTTAATAGTACATTGTTTCAATTACTTTTTAAATATAGTTGTGTATTATAAATTATGTTATATATTCAATAATCATATAACTCATTTACTCATCTTATAATTACCACATCTAGGTCATACATCCAAATATCTAAATAGCAAATACCAAGTATAATATTCTATTTACTCAAGTATCATCATATTATAACATAATAAAATATCAAAAAACCAAAAGGATTAACTATATCAATATAAATAATGTATTTATATATCACCAAAAATTATATAAATTATCATTAGATAATGGTACCATATTTCCTAGATTTAGTCTATAGTATACCCTCCTCCAAAACCACATTAAGTTTGTGACATCATGATTGACCTCTAGAAGTGGTGCATGTGGTAATGAGTCTATGACTTTATCTATGATCATGAAGAATCAAGGGTAGACAAATATAAACAACAATGTAGAGGTATATCTACATGTTAGGTCATTTGGTAGAACATTTAATTCATAATACTTGTAATAAATTTCTCCTTTAACTAAGTAATGTCCCTTGAATTCAATGCAAATCACCTATAGATGAGTTATCTTTAGCTAATGGACTTGATTTGTATCAATCAACATATCCATTAGTAATATCATATTTTTTCTATATTTGCAACTATTAGTTATAACTTGAGTTGCCTACTACGTAGTTGTATCTTGCCAAATCAGTAAAGAGGTATAAATATCCTAAATAATAGCTATGTATTAATCTAGCTAGTGCCTCTCTAAAAATTGGGCATCCTACACCAAACCATCTAGTCACAATCTATGGTAATAAAAGGGACTATCACCTACAATGTAGACACCAAGCCCTCTTCAAAACCAAGGAATACTAAGGTGGCTTACTAGGACCTAACTCTACACCTAACATAATATATTCTACTATGCCTTCTATACCTTTTGTCTACCTTCAAACTTAACACTAGTAAACTATATGGGGCACTTGTCATATATTTCCTCTTTATATTATTTTAATATGGATCCTTTAGTCTATTGGAAACCCCTAAGTCTATTGGCCTCTAAGTATAAAATCCCTAATACTAGGCTCAATATTGGACTAAAATATTACATCATATACACTAGGATCTTAAACAATAGGGTTGCCCATGCCAACCTCTATATATGAATCAAGTTCTAAAAAGGCATCAATCTTGACATCCCTTTTAATCACCTATACCAAAAAATATTTGATGGAGCGTACTATGTCATTTTAAATTATCATATCATACACTTGTAGAATAATGTTTTGTCCCCATGCATTCTAATAAACTATTACCTTATTTTGACTCATTCTAATTGATAATCATCCTTAACCTAGCCAATGTACCCCATGTAAGGTTATCAAATGGCATCCTAGTTCCTAAGGTCATCCAATTTTCTTCATACCTAGACCAAGAATAATCCTATGAATAGGCTCAAGGAACCTCTACATTATCTACATTACTAGGTAACCCAAGTGAGTGAACCGCGACTATATATTCATAGGCCCACACTTAAATAAATGTAAAACAAGTAATGCTATATTTACCCATATATGTTTATCAATGCAATTTATGGTATATTTTGGATAGAATGGTTATACCCCAAGCATACATGGTCTAGTTATTGATCAACTCTTCCACTATCTCTCCCAACATCCATCAAAATATTTTTCTACTAGTGTCCAGCAAAAGTAACCTTAAAATCAACATTTCCAACAAGGCCTCCTATCATCTAAGTTGTCATCCCATAAATGTGGTATTAATATCAATGTCAAAATATATAATGGTTAAATAGGGATCCCTAGTAAATATTTAGAGACATCAAACATATATACCAACATATCCTCAGGGCACCTTGAATAAGAACTCATAGAATTTGCCATGCATCCTCTAATTTCATGGTCATTTTTGGAATAGAAAACTAAAAGGTATTCATCTAAAAATATCATCTCTCTACAAGGTTCATTAGATAATCCCTATCAAATTCTACCTTGGGCATTATAGTCACATGGTAGATTCCAACTACTACCAAAAATTCATGGTCTTCCATACTCAATAATAGAATAATAAACTCAAGAATATGTTGTTACCACTCTTGCATGTATAAATTTTATAATCTCATTTATATTTCATAAATTAAAGTCTAAAATCAACATAATTTTAAAAAATAAAGTTTTAAAAATAAAACAACACACCTAGTTATAATTTTACCATTCAAAATCTATATCCTATTGAATAACTTGTCAAAAATATAGAATTTTCAAAAGCATTGTAGAAGAGCTAAAGTGATAGCACTTTTATTTTCTAATGGCACTATTGAATGAAATAACACTACATGTGAAATATAGTGCTATTGTGTACCACTATGCAAATATAAATCAATATGTAATAATGCTACAAGGAAACAGTAGCATTATGTAATAGCCCTAAAATATATAAAAAGAAATGGGATGATTTTTATAATATAATTTTTTTTTTCAATTAAAAAAAAAAGTTTCATGTTTAAGGTTTTATCATATGTGGAATTGATTTCTCCAAGTGTATATGGTCAAACTTGGTTGCTATGGTAAGTAGTATGTGCATATTGAGCCATCAAAATTCAAGTCAAATATACAACATAGAGATCTAATTTTCCTATCTTGAGTGGTAAAATAAATTGATTTTAACTCCCATAATTGCTTTTACCACCCCTTTTGTCCATGATTTTTTAATATCATGCTCTTCAATATGCTTATATGAGCATAGGCATATGTTGGAAGTATTACATTTTTTGGTAACTTGTAATAACATTGCAAGTACTATGTAAATAGTTTAGTTTAGAGTGTGATAAATATTTAAATATATAATAGGTGTCACATAATTATGTGTGAAGTTATGCAAGAGAGGTGTTATATAAGTATGGAGTTATGTAAGAGTTTATCATTTAGTGTGTGCAATCATTAGAGTCTTTGTCCTTATATGGATATGTAGAGTCAATAATAGATTTATTATTATATGTTATTTTTCCCATGACAAAAATAAAGTTTTAGATCTCCTGTGTGTTTGAGGATATGAATAGTTTGTGAAAAGTATAAAAGTCAAAAGTCTTGTGAATGTGAAGAGTCTTTGTGTATATTGAAGATAAGGTATTGTAATTGGTGATAAAAAAAAGTATTGTAATACACTGTATTTGCATTGCTTAAGTAGATATATATTCGTCAATACTATTCTTTGAGTTTTTTATTATCATGGATTATATATGTAATTGTATGAAAATTTATTCTTGATATATTGTGAGATAATATAAGGAAGGTATTGAATTCCTAATAGTGGTATTAGATCCACATTTGGAGTACTTGGGAGAAAGATAAAAAATTGTGAGAGAAGCAAGGTTGTGAGAGAAGCCACAAAATTGATCAAGTTGAAAGAAACCACATTGAAAGGAGTCAAGGATTAGAGAAACAAATGGAGATAAGTTGCAGGTCTAGACATCATCGAAGTTTTTCTAGAGAAAAGCAAGTGTGGAGATAGAGAAAATAAAATATCAGAGGAGGTAGCACATTACAAATTGAGGTAGAAGGAGTAGGAATATGGAGAAGCATAAAAATCTTAAGGATAAATGGAGTAGAATTCTTGAGAAAAATTGGAGTGAGAGGACAATATATTGAATTGATGAGAGTCAAACATAGATGAATTTGCAAAGTGTGCAAAATAAAAAGATAGATCAAGCATAGTCAAGCATTGGAAAGAGGCAACTAGAATATGAGATGGTGGTTATAGAGCCTGAACATGTAGGAGATATAGAAGGTAGATGTTAAAGAAGTGTTTTAATTCTAGTAATGTAATTAGAGTGTAGATGTTAGGATATAAAATTTAGAGGAAGAAAATTTAAATATAGAGAATTAGTCACATGCAAAGGTATTCAATAATAATATTTGGTTTATTATAATAACCTTAAGGAAGAATTAAATAAGAAAAAGCAAAAATTTATAGCTAATTTTTTTTATTAGGGTGAAAATAAAGGGTTTTTGAAAGGGCCCCAACCCTTTTTTTATAATACCACTCCTCTACATTAAATCAAACAATGAATAATTAGAGACGTTTAGTAGTAGAATAAGACAAGAAGTCACATAAACCCCTTAAACGGATAAATAAAAATAAAAAGATTTACTTCCTATGACTAAAATAGGTGAATAAATATTGCAACCATTGATTAATAATGTAACCATACTTCTATCTATCATAAGCTTACAAATCCCTCTCAACTATACTCCTCAACTCACTAGGAAAATCATCCCTCCATAGAATTGGTTCAAGACTATCTACACATTTATTGGTCAATAAATCCATCACTTGGTTGCCCTCTAAATAGATAAGAACTATATTAACCTCCTCTAAGGGTACAATGTAGCTACCACACCACTCAATAATATCCCTACCATAGAATAGTAATCCTACCATAAAATACTATCCCACTACCACACCACTCAATAGGAACCCTACCATAAAATAGAAACCCTACCATATAATAGTATCCCATGAACAATACCATAGTGGCCACATCACTAAATAAGAACCCTATAGTAGAATAGTAATTATACCATAGAATAGGAACCCTACCTTAGAATAGTATCCTACAAAATTCCACATGGACCACACTAACACCACACCCCACCACAATCATCATCGAGACTGTAGTCATCGTACTTATCAATAGGACCCTACCACAAAATAGTAACCCTACCATAGAACATTATCTTACTGCCACACCACTCAATAAGAACCAAGGAATCACTTCCTATGAGTACAAGAGGTGAATAAATATTACAACCACTAAATAATTTAACCATTATTTTATCTATCTTAATCTTGCAATTCCTCCTCAACTATACTCAACTCACTAGGGAAATCATCCCTCCATATAATTGGTTCAAGAATATCTACACCTTTACAGCAAATCAATTTATTGCTTGGTTTCCCTCTCAATAGATATGCACTATATTAACCTCCTCTAAGGATGCAATGATCTCTCATGCATCTAATATAATGTTTGATATGTTCCAACTAATTTTATTCTTACCTCTTAAGCAATTAATAATATTTAAAGTCACCTTCAATAATTAACCTCTTTATATCTAGATGCTTCATTAAGCACATCTATGTGAATATGATCTTCATTTATTCCATATTGTTGGATTGAATTCCATAAGATTCCATAAATTATTCTATGATCGTCCCACTTAGATTTCTACAAATTCCTCCTCCTACCCTACTAGGTCTTCCCTTGGCTTGCACATCAAAGTTCACTTTAATCCAACCGAGTTGATGTGATTTCCAAACTATATTCCATATAGCCAATTTTTTGGGGTCAATATCATAATTTTGGCTTGTAGGGGAACCCTAATTTAAAGCAATTCTAGATTTCACTACCCTCCTCCATAATTATGATGAGGTATAATAGAGAGATTATCCTTCACTATAGCCAAAATTCTATTGAAGTTTGATATTTCATTCCTATACATTTTCTTAAATATTCTATTATTTCTTTCTAAATACCCCCCAAAAAAAGAGGCAGGGCTAGCAGATAATCCTAAATTGGAAAAAGAATATTTTTATTATTCTAATAAATATGTAACATCCTTTGGCTTCACCCACTGAATTTCAAATTCCTTCATTGTTAATTCAAAAATACTTGAAGAGAAGGGGCACTCAATAAACATATGCTTGACTAATTCTCCACTTTTAAGACATAACACACATCTATTGGGGATATAAAATCCCCTTCTCATAAAGTTTTCCAATGTTAAAATCTTATTTTGTACAATTGACCATAGGAAGAAGGCACTCTTTGGAGTTAAAAAATTGCTCCAAATGTTATTTACATCAAAGCTACCTAGGGAGGGAGAGATCTAGGATTCATATCCTAATTTAACTATATAGATACTAGAGGGATTGGGGGTCCAAATAATAGTATCTCTATACTTATTTTGGCTTAAATTATATACTTATAGCAATTGATTTATCTTCATAATTTCTTGTTGAATGTCCCTCGAACTAGAATGCCTCTCAATATTTTTCATTGCTTGCCATCAATTCCTCTATTTATAAAATATTTGGCTTTTTTTATGAAGGAATCAACTCATCAATCATCCCTAGAGGAGTATCCATGATCCATTAGTCTTCCCAAAAATAAATCTGGGATCCATTTCAAACCTTCCACTAAATTCCTTTCCAAAGAAGCAGTCTTATCTAAACCTAATTATTCCAAAGAGAGGAACTTAGAGGAGGCTATGCACATATTAGAAAAGAGTTATAATTCTCTAGATATTTAGCTTTAATTATCTTTATCCTTAAGGCCTCATTATCTTGAATCAACCTCCATCCAATTTTTCTAACCAAGTATTTATTAAACTCTTTCATTTTTCTCAGTCCCAATCCTCATTTTTAGGATTGAAAACCTTATCCCAACCTACCAAGGATATTATTTGGTTTTCCTCTATACCAATCCATAAGAATCTCCTTTAAATTTGTTCCAACCTATTTGATACTTTAGCTAGAATTTTAAATAAATATGTGTAGTAAATAGGTAATCTTTGTAGAGTTGTGTTCACCAACTGAAGCTTCCCAACTTGTCTTAAAAGCACCCTTTTCCACCCTGCTAGCTTTTTTTGAAATCAATATAGAATAGGATTTCATAATTCTTCCTTCATTTTACCTTTAAACATGGGAATCCCTAAGTACAATGAGGGCAAATCCTCTACTCCATAGTTGAGAAGTATAGAAATTCTTTGTTGTATCATTATCAGAGTATTAATTAAGTAAACCTTACTCTTAAAAAAATATATTTTCTGATTAGAAGCTTATTCATAAGTTTCAAGAATGTATTTTATCTCCCTTGACTCAATTACCAAATCTTGGCTACTAAAATAGTATCAACAACAAATTATTGATGAGTAACTACCTTAAGATTTGAAGTTGGTTTAAAACCTTTGAGCCTTGCAGAAACCCTAGCTACAAAGAATGCTCTCCCTAGTGCTTCTACCATGATAATAAAAATATATTTGGAGATAGTTTTTCCTTGTCTTAATACTCTCTCACTTCTAAAATACCCTATAGATGCCCGATTAATAATTACTAAGAACATGACAGAATAAATGCAGGTCCTAATCCATTATCTCCAATGGCCATGAAATCCAAAATTTTCCAAAATTTTATTGAGGAAGGACCATGACAGCCTTTCATATGCTTTATTCATATCCAATTTAAGTATCACCCTAGCATTTCCACTTTTATCCATGGAGTGAATAACTTCATGAATAGAAATTACTCCATTCTGTTGGAAATTTTGAGTAGTTGTGTTGTCATTGATGTCAAGAGTCAATGTTAGTGATGTCAAAAGTTAGTGCAAGGATTTGAAAAAAAGAGGGTTAAAATATTTATATTTTAATCCCAATAGATTTGGTTTAAAGCTTCACATGATTTGTCAAAAGGTTGGCTAAATACCCTGAAGGAAGGAGATACCTAGGACCAAAGGAACTAATATTATAATATTTATTATTATAATATTAAATGTGGTTAATATAAGCCCTAAGGTTGAAAAATAAAATACCTAGGCCCAAAGGAAAAGATATTATAATATTCATTATTATAATATCATGTTTTGAAAATAATGTGTAAGGTTATTTATAAATTATTTATAATATTTATATTATAAATTAATTTATAAAATAAATTAATTAAAACCCTAAGTTAGGGTTGGGTGCAAAAACATTAAAGTTATTTTCCCCTCGTTGAAGTTCAAGAAAAAATGTGTATGGTATTTATACCATAAGGTTTGTGGCATTAATTCAAGTCTTTAAAATATTACATGTGCATGTATTGATAAATGGTTGATGCAAATTTGTGAGCGCAAGAGGATAGAAGACTTTTAATTTTTAAAAGTGATAGAAATTGTGGAAGGATAGAATGACAAGGGCTCAAGCCCTTATCACCAACCATGTGGTTGGGCTAGTGGTAAGCCTTAGCAATGTAAATTGTTTGGCAAAAGGAGATCTTGTGTTCGAGTCCTGGCGATAGCAGAGGGGAGAAAGGTTTTTGATTTTTGGTTTTGGAACCAAGCGAGAAGAACAAAGCGTACAAGGTGCTTTAACATCTCAACTGAGCACCTATATCACATGATTTTTAGGCCTTGTTTAAGATGGTAGTGGCAATGTGACAGGGGATTGAATCCCACTAAGGTAGCACATGCACAAAGGTATTTAAATTTTTTATTTGATTTTAAAAATTGCACCTTGGTCTAAGTCGTATGGTATGTGCTTTGTGGAGATATAAGGTGGTTAAAATAAATTTTATTTTTTCCATAGTTGAGTGTGTTGAATGATTTAAATTTTGATTTAAAAGTGCATTGGAATATTTATGAATGGTGGTTATAATTATTTTGAAAATGCATTTTTATGAGTAGGGAGATATAAGGAAGTAATTTTGATTATTCTATGCATTAAATTTTTGAAGGAAGTAATAGTGAATTATTGTGAAAGAGAATTATTGATTATGTTTTGAATGTGTTAAGAGGGAGTTAAAAGGTGTATGAGGAATTTTTGAATATGTGTATGTTTTGCTAAAATATTTTGAAGGGTTTGATTATTGGAGTTGATGCAATATTTGAGAAACCAAGAAAATAGTTTGGAATTTATTTGGGCACACGTATTGAAGGTTTGGTAGCTCATAAAGAAGTGTTGTGCTAACATTTATAGGATCAAAAGTCATTGTGAGTGAAACAGGTTTTGAAGACATATCTCCATCAAAACAAAAGGTATGGGCACATAATCCTTTTATTAGAGTGTCGTTGAATTGAATTTTGTGAAATATAAGGTGGAGTGAAAAGGATTGTTTAATAAGCATTGTTGGAAATATTTGAATGGTTTTTATATGCATGATTAATGAATGTTTAGAGAACATCTGAGATAGAAATTGAATATTATTGGAGTTAGGTTTTGAGACCCATATTGTGTATTTTTGGAAGTAGTGTGAAACACTTGGTTAGGGTTTGTAAGCAAGTTGTGCTTCATTGGTTGGATGATTGAGTGAAATTATTGAGCATTGGTTTTGAGTGATATTGAAAGTGAATGTGCAAACATTAGAAATAAGATTTGTGAAAGTGGCAGACTTAATTATTGAGTAGAACATATTGAGTTTTTTATAGAGTACATCATTCTCTATATGTTCCAGAGGTTAAACAAATTCTAAATAGAATATGTCTAAACTACTTCAAGTTAAAGGAATTAATTTGAATATTAGACAAAGAAATTGATAGCATTGTGTGCAATATTTGAGATTGATTGAGCATATCTTGTGAGCTATTTTGAGTATATGTTTAACAATATTTGAGTAAGCTTTTGTGAAAGCTTAAGGACCGATTTGGGTAAATCTTGGTGAAGACTTGTAGGTAAATTTGAGCAAGGTTTTGTGAAAGCTTGTAGGTAGATTTGAGATAAGACTAGGTGAAGACTTGAGAGCAGAGTTGAGAAAGATTTTGTGAAATCTTGTAGGCAGATTTGAGATAAGTCTTGGTGAATACTTGAGTGCAGGTTGAGTAAGTTCTTGAGAGGACTTGAGAGCATATTTGAGGTAAGTCTTTGTGAAGACTTGAGAGTAGATTGAGCAATTTCTTGAGAAGACTTATAGGCAGATTTGAGGTAAGTCTTGGTGAAGACTTGTAGGCATATTTGAGGTAAGTCTTGGTGAAGAATTATAGGTATATTTGAGGTAAGTTTTGGTAAATAATTGATAAAACATTGAAAGTAGAGTTGATTGAGTGATTTGTTCAAGCTTTGTGTTAAGGCTTGGGGTAGATCTGAGCAAATTTGATTGAGTTATTTGTTCAAGCTTTGTGTTAAGTCTTGGGGCAGATATTAGCAAAGTTGATTTGTGATTGGATCAAAATTTGTGTTAAGGCTTTAGGAAAAATTTGAGGATAGAATTTGGTGTATATTTATGAGAAGATTTGTGCTAGACCTGATATGGAGTTGGAGTAGTTTTGTGCTAGATCAAGGACAATATTTAGTGCATATTTGAGACAAAGTTTGAGCTAAGTTGACAACCATATTTGTGGGTGAAAAAGTAGAGGATAGTATTCTCCAATGGATAGATATCCATTAGCTAGGGCAATGAGGACAAAGGTCTTATGTGGAGAGAGATCCACAATCCAATGTAGTGGGGGCAGTAGTCTTCTAGAAGATCACCAACTAGAGTAGAGGAGAAGTATTTCTCCTATGTATAGATATCCATGAACCAACGCAAGGGGAAATAATTCTCCTGTGGAATGTGATCCGTGAAGAAGTTTGGTAGATAGAGTTCTTCTATGGAGAGATATCCAAGAACCATTTGAGGAGAAATAGTTTTACTGGGTCAAGTTCCATGAACCAGATAAGAGGGGAAAAATTTCTCATGTGGATAGAGGTCCAAAAATTAGCATTAGGGGATTGGTGTCTCCTTTGGATAGAGGTCCATAAACATTGTAATAGGGAAGTGATTCCCAAGAGATTTGTTGAGAAAATTTAGTGGAAATATTTTCTCCGTGGAGTAGCCCACATTGGGTGAATGACATTAAATTGGTGTCTCTATTGTGTGTGATGATTTGTGCATTGCTTTGATTATTGCTATTGATATTGCCATTGATAATATTAGATAATTTTTTTTGGGAAATAAAAGTAAAATTTGGTGTTATACTATTCATGCCCCCTCTCAGTATAAGCTTGTGTTCTTAACATTCAAAATTTTCCTTTCCTTCACAAACCCTTCTTATTTTTGAGAGATCACTAGAGGGAGGATTTCCTTTAATTTATTGTCCATCATTTTGGTTACAATTTTATAGATAATATTACAGATATTGATATGCCAAAAATCCTTGAAATTGTTTGCCCCTATTTTTTAGGAATTAAGACCAAAAAAGTAGAGTTAATGTCTCTTGGAAGACTACCTGTAACCTAAAATTCCCTTATAGTTGCACTACAATATTCTCCAATTCTATTCCATAATACTTGAAAAAAATAGCTAGAAATCCATCCAACCCTAGAGCCTTATCCTTTGGCATCCCAAACACTAAATTCTTCACTTCTTCCCCTAAAAAGAGTCTTAAGATATTTTCATTAATTTCTTCTAAATTGACCCTTGGAATATGAAGTAGTAGTTGTTTAGATGCTTTCTCATTCATCTCCTATTTATTAGAGAGTAAGTTTTTGAAAAATAAGACTAATTCATTTCAAATTTCTATTTCATATTTGATCAAGCTACCATCATGCTTAATTATTTATTTTATTATGTTCGCCCTCCTATGAAAAAGAGTAGAGAGGTGATTTTTTTTAATTTATGTCACATTATTTAAGACAAAGAGCCCTTAGAATTTTTCCTCCAAAATATTTCTTCTTTAGCTCGGGTAGAGTGAAAATCTTATAATAATAGTTTTTATTTCATTAATATTTCCTTCATCATTCCCTCCACATGAATTTGGGTTTCTATATCCTTTAAATTTTGGACCAAATTTTCTTTATGTTGTAGAATATTTCCAAAAACCTTATTTTTAGATTATATTTAATATTTCTCAACTTCCTAGAGACCTTGAACATGGAAATACCTATAGTATCAACCACCATTCTTAAAGCAAGTGGAGTGGATCACTATATTCAAGAGGAAGTATTTGTATTTGGGGATTCTGTCTATATCATTTTCTTTGGTAAATATGGTTAGAAAGGAACCAAGGAGTGTTCTCTAATTTTTCCAAGGATATTTCATCTCTAACCAGTAAAATTATTTCCTTTGCCAAAGAGAATGCTTCCATTATTTCGTATGATCCAAGGCCTTGTTCCAGGATTGAAATTGTCATTATTCATTATCTGAACATTTCCCAAGACACGATTGTATCTCAATCCAATACCATAAGTAACATTAAATGGTGTCCTCCACACCATGGATGGGTTAAATTGAGTTTTTATGGAGCTACAAAAAACAATTTAGGCAAAGCAGGAGCAGGAGGCATAATCAGAGATCATAAAGAAAACTTGATTTTAGCTTTTTCTGAATACCTTGGTGAACAGTCCAATCATATGTCTGAATCAAAGGCATTATGGAGAGGTCTTGCATTAATCAAACATATCCCAGAAATAATCATCATTGAAGGGGATTATGTCAATATTACTAATTACATGAAAAGCTCCAAAAGACCATATTGGAAAGTTAGAAATTGCATTGAAGAGGCCAGGAAACTTGCTACTCACTAGTAGGAAGTTATATTCCAACATGCTTTTAGAGAAGCAAATAAGGTAGTAGATAAACTAGCAAAAATTGGGGTTGATGGTCCAGGTTTGTTGACTTGGACAGACACACTACCATAGGAGGTACATGCTTTAGCCACTATTGAAAATTTTGACAATGATTAGCTAGGTTACCATATTTTTTATAAGTTTCCTCATTATGTGTAAGAGTGTTGAAGTTTTAAAAGGTTCTAGTAGGACAATAGGTACAAAATTTGAAAATTTCTTTAATATCTTGGTTTTATGGCCTGTAATTTTGAATAACAAATTCCATCAATTTAATGACCCTTTCTCTCTATGGAACTGTTAGTTGGATGGTTGTCTCATGATCATTTGGACTTGTTTTAAACCCATTCATCTCATGAATATTAATCTACATCATTTCCATAATAGGGTGTCCTATAATATAACACCTAGAATATCTGGTACCTATATCCATTGCCACATGATTTGTCCATTTCTCTAGAAAATTTATAGTTTTTCAACAACCAAGATTAATAGTTCATTCCCAAAGCCTACTAATGTCCCAAACATAAAGTTTGGAAAAAAATCAAAGGATTTTTTTTGTAGATATTATGGGGACATAAACGACACAAATGAAGATCTCACTCTTTCTAATTCGAGTGATCCTTGTCGCATGTGGAAATATCATTGGCACCAAAATATTTATGGAGATGTTTATTTGAATATTGACAAGATTTTCTCTAGGACAAAGATAGAAAATCTAATAATGTTGTAAATCATCATTTTTGAAAAATCCAAAAGTCTTGGAACCATCACCGAATGTGATAGGGTGGGAAAAATTTGTTGCATCAAAAGCAATTTAGAAAATTACTTGCTTCTTCCTAGAATTCTTAGACTTTGGGAGGAGCTAAGAAGAATCCAGAAGCTTCTAGGAAAAATGTGGATGGATAGAAGGAGGCCATGGGTAGTCCTAATCAGTAGATTTTTTCTTATATGTTCCTACTATTTGGTTTGGGTAGTGCCCAATGGGCTTCTTTGTTTTTCTTGGATTCAAATTTCATCTTGTAGTCTTGAAGGATGGATCCTCTTCTCTATGTTTGATGTAGTGTTTTTTGATGATGTAATAGGTGAAGATTTACCTGCTTTTTTGAGGGTTTTATATACTTTCTCTGTGGCTTAGGCTGATGTCTGTTGTTTCATGTTTATGTAAAAGGTATTTGGGAGCCTTCATATTTCTCGACATAATATAATATAAATTAAATTACCAAAAAAAAACATTCCACCATTCTTTAATTTTTTCCTCCAACCTAGAATGTAAAAGTGTAGACACCTAAAATGTGTCATGTGAGGGTGACTACTCATATGGACATGCTACAAGACCATATGGAAGATATTGGAAAGACTTTGAGATAGATCTGTGGTTCTAACCACTCAATTTGGGCTCCTTGGCCTAATAAATCTTAACCACATTCCATACCTATGGTTTATAGCTGAACCGTGGCTGAGACCTATAGTTTGCAGTCTAGACCACAGTTGTGACCTATGATATCAACTAAAGTTTAGTTGGCCTTCAATCTAAGCCAAATCGGTTGAAAGGGCCACTGGATCTAGAAGAAGGTGGTTAGAATGTGGAAGCTTCCATTCCAGTTGTCCTAACCACCCCTTCTTGATCTTGTATTCTCCAAGAATCCACCCCAAGTCTTAGGACATCCTACAAATACCCCCTCCAAATAGGCAAAGATATAGATGATTTGTATAGTGAAGCATTGACGAATTATCGAGTGAGTGTGAAGTGATCAAGTGAGCAGCGAAGCCTTGTTGAATTGCATATTGAATTTGTGCATTCAAAGGCTACTTTGCTATTCATCCAATGATCAGTTTGCCATGGAATCCCTAGGAGCCTAGGAGGATCAATAAATACAAATCTAGGCAAACAAAGGCCCATCATAGTGATTTGACCACAAAACCTATCATAAGGACACTAAAGGTGACCCTTGAACATCAATTGTACAAGAAGGTTAAGCCCACTACCCTTAGAATTGAGGTCAAGCCTATCAAAGTGCTAACCATGACTATCAACCATAATTTACAGTGCAAACCGTGCACTAGAGTTGTGGTTTGCAGCAGAGGTATAACCGCCTTCCTATTTTCTTTTTTGTTGGGCTAATTAGGTTATATTAGTTGTTTTTATGGTTTAATAGCATTTTAGAATACTTTTTACCATAGAACTAGGATAAATTTGCATTTTATACTTATGCTTCAAATGGGTCTTAAATGCTTTCTTTATGCATGTTTATGCTTCACTTTTCATATTTGATCCATGCATAATGTAGCTGTTATTTTCCTTTATGCTATTACTTGAATCTTTATTTACTTAGCATATCTTAGAAGCATTCTTTAAATTTTCTTGATTATGCATGTTAATGGTGTCATCATGCAATTTACCTAAAAGGGCCTCATCATGAGAGGTTGCCTATATTTTTGACATTCTTGTGTTGTTTCTTGACCATAGGGAAAAGTTTCAAGGGAGATCAAACCATCAATTTCCTTCCCCATCAGAAAGAATAGGGCATCTCCACCCTAGAGTAGGTCATGCCATTCTGAAAGGCATTTGGAAATCACACCTACCCTTAAGAGGGAAAATAATTGTGCACTCCTATTATAATATTGTATCAAAATGAATATCCCTAAGAGGGGCATACTTGTAATTGGATTTTGGCTTTGAATACAATGGATTAAAGTGCTTTATTTCTTATTTCATTTGTTGTCAATTTCATTTTCTTGTATGCATGCCATCTTTGACCATTTATCACAATAGGAGCTACCATTAGGTGTGACCCTTTTTAGTGGTTATAGAGGTGATCATGGTGGGACCCCACATTTTTAGGATCTGACTATGCTTTATTGGCTTTTGTATTTGTAGGTACAGATCGCAACTATTAGTTGTAGCCCAAAAACTGAATCGTAGGTATAAGACACGGTTTACAATCAAAACCGTAGGTCAAACCTATGATTTCCTATTGACAACATAGACAACCAATTTTAGAATTCTAGACATTGTAGGAAATAAGGTAGGTCCTTTTTCTAGACCTCTATCAATTTTCTGTTCTCTGTATTTTTATAGTAGGTCAAATTCGAATGCAAATTAGGAAAATAACTAAAAAAAATGGTAAATCAATTGTCCTAGTTTGCTTTCATACTTTGCTTTCACTATAAAGATGTTGCTAGGAACAGTGGACATCTGATTATAGTCTGACCTAGGATATAGTGTACTTGATAGATATGTATTTATGGTTTGCATGTGTGAGGTCCGATTAGTGGCCATTTAGCATCATAATGTGCATAGCCATAAAGAGCATCTAGAATAGCTTAAAATTTTGTGAATTTGAAACATCTTTCATATGCATAGCATTTAGAAAATGAGCATGTGTGTTATATGATGCATTTATTTTATGTACATTAAAATGAACCACACACACCATGAAACACTTAAATTCTAGTGAGTTGGGCTTGACATCCAACCACTAGTAGGGTTCAACGACAATGGGCGTAACTTCCATCCATTGGCCCAAATCCTATGAACCCTTGATATATAGACCAATACTGGATCCAAGAACCATCCGTAGCTCAAAAAATTTGCATGTACTCCTCTTTAGAGGGTATAACACTGACTGGGTGAGATTGGGTGAGGATCTAGCAGGACTTGTGCTCCTTTTTCAGGTGTGGGCTTCATTGCCACACACGGGGATTTACGTGACTTGGAGTTCATAGCCAAGTTGTTGAGTTGTGAGCGTACAGGTGAAATCCATTAAACCAAGAATAAAATCCAACAAGTTTTGCAAAATACGATGAGAGTTTCTACAACTGATACAACACATATTGAAAACACATCAAATAGTTTAGGGCTCAACTTTTAAAATGTAAAGGATATAATCACATTGTTTACTTTGTATGCTTCTTTATTGCTTAATACATCAAGATAAGGCCCTCCTTGAGGCCATAATTTTCAATAAGAGAGGAAACCTCTCGGGTCTTGTTTAGTCGGTTCATCATGATGACTAGGCATGATAGAGCTCAATCATGAGCTAATGAGTCAGATAGTTCATGGAGAGGCCCTGAACGCTCTCGATGTTCTCCTAAGGATCTTTCAAACCTCGTACACCTCCTTGCTAGGAATCACACCCATTGTGCACCCGAGGGATCCAATCCTCCAAGTGCGACCTTCTGAGAGTCCTCATGATCTCCCTTCATCACATAGGGGGTTCACCCATAAAGATCATGGGGTTTCTTCACATTTGGTGAGAACCCAAATCCCTAGTTCTCTGTCTAGTGAGATAGAGAGTCATGGATTGTACTCCATAAGTCAATCCAATAGGGAATCTGAGTTTTTTTTTTTTTTTTGGTAATTAAGGTACAAAATCATTACAACCAGGTTTTACAGGTTAACCCAAAACCTATTACAAAATCAGCACAAAGCTAAAACGAAACAAGACCTCAATAGGGATAGTCTATCCTTAGCCCCCTACTAGGGCCACACAGCCAACAAAGAGCAACACCCTTACAAAATATGACACACACCTTAGAACACAGGCAATCGACACTTTCACCTCCTAACACTTTCTCTTCTCTTTTGGTCACAAAACTGCGACATGTCGTGATATCGCGACACTTGTCCTTCCTCCTATTTCTTTTCTCTTTTGCTCACAAAAAAGTGACATGTCGCGAAATTGTGACACTTTTCCTTCCCACTCTTTCTCTTCTATTTTGGTCATGAAAATACGACATGTTGTGATATCGTGACACTTTTTCCCTCTTGCTTATTCTCTTCACTTTTTATCACAAAAAAGTGACATGTCGCGATATCACTACGCCCTTTCTTTCATTATCATGACACTTTTTCTTTCCTCCTCTTTCTCTTCTCTTTTGGTCGTGAAACTGCGACATGTCGCGATATCACGACACTTGTCCTTCCTCCTCTTTCTTTTCTCTTTTGGTCACGAAAAAGCGACATGTCGTGAAATCATGACACTTTTCCTTCCCGCTCTTTCTCTTCTCTTTTGGTCGTGAAAATACAACATGTCATGATACCGCGACACTTTTTCCCTCTTACTTATTCTCTTCACTTTTGGTCACGAAAAAGCGACATGTTGCGATATCGCTACACCCTTTCTTTCATTCTGAACATGTCACAAAATCATGACACTTTTTCTTTCCTCCTCTTTCTCTTCTCTTTTGGTCACGAGAATGCAACATGTAGCGATATCATGACACTTTTCCTTCTCTCTCTTTCTCTTCTCTTTTGGTCACGAAAATATGACATGTCACAAAATCATGACACTTTTTCCATCTTGCTCTTTCTCTTCTCTTTTGGTCATGATAAACCGACATGTCACGATATCATGACACTTTTTCCTTCTTGCTCTTTCTCTTCTCTTTTGGATGCAAAAATCTGACATGTCACGAAATCGTGACACTTTTTCATTCATGCTCAACACATCACCAAAAAGCGACACTAATTCCTTCTTGCTCACCATGTCGCGATATCATGACACTCTTTCTTTCTTGCTCTTTCTCTTTTCTTTTGGTCACAAAAATGCGACATGTTGTGATATCGCGACACTTTTTCCATGTCACGATATCGTGACACTCTTTCTTTCATGCTCAACATGTCACGACATCGCAACACTTTTTCCTTCCTCCTCTTTCACTTCTTTTTTAGTCATGAGAATGCGACATGTCATGATATCGTGCCACTTTTCCTTCTTTCTTGTAGTCTTCTCTTTTGGTCATGAAAAGACGACATGTTGCGAAATCATGACACTTTTTATTTCTTGCTCTTTGTCTTCTCTTTTAGTCGTGAAAAAATGACATGTCGCGATATCACAACACTTTTTCCCACTTGCTCTTTCTCTTATTTTTTGATAGCAAAAATGTGACATGTCATGATATCGTGACACTTCTTCCTTCATGCTCAACATATTGCCAAAAAATGACACATTTTCCTTCTTGCTCAACATGTAGCGATATCGCGACACTCTTTCATTCTTGCTCATCATGTCACGATATCATGACACTTTTTCCCTCTTGCTTTTTCTCTTCTCTTTTGATCACGACAACACGACATGTCGTGATATCGTGACACTTTTTCCTTCTTGCTCTTTCTCTTCTCTTTTAGTCATGAAAAAATGACATGTCGTGATGTTGTGACACTTTTGCCCACTTGCTCTTTCTCTTATTTTTTGGTTGCAAAAATGTGACATGTTGCAATATCACGACACTTCTTCCTTCATGCTCACCATATCGCAAAAAAGTGACACTTTTTCCTTCTTGCTCAATATGGATCGATATCGTGACACTCTTTCATTCTTGCTCATCATGTCACGATATTGCGACACTTTTTCCCTCTTGCTTTTTCTCTTCTCTTTTGATCATGACAATGCAACATGTCGTGATATCGTGACACTTTTTCCTTCTTTCTCAACATGTCATGATATCACGACAGTCTTTCTAGCATGTCGTGACATCATGACACTTTTCCTTTCTTGCTCTACTTGTCACGAAATCATGACACTCTTCCTTTCTTGCTCAACATGTCACGATATCATGACCCTTTTTCCTTCTTGCTCAACATGTCGCGATATCATGACACTTTTTCTTTCTTGCTCAACCTATCATGAAATCGCTACACTTTTCCTTTCTTGCTGAAAATTTCTTTTCCTGAAACTTGAAAAAGTCACGAAATTGTGACATCGATCTTTGGCCTTAGCCATTGCCCATAACTCCATAACATGAAGCCACAAAGCCACCTAGATCCTTCCCCTATTGCAAAGAAAACTAAATCCATCACAATAAGGACCGAAGCAATACTGACAAAACCACATTGAAACTGCTCTCCCTTTTTTCGATCCCCACAACTTCACCATCATTGGAAATCATTTTGAATTATTTTATCCACTTCACTTGGGACCCCATGTTCCCAAGTGACCAACCCAATGGCTTCCACCCCTAAATTGGCCAAGATATCAGCTATTTTATTTGCTTCCCTAAAAATGTGTTGGGCCTTCCGATCATTCCTGGCATGGTAAAGGATCCTAGCCTCTTCGATGACAGTCTTAATCTGCCATGGAGGATTTTTCCCATTGCTGAGAAGGTTTATGACCTACATCGAATTTCCTTCGATAATTAGTTTACCTTCAATTTCCTAAGCCAACTGAATACCACTCCATAACGCTCTTGCTCTACCTCGTTGTTAGTCCTAGTTCCCAGCTATTTAGAAAAGGCCATCACCAACTTGCCTTGATGATCTCTCACTGCTCCTCCAGTCCCTACATTGCTAGGGTTACCTTTAGAGGCCCCATCAAAGTTGATCTTGAACCAACCTACCGAGGGTAGTTTCTACTTGACATCTAGTCTGGGATTGACCTTGATAGACACAGGTTTCTCACCCATAGTAATATTTAAGGATTGAGCGATCCGCCTCTCCCAGGGGGAAGGATTTTGATCTTCATAAGGTATAAGGCTAACATTTTTAGGGGTGAAGGTAAGAATCTTATTGGTAATGGAGGTGACATCATGGCTTGACTCATGGAATGCTCTATGGTTTCTTTCTAGCCACACCTGCCAAAGAAAATGATGGAGAAAAATCTTCCAAAAAAACCTCAACCTAAGGCTAACAAAGGGATTTGGCCATTGGTGGAAGAGGTCAAATATGGTAGCTGGTCTGACCCAACAAATGGTAAATGCTTGAAACAAACCATTGAGGACACTTAGAGAGACCGGGTATTCAAGGAAAATATGTTGGGTGGGCTCCCAATTACCCCTGCACAAAGAACATCGATTAGCAATTATCATACCTTTCCTTAACAAGTTGTCAATTGTTAGAATCCTACCTTGGATCACCAGGCACGAGAACATAGCAACTTTAGGAATAATTTTTTTGACTCACACCATCTTAGTCTAGAGTGTGGGGTCCTCGGTATCTAACATTAGCATATATGTAGATTTGACTAAGAACTACCCATTTTCAGTAGCTGCCCATATTACATGATCTTGCTTAAATCTCATGGAAATGAATTGTTGATTCATGATGCTTTGGAGTTCTTCTGATTTAGCTTCAAAGCCTTGAATCCTTATCTATTTCCAAATAAGACTACCTTTGTCTTGTCTTATGAAATCAGCCACTTTCCTTCCTATGAGATCCTCTGTGCTTCTTTTGATCCTAGTAAGGGTAGGAAACTAAGATAAAGCTTCATCCTTCGCCCACCTATCATCCCATAACTTGATCTTCTACCCATTACCAAGAACCCATCTTAGGCCTTTCTTTATGACCTCTCTACTTGTTACAATTGCTTTCCAGAATGTCGACCCTCCACCATGCACTGAATCATTTAGGATATTGGTATCTTGAAGATATTTTCTTTTAATTATGGCAGTCCACTCATTCTCCTCATTGTTGATAAGACGCCAAGCTTGTTTGGCAAGCAAGGCAGTGTTTAGGTGATCAACTCTTCTTATTCCTAGCCCCCCATTTTATTTCAGCCTGCAAACCTTGCCCCAGCCCACAAGGTGGAACCTCTTTTTTTCCTCTGACCCAGACCATAGAAAATTCTTTTGGAGCTGTTAAATTTTTTGGTAAACTTTGGTTGGGGCCTTAAAAAAAGATAGAGAATCTGAGTTTCATGTAGCCCATGAGAGTCAATTACTCCAAGATCAATTGGAAGAGGTATGTCGTCAAGTTTAAATTCCTAGAGCGTGAGTCCACAAAGAGAAAGAGAGTGCATCAACAAAGGTTGGATGAGCTCTAATGGTGTGAAGAGAGGATTTACCAACAAAAAGAACATGAAGAAAAATCATGTGAGGTAATTCCCAAAAAGAAGCTCATACCTAGATTTTTCAGGCAACAAGTCAACACGATGCACCCAGTGCATCATCAAGAGTTACCCCTTAAGCAATTAGATAGCCATGCTTATAGATAGATGGCCATGCCTAGGGTTATCAAATAGCAATAGAAAGAGATATCTAGGGATCCCTTGCATAAGCATGAGGTCGAGAGTAGTCAAGTCTGATAGGTGAGAAGTGTCAACACTCAAAAGTCATCACAATCCTTGGGGCATATACAGTATATTCCACCATATAAGGAACCTTTGATTACTTTCCATAAATAGGAATTCAAACCTATCCTTTTTTGGGAATCTGATCCTCCATTGCACATCATAGCGAGGATACAAAAAATTACATATAAGCGAGTGCTGGTAGATACAGGATCATCGATTAATATCATTACCACCTCAACATTCAAGCATATCAAAATTCCACTTTCTCACATCAAGGAAACAAATTTTGTATTGTAAGCCTTTAATGATGTGGAATCCCCTATAGTAGACACAATAGTCCTCCCCATCGAGGTGGGATAAAATATTATTCCTACATTATGCTACATTTTAGAGGGATCAAGACAGTATAATCTGTTGCTTTATAGACCATGGATAAGATACATGGATTGTGTACCATCAATAGTGCATCAATACCCTAAGTACACCCATGGAGGTGAAGTTCATATAGTTGAAGTGGACCCAGATCCCTTCAAGTATTATGAGCCTGAGGATAATTTGTAGGAACCTAGTGAGATGCCTATGCATCTGCAAGCTAAATTGGATGAGCCTATCCAAATTTTGGATGCAACTTTGCAAACAGTGTTATAATTCCCATCCCCATGACTATCACCTGTGGAGTCACCTACAACCCCTACGCTTTCGACATCGCTTATTAGGGAAGGATTAATGAATGCCCTTATAGAATTTCTCACAGCCACTTCAAAGGTATCATTAGAGGATCTTCACACTCCTATCAAGGAGGAACCTAGCATGGTCATGGATGCACTCGAGTGTATCACACCTTCTTCATCCATCATGACACCAGATAGTTCTTACTAGGACTATGGTGAATACAAAGAGTTTATAGAGGGTAGTATTATGATTTTTCCCACCATAGAGTCCACTAAAAATTTAGGTCAGCATTTCATCGAGTCTCTACCTACGGATCCTATCTCGAAGACATCATGTGGGCATGAGGGAGGTTTAGTTATCACAATTGAAATAGAGCAGCCTCAGTATGTTGACAAAGTACCCATGATGCATGAGTTGTGGAGTTTTCTCATGATTTTGTGGGGATGGTCAACATTATGCTAGATGATAAAGTGATTCTTAATCACATAAAGTGGGATATGGGGTAACCCAGTGGTGTTTCCACATTTCTAGGTCTAGAATTTTTTAAATTAGTCACTCCTAACTCATTTCTCATGACACCATATCGATAGCACAAACAAGTAGGTTCCTCACATCAAATTGGGGGTACTGAAAGTGACACAGTTCAACACAAAGAAGTGAAATAAGAGCTTGAGCTGAGTCATATGCATGAGCATGTGGATAACATTTATGAAGTATGTTATCAAGAAGCATCCACATCAACTCAAGTTAAGGAAATGGGTGATTTACAATTACCTAATGGATACATAGCATCTACTTTTATGTTTCCTTCGAATGATAAAGGTATTTTGAATCAGTCATTGGAAATACATATGAATTCTTTATCAGTATTGTGATCCATTTTAAACCATCTAGAATGGATGGAGCATCGGATGGACAAGCAATATAAAGCATTAAATTTTATCAAGAACCGGATTGAAAAGCTGGAATTACAAGAGCAACCCCCACTTGAGGATGAATCACTTCATGTACAAGTACAAGAAAAACCTCAGCAAAAGTAAAAACCCAGGTGGCCAACCCTACCATTGGATTCTCAAAGCAAGCCAATGTGGGGTAATAGCCCAAAACAGGCATAAAATAGTGGGATTCTATTACAAAAGTCTATGTTTGATATATTTTAGAAGCTGCAAGAGGCTAATGTCATCACATTACCTAATTTCATCCCTCTAAACCTAAATAGAGTCAAACCTATGGGTTATAGGGAGCATCACTACTGTCTATACCATCAAATAGAGGGTCGTGACATTTGATATTGTCATGAATTTAAGAGTGTGGTGCAAAATTTGATAGATAAGGGGGTTTACCATGTAGATGGTTCTCTTACAGTGCCCCAATATTATGAAGTGGAGGTCACGCCTCCTCATGAGCGACCTTAGAGTTGCCAATCACCTTGTAGACCCAATAGGCCAGTGCAACGAGTAGTTTCATTTCATATCACTACTCTAACTTTGTTTCAAAAGTTACATGAGGCACAAGCATTCGTATTACCTAAAGTTAAGCATAAGGCATCCAAAATTGGGTCACCTAATGAAGGTCCCTTTTGTGTGTACCATCGAGTGCATGGACACGATATTCAAAGTTATTAGTCATTCAAGAGGATCATCGAAGACCTAGTCGAATAGGATGATGTCCATAAGGATGGCTCGCTCATTCACTTGTGCCAAAGCATAGGCACACCGATGAGGTTCGATCTTCATATAGGGGAGTTGAGTTCTGTCACTCTTCCTAAATAGGTTGATTACTTTTTAGTAAATATCATGCACACTGGGGCTCTTCAAGCTAGCATACCTTTCCCACCAGCCATACCACATTTGATAAGGAGACATAAGGAATTTAGAGGTATTGCACCTTCCTCACCATTTTCGAATAGCACACTCACTGGGGGTATATAGGGTAGCATGTCCTTCCCCAAAAGGCTCAAGGGTTCCTAAAAACTACTTGGTCAAGTCAATAAAAAAGCTCCAAAGGCATCTATAAGCTCTTTTATCAACCTCAAAAGCTTTGAGGATTTGAAAATTCGCTCGATCATCCCAAAAGGCTCCAAGGGTCCCTAAAACCACTTGGTCATGTCAAGTAAAAACCCTAAGGATTTGCATAATCGCTCGATCATCCTAAAAATCTCCAAAGGTGTCTGTAATCCCTTTGGTCAACCTCAAAGGCTTCGAGAGTTGCTTGTAACTGCTCGATCATCCAAAAAAGCTTCAAACACTCTCATTAGTGTTTTGGTCAAGTCAAAAACCTCCAAAGGAATCTATAAGCCCTTTGGTCAACCTCAAAATTGCTCGATCATCCCAAAAGGCTGCAAGGGTCCTTGAAACCGATTGGTCGTGTCAGTTAAAAGCCATGAGGATTTGTATATAATCGCTTGGTCATCCTAAAAACCTCCAAAGGCATCTGTTAGACCTTTTTTCAAAGGCAAAAGTCACCAAGAGTTTATAAAAAACTATTTGGTCAACCCCAAAGGCCCCAAGGATTCTCAAAATTGCTTGGTCATCCCAGAATACCCCAAAGGTACCCATAATCCCTTTGGTCAATCCTAAAATATCCAGGTATTCTTTAAAATTGCTTGGTAAATCTAAAGGCTCCATAGGCATGTACTCATCGTTTTGTCATTTATGAGGCTAAAAACCCATAAAAAATATAAAATAAATAAAATTAAAAAAAAAATGGTAAAGCTTAAAATCCAAAAACATTTGCATTCACATTTGAATTTTGCATTTTCATTTTGTATTTACACATGCATTCACTGCACTACTGCATTGCATATAGGTATTTGTCATTTGTTGCATTCCATAATAGAAGGCATTATGTTTGTCAGTTTTACAAACGATGCCACATTTTTGTTTAAATCGTGCATCTATGCATTTATCATATTCCATCATCCATGTGAGCAATTGTTTTTTTCAACACAACCTATAATGTTGCTATGGAGATATACTAGGGTTTTTGGGTCACTTAGTCATGCCCAGTGGTCTTATCAAGAGTTGGTAGAAATCTTGCTTTGCTTTTGTAGCTAAGGTTCAGTTAGTATAGCCTTTAGCATATCAGAAGCCTATCACTAATCAACAAATTTAAAAAATTCTAACAAGGACTGGGGGAATATGAAAACCATGAAGTAGGATAAGATATCCTGAAGTGAAAAGATTTATTCTTGCTTATCCCTCTGTGCGAATGGTATGGGAAATGTTGGTAGTTGGCAAAAGGACATGTTAGTTCCCTTTTCAGAATCCCTTGCTTCCAATAAAATGACCATATCCCAAAGAGATATCCCACATCAATCCTCATGATTTATACCCTAGATCGATATCATAGATCGACTCCCTAGAGTGATATCCCATATTGATATCACAAGATCGATATTCTCAATCGATATACCAAAAATAGTTTTTCCAAGTAAATCCCCCCAAAGGAAATTTTTTTGAAGAAAATTATCAAATGTAAATGCTAAAAAGTGAATATCAAGTGAAGATAAAAAAATAGGCTTAAATAAAAGGTCAAAGTGAAGTTCAAAAGTGAATATCAAATGAAGATCATAAATAAAAATTTCAAGCGAAGATCAAATGAAGATCCAAAATCCAGTTCAAAGAGAGATCAAATGAAGATCCAAAATCTAGTTTGAAGAGAGATCAAATGAATATCCAAAGACAGTTCAAAGGTGTCTGTAAGCCCTTTGGTCAACCTCAAAGGCTTTGAGAGTTTATTGTAACTTCTCAGTCATCCTAAAAATCTCCAAACACTCTCATTAGTAGTTTGGTCAAGTCAAAAAGCTCCAATGGCATCTGTAAGCCCTTTGGTCAACATCAAAAGCTTTGAGGGTTTGCAAAACCGCTCGGTCATCCCAAAAGGCTCCAAGGGTCCCTAAAAATGCTTGGTTGTGTTAGTTAAAAGCCTTGAGGATTTGCATATAATCGCTTGGTCATCCTAAAAAGCTCCAAAGGCATCTGTTAGACCTTTGGTCAAATGCAAAAGGCACCAAGAGTTTTTGAAAAACTATTTGGTCAACCCCAAAGGCCCCAAAGATTCTCAAAATCACTTGGTCATCCTAGAATGCCCCAAAGGTACCCATAATCCCTTTGGTCAATCCTAAAAGCTCTAGGTATTCTTAAAAATTGCTTGGTAAATCTAAAGGCTCCATAGGCATGTACTCGTCGTTTGGTCATTTATGAGGCTCAAAACCCATAAAAATTATAAAATAAATAAAATCCAAAAAAAATGGTAAAGCTTAAATTCCAAAAACATTTGCATTCACATTTGAATTTTGTATTTACACATGAATTCGCTACATTAATGCATTGCATATAGGTATTTTTCATCCATTGCATTCCGTAATAGAAGGCATTTTATTTGTCAGTTTTACAAACAACGCCACATTTGTGTTTAAATCATGCATCTATGCATTTATCATAATCCATCATCCATGTGAGAAATTATGTTTTTCAACACAACCTATAATGTTGCTATGGAGATATACTAGTGTTTTTCGATCACTTAGTCATACCTAGTGGTATTATCAAGAGTTGGTAGAAAGCTTGCTTTGCTTTTGTAGCTAAGGATCAGTTAGTATAGCCCTTAGCATATCAGAAGCCTATCACTAATAAACAAATTTAAACAATCCTAACAAGGACTAGGGGAAGATGAAAACCATGAAGTAGTATTGGGTATCTTGAAGCGAAAAGAGTTATTCTTGCTTATTCCTCTATGTGAACGATATGGGAAATGTTGGCAGTTGGCAAAAGGACATGTTAGTTCCCTATTCAGAATCCCTTGCTTCCAATAAAATTATCATATCCCAAAGAGATATCCCAAACAAATCCTCATGATTTATACCCTAGATCGATATCATAGATCGACTCCCTAGAGTGATATCCCATATTGATATCACAAGATCGATATTCTCAATCGATATACCAAAAATAGTTTTTCCAAGTAAATCCCCCCAAAGGAAAATTTTTGAAGAATATTATCAAATGTAAATGCTAAAAAGTGAAGATCAAGTGAAGATCAAAAAATAGGCTTAAATAAAAGGTCAAAGTGAAGTTCAAAACTAAATATCAAATGAAGATCATAAATAAAAAGTTCAAGTGGAGATCAAATGAAGATCCAAAATCTAGTTTGAAGAGAGATCAAATGAAGATCCAAAATCTAGTTAGAAGAGAGATCAAATGAATATCCAAAGACAATTCAAAAATATGGAATCGATCCCTTGATTTACTACATATGAGCAAGTATCCCAAAAATTAAAGGATAGAAAGGAATGAGCCTGAATCCCTATAATTGGCAGCACTACTGTGCCTTATACATGATGATATGTCTGACGCATTAGTACATCGCTTATGAACAAGATCAATGTTTGAATGTGGAAGATCTAGCTTCAGGTGTCCTGTATTTCCTAGTGGCTTAGTCTAGCTAAAATATAAACTTGAGATTGGATAATACATTTGTGGAACCCCTATCTTAGCAATGGGTTGAAATAATCCTGCCTGACATTGAGGAATGCTCGTGTCTTATCTTAAAATATTCATTTGCACACATAGGGATAATGAACAGTTAGGGTCTATTCTAGCAAAAGCATTTTATCTCAGAAGTCTAGTGTGGTTAGTATGCAACTTTTGATAAGTCTATTAGGGTGTTTGAGTCCCATGGAAAACCTCAAAAATTTCTCCCATAGCAACAAAATGTCAAAAATTACAACCATATAAATAATCAAATTGCAAAGTATCAAACCCATGATACATCGGTATATAAAGCAAAATCAACATATAGGATAGATACCAAATGGATATTAGCAATAATATTTAGATGGCCACTGACTATATTGTGCATATTTTTCAAATTTGCAAAACAAAATTGAATGACACATTATATAATTCGCATCATAAACATTGTATACCATCACATTTCATATATGGGTGATTAATTGATTACATTCTTATCTTAAGGATTTTCAATTACATTCATAATTTTGATACATTATGTGGTGTCATCCATTATATTGATAAACATAGTTGTATTCATTCCTTATGTTTTAAGTGATTAAATCGTACAGGTTCATTTACATTAGATTAGCATCATGTAAATAAAGCATTACATACATTAATGCATGAAAATAAAGCAATATCAAATATGTGTTAAGAAAATAACATTGCATACATATGCATCTATCATCAAAAATCACATCTAAGCATCTATATCACTGCATATCATCATCATAAATCAAATATATAGCTATCTAGTGCATATCATCTATACATCACATCATATAACATTAGCATAACATAAGCATTGCATCCATGTGCATCACATAAACATAAAATAAAAAATAAATGAGTACACAATAAATGAGCCATAATAATGATCATATCATATATATAATATGTGTCTCAGAATACATCGAGAGTACAAAAATACCCATAGGCTACAAATGTGTAGGTCCTTGACCTTACACCAAAAATGATATGTATCAAAAAAGTATCCTACAATAGTAGAGCTCTAGCTCTGATATGCTCCCCCTGTACCATAGCTCTCACTGCCTCCCTCAGTACTATGCTCAGGAGCCTACTCTGCCTGCTACCCTGTTGACTGCTATGGATCTTGTTGAGCACCCTAAGTATTGCCTAGCCTGAAGAAGCCTAGCACTCGTCCAACTACCTCCTGTATGATGGACACTTTTGTGCATTGATATCTATGACTGGATAATGCAATAGACCACCCTACCTCCCTATTCCTAGTATGACTGCTACCACCATGCATACTAGAGGACCTGTGTGTCCTCTCACTCTGATGAGTGTGATGGCTAGAGCTAGCAGTGGACTATCCTGTAGTCTAAGATCTATTCTACTAGGAATCTGTAGCATATGGATCCTCAAGAACATCTACACCCAACATCTAAATATAGCCAACTAGCTGGTCTACCCAAGAAACCCTAGATGCATGCATGTCATTGGCACTCATCAGCAAACCCTGTAGGCACTGAATCTCTACCATAGGATCCTGACCACTTGGTAATACTGCTACTGGTACCATTGGAGACCCCATAATCACTTATGAATATGAGGGATCCCCCCTCTATACCCTGAGCAGATCCTGCTCAGCCACCACTACATCCATCTATGCCTATGCAAAGTCATGAGCATGAGTTAGATCGCCAACCTGGGTCTTTGCGGTGGTAGCTCGTGCTGTTAGGCTAGTAATATCTTGCTTTTCCTATGTTAATTGGTGATCTCTATCTATCATCTACACCTACAAAGTAGTGATAGTAGTTTTCATCTCCCTCTATTGAGTCTGGAATTGCCCAAGTTGAATCTGCAAGTCAACCACCTATGCTAAGAGTAGCCCCTTTACACTTTCAGGAGGGACCTCACCCTCCTCAGAAGCATCCTCATCGGGATCAATCTTAGGATCCTCCTCAGTGGTAGCCTCTGCACCCCAGCTACCCTTTGTCCACTAGCACACCCTATGCATATCAAGATCCACCTCTACTCTTGCTTGATTTGTAGCATGGCTTAGAGGCCCTATCTCATACCAGTGGAATAAATACCATCATTCATCGTACTCTGATGTGGTCATCGCTCTATCAACCCTAGTCTCCTAAAATTCATTAGGAGCATCCCCTAGAGTCGAAGACTAAATCCATGGGAGATCCCTATCAAATGCTATGCTGTTGTAGACGAATGGGATCTTCAGGATGTCCTACACCATGGCAAATTCTCATAGGACACGAGAAAAACTGATACTCCTAGATCTCAGCCTTCCAATCGAGCAACCATCTATCCTGGTGAGACTGTCTAAGTCACTCGTTGGCCTCAAGCTAGTCAGGACAATCCATGTAGGGCCACCACTCAATATCATCTAGTCCAAGTCCTACAAACCGTGTGATGTAATGTTGGATGTCACCAGTGTGGGTCCTGCTACGGAATCCCTCCTCCTCATGAGGCCAGTAGGTAGCATAAAACTTATGATAATCATTGATCTCTATGATATGTACGAGCAGCTCCCTAGGATGCTCTATCCTGATATGATGCCAGCCCCAAATCTATAAGAGTAGACTGCAGTTGATCCCTTGATGACTTTGGTCAATTATCTAGTATAACTTGTGGTACAACTGAGCCAATAGAGTGATCCCCCAGGCTAGAAGTAGTGGTTGGCAGATAGAGCTCTGTATAACTCTATGTATAGTAGCTAAGAGGATCTAGGGAATCCGTGTGCCTGAGGAGTCTAGAAGAAAATATTACACCACCAGGTGCATTAAAATGGCCTCACATATGAAGAAGACATTTTTCTCTTACCAGTAGCCAATGTGGACCCCTCCGTGGTCAATATCTTGTTGAGCCTCCTCACTATGAGTGCTAAATATTTCATCGAATACGGACTCATTGGCACCAAAAGTTGAGGAGACGATGGCCTCACCATCAATGGGGATCCTAAATATCCTATAGACATCCTCCAATGTCACTATCATTTCACCTATAGGTAGGTGAAATGTGTTGGTCCACACATTCTAGCATCAGGCCAACATAGTTAGATAGGATTGATCTACCCTGATAGTGGGTAGATCCAAAACATAGTCGAATCTGATAGCTCTGAACCACTCTTGATCACCATCAGTGAGCTCTCCATGGATATTCTTTAAAATTTTAGGCTCTCATGCTATAGAGGTCAATCTCTGGAATAAATATCATAATATATGGGAAAAGCTAACTAAAACAAACAAAAACATTTAAAAATGGCCTAAAAATCATCAAAAATAGTAAAAACTAATCAAATTGCAAAAAAATGCCATCATGCAAGCCTGCAAATTAAAATTTTCAATCAGACAGGTCAAAAATGCATTAAATGACATTAATTACCTCTAAAAATTCAAAATAAATAAAAATTTTGCAAAATTTTCCTAAAGTTGGTGAACCGCGGGTCAACCCTACGGTCCGCATGCGGTCAAAAATTGATCGTTGGGATTTTGAATGATGATCGTAGTTGGTAGCTACAGTCCCCAATTGACCAATAGAAAACTGTAGCTAGTACCTACGGTCTCCAATTGAAGTCTGACCAAGTGCGATACCGTGGCCAAAAATGCAAAAAAAATTAAACCTAAGCTACCCTAGCCTAAGATGAGGTTCATTACCAGTATTTTAGTGTAATTGATTTACCATTTTCTTAATTGGATTCATTTTAACTGGTAATGGATGCGAGGTTTGGTTTTTGAGTTACCTTGCCCTCGCCTCATCCCTTGTAGCTAGAATACGCTTGCCCATGCCCTGCCATCGTGCTGTAAGTTGATGTACGAGTAAGGTGTGATAGGTTGCAGGTTAGTTTTTTAAGCTATCACTACAAGGCACTATCAAGGAATAATGAGAGATATTTGAAATTTGGACTTTTTATAAACTTCTCATATTTCGCACGGACTGCAGGCCCTAGCCACGGTTCCCAAATTTGCAAATGGGAACCACAGATCCTAGCTAGGATTTGCAACTAACAGGCAATTTAGAAAAATCACACCATGGGAAGGGCACAAAAAATAAATTAATGCCTCCCATTGGGTCAAATCTTAATAAAAGCAAACTAATTTGTAAATTTGGTGATAATTAAGCACTGGGATCCAATCAAAAAATTAAAAATCTAGCTGAGATTATAAAGTACATTCAACAGAGGTCATCACTATGAAAATTCTTTCATGGAGTGACACACCTCTTGGCCAAATAAATAAGCTCAATGCATAATTCAAAATATTAAAAAAAAAAACAAATAAATTAAAACACCAAATGTGCCTCGTATTCAGTAATTTACCCTATACACTTGGCGGTTGCAGCGACTTGCGATCCATGCAATCTGGCAGGATGGGAAAATTACCATAAGGATATTTGGGAAAAAAATTGTCATCGTTGATATGATATGCTTCTTTTCAATCCCTAAGAAGGCCTTCATGGCTGGACTGCTCCATGGGAACAAGGCATTGCATGCCATGTCTTTTATGACCTCTTCTTTAGCAAATCATAGATAATTTGATTCAACACAAATCTGATTGGATTTGTATAAATTTGATTCTATAAGATAGCTATTATAGCCTGACTTATCCATTGAATAGAAGCATGCAAATACTATTAACAGTTGGAATCAAACGCTGAACTAGGCCTAGCTAATGCATTTTAGTTGCTCAAATCTAAATTTGTTCAGATCATCCATGGTGGTCAAGTGACATCGTTGCTTCATACATTGTCATTACTCTCATAGAATCATCGCTTGAGGGGGTAGTCATAATAACAAATCATAATCAAAATCAATAGAATATCTCGGAGATCGTAGATCCCTTGATCTTGTCAAAATTGTGTTTGTCCTTGCAAATCATTGTAAACAGCTATCATAAGCTTACCACTTTGCTTGGGGAAAATAGCAAATATGATAATTATTTTGTAACTCTCATCCTTTCAACTATATAGGCATAAATCCTATTGTAGCACCAAAACTACTCAAATGTCTAATTACGAGTGAAAAATCTTTCAAGTTTAAGCCTCCAAAGAGTTGGAAGCAATGATTCTAGGATGCACGTCCTTTTGCTGGACCTAGGGCATCTAATGTTGATCTGACTAATGATTATAATAGAACCTTTGGCATCATTTTAGGAGGTCTATTTTTTCTCAATGTTGTTTGATCTCATAATTCATCTCAAAAGGGGTATCTATAGACACCTAAAACGCATCATGTCGAGGACAACTACTCATATGGACATGCTACAAGACCATATGGAAGATCTTGGATAGACTCTAAGATAGAGCAGTGGTTATAACCACTCAATTTGGTCTCCTTGGCATAATAAATATTACCCACATCCCAAACCTATAGTTTATAGCTAAACCATGACTGAGACCTACGGTTTGTAGTCTAGACCACCGTTGTGATCTACGGTATTAACTAAAGTTTAGTTGGCCTTCAATCTGATCCAAATCAATATAAACAACCATTGGATCTAGAAGAAGGTGGTTAGAGGATGGAAGCTTCCATTTCAACTATCCTAACCACCCCTTCTTGATATTGGCTTCTCTAGGAAGCCATCCCAAGTCTTAGGTCATCCTACAAATACCCCCTCCAAATAGGTAGAGATATAGATGATTTGTAAAGCGAAGCACTGACGAATTATCGAGTGTGAAGTGATCAAGCGAGCAGCGAAGCCCTGTCATATTGCATACTAAATTTATGTATTCGAAGGCTACTTTGCTATTCATCCAATGATTAGTTTGCCATGGTGAAGAACACAAGATTATACTGAGAGGGGGGGGTGAACAGTATAAGACCTCTTTTTAATTTTTCGTTTATACTTCAAAATAGTAAAGAAATATACCCAAAGAAATATCAAAGCAATGCACATAATTATCCACAAAGTGACACCAATTTTAACGTGGTTCACCCAAAAATGGCTGGGCTACGTCCACAAAACTTTTCTCTAAAAGTTATCTCAAATTTCTTTGGTAATCC
Source organism: Wollemia nobilis (assembly GCA_028583015.1). Taxonomy (NCBI): domain Eukaryota; kingdom Viridiplantae; phylum Streptophyta; class Pinopsida; order Araucariales; family Araucariaceae; genus Wollemia; species Wollemia nobilis. The sequence goes on from JAQPPZ010001050.1 coordinate 4,870,413, forward strand.
TTCCCAATTACAATGTTTATGAGCCTCAGCCCAAAGGAGATACCTTCCCCCAATAAAAATTTATGAGCCTCTTCTCAAAGGAGATACCTTCCCCTCTACTCTAGAAATGATCCCTCAGAATATCAACTACCTCTACCTCTTGCCAGCATGTGGAACTCCTTTCCGTCGAAGACCTCCTGTCCTCAATGCTTAGCCTAAGAGACCTCTGCATTCTATGATCACATCCACAGTAGCTCAGCAACCTGTACCAAACATAGTTAGTCAATATAGTACACGTCTTCCTCTATCTGTCAGATCTGTCCAACTCTTAAACAAATCAATCCTCTACACACAAGCCTTCTCAAAGACTTGCCAACTCTATCCTAAGGTTCTTCTCAAAGAACCAGTGCACCTCTGTCCTCAAGTTCTCTGATAGAACTATCAAACTCAGCTCACAAATTTTTGCTAGGACCTATCCAAATCTACTCACAAGTCCCCACCAGAACCTGTCCAAAACTTCTCACAAGTCCCCATCGGAACCTGTCCAAGACTGCTCACAAGTCCCCATCGAAACCTATCCAAAAACTCAGCAAGCTCACCAAGAAAAAAAACTTTCTTAGTAGGAAATCACAAGGTGAATTTTTAGAGACCCAATGTGATTTGTCAAACTCATAGAAGCATAAAGAGAATTGTTAGAGACTCAATATGTTCTATACTCAACTCCCAATCTCAAAACTCAACTCAATTCAACTCAGCTCAAACTCAATCTCAAATATGAAAACTCAACTCAATATCTAAAATGGATAGGATAGAATGCTTTCTTTCAAGAACATGAAACCCTAACAATTGCCAACTATGCAAAGAATCACATAACAATGATACTCATGTTATTTTCACCATCAATTAGGGCTTCAACAACAATGCTCATCAAACAAGGTTTAATCAACACCATTCAGCTCAAAACACAACCTTGAAGCATTTCACAATCAACATTAGAAAAGGAAACAAGTAGAACTCCTTTTCTCTCCAATATTGTTTGAACAAAAAACATCCACCAACTCAAATCAACAAGAGCACACACAACTTTTCAAATCATCAACAAAGGAGTAAGCCCAACACTTTAACCAAGTAAATAATAGCTTGATTATTACCAATTTAATGAAAGCAAATGTCAATCTCAAAGCTGCCCACTTAAGGTTTCACAACTTCACACAAGAAGCAATTTTAACCTTAAAACATCATGCTTTTATTTCCATAATCAACCAAAAGCACTCTCAACATTACAAGAAAAATTTATCTCTTATACTCCTTATTTCTCCCTTATAGTCTTATCAAAAATAAAATTTATCTCTCATAAGAATGCAATAAGATATTTCAAACAACACCTTCAAAAGAATATTTTATCAAAATAAAACAAGCTTTAAACTCCTTATAACTCCTAAGCTGTTTTGCCCTCTAATAAACTTCCTCCATCCGCAAAATACACTTAGAAAAAAATAATTTTGAAAATACCTTGGCCAACATCAAAAATCATGCTATGGAGAAATTGTGCATGAATTCTAACACCACCCACTGTGTCCACTTCACGATGAAAAAACCTTTCACGTTATTCGAATGTGGAACCTCCCGTTCGGGTAGCGCACCAACAGCCTAGCCACTACCGGTGCACCAAAGGCACCCGATGAGGTTTAAACCTCATGTTGTTAGCCTTGTTCCTTCTATGCCAGGGATTAAATAAAACAACAGTGCCTCCCTTTCTTCTGACACGAACACGAAGACAAAAACCTTAAGACAAATTTACGACAAACAGTGAGTACAAAAAAAATGAACAGCGGATTCACAAAAATGGCGAAGACACAGTCGAACAGCAGGTTTACGAAAATGGCAAAGACACAGTTGAACAATAGGTTTATGAAAATGGTGAAGACACAATCAGAGAAGAAATCCGAACAACGGATCATGAAATCACAACGAGCAACTCTTTTCAAAATACGGATGGGATCATTCTTGATTTTCATTGAGGGAGATTTATATGCATTTTTACCATAAGCTCTTGACATCGGCGAGGAGTTTAACAAGTCGACAGAGGTCTTGGCTAGTGCCCACAATCTTAAAACATAGTGCCCACATAGTTAAGACATTTGCACCATGGGTTAGGAGAACCCATTGCAAACAATAATTTAATATTTATTTAAAAATAATTAAAGGGAACCTTAACAAGGTTTTTAATTATTTAAATAAATACTTCCTCCTGGACCCAAATGCATTAAACTAATGCATCCACCTGTAATCTTTAAACCTGCCAACTTGGGGTTTACAAAAGACCTTTGAAACTATCATGTCGTAACCTTCATCAAAAAAAATTATTTGACATCAAATAAAATTCCTTCAAGAGCTTCTTGACATCAATGACAACTTATACACTTGAGCAAAGGCAATGTTCCCAAAGTACCTAAAATTGCCAACACATGGGAGACCTAGGAGCCTAGGAGGATCAAGAAATGCAAATCCGGGCAAATGAAGGCCCATCATAGTGATTTTATCACCAAACCTATCATAAGGACACTGAATGTGACCCTTAAACATCAATTGGACAAGGAGGTTAAGCCCACTACCCTTGGAATTGAGGGTAATCCTATCAGAGTGCTAACCATGGTTGTCAGCTATGGTTTACAATGCAGACCATGCACTAGAGCTACAATTTGTAGCAGAGATATAACCACATTTCTATTTTCATTTACGTATGGCTAATTAGATTAAATTAGTTGTTTTTATGGTTTAATAGAATTTTAGAAGACTTCTAACCGTAGAACTAGGATATATTTACATTTTATGCTTATGCTTCAAATGGGGCTTAAATGCTTTCTTTATGCATGTTTATGCTTCACTTTTCATATCTGATCCATGCATAGTGTAGCTCTTATTTTCCTTTATGCTATTACATGAATAGTGATTCACTTTACATAGCTTAGAAGTATTCTTTATGTTTTATTGATTATGCATGTTAATGGTGTCATCATGCAATTTACCTAAAAGGACCTCATTATAAGAGGCTGCCTATCTTTTTGACATTCTTGTACTATTTATTGACCGCAGGGAACAATTTCAAGGGAGAGCAAACCATCGAGTTCCTTCCCCCATCACGAAGAAGAGGGCATCTCCACCCTAGAGAAGTTCGTACCATTCTTAAAGGCATTTGGAAATCACACCTACCCTTAAGAGGGAAAATAATTGTGCCCTCCTATTGTAATATTGTATCAAAATGAATATCCCTAAGAGGGATGTAATTGTAATTAGATTTTAGCTTTGAATACAATGGAATAAAGTGCTTTCTTTCTTGTTTCATTTTTTGTCAATTTCATTTTCTTGTATGAGTGTCATCTTTTACCATTTATCACAATAGGAGTTGTCATTGGGTGTGACCCTTTTTGGTGGTTACAAAAAGATACATTAATTAAAATTTGAATGGTCTTATGAAAATTTTTTGATTATCTTAAATTTCTAGCAAAATAGGGATATCATCTGAGCTAATCTTAAGAAGCATTGAAAGGAAAACAATATACTTACCTATAAACCAGTCTTGAGTAACCAAAAATCTATCCAATATGATTTGAATAAGGCTTTCCCCTACTTGCCTATTAGACTAGTTATACTTGGCTACCCTTAAATCTAAGTATAGGAGCCCATATTGAGAAACAAAATTCTCAAATTCCTCCATACTATCTCAAAAGGCTTGATTCCTCCCCTTCTTGTCTCCCAAAAATAAAGTTGTATTGAAGTCACCTACAACCATCCATGGGATATCTAACACATTTTGTCTAACTTGGATGAGTTCCTCGCATAATTTCCTTATTTAAACCAAATAATTTGGGGTATTCACATTAGTCAACAACCACTTATAGTTCCTATTCTTTGAGAAAATATCATGACCCATATTGGCAGGACCCTAGATGAGGAAACAATTTAATTGAACTTATTCTTTTAATGTCTAACATGGTTGGTGCCAAGAATATGCAAGGATATGTCATAGTATTTGGTTTTGATTCATGATTATGGTGTTGCTAGTCTTTGTGGTTTTATAGGATTAATCATACTTGCAGGTGGACAATATTAAGCTAGCAATTTAACATTTGCTTGGTTATTTTTTTTAAATTGATTAGCAAATAAAATGTTTAATATTATATTATGAATATAATGGTTAAATTAAAATGACTAACCATTACATTATTAAGCTCATGATTTAATATTTGTCTTGGTATTAAATCAATTTGCTAAGAAATAGCTTAGTATTGTTTGAATGCATATAATGGTTATAATTGAAGTGACCAACCATTGTGGTATTAAACTAGCAATTTAATATATGATTTAAAAATATTTTTGGATTGTTTAGCAAGAAATTTAATTAATAGTGTCTTATACTCATAATGGGCTCAACTATTATCATTGATTATGTAATGTTCCTAGACAAGGATGAGCCTCTTTTGACTTTCCAAAATAAGTAAGCGTTTTTTAAGAGAAAAATCCCTTGCAGAGCTGACTTGGTCTGAGATACCATGACCAGGGGATTCTACACCATAAAAGTCACCCGGGAGTCATGCCTAGCCCTACCCGCATCGACATTGTCAATTGGATTTTGGGTACCCAATTCAAATTTTTGGTAGGGTAGATATTCGAACATGGAACCTCCCTTAGAGGATTATCCTATCCTCTCCAACTCACCTACAACACCTGGGTAAGCATTTTTTAATACATAAAAATATGACTAATAAGGAAAGTTGAGTTAATAGCCTCTGGTTAGAAATACTAAGAGAATGGGGATGGCCTTTATGATAAAGTACACTCCCCTCTTACCAACAAGGAGGAGGAAAATATTGGATGTCCATCCTCCTCAAGGAGAGGGAGAGGGTGTGTATGGGGGATAGATAAGGAATGAGAGTGAAAAATTAAGAGGAGGGAATAAAAGGTTAGAATAGGGTGGCTAAGGACAAAGTGGAAATAGAATAGGGGAGTCATAGAAGAGAAGAAGCTTGATTTTGGAGTTTGAATTTGCATCAGGTTGAAACTTGAAACTCCCTTCATGGTAATGAAAATAATGGTTAATGCTCTTTTAAATATTTATAGAAATCAAAGAAATGCATTCATTTTATAGTTTCAATCCTTTTTTTTTAAATTTCTCTGTTCATTTTATCTTGTGTTAGTCGGTCCAAGGTTTATCTCTCCCTTATCCATATTTATATGCTTGTAGAGTTTAGTATAATATGTGTGTTTTCATTTCCTTAAGCCTTGAGGGTGTGTACAAACTCCTTTTACCTATTTAGGGCAACTTTTGAAACCTATGGTACCTATGTGCCTTGTGTGAGCTTCATAAAACCAAAGTTGAGCCTATGTTCCCCTTGTGAGCTTCATAAAATTGAAGCTAGGTCTGCATATCCTCTATGAGCTTCATAAAACTAAAATTGGGCCTATGTGCCTCCTACGAGCCTCATAAAATTGAATTTGAGTTTGTGTGCCTCCTGTGAGCTTCATAGAGTTGAAGCTAAGCCTATATACCTCCTGTGAGATTTGTAGAATTGATGCCATATCTAAAGCACCCTCTTTTCAACTTTTTAATATCCAAGCTAGGCCTAAATCGATCTCTACACATGCTTAGTGTAAAGTGAGTCCACTAGATCCACCTTACCTATGTTGTTGTGTCACCCAAGCAAACTATAGTTATGAAACCCCTGCCTATGCTTTTTTTCCCATCACCTAAAAGAGATTCATTTTTTATTATCATTTTTAATCTAAAGTAGAACCTTAGATCATATTCAATTGCCCTATAGTCTAGCATGTGACACTCCCTCCTACTACTAAGTTGCACCGGTATGGTATCTTAACCCCATAAACTCTTCGGGTGATAATTTTCAATCCCTTCTACTTGTTTGTTTATCCTTCATGCAGGATAGTCAGGTATTAGGTTGCCTCAAGAAGAAATGGGGAACCCCTTTCTGTTTGACCAATGGAGGTGGTCAAATAAGCTCTATGCAGACCATCCATTAGTGTTAGTTGGAGGTACTATAGGACCTCAATGTGGAAGGGCCGCCTATTGGCCTTGGGTTTGTTGATGCACCAGTTGGGGCATAGACCTCCCTTGCTATCGTGGAATTTGATTTTTTTTAACTATGTCTATTGACTTGTTGTTCATTGATGTCTAGGTCATGTCAATCTATTGATCATCTTAGCTTGGTTGGGTTTTTTTTTAGAGCTAAATACCACCCTTTTTGCAATAGATAGATGGATAAAGTAGACCTGAAATGTACTATGGATAATATATTTTATATTGGATAAAATAAGTCTGAAACACATTGGATATAATATTTGTAGATATATATATATATATATATATATATATATATATATATATATATATTAGACAAGGAATTTATTCCATGTGGTTTTATTGATAGAGGAATATATCTAAGATGAATATGTTTCATTTGTCTTAATGATAGAGAAATATATCAAGGATGTATATGTTTCAGAATCTTGAAATATAGTAGTGGAAATTATGTTTTGTTTTAATAAAATAGATTTGAAATATAGTAGTGGGTATTATGTTTCATTATAATGGAATAAGCTTAAAATTTAGTAGTGGATATTGTGTTTCACTTTAAAGAAATATATTGACATATAGTAGTGGATATTATGTTTCATTTAAATGGAGTACACTTGAAATATAGTAGAGGGTATTATGTTTCATATGAGAGAATAGACTTGAAATGTAGTAGTGGCTATTATGTTTTTTTAAAAGGAATAGATTTAAAATGTAATAGTGGATATTATGTACCAACCCTAAATTCCAACTGGATTGAGAGAATTTTTTTGAATGCCCATATCTACACCATACATAAGCCTGTCTATGTGGGTGCATTAAGCATATTCTAGTAATTTATTCCTCTCGTCTTCATGGTGATCTAACTTACTTCCTTTGTACTAGTTACAAATGATATGCCAATCCTCACCTCCTACATAATCTAGGCTATGTAGGGGTTCTAAGCATTTTACAATCCTATGCTCATTTTTATGATGAGCCATCTCTATCCTTCTATCACTCTGTGTGCTAGTTGGATTACTGGCTCTAAAATCCTTTTTTTACCTTTCACAACTACTAGGGTATGTTATAACTAAAGGGATCCCATAATCCCCTCAAGCCAACACTCTCTCATAATCTAATGGACATAGCCCTTCATGCCCACTAGTCCCCTAATGGACAAAGCCTTTCTTGCCCACTAGTCCTCCAATGGACAATACCTTTCTTGCCCACTAGTCCTCTAATAGTCAAAGCCTTTCTTGTCCACTAGAGAGTGATGGAACATATCTAATCATGAATACCCTCTATATGACTAGACTAAGTTGATTATCTTCCAAACACAACTTCCATATTAACCATTAGTGATCATGAGCCTATGCTAAATACCAATCACATGAGACCCATTAATGACTACATACTTTCATGGCTTCCTATCCTAAATGTAGAGTAACCAAATCCATAACAAGTTAACTCTAGATAGCAATAAGAATCAATTTCATAAGATATCAATACCCCAATCATATATGATGCATCTTTTATCCTGGGAAACCCTTGCAGGAAAAACCCAGTCTTAAATATCCTTGATCATTTTATTAATGATGAATGTTACAATACAATCCTTTGAGGAATCCTTTGGTTCCTTTCCAACTCATCAATACAATTTTTAGGGACATAAGGACCCTATAATCCTTATGTTCCATACTATGAATTATCCTATTAATTCACATTTCTTGATGGATGGGCAAACCCCATGGTTTCCTTGGATGAACTCCACATCCATCCTCCTAAGGACAACTTCTTTCTTTGACTTAACTCTAGAGACATATTTCCTCCAAGATTCCAATGTAATCGAGCATCAACCATAGAACTCTGTACACAAAAACTCATTAGAGAGGATCTCATAAACCTCTCTAATGAATCCTTATGTGAATGTGCTAAGGAGATGAGGAAACTTCTCCTACTTTCTCTAAGAAATGAGATATGGTATCCACTATTACATCTCCAATCCATTCCCTTACAATGAAACATAGTATCCACTACCACATTTCAAGCCTATTCCATTGAAATGAAATATAGTATCCACTACTATATTTCAAGTCTATGAAACATAATATCCACTACTATAGTTCAATATATTCCTTTAAAATGAAACATAATATCCACTACTATATTTCAAGTCTATGAAACATAATATCTACTATTACATTTCAAATCTATTCCTTTAAAATAAAACATAATATCCACTACTATATTTCAATCTATTCCATTAAAATGAAATATAATATCCACTACTATATTCCAATATAATCCATTAAAATGAAACATAATATCCACTACTATATTTCAAGTCTATTCCCTTAGAATGAAACATAATATCTACTACTATATTTCAAGTCCAAAAATGAAACATAATATCCTCTACTATGTTTCAAGTTTACTTCATTTAAATGAAACATAATATCCACTACTATATTTCAATCTATTCCTTTAAAGTGAAACATAATATCCACTACTATATTTCAAGACTCTAAAACATATACATCCCTGATATATTTCTCTATCATTAACCCAAATGAAACATATTCATCTTTGATATATTCCTCTATCAATAAAACTAAATAGAGTATATTCCTTGTCTAATATATATATCCAACTATTATATCCAATGTGTTTTAGACTTATTTTATCCAATATGAAACATATTATTCGTAGTGCATTTTGGGTCTAATTTATCCATCTATGATGGATAAACAAACAAATAGAATGGTTTGAAAATGCTTTCTTGAAGAGTTGATACATTTAAGATGCTACAAAAATGCAACTTGATAGTGAAATGGAGCACCATGTGCCATACTATAGGGCAATAAAGGATTCTCTAAGGTTATATTTAGATTAAAAATGATAATCGACAATGAATCCCTTTCAAGCAATGGGACAAAAAATCATAGGCAAGGGTGTCATAATAGTGTTCACTTGGGTGAAACAAAAACACAAGAAAGGGAGGTCCATTGGACTTAGTTTCCACTAAGCACATGCAAAATTTGACTCATGCCTAGCTTGGATATTACAAACCTTACAAAATGGCACATTAAGCATGGCATTGATTCTAGTAAGCTCATAGGAGGTATACAGGCTTAGCGTTGTCTCTATGAAGCTCACAGGAGGTATGCAGGTCTAGCTTTGATTTTATGAAGCTCACAAGAGGTACACAATCCTAGCTTTAGTTTTATGAAGCTCATAGGGGACACATAAGGATAGCTTTGATTTTATGAAGCTCATAGGGGGCATGTAGGCCCAACTTCAATTTTATGAAGCTCATAGGAGGCACCTAGGTATCATAGGCCATGAACACTACCGTACACAAGTAAAAGTATTCTGACCATACCCTTTAGGCTTAAAGGAAATGACAACACATGGGTTTTTTTAACTCTACAAGAATCTAAATTTGACTAAGGGAGAGGCTAGCATTGGGCCAATTAATATGAGATAAAATAGATAGAAACGTTTCAAAATAAAATGATTGAAACTATAATGTGAATGCATTCCTTCAATTCATAAAAATATTTAAAATAATTTTAACCATTATTTTTATCACCATTAAGGGTGTTTCAATATCCAATATGATCCAAAGTCAAATTCTAAAATCAAGCTCCTTCTCTTCTACAATTCTCTTATTATGTTTCCACTTCATCCTTAGCCACCCACTTCTTACCTTTTCTTCCCCCTCTTAATTGTTCACCTTCCTTCCTTATCTCTCCCCCATTCATACCCTCTAACTCTCCCCAAGGAGTATCGACATCCAATATTTTCCTCCTCCTTGTTGGAAAGAGGGGGAGTTACTTTATCATAAAGGCCAACCCTCTTTGCTCAGTATTTTTGACATAAGGCTATTAACTTAGCTTTCCTTATTAGTCATTTTTTATGTATTTAAAAATACCTACTTATTTTGGAAAGTCAAAAGAGGCTCATCATTATCTAGGATCATTACATAATCAATGATAACAGTTGAGCCCATCATGAGTATAAGATATTATTAATTAACTTTCTTTCTAATCAATCTAGAAGCAATATTAAATCAAATATTAAATTGCTAGTTTAATGCCATAATGGTTGGACACTTCAATTATAACCATATGCATTCAAAAAATACTAAGCTATTTCTTAGAAATTTGATTTAATACCAAGATAAATATTAAATCATAAGCTTAATAATGTAATGGCTAGTCATTTTCATTTAACCATTATATTCACAAGATAATATTAAATATTTTCTTTGATAATCAACTTAAAAACAATAACCAAGCAAATGCTAAATTGCTAGCTTAATATTATCCACCTACAAGTATGATTAATCCTGCAAAACCATAAATACTAGCAACATAATAATCATGAATCAAAATAAAAAATTATGACATATCCTTGCATATTCCTGGTACCAATCATGTTAGACATTAAAATAATAAGTTCAATTATATTGTCTCCTCATTCAGGGTCCTGCAAAGGCGGGTCATAACAAAAAACATTATTGATATATGCCTACAATTCTTAACCAAACAATATCCCTTGACCAATTATGGATTCCACATAACAAAAAAACCTCTAGAAGGACCATTTTCACTACTAGCTACAAAATTCAAATTTTTCCACACAAAATCTTTAAATTTGGAAAATTTATTGTCATCAATTTTTATTTCTTGGAGTAAAAATATATCCAGTTGGTTATCCTTTATCAAGGATTTAACCAACCTCTATTTGGAAGGGGCATTCATGCCCCTTATATTCTAGGATATTATTTTCATCTTTTAGCCCTTGTGGAAGTCTTCCTTCCACTCAAATTTAAAATTGTTTGTGTTCCAATTGTAATTTCTCCCACTACTTCTTTTTTCTGAGCTCCTTATTAGTTGGTCTACCTGGTTTAGCTTCAACTCCTATATCTACTATTTTTCTAGTATTCCTAATGAGTCTCAATAAAATTTCATCTTGTTTTAGAGGTCAAGGGTTTGCTTTGAGTAAAATTTTTTGACTCACTCAAAGAGCAAGGAACATAATCAATATTTTTCATACCTTGGTTGGGATCATTCTTTGGCTAAGATTCAACTTTAGACTCTTGTGGATTTATTTCCATATAAATTTTGGTTTTTATAATTTTAGTCACCTCCTTCTTAATTACTTTCAACTGCTCCACATTATCTTCCTCGTCTTTTAATTTTTCATCTTCTCCCCCTAAGGAATCCTTCTAGGAATTTTCTCCTTTCTCTCTTGATCCTCCTCTACAAATTCTCCCTCCTTAGGGGTTTCAACAAGAATACTAAAATAATGTAACTTATAAGGATCTTCTTCCATTGTATCATTTTCTTTTGGTTGTTGTTTCCTCCTCCATACATTACTAGCCATTTTTTTGGATGAGCAATTTTTTAAAAAATATCTCGTTATTTTATAAAATTTACAAAGTGCTAGAGAATTTTCATATTCAATCAATTTATGCCACACCTTATAATATTTAATATGCCTAATATATGTTGTAATCTCTTACTCCATATTAGCATTAGCATAAAACTAGGTGAATATAAATCTAGTTTTTGCCTTTATTACTAAATCAAAAGCTATTAATTATCCCATTGCTTTAGCTATACCTACTAGAATATATTCATCCCAAAACTCCAATGGAATCCTTGGTAGGAAGACCTAAATTGGAGCCAAATTTATATTTTTATAATTTGGGTTAAAACCCAATCTCCACTTCCTTATAAAAAAAACCCTCTTGCCATAAAACCAAGGCCCTTTTGTTAGGGAATGGCTTAAGTCTTCATAGCTTGTAAAGGAAAAAAGCATAAAACCCTTTGGGAAAGTTGCAATATTGATATGCCCCCTTGGAATCCATTTATCATTAGCCCATTTCCTTATTGTATCTAAATCTGGCTAGGCCCCAATAAAGTTTCCAACAAGGCTATTCTATTTCTAGTTCATTGGTCTATTTTCTAGCTTTTTGGGGATTTTTAATTAGAGTTTCTCATCTATGTCCTTTTGAGAAATATCAAAATTTCCTCCTGTTGGAGGTCACCACCCAATAATTTTATCTCACCATAACATCTCTTATAAGTCTTCTTAGCATCCTTAATTTGAAGAAAATAATAATTGTTTGATTAAATTTTTAAATTTTGGAGTTATAAGGATTTCAAAAATGAATGAAATTAATTATTATTTAAAAATAAATAAAATTGAAGTTTGTGTGAAAAAATAATTACAAAATTATTCAAAGGTTGATTGTTGAAAGGACAAAATTGAAAAATACTAATGAGTTCATCAAAAATATCTTTTACAAAACAACATTTTTTAAAAAAGGCAAGCGTCATGAAGAGAATATTTTTAAAGTAGAAAAAATATTGTCATAAACATGTTCTAATATATAATAAATAATTAAAAATTTAAATTGGACCAAAATTTGGATGTGAATATAATTCTTGGTATATTGATTTAGGATCCAACAATCATATGACTGGAAATCTATGTTGGTTTGACTCTATTCAAGTAAAACAAAGTATACCTATTAAGATAGTTGATAAAAAAATCTACCAAGTATAAGGAATAGACAATGTTACACTTAATCTACCTTACTTAGAATGCACATTGGAGAATATGTTTTATGTTCTACGAATAACAAATATTCTAATTTCAATGTCACAATTGTTTGATAGAAGAATAATAGAATTAAAAAACATCAATGGTAGTAAGAAATGTTGGGAGGAGAACTGATGAGATGTATTATACAAGAAATGAGATTACATATATAGGTAGAAGGCCTATTTAATAACATGGCAAATGTCAAGTAAAACTGATAAGTGTTAAACTAAACTTAGGCATAGTGCACATTAATATTCTAACATTCCCCATTAATGTGCACTATCCTAAAAATATAAAAAAAACAAGTCAACATTAGGTAACATTCCCCTTTAATGTTGATTTCTCTAAAAAAAACCTATCATCCTCCTTTATTGTTGATTTGGTCTAGGCTCATGCTCTTTGTGCTTGGATCTCCAACTGTGAATAATGCTAGATCAATGGTGTATACATCTTGGTCTGTTTCCATAGGGTCAACCACTTCCACGAGTCTGTTGCCACTGGATCAACCATCTAAGTGCCTCAGGGTCATCATGGGTGCCTCAAGGTTAGCCACTTCTAGGTCTGTTTCCTCTGTAGCTCATCCTTAGATGATGTTACCTCTCATATGTCACTAACTAGATTCACAATGAATATCAAATCCTCTCATGGTAAACTCAATCTAGAAGGTGTAGGTCTTTGCCAAAAATGCACCTTAATACAAATGAAATAAGAGCTATAAATTACAATAAAAAACGAGCCATAGATCCAAATGTGGAGAGGAAGAAGAAGAGAATAGAATATTTTAAAGTTTCTTCATCTGTAGTCTTTAGAAGTAGACCCAAAAATGACCTTATATAGAGTCTAGGTTGTCTATGTTTGTAGTCCCTAGAGTAAGTATCCTTATGGCAATCACCTCATCTTACCAGAATGCATGGGTAACCAATCGCTGCATCTTCCAAGTAGATAAAGGAGAATACTAGATACTAGGTTCACTTACATATAGTGTCGGGTTCAATCGAAAATGCACTCTAGAATACAACAATCTTTGAGCCTAAAAACATCATAGCAAAAAGTCTCAATACTAAAAAATGGACCCCACCATTATATCCAGCTCAAAAAAACCTTTCCAATGACTATATATATGGCTATAGTTAGTCCTTCATCTGTGGGAAATATAACAACATGCCTCTCTAAAAACAAATAAACCTGACACTATGGCGGCTCGCTCTCTGCCAGAATAAAAACAGACAATTTTCCCTCGTAGGGGAAATTACATGGGCCATCTAAGCCTCCCACTCTCCATGTGGAAAAAATAGGACCATATGGGCCTTCAGCTTTGAAAGATACAATAAAGTGGCCAGGAAGGCCTTCCACTTCCATTGTGGAAATAAAACTAAAAAAATGACCATTAAGGCCTTCTTGTCGGCCAATAAAAATAAGCTTCATCATGATTTAAAAAAAAATACCTTGAGGGGAATTTTCATAGGCCATGTAAGCCTTTAACAATAAAGTGGCCCCTCCAAAAAATGTCCCACATCATTTTGAAAAATAAACAGCCCACCCACTAGCCAAGTGGGAAAATAACAAATTGCCCAATTACAGCAGTGGTCAAATAGGGGACAAGTGGCGGTCAAGTGGCACATTTAATCTAGCAACATTAGAACAAGTGGCATGGGCAATGGACAACAAACAACTGGTATTGGACCTACGTTGTAGTCCCCAATACAAAACTCTCCTCTCGAGCTGATGCATGCACTGCAAATATGTGCCACAGTGAATGACATTCAGCTTCCAAGGGTGTGTGATCATTTTCTCCCCCTTGCCATGTTAGAGAAGGTGCGACCATGTGCAAAAGATGCACTTCAAGGAGCTACATTCGAAATTCATAGCCAAAAGCGGTTCTGGTCACTAAAGCCACTATATAAAAGAATTAAAAAAAATTGCAGGCAACAATCTCTTCACTCTCTTATCAAATTAACTTCGCATCAAACTATCTGCAATGGGATGCCAATTTCTACCTTAGATAGTGGCATGTTGATGATATTTTCCTACTCAATATCCATCCAATGATCACTTTGCCATTCTTGGATTTTCCACTGAACAAATCCTCCAATTTATTTGTTGTCACAACCAGTTTTGGTTATATTAACATCACCAAAAACTTATGGCACATACGCGAAGAGAAAAAAATAGTGTTTCTCGCTCACATTCCAATGGAACCATATCCCGCCAAACACCAAACCTTTGTTTAGTAGGTCATTGATTGCCACAACTGCAGAAAGTGGTATTTCAAAATCACCAAACTCAGATCCATCCATAGCGGCGTGTCTCAACAGAAAACTCCCTGGGTGGCAATCTAAAAAAAATGCTTTGAGCATTGGGTTCATACTGTAAAAATCCAAGCACAAAAATCATGGCACTAGAAAAGTGAGGTTAAACTAAGCATAGTTGTCATCGAACAACTGGAAGAACATGGGGGTGGTTGTAGATCTGACGTCCCATAAGCGGCATCAGGAAAATAACATAATACAGTCTCCATGTTGTTTTGATAGAATCAAGCCCTCTACAACTGGAAACATAGCAAATTAAGAACCATTTCCTTTTAGGTACATGTGGCTAGAGAAAGACCACCCATAGCCAAGCTTCAAAGAGCACTTGGGCTCAACATTCATCTTTAAAAAATAAAAAATTGTTTATTGAAAACTGTAGCACATTAACTGTTGAAATAGATCCATAAGAGCTCCTCCAATATATCCATAGTAATAATTTCATGCATTTGAGATCAATCAACAACATCGCTTCGTTGGTGTGCTCATCCACAATAAATCTGGAGAAGATCTATCTGGCATGTAATAATATCTCCACCTTCAAAAATGATCTCTCTGCGATATCACAAACTTGAGCTAGCAAAACAACTCGAAGTCGTACGTCATGAGTGCACACCTTCACATGAGCCCACGATGATGATAAAAAATTCCTATGATCTCTTATCAATAGAACTCCTCTGGCCATGGTGATCACACGGTTTCATAAAAAATGGATCGGCTCCTCCTCTAAATGCTTCTCCACCTTCGCTTGTCAAAAATATCATCCATAAAAAAAATCTTGTCAATAGCTCTCCACACCACACAGAGATACCTTCTATTTGGCATTGTCATTTACTATAATTCATGACACCGCCGCTCATAAAATTTCTTCAAACTGTGTTTCTGGGGGCACCATCACCCATATCACCAAAAAACTTCACTTGGACCAAATCACGACCACTCCCATCACAACGACCACTCCTCACGACTACTGCAGTGGACTGCAGCTATCGAGATGTTACATTGGATGAAGGGAGCTCGACGTAGCAACTTGTGAGCCCAAATTTGAGACAGAATAATACATAAAAAAAAATTAACGTAGTAATCAGGCACTTCCATAATCTTTCTTAGTGTGTGGACTCCTCAATGAACGTGTAGATATAAAATCTTTACCACATATCGTATCCATCGACAATCATCTCGATTAACAACCCGAGCAACTGCACCATCATGAGCAGTAATTGCAACACAATCATTCTTCACAATTGATAGAATAACTAGTATGGTGAAATAAATAACATCATTTTTCTCCACTATCATCGTAGAGCTTCTGATGTGTAGGTATCTCCAGTAGCAACAGGTTAACGGAAAAACCAGTATTTGTTATCACTTCCAGCACTTCAATATCATAGGGACCCAAAATAATCACATCTAGCGTCAACCTCCAACTTTGATAGCGTAAAGCCACCATCATATTCTATTCACGTACATCTCTACAAACCATTTTGCTTGCTATTTACTCCTGATATGATGTCACTGCAGATCTGTGCACATTAGATGAGGGCCACCAAATTTGTGGAGGGCAAAAAATGTTGCGTCGTGCATGTTGAGCTTCATGGAAACAAAAAAAATTTAACCCCCCAAAAAAAATTTCATCGTTGCTCGCCAGCTCATGACGAGTGCTCCTCCATCTATAATGGGCGTCCATCTCCACTCGCAAAACAAAATCAAACTTGATAGCCACCAACAATATTATAAATTAAAAAATTTAGTTTCTCGTTTTTCATTTCTCTTTCAAGAAATTACTTCTTCGAATGGAAATAAATGACATTTAACCTTCCAATCACTCAGTAAAATATGGTAGTCATTAATTTTGTTCAACTTCTATTTCTGATCCATCTCATGGATGGAGAGTATACTCCTTAAGTAAAAAAAAATAGGAAAAAAATGAGGAAGAAAGAAAAAGGAGAAAAAATGGGGGGGATTTCCATGAGGGAAATCCCCCCTCAATCTTAACAGGGTAGAGAAAGCCTGGAGCTCTGATGAGAAGTATTATACAAGAAATGAGATTACATATATAGGCAAAAGGCCTATTTGATAACATGACAAATGTCAAGTGAAACTGATAAGTGTCAAACTAAACCGAGGCATAGTGCACATTAATATCCTAACAAGAAATGTTTTATCAAAAGACTAAACAAAATCGAAGCTCTTGGGTCCTAAAAAAGTTGTATATCTACTTTAAATTTGATAACACTTACACATAATAAATTGGACCAACTTCTACCAAAAGAACAATATCATAAAAGGTATTTAATTGAACAAAAAATTATCATGGCAAAAGAACAAGATAGGACATTGACATATAAAATTGAAAGGATGATAGATAAGTTGAAAATATATTTTTTGGTACACTACAAAATAAATACACATATAATATTCATCAAGGGACTAATACTCAAGATGGTAATTGTAATACCAATAATAATCTTAGCAGTAGTGATGATTTCAGCCTCAAAAATAAAAAGATAAAAAACATCGGTATTAGTGATAAGTTATATTATTGTGATTACTTACTCAAAAGTGTGATAGGTACAAATAATAGCTTAAAAGAACAGATTCAATGACCAAAACTAAAGGAGTACCAGAGTCAAAATAGAAATACAAAGACCATAATGAAGGAGTAAAACCACATGAAGGCAAAGGACCTTCATACCAAATTGTTGGACATTTTGAGTCCCTAAGCCAAAGTTATCATTGATGTCAAGATACCAGTGATAGTTCTTCTCTAGTTTAAGTGCAAATTTCAATAGAAGTTGTAATGGGTTAAAATATTTTTATTTTACACCCAAAAGAATGGTTCAGAAAATGGTTTCAGTTCTCCTTTGAAAGAAAATATATCCAAAGCAATGGAAGGATATAATATTATAATATTTAATCATTCTGCTGAATCCAATGTTGTTTGGAGAGGCCTTAAATTCATAAAAAATATTCTAGGGAATATCATTGTGGAAGGAGATTCTCTAAATATTATTAACTATTTAAAAACCTCCAAACCCAGCAGTTGGAGGATTAGAACAATTGTGGAAGAAAGCAAATAAATCCTAATTCAACAAAATAACACCATTGTTCAACATGCTTTTAGGGAGGCTAACTTTGTTACTAATATATTGGCAAACATCGGAGCAAAAACCCAAGGAATGTTGAAATGGACTAACATTATTTCCCCTGAATTTGTTGAGCTTGCCAAGCATGATCAAAATATTGGTAATAAATTGAATCTTGAGATCCTCATCCAGTTCATTGCTCGATACTTCCTCTTCCATGTGAAGCATTGGGTTCATGCCCTAATATTTTGGTTGTTTTTTTTTCCATCAATTACTATGTCTTACCTTAAAATTTGGACACATGACCCCTTGTGTTTTAATTTTAAATTATCCATCGTATTTATTCATGCTTGCACTTATTTCTTGATAACTGATTACTTTTAGAATCCCAAGGTAAATCCCAACATGATTTTTAATCATACCTCTCCCTTTTGTTTTGATATTTGCAATCTAGCTTCTTCGAGAACCATTTGCCACCATTTAGCCTACTACATTGTTTCGATACCTTATTTGGTGAACATTCTAATCCTCTCCATTTCTTATGCTAGGCCCTCTTGTTGGCTTAGTTTTCTAACCGTCCCCAAGAATCAACCTTTTATTTTGATGTTGATCCTCTCAATTTTTTGGTGCAATGTTTGATGCCTAAAAATCCTCCTTGTTATCTACCCTAGCCAATATTTTTTCTTCAAGTGGTTTTTTCTTTTTCAAAGCATCCTTTCTAGCTGTCCTATAGGCCCTAGAGCTACACCACTATTTTCCTTTTATATTACCCTCTACATGGTCCATTTACTCATCAGCTCGCTACTATTTTGTCTGTCTTGATTAACTCTCACCCTTCATTTTGTCTTCCTTCTCACTGGTCTCTATTTACAATCGTGAAGGGAGAAAAACTTGTATTCATTGATCCTGAGGTGTTTGAGTTAGAATCCATTGCCAAAGACATTATTAAGGATAAATTAGGGTTTATTTATTTCTTTAAGATGTTTTCTGGCATCGATGAGGAGGTCACAAAGTATTTTTCTACATCCTAGGATAAGGGCCTTGTTACCATTCATGGTGTGGAGTTTTAGATTACTATGGAGCTGCTGGCGGATCTGATGGGACAACCTCTGGATGGCAAGGTGATTAGGAGGAACAAACATAACTGGGATGCAGAGCTGACACATTTTGAGAAGAACTCGGTGATCCACAATATGTTTAGGAAAGATTTGTATCGTCATCATATTTCTACTCCCTAGAAATAAATTCTTAAACCCATAATGCAATACATCACCACTGATAATCCTGATGTCGAACTTTGTTGCTTTCATTTAGCCCTCGTAAATCATTTTTGTGAAGCCAAAATGATGAATATTCCTGCTGCCCTCTATTTTTCTATGGATTACACCATAACTTCCACCCATTATAAAAATGAAGAGAGTTTGCCCTGTCATCAAGGTTTTTTTAAAGTCCTTTACAAGTTTCTCCTTCTAAAGTTCCCCAAAGGAAACATCCCCGCCCCAAATTTTGATGAAGAAAATTCTTCCTCAACCCCCAGTACTAAAAATTCCAGACCTAATAGGAAGGATAAGAATGATAAACCTCATTCTAATTTCAACATCATAAAAAAGGTCAAGGTTGAAAGTACACATGTTCGATGTTCCCAAAGACTCAAACTTAAAGAAACTATTAAAACCCCTCCTTCCACTTCTGTAAAACCTACAAAGGATCATTCCAATTAACCTGATCTTGTTGAAAAGTACCTCCATAAACTTGTTGTCCATGTTACCTTTGCTACAATTGATCATCTGGAAACGGATCACATGGCTATTAGAAAAGCAATTTCAAATCTCAAGGAAAAATGCCAAGCACTCAGCCTCATGTTCTTTTGTGATACATTTGAGGATATTCCTACCATTTTTGTTGCTAAGGTGCATTCTAATGCTAAGGGTGATGGTAAATATGAGTACGTGGTAGAGATTGCAAAGTAATCTTGCAATGATGCTCTAAAGGAAAACCCAAAGGAAACATCGAAGGATGAAGTGAATGATACTGTACTGGAGGCCGTTGTTGCATCACCAATGCAAACTGACGTTCCCCTCTAAGCATGGCTATGGTCCCACCTTTTGTTGACTCAATCCTTCATTTCTCTTGTTCCTTCAGTTTGGAGGTTTTGTTCTATTTTGGGTTTACTGGTTGTAGGCCTGTCTCATTTTGTTCCTTCCTGTCAGAGGATGTATTTATTTTTGTTTTTGGAGGATGAATGCCTCTTTGTTGTGTTCCTTTCTTGGTTCCTCTAATATTTTTCATTCTGATTCATTGTTTTACAAGGCATTGGCACACCTTTCAAATACCCCCTTTTGCTTAATAAAATTATTAACTTACCAGAAAAAATATTATAATATTTATTATAATATTTATCCAAGGTGGTGAAAACCCCAAATAAATTATTATAATTTTAATTATAATATTATTTGGCTTACAAAGGACAATTAATTATTTTTTATAAAATCCTAAGGTTGGATTTTGGAGGGAAAAATATTTCAAAGTGCAAAGTTTAAAGTAAATTAAACCCAAATTTGGGGTTTAAATAAAAAGGCTTTCGAAGCCTCTATATTTCCATCGGCGTTGTCATGGAGGAGCTAGCACTGATGTGTCCAAAGCAAATATAATGCATATAAATACTTTGCCAAAACCATTGGAAATTTACCCTTGTTCAAATTAATAAATCAATGGCATGCAAAAAAGAGAGCTTGTGATTTACGAAAAATGTGGTAGCAAAAGGTATAGAGGAGGAAGGTTTCATCCTCAAGTTTCATTGGGCAAGCGTGGCCTAGTGGTAGTTGAGAAAGCGTAAAGGTGAGGGCAGCAAGGTGGTTGATTTTTTGAATCCCCGTATGCATTATTTAGTGTGTTGTTTGAGGTGCCCAAGGCACACGACCTTTTGCTTGGCGGAAAGTAGTGTGAGATTAAGAAGCACATGGTGCTTCTTTAATCTCAAGCGAATGCTTGGCTCGTGTAATGACTTTGGCTGCAATTAAGGTGCTTGTGGTGAGATGAGGTTGAGGGTTCGATTCCCTCTAGGAACAAGGTATTTAATTTTTATTTAAATTTTGTTAGTTGCCTAATTTTGAAGGAATAAGGGTGCATAAGTGATTATTACTTTTATAAATTAAGGCATGAAATTTATGGTGAATGTTTGTTTAGGATTATTGTGGAGGTATTGATATTTGAAATTTTTTATTTTAGGAGTAATAAGGAGTTTTAAGTAAAGTCTTATTAATTTCTTATTAAGACTTTTGAGCATTATTTTTGTATAAGGGTTTTTCCATTTAAAGAAGACTATGGTGAATGTTATTTTTGAGTTGGAGTAATAAGGTGTATTTTGGGTTATTATTTTGTATTGTGATTTGATTGAAGTCTTATAACCCTTATTGAGATTGGAAAAGAGAAATTTGTGAGTGTGGTAGATTTGTGAGATCAACTCCTTGTCAAACAAAAGGTATGGGTAAATTCTTCCTTGGTTGAGTTGGTTGATTGGCTTACTTGAAAATTAAGTTTGGAGTGAAAAGGATTTGATTAGGGTTTCCTTTTTGAAAGTGTTTGAGTTGATGCTTCAAGGTTTTTTGAATTGTGAGTTGTGATTAAAACCTTGTTTTATAAGCATTATTGTTGAGATCATTGGTTGATTGAAGTGTTTAAGTTAATGCTTCAAGGTTTTATGAAATTGAGAGTTGTGTTTAAAACCTTGTTTGATAAGCATGGTTTTTGAAGTGAGTTGTTATGCAAAAAACTTAAACTAGGGTTTGAAAAGATCATGAGTATCATTTTT
This sequence comes from Wollemia nobilis, assembly GCA_028583015.1. Lineage (NCBI taxonomy): Eukaryota > Viridiplantae > Streptophyta > Pinopsida > Araucariales > Araucariaceae > Wollemia > Wollemia nobilis. The sequence continues at coordinate 4,892,286 of JAQPPZ010001050.1, forward strand.
ATACATGCTTGGAATAGGGTTTGTGAGCAAGAGTTGTTTCTTGAAGTGATTGGTTGAGTAGATTTTATTGAGCCTAGTCAAGTGGATGTATGAAGTTATTGTTCAAGTACCATAAAACAAACTATTCTATATTTTGATTTGAGTTGAGATCGAGTTTTTAAGAATAGAACATATTGAGTCTCTAAAAATTCTCTTTATGCTTCTATGATATTGATTTGATTAAGTGATTGAGTTTTGATAATCGAACATATTGAGTCTCTAACAATTCTCTTTATGTTTCTATGAGATTGAGTTAAGAAAGTGATTGACTTTTGAGTATAGAACATATTGAGTCTCTAAAAATTCTCTTTATGTTTCTATGAGATTGATTTGAGCTGAGAAAGTGATTGGGCATTGAGTAAAGAACATATTGAGTTTCTTAATATTCTCTTTATTTTTCTATGAGATCGGACAAATTTTGTGTGAGCTTGTTGAGTACATTTGAACAAGTTCTGTGTGAGCTTGTTGAGCAGTTTTGGACAAGTCTTGTGTGATCTTGTTGAGTAGGTTGCGATAGGTTTTGTATGGAAATTTTTAGCATATTTGGATAGGTTCTATGTGGACCTATTGAGAAGAGTTGAGTAGGTTCTGTGTGGACTTGAGAATATTTGAGCAGGTTCTGAGTGGACCTGTTGAGTAGATTTGAGCAGGTTCTGAGTGGAATTGTTGAGCAGATTTGAGTATGTTCTGAGTGGACCTGTTGAGCAAATTTGAGTGGACTTGTGTTGGACCGATTGGACTATGTTTAGTGCAAGAGTTGAGCAGATTTGTGCTAGACCAAATGGACTATGTTTATTGCATATTTGAGTGAGCTTATTGAGCAGACTTGTGCTAGATCGACTAGACTATGTTTAGTGTAAGAGATTAAGTAGAGTTGTGCTAGACCAACTGGAATGTGTTTAGTATAGAATTGAGACAGAGCTTTGCATGTGATAGAGCATAGAGGATAAATTCTCCAGTGGATAGATATCCATCATCCAATATAGTGAGGATAGGTTTCTTGAGTGGGGAAAATAGTCTTTAGTGGAGAGAGATCCACAAGCCAGTGCAGTCGAGGTAGTAGTCTTCTAGAGGATCACCAACCAGAGCAGAGGATAAGGAGTTCTCCTGTGGATAGAGATCCAAAAATCAGATTTATGGGATCGACATCTCCTTTGGACAGAGGTCCATAAACATTGTAATTAGGAAGGATTCCAAAGAGATTGATTGAGAAAATTTTAGTGAAATATTTTCTCCATGGAGGTAGCCATATTTTGGTGAACCACCTTAAATTAGTATCTCTATTGTATGTGATGATTTGTGCATTGTTTTGGTTATTGCTATTAATATTTCCATTGATTATATTGATTAATATTTTTTTGGAAAGAAAAGTAAAAAGTGATATTGTACTTTTCACCCTGCTCTTAGTATAAGCTTATGTTCTTCAATTGGTATCAGAGCGGGTTCCTTCAGAAGAGTTTTATAGCTTTAAGGAAAAGTGGTCAAGAACACAATGGATAAAAAATATCAAAGGGATGGGTCCATAAATAATACAATACCAATATTTGATGGAAGTGACTTCTTGTATTGGTGTATGCTAATGAGATTTCACCTAATGTTACTTGGCAATGAAGTTTGGGATGTAGTGGAACTTGGATATGATTCAGTAGTCAATCCTCATATAGATAAGGAAGGTAAGCTTCTAATGCATGCAAATTCAAGAGCTATGAATGTAATTATAAAATTTTTGCATAGATTAGAATCTATGAAGGTTATGGATTGTAAAATATTAAAAGAAATGTGGAAACTACTACATAACATATATGAAGGAGATAAATGTGTCAAGAAAGCTAAGATAAAAAATCTCAAATGAGAATTCAAAAACTTAAGAATGTAATATGATGAAAATATTCATGACTATCTCAGTAAGATTGATTAAATTGTACATGAGATGAGAGGTCTTGGAATGAAGGTTGATGAATCTGATGCTTGTCATAAGATCTTGATAACTCTTCCAAAAAGGTACAACGAAAGGTTTCTGCTATAGAAACATCAATTGATAGTGATTTTCTAACAAGAAATTCTTTACTTGGAATTCTTACAATTTTTGAGATAAGAACAAAATATCCTATCCCTTTAAAAGAGGTTGCATTCAAAGTGAACAAGAAGATAAAGGGTAACAGGTCAGAATCAAGTAGTTAGTCATCCAGTGATGAATAAGCTAATTATGGTAGAAGAGATAAAGGTTATAGAAGGCCCATAGATCTAATATTTGTTAAGTGTTTCAATTATGGAAAGTATGGACATCTTGCAATAGATTGTAAAGAGTCAAAGAACAATAATGGTGAAGAAAAATAGGATCACAGGTATAGGGAATCAGAAAGATATAGGCATAAAAATAAAAGCAAGGATGGACAAAGCAGACAAGGAAAGAAGTTCTTCCAAAGATAAAAGAGAATCTACTATGCAGATAATGCAAGTAAGTACTCAAATGATAGTGATGTTAGCTTTTTAGACAATGATAGAGATGAAGTACTATTTATGATTGAAAAGAAAGAACTAGTTAAGAAAAAGACTCCATTTATTCTCAAGTGTTTTAGATGTGGTAAATTTGGACATCTTGAAGATGATTGCATAAGGGATGGTTATAGTTTCAGTGATGATGACTATGAAGATGCACTTGAAAGACCAAATGAAAATATTCTAATGGCATTAGAAGAAGAAGTGAGTGATCCTATAGAAGACAATCCAAAAGAAAGTAATGATATGGACAAAGGTAAAAAAATAGAGGATTATTCAGCAAAGAATGGTTATGATCTCAAGGGAGAACTCATATATGCCCTTGACATGGTAAATAAGGTAATAAAGTAACACTCTAAGCTTGAAATTTAGTTTCAAGAATGTGATGAAGAAAGATTATTGCTCATAGAGGATTTAGAAAAATCAAAGGCTAAGGCAAAGAAGTTCAAATATAAGTTAGAAGAAAAGATCTTGGAATGTGAGAAGTTAGAACAATAAGTGGCTCTACTAAATGAATATGTAGAAGACTCCAGAATACGTTATACAAGTATGTAAACAGTGCAAATATTGTGGATAAAATAGTCAATATACAAAGAGGAGCAACAAACAAAATAGGTCTTGGTTCCAAACAGGTTGAAAAGAAATGGGAAGAAAAGTCTACTTCAAGTCTTGAAGAAGAAGAAACTTTAGATGAAGATACATCAGAAGAAGATAGTGTAAGAGGGAGTGAGACATCAGAGGATGAGTTGGACAATAAAGAGTTCAAAAAAGATAGGAATAATGCACAGAAAAGATACAGATGGAACAAAAATCAGAATAGGAGACCAATGAGGTCAAGACAAGGAAGCTTCAATGGAAGATATTTTTCATGTCACAGGTTTGGGCACATGGCTTCATAGTGTAGGACATATGAAAGACAGGAATATGGGAAAGGATAAAATTGTCATGGGTATTGCTACTCATGTAATGAGTTTGCTCACAAGGTAATGAATTGCAGGGTTCATGATAGAAAAGGATATTACTTCACTATAAGATATTCTAAGATATTTGCACCTCCAAGGAATAATAACATTAAGTGTTATAAGTGCAATAATGATGGTCACAAAGAAAAATGGTGTAGATAAAATATTCCAGAAATAGGTATGAACATGAATAGAAATATTAATAGGAACATGAATATCAATAGGAACAAAAACATGAATAGGAACATGAACATGGATAAGAATAGGAGCAGGAATATGATTGATGACAGTAACAGGAATAGGAACAGAAACATGGATGAGAATAGGAATAGAAATAGGAATAGGAATGATGACATAGATAGAAATAACCAAAAAATCAAAAAAATCAGAAAATAATGAAAGAGGATAAATGTAAAGAACAATGCCTTTTGGGAGTAGAAATACTCCCACCCCAGAATTAACCACCTCAAAGGAGGTGGGAGAGGGTCTAAGCCAAGAGGCTCATTCTTAGCCCCGAGCCCCAAAGGTGACCCTTTGCTATTGATTTCAAAGGGGGAGAGATTTATGTATTGGGGAGATATTTGATATGGGTAGAGATTTGATATCTGAGAGAGCTTTTAGCCAGGGGGAGCAATGTCCTAGGGGGAGTAGAAGAAAAAGAAAGGTCAGGTTTTAGTAAAAAGAATGTGGGTTGCCATCAATGACAAAGGGAGAGATTTTTGGACATTTTGAGTCCCTAAGCCAAATTTATCATTGATTTCAAGATGTCAGTGATAGTTCTTCTCCAGTTCAAGTGCAAATTTCAATAGAAGTTGTAATGGGTTAAAATATTTTTATTTTACACCCAAAAGAATGGTTAATAAAATGGTTTTAGTTCTCCTTTGGAAGCAAATATATCTGATGCAATCAAAGGATATAATATTACAATATTTATTATAATATTTATCCAAGGTGGTGAAAAACCCAAATAAATTATTATAATTTTAATTATAATATTATTTGGTTTACAAAGGAAAATTAATTATTTTTTATAAAACCCTAAGGTTGGGTTTTGGAGGGAAAAATATTTCAAAGCGCAAATTTTAAAGTAAATTAAACCCAAATTTGGGGTTTAAAGAAAAATGCTTTCGAAGCCTCTATATTTCCGTTGACATCATCATGGAGGAGCTAGCACCGACGTGTCCAAAGAAAATATAATGCATATAAATACTTTGCCAAAACCATTGGAAAGTTACCCTTGCTCGAATTAATAAATTGGTGGCATGCGAAAAAGAGAGCTTGTGATTTACAAAAATGTGGCAGCGAAAGGCATAGAGGAGGAAGGTTTCATCCTCAAGTTTCATTGGGTAAGCATGGCCTAGTGGTAGTTGGGAAAGCACAAAGGCATTGGCAGTAAGGTGGTTGACATTTCGAATCCCCGCGTGCATTGTTTGGTGTGTTGTTTGAGGCACCCAAGGCGCACGACCTTTTGCTTGGTGGAAGGTGGTGTGAGATTAAGAAGCATGTGGTGCTTCTTTAATCTCAAGCGAGTGCTTGGATCGTGTGGTGACTTTGGCCATGGTTAAGGTGCTTATGGCGAGACGAGGTTGAGGGTTTGATTCTCTCCAAGGACAAGGTATTTAATTTTGATTTAAATTTTGTTAGTTGCCTAATGTTGGAGGAATAAGGGTGCATAAGTGATTATTATTTTTATACATTAAGGCATGAAATTTATGGTGAATTTTTGTTGAGGATTATTGTGGAGGTATTGATATTTGAGATTTATTATTTTAGGAGTAATAAGGAGTTTTAAGTAAAGTCTTATTAATTTCTTATTAAGACTTTTGAGCATTATTTTTGTATAAGGGTTTTTCCATTTAAAGAAGACTATGGTGAATGTTATTTTTGAGTTGGAGTAATAAGGTGTATTTTGGGTAATTATTTTGTATTGTGATTTGATTGAAGTCTTCTAACCCTTATTGAGATTGGAAAAGAGAAATTTGTGAGTGTGGAAGATTTGTGAGATCAACTCCTTGTCAAACAAAAGGTATGGGTAAATTCTTCCTTGGTTGAGTTGTTTGATTGGCTTACTTGAAAATTAAGTTTGGAGTGAAAAGGATTTGATTAGGGTTTCCTTTTCAAAAGTGTTTGAGTTGATGCTTCAAGGTTTTCTAAATTGTGAGTTGTGATTAAAACCTTGTTTTATAAGCATTTTTGTTGAGATCATTGGTTGAGTGAAGTGTGAGTTAATGCTTCAAGGTTTTCTAAAATTGAGAGTTGTGTTTAAAACCTTGTTTGATAAGCATGGTTGTTGAAGTGAGTTGTTATGCAAAGAACTTGAACTAGGGTTTGAAAAGATCATGAGTATCATTGTTATGTGAGATTTGTTGTTGAGAATTATTGGAAACATTTTGAGTTGGATGATACATGCTTGGACTAGGGTTTGTGAGCAAGAGTTGTTTCTTGAAGTGATTGGTTGAGTAGAGTTGATTGAGCCTAGTCAAGTGGATGTATGAAGTGATTGTTCAAGTACCATAAAATAAAATATTATATATTCTAATTTGATTTGAGATTGAGTTTTCCAGAATAAAACATATTGAGTCTCTAACAATTCTCTTTATGCTTCTATGATATTGGGTTGAGCAAGTGATTGAGTTTTGAGAATAGAACATATTGATTCTCTAACAATTCTCTTTATGCTTCTATGAGATTGAGTTGAGAAAGTGATTGAGTTTTGAGTATAGAACATATTGAGTCTCTAAAAATTCTCTTTATATTTCTATGATATTGATTTGATTTGATAAAGTGATTGAGCATTGAGTAAAGAACATATTGAGTTTCCAAGAATTCTTTTTATGTTTCTATGAGATTGGACAAGTTCTATGTGAGCTTGTTGAGCAGATTTGAACAAGTTCTGTGTGATATTGTTGAGCAGTTTTTGACAAGTTCTGTGTGAACTTGTTGAGCATATTAAAATAGGTTCTGTGTGGACTTGTTGAGTAGATTTGGACAGGTTCTGTGTGGACCTGTTGAGCAGATTTGAGTAGGTTCTATGTAGACCTGTTGAGCAGATTTGAGAAATTTTTGAGTGGACCTATTGAGAATATTTGAGCAGGTCCTAAGTGGACCTATTGAGTAGATTTGAGTAGGTTCTAAGTGGACATATTGAGTAGATTTGAGTGGACTTGTGCTAGACTTATTGGATTGTGTTTAGTGCAAGAGTTGAGCAGATTTGTGCTAGACCGAATGGACTGTGTTTAGTGCAAATTTGAGTGAGCTTATTGAGAAAACTTGTGCTAGACCGACTAGACTATGTTTAGTGTAAGAGATTGAGAAGAGCTATGCTAGACTGACTAGACTATGTTTAGTACAATATATTGAACAGAGTTATGCTAGAACAATTGGACTGTGTTTAGTACAAAATTGAGATAGGATCTTTGGAGGTGACAGAGCATATAGGACAAAGTCTTTAGTGGTTAGATATCCATCAGCTAGGGTAGTGAGGATAGGTATTCTGAGTGGGGATAAGAGTCTTTAGTGGAGAAAGATTCACAATCAGTGTATTGGAGGTAGTAGTCTTCTAGAGGATCACCAGCCAGAGCTCCTATGGATAGATATCCACAAACCAGATTTAGGGGATCAACATCTTCTTTGGACAGAGGTCCATAAACTTTGTAATTGGGAAGGATTCCCAAGATATTGATTTAGAAAATTTTAGTGAAATATTTTCTCCGTGGAGGTAGCCATCTTTGGGTGAACCATGTTAAATTGGTATCTCTATTGTGTGTGATGATTTGTGCATTGCTTTGGTTATTGCTATTAATATTTCCATTGATTATATTGATTAATACTGTTTGGGAAAGAAAAGTAAAAATCTTATATTGTTCACCCCCCTCTCAGTATAAGCTTGTGTTCTTCACAAATAATGTAATATGAAGAAGTATAGGAAGTATTACATTATTTGGTAACTTGAAATAATATTGCAAGTGCCATGTGAATCATTCAATTTATAGTGTGATTAATATTTGAGAATATAGTAGGTGTCATGTAAGCAAGTGTGGAGTGAGTTAGGAGTTATGTAAGTGAGGTGTCATGTAAGTATGGAGTTATGTAAGAGTTTATCATTTAGTATGTGCAATCATTAGAGTCTTTATCCTGACGTGTATATGTAGAGTCAATAATAGATTACTTATTATGTGGTATTTCTCCCGTGAGTAATATAAGTGTTAGATCTCCCATGTTTTTGAGGATATAAATAGTTTTTGGAAAGTATAAAGGTCAAGAATTTTGTGAATGTGAATACTATCATATCAAATATGTATATATTGAAGATAAAGCATTGTAATAAGTGATCAAAGAAGCTTTACAATATAGTGTATTTGCATTGCTTAAGTAGATATATATTCATCAATAATATTTTTTGAGTTTATTATTATCATGGATTGAATATATGTAATTGTGTGAATATTTATTCTTGATATATTGTGAGATATTATGAGGAAAGTATTGAGTTACTAACAAAATGATCAAGTTTTTTAATTCAAAATTTCTTCCCTTTATAACTAGAGGGGGCACATATAAGCAATTCAATATTTAATGTAATATTTAATAAGTCACTTACATTATACAAAAAACCTTTCAAAATCAGTATCTAATTAATGAAATCAATAAATAAGCTAAAAATCAAATAACCAATCAACTTTGTCTTCTCCACTATGTGTTAAGACATATATTAAATCAAATTTTTTATACATTTTCTAATCTATAAATATATCAAACAGAGTGAATATAGATGGCCAAATTTGATCTGATCAAACTTTATGTAACACAACCAATCCAAGAATCATCAAATATTAAGTTAAGAAACTAAGTCAAATTAATAATAATGATCTTCATCATCTCTTATAAAATGTGTTGTCTCAAAGACAATGGAACCATAGCACTATTGTAGTATGATCAACAATATTATTTGAATTTTAAAGTCTATAATTTGGTACTATGCTAGCTCACCATCCTATAAGTTAGTGCTTTTTAATTAACATTGTCTTATTAATAATACAATAGCACTTTTGTCTTAAAGTTATATTATCCATAAAGGAAAGAAAATAAAAAGTAGGTAGTCAATAGACATTGAATGCTTACCCCTCCATCCACCTAATCATCCATACATGAGTGGATGAATGCAATTTTAATTTTGGTAAACCTTATCATTCATCACCCAACTAGTTTCTAATGTCATCAACATGCCACTTTTTTTTATCAAAAGGTAACTACTTTAAACAAAAAAATATTTTAATTCATTGAATCTAAAAATTTATCTATCCTTGATCCTCCAATCACTCTACAAATTTGGGCCTCTAGGTATTGAATTATGAAATGGCAAAAAAGAGGCATTTGATCTAACAACATATTAATGACACATGTTATTCAAGGAAATGTATTTTTATTCATGTAAAGAGTGCATAGGTTACAATGGGGGAAAATTCCCCTTTATCCTTTCTTTTCATAAATGATACAATAGGCCTGATGCCTTCCTTTTGCGTTCCTCAATGTAGATGGGCTTGCGTACCACCGCGGGGTTGTAGTTTGTAGTTGTTTTCCCTCCTTGGTTCTAGGCCAAACCTGCAAAAAGGGGTTAGTTCATTGGGGGGCTTGCCTTAGTCAGGCCCCATGTTTAGAAAGACAAATAGATGGTAAAAGCATGTTAAAAACTGAAATAAATTGTGCAGAAGGTGATAAAATTACAAAATGAAGCTTACCTCCCAAATCTGAGCTGATTTGGGACCTGTAGAACCAATTCGCCACCCGAGGGGTGAACTGGTGCTGGATTCGTGGGGTGGGGGGTGAATTGGCCTCTGGAGTAACCTTTTTCTAAAAATCCTTCGGTGGAGAGGTTCCTTTGTTACTGTAATGTTGTTGTTCAGGTTTAGATCCATTGTATTATGCTTTGGTATGCATTTTGGTAGAGTTTTTGTACTTTGGACATAAGTGGAGAGAGAGATAAATGAGGGTTTGGGCCCACTATATATAGAAAATGGCAAGGTGTAGGGGGGAGAGTTAAGGAAACTAACCCTAGGCTGAAGTCTGACTAGAGTTAGGTTAGGGTTTGTGAGGTGGAAGCCTCACATTCCCCATAGGAAATATCCTATCCTCACACATGTGTGAGGAAGGATTAGGTCTAATCAGGATTAGGGAGGTCCTAAGTCAAATTAGGGCTTGATTAGGGTTCTTAGGAAAATATCCTAGCTAACCCTAATTACACACATGTGGGAGGGTGCAATTAGTGTTAATTAGGGATTAAGAGTTTAATTAATCAATTTTTCCCTAAAAAGGTGACTTAAGTGAAGTCAACATTAAATTAGATTTTAGGAATTGACTTGATAATTGCTTTTGCCAATTAATAGCCCATGGGGGCCTCAATTGAGTGCAAATAGGCTTTGTATCACCTTGGGAAGCTGATGGAAGGTATCCCGATGCATGGGAAATGTTTGTGATGTGATTTTGCTAACTTATTAGGGTTTTGGACCTAAAAACTAGCAAAGTGGTGTGTGGAAGTCTACGCAATGCTACGATAATCTACGATGATCTACGCATGACTACGCATGACTACAGCAATCTATGCATGTCTAGGAGGATCTACAATAGTCTACATTGGTCTACAATAGCCTAGGGGTATCTAGGATTGCCTATGTAAACCTACAAGTGTCCAAAAGGATCTACAAGTACGTAGGTATAGCAATGTGTGACTTTTAGGTGTCTACATTTTACCCCTTTTTGTACTATACTATGTGGGACATAGTTTAATACAAAAATGTGAAGGGTTGTGTAGAGGAAAAGGGATAGAAGGGGAATGGAATCCAACCAAAGGTATGTAGCCACTCGAAGCATGACCATACAACATTGATTGGGAATCCAGGGGAGAAAGGGAAGAGAATGGGATCTAATCAAAGGTATGTAGCCGCTCGAAGCGTGACCATACAACATTGATCGATAGCCAAGAAGGAGGAAGAAGAAGGAGGGAAGAGGAAAGGGATAAAATGCAATGAAAACAATATCGATAAATGGAAATGGATGATTGCGGATGCAACGTGGTGATTTTGTTGAGTCCGTATGACATTTTCGATGTCATACTAGTTGCTTGGGGTAGGCAACTTTTGACTGCTTTGCTTTTGCGACCAGATCAGCGTGGTCCAAAAGTATGAATAGAACAAATGCCTATTCAAATATTTGTTGTCGATTGATTGATGAGCACATGGCGACAAGTGTCAAACCATTTGAGCTAAAGGGACATTTGGATTATTCAAACGTGTCATTCATTATGCATCATGAATGCCAGAAATCCTTTTCCAAATGTTGCGCTAGGATTACGTCAAACGTATCATTCATTCTGTATTCGACATACATGAATGCTAGATTGACTTCTCCATCGAAACACATAGCTCTCATGATATAACAAATATCTGGTTGGGATTGAGATTATAATCGTAAGATAATCTTTAGCAAAAAAATTCGATATACGTGATGTCGGATGTTTAGTTGGTTGGTTGCATGCAAAGCTGACTTTGGATATGAATACCCCCTCAAACGAGGAATCAACAATGAGGTGAATGGAATGTGGTGATTTGGTGATGCAGTGATTGATAGAATACCAATGCATGATGAAAAATGGTGAAAAAGTAGATGAGAGGACAGTTTAGGAGGGTTCCTAGGGTTTTGGAGGAAAGTTGCATGATTTCCTAGGGTTTTGGAATGAATTTGATTGGTTTTGGGGGTCATATGCTCAATTCGTGGGGCGGGGGGTGAATTGGATCCTGATTCATGGGGTAGGGGGTGAATTAGGCCTAAATCATGGGGTGGGGGTGAATTAGGGTTTTAGGTATTTTTAAGGTAATTTTGAGTTGGAAGGGGCTCATTTGGATGATGACAAGCTGCGTAGAGCGTTCGAGAGGAGTATTCGATGACGTGTGGATGAGGCGGTTGATGAGTTCGGATGCAAATATGGTGAGAGGATGACTTGGAGCTGGCAGCAGGTGTGGGGATCCAATGGTAAGTGCTCCTTTTTACCTCGTTTTTTGTGTTTTTAATTTTCTAGAGAAAAGTAAATTAGGGGGGAGGTTTTCATCTCGTTTTGAAAAATTTTGCAATTTTTAATTGAAATTGGAACACATAGTGTAAAACTAGCCAAATGGGTACCCAAAAATGTGATTTGTTCTAGGTGGGGACATGTTTGACCGGCAAGTAAGAGGGGGGGTAGGTGTAAAGTTTGACCATCCATTTTTGAAGCAATGGTGTACTGTTGTTGGAATGTTATTGAATTTTATCCGTAAAAGTAGGAAATGGGTATCCCGTTATGTGACTGTTATATTTTTGTGCCTTCGTTTGGCATGTTTTCTGAATGTGTTGTTTTTGGGTGTAAGGTAGTAAACTTTGACTATTAGATTTGCCACCTTAGAGATAGTATTTTTAGAAACCGATGATACTTTCACCGTAGAAGGGCGAAATGGGTATCCAAAAATGTTATTTGTTTTTGTAGATGATTTCATTTGGCCTATCTTTGATTTACGTGCCAAGATGTAGGTAGTGTTAAATTTAAAATGAGTTGTGGGGAGCCCGATTTGCACTGTTTTCCACATCTGTTTGAACTTTCACCATGAAGTGGGCAAATGGGTGTTCAAAAATGTGACTGTTATTTTTGTATTGTGTGTATTGGTGTGTGTTCCATTTGGGTGTTTATGTGGTAAAATTGACCTTGAAATCCGTGTTGATTGGTATGTTGTTTTTGAATTTTGTCGACATTTTTACCGCTAAGTGGGCAAATGGGTATTCAAAAATGTATTTTGTTTTTGTATGTTGGATGAATTGATTTTGTTTTGAATTTCGTGCCACAGTGGGTATGTGGGTAATTTTATTTTTGGTTGTTGGAAGCCAAATATGTACTATTTTTTGCATATGTTCGAACTTTTGCCATGAAATGACAAAATGGGTATCCAAATATGTGACTATTTTGTTGATATGTTTTGACATGTGAATTGTGCATTGTTTATGTCTCGAAGTGCATGTCAAATTAAATAGTTTAATTTGTAAATTTGATTTATGGATTTTTATTGGATTGCATCATTGTATTGATGACTAATGTATATTTTGTTGTGTTTGTTTGTGGATGAACAGGTGAAGATGCTCGAGCCCCGTCATCGTGTTCGAAGTATGAAGAGCAATTTTGATGAGTTAATGAACAATGTTGATGATCTGGAATGGTTGGATGATATATGGTTCAGAGGTGTTTGGGAGTGCAAGAGTATCCATGCCAATAGGGCATATATATCCGCATTGTGTGAGCGATGGGATGCAGATAGGAACACCTTTCATTTTCCCACTAGGGAAATGACAATCACTTTGGAGGATGTTTATCGGATTTACAAATTACCGATTGAGGGTGTTCCAGTTAGAGCAGCACTAGATACTAGTAAGGATGCTGTGTTGGAGCGGTTCTTTGGTGAGGGGTGGAGGGAGATAGATGTCTCAAAGATGGATTATGAGTGGTTGTGGTTGAAGGATAAGATATCTAATCGTCAGTGTGCAACTATGATGATGATATCTACCTATGCATTACCTGATACTTTCGGGGTACTATTTACCTAGAATATGTTGGATATGGTGAGTGACATGGTGGAGCACAGGGTTGTGTTTGCATGGGCACCTATATTGTTGGCCCAGGTGTATAGAGAGTTGCACGATGTTGTGCGTGTTGGGCGGAAGGGTTTGAGTTGGACTCCCTTGTTGTAGGTATGGGCATGGGAGCACATATCCATTGAGAGGCCATCATTATTGCCTCACCCTACCCATGTTGAGGGTAAGGAGTATTTACCCTATGCTTTGAGGTGGTGAACTGATGAGGAGAAGGGTATCAAGAGGCCTCATGAGGGTGATCCTTTATTATGGAGGGTCAAGTTTGGAGAGTTGACACCTAATCATATTAAGTGGAGGCCTTGGTTGGGTGGAGTGACCTGGGATGAGGATAAGGAGTAGTTGTAGGCCATTCGGTAGGGCAAATGGCTAGTGGGGAGATATACTCGATAGGTCGAGTATTTTTAGTTTGATCAGGTGAGGCGGTAGTTTGGATTACAATAGGATATTCCAAGAGCTCCTATTGTATATTTTAGATGATAGGGTGATAGGGGAGAGCGTCCTATGGTGCTACCCTGGGTTGGTGAGAGTGACCCACCTATGGTTATCCCGAATGTGGATAATGTTAGGACTACACCAGAGTTTGAGGCTTGGTGGTCTATGTAGAGTTGGGAGCCTAGTAGAGGTGTTATTGATCGATGGGTGCCACCTGATGGTGGGGTACCTCCACTAGAGAGGAGAGCAGGTAGGAGGACTCGAGCTAGATCAGAGGAGGTAGCTAGTAGTGAGAGAGAGGTTCCTCTATGATGGTCTCAATGATACTTGGGTGGTATGCCATTGAGTACAGAGGAAGTGGGAGTAGAGGAGGTTCTTATGGAGGGTGGGATGGCCATGGGATAGGAAGTTGAAGCAGTAGAGGAGGGAGGTGGTGTTTCTACTAGGGATGGTGTGGATGACACCATTGATATTGGTATTTTTGTGGTATGGAGGAGATTCCTTTTGAGGTGCAGGAGAGGTAGGATGCGAAGGAGGAGGCTCAAGGGCTACGAGATAGAGTTCAATAGTTGGAGACTAAGCTTCACCTATAGGAGGAGAGGCATAGAGTAGAGATAGAGTAGATGAGGGCCAATATGCTCAGCCAATAGTAGGCATAGGAGGAGGCTTCCCAAGGTATTGAGCGACTAATGGGTCTATTGGTTGTAGAGTCGACAAAGAGGTCATTATGTGAGTCTACTTTGATGGTGCATAGGATCACACTTCCTGATTATAGTTGAGTGGTGGCTCAGGATGAGTCAGGATCATGAGTGTGGGTGCCTTCTCATCATAGCTAGCATAGTGCTGCTTCGATGGAGTGGGTGGGTGCTAGGGTTGAGGTGTGAGATCCACCTACTATGGTTCAGGCTATAGGAGCTAGGGTGGAGTCGAGCAGAGCTACAGAGATGTGGGTGAGCCATGAGGGATATGGGGAGACTCCTGGTGGTAGTTAGGTTTATTGATGATTGTAGCCTATGAGCATTTTGGATGATAGATGATGGGCATGGTCCCAATTTGTAGCCTACAAGTATTTTTTATGGATGATATATATACATTTTGATTTTGGCTATTATATATACATGTGTTATGGTTTTGCAATGTGTTCTCTTTATGTTTGCATAGATATCATAACATGATTTGTAGGTATGTATGATGAATGGATATTCATGTGTATTGTGGTTTAGATCTATTATCACTCTGTAGTGTGAGTATGTGGTAGAGTAGACTTGCATGATTTTATTTCGAATGCAATGTGAAGTGATAAAATGTGAAATGATATTTGTAGTGAATGCATGTAATGTAAATGCAATAATGTAATATTTGTAATAAATTTGTGTAACATAGATGCATGTATGCATGTATGGGAATGTTAAAATGTGTAGAGGAAGCACTTGTATCATTACATGTACCTATATGGATGTTATCCATTACATTATCTCAGAGATGTAGGATGGTATAGGAGACATGTAATGGCTTTGACCAATGTAGTTTTGGCAATCAAATCTTAGACTCCAAACTATGTGAGTTTATGTGGCAACTCATAACTAGTCGGACTGGTTCAAAATATGTCATGGACCTATGTGTGTAAATGAGTGAGGTTCATTTATCCATTTTGAGGTAGGTAGGATTAACCCATTGTAGACATGGCCAAACTAGCTAGCTCATCCATACATGAACAATGATCTGTACAAAAGTGGGTAGCTAATGTAATAGATATATCACCACTTGTAAGACTATTCCACTGGTAGGCAGGCTCTTGGAGCCTATTGCTAGCGATGGAAATCATCCCATGGTGTTATGTTAAACCTAAGGACCAAAGGTGATGAAGCATAACATGGGTGATATCAGGAGGCTTTTCCTTTTGTTTTCTGCCCCTCATCTATTGTTGACCTATTTATTGTGGTGCTCTTTTTTTTTCTTTTTTTTATTCTCTTTTTTCTCTATATTTCTATTCTATGGGCATTGGCTTTTATTTTCTACCCTGTTATTTTACTTTTGCTTATGCTTATCCCTTTGTTTATCCCCAGGTCATATGTTGACCATGCAAGTGATAGGATGAGCGAGGGAAACCATTCGCTAGATGGTGACATCTACTCAAGGTGTCATCTTTCCTAGACTCAAAATTTGTTTAATGTGTAACCTGTTGTGAATGGTCCATGAGAGAAGTTGAACCAGCCTAAAGAACCATAAGAAGAATGTAAAACCTATCAGCTAGGGGTGACATTTGATTGACTAAACTAGTAAGTAGTCAAAGCCTAACACAACACCTATGTATACCCTAATCCTGAAAAGGGGGAATGGACATCCAGGTGGTGATGCTAACAAGTGCATGTATTACTCCTGTTGAAGGTGCATTTTGTTTTTATTTTTGGGAGGAAGAATGTACAAACTTAAAATGAAATTAACATGAAAAACATATGGATATGTGCAATGGATGTAATGTAAATGATGCAAGTGGGGAAATGCAATATCTACAAGAGGAAATTTATGATGTGTAGAAGGAGAAGTTTAGAAAACTTATTTACAGATGAGTATGGTGTATCATAATGACCAAAAAGTATGATGCTATAATAATGGTTGCCCCAACGTGTGGGGTGTGTGTGTAGTAGGTGTATAAGCTATAGTATGTTAGATGCATGGGGTAATGTCGAAAGGAGGAAATGGATGAAGGTGGAATGTACAACTAGAAGAACTTAGAGGAAGTAGTCTTTGGCAACCAACAAGATAAGGGGATTACCAAAGTCAAAAGGATAATAGAAGAAAGGGGGTAGATCAACGTAGGTATGTAGTCGCTCAAAGCATGACCATACAACTATACGAGGAAATAAGAAGGGGAAGAAAGGAGGAAGAAAAGACGAGAACTACTAACAGGTGAAGTACCGTGGGTCAGGTAGGGAACAAGGTGGTGAAGTGATGGTATGGCTTGGACTTCGATGGGTGGTGTAATTGGAGATGTTGTGAATATAGTGAGTTGGTGTTGTCAATGTTTCACGTGATGGTAAAGTTCTAGGGATGATGTGGCATGGAGGACTCAAGAGTTGGCTAAATGGGATGGAACATTCAGGTGATGGAGTTTGATTGCCATGCAACATGTTGTGGACCAGGTTCTCGAATGTTCAACATTCTTCAATGTCATGACCTGGTTGGTGATGATAGATACAATATTGGTTCTCATGGTAGTTACGTAGTTTAGGATGTGAGGGGTCTATGGGTCGAATCTCAGGTAAATCAATAAGGCCCTGATGCATGAGGTGGTAAAATATTTTTGATAGTGGAGTGAATGGAATAGGCATGGGGTAAATGTAGGGTTCCATTGGAGGTGAACGAGGGGTGGATGAAGGGTGGTCCGATAGTGGAGGTGTAGGTCGAGGGTCCAATGTGGGTTGAATCCAAGGTCGAGGAATGGATCTGCATGGTGGTGAAGATGCACGGGTCATGGGAGACTGGTATGGATGAACATGGCAATGACAATGGCTCATCTGTAGCTCAAGAGCCTCGATACGAGAATGAAGATGTTGTATGTCATGGTGTGGAGGTGATGGTATCGAGGAAGGTGGTGATCAAGATTCCAATATGTATGGAGTGGCCTAGTATGTACAAGAAAATGGATGAGATTGTGATGATGAGGAGGTAGAGTAGAATGACTATGGGGATTGGGGAGTTTTTTTGGAAAGGTAAGCCTCATAATGGTGAAGGTGGCATCTTAAGGATAGGTGGCATAGGATATGGCTCTAGATGGCAATGCGAATGGGATGGGGGCATGTGTGCATGGCCAGCTTGGGTAGCTTGGGCCACGTAGGCTTGCAAGGCTTGGGTGTAAGAAGATTCTCCATTAGGGAGTGGGGTCGGTAGGCATGAAGGATGGGCCGGATGGGGAGTGTATCCTCTATTAGGAGGGTGGTAGGCTCCAAGAGGGTGATGGGGGGAATTAGTTGGTGAATAAGGATTCATAGTATCTTCAAGAAAATGAGAAGGGGACCCTTGTGTTCGGGGATGGGATGTTTCCTCATTTTCATCAAAAGAGGATAGGGTGACCTGGCTATCTCTAGAATGGGGTGAGTAAGATGAACCTCGATGGTGAGGTGAGAGGCATCGAGGTGAAGTGTTATGGTTCGAATGGGAGGAATGGGAAGATCGCCTAGTGTGATGAGTGATTGGTGGTCGGGCTAGGTCATCCAGTGTGATTGGTATAGTCTATGGTGGTGGAGGGTCCTGCATGATGATGTATGTAGATGTTGTCATATCTCATTGTTGATGATGTAGTTGTAAATGATGTAGATCCTACAAGAAGGAAAATAGATACTAGTAACATAAAAATGATATAAAGGAGAAAGTACATGTAAAATATGTAAAGTAAAAATAAAAAGACATGCATTTATCATGATGTGCTTAGTGAGTGATGTGTTTGTGCATATCGGTGTGTACCACTTGTGATAGTGGATGCCTATTTGTGTTAGGCATTGAATGCATGAAGGTGCAAAATGTTAATAGGTTCAAGGTCATCGAGGCCTTCAATATTAGCCAAGTGATAGGCACCTAAACCATATTTGTGTGTGATGATGAATGGGCCCAACCAGTTTAGGGTAAACTTATCTCACTATTGGTGAGGCTGACTTGTGATCTATTGGTTTTCTTTGAGGACTAAATCATCGATTTGGAACTCGCATTGATGTACCTTACTATTGTAGGCATGGTGAAGGTGATCTTGGTAGACTCGTGTGTGCTCGATGGCATGGATGTGATGTTCATCGAGGAGTGTGAGCTGATCTAAGTGGGCTTGATGGGTGGTGTCATCATCTATGAATTCTTTCATGGATACCCTTAGGGAAGGTATCTCAAGCTCGAGGGGCATGATAGCTTCAGCCCCATAGACAAGTGAAAATGGGGTTGCCCTAGTGGGGGTACGAATGCTTGTACGATAGGCCCACAAGGCTAGGGGTATTTGGTTATGCCAGTCATGATGTGATTCTACTACTATTTTGTGTAGGATGGAGCAAATTATTTTATTTGTGGCCTCTACCTAGCCATTACCCTATGGGTAGTATGGGGTAGAGAAGCTATGATGAATGTTGAACTTGCTACAAAGTGCTCGGATGGTTTTGTTTTTGAAGGATTTCCCATTATCAGAGATGATTTGGGAAGGGATTCCAAAGTGACATATGATATGATCTATGATGAATGTTGCTATCTTTGCTCCTATAGTTTGGACAAGTGGGATGGCTTTGACCCACTTTGTAAAGTATTCTGTAGTAGTGATGATGAACTTATGATTGCTTGGAGGAAGTAGGTGTAATTTGTCCAATAAGATCAAGGTCCCATTGGGAGAAAGGCCACATGGATTGAATTGGTTGGAGTGCTTGAGATGGAAGATGTGTGAGGTTTGCATGTTGTTGGCACTTGATGCAATGCTTCATGTATTCACAATAGTCATGTTCCATATTTGGCCAATAGTATCCCATGCGAAGGATGTGTTTCATGATTGCCATGCCACTGAAGTGGCCACCACAAGTACCATCATGGGTTTCTTGTACAACCCATTGAGATTCATGTAGTTCTAAGCAACGCAAGAGCATGCCATCATAACTACGATGATAGAGGATGTCCCCCAACAATGTGTAGTGGATTGCTCTTTGTTTAAATGCTCGATATTGAGCATGGGGTAATTCGCATGGTAGAAATCCTAATTTAATATAATATTTGATCTATGCAAACCATGGGTCATGTGGTTCGGTATCGACCACATGAATACCACCATCATATTTAGGAGATGTAGGTGATATGGCAGATTGAGTGAGTGTATGAATTGTTATGGATGTGGTTGTTGATGTTGGATTTTATGGGATTAATGATCCTAAGGAGGCCATTGTATCCACAAAATGGTTGGAGGATCATGGCGTGGCTTCGATGTCATACCATTCAAATCGATAGAGGAGTTGTTGTGCAATGTGCTTGTATTGTTGGAGGATTGGGCAATTACATTGCCATATCTCTTGTACTTGGTTTACAATTAAAAGGGAATCACCTATGATGTGGAGGCATTTGATGTGCATGGAATGAGCCTATTTCAATCCTAGGATTAGGGCTTCATATTCTACATTGTTGTTCATGCAAGGGAAATCCAACTTGAATGAAAAGGGGAGTGGTTCACCTTCAGGTGTGAAGAATACAATGCCTGCACCCCCAACATGCATGCATTGAGAGCCATCAAAGAATAGTGTTAAGTCGGCTATCATTTTTGGTTCCACATATTCTTCATCTTCTATTATGTGAAATATGGAGTCATCCGAGAGCTGAATGAGGAGGGGTTGGTCATCGGACAAGGGAGCTTCCACAAGTTGGTCCGCTATGACTTACCCTTTGATGGAATTTTGTGAAACAAATTCGAGGTCAAATTCGGTTAGAAGCATGATCCACTTAGTTGTGCGAGAATTGTGGTAGCTTTTGTTCATCATGTAATAGAGGGGATTGTCTTAGGGCGATGACAAAGGTAGTATGGTTAAGCATGTAGTGGCATAACTTTTGGGTGGTGAATACTACAGCTAGGCATAGTTTCTCCATGTATCCATATCTAGCTTCATAGCTAACTAGCATGCGACTTATGTAGTAGATGGCTTGCTCTTTGTCGAGCATGTTCTTTTGGGCTAGAAGTGTGCCTAGCATAAAATCTATAGTAGAAATGTATAGGATGAGTGGTAGCTATGGATGTGGGGGTGACATAACTAGTGATGAAGTAAGATAAGTTTTGATGTCATCAAAAGCTTATTGGAAGTTATCATCCCATTTAAAATTTACTCCCTTTTGTAGGAGGTGGTTGAAGGGTTTGCACTTGTCTAACAATTGTGCTATAAATCGGTGGATAGAGGTGATTTTGCCTTGGAGACTATGCAACTATTTTAGGGTAGTAGGTGGAGGCATCTCGGTGATGGATTTTACCTTGTTAGGGTCGACTTCAATGCCTCATTGGGTGATGATGAATCCTAGGATTTTACCTGAGGTAACACCAAAGACACACTTTTTTGGATTGAGGTGGACGTTGTGTTCTAATAGGTGGTCAAATATTCGATGAAGATCCTCAAGATGTTCTGAGCATTTCTTGGACTTAGCAATGAGATCATCTACATAATCTTCCATAATTTTGTGCATGTAATCATGGAAAATGTAGGTCATTGTGCACTGGTAGGTTGCCCCAACATTTTTAAGGCCAAATGGCATGACCTTGTAGCAAAAGGTCCCCCAAGGGGTTGTAAATGATATCTTGTGTTGATCAGCAGGATTGATTTTGATTTGGTTGTAACCTAAAAATCCATCCATTAGAGATATCATCTCATGGCCAACGATGGAATCGATGAATGAGTCAATGTTAGGTAGGGGAAAGTTGTCTTTGGGACAAGCTTTGTTTAAATCATGAAAATTTGTACAGACATGAACGTCGCTAGAAGGCTTGGGTATGGGGACCATGTTAGAGACCCATTCAGGATAGTCTATGGGTACTATGAAGTCTACATCTAAGAGCTTTTGGAGCTTGATTTTTACTAATAATGCAATGGTGGGGTGCATGCATCATAACTTTTGCCTTACTGGTTTGGCATTTTGATCGAGTGTAAGGTTGTGAACTACTAGGGTAGGATCGAGTCCTGGCATATCCTTGTATGACCATGCGAAGACTCGGATATACTTACGAAGGAAATTTATGAATAGGATGCACTCCTCAAGTGAGAGGCTAGTGGCTAATTTGACTATGTGAGGGTTTTTAGGATCATCACCTATGTCAACATCGATGGTTTCCTCAATAAGCATGTGGGAACCATCACGCAATTATTCTAGAATTGGGATAAGATGGAGGTCATCGATGGCCTCGGTAAGTTCATATTCATCATCTAGGTAGATGTCCATGTGGTGGACCTATGGTATATGAGGTGGCATAGATGATGAAGGAGCATTTGTAGTACATAGAATGTGTGGTGAGAGTAAGAAATCTTGAGGTGCCGGTATGGGTGAGATGTGGGTGAGATCGATGAAATTGGGGTTTGGTGTATCATCTCATGTCGATTGGTGTGTGTATCATAGTGGAGAGAAGAGATCCACTTCTACCATATTAATTGATGTTATGGGGGATGTAGGTGGTGAAGATTCTGGTGATGACATCTCGACAACCTGTGAGCATCCTAGAAGGCTTAGAGGAGGGTGCAAGATGACTGGTGGAGATCATGGTCGAGTGGTAGCTCATTGAAGTTGTCGATGTATAGGTAGGAATGGAGCTAAGTATGTTGGTGATGATGGTGGGGATACCATGTCATGCTCTGGGTAGTGCATGTTTAAGGATAGTATAGTGAATTGGTTTGTCAATTCATCAACACAACATGACGAGGTGGTGTCGGATATGGAGGGCTCTTGGAAGAAATCATCGGGGACTATAATGGTGGAGTTGGGTGAGGGGGTATCCTCTAAGATATCCATATCAATATATTCTTCCAAAGTGTGTGTCGAAAGTGGGGAAGGATGTAGGGACAAGTCTTGGAGCTCATCTTCTAATGTATGGACGATGGTTGGGTGATAACCTAAGCCTAGATTTGTCAGTAGGGGATTGGACATGAGGGTTAATGGGTGCACGTAACCCTTGCTCATAATGGCCTAGCCCAAATCCATGCCAATGGAAGCATCGAAGGTAGCATAAGGTAAAGTAGGGATTAGCCAAGTGATCGATTGTACCACACAAGCTAGATTGTGGTGGTGGAGATAGTATAGGTGGGAGTGAGGAGTCAACTCCAACATAAAAAAAGTTGGTATGATTCTCAGGGGATCCTAATTGTACTACTATTCTGATAGTCAAGACCAAAGCTGAGGGGTGGCCAAAGTCTTGGGTGGATTGGATGATAGGTGGGCATACATGGGCATCATGCACATTGTAATCCCCTAGACCTAAGTTTGTCATAAACATAGATATATATGGTGTTGCATGTTCTGGTGCATGAGGTGGTGAATCTGAATTAGATGATGAAGATGAAGTCTAGGAGTCTCTAATAGTAGCACTAGAAGGGTGTAACAATTGGTCATCTAAGTGAGATGCTCATTGCTCCCACTCATGGCATTCAGACGTAGTAGCTGGTATAGGGTGATTGGCCTATGGGAATTATGAAGGTGATGGAGTGGATACTAGACAACATGAGGAAGTGAATGACCTAGGCCATGGATGAAAAGGAAGAGGAGGTGTGCATGGTGTAGGGAGAATAGGTGCTTCCATCAAAGAGGATGCTTGGGGTGAAGTGATAGGGTACGATGTGGATGGTGGCTATGGTGTCGATACCATAGGTGATTTTGTAGAGGATGAAGGTTGGGATGGTGGTGGTGGCCATAATATGGGAGGTAAAAATGGTATGGTAGGGGGATTAGGCACTACTGATGATGGTGCTAAGGGTGTTGACATTGAAGCATGTGTCCTTGATGAAGATTGGGGTAATGAGGTGGATGTAGGAGCAGATGTCGATGCTTCAACTAATTGATGGGAAGAAACTAGGAAGAGTTACATGGATGAGAAGGAAGGTGTAGGTGGG
Organism: Wollemia nobilis; assembly: GCA_028583015.1. Taxonomy (NCBI): domain Eukaryota; kingdom Viridiplantae; phylum Streptophyta; class Pinopsida; order Araucariales; family Araucariaceae; genus Wollemia; species Wollemia nobilis. The sequence continues at coordinate 4,915,474 of JAQPPZ010001050.1, forward strand.
AGATCTACAATGTTGTAGAATTTAAAGGGGTCTCCATCAGTTGGGATGCAATGGACAAGTCTATTGTGGATATATTTGAGGTAATGGTGTAGCATGGAAGGGACACATTGCATATCCCTGATCCATGGGTGACCAAGGAGGATATTGTACTACATCTCCCCTTGGATTATATGGAAGAGGATGGAAATGGTATGGATACCTACTCGGATAGGTAGTACTATGGATCCTACCGTAGGTCTCATAGAACCATTGAATGCTCATAGATCGAGGGAAGGTGTGGCAAAATGGGTTGGAGATATATGTAAATGGTGTAGGGCTACTATAGATATGATACTAATGGATGAGCCTATGTCAACAAGGACCCATTTGTAGGTGATATCATTGATATTGGCTTGTATGTGGAGAGGGGGATCTGCTCCTTCTCCTACAAGTTCTATTATCTCATGGTCATGGAAACTAATGGATGGTTGGAGGCATCATGGGATGTTCCCTATGAAATTTACAAATGCATTTGTATCATGTGTTTCTAAATCTATAGACCATAAAATGTCATTCAATGCCTCACGGTGGGGTTGAGATTGTTGTAAAAGGTCAAATATGGATAATCATGCAGGGGCATTACGTAATTGATGGGTGAGGCTACCATAGATGGTAATCACATTTTGAGGTGGAGGTGGTACAATGCTAGGAGTTTGGGAAACCTGTGGTGATGTAAATTGGGTAGGTGGAGATACAATAGGTGTGGTCTGGCATGATGGGTATCATTGGTTCCATATGGTAAGGTTTATCATACCTACTACTCCACATGATGGAGGATCATATTGGACACTATTCACTTGGTGAGGTGGTCCTGGAGGATTGGTTGGAGGTCTTTGGGGATTGGTTCCTCTATGGTCCGGTAGAGGATTCTGGAAGATCCCTAGGTTTTGGTTTTATGGGGCTAAAGGGTTCGATACCTGAATGGTACCCCTATCAATTAGGTCCTGCACTTGAGCATGAAAGGAGTGACATGACTCGATGTCATGGTCATATTGTCTATGGTATGGGCAATAGAGTTGCTCATTGTATCCATGAGGCTTAGGTGCATTTGGATCTAATGGTCAAATTTTAGGTAGAAGAAGATGTCCACCATCTTGTAACCTATGAAAGAGGGTAGGTAAAGGTTTAGATAGTGGTGTGAGGTTACATTGTGGACCCTATAGATGCATACCTCAAGATTATTGAGGCCTAGGTGGGGGAGGTGCATTGGTTTGGAATACTTGTTGTTGTGGAACATAAGGTGGTGGGCTTGGTGTTGGTGCTAAGGTAGCAGCTACCACTTGGTTGGTTTGTGGAGGTCGAGGATACGGTTGGTTGGGTGTATTCCTATTAAAATGGAAGTTTGAATTGTAGTTAGGCTTTGATATTAACTTAATTTTTTTAGATTGGACTTTAATATCTTTGATAACCTTTGCTTGTGAAATGGCTTCCTCGAAGGTGCGACTTTGGTGAAGTTGTAGAGAGGTAGAGATATGTTTGTGGCAACTCTTGGAAAAGAGTGTCACTAGATCTATGGTAGGAAGGCTATGGGTGAGGTCATGGATGATCGCTCTCCATCTAGATACAAACTTAGTGATAGGTTCATCATCAACTTGTCGTAAGGTATAGACATCTAAAAAGGTTATCTTCTTCTTGATGTTAATTGAGAAGTGTTCTAAGAAGGTGTTTGCTAATTGTTCAAAGGTATAAAGGCTATGTCATGGTAGCATGTTATACCAATCTAAGGCTTGTCCTACAAGGGAGAGGGAGAAGGTTCACAACATAAGGGGGTTGCTACTATGAAGTTGGTAGCAAGTTGAGTGATAGTTACTAACATGCTCTCTAGGGTCCTCCTTACCTTTATACTTATCAAACTTTGGGATCTCAAAGTGGTAGGGGTAAGGTGGGATAGGGATGGATGGATGAACTGGCTCATTGTAGAGTTCATCATAGGATGGTTTTTGTGGCCCGTAGCTTGTGGTGCATAGGTTCAACATCTTGACTTCATCTCGTAGGAGTTGAATTTTAGGTGTTAAAGGTGTAGGTGATTGAGCTAGGGTTGGTTGAGCCTGGGAGTGTGGTGGATAGTGAGGTTGTTATTGTTCATCCCCATATTATGAAGGGAACTATTCCAACTAGTCTTGGTATGTTGGGTATTGGGTAGCATATAATGTAGGGGCTAGTGGGATACTAGGTTATGGAATGGATGTTTGTTGAGGATAGTAATACTATGATTGGGATGTGTGTTGTTGTGGCATGGGTTCCTATTGGGTAGGAGCCTACTGTAATGGTTGGGCCATAGGAGGTGATGACCATGAAGGAGGAGGTGTGAAAAATGTGGCTCCAGTAGGTGGGAGTGGAGGTATCGATGCTACAGGTGCTAGGGATGGTCGAGGTAAGGTGTCAAAAGTTGGGACCTACCTCTATCCTAAAGGATGGGTGGTAGTGAAGCTAAACTATGTGGAATAGCCTAGGGAAGTGGGCATGTAAGCTATGGGTTTTGATTCATAGGTAGGAAGAGGATTAGTGAGTGGTGCTTGGAAAGGAGGAGGAGGAGGTATCCTAAAGGTTGGTGATGGTGAAGGTAAGGTGTGAGATTGGGCATTGTACATTTCAGGGATCTGAGATGTAGGTGGGAATGCTATGAAAAGGGAAGGATAAGCTTTCAAAGTAGGAGCTTGGGAATAAGAGGTGGTGCCTATGTCCCCTCCTGAATGAGTTTTGGTTATGGGTTGTCATTGTTGACACTGGGTGGTTTGGGTTTGAAGAGGTTCTTGTGTTAGGTCCTCAAACATTATGAAAAATGGTTATTGGGATGATGATGGTTGGGACTCTTGGGAAGAGTGTGGGTATGATGTTTGAGGGGGTGTTTGTTGTTCCTGTAGAGGAGGTTGTTGTTGTATAGTTTGGAATGTTGGCCTCTGGGTACCTATGGTAGAGGAGGAAGGATCAAAAACCATTCCTACAGTAGGGGTGAATGATGTGACCTCTAGGTGGGTACGATTAAAGAGGGAGGAGTCATTCTCAAATAGGGATTGAGATAGACTCTAGAAAAATGGGTGTGCAAAGGTAGGGGAAGTAGGTATGACCTCCTCATCTATAGTGAAGAATGGATGGGGTTGTCCTAGTATTATGTAGATCACATGGTCGCAGAACGTGGTGGGTGGATTAGGTGAGGATGGGGATGAAAGAAGTGGATAATCCTCTATGAGTGAAGTAGCTAAGGCTTCACTCAAGGTGGACGTCTCATCTTGAGGTATCATGTGTGTGAACTGTACATCGGATCCTATGAGTAAATCAGATGTGTCTATGGTCTTCCCCTTCATGATCGAAGGAGTAGGAGGAGACTGACTAGAAGAAGTGGTAGGTACCTCCTCTATAAGGTGTGCTTGCTCGCATGCCTAACTATGGGTGACAATAGGCATGACAACATGTGTGGTGTCATGAGGGTTTAGAACTACGTAGGAATAAAATCCTGTAATTCTATGTGTAGTGTGTGAAGGGGTTTAGGAATAACCCTGGTGTGGTGTGGACTCGACTATGCCTGATATAAGTGTAAAGAAATGAAGTGTTGTGTATAGCTAAATAATATGTGGTGTAATGTGTTGAGACTAGTCTGTGATCATGCAAACAATGGTAGACTAGAATCAGTTCTAAATGCTGAAAATAAAAGTGTTTTGTTCATTTATGTGTGTTTTGATGTTGATACTTCCTAGGTAGTATCACAGGTAGTGGAGTGAATACTCTAGTAAATCAGGAATGTCATCGGTATTGAACCTCCTACAACACCCAAAGATGCACAGAATAGAATGATATCGCAACGTGCGAATGGTGACCTGTATGGAAGGTGCAGTAAAATGATATCCTAAAAGGGAGGGAACCCACTATGCTAAAGTGAGTTCGCTATATCCTCTCACGAGAAGAGGTGGCACTATCTAAGACCTGCTAGGCATACCCCATGCTTTCACTTCACCCTCGAGTGGGCTTAGTCAATAACGATAGTTACCGTGTCCACTAATTATGTTAGCCTTGTGGACAAAGGCATCTAATCCTATCCCACTCTAAAGGTAACTACTGGTGATGAAATCCAGAAGCCCAATCTCAAAAGTGGGGGTTTTTCGATGATGAGGCCCATAAAACCACTCCTGTGGGGATGCTAGGTGTCTAGGGGGTGAGTTGGTGGAGGGTAAAACACCTACCACACCAATCTCGAGTGATGGATTGGGGATGAAGTCCAATCTCACCACTTGTTTAAATACCATGTGAGTGTGTGTGGGTTTGTATTTTGCTAACGATGTTATGTAAAATAGGAAATCTAACTAATTACCTTTTCAAATTGAAAGCTAGCCTTATATGCATTTTTTGAAAGCAAAAGACTAGAATGAAATGCTTTTTGTAAACAAAGAACCTAATCCTAGATGCTTTTAGGAAAATAAGTTGACTCTATTTTTCAAAGCATAGAAACATGTAATATGAAGGTGTGAAAGAAGGGGTTTAGGTGACCCTAAATATGTGTGAGAACATGTAGTAATTGCAATGGAAATGTATACAAGTATAGACAAACAATTATAAGAACTTTATACATGCAAATTAGAAAAGGGGAAAGTAAAATTTACTTGAGATTTTGAAATTTGAAGTTGCTAGAATTTTGATAGGTTTTGTAATTACAATGATACTTAAACCAAATGGAAATGCGAAGAGAAGGAAATTTGTTACTAGCTATTGTGCCTTAACTAGTAAGCATTTTACATGGACCCAAAAATTAGCAAATAGAGCAAATACAGAGGAATACCTGGTCTCTGATGTTGTGGGTGGTCTGGTTAGGTCTTGTACTGCTCACCCCTACAATTTTGGGGGCTTTTGAGGCTGTTTGGTTGACTTCACCACCCGGGGGTGAATTGAGATCTGATTCATGGGGTGGGGGAGAATTGGGTTTAGAGGCCCCAAATATCTATTTTGAAGGCCTGAGAGGGTTCCCAGGGCTTTGAAAATCTCTGTGATAGTCAGATTTAGTACCTAGAAAACACAGAAATAGAGGATATTATCATATTTGCAAAAACTAGTTAACCTGACACTATCCGTTGTGGGGGTCCCATCGGGCGTGCCAGAATGAAATGGCCAAAAAGAGGCATTTGATCTAACAACATATTAATGACACATGTTATTCAGGAAAATGTATTTTTATTCATGTAAAGAGTGCATAGGTTACAATGGGGGAAAATTCCCCTTTATCCTTTCTTTTCATAAATGATACAATAGGCCTGATGCCTTCCTTTTGCGTTCCTCAGTGTAGATGGGCTTGCGTACCACCATGGGGTTGTAGTTTGTAGTTGTTTTCCCTCCTTGGTTCTAGGCTAAACCTACAAAAAGGGGTTAGTTCATTGGGGGGCTTGCCTTAGTCAGGCCCCATATTTAGAAAGACAAATAGATGGTAAAAACATGTTAAAAACTAAAATAAATTATGCAGAAGCTCATAAAATGACAAAATGAAGCTTACCTCCCAAATATGAGCTGATTTGGGACCTGTAGAACCAATTCACCACCCGGGGGTGAACTGGTGCCAGATTCATGGGGCGAGGGGTGAATCTGGCCTTTGAGTAACTTTTTACAAAAATCCTTCGATGGGAAGGTTCCTTTGCTATTGTAATGTCGATGTGCAGGTTCAGATCTACTGTATCTGTGCTTTGGTATATATTTTGGTAGAGTTTTTGTACTTTGGACATAAGATGGAGAGAGAGATAAATGAGGGTTTGGGCCCACTATATATAGAAAATGGCAAGGTGTAGGGGGAGAGTTAAGGAAACTAACCCTAGGCTGAAGTCTGACTAGAGTTAGGTTAGGGTTTGTGAGGTGGAAGCCTCACATTCCCCATAGGAAATATCCTATCCTCACACATGTGTGAGGAAGGATTAGGTCTAATCAGGATTAGGAGGTCCTAAGTCAAATTAGGGCTTGATTAGGGTTCTTAGGAAAATATCCTAGCTAACCCTAATTACACACATGTGGGAGGGTGCAATTAGTGTTAATTAAGGATTAAGAGTTTAATTAATCAATTTTTCCCTAAAAAGGTGACTTAAGTGAAGTCAACATTAAATTAGATTTTAGGAATTGACTTGATAATTGCTTTTGCCAATTAATAGCCCGTGGGGGCCTCAATTGAGTGCAAATAGGCTTTGTATCACCTTGGGAAGCTGATGGAAGGTATCCCGATGCATGGGAAATGTTTGTGATGTGATTTTGCTAACTTATTAGGGTTTTGGACCTAAAAACTAGCAAAGTGGTGTGTGGAAGTCTACGCAATGCTACGATAATCTACGGTGATCTACGCATGACTACGATCATCTACGCATGACTACAATAATCTACGCATGTCTAGGATGATCTACAATAGTCTACGTTGGTCTACAATAGCCTAGGGGTACCTAGGATGGCCTATGTGAACCTACAAGTGTCCAAAAGGATCTACAAGTACGTAGGTATAGCAATGTGCGACTTTTAGGTGTCTACAAATTAACAACATACTTTTACAAGAGAAGCTTTTCCAAAATCACACATAATTTTTTACTAATAAGGTCTAGTAGATTCAATAATTAATTTTTATAAGTTAGATCTACCATTGGAATTTAAGGTGTTTTCAAAAATATAATGTGACAAGAGGCTTTTTGACATGCCCACCTTGAGCAAGAATCATGAATCCTTGTTTTGTATTATTTAATTTACTTTGTAACTTTTAAAGTTTATCTTGCATTTATATTTTATTATCATTTTGACCATTTTTTATATTACTCATTTTACTTAGAGTATAAATCCATAAGCATGTTATTTTTAATAATTTGTATTGCAAATTGAATTTATTTTATAGGTTTTGACAACATTTGTTATAGGTTTATTGAGTCCAAATTTTTGGTTGCTATTGCAATAGTCAATTTTGCTACACTACAATGACGCTTTTAGAATCATAGTGGTAGATTTAATAATGTAGACTAGTATTAACACTTTTAATTTTAATTAGTTTTTCCCTCTAATTTATCATTTAATTAGTGTATTTTGCTTGTCTTTTATTGTATAAAATAAATGTTATTGATTTTAGTATATATTTTTGTGGTAAATTAAAGTTTTATATACAAAAATTGGTTTTTTAAGAGGATCCCAAAACCTTATGACAAGAAGGGGCATAACACCCTGTAAACATCCTTAGACATTGCCTTGATATAGTAAAAAATAGACAAAAGCAGAAAAACCAATAAAAACTGTTGGACCAGCAAAAAAACTAGGTTACAACAATCAAATGTAGGTCCCATTTGTCATAAAATCCATCCTCCCATAGATGCCAAAAATACACTCCCTAAATATTCACAGTTTTCTCATGGTCTTCAAAGGCCTCACATCATTTACGGATGAGTTGCTTGAAAACTTTGGCTAAGGCATTCACAGAGCTTGCAATGTTGGCCATCAACTTGATGACCATATTTAGGCGGAGTTGGGTAGAGGATGCATCACTTTGAAGCAATGTACTCAGGGGTAGGCATATTATCCTACTTGGACCTCTTCAGCTAAGCAAAATACTAGGGGATCAATGAGGAGTTCCCTATGGGGTTCTTCTTCCTCAAGGGATTGCGCCTGCCACTCTTAAGGGGAGAGGACTTGCATCGACTCATCGGGATGGAATTTTCATCCTTAGAAAGACTTGAAATAGATTTGATTAGGAAATATAGGGGGGTTAGATGCTAGGGGGAAATTCCTAAGTGGGGGGGTGGTTGGCCACAACATGGCAGAATATGACCACAAGAAGACCTTGGTGAAGGGGTTTCACTTGGGATTTTTGGCACTTCTCTATGGATAAGGTGATTGAATATAGTAGATAATAAAGGATACTAATCTACTTGGATTCACGAAGGTGATTGACAAAGCTAAGGTGGAAACTATGAAGATGCTTCTCAGGGTTGTCACAAGTCATGTATTGCATTAAGGGGACTATGGCTTTATTCTAGGGATTTGCAAGGGATGAGTGATACAAAGTGGATTTGTCCCAACTAAGGCTCTTGGATCTATCTAGGAATTAGTCAAGCTTCTCCTCCTAGTTATGTTTATCTCACCATATTAAGTGCCCTGAGAGGGGGATCCCAATCACTTCATACAATAGCTCCAAAGTCAACCAAAAGTGGACACCAAGAACACACACCTCTCCCTTGTTCTATGTATCCACACAATCCTTGGTGACTCCATAGTTTGGACCCTTAAATTTATGCAAGAATAAAGAAAAACCTTTTGCATCCATGAACACCTGCGTCATGCTGCTCATAGTGAGTTGGGTCAGCTCCATGAACACAATGGCCATGAGGGGAAGATAGAAAGGCTATGGCATGAGGGAATCTTGAAATTGAAGGCCTAGTGAATAGGTCAATATAAAAATAGCAGGGAGCAGGTACGAGAGAGACCTAATAAATGCACAGATATGAAGGGGAATAGAGGTGAGAAATTGTGATAAGGGGAAAAAAACCTAGTAAAGGTGGTTAAAAAGGAAGTGGGAGGTGAAAGGGGAGGGGTATTATGAACATGAAACCACCATCTACATGGGAAAGCATCACTAGCAATGAAAGTTGGCACACTTTTAAGGTGGTAGGGGAAAAATGATGGAGGTGGATGGATAGATTTGAAAGGGCATCCAAAAAACTATGTACCACATGGATTTCCAATATCAACCTAGCAAAATATGACTAGGCCAAAAAACATGCTACGAGGAAAAAATCACATGATTTTATTTGGTGGAGATTGCTTGACCAAATGGATGAATGGCATGATCACACACATACTAGTTCCCAATGCTTGGATTAGTGGACCCATAAGAGGTATGGATATGGATGGTGTTGCCCATATCTAGATGTCTTATTGGTTTAATTCTAGTATGTATGAATTTGCTGAGCTATCCAACTATTCCTTTGTGAGAGAGGGCCTAATAGGGAGTGGTTGAGACACATAACCTGGGGTTAAAAAAAGTGCCCTCATCTTTATTCCTTGCTGATGTGGAGCACTAATCCAAGTCACTCTAGATTAACCTCCTTTGGATTTTCATGATTGGCTACATCCAGGATATCCTAAGGAAAGTCTTGGTGCCACATAGACAGTTGTCTGAAGAAAGTTCCCATGTTGGCCAAGTGATCCACAAGGGAATTGACCTCTCTATACTAATTTTGAGCCTTCAAAAGGCCTCTAGACTGTAATATTTTCTTGACCTCTTCAATTGTATTGCTCACCCTCCATGCCAGACTATTGGAGTTAGCTAGGTAGTTGATGATGTTCATGGAGTCTCCTTCTATTATGAGATGTCTAGGATCCTCTAAGAGAAGGGAGAGGCCTCTCCATAGTGCTCTGGATTTAGCTACATGATTGGTTTGAACACCCAAGCATTCAGAATACACCAAGATCAAATCACCATGGTGATCACAAATGGCTCCCTCAAATCCAGTAGGACTTGGGTTTCCTTTAGATGCTCCATAAAAATTTAGCTTAATCCACCCTTTCAGAGGATTTTAGTATATATGAATGTGTGTTTGCGAATTTAAAATAATGAAAATTGTTATAATATTTTTCTATTTATATTTTAAGATCGATTATAGTTAGGAAATTCTATGTTAATGGTCATTATTTTCTAATTAGGGTATATACATGGTTTTGAAAGGGATCGTAACCTTCTAAAATAAAAAATAAGTTATTCAAGTATTAGAAAAACCACTTGTAAGCCATCATCATACTTCTTACAAAACTCAAAATTTTTCTTAACAATAGTATCATGACCCTCTCTCGGTAGACTTCTTTTGGTGGGATTTATGTTAGGTTATGAATGATGGATATTTTATTGCAGCTATATACCTTTTTCTAACCAAAGGAATGATTGAAAATTTGATGTTTAATCTCTATAAATATGGGTTTTAGTGATAAAGCATTATGTTGCTAACAGATTTGTATTGATGTAGGATTGAGTTGTCTTATTAAAGGGCATATTCTTGGCAGAAGAGCATCCAAGTAGATGCTCTCTTTTCACATAAGTGATTAAGCATAATTTGTACATAATAAAATAGATCAAATTTGCTTACATGATTATTGATCACAAACTTTAGTGGTTATGTTATAAGTCTTATTATGTTCTTAAATTTTATCTCTTCTAAAAATAGAATGAAGGGAAATTTTGGTAAAGCATGATTAATGAAGTTGCTTTTATTATTTTATTGTAAGACTATATCTCTTTTTTTTGTTAGCTCTTTTCTTTTATTAAAGTAATGTTTAATTAAAAGAAAATATATATGTTGCTATGCTAGAAGAATATAAAGTAGTAAGACATGGGAGAAAGGGGTGAGAAATTGATGTTGTTTTCTAGTTGGGAGCACACATTGATAATTTTGAAATGCAAGGTGATGAAGTAGTGGAGTAGTGTAGGCACGATAGTTCTATTCTTGATGCCCAAAAATGAAAATAAGGGAGAATAGTTGGGTTGTTGTTGATTCTTACAGAGTGTGTAGAGGACAAAGGAGAGTTGCAAATGTTCTATGGGAAGAGTTAAGAAGTGATGTCGATTTAAGGACTGGTTTACTACAATCATCTCATCTATCACAGGTAGGTATGCTTTTATTAAACAATTGTCTTGACTTACTTGTTAAGGTTGAGGAAGAGGACTTTAAGTTTTAGTTAGGAGTGCTAGTATTGTTAATAGGGATAGCTTTTCCCTTTGCTACACTCGATGTTCCAGTGAATGGTGTGCGTTTGACCTGAGAGATACCTTATTTATTAGGAAAGACACCTTAGAATTAGCTTGATTAAACTAATAAATTGTTTATATGATTTATTATTATCAAGACTCACTATGAGGTGTAGCAGTTAGTTCATATGATCATTATGCTAGATGTTAGCAAGGAGTTGTCTGTGTGAGCTACTCATCATGTAACCTTGCATGCATTTCTATTGTTGTTCTTGTGAGTTTGGATAATGTTACTCTTATACATCTAAGAAATCTAAATATTGTGTAGAGTTAACTTTATCACAAAAACATCTTCCCTAGGAAATATTTTAGAAGTCATAAGTGGAAGTTTCTATGAGTACATAGATGTGGGAAGTAAAGATGTGAAGCACCTCTACTATTAGGCATAGTACAATTAATTTAGTAATTCCTATCAAATATGTATGTAGTTCCTATGTCTTGTTTAATATCTTTCCAGTCACCAATTACCTTTGGAGAGCAATGTTGTTGCTATACATTGGTTGAGTCCTTCATTCTTAAATTTTAGAATACCTTCTATGCTTTGGAAGGAAATATGTGATATGGCCATACATTACTTGAGAACTTAGTATATTGGAAAGTTTTATAGGTAGTGGATATGCATTCTAGATTTCTAAATGATTAAAAATATAAAAGAATGTGTGAAATGGTTTTATATTCGGTTTCATTATGTGGATGACAAAAATGAATTTTAGGAATGGATATATGCCATATTTCTATATGTTAAAGAAACATTAATCATTATATGTTTTTATTATATATATATATATTCAGTTTCACTATGTGGATGGCACAAATGTATTTTGGGAATGGATATATGCCCATATTTCTATATGGTAGATAGATTTTATGATATTATGAAATGGTTATTTATGTTTTTAGTTATTTATGTTGAACAACATAGATGAATGTAAGAAATAGAGTTGCATTCCAAACTCTTCATGATTTGAGAGCATAAATGATTTAATGAAACAAATTTTTGTTCTGGTTCTACTTTTGGTTGGTTAGTTAAGAGAGCATATGTTATGGATGTCATGGTTGGAGAAAAATTATTATCCCTATGTTAGAGTAAGAACCCATAACTGAGTAACACCGTATTGGTCTTGCTTGAAGGATAGTATCCAATAAACTGATGCAACTAGTGTACTTTTAATTAATTGATAAGTGTTGGCCATGTGGTAATGCCTAGGCGGGATGTAAGAGTTCTTGATATGCTTTTAGTGCCTACCAAGTGCAATCTACGTAACCCAAATCTACCATGATAGCATGTTTTGCAAACATGAATAGGGCTTCCAAGATATAGGTACCACAACATCTTTATGGGATGATTGATTAACTCATAAAGGAGAACTTGAATGTTCTGATAGGAATTATTTTAGCTAAGTTTTTTGAACAATATGGATTATCCATTTGCAATGTAAGAAATACATTGATTAATAAAATAATGATGGAATGTTTGAGGTTAGGTTTCCCCATGGGGTTTCTCCCAGGATAAATCATGTGTTGATTATGGTTTGTGTGGTTATACTTGATTTAAATATTGATTTATCAATTTCATTATATACGAATTTATTTGTAATTTTTTTAATGAGTTGATCGATATATAAGGGTAGTAGAGGAAATAGATTTTTTTTTCCTAGTAAAATATATTCCATGGGAAGTTTAATAATGTTCTAACTTATGTATTAGTTGTGCTAATCAATTTAATGGGTTTGATAACCAAAACCTTATATTGATGGAAAAATGGAGTGAACTAAATTACTTAAAGGTATGTGAACAAATTAATTATGCTCTTTTGTTAAAATATTTAAAGGTAGAAATGATAATGTTTTAGTTTAAAGAGGATTTAAAATTACGGTGACAAGTATTTAAATAGTTGAATATAAGGTTGAATAGGTAAACATTCTACACATCATAAATGGGTTTGTTGGGTACGCTTTGGGTAGCAAGTTGAGAGTTATCAACTTTTAAAGAGATAAAATGTTTTTTCACCCTTATCATAAAGGAATTTGATGAGCGAGTTCATATAGGAATTTGATTACTCATCTTGACCCTTGGTAGATGATAGTGTCTTGACCTAACAAGCTAAGGAGGTTACACTAAAAGGAAATGTCAAGGTAAAGAAAGTACTAATTAGATTATCTTTTAGATGAAATAGATAGTTAGGTATTATACACTCTAACCCTTCTTAGATAGACATGCAAAGTAAATGGTGTTCTTATAGAGTGTTTATTTCGATGGAATGAAAGGAAAGATAAGTTAGCTTTAGTGTCCAACAAGAAGGATAACTTATGAACTATAGATTTGCACCTAATACATCTATGTAGCTAGACATATGCATGATGTAGGGATGGGTGTGCATTGAGTAAGTTTAAGAATTAAGGTAGGATTTTACCTTGTAACTAATACTTCCTTAAAAAAAAAATTAATATAAGGAAAAATAGGTTGTGACATTTGGTATCATATCCTAGGTTCGTAGTGGAATAGGCTCACCATGCAAGACCTGTTATGAAGTGTGAAAGGAGATATATCTAAGTAGGGTTGCAAATCTACTAGATAGAATGACTAGGGATATATTTGTGTGTGGTAGGAATATGTAATGATCTAAAAAGCATACACCCTACTAGTCCATCAATTGAAATCAAGTATTAAAGCAATAAAGGATATAAAATAATGAATTTAACAAGAAAATAGGGTTTCCTTTTATTAAAAAAATTTCAAATCCAAATTACATATACCTCTCTCTTAGGGATACCCAATTTTTGATACAATTGATACAATTTTAAGACCCTCTAAATGAGGGGGAGGTGTAATCTATAGACTTTTTAGAAGGTACACAAACTTTTTAAGACCAAATATAGCCTTCTCACATAATTGGAGGTATATGCTACCTTGAATTCCTTGAAAATGATTAGGTCATATAAACCCTACATTCAAGAAACAACATGAAATGGGTTAATGACAAAGGATACCTCTCTTGATGAGGCTTTTGAGACCATTGCATAAATTGATGATAAAGAAGACAAGAATGTTGAGCAAGATGCAGAAACAGTATTGTCATTGTTGTCAACACAGTCAGACAGATCGGTTGATGCAGTGGACAGGAGTTAAGAGATTCTTCAGAATATGTATAGTGATTATCCAAAAGATAGAAGTGGCCCATATGCAAAAAATCAAAAGAAAATCACAAGGAAGAAAACTGTCGCGATATCGCGACATGTTGAAAGAAAGAAAAACTGTCGCGATATCGCGACATGTTGAGGAGAGAGAAAAACTATCGCGACATATTGAGGAGAGAGAAAAACTATCGCGATATCACGACACGTTTGAAGAGAAAGCGCAAGAAAGAAAAATTGTCGCGATATCGCGACATATTGAGGAGAGAGAAAAACTGTCGCGATATCGCGACATGTTTGGAGAGAAAGCGCAAGCAAGAAAAACTGTCACGATTTCGTGACATGTTCGAAGAGGAAGCGCAAGCAAGAAAAACTATCATGATTTCGTGACATGTTCAAAGAGAAAGCGCAAGCAAGAAAAACTGTCACGATTTCGTGACATGTTCGGAGAGAGATAGTACGGAAGAAAAACTATCATGATTTCGCGACATGTTGGAAGAGAAAAAGACAAGTAGAAAAAGTGTCACGATTTCATGACATATTGCAAGAGAAAGAGGAGAGAGAAAAAGGTGTCATGATTTCACGACATGTTTCATTTTCGTGATCCAAAGCGAAGAGAAAGAGGAGAGAGAAAAAGGTGTCACAATTTCGCGACATGTTTCATTTTCGTGATCCAAAGCGAAGAGAAAGAGGAGAGAGAAAAAGGTGTCGTGATTTCATGACATGTTTCATTTTCGTGATCCAAAGCGAAGAGAAAGAGGAGAGAGAAAAAGGTGTCGCGATTTCGTGACATGTTTCATTTTCGTGATCCAAAGCGAAGAGAAAGAGGAGAGAGAAAAAGGTGTCGTGATTTCGTGACATGTTTCATTTTCACGGTCCAAAGCGAAGAAAGATTGTACAGACGAAAAAGTGTTGCGATTTCATATTGCAAGGAAGGTTGTACGAACGAAAAAGTGTCACGATTTCGTGACATATTGCAAGGAAGGTTGTACGGATGAAAAAGTGTCGCGATTTCATGACATATTGCAAGGAAGGTTGTACGGATGAAAAAGTGTCGCGATTTCATGACATATTGCAAGGAAGGTTGTACGGACGAAAAAGTGTCACGATTTCATGACATATTGCAAGGAAGATTGTACGAGAAAAAGTGTCACGATTTCGTGACATGTTGCAGGAGAGAGAGTCCGAAAGAAAAAGTGTCACGATTTCATGACATGTTGCAGGAGAAAGAGCTAAGGAGAAAAAGTGTCGCGATATCGCGACATGTCGGGTTTTCGTGACCCGAAGGCAAAGAGAAAGCGCAAGGAGAAAAAGTGTCGCGATATCGCGACATGTCGCATTTTCGTGACTTAAGGAGGAGAGAGAAAGTAAGAAGGCAGAAGTGTCGCGATATCGCGACATGTCATGTTTTCACGGGTGCAAAGCCGAGAAGAGAACAAAGAGGCAAAAGTGTCATGATTTTGCGATAGGTCTCGTTGGCGCGAGCAAGAAGAGAACCCAACCAAAATAAGATATGTGATAGTTAACTGAAGTTCCATGATAGTTACAGGGGCAGTTGTAGAAGAAATACATGCAGCTAAAATAAGAAGAGTTAACTAAAGTTATACAATAGTTACAAGTGCATTTACAGAGAAAAATCATGCAGCTAAAATAAGAACAGTGAACTGGAGTCAGAACGATAGTTACAAGGTCGATTACTGGAGTGAATGCATCTAGCGACGATTAAACTGAAAGTCATCGATCGAAGACCAAACAAAGAACCGTAACTATTTATAGGATGCATGAAAGAATACCGTGAGATAAAGGAAGTTGAAAATAGAATTTTCTATTAATGAGCTGCATGTGAAAATATGGAAGCTAAAAATAGAATCAGAATTCTGTTATAAAAGGAGGTCTGCATGGAGAATTAAATTGCTGTTGAAAGAGAGAAAAAGTGTTGTTAGAAGAGGGTTGAAAGAGTGCCGCAAGAGAGAGCTGAGCAGAGCCGTGAGAGCCGTAAAAAGTGCAGCAAGCAGAGCCTTCAGTGTGTGGTATTTTGGTGAATAGTGAGAGAGGTTGGGTTAGCAATAGACCAGTCAGGGTCTTGAATAAGTGAAGGCATTTTTATGTCAATATTATAGCTTCATATTTGCAGACCAAGTTGGTGCTTGGAATTAGGGGTTGGTGCTCCTTTCTGTGGGTGCAGATAAATTAGGGGTTGGTGCTCCTTCCAGTTGGTGCTGGTAAAGTGATTGTAAAATTGGTGTTTTGCAAAGGCTAGATTTGGATGGTAATCCAAGCAGTCATTTTTGAGGAGTAGCCAAATTGGTGAACCTCGTTACATCGTGTGTTGTGGAATGCTCTCTTGTGATATTTGCATTATCTGATTTAAATCTTCATTGTTTCAGTATTAAGAGTTGTAGATTTGAATTTGAATAGCTACACTGATTCACCCCCCCTCTCAGTGTCATTGTGAGACTAACAATTGGTATCAGAGCTAAGTTCCTGAACAAGCTTAATCGGCTAAGGTGATCTTGGAAGTAAGACAATGGCAGGTGGTGAAGGATTCTCTTCAAACAAAGCACCATTGTTTGATGGAACAAATTACTCATTTTGGAGACTCAGGATGCAGACATATCTGTGTGCTTTGGGATTCGACATTTGGGAGTCAGTAGAAAGTGGATACACAATACCCACCACTCCTCCAACCGATGTTGCCAGTAAGAAATTGTTTGAGAATAACTCTAAAGCCAAAAATGCTATCATGTGCGGTTTAGTGGACAACGAACTGATAAAGATTATGAGTTGCAAAATGGCAAAGGACATGTGGGACAAACTAAAGAGCATTCATGAAGGAGACGACAAGATCAAGGAGGCCAAGCTACAAACGCATCGAGCTCAGTTCGAAGCATTAAAGATGAATGACGATGAGAACATTGAGGCATACATGCTGAGAGTTAATGGAATCATTAATGCGATTAGAGGACTCGACGAGGAAATGGAAGATGTTGTCATCATGAAAAAGGTACTAAGATCTCTTCCCCAAAGATTTGATTCTAAAGTTTCAGCAATAGAAGAAGCTAAAGATCTAAATACTTTTAGTATGGATGAGATGCATGGTTCTTTGACTGCATATGAAATGAGAATAGGAAAAACTAAACCCATAGACAGAGAAGCTGCTTTTAAAGCACATAAAAATGTAAAAGCAAAGCAAGAATCCGAGGAAGAAGAGACATCAGATGAAATAGAAGCAAACTTTGTTCGAAAACTAATAAGGGGAAAAGGAAAATACAGAGGAAAGCTACCATTTAAGTGTTTCAACTATGGAAGCATTGGACACTTTGCAGCTAAATGTCCACTTAATGAGAAAAGCAAAAGTGATGAAGGTTCACATCAAGAAAGAAGTGACTGGAAGAAGAAACCAAATTTTAGAAAAGGAAACTACAAGAAGAAAAGTTTCATATCCAAGAATGTCAGTTCTTCAGAAGACAACTCTGATGAGAATTCTGAAGAAGAAACAGGTGAAGCTCTTTTCATGGCATTCGAAGAAGAAAGAACAGAAGAAAAATAGGAAGGTGATAAAAAATTTGAGGCTGAGGCTGAAGTAGATCTGGAAGGTGAGTTGGTCGCTGCACTTCAAGAGCTAAGTATAGAAAGGAAAAAGAATAAGAAAACTTCAAGAAATCTTGAGGATGCCAATGAGATCATAACCAACTTAAAAGTATAGATAGACAAATTTAAGAAAATATCTAAAGATATCGAAGTACAATTAACCATGAAAATAGATGAGTGCAGCAAGCTAGAAGAAGAGATTGTTGGTTTAAAGATACAACTAGAAGAGATGAATCAAAAAATGACTTGCTATCACAAACTTGAAGGAAGTTCTATGAAGCTGGATGAGATTTTAACTAACCAAAGGTCTACAGGCATCAAATTTGGGTTAGGCTTCATCGAAGGAGAATCATCAAATGGATCAAAGGCCATAACTATAGAACCCATAAAGAATGAAGACAAGATCAGGGTTAATCAAGAAAAAATGAATCATTCAAAAGAAAGCAATAATGCCAGGCAAGAGAGGAGTATTGACAATGATGGATTCACCAAAGTCACTCATTAGAGGAAAAGAAGATTTATGGCTCCCACTACAAAATGGCAGAGACCATCACCCAGGTTCACTCATTCCTTTTCTGGTTATTGTTTTAAATGCAATAGTTATGGACATAAGATTTCTGATTGCAAGTATAAAGTAGGACAAAGGAACTTTTCCAGTAGAAATGTTTTTTCACCATTAATGGATTATGCAATTGAATGTTATAACTGTCATAATTATGGGCACATTGCGAGAAATTGTCGAAGTACATTTGCAGCAAATAAACATCAGGGAAGAAAATTTCAACCAAATGGTTGGAAACAAAATAGAAAATTTCTCAAAAAATAGGCACAGGCTATTGACAAAGAAAAGTCAAAGCAAGTGACCAAAAACTGCAATCAAATCAGAGTGGAAACAAAAGGAGCAACCCAAGGAAGAAAAGGAATCCTTGATTGTACAGACAACATTTAAAGCACAGAACAAATCTGCACCTTGGATACTTGATAGTGGATGCTCCAGTCATATGACAGGGGACAAACAAAAATTTGAAAAGCTACAGAATTATGAAGGTGGTTCTATAAAATTTGGAAATAATGATGGAGCTAAGATAGTTGGAAAAGGATCAGTTAAGATCAACGATGAAAAAATCAAGTCGAAAGAAGTCCTGTTTGTGATTGGTCTGAAGCATAACTTATTAAGCGTAAGTCAAATTTGTGACAGAGGTCATGAAGTAATTTTCAAGAAGCAGGGTTGTGAAGTCAGAACAACAAACTGTGGAAAGTTGATAGCAACTGGATCAAGGACATCTGGCAACCTGTATACTCTCTCAGAGACTTCAGAAAGAGCATGCTTGATTGGACAGGAAGAAGAAAATTGGCTGTGGCACAAGAGGCTCGGTCATATTAGCTTTGACAATCTAGTAAGAATCAGCTCAAAAAGGGCAGTGAGAGATATTCCCACCATTGGTAAACCTTTAAATAGCATTTGTGCTTCATGCCAAAAGGGGAAGCAAACTAGAGCCACATTTAAAACAAAAGAATACTTCACAAGCAAACCTCTAGAACTAATACATACTGATTTATGTGGACCCATGAGAACGCAAAGCATAAATGGTGACAAATACTTTATGTTGTGCATAGATGACTATTCCAGGATGACATGGGTACTATTTTTGAAGCTTAAATCAGATGCCTTTGAAATGTTCAAGATTTTCAAAAAACAAGTTGAGAATCAAACAGGAAAAAGGATTAAATGCTTAAGATCAGACAGAGGAGGAGAGTTCATTTCAGAAGAGTTTGCAGAGTACTATGAAAAATATGGGATTAGGAGACAGTTTTCAGCAGCAAGGACACCTCAATAGAATGGAGTGGTAGAAAGAAAGAATAGGTCAGTGCAGGAAATGGCACGGACTATGTTGACTGAGAGAAAAATAGCAGACATATTTTGGAAAGAGGCAGTCCATACTGCGGTATACATCCAAAATAGGTGCATGTTGAGGACGCATGAAAGCAAAACTCCGTATGAACTATGGTTCGGTAAAAAGGCAACAACAAAATACTTTAAAGTCTTTGGAAGCAAGTGTTATATCAAAAGAACTGAAGATAATCTTGGAAAATTTGAAGATAGAGTTGATGAAGGTATTTTTCTAGGCTATTCGACAAAAAGCAAAGCCTACACTTGCTACAACAAGAAGCTAAAGAAAATTGTGGAGAGTGCCGATGTTAAAGTTGATGAAGGTAGGGAACAAGAAAGAAGCTATAAAGAAAACTACCCAATATATGAAGAAGTTATTGAAGGAGATGATGAAACCGAACAGAAACAGAAAATAGACTCAGATGATTTAAGTCATGATTCAGAAGAGGAAGAAAACAAGAAATTCAAAACAAGCAGCTGGCAAAAAAATCATCCTAGAGAGCAAATAATTGGAGACCCCATAGTTGGTGTTCAGACAAGAAGAAGAGTAGTAAGTAACTACTCTCTATTATCCAAAACTGAGCCCAAGAATATTGTTGAAGCAAGCAAAGATGAAAGTTGGATGACGGCTATAAATGAAGAATTAGATCAGATCGAGAAAAACAAAACCTGGGAGTTAGTACCAAGACCTGCAAATAAAAATATAATCGGTACTAAATGGATTTTTCGAAACAAATTGAATGAAGATGGACAAGTAGTAAGGAATAAAGCAAGATTGGTCTATAAAGGCTATGCACAAGTTGAAGGTATTGACTTTGAGGAAACCTTTGCACCAGTGGCTAGACTAGAGGCAATCAGAATGTTTCTGGCTTTAGCAGTTCACAAGAATTTCAAAGTTTATCAAATGGACATGAAATCAGCATTTTTGAATGGAAAACTTGAAGAAGAGGTCTATATTGAGCAGCCTGATGGTTTCCAACTCGGTGATAATCCCAACTTCGTCTGCAAGTTGAAGAAAGCATTGTATGGCTTGAAACAGGCACCCAGAGCATGGTATGCAAGACTAGACAACTATCTTACTCAACAAGGGTTCAAAAAGGGTATGGTGGATAACAATTTGTATGTCAAAACAGTAAATGGCCATCTCATTGTCCTTGTTGTATATGTAGATGATATCATCTTTGGCAGCAACAATGATAATTCGTGTAAAGATTTAGCGATTAAGATGCAAAAAGAATTTGAAATGTCAATGATTGGTGAACTTTCGTATTTTCTCGGACTGCAAGTTAATCAAAATGAGAAGGGCATATTCATTTCTCAAGTCAAATATGTGAAAGAGATGCTAAAGAAATTCACAATGGAGGATTGTAAGCTTGTTAGCACTCCCATGATGATAGGTTGCAAGTTGAGCAAGGATGACAAATCTCTCGAAGTTGATCAAACCATGTACAGATCTATGATTGGGAGCCTATTGTATTTGATAGCTACCAGACCAGATATCTTGTAGGCAGTGTGCATGGTAGCACGATTTCAGGCGAGTCCCAAGGAGACTCATGTGACAATAGTAAAGAGGATTCTTCGATATCTGAAGGGTACTATGGAGTATGGGTTATGGTATCCGAAAGGTAAGGACTTCACCCTTATTGCGTATTCAGATGCAGATTGGGCAGGATGTGTCGATGATAGAAAGAGTACCAGTGGAGGGGCATTTTATCTTGGTGACAGGTTGGTTGCATGGCACAGTAAGAAACAAGAGTCAGTTTCTTTATCTACAGTAGAGGCAGAATATATTGCAGCAACTACGTGTTGTACGTAGGTTTTATGGATGAAACAAACCCTGAAAGATCTTGGCATTAACTTCAGTGAGCCAATTTTAGTTAAGTGTGATAACACCAGTGCCATAAATATCTCAAAGAATCCAGTTATGCATTCTCGCACAAAACATATTGCTATCCGATATCACTTTCTGAAGGAGAAAGTTGCGAAAGAAGAGGTAAAGTTGGATTTTGTCCCAACTACAGAGCAAGTAGCGGATATCTTCACAAAACCGCTGCCCAAAGAAACTTTTGAGTACCTTCGCAATAAATTGGGAGTGGTCATGCTTCCCAAGTACTGACTAGCTATCGGGATCACATTCTCAGGGGGAGCATTTATATATTTGATTATCTTTTTGCTCATATTTGTAATTTTTGCTAACTGTCATAACGTGTGCCTGAGAATGATGTGCATGGACTCAGGGGGAGTCTGCAGTAGCCCTTTGGTATTATTGTCAAAGGGGGAGAAGAATTACAAGAAATTGCATGTGTGTTGCCAACAATTCCAAAGGGGGAGATTGTTGAGCAAGATGCAGAAACAGTATTGTCATTGTTGTCAACACAGTCAGACAGATCGGTTGATGTAGTGGACAGGAGTTAAGAGATTCTTCAGAATATGTATAGTGATTATCCAAAAGATAGAAGTGGCCCATATGCAAAAAATCAAAAGAAAATCACAAGGAAGAAAACTATCGCGATATCGCGACATGTTGAAAGAAAGAAAAACTGTCGTGATATCGTGACATGTTGAGGAGAGAGAAAAATTGTCGTGATATCGTGACATATTGAGGAGAGAGAAAAATTATCATGATATCGTGACATGTTTGAAGAGAAAGCGCAAGAAAGAAAAATTGTCATGATATCGTGACATATTGAGGAGAGAGAAAAATTGTCACGATATCGTGACATGTTTGGAGAGAAAGCGCAAGCAAGCAAAACTGTCACGATTTCATGACATGTTCGAAGAGGAAGCGCAAGCAAGAAAAACTATCACGATTTCATGACATGTTCAAAGAGAAAGCGCAAGCAAGAAAAAGTGTCACGATTTCGCGACATGTTCGAAGAGAGATAGTACGGAAGAAAAATTGTCACGATTTCGTGACATGTTGGAAGAGAAAAAGACAAGTAGAAAAAGTGTCACGATTTCATGACATATTGCAAGAGAAAGAGGAGAGAGAAAAAGGTGTCGCGATTTCATGACATGTTTCATTTTCACGATCCAAAGCGAAGAGAAAGAGGAGAGAGAAAAAGGTGTCACGATTTCATGACATGTTTCATTTTCATGATCCAAAGCGAAGAGAAAGAGGAGAGAGAAAAAGGTGTCACAATTTCGTGACATGTTTCATTTTCGTGATCCAAAGCGAAGAGAAAGAGGAGAGAGAAAAAGGTGTCATGATTTCACGACATGTTTCATTTTCACGATCCAAAGCGAAGAGAAAGAGGAGAGAGAAAAAGGTGTCATAATTTTGTGACATGTTTCATTTTTGCGGTCCAAAGCGAAGAAAGGTTGTACGGATGAAAAAGTGTCACGATTTCGTGACATATTGCAAGGAAGGTTGTACGAATGAAAAAGTGTCACGATTTCATGACATATTGCAAGGAAGGTTGTACGGACAAAAAAGTGTCACGATTTCATGACATATTGCAAGGAAGGTTGTACGGAAAAAAGTGTCACAATTTCAACATATTGCAAGGAAGGTTGTACGAACGAAAAAGTGTCACGATTTCATGACATATTGCAAGGAAGATTGTACGAATGAAAAAGTGTCATGATTTCATGACATGTTGTAGGAGAGAGAGTCCAAAAGAAAAAGTGTCGTGATTTCGTGACATGTTGCAGGAGAAAGAGCTAAGGAGAAAAAGTGTCACGATATCGCGACATGTCGGGTTTTCATGACCCGAAGGCAAAGAGAAAGCGCAAGGAGAAAAAGTGTCGTGATATCGCGACATGTCGCATTTTCGCGACTTAAGGAGGAGAGAGAAAGTAAGAAGGCAGAAGTGTCGCGATATCGCGACATGTCATGTTTTCATGGGTGCAAAGCCGAGAAGAGAACAAAGAGGCAGAAGTGTCATGATTTTGCGACAGGTCTCGTTGGCGCGAGCAAGAAGAGAACCCAGCCAAAATAAGATATGTGACAGTTAACTGAAGTTCCATGACAGTTACAGGGGTAGTTGCAGAAGAAATACATGCAGCTAAAATAAGAAGAGTTAACTAAAGTTATACAATAGTTACAAGTGCATTTACAGAGAAAAATCATGCAGCTAAAATAAGAACAGTGAACTGGAGTCAGAACGACAGTTACAAGGTCAGTTACGGAGTGAATGCATCTAGCGGCGGTTAAACTGAAAGTCATCAGTCGAAGACCAAACAAAGAACCATAACTATTTATAGGATGCATGAAAGAATACTGTGAGATAAAGGAAGTTGAAAATAGAATTTTCTATTAATGAGCTGCATGTGAAAATATGGAAGCTAAAAATAGAATCAGAATTCTGTTATAAAAGGAGGTCTGCGTGGAGAATTAAATTGCCGCTGAAAGAGAGAAAAAGTGTTGTTAGAAGAGGGTTGAAAGAGTGCCGCAAGAGAGAGCTGAGCAGAGCCGTGAGAGCCATAAAAAGTGCAGCAAGCAGAGCCTTCAATGTGTGGTATTTTGGTGAATAGTGAGAGAGGTTGGGTTAGCAATAGACCAGTCAGGGTCTTGAATAAGTGAAGGCATTTTTATGTCAATCTTATAGCTTCATATTTGCAGACCAAGTTGGTGCTTGGAATTAGGGGTTGGTGCTCCTTTCTGTGGGTGCAGATAAATTAGGGGTTGGTGCTCCTTTCTGTGGGTGCAGATAAATTAGGGGTTGGTGCTCCTTCCAGTTGGTGCTGGTAAAGTGATTGTAAAATTGGTGTTTTGCAAAGGCTAGATTTGGACGG
This sequence comes from Wollemia nobilis, assembly GCA_028583015.1. NCBI lineage: Eukaryota > Viridiplantae > Streptophyta > Pinopsida > Araucariales > Araucariaceae > Wollemia > Wollemia nobilis. Next base: position 4,939,598 of record JAQPPZ010001050.1, read on the forward strand.
TAATCCAAGCAGTCATTTTTGAGGAGTAGCCAAATTGGTGAACCTCGTTACATCATGTGTTGTGGAATGCTCTCTTGTGATATTTGCATTATCTGATTTAAATCTTCATTGTTTCAGTATTAAGAGTTGTAGATTTGAATTTGAATAGCTACACTGATTCACCCCCCCTCTCAGTGTCATTGTGAGACTAACAAAGAAAGCATGTAAATCTATGAATGTATGCAAGAAAACATAAAATTACTATGAATCATGTAAATAAATCATGAAATCTAGTAATTAAGAAGCCTAATTAACCATTAAAACTTGAAAAGCATGAAACTAGTCTAAATTGACAATTACCAAGAAATGGAAGTAAATCTACCTCTAAATCCTAGATTTAATTGATAAAATGTTTGCTATAGTGTTAATATATGCTATATTAAGCTAATTGCATAACTGGAAGTGAAAATATACTACTAAAACAAAGGAAATTAAGTATCAAACCCTTATCATGGGTCTGAGGTGCAGTTAGCACTGTTAGTCATGGATGACAGCTACGACTGAGTCGAAAGTGTTCTTGCTCTTGTAATAAAGGCTTAGATCTCTTATTACCTCTATGTAATTGATGATCAATGTTCACCTCTATGTCCCAAGATGGATTGGAAATTGAATTTGATAAGATTTGTATTCAATTGGCTTTATTTTATGATTGATGCTTCTTAGTCCTTTGGAAGCTCCATTGATGGGTTCATGCTTGTCACTCCACAATTGGGTAGCATTTCGACTCTCCTCAAGGGTTGTCAATTCACTATCCATTTTCGTAGAGCTTCACTGCATTTCAACTCAATATTGTTCTAGAATTCTCCCCAATTTGAATGGGGGTCTTATAGCCTTCCTAATCTCTAATATTGGCTTTCTTTGGAAGCCAAGATCAATATCCAGGAGGTTGGATCAATTGGGAGGAAAACTTTTGAAGCTTCCCTTCCAAAAATCATTTGAATCTTCATTGCCCAGACCGTTGCAACCAAATCTATCTCAGCCTAGGATTCAAAATATTTTTTATGCTTACCACGAGTTTGAGGTCCAGCTAGCTCTGTTAACCATGGGTTTCAGCCATGGCTAAGACTGATTAGGCCAAGATTGCCTAATTTGAGTGGTTAAAACCACTGCTTCACCTTAGAACTATCCAATATTATTCATATGGTCTATTAGCATACCCATGTGAGTAGTCCCCTACACATGATGTGTTTTAGGTATCTATAGATACCCCTTTTGGAATGCATTGTGAGAATGAACAACGCTGAGCCAAAATAGACCTCCTAAAACCATGTCATAGGTTGAATGATGATCATTGATCTGATCAAAAATAGATGCCCAATATTACAAAAGGATGTGCATATTAGAATCATTACTTCTAATTGAAGGAAGACTTAATTTGTAAAGTTTTTGCAAGCTTCATGATGATCAGGTAGCTTTAGTGCTACAATCATACCGATAGGTGAAAAGCTACTAGCTTAACTGTCATATTTGCTTTTTTTCCAAGCAAAGGATAAGCTTATGATAGTTGTTGGCAATGATTCATAAGACAAATACAATTTGACAAGATTGAGTGATCTTCTATTGAATTTGATTATGATTATTGATATTATGACTACCCCCTCAATCAATGAGTCGATGAGGGTAGGGCTTTTAATGAAGTGATGAATTGCTTGACCAACATGATTGATTTGAACAATTGAATACTTTTGCAATTTGATTACTTGGCAAGGCCTAATTCAGCCATGATTTTAACTATTAATAGTAATTGTACATCTCTATCATGTGGAGCATTCCAGCCACAATGGACTCCTTAGGAAATCAAGATGATAGTAATTCGAATTAGGTTTATGTTGAATCATAATGTTTGATGATCTACTAAAAATTTCATAGAAGAATTGATATAAATCCTCATTCTCGTGGGGTAGTCCAGCCATTGTGGCCTTCTTAGGGATTTAAGTGAAGCATATCAATTCAACGATGACTAATTTACCCTAAATGGCCTTATGGTAATTTACTCATCTTTCCATATTGCATGGATTACAAGTCGCTGCAACTACCAAGTGTATAGGGTAAATAAATGGATACGAGGCACATTTGAATTTTGAATTATGTGATTTTTTTGTTATTTTTGAAAATTTTGAGGGTTTTGCACCATTAGATATGTTTGATTTTGCATTTTGAAGCTCCTCGTGGTTGAATTTTGAGGGTATCTATGTCTAGATGCTATCTGTGGTTGTCAAACATAGCTACTTTTTATAAATTCCTTATCCACATATTTGATCCATGGTAAGTAAACCCTAATTTTGTGCCCGTAGTTGCCATATGTAGCTAAGGAAAAAATTAGAAATATGAAAGAAAAATCTATCATTTTCAATTAATTATTTTCCAATTTGCTATCACTATTAATAGAGATCTGAGAGGTGTACATAAAAATTGACTCAAAACATTGCTGAACCGAACACTCACACCCAATGGCTGACCAACCAAAGGCATCTTCCAATGGCAAAGTCGATGCCATGAAGGTAGCATCGTAAACCTCCTTCATTTGATTACAAACTTAAAATGAACCTCATTAATAAATGGGTTAAATTACCTTGGGTTAAATTACCCAAATTAAACTATTGGTAAAGAACCTCACCTAGTTAGGATTAGTCTAGATTAGCTTAGTGGGGAGGGAATTTAATTTTTGGGGTTGCTCAGGATGGGAAGTGACCTCGAAAGGGGTGCTTATCTTAGATGTGGGTGGCATACATGGCTCCCAATTGGAAAATTTGGGGCCACAACTATCAGTCATGGCATGATTCAAATCCCAATGGTCAAAAATTTGATCGTTGCCACCAGCCGCGGGTTGCAGCTGTAGTTGAGCAACTTTAGGAATTTTTTCCAATTTTTGATTTTTTGATTTTTGACTTATTTAATTGATTTTTTTGAAATTTTATTGTGCATTTATGAATATTTTTATCTTTTGAAGATTTTTTTTTAATTTGTTTTGCTTTTGAAGTACATTTTTTATTTTTTTGATTGATTTTATGTATTATTACTATTTGCCCTTTTAGCTGACTGCCAGAGTGAGGGATCCCGAGCTCTTTTGCGACCTCATCTATGAGATTAGAGACACTATCCAGGATTGGTTCAATACTACAGGCCTTGGTTACATCATCCACTTGCCATCCATCAGGGCTAACCAAGCCTACATGACTACTTTGGCTCATTTTTAGGATGTGCATACCAATACGTTTCACTTATCGACCGGAGAGACCACGGTCATCTTGGAGGATGTTTATCATATCTTTTGCATCCCTATTTATGGTAAGGCCATCACATATTTTCCTACCATAGAAAAGGTTGGGGTGTTCTAGTGGATATTTGGCACTTATAGTGATGTGACACTGGAGGATATTAACCATGGAGGTGTGCCGATTGAGCATTGATACAAGGTGCATGTCTTCATAGAGTGGTAGGCCATCCTAATGTACCTATGCATACATGTCCTCCTAGTAGAACTCTATGATGATTTATATCAGATCACTCAGTGAGGCTGCATTGGGGTTGCCTAAAACATGCTACTTTAGATTTGGGGGTGGTAGCACATCACTATTGACTACCCCTAGGGACTTCCACATCATATTGGAGATATTGTAGAGGCCTCCCAGTGCTATGATGCTTGTTGGCCTAGAGAGGCCAAAGATTTTAGGATCATGTCCTAGGTAGGATATTTGTAGCACTATCTAGATCAGTTGACTCGACTACAGTCAGAGGATGTTGTATGACGGTCTTACATGGACTGTTCCACATGGAGAGAGGTAGATAGTTACTTGAGGTGGGTGAGACGGGATAGGTGGCTCATCAGGTGCAATCTTGACATGCTTGAGTTATTCCATTTTTTTCACGTCACTAGGTAGTTTGAGATATGCCAAGATATTTCACCAATGCCTACTCTCTACCACCACATTAAGGTGGAGAAGGATTTGAATTGGCCTACTATGACTCCACTAGGCGAGGAGGATGATGACTAGTAGGATTTAAAACTGAAAAAATGGGGACCATTTTTGACTATGATGCTTGGTGGACTACCAGGATATGATGAGGTGGTGGTCGACTAGGCCAAGCTTAGGATTTAGTAGAAGAGGTATCCTCATGGTCAATGAGTGTGCCAGTGGATAGAGGTTGGATAGGGCAAGGGCATAGCAACAAAGGAGGATTCCCAAGAAGAGGAGGAGGGTAAGTAGGAGCCAAATAATGACACCTCATAGATCAGAGCCTAGGTAGTTAGTTTACATTCAAATTTAGGCATCGCTCAGATGTAGATATTGGGGAGGAACACCTCCATTACCACTCTACAGGCACAACTTATAGTAGCACAAGATCAACTCACAAAGGGATAGACTTAGTGGTGCAAATACTAGGAGGAGAGTACTCTTCACTTGGCATAGATTGAGAGCCACTTTGACTCTAGATAAGATGACACTTGAGTGAGATATTCTACAGGCTTAGCTAGACCTCAAGACTCAGGAGAGGAATCTAGCGAGGAGTGCATGAGGTGAGGCCTCAACTCCATAGGCTACTCCTATGGCTCCATTTGTAAAAGGTTTTGTAGGTTTAGACCCATCTACAGAGATTAGAAGACTGTAGGCTCTGGTACAAACTCAAATTAGGTAGCATGCTTTGGATGTGGTCCACATCACTCTCATGGAGAGAGAAGTCACACTCTATTATGGTAATATTCCAAAGATATTCAAAGCTCCAGGGACTCAGGGGACTCAGAAACAGGAGACAAGGTAGTCCTCCACTCAGCCTAGCCATAGGGCACCCAAGTTTGAGAGGTCCACCAGTACCAGCTCCAAGCGAACTCACCAAGAGGGTGGAGGTGATGGAGGAGCCTCACAGACAGGGGGTGCAGGCTATTCATGATCATGCATTGGGCATATTGTATCATTTTTTAGTGTAAGGTCTAAGGACATACACATTTGTAGCCTACGGGTATTTTGGACACACCTATGTACTTTTTTAGACACATAACACACACACACACACACACACACACACACACACACACACACATATATATATATGATTTGACATTATATTTATGACTCATTATATGTGTATATTTATTTGTTTTATTTTTATGAGATGCATATAGATGTGATTCTTATATATAATGTTTATCTGAAGCTATATAATGTGATGTATGGATGACATGCACTAGCTAGATGATAGATGTATGACTAGATTTTATGATCTAGATGTGTATATGGACTACCATTGGATGCAATGTTTAGATGTTAAATGCATGTTTAATTTGATTTACTTGTATGCATTTAATTTATGATGTTATGATATGGTGAATGCAATGTATGTAATGCATTATTTACATGATGATGATCTAATGTAAATGAACCTGTATGCTTTAATCACTTAAAACATAAGGAATGAATGCAATATGAGTTAACAATCTAATGGGTGACACAAAAGAATGTATAACAATCATGAATGTAATTGATATATCTTATCATAATAATTAATCAATTAGACATCCATATGTGAGATGAGATGATATATTGTTTATATTCATAAGCTTTTGTAAGTTAAAATATATGCACAACATAGTCAGTGGCCTTCTAAATATCATTGTTGATATTCATACAGTATCTAACCTATGTTATGAAAACCATTTAACAAATAAGCTCTTATAAAAAGAAGTTGATGATTGATTACTGGAAATGAGTTATTATTGTTTGGGAATTTTTGAGATTTTCCATGAGACTCAAACACCCTAGTTGACTTATCAAAAGTTGTATAATGACTATACTAGACTTCTGAAAGATAATTTTTTTCTATGAAGCTATTCATTACCCCTATGTGTGCAAATGAATATATTAGATGAGACACATGACTACCTCATTTCTAGGTGGGATTCATTCAGCCCATTGCTATAATGAGGATCACCACATGCTCACCCGATCCTAGGTTTGGAATTAGTTGGACTAGACCACTAGGCAATACAAGCCACCTAAATCTAGCTCATTTGTAACTTGCTAGAACTATCCCAATGTCAGGCAGGATTCATTCAATCCATATATGTATTGGGGATCAATCCATGATTTTCGAGTATTGACCATTCCAAGGATTCCAGCTCACCCCCTTCTTTTCTTCAATTTATTGGGATACTTGCTCATATATAGTGATAAAAATCACTTTATTTTTTTTGTTTTTTGTTTTTTTGTTTTTTTGTAGAGCAAGGGATTGGGTTTTACTTTGGTATTTTTCTCATTTTTATGTAAGTAAGAGATTTTTTTGGGTAGAGGGGGAACTTGTCCTTTTGCCAATGACCTCTACTCTAGACCATTGAACCTCACAAATGAGCAAGTAACGAAACCTTTCACTTAAGGTGACTCAAACTAATTTTTAGTGTTTGTCCTTCCTTACCCTAATTAGGTTTGTTAATGTGTTTGATTAGTTATGGGATTCTGATGTGCCAAGTGTTATCAAAACTAGACCTCATCTACAAAATAAAAGCAATATTTCTACTATCTCTTGAAAATACTACTAGGTATGGCTAAATGACCAGAAAACCTTATTATAATCTTCATAGCAATAGGAGGGGTTGTGTTGAGAAATACAATTACTCACAAAGGTGATGGATGATGATAGTGCATAAATGCATGATTGAGATACAAACATGGTGTCGTTTGTAAAATTACAAATACAACCTATCCTAATGCAAAGTGTAATGGATGGAAATGCCTAAATTTAATGTAATTAAATGAAATGCATATGCAAAATGAAGTGCATGATGCAAATTTTTTTGAAGTTTTGAATATTTTACATTTTTTTATAGATTTTATTGCTTTTTTATTTTTATGGATTTTGAAATTTTCCATATTTTCAAATTTTTGAATTATTATGTATGGAACGCTTTAAGATGAAGGATGTTGAGAGGTTCAAGCTCTTCAACACATTAAAGCAATGTTAGGTGATGTGTTCTAGGTCCAATTTTCTCTTGAGATTATATAAGGACCTAACTAGTTAGCCATAAATTTATCTCACACGTGTGGCGAAAGGTTTGAGTTCTGTTGGTTCTCTTTCAACATAAGGTCACCAAATTTAAAGTCTCTCAGATGGAATTTTTTATTGTAATATCATTTTAGGTGTTCTTGATAAATGTGAAGATGCTCGAGGGCATTCATATAATGTTCATCAAGAAGCATCAGTTGATCTAGGTGAGCTTACTGTGTAGTGTCATCATAGATGAACTCTTTCAATGTGACACACAACGTTGGAATTTCCAAATCTAAGGGCATAATGGACTCAACGCCATATATTAGCAAAAATAATGTTACCCCAGTGGGCATTCGAATGCTAGTCTTGTAAGACCACAATGCAAGGGGTAGCTGGATGTGCCAATCTTTGTGCTTTTCTTGTACCATATTTTCAATATGGTGACCATTGTCTTGTTTGAAGCTTCCACTTACCCATTTGCTTGCAAATAATATGGAGTCGTAAAACTATGTTGTATATTGTACTTGGACATTAAATCCCTTACAATTTTATTCTTGAATGAAATTCCATTATCCAAGATTATCTTGGATGGTATCCAAAAATGACTAATGCTATTATGAAGTATAAACTCCGCAATATGTGCTTTAGTTATCCTTGTTAAAGGGATTGCTTCCACCCACTTTGTAAAATACTCAATAGCTATTATAATAAATGTATGCCAACCCAATGACGAGGGAGAGGTCTTGCTGATTAGATACAAATCCTACTGAGAAAAATGCCAAGCCACTTGAATGGGCTGTAAGGCCTGTGATGGCAAGTGCATAATATTATCATGATGCTAACTTCTTGATATACGTGATGCAATCCTTCTCCATAGTGGGCCAATAATAATCCATTTGAAGGATGTGCTTGGCAATGGCCATGCCACTAAAATGGCCATCGAATGTACCATCATGAGCCTATAAAATTACCCAAGCTTACTCTTGGGACTCAAGACAACGAAGAAGAACTCCATCGTAGCTTTGATGACAAGATATCTCCTAGCAAGACATACTTTGTTACTTTATGTCTGAATGTGCATTTCACAGTATGCAAAAATCCTTGAGGTATTAAACCAAGCTTTAGGAAGTCATGTAAATCTGACATCTAGCTCTGATAAGCTTCTACATATACTAAAAATATGACTTTTTTCCCTAGCATTTTATTGTGCACGAATGTAGACTGGGACATAACCTTGTGGTGAATAGTGGTGCCATTCCCCGTAGGACCCTGTGATATCAAATACCCCTAGGGTGCCTTCTTGAGAAGGTCTTTAGATTTATAGAACCACTCATGGTTTGGTTCTATATGAATCATGTTGACTTATTCCTTGTTATTGAAAAGCTCACGCTGCATCGTAGCATGTGATAACATCTTTCATGAATGGAAGTAAAATTGAAAAACAAATTCTGAAGGATTAAATATCCCAAAGATGCCATAATATCTATGAATCTATTCAATGAATGAGGGATTGCCTAAATGTCATACCATTCTATCTAGGCTAGATAAGTGTCATCAAGATCCTTATAAGCTTTCAGGATAGGGCACCTACACTAAAAAAGTCCCTTCACTTGATTGAATATGATAAGGGAATCACCAAAGATGTTCAACCGTTTAATCTTCATGGTGATAGTTGTTTGGAGGCCCAAGATTAGGGCTTCATATTCAACATTTTTATTGGTACAAGGAAAGTCTAGCTTAAATGACAAGGGTATCAGAGCACCTTGTGGTATGAAGAAGATAATTCCTACACCACCCCCTTACTCATACTTCAAACTATCAAATAACAAATTCATGTCATCTTTGTTATTTGGTTCTTCGGGTTTGGGAGATTCCAATAATGCAAATAATGCATCATCAAAAAGCTCTATGGTGAGAGGCCTACTATTATAAAGAGGTACCTCTACTAGCTAATTAGCTATGACTTATCCCTTGATGGAATTTTGGCTGATGAATTCCAAGTTGAACTCTATCAGTAGCATGATCCACTTTGTAGTACATGTATTATGATATGTCTTACTCATAATATACTACAAAGGGTTTTGTTTGGATATCACATACATCATATGACTTAGCATATAATGATGCAACTTCTTTATTATAAACAACACTTCTAAACATAGCTTCTCCATGTATGCATACCCTAACTCATAACTCACCAAGTTGCAGCTGATGTAATATATCGCTTGCTCTTTTTCCTGTGTATTTTTTTGGGCCAACATGGTTTCCAATGCAAATTTAGTAGCCGATATGTATAGCAAGAAAGACACATCTAGTATTGGTGGAGTTAGCACTAGCAACATTTCCAAGTATTACTTAATTTTAGTGAATGCTACTTGATAGTCCTCGTCCCAATTGAATGAGACCCCCTTGTGTAGAATTTGATTCATGGATCAAAATTTGTCTAATAATTATGGGAGGATGCATTTCTAGTATGGCCCTAACATTCACTGGGTCAACTTTGATCCCTCATTTAGAAACTATGAATCACAAGAGTTTTCCTAAAGTTACACAAAATACACACTTCTTGGTATTTAACCTAACATTATGCTCTATCAGGAGATCAAAGACCTTCCTCAAGACCTCTACATGCTCAGAATGTAGCAATGAATTTACCAATAATTCATCGATATAATCTTCTAAGATTTTGTGCATGTAGTTATGGAAAATGTATGTCATGGCTTGCTGATATGTGGCACCAGCATTTTTGAGTCTGAATGGCATAACTTTATAACAGAATTTTTCCCATGATGTTGTGAACATAGTTTTATGTTGGTCTTTTTCTTTAATATGAATTTGATTATAACTAGAAAAATCATTCATAAGGGAGAGCATCTCATGACCTGTAGTTGCATATACAAGAGCATCTATATTGGGTAAATGGAATGAATACTTTGGTGTTGCCTTGTTAAGGTCTCTAAAATCTATATAGATACAGATCCTTCCATCAGATTTTCCTACAGGTACCATGTTTGATACCCATTTTGGATAGTCAATGGAAATAATGAACTCTACATCCAACAACTTTTGTAGTTCATCTTTAACCATTAAAGTGACTATTGGATGCATCTTCCTAAGCTTCTGATTGATAGGTCTTTTAGAGGGATCTAGAAAAATGTTATGAGTAACCATTTTTAGATCTAGTCCTGAAATATCTTTGTATGTCCAAACAAAGAGATCAGGTCTCTCTTTTAGTAGAGGGATGAGGTTGGCACACTCATCAGGAGATATAATTTCTCCAAAATTAACCTTCTTAGGATTAGTGGGATCATAACTTATATCCACATCATAGGTTTCCTCTACTGACATATATGATCCCTCCTCAAGCTAGTGACGTGTGGGAATCAAGTGGATGTCATCAGCTAGGTTTAACGGTCCTACATTAGAATTCCCTTAGTGTGATCAACATCATGTGTACAAACTGGTGTAAAATGAAAATGTTGCAAAATTTCTTTGTTAAGGAAAAAATATTCAAGCTCTAGTGGTGAATCAGTGTGATTCCAATAGCATCCACATTAAGATACAATGGTTTGGAAAGATCATCTAGGTTGTGAAGTGGAGTGGTCAGATCAATGGAGATCATATTTATGGAATGGATTATATCTCTAGGACCACATGTGTGCAATTCTAACTTATCTATACTATTTTCATACCTAGGATGTGGCTTTAGGGGTATTAGGATCTCCGAAATTGATCTATGAATAGACTAGGAAGTGGGATCATTGGGCTCAAGGAGCTATTGATACATCAGTAGATTAGGTAAGACTATATAATAAATCATATCTAAATTGGGTGGTATCCCTCTGAGGTGTGGATTAGGATATACTATCTGATACATCTCATTGATGTCAATAAACTCATGACAATACCATAAATAATGAGGCTTGATATAATATCTCTTGGTCTAATCCTTGTCATTTTTGTTGTATATGAGTACTTCATTCCTACCAAAAGGAATCAAGTGATTAGCATGTTGAGACTCAAGGTAGGCCCACTCTTCATAGGCACTGCCATTAATGATGGATCCCTCATTCTCACCCACTATCTCCATGGGCAACAAATTATGTAAATGTAGAGTACCTAAGTAAACCAACTTAGTCCCATCCTCATATCGTTCATTGCTTGAGGAATGCTCATTATCATCTATTCTAGAACCACAATTTGGTCCATCACTTTCAACAATGGACTATGCTTGCACTTCCTTAGAAGCGACTTCTAATTCAGTGTATATTGCTATACCCAGATTTTGGATCTGCATACTAGTGTCTTTGGTAGCTTCACGACTTTTCATATCCAATTTGGCTCTTGGATTGTCTCCTGTATTGACCTCTACCATGATGTTATCATGATAGATCTTAGGTGGCTCAATAGAGATGTAGGTTACCAGCCTATTACCCCTTCGTATGCAAGAAGGGTTACGATGATAAGAATTCCAATCCACATCATCCCCAAAATTGAGGTTCAAACAATCTATATATGTTTCTAGGAACTCGTTCTATCCTCCTATATGATAGCCTAATCTAGACCTATCAATTGGTAGATGATACTATGGTTCATAAGTATTTTTATGCCCTTGCTCGAATAAGCCTAAACCATAACCATGCTAATGGTAATATTTAAAGTAGCACAAGGTGAAATTAGGGTTAGACAAATAATGAACATTCACCATGAATGGTTCATCATCATCCTCATCCTCATCTATGGGTGTGTGATTTGCAAGTTGATCCAGCCCTCCATCAATGAAGTTTATTTGGGTAGATGGCACCCCCAGTGACACTACCATTCCCATGGGAAATCGATGGACTTGACTTCAGCCCATGTATTATGTAGTTTTGATAAATGGTGTGAATGTCACATTCTACATGATATATTTTGTTAATCCAGGATTAACCAAATGTACGGTCATCTATAGTGCAGATGACCCTACTGAAGAAGCAGGTGAAGTAGGTTGATATGCCTTATCGACTTGATTTTGAGCATCCTCTTCATCCATGGGACTAGGAACCTTGATAGTTGCTACCTTGGGCACTTGCTTTGGCTCTTTTTTCCCATAAATACCTTAAGATTCTTATCATTCCTAAAAATTTTGGATTTTGTAGGTTTTTTTGAGGCTATTGTTGTATGCTCGGATAGTTGTGGTGCTGCCATGGGATGTCCTACATACATTTCTTTTAATTTACCTTCTAGATGTTTGATTAGTGACATTGGACATATATCCAGATGCATTGAGAGGAGAATGATATCTCTTGGAAAAATTGTTAATTTCACATATTTGAATGGCTCCTCATCGGAAGGAACCATGTGAACCTATCCCTCATGTATATATTTAATATATTAATGTAAAATAGAGGGAACGCAATACATTTCTCTAATCCAAGGTCTCCCCAGGAGGATGTTATACTGCATGGCACCTTCTATCACATGATACATCATAGGAATGGTCTTCAATCCAACCTAAATCAGAAGAACTATAGTACATACCATTGAGCATAGCGCATCATTAAATGCTCTCAAGGTGAAGGAATAAGGTACAATATGTGATTTTGGCAACTTTAAATTTGTCAATGCCTTGGTAGTAATTATGTTTATTGATGACCCTATGTTAATTAAAACCTGTTTGAATAGTGTATGATTTACTTACATAATTATATGTAGCAGTGGGTTTGCTATAGCAGTGAAGACCATCCTAATCTCATAATCATTGAATTGAATCACTGGTTCACTGCACTGATGTACATGTCCCACAAAGTTTTTGAATGCTTCAAGGTCCTGAGAATGAACTTCGATGGACCTTAGGATGTCCATGAGAATTTCCTTGTGCTTAGGATACTGCTGAATTAGTTCATATATTGACAACTTCACTAGAGTTTTTTGTAGGATTTATCACCACCGGTTTAGTTTGTGGGCTTGGAATATTTTGCACTGGCCTTTGAGGAGGTGTATCTTGCACTCTGATAGGATTTAGAGGTATATTTGGTCACTCATACCTCCCTTGTCTTATGATAACATTGACCATGTTGAAAAATCCTTGAGTTTGCGATTCCACCTACACTTGATTCACATGACCAACATTGTTCCTCAGTGGCTCATGATTCGGTAAGGGATTCTTTAATATCCCCATATTTTGGTTATCTAGAGCCTAAGTATTTTCCACAATAAGCTCACCTTTTTTTATCATATTTTTCATTACATGTTTGATTCTATAACATCCTTCAATGTCATTGTAGACATGAAAATTGGACTCATTTTCTTTAGCTTTTCTCCTAGAAAAGTAAGGTCATATTCAAGAGAATTTTTACCATATAATAATCTTAATTATCATAAAATTTTATACCATTGTATAGGGATCAAAAAGATATTTTCAACAGTGTATAATATGTAAAATTTTAACATTGTCTTCCTTGTTTTTTGCTCCAACAAACCAAGGTTGTGTTGACAATCCCCTCTACAAGATTCTAAGGCTTGTAGTAGGACAGAATCACCTCTATTTTTGATAGAATCACCACTGTTATCAATAGAATAACCTATGTTCCATATAAAATCACCTCCTATTTGACAAAATTATAGGTGATTATGTTGCAATCCTGCAGTAAAATAATTTACAGAAAATAGGGGACAAAAAATAAGATTTCTTGCAAATTATGATAGTTTCTCATACTCCAAGTCACAGATTAGCTTTAATTTCTATATGAAAGTGGATATGAAATAACATGATAACAATACGATAACAATTCAACCTACTATACCATGAATTTATGCAATTTTAATCTTGATTTCATGATGCAATTAATTAGAATGATGGTAAACGCCAAGATGCAATATCTAAATCTGAGTAATAAATTAAATGGACATGATGTAATGTATAGACAAATAGAAAATTGGGAAAGAAATACAAATAGTAATTTGAATCCTTACCCCTATTTGATCTAAAGACAAGATCACCTACTCTCTGATGAAATTGCCTACTCTCTAACGAAATTGCCTGTCACTTCTATCGAAATCACTTGTCGCTTCTGTCGATCGCCAGGCGATTATGCTAATATTTGGGGTGATTATAACTGAGACCTGCAATGACAAAGGATGAAAATAGGGATGTCGAGAGGTGGAATTGCATAACAAATTGGAGCCAAGGATCCTCAAGGGAGTTCAAAAATAATCTCAGGGGATCAGAGTCCAACCAACCAGCCAGTCAGGTTAGTCAGTCAGTTAGTCAAGAGGAAAAAGGGAAAAGGGCCTAGATTAAATAGGCCAAAGAGGGGTTTGAGGAGGTTGGGAGGTTAGGCTAAACATGAAGGAGGTTTTGATCCCTCCTATATTTGCCATCTTCAATCTACTTGCCAACCTCCCTGATCCAAACAGTGGCTAAACCAGGTAAGAGGTTTTAAACCATGTTTTGTCTTTTAGAAAATTTGTTAAAATTCTATTTGGGACAAAATCACTTGGCGATTATATCGATCGTCAGGTGATTTTGTTGATTGATGGGTGATTTTTCCCAACGGTCAAGAATTTTTGGTTTTATTTAGTCTCAGACACATTATACTATTTATATAGGAATAGCCTTAGATTCATAACCTAATTTGCACTCCTTTCCTTTAGGCTAATGGATCTACACCTCATAGGGGAATTGGAAAATAGTAGAGCTACACCTTTAAAGAGAGGCACTTAATTGTCCCTTCTTGTGGTGATTTTTCAACGAATTAAGGGTTTGCCAGGAAAATTTTAGTGGCAATTTTTGTACCTAGGCTTGGAATATGTTTGATGTGTTATTTTTATAAATCATTCTCATACACCTAAGTTTGGCCTTTATGCAATCTATATACAATTTTTATTTAATGAAGAAGCAGACAGTGGACACAAAATGAAATACAATGCCTAAGATGGGATTATAAGAAATTATAATCCTTACTTGAGTTGGATGTTTGATGAAGATTCTAAGGCTTGTAGAAGGATAGAACCACCTTTTTTTCTGATAGAATCACCTATATTTCATACAGAATCACCTATTTTCTAGACAAAATCACCTTCGATTTGACAAAATCATAGGTGATTATGTCGCAATCCTGTAAAAAAATAATTGATAGAAAATAGGGGACATAAAACAAGGTTTCTTGCAAATTATGATAGTTTCTCATACTCCAAGTCACAAATTAGATTTACTTTCTATATGAAAGTGGATATGAAATAACATTAGTACAATACAATAACAATTAAACCTACTATGCAACGAATTTATGCAATTTTAATCCTGATTTCATGATGCAATTAATTGGAATGATGGTGAACGCCAAGATGCAATATCTAAATATGAGTAATAAATTAAATGGAAATTATGTAATGTATAGACAAACAAAAAATTGGTAAATAAATGCAAACAATGATTTGAATCCTTACCCCCATCTAATCTGAAGACATGATCACCTACTCTCTGACGAAATCACCTACTCTCTGACAAAATTGCCTGTTACTTCTATCAAAATTTCCTGTCACTTCTATCAAAATTGCTTGTCACTTCTATTTAAATTACCTATTGCTTATGTCAATTGCCAAGAGATTATACTGATATTTGGGGCGATTATAACTGAGACCTACAATGACAAAGGATGAAAATAGGGATACCGAAAGGTGGAATTGTGTAACAAATTGGAACCAAGGATCCTCAAGGGATTTCAGAAATAATCTCAGGGGATCAAAGTCCAACCAGCCAGCTAGTCAGGTTAGTCAGTCAATATTTTAGGAGGAAAAATGGAAAAGGGCGTAGATTAAATAGGACAAGGAGGGGTTTGAGTAATTTGGGAGATTAGGCTAAATATGGAGGAGGTTTTGATCCCTCCTATGTTTGCCATCTTCAATCTACTCGCAAACCTCCCTGATCCAAATGACGGCTAAACCAGGTAAGAGGTTTTAAACCGTATTTTATCTTGTAGCAAATTTGTTAAAATTTTGTTTGGGATAAAATCACCTGGTGATTTTGTCGATCGTCGGGCGATTTTGTTGATTGATGGGCGATTTTTCCCAATGGTCAAGAATGTTTGGTTTGTTGGAGCAAAAAATGAGGAAGATGATGTCAAAATTGGACATATTATATACCGTTGGAAAGCTCTTTTTGAGCCCTATCCAATGGTATAAAATTTGATAAGAATTAAGATGATTTTATAGGGTAAAAATTCTCTTGAATATGAACTTACTTTTCTAGGAGAAAAACTAAGGAAAATGAGTCAATTTTGCATGTCTACATTTTGACCCGTCTTTGGCGTATTTATGAACAATAAATGCGTCAAATTAAAGTGTAGACACTTGAGTATAAATGATTATGATTTGACATGGGAAAATGAAGTAAATGGTTTAGAATGAATAGTTTATGTGAAATTGATGTCTTAGAAAAAAATAATTACTAATTACTGACTAGGATGCCCCCTCGATTTTTTACACCAAATTTTATGTTTTTTGGAAAACTCGAATTTGATCTTATTTGTTTTATGTGATTTTGTGTGATTTATTGGGTGATTTATTACATTTTCTTATGATGGTTGTGTTACATAATTTCTTGTAATCATGCTTTGATTTTTGAACATTTTTATCATGCTTAACATAAAAGGAAAATGATTTTGTAAAGTGTGTTTTGAGAAATATGATTTTGTGTGATGATAGATTTGAGGGATTAGCAATGAAACTTGAAGGATGTTGTGCTGATATGTGACTGTTGGTGGAGTTAAAAGCTTGTGAAGTCACGAAGTGAATCCTGTAATGAGGAAATTTTCTATTGCTAATACCAAAAGATTGTACTCTTAAGAATAATCTTAAGGATTTATGATGATAAAGAAATGTTTGATGTTGTTTTGGGATAATATGTTTGATAGATTTTAGCAATAAACCTCAAAGGATGTTGTGATTTTATGAGACTGTTGGTGGAGTTCAAAGCTCTCTAAGTCTCGAAGCTAATCCTGCTTGTGAGGAATGTTTTTGATATTGCTAAGAATGGTTGTATGCTTAAGAATAATCTTAAGGCTTTTGTGGTAATAGAATATGTGTGATGTTTGTTTGATAATAATGTATGTGGTAAATGTTTGTGAAATATATTGAGCAAAGTATGAAAATTTTGAAGGATGATTTACGCTAAGAATAGAATTCCTAAGTGTGAAATTATATGAAATAATTACTTAGGAATTATACTATCATCACGAAAATCAAAATGAAATGCATGATGATATGAAATTATTTGTTCTTTTAAAATGCAAAGTAATGTAAGATAAATCATTGTGTCACATGTTTCAAAAATATTATGAAATTTTTATGAAAATATATGGACCAATTTTGGGCATGAAAAATTAGAAAGATGGTTTGCACTAGGTATAGAATTCCTAGTGTGAAAATTGTGCAAAAATAATTCCTAGGAATTATACCATCATCGTGAACTCATGAATGCTATGTATGATAAGTCATTTTGATCTACATGTTATTTTTGCAATAAGTTGTTTTTGAGATTTTTGAAATTTTGGAAATATCTATGTAATGTGTTAATATGAAAGTAATGATAAACTAATGTTTTTCGATAAATTTCAAAGAAATATTTTAACTTATTTCTAAGACAAATTCAAATTTATCAAAAACCAGTGTGTGATAAGCGAGTTCATTATCCATATTGATTTGACACAATGATACAAAATATCTCAAGGATCAAATGTGTGTGCTTTGTAATGTTCATTTACCTATTTTGAGTAAGGTAGTGATGCAAGAAAACTTGAATGAACCAATGTGTGTGCAAGTGATGGGTTCATTTAACCATGATTTTTGTGCATGAAATTGTACCAGACTACTATGTAAGTCAAGTCATTAAAATCTAGCTAATCCACAATCGGACATAGGTTTATACAAAATAAGGTCGCTAATGTGACAGACATGTCACCACGCAAAAAGGAATTACCCAATGTTAAGCAAGTTGGGCACAAATCACCTGTTATGGGGTTTACCTCATGATTTTCAAATAACTGAGAATTCCAAGGATTCAAGCTCATTCACCCTTCTTTTCTTCATTTTCAAGGGGTAGGGATTTTTTTCATTTTGTTTTGAACAAGGGGATTTTATTGCTTTTCTTTTTCTCTTTTCATTCTCTTTTTTATTTTTATTTTTGACTTTTGCTTTTCTTGATTTTTCTTTTGGGATACATGCTCAGATTAGTTGTAGAGCAAGGGATTTTTATTCGGGTAGGGGTGAGCTTGTCCTTTTTCCAATTCTCAAAAATTCTAGACCATGCACATGATAGGATAGTAGGGGAAAAATTTTGCTCAAGAGACTAAGAGTACTATGTAGTATCATTTTTTTGAATTTGCAACAAATCATTTTAATGTGTAAAAGTGTACTTGGTTCAAGAATTAGCAATATCATTTCCCAAAAATCAAAATATTATTTAATGAAATAGTGATCTTCAATGCAAGAGAGATTTATAATCATAGTGGTAAAATAAAAATAATTAATTTTTGAAATTAAGTGTATGGTTCAATATAACTTCTGAATTAATACGAAATAAAAGAAAATATAGCTTCAAAATTGTGAAATACAACAATGAATAACAATGCAGAATGATCTGAAATATTTTTGAGATTTTGATACTTTTTTATTTTTTTAGTTGTTTTATTTGATTTTTATTTTTTTGATTTTTTACTTTTAATGATGGAATTGGTGGTATATACAAGATCTATATACATTATACAAGGTTATTTTAGTATAGCATGTCTAAGGTGGCTTCAAAATCAAAGGAGGTTTTAAAGGATAATTTGGTTGTGGTGTATGTGAAGCTATTTGGTTGATAGTTGAGATTGTTGTGATGAAGAATGAGATGTAGATGAAGAAAAGTGATGGACAGAAGATGACAATGATAAAGAAGAAAATAATAGATAACTTTATGTGATAATAATAATGAAAGAGAAAATGAAGAACAAAAGGTGATGAATAAAAGGTAGGGATAACAAAAGCTTTGTTATAATGTAGAACAATGTAGCAAAATATTTGAATTTTATGTGTAAAATTGATCATGCTATAAAAAAAAATGCCAGAAGGATAAGAAGGTTCTTCATTCTTATCACTATCTTCATATGCATGGGTGTTATTTGGTAAACAAGGATGATCGGGTATGGATGAAGAAAAGTAATTTATAGGAGGTAATTGTGACAATGTAAAATGTATAGAACTTGATGTTCCAACCATTAAAGATTCTTAAAATGGTGTTGGGTCACCATTTATGGTAACAATTTTTTTTGCAAGTCTAAACTTCAAACATTGATGAAGAATGGAAGGGACAACCCTCATCGTATGAATTCAAGGACTTCTGAGAAGTATGTTGTAATGTGAAGGGCAAGATGCTACATAAAACAAAGTATCTAGGATCTTGGATCCACTCTTAAGGGGAATAATTATAGTGCCTCTAGATTCTTGAATTTTATTGTTAAAATATTTTATAATAACATTTGATTCATTGATATCTTCTTCCTTTAATCCGAGTTTTTGGAATAATTGATAAGTGCATAAATTAATCTATCATGATAGTTTTAATAGATGTTTCTTTAATAGATCTTGTAATTTAAAGAGAGGAGTCTTCTTGTGGAGTAGAGGAAGGAATATCCTCATCATAGAATAAAATATGGTTAACCTCAAGAGGGCTTACACCATTAATTGTGTTATTATGGAAAATATCATGAGGAACAAATTGTTGGCTAAGTATCTTGAACAAAGTTTCCCTATGAACATGAGAACTTTGTAATACTTCTAAAAGGGATATCTTTGCTTGAGGATTAATCACTTGTTGTTGGCTATCAAAGTGGATTTCAGATTGAGATTTTGATTCTAAATATGGTCTTTCTATGCTTACATTCCATTTTGGATCATGCTCTAGAGCCAAAGATAGTTTTGAAGGTTGGTCAAATGAGGAATCGATCTCTTGAATATCAAATTGAGTTGATTGAACTTGAGGTTGCTCATTTATATTTTCTATTACAATATTAGTAATATCATAATGATGGGACACATTAAGATGCAATTATTGATTGGTTTCCTCTTGTTAATAATTGAATAGGGGTTCTTGGGAGATCCCCATGTCTTGATTGATTATGGGTATTTGTTGTGTAGGAGTTTGATTATTTATTGGATATTTATAATCAGTTGTATATTGTAATTCATTTATAGTGAAAAGACCCTCATTAATCAAATATTGAATTGCACATCTTAAATTTCTACATTTTTGTGTCAAATGTCCATCCGCTCTATGATATTCACAATATAGCTCAGGTTTATACCAATCTACTGTGATATCAGGTTGTCTTATGGGAGGTAACTCAATCCTAATTGTATCAAGTAAATGCTTTAAAATTATATCCATTGGTTGATTGAGCTTAGTAAATTTATGTTGTAAAGGTTTTCGAGAGGTTTTTGATAATTGGCTTAGTAATTCAGCCATAAAGGACTTAATGGTTTATTACCTCTTTTTTATTTATTATGGGTAGAATGATGATAGGAATATTGTGAAGTATGATGTGAGTGCATGGTAGGATTGGAAGAAAAAGTATTTTCTTGTTGAAATGGATGTGTTGTGTTGAAATAAGAATGTTGAAATGGTGGAGAAGGATTGTATTTGGATCGATAGGTATAATATGGATATGTGGGAGAAAAAATAATATCGTTACGAAGAGGATTGGAAAAGGGATTGTTTTTTTGGGGTAAGGATGAAAAATGAGAAAAGTGTGATAAAGGTGATGTTGAATATGGATGAGGTTGGTCATAATCAACAAATGTATTTGGAAGAATTTTCCCAATATTACTAATGGGATCATATTGATTTGAGTTAAGACTAATGGTTTCTTTAGTACTTCTAAAAGTAATATTTGGTATCTAAAATTTAGAATTGAATCCAAAACATACAAATTTGAAATGCTGATTTTTTTCTTGTATATATATTTATATTATTATTTTTTTGTTTGTTTGTTTTTGAAACCAGAAGAAATGCCTATGTATTCACGTCTGGTTCACCAAAGAATGTAGGCCTAAAATTTTTGCACTCCTTTCCTCTAGGCTGATGGATTCGTGCCTCAGAGGGGAATGGGAAAATAGTAGAGCTACATGTCAAAAAAGAGGCACTTAATTATGCCTTCTTGTGGTGATTTTTCAACGAATTAAGGGTTCACCAGGAAACTTTTAGCAGCAATTTCCATACCTAGGCTTGGAAGATGTTTGATGTGTTCTTTTTATAAATCATTCTCATACACCTAAGTTTGAAACTAAACTATCTATATGCAATTTTGATTTAATGAAGAAGCAAACAGTGGATACAAAATGAAATACAATTCCTAATATTGGGATTATAAGAAATTATAAGCCTTACTTGAGTTGGATGTTTGATGAATATTCTGAGGCTTTTAGTAGGACAAAATCGCCTGTGATCCAGAAAAAATCACCTCTGATTTGACAAAATCATAGGTGATTATTCCGCAATCTTGCAAAAAAATAATTGACAAAAAATAGGGAATAGAAAACAAGGTTTCTTGAAAATTATGATAGTTTCTCATACTCCAAGTCACATATTAGCTTTAATTTTATATGAAAGTTGATATGAAATAACATGAGAACAATACGATAACAATTCAACCTACTATGCCATGAATTTATGCAATTTTAATCCTGATTTCATGATGCAATTTAATTGGAATGATGGTGAATGCCAAGATGCAATATCTAAATCTGAGTAATAAATTAAATGGACATGATGTAATGTATAGACAAATAGAAAATTGGGAAAGAAATGCAAATAGTGATTTGAATCCTTGCCCCCAGCTGATTTGAAGACAAGATCACCTACTCTCTGACGAAATTGCCTACTCTTTGATGAAATCGCCTGTCACTTCTATCGAAATCATTTGTCTCTTCTGTCAATTGCCAAGCAATTATGCTAATATTTGAGGTGATTATAACTAAGACTTTCAATGATAAAGGATGAAAATGAGGATTCTAGGATATGGAATTACTTAACAAATTGGAATCAAGGATCCTCAAGGGATTTTAGAAACAATCTCAAGGGATCAGAGTCCAACTAGCTAGCCAGTTAGGTTATTCAGTTAATCAGTTAGGAGGAAAAATGGAAAAGGACCTAGATTAAATAGTCCAAGAAGAGGTTTGAGGAAGTTGGGAGGTTAGGCTAAACATGGAGGAGGTTTTGATCCCTCCCATGTTTTCCATCTTCAATGTACTTGCAAACCTCCCTAATCAAAATGGTGGCTAAACCAGGTAAGAGGTTTTAAATTGTATTTTATCTTTTAGTAAATTTGTTAAAATTCTATTTGGGACAAAATCACCTGGTGATTCTATCGATCTTCAAGCTATTTTGTTGATTGATGGGCGATTTTTCCTAATGGTCAAGAATTTTTGGTTTTTTGGAGCGAAAAATGAGGAAGATGATGTCAAAATTGGACATATTATATATCGTTGGAAAGATCTTTTTGAGAACTATCCAATGGTATAAAATTTGACAAGAATTAAGATGATTTGATAGGGTAAAAATTCTCTTGAATATGACCTTACTTTTATTGGAGAAAAACTAAGTAAAATGAGTCAATTTTTCATGTCTACAGTCATGTCCCTTCATCCTATGGAAAGTGCAATAAATATCATCCCTATATCCCTTTGTTTTGGGTTGATTAGGGTGTATTTGATATTCTCACAATGACACTGAGAGGGAGGGTGAATCAGTGTAGCAGTTTAAATATAGATCTACAGCTCTTTCAAACTTAAGTAGAGAGAACTTAAAGACAGATACAACAAATAAACAAGAGAGCAATCCACAACACAAGATTTAACGAGGTTCACCAGATTTGGCTACTCCTCAAAAATTAGACTGCTTGGACACCTATCCAAATCCAGCCTTTACAAAGCACCAACTTTATAAACAATTTATCTGCACCAACAGAAAGGAGCACCAACCCCCTAATGCCAAGCACCAACTTGGACTTCAGATTTGAACAGATTTTACGACATAAAAATGCCTTCTCTGCAACAAGACTCTCACTAGTCTAAATCCTTTATAACAAAAAATTGCATATTATTATAGCTCTGTTATTTTCTCTTATAGCTCTCTCTTCTGTATATTTTTTAGCATAGTACACTCCTTTGTACTTTTATAGCATTTTCTTCTATATCTTTTATACCACTATATTTTGTACTTTTATAGCACTCTATTTTGTACTTTTATAGCACTCTTTTTTGTATCTATTATAGCACAGTCTTCTATAATTTTATAGCACTCTTTTCTGTATATTTTATAGCACACTACTCTCTGTATTTTCTCTGCACAATACTCTCTATTCTCTTCTCAGCAAAATACACTCTCTTGTATGTTTATTTTCATAGCACCTTTTTCCTTTTATCCGGCAAGTCACAACACTCTTGCCATGTGCAGAGCTCAACCCTAACCCTAACTTACTATACATGAAAAACATTCTTTCAGCTCTGCTTACTGCGCTATTAATAGCCTTAAAAGCTTACTTACGTCTCTGACAGACTTATCTACCCACTTTACGACTTTGACAGCATTTTCGATGCTTTGTAAGTAAATCCGCTGTTCTGATAGATTTATCTTTCTATTTATGACTCTGACCATCTTACCTGCCTTTTTATGGCTCTGACAATCTTACCTGCATATTTACAGTTTTGACAGCCGAACTGTCGCTCTGACAGCAGAACTGCCACTCTGTCAGCTTTTTGTCTTCTTCTTAGCATGCAGGCGTGAAAACACATGTTGCGAAATCATGACACTTTTTGCCTTCGTTCACTCTTCTTGGCATGCACCCACAAAAATGGAACATGTCACAAAATCGTGACACTTTTCAGCATGCACCAGCGAAATCAGAACATGTCGCAAAATCACGACACTTTTCGCTGCCTTGCACTTCTCTTTGCATGCACCCATGAAAATGGAACATGTCGCGAAATCGTGACATCTTTTTCTCTCTCCTCTTTCCTTCACTTTTGCCTACAAAAATGGAACATGTCACGAAATCGTGACATCTTTTTCTCTCTCCTCTTTCCTTTGCTTTCACCCATGAAAATGGAACATGTCGCAAAATCGCGACATATTTTTCTCTCCTCTTTATTTCGCTTTCGCCTGCGAAAATGGAACATGTCACAAAATCACATCTTTTTCTCTCTCCTCTTTCCTTCGCTTTTGCCTGCGAAAATGGAACATGTCGCGAAATCGTGAAACTTTTTCTCCTTAGCACTTTTTCTTGACATCGGATCGCAAAAACCTAACATGTCACGAAATCATGACAGTTTTCTTTGTTTGTGCCTTCTCTCCAACCATGTCGCGAAATCGTGACAGTTTTCTTTGCTTGTGCCTTCTTTCCAAACATGTCACGAAATCGCGACAGTTTTCTTACTTGCCTTCTTTGCTTCTAACATGTCACGAAATCACGATAGTTTTTCCACTTGGCTTCTTTGCCTCCAACATGTCATGAAATCGTGACAGTTTTTCTTGTGCTTTCTCTCTCCTCCGTTATGTCGTGAAATCGTGATAGAAAACATGTCACGATATCATGACGGTTTTCCAGCTTTTTCTCTCTCCTCCTTTTTGTCGTGAAATCACGATAGAAAACATGTCGTGATATTGCGACAGTTTTTTTACTTGTCTTTTTCTTTGATTTTTTTGAAATTGGGCCACTTTTGACTTCTTAGAAATTCACTATACCTGTTTTTACTGACCTCTGAACTTCTGTCCACTGCATCATTAATTGATCTATCTGTCTAAGTTGACAACAATGACAATACTGTTTCTGCACCTTGCTCAACAATCTCCCCATTTAGAATTGTTGGCAACACATGTGCAATTTCCAAAAATTCTTCTCCCCCTTTGACAATAATACCAAAGGGCTGCAGACTCCCCCTGAGTCCATGCACAACATTCTTAGGCACACACTATTATAGTTAGCAAAAAATACAAACAAGAGCAAACAAATATATATCTAAGGGCTGATAATCAAATATATAAATGCTCCCCCTAAGAATGTGTTCCCGAAAGCTAGTCAGTTCTTGGGTAGTGTGACCACTCCCAACTTATTGCGAAGATATTCAAAAACTTCCTTGGGCAATGGTTTGGTGAAGATATCTGCTACTTGCTCTGTAGTTGGAACAAAATCCAATTTTACCTCTCCTTCTGTAACTTTATCCTTCAAAAAGTGATACCGAATTATAATATGTTTGGTTCTTGAATGCATAACTAGATTCTTTGAGATGTTAATAGCACTGGTATTATCACATTTAACAGAAATTGGCTCTTTGAAGTTAATGCCAAGATCTTTCATGGTTTGTCTCATCCATAAAATCTGTGTACAACATGTTGTTGCAGCAATGTATTCTGCCTCTACTATGGATAGAGAGACTAATTCTTGTTTCTTTTTGTGCCATGCTACCAACCTGTCTCCAAGTTAGAATGCACCTCCACTGGTATTCTTTCTGTCATCTACACATCCTGCCCAATTTGCATCAAAATATGCAAAAAGAGTGAAGTCTTTACCTTTTGGGTACCATAACCCATACTCCATAGTTCCCTTGAGGTACCTAAAGATCCTCTTTATAGCTGTCACATGAGTCTCTTTGAGACTAGCCTAAAATATTGCTACCATGCATACTTCCTGTAAGATATCTGGTCTTGTGGCTATTAAATACAACAGGCTTCCAATCATAGATCTGTACATGGTTTGATCTACATCTGGAGATTTTTTCATCCTTTGTCAATTTGCAACCTGTTGTCATGGGAGTGCTTACAGGTTTACTATCCTCCATTGTGAACTTTTTTAGGATTTCTTTCACATATTTAACTTGAGAAATAAAAATGCCCTTTTCACTTTGGTTAACTTCTAGTCCAAGGAAATATGAAAGTTCACCAATCATAGACATTTCAAATTCTTTTTGCATTTTATTTGCTATGTCTATACATTACTCATCATTGCTGCTACCAAAAATTATATCATCAACATAAACAACAAGGACAATAAGTTGGCCATTGTCTGTTTTGACATACAAGTTACTATCCACCATACCTTTCTTGAACCTCTGTTCAGTGAGATAGTTGTCAAGTCTTGCATACCATGCTATGGGTGCCTGTTTCAAGCCATACAAAGATTTCTTTAACTTGCAAACAAAGTTGGGATTATCACCAAGTTGAAAACCATATGGCTGTTCAATATACACTTCTTCTTCAATATTTCCATTCAAAAATGCTGATTTCACATCCATTTGATAAACTTTGAAATTCTTGTAGACTGCTAAAGCCAGAAACATTCTGATTGCCTCGAGTCTGGCCACTGGTGCAAAGGTTTCCTCAAAATCAATACCTTCAACTTGAGCATAGCCTTTATAGACCAATCTTGCTTTATTCCTTACAACCTGTCTGTCTTCATTCAATTTGTTTCTAAAAATCCATTTAGTACTGATTATGTTTTTATTTACAGGTCGTGGTACTAACTCCCAGGTTTTGTTTTTCTCAATCTGATCTAGTTCTTCATTTATTTCCTTCATCCAAATTTCATCTGTGCTTGCTTCAGCAATATTTTTGGGCTCAATGCTGGATAATAGGGAGTATTTACTTACTACTCTTCTTCTTGTCTTAACACCAACTGTGGGGTCCCCTATAATTTGTTCTTTGAGATGATTTTTCTTCCAGCTTCCTATTTTAAATTTATTGTTTTCTTCTAATTCTGAATTAATACTTAAATCATCTGGGTCAATTTTTTGATTCTCTCCTAATTCCTTTCCTTCATCTCCTTCAATAAATTCTTCATAAATGGGGTAGTTATCTTCACAGCTGACAACTTGTTTCCTGTCTTCATCAAATTTAACATCGGCACTGTCTACAATTTTCTTTAGCCTTTTGTTGTAGCATTTGTAAGCTTTGATTTTTGATGAATAGCCAACAAAAATACCTTCATCAACTCTATCTTCAAATTTACCAAGATTATCTTTCGTTCTTTTGATGTAACACTTGCTGCCAAAGACTTTGAAGTATTTTTTTGTTGCCTTCTTGCCGAACCAAAGCTCATAAGGGGTTTTGCTTTCATGTGTCCTCAACATGCACCTGTTTTGGATATAAACTGTAGTATGGACTGCCTCTTTCCAGAATCTGTCTACAATTTTGCTTTTAGTCAACATTGTCCATGACATTTTTTGTACAGTTCTGTTCTTTCTTTCTACAACACCATTCTACTGAGGTGTCCTTGTTGATAAAAACTATCTTCTGATCCCATATTTTTTATAGTACTCTATAAACTCTTCTGAGATGAACTCTCCTCCTCTATATGATCTTAAGCATTTGATCCTCTTTCCTATTTCATTCTCAACTTGGTTTTTGAAGGACTTGAACATTTCAAAAGCTTCAAATTTTTGCTTCAAAAAAAATATCCAGGTCATTCTGGAATAGTCATCTATGCACAACATAAAGTATTTATCACCATTTATACTTTGTGTCCTCATGGGTCCACATAAATCAGTATGAATTAGTTCTAAAGTTTTGCTGGTAAAGTACTCATTTGATTTAAATGTGGCTCAGGTTTTCTTCCCCTTTTGACATGAAGCACAGATACTATTTAGTGGTTTTCCAATGGAGGGTATATCTCTTACTGCTCTTTTTGAGCTTATTTTTATCAAATTGTCAAAGCTGATATGACCAAGCCTCTTGTGCCATAGCCAATTTTCATCTTCCTGTACAATCAAGCATGCTCCTTCTGAAGTCTCTGAGAGAGTATACAAGTTTCTAGAAGTCCTTGATCCAGTAGCAATCAACTTCCCACTGCTAGCTTTTCTCACTTCACACCCCTGCTTCTTAAAAATTACTTCATGACCTCTATCACAGATTTGACTTACACTGAGCAAGTTATGCTTCAAACTAATCACAAACAAGACTTCTTTTGAATTGATCTTTCCATCATTGATCTTGACTGATCCTTTGCCAACAATCTTTGCTCCATCATTATTTCCAAATTTCATAGAACCTCCTTCATAGTTCTGTAACTTCTCAAATTTTAGCTTGTCACCTGTATTATGACTGGAGCATCCACTATCAAGAATCGAAGGTGCAGATTTGTTCTGTGCTTTAAAAGTAGTATGAACAATCAAATATTCCTTTTCTTCCTAGAGTTTTTCCTTTTCTTTCCATTTTTGTTTGATAGCAGTTTTGGCAACTTGTTTTGCCTTTCCCCTTTCATTAGCTTGTGCCTGTTTTTCAATAAAATTTTTGTTTTGTTTCAATCCATTTGATTGAGATTTTCTACCCTGATATTTATTTACTACAAAAGTGCTTCTATAGTATCTTGCAATGTGTCCAAAATTATGATAGTTATAACATTCAACTGCATAATCCACCAATGGAGAAAAGACATTTCTACTGGTGAAATTCCTTTGAGCTACATTATGACTGCAATCTGAAATCTTATGGCCATAAGCATTGCATTTAAAATAATAACCAGAAAAATAATAATTAAACCTAGGTGTAGGTCTTTGCCAGCTTGAAGTAGGAGCCATGAATCTTCTCCTTCTTGGATGTGTGACTTTTGTGAATCCATCTTTGTCAGTACTCTTCTTGAGTCTGGCATTATTGCTTTCTTTGGCATGATTTGTTTTTTCTTGATCAACCTTGATCTTTTCTTCTTTCTTTATGGGTTCTATATTTAAGGCCTTTGAACCCTTTGATGATTCTCCTTCATCGAAGCCCAAACCAAATTTGATGCCAAAAGGCCTTTGGTTATTTAAAATTTTATCCATCTTTACAGTACTTTCTTCAAACTTATGATAACAGCTCAATTTCCTATTCATCTCCTCTAGCTGCATCCTTAACTTAACAATGTCTTCTTCTAGCTTGCTACATTCAACTTTCTTTACAGTTAATTGTTCATCAATAAATTCAGACATTTTCTTGAATTCATTTGTTTGTACTTTCAAGCTGTTTATTATTTCATTGGCATCTTCAAGCTTTCTTAAAACCTTTTTATTATTTTTCCTTTCTGTGCTTAGTTCTTTAAGAGCAACAACTAAATCACCTTCCAGATAAACTTCAGCCTCATCCTTAGGTTTTTCATTACATTCTGATTTTTCCTCTATTACTCTTTCTTCAAATGCCATGAACAGAGCTTCACCTACTTCTTCTTCAGAATCCTCACCGGAGCAGTCTTCAGAAGAGCTGACATTCTTGGATATGAAACTTTTCTTCTTGAAGTTGCTTTTTCTAAAATGTGGTTTCTTCTTCCAGTCACTTCTTTCTTGGTGTGACCCTTAATCATTTTTGTTTTTTTTATTCATTGGACATTTAGCAGCAAATTTCCTGACTCCTCCATAGTTGAAGCACTTAAATGGTAACTTACCTCTGTACTTTCCTTTTCCCTTTATTAGTTTTCTAACAAAGTTTGCTTCTGTTTCATCTGAAGACTCTTCTTCTGCAGATTCTTGAATAGCTTTTATATTTTTATGTGCTTTAAAAGTAGCTTCTCTATATGAGGGCTTAGTTTGTCCTATTCTCATTTCATATGCAGTTAAAGAACCATGCATTTCATCCATGCTAAAAGAATTTAAATCTTTAGCTTCTTCTATAGCAGAAACTTTAGAATCAAATCTTTTGTGAAGAGTTCTTAATACCTTTTTCACGATGACCGCATCTTCTATTTCCTCACCGAGTCCTCTAATTGCATTAATAATTCCATTGACTCTCAACATATAGGCCTCTATGTTCTCATCATCATTCATTTTTAATGCCTCGAACTGAGCTCGATGTGTTTGAAGCTTAGCTTCCTTGATCTTGCTGTCTCCTTCATGAATGCTCTGTAGTTTGTCCCACATGTCTTTTGCTATTTTATAGCTTATGATCCTTATCAGTTCACTATCTACTAACCCACACATTATAGCATTCTTTGCCTTAGATTTATTCTCAAAATTTTTCTTCTTAGTAGCATCATATGGAGGAGTAGAAGATATTGTGTACCCACTTTCTACTGACTCCCAAATGTCATAACCGAAAGCACACAGATAAGTCTGCATCCTGAGTCTCCAGAAAGAGTAATTAGTTCCATCGAATAAAGGATCTTTGTTGGATGAAAATCCTTCACCATCGGCCATTGTGATTCTTCCAAGATCACCTTAGATGATTAAGCTAGTTCAGGAACCTTGCTCTAATACCAATTGATATTCTCACAATGACATTAAGAGGGGGGGTGAATCAGTGTAGTAGTTTAAATACAGATCTACAGCTCTTTCAAACTTAAGCAGAGAGAACTTTAAAATAGATACAGTAAATAAACAAGAGAGCAATCCACAACACAAGATTTAATGAGGTTCACCAGATTTGGCTACTCAAAAATTATATTGCTTGGACACCCATCCAAATCTAGCCTTTGCAAAGCACAAACTTTACAAATAATTTATCTGTACCAACATAAAGGAGCACCAACCCCCTAATGCCAAGCACCAACTTGGACTTCAAATTTGAACAGATTTTATGACATAAAAATGCCTTCTCTACAATAAGACCATCACTGGTCTAAATCCTTTATAACAAAAATTGCATATTCTTACAGCTCTGCTATTCTCTCTTACAACTCTCTCTTCTATATATTTTTTAGCATAGTACACTCCTCTGTACTTTTACAACACTTTCTTCTATATCTTTTATAGAACTATCTTCTATACTTTTACAGCACTCTGTTCTGTACTTTTACAGCACTCTGTTATGTATCTTTTATAGCACAGTCTTCTGTAATTTTACAGCACTTTGTTCTGTATATTTTATAGCACACTGCTCTTTGTATTTTCTCTGCATAATACTCTTTGTTCTCTTCTCAGCAAAATACACTCTCTTGTATGTTTATTTTCACAACACCTTTTTCCTTTTATTCGGCAAGTCACAACACTCTTGCCACATGCAGAGCTCAACCCTAACCCTAACTTACTATACATGAACAAAATTCTTTCGGATCTGCTTACTGCACTGTTAATAGTCTTAAAAGCTTACTTACGTCTTTGACAAACTTATCTGCCCACTTTACGACTCTGATAGCCTTTTTGATGCTTTGTAAGTAAATCCACTATTCTGACATATTTATCTTTCTATTTATGACTCTGACCATATTACCTGCCTTTTTATGGCTCTGACAATTTTACCTGCGTATTTATAATTCTGATAGCCGAACTACCGCTCTGACAGCAGAATTGTCGCTCTGTCAGCTTTTTGTCTTCTTCTCGGCATGCAGGCATGAAAACACAACATGTCATGAAATCGTGACACTTTTTGCCTTCATTCACTCTTCTTGGCATGCACCCGCAAAAATGGAACATGTCATGAAATCACGACACTTTTTGGCATGCACCATTGAAATCAGAACATGTCGTGAAATCATGACACTTTTCGTTGCCTTGCACTTCTCTTTGCATGCACCTGCGAAAATGGAACATGTCATGAAATCGCGACATCTTTTTCTCTCTCCTCTTTCCTTCGCTTTTGCCCAATGAAAATGGAACATGTCATGAAATCATGACATCTTTTTCTCTCTCCTCTTTCCTTCGCTTTCATCTACGAAAATGGAACATGTCACGAAATCGCGACATCTTTTTCTCTCTCCTCTTTCCTTCGCTTTCACCCATAAAAATGGAACATGTCACGAAATCGTGACATATTTTTCTCTCTCCTCTTTCCTTCGCTTTCGCCCGTGAAAATGGAACATGTCACAAAATCGTGACACTTTTTCTCCTTAGCACTTTTTCTTGACATCGGATTGCGAAAACCTGACATGTCATGAAATCACGATATTTTTCTTTGCCTGTTCCTTCTCTCCAACCATGTCGTGAAATCATGATAGTTTTCTTTGCTTTCGCCTTCTTTCCAAACATGTTGCAAAATCGTGACAGTTTTCTTACTTGCCTTCTTTGCTTCCAACATGTCACGAAATCGCGATAGTTTTTCCACTTGGATTCTTTGCCTCCAACATGTCATGAAATCACGACAGTTTTTCTTGCACTTTCTCTCTCCTCCGTTATGTCACAAAATTGTGACAGAAAACATGTCGCGATATCACGACAGTTTTCCAGCTTTTTCTCTCTCCTCATTTCTGTCGCAAAATCGTGACAGAAAACATGTCACGATATCGCGACAGTTTTCTTACTTGTCTTTTTCTTTGATTTTTTTAAAACTGGGCCACTTTTGACTTCTTGGAAATTCACTGTACCTGTTCTGATTGACCTCTGAACATCTATCCACTACATCATCAATTGATCTATCTGTCTAAATTGAAAATAATGACAATACTATTTCTACACCTTTCTCAACAGTATTAATTTAATCTCTGATAAGTTGAGGGCCTTGGCCTCGCATAGTTGATGGAATATCGATGTCATCGAATCCAATAAAGGTTTAAACTGGTGAGGTGGGCATTGTTCTTTATTATTACCCTTCTTATTATTTTTGTGTTGCTCATATCATGTAGGATGGGGTTAGGCTTGATAATTCTATTGTTGCTCCTTATCTCCTTTCTGGAGGTTTAACACCACTTGGTTGACGTGGTCCAGCTTGGCCTATTTATTTTGATGTTGGGTGTTCTTCTTATTCCATTCCTTATTTTGGAGCTTCAAGTTACCGTCCTATAACTTGATATCCTCTATTACCTTGGCTTGCACCAAGGCCTCCTCGAATGTTTGATATTGTTGCAGCTACAATGGTAATGATATGTGCTTCATACAACTCTTTATAAACATTTGGGTTAGTTCTATGGTCAAAATGTAAAATGGCAACTTTACCATTAGCTTTCTCCATATTTTTCCATAATCCATGATTGGCTCATCGTCATGTTGTATTAAAGTAGATAGATCAGATAGGTTCACCTTCTTCTTGACATATAAGAAGAATCATTCAAGAAACACATTAGCCAACTATTTAAATTTGGTTATGTTGTGCCTTCTAAGTTGATTGAACCACTATCAAGTAGGGCCTTAAAGGGTTGTGATGAAGGTTCTCAGCAACAAAAAATCATTGCTTTCTATGTAAAAGCACATATCCATAAAGCTCATAACATGTTCTTGAGTGTCCTCCTCTCCTTGAAATTTCTCTAGCCTTGGCATCTCGAAGTGATCGGGATATGATGGAATGTGCACTAAAGGGCATAAAGTCTCATTGTGAATTTTGTTCAAGGTTGGATTTTGGTAATCCATCCCTTGTTTCTCTATAATTGAACCTTGTTTGCCAAGGCCTGATAGGCATTCAAAGATAGAATTTTCTCTTCTTTGAGAGGTCACTAAGGAGCCTTTGGAGGTAAATTCTTCTTCAAAAAATGTGGAGGACTAGGTTCATCCTCCATGTCTACTAAGGAGATCTCAGGATATCCATGTTCTTGTTCATCTCCTACTACTTCTTCATACTATGTATGCCCATGATGTTCTAGTGCTTAGTGTTGTATTGTGTTTTGGGCCATGTGGTGAGTACAAGTTTAAATTTGCTCAACATGCAAATTAGGTTGTGAAGTAGCTCATCTATGAATGTGCTCCTTGTACTCACTTTAAGGGGGTAAATTAGTGAGATTCAATCGCTACTCTTGCTCATCATGCTTCTTTTGAGTAAGGATATATTGCTCACACATGCGTTGCTCAAAAATACACTACCTTAGAAACCTCTATCTCTGAGTATCCTCATTTTTGAGGTGCTCATGCTCTATGTAGACATCTTCCAATTGATCTTGGAAGATCTGTTGTCACTTTTTTGACACTATTTTTTGTGATCGATCTATAAGATTAACTATATGTGGTCTCTGGTGTATCTATTCTATCCAAGAAACTTTGTCAGTGTGACCTCTAATAGACTTGTTTTCAACTCTCTTGTCTTTGTCTATATATATGACATTCACGTTCTGGTTTTTCTGTGCTTTATGCTTGCATGGATCGATGGGGCAAGTATACTATGAGAATGCTTAGAGCATTATCCTAGTTCTTTGATGGTCCTACGTGTGCTCTCACTATGAGAACTCATATAATGAGAGTGTGCAGCCGAGTTTTTATACCCTAGCTACTCTAGGAATCTATCCAAAATATTCAATTATCTAGTGCACCACGACTCATATGGTAGCATACCATTGACTCTAACCTTAGACATATAAAATGTGAACTTACCAGGTTTGTTGTTATTTAGAGTCTGCACAGGCCTATGCTTTGAAAAAAAACTCTTTTCCTACCATTGAATGGGAATATTTTCTACTTGTCTATTTTGAACTAACGGGGTCTTGGAGCCTCCCTTAGCTCAAGTACAGATGGGAACCAACTTGGTTATAGATCTTTCCTCGATGATGTACTCATCAATGGATCCAATGGATCCATGATGTGTACGATCGTGATATATGCTCCCATGCTCAAAGGCCTCATTTTGGGATCTTTCATACTTGGATATATCTCATGAGGCATGTACATTGTCTCCTTTGTGTGGGGTATTCTGATGAGAACCCTCGTACGTATATTTTTTCCTCTAATTCTCACTAGTCATCATCCATGAGGATCTTGTGATTGAGGGTTTGATGCATTATGCTATGAATTGGGTGGAGCTTCAGCTTTGACCTTGGTTGTGCATCGAGATTGGCCTCTCTATTTTCTAACCATGATGTGTATTATCTCGTATGTAGATTTTAAACAAAACAAAACAAACAAGAATGATTATCTCTTTTAAATTTTATTTGTGAGCCCTACACAGGTTTGATGTGTTTGAAATTTTTTGAAAACTTAAATGTTGATGTTATGCTCAAATAGTTTAAGGGTTTTCACCTATATGCTTGTAGATCAACAATCGATAATGAAATTCATGGTCATGTAAACCCCCTAAAATTTGGAGATGAAATCCATAGTTGGGCAAGGAGCACAGGTCTTTTTGATCCTCACCCAACACCCCATTCACAATGATACACCCATTCAAAGAGGAATGTGTAATATTTTGCATGGTTAGGACAGATATTGGAGTCGGTATTGGCCAATAGTACAAGATTTGAGGGAGTTGGGCCAACGGATTGAAATCACTACCACCATCGTTGAATCCTACTAGTGGTTGGATATGACTTCCAACTCACCAGTGTTGAAGTGTTACATGGTGTGTGTGTGTGTGTTCATTTTATACCTTGAAAAATAGGAAAAATGCATCACCAAGCATAGAATTCTCTTTCCTATATGTCTAATAATAAAAGTATTTTAATATTCAAAAAGATGCATCTAATTATTGAATGATTTTTATAAAATGCAATTAAAATGCTCTGATCAAACTCTGATCGGACCACCATAGGTAAACTCTACAAACATGTATTATTTATTAGTCATCGAACAAAACTATAGGTAACAGTGTTGGCCATGGCACAGAGCCATGGGCCAAGAAATTAGACACATTTAACAAGCGCAGCTAACAGTTCTAGTTCTAGATATCAGCTATGACTAACAGATAGTATGGCATTTTCATTGATTCTTTTCCTTCTACTATTTTCTATGTAATTTAATTAGCTAAAAACTAGAAACATAGTAAAAATTAGAAGCACAAAGGATCAAAATTATCTAGAGTCCTCATTTTATGGAGAGACAGTTCACATCCTATCTATTTTTTTGATCTGCTACTAGCCATGGCTGTCAAGCATGGTGGAGACTGTGCACCATAGCTATCAAGAACGACTAAGACTTGCAACAAAAAAAGTTCAAAAATCAATCATTTCTTACAAAATTTGAAGGGTTTCCATCATGAATGCCATATGTAACGATCTAAAAAGCATACACCCTACTATTGCATCAATTGAAATCGAGTATTAATGCAATAAAGGATAGACAACAATGAATTTAACAAGAAAATAGGGTTTCATTTTATTAAAACTTTTCAAATCCATATTACATATACATCCCTCTTAAGGATACCTAATTTTTGATACAAATGATACAATTTTTAAGACCCTCTAAATGAGGGGGAGGTGTAATCCACAGACTTTTCATAAGGTACTCAAACTGCTTAAGTCCAAAGATAGCCTTCTTCTCATGTGATTGGAGGCATATGCTACCTTGAATGCCTTGAAAATGATTAGGTCCTATAAACCCTACATTCAAAAAACAACATGAAAGAGGTTAATGACAAAGGATATCTCTCTTGATGATGCTTTTGAGACCATTGCATAAATTGATGATAAAGAAGGAAAGAAATCATATAAATCTATGAAGATATGTAAGAAATCATTAAATTACTATGAATAATATAAAGAAAACATGAAATATAGAAATTAGGAAGCCTAATTAACCATTAAAACTTGAAAGGCATGAAACTAGTCTAAAGTGACAATTTCTAGTAAATGGAAGCAAATCTACCTCTAAATCCTAGATTTAACCGGTCAAATGTCTGCTACAATATTAATCTATGCTATATTAAGCTAATTGCATAACTAGAAATGAAAATATATTGCTAAAACAAAGAAAATTAAGGATCAAACCCTCATCATGGGTCTAAGGTACAACTGGCACTGTTAGCCATGACTGACAGTCATGGCTAAGCCAAAAGTGTTCTTGCTCTTGTACTCAAGGCTTAGATATCTAATTTCCTCTATGGAATTTATGATCAAGAGTCACATTTGTGTCCCAAGATAGATTGGCAGTTGAATTTGATAATATTTATGTTCAATTGGCTTGATTTTGTGATTGATGCTTCTTACTCCTTTGGAAGCTCCATTGATGGGTTCATGCTTGTCACTCCATAATTAGGCAGTATTTCAACTCTATTCAAGGGGTTGTCAATTCACTGTTTATTTTGGTAGAGATTTGTCGCATTTCAACTCAATATTGTTCCAAAAATTTCCCCAATCTGAAGGGGGGTCTTATAGCCTTCCTAATCTCTAATCTTGGCTTGCTTGGAAGCCAAGATCAAGATCCAAGAGGTTGTATCAATTGGGAGGAAAAGTCTTGAAGCTTTTCCAGCAAAAACCATTTGAATATTTGTTGCCTAGACTATTGCAACCAAATTTGGCTAGTCCTGAGATTCAAAATAGTTTTAATGCTAATAACGGGTCTGAGGTGTAGCTAGCTCTTTTAGTCATGGGTGTCAGTCGTAGCTAAGACTGATTAGGCCAAGACTACCTAATTTGAGTGGTTAAAACCACTATTTCACCTTGGAACTTTATAATATCATTCACATGGTCTATTAGAATACCCATATGAGTAGTCCCCTACACATGATGCATTTTACGTTTCTACATAATAATACCACTGAAGAGAAGGAGAGGAAGTGTTGTCCTAATAATGAGGTAGAAACTCCAGACCTATGTAGAGGGTGGAACCCCAAATGTAGGTTCAAAGAACCCTAGTGAAGAAATAGAGGATCTCACTACAATGGTAGCCCAACTTTGTGAATAGTTAGAAACATTGAGATAGATTTTAGACATCGTGCTAAACCGAGAAACACCAGCTAGGAACTCTAGAATAGAGTAGGCAAATGAACCTCTTATAGAAGCATAATGGGCTAGGATTAATTTGGAAGTTGAATTGGTCAAATATATGAATTATTTAAAATATTTCAAGTTTAATGGAGAAGAGGATGGTGACAAATTCAAATATTGGTTGAAGGAGATAGAAACTTATTGTGTTTTGAAGAACTACTCCTCTTGCACTCAAATTTCCTATGCCAAGGAAACCTATAGCCAAGGACTAGAACTTGTGGATATAATTGACTTGAGTTGGGAAGCATTTGTGAAGGTATTTAAAGATATATTCCTCACAAAATACTTTTATTCCTAGAAATTTGAGGAATTCACTAGACTTTGACAGGGAATTAAGTTGATGGAGGCATACCATCAAATATTTGTCAACATTTTGAAATATGTTCTTGCTCACAATGAGAAAATGAATAACCATAAGTTCATATTAGGTGTAGGCCTAAGAATAGGTTAGGAGGTGGATATGTGAAAACCTATTACGCTATAGAAGGCCTATGATTTGGCTAGGAAAGTTGAAACCTATATCAATCCCTATTTCAACTATGAAAGGTTATAAAAATAGGGTAAAGAGGCACTAAGAAAAATGAATAGTGTAGTTTTTGTAAAATGGGAAGGAGAGTAGGGAAATAAATACTCTTCCAGGTAGGATTGAGGGAATGATAGAAAGTAGGAGAGATTCAAAAAATGGTTTCAAGGAAATAATTGTAACTCCAACAATCACAATAATGGCAACAACATATATTCTCAAGGACAATCTAGTCCTCCCATTACAATAGAGAAAGCAGGTGAAGGGAAGAGACAAAATACATCTAGGACTCAAAACTAGATGTTTTGACTATGGTGGATCACATTACGCTAATCACTATCCACGTAGAGCATGAATGATTTTGAAGAGAAAGAAACCAATGTACAAGGAACTTATAAGTAAGAACTAGGGCATAAGATTTATGCAACAACAATGAAGTAGGATCTAGATGGGTAAGCCACTCTGTTGTTGATTAAGGGTAACTTATTTGGTAGGAATGTTAATATTTTTATTGAAAGTGGTTCCACAGGTAGTTTTATTTCCACAAATTTAATTAAATACATACTTGAAATACCTATAATATTGGCACATGGGTAGAAGTTTGATTTTCGTTCAGTATAAACCTACTCTATGAGTCAATGCTACCCTATGGTAGAAATTTCCTTACCTAGTGGAATGAATATAGGTTATTTTTGGGCACTAAATTGCATTTAAGATTTACTCAACAATGTAGTTGTCTATATTCCTATTTTCTATTCAGGCATGCACTTGATAGCTCCAGCTCAACACTTAACATTGGTATAGACTAGAACAAAGTTCCCAATCTATCCTCTAGAGTAGGATGGTTCCTTGTCAACTTAAAAAATATGTTAATGCTATTATGATCACTTAGGGTTTTGATATTAGGGTTATAGAGAGATATTAGGGTTAGAAAAGTGAACAACAGTTGGACGGTTAGGTTAACAGCATTGATACCACAACAAAAAGCTCCAAATATCATATCAAGATACATTAATTAGATCAACATTATCACAAATCTTGAACACATTCACACATTTATAAGAATAGTAGAAAAATATCATAGAAAACTATTCCAATACCCAATAATGATAATCCAAATAACAAAATTAATCACTATATAGATTTTACAAAAATATGCTCCTAATGTATCGCTCCAAATTTTTTGCATCCTTACCTTCAAGCTATAGGATCCGCACCCGGAAGGGGGATGCGAGAAGTATGGGACAATACCTCAGACTGAGAGGCCCTTTGAAGGTCCCTCCTCTCGGGGGAGGTGTATAAGGGTGAATTTTTGATGGATGGTGGGTTCACTAGGAAACTTTTGAGTGGCAGTTTCCACACCTAGGTTGATAGTAAGTTTGATGTGTTCATTTTGTGCTTTAATCATTCAATTCCTAGGTTTGGCCAAGATGAATCTAAACTATTTTATATGCCAATACAGATTTAGATGAATACAAAAAATAGGAATGAATGCTAAACATAGAGAATATGCTAACTAGAACAGTACATACCTGATTTTAGATTTCTGATGAAGATTTTGAGTTTTGTAGCAGTCTAGATCGTCTCAACTCGTACGTAATCGTCTGATATTAGACAAGATCATTGTCAATCTAATGAATTCATCAGACAAATTCGTTAGAAACCTACAATCACAAGAATAGATACAAAATACCAAATATGCCACTACAAAAGCAAAGGATAATGATAGAAATAACAGCAAACAGGCCTAAATAATAAATGCAAATAGCAAATAAGAGAAATGCAATAGATTTAATGATTGATTTTAACTTTATCATGCGGTTATACTAAATGAGGTGAACTCCAAGATGCATAAATATAATAACTAAGATAATGTACAAAGAAATGCAAAAAACAAATAAAAGATGCAAACTCTAGACTCTGATTGCCCCCAATCTAGACTACAATCGGGATTGCCTCCAATCGTACGAGATCATCTGCGCTTCTCGATAGGATCATCCGAAATTGCTTGGAATCGCTTGCAACAATCCGAGCTAGCTTCGACTAAAAAATAGTAAAGTTCCTACAATAAAACATGAAATACAAAATGCAAATAATGGTGTAAGGATGCTCTGAGGTGCGTGGAAGCTCAGGGGGGTTCAGGGGAGTCAATCAGGGTTTCAGGCAGAGATTCAGGGGGATAAACTGAGAAAATCTTAGTTTATATAGGATTAGGGAGAGGTTAGGAGGTTGGAGATCATCCCAATTTGGGAGATCTCCAACGAGGGAGACTCTAACTGCATAGACATGCTTTTTGCCCAGGTTAGAGAGGTTGTTGGAACAAAAGCTAAGTATGAAAATTTGGTTTTGGGACGAAATCATCTAGACGTTCTATTCCAGATGAATTCATCAAATCTGGGACGATTTCATCTGATCTCCAATGGTCAAAACAAATCCTAAAAATGGTGTGGAAAACAAGGAAATCCAGCAATGGGTGGTTTGAGGTTAAAATTTGAATTTTTATCTTTTTACTAAGGTTTAACTATGTCAATTTTAGGGTGCTACATTTTTCCCCCTCTTTAGCAAATTTTTTGAAGAAAATGCGTTAAATATGAGTTCTTCCCGTTTTATGAGAAAGCAAAAATGTACTCAATTTTTTAGACGACGATTCTTGGTTGAATCATACGACTGTTGACTATGGTGCCCCCTCCGTGTTTTTACCCAAATCGAACGTTTGAGGTAAAAATGCAAAAAAGCAAAAATTAAAAAAAGAAAGTTGGTTTTGAATAAAATTAAGAAAAATAGGGTAAAACCCTAATTCATTTTTACTGTTCCAGAGCTCTACAGAGAGAAAAATGGTGGAGACAGCGCACAGAGTGATAGAGGTCCAGTGCGGGCTATGGGTAAGGATCTAATCCTAGTAAATTAGGTTTCAATTTAAGTTGTGCAATTTGTTGTTTTAAATTTTGACTGTTTGGGGCATCGCGACTATTTTTAGGTCATCAACGACGTTGGGACGAAATTGTCCCTAGATCATCGATTTTGTTGGAGGGTGAAATTGGTGAACTAGGGGCGATCTCGTTCAACAAGGGGCGATCCCCCAAGTTGTGAAATCGGAGATGATTTCATCCTACAAAGGACGATTTTGCCCAATTTGGGATGATATCATCCAATAGTGGACGATATCATCACTTGATGAAATTAAGCTTGGTTAAAATGTATGTAATTTGATTTTAATGATTGGTTGATTAATGAATTTTTGTTGTTTTATTATTTGTTTTGCAGAAGGGATTACTAAAGAGTCAAGAATGGAAATATGGGGACTACGAGATGACATAGCCATTCTTGACCAGGCAAAGCGTGACCGACTATCTTAGGTCAGTTTACAGCATGTGGCAGAGATGCCACAAGTATCAACAAACATGGGGCTGCTGATAGCCCTAGCAGAGATATGGTATCCAGGGTCATCCTACTTTCGGTTACCAATAGGGGAGATGAATCCCACACTAGAGGATGTATGGAGGATCATGAGGATCCCCATACAGGGATAGTTGATGACATCTGTGGCCAATTAGGGCTAGGCGATGATGATATTGATTAGAGACCCGAGATTCACCCTAGAGAAGGGTGGAGTGAACATCGAGTCTCTAAGGTAGATGCTTGGGGCATCTACGCTGAATCGAGTTTTGGTAGGGGTGGTAGGTGGCTTACTGTTGTGCCACCAGAGCGGATGCAAACTACCATGGCTCCTCTTAGATGTGGTCTACGATATGAGAGACCATGGATACAAGTTTACATGGGGCAATTTTGTACTATTTCGCTTGTATAGGATCCTACATGGGGTCGTATACAAGGGAGGCCGATGTCTGGTTTTGACATTATTGCTGCAGGTTTGGTGCTGGGATCACATCATGGTGTGAATGTCGTTAGGCCTCCCATGGACAAGGGTTGACCAAGAGAGGCCCGAGTCTTCTACTGGTGGCTATAGAGGGGGTCACAGTGGTGGATAGATCTTTCGATGTCATGGATGTTGCTAGATGACCTCATCTTAGACCAGATCACCTAGAGGCCATGGTGAGAGCACCCTAGGTGGGCAAAGGATGGGTAGGATATGGCTCGCATCAGGTGAGTCTGTTGGTTGAGGATGGAGTGGGGAGAGGTAGAGCTCCACCGCTATGATCAGGTTTTATGATAGTTCGGGCTATAGCAGGGGATCCCTTCTCTAAGGGATTACAAGTACTCCCAAACTATTTGAGATAGTACTACATTGAGCGAGGCTCCAGACATGCAATGATTCTAGAGTCAAGACATAGATGATGCCCCCATCCAGCCAGTGGATGGTGATGACATTGGGGTCATAGACAGATATGATGCCTAGTACGCAGGCATCCACCCTCCTCAAATGACAAGGGCATAGGGTCCAGTGCACATCATGGGGCAATGGATGGGGAGGCAGTGCCAGGATGCTATTGAGGTAGCTCAAGGTCACGATGGGAGATATTAGTGATGATCTCCATAGGAGAGATGCTAGAGGATGAATCATACACCACAGAGACCTCAGGAGACATGGAGGAGAGAGATGGGAGTCCCTTCTTAGTAGGGGGAGAGACCACCATAACTCGATAAGGGCAAGGGTGTCAAGGTAGGGGAGAGCAGCAAGACAATAGCTTTTTGGGCTGAGGTTGCCCGCCTTCCTGCTTAGGTGTAGACACTGTAGGATGAGGCTACATGGCCCAGAGATTGGGGTGGAGGAGTGATCATGCAAGAGTTGGTGTGGTCTATGGCTCAGACTATGTTCTATCGGGGAGCATACTACCAGACGGTTCTAGAGAGCTAGCGGTTATAGCTGCCAGTCGACATTGTAGGGCCGATTAGGATGGGGTCATCGAGGACATCATCACGATCGATGTCGAGGACCCATGACATAGGGTGGACTCCGATGGGGCCTCCTCCTCCACCTCAGGGCGGGAGAGGAGACAAGGCTGAGAGCTTGAGGGCTTCTCGAGACTAGATGCTCATGGCACAGAGATTGTATTTTATTATATTGTTTGAGAGGATTGAGTATGCCAGGCTATTGATTGTGGCATACCAGTCCAGTTTTGATATGATGTATAGATATTTTGATATATATATATATATATATATATATATATATATATATTTTTTTTTTTTTTTTTTTTTTTTTTTGTTTTTTTGTGATATGACTTGTCCATATGTTTGATGATGCTTTAATGTTGAATTTTGCAATTGATTATTGATGATTCATGTAATTATGTCATTTTAGAAATATTATAATTTTATGTTATGTTGTAAAATTTAAATGAAATAATCTGATGTAAACAATTGGTTGTTTTGGTGTGATTTGATGAAAAATAAAAGGGACTTCTAACAATAATTTCAAAGGACATTGTCACTATTATAGACCATTTCATGGAGTCACCGCTCGCTCGGTCGTCAAGCTAATCCCAGTATAGAAATATTGCTAAAAGTAAAAGAATGCTTAAGAGACTATCTTAAGACTTTGTGTTGTGATGGTGATGATTTGTTTTCAGATTTTCATAAAAATATTATGCGTGAGATATTAAAAGAAATATGATTTTTCTAGGCATAAATTCCTAAGTGTGATAAAATTTTGAACAATTCCTTAGAAATTATACCATGGTTGCAAAATTGAATGTTGACATAATGACATGAAATAGAATAATTTGTGTTCTTTTGAAAGCACAATTGTGTAACATAATGATGTAAGCCATATGTGTTTATAAATTAAAATGAATGGGAAAATAAAATTAAAGCAATGGTTTGCGCTAGGCATAGAATTATAGATATAGACTTATACCATCATCGTGAAATCCAAAGAAGAAATTGATATTTTAGTTTTATTGCATGATTTGATTTTTTATTTTGAGATAAACAAAAAATAATAATATATAACTTGACTTTATTTACTAGATTTTGTAATAGGTTGTTTAAAAGGATTTTGGATTTTTGAAAACAATGTATGTAATTGTTTTTATACTAAACAGATGTTCTAAAAATAAGAATAAAATTTATTCCAAAAGAGTTGCAAAAATATTTTAAATTATCTCAAAGACAAATGTAGATTTATAAGGAACCCTCATGTGCATATGTGAGTTCATTTCCGATCTTGATTTATCATAATGATAGAGAATATCTCAAATACAAATGTGTGTG
The DNA here is from genome assembly GCA_028583015.1 of Wollemia nobilis. Lineage (NCBI taxonomy): Eukaryota > Viridiplantae > Streptophyta > Pinopsida > Araucariales > Araucariaceae > Wollemia > Wollemia nobilis. The sequence goes on from JAQPPZ010001050.1 coordinate 4,983,845, forward strand.
CAATTGTATTGTTCGTTCACCAATTTTGAGCAAGATAATTTGATACAAGTAATTTGAATTAACCAAATGAATGTTCGTTGACCATGATTTATATGCATGTAACCATACCAGACTACTATGTAAGTTAGGTTATCAAGAGCTAGCTAATCCATAAGCTGACATAGGTCTGTACAAAATAAGGTCACTAATGTGATAGACATATCACCACACTAGGGATTACCCAAGGCCAAGCGGGTTGGGCACAAACCACCTGTTATGGGGCTTACCTCATAGTTTTCGAATAATTGAGAATTCCAAGGATTCAAGCTCATTCACCCTTCTTTTCTTTTCAAGGGGTAGGGAAAGGGATTTTATTGCTTTTGCTTTTGCTTTTGCTTTTGCTTTTTCTCTTCTTTTTCTTTTTTTGTATTTTTGCTTGGAATATTGTTGCGATGGTACAAAATGATATTTTTCTTTTTCTCATTTTCTTTGACTTTTCTTTTTCTTCCTATACTAGGGATACTTGCTCGGATTGGCTGTAGAGCAAGGGATTTTTATTCTGGGCAGGGGTGAGCTTGTCCTTTTGTCAATTCTCAAAGATTCTAGACCATGTGCATGATAGGATAGCAGGGGAAACTTTTTGCTCAAGAAACCACTTCTACTATGTAGCATCATATTGAATTTGCAATGAAATCATTTTAATGTGAAAATATATATTTGGTTCAAGTAAATAACAAGATCATTTCTCTATGCTCAAAACTTTATTTAATTCAATTGTGGACTTTGATATAAGAGAGATTAATAATCATACCAAATAAAATCAAGATATTTATTCATTTGAATGTGAAAGTGCGGGATTCCAAATAAATGCTAATTTATCCAAAATAATTGAAAATATAACTGCAATACTTCAAGAATTGACAGGTATGAAAATAAAATATGTTTTTGAAGATTTTGATGATTTTGATGTTTTTGATTTTTTTATGTTTTGATTTTAATTGATGAATTGAGAAGATACACAATGTGATTGTTTTTGAATTTTTATATGAATTTTTAGATGATGGAATTGGTGGTATATACAAGATGATCTATATACACTATACAAGGTTATTTGAGTATAGCATGTCTAAGGTTGCTTCAAAATCAAAGGAGGTTTTGAAGGATAATTTGGTTGTGGTGAAGGTAAGAACAAAAGGTGATGAATAAAAGGTAGTGATAACAAAAGCTTTATTATAATGTAGAATAATGTAGCAAAATATTTGACTTTTATATGTGTAAAATTGATCATGTTACAAAATAAAATGTCAGAAGGATAAGAAGGTTCTTCATTCTTATCACTATCTTCCAAGTCTTGATAATATGGAGGGAGCATATGTGAAAGATATGCATGGGTGTTATTTGGTAAACAAGGATGATCATACATGGATGAAGAAAAGTGATGGATAGAAGATAATTGTGACAATGGAGAATGTATAGAACTTGATGTTTCAACCGTTAAATATTCTTCAAATGGTGTTGGGTCATTATGTATGGTAACAATTTTACTTGCAAGTTCAAACTTCAAACATTGGTGAAGAGTGGAAGGGACAACCCTCATCGTATGAATCCAAGGACTTCTGAGGAGTAGGTTGTAAGGTGAAGGGCAATATGCTACATAAAACAAAGTATCCAGGATCTTGGATCCAATATTAAGGGGAAAAATTATAGTACCTTGAGCTTCTTGAATTTCATTGTTAAAATATTTTATAATAACATTTGATTCATTAAGATCTTCTTCCTTTAATTTGAGTTTTTGGAATAATTGATAAGTGCATAAATTAAGAGAGGAGCCATTATCTACCATGATAGTTTTAATAGGTGTTTCTTTACTAGATCCCGTAATGTAAAGAGAGGAGTCTTCTTGTGGAGTAGAGGAAGGAATCTCCTCATCATAGAATGAAATATGGTTAACCTCAAGAGGGCTTACACCATTAATTATGTTCTTAGGGAAAATATCATGAGGAAAAAATTGTTGGCTAGGTATCTTGAACAAAGTTTCCTTATGAGAACTTTGTAATACGTCTAAAAGGGATATCTTTGCTTGAGGATTAATCACTTGTTGTTGGCTATCAAAGTGGATTTCAGATTGAGATTTTGATTCTAAAGATGAGATTTCTATGCTTACATTCCATTTTGGATCATTTTCTAGAGCCAAAGGTAGTTTTGAAGGTTGGTCAAATGAGGAATCCATATCTTGAATATCAGATTGAGTTGATTGAACTTGAGGTTGCTCATTTGTAGTTTTTGTTATAATATTAGTAATATCATCATGATGGGACACATTAACATGCAATATTTGATTGGTTTCCTATTTTTGATAATTGGATAGGGGTTCTTGGGAGATCCCCATGTCTTGATTGATTATTGGTATTTGTTGTGTAGGAGTTTGATTGTTTAATGGAGATTTATAATCAGTTGTAGATTGTAATTCCTTTATATTAAAAAGACCCTCATCAATCAAATATTGAATTGCACATCTTAAATCTTTACAATTTTGTGTCATATGTCCATCTACTCTATGATATTCACAATGTAGCTCAGGTTTAAACCAATCTGTTGTGGTATCAAGTTGTCTTATGGAAGGGAGTTCAATCTTATTTGTATCAAGTAAATGCTTGAGAATTATATCCATTGGTTGATTGAGCTTTGTAAATGTACGTGATGAAGGTTTTCGAGAGGTTTTTGATAAGTGCCTTAGGAGTTCAGTCATAAAAGGACCTAATGGTTTTTTACCTCTCTTTTCTTTGTTATGGGTAGAATGATGATAGGAATATTGTGAAGTATGATGTGAGTGCATGGTAGGATTGGAAGAATAAGTATTTTCTTGTTGAAATGGATGTGTTGTATTGAAAGAAGAATATTGAAATGGTGGAGGAGGATTGTATGTGGATTGATAGACATAATATGGATATATGGGAGAATAGATAATATCGTTATGGAGAGGATTGGAAAAGGGATTGTCTTGTTGGGTTATGGATGAAAAATGAGAAAAGTGTGATGGAGGTGATGTTGAATAGGGATGGGGTTGGTCATAATCAACAAATGTATTTGGCTGAATTCTTCCAACATTACTGATGGGCTCATATTGATTTGAGTAAAAACTCATGGTTTCTTTAGTACTTCTAAAAGTAATATTTAGTATCTATTATTTAGAATTGAATCTAAAACATACAAACTTGAAATGATGATTTTTTGTTTTTATTTTTCTTGTATACATACATACATACATACATACATACAATATATATATATATATATATATATATATATATATATATATATATATATATTTTTTTTTTTTTTTTAATCAAAAATATGCCTATGTTATTCACGTCGGGTTCACCAAAATGTATCGCTCCAAATTTTTTGCATCCTTACCTTCAAGCTATAGGATCCGCTCCTGGAAGGGGGATGCGAGAAGGATGGGATAATACCTCGGACTGAGAGGCCCTTTGAAGGTCCCGCCTCTCGGGGGAGGGATATAAGGGTGAATTTTTGACGGATGGTGGGTTCACCAGGAAAATTTTGAGTGGCACTTTCGACACCTAGGTTGATAGTAAGCTTGATGTGTTCATTTTGTGCTTTAATCATTCAATTTCTAAGTTTGGCCAAGATGAATCTAAACTATTTTATATGCCAATACAGATTTAGATGAATACAAAAAATAGGAATGAATGCTAAACATAGAGAATATGCTAACTAGAACAGTACATACCTGATTCCGGATGTCTGATGAAGATTCTAAGTTTTGTAGCAGTCCATATCATCTCAACTCGTATGTAATCATCTGAGATCAGATGAGATCATCATCAATCTGATGAATTCATCAGACGAATTTTTCAAAAACCTGTAATCATAAGAATAGATACAAAATACCAAAGATGCCACTACAAAAGCAAAGGAGAATGATAGAAATAACAACAAACATGCCTAAATAATAAATGCAAATAGCAAATAAGAGAAATGCAGTAGATTTAATGATTGATTTTAACTTTATCATGCGGTTATACTAAATGAGGTGAACTCCAAGATGCATAAATATAATAACTAAGATAATGTACAAAGAAATGTAGAAAACAAATAAAAGATGCAAACTCTAGAATCTAATTGCCCCCAATTTGGACTACAGTCGGGATCGCCTCCAATCGTACGAGATCATCTACGCTTCTTGATAGGATCGTCCAAAATCGCCTGGAATCGCTTACAACGATCCGAGCTAGCTTCGACTGAAAAATAGTAAAGTTCCTACAATAAAACATGAAATACAAAATGAAAATAATGGTGTAAGGATGCTTTGAGGTGCGTGGAAGCTCAGGGGGGTTCAGGGGAGTCAATCAAGGTTTCAGGCAGAGAGTCAGGGGATAAACTGAGAAAATATTAGTTTATATAGGATTAGGGAGAGGTTAGGAGGTTGGAGATCATCCCAATTTGGGATATCTCCAATGGGAGAGACTCTAACTGCATAGATATGCTTTTTGCCCAAGTTAGAGAGGCTGTTGGAATAGAAGCTAAGTATGAAAATTCAGTTTTGGGATGAAATCATTTGGACGTTCTGTTCCAGATGAATTCGTCAGATCTGGGACGATTTTGTCTAATCTTAGACGATATCATCCAACGGTAAAAAAAAATCCTAAAAATGGCATGGAAAACGAGGAAAGCGGGTAACGTACGGTTTGGGCGGTTTGAGGTTAAAATTTGAATTTTTATCTTTTTACTAAGGTTTAACTGTGCCAATTTTAGGGTGCTACACCTAACAATATAGAACCAATCCAAAGCAGATTTCAATTACTCTATTAGTCAGTAAGCCTGTCAAACTAACTATTCAAGTATTCATAGAAATGCAGCTTTAATATTAGAACCTCTGATATCAGATGATGAAGACACAAGCTTTGAGGTGAAAATCAATGTAATGCTCCTTTCATTAACTTCTGGAAAATTTACAGTGGTACAGGCAAACACGCTAGAGCCGACCCTTGAAAATGAGGGTTCGACCTCTATTTATAGTTTGTAAAATTAAAAACAATATGGAACATTACAAAGATTAGTTTTTCACAACTCAACAGAGAGTTCTTAGTTGGCATCATCTTACTGGTTCAATCCCCAGGAAATCCATTGCAAATAAACCACCATGGCAACTGGAAACCTCTGCAACTTGCTGGTTGTTGGCTCGAACTGGAGTTCTGTTTGTTGGAGACCTCATCTGCATCATGGATATTTCTTGGAAACCTCCTATCACCATCGATCTACAACCATATCTAGTTCTGATCTTCTTGAAACCCTTGGTGCTTCGGCTTCCTTCTCCAACTAACTATTCTTTAGTCTCGATGAGAAAGCTTTTATTTTATTTCATTCTACTCAAAAATTCTCAATCATCGATCTCTTCCATCATATGGCTATGATATATTTGAAATAAGCTTTGATAAATGACAAGAAGAGATCATTATGCCATTTCACTTAAAAAATATTCGATGATATCATCCTTCATGCTTCAAAAACCTCAAAATGCCATTCCACATAAAAATGCATTGTAGACAGGGTGGGATGGAATCCACCACTTATTCCTTGTTCTTTTCCTTTAGCATTGATGCTGAAGTGAATCCGCATAAAAATTTGATGACATCACATTTCTCTTGAAAATCTTGCAGATTCCATTCTGGACTCAAACAAGAGCATTAGTCATGAATTTCAATTCTGGCTCTGCCATAGTGTAAACAACTATGTTTTCATTCCATACTGGCCTTAGATAAACATTACTTATCACCATTCCACTATAGGATTAGACAAAATTGCCTTTGTATGAATTCACATATTTTTACATCATCTTCCACCTTATGTCGCCATTCCAGGCCAAAAAACTCTATGAGTCTCCTAGAAATAGTCTTCCAACACTTAGCCACTTTGAAAGATTTTACAAATACAAAGTGATCACCAATCCGCACAACTTTTATGCTTACATCACCTTTCTCCAAAGACTTTTGTGGATTCAAATCCTTTGTTGCTAATCAGAGTCAAAAACAAGGGACGCGATGCGGATTTTCACCAAGTGCAAAATTTGACTAAGTGTGGGTGGACTTCTCTCCTTTGTCATGGATCCACTCCGAAATACACTGGAATGCATGCATAATGGAGCTTTCATGCCTTAGTAAAATTTTCAAAAAATATTCTAAGCATATGTGGCCATTTTGGGCATACATTCTGGTGCCTCTCGGGTGGATTTGCTTGCAAAGCCATCGAACTCAGAGTCTTATCCATTGGGCCTTGGGAGTTAAAAAAATACTCATTTCTAAAAATATGCTTTAAAGAATAACTTCCATATAAACACTACCCTCTGAAAATTTAACAATATGCTTAGAGGGTAAAGGTTCATATGGAAATCATGCCAAAAACATCATGGCTCATTCACTTATAATGAGACTATACCAAAAGAAATATAGGCCTGTTGCCTTTGTCTTCAAAAACTAGGCGTAACTCTACTCCTCTTATAAGGCCTTATTGAAAAATGCCTTTACACACAGTCCACTGCTCTTCTGCCTCTGTAGGCTTCATGCCTTTATTGCTCATTTCTGACAATTGTCAGAGCAAAAAACAAAAATGCAAAACTCATGCATATGTACAAAAACAAAAACAAACTAAGTGTGAGCCCCTTTCGGGCCTGTAACCACTCTATCTTGCTCTTCTTCTTCATGGGCTTCTTCCTCATTCTCTTCTTCTTCTTCTTCTTCTTATTCTAGAGAAGGTGGTTTTTGATTCCTTCCTCCAGAAGAATCACCAAACAACCGAATCATTAATTTCAGAGATTGTAAAGCCTGTTTCCAAGCTGCTTCAGAGGGGTTTGATGTCTCCTTGAGCTGCTTATAAACATATTGTAATTCTCCAATGTCTTCATAATTAGCAGCATTCCCTCTATTAACTAGATCTTCCATGAGATCTCTCAATCTGGTAAAATTAACAATTAATTGGACAACTTGCTCTTGGGGTAGTGGCTCTTTAAGAGAATCAATTCCAGACTCATTCTTCAAATCTCCATCAATGCTTTTCTGGATCTCCTCCATGGATAGCAAGTTGTGATCCTCCATCCATAGGCCTTTGAAGCCAACTTGAATCATTTCTTTATTTATATCAACAACCTCCCTAATCATACCCTCAATTTTATCGAACAACAACCAGGCTCTCTACAGTGCCCTATGCTTTTTAACCACTATCCTGGCAGCAACTCTGGTGAGATTCCATTCTTTATTAGGGATTGGTTTAGTAGAGTCACTGAGTCTACTATCAACCAACCTGTACATTTGTTCTACAAGAATCACCATAGGCTGCAACTCTCCAGTGATTTGATCTAGATCTCTCTGCACATTTGGGAGCAAGCGGTTGGCCTCATCAAGATAATCAATCATGAATTGAAGCCCTGCACATTTCTCTTGGACTTTGGAGAGCATTTATTTTCTAATATTTTTTAGTCCAGCTTTAGAAAATCTAGAGGCCTTAGCCTTTTCTATTTGAAGTTACTACTTTAAACTCTGAATTTCTTTCACTTGTTCTTCATTCAGCTTCTTTTGCTCTCCTAGTTGATCCTTGAGTTTGTTGGCCTCTTGAAATTTCTCTTGCCAGCCCTTGACCTCCTTTTTCAAAGCCTTTTCAACTTCCTTTTGATTGCTCAGAGTCTTCTGAAGTTTTTCAAAAATTTTCTCCAGTTTATTCACCTTCTCTCTAACCATATCATTCTTCACATAGAAGGTGTCTAAATGGGCTCTAGCCATAATCAACTCATCCTCTTCAGGAAGTTTATCAATATCTTCTGTGACCTCCTCCACTTGATAATCTTGGACAATCATTTCATTTTTAGGTTTATTTACAAGTGGAGTCATAGATCTAGATATTCTTTGTCTAGCCACTGGGTCAACATACATACTTCTCCTTATGACAGTCATCCTACTGGAAGGCTTAGAAAGCTTTTCAGCCCATAAATCATTTGCTCTTTATATGGTTGCCTACTCTTTTGGCAAAGTAATAGAACTTGAAAAACTAGCAGCCAAGGGAGATGAAGATACCAAAAATGATAGGGTAGACTGAATTGCTGACAATGGGGGTGTAGGAGTGCTCACATCAGTCTCTGTAATGACAGTGGAATCTGTGAAAACTGTTGTTGTTGCTATTGGTAAATTCATAGAAACTGACACAAGACTATCAATTGGATGAATGGTGGTACTTGGAATGTTGTGTCCCATTGATGGTGGTGGTGGTAATGGTGAAGATGGAATGATGGGAGATGATGAAGTGGGAACCTTAGATGTTGGAAGTGGGATTTGGGGTGACTGTGGGGGAATGGAAGTGACTATTTCTTCAGTGACAACCAAGGAAACATGGGATGGACTGTGAGAGGGAGAAGGTACCTTTGTAACATTTTCTTGACCAGAAAGGGAGGGAGAGTTCTTTGGGGATTCAGGAGGATGTAGAGGAGAAGAGGGTTTAGAAACCATACCTTCACCTACAGATGTAGGGTGTTCTTGCTCCATTTCTATTTCTTGTTGTTGCTCTTGGTGAGTCAATTCTTCTGTAGCAAAATCAGCTACCTCTTTTGCAATCTCCTCCATATCCAATTTTTGTTTCTTTGAAATTTCTCTTTCCTCTATTTTTGGAACTCTTTTAGTCCTTCTATGAACCAATTGAAAGGTAGCCATATCACTCTCAGATTCCTCTTATGATTCATTTCCTTGCACTACTCCAGAAAGCAGAACTTGCTCAGAAATAGGATGTAATTGTACTGATGTTACAGGGGTAAAAGAGAGGGGGGTGAACTTGAAACTCTCATATTTCTTCTTCCAATAAATATCTATGTCTGGAGGCTGACCTCCTAGAGCTAAGAATTTAGGCCTAGATACTATTTCAATAACTGGAGTACTGACAACCTTTTCACTAGAATATTGCATTTTGCTCATAAGCTGAGCTCCCTTAGGAAACTTGTCCCTTTGTTCGATGGTAGGATGAAAAGTTTTTGAGACTTCAGCTATTGTCAAAGGAGTCTCCTACTCCTCTACTAGAGCTTCTTGATCTATGGGTGGAGAGAGAGATTCAGAACTAGTTAGGGGCTTTTGAACTATCAATACTATGTTCCTGACATCCTTCTACCTCCAAGTTTCGATATTTTCATTATATATTTTTGAAAACTCTTTATCAATCTTCATTCCAAACTTGGACTTAGGTTTTCCAATATCAATCCTCATCCTCCACCAATATGATATCTTTGCTATATTCCACTGCTCTTCTTCCTCAGCTTCTTCAACAACATCTTCCTTGGGCTGAGGGTCCTTTTTCTTTGTAGTTTTCCCTTCAATGTCACTGATGGTGGCTTATGTAATCCGATGACTCTTCTTATTATCAAGGTCGAAATCAACAATATATTCATAGAAATCCAACCATGGAGGTAGTTGACCCATTTTTGCAACATTCCACTCTAAAAGAGTGGTCTCATCATTATTTCTTCCTTGCTCGTAATGAGCCCTAGGCCTCTTTTCAAACTTATAAGCCTTTTCTCCATTTAGGGCTACATTTCTTGCAGTGAAGATACCATCAGGGTCATAACTCCATCTTTGGGGAATATAGAATAGACCTAACCTATCAAGGTATTGGTCAATTTGTTGGCTTTGCCCCTTCTTAGTGATGGTAATATCCTCCACAGTGTGGTGTGTTAGCAAAGATCTTCTCTTTCTCCCAGAACCATAATTCAAATCAATATATTATGCCTGCCTCAAATATTCTAAGGCAAAAAGCCTCTCTATAACAAAATGGGGCAGGAGAAAAGGTTTTCCCATGAAACCATATAGTCTGATAACTATGCCCTCGATCAAAAAATACCAGTCTCCTTCTTCAACACCCTTTACTCTCAAAATCTGCTCGGCCAAGGGTGGCAATCTAGGGCACTTTCCATACATAATTTTTAGGGTGGGTCCAAGAAATTCTAAATTGAATCTATAGTAAGACTCACTGCTTCTCAAATGACTTGTCCAGTAATAAACCGGTAAGGGTTCCCCATCATTGGTTTTGTCCTTGACCAGAATCCAAGGTATTCTGTCCTTAGTGGCAGCATAGAACATCCACACCAGACTTGAGCAATGCCTGAAACTAGGAGCATCAGAGCCCCTTTTCATACTTACTAACTGCTCATGTATCCTCTATGCAAGAAAAGTTGGCCAGTCAAAATAAATCACCCTAGTCCCCTTTTCTCCTGCATCCTTCTCATACATTCTTTCATTAGAAATACAATAAGCCATGACAATTTTCCAGTCGTATACCATTCTATCAGAGTCTAAACCCTCCATGCAGGCCAACATAGAAAATAGTTTGGAGTTTGTAAATTTATCAATAGAGATAGGAACTTCAGGCATTTCATCTTCTTCCCTTATCATATGAAGTTAAGATAAAGCCATATTTCTATAGCTATTTTATTTTCTAATGTCACTAATTTGGTATAAGCCCTTGCCAGCTCTACTATGTTAAATGGTCTAGGCTTTGAAGGAGGACCTACTCCTATGATGAATAGTTCATGGCAAAATTATTTGGTAATTGAGAATAAGGGAGTGCCTTCAGAGGTTTTTATGACTCTATTTTCAAAATCATAGAATTGGATCATAGTAGAGACTAATTCAGGACAATGATGCACAGAATCACAAATATAGGAGAACAAGAAATATTTTATAGCAATGGTACCTTGTCGACGCATTGGCTTTCCTCCAAAATATGGGAATTCAAAACCCATCCTTAGGAGGGTTCTCCTTACTCTCATCATAACTGTATCTATGACTCATCTTGTATGATGCACATGAGCCTATAACTTTACTCCCATATTCTATGCCTTCATGAGTACTTCCTCAGGAGCCATTTTGATAGTAATAAGAATTTATTCCCTCTATAATTTGCAATAGAAAACTTTAGAGTATCTTTTCACCCTTCACTACTTTGTGAATGCAATTGACTAGCAAATGAACTTTGTGTGTGTCCTTTTGGTTCTTTTATTTCTTGGAGTGTGTGTATCTTCCACCATTAATGTGGCTATTGCATGATCTCCCACTGGCACACTTTCCAACCTCCACTCATTCCTTTTGGTGGCTCAACGGTGGCATTCTAAATTTTCATTGGCCAAAAATTCAAACTGTGTTGCCACCTCACTGCATCTCTTTGGCTACTCTTTGGTTCGAGTGAGAGTTCATTAGCATTGATTGTGGGGTCTTCCTTGTATTTCCACATGGCACGGTCATAAAATTGTTGCTTGGCTTCCCCTTAGCTTTGGTTTTGAAACCGGTGAATTAAAGGCATCTTTGATTCCACCGACACTTAGTAAATTTTATGCCTGGATCATTACCTTGGTTCCGCTCCATCGTGCTTTAGCTTTGAAAGGTCCTCGGATTGGAGATGCCTTTACTTCCTTCGATTTTTAGCTCTCTTCATCATGTGGGATAAGAAAAATTGCCCCAATCCACGGAGATCCTTGTGTATTTTGATGCGGATTCAAGTGCACGTCATTCTAGAAGAATTTACATGCATTCGAGTGCGGAATGGAACATTGCTGGATACTTTGTCAACACTTAGTCATTTTTGCAAATTTTTTCCTTTTCAAGAATTTTCAAAGAATACTGATTACAAAGTGCAGAAAGAAGTTAAAATACAAAGTGCAGAAAGAAGGGGAAATAATAATACAATGTATATACATATGTTATAGTGAGCTCATTTTTATACATAGTAGAGCTTGAGATGAAAACCATTCACTGGAATCGGTTGTATGTTTCCCTCTGGATCCTCCAACTGAAACACATTGGACTCCTTGGCTTCTACTATTTTGAAAGGACCATCCCAAAAAGAATCAAACTTTTCATGCTTTCCTGGCTTTGCTCTATCAACATTCCACCTGAGAACCGAGTCTCCAACTTGGAATTTTTTGAATCTGGCCTTCTTATCGAACCATGCTTTGATATATGAGGAATGCTTTTGAAAATTGTTATAGGCCTGAGCTCTATTCTCTTCCAATTGTAGCAAGTGGGTCAACCTATTTTTTATCGGATCTTCCTCTGAATCTTCCTCTATATTGACAAGCTTAAGTGTTGGGATCTCCAAATGAATGGGTAACATTGCCTCCTTTCCATATACTAGTGCATAAGGAGAAGTCTTGATGGAATTTTTTATAGTAATCATATCTGCCCATAGAGCTTGGTCCAGCAAAAGATGCCAACTTCTTTTATTTCCTTCAAGTGATTTCCTCAAAATCCTTAACAAGTTTTTATTGGTAGATTCTGCAAGTCCATTACCCTATGGATAATAATTTGAAGTATTCTTAAGAGTAATGCCATATTTTTTGGTAAACTCAATATACTTGGCTCCTATGAAATTTGGGCCATTATCACTTACCAAGGCTTCTGGAACCCCAAACCTTGAAATCAAATTTTCCATGAAATTGATTACAACATCTTGATCTGATTTCTTGGTAGGAATAGCCTCTACCCATATGGTGAGATAATATATGGTAGTTAGGATAAACTTGTGTTCTACTGAGGAATTGGGGTTGATGACCCCTATGAAGTCCAATCCCCATTGTTGAAAAGGCTCTTCAACTTGTATAGGCTTGAGGGGGAATGAAGCATTTCTTGTCCTTCCAACATATCTTTGACATTTATCATAGGCTCTAGTGATCCTGAAAGCATCAATAAATATAGTAGGCCAATAATAGCTTACTCTTATGATTTTCAAAGTTGTAACTCTGCCTGAGCTATGTCCACCAGCTGGTCCTCCATGGAACTCTTCCATGACCTTCTTTTGTTGATCATATTTTAAGCACTTTAGAAGAACTCCATCCAAATTTCTTTTATATAGGCCCTCTGTTAGTAATGCATATTTTAAAGCATGAAGCCTATATCTCCTCCTTTGGGAAGCATTTATATTTGGGGGGCATACTCCAATTTGGAAATACTTGATCATTTGGTCAACCCAATCAGAGTCTATAGTTTGTGTTTCTTCCACCTGATCTTCATCTGTTGTTTGGTAAGTTATTATTTCTGCTAATGTTGTAGCCTCTATTAGACCTTGGCAAAGGGATCTACCCCTCACCAACTTGGTGGGATGTATTTATACATCATATTCTTGGATTTTGGTAATCCAACCAGCCCTTTTATCTCCTAGTTCACCCTAAAGGATAAAACTTCTTACATCTGGATGAACCACATATACCAGGGTCTTACTTTGTACCAAGTACTACCTAAATTTTTTCAGAGACTTCATCACAAAAAATACTTGTCTTTCAATGAAGTTATATTTGACCTAGTAATCATGGAGTGTCTAGCTCCAAAAGAATACAGGATGCTCTTCCCCTTGATCATATTTTTGAGTCAGTACTGAGGCGTAACTTTCTTCAGCTCCATATGCATAAAGGATAAAATATTTACTAAAATATGGATTTATCAGCACTAGGGCTATTGCAATGGACTATTTGATAATCTCAAAAGCTTATTTTCTAACTTCAGTCCATTTGAACTCAACATTCTTCTTGAGTAACTCAGATATAGGCCTGACTTTTTGTGCAAAGTCAGAAATGAATTTCCTGATAAAATTGATCTGGCCCAGAAAATACTGCAAAGTCTTCTTGTTTGTAGGTAAAGGAAGAGCAAGAATGGATCTGATTCTATCTGGATCTATGGCCATACCTTCTTTTGAGACCACATGACCTAGCAGTTTTCCCTCATGAACCACAAAGAATGACTTCTTAGGATTGAGTGAAATACCAAATTCTCTGCATTTCTGAAAAACTTGCTCTAGGTGTGATAGGTGGTCTTCCTTATCATGAGAAAACATAGTCATATCATCCAAATAAATCAGAATGAATTTGTTTATTAGTGCACCAAAGGCATAATCCATGGCTCTCTGAAAGGTGGCTCCTGCATTGGATAGCCCAAAAGGCATTCTCTGGTAGGCAAATGTGCCCCATTTTGTGGTGAATGTTGTCTTATACTGATCTTCATCCTTCACCCAGATCTGATTGTATCCAGAGTAACCATATAGCAATGAGAACCTCTCTACCCCTACCACTATCTATAATATCTGATCAATATATGGGAGGGGATAGTGATCTTTGAGGGATGCTTGGTTAAGATTTCTAAAGTCTACACACAAGCGTATATCACCATTCTTTTTCCTTATGGGTACCAAGTTAGCTACCCAGGTAGAATGTTTTATTGGGTATATGATCTTAGCCTTTAATAACTTTAAGAGCTCCTCTCTCATGATGGCCTCGATCCTTGGGTTCACAGGCCTTTGCTTCTACCTAAAAGGCTTTGCATCAGGCTCTAGCTCAATAGTATGTTGGATAACCTTCTTGTCATATACCTTGAGGTCTTCATATGACCAAGCCACAATATCTGGATATTTTAAACATAAGGCTTTGATATCTTCAGCTTCCTCTAGTGAACACTTAATTCCAACATTGAGCCTCTTTTCAATACCGACTTCTACTTATTTATAGATTTTTTCATTGACTTTCATGGTTCTGATTATTTTTCTATCCTCATTGTCAAATAAGCTTTCTAGAGTGACCAATCCTCTAGGAATGTGATTGTTCCTTAGTTGAATAACATCTTGTTGGTCAATTTCTTCCAGATTTTCTTCTTGGATAGTAGAGAGACATGCTTCTCTTACCAGAAAATCAATTATTTGTTCATCACTTTCAAAGACCTACCAGAAAATCTGCTTGTCTGGTACTGCAGGTCTGAAAACCATTTTGATTCCCTTGGCTTTCTTGATTCTATAGTCTACAGAAGGGTTGAAGTTAGCTCCCTTTGTTTCTAAGGAATCTGCCAGAGTGTTCTTCTCTCTAGGAATAAAATTTAAGTTTAGGGTATCAAAATATTCCATCAGATCCCATACCCTATTTCTATAAGCTTTTAGGTAATGGTGCTTACTGCTACACTTATTTCTTACTTGATGGACTATTAGCTCAGAATCACCATAAATGTTCAAGATCTTAATGCCCATGCTTTCTACCTAAATCAATCCAAGACACAGGGCCTCATATTCTACAGCATTATTAGTACATGACCATGTTAGTCTGTAGGCAAAATTCTTTGTCCCTTCTGATTGGGACTGTAAAACTACCCCTGCTCCTACACCATTTCTGCATTTAGCACCATCAAAGTGCATGGTCCATGTCTCCTTTTTCCTCAGGGACTGATTGGATATAATAGGGATTTTCTTCTCTAATTTAGTTGAGATACTATATGTTCCCATACCAGTTCCAAACTGATTGTAATATTCTCTGAAAGGTAACTCATCTTCAATATCCAACTCCTCAATGTTTTCCACCAGCTCAAATTCTTCCAGGGGATTAATATTGCACATGTCTTCCTCGATATTTTCAATATGATAAGCTACTAGTTTTTTAGGTGTTATCCTTATTCTCTTTCCTTTGAAAGGAATTACCATACTAGAATAATCCATATACATACATCCACCTAGTTTTGTAGTAAACTCCCTTGAGAGACATAATCCAAAGTAAGGTTCTAGGTCAACCACAACTATTTCTTGTACTATAGTCACCTCAGGGGCTCTATGTAGCCTCATTAAAACATCCTTAATGACTCCAACTATCTTGATAGGTGTCCCATCCAATTGTAATACTCCAGGACAAGATCGGGTATACTCCATACCCATCTCTTCACAGACTTCTTTAGGCATAACTGTAGTTGATGCTCCTGAATCTATCATACAATTTTGAACTATCCATCCCTCCATCCTTAAAGATATGTAGAATGGGGGGGTTTGTTTTTTAGTTCAAGTAGGGTGACATTACCTTTTTTTCTGGGGGCATACTCAAGATTGTGGTAGTCTGCTTATTGTGTGGATACTTGTCAAGAGAAGCTTTAAGCAGATCTATCTGACCAGGGATAAACAGAGTGTCATACAAACTAGCTTTTGATGGGATATTTTTCATTTCCTCAACAATATTGTATTCAGACTTAGCCAGTATAGGTTTTTTAGGTCTTCTTTCTGGCTCACCATACTTTCTTTTATATTTTTGGGTTGCTTCTATTCTTTGTATTTTAGTAATAGAGGGGAATCTAAGCCTTTCCTGAGCCTCATATTTAGATCTCATCTTGTCTCCTTCAGTTTCCTTTTCCAATATCTTAGGAAGACTATTTGTCTTCTCTTTACCCTTAGCTTGGGGGATGGGGAATGTGTTATTATCTTGAGGAAGTTGATCCATTTTCTGTTGTGACAGAACTTGGAATTGTCCCATATTTTGAGGATCTACTTGGAGGGTCCTTTTCCCAGACCTTGTCATAACAACAATTGGGCCATCCTCCTCAGAGTCTTTTCCTACCATGATCTGATCTTGCTGCCAGAGCATATTTACTCTTCCCTTTGAATCTCTCTCAGCTTGCTCCATGGCCATTTGTACATGATGTTGATGCATAGCGCAATATTGTGAATCATGAGGGTCATTGCAGACCAAACACCATACATTTGCAAGAGTAGTATCTGAAGAGCATTTTGGTTCCTCATATACTGCATTGACTCTGACCCTAGTACTGTTACTAGGACCAGGTCTCTGATATTTATTTACATATGGGAATCTTCTTTGCTACAATATTTCCATTTCCCTTTTCTCCATAGAACTCATCTTGTTACTAAGGGCTTTCAAAGTATTTTGAATGTCAAGGAGTAGGGAGCTCTCTTGGGGAACTTGAGTGGGAAGTGGAGGAAAAGGGATTGGTGTGGATTTTGACCGAGGAATGGGAGCCATATGTGGGAATGGAGATGATAATGAGGGTGGGTCTATGTATGATGTAGTAACTTCCTAGCCTTGGAAACTGCTTGTTTCTTGATCATAAGGCAAAATAGTCTTAGGGGGTAATCTCCCTACATTGATCAGAACATTCTCTGCATGAACTGCAACATTATATATTCGGGGAAAATCTTCAATCCTAGATTGCTGGGTTTGTAAACCCAATTCTGATCCTAGAGCTCTGATATAATACATATAGGCTAAACTTGTAGTTGGTCTTGCCATAGGGGGAATTCTTTTCCATGTCCTACTGAACCTTAGATTGAAATCTGAAACCGATTCTTGGGGTCCCTTCTGCATGGAAGTAAACTGATTGAGTAGGGAGAAGGGGTCAGAAGATTCATTGAATTCCTCTATGAATGGCTCAACTAATGAAATCCATGAGGTAATGGAACTATCCTCAAGAGTCCTAAACCAATGCAAAATCTTACCTCTGAAAGATAGGGCTAGAATCCTTACAATAACATCCTCATTTCTTATGTTATGGATAGCTGCCAGATTGAGGATATCTTGACAATGCTCATATGTTGTCTTCCCTGATCCATCATATGTGGGTATAGCTTTGGATAGAGCTTGAGGGATGGCATGCATGTGAGGCAACCGAAGTGGGCCAGTTGTGTCCCAATTGGGGCACTTTTGTAAAGGCTGATTTGGTGCAACATTTGCTTGATTTTGATTTACATTTGTTGCCATGTTTCTAGGTAGAGTTACTACTAGGGAGGGGTTTTGATCAACTGTGGGGTTTTCTTCAATGGGATTCTCTTTGGGGTGATCAACCTCTTCTTGAAAATCTCTGTGTAAGCTCCTTATCACAATCGTTCCTCTATAGGGTAACTCAAGAAAGAAGAGAGAATCAAGGTTGTTTCTCTTGAATGACCTGGTATACATGAAAGTGTACTGATCTACAAGGGTGATTCTTTTCTAGGTTCATAGACCAGGGAGTCACCAGGTGAATTTGCTATTCTCCACTTAGTAAGGTCAAGATAATTCACCAACTCTTGATTCCTTCGGGTAGGTAAAACCATATATCAGATGGTGAGTCTTAGTGTTCCTTGTGAACTGGTCCCATCGGGCATGCCAAAAACTATTGGGCACTGAATTGCATTTAAGCTTTACTCAACACTATAGTTGTCTATCTTCCTATTTTCTATTCAGGCATGCACCCGATAGCTGTAGCTCAACACTCAACATTGGTATAGACTAGAACAAAGTTCCCAATCTAACCTCCAGAGTAGGTTGGTTCCTTGTCAACTTAAACAAGATGTTGATGCTATTATGCTCACTTAGGGTTTTGAGATTAGGGTTAGAGAAAGATATTAGGGTTAGAAAAGTGAACAATAGTTGGATGGATAGGTTAACAACATTGATACCACAACAAAAAGCTCCAAAAATCATATCAGGATACATTACTTAGATCAACATTATCACAAATCTTGAACACCTTCACACATTTATAAGAACAGTAGAGAAATATTATAGAAAACAATTCCAATACCCCAATAATGATAATCCAAATAACAAAATTAATCACTATCCAGATTTTACAGAAATATGCTCCTAACAATATAGAACCAATCCAAAGTAGATTTCAATTACTCTATTAGTCAGTAAGCCTATCAAACTAACTATTCAAGTATTCATAGAAATGCAGCTTTAAGATTAGAACCTCTGATATCAGATGATGAAGACACAATATTTGAGGTAAAAATCAGTGTAATGCTCCTTTCATTAACTTCTAGAAAATTTATAGTGGTACAAGCAAACACGCTAGAGCCGACCCTTGAAAATGAGGGTTCGACCTCTATTTATAGTTTGTAAAATTAAAAACAATATGGAACATTACAAATATTAGTTTTTCACAACTCAGTAGAGAGTTCTTAGTTGGCATCATCTTACTGGTTCAATCCCCGAGAAATCCACTGCAAATAAACCACCATGGCAACTGGAAACCTCTACAACTTGCTGGTTGTTGGCTCAAACTGGAGTTCTATTTGTTGGAGACCTCATCTGCATCATGGATATTTCTTGGAAACCTCCTATCACCATCGATCTGCAACCATCTCTAGTTATGATCTTCTTGAAACCCTTGGCACTTTGGCTTCCTTCTCCAACTAACTGTTCTTTAGTCCCGACGAGAAAGCTTTTATTTTATTTCATTCTACTCAGCAATTCTCAGCCATCGATCTCTTCCATCGTATGGCTATGATCTATTTGAAATAAGCTTTGATAAATGATAGGAAGAGATCATTATGCCATTCCACTTAAAAAATATTTGATGACGTCATCCTCCATGCTTCAAAAACCTCAGAATGCCATTCCACATAAAAATGCATTGTAGATAGGGTGGGATGGAATCCGCCACTTATTCCTTGTTCTTTTCCTTTAGCGTTGATGCTGAAGTGAATCCGCATAAAAATATGATGACGTCACATTTCTCTTGAAAATCCTACGAATTCCATTTCGGACCCAGACAAGAGCATTAGTCATGAATTTCAATTCCGGCTCCGCCTTAGTGTAAACAACTATGTTTTCATTCTGCACTAGCCTTAGATAAACATTACTTGTCGCCATTCCACTGTAGGATTAGACAAAATTACCTTTGTACGAATCCGCACATTTTTACATCATCTTCCACCTTATGTCACCATTTCGGGCCAAAAACTCTATGAGTCTCCCAAAAATAGTCTTCCAACACTTAGCCACTTTGAAATATTTTACAAATACAAAGCGATCGCCAATCCACACAACTTTTATGCTTACATCACCTTTCTCCAAAGACTTTTGTGGATTCAAATCCTTTGTTGCTAATCCGGAGTCAAAAACAAGGGACGCGATGCGGATTTTCACCAAGTGCAAAATTTGACTAAGTGTGGGTGGACTTCTCTCCTTTGTCGCGGATCCACTCCAAAATACACTGGAATGCGTGTGGAATGGAGCTTTCATGCCTTAGTAAAATTTTCAAAAAATCTTCTAAGCATATGTGGCCATTTTGGGCATACAATTATCTATATGTAGCATCATTGCATACTTTTGATGTAATCCTAGGAATGGATTGGTTGCAAGCGCATAAGGTTGTAGTCAAATTTTAATATAGATGGATTGAGTACATGGAAAGTAGTGGGAAGGTGCAAAGGGTATACAACCTACAAGGGGATTTCCAACCCCAAATCCTTTTAGCAATGCAACTTAAGAAAGCCATGAAGAAAGGGGGAATGATTTATGTTGTTAAGTTAAACAAGCTAGATGATAAGAAGAAGGAAGAGGTGTCTAGAAGGTACCCACTTTTGCAAGAATTTAGGAATGTATTCCTAGAATATTTACCTGGATTACCACCTAAGCAGGATTTTGACTTCATAATTGATCTTCAACCTGGAACATAACCCATACATAGAGCTCCTTACAAAATTAACCCCACAGAAATACAAGATATGAAAGTGTAGCTATAGGGGTTATTGGAGAAAGGACTAATCAGACCAAGTGTGTCACCTTGGGGTGCACCCATGTCATTTGTGAAGAAAAAGTATGGTTCCTTAATATTATCCATAGATTATAGGATGTTAAATGAGATGACTATCAAGAATAGATATCCCTTACCCATGATCGAAGACCTATTCGATCAGCTAAAATATGCAACAATATTTTCAAATATTAATTTAAAATTTGAATACCATCAATTGAGGATCTGGGAGGAAGATATTCACAAGACAATCTTTAAAACTCACTATGGACATTACGAGTTCATTGTCTTACCTTTTGGTTTAATAAATGCTCCAACTGCATTTATGAAGTTGATGAATAGTAAATTTAGGAAGTATTTGGATAAATTTGTGTTGGTATTCCTAGATGATATCTTGATATATTCCTAGAATAAAGCAAAGCATGATAAACACCTTAGGGTTGTGCTAGAACTGCTAAGGAAAAACTAACTATTTGGAAATATATCCAAGTGTGATTTCTATATGTCAGAAGTGCAATACATAGGACACATTATTTTGGTGGAAGGTATCATAGTAGATCCCAAGAAAATAAAAGCTATATTGAATTTTCTACCACCCACAAATGTGATAGAGGTTCAAATATTTTTGGGGTTGACTGGATACTATAGGAATTATGTCAAATATTACGCCAAGATAACATCTCCAATGACTAACCTACAGAGGAAACGAAAGTAATTCAAGTGGATCGATAAATGTGAGTCAAATTTTGGATTGCTTAAGAAAAATCTTACTAAGCCCCCTATTTTAAAGGTACCCAATCCCTAAGGGAGTTTTTCCATTTATACAAATGCATCTCTAGAAGGTATGGGTGGGGTGGTCACTTAGGAAGAAGCAGTGATAGCCTTCTAATCAGGGAAACTGAAGAGACATGAGGTCAAATATGCGACCCATGATCTAGAGCTAGTAAAAATAGTGTTCGCTCTCAAGAGTTGGTGACACTATTTGGTAGGAAGACCATTTGATCTAAGGATAGACCATCAAAGTTTGTAATAAATTTTTACCCAACTAATATTTAATGTTTTTTTTTTTGAAAAAATTTGAAAAACTTGTATTAATACAAAGAGCAGATACAAGAGGGAGCAAAAACATCCCAACCAAGAACCAGGAAGCAAGAAACCAAGACAAAGTGCAAGAGGGCAGCACTTCCCATCTCTAAGCACAAGAAGAAAACCAGGCGCGAAATCGTGACATGTCGCGATATCGCGACAGTCAAGCCAGCCGAGGCCACAACCGAGCAACCGGTCGCGAAATCGCGACAGCCAAAGCCAGCAGCCCCTGACCACCAAAAATGTCGCGATATCGCGACGGATTCTCCACAAAGCAGTCAGCCCTCAAAAAGGTCGCGATATCGCGACGCATTTTCCTTTTGCCACCTTTACGCCAGAAGTGTCGCGATATCGCGACAAGATTGCCCTTCTGCAACAAATCCTCCCAAGTGTCGCGAAATCGCGACGAGTTAACCACTTGGCGACCATTCATCAAAAGTGTCACGAAATCGCGACCAGATTTCCAAATAGCTTTAGCACGCCAAAAGTGACGCGAAATCGCTACATGTTTACTCCTCAGAACCCAGTTCTCAAAAATGTCGCGAAATCGCGACAAGTTGTCCCCTTTGAGCCCTTTCCTCAAAAATGTCACGAAATCGCGACGGTTTTTCTTCATTATGCCGAAAGTCCAGAACCGTCGCGAAATCGCGACAACATTTCTTCTTAACACCGAGACGCCAAAATTGTCGCGAAATCGCGACGAATTTTCCTCTTGAGGCACAAGCTCCAAAATGGTCGCGAAATCGCGACGTCTTTTCCAAAAGTCACCAGTCCGCCAAAAATGTCGCGAAATCGCGACAGTTCTTCTTTCTGGCTCCCAGTCTTCAAAAACGTCGCGATATCGCGACGGTTTCTCCCCTTGTCTCCGAATCACCAAAACTGTCGCGATATCGCGACTGTTTTCCTCCTTGTTGCCCCTGCATCCAAAGCGTCGCGAAATCGCTGCTGCTTCCTGCCAAAGGCCCCAACGACATAACAGGTCACGAAATCGCGACACCTTCCAGCCCTTAGTCGCGACAACACAACAGGTCACGAAATCGCGACAGCAACTCGCCAAGGGTCGCAATGGCGCGACATGTCGCGATATCACGACAGGAACCCTCCAAAGGCCGTGGCGACGAAACCTGTCGCGATATCGCGACAGTTTCCTGCCAAGGGCCGCGACAGCACAGCAGGTCACGAAAACGCGATGAAAACCATCCTTAGCACAAAATTTTCTCATTGGCTCAAGAATTTTGCAAGTCCCTGTCTAATCACAGCATCTTCCACAGGCATGTCACTGTGCAGCTGTACTCCTACCTCCTTTTCCGCACCCATCTTTGCAAGGAAATCGGCCATCGAATTTAAATCACGACTCACATGGATAGGGATCACATCTTCTAATTCCCTCCAAAGGTCCTTGATTTGAGAGACTAAAATCTGTATCTTCCAAGCTTTCAAAGCAAAGTTCCTCATACAATCAAGAGCGCCAACCAGAATTTGAGAATCTGTCTCAAGGATTATCTTTCTGTATCCCTGATTGACAGCCCAGATGGAAGCAATTTTGATAGCATAGGCTTCGGCTTCATTATTGGTGGCTCTTCCCAGACCCTGCAGTTCCCAGTAAAGCACAGTTCCAGCATGATCACGGCACACAACACCGATTCCAGCATTGCCCGGATTGCCCTTTGCAGCTCCATCTGTGTTAATTTTAACCCAGCCTGCTGGGGGGGTTTCCAACTGGCTATGTTCTTTCTAACTGGTGCAACAGCTCTCTCTTCCTGTGGACCCAGCTCAACCGAAATTTCCTCTTCAGCATATATGGCAACCGTCTCTGTGACTTTGCTCCAGATAACCTGCCATATTCCATCTAGCGAGGAGAAGGTCTCTCTAAAGATTCGAGCATTTCTTTCCAGCCACACTTGCCACCAGATGAAGAAAAGACCAAGTTCCCACCCCAGTCGGAGGGCTTTAGATTTAAATCTACCTTTCTTCCATCTTTGCCAGATATTGTTTCGAGTCAGAGCACCATTACTCTGGAGTTTAAAATGAGAGAACCACCGATTCCAAATCTGACCTGTGAAAGAGCACTCAAACATCAAATGATCAGCAGTCTCCTCATTCTTATGACATAAAATACACTGAGAAGGACCAATGATTCCTCTATTTCTGAGGTTATCAAAGGTGAGAATGCCATTGTGCATAAACTGCCAGGCAAAGAAGTTCACTTTCGGCCAGCACTTGGAATGCCAAATCTTCTTCCAATTTTGAACCGAAAATACATGCGGGGGAGGCTCTGGGAGGATCTGATCATATCCAGCCTTCACTGTATAAACCCCAAGGTTCCCATGGCCCCATGCTAACTCATCCTCTTCATCTCTGCCCATGAGAAACCTTGCTGTCAAGATGTTGGTCAAAATGGTTGCCAGCTCCGGAGGGATTGTGACTGGCCACTCCTCCAACCGCTTAAACTTCTTGAATTTATACTCACCCAATTGGCTAGTGTTGAAATAATTCTCAATAGTGACCCAGCCCTTGGATTCTATGGCAGTTTTAATTGGAAGCAATTCAGGATACTCAGCAATGATGGGTGGATACTGGTCCCATGAGTCAGTCCAGAAACGTGCCTTCTCCCCTCTTCCCACTTTCCAGAACAATTGGTCTTTAATAACTTGAGATCCCAACTTGAGAGCTTGCCAAACTAGGGATCCATTACCATCCAAAGGGAAGCGGCTTACTTCAAAGGGGTGAACTTGGCCCAGATATTTGCTGGTTAAGATTCTACTGAATAATGATGATGGCTGGGAGATCCATCTCCAATACAATTTACCTGCTAAGGCTTTGTTGTTGAGTTTAGAGCTTCTCAATCCCAGCCCTCCTTTTTCTTTGGGCTGAGTAACTTTATCCCAGCCAACCAAGGCCCATTTCCTCTCACCTTTTGCTCCTTCCCATAAGAATCTTCTGGCCAATTTGTCCAGCTCTTTCCAAATAGAAGGTGGGGCAGCCAGGATAGAGAATTTATAGATTGGCATGGCCTGAATAACTGACTGTAAGAAAGTTAATCTGCCGTCGTAGCTTAACCATTTATGAGACCAATGGTTCATTCTGTCTTTTATGCCATCCAAAAGATCTTTCCAAATGTCATTTTTCAATTTCTTGAAGTGCAAAGGAACCCCCAAGTAGACTATAGGAAGAGATGTTCTAGTGAAGCCCAAAATCTCTATAATTCTGTCCTGTAGCCTTTGGTCAAGGTTGAAAAAGACCACTTTGGATTTTTTGTCATTGATAACTTGATTGGAGGCCCTAAGGTAAACATTAAGAGAATCTCTGATTCCCCTGGCTTCCCTGAGACTGGCCACTCCAACCAGGCCAGTATCATCCACAAATTGTAAATGAGTCAAAATTTCTTCACCAACCTTAATACCTGTTATCAGGCCTTGATGTCTTCTTTTCAAGAAGAGTCTACCTAATCCTTCAGCCAAGATAAGGAATAGATAGGGAGAGCAAGGGTCCCCTTGTCGGAGACCACGAGAGGCTCCAAAAGGAGGCGAGGGAAGCCCCTTAATTAGAACAGAATAAGAAGGCGTGGAAACACAGCTCATAACCCAGTCTATCCAGTCCTGGGAAAAACCAAAGGCAGCCAACATCCTTGACAGGAAGCCCCACTCCACTCTATCATAAGCCTTGGACATATCCAGTTTGATGAACATTCCTTTGTTACCAGAATTTTGCAATGAATGAATAGCCTCCTGGGCAAGAACCACTCCATCCAGGATCTGTCTACCCTCTACAAATCCCCCTTGTTCTGAGGAAATGATGTTATGAAGGAGAGGTTTAAGACGTTCAGCGATTATCTTTGTGATAATTTTATAAATCACATTACATAAGGCAATAGGTCTGAAGTCAGAGATATGAACCCCTTCCTCCCCCTTTGGAATTAAAGAGATGAAGGTGTGATTTAGTGCCTTAAGCATTCTCTTATTAGTTCTGGACTCCTCTATAACAGCCAAAACATCTTCCTCCAAGGTATCCCAAAAGGCCTGGAAAAACTCAATAGGAAAACCGTCTGGACCGGGAGATTTGCCTGTGCTCATTCCAAAGACCACATTCTTCAATTCATCTCTATCAATGGGTCTAAGGAGAGCCTGATTTTCTTCTTGAGTGATAATAGGGGGAATAACATCAAGAACTTCATTTTGAGCCCCCACATCTTGCTCCCTATTTTCTGCAAAAAGCTTGGAGAAATAATCCACTGAGTGGGAGTGCATGCCAGGAAGAGTATCAAAGGAGTGTCCATTCTCATCTTGTAGTACTGCCATGTTATTCATCTGTCTTCTAGCACAGGCTGATCGATGGAAAAACTTTGTATTTCTATCTCCTTCCAATAACCAAGAATTTCTAGCCCGCTGTTTCCAGTAAATTTCCTCTTGGTTATCAATGTCCTCAACAGCTTTGCGCAAGGCATCATCTTCAGTTTTAAGCTGTTCAGTAATTATTCCTTCCCTGAATTGTTTCTGCACCTCCTCCCAGCGGGCCATCAAGGGGGCTCTTTGCAGCTGGAAATCCGACTTATTGGCGTGCCTCCACTGTTTCAATTTAATTTTGACAAAATGAAGCTGTTTGTGGAATTTAAACATTGTTGTCCCAAAAGGTGGACGACCTTCTTCCCACCATTGCAGAATTTTCTCATGAAGGTCCTCCTTTTGTAGCCAAAAATTCTCAAATCTAAACGGTTTGTGGTGCTGCCCTGTCTGAGTCCCACCCTCCAGCAGGATGGGAGAGTGATCGAAAATCGGGCTGTCCAAAATCTAGAATTTAACATTCCACTTCACAAATGCCTCCTCTGAGACCAGAAAGCGATCCAGCTTTACCTTCCGACAGTGTGGCTCCCTCCTCTTGTTAGTCCAAGTGAAAAAAGTTCCAGGGCCTTGGATATCCACTAAGTGAAAAGCCTGGACCTGGGCAATCAGAAGCCTGTCCCCCGGGTCCAAAACAGGGGTTCCACCTTCCTGATCCCGAGCAGATAATTTGGCATTAAAGTCTCCAGCAATGATCCAGTCAAAAACTTGTCTTGAGGACCTCATGTTGTGAACAACTTTCCATTGGAGCCTCTGACCATCAAGGCTTTGAGCCCCATAGAAATTTGTAATTAAAACATGCTCAGCTGTGACATTATTCCTAAAAAGAGATGTGAGAACACCCCTCCAGGCTATATGTTCTAAAGCAGACCATTCCAGAGGGTTCCAAAAAGTGACAATTCCCCCTGAGGCACCTTGAGCAGCCACATCCATATAACCAGCTCCCCTCCATATTTTACTAACTGTTCTGCACATAAGTTCTAAAGACATTTTTGTCTCCTGGATGAGCAAAAAGTCTGTTTTGCATTTTCCTATGAGTCTTTGAACAACAGATTGATGGGTTCTACTGTTTAAACCCCTAACATTCCAAGATTGAATAATCATTGGAAACCTTGAGAGCAATAAGAATCAATTGTTCTCACCGATCCTCCAGTGACCAGCTTGTCTCCTTGCGTTGCTATTAGGTCCTTATTAGACTTCCTGCCTGCTCCTTGAGAATTGTTATTCTTGGATCGCTTTTCCACCTGAGTAATCCCCAGGGCTGGCCTTTCTCTGTTCTTTTCTGCACTTCCCATACTGACATCCTTACTTTCCAGCTGAACTTGGGAATGTATTATCAATGCCCCTGGATTCTCTGGTTGCAAAATGTCCGTGGACTCATTTGCCTATTCTAGGACTGGAGGAGATGAGGGAGAAGAGTGAGGGTGGGTATTGTTAGTCTCAATATTTCCATCCATTCCTTCCATGGCTTGGTCCTCTTGATCAACTAGTGATTTAAAAATTTCATACCGATTCGCTGGCCTGAGTTGAGCTTGCTCCTTGCCAGTTTTCTTCTATTTTCGCCTTCGTTTGGGTTGTTCAAATCCATCCTTCTGCACATCATTTCCCTGTGCAATATTAACAGAATATTTCTCAAGAGTGGACTTCCCTTCCCTTGGGCGGTTTGGTGCACCCCGCGGAGCCTCCTCTTTTGTGTTTCCAAGGCTTGGACAAAACCTTGCCAAATGGCCATGCTTATGGCACACTCTGCATCTAAAGGGCAGGGCCTCGTAATCCAACTGCTGTATCCATGACAGACCTGCTAACTCAAGTTCCACCTCTGTCGGGAGAGGCTGGCTTATATCCATTTCTACACAGATTCTAGCAAAAACAGCTGCATTACCCTCTATGGTATCTCTAGAGACACCCAGATGTCTGCCAAGAGAACTACCAATCATCTCCAAAACCTGCTCACCCCAGAACTCCATCGGGAGAGCGTATAATCGAATCCAGACCGGGACGGCCGTGGGTTCGATACGAGGATCGAAACCCACTCTCCAGGGTTGAACAAATAACCCTGCTGGGCCATGGTTTCTTTTTTTTGATTCAAATGCTCTGTTTCTGTCGGCTAAAGAAGAGAAACTAATAATGAAATACCCATTACTTATGAACCATAAGGAGTACTCACCGTGAGGCTCCCAGTTCTGTCGGACCCAGGTGTGCAAAAAATTTAGGGTAGGCCGAATACCCATGAATTTACAAATCAGATCATGGTTAGCGCGGTAGATGACTGTGTCCTCGACCATTTTTGGTTCAATGACAATCTTCGGTCTGGAAGCGGCTTGCGGGAGGCATCCATTAACGCGATGAGCAGTTGAGTTCTTGCCCGCATTCTTGAGGAACGATTGAAACGCATTTCTCTGGGCTTCAACATTGGAAGATGAAGCATTCTCCTTTACCATCTCAGCATATGAGTTCTTTCTCCCAGGTAGAGGGTCTGGAGGAGACCCCATAGGGCCCTCC
Organism: Wollemia nobilis; assembly: GCA_028583015.1. NCBI lineage: Eukaryota > Viridiplantae > Streptophyta > Pinopsida > Araucariales > Araucariaceae > Wollemia > Wollemia nobilis. Next base: position 5,012,064 of record JAQPPZ010001050.1, read on the forward strand.
TGGGGCGGCAGAAAACCCTTCAGAGAACCACAGCGTCGAATCACCAGAGGCCCTGGATTTTCCAGCACTCCAGAAACCCTAGAGCAATGCCCGACGCCTGCTCAAAAAATTTCCCGCCAAATCGCCGAGCTCCCAAAAGGAAAATCTCCCATTCAACTAATATTTAATGTTAGATATAGAAGGTGGATGGAATTTCTCACAGAGTATGATTTTAGCATTTAGTATATTAAAGGAAAGTATAATAAGGTTGTAGATGCACTAAGTATAAGGAGACACTAGTTTTTTTGTCCTACATCTATGTAGACTTGATGGAACAAGTCAGGATTATGCAAAAACAAGATGCATACTACAATCAAATTATGGAAAAAATGGGAGGAAATCCTAATGATAACAAGGAATTTAGCTTCAAATATAGGTTCCTATGCTTCAAGGATAGGGTAGTGATTACTAAAACTGGTGATTTGAGAAACATGGTCTTGAATGAAGCACACATATTGCCATATTCTACTCATCTAGGGGGATAAAATATGAGAGAGAACATAAATAAAATATTATTTTGGCCTGGGATGAGGAGAGACACAACTCAATTTATCACTCACTGCCTTGAATTCCATAAAGTTAAAGTAGAATGCAAACATCTTGTGGAACTATTGTATCCACATGATGTACCTATGCAAAAATAGTAGGTAATTGCAATGGATTTTATTGTAGGTTGCCTAATAATTGGTTCCAACATGATGCAATCCTAGTGGTCGTCAACATGTTGACTAATGTTGTGCATTTTATACCTGAAAACATTAAATATGATGATGTGATTGTGGCTAATAGATTTTACAAAGAGATATTTTGGATTTATGGTTTTTTGAAGTTAATCCTATTGAATAGGGATTCAATATTCACATCTAAGTTTTGGAAATCTTTGCATTGTGTCATTGGTACCAGGTTGAATATACGTTTAGCTTATCACCCAAAAACTTACAGTTAGACCAAATGAGTGAACAAGGTATTGGAGAACATGCTTTGCATGTATTTTATGGATCAGAATACCCATTGGGAGGATTGACAAAATTTGATTTGGAATTCATCAGCCAAAATTCCATCAAGGGATAGGTCATAGATGATCAGCTAGCAAAGGTACCTCTCAATAATAGTAGGCCCCTCACCATAGAGCTTCCTAATATTGCAGTCTTTGCATTATTGAAATCTCCAAAACCCGAAGAACTAGATAACAAAGCTGAAATGACTTTTTTCTTAAACGGTTCAAAGTGTGAGCAAGGGGGTGGTGCAGGAATTGTCTTCTTCATGCCACAAGGTACTCCAATTCCCTTGTCATTTAAGCTAGACTTTCTTTGTACCAATAACAATGCTAAATAATAATCCCTAATCTTAGGTCTCCAAATAGCCATCACCATGAAGATTAAAAGGTTGAACATATTTGGTGATTCCCTTATCATAGTCAATCAAGTGAAGGAACCTTTTCAATGTAGGTATCCCATCTTGAAATATTATAAGGATCTTGCTGAAACTTATCTATACCAGCTAGAGTGGTATGACATTGATGCAATTCCTCATTTGTAGAACAAATTTTTAGAAACTATGGCATCTTTGGAACATTTAATCCCTCAAAATCTGTCTACCAATTTTACAATCATTCATGTAAATATGCTATCACATGTCATGATGCAACATGAGGATTTCGATAACAAGGAACCAGTCAACATGATTCATATAGAACCAAACCATGAGTGGTTCTATAAAGCCAGAGACTTTCTCAAGAAGACACACTAGGGGTATTTGATCTTGTAGGGTCCTATGGGGAATGGCACTACCATTCACCATGAGGTTGTATCCTAGTTTGCATTCATGCATAGTGAAACACTAGGGAAATAAGTCAACTTGTCATTCGAGGCAGAAGCTTATAAGGATTGGATGTCATAATTACATGATTTCCTCAAAATTGGTTTAACCCCTCAAGGAATATTATGTTCCATGAAGCACACATTCAGAAAAAAAGAGATAAAGTATGTCTTGCTTAGATAAATCTTGTACCATCGAAGCTACGATAGAATTCTCCTTCACTGTATAGATCTCCAAGAGTCAGCTTGGGCAATTTCATAGGCTCATGATGGTACATGCGATGATCATTTTAGTGGCATGGCCATTTTCAAGTGCATCCTTAAGATGGGTTATTATTGGCCCATTATGGAGAAGGATTGCACTGCATATGTCAATAAATGCATTAAATATCAATGCCATGCTAATATTATGCACTTGCCATCGTAGGCCTTATACCCCATTCAAGTAGCTTGGTCATTTGTTTAGTGGGGTTTGGATCTAATCGGTAAGATATCTCCCCCATAATTGGGTTGATATACATTTATTATAATGGCTACTGAGTATTTTACTAAGTGGGTGGAAGTGATCCCTTTAACAACGACAATTGGAGTACGTATTGTGGAGTTTATACTTCATAATATCATTAGTCATTTTGAGATACCATCCAAAATAATCTCGAATAATGGAATGTCATTCAAGAATAAAAATTTAAGGGCTTTGATATCCAAGTACAATATATAGCACAATTTTGTGACTCTGTACTATTCGTAGGCAAACGGGTAAGCTGAGCCCTCAAACAAGACAGTGGTAGCCATATTAAAAAATATGGTATAAGAAAACCACAAAGATTGGCACATTCAGTTGTCCCTTGCATTATGGGTTTATAGGACTAGCATTCAGACACCCATTGGGGAAACATCATTTTTTTCTAGTATATGGTATTGAGGCCATTATGCCCTTAGAGTTGTAAATTCCAACGCTACACATCACATTGAAATAGTTTATTGATGATAACACTACGCGACAAGCTTGCCTTGATCAACTAACGCTTCTTTATGAAAATCGTGTGAATGCCCTTGAGCATCTTCATATTTACCAAGAGCACTTAAAATGAGATTAAAATAGTAAATTCCATTTGAAAGACTTTAAGGTTGATGATCTTGTGCTGAAATATAACCAATAGAACTCAAACCTACCATCGCATTTGCAAGATAAATTTGTAGCTAACTGGTTAGGTCCATATATCATCTCAGAGCATATTGGACCTGAAACGTATCACCTAACATCACTTTAAGATGTTTAAGAGCTTGAACCTCTCAACATTATTCATCTTAAGGTGTTCCATAAATAATAATTCAAAAATATCAAAAACTTGGAAATTTTCAAAATCCATAAATATGAAAAAAGCAATAAAATCCAAAAATATTGCAAAATATTTAAAACTTCAAAAATATTTGCATCATGCATTTTAATTTTGCACAAGCATCTCATTTAATTGCAATGCATTTAGGCATTTCCATCCATCATACCTTAAATTAGGATAGATTGTGTTTGCAATCTTACAAACAATACCACATTTGTATTTCAATCATGCATCTATGCATCATCACATCCATCACCCTTGTGAGTACATGTGTTTCTCAACACAACCCCTCCTATTACTATGAAGAATATACTAATGTTTTATGGTCATTCAGCCATACCTAGTGGTCTTCTCAAGAATTTTTAGAAAGCTTGCTTTGCTTTTGAGGATGAGGTCTAGTTTTGATAGCACTTAGCATATCAAAATCCCATCACTAATCAACAAATTAAATAATCCTAATTAGTGTAGGTCCAAAATGGCCACATACTTAGGAAAATTCTGTAAATTTTGCCTAAGTCATAAATTCCTCATTCTGCACATCTTATAGTGTATTTTGGAGTAGATTCATGACAAGAAGCTTGAGCCCACTGAACACTAAGAATATTTTCATGCTTGGAGCAATTTTGGAAGATTTATTTTGTTCCCCGCTCTAGACTAGTGATGTGTCTTGAACTCGTAATAGTTTTTAAGAAAATATGATGTCAGTAGGAAGAAAGTGTGGATTGGTGACCACTTGATGTTTTGAATATCTCATGAGCGGCTAAGTGTTGGAATGCCCAATTTTAGAGAACCCATAGAGTATTTTCACCTGGAATGGTGACAAGGTGGGATGTTGTGAACAAAGTAGATGTGGATTCACGACAAGAGATGATTTTGACTAACTCCTTTCTGGAATGGTGACAAGGTGGGATGTTTTATTTTGAAGATAGTGTGGAATGGAGAAAGAGTCACTTTGCACTGTGATAGGTCTGGATTGATGATCATATGTCAATGCACTTGCTTAGGTCGAAATGGAATCTGTAAAAGTTTTAAATAAAACATGATGTCATTGATATTTTTGTGCAGATTGATGGATACTTTGCAGATAATGAAGGAATATGAGGAAAAAAGAGTGGATTCGATTCCACTTAGCCTTCAGGTCATTTGGAAGCCATATTGGTGCTTCGTAGCTTCTAAGACAGAATGATGACATCACCAGCATTTTAAAGTAGAATGGCATTGTGTTCTCCCTATCATTATAAAAATATTATATCTATATGGATCATAGCCATACGATGGGGGAGATAAACGATGAAGATTGTGTCAAAGAATATGAGGTATTTAAATACAATTCTTCACCAACGTTGTAACAATTAGTTGGAGAGGAAGCCGAAGCGTTGAGGATTTTCAAGAAGATAGAACCATAGGTGTTTATATATCAATGGCATCAGATGGCTTACAAGAAAGATCAATGATGATACATAATCTCTAACATTCTGAACTCTAGTTTGTGCCAAGTGACCAACAATTTGCAGAGGCCCTCAGCTGCCATGGTAGTCCACTTGTAGTATATTTCATCAAAGGTGTGCAAGTAAGCAAATGCTAGTAAGAAATCTCAGTTGCACTCTCAAAATTTAATTTTTGTAATGTTCTTTGTAATTTTAATTTTTGTAAAACTATAAATAGAGGTTGAACCCTCATTTTTAAGAGTTGACTCTAGTGTGTTTGCTTGTTGTATCGCTCCAAATTTTTTGCATCCTTACCTTTAGGCTATAGGATCTGTGCCCGGAAGGGGGATGCAAGAAGGATGGGACAATACCTCAGACTGAGAGGCCCTTTGAAGGTCCTGCCTCTCAAGGGAGGGGTATAGGGGTGAATTTTCGATGGATGATGGGTTCACCAGGAAACTTTTGAGTGGCAATTTCCACACCTAGGTTGATAGTGGGTTTGATGTGTTCATTTTGTACTTTAATCATTCAATTCCTAGGTTTGGCCAAGATGAATCTAAACTATTCTATATGCCAATGCTGATTTTTATGGATACAAAAAATATGAATAAATGCTAAACATAGAGAATGTGCCGAATGGGATAGAACATACCTGATTTCGGATGTCTGATGAAGATTCTAAGTTTTGTAGTAGTCCAGATCATCTCAACTCATACATAATCATCTAAAATTACACCGAATCATCTCAAATCTCAAATGATCGTCTGAGATCAGACGAGATCGTTGTCAATCTGATGAATTCATCAGACGAATTCATCAGAAACCTGCAATCACAGGAATAGATACAAAATACCAAAGATGCAACTGTAAAAGCAAAGGAGAATTATAGAAATAACAGCAAACATGCCTAAATAATAGATTCAAATAACAAATAAGAGAAATACAATAAATTTAATGATTGATTTTAACTTTATCATGCAATTATGCTAAATGAGGTGAAATCCAAGATGCATAAATATAATAACTAAGATAATATATAAAGAAATGCAGAAAACAATAAAGAGATGCAAACTCTGGACTCTGATTGCCCCCAATATGGACTACAGTCAAGATCACCTCCAATCGTACGATATCATCTGCGCTCCTCAACAGGATCATCCGAAATCGCTTGGAATCACTTGCGACGGTCTGAGCTTGCTTCGATTAAAAAATAGTAAATTTCCTACAAGAAAACATGAAATACAGAATGCAAATGATGGTGTGAGGATGCTCTGAGGTGCATGGAAGTTCAAGGGGTTTAAACAGAGTTTCAGGAAGAGATTCAGGGGGATAAAATGAGAAAATATCAGTTTATATAGGATTAGGGAGAGGTTAGGAGGTTGGGTATCATCCCAATTTGGGAGATCTCCAATGGGGGAGACTCTAACTGCGCAGACACGCTTTCTGCCCAGGTTAGAGGAGCTATTGGAATAGAAGCTAAGTATGAAAATTTGATTTTGGGATGAAATCATCTGGATGTTCTATTCTAGACGAATTCATCAGATCTGGGATGATTTCATCTAATCTATGATGATATCATCCAACGGTCAAAACAAATCCTAAAAATGGCATAAAAAACAATGGGAGCGGGTAACAGGCGATTAACGGGCAATTTGAGGTTAAAATTTGAATTTTTATCTTTTTACTAAGGTTTAACTGTGTCAATTTTAGGGTGCTACATTTTCCCCCCTATTTAGAGAATTTTACGAAGAAAATGGGTTAAAGATGTGTTCTTCCCATTTTACGAGAAATAAAAAATGTACTCAATTTTCTAGACGACGATTCTTGGTCGAATCGTACGACTGCTGACTATGGTGCCCCCTCCGTGTTTTTACCCAAATCAAACGTTTGAGGTAAAAGCACGAAAAAGCAAAAATAAATAAAAAGAAAGTTGTTGTTTTTAAATAAAATTAAGAAAAATAGGGTAAAACCCTAATTCATTTTTACTATTCATTTTTACTGGTTTTAGAGCTCTGCAGGCAAAATGGTCGAGACAGTGCACCGATCGACAGAGGTCCGACGCGGGCTATGGGTAAGGATCTAATCCTAGTAAATTAGGTTTGAATTTAATTTGTGCAATTTTTTGTTTTAAATTTTGACTATTTGGGGCATCACGGCCATTTTTAGGCCGTCGATGATGTTAGGACGAAATCGTCCCTAGATCATTGATTTCATTGGAGGGCAAAATCAACGAACTAAGGGCGATCCCATCCAACAAGGGACAATCCCCAAGTAGTGAAATCAAAGACGATTTCATCCTACAAAGGATAATTTTATCCAATTTGGGAAGATATCATCCAATGGTGGACGATATCATCATATTTATGAAATTTTGCTTTGTTTGAAATGCATTTAATTGATTTTAATAATTGGTTTATTAATGAAATTTGTTGTTTTATTGTTTGTTTTGCAGAGGGGATTACTAAAGATTTAGGAATGGAAATACGAGGGACTAAGAGATGACATAGCCATGCTCGACCAAGCAAAGCATGACCAACTAGCACAGGTCAGTTTACAGCATATGGCAGAGATGCCACAAGTATCGACAGACATGGGGCTACTGACAGCCCTAGAAGAGAGGTGGTATCTGGGGTCGTCCTACTTTTAGTTATCGATAGGGGAGATGGATCCCACACTAGAGGACATATGGAGGATCATGAGGATCCCCATACGGGGACGGTTGATGAATATTGTAGCCAATCAAGGCCAGTCTATGATGAGGCTGAGCGGAGACCCGAGATTTGCCTTGGAGAAGGGCAGAGTGAACATCGAGTCTCTAAGGCAGATGCTTGGGGCATCTAGGTTGACTTAGGTTTTGGCATGGGTGGTAGGTGGCTTACTGTTGTGCCACTAGAGCAGGTGCAGATTACCATGGCTCCTATTAGATGTGGTCTGTGACATGAGAGACCATAGACACAAGTTTGCATGGGATAGCTTTGTACATTGCTGCTTGTATAGGATCCTACATGGGGTCGCATACAAGGGAGGCTGATGTTAGGTCTTGACATTGCTACTATAGGTTTAATGCTAGGAGCACATCATGGTATAGAGGCTGGTAGGGCTCCCATTGATAGGGGTTGATTGGGAGAGGCCCTGGGTTTTCTATTGGTGGCTACAAAGGGGGTCACAGCAACGAATAGATCTACCAATGTCACGAAGGTTACTAGATGACCTCATCCTAGACTAGATCACATGGAGGCCATGGAGAGAGCACCCAGGGTGGGCAGAGGATGGGAAGGAGTTGGCTCGCATCAAGCGAGTCTGCTGGCTGAGGATGGAGTAGGGAGAGGTAGAGCTCCACCTCTATGACTGGGTTCTACGATAGTTCAATCTACAGCAGGGGATCCCTTCTCTCAGGGATTATGAGTACTCCCAAACTATCCAAGATAGTACCACACTGAGCGGGGCTCCAGACATGTAGTGGTTATATAGTCAGGACATGGATGATGCCCCCATCCAGCCAGTGGATGGTGACGATGTTGGGGTTACCAACGGATACGATGCCTGGTATGCAGGCATCTACCCTCCTCGGATGACAAGGGCATAGGGTTTGATGCACGTTGTTGTGCAACAAATGGGGAGGCAACGTTAGGTTGCTATTGAGGTAGCATGGGGTCACAATGGGAGAGAGAAGCGTCGGTCTCTGCAGGAGATATGCTAGAGGATGGCACGGGCTCCATAGAGACCACACCAGACAGGGAGGAGGGAGGAGGGACACCCTTCTTAGCATGGGGAGAGACCATAATCGCCTGATAAGGGCAAGGGTGTCAAGGTAGGGGAGAGCAGCGAGATGATGGCTCTCCGAGCTGAGGTTGTCCACTTCTGGGCTCAAGTGCAAACACTGCAATATGAGGCTACATGGCTCAAATATCAAGGTGGAGAAGCAAGCATGCAGGAGTTGGCACGGTCTATGGATCAGACTGCATTCTACTAGGAGCATACTACTAGATGGTTCTATAGAGCCAGAGGTTATAGCTACCAGCCGACATTGCGAGGCCAATTAGGATGGGGTTGTTGAGGACATCATCATGATCGATGTCGAGGACCCACGACATAGGGTGGAATCCGATGGGGCCTCCTCCTCCATCTCAAGGTGGGAGAGGAGATGAGGCTAAGAGCTCAAGGGCTTCTTGAGGCTAGACACTCACTACACAGAGATTGTATTTATTATTATATATATTTTTAGAGGATTGAGTATGCCAAGCTATTGATTGTGGCATACCAGTCCAGTTTTGATATGATGTACATAATTTGTTGATATATATATGGTATTTTTGATGATATGACTTGTGTATATGTTGTATGATGCTTTAATGTTGAATTTTGCAATTGATTATTGATGATTCATGTAATTATGTCATTTTAAAAATATTATAATTTTATGTCATGTTGTAAAATTTAAATGAAATAATCTGATGTAAACAATTGGTTGTTTTGATGTGATTTGATGAAAAATAAAAGGGACTTCTAACAATAATTTCAAATGACATTGTCGTTGTTATAGACCATTTCATGGAGTCACCACTCGCTCGGTCGTCAAACTAATCCTAGTATAGAAATATTGCTAAAAATAAAAGAATGCTTAAGAGACTGTCTTAAGAATTTGTGTTGTGATGGTGATGATTTGTTTTCAAATTTTCATAAAAATATTATGCATGAGATACTAAAAGAAATATGATTTTGCTAGGCATAAATTCCTAAGTGTGATAAAATTTTGAACAATTCCTTAGAAATTATACCATGGTTGCAAAATTGAATGTTGACATAATGACATGAAATAAAATAAGTGTTTGTTCATTTTAAAGCACAATTGTGTAACATAATGATGTAAGCCATATGTTTGTTTTTTTTTTAAATGAATGGGAAAATAAAATTAGGATAATGGTTTGCACTAGGCATAGAATTATAGGTATAGAATTCTACCATCATCACGAAATCCAAAGAAGAAATTGATATTTTAGTTTTATTGCATGATTGATTTTTGATTTTTGATAAACATAAAATAATAATATACAAACTTGACTTTATTTTCTAGATTTTGTAATAGGTTGTTTAAAAGAATTTTGGATTTTTGAAAACAATGTATGTAATTGTTTTTATACTAAACAGATGTTCTGAAATAAGAATAAAATTTATTCCAAAAGAGTTGCAGAAATATTTTAAATTATCTCAAAGACAAATGTAGATTTGTAAGGAACCCTCATGTGCATATGTGAGTTCATTTTCGATCTTGATTTATCATAATGATAGAGAATCTCTCAAATACAAATGTGTGTGCAATTGTATTGTTCGTTCACCAATTTTGAGCAAGATAATTTGATACAAGTAATTTGAATTAACCAAATGAATGTTCGTTGACCATGATTTATATTCATGTAACCGTACTAGACTACTGTGTAAGTTAAGTTATCAAGAGCTAGCTAATCCATAATCCGATATAGGTCTATACAAAATAAGGTCGCTAATGTGACAGACATATCACCACGCTAGGTATTACCCAAGGCCAAGCGGGTTGGGCACAAACCACCTGTTATGGGGCTTACCTCACGGTTTTCGAATAATTGAGAATTCCAGGGATTCAAGCTCATTCACCCTTTTTTTTTTTTCAAGGGGTAGGGAAAGGGATTTATTGCATTTTTCTTTTGCTTTTTATTTTTCTCTTCTTTTCTTCTCTTTTTTTTTTTTTTTTTTTGTATTTTGCTTGGAACTTGAGATAATGCTAAAATATTGTTGCGATGGTACAAAATGATATTTTTCTTTTTCTCATTTTCTGACTTTTCTTTTTCTTCCTATGCTAGGGATACTTGCTCGGATTAGCTGTAGAGCAAGGGATTTTTATTCTGGGTAGGGGTGAGCTTGTCCTTTTGTCAATTCTTAAATATTCTAGACCATGTGCATGATAGGATAGTAGGGGAAACTTTTCGCTCAAGAAACCACTTTTACTATGTAGCTTCATATTGAATTTGCAATGAAATCATTTTAATGTGAAAAGATATATTTGTTTGAAGTAAATAACAAGATCAATTCTCTATGCTCAAAAATTTATTTAATTCAACTGTGGACTTTGATATAAGAGAGATTAATAATCATACAAAATAAAATCAAGATATTTATTCATGTGAATGTGAAAGTGCGGGATTCCAAATAAATGCTAATTTATCCAAAATAATTGAAAATATAACTACAATACTTCAAGAATTGACAGGTATGAAAATAAAATATTTTTTTGAAGATTTTGACGATTTTGATGTTTTTATATTTTGATTTTGATTGATGAATTGCAAGAAGGAATACTATTATTATTTTTTTTGAAATTTTACTAAAATGAAACAATATGCAAAATACACAATATATAAATGATGAAAAGGGACAAAATGTTATGCATAATAACTCTTAAGATGCATAATGTTCATAGGTTCTTTAAGATATTTACCATCTAAGGTAGCTAATCGATATGCTCTCGATCCAAATTTAGCAGTGATGACATATGGTCCGAGCCAGTTGGGCTCAAATTTACCTTTAAGGTCTTTAGTTGCATTAGTATTTTTTTGATTTTCTTTTAATACAAGGTCGTCGATATCAAAGGATCGCTGATGAAATTTCTTGAGGTATGCTCGTTTAAGCTTGTTTTGACACAGGGTTGATTTTTCCAATGATGTCTAAGCCCCATTTTGAAAAGGGCCAAGGAGATGAAATAGGCTGCAGCTCTTGTGCAGGCGCATGGACAAGTTCAGCATGTTTCTGGCACTTGTTGCAATGATGCACATAAGCATGTGCATCATTCTCCATGGTAGGCCAAAAATATCCTATCCTAAGGAACTTCTTAGCAATGGCACTACCACTAAAATGCCCCCAAAAAGATCCATTGTGGGCTTCACTCAAAGTCGATCTAGATTTTGCTAGATTCAAACATCTCAATAAGATGCCTTCAAAAGATCTCCTATACAAGGTATTACCAATAATCATGAAGTGACTTGCTCGTCTATGTAATAACCTGCGCTGGTTGCTATTACAACCTTCAAGAAAGGTACCATTTTGAAGAAAATTAAATAGATCAATGTACCAATGTTCAGGAGTAGTTTTGTTGATTAGAAACAAATCCAAAGGTTCTAAGCATGATTTTCTTGAAGTGGGTTCCTGGAGTCAACAAATAATGATGGTAGCATATTTGTCATCTAACTCCAAGGGCAAAAGAGATGTAGCTGCAGCCATAGCGTCAGTCGCACGGTTGTTAGTTCAAGGAATAGCTTCCAAGGTAACTTGATCAAACAAAGATAATAATTGTAAGACATATGCTTTGTATGGATGCAATTTATCATCTCGGGTTTGATAAACATCATTGATTTGATTTATGACAAGTTGAGAGTCACCAAAAACCAATAGATTGTTAATTTGTAGTGCTAAAGCAGCTCGTAATCCAAGGATAAGAGCTTCATATTCAACAGTGTTATTAGCACAAGAAAATGTTAGTTTGAAGAATAGAGGTATAAGATGTTTCTACAGAGATATTAAAATAATACCTACACCAGCCCCACTCATACATTGAGCTCCATCAAAGTATAGGGACCATTGCTCTGGATGGTCTACCTCTATTTTAAGACATTCATCAAGAAACTCAATGATGAGGGGATGGGTAGACTCTAAGGGTGCAGTGGTTAATTGATCTACTATGATTTAACCTTTAACAGACTTATATCCTATAAACGTGAGTTCAAACTTGCTTAGTGCAAGAATCCACTTTGCTATGCGACCAGATAAGTATGATCGACTCATGAGATATCATAAAGGGTCAAATTTAGCAATAACATACATTTTATGGCTGAGCATATAATGTCATAGTTTTTATGTAGAAAATACAATTGCTAGACATAACTTCTCTAATACGGTATAGAAATTTTCATAACTGATTAAGGTTCTGCTAATGTAATAATTAGCACGTTCTTTCTTCTCATCATAAATTTGAGCTAACATAGCTCCTAAGGAAAAATCAGAAGTAGAAATGTACAAAATAAATGGACGATCAGATCTAGGTGGTGAAAGCACCGGTGGTTTAAGGAGATATTGTTTGAGGAGTTCGAATGCTTCCTAACATTCGTCATCCCAATGAAAAGAGACATATTTCTTAAGAAGCTTAAGAAAAGGTCTAGTTTTTTCTACCAGCTTATCAATAAAGCGACGAATAGCTTGAAGTTTACCTTTTATACTTCGTAATTCTGATATATTTGTGGGTGCGGGCATATCAGTGATAGTCGCATGTATCACTCCAAAATTTTCACACCCTTACCTTTAGGCTATAGGATCTGTGCCCAAAATGGGGATGTGAAAAGGATGGCACGATACCTCGGACTGAGAGGCCTTGTGAAGGTCCCGCCTCTCGGGGGAGGTGTATTATGGTGATTTTTTTATGGATGGTGGGTTCACCAGGAAATTTTTAATGACAGTTTCCACACCTAGGTTGGGAATGTGTTTGATGTGTTCAATTTTATCCTTAAACATTCAAGTCCTAGGTTTGGCCAAATGAATCTAAGTTACTCTATATGAAGATGCAGATTAAATGAATGTAGAAAAGCAAATTAAGACTGAAAATAGAGAAATTAAGCAAGATTAAAAGGTCATACCTGATCCGGATGTCTGATGAAGATTCTAATTTTTGAAGCAGTCAAGATCGTCTCTGATTTGATAGGTTGTCTGCTATCAAACAAGATCATCTAAGATCTGACGAATTCATCAGACGAATTCGTTAGACCTGCAAACAGAGAAATAGGTGCAAAACACAGCAAATACAACAATGCTAACATAGGGAAACAATGTAAAATGACAATAACAATATCAAACTAAAAATTATGAACAAAAACATGAATGCATTATACTGATTTAATGACAATTATAACTTAATTATGTATTTGATCTAGATGGGTGAACTCCAAAATGCAAGATAGCATAAAATAATAAATAAACTAGCTAATTGTAGAATAAAACAACAGATTGAAGAGAGGAAAATGCAAACTTTGGGCACTGATTGCCCCCAATGGTGATTGCAGTCAAAATCGTCTGGATGCGACAAAATCATCTCTGATTTGACAGGATCACCTCCGATCTAAACAGGATCATCTACGACGATGTAAGCTTGCTTCGGCTGAAAAATACTAAGGTACCTGCAACAAAATTTGGATAGAACTAATGCAAATAGCAATTTAGGATGTCTTAATGCGTGTGAAGTCGAGTTATAGGGAATATCAGCCAGGGGGGTGCTAAGGGGAGGGCTTAGGATTAAATAGGCTTAGGATGGAGGTTAGGAGGTTGGAGATCATCCCTATTTGGGAGATCTCCAACGGGGAGGGTCTCTAATGACGCAGACACACTTCTGCCCGGATTAGAGATGTCATTGGAATAGAAGCTAATTGTGAAAAATTAGTTTTGAGACAAGATCGTCTGGACTTCTTAGCCCAGATGAAATCATCCGATCTGAGGTGATATCATCTGATCGGTGATGATATCATCAAACAATCAAAACAAACTCTAAAAATGGCACGAAAAAGGAGGAAACGGATTACACGGCGGTTTGGGAGTGGTTTTGGAGGTTAAAATTTGAATTTGAATTATTTACTAGAGTAAGTGTAATTATTAAGATTTCACTGCACCAATTTTAGGGTGCTACATTTTTCCCCCTCTTTAGCGAATTTTCCAAAGAAAATGCATTAAAGATGAGTTCTTCTCGATCTACAAGAAAGCAAAAATTATTCCCATTTTTAGGCGACGATTCTTGGTCGAATCGTACGACAGCTTACTATGGTGCCCCCTCCGTGTTTTTACCCAAATCGAATGTTTGAAGTAAAAACACGAAAAAGCAAAATTTTAATTGTTTTTGAATAAAATTAAAAAAAAAGGGTAAAACCCTAATTCATTTTTACTATTCATTTTTGTGGTTTTTAGAGCTCTGTAAGCAAAAATGGTGGAGACAGTGCACAGATCGACAGAGGTCCGACGCGGGCTATGGGTACGAGTCTAAACTTAGTTTAGAATGTTTTAAGTTGAATTTACATGCTTTTTAGGTAAATTTTAAATAAATTTTGAGCATCGCAACCATTTTTGGGCCGTCAACGTCGTCAGGACGAAATCGTCCCGATTTCTACGAAATCATCTCAAGTTCGCCGATTTCGTCGAAGGGTGAAATTGGTGAAAGGGGGACGATTTCAATAATTTAGGGACGATTTTGTCTTGTAAAATTGAAGATGATTGTGCTCAAATTTGGGACAATATCGTTCAATAGTGGACGATATCATCATTTGTATAAAATTGAACTAATTTTACTTGAGTTTTTATTAATGATTTTTATTGTGTTGTTTTATGTTGCAGATAAGTTTACTAAAGAGCGAAGAATGGAAATACGACGAGTTGAGAGACGACTTGGCCACTCTATCATAGGCAGAGCGGGATTAGCTAGCTCAGGCCAGCTTACAGCATGTGGTAGAAATGTCATAAGTTTCTATAGACATGGGGCTACTGACAGGCCTAACAGAGAGGTGGTATCCGGGTTCTTCCTATTTTTGGTTACCCATAGGGGAGATGACTCCCACTTTAGAGGATGTATGGAGGATTTTGAGGATCCCCATACAAGGATGGTTGATCACTCCTGTGGCCAATCAGGGCCATGCTATGATGTGGTTGTGTGGTGACCCGAGCTTCGCCTTGGAGAAGGGTGGAGTGAACATCGAGGCACTACATTAGATGCTTGGGGCATCTATACTCACACAGGTTTTGGTCAGAGTGGTAGGTGGACTTCGATTGTGCCACCAGAGCAGGTGCATGGTACCATGGGTGCTAGCAAATGTGATCTACGACATGCAAGACCATGGTTATAGGTTCTCTTGGGGCAGTTTTGTTCTATGCCGGTTGTATAGGATCCTGCATGGGGTCGTGTACAAGGGTGGCCGATGTCTAGTTATGACATCGCTCCTACAGGTTTGGTGCTGGGAGAACACTGTAGTGCGGAGGCCGATAGGGCTTCCTTTGATAGGGATTCACAAGGAGAGGCCTCGAGTTTTCTACTAGTGGCTCTAAAGAGGGGCATAGTAGTGGATTGATTTGCCAATGTCTCGGAGACTGCTGGATGACCTTGTCCCAGACTAGATCACCTGGAGGCCTTAGAGAGATCATCCAAGGTGGGCTGAGGATGGACAGGAGCTAGCTCACATCAGGCAAGTCTGTTGGTTGAGGATGGAGAGGGGAGAGGTGGAGCTCCACCGCTATGATTGAGTTTTGTGATAGTTCGGTCTACAGCAAGGGATCCCATCTCTTAAGGATTACAAGTTTTCTCATACTGTTCGGGATAACACTATGGTGAGCGGGGCTCCAAATATGTAGTAATTCTAGAGTCAAGATGTGGATGATGCCCCCATTCAGCTAGTGGATGGGGACGATGCAGGGGTAGTTGACGGCTATGATGCCTGGTACATAGGCATCCGCCCTCCTTGGATGACAAGGGCTTAGGGTTCGATTCATGCAGTTGTGCGTCGGATAGGGAGGCGATGCCAGACGGCTATTGAGGTGGCCCAGGGTCATGGTGAGAGAGAGCAAAGGAGGCCATAGGCTCAGGAGAGGCCGCAGTACTAGGAGAGGAGGGAGGAGAGACCCCCTTCTCCATAGAGATAGAGGCCACCATCGTTCAATAAGGGCAAGGGTGTTGACACTGGGAAGAGTAGCGAGATAGTGACTCTTCGAGCAGAGACAGTCTGTCTCTAGGCACAGGTGCAGACATTGTAGGATGAGGTTGCATGCCACCGAGCTGAGGTGACACAGCTCAGAGATGAGATTGCATGCCTCAGAGCATGGGGCGGAGGGGCGAGCACTCTGGAGCTAGCATGGGCTATTGTCTAGATCACTTTTTACTAGACATTATACTACCAGATGGTTCCAGAGGAGGATAGATTACCACTTTTGGCTAACATCGCAGATCTGATCAAGATTGGGTCATCGAGGACTTCATCCCGATCCATGACGAGGACTTGCAGTACTACACATACTGCGATGGGGCCACCTCGTCCACCTCAGGGCAAGGAAGGAGATGAGGCTGAGATCTCGATGGGTTCTCGAGGCTAGACTACTACACTGTACTATATAGATTGAGACATAGTTTTTATTATTTTTGATAGAGGATTGAGTATGTCGAGGTACAAATTGTGGCATACCAATCCAATTTTGATATGATATATATATTGTTGATATATATATGAGATGAGATATTTTTGATCATATGACTTGTGTCTTATGTATTTTTATGATGCTTTTATGTTTGATTGATTGATTTGATGATCGGATTGAGGATTCATGTAATTATGTCATTTTGAAATATTATGGTTGAAATGTCATGCTTGAAAAATTTAAATGAAATAATCTGATAGAACAAATTGGTTGTTTGTGATGTGATGATAAAAAATAAAAGGGGACTTTTAACAATAATTTCAAAGGACATTGTCACTATTATAGACCATTTCATGGAGTCGCCTCTCACTCGGTCGTCAATATAATCCCAGTATAGAAATATTGCTAAAAGTAAAAGAGTGCGTAAGAGATTGTCTTAAGACTTTGGTGCAATGGTGCAAATGATGATGATGATGGTTTGTTTTCAGAGTTTCATAAAATAGTATGCATGAAATAATGCTAAAATGATTTTTGCTAGGCATAAATTCCTAAGTGTGATAAATTTTTTGGATAATTCCCTAGGAATTATACCATCATTGCAAAATTGAAGGTTGACATAATGACATGAAATAATGATAATGTGCATGTTTTTTGTTTAAAAACATAATTGTATAACAAAATGATTTAATTCATATGGTTTTCATGATTTTTAAATAAATGGGGAATAAATATTGTTACAATGGTTTGTGCTAGGCATAGAATATGTAGGTATAGACTTATACCATCATCGCGAAATCCAAAAAGAGATAATTTTATTGTATGGTTGATTTTTAATAAACAGAAAATATGAAGATGAGGACTTGCGCTAGGCATAAAATTCCAATTTTGGTTTTAGAACTATACCATTGTCACAAAAGTCGATAATATATATATATATATATATGTGTTTTGATTGTATGGTTTTGAAAGAAATTTTGATGTTTCTATTATGCATGTAGTTGTCTTTATACTAAACAACTGTTCTTCAAAGAAGAAAATGAATTTATTCCAAACAATTTGCAAAAAATATTTCAAAGTATCTTAAAGACAAAAGTTAGATTTATAAGGAATCCCATGTGCATATGTGAGTTCATTTCCAATCTTGATTTATCATAATGATACACAAAATCTCTCAAATACAAATGTGTGTGCAATTGCTATGTTCGTTTACTAGTTTGAGCAAGATAATTTGATACAAGTGATTTGAATGAACCAAATAAGTGTTCATTAACCATGATGTAGATGCATATAACCATACTAGACTACTATGTAAGTTAGATTATCAAGAGCTAGCTAATCCATAAGCAGATATAGGTCTGTACAAAAGAAGGTCTCTAATGTGATAGACATATCGCCATGCTAGGAGTTACCCAAGGCCAATCAGGTTAGGCACAAACCACCTGTTATGGGGCTTACCTCACAATTTTTGAATAATTGAGAATTCCAAGGATTCAAGCTCATCAACCCTTCTTTTCTTTTCAAATGGTAGGGAAAGGGATTTTATTGCTTTTTGCTTTTGCTTTTTTTTGCTTTCTTTTGTATTTTTGCTTGATTTTTGAGATAATGCTTGAAACATTGTTGTAATGATATAAAATAACTTTTTTCTTTTTCTCTTTTTCTTGAACTTTGCTTTTTCTTTTTGTTCTATGCTAGGAATACTTTCTCGGATTAGCTGTAGAGCAAGGGATTTTTATTCTGGGTAGGGGTGAGCTTGTCCTTTTGCCAATTCTCAAAGATTCTAGACCATGTACATGATAGGATAGCAGAGGAAACTTTTTGCTCAAGAAACCACTTCTACTATGTAGCATAGCATGGAAATTACAAATATAATCATTTTATTGTGAAAAGATGTGCTTGGTTTAAGTAAATAACAATATCAATTCTCTATGCTCAAACTTTATTTAATTGAATTTTGTGGACTTTAATATAAGAGAGATTAGTAATCATGCCAAATAAAATCAAGATATTTATTTTTGTGAGTGTGAAAGTGAGGGATTCCAAATAAATGCTAATTTATCCAAAATAATTTGAAACATATAACTGCAATATTTGTAAGAATATATAGATATAGATACTTTTTGAGAAGTTTTGAGAATGTTGACTCTCTCTTTCTTCTTTATGTTGTTTTGGTTTCGAAAGAGTCAAGAATATTGTTGTTTTGTTTTTTGTTATATTAACAAGTGCCATAAATAAATACAACAAAGAGTGTTGAATATTTTGATGATTATGAATGTTTTTGGTGTTTTTCAATTTGTAAATTGAAAGAAATACAAGATAGTGATTTTGAAATATATACAAGGATGAAATGACCAAATTTATACATAGTAACATTTAAGATGCAAAATGTTCATGGGTTATTTAAGTTCTTTACCATCTAAGGTAGATAATTTGTATGCTCCTGATTCAAATTTAGCAGTAATAATGTATGGTCCAAGCCAGTTGCGCTCAAATTTACCTTTAAGGTCCTTAGTTGCATTAGTATTTTTTTTATTTTCTTTTAAAACAAGGTCATTGATCTCAAAGGATCGATGACGAACTTTTTTAGCATATGATCTTTTAAGCTTTTTTTGGTAGGCACGGAGATGCTCCAAAGCATTGATGCATTTTTCATCTAGGAGTTCTAGCTGACTGATTCTGCCAGCTTGATATTCATATCCTACTTCGGTATCTTTAAGTAGTAGATCCAAAGAAGGAACTTCCAATTCAAAGGGAAAAATAGCTTCAACACCATAAACCAAAACAAAAGGTGAATTTCCAGTGGGGGTTCGAACACTAGTTCGATAGGCCCACAAGGCTGGATATAACTGAATGTGCCAGTCGCGGCCAGTTTTATTGACCAATCTTTTGAGAATTTTGATTAAGGTTTTGTTAGATGTTTCTGCTTGACCATTACCCTGAGGATAATAGGGAGTGGACCAGCGATGTTGAATCTTATATTTTTGGCATAATTTTTTAACATCTTTATTTTTGAAACAAGTTCCATTATCAGAGATGAGATTTGCAAGAATTCCGAACCTACAAATGATTTGATTAAAAATAAATTTAGAAACTTGTGTGCCAGTGCGAGAAGCTAAAGGCATAGCTTCAACCCACTTTGTGAAATACTCAGTGGCGGTTATGATGAATTTGTGTCCATCAGATGACACAGGATTTATTTTGCCAATAATATCTAAACCCCATTTTGAAAAGGGCCAAGGAGATGAAATAGCCTACAATTCTTGTGCAAGCACATGGACAAGGTCAACATGTTTCTGGCACTTGTTGCAATGGTGCACATAATCATGTGCGTCATTCTCCATGGTAGGCCAAAAGTATCCTATCCTAAGGAGCTTTTTAGCAATGACACTACCACTAAAGTGTCCTCCACAAGATCCATCATGGGCTTCACTCAAGGCTGATTTGGATTCTTCTAAATTCAAACATCTTAATAGGATACCTTCAAAAGATCTCCTATATAAAGTATTGCCAATTATTACAAATCGACTTGCTTGTCTATGTAATAACCGACGTTGGTTTCTATTAGAATTGGCAGGGAAAGTCCCATTTTGGAGAAAATCAAATATGTCCGTATACCAAGGTTCAGGAGTAGTTTCATTGATTAGAAACACATCCAAAGGTTCTAAGAATGACTTATTTGAAGCGGGTTCCTAGAGTCGACGAATAATGATAGTGGCATATTCGTCATCTAACTCCAAGGGCAGGAGAGATGCAGCTACGACCATAGCATCAGCTGCACGATTGCAAGTTCGAGGAATAGCTTCCAAGGTAACTTGATCAAATAGAGACATTAATTGTAAAAAATAGGCTTTATATGGGAATATTTTATCATCTTTGGTCTGATAAACTTCATTAATTTGGTTGATAAAAATTTGAAAATCACCAAAAACTAATAGATGTTTAATTTTTAGTGCCAAGGCATCTCGTAATCCAAGGATTAGAGCTTCATATTCAGCAATATTGTTGGTGCAAGCAAATGTTAATTTGAAGGACAAAAGAATAAGATGTTTTTGTGGGGATATTAAAATAATACCCGCACCAGCCCCACTCATGCATCGGGATCCATCAAAGTATAAGGACCATTATTCAATATGGTCTGCTTCTAATGGTGCAACAACTAATTGATATGCTATGATTTTACCCTTAAAAGACTTTTATCCTATGAATGTGAGATCAAACTCTCTTAGAGCAAGAACCCACTTGGCTGTATGACCCGATAAATAAGGTTGACTCATGAGATACCTCAAGGGATCATATTTAGCAATGACATAAGTTTTCTGACTAAGCATATAATGGCAAAACTTTTGTATAGCAAACACAACTGCTAGACATAGTTTCTCTAATGTTGTGTAGCGGGTTTCATAACTGACGAAGGTTCGGCTAATATAATAATTAGCATGTTCTCTCTTTGCATCATCAAGCTGAGCTAACATAGCTCCTAAGGCAAAATCTAAAGCTGAAATATACAAGATAAATGGACGATCAGGTTTAGGCGATGAAAGCATAGGTGGGTTAAGGAGGTATTGTTTGAGAAGTTCAAAAGCTTCTCTACATTCGTTGTCCCAATTAAAAGGGACATCCTTCTTAAGAAGTTTAAGAAAGGGGCCGGTTTTGTCTACCAGCTTATCGATGAAGCGATGGATGGCTTTAAGCTTACCTTGTAAACTTCATAACTCAGATATATTAGTAGGTGCGGGCATATCAATGATGGCCACAATCTTGAGAGGGTCGATTTCGATACCATGTAAAGAAACTAAAACCCCTAATAGTTTATCGGACTTAACTCCGAATATGCATTTGGCTGGATTTAATCAAATAAGATATTCTCATAATCGATTAAAAACTTTTCTCAAATCATCTAAATGATTATCTTCATTAATAGAGCGGGCTATAATATCATCTACATAATCATGTAGGATATCATGCATCATATCATGAAAAATATAAGTCATAGCTCATTGATAGGTTGCACCTACGTTCTTTAAGCCAAATGGCATCACTTTCCAACAAAAATTACCCCAGGGGGTAATAAAGGCTATTTTAGCCTAATCTTCAGAAGCTATCCTAATCTGATTATTACTAGAGAATCCATCCATTAAGGACATCATCCCACTCCCAGCAGTAAATTTGATGATTTGATCCATGTTTGGAAGAGGAAAATCATCTTTAGGGCATGCAACATTAATATCTCTAAAATCTGTGCAAACCCTAACTTTGGTAGCGTCTTTCTTGGTAACTGGAACTACATTTGAGATCCATTCAGCATAATCAATGAGATGCATTTTTCTAAGTTTTTGTTTAACAGGTTTAGCATCCGGATGGACCACTAGATGATGCATGACTACAGAAGGGTCTAGTCCTGGCATATCTTCATATGTCCAAGTGAAGACATCTTCATATTCTTTAAGGAATGCAATGTATTGCTCTTGTTTTTCTTGACTTAATTCTAATCCAATATTGATTATGTGAGGATTATCCTCAGTTCCAATGTTAATTTTAATGATGTTTTCTACTTCCATGTGTAGATCTCTTTCAAAGTTAGGTGGGGCGGGTGAAACGCCCAATTCTTGTAATTCTTGTAAGGTTAATTTGGATAATTCATCTTGAGGAGTCGTGACCTCAAGTTGGGCTATAGTTGGTATAGAACCATCAAAATAAAATCCATTGTGTAACATCTCTTCAACGAAGACATCGTGGAAGATATCTCCTTCCAACTCCTCATCGGAGTTAGCAATCATTTCAGGGTAAGCTATGGATAGCATGTTACATGTAAATGGCTAATTTTTTAGAGGCAAATCATCATGCCTATCCAAATAATCTTGATAACATATGAGTTGATCATCATCTTCAAAAGGAAAGGGTTGACCCTTACTAGGAAATAGGCCCACACCATAGCGGGCAGGCCACGGTTCTACCTCGAAAGGTTCTTTCATGCCATTTTGGAAAGGTCCCAAGCATTTCCCTTTATATCCCATTTTAAGCATTATGGGTTTAGCTTTAATATATTCATTGGTAAAATAGCATCGAGCATATCCATCACAATGCGTTTTGATATTCCGAGGGATTCTTCCCTAGTCATATCCTTTATAAATGAAGGCACAACTCTCGACTTGGTAAGTACTTCCCATAGGTTGTGGGAGGCCCAAAGTACGAGGAGATGGCGGCAATTTATTTAAAAGAATTGAATCTTGCATGAAAGCATTTGTTTTTTCTGATATTAAGATTGTGGATAAATCTGGTAAAAGTTCATCAAAAAAAGCATAAGATGTAGAAGGATCATTCCCTATATCTTTAGATGTGGAAGGTATGATAGATGTTGATAATGTGGAAGTGTTAATAGATGGGTCTATAGGTTTTGAAATTATGGGGATGGAACATGAAGGATTGGTTGTAGATTGAAGATCTTTTTGAGGTTCTAGAGTGATTTGTTTAGAAGATTGTTGATCTATATATGAGGATGAAATGAATGGAAGAGAAATAGGTGAAGCTATGGGTGTATTTTTCATAGTTTTAGATGAAAAATAAGAATTAGGATGTGTGGATGATAGAGTAGGGAAAAATTGCACTCCAACAGGTTCTGCCAAAGCACACATATCAAAGGGTCTAGGATCACCGTGGATAGTGACCAACTAATTTTTAAATTCGAATTTAACACATTGGTGTAAAGTTGATGGGACAGCCTGCATTGCATTGATCCAAGGATGACCCAAGAGTATATTGTACGATGTGGGGCAATGTACAATAAACACGGTTGTATCTAGAGTTTGAGACTTGCAATGGGATGGTAATAACTCCACATGTTTCTTGTGTTTCGTCATTGAAAGCTTTGATAATCATGTCAGTTTTCTTCATTTCATCACTTCTAAAGCCAAATAATTGGTAGAAGTCAAAAGTGCAAATGTTTAGAGATGAGCCATTATCAATCAGGACTCGTTTGACAACTACATCTCCAATTAGAGCAGTAATATATAAGGGATTATCCTTATGTAAACTGTGTTATGGGATATCTTTATCCTAGAAGTCAATACAATCAACCTCTTGAGTGATGATAGTATTAGCCATGGCTTCAGGTTGAATGTTTTGAGGTACCATCATTTGGCTTAATGTAAGCATCAACTCATCCCTATGGGTAGGAGAAGATCTTAATAAATAGAAAAGGGAAATTCTGGCTGTAGTATTGGATAATTGCTCATTAATATTGTAAGGGAGTTTGAATTGAACATTGGAAGCATGATTCCCTTTATTGGGATTTTTCAAAACAAATGGAACTGATCCATCATTCTGGTTTGGTTCTTGTTGAGAATTTTGAGCCTATTGTCAAGTAACAACTCCAATGGTACCTATAATGTTATATTGGAGACACTGAAATGGTCTCGGTCGAGCATTTATGGCTTTTTCATTATGGAGGAATTGATTAGAAGAAGGTCGAGTAGTAACTCTTCTAGGAAATGGTTCTTTTGGAACCATAGCATCTATGATGGGTTGAATAGGATCTGATTCGTTTTCAGAACTATTTGATTGGTTTGAAGTGATTTCTATTTCACTTTTAGTATCTGATTCTACATCACTAGAATCTGGAGTTGGAATATTATGTAGGGGTTTGGTCGTAACCATGGATAAAGTTGTGTCAAATATTTGAGGATCAGGATTAAGTAAATGTCCACTAATGGTTCCTACATATCGGGTAGGAGGAGGAACATTATGATGTTCGATTTGATTGGCCACCTCTTTACCATGCCTTGGTAAAGGGTGTTGAAATATGTCTAATGATTGATTAGCATTTTTATTTTGATTTTGGGGAATGGTCTTTTGAGCGTTATTAGGAGCATTTTGTTTAGGTTGGAAGGCTTGCACCTCCATTTCATTATTATCAATCAGATCCTATATTTTATGTTTCAACCTTTTACAAGCATTGGTAGAGTGTCCAGGTCCTCTATGGAAATCATAGTGTAAGTCAGCTCTGTATCCGGGTATAGTTGGATCAGGTTCCCGGATAGTTGGTAATTGGATCAAACCTCTTTCGAGTAATTGAGGTAAAATAGTTGATAACGGTTGATTCAATCTAGTAAATTCTCGAGGAGGTTTATCAAGCGGTTTCAATATAAATTTTTTTGTTGTTTTCGTTGCATTGATATTAGCAACATTTCTGCTATTAGTGACTCCGTCACCAACAACTTGTTTGTTTTTATATTGATTTTTGGAGGTTTTCTCATCATCCTTCTTCCTAAGTTGGCCTCTCCTAATGAGGGCATCTTCTACTCTTTGAGCTAAATCTATAGCCTAATCGAAGGTAGTTAAAGTAGTAGTTGATAGCTCATAAGATATTTGTTCTTGCAAATTATTAATAAAAATGTCCAACATTTCCCTATAAGGTAGCACAAAGTGTAGTTTTCCTGTCAACTGCCTCCATCTAGCTAAGAAATCGACAAAACATTCATCCTTGTCTTGTTTTAAGTTGTATAAATCTTTAATGGTTACATGCCTCTCGATGTAGGCACTAAATTGATGGACAAAAGATTCAATTGTTTCTTCAAAGTTTCTCAAAGAATGAGTGGGCAATTGATAGTACCACTCTAATGCCATTCCACCTAAACTTTTTGGGAACATTTTTAGTAATAGCAAGTCATCATGTGATATATCATGACATGCTATCCTAAACATGCGAAGATGCTCTATGAGATCTTCGGTTCCTTTATATATAGGCAGGATGGGCATGGGAAAATGCTTAGGGTATGGTTGTGCTACAACTATGGGATCCAAAGGTTGACTACATATCTCTCGATAATTGTACGAGGGACGGTAAGGATCTATCTGGTCCATACGCGAAGCTAACTATTTCACCATGGCTTCCAGATTACTAGTTTGCCCACCATATTGGTTCGATAGGGCATTGATATGGGATTTGTGAGCATATGATGGAGGGACATGAAGATTAGATGCTATGTTGCTATTGTGTAAATTTTTGGTAGGAAAGGTGTTATGAAGGAATTTTGAAGTTGTATTATGATGTATTCTAGATTGTTGAAAATTGGTTTTTGACTTCATTTTAGGTTTTTGTTTACTTGAAGCATATTGATCAATAGTTTGGTGAAGTAAAGCAGTGAAGGAAGTTTTATTTTGTGTGGGAATGATTTTAGGCTGAATAATGGTTCCTTAGGAGGTTGGGTAACCTATTTTTTTGGCATGTTTTGAATCATAGTGACCATATCTGTATTGGATGGTCCAGCCTTATCACTTTCTTGATCAATGAAAGACAAGGGATTAGTGCGCACATCAAACATATGTTCCATGGCTGCTTCAGTTTCACTAATTTTCCCTTTATCCATACGAACTGCCATATTAAGAACACCAATGTTATTATGGAAAAATTTCTAGAAATGATCTATGTTGTCAAAAGCAATAGTTCCATTTGGAGCTACTCTAGGGGATGAGGATCCATCCTATTTAACATTTTCTTCTTGTTCATTGTCTTCACCTAGGTCATCTTCTGGTTGATCTAGAGCTTCTCCTTCTAGAATTGGATCTTCAGGAAGGACATTTGGATCTCTAGTTTTATTTTCTAACCAGTCTTCTTCTTCTCCTTCATTTTGTTTACCATTCCTAAGTTTAGGCATTGTGCTTAATTTAGATTTTAGCATATATATATATATATATATATATATATATATATATATATATATATGCAACAAGCTTAAGAGGTATATATTAATTATATACCTACTACAATATTTAAATGAAAGGTTTTGGTTTTTGTTATGTTTTTTAGTTTTTCTTGTTTTTGTAATAATATTGTAAAGATAACAAACAACACAATAAATGCAAGAAATAATACTGAAAGTAATGATCTAGTTTTCTATAAACAATTTATAAATATCATTAATGGGTTTGATTTCTTTAGGAGTCATGAAGTGTTCTTCAAATTGAAATTTTTCTTTCAAAAATTTAATGAAAAGAGCTATAGTGATATTATTTGTCTGAGATGCTGGTTGATAGAAGTAAAGCTCGTGGCAATACTCTTGATATAACACAGCTTGAGGAACTCTATTCCATCTTTCCCTATCTGTAAGAACAACCTCTTGGTCTTCTACATGACCTAGGAACTGGTGTATAATGGCTACGTTCTCGAGGTATTCCTCGAAGGTGAACAATTCTGAAGACACAAGAGCTCTCCTATAAGCTAACCATCTATGGTAGGCTCTCTGAAGTTCATGATAAAAGACGAGTTGATGAGGATCCAGGATTCTATCTAGGACAAGCCTCTTGATTTGTTTAAGTTTTGTTGACCTAGATAAAATGACACTAAGTATTCTATTCACACCATAACTTTCTTTATAAAATTCTATAAATTAGGGGGTATCAACATAGTAGGATATATACCGCATATATATTAGAAATAGTATATAGATGGCCACTAACTACTTTATATATTTTAATTTATAGAAACTTATTAAGAAAATATATTACACAACATTACATATCATAAATGAATACTTAATCAATTCTTATGACTTAGGGCGATCTACCACAATGTGCTCCCATCCCCCAAACCTGTAGGATCAAGCTACAAGCAATGCTGACATGACCTCACCGATGGATGTGGTACAACTCATCATAGCACTGAGCCAATAGGGATCTATCCCATGCATAGATGATAGGCTCCTCACTATCCAGTAAATCCTGCACCATCACCAGAAGGTTTCATGGAAACCTCAAACCCAAGTAGTTCGAGATAAGAACATTGCTGATCATTAGCAATACGACATGCCTCACTGTAAAGACACCCTCCTCATGCCAATGATTGATGGACACTCCTCCAGACTTGTTGTCCTTGAGAGCATCTATAGAGTGCAATTTGAACACCCAAATGAAGACAACCACCTGATCATTAGTGGCAAAAGAGACAATGGCCACCCCATTGAATGGAATCCAAAATATCTAATACACATCCTCTAGTGTAATGGTCATCTCATCAATTAGGAGGTAGAAGGTATTAGTCCACTAGTCCCAGCGATGGGCCAGAGCCATAAGGTAAGCCTGATATGCCATGATGTAAGGTAGCCTGATGGTATACTACAACCTATGGGCTTTGAACCATACCCAGTCCATATCATTAAAGCTAGGAAGTAAGTCAAGCAGGAGCTTTGGGTCCCAAGCTCGAGCAATAAGGATCTAAGTAAAGCAAAAGAAAAATAAAACATGATTGTAGTGCATCTAAGGCATAACTCACCATAAACATGAAAATGGTGCAAAAGAGGATGGACTATTCTAAGTCTAAGCAAAAGAAGGATAATATTACACCTAATAAAGCAAAGTAAAATTCAAAAATTCCAAAAAAAGTCAAAAATATCATAAAAATTCAACAAAACACAAGAAAACAAGGTTAAAGTTTTAGCCGCTATTGCCTATAGTAGCAAAAACATAGCCACTAGAGGTAGTAGCGACCAAGACCCAATAGTCAATTTTTTGACCATTGGGATTCAAGCTTGGCTGCTCTGAGAGACAATGGCTCTAAGCTAGCCACTTTGAGCGATAGTAGCCAAGGGGTGGCATAGCAAACCCATGAACCCTTGGCTAGAAAATAATTTTTTTTTGCAAAATTGACAAAATAATTTCAATAAAACAACATAGGGAGGGAAAACAAACAAATTGGAAAGTAAAATTTCCCACCCAAGCATCAAAACTAGGCTAAGTTCAAAATGCCCAAAATGGTGGCAACAGGTGAATAATTGAAGAAAATTCAAAAAAACCTAGGCTAAAGCCACTAGTAGAAAGCAAAATTGAGGACTAACCCACCATAGCAAAGGGTAACCTAAGCCTAATTACAGAGTTTGTTTGTTGCCAACAGGTTCAGTGAGGTTCAGTTTTCCCATTACTTAGTGAGGTTCAGTTTTACTCAAAGAAGAAAATAGAGCTAGGGTTTTGAAGAGAAAAATACCTGAGAAGCTCTGGCTCCTCTAGTAGCTGATGTCTCACCCTGCGTAGCCATGTCCTCAGCACTAGCAAGTTTCACAGTTGCAACCATCACCGTCGCACCAGAGCTCCCAAAACGAATCTTCAACATTGAAAGTGATAGGTCAAACCCTAGAAATGCAAATTTTTATATTTCCTTAATTATGCCTTGGTTGCTGCTGACATCAATGGCCCGAACTTCTTATCCTCTCAAGGTGATAGTGACCACAGGCAAGAACTCAAAGGCCACTAGACCTGATAGCATCCAAATCCACAGGTCAAAATAAGAGACTTCTTCCTTGAGGGATCCCACAAAAATAGCAAATAAAGACACTTTGGTGGTTTTAGATCATCAGAATGTTCAAAATAACAAAAAAAATCACATACAAGTACAATCTCAAGTAGGCCTCGTATCTAGTTACCTACTCTATCCACTTGGCGACTGCAGCGATTTGGGCTCCATGTATTTCGGTGAGATGAGTAAACAACCATAAAGCTACTTGGAAAAAAACAACTCATTTTGGAATTACGATGTGCTACCTTTCAATCCCAAAGAATACCAAGATGGTCAGACTACTCCATGGGTGTGAAAGGATCATTTTAATTCTTCTATGACATCAAAAACATTAAGTCAAAGTGATACGATATGAACATAAATAGAATCACTCATCCTAGCTTCCTAAGAAGGCTATTTATGGTTGGACCACTCCTTGAGATAGGGATGGATGATCATCATAAACAATTGGAATCACACTTGGATGTGGTATTGACCATTAAAAGCAACAAATGTTAGAAAGGAACCATATTAGTCATTGGTCAAGCGACTTGTTTCATTCATTGTCATTTCTTCACCAATCCATTGTGTGAGGAAGTAGTTCAAAACTTCAACTTAATCATAATCAAAATCAATAAAATATCACTCGATTATAGCAAAATAGTGTTCATCCTATGAAAAATTGCACACAATAATCACAAATTTCCCTTGTTTGTTGGGAACATAAGTAGATATGACATCTACAATTATAGCTCTCCTACCGGTTGAAATTTTTTTAGCAGTTGAAGCTACCCGATTGAGTTTGAGGAATGCGAGCAATTTAACATGCAAAAGCCACTAAGCTAAGTCCTCTAAACATTGAGGCAATTATTCAAGGGATGCATGCCATCTTGCATGATTGGTCCATCCAGCGTTGATTAGACCATTGATCACCATACACCCTACAAACAGATTAGTCTACGTTTTTTCTCAATGTTGTGTTTTCCACATAGCACATCACCATAATCGTGTCATGATTAGGGGAGCTCCTCACATAGACACACTCATAAGATCATAAGACATAATATTGGACTTTCCAAGCATCAATAGTGGTTCTCACCACTCATTTGAGGCCTTTTCAAGCCATCCAAGCTTAGCCACTCAAGCCAAGAGTGGCTAGATCTTAGTTGCTCAATCCTAGAGCGGCCAAACCTTAGCCACTATAGATGATAGTGGCCAGATCTTAGCCACTATAGACAATAGTGGCTAAGCCATAAGAAGTAGTTTATTGACAAATAGGCCTAATCACAAGTAGAATTGGTAGTTTGCATGCAATAAATATGAGGAGTAACTTTGCATTCCTTTTCATGACTAGTTCACATAGGAGACTTGAGTTTGCATTTAGACTTAAGTTAAATGATATCCAAGCATAAAAAATGGACAAAATCTTCTCATGCTAACGACCAGTTCACA
Organism: Wollemia nobilis; assembly: GCA_028583015.1. Lineage (NCBI taxonomy): Eukaryota > Viridiplantae > Streptophyta > Pinopsida > Araucariales > Araucariaceae > Wollemia > Wollemia nobilis. The sequence continues at coordinate 5,042,581 of JAQPPZ010001050.1, forward strand.
TAGAAGACTCAAGTGGGCAGTTAGATTTCAGTTAACTGGCCTTCAAACATAGACAATGGACAAAATATTCTCATTCTAACTTGTAATATGCATGAGAAAATAATTTCTAGGGCTTGGACATAGACCTAGGGTTTCACACTATAAAATATACAAGCCTAAGAGCACCAAGGGAGGGAGATCAATATTTTATGATATCATATAGAGAGACATCTTTTTTAGGAGAGCTTTCGAGACCTGGAGAGTTTTCTTTGAGATCATGTGTACACTGAGGCTATGATGGATTCAAGAGTATAACACCTATTATTTCAACATCAGATACAGGCTTTGACCCATAGCTTTGGGGCAAAGAGGACAAGGTTTACTTTAGCGGTCATTGTCTTGGACAGTGGCCCGCAGGCTTAGCTTAGGTTTTAGACATAGCTTATTTTATTCTATTTCTTTATGTTTTCATATCATTAGCATAGATTTACATGATTTCATGGTATATTTTTATCATATTTCCATTACATTATTTTATTACTAACAACCTCATCCGAGGAGGCAATCTCGAACACCTAAATGTGTGTTGTTGTTTCATTGCTTATAGGGCCACAGGTACATAGGACGAAGTTTGCAACATACAAGAGTAAAAGGGATCCCTCTAGGAAATAGACCTGGAGAAGGAGGCATCTGTAAGACCTTATACATTTTTGTGTGTGGAATCATGAAGCTTTTATAAGCGCACCACCTCTTCATGGAAGGGGTACTCTTTGCTTATTTGTAACTTATAGTATCGAAATGGGTATCCCTAAGAGGGACCGACATGTAATCGAGCTTCAATATCAATAAAGAGATCCATATTTTTTATTTCATATTATATGCTTTTTCTTCTTGTCTTCCATTTCATATTGGGTCTTTAAATAACATTGCAAGTAGGGTTAGAAATGGGACTGGTGCATGCATTCCCGGGGTCGCTACACAAGCTTGTATTTTTTGTATAGTCTCATTATAAGTGGGTTAGCCATGATATTTTGGAATTATTTCTATATGAACCTTTACCCTCTAAGCAGATTGTTGAATTTTCAAAGGGGTAGCATTTATATGGAAGTTATTTGAAGAACACAAGCTTATACTAAGAAGGGGGAGTGAACAGTATAAGACCACTTTTTACTTTTATTTTCAAATCAATATTATGTAGTGTATAGATAGCAGTATCAATAGCAGTAATCAAAGCAATGCACAAAACACCATACACAATAGAGACACAGATTTAACGTGGTTCACCCAATGTGGGCTACCTCCATAGAGAAAAAATTTCTTCTAAATATTTCTCAAATAATATGTTGGGAATCCTTCCCAATTACAATGTTTATGGACCTCTCTCCAAAGGATATATTGATCCCCTAAGTCTGGTTTGTGGATCTCTTTCCAAATGAGAACTCCTTCTCCTCTACTATGGCCGGTGATCCTCTAGAAGACATTGTCTCCATTGCACTGACTGTGGATATCTCTCCAATTGAAGACTCTTGTCCTCACTTATAAGACCTATCGTTAATGTCCTAGCTGATGGATCTCTATCCACTGGAGACTCTGTCCTCTCTACTCTGTCAACTCCAAAGCTCTGCTCAATAGTTTCACTCAAAAACTTCTCAAATATGCTCAATAGGTCCACTCAAAACCTGTTCAAATTTTCTCAACATGTCCACTCAAAACCTGCTCAAATATGCTCAATAGGTCCACTTAGAACCTGCTCAAATCTGCTCAATAGGTCCACTTAGAACCTACTCAAATCTGCTCAACAGGTCCACTCAGAACCTGCTCAAATTTGCTCAACAAGTCCACTAAGAACCTACTTAAATCTACTCAACAAGCTCACTTAGAACTTGTCCAAATCTACTCAACAAGCTCACTTAGAACTTGTAAAAATATGGTCAACAAGATCACTCAGAACATGTTCAAATTTGCTCAACAAGCTCACTCAAAACTTGTCCAAATCTACTCAAAAAGCTCACTCAGAACTTGTCCAAATCTGCTCAACAAGATCACTTACAACTTGTCCAAATCTGCTCAACAAGCTCACTTAGAACTTGTCCAAATTTGCTCAATAAGCTCACTCAGAACTTGTCCAAATCTGCTCAACAAGCTCACTCAAAACTTGTCCAAATTTATTCAACAAGCTCACTCAGAACTTGTCCAAATCTGATCAACAAGCTCACTCACTTTCTCAACTCAATCTCATAGAAGTATAAAGAGAATTTTTAGAGACTCAATATGTTATATACTCAAAACTTAATCTCAACTCAAATCAATCTCATTGAAGCATAAAGATAATTTTTAGAGACTCAATATGTTCTATTCTCAAAACTTAATCTCAACTCAAAAAATCTCATAGAAGCATAAAGAGAATTGTTAGAGACTTAATATGTTCTATTCTAAAAACTCAATCTCAACTCAAATAAGAATATAGAATAGTTTGTTTCATGGAACTTGAACAACCATTTCACAAAATCACTTGACTAGGCTCAATCAACTCTACTCAACCAATCACTTCAAGGAACAACCCTTTCTTACAAACCCTAGTCCAAGCATGTATCATCCAACTCAAAATGTTTCCAACAATGCTCAACATAAATCTCACATAACAATGATACTCATGTTCTTTTATAATTCAAGTTCATGTTCTTTGCATAACCAATTGGCTTCAACAATAATGCTAATAAAACATTCTTCATCTAACAATGATACTCATGTTTTTCTCAAACTCTAACTCAGGTTTTTCATACAACCAATGGTTTCAACAACAATGCTTATAAAACAAGGTTTTAATCACAACTCTCAAATCAGAAAACCTTGAAGCATTAATCCAACCACTTTAGAAAAGGAAACCCTAATCAATTCCTTTTCACTTCAAACTTAATTTTCAATCAAGCCAATCACCTAACTCAACAAAGAAGAATTTTGTTCATACCTTTTATTGAAGAGTAGTTGTCTTTGCAAATCTGCCACACTCACAATTATTTCTTTGACAAACTCAATAAGGGTTAGAGGATATTTATTTTCTCAATAAATTACAACACAAAATAATATCAACCAAAATACACCTTATTACTCCATCTATAAATTAATACTCAATATATTTCCAAAAATAATCTCCTTGGCAAATATCTCTTTCACAATAATATAAACTCTATTAAATTCTTACTTCTCAAATATCCAAAATTTATTATTTAAGACTTTAATTAAAATAAACCCTAAAATCCTTATGCCTCCTAACTTTATTTCCAATCAATAATTCTCAACTAGCAATTTTCCAACTAATAAAAACATTTTAACTCCAACTTTGCTAAAAGTAATTAATCATCAACATAGGCAATATTATTAAATGCTCAACAAAAATATTACCTCTATCTTGGAGGGGATTTGAACCCCTAACTCTGCCCATGACCTACGCATTAGTTGTGGCTCTATTGCCACGTGAGCTAAGTGCTCGCTTGGAGTATTGAGAGCACCACGTGCTCTAAGTTCCTTATGCTACTGGTGAAAACAAAAACATGCACAATGCTTTGGTGTTCCCAACACCAACCGAAATACGTCTTTCCAGGATTCAAATGCAGCTACACGTTACCACAAAAACTTAACCAATGTCTCCTTGCCACTACGTCATGCTTCCTAGTTGGATTGAGGATTTCAATGTGCTTTCCTTTATTTCAATCGTCATCCTTCAAATCTGTTCATTGTTCCTCACGATGTCAACCACCAATTCGTATGCCTTTTCTTATTTCGAGTAATGATCAATTAATCAATGTCTTTTAGACATTATATATAGTGCCCTTTTTCTTCCATGCAATCATGTAGGCACATAAATTTAATTCAACGTTGGCTTGGTTGATTATGTTATAAGGTATTTAAATTTAATTAAAATTAAATTTAAATATTATAAATTAAATCAAACTAACCTTAGGCTTTAACTTAATTAAACCTTGAAGCCTTGTCTTATTGCACAACCTTGTAACAAATATTTATTTATAAAATTTAAATTCCTTGTGAATTTAAATAATTTATAAAATAAATATTGGACCTCTTTTTTAACCTTTGCAATAACCCTTCTTGGGTTTTTATGAACCAATCACTTAACCTGTGATCCCAATAATATTAAAATATTATGTAGTCTTTTTACCTTTAACTTTTGCACTGTTGAAGCTTTTTCCTGGATGATAGTGATAACCTTTGACGACTTTATTTCTTGTCGAATTCCTTGATATGAGTGATAACTCTATCAGGTGACATCAATGATCACTTTGACTTAGAGGACTCAAAATGTCCAACATTATTCTTTAAAGCATATTTTTAGATATGAGTATTTTTGACTCCCAAGGCCCAATGGATAAGATGTTGAGTTCGATTGGCTTTGCAAGCGAATCCACCCGAGAGGCACCAGAATGTAAGACCAAAATGGCCACATACTTAGGAAAAATTTGTAAATTTTTCCTAAGTCATAAATTCTTCATTCTGCATATCTTACAGTGTATTTTGGAGCGGATTCACGACAAGAAGCACGAGCCCACCAAACACTTAGAATATTTTCATGCTTGGACCAATTATGGAAGATTTCTTTTGTTTCCTGCTCTGGACTAGTGATGCATCTTGAACCCACAATAGTTTTTACGAAGAGATGACATCTCCAGGAAGAAAGTGTGGATTGGTGATCGCTTTATATTTTGAATATCTCACAAGCATGTATGTGTTGGAACGCTCAATTATGGAGAACCCATAGAGTATTTTCAACCATAACGGTGACAAGGCAGGATGTTGTGAACAAAGTATATGTGAATTCATGACAAGAGGTGAATTTTACTGACTCATTTCTGGAATGGTGACAAGGTAGGATGTTTTATTCTAAAGATAGTGTAGAATGGAGAAAGAGTCACTTTACACTGTGACAGGTCCATATTGATGATCATATGCCAATGCACTTGCTTATCCTGAAATGGAATCCGTAAAAGTTTTAAAGAAAGAATGATGTCATCGATATTTTTGTGCAAATTGATGGATACTTTATGGATAATGAAGGAATCTAAGGAACAAAGAGAGAATTTGATTCCACTTAGCCTTTAGGTCATTTGGAAGCTAGATTGGCATTTTGTAGTTTCTAAGATAGAAGGATGACATCACCAATATTTTAAAGTGGAATGGCACTGTGTTCTCCCTGCCATTATAAAAATCTTATATCTAGATGGATCATAGCCATACGATGGGGGAGATCAATGGTGAAAATTGTGTCAAAGAATTTGAGGTATTTAAAGGCAATTCTTCACCAACATTGTAATAGTTAGTTGGAGAGGAAGTTGAAGCATCAAGGGTTTTCAAGAAGACAAAACCATAGGTGGTTATAGATCGACGATAGAAGATGATTTCCAAGAAATATCAACGATGATACATAATCCCTAACGGATTGAACTCCAGTTTGCATTAAGTGACCAATAATTTGTAGAGGCCCTGAGCTGCCATGGTGGTCCACTTGCAGCAGATTTCCCAAAAGGTGTACCAGTAAGAAAATGCTAGCAAGAACTCTCTACTGCACTGTCAAAATTTCATCTTTGTAATGTTATTTGTAATTTTAATTTTTGTAAAACTATAAATAGAGGTCGAACCCTCATTTTTAAGAATCAGCTCTAGTGTGTTTGCCTGTGCTACTATAAATATTCCCAAGAGCTAATAGAACGAGCATTACATAGATATTTGCCTCAAATTTATACCTTCATGCTTAATATCAGAGGTTCGAATTCTCTAGTTGTATTTCTGTGAATGCTTAAGTGGTTAGTTTGTGCCAAATTAATGGATTACTAGTTGTTAAAGTAATTGAAATCTGCTTTTGAGATTGATATTTATTGTTAGGGAGTGCATTTATATAGAATCTAGATATTGATGAATTTTTTTATTTGGATTATCATTATCTTAGTATTGAAATCACTTTTTGCAATATTTCTCTACTGTGCATTAATGAATGAAGGATCATCTAATTTGGGATAATGTTGGTCTGATTTATGTGCCTTTGGGTTAGTTTTTTAGAGATTTCTATTGTGGTGCAATGTTGTTAGCCTATCCATCCACTATTGTTCACATTTCTCTAACCCTAACCTTTTCTTACCCTAACCTTCAAATCCTAAGTGAGCATAATTGTGTCAACATCTTGTTTAAGTTGACAAGGAAATAGCCTACTCTGGAGGTTGTATCGAAAATTATGTTTTGGTCCATCCAATGTTGAGTGTTGAGTTGTAGCTATTGGGTGTAAGCCTAGATAGAAAGTAGGAACATATATAGCTGTAGTATTGAGTAAAACTTGATGTAATTCAGTTCTTAATAATTATGACAAGGGAATATGAACACTACAAAGAGGTCCTAGCCATCATAAGAAAAATGTTTTATTACTTACTCATCTTAGAGGTGCAATGGTCTAGAGTAGAGGTCATTGGAAAAAGGACAAGTTCCCCCCCTACCCGAAGAAATCCCTTGCTTACATCAAAAGGAGCAAAAATCCTAGAGTCAAATCCAATCCCTTGCTCTTCAATAAATATATATATATATTGTGTAGGATCACTAACTATATCATTTATTCCAATCCATCGTTTTCACTCCCACCTAGACAAAGGAACTATGGTGTACTTTAGGGGGAAGGCTTTCGGTCATATGGTCAACTATTAAAAAAAGGTGCCCATCCCTAGTCAACCATGATGTATCTAATGGTGGGCTATTCAAGCATGATCAATTTGTCCTTTTCCCTATACAAAATAAATAGTGATTTTTATCACTATATATGTGAAACTACCAAAAAGACACTAAGACATTCATCCAATATCAAAGAATCTACTGCATTTGTATTAAAATTCATAAAAGAGGTTACACTATGATATCCTTTTACAAATTTTCCCTAAAGGCTACAATGGGATATTTCCTAAGGAAGCCCTTTCATATTTTGGAACAAAGGCAACAAGATTAGTCTTTTTGAGTCCTCGATGTAGGTGGGCTTCTTGCTCGTGGGCCACCACTTGTTGTATGTGTCATTGTGCTTTACTGGACCAGTTAACCTACAAAATCCTATTAGTGCATTGGGGGGTCTACCTCAGTCAAACCCCATGGTTATGAAGAAAAAATACTCGTAAAAGATGCTCAAAACATAAAAAAAAGTACTAAAAACAATATAAAACTGTAAATTAAACTATTATTGCATGTCCTGGTGATTCTGGTGCCTGTAGCAGAGGTTCACACACCTGGTGTGTGATCTAGTTGGTTCGCACATGTGAAGTGCAAACCTATCCTTTTTTGACCGTATTTATCAGATGGCTTGCTAGGTTGTCCTCGAGTGGTTTTTCGTTTGAATTTTGTCTCGTTCAACTTCTAAAAATGCACTTTTGATGGAATTATCAACCTATCTCACTCACAAAATAGTGTTATAAAAGTGAAAAATTGATTGTGATACTTGTACGATGGTTGTGAGATGGATTTGGGAGTATACTCTAGTTTGGAAATACTTGATCATTTGGTCAACCCAATCAGATTCTATAGTTTGTGTTTCTTCCACCTGATCTACCCCTTACCAAATTTGTGGGATGTATTTCTACATAATATTCTTGAATTTTGGTAATTCAACCATCCCTTTTATCTCTTAGTTCACCCTAAAGGATAAAACTTCTTACATTTGGATGAACCACATATACCAAGGTCTTACTCTACACCAAGTACTACCTAAATTTTTTTAGAGACTTCATCACAGAAAATACTTGTCTTTCAATGAATTTATATTCAACCTGGGAATCATGGAGTGTCTGGATCTAAAATAATACAGGATGCTCTTCCCCTTGATCATCCTTGTGAGTCAGTACTGAGGCATAACTTTCTTTGCTCCATATGCATAAAGGATAAAATATTTACTGAAATCTAGATTTATCAGTATTGGGGTTGTTGTGATGGATTGTTTGATAACCTCAAAAGCTTATTTTCTAACTTCAGTCCATTTGAACTCAGTATTCTTCTTGAGTAACTCGGATATAGGCCTAAATTTCTATGCAAATTTAGAAATGAATTTCCTGATAAAATTGATCTGGCCTAGAAAAGACTACAAAGTCTTATTATTTGTAGGCAAAGGAAGAGCAATAATGGATCTGATTTCATCTAGATATATGGCCATACCTTCTTTTGATACCACATGGCCTAGCAGTTTTCCCTCGTGAACCATAAAGAATTACTTCTTAGGATTGAATGAAATACCAAATTCTATGCATTTTTGAAAAACTTCCTCTAGGTGTGATAGGTGGTCTTCCTTATCATGAGAAAACATAGTCATATCACCCAAATAAACTAGAATTAAATTGTTTATTAGTGCACCAAAGGCATAATCCATGGCTCTCTAAAAGGTGGCTCCCACATTAGATAGCCCAAAAGCATTATTTGGTACGCAAATGTGCCCCATTTTGTGGTGAATATTATCTTATACTGATCTTCATCCTTCACCCAAATCTGATTGTATCCAGAGTAACCATCTAGCAATGAGAACCTCTCTACACCTGCCACTATCTGTAATATATGATCAATCTATGGGAGGGGATAGTGATCTTTGAGGGATGCTTGGTTAAGATTTCTAAAGTCTACACACAAGCATATATCACCATTCTTTTTCCTTACAGGTACCAAGTTAGCTACCTAGGTATAATATTGTATTGGGTATATGATATTAGCCTTTAATAACTTTAAGATCTCCTCTCTCATGATGACCTTGATCCTTAGGTTCACAGGCCTTTGCTTCTACCTAAAAGACTTTGCATCAGGCTCTAGATCAATAGTATGTTGGATAACCTTCTTATCATATACCTTGAGGTCTTCATATGACCAAGCCACAATATCTATATATTTTAAACACAAGACTTTGATATCGTCAGCTTCCTCTAGTGAACACTTAACTCCAACATTGAGCTTCTTTTCAATATTGACTTCTACTTATTTATATATTTTTTATTGACTTTCATGGTTCTGATTCTTTTTCTGTCCTCATTGTCAAATAAGCTTTCTAGAGTGACCAATCCTCTAGGAATGTGATTGTTCCTTAGTTTAATAATGTCTTTTTGGTCAATTTCTTCCAGATTTTCGTACTGGATAGTAGAGAGTCATGCTTCTCTTACCATAAAATCAATTATTTGTTCATTACTTTTAAATACCTACCAAAAAAATTGTTTGTTTGGTACTGCAGGTCTGAAAACCATTTTGATTCCCTTGGCTTTATTGATTCTATAGTATACATAAGGGTTGAAGTTAGTTCCCTTTGTTGCTAAGGAATTTTCCAAAGTGTTCTTCTCTCTGGAAACAAAATTTAAGTTCAAGGAATAAAAATATTCCATCAGATACCATACCCTATTCTTGTAAGCTTTCAGGTAATGATACTTACTACTACACATGTTTCTTACTTGATAGACTATTAACTCAGAATCACCATATATGTTCAAAATATTGATGCCCATGCTTTCTACTTGTATCAATCTTATACATAAAGCCTCATATTCTATAGCATTATTAGTACATGGCCATGTCAATATGTAGGTAAATTTCCTTGTCCCTTCTAATTGGGACTGTAAAACTACCCTTGCTCCTGCACCATTTCTGCATTTAGCACCATCAAAGTGCATGGTCAATTTTTTATTTTTACTCAGGGACTGACTGGATATAATAGGTATTTTTTTTATCTAATTCAAGTGAGATACTATATGTTCCCATACTAGTTCCAAACTAACTATAATCTTATCTGAAAGGTAACTCATATTCAATATCCAACTCCTCAATTTTTTCCACCAGCTCAAATTATTTGAGGGGATTAATATTGCACATGTCTTCCTTAATATTTTCAATATGATAAGCTACTAGTTTTTTAGGTTTTATACTTATTCTCTTTCCATTGAAATGAATTACCATACTATAATAATCCATATACATACATCCACCTAGTTTTGCAAGAAACTCCCTTGAGATACATAATCCAAAGAAAGATTCTAGGTCAACCACAACTATTTCTTGTACTATAGTCACCTTAGGGGCTTTGTGTAGCCTCATTAAAACATCCTTAATGACTCCAACTGTCTTGACAAGTGTCCCATCCAATTGTAATACTCTAGGACAAGATCGGGTATACTCCATACCCATCTCTTCACAAAATTCTTTAGGCATAACTGTATTTGATGGTCCTAAATCTATCATACAATTTTGAACTATCCATCCCTCCATCCTTAAATATATGTAGAATGGGGTGTTTATTTTTTAGTTCAGTAGGTGACATTGCCTTTTTTTGGGGGGTATACTCAAGATTGTGGTAGTTTGCTTATTGTGTGGATATTTGTCAAGAGAATCTTTAAGCAGATCTATCTGACTAGGGATAAACAAAGTGTCATACAAACTACATTTTTATGGGATCCTTTTCATTTCCTCAATAATATTGTATTCAAAATTAGCCAGTATAGGTTTTTAAGGTCTTCTTTCTAGCTCATCATACTTTCTTTTATATTGTTTATTTGCTTCTATTATTTATATTTTAGTAATAGAGGGGAATCTAAGCCTTTCCTAAGCCTCATATTTAGATATCATCTTGTCTCCTTCAGTTTCCTTTTCCAATATATTAGGAATACTATATGTATTCTCTTTACCCTTAGCTTGGGGGAGGGGAAATGTGTTATTATCTTGAGGAAGCTGATCCCTTTTTTGTTGTGACAGAACTTGGAATTGTCCCATATTTTGAGGATCTACTTGGAGGGTATTTTTCCCAAACCTTGTCATAACAACAATTGGGCCATCCTCCTCAAAGTATTTTCCTACCATGATCTGATATTGCTACCAAATCATATTTACTCTTCCCTTTGAATCTCTCTCAACTTTCTCCATGGCTATTTTTACATGATGTTGATGCATAGCATAATATTATGAATCATGAGGGTCATTGCAGACAAAACACCATACATTTGCAAGAGTAGTATCTGAAGAGCATTTTGGTTCCTCATATATTGCATTGACTCTGACCCCAACACCATTACTAGGACCAACTATCTGATATTTATTTACATATGGGAATCTTCTTTGTTGCAATATTTCCATTTCTTTTTTCTCCATAGAACTCATATTTTTACTAAGGGCTTTCAAATTATTTTGAATTTCAAGGAGTAGGGAGCTCTCTTGGGGAAATTGAGTGGGAAGTGGAGGAAAATAGATTGGTGTGGATTTTGACCAAGGAATAGGAGCCATCTATGGGAATGGAGATGATAATGAGGGTGGGTCTATGTATGATGCAGTAATTGTCTGGCCTTGGAAACTACTTATTTCTTGATCATAAAGCAAAATATTCTTAGGGAGTAATATCCCTACATTGATCAGAATATTCTATGCATGAACTACAACATCATATATTCAAGAAAAATCTTCAATCCTAACCTAATGTTGATCCTAGAGCTCTGATATAATACATATAGGCTAAACTTGCAATTGGTATTGCCATAGGGGGAATTATTTTCCATGTCCTACTAAACCTTAGATTGAAATCTGAAACCGATTATTGGGGTCCCTACTGCATGGAAGTACATTTATTTAGCAGGGAGAAGGGGTCAATAGATTAATTGAATTCCTATATAAATGGCTAAACTAATTAAGTCCATGAGGTAATGGAACTGTCCTCAAGAGTCCTAAACCAATGCAAAATCTTACCTCTGAAATCCAGAGCTAGAATTATTACAATAACATCCTCATTTCTTATGTTATGGATAGCTGCCAGATTGAGGATATCTTGACAATGCTCATATTTTGTCTTCCTTGATCCATCATATGTAGGTATAGCTTTGGATAGAGCTTGAGGGATGGCATGCATGTGATGCAAAAAAAGTGGTCCAGTTGTGTTCCAATTGGGGTACTTTTGTAAAGGCTTATTTGGTGCAACATTTGCTTGACTTTAATTTACATTTGCTACCATGTTTTTAGGTAGAGTTACTACTGGGGAGGAGTTTCCTTCAATGGGATCTATGTAAGCTCATTATCACAGTTGTTCCTCTATAGGGTAACTCAAGAAAGAAGAGAGAATAAGGGTTGTTTCTCTTGAATGACCTGGTATACATGAAAGTGTACTGATCTATGAGGGTTATTATTTTCTAGGTTCACAGACCAGGGAGTCACCAAGTTAATTTGCTATTCTCCACTTAATAAGGTCAAGATAATTTACCAACTCTTGATTCCTTCAGGTAGGTAAAACCATATATTAGCTGGTGAGTCTTAGTTTTCCTTGTGAACTAGTCCCACCAAGCGTGCCAATAATTTTTGGGCATTGAATTGCATTTAAGATTTACTCAACATTGTAGTTGTCTATCTTTCTATTTTCTATTCAGGTATGCACCTGATAGCTGCAGCTCAGCACTCAATATTGGTATAGACTAGAACAAAGTTTCCAATCTAACCTCCGGAGTAGGTTGGTTCCTTGTCAACTTAAACAAGATGTTGACTCTATTATTCTCACTTAGGGTTTTGAGATCAATGTTAGAGAGAGATTAGGTTTAGAAAAGTGAACAATGGTTGGACGATTAGGTTAACATCATTAATACCACAACAAAAAGCTCCAAAAATCATATCAAGATACATTAATTAGATCAACATTATCACAAATCTTGAACACCTTCACACATTTATAAGAATATTAGATAAATATCATAGAAAAAAATTCCAATACGCCAATAATGATAATGCAAATAACCAAATTAATCACTATCCATATTTTACAAAAATATGCTCCTAACAATATAGAACCAATCCAAAGTAGATTTCAATTACTCTATTAGTCAGTAAGCCTGTCAAACTAACTATTCAAGTATTCATAGAAATGCAACTTTAAGATTAGAACCTCTGATATCATATGATGAAGACACAAGGTTTGGAGTGAAAATTAGTGTAATGCTCCTTTCATTAATTTCTAGAAATTTTACAGTGGTATAGGAAAATATGCTAGAGCTGATCCTTGAAAATGAGGGTTCGACCTCTATTTATAGTTTGTAAAAAAAATATGGAACATTACAAATATTATGTTTTCACAACTTAGTAGAGAGTTCTTAGTTGGCATCATTATACTAGTTCAATCCTCAAGAAATTTGTTGTAAATAAATTGCCATGGCGACTAGAAACCTCTACAACTTGCTGGTTGTTGGATCGAACTAGAGTTCTATTTGTTAGAGACCTCATCTGCATCATGGATATTTCTTGGAAACCTCCTATTACTGTCAATCTACAACCATATCTGGTTCTGATCTTATTGAAACCCTTGGTACTTTGGCTTCCTTCTCCAACTAATTGTTCTTCAATCTTGGTGAGAAAGCTTTTATTTTATTTCATTATGCTCAGTAATTCTCAATCGTCGATCTCTTCCATTGTATGGCTACGATCTATTTGAAATAAACTTTGATAAATGATAGGAAGAGATTATTATGCCATTCCGCTTAAAAAATATTTGATGACATCATCCTCCATGTTTTAGAAACCTCAGAGCACCATTCCATATAAAAATGCATTGTAGACAGGGTGGGATGGAATCTTTCACTTATTCCTTGTTCTTTTCCTTTAGCGTTGATGCTGAAGTGAATCCGCATAAAAATTTGATGACATCACATTTCTCTTGAAAATCCTATGGATTCCATTCTGAACCCAGACAAAAGCATCAGTTATGAATTTCAATTTCGGCTTCACCATAGTGTAAACAACTATGTTTTCATTCTACACTGGACTTAGATAAACATTACTTGCTGCCATTCTACTACAATATTAGACAAAATTACCTTTGTACGAATTCACATATTTTTACATCATATTTCATCTTATGTCACCATTCCAAGCCAAAAAACTCTATGAGTCTCCTAAAAATAGTCTTGCAACACTTAACCGCTTTGAAATATTTTACAAATATAAAGCGATCACCAATACGCACAACTTTTATGCTTACATCACCTTTCTCAAAATATATTTGTAGATTCAAATACTTTGTTTATAATCTAGAGTCAAAAACAAGGGACGCGATGCGGATTTTCACTAAGTGTAAAATTTGACTAAGTGTGGGTAGTCTTCTCTCTTTGGTCGTGGATCCGCTCCGAAATACACTCGAATATGTGCAAAATGGAGCTTTCATGATTTAGTAAAATTTTCAAAAAATCTTCTAAGAATATGTGGCCATTTTGGGCATACAGTTATCTATATGTAGCACCATTGCATACCTTTGATGTAATCTTAGGAATGGATTGGCTGCAAGCACATAAGGTTGTAGTCAAATTTCAATATAGATGGATTGAATACATGGAAAGTAGTGGGAAGGTGCAAAGGGTATACAACCTACAAGGGGATTTCCAACCCCAAATCCTTTCAGTAATGCAACTTAAGAAAGCCATGAAGAAATGGGGAATGATTTATGTTGTTAAGTTAAACAAGCTAGATGATGAGAATAAGGAAGAGGTATCTAGAAGGTACCCACTTTTGCAAGAATTTAGGAATGTATTCCTAGAATATTTACCTGGATTACCACATAAGTAGGATTTTTATTTCACAATTGAGCTTCAACCTAGAACATAACCCATACATAGAGCTCCTTACAAAATTAACCACATAGAAATACAAGAAATGAAAGTGTAGCTATAGGGGTTATTGGATAAAGGACTAATTAGACCAAGTGTGTCACCTTGGGGCGCACCCATGTTATTTGTGAAGAAAAAGGATGGTTCCCTAAGATTATGCATAGATTATAGGATGTTAAACAAGGCAACTATCAAGAACAAATATCCCTTACCCAGGATCGAAGACCTATTTGATCAGCTAAAATATACCCTAATATTTTCAAATATCGATTTGAAATTTGGGTACCATCAATTGAGGATATAGGAGGAATATATTCACAACACAACCTTTAAAACTTGTTATGGATATTACAAGTTCACTATCTTACCTTTTGGTTTAACAAATGTTCCAGCTGCATTTATGAATTTGATGAATAGTAACTTTAGGAAGTAGTTGGATAAATTTGTGTTGGTATTCTTAGATGATATCTTGATATATTCCTAGAATGAAGAAAATCACAATAAACACCTTAGGGTTGTGCTAGAACTGCTAAGGAAAAACTAGCTATTTGGAAATCTATCTAAGTGTTATTTCTATATGTCAAAAGTACAATACCTAGGACACATTGTTTTGGTGGAAGGTATCATAGTAGATCCCAAGAAAATAGAAGTTATATTAAATTTTCTATCACCCACAAATGTGATAGAAGTTAAAATATTTTTGGGGTTGACTGGATACTATAGGTTTTATGTAAAATATTACGCCAAGATAACCTCTCCAATGACTAACCTACAGAGGAAAGGAAAGTAATTCAAGTGGACTGATAAATGTGAGTCAAATTTTGGATTTCTTAAGAAAAATCTTACTAAGCCCCCTATTTTAAAGGTACCCAATCCCTAAGGGAGTTTTTTAATTTGTACAAATGCATCTCTAGAAGGTATGGGTGGGGTGGTCACTTAGGAAGAAGCAGTGATAGCCTTCGAATTAGGGAAACTGAAGAGACATGAGGTCAACTATGCGACCCATGATCTAGAGCTAGCTACAATAGTGTTCGCTCTCAAGAGTTGGTGACACTATTTGGTAGGAAGGCCATTTGAGCTAAGGATAGACCATCAAAGTCCACAATATATTTTTACCCAACTAATATTCAATGCTAGATAGAGAAGGTGGATGGAATTTCTCATAGAGTATGATTTTAGCATTTAGTATATTAAATGAAAGGAGAATAAGGTTGTAGATGCACTAAGTATAAGGAGACACATAGTTTTTTGTCCTACATCCATGTAGACTTGATGGAAGAAGTCAGGATTATGCAAAAAAAAGATGCACACTATGATAAAATTATGGAAAAAATGGAACGGAATCCTAATGATAACAAGAAATTTAGCTTCAAATATAGGTTCCTATGCTTCAAGGATAGAATAGTGATTCCTAAAACTGGTGATTTGAGAAACATGGTCTTGAATGAAATGCATAGATTGCCATATTATACTCATCTAGGGGGATAAAATATGAGAGAGAACATAAAGAAAATATTCTTTTGGCCTGGGATGAAGAGAGACACAACTCAATTTATCGCTCATTGCCTCGAATGCCAAAAATTTAAAGTAGAATGCAAACATCTTGTGGGACTGTTGTATCCACATGATGTACCTATGCAAAAATAGTAGGTAATTGCAATGGATTTTATTGTAGTTTTCCTAATAACTGGTTCCAACATGATGTAATCCTAGTGGTGGTCAACATGTTGACCAAGGTTGTGCATTTTATACCCGAAAAAACTAAAGATGATGTTGTGATTGTGGCCAATAGATTTTCCAAATATATATTTTGGCTTTATGGTTTTTTGAAGTTAATAATATCGAATAGGGATTCAAGATTCACATCTGAGTTTTGGCAAGCTTTGCATTGTGCCATTGGTACCAGGTTGAATATACATTTATCTTATCACTCAAAAACTTAAATTTAGACTAAAAGAGTGAACAAGGTGTTGGATGACATGCTTTGTATGTATTGTATGGATCATAAGACCCATTGGGAGGATTGAAAGAATTCTATTTAGAATTTATTAGTCAAAAGTCCATCAAGGTACACACCATAGTTGATCAGATGGCAGAGGTGCCTCTCAAGAATAGCAGACCCGTCATCACAGAGCTTCCAGATGTTGCAGTATTTGCATTATTATAATCTCCTGAACTCGAAGAACCAGATAACAAAGCTGACATGGCTTTTTTTTTCAATGGTTCAAAGTGTGAGAAAGGGGCTGGTGTAGGAATTATCTTCTTCATGCCACAAGGTGCTCTAATGCCCTTTCCATTTAAGCTATAATTTTCTTGTACCAATAAAAATGCTAAATACAAAGCCCTAATATTGGATCTTCAAATAGATATCACCATGAAGATTAAAAGGTTGAACATATTTGGTGATTCCCTTATCATAGTAAATCAATTGAAGGGATATTTTCAATGTAGGTGTCCCATATTGAAATATTATAAGGATCTTGCTGACACTTATATAGCCTAGCTAGAGTGGTACGACATTGAGGCAATCCCTCATTTGTCGAACAGATTTGTAGACACTATGGCATATTTGGGATCTTTAATCCCTCAAAATATATCTACCAATTTTACTATCATTCATTTAAATATGCTATCACATGTTGAGATGCAATGTGAGGCTTTCGATAACAAGGAATCAGTCAACATGATTCATATAGAACCAAACCATGAGTGGTTCTATAAATCTAGAGAATTTCTCAAGAAGACACATTGGGGGTCTTTGATCTTGTAGGGTCCTATGAGGAATGGCACTACCATTCACCACAAGGTTGTATCCCAGTTTGCATTCGTGCATAGTAAAACACTAGGGGAACAAGTCATCTTGTCAGTCGAGGTAAAAGCTTATCAATATTGGATGTCACAATTACATGATTTCCTCAAACTTGGTTTAACCCCTCAAGTATTATTATGTGCCACATAGCATACATTTATACAAAAAGTGATAAAGTATGTCTTTATTGGAGACATATTGTACCATCAAAGCTATGATGGAATTCTCCTTCATTGTCTAGAGCTCCAAGAGTCAACTTGGGAAATTTCATAGGCTCATGATGGTACATGTGGTGGCAATTTTAATGGCATGGACATTGTCAAGTGCATCCTTAAAATGGATTATTATTGGCCCATTATGGAGAAGTATTGCACCACATATGTCAAGAAATGCATTAAATATCAGCATCATGCTAATATTACACACTTGCCATCATAGGCCTTATAGCCCATTCAAGCAACTTGGCTATTTTCTTAGTGGTGTTTGGATCTAATAAATAAGATATATCCCCCATAATTGGGTCGACATAAATTTATTATAATGTCTACTAAGTATTTTACTAAGTGGGTGGAAGTGATCCCTTTAACAATGACAATTGGAGTACGTATTGTGGAGTTTATACTTCACAATATCATTAGTCATTTTGAGATACCATCCAAAATAATCTTGGATAATGGAATGTCATTAAAAAATAGGATTTTATGTCCAAGTACAATATATATCATAGTTTTGCAACTCCATGCTATCCACAGGAAAACGGGTAAGTTGATTCCTCAAACAAGATAGTGGTAGCCATATTGAAAAATATGGTATAATAAAACCACAAAGATTGGCACATCCAGATGCCCCTTGCATTATGGGATTATAGAAATAGCATTCGGACATCCACTAGGGCAACACCATTTTTTATAGTATATGGTATTGAGGCTATTATTCCCTTAGACTTGGAAATTCCAATGCTACATGTCGCATTGAAAGAGTTTATCGATGATGACATTGCACGACAAGCTCACCTTGATCAACTAACGCTTCTTGATGATCATAACATGAATGCCCTTGAGCATATTCACATTTAAAAAGAGTGCTTAAAATGATATTACAATACTAAAGTCCATTTGAGAACTTTAAGGTTGGTGACCTTGTGCTGAAAGAGAACCAATAGAACTCAAACCTACCGCCACACTTGCAAGATAAATTTACAGCTAACTGGTTAGGTCCATATATCATCTCAGAGCATATTGGACCTAGAACGTATCACCTAACATAACTTGAAGGTGTTGAAAATATTGAACCTCTCAAAATTATTCATCTTAAGGCGTTCCATACATAATAATTCAAAAATATCAAAAACATGGAAAATTTCAAAATCCAAAAATATTGTAAAATATTCAAAAATATTTGCATCATGCATTTTCATTTTGCACAAGCATCTCATTTAATTGCATTGCATTTAGGCATTTCCATCCATCACACCTTACATTAGGATATATTGTGTTTGCAATATTATAAACAACACCACGTTTGTATTTCAATCATGCATCTATGCATCATCATCATCCATCACCCTTGTGAGTAATTGTGTTTCTCAACACAACCCCTCCTATTGCTATGAAGAATATACTAAGGTTTTCTAGTCATTCATCCATACCTAGTGGTATTCTCAATAGTTTGTAGAAAACTTGCTTTACTTTTGAGGATGAGGTCTAGTTTTGATAGCACTTAGCATATCAAAACCCATCACTAATCAAAAAATTAAATAATCCTAATTAGGACAAGGTAATATGAACACTGCAAAGCGGTCCTAGCCAACGTAAGCAAAATATTTTATTACTTGCTCATGTAAGAAGTGCAATGGTCAGAGTAGAGGTCATTGGAAAAAGGACAAGTTCCCCCCTACCTGAAGAAATCCCTTGCTTACATCAAAAGGAGCAAAAATCCTAGAGTCAAATCCAATCCCTTGCTCTTCAAAATATATATATATATATATAAACAAAATAAATAGTGATTTTTATCACTATATATGTGAAACTACCAAAAAGATGCTAAGACATTCATTCAACATCAAAGAATCTATTGCATTTGTATTGAATTCATAAAAGAGGTTACAATATGATATCCTTTTACAAATTTTCCCTGAAGGCTACAATGGGGTCTTCCCTAAGGAAGCCCTTTCAGATGTGGTACAAAGGCAACACGATTCGTCTTTTTGGGTTCCTCGATGTAGGTGGGCTTCTTGCTCATGGGCCACCACTTGTTGGATGTGTCCTTGTGCTTTGTTGGACCTATTAACCTGTAAAATCCTATTAGTGCATTGGGGGGTCTGCCTCAGTCAAACCCCGTGGTTATGAAGATAAAAGACTCATAAAAGATGCTCAAAACATGAAAATAACTACTAAAAACAACATAAAACTATAAATTAAGCTATTCTTACCTGTCTTAGTGATTCTAGTGCTTGCGACACTAGCAGAGGTTCGCACGTGTGAAGTGCGAACCTATCCTTTTTTGACCGTATTTCTCAGATGGCTTCTTGGGTTGTCTTGGAGTGGTTTCTGCTTTGAATTTTGTCCGGTTCAGCTTCTGAAAGTGCACTTTTGATGGAATTATCAACCTGTCTCACTCACAAAATAGTGTTATGAAAGTGACAAATTGATTGTGATGCTCGTATGATGGTTGTGTGATGGATGTGTGATGGATGCAATGGCAGTAGTGATTTTGGTAGAGTTTCGGTATGTAAAATTTGGTTGTTGTTAAAAGGTGAAAATGGCCTTCTATTTATAGAGTGGGCCAAGGTGAGAGAAAGGGGATGAGGTGTCCCCTGTGAGGTGGCAATGGTGAGGTGTCCACCAAAGAGGTGTCCCTTGAGGTGTCCTAGATCATAAATGGGGTTGGGTGAGAGAATCCCTCACCCATCCACAAATAATGATGAACTTTCTAAAAATATCAATTTGCATTAATGATCACCTTTATTGAAATATCTTAGGATTAAAAATTGCTTTTTAGGTGCAAAAGTCTCCATCTTTCATTTATGACCCAGGAGGATGTGAGGTGGAGAAATATCTGGGTGAGAGGTGGTAGGGCTAGGATAGGCTAGAATAGGTGAGGTGGAAGGCTAGGCTAGTCAAAGTAGACTAGGTGAGGTGGAGGGCTCAAATCAAATCAAGATTAGATTTAATTAAGCATGTAATTAGCCATAAAGCATGTTTTGACCAAAATGTTGACTTTTTGACCATAAAGTGCTTTTTGACCATGGTGAAGGTTTCAACCTTAGTTGAGTTGGCATGAGGTCGCATGAGGACCTATGGTTAAGCGTAGGAAGGGGCTTAGCTAGCCCAAAGGGGCTAATGATGATGAATAGTGATTTTGATTAATGAATAGTGTTTTTAGCCAATTTATGCAATTTTTGAGGGTTTTGCAAATTGATTGACCATGGAAATGGGGAGAGGGACAATGTGTGACTTTTAGGTGTCTACATTTTACCCCTTTTTGTACTGGATTGTGTGAAAACATGGTTTAGTACAAAAACTGATGATGTGAATTGATGGGATGATTTGGAAGGCAAAGAATTTGTGATTGATGAATTGTGGATGATTGCGAGAGAGACGCATTGATAAAAATGGTTTGTGATTGGATACAACACTTTGCAGTATTGTAATGATTGCTTTTGGGGGAAGGTGTAAGATTACCTTGCATTATGATCAATTTGAGGTGTTCCAAATTGTGGAAGGAACAAATGCCTTTGTCTATTTTTGCTTTTGATTGATTGATGAGCTCTTTTGACAATATTTGACAAATCGTTGGAGCCATGGGGTAGAACTTTCAGGAGCTTCATTCACGAGTGGTCTTATGACTGCCACTATGAATATTGGAATCCATGAGGTGTCTACAGTCAGAGGCATTTTGAGGTCTATCAAACATTGATTTATTTTTGGATTGGAGTTTTGATTGAGAAGAGAAGTTTCATTTTTTTGTATATGTCCTAGCATGAGGACTTGAGATAATCTTCAACAAAAATTTTCTTAGGCATTTGTTATATCCATGATTGGATGTTTGGTTGTTTGACCATGTGCAAGGTAGCTTTTGATGTGTTGGATGATTACCCCCTCAAGCGATGAATTGGTGATGGAGGAGACGAATATCGGTGATGAAACGGTTGATGAAGATGAATGTGAGAATTTGCACAATTTTAGTGAAAATCAGAAAAAATTGATGAATGGATGGAATGTCTTGAGGAAATTCTATATGGGGATGCAATTTGGAGTGGTCATGGAAGGTTCGCACTTCACACATGTGAACCAAGTGGTTCACACACCTAGCGTGTGAACCAGTCGGTTCGCACATGTGGGGTGCGAACCTACGGATAATGAGGTTTTTGAAGGGAAAAAGACATGATTTTGACGTCATTTTCATGTGAAACGACATTGGAGAGGTGGAGGAGAGTGGAAATGGAATGGGTTGCTATTGATTTATGAAGTGGATGATACGGGATGGCTAGTGCATCAACGAGTATGAGCACGAGGGTGGGAATGCTAGAGGTAAGCATTTTATTCTCTCTCGATAAATGTGCAATTAGAGAGGGTTTGGGAAAATTGAAATTTTTCACTTTAAATGCTATAAAATGAATGTGGGGATGAGAACGAGTTAAAATTCATGTACTTTGTGTAAAAAGGGGAAAATGGGTATCCCAATATGTTTTCTATTTTTGCATGTGATGTGTTGTGCTTGTGGGAAAGCGTGTGTGTGATGTGATTGTGGGATGGGGTATGAAAATTGGATGCATGTGAAAACCGATGAGTGGGGTCTCCTAATGAGCCAAATGGGTATCCAGATCTATTTTTGCTTTTTGATTTGACTTCATTTTGATTGCCTCATTTTGCATGCCAATGTGGGAGGGTTTGCATTGTTTTTCACACTTTTTGGCATGTGTTTGAAATTTTCTGCATGCATGGATGGTATGGATGGAACGGGTGTGTGATTGTGAACATAGTCATGTAAAAATTTTGGCAGTTTGAGTGGTTCGCACGGGTGGGGTGCGAACCGTTGGTTCGCATGTGTGGGGTGTGAACCAATTTTTTTTGTGGCATGAAATAGAATGCAATGTATGTGATTTGAAAATAAAATTGATCATTTATTTACAAAAATAAAATATTTTCCTAATAATGGTGAAAAATTATAAAAATGTATGTGCTTATGTTATGTACAATGATGTTTGTATGTAAGAAACCATGAATGATTTCTGACATGTGATGTGTGTGTGATGGCAGGTGAAGAAGATATTTGCATGCCATCGACTTCAAAAATGTAGGAAGGCCTTGGAGGATGAGTGGATGATGGATGATGTGACTTGGTTGAGGGTAGTTGGGTTGTATGGAGTGTGGGTGATGTGCGAGGTTCATGTGAACCATGCTTACATTTCAGCGTTGTGTGAGAGGTGGGATCCTGATAGGAACACCTTTCATTTTCCTACAGGGGAGATGACAGTGACCCTGGAGGATATATACCGCATCTATCGGTTGTCGATAGAGGGGATTACAGTGATGATGATGGATAAGGATTTGCATGAGGGTATCCTAGAGAGGACATTTGGGCATCATTGGTAGCAGGTGGATGCCAAGAAGGGAGTAGACTATATGAAGTATTGGAAGAAGAGATTTCTTTCCAATCGCCATGTGATGGCGATGTTATTGATAGCTAGCCATGCACTACCAGATGCTTCAGGGGTTAAGTTCCCCTAGAACATGATGGGGATGGTATGTGATATGGTGGAGTGGTAGATAGTGTATGCATGGGCACCCACATTGTTGGCACATATCTATTAGGAGTTGCATGGGGTGGTGAGGACAGAGAGGACAGGTATCAGTGTGAGTCCATTACTACAGATATGGGCTTGGGAGCATATGATCATTTTGAGACCCATCCATTTGCCATATGAGGTGCATGAGATTGAGGGGGAGGATGTACCCTATGCGATGAGGTGGAGAGTAGATAAGGAGTGGAAGAAGAGGAGGGTGTAGGTGGGTGATTTGATGTATCACCGTGAGGAGCTAGGGTGATTGACCATGGAGCAGGTGAGATGGAGACCATGGTGAGGAGCACCTGATTGGGGTGAGGATGTTGTGCAGTTGGCATGCATTCAATGAGGGTGATGGGTGGTGGGGAAGTACGTATGGTAGGTGGAGTACTTCCCATTTTCTAGAGTGCAACATTAGTTTGGATTGAGGTAGGGGGTTCCAGAGCCACCTGTAGTGATTTACAGAGTAGAGGGTGATAGAGGACCACAACCCATGGTACCACCTCTAGATGTGACTCCTGATGAGCTGATGGTTGTCCTTGATGTGGACAATGTGGGGACTACTCTTGAGTATGATGTATGGTGGTTGAGGCAGACTTGGGAGATTGATTGGGGTGTTATGGATGAGTGGGTGGAGGTAGTAGGATTGCTACCTAATAGGGAGTTTTCGAGAGGGGTGAGAGTAGCATCGCTAGGGCATATGGAGGAGTAGGAGGATGTGGGATCACCCGAGTTGGGTGAGGAGGAGGAGGAGGAGCTAGATCATTTGATTAGGTAGGTGAGGCCATGATGTGATGACCAGGATAGGTTGGTGAGTGATAGTGGTGCAGGGCCATCATCTGAGAGGGGTGAGGGGATGGGGGTTGGCTTAGAGGAGAGGGAGGATATTCCTT
This sequence comes from Wollemia nobilis, assembly GCA_028583015.1. Taxonomy (NCBI): domain Eukaryota; kingdom Viridiplantae; phylum Streptophyta; class Pinopsida; order Araucariales; family Araucariaceae; genus Wollemia; species Wollemia nobilis. Next base: position 5,066,671 of record JAQPPZ010001050.1, read on the forward strand.
TGATGGATGTGGATGAGGAGGTAGGTGATGAGTTACCAATGGTTGGTGAGGATGTGGGAGGGGAGTTTGATGATTATGACTTTAGGGGAGATTTGGTGATGGTGATCGAGGTTGAGGGTGAGGTGGTGGCTTTGAGGGGGGAGGTGAAGAGGCTTAGAGATAATCTTCTTGAAAATTGAGCTGGATTAGGGGGTTGATCGCTCCATGATAGAGACAAAGAAGAAGGAGGTAGAGGTAGACCTGAGGGCCACTTTAGAGGAGCAGGATGAGGCCAGGGTTCGAGTGCAGTAGATGATGAAGGAGATGGAGGTGCTCAAGATTGAGTGGGATGAGTTGAGGTATGAGCATGACACCATCTACAAAGAGCGGGATGAGATGATTGAGGTCATAGAGTGGCTTTAGAGGTTGTTGGATGAGGCACAAAGAGAGACAAAGGTCGTGAAGGCTTATCATTTAGTGAGGGTTGCGAAGCTTGAGTAGTCTATGTGAGAGGCACAGTAGGTGAGGGAGCGAGTAGAGTAGGAGATTGCTTAGATAGGGGATGTAGTGCCATAACTAGAGGTAGTATGGGGGGAGGTGGCATGACTATGGGTGGGGAATGAGAAGTTGATGGTAGCCAACATGAAGGAGGTTACCAAGAGGATGAGGGCAGAGAATGAGCTAATGGTGAATGGGATACCTATTTTGACATACTCTGGGTCTATTTCCTTATCGCACCCTCAGGTGGAGAGGAGTCAGTAGAGTATGCCATCGGTTGGTAGGATGGGTCAGTAGGTGGTGGCACCTACGATGTCATATGCATCGATGATGATGGCATCACCGGTGTAGGTAGGGGCAATGTAGAGGGTAGAGGTAGGAGAGGTCGAGTCATCATAGGCAGCGGTAGGATGAGCTCCAGTAGATGAGGGGATTGGTGAGACTCCTACAGGGTAGTAGTCATGATGGGGCTATGGATACAGAGTGGATGGAGTGTGATTTTTTTAGATTTTTGTAGGTGCTCAAGATGAGTGGATTATTTTTGGGGAGATGTGCCTATGAGGGTACACTCCTTATTGTAGTCGTATGGCATTTTTTATGGTGATGTATGTACATGGATATGTGATGATGTACCCGTAAGGGCCCACACATTTTATTATAGCCTGATGGCATCGATTTTTGATATATATATATATATGATATTCTATGGCACTTGTGTCTATTTGTATTTTTGTGTTTGCTTGTTTCTGCTTATGGTGATGCATGATTAATGTAGATGTGGTAATAGGTAGTTAGATGTGAATGCAATGATGATATGCTTAAATAAATATGAACTAAAGTGACATTAGATGTGTATGTATAGGATGATAAGACAAAAAGATATAAACACGTTGCTTAGGGACAACATTTGCATCGTTACAATAGCCAAATGATGTAATCCATTTCATTATTCCAAGGAAGTGGGATATAAATATTGTAGTGAAGAGATTCGAACACTATAGTTTGTAAGTAATCAAACCCATTGACTAACTATGCAAACTTCTTGAACAGGTTCTAGGCTATCTTGGTAAACAAGACCTCAATCCTGGATTTGTGTGTGTAAAGTGATGTTCATTTTACCATTTTGAAAAAGGATGGTTCGTAACTGCATGGTAACTTAGCCGGTAAGCTAGCTCATTGGTAAAGACCTGAGGAATGTAGGGATTCAAGTTGATGGTACTCTCAAGGCCTTTCCTTTTGTTTTTTGCCCTTGTATGATGATTTTCTTGTTTGGTGCTCTTTTCTCTTTTCATTTCTTTTTTTTGTGGGCGTTGGCTTTTGTTTTCTGCCCTTTTTCTCTTTTTTTTGTAACTTGTCCTTTTGTCAATCCTTAGGTTCGAGAGAAATCATGTGAATGATATAATGAGTGGAGTGATTTTTGCTAAGCATCAGTCGTCATGCAGTGTAGCTAGTCCTATTTCCAAAATGTAGTTAATGTGTAGGACATGTGAGTAAATCTAGGAATGAGAGCAAGGTAACCAAGGGAAGTCTAGAAATGTTTTTGAAATGTGCCAACTTTGGATGGTGGTTGATTATATAACTATTTATGGGTGAAGCACTCAAAACATTTCAATAATCCTATCTCCTGAAAAGGGGTTTGGGCATCACACTGGTGTGCTAGCATGTGCATGTTTAATTCCCTTCACATGGTATTTACAATGATTATGTATAGATGCCTATATGGATGCAAAAAGTGAGAATTTATGTGCAAGGTTGCCCCAGTGTTATGGACAATGGAATGGGGCATGAGTTGAATGGGTGATGGAAATAAAGAAAAGAATGAAGAAAGGAGGAGAGAGAGAGGAAGGAGGAGAGAAGAAAGAAACTTATCAAAGGTATGTAGCCGCTCGAAGCGTGACCATACAACATTGATGAGTAACTTAGAGGAAAAATAATATATAGGAGAAAAGGAAAAAGAAACCTATCAAAGGTATGTAGTCGCTCAAAGCGTGACCATACAACATTGATGAGTAACTTAGAAGAAAATAAGATAGGAGAAGAAAGAAAAAGAAAGAAAAGAAGAGGGGCTAAAGAAGGGGAGAGGATGAAAGGTATGTAGTCGCTCGAAGCGTGACCATACAACATTCATTACAGAAGAAGGGGGGAAGAGAGAAGAAAGGAAAGAGATGAATGAAGTAGATTTAAATGTAAATGCAAATGGAAGTAGTGCCACAGAATGTCAAAAATGATGATGTTGTTTTTGTGTGTTGTTTTTTTGGATTTTGTTTTGAATTATATACATATATACAAGTGGTGATGAGTTGTAATGCCTACAACTAGGCATAAAATGCTCGTAGATGAATAATGTTAATGGGCTCAAGTTCATAATACCTTCCAATATGGCCAGATGATATGCCCTAGATCCAAACTTGTGAGTAACCATGTAAGGGCCTAGCCAATTCGGTGCAAATTTGTCATGGAGATGGCGCGGTTGGCTAGTAATTTGTTGGTTTTCTTTGAGGACTAAGTCTCCAACTTGAAATTCATATTGGTGTACCTTGGAATTGTAGGCACATCAGATATGGTCTTGATAAACTTGCGTGTGTTCAATAGCATGAATGCGACGTTCATATAATAAGGTCAATTGGTCAAGTCGGGCCTGACGGGTTGTATCATCATCAATGAATTCTTGCATGGAAACCCGCAAAGATGGTATTTCAAGCTCCAAGGGCATGATGGCCTCAGCACCATATACAAGGGAAAATGGGGTTGCCCTAGTTGGAGTGCGAATACTGGTATGGTAGGCCCATAGTGCTAATGGCATTTGATTGTGCCAATCACGATGTGATTCTACAATGGTTTTGCGAAGAATGGCACAAATGGTTTTGTTTGTAGCTTCTGCTTGGCCATTACCCTATGGGTAGTATGGAGTAGAGAAACTATGTTGTATGTTGAATTTTTCACATAGTGCATGAACATTCTTATTCTTAAATGGAGTGCCATTGTCCATTATGATTTTGGATGGGATGCCAAAATGACAAATGATGTGTTGAGTGATGAAATCAATAATTTTAGGACCGGTCATTTGAACTAGAGGGATGACCTCAACCCATTTTGTGAAGTATTCGGTTGTAGTAATGATGAACTTATGATTGGTAGATGATGCAGGTGTGATTTTATCGATGAGATCCAAGCCCCATTGTGAAAAGGGCCACATTGATTGGATAGGTTGCAGAGCTTGAGAAGGCAAGTGTGTAAGATTGGCATGATGTTGGCATTTAACACACTTTTTGACATAGGCACAATAGTCATGCTCCATTATGGGCCAGTAATAGCCCATTCATAGAATGCATTTGGTGATGGCCATGCCACTGAAATGGCTACCACAAGTACCATCATGAGCCTCTTGAGTGATGCGTTGGGCTTCGAAGGGCTCTAGACAGCGCAATAAAATGCCATCATAACTTCACTTGTAAAGGATATCGCCTAGCAATGTATAGTGAATGGCACACAATTTAAAAGCTCATTTGTGAGTATGATTTAGATCAGGTGGTAGAATACCGAGCTTAATGTAATCCTTGACTTGGGAAAACCATGGGTCATGTGGGTGAGCTTCGATGATATTGATGCCATCGTCATGAGAAGGCGGGTTGGTGGAAATGGTAGAATGGAAAAGGGTGTGGATGGACACGTGAGTTGTGTCAAAAAGTGGGTTTTGTGGAATGAGTGAGCCTAGTGAGGCCATGGTATCGATAAAATGATTTGTAGATCGTGGAGTAGCGGTGATGTCATACCATTCAAATTGGGCCAATAAATCTTCAGCTACTTGTTTGTATTGTTGCAAGACTGGGCAACGACATTGCCATTCTCCCTTGATTTGATTCACAATGAGGAGGGAGTCACCAAATATGTCCAGGTGATGAATGTGCATTGAGAGTGCTTGCTTTAGGCCAAGGATAAGAGCTTCATACTCAACATTGTTGTTGGTGCAGGGAAAGCCTAATTTGAAGGAAAAGGGGAGAGGCTCCCCTTGTGGTGTGAAAAATACTATTCTTGCACCCCCAACGTGTGTGCAATGGGAGCCATCAAAGAAAAGGGTCAATTCAGTAGTTGATTCAGGTTCTACTGGTTCTTCGACTTCGCTTATATGAAAGACTGAGTCATTTGGAAGTTGGATAAGCAATGGCGCATCACTTGGTAATGGGGCCTCAACCAACTGATCAACAATGACTTGGCCTTTAATGGATTTTTGACTGATGAATTCGAGATCAAATTCCATGAGGAGCATGATCCATTTGGCCGTTCGACTATTGTGGTAGCTCTTACCCATCATGTAGCGAAGTGGGTTATCACGGGAAACTACGTAGGTAGTATGGTTAATCATGTAGTGTCACAAATTTTGGGTGGCAAAGACAATGGTAAGGTAAAGTTTCTCCATGTAAGCATACCATATCTCGTAATCAATCAATGTGTGACTGATATAGTATACAACTTGCTCTTGGTCTCGTTCATTCTTTTGAGCAAGAAGCGTGCCCAATGCGACATCAGTAGTGAAAATGTATAGGTGGAATGGGCATTCTGGATGGGGTGGAATGAGGATGGGTGGAGATGTGAGGTATGATTTGATGTCATCAAAGGTGGCTTGGCATTTACTATCCCATTTAAATGGGACCCCCTTCTATAAAATATGATTAAATGACTGACACTTGTCTAAAAGTTGGGCGATGAATCACCGTATGGATTGAATCCTTCCTTGCAAGCCACGTAGCTACTTGAGGTTCGTAGGGGGAGGCATGTCAAGAATAGCTTGGAATTTGGTGGGATCTACTTCAATGCCTTTCTATGAAATGATGAAACCCAATATTTTTCCAGTGGTGACACCAAAGATGCATTTCTTTGGATTTAATCGGACATTATGTTCCAAGAGGTGATCAAATATTTGACGCAGGTCCTCAAGATGTTGACCACGGGTTTTGGATTTAGCTATGAGGTCATCAACATAGTCTTCTATAATTTTGTGCATCATATCATGGAATATGTAGGTCATGGCACGTTGGTAAGTTGCCCCAATATTTTTGAGGCCAAAGGGCATGACCTTGTAACAAAAAGTCCCCTAGGGGGTCATGAAAGAGGTCTTATGCTGATCATCTGGATTGACACAAATTTGATTATAACCTAAAAAACCATCCATGAGTGATAGTATTTCATGTTCGGCTATAGCATCGACCAAAGTGTCAATGTTAGGGAGTGGAAAATTGTCCTTGGGATAAGCTTTGTTAAGATCCCTAAAATCGATGCAAATGCGGATACCCCCCTTGGGTTTTCTGATGGGAACCATGTTTGAAACCCACTCAAGGTAATCGATAGGCTGTATGAAATCTACATCAAGGAGTTTCTGTAACTCCTCTTTGACAATAAGCACAATGGTGGGATGCATGCGGTGCAACTTTTGTCAGATAGGTTTGGCATTGTCATCCAGGACAAGGTTGTGCACGACTAACGATGGGTCAAGGCCAGGCATATCCATGTAGGACCATGCGAACACCTTAATGTAGTATCTAAGGAAATTGGTATAAAGGACACGCTCTTCTTTGGATAGGCTAGCGATGAGGTAGATGATGTGAGGGTGTTTTGGATCATTGCCAATTTTGATGAGCATAAAAAATGCTCATATTTTGTATACATTTTCTTGATTATTATGCGGTTGTATAATAAGGATTGCATATGTTTATGAATGATTATATAATTATTTTATGAAATTATGTGTGTTAACTAATTTGTGTTTTTTTAGTGTGTTTTTGTGGAATTGTGGTTGATTTAGTCAGATTTGGATCAGTCGAGGTCTTTTCATGGACCTAGAACTTTGTTTCTTTTGGAATCAACATAGATAAGGTAGGCACCTTCCTCTTCCAGGAAGGTGCCAAGTGTAAATTGGTGTCTTCCTCTTCTAGGAAGGTGCCAAGTGTAAGTAGGTGCCTTCCTCTTCCAAGAAGGCACCAAGGGAAGGCAAGCACCTTCCTCTCATAATGAAGGCACTGATAGGAAGGTGCCACTAGAAGGCAAGAACATTACTCTCATAGAAAGGCACCAACAGAAGATAAGTGCCTTCATCTTCCAAGAAGGTGCCAATAGTAGTAAGGCACCTTTCACATAGAGAAGGTGCCTGACATAGGCACCTTCTTCATAGGGAAGGTGCCCCTGTTCTTCACCCGTTGACCAGACAAGCACGACGTGGACAACAGAGACTGGTGTAGTTCCAACTCTATGTCATGTAGAGTTAAATTGGGGATTGCACCAACGTATGATAATGTCCTACCAATTCCAGGTGAAGCACAAACCAATTAGTGAACATGCCACCATTAGAAATGAATTCCAATTTTAGTAGACTTTGATCACATTTACCAGACTGTCTTAGTTTAGTCTAGAATGAATTGACTGTTATAAATTATTTATAACAGAATATTTGTGGGTGTGCTATATAAACACACACAGACCTCTCTGAGGATATATAGAATATTTTGATAGTAAATGTAGAGAGATATATAGAAGAAGCATTGTTATACTTTGATAATTATAATACAGTTCTAAGAGTTTCTAAGTGCATGTTCAGTTGGGAGGAAGCTGCTGGAGCCTGGGCCCACTCCAAGACAGTATTTCTTCCCCTATTTTTCCAGTGTTTTCTAAATTATTTTACCGCTTTTATAAGATTGTTTATCCCATTTTTATTTCTAGTATTGCAATAGGTTGATAAATTAAATGCATGGGTATGTGACAAAAGTATGAAAGAAGTTAACCTTGTTTGTCTTGCAACATTTTGGCACCGTTTTGGGGGAAGTGTCTCAACTAGATTATTTACAATACCTGTAAACCTTCCGTCTGAACTTGTATGAGTTCTTTGAGAAGAAGAGGACCTAACGGTTGGTTTATAAAAACCAATCCACCAAAACTTGAGTCAGCCAAACATTTTGAATTTGAATTAGACTCGCTCGACCCACCACCATAAATCCATTGGAGTGAGGATCTGCACTTTGTGCAAAGTGCCTCCTCATCCCATCAACTTGGGGAAGAATGAATCATCATAAATCCCCTGTTTAATAGGACACCCTTAGAGGAAGCCCTGTTGTGGAAAGTTGTAGAATATTGGATGATAACACCAGAAAACCTTAGAGCCTTGACTTAGAAAGTCTTAAATGACCGTAAGGCCATAAATACTGCATTAGAAACCACATTTCCTAAAAAAATGGCTGACAACAAAGAAGTCTCATTTGGATTTAGTTTCTCGATTGATGAAGGAGTAGGAGATACCAAAATGAAAAACATATCCCCTGCTCACCTTTCGACCTTCAGAGGATACCCAAATAAGGACCATGACCTATTTTTATTTAATTTTGATGTCTTACGTAGGTCTATGGACTACAAATATGATATGCAGAAGCTAAAACTCTTTCCTTCCACATTGGACGATGCAGATCTATGGTGGTTCATCAGTTTGGGAGACAAACACATTGCCACTTGGGATCAAATGAAGAAGCTCTTTTTAGAGCAATACCAAGATTTTAGGAGAGCAAGAGACTCTAAAGAAGAGGTCATGAGCATGATGTAGAAAGAAGATGAGTCTCTTGAGGAATACTGGGAGAGATTCAACTTCAATCTCAAATTATCTCCTCACACGAAACTATCTGATAAGTCCCTCAAAAGCATATTTTTGAGAGGACTTACCAATGAATCACTAGAGGCTCTTGACATGATTTTTGGAGGTGATGTATACCAGCACGCTATGGAAGAAATCTAACAACTATGTCAGAACTACTCAAGAAGGAGAAGCAATACCACTTCTAGAACCATGAAAGTGGTTGCTTCAGTCACGAAGACAAAAATAGGTAACATGGTAGAAGATTTAAAGAGCAAAATGCTTTCATCTCTAGCATTGCAGATGGATACGCTACTTTTAGAGAAAAAAACAAGAAAACAAAGTAGCATTGACTTATTTCTATCCAAAATGCAGAGGGAAGCATGCAAATAATGCATGCCCAGAGAACAAAGTTAGAGTATGTGTATTTTGTAGGCTAAATCATGAAAATTGATTATGCCCGTAACTGCCTAGTAATTAGGAGGATGTTGAAAACACGGATGCCTATTTCATAGGTAATCGAAAGAGTTGGCCACAACCCCTTGTGGGGAATATGCCAACTAAAATTTTGTCATATGGGGGAGGACCATACATGCCCCAAGGCCCACCTCAACCACCTAACATGGGGTGGTGGGGGCCATCACCCTTGTCCAATGCACCCCCAACAACATTCCAAAACCAATATCCATGGATACCACATCCATATCTTGGGTAGTAGTGGAGAGGCCACATTGCATGGAATCAGGCTCCATAGAATGTAGCACCAGCTCACCCCTAATAGAATTTATCGGTGTTTCCAATAGTGAGACCTATGCAGCTACCTGCACAATCAATGAAAAATCCTAATAACAGGGTGAACCAGCCAACATACAACATGGAGGGTGAGATGTATTTGATGTACCATATTTAGCTTAGGTCTAATAGGCATCTAAGAGTAGGAACGCCTCCATTGGTAGAAGAGAAGGAAGAGGTAGGAGAAACACCTCTTGTAGAAGAGGTGATATAAGAAACACCTAAGAGAGCAAAGGCTCCATTTCTGAACTGACTGCAAGAACAGAGGAAAGTAACGTAGCCAGAGTTCGATATCTTCTCTAGCTTGAAGAACCTCACCATGACAATTCCATTATTTCAAGCCATTCGAGATGTTCCAATATATACCAAGGTGATAAGAGAGATTTGTCTAAGGAATCCAGGATGAAGAGCAACCCAGACTATCAATATCATGAGTAAACTAGTAGATTTGATGATGGGCAAAATGTGCCATCCTAAGTATACAGACCTGGGCAGCTCGATGCTAATTGTAAAAATCGAGGGACATTCCCTATCCAATACGTTGGTCGATCTTGGAGTAGCCATCAACATAATGCCTTAGGAGACCATGCAGAGGCTACAAGTCATGGACTTGAAACCCACTACGATAGTGCTATAGCTAGCCGATTGATAGACCATGGCACCGAAAGGAATGTTGGAAGATGTAATAGTGACAGTCAGCACATGGGAATACCTAGATGACTTTTTAGTCTTGCAATCTAAAACTAGGCTGAGCGGTTACCCGCTCATCTTAAGAAGGCCATGGTTGGCAATAATTGATGCTTACATCAGCTATCGAGATGGGTTGATGACCATATTCGATGGATGAAATGTTAAAAGGTTGACTATTTTACCCCCAGTGTAGTCTATTGACTCATTAGGAGAACCCATGTTGATCAAGCATGAAAATCCTAAGCTATCCATGATCCATACGATGATGACGTTGGATGAGTTGGTAGAAGAAGATGAAGATGGTGCTATTATGGAGTTCCTATATAGGGAGTCCTCCATCTTTGCACTTGGATCATCATTGGCTGGTGCCCAAGATCACCATGTTCAGCAGATACACGTTAGGTTAGGAAGAACGTTGAATGTCAACAGTGGGTTGACTCCCACACAATTGACAAAAGTAGAAGAGCTCCTAGTTAGACACCAACAGGCATTTGCATGGGATTACTCAGATATGAAGGGTATCAGCCTATCATATATACCTTGATGATCAAGCAACTCCAAGTAGGTAACCACAGGGAAGAATGAATTTGGCAATAAAAGACATTATCAAGGAAGAACTGCAAAAACTCTTGACTTTCGAATTCATTTATCTAATTTTTGATAGCGAGTGGGTATCACCATTAGTGGTAGTCCCTAAAAATAATAGGAAGTGGTGAATCTATGTGGACTATAGAGCATTAAAAAAAGTGACCAAGAAGGACCACTTCCCACTCCCATTCATTGATCAAGTCTTGGATACACTCTCTGGGAGGAAGTATTTCTCCTTCCTGGATGGATTCAATGGATACAACCAGATCTAGATAGGAGAAGAGGATCAGGATAAGATAACGTTCACTTGCCCATGGGGAACGTTTGCCTATCAGGTATTACCTTTCGGATTATGCAATGCACCTACCACCTTTCAAAGGGTGGTTCTTAGCATATTTTCAAACATGATGGGAGATGCAATCGAAGTATACATGGATGACTTCACCGTCTATGGAGAAATGTTTGACGAAGCAATGATGAACTTGGAAAGAGTGATTGAAAGAAGCAAGGAAAATAATTTCTCCCTGAGTAATGAGAAATGCTTTATGATGATGCAAGAAGGCATCGTACTAGGACACCACCTCTCCATAGAAGGAATAAAGGTTGATAAAAGAAAAATTGAGGTCATCAGAGACCTACCCAGCCCCAGAACACAGAGATAGGTGAGGAGTTTTCTTGTATCAGTCGGGTACTACCAAAAATTTATTGCCAAATTTAAAAAAATTGCAAAACCATTGCACACTCTATTATCTAAAGATGTGGAGTTCAATTAGATGAAAGACTACGAAGAAGAATTTCAGTTGCTTAAAGAGAAATTGATATCCACACTAGTTTTAAGAGGACCAAATTGGGCCATACCATTCCATATCTACTGTGATGCATCCAACAATGCGATTGGAGCAGTCCTTAGATAGAAGGATGATGAAGAATTTTATTCCATATACTATGTCAACAAAAACTTGGTAGGAGCCGAGCTCAACTACATGGTGACGGAGAAGGATTTCCTTGCAGTTGTGCACACCATAAACAAATTTGCCATTATATCACTGGGTATAAGGTATTTGTCCACATGGACCATATGACCATCAGATACTTGATGAGCAAGCCAACCATTGGTGAAAGAATTATCAGGTGGCTCTTGTTACTACAAGAATTTGACATCACAATAGTCGACAAACTAGGCAAAGACAATGTCATAGTATATTTTCTATCCATATTGATATCGGCAAACCATACAGTAGTGGAAGACCAGTTTTTGAATGAACATTTGTTCACCATTAGTGAGAAAATCCTGTGGTACATAGATATAGCCAATTACTTGGCCACTGAAAGAACCTCACCTGCTCTCTCTTTCTGATAAAAGTAGGTGGTCATAGATAAAAGTGCATTGTTCCTATGGATTGATGGCCTCCTATTCAAAATAAGACGTGACCAGATTATAAGGAGATGTATAGCAGAATAAGAGTTCTTAGAAGTACTCAAAGCATGTCATGATGAACCATGCGGAGGACACTTTGCAGGGAAACAAACTACCTACAAAATCCTATAGGCTGGGTAATTTTGGCCCACTCTATTCAAGGATGTGGTTGTGTATGCCAGCAAGTGCGATGAATGCCAAAGAATGGGTAGACCAACCCATCGAGACGAAATGCCCCTCCAGCATTAGGTACACTTGGAACCCTTCGATAAGTGGGGCATGGACTTCGTGGGACCAATTAATCCACTTTCAATAGGGAGGAGGTTTATTTTGGTATATACATATTATGTCACCAAATGGGTTGAAGTTTAAGCATTGAGAGATTCAAAAGAAATAACAGTCGTCGATTTCTTATTTTCCCACATTTTTACATGATTTGGGGTCCCTATAGAGATAAAAATAGACCAAGGGCCTCAATTTACCTCCAAGTTGATCAAGGAGTTGATGGAGCAATACAGAGTTTAGCACAATAAAACTACACCCTACCATCTACAGGAAAATGGGCAAGTGGAAGTGACGAACAGAGAAATATAGAACATCTTGATGAAAATTGTGCAACAACACAGAAAATATTAGGCTACACAGTTATCGAAGGCAGTCTGGGTGTATAATACCATGTGGAAATCCACCATAGGCTTCACACCCTTCCAACTGGTCTATGGGAAGAGTGCGATGTTGCCCATTGAATTTGAAATCAAGACATTGAGGACAACTTCATAATTGAACTTGAGCTTGGATGACACTAAAAAAGAAAGGATTCGACAGCTAGAGTTGGACAAAATCTGAATGGATGCTTTGTAGAGAACAAAAATCATACAAAAGCAAAGAAAACGGTGGCATGATCACCACATTAAACTAAAGCAGTTTCAAGAAGGAGAATGGGTGTTGTTGTACGATTCTCGATTCTAGGAAAGAAAAGGTAAATTAATGCAAATATGGATGGGACCGTATGAGGTGGTAGAGCTCATCAAGAATGGGGCAGTGCATGTTAGAATAATTGATGGTAGCAACACTGTGTTAATGGTCAATGGCCATAGACTATGCCCCTATAACACATCCGAAACCTTACAGGTGGAATCCAAAATAGACATGGGGGAGACCCCATCTTGTTAGATCCAGACCAAACTCTTAACAAGCAAAATGGTGGGCATGGAGGTGCTCACCAAAATCAATTAATTTAGTTTTTTTCTTATGGTGTGTTTTGTAGGTACAACGCCTGCATGCAAGTTGCAGGTATCCTAATCTAGGGTCTAACAGGCATGAAATACGTCTAACTACCTTTATTTTTATTTCTTTTCATTTGCTTTTTGCAGGTGGAGGACCTGACAGCATGAGGAATATGTATCTAGGAAACCAGGCCTGATTTAGCTCAACATTCCAACACTAAAACTCGTAGGTAGAAGCTGAGGCAGCATGAAGCGAGACTGAGAAGGCTTGATCACCATTTCCTAGTCAATCACAACATGATTACCAAGAATAAAGTGCCTTCCACATCGAGAAGGCACAGAAGAAGGTTCCTTCCTTATAAATAAGGTGCCCAACCAGAAGAAGGCACCTTCCTTATAAAGAAGGCACCCAGCCAGAAGAAGGTGCCTTTTGTATGAAGAAGGCACCCCACTAGAATAAGGTGCATTCCTTATAAAGAAGGTGCCCAACTAGAATAAGGTGCCTTCCATATGAAGAAGGCACCCCACCAGAATAAGGCACCTTCCTTATAAAGAAGGCACCCAGCCAGAAGAAGGCGCCTTTCGTATGAAGAAGGCACCCTGCTAGAATAAGGCATCCAGCCAAAAGAATGTGCCTTCCTTATGAAGAGGGCACCCTACCAAAATAAGGTGCCTTCCTTATAAAGAAGGTACACAAATAAAAAAAGAGAAAAAAGTAGGCACCTTCCACATCGGGAAGGCGCCACAAAAAAAAATCCCGAGGCACCTTCCACATCGGGAAGGTGCATACAGACCGAGGCACCTTCCACATCAAGAAGGCACATATAGATTGAGGTACCTTCCACCCCAGGAAGGTGTAGGTATATAGCAGCACCTTCCACCCTAGGAAGGCACAGGTATTTAGCAATGACTTCCACATCAAGAAGGTGCACCCATTCAGAAGCATATTTCATAGCAAGAAGGTACCATCATCAAAAGGGTGCCTTCCACCACTAAAAGGCACATCCAATCAGAGATGCCTTCCACCACCGGAAGGCACATCCATTCAAAGAGCATCGACAACATCAAGAAGGCACCATATAAGCACCTTCCACATCAAGAAGGCACCACATAAGCGCCTTCCACATTAGGAAGGTACCAAAGATCACCTTCCATGTATAGCCAACACTTAAGTCTCATGAATGCCTCGATCGAAATGAAATCACCAAATGAATGAGTGGCATCAGATTACCACCATCGCTCATGTGATGGAAATCTGACCCAATAAAAAAAAAATCTCAAAGGATTATGGGGTGATATCAGTGTGCACGTTCCAAAGATGATGGAAAAACATTTTTTTTGAGCAAATCAGGAGTCTACCTTCAGCACCAACCATCAAACAACTTAGCACCAAAGTCCAACGTAATCCGCATAAACAAAATACCCCTCCCTCATGTCACAAATCAGTGAATAAACACTCTTCATGATGAATGAAACACCAAATAAGGTATGCGCATACTAACTCAAATCTTTATATAATTATTCATAAATTATGCAGTACAGAAAAAATATTGTCATCATAAAAATCATATACCCCCATGGTCGGAACCACATGCCAATGATATGGCTCGAAATGCATACCTTAGACTTAAATTCTAAGTTTAGGCACCTTTCCTATAAGAATATGCCTTCCTGAAGAAGTAAGGATAGAAAAAAAAGAAGCACAATAGTAAGGGAAGGCGCCATGGGAGGAAGGTCGAAGAATCATGCGGTGTCGAAGAATCATGCGATAAAAAAGAATGAGTCGAGTGATACAGAAGGAATCAGGGGGATGGTAAAAACATAGTTTGAGGCTAAGGGATGGTTTGAATACTATACCCTAGTCAGTCAGGTCTAGGATATGGAGGAAGCCAAGGAATTCATTGCCTCCTTGAAGGGCGACGTAGCTCAGGTGCGAGGGGTAGAAATTTCTGTCATCCCCAAATACATCTCGTAGGTGACTGGATTGTCTCTCACAGGTGAATGCATATACAAAGGCAGACTATTGAAGCTATACGCTGAAGTGTTGTTACCAGGAGAAAATGTGTAAATATATAAGGAAGGGCTACCCAAAAGTAGCCTTCCCATGAATTTATGGAAGATATTCGAGTAGGTTTCTCGATTCTTTACATGCACTAGGAAGTATACCCATTTGCACACTAACCATGTGCAATTTTTGAATCACCTGGCGCATGGAAGGAAGTTGAATGTGCCCTTCTACCTATAAAATGCTCTGAAGGAAGAAGCAGCTAGGTACCAGAAGGGAGCATCGTCCGCCTTGGCCCACCATGAGCTAATATCAACACTGGTACACCATGCAAAAGCGTAGAGGCAAAACCCTAACGCAGAGGGAGATGGTGGCCAAGAAAGGCAACAGGATGCTGTTACTATAATAGGGCAATAAGAGGGAAGCCCTACAGAGGAGATGGCAAGTATCAGGAAATTAGCATTGCCCAATTTCATAAAATAAATAGGGCATTCACCAGTCCTCAAATGCATAGAGGAAATAAGGCATTCCCCAGTGCCTGAGTATGAAGAGGAAGGAGCATCACTTATTAGTAGCGAGGCTAAGTTCTAACTACCAAAACCAATCCCTAGGAGGAAAAACCTGCAGTGACTCCTCCTATTGATAGAAGAAGAATAGAACAACCTAAAAGTTGACATGGCAGCCCAAACCCTCCAAGAATTGACAAACTAGAGTCCACAAGATGTAGGGACTTCTGGGAGTAATGATCAAGTCGATGCAGCCTTGGAGGAAGTGCTGGAGTGGCAGACCAATTGCTAGATGGCCCAAAATTTTTTGGAGGATTACCAGAATGAGCATAGAGGGGAATTGGAAGAACGAGAAAGATGAATAACCTAGTTTGAGCAGCTGGTCTAGCAGTTGTAAGAGGAGAACAAACAACTCCAAGATAGGGGAACAGAAAGAAGGGGTACATCAACCCAAACTGACTGGGCAATAGAGGTTTTGATGAATTCTCCCACATCTACAGAATGAGTATTCTCTTTGATAGAATTTTGATCAGACGCATAAAAGAGTAGCACAGAGGTAGGGGAGAATTCCTTTGTTTTTAGGAGTGAAGGGGAAAGAAGTCCCACAACACCCCCTATCATCGATCTGAGTGATACAAAGAAGGACGAGGACCAACAACAACAGAAAAGACTATGGGATAAGGAAGAACTCCCTTGACCTAAGGAATAAAGAGAAGAACCTGAGGGGTCGGCACAGGACAGATAGGGGGGCAAAGAATCACCCCTAGGGATGGTAGCATAGGTCCCCCAGTATGAACAGAATGCTCCAGGGACTACAGAGCAGGCCCCTTAGAGTAAGAAGATGTCTGCCAAGGAGAAAGGGAAAACCCCTGTTCCAACCATCACATTTTTTGTAGAGGCCAAAGGAAAAGGGCCCAGGATGACTCAAAAGAAGGTGAAGGTGACCTTCGCTGAGCCAAAAGAAGATGAGTGGGATATGCAACCATTCGTAGAGAGGTGAAAACAGATCTAATGACTATTCAAAGAGATGACAAAAGCTAAGGAGACTAGGAAGGAAACCTCAAGGATTTAGGGGGACTCTAGTATTTGCATCAATCCAATAGAGGAAAACCAGTTCTAAGAGATTTATGGGTCTTCCCAAGGATTGTCCTCTAAGATAAGAAGGTATTTTGAATGATGGGGGGTATATGACCCCGACTTGGAAGCCGCTGCTATTGCAAAGGAGAATGCAGGGCTTACTCTTGAAGTAGCCTGATTGTACAAATCCCAAGTAGTTCATCTCAAGAGGGATAATTCAGATATCCCTCTTATAGTGGTTAGACCTCTAGACGCTAACCTATGGAAAGCTATAGAAGCTGCATTTTAGGTAGTAGAGACAACATTGGATAGATCACCTCCGATAGCAACCAGGACGAGGAAAGCAAAGCTGACAACAACACTCGTAGCCCCACATAAAAAAAGAAGAGCCACACCTCCAGATGCCAATGTGCAGATAATGTAGACATGGGTCATAAGTACAACTGAATCCACCAAGAAATGATAATGATGAGGGGTAAATAGGGCTACCTACAGTTTTGATGCCATGAGGTCATGGCATATGTTAGGCATGGGGGGATGATGAGCATCAGAAATGCTCATATTTTGTATACATTTTCTTGATTATTATGCGGCTGTAAAATAAGGATTGCATATGTTTATGAATGATTATATAATTATTTGATGAAATTATGCATGTTATCTAATTCGTGTGTTTTCAATGTGTTTTTATGGAATTGTAGTTGATTTAGTCATATTTGGATTAGTCGAGGTCTTTTCATGGACCTGGCACTTTGTTTCTTTCGGAATCAACACAGAGAAGGTAGGTGCCTTCCTCTTCCAGGAAGGCACCAAGAGTAAGTAGGTTCCAAGCATAAGTAGGTGCATTCCTCTTCCAAGAAGGTGCTAAGGGAAGGCAAGCGCCTTCCTCTCATAATGAAGGTGCCAACAGGAAGGCACCACTAGAAGGCAAGCGCCTTCCTCTCACAGGAAGGCACCAATAGAAGATATGCACCTTCCTCTTCCAGGAAGGCACCAACAATAGTAAGGTGCCTTCCACATAGAGAAGATGCCCGACATACCTAGGCACCTTCCTCATAGGGAAGGCACCCCTGTTCTTCACTCGTTGACTAGACAAGCACGACGTGGATAGTAGATACTGGTGCAGTTCCAACTCTACGTCATGTAGAGTTAAATTGGGGATCGCACTAACAAATGAGAATGTCCAACCAATTCCAAGCAAAGCACAAACCAATAAGTGAACACACCACCGTTAGAAACGAATTCTAATTTTAGCAAACGTCGATCACATTTACCAGATTGTCTTAGTTTAGTCTAGAATGAATTGACTGTTATAACTTCTTTGTAACAAAATATCTATGGGTGTGCTATATAAACACACGTATATCTCTCTGAGGAAATATAGAATATTTTGATAGTAAATGTAGAGAGATATACAGAAGAAGCATTGTAATACTTTGATAATTATAATACAGTTCTAAGAGTTTGTAAGTGCGTGTTCAGCTGGGAGGAAGTTGTTGGAGCCTGGGCCCACTCCAAGCCAGTATTTCTTCCCCTATTTTTCCTTTGTTTTCTAGATTAGTTTACCACTTTTATAAGATTGTTTATTGCATTGTTATTTCTAGTATTGCAATAGGTTTATTTCCAGGAATGCGTGAATATTTCATTTCTATAGATTTAATTGTTTTTACGTAAATTATTGAGGAGTGTATGAATGATTGATGACCGTTGAAACACCCCCCAATAGTAGAACTAGCAGACTCATATCAAGTGGTATTGTAAGAAATCTTGTTCAAGACCCTTCGCAAGTTTACGAAGCTCCCTGGGTTGATAAATTAAATGCACATGCATGTGACAAAATTAGGAAATAAGTTAACCTTGTTTGACCCACAACAAATGTCAAATTCAATAGTGTCCTCAACAAGAATGTTAGAATAATCATGGAGTTGCACAGGTATGGGGATGATATGAAGGTCATCGATGGAATCTGGGAGCTGGAATTCATCATCGAGATAAAGATCTGTATGATTAATCCATGGGATGTGAGGTGGGCTGGAGGGTAATGGTGCATTGATGGATTGTAGCATGTATGGTGTTGGAAGGAATTTAGAAATAAAATCAAGGATAGATAGGGGGATGTAATTAGGGTGGTTTGAATATTGTAGTGGAGCATACAAGTCAATAGAGATCATGTTGACTGAAGCTCTAGATAAGGGAGATATAGGTGATGAGGGTTGTGATGAGTTAGAGGAGGATAGCAATGAATTCATAAAAGGTTGGTTTCAACCTAGATTTAACACCATAGGTGGGAATGGGAATGATAACGTGTGCCAATAGGTGGTGATAATTCTCAAATAAGGAAACATGTAATAGCAGGTGGAGGCGAAGAAGGAGGATCTTTTGGAAAAGGTGGATCAAGGGATAAGGCGGTGAAGTGGTAAGTAAGTATTCAATTTCATGGGGAGAAAGAGGCTCATGCGATAGGGATGGTGGGAAGAATGCATATGGAAGATAAATTATGGAATTTGGGGAAGAACTATGAAGATTAAGCTCAAATTCCTCATCAGAAATAAGGTCTACAGGATCAAGATCTAAATTTTCCAACTCATGCTTGAGTGTACTGGATGTTGGAGGATGGTAACCAATGTCAGATCGATCGGTAGGTTTATGTGAGGGAGGATGGATATAGGTGCGACACCCTTATTCATATCTCCCTAGGCCATAACCATGCCAGTTGTACATGCGTAAATAATGCCAAGAAAAATTTGGATTGGATATGTGGTCAAGATTACCGCAAAATCTGGTTTGTGACGGTGGAGGTGTTGGAGGCTCTACGGATGACTCAACTCCCCCATATAAAAATTTTGTGAAATTATCAAGAGGACCTAAAGGAACTAGTGCCCCAATAGTCAAGGGCATATCATGAGTTCGGCCAAAGTCATGGGTGGATTTGATGTTGGATGGGAGGACCTGAGCCTTGCTTATGTTATACTCACCAGGACCTGGTGTGGTCATGAGTATTTGCTGATCATAATACTAAAGGATCTATTGGGTAGGCATGGGCATATACTACTATTGTGCATATGGGTAAGTTAGTTGTGCTGAGCAGGAGTGGTAGAGGACCATATGGGTGGTGAAGTGAACAAAGTGGGTGGTGTGGAATAAGGGGATGGAAGATATGCCAGTGTGGTAAAAGTAGACTAGTGGGAAGACATGGGTGGACCGAATGAGGATGAAGGGGGTACTTATGGGATGGCAAGAAGGGACTCAAGATAAACTGAATATCGAGATGGATGACCTTGATAGATGGGGTTCAACAATGGGGGGCAAAAGGAAGGTGGGGGTGGTAAATGAAATGATGATGGAGTCGATGGGGTACCATAGGATGAGAATGGTGGGTAGCTGGTGGATGGATAGGAGGTAAAATATGGTGTGAAAGGAGATCACTACGAGGATAACTATGCTTTTTGTCGTCAAACCTGGAATGAGGGATGGGATAGATTGAGTGATGTCAGCTGGTAATACTGAGATAGGTGTGAATAGTATTGAGGTGGGAGCGAGGAAGGTGGTTAGGATGAAGGCTAATAACTTGATGAAGACTGATAAGATAGTGGAGTTTGGGATGAAGGTATGGTAGGAGGGTTTGTGGATGAAGGAGGTGTGGATATCATACCAACTATATAGATAGTGGTAACAACATCAGATATGATTTGAGAAACAACTAGACTAAATTTATCTCCTAAAAGTGGATGGGAGGAATGATCAAGGAACAGATGGGTAGAGGAAGGTGAAGCTAGTGGGGTGAACTCATCCACCACCATAATCGGTATGGGGCAACCAGGAGGGGTGTAGATGATATGTTGGTAGTATGTGGATGGGGGATTGGGAGAGGAGAGATCTTCCAAAGGAGGTTTCTCCTTGAAGGTCTCATCCAAGAGGTGGTATGAAGCAGAAGATGCCATATGGAATGTGGAACTAGTAGTAGGGGTAGAAGGCCTAGTCAATAGGTTAGAAGGATCTACAGTAGCAACCTACTTAGACTTGAAAGGTGGGTAAATGGTCTGAGAACTAGAAGCACCTATCATCATGATAGTCCATTGAGTAACCTCAATGGCATGATGAAGGGCTTTACACTTATGACTACATGTAATTGGTATGGTGATGTGTGAAAAATGAATGCTAATAGCAAAAATATGTGAAATTTGAGCTCTAGAAATGTTTGTGACTGACTAGGACACTATCTGTTTCGAAAAACATGAGTTCATACAAGTGGTGCGTGACCCACTCTAAGACAGGGAGTTTGCATAGGTGATGTGTGAACCACTCAAAATGAGAAATAGATGTCAGATATGTGTTGTGTGATGTGTCTATGTGATGTGGGTGGAATTTGGAACCTAAAAACTAGGTTTGCATAGGTGGGGTGTTTCGCACAGGTGGGGTGTGAACCACTCTGAGTCTAGAGGTTCACACAAGTGGTGTGTGAACCACAAAAAATAGTGGTAGATGATGAATTTTGTGTTGTGGAGAGCCTTTATGTGCTATATGGACCTTTTTAGTACATTTTTGTCGCCTAAAAGATATTTTTTCACATAGAATCATGCAAAATAAATATGAGTGTAGAAAGATCGCACTAGGGGTGCAAATATCCTAAAATCAGACTGTGCAATGTACAACATAGGGGTGAAACTATGGAATAATTAATAAGTGTGTTATAGCACATTTAATATGTTGTTGTAACCACTTTTGTGAGACTCAACAATAAGCAAATATTCTTTCTTTTTGGTTTTTTATGTGTTTTGATGAAAGTATGTATTCGCCCTAGGAAAAAACCATAGGTAATGGGTGAGTGCTACTTTGAAATAGGTATGTTATGACACAGAACCTCCTGCAACACCCAAAGGTGCACAAAATAGAACTATACCCAACATGTAAATGGCAACATAGATGTAACAGATATAGTAAAATGATATCCAAAGGGGGAAGACTCAAAATGTTCTTATGAGTCAAATAAAATCTCACAAAGAGAGGTCATGCTATCAATGTGTTTCTACTAGCCATAATCAAGGCTTTCACTTAACCCTCACATTTAAGGCATGCACAGTAATGATCAGCTACACCCACTAATTATTTGAAAAGCCCTATGGTAAATGGGCTTTCTAAAACTACCCACTTAGAAGGTACCTTCCAATGATGAATTATAGATAACCAACACTCGAAGTGGGAAGGACCTACCATGTATTAATGTCAGAACGATCCACTTGGGGGGCTACTATGGTATCTAAAACTGGAGGTGAGCCAGTGGATATTAGAACCCATACCTCACTAAACTTTGGTGGTGAATTGGTGATGAAATCCAATTCAGGTTGGAGATGAAACCCAACTCTTTACACCATTTAAATAGGATGTGAGTGTGTGGTGTTTTTTTGTGTGGTATCGTTTTAGAAGCAAATCTACTCTGAATTCCTTTTTGAAGTAAACTATGCTATGATGCCTTTTCAAAGCAAATATATTTACTTGATTTTGTACAAAAACAAATTTAATCTATTGATTTTTGAAAGGGAAATCTATTTAGGTGGTTTTCACAAAAATAAATTTACTCTATTGATTTTTGAAATGGAAATCTACTTAGGTGGTTTTCACAAAAACAAATTTAATCTATTGATTTTCAAAAAGGAAATCTAATTAATTACTTTGGAAGGGAAATGACTGGAAGGGAAATTGTTGGAATTGAAGCTAATTTAGAAAGTAGATGTAAATTTAACTGTGGCAAATAGGAAGGTGTGATTTTGTGAGATTCATAGCCCAATATGAAATACTAGCTTCAAAGCAGAGGAAAAACAAGATTTTTCACACAAAACCTGCATCTAGGTAGATGTAGAAATATCTGGGGTACCCTCTAGTCCAAAACTATGTTAATTTGGAAGGTTTTCATAGGTGGGGTGTGAAACTATCTTCTGCAAATGGTTCACACACCTAAGGTGTGAACTAGGATTTCAAGATTGCGCTGAATGGTTTCAGAGTCCTGATGATGATTTTGAGGTTTTTGGATTATTTTGAGCATAGATACCTGCACAAAAAGTTCCCAAAAACTCAATTTAAGTTGAACAAGATGACCAAAAACTTAAAATAATTTCACACATACCTAAAGAAAGCAAATAGAAGGAAAATAAACTAACTACTGATTTATTGCACAAAAATACAAGGATGCTTTAACCTTGCATATGTTGTGGCAAGAGACAATTTGTTATCTAGGTATGGGGGCATGCAATCCTTGGTAACATGAGGCTCTTAACCTCCCCTGACTTACCTTGTCATTGGTTGTGGGTTTCTGAACCAATACCTCGGTATCATGTATCAAGTTTGAGGTATATTGGGGAATTCACATGCCCAAGTGTACTCACTACCCTCTTTGGAGGCTCACCGATGCACCAACGAGTATTTTGTGATTTTGCCTGAGGTGTCTTTTAGGGCATTTTTGGTTTAGGGTTTCTTCAAGATGACAACTACCTACCATACATAAATAGACCACAAATTTTGGTTAGAAGGTGATTAATATGATGCTTGGTGGGGGTCCCACTACGCATTCTAGAATAAAACTACCAAAAATATGCTAAGACATTCATTCAATATCAAAGAATCTATTGCATTTGTATTGAAATTCATAAAATATGTTACACTATGATATCCTTTTAAAAATTTTCCCTGAAGGCTAAAATGGGGTCTTCCCTAAGGAAGCCCTTTTGAATTTTGGAACAAAGGCAGCAGGATTAGTATTTTTGAGTCCTCAATGTAGGTGGGCTTCTTGCTTATGGGCCATCGCTTGTTGGATATGTCCTTGTGCTTTACTAGATATGTTAACCTACAAAATATTATTAGTGCATTGGGGGGTCTACCTTAGTAAACCCCCATGGTTATGAAGAAAAAATACATAAATGATGAAAATAAGTATTAAAAATAACATAAGACTATAAATTAAACTATTCTTACCTATCCTGGTTATTCTGGTGCCTGTAGCAGAGGTTCGCACACCTAGTGTGTGAACTAGTTGGTTCGCATGTGTGAAGTGTGAACCTATCCTTTTTTGACTGTATTTCTTAGATGGCTTTTTGGGTTATCCTAGAGTGGTTTCTGCTTTGAATTTTGTCTCGTTCAGCTTCTAAAAATGCACTTTTGATGGAATTATCAAACTGTGTCACTCACAAAACAATGTTATAAAAGTGACAAATTTATTGTGATGCTTGTACGATGGTTGTGATATGGACGTATGATGGATGCAATGGAATTTTTGATTTTAGCAGAGTTTCGACATGTAAAAGTTGGTTGTTAAAATGTGAAAATGACATTCTATTTATATAGTGGTCCAAGGTGAGAGAAAGGGGATCAGGTGTCCCCTATGAGGTGGTAAGTGTGAGGTGTCTACCAAAGTGGTGTCCCTTGAGGTGTCTTGGGTCATAAATGGGGTTGGGTGAGAGAAACCCTCACCATCCACAAACAATGATGAAATTTATAAAAATATCAATTTGCATTAATGATCACCTTTATTGAAATATCTTAGGATTAAAATTGCTTTTTAGATGCAAAAGTCTCCATCTTTCATTTTTGACCCAAGAGGATGTGAGGTGGAGAAATATTTGAATGAGATGTGGTAGGGCTAGGATAGTCTAGCATAGGTGAGGTGGAAGACTAGGCTAGTCAAAGTAGACTAGGTGAGGTGGAGGGCTCAAATCAAATCAAGATTAGATTTAATTAAGCATGTAATTAGCCATAAAGTAGTTTTGACCAAATTTTTAACTTTTTGACCATAAAGTGCTTTTTGACCATGGTGAAGGTTTCAACCTTAGTTGAGTTGGCATGAGATAACATGAGGACCTTTGGCTAAGCGTAGGAAGAGGTTTAGTTAGTCCAAATGGGCTAATGATGATGAATAGTGATTTTAATTAATGAATAGTTTTTTTAGCCAATTTATGCAATTTTCAAGGTTTCACAAATTGATTGACCGTGGAAATGGGAATATGGACAATGTGTGAATTTTAGGTGTCTACAATATGAGCAAGTATACCAGTATATTGAAGAAAATAATGGGGTGAACTTGAATCCCTGGAATGGTCACTACTCGAAAATCATGGAGTGGTCCCCAATACAGCAATGGGCTAAATGAATCCCACTTGACATTGGGGTAGGTCTAGCAATTCATAAATGAGCTAGCTTTAGGTGCCTTGTATTGCCTATTAGTCTAGTCCAACTAAGTCCAAACCTAGTATCGGGTGAGCATGTGGTGGTCCTCATTATAGCAATGGATTGAATGAATCTTGCTTGGCAATGAGGTAGTCTTATGTCTCATCTAATATATTCACCTGCACACATAGGGGTAATGAATAGCTTGGTATTTCATAGAGAAAGCTTTATCTTTCAAGAGTCTAGTATAATAATTATACAAATTTTGATAAGTCAACTAGGGTGTTTGAGTTTCATGGAAAACCTCAAAACTTCCAAATAACAGATCAAATAAATCCATCAAACATCAATTTATTTTTATGATATTTTGTTTATTAATGGACGTTCATAACATAGAATAGATACCAGATGAACATCAGAAATGATATTTATATGGACACTAACTATTTTGTGCATATCCTTTAACTCACAAAAGCTTATGAAGAAAATAAATACATCATATCATCTCACATATGGATGTCTAATTGATTAAATCTTATGATAAGAACTATCAATTACATTCATGATTGTTATACATTCTGTGGTGTCACCCATTATATTGTTAACTCATATTGCATTCATTCTTTATGTGATTAAAGCATACAGGTTTATTTACATTTGATCATCGTCATGTAAATAATGCATTACATATATTGCATTCATCATATCATAACATCATAAATTAAATGCATACAAGTAAATCAAATCAAATATGCATTTAACATCTAAAAGTGCATCCACATATGCATACATCATAGTAGTCCATCTACACATCTAAGATCACAGTATCTAGTAATACATCCATCTTCTACCTAGTGCATGTCATCCATACATCACAACATATAGCATTAGATAAACATAACATAGAAGCATTGCATCCATATGCATCTCATAAACATAAAAAAATAAATGTATACATGTAATGAATCATAAATCCAATGTCATATCATGTAAATATGTGTGTCTTAAAGAGTAAATAGGTGTTCCCAAAATATCCGTAGGCCACAAATGTGTAGGTCCTTATACCTTACACTAAAAAATAATACAATGTGCTCAAGGCATAATCATGAATGTCCTGCATCCCTATATGTGAGTCTCCTCCATCGCCTCCACCCTCTTGATGAGCTTGCCTGGAGCTAGTACCGGTGGACCTCTCAAACCTGTGAGTCTTATGGTTGGATTGAGCTAAGGACTACCCTATCTCCCATGTCCAAGTCCCTTGAGTCCCTGGAGTTTTGGATATCTCTAGAATATTGCAACTGTGGAGTGTGACCTCTCCCTCTAGGAGAGCAATGTGGACCACATCTGAAGCATGTTGTCTGATATGAGTTTGAACCAAATCCTATAGTCTCCTAATATCTATATATGGGTCCAAACCTATGGGTCCTTGTATAACTAGAGCCATAGAAGCAGCATATGGAGTAAAGGTCTCACCTCACACGATCACCAAATCCCTCTCTTGAGTCTTCAAGTCTAGCTGAGACTGTAGAATATCCCACTCAAGTGTCATATTATCTAAAGCTAGAGTGGTACTATCAATATATTCTAGGTGAAGAGTCCTCTCCTCCTGGTATCCCTTCCACTAAGCATGTACCTATACAAGATGATTCTGAGCTACTCTCAAATGTGCTTTTAGAGTGGTAAAATTTGTATCTGGGTGGTCCCTAGTTGTATCTACAAACTAGCCACCTGGGCTTTGAGCTGTGAGACCTCATCATATGGATCCTCCTCACCATCCTCCTCAGCCTATATCCCTCATCTATGACTACACCCTCACCCCATACAACATCTATCTGCTAGCACACTCATCGCCCATGAGGATATGTTGCCTCCTTTTCCTCAACTACCTCTGCTCTTGCTTCTCCAACCCTAGATCTACCTAGTGGGTTGCCACTCTGCTAGATATTGGTAGTCCACCAGGTATCATAATCAGTAGTGGTCTTAGCATCTACTACTCCTAAATATTTCTAGTCATCATCCTCATCACCTAGTGGATTCACCTATGACTAAGTCAAATCCTTATACATCTTAAGGCAGTGGTATATAGTGGGCATTGGTGGAATATCTTGGAAGATCCCAAACTGCCTAGTAACATGTGAGAAATAGAAGAACTCATGCATATCGTGCTTGTACCTAAGGATCCATCTATCCCATATCATCCACCTTAGATAACCATTTACCTTCCCCCATGTAGGATAATCCATGTAGGGTCACCATTGAATATGCTTTGGCCATAGTCTACTCAACTGATCTAGGTAGTGCTGGAGATCCCCTACTCAGGAATTTACTCCTAAAACCCTCATCCTTTCTAGTCCAGTAAGCTATCTAGCATTGAGAAGCCTTTGCAATGTCTATGATCTATTGTGGAAGTCCTCTAGGGTGGTCAATGGTGATGTGCTACCACACCCATATCTGGAATAGCAAACTCCAAGCAACTTCCATGTGGCATCACTATGTGATTTGATATAGCTCATTATAGAGCTACACAAGAAGGGTGCTACCCCATGATAGAATTAGTGGTTGCTCTATAGTACTACCCATAAGGTCCTACATTCTAAATAGGAAGTTCCAAGGAAACATCGCTCTAGATGTATCTGGGAGTAGGAGTTGCTCTAAGAAGATGTGCACCTTGTACTAGCGCTCAATGGGCACACCCCCATGGTCAATGTCCTTCAGTGCCTTGTTGCTTTGAGCACCAAATATCCACTAGAATACTACAACCTTCACTATGGTAGGCAAAGAAGTGATGGCCTCACCATCGATAGAAATATGGAATATGCGGTACACATCCTCCAAGGTGACCATAATCTCTCCAATCCATAGATGGAATGTGTTGGTCCGTGCATCCCAACGATGGGCCAAAGCAATCATATACACATGATCCACTCAGATAAATAGCAATTGTAGTACATAACCAAGGCCTATAGTGGTAAACCAATCTTGATCAACATCACTAATCTGATGAAGGAGGTCACAAAAGAGCTCGGACTCCCTCACCCGGGTAGTCAGCTAAAAGGGCAAATAATAATACATAAAATCAATCAAAAACATCAAAAAATGTACTTCAAAAATAAATAAAAAACTCAAAAATATCTTCAAAAGATAAAAATATTCATAAATGCATAAGAAAATTTCAAAAAAATCAATTAAGTAGGTAAAAAAATCAAAAAATTGGAAAAAGTTTCCTAAAATTGCTTAGTTGTGGCTAGGACCCACAATCGATGGCAATGGTTAAATTTTTGATCGTTGGGATTTGAATCCAGTCATGACTGACAACCACAACCCCCAATTTGTCAATTGGGAGTTGTTTCTGCCACCCATGGCTAATAGAAGCACCCCTTTTGAGGTCACTTCCCATCTTGAGTAGCCCCAAAAATTAAAAACCGTCTCCATATAAGCTAACATAGACTAATCCTAACTAAGGTGAGGTCCTTTGCCATCAGTTTAATTTGGTTCATTTAACCCATTTCTTAATGAGGTTCATTTTAAGTTGATAATAAAATGAGTGAGGTTTGCAATGCCACCTTCATGGAACTGACTTCACCAATGGAGGATGCCTTTGGTTGGTTAGCCATGGGTGAGTGTGCATTTCAACAACGTTCCGGTTCAAATTTTTAATCTCACCTCTTAGAGCTCTCTTGGTAGTTGTAGCGAATTGGAAAATAATGAATTGAAAATGATAGATTTTTTTTTATATTTCCTATTTTTATCTCGACCGTAGTTGGAAACCATAGGCACAAAATTAGGGTTTGTCGACCATGGTTCAAATCGTAGCTAAGGAATTTATAAAAACTGGCTGCAGCTGACAAGCGCAGTTAGAAACCAACTATAGAAACCCTCAAAATGTCACCATGAGGGGATTCAAAATGAAAAATAAAAAGTATCTAATGGTTTATAACCTCAAAATACTTTAGAAAATAACAAAATCATTTATATAATTCAAAATACAAATGTGTATCGTATTCAGTCATTTATTCTATACACTTGGCGGTTGCAACGACTTGTGATCCATGCAACCCGACAAGATGAGTAAGTCACCATAAGGATATTTGGGGTAAAATAATTAGTTATTGATTGAATTGAGATGCTTCAGTCTAGTACATCATTCCACATGCACATGGAATGATATTGAAAGGATGTCACACATCGTGGTAGAGAGCTAATTCTCTCTTTAACATCACAATTCCTAGCATTAAAAATTCACTCTCGAAGAAGGCCACAGTGGTTGTACTACCCCACGAGAATGAGGATTTATCTTAATTATTCTATGATATTTTTGATAGATCATAAAAAGTTATGATTCAACACAAACCTAATTGTAATTTCTATCATCTTGATTCTCCAATAAGGCCATTGCGGCTGGACTACTCCATAGGATAGAGATGTACAATTACTATTAATAGTTGTAATCATGGCTAAATTAGGCCTTGCCAAGTAATATTAAAGTTCTAAAGTCTTCAATTGTTTATATCAATCATGTTGGTCAAGCGACTCATCACTTCATTAATTTTTCTATCCTCATCGACTCATCGATTGAGGGGGTAGTCATAATATCAATAATCATAATCAAATTCAATAAGAGATCACTCGATCTTGTCAAATTGCATTCGTCTTACGAATCATTGCCAACAACTATCATAATCTTACCCTTTGCTGGGGAAAAAAGTAACTACGATAGTTAAGCTAGTAGCTCTTCACCTATTGGTATGATTGTAGAACTAACGCTACCCGATCATCGTGAAGCTTGCAAATGCTTTGCAAATTAAGCCTTCACTCAGTTGGAAGCAATGATTCTAAGATGCACATCCTTTTGTAGGAATGGGAATCTAATGTTGATTAGATAAATGATCATCATACAACCTATGACATGATTTCAAGAGGTCTATTTTTGCTTAGCATTGTTTGTTCTCACAATGCACCCAAAAGGGGTATTCTATAGATACCTAAAATGCATCATGTATAGGGGAATACTAATATGGGTATGCTAATAGACCATATGAATGATCTTGGATCACTCCAAGGTGAAGTCATGGTTTTAACCACTTAATTTGGGTAGATTTGGCATACTCACCCTTAGCTACGGCTGACACCCATGGCTAAAAAAGCTAGTTGTGCCTCAGGCTTGCGACTATCACTAAAACTATTTTGAATCTTGGGCCAAGCCAAATTTGGTTGCAACGATCTGGGTAATGAAGTTCAAATAGTTTTGGGTGAGGAAGCTTTGAGATTTTTCCTCCCAATTGATCCAAACTCCTAGATATTAATTTTGGCTTCCCAAGAAAGCCACTATTAGATATTAGGAGGGCTATAAGACCTCCCTCAAAATTGGGGAGAAGTCTGGAAAAATATTGAGTTGAAATGTAGTGAAGCTCTACCAAAATTGATAGTGAATTGAAAACCCCTTGAGGAGATTCAAAATGCTACCCAATTGTGGAGTGACAAGCATGAATTTGTCAATGAAGCTTCCAAAGGACTAAGAAGCACCAATCACAAAATCAAGCCAATCGAACGTAAATCTTATCAAATTGAATCACCAATCCATCTTGGGACACAAATTTGACCATTGAACATCAATTCAACAAAGGGAATCAAATATCCAAGCCCTAATTACAAGAGCAAGAGTACTTTTGGCTCAGTCGCGACTATCAACCATGGCTAACAATGCAAGCTACACCTCAAACCCGTAGTGAGAGTTTGATCTTTAATTTCCTTTGTTTTAGTAGTAGATTTCTATTTCTAGTTATGCAATTAGCTTAATATAGCATAGATTAACATTGTAGCAGATATTTGTCCATTTAATTTAGGATTTAGAGGTAGATTTACTTCCATTTCCTTGCAATTATCAATTTATAATTTCATTCTTTTCAAGTTTTAATGGTTAATTAAGCTTCCTAATTGCTAGATTTCATGCTTTCTTCACATGATTTACAATAATCTAATTATTTCTTGCATATCTTCATAGACTTACATGCTTTATTTCTTTATTTATCATCAATTTATGTAATTGTCTCAAAAGCCTCATCAAGAGAGGTCTCCTTTGTCATTAAATCCTTTTATGTTGTTTCTTGAATGCAGGGTTTACAAGACCTAATCATTTTCAAGGCATTCAAGGCAACATATGCCTCCAACAAAAGGAGAAGAGGGTTATCTTTGGCCTTAAGCAGTTCGTGTACCTTTTAAAAATTCTACGGATTACACCACCCCCTCGTTTAGAGGGTCTTCAAAATTGTATCAATTGTATCAATATTGAGTATCCCTAAGAGGGACATATTTGTAATCTATATTTGACAAAGTTTTAATAAAAGAAAACTCTAATTTCTTGTTAAATTCATTGTTGTCTATTATTTATTGCTTTAATACTCGATTTCAATTGATTCACTATTCAGGTGTATGCTTTTTAGATCAAATTTTCTTGCATGATTACTGATCGCAAACTTTAGTGGTTATGTTATAAGTCTTATTATGTTCTTAAATTTTATCTCTTATAAAAAGAGAATGAAAGGGAATTTTTGTAAATCATGATTAATGATGTTGCTTTCATTATTTTATTGTAAGACTATATCTCTTTTTTTTGTTGGCTCTTTCCTTTTATTAAAGTAATGTTTAATTAAAAGAAAAGATATATGTTGCTAGGTTGGAACATTCAGAACTAGCAGAGATGTGGGAGCAAGGGGTGAGAACATGATGTTGTTTTCTAGTTGGGATCCCACGTTGAGATTTCTAAAATGCAAGGTGATGAAGTAGTGGAGTAGTGAAGGCATGGTAGTTGTGTCCTTGATGCTCAAAAATAAAAATAAGCGAGAATATTTGGGTTGTTGTTGGTTCTTGGAGAGCACACAGAGGAGAAATGAGAGTTGGAGATGTTCTGTGCAAAGAGTGAAGAAGTGACATCGAGTTGACGACTAGTTCATTGCAATCATATCATAGATCACAAGTAGGCATGCTTTTATTAAACTATTTTCTTGACTTACTTATTAAGGTTGATGAAGAAGATTTTAAGCTTTAGTTAAGGGTTCTAGTCTTTTTAACATGGATATTTTTTCCCTTCACTGCACTCACAATTATAGAAAATGGTGTGCACTTGACTTGAGAGATACCTTATTTGTTAGGAAATAAACCTTGTAGTTAGTTTGGTCAAACTAATAAGTTTTTTATATACTTTATTCTTGTCAAGACTCACCATGAGGTGTAACAATTAGTTTTTTTGGTCGTTATGCTAGACATTAATGAGGAGTTGTGTGTGTGAGCTACTCATCCTATAACCTTGCATATATTTATATTGTTGTTCTTGTGAGTTAGGAGAATATTACTATTATACGTATAAGCAATCTAGATATTGTGTAGAGTTAACTTTATCACCAAAATGTCTTCCCTAGAAAATATTTTAGAATCCATAAATGAAGGTTTTAGTGAGTATGTAGAGGTGGTAAGTAAATATGTGAAGTACCTCTACTATTGGGCATAGTCCAATTAATTTAGTAATTCCTCTCAAATATGGATGTAGTTCCCTGTATCTTGTAGAATACCTTTTTTCAGTCACAAATTACTTTTGGAGAGCAATGCTACTACTATACATTGGTTGATTCCTTCATTCTTGAATTTTGGAATAATTTATGTACTTTGGCAGGAAATCTATGATACGACCATACATTAATTGAGAACTTAGTATACTAGAAATTTTTGTAGGTAGTGGATATGCGTTCCAGATTTTTAAATGATTAAACAACATAAAAGAATGTGTGAAACGGTTTTATATTCAGTTTCATTATGTGGATGGCACAAATGAATTTTAGGAATGGATATATGCTATATTTTTATATGTTAGATAAACATTAATGATTATGTTTTTTGATTATATATATATATATATATATATATATAATCAAAAAACATAATCATTAATGTTTATCTAACATATATATATAACATAATCATTAATGTTTATCTAACATATATATATATATATATATATATATATATTTCATTATGTGGATGGCACAAATGAATTTTAGGAATGGATATATGCCTAGATTTATGTATGGTAGATAGCTTTTATGAAATGGTTATTTGTATTTTTGGTTCTTTATGTTGAAAAATATAGATGAATGTAAGAAATAAAGTTGCATTCTAGACTCTTCATGGTTTGAGAGCATAAACGATTTAATAAAATAAATTTTTGTTGTGGTTCTATTTTTGGTTGGTTAGTTAAGAGAGTGTATGTTATTTTTGTCACATTTGGAGAAAAATGACTATGCCTATGTTAGAGTAAGGACCCCTAACTGGGTAATATCATATTGGTCTTGCTTGAAGGATAGTATCCAATCGACCATTGCAGTTGGTGTACTTTTAATTAATTGACAAGTGCTAGCTAAGTGGTAATGTTGGAGTGGGATGTAATAGTTCTTGGTATACTTTTTGTGATTTCTGAGCGAGATCTGTGTAACCCAACTCTGTCATGATAGCATATTTTGGATATAAGAATAGGGCTTCCAAGATGTAGGTACCAGATCATCTTTATTGGATGATGGATTAACTCATCAAGGGGATCTTGAATGTTTTGATAGTAATTCTTTGAGCCAAGTTTTTAAGACAATATGGGCTGCCCATTTGCAATGTGAAAAATAGATTGATTAATAAAATAATGATGGAATGTTTAAGGTTTGGTTTCCCTACAGGGTTTCTCCTCGGATAAATCATGCATTTATTATGGTTTGTATGGTTATAATTGATTTAAATTTTGATTTATTAATTACATTAGATATGGATTTCTTTGCAAGTTTCTTAATAATTTGATCGATATATAAGGGTAGTAGAGGAAATGGAATTGTTATGTTCTTGGTAAAATATATTCCATGGGAAGTTTAAGAATGTCCTAACTTATGTATTAGTTGTGCTAAGGAATTTAATGTGTTTGATAACCAAAAACTTATATTGATGGATAAATTGAGTGAACTAAGTTACTTAAAGGGATGTGAACAATTTAATAACGCTATTTTTTTAAAAGAGTTAAAGGTAGAAATGATAATATTTTAGTTTAAAGAGGATTAAATATTGTGGTGAAAAATGTTTAAATAGTTTATTATAAGGTGGAATAAGAAAACATTCTACACATCATAAATGGGTTTGCTTTGGGTAGCAAGTTGAGATTTCTCAACTTATAAAGAGACATGGTTTTTTCGCATGTATCATAAAGGAATTTGATGAGAGAGTTCAGATAGGAAGTTGATTACTCATCTTGACCCTTAGTAGAAGATAATATCTTTTCCTAACAAGCTATGGAGGTTACACTAAAAGGAAATATCGATGTAAATAAAGTACTAATTAGCTCATATTTTATATGAGAGGGATATTCAGGTATTATACACTCTAACCCTTCTCAGATAGACATGAGAAGTAAATGGTGTTCTTATAGAGTGCTTATTTTGATGGAATGAAATAAACTACAAGTTAGATTGAGTGACCAAAAATATGGATAACTTGTGAACTACAAATTTACACCTAATACATTTGTGTAGTTAGATATATGTGTGATGTAGGGATGGGTGTACCTCGAGTAAGTTTAAGAATTAAGATAGGGGTTTACCTTGTAACTAATACTTCCTAAAAAAAGAGTTAATATAGGTAAAAATAGGTTGTGATAAATAGTGTCAAAAATAGCCTTAACAATAGTCTCTAAATATAATCTTAGTAAGAGGCCTAAAATACAACTATAGTAATAGTACCAAAGAATAACCTTAGCATCAATATTGAAAAACATCATTAGCAAAAATCCCAAAAAATAATCTTACCAATAGTCTTGGAAAGCAACCATTGCACTATTATTGAAAAATAATCTTAGCAATAGTTCTAGAAAATAATATCAACTATAGTCTTGGAAAATAATTGTAGCAGTAGTCTTGGAAAATAGTCTTAATGATAGTCTTGTAAAATAACCTTGGAAAACAACCTTACCAACATCTTGGAAAATAGACTTGAAAAAAAACCTTACAAACAATCTTGAAAATAGCCTCAGCAATAGTCTTACAAAATAGTCATAGCAATAGTCTAAAAATAACCTTAGCAATAGTCATAGCAACAGTCCCAAAAAACAACATTATTGTTATCCCTTTTATAGAAAATAGTATTTTTTTATTTCTATAAAATTTTGACTATTTTTTAGTCTTGTAATTTATTCTACAATTTCATGGTTGGCAACACTACATTGTTGTAGCACTTATATAAGTGCTCCATTGGTGTTGTTGGAATTTACACCTAAAAAAAAATAGAAGCAATCCATCTACTCAAATATTATACAAAAATCATAAAAAGGGATAAAAAGGAGAAATATATAATGGGTACCCATAGGAACCATAAATAATCACTATATTATCCATATATAAGAATCACAATACTTTGATACAATGAACAAAGTGGTGGGGGACATTTATACCAACACCAAAAATCCCAATTACATAAATGAGTTTAACCTAATCCAACATAACAAGAGGGATTAAGGTTAGTTACAAATTATAAGGTATATTTAAACATAATAAGGTTAACCATGTTCCATAGTGATTACATAATTTAAAAATTATAATAAATTAAATATAGTTGTATAATAATTACTTGTAGACCTATACCAGATTGGATCATATAATGTTAGCCTTGGTCATGAATTATATTACAATTTCAACACCCCTTATATAATAGTTTTCAAGATGCAATATGGCAGCCTCTTGGTTTGCACAAGTCTTTGGTGGAGACTCATACAAGAATTATGAATTCAAATATATTACTAATATATAGGCATGTTAATCATAAATTTAATAGATTCAAATACATCTCCTCTATCCCAAAGTTGTCCCACTCAACCTCATCATTGGCCAAGTTTTCTATAAAATAAATGTGGCTCTTCCTCAAGTTGGTTGAATATTATGTTTAAATTTCATCCCTTGTCTGAGAAAGTGGATAATATTTTGTATTTTGGTACTTTTGGAAAGAGGTCTTTTTATTTTTCTCTACTTTAAAGAAGGATAAATTCTATGAGTATGGTTAAGGTACTAACAAAACCAATTGTCCTTAATCTGGATGAGGAGGTTAGAAAAATTCTAAATAAATGAGGTCTTCTAGATTTTCTCATGAGATTTAATGGATTTGATAAGGATCTCTCCCACCAAATGGACTACTATTGGATGGATGGAATGGTGAAAGCTATTGGATTGAAATTTGAAATCTCCATTCCTCTCATTATAGACATTATTGCTCTTCCTTTAGAGGGTGCTTGTTTGATTAGGAAGAAGCACTCCCTATATAAGGAGATTAGGAATGGAGAAGATCCAAAATGGGTACCCATGAAGCTCCCTTAAGGCACATTTGGATAGGTTTGTGTTCATCATAATGGAATATTTCATACTCGATAGTAAAAAGGACATTATCAAGAGCTACCATTTCACATTCTTGAACCAATTATATTGCAATAGAAAGCTAAACATTCCTTCCTTCCTATTGAAGTCATTGCAAAAAACTATGTTGTAGGTTAAGAAGGGGGATATTTTAGACCTAATTCATCAAGGCCTCATTAAAATTATTTTTTATCACATGATGAAAAAATGTAGTAGCCTAGTGAAGACCAAGCTAGCATTGGTGAAGAAAAATGAATATCTAGCTAATGAGAAGACCCATGTCTCTTCTTAGAAAATGTCTCTCAAGTCACAATCCCTAAAGAGTAAACTACCCAAACCTGATGCCACCCCTAGTGGCAAGGGGTCAGAGATGTTGAAGGGGCAAGAGGATGTTTCTACAACCCCTAAGGAAGCTAGTTGTAGAATAGATAAAACCAAATGCTCTAAGCACATCCCCTCCATGTCACTAAAATAATATAAGACTCCCTTGTATATTGAGGAGTCTAATATGGAAGGCTTTTATTTAGTAGGAAGGAAAGTGAATCCCTCTATTGGGTCCTTAGGGTGAAATAAGGTGAAGCTTAATAGCCCTCATACCCCCCAAAAAAACCTTGATATCTAAACAAATGATGAAATAATTTATGATATCTTTATATAGTATGCTAAAAGTGGCTATCTAATGTGTAGAGGAGGTCAAAGCCATGATGCAATGGGACCAATGGGATCCAAAAAATTTTAAGGTTGGAAAGGAAATAGTGGGGGATGAGGTTCTAGAGGATTTTGTTTCACTCCCTCTTCTTTCTATTCTCTTTGACCCTTATTTATTCCTAAGTCTTTGTGGATAGGTGGGTGAGATTTTGGTTTGTTGTTTGTACCACAAGGTGGGACAATATTTTTGGATTATTGGTTTTTTGTTAGGGTTATATCAAGCAATTTGTAGTTAATAGTCCTCTGCTATCTCTTAGTTATTATCCTATCATGCTTCTATTGTAGCATTGTTCTTGAGGGTGTTTTTTGGGTTGGATGTAAGTCCCATAGGGTGGGATAACTTATTACTAGTTGTATTTTGGTTATATTTTTAGAATTTGTAGCTTCCTCCTTGTAAATGGTTTAGGGACCCTTTAAAAAACCTTTCCTTTACCTAATAAAATTAAACTAAGGGTCCAAGGATATAATACATTAGTAACAATAATATATTCCTCCATAATTAATGCTCTAATGGGCCTCCACACTTGAGGAAGACTCACCTAGACCCCCTTTATCATCTAGAAATCCACTAATGCAAAAATACCTCTACACAATAATATCCTTAGAATGGACTATAGTCATCATTGCTACTATTAGGTATTCCCACACATATCCATATAACACTTTTGCTAAGACTTAATGTAAGGAAGATAAATCAAGATTTCTTGTTGTAAAGAAAATTTGATTTAGTCTTCTATAGTCACATAAGGTAAGACTTGGAAGCATAGCTTTATCTTTTACACCATACATCACCTTGTTTTGAAACTTAAACTTTCCCTTAGGCCACCTTATTTCCATAAACAAAAGAGACTTTGTATGGACCTATTATGAAAATAACTATTACAAAATTCCAAGAGTACATGCACAAAGAATAGAAGAAATATGAGATCATGAAATATTAGATCTTCAAGAATAATATGTATTAAAAGGCTAAATAAGGAAGAGGGATTGACTAATGCATATTCTAAATCCTTTTGTTATATGCCTCCAAAAGAATCAATTGCTATAACTACCACAAACTCAATTGTATCTCCCATAAATGTAGGCCAAATATTCTGATTGCATGATAGTTTGTAAGTTTACCCTTTTGAAATAGGACAATAGGCTTTGAATACAATTACATAATGAGACATCCCTCCACTTTTAGTAATTTTTTGAATAACTAATACCAATTCAAAGAGCTAAAAAATCATACAATTTGAAAAAAAAAGTGTCAAAATGATTTGGTACTACAAAAGCTATGGCATGTAGTAGTTTGCTCTCCAAAATAGCCTAGAGTGATATTTTTAAAAAAACATGAATTTTTTTAAATTACTTCTAATTTTTTTGCAAGGAGAAATAATTTTTTTCTTTTTGTCATTACATCAAAAGTTGGGACACCTATATTTCATGCCATTCTAGCTATACCACTACCATCATTGTTCATTTCTAAATGTGTGACCCTACATGAAGAAGGATATCATGATCCATAATAATAAACAACTCCAATAATTTACATGCACATGTTACACAATATTTTAACCAAGGTAAATGAATACGTCTCCTCTTCCTTATTCCATTTAAGACATAAAATATCCCAAATGATATGAAAGCATCACAAATCTCCCTCTATTATAATAACACCAAGTTCTCTTTTATAGGAAATAATTTTTAACTCTTTGTGAAGAAGTCAAGGTGCACGTATAATATTAAAAAAACAATACCTTTTCTACTATAATTGGTTTATATCTATAAAAAATAGGTACAAAATATTTCAACAATAATGGAATGTAACTTAGAGTAGATATTGGGTCTGATGGCTTGGTTCAATGGTCAAAATATTGAAGCATGGAGACCAGGGTTCCAATCCCTAAAGCCCCATAGTACTGGTGGATGTTTCACATCAGCGTAGTCGGTTACATATAAGTTTTACCCGATGCAACTGGAGGTTATAGTTGTGAAAATAAGCGATATTAAAACCCATGATATCGCGACATCACGATATCACGACGTCTCAGAAGGTAGAAGGCAGAAGAGGCGGGGAGCCGCGAAATCGTGACATGTCGTGATTTCATGACATGTCACGAAATCGTGGCTCCCAACGGAGAGGCAAGTCGAAAGGCGAGGGGGAGCCGCAAAATCGTGACATGTCGTGATTTCGTGACATGTCACAAAATCATGGCTCCCAAGGGCAAGAGCAAGGCATAGAGGTGGCTAGGTCATGATATCGTGATGTCATGATATCGCGACATCGTGATATCGTGACGTCACGATATCGTGACATCACGATATCGTGACATCACGATATCGCGACATCACGATATCGTGACATCACGATATCGTGACATCACGATATCGTGACGATTTTTAAATAGCAAGGCGTGGAGGTGGCTGGGTCGC
This sequence comes from Wollemia nobilis, assembly GCA_028583015.1. NCBI lineage: Eukaryota > Viridiplantae > Streptophyta > Pinopsida > Araucariales > Araucariaceae > Wollemia > Wollemia nobilis. The sequence goes on from JAQPPZ010001050.1 coordinate 5,105,758, forward strand.
GATATCGCGATGTCGCGATATCACGACATTGTTCAAGTTGAGAGTAGGGCGACAGTTGGGTTGTGATATCGCGGCCCAGAAGAAGATGACCAAGGTGGACACGTGGGTGGCCAGGCAAGGCAAAAATGGACACGTGGCTGCCACGTGTGTTAAGAGTGACGTAACATTTGGAGGTAAGGTTGAAATTGGCACGCGAAAGCATACGTGTATCAAAGTAAAGATGAAGGCCACGTATCATAAAAGAAAATTGACAGCCGCGTGCATTAAACGGGGACAACCACCTTATGGAAGTATTTCGACAAAACAACTATTGCAGGGCATGGCCAGTATGGAGGAGACGGCAGTGCAGAGTACAGTCTGATCAAGGTGGGCGGTGCAAGTTAAAGGAAGCCATTAATGCAGCAGCCATTAATGCAGGCCTCATGGTAGATCGGGCAGATGGCCCATATGACCAAAATTTTGAAAAACCCGGGAAGGGGGAAAGTTTGAATTTGATTTTTTTTATTAGGTGGGGCATTAATTGCCCAGAGGACCGAGACCTCATGAAAAACTTGAAATATTTGTAATAGGAGGAGAGGAGGGACTGGAAGAAGAGGGGAGATATGGAGTGTGCTATATACCAGAGTGTCTCTAGCCTTTGTAAAGCCTACGGGTTGTTTTACTTAGATGCATGTAAATATTTTCAGAGATTTTAATGAAAAGTTTGAAATTTCTGTAAGGTGTTATTTTCTCATCCCCGTCAGTGGTATCAGAGCCAGTGGTTCCTGAGCGTACAACAGACCACCGAAGGAGAGGTAGTTGTACCAGGACTTGTGGGAGGGCTTGAGATCAGGTGAGCAGCAGCCGAGGTCAGAAAGAAGAAGATGAAGAACCCAAATCGCAAGTTCAGAATAATGGCTACCCAAGAGGAAGAGGTAGATCTGGACGCGGGTATGGAAGGGGAGTGTTTCGAGGAACATGTTTCCACTACGGAGAAGAGGGGCATCGGGCATATGAGTGTCCCCAGCACCCCGAGAGAGTAAACAAGAAACAAGTGGGTCCTGCCAGAGCTGTTGTGGCAGTTGAAGATGCTGACTTAGAACATTCTGAAGAAGCTAAGAAAGGAGAAGCAATGATTGTAAGGAGAACCATGCAGGTTGATGAAGACAAGTCAGAGCAAAGGAGAAGCCTGTTTCGCACTTGATGCAAATGTGCAGGCAAAGTCTGTAATGTTATTATAGACAATGGGAGTATAGACAACTTAGTTTTCGAGGAGATGGTTGCTAAGTTGTAGTTGGAAAGGAGGAGACACCCGCATCCATACCGGATTGCATGGTTGTGGAAGGAACATAGATCATGGGTCCATGAATAGTGTCTGGTCACATTTCAGATTGGGAAATACCAGGATGAGGTCTTGTGTGATGTTTTCCCCATGGATGCTTGCCATTTGCTGTTAGGGAGGCCATGGCAGTTTGATCGGAGTGCAGTGCATGATGGTCATGCAAATACGTACTCCTTGATGAAATATGGAGTGCGGCACAAGTTGAAGCCATTGCAGATCGAAGATGAGAAAGTGTGCAGTAATGCCAGAATTTGTCTGGTAGAGGGCAAAAATTTTCTTGCCAGGAAACGAGATTTGAGCAGGTTGCAAAGGTCGATGAGTGTTCGGAGATATTACAAGGGACGCGGACCGAACAACATAGAAGTGAAGGTCACTTCTCCTTTTTACCCGGGGTGTCTGATGCAGGAGCATCCAACGTCAGCAGAATGATGGGGCATCAACCAGAGTTTTTAAGCAATTTGTTTTGTTCAACAAAGCAAAGTGGCAAAGTTGGGAAGGGGGGTCACGAAATCATGACATGTCGCAATTTCATGACATGTCATGAAATTGTGACCCCAAAGGCACAGTTGGGCGCAGGGTGATTTTCGTCGTGATATCACAACGTCGCGATATCACGACGTCTCAAAAGGCAGAAGGCAGAAGGGGCGAGGAGCTACGAAATCATGACATGTCACAAAATCGTAGCTCCCAATGGAGAGGCAAGGCGAAAGGCGAGGGGGAGCCACGAAATCGTGACATGTCACGATTTTGTGACATGTCACAAAATCATGGCTCCCAAGGGCAAGAGCAAGGCACGAAGGTGGCTGGGTCGCGATATCACGATGTCGCGATATTGCGATGATTTTTAAAGAGCAAGGCACGAAGGTGGCTGGGTCGCGATATCACGACATCGCAACATTGTTCAAGTTGAGAGTAGGGTGACAGTTGGGTCATGATATCGCGGCCCAGAAGAAGATGACCAAGGTGGACACGTGGGTGGCCGGACAAGGCGAAAATGGACACGTGGCTGCCATGTGTGTTAAGAATGACATAACATTTGGAGGTAAGGTTGAAATTGGCATGCGGAAGCATACATGTATCAAAGTAAAGATGAATGCCACGTATCATAAAAGAAAATTGACAGCCGCGTGCATTAAACGGGGACAACCACCTTATGGAAGTATTTTGACAAAACATATATTGCAGGGCATGGCCAGTATGGAGGAGACGACAGTGCAGAGTACAGTCTGATCAAGGTGAGTGGTGCAAATTAAAGGAAGCCATTAATGCAACAGCCATTAATGCAGGCTTCATGGTAGATCGGGCAGATGGCCCATTTACGACCAAAATTTTGAAAAACCCGGGGAGGGGGAAAGTTCGAATTTGAATTTTTTTATTAGGCGGGGCATTAATTGCCTAGAGGACCGAGACCTCGTTAAAAACTCTGAATTTTTGTAATAGGGGGAGAGGAGGGACTGGAAGAAGAGGGGAGAGATGGAGTGTGCTGTATACCAGAGTGTCTCTAGCCTTTGTAAAGCCTGCGGGCTGTTTTACTTAGATGCATGTAAATATTTTCAGAGATTTTAATGAAAAGTTTGAAATTTTTGTAAGGTGATATCATTCCGGTCCCCGTCACTGATTCCTCTAGTATAATAAAAAAAAACTTGGAGTAGACGTAACTTCTCCAATAAAATAAGAATAATTGGAGGAAAAAATGATCTTCAATTTTTATCTTTTACCAAAGGTTCATATGAAGCTTTGAGAAATAATTTGTTTCATAAGTCAAAATAAATAGGATTCAATCGAAGTTTATACATGACCAAGTGATGAAGCTCCATACTTACTCTGATACCATGATGGAATTCATAGACAAAAATAATCCATTGACTTAAATATTATACAAAAAGCATAAAAATTATGAAAGAGATAAAGACATGTTGAGAACCCATAGGCACCATGAAAAATCACTATATTATTTACTAACAATAATCACAACACTAATATAATGGATGGAGTGGTAGGGATATTTATATGAATACCAAAATCCCAATTAAATAAATGAGTTTAATATAAGTTGATACAAAAATAGGGATCATGTTTAGTTACAAATTATAAGGTAAGATTTTACCATAAAAAGGTTAGTCATGGCCCATATGTCTTACATAAAAAATATTAAATTAAATTAAATATAATTGTACAATTATTTCCCATAGCCCTATATGATATTGCATCATACAATATCAATCTTGGTCATAATTCAAATTACACTTTCAATAATTGTTAGCATTGATTTTTTGTAGCACCTTTGACTATAAAAGGACTATAATAAAGCTAATAGATTGTATTTTCTATATTAGTATTATATCTCCTTTATATATATTTTTAGGCATACTGGATAATTTTTAATACTATAAGCATCCTTAACCTTACCAATGAAATCATTCATTATCAACTTCAATAAGCTAAGGAAAGGTGAAAATCTCTTACCCTTCCTAAACCCTTATCGATTTTACTTATCTTTTATAAGTGATGGATTTGACCAAGAAAAACCACTAAATTTTGAACATCTATGAAGCTTGGTATGTTTAGGAATACACCATCTAACTGGAATAGCAAAAAACAAGGAAACCTTCAAGGGATAGAATCAATGATAATTCCTAAAAATATAGGTGTGATATGTTATTTATCTCATTTTATTTATTATAATGTAGATTTATCCTTATATTGGTTGTTTGCATATCTTCTATTTTTAGATTTGGTCATTTTAGTTTTTCTATGAATTAAATCATAACTATTTTGGTTGTTTTGAAAGCATTGGAGTGCTTTTGTTAGTGCTACTTTGCTTTTATTTTTTGTATTTCTATTTGGATATTTCATTAGTGAAAATATACATAATTAAACTATCTTATTTTTGCATTATCACATTATATATATTTCTATTTTCTCTTAGTAGCATTTTAGTTTGGATCATTACTTAGTCTAGTTAAAACTAATAGATTTCCATTCTACCAAAAGTGTAGGATAGGGTCAATTTATTTTTAGCACTATAATACTTCTTCTGTGTTGATTATGTTTTTTTTTATAAGAGGAATATCTACTAATTTTAAATATATCTTCTATCTTTTAAAACCTTGCATTTTCATCTAAACAAAGAATATTTAGACTTATTATCTACATTATCAAGAGTTTATCTAGATTTTAATTGTTTTAGTTTAAGTTAACTAAAGGTTATTTTCCCTATAAAAATTGACAAATGACCTAAATAGTGTTCAATCCCAAAATAAATCTTAATAATCCCATATTCACATCCCCCAGCCAATTTTTAATTGTGGAACCCCTATAGGAGGAAACAATGTCACAATAAACTCAAAAAATCATATGTAATCAATTATCAATACATTAATCAATCAAACCTTAATAATAATAATAAAAGTAGAAAGTGAGTTGGTATGTAGGGTGATATACATGTATATCTTACAATGACTATAAAAATCATCCAATAACTACTTAAAACAATTGAGCATTCTTGACAAAAGGGCAATTATTTTTAAACTAAATAATGTGATGGAAAAACAAAGAAAATTAGGATGTAAGGCCATCTACAATACCTTTAAAATATCTAGACAATATATGAATAAAGAGATACAATAAATATGATACAACATATTTTATAACTTATTTTATGATCAATGACAACTTATCTTATCTAAACAAGTGGCCAAGTCATTGAGGAGGAAAAAGGTAAGATAGACATGATAGCTTAGGGAACCACACTAGTTATTTAAACATGATCCCTAAATCAAAATAGTTTTTGAAGAGAGTATGTAATTTCTAGATAAAGTCAATAATTTCTAGAGAAATTAAATAAAGTAGTTGATTAGGGAGAATAATTCCAAGAAATCAATACAAATATTTGGTATCTAAGGCATATATGTTGGATGCTATGAAATTTCCCTCAAATGCTAACTAACAAGCATTGTTGGTATTTTTCCACCAAAGTAAAGAAAGGAATGTCTTACAATTCTGCAATTTTGGTAAGAACGAATTCCATCTTTAGATACTCTATGCTCAATGAATAGAAGCACCATTTAGGATCTCTTGCCAATTGAGCTTTACATCCATATGAGTCACCAAAAATGTAGTAGTACAACTACAATTGTTGCATTCCAATATTAAATAACAATTGAGATAGAGTAAGAGATAAACTTTGTGATGATCACGGTTAGAAAGAGAGATCATAAGTCAAAATTAAAAAGTTATGAAATGAAACACAATCTCAAATTTTGACTAAAGAATGGCATGCACAACTTGTTTCAAAAGTATGTTTTGTTTCTAAGTGCAAAGTTGACCAATTCTAGAATAGAATGATTCATGCATCACCTAAGAGTTAATTGTTATCACACTAAGAGAGTGAATCATTTCCATCAAAAGAGTGAATTGCTCACTAAGGTATAATGTCATGAAAGGGATGCATTTTTGGCACAAAAAATTCAAGGTAATTATGTATAAAGTGACATTTTGTTACCAAGTGATTCTACTGGATTTATTGGAGCTACTAAATCCATGTAAAATGAATTTAGACACAACTTGGGTTAGTTAAACATCAATTTTATTTAAAATATATTTCTATTTTTTTTTTTATTAATGGCCAAACAAAGGGGTTTTGAAAGGGTCCCAAACCTTTTACAAATGAGAGAAGGTATGATATGTCTCAAAAAATATCAACAAGAAAAAATTCAACCAAAAAAATAAATCTAAGAAGGAACCAAATATAGATATAGGAAAAACAACACCAAACTACAATAGCCCAACAAAGGAAAAACGAAGAAGAACACCAACAAAAAAATGAGATCCAGCTGAAGAACACAAGCTTATACTGAGAGGGGAGGTGAACAGTATAGCACCCACTTTTTACTTTCTTTCCAAACAAATATCAATTAGTGTCCTCAATTGCAATAACCAAATATAGCAGGGTGCACTAATAACATAGATAGCAATAGTAAGCAAGTGCACAAATCATCCCACACAATTGAGACACAAGATTTAATGTGGTTCCCCCAATGTGGGATAGTCCACAAGATAATACCCTTATAATATTTCACAAATAAATAGGGATCCTTATCCCAATACAAATTATTACTTTAATATGCTCAAATCTAGGTTGTCTTGATCTGCTCATGTGGGCTCCACTGATCTGATCAGCTAGACTCTCCACTGATCTACTTATCTAGGCTATCCACTAATATACTTAGCTAGGCTATCCACTGATCTGATCAACTAGGCTCTCCACTAATATACTCAGCTAGGCTATCCACTGATATGCTTAGCTAGGCTATCCACTGATTTTCTCAACTAGGCTATCCACTAATCTTCTTAGCTAGGCTATCCACTATCTGCTCAGCTAGGCAACTGGTGTTGATGTGTTTTTTGTTTTTGTCTTGTCTCTTTCACTGCTCACAAATCTACCTCAATGCATTCTCATAAGGCTCAAACAATCCTGCTCAAATGTTGTCCCAAATCTATCCTCAAAGCCTTCACAAAAGGCTCAAAAAATCCTGCTCAAATGTTGTCCCAAATCTATCCATAAATCTATCCCAAAATCCTTCTCAAAGGCTCAACCAATCATGCACAAAATTTGTCTCAAATCTATCCAAAAATTCTATCCCAAAAGCCTTCTCAAAGGCTCAACCAATCATGCACAAAAGCTATCTCAAATCTATCCAAAAAAATTGTTCCAAAAGACTTCCTAAAGGCTCAACAAATGACTCCCAAGTAACACTCAAATCTCAACCACAATTCAATAAGGCAAGGCTCAATGATGAACTCAACAATGGATAAAAAATGAATGATGAAAATACTCAACAATGTGCTGAAAAAAGAATGTCAACGTACTCTTCAATGGATGATAGCAATGATATCAACAATGTATGATAAATGATCTCTCAAACAACACTCAATAATGTACTCTTAAATGTATGGCAAATGGGCTCTCTAATGAAAACCTCTCCAAGAAATAAAAATGAGGACTTCAACCAACCAAGGACAATCTCTACAAGTTATAGCAATAGATTCTCAATAATATCTTCCTCATGCAATGTCAATAAGCTCTCAAGAAACAAGCACAACTCCCTCAAGAAAAGAGCTCTCAAATAGCCAACAATGATCTCCTCGGATGAAAGGCAAATGTATCCACAAGTGACTAGAAAATGATCTCCTCAATGGTCTCAAATAGTGGCAATGGACTTAATAAGTAACCAACAATAATATCCTCAAAGCAATAGCAAAAACCTCCTCAATAATGGCAATACTCTCAATGAACTCTGCTAAAGCAATCATGGAACTCAAGCATCAATTTTATCCATAAAATTGATTTTCTAATCCATCCACTTCCTCCCAATAGCCAAGGCACATAATCAAGCAATTTTTCTTCAACTTCAAACCCTAACTCATATGCATGTCTTCTAACTCAAGGTAGAAATTAACTAGGTCTCAATTTCCTAGTTTGATTTCATAATTAAATCATGCACTAGGACATATAACAAGTTCAACACTTTTCAACCTTGACTTCCTAATTTAATTAACACATACAACAAGAACCTATGCTTTTATTTTTAATTCCACACCTTATAACTCCACATACAGTAATCACAAATATTTAACTTCACACCTTATAACTCCCTAGTTATAATAGAAATGATTTTCAATGCACCAAAACTTTAGCAATATCAAATATTACCATGCACTAGATATAAATACCTTTTTACAAAATTCGAAGCCTTCAAAACCTTCAAAAATTTTAATGCCTTTGCCAAAATTAATGCACCTTCACAACCTTCTAAATCATTAATGCTTTGCCAAAAATCAATGTGCCTTCACACCTTCAAAATTGTCAATGCCTTGCCAAAAAGCAATGTGTCCTCACACCTTCATGGGAGTCAAAATTTGTTCCTCTAGCCTAGCACTGTGAGGCACTTACCACATGGATGCTATCCCACATTGGGATTTAATACCAAACACCCAACCTCACCTGTTCTTAAATCTAAAAAACTTAAGTTGCCTTCCTTATCAAAACACTTTGCCCTTGGCAGGATTCGAACATAGAACCTGCCTTGTGCAAAGTTCATGTGCTACCAACTGCGCTATAGGCTCCTGCATGATGTCACTTTCCCGCATTGTTTACTTGACCTTTCTCTCAAATAGAAATTTATTTATCCTTCTTTCTTTGCTGCTCCCCTTTCAATGACTCTCTCTCCTGTGCTATGTCAAGTCTTAAAAAAACAAAGGTTTTAACCTTTTATTTATATGCACCTCCATCCTTCGAATGACATTAGTGAATTTTATTAATCTCCCCAAACTTTGCATGTCAGCGAATAATATAATACAACCTTAGACCTTAGAATTATTAAATAAAAATTTAATAATTCACCTTTTAACTTTGAATTGAGATATCTCCTTCATTATTTTGAATTTCGTAATGAAACTTTTTGCACCTAGGTTTTATCGGACAACATTTTCATCCATCATAATTTGGAGAATTCTTAGCATAGTGGTTTTAATAAAACCCCTTTCCAATGGTTTTAATGAAAACCTTTACCATTGGTTTTAATAAAAACCATTAATATAATATTTAAAAAATTAAATATTATATGCCTCTTGTGCCACAAAACCCTATAAATATCCATGCTCTCCAAAATATCATAAATTATTATTTATGAAGTGCTTTTGCCACCAAAACTCAATGTGATCCATGTGACATCAATGACAACACAAAATAACTCAAATTGCCAACACCAGCCCAGAAAGAAGATCTCCACAAGAATCAACTTAGACATACACTAGCCAAAAGAATGAGGCTCAATCCATGTTGCATTTATCCATAGGATCTATCTCAACTTCCTCCTTGTCTTGTTTCAATTTCCAGATCTCGTTGGCATAGAACACAAATATTTTAATAGATCTTTTCAAATTCATTTTTAGATTCAAAACAACATCCATTGGTTTGCTTCAAGATCCATCTGATCCAAGGTGAGCAAAGTAGTGAACCCAAGGTGAAACATCAGACTTCAATCTCTTATTGTATTTTAGAATCGAGAGATCATCCTCTGAGGCCTTAGAATCTTGGATAATCATAGATGAATTTTGCCTTCTTTTTTTCTTTGACTTCAGATGAATAGATCTCCTTACACCTCTATGCTCAATATTCATAGTCTTAGCATGTGAATTATTTTTGTATAAATTATATAACTCATTTTATAAGGGAGAAAAATCATAAAAAAATAGATAATTAATAAGATCCTTAGGATATGTCTTAGGAATAAAGTCATTCAAGCTTTTGGTCAGGTCACTAGGACTAGCTGAACTAAAATTAACACCATCTCTAGATTTAAGACCTTTTATAACACTTAAGACAATATTCTCTAGGTTATTATCCATATCCTTATCCCCAATATTAGGAACTAATTTCTAGGGAGTAACCAACTCTTTGAAGATAGGAATATTTATGATAGTCCCTAGTTTTTTGTGGAAATTGATCATAGGGGTCACTGTAGTGACCTCTACTTCCAAAACTATGACAGTCAAGTAAGGCAACCTAATTTCACTCTGAGGCTCAATACCACCAACTGTTGGACTATTCATGACCATAGGTCTAGGGGGTGAGAGCATGGTAGTAGTAGAGACCTACCAAGAATAGGTAGTACCAACACCACACTTGCCCTTGACAATGGCCCTCCTATTCAAAGAGATGTAATTGAGGTAGTAGCAAAGGCCTTTCTAAATTATAATTTACTAGGAGTAGATTTTATTTTTTTAAAATTTGTTTCATGGTATTGAAATGGGTCCCACCCATATTACATCATAACCACATAGTGGTATTAGAATAGTTTGGTAACTATGCATGTTTCATTTAGCAAGATTTGAACTTGGGTCTCCTCCTTGGAAGTTGAGGAATATAACCAATTGAACTAATGTCATTTGATGGAAGTAGAGTTATTTTACATCAACTAAAATTTAGGTTATATTTTTATTATAAATAAGAGTTAAAATTTTATTTGCAAGGTTTCTTAGACTATTTTTAGAATATTAGAGCTACTCCTTGTGATTAGTATTATAAAATGGAAATCTTCTATAGACACATCCATATGCGAACCTAGCACATTATCTACATATGATGACACATATTTTGTGCATCTTCTATAGATGCATTGGTATGCAAAATTTTGATCTCTTAATCCTTCCTAAAGGGTGAAGATCCTATTTGAATTTAGATTACTACAACATTATTTTCAATTGCAGAATGAATCACGTTTCATTCTTGTCCACCTTTGACCACCCTCTTTTTTATTGGTGCTTATTTTTCTATGCTCTTACTTTGGGCATTGGTCATCCCCCATCATACCCCATCCATTTCCCCGCAACTCACCCCTACCTTGCTCCTATCATCCCCTAGGCCATCCCAATGTTGTGCATGGCTAATCATGATTACAAGTTTGAGCCTGAGGTCCTCCATTTGTACAATTTGGTCAAAGAGATACTCAATGATCATGGGCTTCTTTCTTTCCTCCATAATTTCAATGAAAATAACATGAAAATCTCTCAATATTTGGCCCACTCGTGGGATGGTGGTATATTCTCAGTTAGAGGCCTCAAGTTCACCATAAACATTGGTCTACTTTCTGAAGTGACTGGTCTCCCTGATGATGGTAAAATAGTCTAGAGAAGAAAGCATTCTCTAGATGCCAAAAAAAATCATTTCAAATATAATGGAAAAAATCTTGGTACAGATAGAAGCGACATTATTCAAGAGTCCCTTCCCAAGCCTTGGAACAAGGTGATGGTCCATATTCTATAATACTTCATTGTGGATGGTCCTAATACCATTATTTGAAACTTTCATCTTGCTTTCCTTAACCACATCCACAACAAAAATATTATAAACATCCCAAAATACCTATTTAGGTCCATTAAGAGATCCATCCTTAACATTAAGAAAGGTTCTTCATCCTTCATAGTGCATCAAGGCCTCCATCTCATCCTCTATGGACACATGCTTTAGAGGGAGCTATAGAGATCCATCCTTTTATGTATAGGGAGATCTTATCTTCAACTTATTAAGTCCAACCAATGTGGGAACCCCCAACCTGAGTCCAACCATCATGAGAATCCCTAGCCTAATGTTATTAATGAGTTTTCCCATATACCCCCCTCTTTGAAGACCAAATAGATGCTCAAATTTGAACCCAAAGACAAAGAAGCTACTCCTACTATTAATTTTGAGGCCCATCAATGTTTCTCTTGTGCCAAGCCTCATACTAGGAAAATATTTTCACCCATCATCCTTTAGCATGATACTAATATTTTGTAGGACTACCCCTCCTCAAAAATTTGTAAGTCAGAGGACTTCTCTATTCATTATGCTATCTAGAAGGTAGCTCCCCAAAGCAGCTCCTTTAAACTATCCAACCACCCTCATCCAATATCTTGTGTTCCTTTCATTACCAAGAAAATCTACATACAATAGCTTGAGGACCTAGTGAAAGCCCTGACCAGGGTAGCCAAAATGACTACCTATCTCCTTTAGGAGGCCATTTTTATCCTAGATGAATATAACAACTAGTTTTATGGGGATGATTGGGTAGACCATGTGACCTCCCCTACACCTACCAATGGCAAATGAGGATCCACCCTCCTCCTCTCTTATGGTTTTATGCATAGATTATTCCTTTCTCTATTTTTATGGAAATATCCTTGATATTTGGAGCTCCTATTTATTTTTTAGTTAAGGGCTCCTATATTTGGATTCCCTCTCCATTGGTGTTGTCTTCAACCTCTCCTTTAGAGATAGTATCTCTCAATTTCTTGTAGCGATACCATCTCCTTTTGCCTAGCAGAGGCTATCTTTTTTTCTTCTTGTTTATGTTCTTTATTTTTTATTTTGTAAAAGGTTTGGGGACCCTTTCAAAACCCCCTCATTCAATAAATCAATTATATATATATATATATATATATATATATATATATATATATATATATATATATATATTAGAATATATATCAAATAATTATTATGAATATATTGTGCATGATTTCTATGGATCAACTATATCCTTTCATCAATTGATTTAGGGTAAGATTCATGTAACTCTACCTTATCATATCCTGTTAGTTTTTTCACTATGTATTATAGGTTGTTTATAGATATGAACATGTTGATGTTATTAGTCACCTCTAGAGAATTTTATTAGCTCAATAGTCATATTACTACTATTGAAAGATTTATTTTTTGTTTATATTTTACTTTACTTCTCACATCCTTTTTCCTATAGCATTGTTTATACTAGTTTAGATTGATTAGTTTAATTAGGATTCAACCAATTAACTTGGATATTGGAGACTTACCTAATCCCTTTTCTATATTGAAATATTATCTATAAAGTTATTAGCTTTTAGTATAGATTATATCATAGTTCAATATCCCAAGATCAAAATAACTCACATGAAAATAACAACAATATCTCACAATGAAATATTTACTATTACATTTAATATATCCAAATGATTCAAATAGATTACATTACATGGAGCTTTATCTCCAATATATAATTTTACATGAATTTTTAGTACTCTATCTATTGCTCTCCTCTAACATTTGTAAGATGCAACCTTTCATATTCTTCTCATAAAGATAAAACTCTCATCTTGCCACATATCATGTGACTCTTAATTCTCTATATTGACACATACATTAAACCAAACTAATATTTACAAGGGGGAAAAATAATATAATTATTCCAACACCCCCTCGTATTACATTATTTGGTAGGAAGGCATTTTTCCTTCATTATCTAATTCTTCTTTCTCTTTATTCTTCAACTTTGGCTTTGGCATGGTTGGATATATGAAACCTTTATTAGGTCTTCCTTTTTAAATTATCTACATCTATCTTTGGGTCAATGTATCTAAATGTATCTAAGTCACCTCTAGTTCTCTACCTCTGTGTCACTACCTCTAGGTCACTATCACTAGAGCTGCCTCTAGATCTCTGCCTTTGGGTCATTATTATTTATTTCTAAGCTATGTTTGGATCATAATTATTTATTTCTTTATGATAAGACTAGCAATATTCTCAATAAAATTTGATCATACTTTGTTTCATTCTATAGAAACCATACACCATTCCTTTTATCTTATCCCATTCATTCATGTTTATCCATCCACAATCCATTTTTAATCTATAGTATTTATTTTCTTTTTGTAGATAAAATATTTGTGAATGATTATGTCCTCCACAAATTTCACAACTATGAAGATTCCAACATTTCTCTATCTTATATCCATATCTACCACAATTATTACATCTATTCTCTATTATAGGATTACTTTTTCTTGTTGTCATTTATTACTACTGATTCTATCATTCCCTATCATAGATTTGATGTCACTATTTCCTATCACAAATTTAGCTCCTGATTCCTTGCTGCTCGTCTACCCTGCATATCTAAGACCTTCACATTTTGGTATTATTTTTGCTACAATTGGATCTTTAATTCCTTGTCCATATTTTCCCAAATATGTATCTTTATATCCCATTTTACTTAAAAATTTTGAACAAATTCCTTTAGTATACCTTTCAAAATAACCAAAAAGATCGTTAGATGGATCCCTATCAATATCAAAACAACTCTGAGCATCACTATCTCTGTCATCATTTGAATCCATGTCATCATCAATTTTGATCACATACATTTTTTCTAAACTATCATGAACTATTTTCAAATCCTTTGTATCACATGTATCATCTCTTTTTGTAATAGGTTCTTCTATCTTTGTAATGTATTCTAAATCACAAGTATCATTTTTTGCATCATTTTCTTTTCATTTTGATGAGGATCACAACAGGCATATTTTTCCTTTTGATGAATATCATAAGTATCACAACATGCATATATCAGCATGGACTTTAATTCATTTGTTGACACAGATCTTAAATAATTTGTATTATAGGAAACATCTTTCACCATTGTTTTTTTCCTTAATTCTTCAACCCTTCCTTGTTTTCTTATCTTGGAAACATTTAGAGTGATTATTCTCTTGTATATTATTTTCCATAGACTAACATGTACAATAAAAAAAAAAATTATAACAACCAATAACATCATTAAGAATACTTTGCATGCATTGTTGAATTATTAGAAATTCTCCGTTTTCTACTTCACTGGTAATATCAACAAGATTATTCTTCAAATATTTAGTAATTTCCTCTTGTTTTCTATTATTTCTTTTGAAAAATTCATTAGAAAGTAATACCATTAATATTATATTTCTTATATCATTAGGTAATGTAAGAACACCTTTAGAGTCTTCAACTGCTTCATCAAGATTTATACTTAGATAATTTCTAAGCATTAAAATTTTTTCATCTTTGGCTTTTGATTGTAAGTTTTTATTTTTTGTCATTGATGTATCATTTTATCCTTAAATTTTATTATCATGTATTGAGTGCAACATTTTAAATTTTAAAACATTTTCTTAATCTCTTCTAGTGAGTCATCTTGAATGTATATTTATTCTTCTTGAAAACATAAGTTTTCTTCTTCAATTATTTTTGACAACTCATGTTTTTGTATTTCTATTTTTTGATCATTTATTTTTATTTTCACTTGCTTTTTCTTTGCCATATTCCTTTGAAGTTGACAACCTTATGTCTCCCTAGTTTTAAATAAATCAAAGTTTCTAAATTAAATCCTATGAGGTGGAAAACCTTATATCTCCCTAATTTTAGAAACTAAGAATGAATTCTTTACAAATTTATATTTTCCTAATTTTTGAGGTTGAAACCCTTTTATATTCTAAATAACTAAATTTGCAAATAATTCAATAATTCAAATAATTTTCTATTTTCTTTTTGTAGTCAATTTTTTTTGGTAAGTTAATTTTCTCAAAAACTATGAAATTAATTTAAATAAACGTATATTTAAAAAACTTATTCAAAGACTCTTAATAACTTTAATAACTCAGATTAAAAATAAAAAATAAAATATTTGTATAACCTTATCTCTCCATTAAAATTTATGCCAAATAATTAATATAAATCCAAAAATTATAATTTAATCCTTATTGCTCCTATTTAAAATACTTCATATAAAATCTATAAAAACTTCAAATTTATTCTTTACAACTTTAAAAATTTCTATTTAAAAAAAAATTGATCGAGTATCTAACAACTATAGACCTTTATGAGTGCCCTGTGGTGCGAATCCTAGCCTATAGAGCTAGGTTTTTTTATTATTATAATTAATTCTCTGTAATTTTTGGACAAGACAGACCATGAGGGCAAAGAGAGATTTGATTCAGATGAAGAATATTTGTTTTGGTAGGTTGATTAATATTTACAAGAGATTTTAAAAGGATCCCAAAACCTTATTACATAATATTCCAATATAGACCATGTAGAAATAGCAGTGGGAACATAGACTATGGTACCCAAAAAATGAGTACTCTATATACAAAAAATTAGGATAGAAGCAGTAGAGTAAATCCTATCAAAGAAAATAACAAGAAAAACTGACATACTGACCTCCTAGCTAAAAGCTTACTGGGAAACAACTAAGAAAGAGAACTGATAAATACTGACATAAGGGTCCCCGAGCAGTGCCAAACATACATAAAAAAAGACCAGAGGTCAAAAGGTATAGTAGGAGAGCCTAACAGGAATATCCTTGAGAATGACAAAAAGAGGCATATATGCCATATAAACCCTAACCACTAAAGTAAATACAATTGACTAAGATAAAGTAAAATAAAGCAATAGAACCCTGTAACAATGCAAATCAAATTAGGGCTCCGAAGCTGGCTGTTGTTCTTCTTCTTCCAAGGTGCTTGATTTCCCATTATCATTAACTGCAAGTTGTTCAACATCCCGATGATCTCCTCCATGGATTTGATAGTGGCAATCATAGACTTAGTAATCATATGAATGAGGAGCTTGTTTTTGCACAACATGATTTATCACTTTGGATAGCATTCTAGGCTTCTTGAGGAATCCAATTAACCCCTTTGGAGAAAATTTTAGTAGTAACAGAAAAATTTACAAATAAATCAGCCACGATATTCACCTCCCTATATATATGCTATATGAATATCTCTCCACGTATATGAATTAATCTCCTGGCCTTATTCTGGACTCTCCATGACATATTTTTGCTATTCTTCATGTAATTGATGACATTGAGGGAGTCCCCTTCTATGATCAAAGGTCTTTGGTCTTCTTGAATCAATTGCAAACCACTATTTCAGATGAATAATATTTATAGAAATTTTCCTCACATATTTCTCTATATTTTCATCTATGTATGTCATTTTATTTTTGCATGTTCATTTGCTTCACTTTTTTGTGCATTTTAATATTCAAAAAACTGTATTTTTTACTATGTAGAAGAGCAGACTCTAAAAATCCCCCTTAAGTCAATGTATGGCAAAGGATGTTTTCGAGAGCAAGAGAACTTAAAAATATCATATTCCAATAATGTTGAATAGTTATAATATTTTAAAAAAATAAAAATAAAGTCGTATGACCAAAATATAGAACCTTTATCTAGATTTGTCCAAATAATCTTCCTTTGTTTCTTTTAAATAGATTAAATATGCCTCTTTTCTTCTTCAAATAAAAAAATTTAAACTTTTATAAAATATTATAAAATGAATTTAAAACTTTTAAACAAACTAGTTGAATTCCTTATCACTCCAAACTTCAGAAAATAAATCTTCTAATTTTTAATATTTCAAATAATAAAAATTTTTACTAAGTAGGCATCCTTATTACTCCATACTTAAAATAATTAATAAACCCAAAAATAACCTTATAACTTCTAAAAACAACTTTTAAAATCATTAAACTTATAAATATTTCAATAGCTTAAATAAAAGATTTAATAATAAAAATTTAGAGTACCTTTAATAAAGTGCAATCTTTGATTGTATCACTTTAAATAAATGGGTTTTTGCCCAGACACTACTCCTTAGGTGCAACAAACACTTCCATTATGGGATGCTCGAAACAACTCTTCAAGTGCTTTCCAAACAAGCATATGTTTCCTTGATTGGGGTTGTCATAAGATGGCGATGATTGTCCTAATACTACCTTCATTCAAATTATTTGTGACTTATCATAGCACTCTATATATTTGATACCACTGTTAGATTTTAGTATATATTATCTCATAGTTCAATATCCCAAGATCAAAATAACTCACATGAAAATAACAATAATATCTCACAATGAAATATTCACTATTACATTCAATATATTCAAATGATTTAGATAGATTACATTGCATGGAGCTTTGTCTCCAATATATAATTTTACATGAATTTTCAATACTCTGTCTATTGCTTTCCTCTAACATCTAGGATATGCAACCTTTCATATTCCTCTCATAATTCAAATGATTCAGATAGATTACATTTCATGGAGCTTTATCTACAATATATAATTTTACATGAATTTTCAATACTCGGTTTATTGCTTTCCTCTAACATCTAGGATATACAACCTTTCATATTCCTCTCATAAAGATAAAACTCTCATCTTGCCACATATCATGTGACTCTTAATTCTCTATCTTGACAAATAGATTATACCAAACTAATATTTACAAGGGGTTCAAATGATATAATTCTTCAAACACAATTAGATGCATCATGATAGATGATTTTATAGATTAATAGTGCCTAAATATATCTTTCATCATTATTTACTTTCACTCTCTAGCCATTTTGCTTTATTATTAGAGTTGATGTGCTCATATTCCTTCTAGCAAAGGATTATGAAATCCAACAACATTTTTCAAAAGGCTATCATAATATTTAGTAAAATAGGCCCTCTTTAAAGATTCATTGATTTTAGATTTGATCCTTATTACAACTAATTATTGACCTTCTCAGTTATTAACTAATGTAGAGTAAAGCAATTTTATTTGTTATTCATACTCAACATTTGAGATTCTTTTTCTAATGTGGAATTTCTTGTTGAGGACATTATTTTAACTGATTTATTTCCTTCTTAGATATTCTAGAGTGAAATATTGATATATCATTATATTTATTAATTTAAATAAACATTTAAGAATCATTTTTTTTTAAAAGGATAAGGAATATCTATTATACATATCTTCTTGTTAATTTCTCTTATATTTTTACTTTTGGATCTTCTAGGAAAGCCTAGGTGTATACCCAATAGAGGATAATACCTAAAAATTATGTGTATTCTTCACTATCTTATTTTTTACTAATATAAACTCATATTACTTCCATGTAATGATGATAAATGACAAAATAAAATATATATCAACATGTACATGGTCATGGTAGAGACATGCCTAAAAGAAATCATATTTGAACCCATCATTTAACTATATATACAAATTTCCATTTTAATTTTTAAGCCATGTTTACTATGAAAATGGGATACTAAGATATAAAAGAGCACAAATACTAGCATAAGCATAATTATTATCATATATTATTTAAGGCTTCCATGGGGTGATATGTTAGAAAATCTATTTATATTTACTGTATGAATATTTAAAATTATTGATAATTTGATATTTAAATATAGGTTTAGATCAATCCTTATGTGTCTACTTATGTTTAGCCAAGGAAGAAAGTTCTTGATTATTCCACCAAAAATAACTTATTTTTTAAAATTTGATGCTTCTATTATTGGCCACTCAATATTCTAAGGGAAAGTCTCTGGTGTGGAGCATTTTCAACATAATCAGAGGATCTAGAATACACCTTTGCAACTTTGGCAACTTTACCATCCAACACATGTATAGAGAAGGCAACAAGGTTGTTGATGTTATGGCCAACTTGGGCCTAAGAAAATAGTCTCTCCATGTTTAGCATGATAGTCTTCCTGAAAATGTCCATGATCATGGTGACTATGATGATGTGTCCTTCCTATGAAGTTGATTTCTTCCCTAGTCTATGTGGCCTTCTCTTCAGCTTGTGTATTAGCTTGTGATATTTCATTCTAATTGGTGTCTTCATATGGTTCTACGTTTTGATGGGAACCAAAATCGTAAGTCTATATTTGGTCTTGTGTGGTCCTTTGACGGGGGACCGAAAAACACTCTTCTGCAAACCCTACTTTTTCATTAACAAATCTAGAAAATACATGCAAAAAAATAGCCCGTAGGCTTTACAACGACCAGCGCTCGGCTTGGTCTTCGCTTCTCACTTCTATGTTCTAAGAGCATTCCTCGATCCACCATCCCGATCTAAACATTAAACTGGGTTTTTATAGAGGCCCCAACCCTCTGAAAACATTCTTCGAAAATGGGTTCACCAACCCGATTAATTACAAGGACATGAAAATCAGGACACCAACCCATTTAAAGACCCCTCTCCGCACGGTCCCTGTCACTATTGATTCTGTCAAAATACTTTGCGCCCATCCTCTTCATTTCCCACACTCCTGGGTAGTCACCCGCTTTAACTGCACATTGTGCCATGTGTCGTCCTTGACAACCTTCAAAAATATCGCCTGTCGCGGTTCTTGCCATCTCTTTCTCTTCCCGCGCCTTCTTCTCTCTCCATCGTGATATCGCGACATGTCGCGATATCATGACGTTTCTGCTCCTCTATGCTCTTTTCTCATTTTGGTTGCGATATCACGACATGTCACGATATCGTGACCATTTTGCCTCTGATCCCCTTGCCTTGATTTCTGTCGTGATATCACAACATCGTGATATCACGACAAAACTGCCACCTCGCCTTGGTTGCCATTTGATGTCATGAAATTGTGACGTCGTGATTTCGCTCCCCTTTCTGACTTCTGCCTCCACCTCACCAGGACATCACGATTTCATGACATCATGAAATCATGATGTCATGATTTTGCTACAGCTTTCCTCTTCTGCCTCTGTCTCGCCAGGACGTCGCGATTTCGCGACGTCATGAAATCGCAACGTTGTGATTTCGCTACAACTTTCCTCTTTTGCCTCCGTCTCACCAGGATGTTGCGATTTCATGACGTCACGATTTTGCTACAGTTTTTGACTCCTGCCTCTGCCTCAACTTGATGTCGCGATTTCATGACGTCACGAAATCACGACGTCACGATTTCGCTACAGCTTTCCACCTCCGCTTTCACCTCATTGAGAAGTCGTGATTTCGCTACCATTCTCTACCTTCACCTCCGCTTTTGACTTTACGTCATGATTTTGCGACGGTCATGATTTTGTGACACGTCACAAAATCATGGCCCTTTCTGCTACACTTTCTCTCTCCTATCAACTGTCACGATTTTGTGACATAGCGAAATCATGATAGTTTCTGCTATGAACTTCCTCCTTGCCTTCTGCTTCTTCTTCTTCTTCCTGAGCCGACTCTTTAGCACTGGCTTTCCCGCAACTAGATGCCTCTGCATCAGATGTCCCTAGATGCTCCTGCATCATCCTTCCACTTTCATATGGACTTGAGTCAACACCTAAAGTTGATCATGATGTAGAAATCTAACATTCACCCAGATATAAGCACATGTAGGAATTAAAACCTCAAGTTGACCTTCAGTCTTAAGTAGCACTACCATTCAAACCCAAGTAGTCTTTGGAATTAGCACCCAATGTTCATATTTGGTCTTGTGTGGTGCTATTGTAGGCTCATTTGCTTACCCACTTTCATTGATGATTGATTCATTGAAAGAGTATCCCATGACAACACCATATTTCAGACCAAATCCATCCCTCATATTTCTCAAAATAGTGAGAGATTATATGTGAAATTTATCTATGTTTTCATTGGCTATGATATTCCAAATATGACTCGGCACACACGATAACATTATATCAATACAATGCATTCTATCAATGGATTTGGAGCATTGGGTTTCCTAGATTTTGCAGAATGTGTATCCTAAAAATTTTAGCCCATTCGACTTCTTGGATGCATTTAAATCTTAATTGGTGGAATGGTGGAATCCATAGAAATTCCTTTGCAAATTTATTCCAGAGGTGTGCTTGTCTAAGTTTATTTAGTCTGGAAATGGCATTTCTTGAGCCAGAGTCCCTGCATGTGGATACAATGGTCAAAGAGATTTTAACAAATCATGGATTCATACCTTTTATTCATAAATTCAACAAAAACAACCCTAATTTATCCCTTGATTTCATTTGGTCCTAAGATAATGGCCACATAACTCTACATGGACTCCACTTCAAGGTCACTACTAATTTGCTATTTGAGGTAATGAAGCTCCCCAACGATGATGATGTAATCCACCATAATAAGCATTCCTTAGTAGCTAAGATCAACCATTTCACTAAAAAGGGTAAAAAATTGGGCAAGGAGAAGGGTGGGATTATCAGGGAGAGTCTCCATATTTATTGGAACAAGGTCATGATTCTAATCCTATAATTTTTCATGGTGGACAACATCGACTACCCTCTTAGGAGTTTTCACTTAGCTTTCTTGAATCACTTACCTGACATCAAATGCATCAATGTTCCTAAATATTTGTCCCATTCTTTGGAGCTCACTATGGAAAATATCAAAGAAGAAAAATCATCTCACCCCAAGCACCAAGGTCTCCACTTGATCCTCTACAAGCACATATTATAGAAGGAGGCATAGAAGGCTATCCTCTTGACTATACCAACCCAATGGACCACCCTAGTATTTTGGCTCCTAGTCAAGAGAGCCCTTAGAAGTACATCTTAAATGATAATGACTTTGAGCGATATTTCACAAATGCAGTCAAGGTGGGGAAGAAGTTGATGTTTGACTCTACCACCACTAACATCCCTCCTTCAGTCAAGATCGGTCCTCATCAATGCTTGTTTGTTGTAACTCTTCAAGGGGAAAAATAAAAACTCTTATCATTATTGGCAATGACCAAGAAGATCTAAAAGAACCTCCAACAAAGCTCAAGAATCCCAAATTGAAGGGGCCTATATCTAGTCTCACTTCTTGATGGTTGGTGATTCCCTAAGTAGACCCTCTTCTTGCATCAAACAGAGATTCAACTCTGATTCTCTTAGCAATGTGGATAAAATGGTGTGATCTCAATCCAGGGCATTCTTAGACTCTTCTCCAATGTGCTGAAAATATGATCTCTACCCTCAAGAATTATAAGGATGGTGCTACCGATGAGCCTTGTGTGAGCGATATATATTGGTACCCTTATAATATTTCTAATTAGTTTGGTATATCAATCAACCCTTTTTACCATATCCTTGGGTCCTTTCCCCTTGGAGTATCTCTTCAGGCCCTCCACATTATTTTCCTTAGCTTTATTCTTGCATTGTATTTTTGGGATTGGTCCCTATGAGACCATCTCATTTTTGGATTCTCATTGGTAATCTATAAAAGGTCTAGGGCCTCTTTCAAAATCCTATATTTCAACTTATCAAAAAATATATATATGCTAAGAGAGAGTGATATTGATATAAAATACCTAAGAAAAAAAGTATACTTTCACATCTAAATTCTTATTTTTATTTAATAATCAAGAAGGATTATATGTTGTGTATATTTGATGTGGTGAATAATACATTTTCAAGCCTCACTAGGCTTGAGTAATTCATTTTAGTTCAAATTTTTATTATAGTTTTCAATCTCAATAGATTATAGAATATTTTATTTCAAGAAGTTATTTTCTACCTTGGAATTTTGTAAGCAAATATGATTGTTTATATTATAGGAATGCTTAGCAATGCCAATTTTTTTATTTTGTTTTGTTTTATATTAACATAATGTCCTTTTAAACACCAACTTTGGTATGTTCTGAAGCAGATAACATACTAAGGAGGAGATCAAAGAAGCTCTGTTTGCAATGGAACCTGATAAGGCCCCTGGACCCGATGGCTTCCCACCCCAGTTTTTTCAACACTTTTGGGATATTGTGGGCCCTGATGTTGTTGTTGTGGTTAAATTCTTTCAAAGAGCCAAAAATATGCCGAGAGAAGCCAATTCCACCTTCATTGTTTTAATTCCCAAGTCCAATGATCGTGCTTCTCTCTCCAACTTCAGACCTATTAGTCTCTGTAGTGTCATCTACAAACTTATCACCAAAGTTATGGCAAACAGGATGAGAGAGATCCTTACCTCCATCATCGACCAGTGCCAAGGGAGCTTGGTCAAAGGTAGATTCATTGTTGATGGAGTGATAACCATCCACGAATTGGCCCATTCGGCATCTAAAAATAAAAAACTTAGTATGTTCCTTAAGCTTGACATGAACAAGGATGGAGGACTCAGATTTAGGGACATCAAGTGGATGAACATGGACCTCATTACCAAGCAGTCCTGGAGACTTACCACCAATGAAAAAGTCACTTGGATTGACATCATTAAAGCTAAGTACCTCCATCAGGTTCCTTTTCTTGGAGAGCACAACCTTCCTAGCAGATCTCATTTTTGGAATGGCATCACCAAAACAAGGAAGATCATCATGGAAGGCTTAAGGTGGTGTCTTGGAATTGGAATGACCATTCATTTATGGGATGACCCGTGGATCCGTGACAAACCTCTCAGCCAATATCCTCATCTTGTAGTGCTCAAGACGGTTATCGAAGCCACATTTGGAGATAAGGTGTGTCATTTCATTAACCCAGGTATTACAAGACCTGAATGGAAACACCTAGCTCTTAATGGGCCTAGGCATATCACAGAGGCACTCAGGTGGTTACAAAACTTGCTGAGGACTTGCATCATCCCCAGCTCTCACAAAGATTATTCCATGGTCTGGAACCTTGAAGATTCTGGGAATTTCACTGTTAAATCATCTTACTACAGTTAAGAAACTCCCAATGATGGTTGGGACTTATCTAATCAGGTTTGGGTTCCCAAAATAATTCCCAAGGCCAAATTATTCTGCTAGTTGGCCATCCAAAATAGAATCCTCACCACTGACAACTTGATAATCAGAGGGTTACTCATCCCCAATTGGTGCATCTTGTGTAAAAACACATGTGAGTCAACTTCACATGTTTTTCTAGAATGTCCCTTCTCTCTTGCAGTGCTCAACCAGGTTCTTAACACCTTCATCATCTCTGTAGCCCTCCCTCATTCCATTCCCCTCCTTTTTCAACAATGGCCTCGACATTTCAAGAACAATCAACTTCAATTCATGTGGCAAGCTTGCCTTAACATTTTCTTGTGGCATATTTGGCTTGAGAGAAATGCCAAAATTTTCAAAAACCAAGCCACTGATATGAAGATTGTTGTTGCCAAAATTTTTTCCCTTGTTGCGAAGAATGCATCTCTTGTCTCGTCTTCCAAACCCCCCCTGCCTGGCCTTGAATCGGACCTAACAAAACTTTTCAATCTTTCCAATTTCTCTACCACACCCCGTACTTTTGTTGATAGGTCTGTCATCAAGTGGGTATTACCTCCTACTGGGTGGCTCAAGCTTAATTTTGATGGTGCGGCCAAAGGCAACCCAGGAGCGGCTGGTGGAGGAGGAATTCTCAGAAATCACAGAGGAGAAATAATTTTGGCCTTTGCTCAGAACCTGGGAATTCAATCTAACAACATGGCAGAGGCTCGGGCTCTGCTCCAAAGCTTGATTCTCTTGGAAGGCTTAACCATCAATAAACTTATCATAGAAGGAGACTCTGCACTGCATCAACTGGCTCAATGGGACTTTTGTGCCTCCCTGGGCCCTTGTTTCGATCTTCCAAGAATGCAAGGCACTAATTGGCATTTACCTAGAATTAGTCATTAAGCATCAGTATCGGGAAGGCAACAAAGCTGTGAACTGGCTTGATAACAAGGGAGTTGGCGAAACGGACATTCAATTTTGGAGAGACTCCTTTCCCATTGGCCTAAGGGACACTTCTACAAGTTCCAATGTTTGCACAATGTGAGTGGTTAACAAGGGACCGGGTTTGTTTGCTCTTGGAACTGGTTGATTTTTTGCGTCCTTTCTTCCTTCTTCTCCCCCTTCGGCTATGTTTTGGCAACTTGTCATGATATCGTGACACTTTTCACCATTGGCCATGAAATTTTAGCATGTCACGATATCACGACATCCCTTTTTCCTCTGGTCGCGAGGTTGCTACTTGTCACGATATCACGACACTTTTTTCTCCTTCGAAAGTGGTCTTTCACCTTGTTGCGATATCGCGACACTTTTTCTCTCTGACTATGGTTTTACAACATGTTGCAATATCGTGACACTTTTTCTTATCGGCCGCGATTTTGCAACATGTCGCGATATCGCGACACCTTTTCTCTTCGGGTGCATTTTTACATGTCACGATATCACGAAACTTTTTCTCTTTGGGTGCATTTTTGCAACATGTCACGATATCATGACACTTTTTATCTTCAGGCACTTTCTTGCATCATGTCGCGATTTCATGACATTTTTTCTCTTCTGCTGCGGTCTTCCATTTTGATGCGATATCGCGACACTTTTTCTCCTTGGCAGCGGTCTTCCATCTTGTCGCGATATCGCAACACTTTTTCTCCTTCTTGCATCATGTCGCGATATCGTGACACTTTTTCTCCTCGACTGCGGTATTCCATATTGTCGTGATATCGCGACACTTTTTCTCCTCGACTGCGGTCTTCCATATTGTCGTGATATCATGACACTTTTTCTATTTGGCAGCGGTCTTCCATCTTGTCGCGATATCATGACACTTTTTCTCTTCGGCTGCGGTCTTCCATCTTGTCACGATATCGCGACACATTTTCTCTTTGGCAGCGGTCTTCCATAATGTCGTGATATCGTGACACTTTTTCTCTTCGACAACGGTCTTCCATCTTGTCGCGATTTCATGACACCCTTTCTCTTTGGCAGCGGTCTTCCATCTTGTCGCGATATCGCAACACTTTTTCTCTTCGACTGTGGTCTTCCTTCTTGTCGTGATTTCATGACACATCTTCTCTTCGACAGCATTCTTACTTCTTATCGTGATTTTGTGACACCTTTTTTGTCCAGTTGTGGTTTTCCTTCATGTCACGATTTCACGACTCTTCTTCTCTTCCAGCTCCAACCTAGCAACTCGTCATGATATCACGATACTTCCTCTCTTCTGGTAGCAACCTTGCAACATGTTGCGATATCGCAACTTCTTCCCTCCTTCGGCTCCAATGGCATCTCTTGTCACGATTTCGTGACATCCTTTCTTCTCTTGGCAGCAACGGTGCAACTTGTCATGATTTTGCGACATCACCAATTTGCTCACTATTTTGCAACGCCTTTCCTCATGTGGAGGTTTGCTCACTCTTTGATATTTATTTCTTGGACCACCTTGATCGATCTGGAATTCATGTAATTTCTCTTGTACAAGGTTCAGGGACCTTTCAACACCCTTTCTACCAATAAAAAAAAAATAATGTCCTTTTAATATCATTTAAAAAAATATTCTAATTTCACCATTTAAGGCATGCCACATGATCATGGTATCAGTGATACTCCCTTATGAAGTTTAGGGTTCAACTTATCCTTTGCTTTATCCAAGAGGCTTTATAAATTTCCCGTAGATAAAATGAAGGCTTATAATTACTCTTTCCTAGTATGTAGGCTAATATTTGTATGATTCCTTGTTTATATGGTAATGTAACTCTTAATTATTATTCATTTTTGTCTCATTTCATCTTTGATTTATCTACTTTATGTAAGGTTTCCTAATATTAAACTCTACATACCCATTTTTATAATATATTTAGTATATGCACTCTCTCCTCCTCTATGTGTTCCTTTTCTAAAACCCTATAAGTTACAATGGATAATGTATTGATAATTACCCCCTTTTGAGCTAGATTATGATGAGAATTTAAATGAACGTATAAGTTTATGTATTATTTTTCTATGGTCACTATGTGCCAGGGCCCTATATACTTTATTTTAAAATAATATATCATGAAATGGAAGGTCCTCTTAGTTTTCTAACTCCATGGTGAATTTGATGTTATTTAAAAGGCTATTAAGATTCTATAAGAATTATTTTAGTTCACTTTTACCATATGGTAAAATTAAAAATATTATATATACTCTTATCCCACTAACATAATTAAAGAGCATAAAATTCTAATACCCTCTTCTCAAACTGTTTCTTAAATAGTTTTGAAATAATAGGAGATGTTAGAATATATTACATTATTTGGTACATGCCAATGTACCACCTTGTATACATCTTCAGAACAGGAGTTTGTCTTAGATTAGGATTTGAGTGGCATACCCCACCTTGGCAAGACTTTTTCCTAATAGACTATGCATTGATAAATGACTAATGGATGCCTAGTATAAATACTTTTAATGATTATTAGATTGGTTATAATGATTTATCTTTGAATAATATAGTATTGCTAATGAATTTTCGATGTGTAGCACCAGGTACATCTGTGGGTGAAAGAGGTAGAATCAACCACCAAGGATGGGGTACTTGAAAAGAGAAGTGATGATTTAGACAACTTAGGGTAACATGAATGACTACCCTCATATAGGCATGCATTCTTGCTTTTAAGGGTGATCTTCGACGATCCAGACACCTAAAGCCGAAGTGGTAGCCTAAAAGCTATTGTAAATCCTCAGCCAAGATAGGTGATTAGGTTGACGATAATTCTCCTGCCTTGTTTTAATGCATTAGATTGCTCGATTTGTTTACATGTTTGTTGTGTGTAATAAGATTGGTTAAGGAACACCTTCGAAAAAGGGGCTAATGGATATAGAGGATCCATTACCCTAAATATGTTAAAAATACCATGCTAATGTTTAATATTAGTATGGGTATTTTTTTTAAATAATAAATGGTTTTTATTTAAATAGAAAAAGAAATACTTGTTTTAAATAATAAAAGTTTTTTATTAAATAGAAAAAGAAATACTTGTTTTAAATAATAAATGGTTTTTATTTAAATAGAAAAAGAAATAGTTGTTTTAAAAAATAAATGGTTTGTAGAAAAGAATATTTATGGTTTTTTTATAAAATAATCCTTTAAATTTTAGATAATAAAAGATATTTATATAAAAGAAATGTCTATGATTTTAAATAATAATAAAAAAAAGTTTTTATTTAAAAGAAAATATTTAGATTTTTAATTGTAAGAGACTTTTATTCAAATAAAATAGAATGTTATTTTAAGGAATATTCTTATTAATTAGAAATTATTATTCATTTAAAGGTTGATATTTTGAGAGAGGGGAAACAAATTTAAAAAATTCAAAATATCCTTGGTTGCCTTGGGTGGATAAGGATGCCATTAATTTTTTTAAATGATATTCATTTTGAGGGGAGACTTTAGGAGAGAGTGGATAGATTATTATTTGGTTAAGAAGTCATGAGGAAGAAGGTAAGGAATAATTTTGGAGAGGACAATAAATTGATGAGAATCAAAAAGGAAGCTAAGCCAAGGAGAAGAGGGGTCAACAATTTGATCTAAAATGAAGACATTCATTATTGAAAAATACAGGTTGGAGATCTCTTTTTTGGTTATAAAATGGGGTCATAAATATTTTCTTAAAATGCTTGCTTCCTATTATCTATTAATGTTGTCTCTATTGTTGAGTGCCCAAGTTATCCCGTTTGGGGTTAAGTGTAATTCTTCTTTCCAACTCAAGTTTACTAACTCTTGTGGGTGATTGTAATGACCTAAGTTGGTCTTAGCTCTATGTTTTATTAGTAAAAATATTTCTAAGTCCACCTTACATTGATTTACACACCTCACATTGATTTACACACCTCTGAATTCCTATTTTGTATCTTAGTTTTAGTTGGCATTCTTTGTGACTATGCTCAACTAGATAGATAATAGTTTATGTCACTATATTTTGGTAGATTAGTGATATTTGAGTTGTGTTTGTGCTTAGTAGCACCATGCTTATTTGTTATTATAGAAGGTCTCACTTTGAAAATTTGATATAGGAGCCATGACCCTACCTCCTTTTTATAAGCCTTGAATAAAAAACTCCACCCCCTGTGCATTGTTTAATTTGAACCTAGGTGACTATTGTTCTAGTGGTGACCATAATCGATTTTTTGCCTACCTCCTCAAAATAGCTCTAAGGTTATACCTTAGATAAATTTGGATTCATCACCCTGATGTCATTTGTGATGCCATGACGAGGAGCATGGAAGAAGGAAGGCCATTTTGACCTTCCTATTGCCTTAGTCCCACATGGGGAACACGAGGTCACCATCACCCTTTATTAAGGATTGTGTCTCCTATGGTGGGTAACCACCACTCGATGGTCAAGGAGACCACTGAGTGAGGGTTACCTTATGTTATTTGGTAGTACTAAGCCAGACATGGCTACTATGTTTTATTTACACTGGTCAACTATCTAGTTTGCTAACCTATAACATGTCATCTTGCCCTGCACTACCTTGTGGAAGGCTATAATAAGCTAGCTTACTCTGTTTGTCACCTGTTATTGATAAATCGAGCTAGTTCACTATTGAGAAACCCCTTTTTTCGATGGTACCTAGCGATCAATTGTTATCGACTATTGAACCCTCTAAAAGGAGGTCATAGTTTGATTAAATGTTGATTTATTAAAGAAAGCATAGTTTTATTTAATGAAAGGAACCATAGTTTAATTAAATGATGATTTAATAAAAGATAGCATAGTTTGATTAAATGATAATTTAATGAAAGAAAGATTGACTTTATCGATTAAAAGGACTATGTGTAAATTTAAGAACCATTCATTTTATTGATTAAAATAACAATTGATAATATTAAAGGGATAACTTAGGAATGATTTAATTATATTTATTACCTTTAATTGTATCAATTAGAGGATGGTTTTATGGTTAAATGAATGAATTAATTAATATGATTAAATAAATGGATAGTTTTAAGTATTTAATTAATTAGAGTTTTGGGGCCTTAATTAGTTAAAGAAATGGAAGTTTTTAAGTATTTAATTAATAAGAGTTTATAGGGCCTTAATTAGTTAAAGAAATGGATGTATTTAAGTATTTAATTAATTAGGATTTATGGGGCCTTAATTGGTTAAAGAAATGAATGTTTTTATTTAAGTATTGAATTGATCTAAGGGATGGCTTTTATAGAAACATTAAGATTTGATTGACAAAAGGGTGGTATACTGAATTACTCATGTTTGATAGATGACCTTCCTTGATGTTGAGTGAATGATTTACAAAATGCATTTGGTGATTGTATAGTTGAAATTTGGTATATGGAATTATAAATACATTAGATTAGTGAATCATCTAGTAGATGCATGCTTCATAGATCCATGAATTATCATAATCCCTTACTACCATGAATTGAATGATGGGCAAGCAAGAAGTTCCAAGGAGAACACCTAATATCTAGAATAGATACCTTTGATTTATGTTGTGATAAAGACTTTTTGTAGAAATATCTTATTGATACAATGATGTAGTTATTTATTCTTTAAAAGTATGAGTTTCTATTACCATACTTGGACTATGTAATGAGTATTTATTGAATGGAAATATATCTCTTGTTAATTAATAAGACACCTTTATGTTACAGTTTCACAAGCTATTCTATTTATCAATGCTTTAGTTAGATCTTGACATATCTTTTAGTATCTCTTTTTAATGTTTCTTTATAGGTATCATTTTCCATTCTTGAATTAAGTAGATAGATCTAATAATTATCCTCCTAGAATTTGAAATATCTTGAATGTTTAAAATAGTTAAATAAGCTAGATAGATTATAGTATGGTTAAGTTATGTTAAAAATAGAGTAAAAGAACCTAGGATATTATGGAATCTCTTAGTATTGTGGATAGATAACTTAATTTAGAGATTTTTCTTCAAGAGATATAAATTGTATAGACTACTTCAAGTTAGTTCAAAAATGAATATGACTATCTATGAAAGGATTAAATTACTCATCACAAATATGAGACGAGTAGATTATTTTTGTATATGTAGTATACCTGCATAGATAGACTTGTGTATGGTATAGAGATGGGCATACCCTTCAATTTATAGAAGGATATAAGTTAGCCCTCACAAAAATATGACTAGTAGCTTATCATAATACGTGTAGCATACCTACACATATAGATTTGTGTGTGGTATGGATATGGATGTATCCTATATAGATTTAAGAAAGAATGTTAATTTGTTGGAAAGAGAAGATAGACACCTTTATACTTTAGGTTAGTTTAGTAATTGTGCACATACCAATTGGGATAAATATATCTCTCTCAAGTATGTGTTAATTGTTAATGTTTCAAAAAAAGTCACAATCCCTTAGATTTTTGGGTTGTGATATTTGGTATCAGATCTTTAGGTATGAGGGACTAGAACTTCATGGAATGCACTTGTAATTTGGGTATCTTCCTATGCAAGCCTTACTGAGTTCTTAAGCTAAAGTTGAGAAGACCTAGAATTCCCACTTACTATAAATCTAAAGGAGATTAATCCCAAAGGTAGTTAGTATGATGTGACACCCTACATAGTAAGCATGGTCATTGGAATTAGAATTAAATAGTATTTTTATAGTACCACCCCACATAGAGTGAGGGACATTTTAGCAAGAGAACTCTACTTGTAGTTAGAATTAGTAGTACAGTTTAAGGAAAATATGTAACCAAATATACTACTCTTTATTGGATGTGATTAGGATAAATGGTACCATGGACAAGAGGAGGGAAGTCCACTCCCTAAATCAAATGAACCCCTCAAAATGAGATTTATGGGAAGGACACAAGGTTGAAATCTCAAGGAATTTGAGCAAGGAGGTAAAGAACCATGCTACTACTATATCCTTGTTACAAGAATAGATATACCAACAAAAAGTGCTATTAAATCAATAGAATAGTAGATAAGTCAACTCAAACCAACAAATAATACCTACCTAAATTTTGTAAACCCACCCAATGAATATAAATGATCTCTAAATAAGGAAAGGGGTGTTTAATTAAGGAAATGGGAACTCACTTGACTTAAGAAAAGTATAGCTAAGCTAGGGTATGAAGGAAACCAAGGATAGTTGAAACCACCTAAAATAAAGCAATTTGGAAAGTAGATTAGGGTAAAACACCTAGGTCCCAAGGGAGTTTGCTATTGGTGTTGGGGTTAACATTATGTAGTTTATTACCCAAGTAAGGCAAAACTAGGTGTTGAGTGATGTTTTCACCCAGTTGTGAAAGCACACTCTCCGGTAGGATCTGAGTCCCAAAATCCTCTGCTTGCAAAGAAAATAATTTCTCCAAGGTTCCTGTTATGCTGATTCTTTGATTACCACTGATGTTGTTCAAATGGAATGCTAGGAATACCTTAGGGTTTGCAAGTGGATGTTAACAAGGGGCACTGTGGTTTATTTAATTTGAATTTACAGTGGACTCAAAATGAATAAAATATATTCTAATATTTAGTTCTGATGGATTTTTAGATGCTTATTTAAATACAATAATTAAACTACAGAAACTAAAGTAAGGGTTTAAAAAAATTAAACAAAGTAAATGAAAATAAAACTACACTACAATCAGAATGTTGTCATCAATCTGATGAAACCAAAGATAATGAGGTTTTTTGCATGCAACCTAACCTAATGAACCTGCAAATTTGCACAATCCAAATAAGCTAGGTGCGGGTTTCTAGGGTTTCTACTGTAATTCTAGATTTAAGCATTCGCATGAAGCAACCAAGAGCACTTGCATTAAACTTCACCTAAAAGCCTTAGAAATCTGGAATGAATGATAAAAATTAAATCATGCATGCAAAAAATGACTCCCTCTTTCTCATAAATAAGATGCCAACTCTCTGTATTTCTGTATTAAATGATATCTCAATTACATTTACAGAATGTTCCAAGCATAAATATCCCAGAACAAGATGAAGGAAATTGCCCAAGTGCAGGCCCAGAATGGCGTGAAGCCCTTGTCTCTGCAACTCTGCAAGCAGCAATTTCCAACCCCCTTGCTTTCAATCCACGCTCTTGATTTTATAATCACTGAAATGGCTCTTCGATTCTCCCAGTGTCGCTTCGTTTCACCTTCTTGCATGTGACCTTTCAAATTCCTGCCCTTTCCTTGCTTTTGATTCATGCTCGATTTTGAAACGCTCAAAATCCACCGCTGCATGTAACGCCCCTACAATACTGACACCTGTATGCCATGTGTCCTACGTTTTTTGTGCCTTTTGTAATGTCTTCCTGTGTAAATCATGACAAAAATAGCATGCAGCCTTTTCACCTTCCTAGCCACGAAAATGCGACATGTCGCAAAATCCCAACATGTCACAATTTCGTGACGCTTCCCTCGTCCATACGTCTTCAGCCACTTCTTGTCACAAAATCGTGACCATTATCTCTTTCGTGCCTTCTTGTCACAAACTATCACGATATCGCTACCGCTTTTGTCCTCAGTACGTTTTGCCAAAACCTGTCGTGAAATCGTGACCATTTCTCCTTCGGGCCACTTTGCCGAAACACGTTGCGAAATCGCGACCATTTTCTCCTTATGTACAGTTTAGCATCAACCTGTCACGATTTCATGACACTTTTCTTTGTCCGTACCACTTTCCTGCAATCTGTCGTGATTTCGCGACGTTTTTCACCCTTGACATGCATTGCGGCTTTCTATCACAAAATCGCGACGCTTTTCAATTTCGGGCTGCTCTTCCTGGTTTGACCCGCGAAAACACATGTCGTGAAATCGTGACCATTCCTCCTTCGGACCTTCTTGTCGCAAACCGTCACGATATCGCTACCACTTTTTTGCTTTGGGTCCCTTCGCTGCTTCCTGTCGCGATATCACGACATTTTTCATTCTCCGTACACTTCGGCAAAACCTGTCGTGATTTTGCTACCACTTCTTTGTTCTGTACACCTTTCCAAAACCTGTCACAATTTCGCTACCATTTCTCTATTCGTACGCCTTCGCAAAACACATCACAAAATCACGACCATTTTCATCATCCATACGCTTTGGCAAAACCTGTCGCGAAATCACGACCATTTCTTCGTCCATACACTTTCGCTGCAACAAGTCGCGAAATCGCTACCGCTTCTTCATTTTTACCAGCGACATGTCACAATTTTGCGACACCTTTTATTTCCTTTTCAGCGTCATGTCACGATTTCGTGACACCTTTTATTTTCTTTTCAGCGTCATGTCGCGATTTCGTGACACCTTTTTATTTTCTGCCAGCGGCATGTCACGATTTTGCGACACCTTTTTATTTTCTTTTCTCTCTCCTCTTCCAGGCCATGATGGGGCAACATGTCACGATTTCATGACACTTTTTTGTTTCTGACAGCGATGGCATGACAGGTCACGATTTCATGACATGTCGCGATTTCGTGACACTTTCAACACTTAGGCATTTTTCTCTTTTCTTCATTTTTTAGCACCTGGGTCATCGAGATTTCTTTCGCAAACCTGCAAAAAAGGTGGGTCCCCAATTTTGGGGTGTGTTGTGGATCAGACACAACACTAGGTATGTTGACAAAAGGAGTAAACCCTAATATCCATGCAACCTCAGAAAATTAGATCAGGAGCAACACAACCATCCCATTGATCTAGGAATTTAAATTATCTTTCTTTCCTCTAATAAAGCTATATTAATTATATATAGTTTTGCTTTTTCTAAAATAACTAGGGATATATTGGAAAGACTAGGATATTTAGCACAAAGGTGGAAGGTCAAGTATGGTTCTAGGTAAACCTACTCAGTGGATCAAACTTTCCCTATGGTGGAAAATACCTTAACTGATGGTGTGACTAAAATATATTTGTATGTAGCACCACTATATGCCTTTGATGTTATTTTAGGGATGGACTAGTTACAGGCTCATAAAGCCTTAATAATATTTCAAGATAGGTGGATAGAATTTTTAGAAATGGGTAAAGGGAAAATAAGGATACATAGTGAGCAAGGATCATTCAAATTCCAATTGCTATTTGTTATGCAACTGAATAATGCCCTAAAAAAAGGAGGGATGGTTTATGTAGTAAAACTCAATAAAGTTAGGGAGGATCAAAAGGTGTTTGGAAAACACCCAATCGTACAAGAATATAAATATGTAGTTACTAAAGACCTACCCAAACTTCCTCATGTACATGAGTTTGACTTCACTATTGAGTTAAGCTAGGAGTAGAACCTATTCACAGAACTCATTACAAGATGAACCCTATATAATTTCAATAATTGAAGGTACAACTTCAAGGGTTTTTGGAAAAGGCATTGATAAAGCCTAGTGTATCACCATGGGGTGCATTGGTGCTCTTCGTTAAGAAAAAATATGGTTTTTTGTGGCTATGTATTGACTATAGAATGCTCAATAAAGTGAACATCAAAAATAGGTATCCTTTACTTAGGATCAAAGACATGTTTAATCAGCTAAAATATGCCACGATCTTTACAAAGATTGACCTAAAGTCAGGATACCATCAACTAAGGATACATGAAGGGCACTCACAATATTACATTCAAAACTAGATACAAGAACTATGAATTTATAGTCTTTCCCTTTGAGCTGACTAAAGCTCCAACCATGTTCATGAATTTGATAAATAGCATTTTCAAGAGGCATCTAGATAAATTTGTCCTCATTTTTATAGATGACATCCTAATCTATTCTAAAGATAAGAAAGAGCATGATATGTAACTCAAAATAATGTTGGAGTTATTAATAGAAAATCAACTCTAAGGAATTTATCAGAGTGATTTCTATGTCTTAGAGGTGTGATATCTAGGACATATAATATCTATTGAGGGAATCATATTAGATCTAGCAAAGATTGAATTCATATTGAATTAATCACCACCTACCAATATGACTGAAGTACAAAGCTTCATGAGTATGATGGGATATTATAGATGGTATGTAAAGGATTACTCCAAGATAGCCACTACGATAAAAAAATCTCCAAAAGAAAGGAAAGGAGTTTAAGTGGATTGAGAAGTGTGATACTTCTTTTGCATTTCTTAAGTAGAAGCTTACCATAGTGCCAATACTGAAGATTCTAGATCTGTAGGAAAACTTTGTAATATGCATTGATGCATCACTAGAGGGATTAGGAGGAGTATTATCTCAGGATGATTATGTCATAGTATATACATCAAGGAAACTTAAGCAACATGAAGTTAACTATACTACACATGATCTAGAGCTAATAATAGTTGTTCACGCTCTAAAGAGCTAGTATAATTACCTAGTAGGGATGCCTTTAGAGCTAAGAACTAACCATCAGATCTTGAGATACATATTTACCCAACCTATGTTCAACATAAAATAGAGAATGTGGATTGATTTCTTAGCTGAGGATGACTTTGAGATTGAATATATCAAAGGAAAGAGAATAAGATGGCTAAGACCTCGATTAGAAGAAGGTACATAGTAGTCCTAACCCAAATTCACATAGATTTACTTGACCATGTCAGGAAAATGTAATCTTAATATAAGTATTGCAAATAAATATGGGTCAAAATGGGAAAAAACCCAAAGAAAAATAAGGATTTTTGTACCAAATATGGTCTTTTGTGTTATAAATATAGAGTTATTGTACCAAAAATGGGAAACCTAAGGAGAAAAATCATGTAAGAAGCACATAGATCTCCTTATTCTGCTCATCCAAGAGGAGAAAATATGAAAAAGGTCTTCTTTTGGATAGGAATGAAGAAAGACATCATCGACTTTGTTTTTCAGTGCTTAGAGTGCTAGAAGGTGAAGGTTCAAAGAAGACATCCTGTTGGTAAATTATATCCACATAATATACCTATGTAAAAAGGTAGGTTATATCAATGAACTTCATAGTAGGTTTACCCAAGATCATGTATCAACATGATGCAATCCTTGTAGCAGTCGATCAATTGACTAAGGTTGCATATTTCATACTAGAAAATATCAAAGATAATTCTTAGGTAGTGGCTAACAAATTTTCCAAGGAGATATTCAAGCTTCATGGGTTTCTTAAAATGATAATTTCATATAGAGATTCTAGATTGACTTTTGAATTTTGGAAAACCCTACACCGTGCAGTAGGAAAAAAATTAAATAAAATATTTTCATATAAACCTAATACTGGAAATCAAAATAAGAGGGTAAATCAAGTACTAGAATACATGCTTCACATGTACTACATGGATCAAAATTCTAGGTGGGATGACTATCTATATATTGTAGAGTTTTCCTACAAAAATGGATATCACTCTTATTTAGGTATGGCCCCATTTGATACCTTGTATGGCAAGAGATGTAGGATATCATTGTCATGGGATAATTTAGAGGATCGGTTCATAATTGGATCCGACATGATCAAGGAAATGGAATATCAGCTTAAGACAATCAGGTAAAGGCTCCAGGAAGTCATTGACCATCAAAAAAGCTATGCAGATCTAAAGAGGACACCAAGAGAATACTCTATAGGAGAAAGGGTGTTCTTAAGGGTAAAACAAATAAAAAGTGCAATCAAATCCATGAATCTAGATCCTCAATTTGTTGGATCCTTTGAGATCACTAAAAATATTAGCCCAGTTATGTACAGACTCATATTACCACCTAACCTATCAAATATCCATGGAACCTTCCACATATCCTTACTTAGAAAATATGTTGCTGACCTTGATCATGTGGTGAATATTTCTAAATTTTAGATGGCAAACCTTGAGGTTATTGCAATTATATCGATGAAAATTCTAGATTTTTTTTCCAAATCCATGAGAGAATGGATTCTAGAATAATGTAAGGTCTAGTGGTACTGGTATACTAAAAGAAGTGCCACTTGGGAGAAAGTGGATGATATGAAGAAACATTTTCCCTTTTTATTTGAAAAATAGTAATAATATTTTTATGATAGGAAACCCATGGGACTAGGTTTAATCCAAGGAGGGTAGTATGTCATAACCCACCTTGGCAACACTTTTACCTAATAGACTATGTATTGATAAATGAATAATGGATGTCTTGTATAAATACTTTGAATGACTATTACATTGGTTATAACAATTTATCTTTGAATAATATGGTATTGCTAATGAATTGTCAATGTGTAGAACCAGGTACATCCATGGGTGGAAGAGATAGAATCAACCACCAAGAATGGGGTACTTGAAAAGGGAAGTGATGATTTAGATAACTTTGGGTAACATGAATGGATACTGTCATTTAGGCATGCATTCTTACTTTTAAGGGTGGTGTTCGATGATCCAACCACATAGAGCCAAAGTGGTAGCCTAGAAGCTACTATAAATCCTCGAGCAGGATAGGTGATTGGGTTGACGATAAATCTCCCACCTTTTTTTAATGCATGTGATTGCTCAATTTGTTTACATTTTTGTTGTGTGTAATAATATTGGTTAAGAAAAACCTTTGAAAAGGGGATAATGGATATAAAGGATCCATTAACCTGAATCTATTAAAAATACTATGCTAATGTTTAATATTAGTATGGTATTTTATTTAAATAATAAATAGTTTTTATAAATGTAAACACCTAAAATGTGTCATGTTGAGGATGACTACTCATATGGTCATGCTATAAGACCATATGGAAGATCTTGGATAGACTCCAAGATAGAGCAGTGGTTCTAACCACTTAATTTGGGCTCCTTGGCCTAATCAGTCGGAACCACAATCCAGACCTGTAGTTTACAGTCTAGACCGAAACTGTAACCTATGATCTTAACTGAAGTTCAGTTGGCCTTCATCTAAGCCAAATTAGTTTGAATGGCTATTTGATATAGAAGACGGTGTTTAGAGGATGGAAGCTTCCAATCCAACTATCCTAACAACTCCTTATTGATCTTGGCTTCTCCATGAAGCCACCCCTAGCCCTTGGGTAGTCCTATAAGTACCCCTTAGAATTAGGGTAAACTAATTAGAGAGAGCATTGGAGATTTGAGCAACGAAACCCTATTGAATTGTACACTCAACCGAGTATACTGATATAGATCTATTGCACTTATCCCCTACCTACTTTCCAATATTCATGATGAATTACATTATGGATGCCCTAGGAGCCTAGGAGATCCAAGAAGCACATATTCAAGAAAAAAAATCCCCTCATAGTGAATCAACTACCAAATCAGGATGAGGACACTGAATGCGACCATTGCACATCAATTTGGACAAGGAGGTCAAGCTCACTTTCCTTGAAATTGAGGGTAAACCTATCAAATTGCTAACCATGACTTTCAGCCATGGTTTACAGTGTAGACCACTCACTAGAGCTACGATTTGTAGCAGAGGTATTGCCACCTTACTATTTCTATTTTTTTCTGGCTAGATAGTTTAGATTAGTCATTTCTATGGTTTAGTTGTAGTTTAGAAGATTTTTGACCAGTAGAATTAGGTTTAGAATAGTTTCATTGCATTTGCATTAAGTAGGCTTTAATGGATTATTTATGTGCTTTTATGCTCTATTCCACATAATTGGTCCATTAATTTTTTAGCTGCTATCTTTCTTTATGCAATTCTATAAATCTTGATCCAATTAACATAGTTTAGAAATGATTTTCACGCTTTCTTGATTATACATTCTTAATGGTATCTTTATGCATTTTTCCTAAAAGGTCCTCATCATGAGAGGTTGCCTATATTTTTAACACTTTTATGTTTTTTCTTGATTGCAGTGAATAGATTCGAAGGAGATTCAACCATAAAGTTCCTTCCTCAACGCGAAGAAGAGGGCAACTCCACCCTAGAGCAGTTTATGACTAGTTGAAAAGCAACATTAGTGCACCTACCCTATTGAGGGCTTTGGCATTGTATTAACTGTATCATCATTTGAGTGACCCTAAGAGGGGCATGATTGTAATTGGGGATTCTTTGCAAATATTAATACAAGAAATGCTTATTTTGTTGAATCTATGCAATCTTGTCATTATTTTATGCTTGAATGAATGAATATGATATAATATAGTAGATGGGTGCACGCTTTTTGGTTATATCAGAAGGTGATCATGGCAAAACTCTGCAATTCAAGCAATATGACTATCATTTCTTGTGTTTTTGAACTTTTAGGTATAGACCGCAAATATCAGCTATAGGCCAACAATTGAACCACAGGTTCAACCTGCGAGCCACAGTCAGAACCACAGACTAGACCTGTAGTTTCCAACAGACACAA
This sequence comes from Wollemia nobilis, assembly GCA_028583015.1. Lineage (NCBI taxonomy): Eukaryota > Viridiplantae > Streptophyta > Pinopsida > Araucariales > Araucariaceae > Wollemia > Wollemia nobilis. Next base: position 5,146,094 of record JAQPPZ010001050.1, read on the forward strand.
TAAAAAGCAAAGGGATAAAGCTTATTTGGATGAGGACTTGAGGTATGTTCCACTGTCACTCTCTGTATCTATTTTCACTGTCTGTTAAATTCCAAAATGCAAAATGAATTTGACTAATTAGGAAAGACAACATAATTGGCAATATGTGCATAAGTCCTTAGGACTGCTAGGAATAACAGACCTTTGAGTGCATTCCTCCCTAGTCTCTAGTGTGATAAGATGTATTTTGTATTCTATTTGCTTGCTTGAGGCTCAATTAGTGGCCATTTCATAGTTAGTATGCATTGTCTGAATATCATATAAAATTAATCATGCATACTTTCTTCTTTTTTTCTTGCATTACATATAGAGAAGAATAATTTGAATATTTTATTATGCATTTCTCTTTCATGCAAATTAAAAGGAACCACACACACACACTTGGAACTTAAACGCTAGTGAGTTGGGCTTGACATCTAACCACTAGTAGGGTTCAATGACGATGGGCATAATTTCCATCCGTTGGCCCAAATCCTACAAACCTTTTGGATACTAGACCAATATCGAATATGAGAACCTTTCGTACCCTAGAAAATTTGCATGTATTCTCTTTGGAGGGTATAACACTGACTAGGTGAAAATGGGTGAGGATCTGGGAGGACCTGTGCTCCCTGATTGTGTGTGGGTTTCATTACCACAAATTATAGGTTGGATTATGCGAGTTGGAGTTCATAGCCAATTTTTCGAGCTACGAGTGTACAGGTGAAAACCATTAAACTAAGAATAAAATCCAACAAGTTTTTCAAAACATGATAAGAGTTTCTACACTAATACAACAAGTCTTGAAAACACATCAAATAGTTTAGGACTCATTTTTAAAATTTAATATGAGATAATCATTATTGTATACCTTGTTTGCCTAATAATAAAAGATACATCTATATTCTAGGTACACAATGGTGGATACACGGGGTGGTCAAAAAAGGTCTAAACCTAACGTCGATGACCAACCCCTAACCAATTCACAGCAACACGTGTCAATTCCTCAACCACATGAGCAAACCAAATGTCATTCAACAAGCATCAGAGGAGATAACTCGACATGAGGGAAGCCTGTAGAGCATACCCTAGATAGAGGATATTCAGTACACTCCTCTAGGCATAGGATAGACTAGGGAGCCTCTCAACATGAAGGTGCTTCACTTGAAAGCCATTATCGAGACCGCACTACACATGCATCCAAGGGATCGATCAAAGAGTTTGTTGTGCAGGGGACCAGGTTGGTACCCCTATGTACTAAGTCTATAGGAGGATCCATGCCTCCACATTTTGAGTATAGAAGGACAAGATATCCACATATTTAGGGGCAATAAGACAGGCTCGCTACCGAGCATAGGTCTAACGATACTCCCATACATGATCCACCATGCGAGATCACCATTGATATATCAAATATGGGAGCTAATGGCACACTGTCACATAAGTGATGGTGGTCTAGATAGTTAGAGGGTCTAGATAGTATCTTAGATTAGTTAGGCTATAAGACTTCCACTCCACACACTCGTGCCCTGAGTGAGTGTAGCATGAGTGTCGTCAGGACTACTAGAGAGCATGGAGAGGCTTCTAAGCGCTCTCATGTCATACATCTGCTATCTACGCATGGTGGTTCATAGTATAGGATACATTAGGATGCCAATGCCATATTTATAGATAGAGGCAAAGGCACAAAACATCATTCTAATGGGTATATAACCCATAAGGTTGCTCATACAGAGCAAGGATACTAGAGGCCTCCTACGGCTGATCAGATTGATAGATCACATCGACTGGTATCGAAGCATAAATGAAAACTCCTCCAAGATCAATTGGAGGATGCTCACCTACAGAGGTAGTGTATTGAATATGAGAATATTCAAGTGTAGAGGCTCATTAGACAGAGGCTATATGATAATCACATGCACGAAGAGTGTATCCTTGCCTAGAAGGAACACATGGAGTAGGAGGATAAGCTAGCTAGGGCTAGCATATATCCTCATGATGAGCAAAGAGAGCGTATGTATAGTAAGGTTTTTTCTCAAGATGATATGCATCAAGAGCAAATATATGCTCATACTCATGCTATTTCTGAACAAAGAGAGTGACCACCACCACTCGATAATCAAAGGCAAAGGCAACATGAAGAAGTAGAGGGAGACAAATACAAGCAAGAATATCCTGAGAGCTCTCGAGCTGAGGAGGAGGAATATCAATGCCCTCCATCTTGTACGAGGAAGATAGTACCTCCTAAGCCACCTCCATGTCAACTTAGGAAGGTGGAATTTCTATATTTGGAGGCCTATAAAGCCTTAGCTAAGAAGATCAAAGCCATTGAGAGACAAGGCACGACTATTCAAAATCTGACATTAAGGAAAATTCATAATGAGCCTTTGGATCCTTTGATGCCTACTATGGCTTACCCTAAGTATTTTGATATGCCTAGGTTGGACAATTTTAAGGGTGATGAAGATGCATAGGGACATGTCATGAGCTTTTTGGATGCTTGTTTCTAGATAGCAAGCAATGATGGATTGTTTTTGCATATGTTCATCATGACACTCTTCGTTCTGGCTCGAGAGTGGTTCAATCATCTAAAGAAACATAGTATAACTAGTTTCAAGAAATTAGTTGATGCCTTTCTTGAATGTTATTACTTTGGCATAAAGAAATAGGCCAATATTTTTGATATGGCTGCACTAGCTCAGCGTGATGATGAGCCAATAGAGCAATACAAAAATATATGGAGGAGACTAATGGTGAAGTTTCCATTCCCTATTCCTACCATAGAGTTAACCTGAATGTTTACAAAAAGTTGTGTCAAACACATCTTATTACTACTGTAGTTGCAACAATATCCTACATTCGAAGAGGCTTTGGTGCAAGCTAAAGTGATTGAGGACATCAAGTTGTAGGAAGGCAACTTGAATCTCAAGAAAAAGAGAGAGGGATAAAATAAGAGTGCTAAAAAATAATAGGGCAAGTAGTCCCATGTGAATCAAGTGGTGCTAAATATCTAGAGGGATAAAAAGGGATAACAAAAATAGAATTATCAGGCCTAACCTCCTCCTGTGCAATATGACAAGTGCAACAACAATTATAAGGGCAAAAAAAAATTCAATGCCCACCTCGCAAGTTCACACTATTGATAGAATTTTTGAAATAAAATTTCCATCAACTATACGAGGCCAAAGTAATTAGATTACCCAAAATTAAGATGGTAGACCCCAATAAACCCAAATCAAAGGGGTACCAAGAAGATCTATTTTGCATTTTTCATCCAACAAAAGGCCATGACATTGAGGTGTTGGACTTTCAAACACATGGTGTAAAATATGATTGAAAAAGGTGAGCTTGTAGTGTCACACAACCCATAGGTGCCCGATAATCAGAATATGGGGATTTACAAAAACCCCTTGCCAAATCATGAGGTGCCTCACAAAAATGTTGGCCAAGTCAACCGAGTGCAAGTTGAACCACCTACCCAAGGGTTTGTAGGCATGGTGAACATTGTCACTAGGCATGAGAGATATGAACAACAAAATAAACATTATGCTCCCATTTAAATACAAGCCACACCAAATCAGTGGCTAGTACAAAATATTCCAGGCCCACCAACAAGATCGATGGTGACCACAAGGAGCAGGTTGGTCCAAAACCTATAGATAACTCTTGTGAATTTGTCGATATATGAGCTAATACAAGAGTCCTCAAGGCATAGGGAGACTCTTATGGAATTTTTTATGTCTATTTAAGTACAGTCCTAGGATGCGTAGGCATCTACTAATTGCGTGGGACATGTGCAGCAATGTTAGGAACCAATGATACAATTTTACAATCATGAGATAATGACGGTTTCTACAACCATGACTGACCCGTCATTGCACATAATCGCATGTGTTAATAACATACCATTTAAAAGGGTCTTGATCGATACCGTCTCATCGGTCAAAATAATAACGACCAAGGCATTGAGTCATTTGAAGCTACCTAAATTACACATTGTACCCACTACATTTACATTGAGAGCATTTAATGACGCACTATGTTCGACTGTTGGCACAATTATCCTACCCATTCAAGTGGGCCTAAAGACCATATCGATGATGTTTCATGTGATAGAAGGGGCCATGCAGTAAAACATACCACTCGATAGGCCTTGGATTCATGAAACGCGTTGCGTTCCCTCAATATTGCATCAGTGTGTGAAGTATATTCACAAGGGACAAGTTCACATAGTGGCATCGAATGAAGAACCATTTAAGTTTGTGAACCTAGAAAATTTGCTTGGGGGTTTCATACTCCCCCCAACGCACCTAGATGTTCGATCGTCATCACTGATAAAGAAACCAAGAGGTAAACTAGTAGTATGTGATCAACCAATGCCATCTGTGTTACATAGATAGGAACACACCACTGCCACTTCCCTAAAACCATTGGCATCAGTAACACGTCAAGATGATAGAAAGTTGAAGATAAAAATGGATGAGAAAGAGGAGTGTGAGCCTGAGCCAGTAGCTGATGAGATTCCCACTCTTATGGAAGTTGAGGAACCTCAAGATAAATCTAAGGAGGCACCTCGGCCTGCCTCACTTGCATCTTTAGTAGGATCATCCACATCACGAATGACAATACATCTTGCCAACACCAAATTAGGCAAGTACCTTATGTAGAATGTAATCTTTGAACTGATTCTGAATACTATGCAAGATATGGGACAACCATTTGCTCATCATTACCCGGTTGGATTGGTGGTTCCATTGGGAGAGCCACCTAATCATACTAACTTCATCTATGCGGGGCTAGACCAGCTTCCAATGCAAGAGCCCATGGATGAATATGAAGACGAGCCTTTCATGGTAAACATTCATTATCTATCCAATATAGAGTATGCCATGCGTATTTTTGAGCTATATCATTGGCATGGATATGGCCTTGGTCTCTTTGAACAAGGACAGAGGACTTTGCTAGAATCTCATTATCAGTTAGTCATTGATAGGTTCAGTTTAGGGTTACATATACGAGGGTAGGACGATTTGCTTGCAACATCCCTAGATCATCTGTACCTTAGTATGGCAGATAATGTAGATTTTAATTCATATCATCCAGACCCTTCCAGATTCTAGAGGAATCACCCTATGATATTTTTCATCATCGTTGAGCCACTCAAAGATCATCATGAAGGGCTCCTTGAGCATACTGAGATAGAACTAAACCCCAAATATCACCTAAGATACCAATCGATGACACATATGTGCAAGGGTGTAATCCCATTACTATATGTGATCTCGAACTAGGAGATCTTTGTAATGAATATGGAGCAGATTCCACCTCTGATATGAGTGGACCAAGTTATGATGCAGACGAGGAATCCTCAAAAAATGATGAATTTGAGGATGAAGTCGAAGGTGCCTATGTGAGGCTCTGGCATGCACATCATCTATTGCCTATTAAGTTGGTATAGGTTATCGAAGAGATCCTTCCCAATGTTGATCATTCAGGGGAAGAAGCAGAGCTAGATTTCTTGGTGATGTCACACTTACGATATAATTATTTGGTTTATCTAGATAGTGATGACAACAATCAAGCAGTCAGATTCATGGGACCGCACTTGATAGAGCACCCCCCAAGAGTGGGGGCGAATGAAGGATTCTATTATGATAGTGACAAAGAAGATGAGTTAGAGAGGGCCTACCTTGGTCCTCCTTATTTGTGTTACCATCATCAACCCATCAACATTGATGAGGTCTATCGGTAGCTACATGTTGGTCCTCGTTTGAGAACAAGATGGTTAAACCTGGATCAAATTCATCAGTTGGTTAATCCTCTTCTGCAAACCTACATGGAGCTCCATGAGCCAAATGATCCTATTTTTCAATCAGTGCATAGAGAGGATTCGGTTGTTCATAGTCCTCATAGGGAAGACCCCTTTGTACTTGTGCCATTAGAGCCAGATTGTGGGTATGAGGATTATATAGATTTTGTAGAAGTCGGTCCATGTGGTCCTGGAGATCAATTCCATTTCATAAACATGGTCTCCATTGATTTGACCACTCCACTCCACAATCCAATAAATCTATCCAAACTTTTGTATCCTAACAAAGATGTTATTTACTGGTATCACATTGATTCACCCGTTGAGCCTGAGGATTTATTCCCCAATGAAGAAATGTTGCAACCTTTCTATTTTGTGCCAAGCTATGCATATGATGTTTATCATGCCAAAAATACTTCCAACATGGAACTGATCAACCTAGTTGATGACATCCATATGATTCCTACGCCTCACCAGCTTGAGGAGGGATTGCATATGTCAGTAGAGTAAACCTTTGAAGTGGATATCAGTAATTATCCCTCTAGTGCAAATAAGGTTAAATTTGGAGAGAGTCTTACTATAGATGAGTGGGCCACCCTCATCCCTCTGCTAAAAGAGACAATTTTTTTTTGCTTGGACATACAAGGATATGCCAGGTCTAGACCCAAAATTGGTTACACATAAACTTTTGATAGATATGACAAAGAAGCTGGTCAAGTAAAAGCTTAGAAAAATGCACCCAACAGTAGCCTTAATGATGAAATATGAGCTACAAAATTTTTTGGATGTGGAATTTGTGATCTCCATTGACTATCTAGAATGGGTGTCCAATATGGTACCCATGGGAAAACCCGATGGAAGAATTCGTATTTGCATGGATTTTAGAGACCTAAATAATGCAACACCCAAAGATTCATTTTCATTTCCCAATATTTATGCTCTCGTAGATGCAACTGCAGGTCACGAAATGCTCTCCTTAATATATGATATTTTGGTTATAGTCAAATTCAGATTAAATCCAAAGACCAACATAAAACTGCATTTATAACGCCATGGGGAACTTTTTGCTACATTTTTCATGACTATATACACAAAATTGTAGAATATTATATAGATGACTTGTTGGTCAATTAATTGCTGCAAGAAGAGCATGCAGAGGTCTTAATAAAGGTCTTCGATCACCTAATAGAGCACAATGTCAGGCTGAATCCTAAGAAGTGCATATTTGGCCTAACTTCTGGAAAATTACTAGGATTCATCGTCTCTAAGAGAGGCATCAAAGTAGACCTAGTGAAGGTCAAGGCCATTTTGGAAATGTGTCCTCCCACCAATATTAAGGAATTAAGGAGCCTTCAAGGCAAGGTAGCCTTGATAAAGTGATTTATCACCCAACTATTGGATAAATGTTGACCCATGAATCGCTTGCTACATAAGGGAGTCCCATTCAACTAGGACGAGGACTGAAAGGTAACCTTCACTAAAATAAAGCAATACCTAGCAACATCACCAGTGCTAGCCCCAACAAGGCCAGAGGTGCATTTTTTGCTATATATATCAGCAAATGACTTTGCACTGGGAACCATGTTAGCCCAAAAGAATGTGCACAGTAAAGAAAAGACCATATATTATATTAGTCGAACCTTGGTGAGCTATGAGCTCAGGTATGCATATGTGTAAAAATTGTGTTTAGCAGTAGTGTTCACTACAAAGAAATTGTGACATTATATGTTAAGTCATACGATATATGTTATATCCAAAAAAAATCCTTTGCAGTACATGATGAGTAGGACTTATCACAATACACATACTACAAAGTAGATCATGCTATTGATGGAATTTGATATAGAATTCATAAGCCATAAGTCCATTAAGGGACAGGTCATAGCAGATCAATTAGTTGAGGCACCATTGTCAAACAATAGGCCTCTAACAATTGAGCTTCTGAACGATGTAGTTTTTGTCATATCTAAAGCTCCTGAACTTGAATAACAAGATAACAATGCTGATATGACTCTGTTATTCAATGGTTTGAAGTGTGAACAAGGGGGTGGTGTCAAAATAGTGTTTTTCACACCACAAGGAACTCCAATTCCCTTTTCATTCAAGTTGGATTTTTTGTGCACCAACAACGCTGAGTACGAAGCCCTACAGCTGGGCCTCCACACAGTCATCGCCATGAATATAAATAGATCGAACATCTTTGGTGACTCCTTGCTCATAGTAAATCAAGTCAAGGGGCTTTTTCATTGTTGATATCCCATACTAAAAACCTATAAAGATATAGTTGACACATGTTTGACCAAATTTGACTAGTATGACATCGAAGAAATCCCTCGATAATCAAATAGGTTCATAGATACCATGGCTTCTTTGGGATATATAATCCCTTAGAATCTGTCTACTAATTTCACTACCATCCATGTCAAGATGCTCTCGCATCTAGCAGCAGAGTGTGCAACCTATGATAACAAAGAATTAGTCAACATGATCAGTGTAGAACCAAAAGCTGAATGGTTTTGCAAAGCTAAATACTTTCTTAAGAAGGCACCCTGGGGGTCATTAACCTCTCAGAGTCCTATGTAGAGTGGTACTACCATTCACCATAGGTTTGTTTCCAAGTCTGCATTTGCAAAATAGGTACGCAAGGAGAGCAATTCATATTAGTAGTTGAAAATAAGGCTTATCAAAGTTGGATGTCACAAATTAAAGACTTCTTGAAGCTTAGCATAATTCCAGAGGGATTCCCATGTGTTTTGAAGCACACATTTAAACAAAAAGTGGCTAAATATGTCTTAATAGGAAACATATTGTACCAACAAGGCTATGATGGAGTTCTCTTTCATTGCCTAGAGCCCCAAGAGGCATCATGGGCGATTTTGCAAGCTCATGACAATACGTGCAGTGGCCATTTCAATGGCATGGCAATCATCAAGTGCATCCTTTGAATGGGCTACTATTGGCCCACTATGGAGAAGGATTGTAATGTGTATGTTAATAAATGTGTTAAATGCAAGCATCATGCTAATCTTATGCACTTGCCATTGTAGGCCTTACAACCCATCCAAGAAGCTTGGTCATTTTCTTAATAGGGATTAGATCTTATAGGCAAGATCTCTCCTCTGTCATTGGGTTGGCATACATTCATTATCATAGATACTGAGTATTTTACAAAGTGGGTGGAAGCAATACCCTTAAAAATGAAAATTGGAGCTCGTATAGCAGAGTTTATACTAGAGCATATCATAAGTTATTTTGGTATTCCATCAAAAATAATATCGGATAATGGAACGTATTTAAAGAATAAAATTGTGAGAGCTTTGACATCTAAATATAGAATAAAACACAGTTTTGTGACTCCATACTATGCGCAAGCAAACAGGCAGGCTAAGGCTTCAAATAAGACATTGGTGGCCATCTTGAAAAATATGGTATAAGAAAACCACAAATACTGGCATATCCAGCTGCCCCTTGTATTATGGGCTTACAGGACTAGTATTCAGATGCCCATAGGGGAAACATCATTCTCACTAGTATATGGCACTGAGGCCATTATGCCCTTGGAATTAGAAATTCCAATGTTGTGCGTCGCATTAAAAGAGTTCATCGATGACAATACCGTGCGACAAGCTCGATTGGATCAACTAATGCTACTTTATGAACATCGCATGAATACCTTGGAGAATCTTCATGTTTATCAGAAGCGACTAAAGTGAGCTTAAAATATCAAAATCCATCAGATAGAATTTGAAGTTGGGGATCTTGTCTTGAAAGAGAACCAATAGAACTCTAATTTATTGCTAGATATGTGAGACAAATTCATGGCTAATTGGCTAGGACCCTACATCATATCTAAAAATATTGGTTTGTGTACCTATTGCCTAACATAACTAGGGGGTGTTGAAGAGCCTGGAACTCTCAACATCATCCATATTAAGGTGTTTTATGCTTGAAGAGCATAGTAAAAGCTCTAAGGGTTTTTTTAAAATCACTTGGTCATCCCAAAAGGCTCCAAGGGTTCCTGAAACTGCTTGGTCATGTCAGTAAAAGGCCTTGCGGGTTTTCTTATAATTGCTTAATCATATCAAAAAGCTCCAAAGGCATTTGTAAGCCCTTTGGTCAAACTGAAAAAGCTCTGAGGATTTTTTTGAAAACTGCTCGATCATTCCAAAAGGCTCCAAGGGTTCTTGAAACCACTTGGTCATGTCAGTCAAAGGCCCCAAGGGTTTGCTTATAATCTCTCAGTCATCTCAAAAATCTCCAAAGGCATTTGTAAGCCCTTTGTTCAAACCCCAAAAGCTTCAAGGGTTGCTTAAAACTGCTCGATCATCCTAAAAAGCTCCAAGGATTTTGCTAAAAAATCACTTGGTCAACATAAAGGCTCTAGAGGCATGTACTCATCGTTTTGTTAGATATAAGGCTCAAAACTCATAAAAATAATAAAATCAATAAAATTAAAAAAAAAAATTAGTAAAGCATAAAATCAAAAAACATTTGCATTTGCATTTGAATCTTGCATTGTCATTTTGCATTCGCACATGTATTCGTTGTGTTACTGTATTGCATATAGGCATTCGCCATCCATTGCATTCTGTAGTAAGAGGGATTATGTTTGTCAATCTTACAAACGACACCACGTTTGTGTTTAAATCATGCATATCTACATTTATCATGATCCATCATTCATGTGAGTAATTGTGTTTTTCAACACAACCTATAATGTTTCTATGGAGATATACTAGGATTTTCCTGTCACTCAACCATACCTAGTGGTTTTATCAAGAGTTGGTAGAAAGCTTGATTTTATTTTGTAGCTAAGGTTCAGTTAGTATCGCCCTTAGCATATCAGAAGCCTATCACTAATTAAAAAATTAAACAATCCTAACTAGGAGTAAGGGAAGATAAAAACTATGAAGTACGATCGGGTATCTTGAAGCGAAAAGAGTTATTCTTGCTTATCCCTCTGTGTGAACGGTATGGGAAATGCTAGGAGTTGGCAAAAGGATAGGTTAGTTCCATATTCAAAATCTCTTTCTTACAATAAAATGAGCAATATCCCAAAGTGATATCCCATATCAATCCTCATGATTTATACTCTAGATCGATATCATAGATCGATTTCCCATATTGATATCATAAGATCGATATTCTCAATCGATATACCAAAAATAATTTTCCCAAGTAAATCCCCCGAATGAAAGTTTCTAAAGAAAATATCAAATGTAAATGCCAAAAAGTGAAGATCGAATGAAGATCAAAAAATAGGCTCAAATAAAGTTCAAAGTGAAGATCAAATGAAGATCATAAATAAAATCTTGAGTGGAGATCAAATGAAGATCCAAAATCCAGTGTGAAGAGAGATCAAATGAAGATCCAAAGATAGTTAAAAATGAAGATGGAATTGACTCCCTTGCTTCACTACTTATGAGCAAGTTTCCCAAAAATTGAAGGATATAAAGGAATGAATATGAATCCTTGGAATTATCGACACTATTGTACCTTATGCATGACAATATGTCTGATACACTTGCATCTCTCTTATGGGCAGACAAATTTTGAATGTGGAGGAGCTAGTTTCAGGTTTCCTGCATTGCCTAGTGTCTTAGTCCAACTAAAATATAAACTTAATATTGGATAAGACATTTGTGGTACCCCTATCTTAGCAATGGGTTGAAATAATCCCATCTGACATCAGGGAATGCAATTTTTGGTTTAAGTTCGAGGACCTACATGAATGGTTAGGGCCTATCTTAGAAAAAGCCTTTTATCTTAGAAGTCTAGTGTGGTTAGTATGCAACTTTTGAAAGTATATTAGGGTGTTTGAGTCTCATGGAAAAACTCAAAAATTTCTCTCATAGAAATAAAATATCAAATATCTCAAACCATATAAATCATCAAATTGCAAAGTATTGAGTCCATGATACATCATCATATAGAGGACAATCAAAATATAGGATAGATACCGGATGGATATTAGAAATAATATTTATATGGACAATGACTATATCGTGTATATTTTTTAAATTTCCCAAAGAAAATAGAATGACACATTATATCATTCTCACCATACAACTGCATTCATTGCATTTTATATATGGGTGATTAATTGATCAAATTATTATCTTAAGGATTTTCAATTACATTCATGATTTTTATACATTTTGTGGTGTCATCCATTAGATTGATAAATATATTTGCATTCATTCCTTATTTTTTAAGTTATTAAAGCATACAAGTTCATTTAAATTAGATCACCATTGTGTAAATAAATTATTACATACATTAATGCATACAATAAAGCAATATCAAATATGCATTAAGAGAAAACATTGCATCCATATGCATCCATCATACATCCTACATCTAAGCATCTAGATCACTACATATCATCATCATCATAAATTAAATAGATATCTAGTGCATGTCATTCATACATCACATCATATAGCATCAAATTAACATAAGCATTGCATTCATGTACATAACATAAACAAAAAATTAAAAATATACGCAAGTATACATCATGAGCCATAAATGATCAAATAATATATATATATATATATATATATATATATGTGTGTGTGTGTGTGTGTGTGTCTCAAATTACATAATAGGAGTACAAAATACTCGTAGGCTACAATCATGTAGGTCCTCGAACTTACACCAAAAATTATACATATGCAAAATGTAGCTGTGATCAGATAGATCCCTAGATTTGGCTTGCTCCCCCTAAACTGGAGATCTTACCACCTCCATCAGCCTTGTGACCTAGATCATGCTCTATAGTCAGCTATGGTGCCTATTGTGTGCCCTACTGAGGGCCCTGTGTGCCGCCTAACCCAAATAAGCCTAGCACACGAGACACTAGAATGTCTAGGTGGCTAGTCCTATGACTCGAGGTTGCACCTATCTCTCTATGGCTCCTATGAGATATACCACCATGTGTGTTGGAGGACCTATGTGTTCTCTCTATCCTATGAGTCCTCTAGCTAGAGATAGTTGTAGAATACCCTGTAGTCCTAGATCTAGTCCTTTGAGACCCAGTAGTATGTCTATCCTTAGGCACCTCTAAGCCCCTTAGTATGATGTAGCCCTCCAACTGGGAGATGTGAGCTACCCTCACATTGCATAGGTCATTTCCCTCCTCTACAAGGGAAGTGAGCCACCTAACCTCTGCCATAGGATCATTGCCTTTTAGCAATGTAGTCTTATAGAGTAGTTGTAGGTCCCATGACCGCATGAGAGGGTGGAAGAATCCCTATCTATGTTCTGAGAAGATCCCTCTCTAGTACTGCCTCACCCTGCTGCTCTTGTGACAAGTCATGGGTGCTAGTGAGCTCTCTAACCTAGGCCTTTACTGCCATGGCCTATGTTTCTATTAGGCTAGTAATATCCTACTCTGCCTAAGTTAGTCTATAATCTATGTCATTCAATTATGCTTGCAGAGTGGCAATAGTGGTGTCTCACTCCATTTGTTATGTAACATATCGACAAAGCTAACTTTGCAAGTCAACAACCTGAGCCAGGATCAGCCCCTTTGCACTATCAGGAGGGACCTCACCCTCCTCTAGAGCTTCATCATATAGGTCAACCTCAAGAGCCTCCTCGATGGTGGCCTATGTGCCCCATCCACCCTCTATAAACTAGCGCACCCTACGCCTATCAGGATCCACCTTTGCCTCTATCTGGTCTGGTACTCTACCGAGAGGTCCTGATCCATGCCATCAAAGCATGGACTACCATCCATCATATGCTGGTATGGTTATAGCCATATCAACCCTAAACTCCAAAAATTCATCTAGCTTGTCCCCTAGAGCCAAAGGTCAAATCCATGGAAGATCCTACTCTAAATCCAAGCATCAATACATGAATGGGATCTTCGGGATGTCCTGCACTATGCTAAAATAATGCAAGATGTGAGAGTAGAAATGATACTCTCTAATCATGGCCTTTTGATCGAGTAGCCACCTACCTCAGTGAGCCTGTCGAAGCCACTCGCCCACCTTAGCCTATGCTGGGCAATCCATGTACGACCACCACTTAATATCGTCTAAGATGAGTGATGCAAATTATGTAATATAATGTTGGATATCACCAGCATGGGTCCTGCTCCTGAACCTCTCCTCCTTGTGAGGCCAGTAAGTGGTATAGCATTGATGGGATCTCTAAGATGTGTAGTGGTAGCTCTCTAGGATGCTCTACCCTGATGTGCTTCCAAACCCAAATCTAAAGTAGCAAGTTGCAGTTGATGCCTAGTGACTTCGATTAGTAATATGATACAAATATTTGTATAACTGGCATAGCAAGGTGCTCCCCTAGGCCAGTCATAGTGGCTAATATGTTGAGCTTTGAACCACTCTTTGGATAGTGTCCAGGTGGTTCTAGGGAATCCTCATGTTCAATTAGTCTAGAAGAACAACTTGCACCACCAGGTGCATAATGATGACCTCTCGTATAGAGAAGATGTTCTTCCCCTGTTGGTATCTGATGTGGACTCCTCCATGATTAATACTACGTTGAGCCTCCTAGCTTTGATCTCGAAGATAGCATCAAAAATTGGTCCCTTAGCCCTAGAAGTAGAAGAGACGATGGCCTCACCATCAATGGGGATCTTGAAGATCCTATAGACGTCCTCCAAGGTCACATTCATTTTACCTGTAGGTAGATGAAATGTGTTAGTCCATGCATTCCAGCGTTGGGCCAACACAATCAAGTAATATTGATCCACCTTAATCATGGGTAGATCCAAGACATAGTCAAAGCTGATGGCTCTGAACCATCTTCGCTCCCAAGGAGTGAGCTCTTCATGAATATTCTTAAGGATGTCGAGCTCACAAGCTCTAGAGGTCAACCTCTAAAACAAAAGCATAATATAAGGAAAAAGCTAACTAAAGACAAGTAAAAACATTTAAAAATGACCTAAAAATTGTCAAAAATATCTAAAAAGTTGATAAAAATATAAAAAAATGTCATCAGGCAATCATGAAAATAAAAAATATCACTTAGACAAGTCAAAAATGCATTAAATGACATTATTTGCCTATTAAACCTTGGAGAAATTAAAAATTTGATAAAATTTTCCTAAAGTTTACGAACCGCAGGTCAACCCTACGGTCCATATACGGTCAAAATTTTACCTTTGGGATTTTAAATGCTGAATGCAAATGGCAGCTACGGTCCCCAATTGATCAATTGAGAACCACAACTGATACCTGCGATCTCCAACTTAGATCCTATTGCGAACATTTTTGCGGCTAAAAAATACAAAAAAAATTAAAAAAATAATACCTACACTAGCCTAATCTAGCATGAGGTTCGTTACCAAAAGTTTAATTAGGTTCAATTAGCCCATTTATTAATGAGGTTAATTTTACTGGTAATGGATATGATGTATCAGTTTTGAATTACCTTGCCCTCACCTCTACCTTGGCTAGATGAAGCTTGCCCATGCTCTGTCATCATTCGGTGTGTAGGGTGTAGGTGTAAGAGTTTGGTAGGGTTTCAGGTTAGTTTTTAGTTGTCACTATCAGAGCTCTAAAATTGACAATCATTGTCAAGGAATAAAGAAACAAATTTTAAAATTAAGCCTTTGTAAGCTTTTCTTATTCCGCACGAACCGCATGCCTTGGCCGCAGTTCCCAAAATTACAATAGGGAACTACAGACCCTAGCCACGGTTTGCAACTGGTAGCAAATTTAGTCAAATACCATCGTGGGAAGGTCTACAAAGGTAAATTAATGACTCCCATGGGATCAAATTTTCAAAAAGAGCAATCAATGTTGCAAATTTGGTGATGTTCAAGCACTAGGATCAATTTAAAAAAAAATCCAAATTAACAAAAAAAAAAATCAAATAATTAAACAAAAATCCATATGCGCCTTGTATTTAGTAATTTACCCTATACACTTAGCAGTTGCAGTGACTTGCACTCCATGCAATCCGACAAGATGAGTAAATTACCATAAGGAAATTTAGGGTAAAATTGTCATCGTTGATCTGATATGCTTATTTTCAATACCTAAGAATGCCTTTGCAACTAGAATTTTCCATGAGAACGAGGTGTTTTATGTCATGTCTTCTATGACATATTTTAGCAAATCATCGATAACTTGATTCAACAAAAATCCAATTGGAGTTGTCTCATTTTGATTTCCTAAGATAGCTATTGTAACTCGACTGCTCCATGGGATAGAAATGTACAATTACTATTAACAATTGGAATCAAAAGTTGAACTAGGCCTAGCCAAGGCATTAATATGCTCAAACCTAAAATTGTTCAGATCATCCATGGTAGTCAAGTGACATCGTCACTTTAATCATTGTCATTACCCTCATCAACTCATCGCTTGATGGGGTAGTCATAATATCAAATCATAATCAAAATCAATAGAAAATCTTGAAGATCATAGATCCCTTGATCTTGTCAAAATTGTGTTTGTCCTTGCGAATCATTATCAACAGCTATCATAAGCTTACCCCTTTGCTTAGGATAAATATAAAATATGACTTTGCTTGTTGTTCTTTGCCTTTTGGATCTATGGGTAAGAATATACCTATAGAATGCATAGCTACACAAAATGAGATGAGAAGGGCACAAGATTTTCAAATACAAGCCTTTCACCTAGTTGGAAGTAATGATTCCATGATGCACATCCTTTTGCTGGACAAGAGGCATCTAATATTTATCTGACTAATGATCATCATAGAACCTTCAACATAATTTTAGGAGGGATATTTTTGCTCGGTGTTGTTCAATATCACAATGCATCTCAAAAGGGGCATCCGTAGACACCTAAAACACATCATGTCAAGGGTGACTACTGATATGGACATGCTACAAGACCATATGGAGGATCTTAGATAGACTCAAGATAGAGTAGTGGTTCTAACGACTCAATTTGGGATCCTTGGCCTAATCAGTATGAACCGTAGCCTAGACCTATGGTCTATAGGCTGAATCATGGCTGAGACCTACGATTTACAATCTAGACCACAACTGTAACCTGCGGTATTAATTGAAGTTTAGTTGGCCTTCATCCAAGCCAAATTTGTTTGAATGGTCATTTGATCTAGAAGATAGTGGTTAGAGGATGGAAGATTCTAATCCAACTGTACTAACCACCCATTCTTGATCTTGGCTTCTCCATGAAGCCATCCTTAGCCCTTGGGTAGTCCTATAAGTACCCCTTAGAATTAGGGTAAACTAATCAGAGAGACCATTGGAGATTTGAGCAAGAAAGCCCTGTTGAATTGTACACTCAACCAAGTATACTGAGAGAGATTTATTGCACTTATCCCCTACCTACTTGCTAAGATTCATGATGAATTGCATTATGGATTCCCTAGGAGCTTAGGAGAGCTAAGAAGTGCATATTCGAGCAAACGAAAGCCCCTCATAGTGAATCAACTACCAAATCAGTCTGAGGACACTGAGGATGATCATTGAACATCAATTTGGACAAGGAGGTCAAGCCCATTGCCCTTGAAATTGAGGGTAAACCTATCAGATTGCTAACCATAACTTTCAACCTTGGTTTATAATGCAGACCACTCACTAGAGCTATAGTTTACAGTAGAGCTATTGCCACCTTACTGTGAAGAACACAAGCTTATACTGAGAGGGTGGGGTGAACAGTATAAGACATCTTTTTATTTTTTGTCTTTTATACTTCAATTCAAAATTATGCAATGTATAGATAGCAGTATCAATAGCCATAATAAAAAAAATGCACAAAATACCATCCACTATAGAGACACAATAATTTACGTGGTTCACCCAATGTGGGCTACTCCACGGATAAAATCTTTCACTAAATTTTATCAAATCAAATTCTGGGAATACCTTTCCCGATTACAATGTTTATGGGCACCAACCCAAAGGAGACACAAATCCCCTAGCTCTGCTCTGACTGATGATCCTCTAGAAGACCTCTACCTTCACTACCCTTAGCAAATGGAACTCTATCCACAAAAGACACCTATCCTCCCTACTCTGGCTGGAGACCTCTGCCCTCAACTCTATCACCTCCAAATTTGGTCCTCGAATTTGCACTAAACATAGTCCTTTAGTTAAGCACAAATGTCCTCGTTCTATTTCTCTAATCTGCACCAAACACAGTCCTTCGGTCTGGCACAAATGTCCTCGAATCTACACCAATCTCTGTCCTCAACTAGTCCTCAAATCTGGTTCACAAAAGTGGTTCACAAGCTTTCACTAAAGCTTGCTTGATTTTCACCCAAGTCTTCACCAAGACTTTTCTCAGATCTACTTTGCAAGTTATTACTAGAACCTACCCAAACTGCTTCACAAGCTCAAGAAAAACTTGCTTAAATCTGTGCAACAATCCCTCTCAATGACTTGTCCAAAACCATCAAAGCCTGTGCACTATCATCGAACGTCACAAAAATGATGCACCCCACAACTTTGCACTTTTTTGCTCTTTGTGTGCAAACACAACAACACTATTTTTGCATACTTTGATTCCTTGCGATCTCTCTCACTTAGACAATTCGACAAAATGCACTCTGTACACTACTATCAAATTTTGCACTCTGCTCTCAATGATCGGAATTCTCCCCCGCACTCTATATATGAATGTCGCACTTTGAACGCACACACAAAATCGATACTTTAACTCTTTGAACAACCCTCATTTTATACTAATACTTTCAAGATCAAAACCTTGATCTTAGTTGGTTGCACAACCCTAAACTATGTCGACTGCAAACCCTAATCTTCATCGGCCCAAAATTAACTTTGTCTGCCTCACTGCCTCTGCAACTCTTTTGTAGCTTTTGTCCTGAAACTACAACATGTCATGATATCATGACACCTTTGCAACTATACACTTTATTTTGCCTTTTGTCATGAAAACGTGACACTTTAGCCTTTAACGACTTCATCTAAGTTCTTGTCGTGATATCACGACACTTTTGTCTTTGTTAGCATCAACTTTGCTTTTGTCGTAAAATCACGACACTTCTGCCTCTACATACTCCGACTTCACTTCTGTCATGAAATCACAACACTTCTATCTTCATAGGTCACTACTTGGCTTCTTTTGTGAAATTGTGACACTTCTCCTATTAAAGATTTGCTTTGTGTTTCTGTCACGAAATTGCGACACTTTCTTCAACCGAACATTGCCATCTCAATCTGTCATGAAATCGTGACACTTTCTCTTCCTTGCACTCTTGTCTGCTTGCACTGGCAAAAATGGAACATGTCGCAAAATTGTGACACTTTCACTGCCTTGTATTTTTTCTCTACCTTACACCCGCAAAACTGGAACATGTGAAAACGCGACACTTTCGCCTTTGAGCTCTTCCTTCTTGAATTCGTCGTGAAATCGTGACGCTTATTCTGTTGAAGACTTGCTTACTTTCTTTGTTATGAAATCATGACACTTTATACATCCATAAGCTTTCTCTTCAACCTATTGCAAAATCGTGACACTTTCTGCATCCGTACGACTTCTTTTCAGCCTGTCACGAAATCGCGACACTTTTAGCTTCCGTACGACTTCTTTGCAACCTGTCGCAAAATCGCGACAGTTCTCATTTTGACTTTTGTATCATGTCGCAAAATCGCAACACTTTTTCTCCTTAGCACTTTTCTTTTCTTCGGGTCGCAAAAACTCGACATGTCACGATATCGTGACACTTTTTCTCCTGGAATCTCTCTCCTGCATTATGTCACAAAATCATGAAACTTTTTCTTTCGGACTCTCTCTCCTACAACATGTCGTGAAATCACGACACTTTTTCATCCAACCAACATTCCTTGCAATATGTCGCAAAATCACGACATTTTTGACTCGAACATTCTCTCTCCTCTTTGAGTTGCAAAACTGCGACATGTCATAATATCACGACACTTTTCTAAAAATATTTCTCTCTCCTTCCTAAGTCGCGAAAATGTGACATGTCGCGATATCGTGACACTTTTTCAAAAAGCTTTCTCTCTCCTATTTAAGTCGCAAAACTGCGACATGTCGTGATATCACGAAAATTTTCAAAATTTCTTTCGAACCTTTCATGCTGAAACCTTCATCAAAACAAATTCTTTTACATCAAATCAAATTCCTTTAAAAGCTTCTTGACATCAATGACAACTTATACACTTGAGCAAAGGCAATATACCCAAGGTACCTAAAATTTCCAACATACTTTTTCTATTTATGTCTGGCTAGATAGTTTAGATTAGTCATTTCTATGGTTCAGTTGTAGTTTAGAAGATTTTTGATCGGTAGAATTAGGTTTAGAATAGTTTTATTGAATTTGCATTAAGTAGGCTTTAAGGGATTCTTTATGTGTTTTTATGCTCTATTCCACGTAATTGGTCCATTCATTGTTTAGCTGCTATATTTCTTTATGTAATTCCATAAATCTTGATCCAATTAACATAGTTTAGAAATGATTTTCACGCTTTCTTGATTATACATTCTTAATGGTATATTTATGCATTTTTCCTAAAAGGGCCTCATCATGAGAGGTTGCCTATATTTTTAACACTTTTATGTTGTTTCTTGATCACAGGGAACAAATTCGAAGGAGATTCAACCATCAAGTTCCTTCTTCAACATGAAGAAGAGGGCAAATCCACCCTAGAGCAATTTGTGACTAGTTGAAAAGCAACATTAGTATGCCTACCCTATTGAGGGCTTTGGCACTGTATTAATTGTATCATCATTTGAGTGACCCTAAGAGGGGCATGATTGTAATTGGGGATTCTTTGCAAATATTAATACAAGAAACACTTATTTTGTTGAATCTATGCAATCTTGTCATTATTTTATGCTTGAATGAATGAATATGATATAATACAGTAGATGGGTGCATGCTTTTTGGTTAGATCAATAAAATAAAAAAATAAATAGTTGTTTTAAATAATAAATGGTTTTATTAAATAGAAAAATAAATACTTGTTTTAAATAATAAATGGTCTTATTTAAATAGAAAAAGAAATACTTTTTTTAAATAATAAATGGTTTATAGAAAATAATATTTAGGTTTGCATAAAAGAAGCCTTTAAATTTTAGATAATAAAAGATCTTTATTTAAAATAAATATCTATGATTTTAAATAATAACAAAAAAGGTTTTTATTTAAAAGAAAATATTTAGATTTTGAATCATAAGAGACTTTTATTCAAATAAAATAGAATGTTATTTTAAGGAATGTTGTTATTAATTATAAATGAATTATTCATTTAAAGGATAATATTTTGAGAGAGGGGAAACAAATTTAAAAAATTCAAAATATCCTTGGTCACCTTGGGTGGATACAGATGTCATTAATTGTGTTAGATGACATTCATTTCGAAGGTATATGTTAGGAGAGAGTGGACAAATTCTTATTTGGTTAAAAATGCATGAGGAAGAAGGTAAGGAATAATTTTGGATAGGATGAGGAATTGCTAAGAATAAAAAAGGAAGCTAAGCCAAGGAGAAGAGGGATAAAAAATTTGACCTGAAATGAAGACGTCTATTACTGGAAAATATAGGTTGAAGATATTTTTTTATTTTAAAATTAGGTCATAAATATTTTTTTAAAATGCTTACTTCCTGTTGTTCATTAATGTTGCCTCCATTTTTGAGTGGTCAAATTAGCCCATTTAGAGCTAAGTGTAGTTCTTCTTTCCAACTCCTTAATTTTGATGACTTATGTGGTTGATTGTAATGACCTAAGTCATTCTTTGCTCAATTTTTTATTAGTAAAACTCTTCCTAAGTTTACCTTGCATTGAATCACATGTCTTTGGATTATTGTTTGGTGTCTTAGTTTCAGTTGACGTTCTTTGTGATTGCGCTCAACCAGATACTCGGCCACATAAATCACAGTCCACATATTTGTGTTTTGGTAGATTAGTGATATTTGAGTTTCATTTATGCTTAGTAGTACCATTCTTATTTGTTGTTGTAGGAGATCTTACTTTGACAAGTTCAGATAGGATCCATGACCCTACCTCCTCTATCTAAACCTTGGATAAAATACTCCACCCTCTGTATGTCGTTTAATATAAACCTAGGTGATTATCATTCTAGTGGTGATCATTAATCATTTCATGTCCTGCCTCCTCAAAATAGCTCTAATTTTATACCTTAGAGCTATTTTGATTTTCCACCCCGATGTCGCTCACAGTGCCGCAATGCGATAAATCTACGCTCAAGGAGAACGAGAGAAGGAAGGCTATTTCGGTATTCTTATTTTATTTTTCCCACAAGGGAGACATGGGGATGCCATCACTATTTATTAATAATGGTTCCCCCTATGGTGGGTAACCACCACTCTATGGTCAAGGAGACCACAAAGTGGGGTCACCTTGTACCAGCTGGTGATACTAAGCTAGGCATGACTTCTATTTTTAATTTACATTAGTTTACTATCTAGTTTTCTCACCTATGATGTGTCATCTTGCCATGCATTACCTTATGGCAAGGCTATGATAAGTTAGCTTACTCTATTTGTCACTTGTTTTTGATCAACCAAGTTTATTCACTGTTGAGAAACCCCTGTTCTTGGTGGTACCTAGCGATAGACTGTTAAACCCTCTAAAGGGAGGTCATAGCTTGATTAAATGTTATTCTATTAAAATAAATCATAGTTTGATTAGATGAAAGGAAGCATAGTTTGATGAAATGATGATTTAATAAAAGAAAACATGGTTTGATTAAATGATAATTTAATAAAAGAAATATTGACTTGATCGATTAAAAGGACTATGTGTAGATTGAAGAACCATTGGTTTTATTTATTAAAAGAATAGTTGATAACATTAAAGGGATAACTTAGGAATGATTTAATTGTATTGATTAACTTTAATTGTATCAATTATATGATGGTTTAATGTTGTGGTTAAATGAAATAATTAATAAATATGATTAAATAAATGGACAGTTTTAAGTATTTAATTAATTAAAGTTTTAGGGCCTTAATTAGTTAAATAAATGGATGTTTTTAAATATTTAATTAATTAGGGTTTATGAGACCTTAATTAGTTAAAGAAATGGATTTTTTTAAGTAATTAATTAATTAAGGTTTATGGGGCCTTAATTGGTTAAAGAAATGATTGTTTTTCTTCATGTATTTAATTGATCTAAGAGATGGATTTTATAGAAACATGAACCTCTGATTGATAAAAGGGTCGTATACTGAATTACTTATGTTTGATAGATGACCTTCCTTGATGTCAAGTGGACGATTTACAAAATTCATTTAGTGATTGTATAGTTGCAATTTGGCATATGGAATTATAAATGTATTATATTAGTGGATCATATAGTAGGTGCATGCTTGAAGTTGTCCTAATACCTTACTACCATCAATTAAATGATGGGAAAGCAGAGAACACCTAAGATCCAGGACAACTACCTTTGATTTATGTTGTGATAAAGACTTTAAGTAGAAATCTCTTATTGATACAAAGATGTAATTATTTATTATTTAAAAGTATTGATTTATCTTACCATACTTGGACTATGTAATGAATTGTTAATAAATGGAAATGTATCTCTTACTTGTTAATTAATAAGGTATCTTGATGTTATAGTTTCACAAGCTATTCTATTTATCAATTCTTTAGTTAGATCTTGACATCTCTTTAAGCATATATTTTTAATGTTTCTTTATAGGTATCATTTTCCATGCTTGAATTAAGTAGATAGATCTAATAATTATCCTCCCAGAATCTGAAGGATCTTTGATGTTTAAAATAGTTAAATAAGCTAGATAGATTGTTAAGTTATGCTAGAAGTAGAGTAAAAGAACATAGGAGATTATGAGATCTCTTACGATTGTGGATAGATAACTTAATTTAGAGATTTTTCTTCAAGAGATAGAAATTGTATAGACTACTTTGAGTTAGTTCAGTAATGAATATGACTATCTATGAAAGGATTAAATTACTCATCATAAAGATGAGATGAGTATCTTATTTGTTATATGTGTAGTATACCTACACATATAGACTTATGCATAGTATAGATATGGGTGTACACTTCAATTGATAGAAGGAGATGAGTTAGCCCTCACAAAAATGTAGCTAGTAGCTTATCGTAATACATGTAGCATATCTACATGGATAGACTTGTGTATGGTATGGATATGGGTGTATCATATATAGATTTAAAAAATGTTAGTTTATTGGAAAGAGAATATAGACAACTTTAGACTTTAGGTTAGTTTAGTAATTGTGCACATACCAATTGTGATAAATATATCTCTCTCAAGTATGTGTTAGTTGTTATTGTTTCAAAAAAAACACAACCCCTTAGTTAGGTTTTTGGGTTGTTACATTGAGTATTTACTTTATGTAATCTAATAAATGCACAAGTGTTATAATATGTATAGTAAATGATGATGTAAATGTGCATGTAGTCCACATGTACATAATAGGAATATGAAGAGTCATAGGTAGGTGAAATGCCAAGAGACATATTTATTATATAGGCCTTTGATAGAAGTTTTAGAAATCAAATAAGATAGAGAGAATCATAAGATAGACTAGAGTAGATGCAATGTAAAACTTGTATGAAGCATGGAGTATTCAAGATATCTATTTTTTGTATGAAGTTACTTTTTTTGTGAGCTTTCATTAATGGATTTTTTATGAGTTATTTCTAAAAGTTTCTTATAAGTTTTTCCTACTTATTATATTTTTATTATCATATATATAATATTGCATTCTTATTTTAGTCCTTGTGGTTGCATTCCCTTAAATATATAGTATCAAAAGCTAACAGTGGTATCATAGCACAAGGTAAATTGATAGGAGATAGAGAGAGCCACAAGAGAGATTGAGAAGAGATAGGAAATCTCATTTTTAGAATTTTTAAAACCACATCTTCTCTAGAGTCTTTCCAAAGAGTTGCAAAAAAATCATAAATACTAGGACTCAACATTGATTCCACTAGATTGACAAATCAACTAGTGAAGTTTATTTTCTTTAGATTTAAAGAAATTTCCATTATCGTTTTCTAATACTTTGTTGCAAAGAAGAGTTGATTCAAAGAAATTTGAGAAGCTTCCTACAATATCTAGGAAGAATATCTTATTTGGAATTAATCCAGTACCTGAAGCAATAAATTGAAGATTGAATATTGGAGGTAGAATATTGAAGACTCCATATTGATGAAAGAAGAGACTCAAGAGAAGAAGTTCATATTTTAGATTAAATATTCTACATTGACTATTAAGAAGAGAGAAAGAGATCAAATGAGCCTATTGAATATTTAAGAAAGAGGAGACTCAAGAAAGAGATCTCCATAGAATATTGAATATTGAGGAGAACCAAGAAGGAGGTCCTCATAGAATTTTGAATATTGAAGAACTTCCTGATTTAGAATATTAAAGAAAGAAAATGACTAGAAAAGGTCCTATTTTAGATTTGAAGAAGCAGGAAAATTTGGAGATCCAAGAAAGAGATCTCATTGCAGAGCTTCCATAGTTGGAATATTGGGAAGATAAAGGAAATATATCATTAAATTTTTTGAGTTGCAAATTTTTAAGGTCCAAGAGAAGAAGACCTCAAGAAAACTTGAAAGGAGAAAGAAGGAGAAGGCTAGGAAAGCCTCATTGAAGAGATTGAATAAGTAACCATTGGAGGATATTTAAAGAGAGCTCAAGAGAGAAAATTTATAGCATGGATAAGTTCCTAATAAAGGATAATTTGGGATAATTATTGCCATCTAACAACAAGACCTAAAGAAAAAAGGACTTGGTAAGAAATTTACCAAATTTTGGAAAGGATTCTAGAAGACCTCAAGACATTCAAATTCTTGAGAAGGAGGCTAGCAAATAGGTCCAATTTAAAGTCAAAATTTGATAAGGATATTGAAGGAGAAAGAAGCTAGAATATGTTGGGACTAGAAATGATGAGATATTATTGATACAAGAATGATACAATATATAGGCATGAGGTCTATATGAGAACATGACAAGTTCCAAGGACACATGTAATAGCATGTAGATAAAGTACATATTAACATTCTAACATCCTCCCTTAATGTGTACTTTTATAAAAAATAGAACCCTAACATCCTCCTTTATTACATGATTTTGGTCTAGGATCGTGCTCTTTGCATTTGACTCTCCAACTATGAATAATGCTAGATCAAAAATGCGTACATATTGGTCTATTGCCTCAGGTTCAACCACTTCCTTGGATCTATTACCTCTGGGTTAGCCATATAAGTGCCTCAAGGTCATTTTGGGTGCCTCAGGGTCAACCACTTTTGGATATGTTGTCTCTATAGGTCATCCTCTAGGTATGTTGCCTCTTGTAGATCACTGACTAGGTTCACCATGAATATCATCCCCTCTCATGGTGAAACACAATCTAGAAGGTGTTGGTCTCTGTCAAAAATGCACCTTAATACAAAAGAAATACGATCCATATAAGAGTGTTGATCTCTATAAAAAAATGCACTCAAAATAACAACATAATGAGCCATAGAATCCAAATTTGGAGGAGAAGAAGAAAGAATAGAATAGAATATTTTGAAGTGTCTTCATTTGTAGTCTTCAAAAATTGATCCAGATAAGTCCTCGGATAGAGTCTAGGGTGTCTATCTTTGTAGTCCCTAGAGTAGGTGTCCTTATGGTGACTTCCTAATTCTATCATAATGCATGGATAACCATTCATTGTATCTGCTAGATGTATAAAGTGACTAAATACTAGGATTATATACAATTGCCTTTGGAGTGTCGAGTTCGACTGAGAGTGCACTCCATAATACAATAATTTTTTAAGGCTAAAAATGCATATATGACTACCTAAAAATTAAATTTGCAAACAACTAATGTGTTCATCTCAAAAAAACCTTTCCAATGACTATAAATACCCCTATGTTTGGATGTGAATGGGGCCTTCATCTTGTAGAAAAAAAACAACATCAGGAATCTAGAATATTCCTAGCATCAAAGAATATTCCTAGCATTGCTCTCGACAGAATACTAAAAAAATAGCATATCAATTTTCCCTCACAAGTGAAATTACATAAACCATCTAAGACATCATATTTTACCATTTATATAGTCCCCATAAAATTTTAAAAGCAAAAAATTGGCCCTCCACTTTATAAGAAATGCCCCCTACATTTTCAAATTATAACTTGCCAGAACCATAATGAATTTTTTTTAAAAATGTATTAAAAAAAATGCCCAAGTGGAGGCCAAATTTCAATATGTATTTTTGGTTGAACACATCATCTATCATAAAAACAATGGGTAGCATTCATGATCTTCGGGAGCTATGCTTCAAATAGAAACCATCTTAGCCATGACCACACAGACTTCCACAGTGTCATTAATTGGCAACAAATTTGGAAATATTTGAAACATGACAATGCAAAGGTGACTGCTACACTAGTGAAGTCTGATGTCATGTGCGCTGGTCTGGTGCACTGAAGGTGGTCCAACTCGTCCAAAAAATGCTTCAAGACAATGAATGAAATAGAAACTAGTGCGTAAACGAGGGCTCTGATTTTTGACTAATACACAACCAAATGGGCTTTCAGTACATTTATGAAGATAGCACAACTCCCTCAAAGAAAACTAGACCATGAAATAACTTTAGAAAAAGAAACTATAGATCAAATATCTAGCTATAAGCCCTAAAAAAAACTTAGAGAGCATGGAAACATCTTCGACGACTATTTTGGTCACGACTCCAATCGCTCTATCCAACCACGTCACAAACTCCTTCATATCCCTCAATTTTTGCAACTCATATTCATTATCGATGGTGACGCGTACAACATATCCCTATTGTAGAAAATACATAATGATGCACAACCCCAGATACGATGTTCTTCTCGAATGCAAAATATGAGAAGAAATCGGTTTATTATCAACATGAAGGAGGTCCACATGGATGTTGCTATGGTTATCCACATAGATATTTCTTTGGCACAGGTAATCCATGACAAATAAATATTTTGTAGATATTTCCTTCGATGGTGGGTGATTCTTCAAACTCATTTCTATGATCACACGACTTTGTAGAAATGTAGGTGTACTAGAATCATCTATGAATCTTACGCGATCTCTGCAACTTGTGCATCTCTAACAAAAAGAACCTCAATCAAGCATTTTCCCTCCTACTAAAACTCTTGCTCTACACTCATAGATGTTGTGTACTAGATTCAAACTATAGCCTCGGGAAGTAAAACATTGTTGCAAAATGGGAGAATAACCAATTTGCTCTGTAAGTCAATAGTGTCCATATTTTTTGCAACAAAAAAAAATCACTTAACCTTAGAGTGGAACATGGAAAATCCTCAATTTTCATCCTCAAACTATACCTCCCATAGATCATCCTCTATGATCATGGCAGGTGGATTTTCTCATTCTACAGATCACCATAAAATGGGTGCAAATGGCTTGTTTTGTCATGCAAAACACACAACCACTATGCAATGGTTGCTATCACAAATAAAAGGAATAAGTTTGCTATCAAACTGTGCCTATTTTTATCACTTTGTAACTAAGAGAATATAGGCTCTTCCTATATAACATCGTAGCATTGGATACGCCATACATGGGTCTAACAAATAGCAGAGGTTGACATCAGCCACTCAAACACTTGGACTTTCTGATGGATATAATAACAATGGCAGAAAATAGATATTATTGATTTAGCTGAGCATTGGAGCGATGCACAGGTGAATTTAGTGGGTGTGGTGTCTTCTAGGGCTGCAAATCATAGGTGGTACAAGAGTACCACAAATTAGTTATGATGGGTAGCATGCAAAATTGAGCCATAGGAGGAAATCAGGGCTCCATCATCAGGGCTCCATCATCAGAGCACACATTTAAGAAGCATCATCACTGTTGAATAAAACTCATAATTTTGACAGGAACACAAAACTTGTTGCAATTTCACTACAGGAAGCCTGAAAAATTATAATTTTTGAAAATCAACAATGAAAAATTTGATGAAGTTCCACCATAGTGTTGCCTTCATCCACCTATAGGATCGGTAAATAACCACAACCAAAATTTGGAACAATGTGCATGGGTTATAAAGCAAGTGGACCTCTAGTGACAAACAGATAAATGCACTTCCACAAGTCTTTAGATTTGGAATTATCCATAGAACAAAGTGCTAACACAGTCAAAGAAAAAATTGTATGTTGATGACCTCCGTTTGATAGCAATGGACAACAAGCGGCTCTTGGGTAGTCAAGGTTTCAAAAAACCTGTGAACTAGTGAATATTGACTATGGGTATAGTCTTGGTTAGTTATTTTAGAAACTTTACCATGAAACATACCACATGGAGATGTGAGCTCAAGATATCATGGATAATATCAATGGTGGCACTATCACTGCCTGAAACAATGATGCCATGCAAGAAACAGGGCTGTAAATATTTGAGGTAAAATTTTCTACCCTAAAATTTTTGAGATAATGATTCTTTCAATGTGCTTAGTTTAAGAACTTGCAGGAAACCACTTTGATTATGAGAAGCATTTTTGGACCATAGACAAATATTCATAAACACACAACCTACAAATTGAACATGAACCTTTAAAAAACACTCAAACTCAACTAGAAAAAATCACTCTAAAAAAAATAAGTCTTTTTTAAGCTTCTAATTTTTGATCCATAAATGAGGGAGAGTGTACTCCTTAGATTAAAGAAAAAAAATGGAAAAATATGATGGGGGATTTCCATGAGGGAAAACCCCATGAGGGAAATCCTCCCTCAAGGGTTTAAACAGGGTAGGAGAGCGACTATGCTCTGATACCAAATGTTGGGACTGAAAATGATGAGATATTATTGATACAAGAATGATATAATATATAGGCATGAGGCCTATATGAGAACATGACAAGTGTCAAGGACACATGTCATAACATGCAGACAAAGTACACATTAAAATTCTAATAGAAGCCACCAAATTTTAGAGTTTTGATGACAACTACAAATTATTTGAATGTTTATTTGTGGAAGAGAAGATTGTTGTTTTTTGTAGTAAAAGTTGAAGGATTCTATAATAGAAAATCAAAGAAGTATTGGACAACATTTGGTCAAGGAAAGGTGCTACAAAATTTAGAAGTTAAAGGCAGCATATTAGATAGCATTGGAAGCTAAAAAATAGAAGAGTTTAGGATAGCAAGAGGGCAACATTAATAGCTATAAATTTTTATAATTCAAGAGATCAAATTAGAGGAGAATTGAAGCCTTTTTGGACAACAAACCAAAGGCTAAAATATAGAAATAATTGGGTAGTATTATAGCTGCAAAATTATACATTCTTGGATAGCAAGATTAAGAGAAGTATTCAAAAAATGAAACTTCTTGGAAATCAAGATAGAGATATAATATAGACAAGTCTAGGGCATCAAAGCATAAAGGTGTTGAAATTGTGAAGTTTACAAATCTGAGGCAACAAATAGGTGAACCAAATCACCAAGAAAGATTACTACAAAGACAGTCAAAATAAGGTTTGAAAATTGGTGTTATTTAAGTTTTTATTAAAGTATTATTTAAGTTTCTTGAAAACATCATATTAGAGTTTTTAAAGGTAGAAAGAGGAGTTTAAGCTTAAAATTATTCAAGTCAAGGAGGTAACATTATCATTTTGAAACCTACAAAATACTTTAACACAAGATAGTGTTAAAAAGTTTCTTGAAAGGAGTAATAAGAATAAGTTGATAGTACTTATTGCATGTTAGTTTTGATAACTATAAAAGTGTAATATTTGAAGAACACAAGCTTATACTGAGAGGGGGGGTGAATAGTATAATACCTCTTTTTATTTTTTCCTTTATACTTCAAAACAGTAAAGCAATATACCCAAAGCAATATCAAAACAATGCACAATATCATCCACAAAGTGACACCAATTTTAACATGGTTCACCCAGAATGGTTGGGCTACGTCCACAAAACTTTTATCTAAAATTTATCTCAAAGTTCTTTGGGAATCCTTCCCAATTACAATTTTTATGATCCTCGACCCAAAGAAGATACCTTCCCCCAATCAGAATTTATGAGCCTCTGCTCAAAGGAGATACCTTCCCCTCTACTCTAGATTTATGAGCCTCTGCTCAAAGGAGATACCTTCCCCTCTGCTCTAGAAATGATCCCTCAGAAGATCAACTACCTCTACCTCTTGCTAGCATTTGGAACTCCTTTCCACCAAAGACCTCCTATCATTAATGCTTAGCCTAAGAGACCTCTACCTTCTATGATCACGTCCACAGTAGTTCAAAAACCAAATTTGTCCTCAGGTTCTTCTCAAAGAACCAGTGCACCTCTGTCCTCATACAACAACACTCCACATTCATCTTTGCCCTTTGTGCTCTCTATGCCCTCTGCTCTCTTTGTGCAATCATAGCCGCACTTGGTCAAACTTCAACCTTTGCACTCTCTGTGCAATCATAGCGACACTTAGAACAATTCACCATGACTCTTCACTAACTCTACACACTTCGATCGAATTTCACACTTTGCTCTTGATGATCGAACTTCTCACTCTGTGCTTTATCTACGAACTTTGCAACTAACAATTCCTCCAACTCTTCAAAATAACCTACCTTTTATAATAACACTTTCAAGATCAAAACCTTAATCTTAGTAGACTGTAACCCTTATCTTTAGTCGGCTGCACAACCCTAAACTTCGTTAGCTGCAAACCCTAATCTTCGTCGGCTCACATTTAACTTTGTCGGCTTCAACTGCCTTTGTAACTCTTCTGTAGCTTTTGCTGTGAAACTACAACATGTCATGATATCGTGACACCTTTGCAACTATACACTTTCTTTTGGCTTTTTTCATGATATTGTGACACTTCAGCCTTTGTCGACTTCAACTAAGCTCTTGTCGTGATATCATGACACTTCTATCTTTGTCAGCATCAACTTTGCTTTTGTCCTGATATCGTGACACTTCTCCCTTCGTCGACCTCATTTCTACTTTTATCATGAAATTATGACACTTTTGCCTCTGCAGACTTCGTCTTCACTTCTGTCGTGATATCACGACACTTCTGTCTTCATAACCTTCCTCTCTAATTTTGTCATGAAATCGCGACACTTCTCCTATAGAAGACCTACTTTCAGTTTTTGTTGCAAAATTGTGACACTTTTGCTTTCGTCTACTTTCTTTTTTTATTTTTGCGAAATCGCAACACTTTTTGCATCCGTACGCATTCTTTGCTCTTTAAGTCATGAAATTGTGACATGTCATGATATCATGACACTTTTCTAACTTTCTTTCTCTCTCCTGCTTAAGTCACGAAAATGCGACATGTCGTGATATCATGACACTTTTCTAACTTGCTTTCTCTCTCCTACTTAAGTCATGAAAATGCGACATGTCGCGATATCGCAACACTTTTCCTCCTTAGCTCTTTTTTGTTCTTCAAGTCATGAAAACCCGACATGTCATGATATCGTGACACTTTTTCTCCTTAGCACTTTTCTTTTCTTTGGGTTGTGAAAACCTGACATGTCGTGATATTGTGACACTTTTTCACTACGATCTCTTTCTCACAAACCTATCATCTTGGGGTTTGCAAAAGACCTTTGAAACTGTCATGCCGTAAACTTCATCAAAACAAATTATTTGACATCAAATCAAATTCCTTAAAAATCTTCTTGACATCAATGAAAACTTATATACTTGAGCAAAGGTAATGTACCCAAAGTACCCAAAATTGCCAACAATCTCCCCCTTTGTCATTGATGGCAAACCTTTACTGAAAACACTTATCAAGAGCCAAAACTGAAACCAACTGTGCTAACAATTGACCAACATCCTTTGAAGTTTTTCTCCCCCTGACTTGAAGCTTTCCTCTTCACTTTGAAGCTCTCCCCCTTACTCATATCTCTCCCCCTTTGTCATCAATGGCAAAGGGTCACATTTGGGGCTTGGGACTAAGAATGAGCCTCTTAGCTTAGTCCCTCCCCCACCTCCTGATGAGGTGATTAATTCTAGGGTGGGATTAAAAATCCCATTAGGAACTAATCATCATCAACATCTATAACTTCCTTGGTGGGCCTTCTCTTGAACTCTTTTTCCATATTCCTATTCTTGTCACTGTTCTTGTTCTTGTTCTCATCCCTATTATTGTCCATGCCTTGATCATTGGACCTGATCATGCCACTGTTCCTGTTCCTGTAATATGGAATTTCAGTTCTACACTATCTGATTATGTGACCTTCATTGTTGCACTTGAAACACTTGACGATGTTGTTTCTCTAAGGTAAACCAGATCTTTGAATCCACCTATTCTGACCAAACCTGTTCTGACCAAACCTGTTATTTACCTTGTAATAGACTGCCTTGTGCCCAAACTATTGACAAGAGTAGCAATACCCTTGAAAGAAACTAGAACTTCTGAAATTGTCATTTACCTTCCTCACTTGAGCCATGCAATGTGAAGCCATGTGACCAAAATTATGACAAGCAAAACATTTGCCTTGAAATTTTCTTTTATTTGACCTCTTGGGTCCTAAAAGCTTCTTCTTCTAATTCTGAGTTCTATTTTCTATTTCTATGCATCTATCATTCAAGGACTCATGATCTGAAATACTTTCCTCATCAGAACTCTCTTCCTTTTGGAGTCTCTTACTAGACTCTCCAACTTGTTCCTTGTGTGGCTTAACAAAACCAAGGCCTATTTTATCTATTGTCTTTCTTTGACCTTTGATGAGTGACTTAACCTTTTTGGAGCTATCTTGAAACCTCGTAAAGCTTATCCTTGTACTCTTTAGTTTCCTCTTTCAAAGAAGCCATTTTCTATTCTAACTCACTATACTCAAGAACCTTAGACTCTAACTCATCCTTGAGTTCTTGTGTCTTAGCTATAAAGAAATCAAGATTTTCTATAAGATCATCTCTCTCCATACAACATTCATCTAACTTATCCTTGAGTCTAGCATTCTTATTTCTTTCCTTTTTCAAAGAACTAAGAGCATTAATAAGTTCACTTTCAAGATCCTTTATTTGTTTGCTTTCTGAATCATCAAAGCCTTTTTTAGATTTCTTATCACTAGAGGTGCTACCTTTTTCAAAAACCATACAAGCATCTTCCTTATAGTTTTATGAAACATCCTCATACATACTAGAAACCAAATCATTATTTGTACAATCATCCTCAAGGTGACCAAAATTTCCAAATCGAAGACATTTCATGATAATGAATCTATGTTTTGGTTCTTCCTCTTTTTCTGATATGAACAACATCTCATTTTCATTATCACTTGAAGAACTTTCACTATCACTACTAGAACACTTACTTGCTTTGTCTAGATAGAAACTCTTCTTGTGCTTGTGAGAATACCTCTTTCCTTGATTGTTGTGCTCATATTTGTTCTTTTTGTGATGCTTATGCTTTTCAAAAACCTTGCTCATAGAATCCTTTTTATCTTCATCACTTTCATTCTTGGTAACAGTACAATCAGTAGCATAATGACCAAACTTTCCACAATTGAAACATCTTATATTTTTCACGCTTTTGTGCTTTCTAGAGAACTTGTCTTTCTTGTTGTAATATGCCTCTTCATCACTAGAAGACTCATCACTATCTTGAAGTTGTTTACCCTTGGATTTCTTGGTAGCCTTGAAAGCTGCCTCTTTCTTGACATCAACCTTCACTTGAGTTCTCAACTCAAATGCTGCAAGTATACTATGGAGCTCATCCTTTTTCAACTTATCCAAATATTTAGCTTCCTCAATAGCAAAAATATTTTCACTAAATCTATTAGGAAGAGATCTTAAAATCTTATCACAAATATCATTTTTAGCAAGCTCAAGACCTAAGTATTTCATGGAGTTAACAACCTCATCCATACGAAGCATGTAGTCACTAATATTTTCATCATCATTCATTTGAAGTTGTTCAAACATACCTTTGAAGTGTCTCAACTTGGCCTTTCTGACATTTGTATCACCTGTATGAACCACCTTCAATTGTTTCCACATTTCACTAGCTGTCTTGCAGTGAATCACTTTGGTGAGATTTTATTTTTGTAAGCCTTTCAGGATTGCATTCATTGCTTTTGAATTGCTATGATGTAGGAGCCTTTCTTCTTTAGTATTAGGACCATGTACATGAATAATGTACTCATCTTCAATCACTTCCCATACCTCATTACCAAGTGCCATTAGATGAACCTTCATCCTTGCACTCCAAAGACCAAAATATGACCCATCAAGAATAGGTGTTGCATTGCTACTTGAATGATCCATTGTGTTCTTTACTAGCTTTTCCTTCAAGATGTTAAACTTTTCGAAGGCACCTGCTCTGATACCAATTGAAGAACACAAGCTTATCTTGAGAGGGGGGTGAACAGTATAAGACCTCTTTTTATTTTTTCTTTTATACTTCAAAATAGTAAAGTAATATACCCAAAGCAATATCAAAACAATGCACAATATCATCCACAAAGTGACACCAATTTTAATGTGGTTCACCCAGAATGGTTGGGCTACGTCCACAAAAATTTTCTCTAAAAGTTATCTCAAAGTTCTTTGGGAATCCTTCCCAATTACAATGTTTATGAGCCTCATCCCAAAGGAGATACCTTCCCCAAATCAAAATTTATGAGCCTCTGCTCAAAGGAGATACCTTCCCCTCTACTCTGGATTTACGAGCCTCTACTAAAAGAAGATACCTTCCCCTCTGCTCTAGAAATGATCCCTCAAAATATCAACTGCCTCTACCTCTTTCCAGCACGTGGAACTCCTTTCCATCGAAGACCTCCTGTCCTTAATGCTTAGCCTAAGATACCTCTACCTTCTATGATCATGTCCACAGCAGCTCAAAAACCAAATCTATCCTCAGGTTCTTCTTAAAGAACCAGTGCACCTCTATCCTCATATAGTAGCACTCCATGTTTGTCTTTTCCCTTTGTGCTCTCTACGCCCTTTGCTCTCTTTGCGTAATCACAGCCGCACTTGGTCGAAATTCAACCTTTGCACTCTCTGTGCAATCACAACGACACTTAGAACAATTCACCATGACTCTTTGCTCACTCTGCACACTTTGATCAAATTTCACACTCTACTCTCGACGATCGAACTTCTCACTCTACGCTCTATCTGCAAATGTCGCAACTAACAATTTCTCGAACTCTTCAAAACAGCATGCCTTTTATAATAACACTTTCAAGATCAAAACCTTAATCTTAGTCGACTGTAACCCTGATCTTTAGTCAGCTACACAATCCTAAACTTCATTGGCTGCAAACCCTAATATTTGTCAGTTCACATTTAACTTTGTCGGCTTCAACTGCCTCTGTAACTCTTCTGTAGCTTTGTCGTGAAACTACAACATGTCACGATATCGCGACACCTTTGCAACCATACACTTTCTTTTGGCTTTTGTCATGATATCGTGACACTTCAGCCTTTATCGACTTCAACTAAGCTCTTTTCATGATATCATGACACTTATGTCTTTTTTAGCATCAACTTTGCTTTTGTCATGATATCGTGACACTTCTCCCTTCGTCGACCTCCTTTCTGCTTTTGTCACAAAATCATGACACTTTTGCCTCTGTAGACTTCATCTTCACTTCTGTCATGATATCGTGACACTTCTGTCTTCATAACCTTCCTCTCTTCTTTTGTCATGAAATCATGACACTTTTCCTATAGAAGACCTAATTTTAGTTTCTGTCGTGAAATCGTGACACTTCTACTTCCGTCTGCTTTCTTTTCTGCCTGTCATGAAATCATGACACTTTTTGCATCCTTACGCATTCTTTGCTCTTTGAGCTATGAAATTGTGACATGTCGTGATATCACGACACTTTTCTAACTTGCTTTCTCTCTCTTGCTTAAGTCATGAAAATGCGACATGTCGTGATATCGCAACACTTTTCTAACTTGCTTTCTCTCTCCTTCTTAAGTCACACTTTTCCTCCTTAGCTCTTTTCTGTTCTTTGGGTCATGAAAACCTGACATGTCATGATATTGTGACACTTTTTCTCCTTAGCGCTTTTCTTTTCTTCGGGTCACGAAAACTCGACATGTCGTGATATTGCGACACTTTTTCACTGCGAGCTCTTTCTTGCGAACCTGTCATCTTGGGGTTTGCAAAAGACCTTTGAAACTATCATGTCGTAACCTTCATCAAAACAAATCATTTGAAATCAAATCAAATTCCTTCAAAAGCTTCTTGACATCAATGACAACTTATATACTTGAGCAAAGGCAATGTACCCAAAGTACCCAAAATTTCCAACAATATTATCGAGTAAAGGGAGAAAAAATAGTGCACAAGAACAAGGCTAAGTTAGAGTGTCCAAAGAAGCCATAAAACACATGTAAAAGTAGCATAAAGTATTGATGAAGATGAACCACCAAGAGAAAGAGGAGGTGCCATATAAAGAAAAAAACTAGTTGATAAAGACTAGAAGGCAAGCTACAAAAAGAGACTAAATAGGTCTCAAAATTCTAGTGCAATAAAGGTATTTTATCTTAGTCTATAATAGATTCGTTTCTAGTTTAAAAAGCACCATGTTTATAATTTCTAAAGTAGAAAAATAAGGATAAGATTTGAAGTGTCTAAAGACACCAAATAGGGCACCAAAACTCCAAGAAGGTAGTGCCCACATTGGATCAAAATTACAGCAAGAAAAAGAAGACAAATACAAAATCAGGATAGAGCTACAACAAGGACAAAGGTGGAAGTATTAAGGTAGAAAAATAAATCAAGTAGCAAGGTTTTACCCAAGCAAAAGAGGCTAAATATCAAATAAAATAGCATTTAAACATTCACCAAGGAAATAAGCATTGAAGTGCCACCAAAGGAGGAGCCACCACCATTGAATATGAGCGTTCATTGAATAAGAAGAGCCACCACCATATGTTGTAAATCAAGAAACACTCGACAGTTACAAAAGGAAGACAAAACAACTTACAAAGAGTTGGCAAAGAATGTTAAGAAAAAAAAGGAACATTCAATGCTAAGGATAGGTTAGATGTAAGATAAAAGATCCACCACTTTTCATGGTAGACAAAGAAACCATACTCCACTTGGCACAAAAGAGAAGAGTGCCAACAGTATTTAATAATACCTGTGACACCTAACAAAGAATAACAATGTCCAAAGATTGAAGTAACTCCTATGCCACCTAACAGAAAAAGAGCAATATCCAAAGATTGAAGTAATGCCTACATGGTAATAAGCAATACTTATGCCACCTAATAGTGAAGAGCAACATCCAAAGATTATGTTAAATGCCATGTGGTATGCAAGACAAAGAATATAGCCAAGTATTAATAGCCCAAACTTGAAGAGAGCATGTATATCAAGCATTCAAGGTCAGAGAACATTGAAGAGGATAAGGACGACAATCAAAAGTAAAAGAGTACACCATAAAAATGAGGAGAAACTAATTCAATGCAAAAATACTACCATACCTTAAGGTATTAGAAGAAACCAATGTCCAAATAGCATTAAAATTGCAGTCAAAGTAAAATCCAATCAATACATAATGCCTCAACTCAAAAAAATGGTACTTTTACATTCAATTATTATTTGCATTCCATCAAGTTTAAAGAGGCATAAGTTCTATTATTTATAAGGTTAATTTCAGTTATTTAATGCATGGAGATATAAGGAAAGTACAACCTTAGATAATTTATTGATGGATTAGAAAGGCTATTGAAGTAAAGAGATTATAACTTGAGAGGTTTTTGAAAATTGCATTATTTGAAATTCAAGTATTGAAATATTTGCAAATAATTTAATTAGGAGGAATAAGGTCTTCTATATTGAAATTGAAGTATTATTTTTGCAAATATCCTATTTTATAAATTTCTAATTAGGGAGATATAAGGATTTCAACACCAAATTAAATATATTGAAATTTAGAAACTATATCATTGAAAGATACTAGAAGCAAAACATAGAGTTGCTAGAGAGTTGGAAAAACACATTGGAATTAGTCTCTTGCTAAAATAAATCCAAATTTAAAGGTCTTGAAAATAGAGAACCCCATCAAAATTGAAAGTGCATCAAAATATCTTTAGCTTTCCATTCATAAATAGGGAGAAATAAGGTGAAGAATAGAAGTTGAACATTAGGGAGATAAAAGGGATTCAACTCAAAGTTAACCTAGAAAGCTAAAAAAATTACCAAGACCAAATTAAATTCAAAACACTTTGGAGATACAAGATATTCTACAAAACTCGTGAATTGAAAAGATATTATCAAACTTGATCACATACTCTAAACTAGGGAGATATAAGGTAGATTACAAGTATCATCATGACAACAAATAAATTCTTTCTTTCATAATCCCAACTTCTTAAAGGACCTAATTACACTTCATGGAAAAATAAAGTGAGGTCAATATTGATAGTTGAAAA
This sequence comes from Wollemia nobilis, assembly GCA_028583015.1. Classification (NCBI taxonomy): domain Eukaryota; kingdom Viridiplantae; phylum Streptophyta; class Pinopsida; order Araucariales; family Araucariaceae; genus Wollemia; species Wollemia nobilis. The sequence continues at coordinate 5,185,251 of JAQPPZ010001050.1, forward strand.
GCTTTGGGATATTGTTAAAGGAGAAAAAACAAAACCTACTATAGGGACAATGAGATTCAAAATTTTGAAGAAAATGAAGCAAAAACATTCATGATAATAAATAAAGAACACAAGCTTATACTGAGAGGGGGGGAGGGTGAACAATATAAGACCAAATTTTACTTTTTATTTCTAAAATAATATTATCCAAAATATCAATGGAAATATCAATAGCAGTAATAAAATCAATGCACAAATCATAACATACAATAGAGACACCAATTTAACGTGGTTCACCCAATGTGGGCTACTCCACAACAAAAATATTTCACTAAAATTTTCTCAACAAATCTCTTCGGAATCCTTCTCTATTACAATGTTTATGGAAATTTTTCCAAAGGAGACACTAATCCCCTAATCAAGTTTGTGGATCTCTATCCATAAAATAACTCTTTCTCCTTTGCTATTTCATCGATATCTATCCACAATAGAACTCCTTCTCCTTTGCTCTGGTTGGTGATATTCTAGAAGACTATTGCCTCCACTACATTGGCTTATGGATCTATCTCAACTGAAGACCTTTATCCTCACTCAAAAGACCTCTTATCCTCACTTCCCTAGCTAATTTATATCTATCCACTAGAGACTACTATCCTCTACTCTATCACCTCCAAAAATTACTTTTAACTTTGCTCAATATCTGTCTCAAATCTATACTAAAAAATATCCTCGGTTCAGCATAAATATGCTCTCAAATCTATCTTTGGTCTGGAAAAAATCTACCCTTAAATATACACCAAAATCTATCCTCAAATATGTTCTCAAGCCTTAACACAAATCTTGATCCAATAACAAATCAACTCTACTCAGATCTATACCAATCCTTAACTCAAATCTTGAACAAATCAATCAATCAACTTTGCACTCAAGTCTTATCAAAGACTTGTCTCAAATATGTCCACAAGTCCTCTCAAGAACTTGCTCAATATATTCTCAAGTCTTCACTAAGACTTACCTCAAATATGACCAAAAAGTCCTCTCAATAACTTGCTAAATCTGCTCTCAAGTCTTCACTAAGACTTACATTAAATCTATCCAACAAGTCATCTCAAGAACTTGTTCAATCTTCTCTACAAGTCTTCACCCATACATGCCTCAAATATTCTCAACAAGTTCTTCCTAAAACTTTTCCAATATACTCAAAAAGTATTCACCAAGACTTACATCCAATTTGCTTAACAAATCCTCTTAAGAACTTGTCCAATCTGCTCAACAACTCTTCACCAAGACTTGTCTCAAATATGCTTGCAAGTTCTTCTTAGAACTTGTTCAATCTGCTCAACAAGTCTTCACCAACACTTGCCTCAAATATACTTAACATGTTTTAATAAAATCTCACACAAATATATCCTTAAGCTTTCACAAAAGCTTACTCAAATCTATCGTTAAGTCCCCTCTAGGAATTACTCAAATTTGCCCACAAGCTTTCACAAAATCTTGCTTAACTTTGTCCTTAAGTTCCCTCTAGGTTACTCAAATCTGCCCATAATATTTTGTAAAATATTTATTAACTTCGTACTTAAGTCCCCTCTAGGACTTACTCAAATATGCCCATAAGCTTTCACAAAAGCTTTTTTAACTTTGTCCTTAAGTCCCCTATAGGACTTATTCAAATTTGTCAACTAGATTTCACAAAAGCTTATTCAAATCAATTGCAAAACTTGCATACAAAAATCAACTTTATCTCTTTCAGAAAACCTCTTCAATACCACAAACAAGTTTCACTTAGAATATTGTTCAACCATAGAAACATATAGAGAATTATTAAAGACTCAATATTTTTAACACTTCAACAAAATATTCTATCACTTTCAAACTCTCTTTCAAATCAATTCAAAAATAAAGAATAATTTGTTTCACAAATCTTGAACTATCACTCCAATGCATTCAATAAATAATGTTCATCCAACTTCACTCAAACATCCACTTAATGAAACACAACTTGCTTACAAACCCTAACCAAGTGTTTCTCTACAATTCCAACAACTCACACCATAGAACTCAAACCTTGAATCAAGATAATTCCAATTTCACATAACAATGATATTCATGTTCTTTCACAAATCCTAGTTCAAGATAGTTCTCAATGTCACATAACAATGATACTCATGTTATTTCATAAAACCTAGTTCAAGATAGTTCTCAATCTCACATAACAATGATACTCATGTTCTTTCACAAACCCTAGATCATGCACATGAAAGCTCACTCAAATATTTCCAACAATGCTTATCAAACAATGATTTTCACTTCACCTTTGCATTTCACAACATTTTATCCAACAATATTTTACTCATAAGGAAGATGTGCCCATACCTTTTGTTTTTATGAAGATATATCTTCAAAACCTATCTCAATCACAATCAAATCCTCTTTGACAATTTCAAGGTTAGATAGCAACAATCTATTAGTTTCACAATGACACTAAGAGGGGGGGTGAATCAGTGTGGCTCTTTAAAACTTAAAAACTTCAACTCTTAAAGCCAAAACAATGAAAACTTAAAACCACATAAAGCAAATATAACAAGAGAGCATCACACAACACAAGATGTACCGAGGTTCACCAGTTTTGGCTACTCCTCAAAAATTGACTGTTTGGACTCCCATCCAAATCTAGCCTTTGCAAAATATCAATTTTACAATCAATTTACCAGCACCCACTGGAAGGAGCACCAACCCCTGATTTATCTGCACCAACAGAAAGGAGCACCAACCCCTAATTTATCTGCACCAACAGAAAGGAGCACCAACCCCTAATTTATCTGCACCAACAGAAAGGAGCACCAACCCCTGATTTATCTGCACCAACAGAAAGGAGCACCAACCCCTAATTCCAAGCACCAACTTGGACTGCAATTTTGAAACTATAAGATTGACATAAAAATGCCTCTGCTTATACAAGACCCTGACTGGTCTATTGCTAACCCAACCTCTCTCACTATTCACCAAAACATCACACACACTTAAGGCTCTGCTTACTGCACTTTTATAGCCCTCTTACAGCCCTCTTGCTGCGCTTCTTACTGCATTCTTACGGCTCTCATGGCTCTGCCTAACGCTCTCTTACGACACTCTTCCAACCCTCTTTTTGCAGCACTTTCACCCTATTTCAGCAGCTTGTAATTCTCCACGTAGACCTCCTTTTATAACAAAGTTTTGATTCTATTTTTAACTTCCATATTTTTGCATGCAACTTATTAATAGAAACTTCTATATGTAACTCCTTTATCACACAGTATTCTCTCATGCATCCTATTAATAGTTACGGCTCTTTGTTTGGTCTTCGACTGATGACTTTCAGTTTAACCGCTGCTCGATGCTTTCACTCCGTAACTGGCCCTGTAACTGTCATTCTGACTTCAGTTCACTGTTCTTATTTTAGTTGCATGATTTTTCTCTGTATCTGCACCTGTAACTGACGTCCTGACTTCAGTTAACTCTTCTTATTTTAGTTGCATGATTTTCTTCTGCAACTGCACCTGTAACTGTCGTATAACTTCAGTTAACTATCACATATCTTATTTCAGTTGGGTTCTCTTCTTAGCTCATGCCAAAGTGACCTATCACAAAATCGTGACACTTCTGCCTCTTTGTCCTCTTCTCAGCTTTCGCCCATGAAAACACAACATGTCGCGATATCGTGACACTTTCACCTCCTTGCTACTTTACTTGGTTTGAACCCACAAAAACACAACATGTCGTGATATCGTGACACTTTCACCTCCTTGCTACTTTACTTGGTTTGAACCAGCGAAAACACAACATGTCGCGATATCACGACACTTTCACCTCCTTGCTACTCTTCTTGGCTTGTACCCATGAAAACACATGTCATGATATCGCGACACTTTCACCTCCATACTCTTCCTCTTTACTTTTGTCACGATATCGTGACACTTCTGCCTTCTTACTTTCTCTCTCCTCCTTTAGTCGCAAAAATGCGACATGTCATGATATCGTGACACTTTCTCTCCTTTGCTCTTTCTCTTGCCTTCGGTTGCGAAAACGTGACATGTCATGATATCGTGACACTTTTTCTCTCCTTTGCTCTTTCTCTTGCTAATATGTTGCGAAATCGTGACACTTTTTCTTTCAGACTCTCTCCTGCAATATGTCACGAAATCGTGACACTTTTTCTTTCGGACAATCTCTCTTGCAATATGTCACGAAATCGTGACACTTTTTCTTCGTACAATCTCTCTTGCAATATGTCGCGAAATCGTGACACTTTTTTGTTCGTACAAACTTCCTTGCAATATGTCACGAAATCGTGACACTTTTTCGTCTGTACAATCTCTCTTGCAATATGTCATGAAATCATGACACTTTTTCTTTCGTACAATCTCTCTTGCAATATGTCACGAAATCGTGACACTTTTTCTACTTGCCTTTCTCTCTTCCAACATGTCGCGAAATCGTGACACTTTTTCTTCCGTACTATCTCTCTTGCAATATGTCACGAAATCGTGACACTTTTTCTACTTGCCTTTCTCTCTTCCAACATGTCACGAAATCATGACAGTTTTGCTTGCTTGCGCTTTCTCTCTGAACATGTCACGAAATCGTGACAGTTTTTCTTGCTTGCGCTTTCTCTCCGAACATGTCATGAAATCATGATAGTTTTGCTTGCTTGCGCTTTCTCTCTGAACATGTCACGAAATCATGACAGTTTTTCTTGCTTGCGCTTTCTCTCCGAACATGTCACGAAATCGTGATAGTTTTTCTTGCTTGCACTTTCTCTCCGAACATGTCATGAAATCATGACAGTTTTGCTTGCTTGCGCTTTCTCTCCGAACATGTCACGAAATCATGATAGTTTTGCTTGCTTGCTTTCTCTCAACATGTCATGAAATCATGACATTTTCTCCTTCTTTCTCAACATGTCACGATATCATGACAGTTTTTCTTTCTTGCTCAACATGTCGCGATATCGCGACAGTTTTTCTTTCTTGCTCAACATGTCGCGATATCGTGAAAGTTTTCTTCCTTGTGATTTTCTTTTGATTTTTAGTATATGGGCCACTTCGATCTTCTTGGAAAACCTGTAACTTCACCCATAAAAATCCTCATAAATTTAACTCACATACTCTGAAGAACCTCTTAACTCCTATCCACTGCATCAACCGATCTGTCTGACTGTGTTGACAACAATGACAATATTGTTGCTGCACCTTGCTCAACAATCTCCCCCTTTGGAATTGTTGGCAACACACGTGCAATTTCCTATAATTCTTCTCCCCCTTTGACAATAATACCAAAGGGCTACTGCAGACTCCCCTTGAGTCCATGCACAACATTCTCAGGCACAAATTATTACAGTTAGCAAAAATTACAAACATGAGCAAAAAGATAATCAAATATATAAATGCTCCCCCTGAGAATGTGGTCCCGATAGCTAGTCAGTTCTTGGGAAGCATGACCACTCCCAATTTATTGCGAAGGTATCCACTACTGACTGGTGGACCTCTCTCCAATTGTTATATTATAGAAGACTTTGTCTCTCTGCTACATTGACTGGTGGACCTCTCTCCACTTGAAGAATCCTCACTCAGATCTATCTTCAACTATGTTGGCTGCTGGATCTCTATCCATTGAGACTCTATCCTCTGTACTCTATCAATAGGCTCACACAGAACCTGCTTAACAAGCTCACATAGAACTTGTCCAATGTTGAATAACAAGCTCATACAAAACCTGTCCAAATCTGCTCCAACAAGCTCACTAAGAACTTGTCCAAATCTACTCTAGTAAGCTCACCAAGAACTTGCCCAAATCTACTCTAGAAATCTGTCCCAACACTATCCTCAAATATTTCCCAAAGGCCTTCTCAAAGGCTCAATCAATCATGCTCAAGTAGTACTCAAAATGAACTCAACAATGAATGGCAATCAAATAAAAAAAAAAGAAAAAGTAAAAAAGAAGATGGAAAATTTATTTATAGAATTTAAAAATACTTCACAATAATTGTAGGCTCAATCAAATCAACTCAACCAATCATCACAAGGGACAACTCTCTCTCACACAACCCTAGTCCAAGTATGTATCAACCAACTCAAACATTTCCAACAATGCTCAACCACAAATATCACATAACAATGATACTCATGTTCTTTTCTAACTCAAGTTCTTTCACAACCAATGGGCTTCAACCACTATGCTTATAACTCGTTCCCTACCTTCATCAACTTTAACATCGACAATCTCCACAATTTTCTTTAGCCTCTTGATTGCCACCTCCTCCGTGACCAATGACTTTGCCTCGCATCCGTTGTGCAGCTCAATGTCTCTGGTTTCTAATGGCTGCCATGAATGTTTTCATCATCTACGTAGGTATTGACAGTGGACCATTATATCTAGCATTGGAACCTCAATCTACGTGCAGTCATCAACACTCGATATTCTGCTTCTTGCTAGGGCATATGTCAGGGCTACTCAATGTCTTTGCCTTGCATGTGCCAATTTGCACTCTTGACCAACTGGGTGCTAGTGCCACTATTTGCTTTGACTCTGGCATCTCTTTGACAACTGCTACTTCTTTAGAGAAAATTAATGCTCTCTTATACCAAATGATGTGTTGTATTTTTGGTTAAGAAACGCACGCCTTCCCACTCACAACATGGATTCTATTTTATCTATAGATTGGGAATGTTACAAGCTTCAAAACAAGCACCTGCCAACTTATGCTTCCATGACACGTCGACCTATGCTGCGTGTTCTATCTCAGATAGTGCCTATCAACTGTTGCATCGAAAACCTAGCTGTTCACCATGTTGTTCTATTGAAGCACATCAGTTTGATACTATCTCCACAAACATCTACATGAACTGAAACACATTTTGACAACTATACGACAACTCCCCGACTACTTTCCTTTCATCCTCGGATATCCACACAAATACATAGGAGCATTAAAATAAAACTTTAACATTGCTCCCCCTGAGGATGTGCTACCTGTAGCTGCTTAGTGCAATAGAGGAGTAATCTCCTTCAATCCAAGGAGACACGATTTCCTCTCTTCTTTCTTTCTCCAATATTTCTTGAACTTAGGCTGAAGGTTTTCAACTGCATCCCTATTTTGAACCTTTTCGTGAACTTGAACATTTCTCTTGGGTGGTTGTCTCTTGTACATCCTTGATGGATGATTATTTTCCTTTCTTTGATGCACATGATTTCTTCCCTGTCTGTGTTGCATTCTTTGCATCTGATGAAATCTACTGTCTTGCCTTAGATTAGATACAAAAGTTCTTGGACAAGACCTTGCTATGTGCCCATGACCATTACATTTAAAACATTGCACATGGTGTTCAACCGGAATAACAGATGTATTTCTACCAGCATAACTCTTTGATCTATTATTCAATCCACAATAAATTGCCTTGTGACCATAATGGTTGCATCTAAAACAATAGCCATTAAAAGCATTATTATGAATAAAGTGAGAGTGATAGAACCTCTTTTGTTGTGGTTGCTTTGTTGTAGATCTCCTTTGAGATTTTCTTCCTTTTGAGGATTCAACTTCAAGCTTTTCTTGCTTTGATCCTTCAGCAGTGGATTTCTTCTTCTCTGCAGATTTAGAAGATGAAGGTTGTTCAGCTTCACATCCAAGACCAAGCTTACACATGGGGCTTCTTTGTTGCCTTATCATTTTATCTAGCAGCTCTGTGCTCTTCTCAAATTTGAGATTTGTATTGGCCTCTTCTAGTTGTTTCCTCAATAACACAATCTCCTCTTCTTGTTTGCAGAAAACAATCTCTTTCTCATTGATCTGTGACTTCAAGGCTTCTTCTAGTTTCTTGGCTTTATGAATTTGTAAGAAGAGATCTTCAATATTACCCTCATATTCTTCCAACTTCTTGGACAGTCTTTTGTTCTTTTTCCTTTCTAAACCCAACTCTTCAAGTGCAGCGATCAACTCACCTTCTAGATCTACTTCAACCTCTAGGTTTTCATCACATACTTGTTCTTTTTCTATTTTTTCTTCTTTGAGTGCCATATAAAGAACTTCACCTGTTTCCTCTTCAGAATCCTCACTGCAGCTGTCTTCTGATGAACTGACATTCTTGGAGATGAAACTTTTCTTCTTGAAGTTGCCTTTTCTGAAATTTGTTTTGTTCTTCCAGTCACTTCTTTCTTGGTGCGATCCTTCATCACTTATGTTCTTCTCATTAAGTGGACATTTAGCTGCAAGATGCCCAATGCCTCCACAATTGAAACATTTAAACGGTAACTTTCCTCTGTATTTTCCTTTTCCCATTTTTAGTTTTCGAACAAAGTTTGCTTCCATTTCATCTGATGTCTCTTCTTCCTCGGATTCTTGTTTTGCTTTTATATTTTTATGTGCTTTAAAAGCAGCTTCTCTGTCTCTGGGTTTAGTTTTTCCTATTCTCATCTCATATGCAGTCAAAGAACCATGCATCTCATCCATACTAAAAGTATTTAGATCTTTAGCTTCTTCTATTGTTGAAACTTTAGAATCAAATCTTTGGGGAAGAGATCTTAGTACCTTTTTCACGATGACAACATCTTCCATTTCCTCGTCGAGTCCTCTAATCGCATTAATGATTCCATTAACTCTCAGCATGTATGCCTCTATGTTCTCATCGTCATTCATCTTTAATGCTTCGAACTGAGCTCGATGCGTTTGTAACTTGGCCTCCTTGATCTTGTCGTCTCCTTCATGAATGCTCTTTAGTTTGTCCCATATGTCTTTTGCCATTTTACAACTCATAATCTTTATCAGTTCACTGTCCATTAAACCGCACATGATAGCATTCTTTGCTTTAGAGTTATTCTCAAATAGTTTCTTACCGACAACATCGGTTGGAGGAGTGGTGGGTATTGTGTATCCACTGTCTATTGAATCCCAAATGTCGTATCCCAAAGCACAAAGATATGTCTGCATCCTGAGTTTCCAAAATGTGTAATTAGTTTCATCCAACAATGGTGCTTTGTTTGATGAGAAGCCTTCACCACCTGCCATTGCGTACTAATCCAAGATCACCCTAGCTGGTTAAGCTTTGATAAGGAAGCTGGCTCTGATACCAATTGTTAGTCTCACAATGACACTGAGAGGGGGGTGAATCAGTGTGGCTCTTTAAAACTTAAAAACTTCAACTCTTAAAGCCAAAACAATGAAAACTTAAAACCACATAAAGCAAATATAACAAGAGAGCATCACACAACACAAGATGTACCGAGGTTCACCAGTTTTGGCTACTCCTCAAAAATTGACTGTTTGGACTCCCATCCAAATCCAGCCTTTGCAAAATATCAATTTTACAATCAATTTACCAGCACCCACTGGAAGGAGCACCAACCCCTGATTTATCTGCACCAACAGAAAGGAGCACCAACCCCTAATTTATCTGCACCAATAGAAAGGAGCACCAACCCCTAATTTATCTGCACCAACAGAAAGGAGCACCAACCCCTAATTTATCTGCACCAACAGAAAGGAGCACCAACCCCTAATTCCAAGCACCAACTTGGACTGCAATTTTGAAACTATAAGATTGACATAAAAATGCCTCTGCTTTATACAAGACCCTGACTGGTCTATTGCTAACCCAACCTCTCTCACTATTCACCAAAACATCACACACACTTAAGGCTCTGCTTACTGCACTTTTATAGCCCTCTTACAACCCTCTTGCTGTGCTTCTTACTGCATTCTTACGGCTCTCACGGCTCTACCTAACGCTCTCTTACGACACTCTTCCAACCCTCTTTTTGCAGCACTTTCACCCTATTTCAGCAGCACATTAATTCTCCACGTAGACCTCCTTTTATAACAAAATTTTGATTCTATTTTTAACTTCCATATTTTCGCATGCAACTTATTAATAAAAACTTCTATATGTAACTCCTTTATCACACAGTATTCTCTCATGCATCCTATTAATAGTTACGACTCTTTGTTTGGTCTTCGACTGATGACTTTCAGTTTAACCATCGCTCGATGCTTTCACTCCGTAACTGGCCCTGTAACTATCATTCTGACTTCAGTTCACTATTCTTATTTTAGCTGCATGATTTTTCTCTATAACTGCACTTGTAACTGACGTACTGACTTCAGTTAACTCTTCTTATTTTAGCTGCATGATTTTCTTCTACAACTGCACCTGTAACTGCCATATAACTTTAGTTAACTATCACATATCTTATTTTGGTTAGGTTCTCTTCTTAGCTCATGCCAAAGTGACCTGTCATGAAATCGTGACACTTCTGCCTCTTTGTCCTCTTCTCGAATTTCACCCATGAAAACACAACATGTCATGATATCGTGACACTTTTACCTCCTTGCTACTTTACTTGGTTTGAACCCATGAAAACACAACATGTCGTGATATCATGACACTTTCGCCTCCTTGCTACTTTACTTGGTTTGAACCCATGAAAACACAACATGTCACGATATCGTGACACTTTCACCTCCTTGCTACTCTTCTTGGCTTGTACCCATGAAAACACATGTCGCGATATCGTGACACTTTCGCCTCCGTACTCTTCCTCTTTACTTTTATCATGATATCACGACACTTCTTTCTCTCTTCCTTTAGTCATGAAAACGTGACATGTCGCGATATCGTGACACTTTTCTCTCCCTTTGCTCTTTCTCTTGCCTTCTAAATATGTCACGATATCGCGACACTTTTTCTCCTTGGACTCTCTCTCTTGCAATATGTCACGAAATCATGACACTTTTTCTTTTGGACAATCTCTCATGCAATATGTCACGAAATCGTGACACTTTTTTGTCCATACAATCTCTCTTGCAATATGTCACGAAATCATGACACTTTTTCTTCCGTACAAACTTCCTTGCAATATGTCATGAAATCGTGACACTTTTTCATCTGTACAATCTCTCTTGCAATATGTCATGAAATCGTGACACTTTTTCTTTCGTACAATCTCTCTTGCAATATGTCATGAAATCGTGACACTTTTTCTACTTGCCTTTCTCTCTTCCAACATGTCACGAAATCGTGACACTTTTTCTTTCGTACTATCTCTCTTGCAATATGTCACGAAATCGTGACACTTTTTCTACTTGCCTTTCTCTCTTCCAACATGTCATGAAATCGTGATAGTTTTGCTTGCTTGTGCTTTCTCTCCGAACATGTCACGAAATCGTGACAATTTTGCTTGCTTGCGCTTTCTCTCCGAACATGTCGTGAAATCATGACAGTTTTGCTTGCTTGCACTTTCTCTCCGAACATGTCATGAAATCGTGACAATTTTGCTTGCTTGTGCTTTCTCTCCGAACATGTCGCGAAATCGTGATAGTTTTTCTTGCTTGCGCTTTCTCTCCGAACATGTCACGAAATCGTGATAGTTTTGCTTGCTTGCGCTTTCTCTCCGAACATGTCACGAAATCGTGATAGTTTTCTTTCTTGCCTTTCTCAACATGTCGCGATATCGCGACAGTTTTCTTCTTCTTGCTCAACATGTCGCGATATCGCGATAGTTTTTCTTTCTTGCTCAACATGTCGCGATATCGCGATAGTTTTCTTCCTTGTGATTTTCTTTTGATTTTTAGCATATGGGCCACTTTGATCTTTTGGAAAATCACTGTAGCAACTTCACCCAAACATCAGAAACATCCTCATAAGCATTTAACAACACTGCACATACTCTGAGTAACCTCTAAACTCCTGTCCACTGCATCAACCGATCTTTTTGACTGTGTTGACAACAATGACAATACTGTTGCTGCACCTTGCTCAACACAATCTATCTCAAAATATCCACTCAAATATTTTCCTTAATAATTATTTTACCATACAAAAATATCAAGTCTCAAGTATACCTTATAATATCCAAACTTCTCAAAAATAATGTTCAATTCATAAACAATCAAATTCCTTTGTTAACTCCTTATCAACTCCAAGCTTCACAAAATAACATTCAAAAATTAACTTCTTATGTTAACACCTTATCACTCCAATATTCAAAAAGTAACACTCAGAAAAATAAAAAATTAATTCCTATGTTAACACCTTATAACTCCAATCTTTATTTATAATTCTAATCAAAAATAAAATATTAATCAACCTTATGACTCCCTATTATTTCACCTTTGCAAAAATAATCACGTGGCCTCTAGCACCTTTCAAAACTATCACGTGGCCTCTAGCGCTTTTCAAAACTATGGCCAAAAATTAAATCGAGAACTTAGCTTATGTGATGGCCCACATATTCAAAAAAATTATGCCTTGTTATGATTGCAACCAAACTCGAACCTGTAACCTGTCACTGCCATAATACCTTAGCCCAAAGTTAGGCTATCATTGGGCTATACGCCCAACACAAAACTCCAAGTGCATGATCCACACTTTATTCCTTGCTTTTAGTGATTTTCAAAATTAATCAAATCCTTTGTTGTGTTCAAAATGAAGGGGACATGAATAGAACTCTTGACCTAACCTATGCAAACGTCTTAACCAGCCTTTACCCACCGGTTGTGCTACATAGTGCTTTGGGATTTATTTGGCACTCCACTCAAACTTAATATGAAGTCTGCCTCTTTAAACTTTAACACATGCAAATTCCTTCTTCCCTCTTAAGCAGCGCACAATTATTCTTTTCTCTTTGGGTATACGATTTGCATGGATGATTTAAAATAAAATCATTACCCCCTTTTATACCTTGTTCTTTGCACTCCAACACGTTGTCTTAGCAAATTTGAATTTTAAGTTTAAACCTTTTGGTACCTTATTATTTATTTAAATTAAAATTTTAACCTATGGTTAAAATATTTTAATTTAAATAAATTAAATAATGACCTTTAAAATCTTCTCAATGGGTCTTTTCAAGGATTTATTTTTTAATGATTCCTTGGACCTCATTTTTCTTCACCTCAACCTTTTTCTTGGAATATTATAATATTATTATTTCTTTTTAAACATGCTTCTCCTTCCTTGGGTCTTCAATATTTTAGGCCTCTTTAGGCATATAATATTTAAAATAAATATTATATCCTATTTATTTTAACCACTTCCTTGTCTTTTGGAAAAACAACTTGATGACCTTAATGATGACTAAACTAGACACCAACCTCTTGACATCAATGACAAAAAAACTTGCTGAAATTTCCAACAATATTTCCCTTTGTCATTGATGGAAACCCTTTTCCTTTTAACCATTTATTTTACCTTTTTTAGTTCTGCTCCTCTGAGAAACTGCTCCCCCTAACTGAATGCTCTCCTCCTAACTCAAATATCTCCCTCTTTGACATAAATGGCAAAGGGCCACATTTGGGGCTAAATATAAGACTCTTAGCTCGTACCCCTCCCTACCTCCTCTTATTGAGGTGGTTAATTTTGGGGTGTGAGTATCTCTACTCCCATAATACACTATTTTTCTTTGTCCACCTTCTTCCTCAAGTTATCCTTCTGATTCTTCTGAATATTCTTTTCCTTGCTTGTCTCTGGAAATTCTGCTCTACACCACTTAGTTATATGCCCAACATTATTGTAATATAACACTTAATGTTGTGGTTCCTTGAGGGTGCAAATATCTTGAAGTTCCTCCTGGTGAATCCATATCCATTCTTGTCATGAACTCATCAATTAAATACTTTATGACCAAACTGATTACAAGAGTAGCAATATCCTTGAAAGAGATACCCATTTCTAAAATTTCTATTGGTGAAACCATATCCCTGTCTTTCATGTGTCCTACATTGCATAGCCTTGTGACCAAACCTGTTACATGAGAAACACCTTCCATTGAAGAAACCTTACCTTAACCCCATTGGTCTCTTAGTCTCTTCTTCCCTATGATGTTTTCTATTCCATTTGTTCCTTACTTGTGCATTGTTCCTTCCATTGTTGAAATTTCTGTTGTCCAATTTATCCTTAAAAGTCTCACTTTATCTTACACTTTCTTCTTATGAAGCTTATTCTTCTTTGAAGCTTGATATTGACCTCTCTCCTTGTTCTCTATGTTCCTATTCAAAACCAAGTCCTATTTTTTTGATGAAGATATTTGTACCTTAATAATATTATCCAAGGTCTTTGAGCTTCTCCCAAACCTATGTAGCTTGTCTTTAGACTATTTTACTTCCTTCCTTAGTGAAGCTACCTCATGCTCTAATATTTCACATTCTAAGACCTTTGCCTCTAACTTTTCTTTAAATTTCCTTGTCTTAGCTATTGAGTTGGTTAGATCTTCTATAAGATTTCCTTTCTCTTCATAACATTCTTGAAATTGAATCTTGATTTTTGAGTTCTACTTTCTTACCTTCCTTAATTCCTTGAGAGTAGAAATAAACTCATATTCAAGATAAAATTCTTCTTCCTCTTCAATTTCTGATTCTTCGTCTTTTAGATCATCTTCATTCCTTTCTAATTTATCTTCAAAAGGAGCACTTCCTTATTCTTCTATTGCCATAAGAAGACTTTCTTCTTCTAGAATTTCAAAAGCATCTTCATATTCATCTTCACTAAAACTGAACCCATTCCTTGTAAAATGATCTTCAAGATGACCAAAGTTACCACACCTAAAACACTTGAGAATTATTGGTTCCCTTTTTGCCTTTTTCTTAACATCTTCTATTTCTACTATCAGAAATATAATTTCTTCTTCTTAATTATTTGAGTACCTTCCATCACTATCATTTGAACTCTTGCCTATATTATCTGCATAAAAACTCTTCTTATGCCTACGGAAAAACTTATTTTCATCCTTTTTTTGTCCATACCTATTTTTCTTTTGGTATCTAGATTTTCCTGCTTCCCTATTCTTATGATCCTATTTTTCCTCATCATTGCTACTTCCAGACTCTAGATAGTCAGATGCATAGTGACCATATTTACCACAATTGAAACATTTAACTAATTTTGTACCTTTGTGCTTTCTTGTATCCTTGCTCCTTCTGCCATAGTTTGCTTCTTCATCATTGGATGACTCATTACTTGAACTTGACTTATTATCCTTTGTATTTTTTGTAACTTTGAAGGTTGATTCTTTCTGGGGGATAATATCCTTTCCTATTCTCATATTAAAAGCTATGAGAGTTCCATGCAGCTCATCCCTAGTTAAAGTTTCAATATCTTTTGTTTAATATATGGTTGAAACCTTTTCACTATGCCTCTTAGGGGGTGACCTTAAAATATTTTGACACACATCTGATTCTTCAACTTTAAACCCAAGTCCTTGCATGGATTTAACAACCTCATCCACACAAATTAAGTATGTAGCAATGAATTCCTCATCCTTCATCTATATGTCTTCAAATTTTTTCTTGTGATTTTGAAAATTTGCTATCTTGACCTTTTTGTCTCCCTCATATGTTTTCTACAATTTTTCCCAAATCTCTTTTGCTTATGTGCAATGCATACCTTTTACAAACTATGATTCATGTAAACCAATTAATATTCCATTCATTGCCTTTGAATTATTTATATGTAATATATTACCATCTTTATTTTTAGGTGGAGTAGCTGGTGGTGTGTATCCATCCTCAACTGCTTGTCATATCTCATTTTATTGCGACATTAGGTAAATATTCATTCTAACACTCCAAATGCATAATTGTTCCCATCAACTAATGGTGTCTTATTTCCTATATATCCACTCTAACAATCCATCTATATTCCTGTAAGATTTTCCTTCAATTTGTTCAACTCTTCTAAAGGAACCTGCTCTGATACCAATTGAAGAACATAAGCTTATACTGAGAGGGGGGTGAACAATATAAGACCAAATTTTACTTTTTATTTGTCAAAAATATTATCTAAAATATTAATGACAATATCAACAACAGTAATAAAATTAATGCACAAATCATCACACACAATAGAGATGCCAATTTAATGTGGTTCACCCAATGTGGGCTACTCCATGGAGAAAATATTTCACTAAATTTTTTTAAAAAAATATATTGGGAATCTTTACCTATTATAATGTTTATGGACATATATCCAAAGGAGACATCATTACCCTAATAAAGTGTTTGGATCTCTATCCATAAGATAACTTTTTCCCCTTTTTTGGTTTGTGGATCTCTATCCATAGGAGAACTCCTCCTTTGCTCTAACTGGTGATATTCTAGAAGACTACTACCTCCACTACACTAGATTATGGATATCTCTCCATTGAAAACCTCTGTCCTCACTCAAAATACTTCTTATCTTCACTACCATGGCTAATGGATATTTATCCACTAGAGACTACTATTATCTGCTCTATCACCTTGAAATATTACTCTCAGCTTTGCTCAATATCTATCTCAAATATGTACTAAACACTATCCTTGCTTCACCATAAATATGCTCTTAAAACTATCTCTAGTCTGGCATAAATCTGCCCTCAAATTTGCACCAAAATTTATCCTCAAATATCTTCTCAAGCCTTAACACAAATTTTCATCCAATCACAAAGCAACTCTACTCAGATCTATCCCAAGCCTTAACTCAAAGCTTGAATAAATCAATAAATCAACTTTGCACTCAAGTATTCTCAAATACTTATCTCAAATATATCCACAAGTCCTCTCAAGAACTTGCTCAATCTATTCTCAAGTATTCACTAATAATTATCTCAAATCTATCCACAAGTCCTCTCAAGAACTTGCTCAATATGCTCTCAAGTATTCACTAAGACTTACCTCAAATTTGTCCAACAAGTCCTCTCAAGAACTTGCTCAATATGCTCTACAAGTCTTAACCAAGACTTACCTCAATTTTCTCAACAAGCTCTTCCTATAACTTGTCCAATCTGCTCAACAAGTCTTCACCAAGACTTGCCTTAAATATGCTTAACAGGTCATCTCAAGAACTTGTCCAATCTGCTCAAAAACTCTTCACCAAGACTTATCTCAAATCTACTTGTAAGTTCTTCCTAGAACTTGTCAAATCTACTCAACAAGTCTTCATCAAGACTTTTCTCAAATATTCTTAACAAGTTTTCATAAAAGCTCACACAAATATTTCCTTAAGATTTCACAAAATCTTACTCAACTATGTCTTTAAGTCCCCTCTAGGACTTACTCAAATATACCCACAATCTTTCATAAAATATTGCTTAACTCTATCCGTAAGTCCCCTCTAGGACTTACTCAAATATGCCCACAAGCTTTCACAAAAGCTTTCTTAACTCTGTCCTTAAGTCCCCTCTAGGACTTACTCAAATATTCCCACAATATTTCACAAAAGTGTGCTTAACTTTGTCCTTAAGTCTCCTCTAGGACTTACTGAAATATGTCAACTAGCTTTCACAAAATATTATTCAAATAAATTGCAAAACTTGCATACAAAACTCAATTTCATCTCTTTTAGAAAACCTCTTCAATACCACAAACAAGTTTCACTTAGAATCTTGGTCAACCATAGAAACATATAGAGAATTATTAAAGACTCGATATGTTTAACATTTCAACAAAACATTCTATCACTTTCAAACTCTCTTTCAAATCAATTTAGAAATAAAGAATAATTTGTTTCACAAATCTTGGACTTTCACTTGAATGCATTCAATCAATAATGCTCATCCAACTTCACTCAAACGTCCACTCAATGAAACACAACTTGCTTACAAACCCTAACCAAGTTTTTCACTACACTTCCAATAACTCACACCATGGAACTCAAACCTTGACTCAAGATAATTCCAATTTCACATAGCAATGATACTCATGTTATTTTACTAACCTTAGTTCAATATAGTTCTCAATCTCACATAACAATGATACTCATGTTCTTTTAAAAAACCTAGTTCAAGATAGTTCTCAATATCACATAACAATGATACTCATGTTCATTTACAAACCCTAGATCATGCACATGAAAGCTCACTCAAATATTTCCAACCATGCTTATCAAACAATTATTTTCTCTTCACCTTTGCATTTCACAACATTCAATCCAAAAATATTTTGCTCATAATAAATATGTGCCCATACCTTTTGTTTTTATGGAGATATATCTTCAAAACTGTCTCAATCACAATCAAATCCTCTTTTCCAATTTCAAGGTTAGATAGCAACAATCTATCTCAAAATTTTCACTCAAATATTTTCCTTAATAATTATTTCACCATACAAAAAATATCAAGTCTCAAGTACACCTTATAATCTCCAAAATTCTCAAAAATAATATTCAATTCATAAACAATCAAATTTCTTTGTTAACTCCTTATCAACTCCAAGCTTTACAAAATAACATTAAAAAATTAACTTCTTATGTTAACACCTTATCACTCCAACATTCACAAAATAACACTTAGAAAAATAAAAAATTAATTTCTATGTTAACACATTATAAATCCAATCTTTATTTATAATCCTAATCAAAAATAAAATATTAATCAACCTTATGACTCCTTATTATTTCACCTTTACAAAAATAATCATGTTGCCTGTAGCGCCTTTCAAAACTATCACATGGCTTCTAGCACTTTTCAAAACTATGGCCAAAAATTAAATTGAGCACTTACCTTATGTGATGGCCCACGTCTTCAAAACAATTGTGCCTTGTTATGACTGTGCCCAAAATCAAAACCGTAACCTACATTCACCGTAGTACCTTAGCCCAACGCTAGGCTATCATTGGGATACACTTCCAACACAAAAATCCAAGTGCACGATCCATATTTTATTCATTGCTTTTGGCGATTTTTAAAATTAATCAAAATCCTTTGCTAAATTCAAAACAAAGGGGACATGAATCAACCCCTTGATCTGTCCTGCATAGACGTCTTAACCAGCCTTTGCTCATCGATTGCACTACACAGTACTTTTATATTGGTTTGGTGCTCCACTCGAACTTAATACGAAGTATGCCTCTTTAAACTTTAACACATGTGAATTCCTTCTTCCCTCTTAAGCAGTGCACGATTATTTTTTTCTCTTTGGGCATACGAATTGCATGGATGATTTAAAATAAAAATCATTGCCCCTTTTTATACCTTGTTCTTTGCACTCCAACACATCGGCTTAGCAAATTTGAATTTTAATTCAAATTTTAAGTTTAAACCTTTTGGCGCCTTATTATTTATTTAGATTAAAATTTTAACTTATGGTTAAAATATTTTAATTTAAATAAATTAGATAATGACCTTTAAAATATGCTCAATGGGTATTTTCAAGGATTTATTTTTTAATGATTCCTCTAACCTCGTGTTTCTTCACCTCAACCTTTTTCCTAGAATATTATAATATTACATATTATAATATTATTATTTCTTTTTAAACCTACTTCTCCTTCCTTGGGTCTTCAATATTTTAGGCCGCTTTAGGCATATAATATTTAAAATAAATATTATATCTTATTTCTTTTAACCACTTCCTTTCCTTTTGGAAAAACAACCTGATGGTCTTAATGAAAACTAAACTAGACACCAACCTCCTGACATCTATGACAATAAAACTTGCTCAAATTTTCAACTGTAACATTTGCAATTACAAATGAAATACAACCATACATTAGTCTAGTAGCAACTTATACAAAAGCTTGTAAAACTTTAGCCAAGATATTTTAAGGAAGAAATAAAACCACTATCTTGAATCTTTAAACTCAATTACATTTTCTAAAATATAATAGTGGTGAAAGTATAGAATTGTTCCTAAGGAAAGTAGCAGATATAAAATAAAAATGGTTAAACTTAGAAGAACAGGTAGATGATAAGTTTCTTGTTCAAGGTGCCCTAAGGGCACTTGCAAAAATCTACAAGAATTTAGTTACATCTTTACAAATTCTAAGTAAAGATACATAATTTTAGGAGTTAGTCAATATTCTACAATAATATGAGGTGGAAAATTCAATAAAAGATAAAATGACTAACAATGCCTTAGTTTCAAAATATAATCTATAAGCAAATTTTGCCTCATTTCCAAAAGGAATATCAAGATGGAATAATAGATAATGTCAAGTATGCATAAATAAAGGACATAGCACCAATTACTACATATTCAATCCTAGATACCAGTATCAATAAAATCAAACAAATTTTGAAAGCCAATCAAATAGGCCATTCCAACCAAGACAATATCAAAAATAATAATAATTCACATCAACAACAATTTTAGTATCCATATACTTCTTAGAATCAATACAATTATCCTCAATTGTAATATAAATAAGGAAAACAAAAAGGACACTTTGTTCAAGAGATTCAATAAATTCAAGAACTAGAACAACCTACAGATGAACATGAAGTGAAATCTCTCATAGAAAAAATAGTATTTTATGAAGATATTGACTATTTACTTGATCAGGATACATATAGAGAGCAAAATGAAAAAACTAGAAAAGAAGAGCTCAAATTCCAAAATCAGGATGAAGACTATAGTGAAGACTAAAGTCTTCAATATTGAAGACTAAAGTCTTCAATAACCAAATACTATAATACAGGGGGTGTTGGAATATATTACATTATTTCGTACATGCCAATGTACCACATTGGGTACATATTTAGATTAGAAGTTTGTCTTAGATTAGGATTTTAGTATTTACTTTATGCAATGTAATAAATGCACAAGTTTTAGAATGTGCATAGTACTTGATGATGTAAATGTTCATATAGTCCACATGTGCATAATAGGAAGATGAAGAGTCATAGGTAGGTGAAAGGCCAAGAGACATCTCTTATATATAGGTATTTGATAGAAGTTTGAGAAAGCAGAGAAGATAGAGATAAGCATAAGATAGACTAGAGTAGATACAATGTAGAACTTGTATGAAGCATGGAGTATTCAAGATCTCCACTTTTTGTATGAAGTTACTATTTTTGTGAGCTTTCATTAATGGCTATTTTATGAGTTATTTGCAAAAGTTTCTTATAAGTTTTTCCTGCTTATTATATTGTCATTATCATACATATAATATTGCATGCTTATTTTAGTCCTTGTGGTTGCATTCCCTTAAATATATAGCATCAAAAGCTAATAGGTAATATAGAACCCATAGTTGCTATTTCTATTTGCTTATAAAGTTTATATTTAAAGCTAAAATTGCTTGATTGTAGATGAAGTTCTACTAATTTTATGGTTTTTAGATCTGAATTTTTACTCAATATTCATATAGCCTCATTGATTATACTCTTGGTGAATAATGATATCACATAAAACTAACTAGAATTCGCTCCTCTAAATCTTTTCAATTGTTATAATTTTGTACTAGATAGATTTAGTCCTGTAAAATAATGATGTATTACCTATTAAAGGTTTCAATTTTTTGCTAAGAAATTTTCAAGTGCATAGGTTGTTGACCTCTTTATATTAACAATGTGTATTAATGCCACACTAACTTTGAAGTCTTGTGGAGCACCATAAATCCAAGGTAATACTAGTTCATTTAGTGCTAGTCACTTATTCATATTCTCATCTAGCAAATATTTTCTTAGTATAAGTTACCAATTTTGAAAATTTTATTGTTGAATTGCCTTTGAGGACTTTGTAGCTTAATTTATTTTTTAGGTGGTCATACATATTATATTCATAATCATCTCTATGAAGGGCTACATTTCATTACCTTTTTCTAATTTTAAAATAATGATCTATTTTCATTATCCCATGTCTTTAGTGTAAATCACTTTTTTCTAGAGAGGTTATTCTTTTTTTAGTGGATGAGATTTCTTTATAATCCTTGAACATTGAATCCTAAAACTCTAAGATTCATCCTCTAATATTCATTTAATATTTTTTCCTATGCAAGAACTAAATTATTCATAAGATATTAATTTTTTGACTATGGTAAAACTAGTATCTTTATTTAATACTTCTAAATAAGCAATATCAACATTTACCTTGAAAATATTTGTCATAACATCACAATTATTATTGATAGAATTTGAATTGATTTTACTAGAGTTCCCTTTAAATTTAGAATTTTATTTATAATGATATCTATGGTGTGAATTTTTTCAATTCATATTTCTAGGTGAACATTTGTTAAAATATGAAGAAGAATCAGTATGATATGTATGCATGTGTTAGAATGCTTTAGAACTTCATAAATTTGAGAAGACAAGTTGCCTAGTATTATCAATATGATCTAAGCATTATTTAATGATCCCTTAAAGACTTTATCCTTCTTTGAGATATTCTTCTCTCCAATATTTTTTATTTGTAATATTACCATTCTAACCTAATAAAAAACTAGGATGCGACATCTCGAAAAAGAGGCTGATATTCACTTAGCAGTTATTGTGACATAGATTGGCTTTGATTAGTGCTTCTCTATTACTGTTTTGCTGCTTACATTTTATTAATTTTTTTTTATTTGAGGTCTGAGGTGTAGACCAATTGGTTCATCAAAACCCATAATGGGGTGGAGGTCCAAGGTTCAAATCTTGGGCCTCACCGGACTGAATGCTTACCCATTTCCTGGTGCTTTCAGTGGCATAAAAGGTTTTAAATGATTGTGGCATGGCGGTTATAGGGGCGGACTGTGTGAAGATCTGTGTGGCGGCTTCTGGGGTGGAAAATGTAGAATACTATGGCAGCCATAAAATCTAGATAGCCTACCCGGATTCGTGGCGGCTACCAATTCCACCATGTAAAAAAAAAAAAAAAAAACCTAATAAGAAACTATCTCTAGTATTTTTTATACTATTTTAATATTATTTATTGTACGTTCTTGACACATATACCTAATTTTTTGTCTTTATATCATACATTGGATAATTATTAATATGGTACATGTTTGAAATTATAGGAAATATCTCAACAAAATATTTTTTTAGGGCACTCATTAATGTCCTTATTTATGGAGATATTTATACTATTTTTGCTAGTCCCTTGGATATTAAGAATTATAACTAGATGATTGCATATGGGAGACGAATATTTCTTGCTTGTATTTTGGTTTCCTAGAGAGGTATTATATATTTTTGGACGATTTATTACATCAAGTTAAAGTAAGTAGGGTAGTTCAAACTACCCACATTGATATAGCCCTTGTGATTTTCAACATTACAAAATCACGAGTGTAACTCTTGGATTTGTATAATGAAATGATCCACTAAATTGTAAAAAATAGTATAAAAGTGGTTTGATAAGAACCAAATTTAATTTTTTCACTAGTATCTACCTTTGATATGGTAGCAAGTGAAGAGTCGAGTGCAAATTGGATGTACTAAAAGAATGAGAGAAAGAGCTTCACAACTACTAGTGAAGGTGAGTGAGAATATATAACAATACAAAATAAAGAAAATAAACTCCGCTCTCTCTCTCTCTCTCTCCAATTTTAGAACTGACATGAGGCCAAACTTACATTTTTATATAATATTCATATTAAATTCCTCCAATAGTAGGTGGTGCTCTATTTTGAGGAACCGATAAATAGAGGTACAAAAACTGGTGAAGGTATCAATGAAATTATTTGATGGATTAAGTTTTTTATGAGGATGACTATGTTACAATAAGAACATATTATCATGAATAATGGCTTTTAAGACCTTCCTACAAAAGGGGTCATTGAAACATATATACCCTCTCAATCGATGGCATTTACAAAGTCATATAAATACTGTAATAAAATTTTGAAATCCCACCATAAACTCCATTCAATTTTAAATGATCTAAATAACACAATAAAATTACTCCATGTGATAGTGATCCATTTATGGTGAATTGTATTTGCCTTCACTCCTCTACCACGAACCACCAATGTCACCTATAAGCCATTGCTTTCATCTATTTTCTAGTTGGACAAAGCAACACTACAAAGTCACTATTTATTATGAGTAGAGTTGACAAAATATTCCTATGAATTATCCTCCTATAATATGATGTTGTGTGGCCTTAGAGTAACCATTTACGAACATTAAATATTTGTGATGCATTTCACATGTAGCATATTATTTGGAATGAAAAAAAAAACATGATTGAAGACTTATTAAAGGTTGATTGTAGATTAATGAAATTAAATTTAAATGATAATACCTTGGATCTATTTAATTGGTAAGTCCAAGGTATTAGGCTAATGAACTTTCAAGGTAAATTTTAAACCTCTCTAGTTGCTATTGCATTCTAAATAAGCAATATCAACATTTACCAATCTCACATAACAATGATACTCATGATCTTTGTAAACTTCACATAACAATGATACTCATGATCTTTGCAAACTTCACATAACAATGATACTCATGATCTTTGCAAACCCTAGTTCAAGTTCTTCACTCAACCAATCACTTCAACAACAATGCTTATAAAACAAGGTTACTTTCCTTAACCTCTATTCCAGAAAACCTTGAAGCATTAATTCAAAACACACTCAACAAGGAAAACTTAACAAAGTCCTTTTCACTCCAATCTTGTTTTCAGAAAACCTCAATCAATCACTTCAACCAAAGAAGAATATGCCCATACCTTTTATTTGATGTAGAAGTGACCTTAGAAAACCTATCTCAATCACAATTTTCTCTTTTGCCAATTTCAATAGTTAGATGATAAAATATCACACTAACCTCTTCACAAAATAATTCTCAATTACAAAAATAATCAAACTTAATTACACCTTATTACTCCATCTTAAAATAATATCCAACACCACAAATATTTAATCAAAACACTTCTTCCAAAACTCTAACTCATCAAAAGAACATCTTAACAATTCAATTTCATCATAACCCTTTTCAGAAAGATATCTCAAAAATAATCCAAACTCTACTTATGACTCCCTACTTAATATTGCATTAATTAAATAAATCACTTTATAAAATAATGCAATAAGTCAATCTCTCACTTTTCTAAGGTAAAAACAAAATTACCCTAGATTTTACTTTAGCAAAAATAACCCTTCATATATCAAAAAAAATATTTCCTCAACACTTAGGTTAATTTCACAACTTAACTTCCACCTTATCCCTCCTAAACCTTAGCAAAACAAATTAAAATAATTTCCAAAAATTATTACCACTTTTCGCAATCCACGGGGCTCAAAACTTGGCACAATACTCCCACAATGCCTTGGTCATGGCTTCCATGCCATGTGAGCCACGTGCTCCACTTGGAGCCTCAAAGCACAACGTGTGCTTTGACTCCTTCAAACCCTTAAGAGCCCTTGGCTCTTCCTTCGACGCCGGTGAAACCACACACTATGCTATTCGGGAGGCACACATTTCAAAATTTGCACGAGCTTTTTCACTTAAGGTGGATGCAATAAAATGGATGCCAAACCTTAGGAATGGCTATGGTATTTATACCATATGCCTTCCCTTGTCACACACGTCGATGGAGAGGAAAATTCATCGGGGAAACAATGTTGTCGTTGGTGCTACCAACTTTACCTTCGAAATATATTTATTTATAATTATTTAAATTCAAAGGAATTTAAATATTATAAATTAAATATTTAAATCTCCTTTGGGATTTTTAAAATAAAAGCCTCCTTAGGTTTTAGAAAACCTTTTTGATTTTATTTATAATTATTTAAATTCAAAGGAATTTAAATATTATAAATTAAATATTTAAATCTCCTTTGGGATTTTTAAAATAAAAGCCTCCTTAGGTTTTAGAAAACCTTTTTGATTTGCCCAACCATGGTTTTAATAAAAACCTTTTATTTTGCCCAACCATGGTTTTAATAAAAACCTTTTATTTTGTGCTTCACATAATATTTAAAAATAAACATTATGAAGCTCTTTTGCCACCAACCTTTTGCATTACTCCATTTAACCTTTTGACATCAATGATAATTCATCCTTGACATCAATGACAACTTCATCTACTCAAAATGTCCAACAATCTCCCCCTTTGTCATTGATGGCAACCCAATTATCTTTTCAAATTTTCTTAACCTATTTCTGTCCTGCTCCCCCTGGGAAATTGCTCCCCTTGACTCAATGCTCTCTTCTTAAATCAAATCTCTCCCCCTTACTTAAATCTCTCCCCCTTACTTAAATCTCTCCCCCTTTGACATCAATGGCAAAGGGTCACCTTTGGGGCTTGGGGCTAAGAATGAGTCTCTTAGCTTAGCCCCTCCCCCACCTCCTCTTGAGGTGGTTAATTCTGGGGTGGGAGTATTTCTACTCCTAGAAAGCACTGGTCTTTACCTTTGTCCTCTTTCCTTCTCATATGATCCTTCTGATTCCTTTGACTGTTCCTATTCATATCCATGTTCTTGTTCATGTTTGTATTCCTATTTCTGTTCATGTCCATATTCTTGTTCCTATTCTTGTTCATGCTTGATTCTAGAATATTTGCTCTACACCACTTTGTTGTATGTCCATCATTATTGTACTTATAACACTTAATGTTATTATTCCTTGTAGGTGCAAATATCTTGGGATTTCTTCTGGTGAAGCCATATCTATTCCTATCATGGACCCTACAATTCATTGCCTTGTGACCAAACTGATTACATGAGTAGCAATACCCATGAAAAGGCTACCTACTTCTGAAATTCCCATATTCTTGTCTTTCATGTGTCCTGCATTATGAAGCCTTGTGCCCAAATCTATGACATGAGAAACATCATCCATTGAAGTTTCCTTGTCTTGACCTCATTGGTCTCTTAGTCTCTCTTACCCTATGCTGGTTCATGTTCCATCTGTTTCTCCTTTGTGCATTGTTTCTTTCCTTGTTGAAATTTTTGTTGTCCAACTCATCCTCAGAAGTCTCACTTTCTCTTACACTGTCTTCTTTTGAAGTTTCTTCTTCTTCAGAACTTGAGGTTGACTTTTCTTCTTGTTTCTTTTGAGCCTGTTCAAAACCAAGACCTATTTTGCTTGATGTAGGCTTTTGTGACTTGATAATCTTATCCAAATTCTTTGAACTTCTTCCAAACTTGTGTAGCTTGTCCTTAGACTTCTCTACTTCTTCCCTTAGTAGGGCTACTTCTTGTTCTAAATTTTCACATTCTAAGACCTTTGCTTCTAACTTATCCTTGAACTTATTTGTCTTAGCCATTGACTTGTTTAGATCCTCTATAAGCTTTCCTCTCTCTTCATCACATTCTTGAAACTGAAGCTCAAGTTGGGAGTTTTGCTTTCTTACCTTCTTTAAAGTTTTAAGAGCATAAATAAGCTCTCCCTCAAGATCAACTTCTCTTTTTTATGATTCTTCCTCTATTTGTTTGCCTTTGAGAACATCTTCATTATTTTCTGACTTGTCTTCTATAGGATCACCTCCTTCTTCTTCTAGTGCCATTAGAATATTCTCTTTTGGTCCTTCAAGTGTATCCTCATATTCATCATCACTAAAACTGAAACCATTCTTTGTACAACTATCTTCAAGATGTCCAAAATTACCACATCTAAAACACTTGAGAATTATTGGTGACCTTTTCTTAACTTCTTCTTTTCCTTCTATCAGAAATAGGACTTCATATTTATCATTATCTGAGAAACTATTATCACTATCACTTGAGTACTTACTTGCCTTGTCTGCATAGTAGCTCCTCTTTTGTCTTTGAAAGAACTTCTTCCCTTGTCTGCCTTGTCCATCCTTGCCTTTCTTTTGGTACCTATATTTTTCTGATTCTCTGTTCTTATGATCCTATTTTTTCTCTTCTTTTTTCTCCATTCTACCCTCTCTCCCCTAATCTATTTTTTTCTCTTTATTCCTCCTTCTTTTTCCCCCCCCCTATATTCCCCCTCCCCCTTTTCCCCTCCCCGTCTTCTTAGTAGCTTTGAAGGTTGCTTCCTTCTGGAGATTAGGTTCCTCTTTTGTTCTTAACTCAAAAGTTGTAAGAATACCAAGTAACATATCTCTTGTCAAAATATCACCATATTTTGATTCCTCTATAGTAGAGATATTTTCACTAAACCTTTTTGGAAGAGATCTTAAGATCTTATCACAAATATTAGATTCTTCAATCTCAAGTCCAAGTCCTTGCATGGCGTTAACAACCTCATCTACCCGAAGTAGATAAGTACTAATGTTTTCCTCATCCTTCATTTTTAAATCTTCAAATTGTCCCTTGAGATTTCGTATCTTTGCCTTCTTGACACTTTTATCTCCTTCATATATGCTTTGTAACTTATCCCAAATTCCTTTTGCATATTTACAATGCATAACTTTTATGAATTCTATTCTATGCAAACCTCTCAAAATTGCATTCATTTCTTTTGAATTGTAATGTTGTAGAAGCTTACCTTCCTTATCTATAGGTGGATCAACTAGTGGTATGTATCCATTTTCAACTGCTTCCCAAATTTCATTGCCAAGTGCCATCAGGTGAATCTTCATTCTCATACTCCAAAATATATAATCGCTTCCATAAAATACTGGTGTTGAATTATCTGAGGACCCATTCTTAGAATCCATTGTGTTCTTGAAATCTTTTCCTTCAAGTTGTTAAACTCTTTCGAAGGAACCCACTATGATACCAATTGAAGAACACAAGCTTATACTGAGAGGGGGGTGAACAATATAAGACCACTTTTTACTTTTCTTTCCCAATCAATATTATGCAATGTATAGATAGCAATATCAAAAGTAGTAATCAAAGCAATGCACAAATCACCACACACAATAGAGACACCAATTTAACGTGGTTCACCCAATGTGGGCTACTCCACGGAGAAAATATTTCACTAAAATTTTCTCAATCAATCTCTTGGGAATCCTTTCCCTATTACAATATTTATGGACCTCTATCCAAAGGAGACACCAATCCCCTAATCAAGTTCATGGATCTCTATCCATAGGAGAACTCCTTTCTCCTTAGCTTTGGTTGGTGATCTTCTAGAAGAATTGTTGCCCCCACTACTCTAGCTAATGGATCTCTATCCACTGAAGACACATATCCTCACTACCCTAGCTAATGGATCTCTATCCACTAGAGACTATCATCCTCTATACTCTATCACCTCCAAAGCTTACTCTCAGCTCTATCTCAAATCTACACTAAACATAGTCCTTCGATCTAGCACAAATCTACTCAATCTCTATCTTTGGTCTAGCACAAACCTATCCTCAAATCTGCACCAAAATATATCCTCAAATCTACACTAAACATAGTCCTTTAGTCTAGCACAAATCTATCCTCAATATCTATCCTCTGATCTACACTAAACATAATCCTTCGATCTAGCACAAATTTATCCTCAATATCTATCCTCAAGCCTTAACACAAAGCTTGATCCAATCACAAATCAAATCTATTGGATCTGCCCCAAACCTTAACTCAAGGTTTGAACAAATCAATCAATCAACTCTACTCTCAAGTCTTCTCAAAGACTTATCTAAAATCTACCTTGTAAGCTTCCACAAAATCTCACACTAATATATCCACAAGTCCTCTCTAGAACTTGTCCAATCTACTCAACAAGTCCTCACTAGAACTTGTCCAATCTACTCAACAAGTCCTCACTAGAACTTGTCCAATCTCATAGAAACATAAAGAGAATTGTTAGAGACTCAATATGCTTCACATTCACCACAATACTCAATTACTTTCAATTTATCTTTTTACCATAGAAACATATAGAGAATTGTTAGAGACTCAATATGCTTCACACTCACAAACTCTCAATCACTTTCAATCTCTCTTTTATCACAGAAACATATAGAGAATTGTTAGAGACTCAATATGTTTCACATTCATCAACACTCAACCTCTTTCTCAAATCAATTCAGAATATAGAATAATTTGTTTCATAGAACTTGAACTATCACATCAACACATCCACTTGACTAGGCTCAACCAACTCTACTCAATCACTCACTCAATGAAATAATCCTTGCTCACAAACCCTAGTCCAAACTTATGAACTTTCACTCAAATGTTCCAACAATGCTTATCAACCAATCTCACATAACAATGATACTCATGATCTTTGTAAACTTTACATAACAATGATACTCATGATCTTTGCAAACCCTAGTTCAAGTTCTTCACTCAACCAATCACTTCAACAACAATGCTTATAAAACAAGGTTACTTTCCTTAACCTCTATTCCAAAAAACCTTGAAGCATTAATTCAAAACACACTCAACAAGGAAAACTTAACAAAGTCCTTTTCACTCCAATATTATTTTTAGAAAACCTCAATCAATCACTTCAACCAAAGAAGAATATGCCCATACCTTTTATTTGATGTAGAAGTGACCTTAGAAAACCTGTCTCAATCACAATTTTCTCTTTTGCCAATTTCAATAGTTAGATGATAAAATATCACACTAACCTCTTCACAAAATAATTCTCAATTACAAAAATTAATCAAACTTAATTACACCTTATTACTCCATCTTAAAATAATATCCAACACCACAAATATTTAATCAAAACACTTCTTCCAAAACTCTAACTCATCAAAAGAACATCTTAACAATTCAATTTCATCATAACCCTTTTCAGAAAGATATCTCAAAAATAATCCAAACTCTACTTATGACTCCCTACTTAATATTGCATTAATTAAATAAATCACTTTATAAAATAATGCAATAAGTCAATCTCTCACTTTTCTAAGGTAAAACAAAATTACCCTAGCTTTTACTTTAGCAAAAATAACCCTTCATATATCAAAAAAATATTTCCTCAACACACAACTTAACTTCCACCTTATCCCTCCTAAACCTTAGCAAAACAAATTAAAATAATTTCCAAAAAATATTACCACTTTTCACAATCCGTGGGGCTCAAAACTTGGCACAATACTCCCACAATGCCTTGGCCACGACTTCCACGCCGTGTGAGCCACGTGCTCCACTTGGAGCCTCAAAGCACAATGTGTGCTTTGACTCCTTCAAACCCTTAAGAGCCCTTGGCTCTTCCTTCAACATTGGTGGAACCACACACTGCGCTATTCGGGAGGCACACGTTTCAAAATTTGCACGAGCTTTTTCACTTAAGGTGGATGCAATGAAAAGGATGCCAAACCTTAGGAATGGCTATGGTATTTATACCATATGCCTTCCCTTGTCACACACATCGGTGGAGAGGAAAATTCATCGAGGAAACAATGTTGTCGTCGGTGCTACCAACTTTACCTTCGAAATATATTTATTTATAATTATTTAAATTCAAAAGAATTTAAATATTATAAATTAAATATTTAAATCTCCTTTGGGCTTTTAAAATAAAAGCCTCCTTAGGTTTTAGAAAACCTTTTTGATTTTATTTATAATTATTTAAATTCAAAGGAATTTAAATATTATAAATTAAATATTTAAATCTCCTTTGGGATTTTTAAAATAAAAGCCTCCTTAGGTTTTAGAAAACCTTTTTGATTTGCCCAACCATGGTTTTAATAAAAACCTTTTATTTTGTGCTTCACATAATATTTAAAAATAAACATTATGAAGCTCTTTTGCCACCAACCTTTTGCATTACTCCTTTTGACCTTTTGACATCAATGACAATTCATCCTTGACATCAATGACAACTTCATCTACTCAAAATGTCCAACAAAATTAACCCTACCTTAAAATATGTAACCTCGACATTGATTTATGAAGTAAATCAAGTTAAGAAAATTGAATTGATGAATGAAAACGTGATATTATTTGTAAATAAGAGATAATTCAGGAAGGGTTCATCCACAGACTAATTTATGTGCTTCTATTGTAAACAAATGGAGCACATAATTATGAATTGATCGAGCAATCCAAGCGCCTAATTTATTTAAAGTTGAAACAAAATTAAAGTAAATGATGAAGAATGTGAACTTGTAGCATGTGACAAGGAGCATTCCTTTAAGGAAAGAGATTAGAAGTATCTTTTCTAAACAATATCTAATTGTTAGTTATTGGTTGTGTGCATTCCCAATCATAGATATTATGAATGGTAGTGTATGCCCATGTTCACAACTTTATATGTAAGGATAATGTGCATATCCCTATCCAATTGTTCATGAATGGTTGTGTATGTCCTCAATAACAAATGTTGTGAATGGTTATGTGCATCCCTATTCACAATTTTTTGATGTACGAATAACATTGATGTCACTCTATATTATTTTGTGATTGGTTGTGCATATCACCAATCACAGGTTTTGTGAATGGTCATATGTTTCAATGCTCACACCTTGATATTCAAATAGCATTTATATCCCTATCCAATTGTGTGTTGCAAAATCATGTGTATCTAAGTATGTCCATATCGATGGTTAAGTATTTAGTTAGTGCTCCTTCCCATGCTTGGATTATAATTTAATAATGGTGGTGAGGTAGAAGAGTTATTACATCCAGTAAAATTTAGTTGGGTAGTTCAAACTACCCATGTATAAATAGCCCTTGTGACTGATCTATTCTAGGCAACCATCAATATATAAATATTGGATTTGTATAATGAAATTATCCACTAAGTTACAACATGGAAAAATGATAAGTTAATGTTACTCATGTTGTGTTATTTCTATTTATCATTCATTTACAAATTGTTTTATCCTTTAGAGTTAAAATAAATATATCTACATTTTAATCCATGTTATGTGCATCCTTTTCCTACCATTTATTAATAGAAAATAGACTCCCTAATGCTATCTTATTTTTTAATTAGTTTTTCATTTATAATTCTATTGCTTAGATTGTGAAATTTATGTATATTTTTTTGCTTTGTCTTACATAATGTTGTCTTTACTTTTTTTGTTAAGCATACCTCTACAAAGTCCCATATAGATTTGGAAATATTACTAATAACAAACAAACTCTATTTTATAAATTGTTTCTCTTATTCTTCTTCTTGTATATAACTCTTGTAAAAAATGGGAACGATATTGTAATATCTACTTCTCTTAAGGAACACAATACCTACCAACTTCTTGGTTATCTTAACACAAGTATTTTCAAGCAGTCAAACATCTTTGACAATGTCTCTCCTATATGAGGTTCCAATATATTATTTAATGTATCCATCATGTGATAGGTCATTAGAAAATCTATCTAGTTTCATCATGTGAATATTTGATAAGATTTAAATCTAGGCTTCACATCTATCCTTAAGTGTTTACTTATGTTTATCCAATAAAAAATATCTTGATTATTTTACTATGTATAATGTCATTTTTTATTTCAATGCTTCTATTGTCGGCCACTAAATAAGCTGAGAGATAGTGACATTCACCTAAAAATATCTAAGAAAAAAATATGTTTTGTGATTTGAAGTCCTATTTTTAGTTAATACTCGTGAAGTTTTGTATGTTTTTTATATATGATGCAATGAATAATGGGTTTCCAAATCTTACTAAGGTTGAGGCCCTTATCTCTATTTAGACTTTTAATATATTTTCAATCTCAATAACTTCTTAAATATTTTGTTTCAAGAAATGATCCTCTCAGATCAAAAGTTTGGTATCATCTAAGAAATTGTTATGGATAATGTTATAAGAATGCCTAATAATGACATATTTTATTGTTTGGTCATGTTGTAGATTAGCATGAAGTTCTTTTAATCTTATCACAACTGTTATCTCCATTTCAATTATGTATTACTTGGCACAAAAGCATGGTATGAGGTGTACTACTTTATTAAGTTTAGGACCCATATTTTCCTTATCTCAAAAAGTTTAATAGTTGCTATAAAAACAAAAGAAGTCTTAATGTTGCTCTTTTCCAACATGTAGGCTAATATTTCTATGATTCCTTGTATGTATAGTAATATAATTCTTAATTATTGTTCTTTATTTTCTTCTTTCTATTTTGATTTCTCTATTGTATGGAGGGATCCTCATTTTGAACTTTGGATACCTATTATTTTTCAATACATTTAGGATATGTGATCTCTCCTCCTCTATATATGTTCCTTCTATAAAAGTTGTGCATTAATATATTTAGAAATACCTCCTTTTCATTTGAATGATGATGTGAATTTCATTGGCAATAAGTCTTTATGTGTCTTTTTTTCTATAGACATCATGTGATAAGGTCTTATTTACTTTACTTATAACTTGTACATCAAAAAATGGAAGGATCCATTCATATTCTCATTCCATGGTGTTTTGAATATTCTTTGAAAGGCTATTAATATAATCTAAGAATTTGTTTAATTTATTTTTACCATGTGGTCAACTTGAAAAAACATCATTTACAAACCTCTCCCACCAACTTGTTTTAAGAGCATAAGAGCATAATTCCCTCTTTTCAAAGTATTCCATAAGCAGGTTTACAATAATAGGAGGCAGTGAAGAATCCATAGCTATTACTTCAATTTGATCCTAAATTATATCTTAAAATTTAAAGGATAATTATCATAGACAAAGTTCCACTCATTTTTTAGTTTTTAGATTTGATTTTTTGCTTAATTTTTGTTCAACATCATTGATTGGGATCATGGTGAATAATTATACCACATCGAAGCTAACTAGAATGTCATCCTCTTACACATTTTAATTGTTAAGTATTTATACTAGATAGGGTAATTTTATCAAATTATTGCCATTTAAATTGTTGAAACTCTTAAATTATCGAATTATTTGGGGACATAAAAAATCTGATTTGAAGTCTAGATTTTTTTAGGTTCTTCTAGTGAAGTCTCACTACTATGGAAAAATCCTATTCCTAGAGGTAATTTTGACCATAATACCTACCTAAAGCTAAGATGAAAAGGCCCCTACTATGTACAATGTAGCCAAAGCCAAAAGGCCATCTAAGATGCAACTAAGGGAAAACCACTACGATGAAATGATCCTAAACCTATAGCTCCATTCACCATGAATATTCACCCAACCATGAGACTGGAATCAAGAAACTATCCAATAGACTTTTCAATGGTAGCTAAAGCAATTCCCAATAATACCTGGAAGCCCCGAGCCATTTTGGTGATGGTTAAAGGGGAACCATTTTTATAGAGGGCTTCCTTCAACCAAATTTCATGGCTTTTTCTTACCTTTAGTGAGTAAATACCTAGAAAATAGTCCCCCTTTAACCATGGGGGACCCTTAGTCCTAAGTATCTTTCCAAATTGATATCACCAATGAATCCTATGACTAAGGCCTTTGTTTGGTAAAAGAGGAGTAATCTAGGGGACCAAGTGGGAAGGTGATAAGGAAAATATCCCTCCTTTTTAAGGAAGATATTGATACCTAAAGGTTTTAAAAGAGCAAAGCATCCCAAAAAAATTCCAATTACAAATTTTCTCCTTTTTCTTTTGGTCTGCGAAGCCCACAATGGTATCCCCACTGTACATTGTGGAAGAGGAGACCCCAAAGGTAGAGCAACTTAAAATATGGAAAATATCATCCATACTAGGTACATTGAAGGACACATTCACCAAGGAATACTTCCAAAAGCATAGAATAAGGATTTGAACACTAAAATTTCCAACCAACTTGAAGCAATCAAATGCAAGGGAATGGATGATGATTTAGTTTTGGTCTTGATTATCCACAACCAAATGTAGATCTCCAAGTGTCAACTAAAGAATTAAAGTGGTAGTAGGGAGGATAGCCTAAGGGGAAATACATGCTCAATATATTAATGATAGATGATCATGGTATTCTAATCATGGAGGTTTACTACAAACCTCTAGAGTCTCTATATCATTCATTATTGATTTCAACTAGCCTAGAATTTTTTTTAAAATCTTGCATGTATTTTGGACGGAATCATCTCCCATTTATTCTTTATCTCTTCTTCTTTTTGTAAGCATTGAAAGCCCTCTATTCTTCTAAGGGGTATTTTTCTTCATTCTCCTCCATGTCTCAACCTAGCTTGAGTCTTACATGGCCTATTGGGTAGTTTTTGAACCTCTTCCCTCTACATGTATGTAACTCAAAATTCATGTTAATAAAGAAGCTATGACTCTTTACATATTTGCACTAGTTTTGGTGTGGGTGTTTTATTTTGTTGTATACTTTCAGATAGGTCATGTGTTCCGTATGCATTTTCAATCATCACCCATGTGTTCATCTAAGCCTATCATGGCACAAAGGGAGTTGTATTCTATTTCCTTTGGTGCATCACCATCCCTTACGCTAGGCTAGATAGGTTTATTGCTTTTATTTACTTTTCTTGCATTTTATAGCTTTTTACAATTTTCTTTACATCCTCTCTTTCCATTTTTCCCCTTTAATTTAGCCTAGGCTAAAAGTAGAGTAGCATAGCAAGATTAGAATAATGAGTACCAAAGGAAAAATATAGAAGCAAGGAACTGACCTTAGATGAAAAACCTTGGAGGTTGTTTGGTGGGATTCGTGTTCCATGATTTCTTATACTTCTTAAGATTGGTTTCTCCCACATGAGGTACAAGGCATAAAATGCACCTGCTTGGTCAAGGTGACGATAGACATCATGCTAGGAAACTACTATTAAAAATAAACTCACTCACACAAAATACTATAAAATAACTGAAATGCATCAAATAACAGAATAACACTATGTATAAAGTAATTGTAAAATTGAAACAATATCATAAAATAACTCAGAATCATAGGCCTATTTAAAGGGACAAATTCCTTAAATATTTTATTAACATGCAAAAATACCTTTGTACATGGCTTCATATATTTAAAATAAAGACTTCATGCAACCCTAACCCTAAGCTCAAGAGTTAGCTTACATGCAAAATGCCACTCAAGCTAGAATATTCTACCAAACATCGGTTACATTCTTGATAATGGTTACATGAAAGGGAACCACTTGTCTATGTGCCTTACTTTCCACATACCATTACAAAAGTATTACAAAATAATAATATAAGTGGGTTCCCACATTGGATGTGGGTCATTACATAAGCAATTGAGAATTACAAAAATAATGTTAGGATGGGGTCCTAACATGTACTTCCCCTTCAAAAATATTTGTCCTCAAAGCTATATATGAGGAAACTGGTGTTGGCGCTGGTGGAGAGACTCCC
Source organism: Wollemia nobilis (assembly GCA_028583015.1). Classification (NCBI taxonomy): domain Eukaryota; kingdom Viridiplantae; phylum Streptophyta; class Pinopsida; order Araucariales; family Araucariaceae; genus Wollemia; species Wollemia nobilis. The sequence continues at coordinate 5,221,983 of JAQPPZ010001050.1, forward strand.
ATGTAACAGCTTCCAATAGTAGACCATGCTATTTAACAAGGACCTTATTAATGGTGTGGTTGTATAGTGTGTACATCTTATGATCCAACAATTATTTTGGCTCAAGCAATATAGAACCTTATTCATCCAATTTTGGAAGAGCATATTGAACATGTACCTGAATACCTACAACCTTCTTGAGAGAGGAGACACAAAAAATAGGGTGAAGCTTGGATGTTGATGGTAGGGCTAATTTATAGGTTGTAATACCATTTCGTTGTAAAACCTGGTAGGGTTTATAATACTTGGCTACAAGTTCTTGGAACCTTCAAAGTTGGAGGGATGATTGTTTGTATGGTTGTAGGTGAAGAAAGACCATTTCACCAACATAAAAACTACACTCTGAATGATGTTGATCATCTTGTTGGTGCATCCAGTTCTTCGTTGCTTCCAAATTTAGCTTTAGTTAATAGAGGAATTTGACATATTGGCTAAGTATAGTGTTGACTGCATGGACCTTAGATCTTCCTAGAATGTAGGAGGAGTATATGCATGGAGGTCGATCATAAATAGCTTCAAAAATGGTGACCTTGGTCACCATGTGATAAGAAGTATTATACCACCACTCAACCAAGGGAATCCACTTCGCCCATTGAGTAAGATAATAATAGGTAAAGCAATGAAGGCAGGTATATTATTTACAATCTTAGTCTAGCCATCCATTTATGGATAATAAGATAAACTCATCTTGACCTGAGTTACTTGTAACTTAAACAATTCTTACCAAAAATTACGAGGGAATGTGGGGTTATGATTAGGTACAATGAAGACAAGCATGCCATGAAGGCAAAAGATAGAATCAAGAAAAAATTAGGTAATGGTGGAGGTTGTGTATGGATGGGAGAGAGAACAAAAATTAGCATACTTCAAAATATGATCCACTACCATAAAAATAACTGATTTTCCTCTAGATTTAGGTAACTCTTCAATAAAATCCATTGAAATATTTGTTCAAACATATTAAAAAATCAGTAAGGATTGTAGAGTGCATGGAGAATACAACATTTTGTCTTTAATCCATTGATAGGTTTCACATGTTGCCACAAAATTATGTATGTCCTTCTTCACACCCTTCCAAAAAAAGTATGCTTAATCCTTTCATATGTTTTAAGGAACCCTGAATTGCCTATAGTGAGAGAAGCATGCATTTTATTCATGAGGAGTTCCTGGAGTGGAGATGTGTGAGGTACAACAAGGCACTGATGGTAGCATAAATCTTGTTCATCCCAAATGTATCCAAGATATGAGGTAGAATTTATTTTAAGTGAAGCAACCAAATTTTGCAATCCCAAATCCTTAAACACTTCCTCATGAAGAGAATTAATCCATTGAAGTATGGGAGAAGAAATGGAACATAGCATACTATGAGCCTCAAATTGATGAGAGAGATCATCTACCATAATGTTCTCCTTACCATTTTTATAAGTAATATTATAATCATAGCCCATAATCTTAGAGATCCACTTTTATTGTTCGAGGGTGGCAACTCGTTGCTCTAAGAAATATTTGAGACTTTGATGATTTATTTTAATGGAAAAATGATGCCCAATGAGATAAGGTTGCCAATGAGTGATCACATATAAAATGACAAGCATTTCCTTAGCATAAGTGGATTTTCCTAGATTGTGACTAGAAAGTGCCTTACTAGTGAAAGCCAAGGGTCATCCTTCCTACATCAACATTGCGTCAATACCATTGCTTGAAGCATTGATTTCAATTACAAAAGGCTTAGAAAAATCAAGCATTGCTAATATCAGAGTTGTCATAGCATTCTTCAAATATAGGAAAGCCTACTCAGTTGGACCCATCCAAGTAAAAGAATCATTTTTTAACATGGGTGTTAAGGGAGTGGTATTTTTTCCATAATTGTAGATAAATTTGTGGTAATAGCTAGTAAGCCCCAAAATTATATGAAGGTATTTGAGAGTGTGAGGTTTCAACCACTCTTGAACCACCTGAATATTTCTAGGATCAACTTTAATACCATATTTGGTGATAATGTGTCCCAAATATTCCACTTTTGTCAACCCAAAAGAACACTTGGACCGCTTAGCATAAATTTTATGTTGTGCCAATAGTTGTAGGGTCTGATCCACATGGATGAGGTGCTCTTCCCAAGAATTACTATAAACCAAAATGTCATCAAAGAAAACTAGAATGAATTTATGAAGAAATGGATGAAAATATTGTTCATGAGACTTTGAAATGTGAAAGGTGCATTGGTCAAGCTAAATGGCATTACCAAGAACTCATAATTGGCACTCATGAGTATGAAATATAGTTTTGGGAATATTTTCCTTGTTGAGTTGGATCTGATGGTACCTAGAATGAAGATCTAATTTAGAGAAAAACATAGTCCCATGCAGCTCATCCAATAATTCATCCACTACTAGAATAGGAAACTTATCCTTAATGGTGAGCTTATTGAGCTCAAAAAAATCAATACATAATCACCATGAACCATATTTCTTTCTTACTAATAATATAGGCAAAGAGTATGGGTTGTTACTAGGGTGAATGACTCAAATTTTAACAATTCTTACACTAGCTTCTCTATCTCTGACTTAAGGGCATGAGGATATTGGTACGACCTAATGTTAGGTGGTACACTACTAGGGACCAATGGAATGACATGATCATGTGAGAAATGCAGTGGAAAGTTGGTTGGTTCGGTAAAAATTGCATTGTGCTTTGACAAAACAAGTTACAAATCTTCTAGAATTTGATCCACTGCTATAGTAGATGGTTGGATTGCAAATATTTGTGCAATGACCCCATGAGATGATTTTTTAACAACTTCTCCATATGGATTGAATTGATAATATGAGGAGGCCCTACTTTGGAACCATGAAGAGTGTATGACTATCCATTCTATGAAAATTGCATCCATAATTCTACAAAATTCCATGAGATGGTGCCTAAGGTACCCAACCATTGAGCACCTAACACAACATCACATCCCTCTAATTGAAGGGTAAACATATCTTGTTTGAGCTCATAATCCCCAATTTTAAATTTGACATTATGATATTTACCTTTACAAGGTAAGGTCCCTCTATTTGCCACCATAACCTTAAAGGAATTACATGTGTGTATGTAACAATTGGCTTGCTTGGCAATTTGAGGATCAATAAAGTTATGTGTGCTACTTGAATCAATAAGGATTGTAAGGTATTGGTATTTTAATAAATCCACAAATTTAACAGTTTGTGTAATAGTAATCCCTACAAGAGCATGGAAAACAAAATTTGTTGAGGGTTCTTCATGTATTTCCTCTTCATTTTGAGCTTGTTCTTAGATTGTGTCTACTTCATCATCATTGTGGTCATTGCTTTTGGGTTCCTCTATATCTATTAGGAACAACTTATTTTGGGCACACCTATTCCCCCTAACATATTTTTCATCACAATTATAGCACAACCCTTGGGCTCATCGAGCATCCATTTCCTCAATGGTCAAGCATTTTGAGGGGATAGATTTATTTTCCTAATTGCTTGTGAACTTGGGAGGAAAAAGGGTTTGGTTGGTTGAAATTTAGGTTCCCTATTTTGAGCTAAAATGTTTTATTCAACCAACCATGCTAGGGTTATGTATTGCATCATTATTTGTATTTTTAACATCTTAACCTCAACTTGAAGATCATCCTTTAGGCCACTAATGAAGCAACTCATAAAAACCCTTCATTCAACCCCTTGGTTATGTTAGCCAATTTCTCAAACTAATCCTGATAATATCAAACTGTAGAAGTTTGTCTTAGCTTGGTTAGTGCTCCTTGAAAATCCTCATACTAACTAGGGCAAATTTTAGTAAGTAATTTTGATTCAAAAGCTTCCCAAGAAAAATCAGTAATGGTATGTTGAAACCATTGGTACCACTGTAAAGCTTCCGATTCAAGATTGAAAAAAGCCATTTTGACATATTAATATCTAGGGATATTATGGAGTGGGAAGAATTGATCAACATAACATAACCACGCATCTCTACGTCTTTCCCATTAAACTTAGGAAAGTCCAATTTAGGCATCTTAAAGGTAGTATCATGATCAAGATGGGTGTGAAAACCTTATGTTTCCCTATGTGGTCTTTTTTCTCATCCTGACTATTCAGTATCATGATACTCAAAAACTTGTGGGTTAGTTTGAAGCTTAGACTCCACTTCGTGAATCTATTCTTGAATTTTTGTTTTGGAGGCAATGTAGTCAGTTCTTAAGAGTGTAAATTCTTCCCATAATGCTTGATTTTCTTGGAGGATGGTACTAAGTTGTTTGGTGATTGTATCAAGCTATGAGGTGGCTTGGTCCATCTCTTTTTGATGTCCATGAGTTCCAGTAGCCATTTTGATGAGATTTGAACGACTAGTAGTGAATTAATTAAAAATAGAAGTGTGATTGTAGGGGTTACTATTTTTAGTAATATGTCCAAAAAAGTTTTTAGGTGCTACATATCAAACTGATCAGCTCAAAAATTTGGTCACAATAAGCTATATCCCACAACGCTAATTTTGGGCACCCCAAATTTTTTTTTACTATTGTTTGATGAGTATATTAGTGATGTTAGTTTCTTCCTCGAAGGTTGGATTCAAAATTTTGGTACTATGTCATCTATTTCTACCTTATATGTTCTGACTGCTAACCACTCTTATCATTGTCTATCTTTGTTCTTGTTACCTATATAATTATTACTAACACTATTCAAACATCGATCTTGGGATTCTCTATGCTATGCAGTTACTAACACTGTCTGTTATATTTTTGGCACTCATAACCCTATAATTTTTTATTGTTACTACCACTATTGACCTGAATGTATTACCACTAACCCAATTGTTACTACCACTAACCTGAATGTTTCTAAAATAATTCATGATTATCACACACTTGTATGCTCTGTCATGACTATTTGGTGCATGCAATTTTTTTTTATGATAAGGAAGTCTTCCTTTGTATGATCACTTTATAGGGTAAATTTGTAGGTTTAGTATAATAAGGAGGTTTTGTTTTTGTAGGTTGAAGTTTTGGATAGAACCAAGTTACACTAGGCAAAGAAGTATGTAATACCCATAGGCCCTTTTTTATACCGTAGTGACGAACAATAGTTCTTGGACCAATATTTTAGGCCACTATCCAAGGAGGATTCCACACATACCCTTGAGCATACTATCTACCTCTCTATCAGTATGAGAAGGTAATATTTTGGGATGGTGTGTCCTATGTACTATGGATAATATAAGGCTGAAAAAATTTCTAATGGGTAAAATTTTGTTTAACCCTAGATGGTCTCCCTAAATACCTAAAGATATGTGGGAGCTCAATTTCATGCATAGGTGTTGTTTAAAGGCATGGGTATTGGAGCTTGATCACCCCTTACTTAACTAGATGCTTTATGGGCTATCTAGATTAGCCAATAATGATAACTCCTCTACGATATTTTAAAACCCCCAACATAGAGTTTCTAACCTACTCAGATAAAAAAGGATTGTAATTTTTTTGTTTTGTTGGTTCTATTTTTTAATATAAAGGACAAACAAAAAATAAAAACCCAAGAAAATTATACCTAAAAGTTAGAGTGGATGGGTAAGAATTGTCGTAGTTGCAACAAAACTCAGCCCTAGAAAATATGTTGATACCACTTGTTAGGAATCTACTATTGAAAATAAACTCACTCACACAAAATACTATAAAATAACTAAAATACATCAAATAACAAAATAACACTATGCAAAAAGTAATTGCAAAATTGAAACAATATCACAAAATAACTCAAAATCATAGGCCTCTTTGAGGGGGCAACCTCCTTCAATATTTCATTAACTTACAAAAAAATACCAACTCACATGGCTTCATATATTTTAAAGAAAGACTTATTGCAACCCTAACCTTAAGCTCAAGAGTTGGCTTACATGCAAAATACCACTTAAGCTAGAATATTCTACCAAACATCGATTATATTCTTGATAATGGTTACATGAAAGGGCACCATTTTTCTAGGTGCCTTACTTACCACATACCATTACAAAAGTATTATAAAATAAAAATATAAATGGTTTTCCACATTGGACGTGGATCATTGCATAAACAATTGATAATTACAAAAATAATACTAGGATGGGATCCAATCAAGGTCATAATCACAAGGGATCAAAACACCCGAGGAGCACAAGGGGGTCAATCTTGACCACCCAATATTTTATAATAGCACACCCAATAGTTTATAACGATACACCCAATAGTTTATAATGGCACACGCAATGGAACATGAACTTGATAACATCTATCTCTTGATATAGAAGTCATATTGTGGTTCTGATGAAGGCCATAATTATCAGCATTTTGAAGCACTTTATAGATTCACTTGGTGACTCTACTATTAAAGAACAACCTAGAAGAAGATAATCTATCATCCCAATGTGATATTATGGTGGGAACCTCCATATGGCCAACACTCTCACCCACCTAGTGACCTCGCTATAAAAAAGAACCTAAAGCAACCATCAAAAGAAGAACAAAGTTGATTTCCTAATGGAAGCCACCACCTCTAGTCAACCAACTAAAATAAATAAATCAAAGCAAAGTTATGGTTAGAAGAATTCCAACTTGGAAGTGTTAGAGCCCCTTGATCATTTTGGACCACCCTCATTCTTGGGAACCAGTTCCTAAAGAGGCTTTGAATTCCTTGTTAGAGTTCACTAGAGAAAGCGTTGTCATTATGTTGAAACACTTGCAACATATAACCAAACAATGTAATGTTCTCAATATCACAAAGCAAGATATAGCCCTCAAGATACTAGTGATATATTTCAAATGGAATTCCTAGAGGTAGTATGTATCCCTACCCATGTAGTCAAAAAGGAATTGGAAACAATTGGCCATCCAATTGATGGATCATTTCAATGAAAGGAGGTCCCTACTACTAGACTACCTAATTGGCATTAAGAAAGAATTTGGTGAGAAAATGGAGGACTTAAATGCTTGGTTCCATGGATCCTAAAAAAGAATCTTGGATGAGATTAGACCTTCCCTAGGTATGGCACTCATATTTTATCTCAAAGCTATACATCCAGATATTGCCATAATGATAAGAGCCTAGGGGGAATTCTCTTCTCATTTCCTATCAAATTGCCCTTAAAGAAAAATAAAATCTCATTATGGTAGGCAAATTTTTCCCAAGAATTCAAAAATTCTTCTTTCCTATGACTCCAATCTAGCCCCATTCCCATTTGCATCCAAAATTCCCCTACTCATTGCCAACCAAAATTATTTTAAAGAAAGGTTTGATGGTGCATAATTGTCCAGTTCTAAAGGCCTATTTCAAAAATTAATTTTTTGAGGACTCACCAGAGTAGATGCAACTAGGATACCTAATAGAAATTAAATTTAGACCCAACAAAGACCTTTGAGGAAGCATAATCACTAACAAAGAAAAGGTATTGAACCATATGGAAGCATAAAAAAGGAAACCATCGAATCTATCTGTAACAACCCCATTTGTTACCACAAATATATATAATATATATATATATATATATATATATATATATATATATATATATATATATATATATATATATATATATATATATATATATATAAACATTCATATTTCATGAGGCAATGGTCATAATCATGGGTTAAAATGGAATCATTCCATTTGGATTACAAGCTATCAAGGCAAATAGCACCAAGTGTTATTAAGACTTGATCAGAGTCATTCTTGAGTAGAAGTGATCAACTTCTACACATCCCTCATATCACTCAAATATGAGAACACTAGACAAATATTATATTTTATATTTCTTAAAATGGTAATCACTTTTACCCATACTATCCACTAGGACCAGTATATAGATGAATGCCTTAGAGATGGAAACCCGTCATAATTAAATAACATCAACAAAGGTTATTCATAGATCTTAGATCCAACCCACATCTTCTCGATGGGGTCTCTAAGATAACAAAATCACTACACGTGATTAAAATTACATAATCCTTTGAATGTCATGAGTATATTACCTTATACTTATTAAGTCATATTTGTCCATCCTTTTTATTTAGGCAACCCTTTTATTATGAATCAATTAGGTTCATTACCAAAGGCTATTATTTGTCCATTATGGGAATGCACATTCCTCATGCACATTCAATTTAGAATGTAAATAATGATTTTGTTCATAGCCCAAGTTCCAGTTGCCTCTTCATGGTTTCCAAGCCACTCTGAGATTCCACTCGGATTAATCCACCATTTATTATCATAATGTTTTAAGTTATACCAACCATGAATGTTTATGAGGTGGACATAATTCAATTAATCCTTGAGGAATATAATCTATTATATTATGATTCAACACATGAGATATTCAATTGAGCAAGATCTACATTCCATTGCATACTACCATTGAATCCATCAAGTGTTTGATGTGAACTCAACTACAAGAGACCAACAAAATGGACTCCAATCACATAACACAAATGCAATATAATGGAAGAAACCTAAAAATTGATATTCTTATCATTATTGAATTCACACCCCTTCTCTAAAATATTACAATCCATAATATAGCAACCGAAAACCAAAGAAACCCTAAAAATGTCTTTTTCTAAAAACTGCTAAAAATAGATATTTTTTCTAAAAACTGCTAAAAATAGAAATGAGTCGAATTGCACCCAAATTTGGTGCACACATCCCTATTACAATAAAAAACCTTAATTTAAAATATTAGGTCTCAAACTTAAGATATAAAAAAAGATAATAAACTTCTAACATGCAAAAAACCCCAAAAAACCCAAGAACCTATTCTAAAAGCTAATTTTGGGACACTAGATGTCGGAGTTAGGTCTTGAAAACATGATTTTTGGAGATTCAAGCCAATAAAATATTTTCCTAATGCAAAACATGCATGTGGAACCACCTATTAAATTTCAAGGCAAACGGGCATACGGTTCACAAGTTATGGCTCCAGCAAGGTGCATCATTCTCCTCTGGTGAAAAAGAACTCAGCTCCTACGAGTTCAGCTAAATTGAAATCCTGTAGCTTTTGGTTATCAATTTTATTTAGCTCTGACTCTAAAAACCAAGTGTTATATGACTATGGTAATCCTTCCCACTGAACCAAGTATTTGTTGTAGCTCCCATGTTTGGTGGTGATCACCTTCTTATCAAGCACCTGTGCAACTCTGTCTTTTTTCTTCTTAGGCATCTGTCATGCCCAATTTATTGTATCCTATAATTCACCATCCTTGGCAGTACCAAGATACTAAAATAAATTAGAAATATTAAAAATGGGTGAAATATCAAATTCATCGGGCAACTCCACTTTATAGGCATTATCATTGATCTTCTTCAAAATCCTGCATGGCCCAATTTTCTTAAGTTTTAGTTTGTTATACATCCCCTTAGGAAATATTTATTTCCTAATATGAACCATGACCATATCATCCTCTTAAAACAATTTCATCCTTTTGTGTGCATCAAAAGACTCTTTGTAGTGAGAATTACTACTCTGCAAATTTTCCCTCACTGACTCTTGCACTTTTTGGATATGCTCAACAAATGCTTTTGCATCATCACTAAATCGTTCCCCAATTGGTAACTCAACCAAATCTAATACACCTCTAGGATTTTTACCATAAATAATTTGGAAAGGAGATTTACCTATTGACCTGTTCACTAAACTGTTGGATGCAAATTCGGCTTATGACAAGGCTAAATCCCATTATTTTGGTTTTTCTCCAACTATGCACCATAAGAGGTTTCCTAAGCTTCTGTTCACTACCTTTGTTTTCCCATTGATTTGTGGGTGGTAAGCACTACTGAACTGTAACCTGGTGTTCAATTTCTTCTACAATGTCCTCCAAAAATGACTTAAGAACTTAGTATCCCGATCAAAAGTAATAGTCTTTGGAACACCATGCAACCGCACAATCTCATCAAAGAATAAGATTGTAGTCCTAGTTGCATCATTATTTTTATAGAAAGCAATGAAATACACCATTTTTGAAAATCTATCTACCACAAAAAAATTGAATCCTTACCCCTCTGTATCTTAGGCAACCCCAACATGAAATCCATAATCAGATCAATCCATGGTCCTGTAGGAACTGACATTGGCACATGGCCCTCAGCCATTTGATATACTCTACATCTAGAGACAAACCTGATTATGTATATCTTCATTTTTGGCCAATAGTACTTCTCCTCTACAAGAGTGGTAGCTTTGGCTACTCCAAAATGACCATCCAAACCCCCACTATGTAATTCCCTCAAGATGTTCTCTCTCATGGAGCCATTGGGAATGCATAATTGATTACCCTTAAATAAATAACCATTATGTAAAAAATACTCTTCAAAAATAGTACACTATTGCACTTTTACGCTGTTGTACAATATTCCCAAAATCTGCATCAAATTCATACAGATATTTAATCCCATCAAATCCTACCACTTCATTCTCCATAGTGGTCAACAACATGACTCTCCTAATTAATGCATCAACAACCTTATTTTGTTTTCCCGATTTGTTCTTCAGGACAAATGTATACTGTTGCAAAAATGAAACCCATTTGGCATGCCTACTATTTAACTTTTTATGAGAGTTGACATACCTCAATGCTTCATGATCAATAAACAACACAAACTCCTTTGAGAGTAAGTAGTGCCTCCAATGTTGCAATGCTTGCACAATTGCATAAAATTCCACATCATATGTAGAATAATTCTTCCTTGCATAATTCAAATTCTCACTAAAAAATGCTAAGGTCGGCCCTCTTGACTTAAGACACCACCAATTCCAACAAATGAAGCATCAAAATCAACCTCAAACACCTTACTGAAATCTGGTAACACTAGAACAGGGTCTTTCGACACCTTCTTCTTAAAGAGTTCAAAACTCTTTGTTGCTGCCATAGTCCATACAAACTCTTTCCCCTTCGTGCACTCAGTTATAGGGGCAACTATACTACTGAAGTTCTTGATGAAATTTCTATAAAATGTAGCTAGGCCATGACAGCTCCTTACTTCTATTATAGTTCATGGAAGAGGCCATTCTAGAATCGCCTTCACTTTCTCGTCATACATACTCATGCCATATCTTGAGATTACAAATCCTAAAAACACTAAACTATCATGAATAAATATATATTTCTTCAGGTTGAATACAATTTCTCCTTCTTGAGCATGTCTAACACTAATTTTAGGTATAACAAATTATTCTCTTGACTTTTACTATAAATCAAAATATCATCAAAATACACAACCAAAAACTTACCATTATATTCCTGCAGTACTCTATTCATCAACCACATAAATGTACTGGGTGCATTAGACAACCCAAATGGCATCACCATCCACTTGTACAACCCATATTTGTCTTAAAAGTTGTCTTCCATTCATCCCCTTCTCTAATTCTGATCTAGTAGTAGCCACTTTGTAGATCAATTTTATTGAAGTATTTAGCTCCATCCAATCCATCCATCATGTCATCCACTCTCGGTATAAGATACTGATACTTTATTGTGATCTTGTTTATGGCTCTACTATCCACACACATCTACCAATAACCATCTTTCTTTGGTATCAACAATGCTGGAGTTGCACATGGACTCATACTCTCCCTAACTAATCCCTTCTTTATCAACTCTGTCACTTGCCTACTCAACTCTGCATTCTGTGTTGGGTTCAACCGATAAGCTACCTAATTTAGGGACACTGATCCTAAAATAAAATCCATGTGATGTTGGATATCCCTCTTTGGTGGTAACCCATATGGTAACTCCTCTGGTGTGACATATTTATATTCACTTAGCAATTGCTACTATCATCATAACAACTTCCTCTGTTTCTAGATTCCTAGCTATTAAGGCATAACAAAATCTAACATCCTTGATCTCTACAAGAAACTCCTTCATCATCAACAAGCTCTCACTCGGCCATCCTCCTTCATAGGTACAAGAACTACCTTTACATCATCCTTCCAGAATGTGTAAGTATTCTTTCTCCCATTATGGTTAGTAGCATTGTCGTACTACCAAGGTCTTCCCAACAGAATGTGACATGCATCCATTGGGATCACATCACACCACACTTCATCCTTGTAAGTACTCCCAATTGAACACCTCTGATCTAATGTTACCTCATTCCCCTTCTTAACCTATGATATGCGATATGGATAAGGATGCTTTTCATATTCCAGATTCATTTTATCAACCATGACATTTGACACCATATTTTCACAACTACCACCATCAATGACAATATTACATACCTTCCCTCCTGATGTATGCCTTATTCAAAAAATGTTTGTTCATAGCCCAGAATCATAACCATAAATGGTCTACCTCTTCGCTTTGATTTGCACCTTATCTTTATTAGGAACAATCAACATCCTCCTTATCATAAGTGTTTCCCCCATGTCAGCAACAACTTCATCTTCATCCTGCTCTTCCATCTCAACTAGATTGAACCTTCCTTGTCCTCCTTGACCCCTTTATTAGATATCATGTTGGGGACACTTAAATTCTATGTGCCCCTCCTCACCACATCCATAATAGGTATACAAAATTCTTGGATCATTCTCATTTCATCTACCACCATAACCTCTACCTTGTTAGTATCCTCTTTCTCTCATATTCTGCCCATATTCTTTTTGTTTAGCAGATATTGAGGATTCTTCCTTGAGAAAATTAGATCCACTTCAACCCTGACCTAAAGAGGGTATGAATCCCTTCTTACCTCTTTTATTAACCCAATTTCTCCTCTGCCTTAAGGGCCATTTGATATGCATCCTCCACTATAAGAGTGCGATGCATGCTCATATCATCTTGGCCAGCAAAACTTAAGCCATTTACATACCTAGTAGTCTTTTGGTCATCCATCTCATTGTGCTCAACTCAAATGGATAGCTTGTAGAATTCATTATTATAGTCCTCGATGCTTTTATCCTTCTATCAAAGATTTTGAAATCTATAAAATAGGGTTTGGGAGTAGTCTATAGGTATAAATTTTTCTTGTAACTTCTTCATATTTGTCCAATCCTTGATTTTTTCCTTTCCATTCCTCTATCGTGTAGTCTGTAAATGATCCCACAAAATCAATTCATGTCCCTTCAACTTTGTTCATGCAAGCTTAACCTTATTCTCTTCAACAAGGTTACTCCATTCAAAATATTTTTCTAGGCTATTGATCCAATCGATCAACTCCTTTGGTTTCAACCCACCAACATACTTGGGAACCTCAATCTTGATCCCATATGGATTCCCCTTAAGCCCCTCTAGAGCTCGTATCAGCTGATTTTCAAAATCATTCCCTTCTTCCTTTGGACCCTCTGGTTCTGCTTCTGCATGGACCTCAGATCCATGTTCCTCATGTATGTTTTCATCATCAGATACTTGATCTGCACGCGCCTTGGGACGTCTCTCTCTCATGCGATCAATCACACTAGTCAGTCATGTTATTTCTGCATTCATATCCTTAATATGCCTATTTATATAGGCATATATTATAGGTGGCATCTTCCCTTCACTAGTGAGATCACACCCGCTCTGATACCAAATTATGTGAACTCAACTACAAGAGACCAACAAAATGGACTCCAATCATATAAATCAAATGCAATATAATGGAAGAAACCTGAAAAATTGATATTCTTCTCATTCCTAAATTCACACCTCTTCTCCAAAATATTACAATCCATCATATAGCAATTGAAAACCAAATAAACCCTAAAAATATCTTTTTCTAAAAAATGCTAAAAATAGATATTTTTTCTAAAAACTACTAAAAATAGAAAAGAGTAAGATTGCACCCAAATTTGGTGCACACATCCCTCTTACAATAACAAAAATTACTTTAAAATATTAGGTCTCAACTTAAGGTATAAAAAATATAATAAACTTCTAACATGCAAAAAAACCCAAAAACCCTGAGAACCTATTCTAAAAGCTAATTTTGGGACACTAGATGTCGAATTTAGGTCCCAAAAATATGATTTTTGGAGAGTCAAGCCAATCAAATATTAGCTTGATGTAGAACATGCACACGAAACCACCTGTTAAATTTCAAGGCAAATGAGCGTATGATTCACAAGTTATGGCTCCAACAAGGTGCGTCAGTGTTAGATTTTGAAAGGTAGATCTAGCTAACTACTTTATTCATAATTACCCAATACATTCCAGAAAGTAAATGACATATCATTTATCATTAAATCATCAACATATTAAAGTTAGCATACATTCCTTGCATCATAGTACACATCGACATAATTTAAGAATTGCATAACTGTTTCATCAAGCATTTAACCATCTTAAAGCATTTTTATTTTGAAGTAAGGGCAACATGCACAAGAATTAACACATCAAACCACAAATAGAGTGACACATTTTTTATCATGGGAACCCTCATGGGGAATAAACCCAACCTCCAAAATATGTACTTTCCTCATATTCATAAACTTAGGATGTCAAATATTACAAATATAGAAGGGCCACTATGGGTCCATTTCAATCAATTATACATGGAAAGGAATATAATTGTTCCTTATAAAATTCATGATGCATATAGGGAATTTTCCCAATTCCCTTCTCTAAGTCATCATTATATCATTAAGGTATTTACCATACCAATAAGGAATCCATTTGTCCTTTTAAACTCATGATGCAATTAAGGAATTTTCCTAATTCCTTTCTCTAAGTCATCATTATATCATTAAGGTATTTATTATACCAATAAGGAATCCATCTATCCCTTTAAACTCATGATGCAATTAAAGAATCTATTGATTCTAAGCCATCCTAATATTTTTCATATGTTTATGATAATCATCGAAATCTTATTTTGGAGAAGTCATATCAATGTTAGAGAGAACCATATAAGTTCCCATAAGAAAAGAATGAATTCCAAATTCATTATATTTAATTAACACAAAGTCAATCCATGAATTAATATCACATACCATTAATTTATTAAATAACCATTTTGCCTAAATTATTAATTTAGGCTAATAATTTAATTTGTCATTTCATAATTATATTATGTTGTAGCAACCCATGTCAACCACCTTTCTCCTTAACCATAGGTTAATAAAAGTAAACCCTTAGAGGTTTAGCATGGGTAATATAAAGCTCATTATCTAAAGCTATTTCCTTTGGTTATATACAAACCAATAGGGTTCTAATTCCTCATTGGATACAACATATTAGTCTATTCAATTGGTTCTCAATTGCTATCAAATTTTCTTCCTAAATTTGATCCAAAATTTGTTTCATTACTTTCCAAATCCTATCAATTTTCTTCCCAGATGAAAGCTTAAAATGCATAAAATATCCTACATAATTTTTATATATCAATCCAAGGTTAGCTCTCAAATCAAGTTTATTTCCATCACTGGATCCCAATATGCATTCATTTAGTTCATCCTCTATTATAAAGTTTATAAGAATGCATTTGTAAACTGCTATCAATTTTTTTCAAACTTTGATCCAACATAATATTCCATTATTTTGATAATTTGGTTATCGAAATTCAATCCAATGATTATTTATCTTATCTCCAAACGATACCAAATTTACCTTCAAATTTTACTTTAATACCATTCAATTAATTTATCAAAATATGGAATCCCCATAAATTCCCATAAATCGTCTAGCATCACAATCCATCTCTAAATAATTTACTTTGCTAATACCGATCATAAATATCATTCCTTTGATTTTCAGGGATGTTTGGAAGAGTCCCATACCTCTTCTTGGATGGAAACCCCGATCATCCATTCTCCTAGTGGATTCTATTCGTTAAGGATTTCATAATAAATCATAATATGTATTTTACATAGAAATCTAAAATTCCACTAAAATCATTACTTCTCTTTACTTCTCATAATTAACATAGAAAACCACCAAGCATGAACAAACAATTCATTCATCATAACAACGATTAATTCTTAATCCCATTTATTATTTATATGTAGGCATGCATCACCTCTTTGTATATCTCATACAAAGAAACCATAAATCATTAATAGATGATTCATCTATCTTGAATCCTTTCATAAATAAGGATTGATTCATAATTTCAACCATCATTTTCTTGGATTATCACCAAACATCGGGAATATTATCATACCTCTTCCCAAGGAATGGACACCAGTCCATCCCTTTAAAAGATATAAATTTATTCCAAGCTTCTAGTTGATTATGTTCATAACAACATAAAACATAATATAGTTTATATACTATCTCTATTCATTAAACACAAATCTTTGCATTCAAGTATGCTAAAACTTATGTTCAGTTTAATCACCTACCAATAGTAAATTTAACTATGGAAGGTTATCATAAATCATAAGATAGTATTTTTTCCAAAATTTCATCTTCACACATATGATAGTCTTTCTGAATATTTCTACTCAATAAAACTTAGGACATTGCATTCAAAATCTATAGTTTCATGAGTTCATTCCATATTTACCTAATTAATAGGTCTCAATTCTTTTATCCAAATAATCCCATAAAACTTAATATCAAATTGACTAAATCATTCAACCTACTTCAATTAAAACAAAGTTGCTTTAAGTAGGATAGAAATATTTATTTTACATGGTGAAGCCATTATCTAATATAACATCATAAATTAATAAAGTATATAATCTCTTACAAATCTGCATAGGGCCTTTTACTTGGATATTATCCATGTATCATTGGGGAAGACTTGAACCTTGGTCTCCTCTTTAAATATTGAAGAATCTAACCAATTGAGACATATATATTTAACTATGTGTATCTTACAAAAGCATCTAGAAGTGGATGTTATCGAATAGCCAATATAAAGATAATTTTCATCACATGAATTACCCAACCATACCAATTAGAGCTATGTTCAATCAAAATAAGGTTATTGGTCTGATATATGATTCCCTTGATATTGATCATATCAGATTCACATGATTACTAACCCCAAAGGAAATTTTCTAATTCAACACCACCTACTAGAGTACAAATGGGGTCTTGTCACAATACCATCCTAATTCCTATGTGGGTATACATGATGTATGGAACCTAGTGTTAGGGTCTAAAACCACTATCACGTGAATTGGACATCGAGACTCATATGGTAGCTAGATGAGATGATAGGAGTTAGTTTAGAGAAATATATTCTTGTTCACCGATATCGGTTCAAAGGATATTGAAAAGTGTGACTCTAGAGAAGGTAACTTCAGATATAGTACTACCGCTGGCACAATGCTACTACAAGTGTTGCAGTATAAGTTAAACCCAATGTTGATTGATGGTATTTAAATTATACACAAGCCTTGAATCTACTATACAACAACTATGAAATGACTCCATTACGTAGGCTAATTGATATTTATCGTAATAGAAGTAGTGATCTATCAACAAGCATGGGTATATCAATCCCATGATGTCTTGGACTCTCGCAAGTAGAAGAGTCCATCAAAACTATCTTGGAGGTCTAGAAGGAAGTCACATAGAATATTAGATAGCAAGGATGATGGTAGAGAACCCATAAAGATATACCCAAATAAATATTAAATAACTCCAAAGGTTAATATGGCCTTCCATAGTGGATTCCTTCGTTAGCATGGAGCATATTCATTCGTGATGTCTTCATTGAACAAGGAGTCTAGTGATTCATTCAAGGAGCAGATGTAGTAGCATACCAAGATTTAAGCTTCCATAGTTTGATTGGAAGGGTATTAATTTATCGAATGAATCGATCATACCCATTGGTACTCAACATTTATTGTTATGACAAGATCGATCATCTACTGATAGCCTAACCATTGTATACTACCAATGGTCATGAGTAGGATATCAAAGGAGATACGACCGATACAGATATTCTAACAAGGAAGTTAGAGTGCTATTTGCATATGTTGCTTAACATAAGGCTCACATTTACACAGATCCTAAATATACTTATAATATCATAATGAAATAATATAAGGTTTATCACTATGAACTGGTGAAGATGCTACCACTACGTTTCATCCCAGAATGGACGCATGGTCACAAAGCTTTCTATCATTAAAAAATTGTAGTCAATATTCAGCTTTATCATTAAGAAGAGCACACAAGCTAAACTGACATAATTGTTTCATAAACAAGCAATCAACAAGACATAAGTGAAGCAGAATGGAAAGTCCCAACCTGGAACTCTAGCAGTTGAACGCTGCCCTGGTGCTTCCTTAAGCTCTTCTTCTTTCTAGCCTTCTCCTTCTAGCATAACATAGCATAAAAACCTTTTTTTTTTTCAATCTCCATGGTGATTTATAGCTCTCTTTCTTCTTAAACAAGAAATATGTTTCCAAATAATATATATATATATATATATATATATATATATATATATATATTATTTTTTAAATTTTTTTTTGCTTTCTTTCCTTCAAAAAAGACGCCTTTAAATATAAATTTTATTTATATTTCTTTTTTCTTGCTTTTCTTATCTTCTTTTTCTCACCCCAAGTTAAAGTTTTTTTTTTTAACATATATATATATTAATGGAAAATAAATCCATAGAGATAAGAGCATAATTACTCCAACCTTACCAAAATAGCCTTATGAAGGAAAGATTTAATACAAGATAGATTTTTTTTTAATCCAATTTAAAATTGGACAAGCTCATGAAAAGCAAACTACCTAATTTCCTTCTAAAATGAAGGTAATTAAATTAATTAAACATATTTAAAAAGTAATTATCTACTCTAGAAGTTGCCCAATTTAATGCCCAATTTAGCATTAATTGACTTCACAGGGATACCCACCTAAGAGATAAGTCCCATTCTTGTACATATAATATTTTGCCAAAATGGGTCATGACACTATCGAATGATATTGGTGACCACACTTAGACTTCCTCAAAGAACTTCAAGCCTCCACCAAAACTTAGAAAGGAGTAATATTGACAGTAGGAGGAAAGGGAGATAAAAGGATCTACGTAGGAAAAGATACAACCATCCCACTTGGACCTAAGGTACATATCAAATCCATTCTAAGTGTACCAAATAGACATAATTTATACATCCTCCTTGCCTAAGGTAGTGGCCTACATGCTAAAAAACTTGATATTTGTCCAAAGAGTAGATGAACTAGACAAGTAGACAACCTAGCCTAGTGATCAATCTCCCATTGCAGTACCACCATGTTCTACTCCAAGACTATCACCAAATACTGGAAGGACAACAAACCAAAGTTGAGGTAGGGTCCTATCCATGAAAATCAACCAAAAACAAAAGCAAAAGGGGGGACACCCTCAAAATTTTGATAGATGATTAAAAAAGGACTCTAACTCACTGTAGAAAACATCTAACCCATAAGATAAAATAGGGCAATATGGAAGCCTAGGGGCCCAATACAGTGATAATTTTTTATTGGACTAACATAGGATGAATGCTAGGTACCAAGAAGGACCCATCAACCTTGAGGACCTTTGTAAAAAAAATATTCTTTCCTTTCTCTATCTTTTCATAGACCTATCGAGCAAATGTAGGATGCAAATAAATTCAAACAAGCTATAGAGAAGCTAAGGTCACACGAGCCCAAAGGATGAAGTAAATGGAATTAGGGTATGTTTCATAGCCCCCGAGATCAATAGATTTCATTTTGATTAGTTGAAGGAAAACTAACATGTCAAAGAGATAGGAAGCTTAGAAGATGATGGCATCCCCCAAATTCTAATCATGAGGGAATGAGTCTTTATGTAACCATATGACATTAGCTGATATAAATATTGGAAGTGAAGCTTAGGATTCATCCAAGCAACATGGACTATAAAGCAGATGGCACCTTACTTTGGCCTCCATAAAATCTTGAGCGAAGTGATACCCAATGACTTCCTCTCTAAAAATATGTCATTATTGTAGAAGCCTCAGGATTTTCTAAATCATACTCCATTCACAATGGATAGGTAGCCCTCTCTGGGTTTATTAACTCCTACTAGAAAGAGTTTCCCTATGAGTCACCAAAACTATAGTGAATTCTCACTACAATGGAAAAATCCTATTCCTAGAGGTAATTTTGATCAAAATCCCACCTAAAGCTGAGATAAAAGGTCCCAATGCCCCTATGACCTATGATATTGTAGACATGAAAAATTGACTCATTTTCCTCCTATAAAACTAAGGTCATATTCATAAGTATATTTAACCTATCAAATCATCTCAATTATTCTTAAATTTTATACCATTGAATAGGGCTTGAAAAGATCTTTCCAATGGTATACTATATGTCCAATTTTAACATCGTTTGACCCCTCAAACTACCAAAACACTAAGTACATGTCCTGACTAGATCGTACTACGATCAAAAAAATCGTAATAAGATTTTGGCATATGATATTTGTGATCGACGTATGATATCGCCAATCATAATACGATCTTGCCTTGAAATAGAAAATTTAAAATGGAAAATGACAAAAGTTGTTCAAACTGATTTTTGCCTCCGCTTGTGTAACTACACGGGATTTGCAAGATCGGATCCATTCGATTTCGCCCAATTTGGAAGAAGTTGCAACAATCCAACCTCCTCCCTATTTTGGACACTCTCCCCTACCTATTTAACCAGACCCTTCCCTTTGTAATTCTCATGGCTCTCTACATTTAGGAAAATCTAGTTTAATTTTGCATACTGTCGCTTGTTATTTCACTATTTGCTTGCAAGATCAAAAGGATTTTGGCACAGATCGGAGGATACGATATTGCGATCGTATTACGAAATTACGAGTTCGAGATACGATCTCACCATAACTATATGATATTTCCTGCAACTGGTCTAGGGCAACACCGAGTTCTAGTTTACATATTCTGACCTTCCTTTGCTTGATTTACATTTCATTTAGCATTTTACCATAAGATATCTTAGATTAAATCATATGCATTCTTGGAGTTCACCTAAAATCTCATGTAATTGCATGTTGTAGGTAATTAGGTGAATTTTTCTATCATCTTCTATTAGTGTCATTGTTCAGTACTGTTTAATAGGTCTAAATCACATTTGCAAAGATAAGTAGAATCACAAATTTCTATTCTTTATCCTCTATCCATGCATCTGTTGTCTTCTGTCAAAATCGTATATGTTTTGTCTATGATCGGAGTACGATATTGTTGATCGTCATACGATCTAGAGAGATCATAATATGATATTACCTTGCACTATACAAAACTAATCTGCTTACAAATTTTAGAACCGACATTAGACATCTAGATTTAGGTAAGGTTTAAAATCCTTTCATAGACCTTTGCATTAGTTTATACATTCTATTTTTTGTATTATTTGTCTACATTTGAAATTAAAATGCATATAGCTTAGTTTAGTTTGCATATTGGCCAAACTTAGGTGCGTGTGATTTGATTAAAAAGAACCCATCAAAACAAATCCTGAAACCTAGGCTTAGAAATAACCATAAATGTTTCCTGGTGAACCCAAAACCCATTCGTCAAAAAATCACCATATATAGAAGGTACAATTAAGTACCTCTCTTTCGAGGTGTAGACCATTCATTCTCTCATTCCCCTCTAAGGCATGAATCCATCTGCCTTAGAAAAGGAGTGCGAGAATTTTTACCTACAGATACATCCAAAGCCATAAGACAATTTAAGATGTAGCTAAGGGGGAACCATCATCGTTAAATGATCCTGTGCTTATAGATCCCTTCACCATAAATCTCAACCCAACCATTGGACTAGAATTAAGCAATAATCCAATAGCCTTTTTGGTCTTGGCTAAAGTAGTTCCCAATAATAATTGGAACCCTTGAGCCATTCTAATTATGGCTAAAGGGGAAGCACTTTTATTGGGGATTTGTGTAGTTCAAAGTTCATGGTTTTTTCTATCCTTTGATGAGCAAATCCCTAGAAATTGGTCCCTCCCCTTAACCATGTGGGGACCTTAGTCCCATGTATCTTTTCAAATTGATACCAATAATGAATCCTAGGACTAAGACCCTCCATTTAGTAAAAGAGGAGTACCCTAGGGGACCAAATGGGGAGGTGGTAAGGTAAGCCTCCGTCCCTTTTAAGGAAGGGCTTGATACCCAAAGGTTAGGGAAGAGTGAAGTAGCCTAAAAAGGTTCCAACTATAACATTTATTTTTTTCCTTCTGGTTTGCTAACCTCATAGTGGTCTCCCTATGATATGTGGTGGAAGAGGAGTCCTCAAAGGAAAAGCAACCCAAAAAATGTCAAACGTCATCCCCACTAGGTGCATTGAAGGACACCTTCACCAAGGGAGACTACCAAGAGCATGGATGAACCAAGCTTCGAACATCAAAACTTTGGACCAAATTTAAGCAACCAGACATGATGGAAGGGATGATGATCCAATTTTGGTTTTGATACTCCACAATTAGACATAGTTCCCCAAGCGACAACTAAAGCATTAAAGCAATAATAGGGAGGACAACCTAAGGGGCAACATATGCTCAATACATTAATGATGGATGATCGTGGGAGTCTAATCATGGAGATTTATTATGGACTTCTAGAGTCCCTAGATCATTCATTATTGATATCGACTAGCTTAGGAAAAATTTTGAATTTAAATTTTGAAATCCTATATGTATTTTTGAGGGAATATTCTGTCATTTATTATTATAAATATCTCTCTTCTTCTATTTGTAAGCATTGAAAGTCCTATATTCTTCTAAGAGGTATTTTTCTTCATTTTCCTCGATGTCCTGACCTAACCCGAGCCTTACACAACCTACTGGGTAGTTTTTGAATCTCTTTCCTCTACATGTATATAACTCAAATTTTACATTGATAAAGGATCTATGACACTTTACTTATTTATCTTAGATTTTATGTGGGTGTTTTTTTGCTACATGCTCTCAAATGGGTCCTATGTTCCTCGTGCTCTATCAGCCATTGCCTATGTGTTCATCCAAGTCTGTCGAGACATCGAGGGAGTCTTATTCCTTTTCCTTTGATGCATCACCACACCCTAGGCTAAGATAGATAGGTTTACCACTTTTATATACTTTTCCTGCATTTTTACATCTTTTTATAATTTGCTTGGCATCCCCTCTTTCCATTTCTCTACTTGAGTTAACCTAGGCGAGGAGTAGAGTAGCATAGTGGGAGCAGAACGATGAGTGCCAAATAAAAAATCTAGAAGCAAAGAACTGGCCTTGGGTAAAAAACCCTAACTTTTATCTGGTGGGAGCCACATCCCACACTTCCTTGGACTTCCTAAGACTAGCGCCCCTGCACCAACTGTAGGGTATTGTACATACTTGCTCAACCGAGATGGCAGTAGACGTCGAGGTGACAACTACGAGGGATCACAATGCTCGGGAAGAGCAAGCGGATCACTCTTGATCCCCACAACAATTCTTTTATTGAGTTCCAAGTTCTATGGAGTTATAAACACTCTTGGGCATCCCATAGACTAGGGATCTTTTTTGGATAATACTACTCTATCTTCTTTAGAATTACATAGAGGAAACATCTTAATCCCCATTAGAATTGTAACTTATCCTTTTACCCTAGTCATTGTTGATCTTCTTATCTCCTCATCCTTTATTTATATCTAATAAATTTACATAATTAAATCCAATCTTGAAAAATGCCAAAATACAAGTTTTCAAATATTTATTGATAAAATTTATAATACATTCTTTGTCTATTATCTTAATATAACTAGATTTCAACTATCTCATTTCATTGGAATTTATAAAAGCTCTCATATTTATTAGCTACCTTCACATTTTATATTTGAAGCTCTCAAACTCAAAATAAAGGATGAAAACTCTTTTATTTTCCTTTACTAGATATTTAATCCATCAAAATATAAAAACATTAATAATATCAATTCTATATATAAACGAAGAGAGGCTTATATATATATATGAGAGAAATAACAAGTCCCCCAAAACTAAATTTTCAAATTGAATTGCCTTAAATATATTGAACATCACTGATATTTACAAATATCTCTTTTATTTTCCTTTACTAGATATTTAATCCATCAAAATATACAAACATTAATAATATCAATTCTATATATAAACGAAGAGAGGCTTATATATATGAGAGAAATAACAAGTCCCCCAAAACTAATTTTTCAAATTGAGTTGCCTTATTTTCCTTTACTAGATATTTAATCCATCAAAATATAAAAACATTAATAATATCAATTCTATATATAAACGAAGAGAGGCTTATGTATATGAGAGAAATAACAAGTCCCCCAAAACTAATTTTTCAAATTGAGTTGCCTTAAATATATTGGACATCGTTGATATTTACAAATATCAGCGTTCGTTCTAGCAAACACAAGAAAAATCGACCTCACAACCACATGGATGATAATAACTAGGCAACTGCCATTAAACCAAATGTCATTAGGCTAATGGATGTATATGATAATAACTAGGCAAGTAAATAACATCTTACTAAAGTACATATACATATTAATGTTTATGCTAATGGAGTTAATAACCAACATAAAAGTGATGTTCATAGTTGAGATTTGAAGTTAATAGCGTACCATTGGTTCTTGAAATTTGAAGGCATAACATGTTACTTGTTTGTAATTCAATATACTAATGTTTTTTTATGATACTAAACATAGTAAACGTAGACAAACCTTTGTTTGCAAAAGAGATCTCCTTGCTATGTTGGGTACCTTAAAAATGTTGATTTTATATATTTCATTTATATATAAATAATGCGCAGCTATGTAGTGTATATTTTGTTGGTTACGCTGATAGGTGTAAGACTAGAAAGGAACAATATAGTATTGTTCAACTATTTTGACAACTGGCCTCCGTAGCATAGTGGTAGTGCGTTCGCTTCGTAAGCGAAAGGTCGTGAGTTCGATCCTCACCGGGGGCTTTTTTAATACTTTTTGTATTTTCGTAGGGGGTTTTATTAATACTTTTTGTATTACTCGCACAATTTTTTTTTAACTCGTATTGAGAGTTTAAAATTATAAATAAATGCAACAGCCCTCGGATCGTAGGGGATTTTATTAAAAAAAAATTATTTCTCCTCGCACAATTTTTTTTAACTCGTATTGAGAGTTTAAAATTATAAATAAATGCAACAGACCTTGGATCTTAGGGGTTTTATTATTATTTTCGATTTTAATTGTAGAGGACATTCAATTAGGTAGTTAACTGGTAATTGTAATTGTTTTTTAAATTTATTTTCGTACAATTTTTAAAATTAGTATTGAGAGTTTATAATTATAAATAAATGTAGAAGGACTTCCAACCTTCAGGGTATCTAACTAGGGTAGCTAATTGGTAAATGCATTTTTTTGTTTTTTTTTTGGTATTTAAAGTTTAAAATTATAATTTCCACGAGTTAGGTGGATTGGTAATTTATTGCCCATACCAAGAAGAGATTTAGATTCAAACTTTGGTGGCATGCCTATTTGCAAAGGTAATAGTCTTGACCTGAATCTGTTTGAGTGCATGCAAGTTACCAATCCCAAACACCTAATGGTCTTTTCAATATTGGTTTATGAAAAAAAGAGGTGAAATAGATGTTGTTGGAAGTAGCCCTAAGATTTAAACCTTTCTTGATAGTAAAAACGAATTGTAAATGTAACCAACTCCCTTATGTATCAAAGGAAAAAAATTAATTATAAATAAATACACCCAAAAAAATAAGCCGCCTGATGCTTTGCAACTTATTAATTAATTATGGAAACTTAATTTCAATTAACTTCGTCCTTATTTTTTTATATTTCCTTCACCTCCTATTAAAAGTTTTCGAAAACTTGTATAAATAAATGCACCCGAAAGGATAGGCGCCCCTTTCGAGATTAAAATTATAAATAAATGCATCGGAAGATTGGTAGGCGTTGAGAAGATTGGTAGCGTTTTGGTAAATAATGGTATTTATTATTTAGTGTATTTTTTTGAGTATGTTATGGTTTGAATTTTGGATTTTTTAACAAAATTTAATAAAAAACTAAAACTTTAATTTTTATATATAAAAAATAAAATTATAAATTATAAATAAATACATCTTAAAAGATAAACTAATTTGTAAAAGCTAAATGCTTTATAACTTATTAATTAAGTGTCCCAACTTAATTTCCTAAATAATTAATTCAATTAACTTCATTTTTATTTTATTATATTTCCTTTTCCTCGTATTAAAAGTTTTTTTTTTTTTTTTTAAATCTTATACTAATATTAATCAAAATCAGGAATATACAAACAAAATTAGCCTAAAGGCAACAATATTAACATATAAACATCAACCACAAACTAAAGAGAGTGGCATAAAACCCGAATAAAAATAACTAAATGATTATAAAAGTATTTACAATATATATACAGACTCTAGAAGATGAGCAGCAGAGTCGGAGGATCAAAACTCTGCAAAAACCAAGTGTCAGCCATCCGCAAAATGTAAATTATATATCTGAATAAACAACTGTAAATAAAACTGTAACAATTGCACCTGAAGGTATCCATCCATATTAACCTGTAGAACCTAAAGTTGGGGGAGCACCATCGAATTTTTGGATCTGAACTTTTATTTGAAAACAATAAGAACCCGAGCAACCTGAAGCAAGTCTCCTTAGAGACTCAATAAGAACCCTTGTAACACCACTAAATAACTCCTCAGATAACCATATAAACCATAAAACTTCAGTAGAAAAGAGCATCCAAAATTTATTATAACAATGATGAAATTGAGGAATAAAACCAAAAATAATATAATGTTGAAAGTGTGAATGATCAATATTCCATCTATGTAATTTAGAAAGAAATAACCCTTATATCTCACGAGTAAATAAACAATCAAAGAAAATATGCTCAACAGTATCACCCGACATAAAGAATAAATAGTATAAGTCTTAGGATCTTTACTGATCAGTAACCTCTGCAAAAAAAAATAATCACCGAAAACAAGCCTTTTAGGCTCCAACGAATTGTGTCAAATGTGCTGAAAAATGTTGTACACCTGTTTATCAATAAGAGTGAATCTCCATCTAATATTAATGATTTACAATAAATAAATTTACATAGGCCCCTTTTTTTCGAGAACAAAATTATAAATAAATGCACCCGAAAGGATAGGCCCCTTTTATTCGAGATTAAAATTATAAATAAATGAATCAGACGATTGGTAGATTGGATCTTAGTCTACACAAAATAATAAAATAATAACAATAAAAAATAAAGCAATGCAAATAAGAAGTCTCCTCAAGGACAATAAAAATTAATCGATTAAACCATAGATCTTATGATTAACATATCAATTAATCTACATTAACATATTATAAATCCTATATAATATAAATTACATTGAAACTTAGATATATTTATAATATAAGTTTTAAGTTTGTATGAAATGCATATATCATATGATTCTTTCAAATTTGACTAAATATTATTTTTACACCGTCTGCTACTCTTGGATTTGGTAGATACGTTACAGCTTCTTTTATGTTTACAAGCTCCCCTCTGTTTAAAAAAAATAAAAAAACAAATTTTTCTGTAAGTATTTAATGATGATGGATTATATTTAAATTAATAATGATTAGAAAACAAATGTGTGATTATCACTTAAAATGATAATAAATTTTAAAAAATTAATTATTTAATAAAATAAATTTATTAAAATATGCTGAATTTCAAAACAATTAAAAATTTATAATTACTTACTTATAATCGAGGGATAGGTGATGCAGGAACATCAAAAGTTGCATTTTAACAAAGTTTTCTCCTGGACATTGTCTTGGACCACAACCAAAAACATTATAAACTCCCAACTTTGGCTTAAATTCCTGCAATATTATACATATATTAATCTTTTAATTATTTAAAATATGAATATAAATTAATTTTAATAAATAAAAATAGAAATCGAAAGCTTACATCCCATCTGACTGGATTAAACTCCTGAGGATCTTCAAAGTAGCGAGGATCAACGTGAACAGTGCGTAGCCAAACTGCTACTTTCCAACCTTTTGGAAATGTGTAACCTGATCACATAAAAAGAAAAACCAGTATTTTAAGAAATAATTTATTTTTAAATAAGTACAAATATATATAAAATAAATATTACCATTAAATTTTACTTCTTTTGCGACTGTTCTAAACATAAAATTCGCGATATTGGCAAGTCTAATAACTTCATCAATTACCTGCATCACCATCCAGACAAGAACTATATTATCGCACTTTCAATTTTTATTTACTAAAAATTATAAAAATAAATAAAGAGATTGAACTATATAAAACATTTATAGACGCCAGTATGGCTGAAATTTCAAGCTAAAGTTATGATCCCATAAACTTGTATGGTTGTCATTATCCACCCGCGAGGGAAGAAGTTTACTACAGCAACTGCCACTGCTGTAAAGTTAGCTATCAATTTCCTGTGTCTTTGTATATCACAGCGACATGAAAACTCTCAGGTTAGCAAGATATGAACACTGCTATGCACTCGTTGCATAAATATCACAGCGACATGAGTCCAAAAGATTCCGCAATGAGTCGGGTCTGTTTGTGGCTTGCAGCAAATGATGCCTCAAACGCTTGTGACGGTCACCTTCCACCATGGAAATTGAATTTGAGCCAAGGAGAACGGACGACGGCCAACCCGCAACAAAACTACCATCCTCCGTTCCAGTCGTCATCACATATCTGTTGGCCTCAGGAGAACACGATATAATGGTCGGGCACCCAAACAGATGGGTTCTATAAATCCCAGTATCTCCATATCTACAATATCAATGTTACTTTTTTAAAGTTACGCACATAGGAACAGGAACTGGAACCACTATATAATTTAAAATACAAGGACATGACAATTGCTAAAGCCCTCAGACAAAAGAGAGACTAGAAAAGATTTACTGCTTACTTCGCCTTTCTCTTCCATATGAATTCGTCAGGCGTTCCAGCGAACTTGAAATGCCATAAAAAGTCTAGCAGCTCCCCAATAATTGGCCATCCCATTTGACCAGGAGGAAGTTTTGCTCCATTTCTCGATTTTAAAACTGGGCGACAGAACCGCCACTCGTTGAAGGATCTAAGCACCCACATGAGCAGGGGGAGCATCCCCAATAAAAGCCCTGCTGCCCACATGCTGTCCATAGCTATTCTTCTCAAAAGAATAAGCACGTCGGTTTTGAGGATTATCTTCTCTTCTTTTCTCTTCACACTCTTTTAAAATGTCTGATGCCTCTGTCTGTTTCCAAGCCGTGTTTTTGGTAAGTTCGGTACCTCGTAACTGTATATAAGGAGCTAGTCTTAATGAAATATTCCAATTGCCCTCTGAAACAGAGATGCGATTCTTGGTGCTTGGCTTCTTGTGGACACTTCAACTGTGAACCTTATAACTCAATGATGTTTGGTAAACGACCAAGGACCGGACAAGCTGGATGTTATGCTAACCAGACAATTTTTAACAACAAAAATAGGGGAGGAAAACAATAATAAATTTGGAAGATGCAAGTAATTGCTCATCCAAGTAGGCGGTCGAAGTTCACGGTTGAATAGGATGATTAGTCATTAAAATGGCTAATGATCCAACCACTAAAGAATCAAAATCCTAATTGTAAAGTTATAATTATTGAGATGCTTATCCGCTATATTCCATGTTTGGAAAATGTTTTGGTGTACATTTCCATCAAAGTGGATTACCAAATGGAACACATTCATTGGACAGACATTTTGTGGAATCGAATCAAATTGGAAGGCGAATTATATTTGCTCTTACAAGGCATATATTATATAACATTTAATATTATGATTTAAATTATTATTTTTAAATATGATTAGGTGAGATTACATCATCATTATCTAAAGTTATCTAATGTAAGGTATATTAAAACTATTATATAATTTCGTAGATTATATAATTATTTTTTAATTAATTATTGAAGGTAAAGGTAAACTAGTTTTTAAAGTCTTAGTTTATAGGTCATGAGATGATTTTCATGAACGTTTTTACATGATATAGGTTATAAATTATACTCCGAGCTACCAAAGTATAGTGTACAATCCTATCCTAGGATTCAAACCTTGGACCTCTATTTAGAATTTTAAAATCTTGCCCACTCAAGTTGTATTATATGTATGTATTGTTTGATAAGATTTAAACCCATTATATCATGAGTGGTATTTAATAACAAATAAAAATATATTATAATAATATAAAGGTAAAAAAGATAAAGTAGTTTTTAAAGTACCCAAGATAAAGTAGTCAGAGTTAACTGGACAAGGATTATCTAGGCCAAATATCTCAATAGATGAGATTTTTTCCATCGAGAAGCTTTTTTGCCTTCAATCTTGGACTATTGGAGAAGTTTAATCTCCGCCAAAGATTTACTATTAAGAGGCTTGAGGTGGAAATTGGGTAATAGGGGACAAATCAACTTTTAGGAGGATGTTTGGCTCCTTGATTCCCCCTATTTAGTATTGAGGAATTTAACAACCTTAGACCTATTGTGGATCATATTTCTAGTCCTATGGTGGTGGACTTCATTGAAGATGATGGAAACTCAAAATATTGGAAACAACTACCTATTCCAAGAATTAGCAAACAAATATGTAATAGCTTGAAATATGTCCTGAGTAAGTTGTGATTTATGGTCATTCCTGATCAAGACTACAAAGACTCTTTGATATGGGCTTCAGAGAAGAATGGTTAGTTCTCTATAAAATCAGCCTATAGATTGAATGATTTTGATGGGATTTTTTGGTGCCCTAATAGAAGTGTTTGGTGTAAATTTTTGATCCCAAAGGTCAATTTTTTCTCTGATTCTTTATTCAAAATAAAATTTTGACTATTGAAAATCTCAGGAAAAGAGGTCTCTTTCTTGTTAACAGATGTTATCTATGTGGTTTGGTTGAAGAGACTTCCCAACATATTTTTCTGGATTGCTCCTTTTCCCACTAAATTTTCCAGTTTTTCCTTTAGTTTTTAGGGTTGTCTTGGATTTTTCCTAACTCTATAATGGATCTATTCGAGAAATGTTCATCCTATTTTGTTAATGCATTATGTATATTTTTTTGTCTTTATCCCTTGCGCATATTCTCTAGGGAATTTGAAAGGAACATAATTGTAGGGCCTTCAAAACAATGTCTAAAGATCCTTCCTCAATGTGCTCTAAGATTATCTGTACTTTGAAAGAAAACCTCTATTTTCATCCTTTTTCCAAAGTATCTTGACCCCTTCATGAGTCTTATCTTACCTCTTTGTTGGGTGGTTTTGGGTCTTTGCCTCCTGGTCCATGCTCGTGGCCCTTGATTCGGTGGGAACCACCTCAAGAGGGTTGGTTAAAGTTTAATTTTTATGGGACCTCTAAAGGTAACCCTAGTCCTATTAGTGTATGTGGTGTTTTTAGAAATGCTTGAGGGGAGATCCTTTTGGCATTTTCTAAAAACTTAGGTCACTAGAAAAACCACTTTGCTGAAGCCTGAGCTGCATTTCAGGGTTCTCGATGGTTCCATTCTTTTCAATGTTGTAAGTTCAAAATTGAGGGTGATTCTCTAAACATAATCAACATTTTGTTGGAAAAACATGCTCCTAATTGGTCCGTTTAAAATATGGTGCAAGCAACAACCATAAAATGAACAAAGAAGATTTCTATGAAATCAAACATGTGTTTAGAGAAGGGAATAAAGTGGTAGACTTAATGGTAAATTTGTATTTTTAATAGAACAGGTTGATGGTTTGGAGATCAAAATTTTCCTAGGAGCTTACTCAACACACCCGAGATGATATCGGTTCTTAATTCATGGTCACAAAATCCATCCTTTCTAGTTGTATTGAAAACGTTTTACCAGCTTAAAGTGAAGATATTAGATTAATAGTTGGTTGGATGGTAGGGAGGTGTTGTTTATTTTTTTATGGGTTTGATTGTTTTCTTCTGTAGATGGTTGGATTTGGACCTCTATTTTTATTTATGTCCTTTTTGGGATATTGGCTCTTTTGGTATTCTAGGTTGTTTTGGGATATTGAGGGCTATCTATGGGTGGGCCTGCATTATGTGTATTATTTAGATTATATTTTAAAATTTTATAGGGCCCCTTTCAAAACCCTCTTCTAAATCTAATCAAAAAATTAATATAACGTATCACAAGGGCTAGGTGGATTGGTAATTGTCTTTCTAGCTAGGCACTTACCTAGAAGAGACCTAGGTTCAAACCTTAGGGTATGCCTATTTTCAAAGGTAGTAGTATGCTCCAAATCCTTTGAGTGCACGCCAGAATAATGATGATGATACGAATCTTGAGCGATTGATGATCCTCTTCATGCTAGGCTATAAAATAATGAGGTGGTATGGGCTTGTTGGGGATAGCTCATGTGGTTTGAACCCTGCTCTTGGTAGTTACTAAAAGTATGGATGTAACCAAATCCCCTATGTATAAAAAAAATATTATAAAATTAAGTATTGCAAATAAAAATTCTTCCTCTATATAAACAACAACAATAAACTTAATTAAGTAGACCATGATTCACATATTAACTAATCTACATTACTATGTTTTTTTCTTTTTTACATAGGAGAGTTGGTTACAACAACACTATTTTTAGTAACTATCAAGTGTAGGGTTCAAACCATAGGGGTTGCTTCCACCAAATATATTTCATCTTGTTGTTGTTGACCTGGCATGAAGGGGACCATTGATCACTTGGTATTTGTACCATCATCATCGATATGATGCTACTTAAAGGATTCAAATCATACTACTACCTTTACAAATAAGTTACCCCTGAAGTTTGAACTTGGGTGTCTTCTTGGTAAGTGCTCAACCAAACAAGCAACTACCAATCCACCTAGCCCTTGGGGGCTACATTAGTATGTTATAAATCTTATATGGCATTAATTATATTTCTAAATGAAACTTAGATAGAGTTTTAAATTTTTACAAAATATACATATCATATCATTTTTTAATTTGATTAAATATGCTTTTTTTGGGGGGTAGGAGGGAAACCATTATATTAAATAAAATATTAAAAAAAATAAAAAAAGATAAGCACACCCTTAAATAGTTATTAGTTGTTCATAAAAATATGTCTTAAACTACTAACTATTTTTTAAAATCTAAAAAAAACAACAAACATAACCTTTTAGACCTCATAATTAGTTATATCTATCAAGACTATGAAGGTTCATCTTTAGTAAACTACTTCCAACCATCATTTCCCATTTTATAATATTCCCATCCCCACCCTAAGGCATGACATGCATCCATCGACATGACATGCATCCATCAACATGATGTGACATAAAACTATATTCTTATAACAACCAATTTGAAATTTTACCATACATTGTTTGGTTACAAAAATTTGGTGCCCATTTTGTAACCATGATACTTTGTATGGGTTTGGATGCTCCATTCTCTTCAATCCAAGTTTATCTACCATCTATGTTGCCACTAGGTTGTTGGTTCTTCCACTATCCTAATTTGTAAATCATCTTAAATAGGTTGCTTCTTTGCTCATGTTCATGCTCCTCCTTTGTTAGTTTTAACATGACCTTTTCATCATAAGGTATTCTTCTTGTTTTGGTTCTTCCATGTGCTTTGATGAGGTTATGCTTGCTTCATCTGCTTGTGTAATATGGCTACGAGTTTTATTTTAATGCTCATTGGTTTTTTGTGCTTAAGGTAATTCATATGCTCGTTGGCTAACTTCTCCATATCTATAATAATTTATAGGGAATCCTCTACCATAACCTCTTCTTCCTCTTAGAAAATCTTTATTTTCCTTATTATTCTAAGATATACTCATTTCTCCCTCCTACCTTTGTTGTCCTCATCGATTACAATTTTGTCTTCTTCCTTAAGAGGATCATCCTCTTCCCCTAGCATTAATTTATTTCTTATACAACAACTTTTCCTTTGCCTTGAGTGCATACTGATAGACATCTTCAATGGTTTAAATTAAAATAATACCAATCTCACCATATATGTACAATCTTAGTCCATTTATGTATCTTTCCATATTCTCCTCATCATATTTGGTATGGCATGCTCTTATGGTTAATTTATGTAATTATTTTGTATATTCTTTTACTCTTAACTCTTTTTAATTTATGTTTTAGAGTCTTATAAACAATTTTATTTGATAATATGTAGGTAAAAACTTAGCCTTTAACTTGGGATACAAAATTTTCCCATGTTTGGATTTTAACTTTCCCCTTTCACTGTCTCTTGATTTTGAAATAATCCCACCAAATTGAAGCATGCCCCTTCAACCATGTACACACAAATTTGACCTACTTTAGATTCATAATCAAAGAACCTCTCCATGTTTGTTATCCAATTTATCAATTATTTTGTATTAAAATTTCCATTAAAATTGGGAGTATTCATATTTTTATTACATCCTATATTAGAAATTGCTTGAATCAATCATTGCTCTGGTTCTTCTCCTTGCTTTTCATCTTGATATTTTGTGTGACTAGTTTCCTCCTCTTCACTATCACTAATCTCTTCAAGATGAATGCCTCTTCTTTGGGTAGTCTCAATCACATCTAACATGGTAGTAATTCCTCTTAGCATTTTAGCTATATCCATGGGTAGATGTCTCAAATGTATTGGACCACGCAGTCTTCCTCTTTCTTGTTGTGCTATATTCCTCTATTATGTATTGCAACCAATTCTCATGCTAAAATTGATGTAAATACCTCAAAAATTTGGTTGTAATTTTATTAGTGACTATGAAGATTTTTTTAGAGCTAGGGTTTTTAGAGTTGAATATGTGGATAACTTTGAAAACTACGATTGTGGAGAGTTACTGTGTAGTTTTTTTTAGATCAAGGGTTTTTGCAGCTATGACTATGGAGAGATTTTAGATCTATGATTGTGGAGTGTTTTTTCAAAGCTAGGGTTTTTGGAGCTACGACTATGGAGAGCTACTATGGAGGTTTTTTTAGTAGTATAACTTGATTTTAATTATAAATTTTGAATACATAAGTTTTTATATTATTGTATGAATTATTGTGAAAACCATTATGTTTTATCAATAAAAATGTCATGGATAACATTCGAACAAAATACAAAAAAATCATGTTAAAGAAAAAATCCACAAAACTTCAAAATAGGTCATGCAAGAAATAAAATCTTAAAATCTTATATTTCTTGAAATTAGATGGATTATGACATGTTTACCACAAAAGAAATAAATTTTATTTTTATAAATTCAAACTATATTGAATAGTTACAAAATCCTTAGTTATGAATTCTAAATAATTCAAAAACAATAAACATTCATAAATTGAATATTCTCAACTTCATTTCATAATATTTGAAGCATATTTTAGTAAATTATGAACTAGCTTAAATAACTAGTGTGTACATCTATTAAATGATTTTTTATTTTTCCATACTAAGGTCCCTCACCCTTGATAAATCACAACTCTCTTATTTGGAGCTTGAGAGTTTGCTAACATATTCAATTCAGATCTCAATTGAGTTGCTAGAGGTAGAAACCTACTTCATTTTACATAAAATATTTGAATTCTTGATTTTCATTTTTTGGATCTTTTTCAAATTTTTACATGAATACAAATATTCTAGAATTCAACATCCTTATTGATATTTTATTATAGTAACCTTTATAATACCAAAACTTCACCTCTACTATCTATGCATTGCATCTTACTAGAGCAATATTTCTAAAACAACACCTTATCATAGTCTGCTTTACTAGATCTAGATTACATGTTTCCTTCCTGAAGCACATGTGCGACCACAAAATTATAATAAATAATTTATATGAAAACACATTAACATTATAAAATAAAGTAGGTACTACCAATGGAAAATATTAAAGTAAATATTAATCATTATTTGATTCAGGTAGTCAACATTTCTTGTTAGCTTTAGCTAAACATACTATTTTATCCAACCTTGAAAAAGAGAATTTAACATCATGATATTCAATTAAATCCCTTCTATTTGCTAGCCTATTTACACATTTGTTTCCTTCCCTTAACATATGTGTAAACCTAATTTCTTCAAATTTTATAGCAAGGTCTTGAATTTCCACAATTATCTCTTGTATATTCCATAGAGCCTTTGCTCTTTTTAAAATTTCATTTATTACTATGATTGAATCACCTTTCATCCATACTTTGTTTTGTTTTATTTCTTTGCAAATTTTAATCCTTCTAAAGCTTCTCAAGATTTAGTTTCATTATTTGTCTTAAACCCACTATTGGAACTATAATGAAAAAATATCTCCCTCTATTATTTCTAATTATTCCTCCTCTTGTTGGTCCTATATTTCCTTTAGATGCTCCATAAAAATTCAATTTGACCAACTCCACATATGGTGGTTTTCACTCTTCTCCTTATTTTTGTTTCTCCTTTACCCAAACCATAATTCCATTTGCTAACTTGATTCCATCTATCAAGGATCTCTAATTCCATATTAGGGATTTTATGAGTTGATACGGTTGGTTTAGAGTCCTCTACGGCTAAAAAAATATTCCTTTTTATTATCTCTAAATTTCTTTTCTTTCATTTAAATATTCTTCTATTCCTTTCTAGACATATAGTCCAAAGTA
This sequence comes from Wollemia nobilis, assembly GCA_028583015.1. NCBI lineage: Eukaryota > Viridiplantae > Streptophyta > Pinopsida > Araucariales > Araucariaceae > Wollemia > Wollemia nobilis. The sequence continues at coordinate 5,258,526 of JAQPPZ010001050.1, forward strand.
TTGTATCTTTTGATATATCTCATATTTTCTATAAAACCTCATTTTTAGAAGTGCTTTTTCATTTCTTTAATCAATCTTTAGTTCTGCCATTCATCACCATGCATTTACCAAACATATTATGAATCCATTACCATAGTTTTAAAACTATTGAGCAATGTTCCAAGATATGGTCTATACTCTCCTTGTTATTTTTAAAAAGAATACATTTTGAGGGGACATGAAAACCCCTTTTCATAATATTATCCTAGGATAAAATTCTTTTATAACCTACTAGTCAAAAAAACATTTTGACTTCAGGAATGCTTGAGCTACCCCAAACATATCTCCATATTCTTGTGATATTCCTATTTTGTTCATGGTTTACATTATATCTACTTCTTATTGCATATTCTTCAGAGCTATTCAACTCCCAAAAATGTATCCTTAAATCCCCTTAGAAAAATCGCTATTGTTATCTTTTTACTCAATTGCCTCCTAGCGTCAATGTCTTGTATACTTATAAAAAAATCTTCCTTCCACTTGTATATTCCTTCCTAATACTTGTAAAAAATATTTTAAACCCTACCACCATATTTATCTTGAAGTAATCTCATCCATGGTTTCAAAATTGGATCTAGATTGAGTGGTTTTTTTTATGAAAATGACATATAATATGTTGGAGTAGATCATAAGACTAATTTAATTAGCTACACTCTTCTTGCTAAAAATAACCATCTATCTTTCCATATTGGTAGCTTATTCTAAACTTTACTTATAATTGGATTTGATAAGTCTATCCTCATTATCCCCTTAAATAAGGGTATCCCTAAACAAGTTGTTGGTAAAATTTCCTCCTCCATTTGAAGTAACATATATATCCCTACTTTGATTTTAGCTGGGGTGTTTAGGAATTATATTTTGAATTTTGTCCTATTAATATTTTGTCTTGATGCTCTTTTGTATTCCTTTAATAAGTTATTCAAAGCTCTAGCCTCATTTATCCTTACCTTTTGAAAAATGGTTGTATCATCTATCTATTATTGATGGGTGATGTTGTCGATGTTATTACTAGACTTAAGTCCACTTAAAAACCCATATTTGTTATTCTTCTTCAAGTTCCTATCCAAAAAAATTGACATAATAATGAACAAACATGGTGATATAGGATCTCCCTATCTAAGACCTCTTTTGGCTTTAGATAATTTTATTACTAACCCATTAACCAACACTGAATATGAAAATATAGAGACACATAATTTAATCCATCTAACCCATTTCTTACAAAATATAAAATTTTCTAATACTGTACAATGATAATTGTATTTAACCCTATCATAGGTTTTACTTATATCAAGGTTTAAGATCATTGATTTCTCTTTTCTTGATGTTATTAAATGCATAAATTCATGAGCTAGTATGATATCATCTATAATTGGTCTCCCTTTCACAAATATTTCTTGCTCTTCTAAAATAATTTTATCTAACAATGGTCTTAACTGGTTCTTTGTCACTTTGGAGATAATATTATATGCCATATTACACATACTTATGGGTCTAAATGAGTCTTACAATTCTACATCCTTATTTTTTACAATCAAGGTAAGATATGGCATATTTATTTTATAAGGTAGGTATTATTTTATCCTAGACTATTTCACTACCACCAATAAAGAATCCCTTACTATATCTCAATTATGTTTATAGAATGTTGTAGAGAGCCCATCCAGACTTGGTGCTTTATCTTTATTAAAAAAAAAAACTAAATGAAATTCTAGAGTAATAGGCTCCATAAATTTTCTATTATCTTCATCTTTTATAACTAAAGGTAATTCTTGTAGAAGTTTAACATTAAGAACTTCAAACTCCTCTAATCCTAAAATTTTCTGATAAAAATACCTTACCTCCTTTCTGATTTCACTATGATCTTCAATCTAAACCTCTTCTATTGATTTAATTCTACTAATTCTAGATTATGATATTTGTACTATAGCCATCCTATGGAAAATATTGGATATTTATCTCATTATTTTAACCAATTCTATTTTGATTTTAATCTCCAAAATTTTTGTTCCTTACTCAAAATATTATGATATTCATTAGGCAATTCCCTTTCCTCCGAGCTTGGATTATTATGATCATCTTTCTAGAATTTTGAAAGTTTATCCTTTAGTTCATTCTTCCTCAAAACTATTTTCAAAAGTGCTCTTGTTACATTATTTTAATCTAGATGTTATTGAATTTTTTTGAAAGTGTATACAACCCACAATTTCTTGAATAATTCTATTTTTGTACTATTATATCAACAAATTGAGGATGATATTCCAACATCTGCTCATATTTAAAATATGATATATTTTTTAATTCACTTACCACCATTTTAACTCTTATTGGATAGTGATATGAATCAATCCTTTCCAAGAAATTAATTCTATCCAAAATACTTTTATCTAGCCAATGATTTGAGAGTATGCATTTATATAATTTTTTGCTATTAGATTCTAGGATCTTCTATTGTTGTTACATGTATAGATGGCTTCTTCAAAATCAACCTTGCATAGATTATTGTTTTGAATAAAAGCTAAAAAATATCTCATACTCTGGTTTAATTTCCATACCCTCTAAATTTTTCATCCAGGTTTGTTATGGCACTAAAATATCCTATGATCATAAATTGGATTTCTTGATCTTTACTTCTCATAAAGAATTAAATCCCAATCTAAAATTCTAATTTTCCTGACTAAATTGTAGGTCCATATATATTGATAAATATGAAATGAATATCTATAAAGTAGCACATGACTAAAGAGGCTATCCAATGCCTAGTTTTATGAATGGTTACAAAAGAGGTTCTAATAGTATTCTAAAAAATTAGAACTCCCCCTATCATTCCTTTAGAATCCATAGCATCCCATTCACATATCACCCAACAAGGTACTCATATGATCACCCTAGCAATAGCATGCATATACTAGAGATTGTCTAGAGCTCCTTGTTGAGGGGAAACACTAGTTAATTTTGTCCTATATATGTCACAAACCTCACATTTAAATTGTCAAACCAAGAATCTCGTAGACTTTTGAAGTGGCATAGTTAAGACTGCTCACACTACCACTTCTAATATGAGTCCACTAGACTATCATTGGGGGGTTTATAACATAGAAATTGATTCATTCACACCAATAAAATATGCATAAATAAAATATGTGAAAGTAAACACACCACACTAAAAGTGGTAAACACACTTACGTAATTAAAAGGTACACCATGCTAAAGCAAGGAAATTAATCTAGGAAATAAACACACCATACTGCATAATTAAATCTAAGAAAGCAATGAGAAAAGTAGGGGAGGAATACTGGCTTGGAGTGGGCCCAAGCTCCAGCAAATCTCACTCGTTAAATAATGAAGATAGTACGTTAATGAAGGAATTCTAAAGATTTTATTGATAGTGCAATTCGATGTTACATGTGAAAATGTTCTCCAAAATATTGTCTCTCCTATTTTAGAGAGGTCTGTGTGTTTATATAACACACACATGACTTCCTGTTATATTTCTGTTACAACAGATGACTTGGTTACAATCTAAAATAGGACAATTTAGTTACTATAACAGGTGCATGATAAATAACTTTTTTTTGTTTCCCGAAAATTGAATTATCTCTACATTGTTTGGGTTCTGCTTCGTTGAGTGGTTATGTGTTCATCAACTCTGGCTGAGATAGCTCATTCGTTCAGTAGTTTCTCATATATAGCCTATGTGATGTGGAACTGAAGGTTTATTATGGTCAACGGGATCCTTATGCAACCATCCGATCAACATGCATAATCATTGTGTAAGGTGTCTGATTGGGGCTTACTTGAGTAAGGTGCCAGCTTGGCACCTACTTGAGTAAGACACCTACTTGAGTAAGGCACCTACTTGAGTAAGATGCCTACTTGAGTAAGGTGCCTGCTTGAGTAAGATGTCTACTTAATATGCCTTAGACCGATGAAGCAGAAGCATACTAGGTCCATGTAGGACCTCGATTGAGCAAAAGATGACAAAATTAGTGAATAACTACATAAAACACACTTCACACACAAATTAGATAATGCACATAATTTCATTAAATAAATACATAATGATTCATAAAAATATACAACTCATATTATATTATTGTGTAAAAACCATTGTAATCATAAAAAAATATGAGCATATATTATGCTCATCATACCCCCATGCCTAATATGTGCCATGCCCTTATGGCACAAGAAACCAGTAATTGCCTCCTTCCAGTACGCCACGCCTTCCTATTTCATTTTCTTACTGATGGCATTGGATTTCTTTTAATTTTGAGATTTTCATTTCTACTAATGGGCACTGGTTTGCTATGGGGCATTTTTAGGTTGCACTGATCTTCGGCTATGCTGGATTCCAACTGTTTTGGGTCAGCATTCATCCTTTGGTTGTGTTGTCTTCTTATTGCACTAGCTATACCTCCCTATCCTGCTGAGCCCAACACCTATACTGGAAACCATAGCCACAGTCATTTCTCCTCTCTGGAATGCTACCTCTACTTCTTACCATAGGTCAGCATGTTGAGGGTGTAATTCTCTGATTGGAATATCAGATTTATCCCTCTATCATGTGACCACGCTAGCCTTGTATAGGCAAATCTCTTCATGGGTGAGGCTAACATTTTCTTCTACAATCACTATCACTTCTGCCTCTGGTCTGAATACCCCCCATAGTTATAACCATTTCCTCATTTTGTAGGATCAGCCCTATGACGAACCATATATCTCCCAGAACTGGTCATATGTATTAGGGTCCACACATATGCTAGGCCCTCTTTCAGCCTTCTTAGCAAATTTTATAGCTACCTTTGTTGCCTTGAACTCTTAATAGAGTCTTTTAAATTTTTCTTTTTGCCCAGTGAAAGTCTGCATGCCTTTTGCCCATTATTCATCTGACTGGGGGTTTGGTTCAATGAATGTAACTTTGGTCTTTTTATTTGCCCTCTTATATGATGTCTAAGGTGCCTTATCCTTTGGTATCTATAGTATTGCAATAGTCTACATAGGGATATATTCCTTTCCCATGGGAGATACTTCGCTATTATCATTAGAGGGTCTAGGGATATGCCCCCTAGTCTCAATTCACCCACAACTATCTCCCATGTTTTGTGGTCACCCAATGACTGCTCTATGGGTCCTTCTGGTATGGGTCCTTAAATTTTAGATACCCATTACTCTTGAGAGTCCTTCTTGGCATCGATATTAGTAATTTACCTCTGATTCTAGCCTGAGTGCTCATCATAATTGTCAATGTTGATTACAGTGGTTTTTGTTTGGAAAATAACATTCCCATGTTCCTCTACTGTCACTTTGTCAGAGGTGCATGAACCCTTTCCTACTTCTGCTTCTTCATTTTAGGCATCTGACTTGACCACCTCAGATGAGACCACATTTTTTGGCAAGGTTGGAGAGTTCGTGGGCACCTCAATTGCCTAATCTATTTGGGTGGAGATGTCTCAGCTTTTGACCACCCTGGCCTGTAAATACTAATTTTTTGTCCTGAGCTACTAAATTAGTTGCTGTAGTTGGGCGATGATGGCCTCCTGTATTTGAAATTTCCTTGTATTCATATTCTTGAATTCATCAAATAGAACTTGCATTGTGAAGTTCCCACTCTGCCCAGTACGGTTCTCTTCCATCGATATGTCGGGTTGCTGTTATAGGCCTATCGAAGACTACGGGTCCTATGGACTACGAGAAACCAAATTCTATAAAGTTTAGGCTTTGAATCTGACCTTCGTGTCTTCTTCTTATTTCTCACTCGAAAAAATTAGTCACCACAAGTATCTTCGATCGGTATGCACTCTATTCGATAGGCTGTCGATTTAGGGTTGGAGGACTCTAGCCTATCCTCTATAGAATCGAGCAGAGGAATATACCTTTATTCTACAACATCTAGTGAGGTTTGAGGTTGTTCCCCTTCTTCTTTATCCATTCCTTACAATTCAGCCTTATGCCCTACTTTGGCCACTGCCTGCTCCTACGCATTGATATGTTCGACCCCTGCTTCTTTGGCTATTTCTTGTAATTCAAAATCCTGCCCTGCTTCGGCCATCGCTTGCTCCTATGCATCAAAATATTTAGCCCCTATTGCTGATGAGCTTCCCTTGTGTTCCTTAGCATGTCGTATTACGACTATAATTAGCCACTGATGGGCTAGGGCAGAGATCGCTCCTCTTTGGTTTTGTGATACCTCGTCCTTTAGGGTACTTGCTAGATAGAATGGCATATTAATATTTTGCCCATGCACCAGGTGATTCAAGAACTTCATGTGGTTTGATTTCAGGTGTGATTACTTTCCTATGCATGTGAAGTAGCTCATCGCCTGCTCGAAGAGCTTTCACATGTGCATTGGCAATCCTTACTTTGGGATCCCTCCATGTTGGAGTCAGATATTTTCCTGCTCGAGTAGCAATTCCACACATTTGACTACCACACCATCCTTGTATGTGCATTCCCTAGTGAGGGATAGGCTGGTAACATAAGAGATGTGCTCAGGAGTGACTAGAATTTCGAATCCTCACAATCAAGCGACCTCTCCTCTCACAGTGATAGCAAACTCTTTTATTGTCTCCATGTCCTAGTTTTGGCTAACCAAGTGATAGTAATCCATCCACCTGATCACCTCAAACCTATTATGAAATTCTCCTCTAATCCCGTCAGTGCCACTGGGCTTATGATTTTTTAGCGCATTATTCTTTGATCGACATCCCATGGCAAATTCTCAGCTTTTCTTGTCTGGTTTGAATTCACAGGAAGATGCCTTATTATAGAGTAAGGTGCCTACCCTGGTGATTTATTTCTATATTTGGATTTATAGGGTATGCCACCCAAATTGATATTTTGCACAATGTATTAGGCATGAGTGGTCAATGCAGTTCTTGCATCGACATTATTTTTAGAGAAACATTATTCCGTGAAAAATTACATATATATTCAAAAATCATGTGTATACCTGATTTATTGTTTCATGTGATGTGGAGCATGCCAATTGGGTAATTTGTGATAATGGTGATGGTGTATTTCCCATGTTATAATTACATTACCTTGGTCACTACAATTTTGATTCGCTCGAGGTCCCATGTTGAAAATACGATGGATCTGATTTGTTCAGATTGGGACGCATATTTCCTTCAATGGTTGGCCTTGGGACGTGCAAAAATACTACCCAATGATTTCAAAATATTTTTGGGTGCCTTTGAATTTCCATCATGTGAGGTGATGATGTTGGCTTTGACCGATCCATGTACCACCAAGTTGTGCATGTGTTTTTGATTCAACCTATGTGCCTACTTGAGTAAGGCACCTACTTGTCATCTTCTTGAGTAAGGCGCCTGCTTGAGTAAGGTACCTACTTGATTAAGGTGCCTACTTGGTACCTACTTGAGTAAGGCACCCACTTGGTGCCTACTTGTGTAAGGCACCTACTCGATGCCTACTTGAGTAAGGTGCCTACTCAGTGCCTACTTGAGTAAGGCACCTACTCGATGCCTACTTGAGTAAGACATCTGCTTGAGTAAGGTGCCTGCTTGGCATCTACTTGAGTAAGGCATATTATTGGTATCTACTTGAGTAAGGCAATTGCTTGGAACCTACTTGAGTAAGGTGCCTACTTGATTTTTTTTTTAAAGAACTCGTAGGCACCTTCAAAGTAAGGCGCCTGCTTGGTTCTAGAGTAAGGCACTAGAGTAAGGCACGAGCGTAAGGCATTGGAGTAAGGTGTCAGTGTAAGGCATTCTACAACTATTGAAAAATCACTAGTGGTTGACGTGTTCGTTGGTGCAAGGTTGATCAGGACTTCTACAATTTTTGTGCTACATCACCATTTGCTTCATCCAAGCACGTGGGTGCATAATTTTTCCTTTGTGAGGAATTAGTGCCCACGTCCATGCTCAGATCAAAATTATTTCCTCCAACAAAATGTGTAGGTTAATGGATGTTGAGCCAGTTTAGGCCTTGTCTCCCAAGATGCCTATTTTTTGTACAATCAGACCATTCACCTACAAAAAAAATGAGAAAAAAAAGAAAAATGCAGTTAAACACGATCTGTGCCTATTAGGCCCTATATCTCAAGATACCTATAGCTTGTGTTTGGGCGTTGTCCCTAAAAAACACACCGTAATCTAGAAAACAAAATATATATGCAGGGTTGGTGCAATCCGTACATGTTAGGCCCTAGCTCTCAAGATACCTACAACTTGCATGTAGGCGTTGTACCTACAACACATAAAAGCTAAAAACTAAAACTAAATTGTTTTTTGTGGATGCCTTGAAGTCCACTGTGTTGTTGGGATGTTTGAAAATTTAATTGGATGGGGTATCCCCCATCCATACTTTAGATTCCACCATAAAATTCTTAGATGTGTGGTATGAGTGTAACTGGTGGCCATTAATTGTTAGGACAGTGTTGCTATTGTCAAGTTTCTTAATGTGCACAACACTATTTATGATTAGTTCTATAACCTCGTATGGTCCCATACAACCCTACATCAACATTCCTTTCCATTATTGGAACCTGGAATCATATAGTAATATCCAGTCTCCTTCCTTAAACCATTTTGTCTTAATATGCTGGTCATGCCACTATTTCCTTTACCTTTGGACAATTTTAATTCTCTATAGGGAATCCATTCAACATTCATTCAACTGATTCAATTGTTGAATCTATTCTTTCTATGCTTCATCTAGGATCAGGTCCATTTCCACTACCGTTTTGAGTGTTTTGATCTCAAATTCGATGGGCATCATCTCATCCTTTTTGTATACCATTCAAAATGGTGTAAAGTCGGTGGTTGATTTCCATGTTGTATTGTATGCCCACACTACCTTCGGTAACCTTGTAACCCAGACCTTCCTATGTTGTTGCACAATTTTCATTAGAATATTCTGTAACAACCCTCCAAAACTCTATTCTCCTATACACCTAATTTTTTTGCAAATATGAGATACTGCTAATGTTTTTGTGGTTATAGGAGATAGGTATTGTTACTGGCAAGGCAGTACAAAGAAAATATATCTCCTCAATAAGAAAAATGATTATTCTAGTGTAAGGTAAGTCAAGGGAGATGATGAGCGATGGTGTATTTTCGAGTTAATAGGGGTAAAGAACCCTATAGGCAATGCATTCGCCAGTGGTCCATGTAGAATGTATATCATGTAGCTGCATTTGTAGGAGTGTTTGATGCTTGATAATTTATGAATTGTGATGTTTGAATGGTAATGAAAGTGCTTAATGCATGGGAGCCATAGTTTAAATTATTAGTGGGCAATAAAAATGCTTAATGCATGGGAGCCATAATTTAAAATTAATGAAATAAATATAGAATAAAAGATATGATTTATAGTGTTTCAATATTTTAAAGGAAAATGTGTGTTCTTTTGAGAAATTGATTTATTTAAAATTAATTTATATATATATATATATATATATATATATATATAATATAACTACTTGTATAAATATCAATATATAAGTGTATTGAAAGTATATTGAAAATAAATATTACCTAATGTCTTATGGTCGCTTTGGAGGCAAGGTTAATAAAGAAATCTAAATGAATGGCATATTAAAAATATATAATAGAATAATGTGAATATCAAAGGATTACTGTTTGGCATTCATTAAAATGGATAATTAGGGAATTATCGGTATTTTTCTGGAAGTTATTATGGCCGATGAACATGGAGAAGTGGAGATCACCTGGTATTTTTAAGGTGGAAATATTGAAAAATAAACACTAGTTATGCATACGAGGAGTGGGGGTAAAACCAACTTCTATATGGTGGATATGAAGTTCAGGAGAGTAGTGGACAATGGGGTGTATGGTTATGATGAAGGGTGTGTTAGACGTGAAAGACAAAGAGAAAACAGAGTGTAGGAAAAGGCGAGTAGTGAACAATAAGTCTTGTATGGTAAATTAATTTAAGATAAACAAAATGGAATATTTATTTGTATGGCAAAGATAATTTGATGATGCTCTGTGTGAGAAATTCGAAATGGCATATGCATTTCAGGAAACTCAAAATTTATTCTGTGTGATATGGATTTTGCATGCACTTGAACGTTTTATGGAAACATTAGGTACCAATGTGTTATTATGTGATTGGTTGGTTGTGAACCAAAACAGAGATTATATTCTCTAAAATTGTGTGACGTTGCATGCTGTGTTAAAATAAGCATCAGTGAAATACTGTGTGAATGGTTGGTTGTGAACCAAGAAAAATTTTATCCCTCCTATTATTTTATGTTGCATGTTGTGATAAGACATTATGATGTGATAAGACATGTAGGAAAATATAAAAAAACTCGACATGTTGAATTATATTTGGTATGGTGTATGTATATTAGAAATAGTTGCACTTCATCATAGATGGACCGTGCTAACCCTTGATAACCATCAGATAATCAAAATATGAAGGATGAGACCTGTTGAACTCTACAACCATGAAGTATGCTATCCATTCACGGTTATGTTGAATTTTTTTTGGTATGGTGTATGCATATTAGAACTAGCTGCACTTCATCATAGATCGACTATTCTGACCCTTGATAACCATTGGATAATCAAAATATGAAGGATGAGACCTATTGAACTCTACAACCATGAAGCATGCTATCCATTCATGATTTTGTCTACGTTCAGGGGGTAAAGAATTGTGTATAGTGGGGAAATGGAAACTATTGTACATTTGTGACTTAGAAATTCTTCTCAGGGTATGCCGAAGCCTGAGTTACTATGGAATATAGCCAAACTATATCATGTATTTGTCAATATTTGTATAGCTCCTGGGAAAAGCGCAGGACTGAGTTTGGAAAGATTGTATAATGTAATTTGGAAACTTAGCTTTAAAAAAAACATGCATGACGGAGTTCTGGATATATATATATATATATATTGTATACATATATATATACATATATATATGTATACATATATATATACATATATATATGTAATACAATTTCCTTTCTTAATATACTCGTACGATGGGGAAATTATTTTATGTTTTTATTTAAAGATAGCTATTGCTTTGTGAATAATTCTGTCGCAAAACAAAGAATGATTAATACTTATAGTTTTTGTAAAGCTTGCTATCATAGCGTTGAGCACAGTAAAAAAATATATAAACATATTTTGAAAATATATGTAGGGAAATTATCTAGGAAAATCTTGATTCACAGATTGTGTTATTCCCTTAATGCAAATTGGTAGCTAGGTGGAGAATAATCTAGCTAATATGGAACTCCTTTACTTGAAGCCATAAGTGTGTACAATGCTTATTGTTCCTTTCATTACCTCATTCTAAAATGTATTTTACCCTGAGACATTTTTTAATATGTCTAGTTTTTAGTTCTTGATGGCACATTCGAAAACATAAATTATTCAGTTTAAATCACCCACACCAAAATGAGAAAAGAGTAAATCACTATGCAATATAAATGGATCTTATTAAGTTACTTGGTATGAGGTCATAACATGTTTGTCTTCATTCTTTATACAAAGCTTAGGATTAAGAATAAATGCATTGAAAAATATGGGTATGTTTGATAGAGAAGTTATACATAGAAAGCAAGAGTAGACATTTATCTAGAATACATATTATTGAGTTTAAAATCAGACCTGGTACCAAAAACTATTAGGAAAACTATTGTTTTTGAAATCATTGCATAGTTTGGAGAGAGACATTAAATGGGTACAATTGTAGGTCAGTTGTAAATCATCTTTAATTTAAAGCAAGACAATAAAGGTGTTTGGTGTATAGTAGCTTTACAAGAATTGCGGATAGTATTGTCTTTCTTATTTAAAATTAGAAATATTTAAACTTCTTTTAAAAACTCATTTAGATTAAATATTATAGAACCATTGTCACAACACATAAACTGGTGTAGGCAGACCACTTTATCTTTTATTTATATAGCATAAATTTTATGGAGTAAAACAAAAATAGAAGATATTTATTTTTATTTTCTTAAATCAGAGGTAGTATCTATTCCTTTAATTAAGAGAATTAAAAAGAAATCATAAAACATAATAGTAATGTAGACTTAAGACTCTTTACTTTGATTGCAATACTTTCAAAATTTATTGATTTCTATTCAGCCTTAGTGACAAATATACATTAAAGAAATATGGAAACTAGTTGTTTTACGTTATCTTAATAAATATCAAAGCCATTAGGGGATGGTGTGTGTTTGCAAACCTTTGCTTAGCCAAACTCCTTAGATACTACACACCATAGTTAAGTTTGAGGAAAGGGAATTTAAGATTGTGGAATAGATAATCTTAAAACGCAACCTAAGGTTGTGGGTAGGACAACCTTGATAAAAATTCAAGATTGTGGGAAGGACAATCTTGTATAAGAAAATTTTAATGGTGTTGCGGGTAGGCAATCACCATGGAAAATAAATTTTAATGATGATGCGGGTAGGCAATCATCATGGATCAGGGCTCTAACCGTACTTCTAATGGAAAAGGGTCAGAACGGGAGGTAACGAAGGGTTGTATGGGCATCCCTTCTAGGTTATCCCTACTAGTGATGAGTGGTGAATTGTGCTTGACTAGGTGTTACCGACAACACGATGGTATGGGATATCATGTTGGTTAATCAACACAAGACGCCGGGTGGTTACCAAGGTATTGGTAAGACCCTAGACGATGCTCCAAGGAGAATGGTTGATCGTCTAGCTCGAGCATGTATGCGCTAAGTCTTACATGATATAAATATAAGATATAAATTTTGGAAATCATGTTAAGACATGGGAAAGTATGCGTCACACCTCTAGGTGTTATGGGCCCTAGAGGAAAAGAAACCCACTACCTGAACTTAGGATCTCGGGAGGAGAGTGAAGTTCAAAATGGGACAACTATGGGATTTGGCCAATCTCGATCTCATGAGTATTTCGACTACAGTGGAATGACACTCATGAAGATGGATTTAACATGCTCATACTAGGAAATAAAGCAAAAATGAATAAAATAAAAAAATTCACATTGATATTAGACAACCAAGTGGGCAAAACTTGGGTGTTACATTTGGTATCAGAGCCAAGGTTGTGAATATTTTAAGTAATAAAATTTTAGAAAATCTATGTCAAATCTAATTTGATGTTACCAATGTGTTCACCTAAGACTCAAAAATTTGATAAGGCTTTTTTTTTTGTTGGGCAGGCAATGGCATCCAGACAAAAAGCTAGTTCCTCAAAAAGAACTATGGTGGTTCAGCGAGAAGGGCTGACCGAGAACCCTAGAAGGGTCATTCGAAAAGTTATGTAGATTGGGGCATCAGAGGAAGCCACAGAACATCCTCGGGAAAAGAGGAAGGAAAAATAACTGGTTAATAAAGAGGATAAAATGGTCTGGATGGTACAACTATTGTGGGAGAAAATGAGCCAATAAAAAGAACAAATGGAGCAGCAAAGTGCTCAAATGGCTGAACACATGGCACAAAAAAATGCTCAAATGATAGAGCATATGGAGCAGCAAAAAGCTCAGTTGGCTCAATAGCAAGAAATGATTTCCCATCAACAGAAAACAATAGAAAACCTATCCAAAGGAAAAGAAATGGTAATAGTTGAGGATGAGACAACTATTGACCCAGGAAGGAAACAAGTAGGTTCAGAATTGGACAAGGATATGCGAAGAATTGATATAGCCAAATTTGATGGCAAAGGTGATGGGGAAGAAGCTGAAAGATGGTTGAATAGTGTGGAAGCATATTTTATGGTTAGGACCCTTTCATCTAAATCAAAAACCTCATGGGCAATATTTCGATTGACTGGAGCTACCACTGATTGGTGGGATACATATAGGAAAACCCATAATGTGGAGGCTACCGATGTTCATTGGGACACATTTGTTTTGGCATTTAAGGATAGGTTCCTAACACCGTAATTTTACCTTGAAAGGACTGCGTAATTTTCAAGGTTAACACAGGGTAGTATGTCTGTAATTGAGTATTATCAGTGATTCGTGCAATTGCTCAAATACATGCCCGAATATGAATAGAGGAATGAGATTAAAATTCAGAAATTTCTCCTAGGGTTACATCCAAAAATTGGACACCTGATTCTTATGTTAAAACTTGCTACCCTAACTACTGCTTGTGACTTGGCTCGACAAGAAGAGGATAATTTTAAGGCCAAGAAAGCTTATTATCAACAATATTTGAAAAAAGAAGAACCACAAAAAAATAAAAGTGTGGGTCCAACCAAGGGAGACAGGGGTTGGAACAAGAATCATGGAAATGGGAATAGAAACAGGTTTGACAAGAATAAGAATAGGTACCAAGGAAATAGGGGAAATCAAAATTATCAGGGTGGCCAAAGAAATTTTAGGGATAGGTATGAGCAAAGAGCTAATGCACCAAAAGTTGGTACATATGAAAATAATGAGGGAAATATGAAAGAGAGGGCACTGCGAACTGGATGTTGGATTTGTAAAGAACCTCATTATGCTGATAAATGTCCTTTATAAGAAGATAAGAGAAAATAACTTGAGGAACCTGCTCATAAGATATATGCAGCAATAGGTAACTCTAAACTTAGTGGTCAAGCAACACCTTTTCTATTGAAAGGTAAACTTTATAATAGAAATGTTTATATTTTGGTTGATTCTAGAGCAACTGATAGTTTTGTTTCACCTAATATTTTGAGGGACATACCAAAAATACCTGGATTTATGGCTAATGGGTGGAAAGTCGAGTATGGGTCTGGGAAAACCTATACTATTGACCAATGTCTATTTGATCCTCAGATAATCCTACCTCAAGGACAAACCCGATGGCATTTATATGTGGCTCCATTGCATACCTTTGACATAATTTTAGGTATGGATTGGCTCAAAGCACATAAAGCATTGTTAAATTTTGAAGAAAGATGGATGGAATTCACTGATGACACCAAGCAAAGGATTTGGGTTCACTACGAACGTGAATCAGTGGAACCACATATTTTGACTGCAATGCAAGTTAAAAGAGCTCTGAGAAAGGGTAGTAGAGTCTTTGTGGTTAAACTTAATAAAAAGGAAGAAAATGAATTCGGAGTGAGTCTTTTCCAAACCTATCCAGTGTTAAATGACTTTCGAGATGTTTTTCCTGAAGAATTACCTAGTCTTCCATCCACAGAGGGAGTTTGATTTTACTATAGAAATTTTTCCAGGAGCAATGCCAATAGCTCGAGCACCCTATAGGATGACCACAATAGAACTACAAGAACTTAAGACTCAACTTCAAGAACTTTTAGAAAAAGGATATATTAAACCTAGTGTTTCACCATGGGGTGCACCAGTGTTGTTTGTGAAAAATAAATATGGGACACTAAGGCTATGTATTGATTATAGAATGTTAAACAAGATGACTATTAAGAATAAGTACTCTCTACCTAGAATAGATGATTTGTTTGATCAATTGAAAGGAGCCACAATTTTCTCCAAAATTGATCTTAGATCTGGTTATCATCAATTGAGGATCCATGAAGAAGATACTCATAAAACTACTTTTCACACTAGATATGGTCATTATGAATTCACAGTGTTGCCTTTTGGATTGACCAATGCCCCAACAACTTTTATGAATTTGATGAATAGTGTGTTTCAAGAACAATTAGATCGATTTGTGTTGGTGTTCCTGGATGACATACTAATCTACTCCAAAAGCAAAGAAGAGCATGATCTTCATATGAGGATTGTACTTGAAATACTTAGAAAGAATCAATTATATGGAAAAATGTCCAAGTGTGAGTTTTATGCAACCCAAGTATAGTATTTGGGTCATATAATTTCTGTTGAAGGAGTGTCTATTGATCCAAAGAAAATTGAGGCTATTATTGATTGGCCTGCTCCCACAAATATTTCTGAGGTGAGAAGTTTTATGGGGATGGCTGGATATTATCATCGTTTTATCCAAAAAATTTCTAAGATAGCCTATCCAATAACCAATCTCCAAAAGAAAGGAAAAGCTTTTAAATGGATAGAACGATGTGAAGAAGCTTTCAAAATACTTAAATAAAAGCTAACATCAACACCTATTCTCAAAATAGCAGATCCCAAGCAACCATTTGTTGTATGTACTGATGCTTCTTTGGAAGGTTTAGGTGGGGTTCTCATGCAAGAGGATGGCATTATTGCCTATGAGTCCTGAAAACTCAAGAAACATGAATTAAACTATGCCACACATGACTTAGAATTGGCTACGGTTGTGCATGCTTTGAAAATGTGGTGACATTATCTGCTTGGTAAACCTTTTGAGCTTAGAACAGATCATCAAAGCTTAAGATATATTTTTACTCAGCCAATGCTTAATGCTAGACAAAGGCGTTGGATGGAGTTTTTGGCGGAATATGATTTTGGCATAGAATATATTAAAGGAAAAGAAAATAAATTAGCAGATGCTTTAAGTAGAAGAAGGCATATCAATGCTATGTCACATTGTCAATCTGCTATAATTGATCAAATAAGGAAACTGCAGATTCAAGATGAATATTCTCAGAAGTATCGAGAATTGGTTCAGCAAGATTCTGATAAAGCAAAGGGATTTAGAATCTAGGAAGATACATTATTCTTTAAAAATAGGATGGTGGTACCAAATGACTAGGACCTAAGAAATATAATACTACAAGAGGCACATAGTGCTCCATATTCTGCTCATCCAGGCTATGTGAAGATGTATGAAACTTTGAAAAAAGAGTATTATTTGCTGGGAATGAAAAAGGACATTGTAGAATTTGTGGCTAAATGTTTAGAATGTCAAAAGGTGAAGGTAAAACACCTACATCCAGCTGGATGCTTATTTTTGCATGACATTCCACAATACAAATGGCAAGTGGTAACTATGGATTTTATTGTTGGATTGCCTAAGAATCATTTTCAGCATGATGCCATTCTAGTAGTAGTGGATAAATTGACTAAAGTGGCACATTTTCTTCCTAGAAATATAAAATATGGAGCTCCTACTGTAGCCCAAAAATTTGCCAGGGAAGTGGTATGGCTACATGGATTCCCTGAAACAATTATATCAGATAGGGACTCTCATTTCACATCTGAGTTTTGGTAGGTATTGCATCAGGCATGGGGAACAAAACTCAATATTAGCACTACCTATCATCCAAAAATGGATGGACAAACTGAAAGAGTAAATCAAGTCTTAGAGGATATGCTCCGCATGTATTGTATGGACCATCAGATGAAGTGGGAAGATTATCTTTTTCTAGTTGAGTTTGCTTATAATAATAGTTATCATACTTCTTTAGGTATGGCTCCATTTGAGGCTCTATATGGGAGGAGGTGCAGAACACCATTGTCATGGAGTAATCTGGAGGATCGGGTGATGATCGGGCCAGATATGGTCAGAGAAATGGAAGACCAACTCAATGAAATTCATCAAAGGCTTAAAGAAGCCTCGGATCGACAAAAGAGTTATGCGGACCTGAAGAGAACACCAAGGGAATTCTCTATGGGAGACAGAGTATTCCTAAGAGTTAAACCTACTAAAAGTTCTATTAAATCCTCTAAGCTTAGTCCACGATTTGTAGGACCTTTTGAAATTGTTGAAAAACTGAACCCGATCGCCTACAAATTAGACTTGCCACCCAATTTATCCAAAATTCATGATACATTCCATGTGTCCCTTCTCAAGAAATATGTTCCTGATCCCTCACATGTTTGGAATGTTGATCAATTACATATGGATGATCCCCTACGCATTGAAGTGCGACCAATTAGGATCCTTGGATATCATACAAAATAATTGAGAAAAAGGAACATTGAATAGTGCAAGGTCCAATGGGACCAATTTTTTGAAAATAGTGCCACGTGGGAAGATGTGGCCATCATGAAAAGATAGTTTCCCTTCTTGTTTGAATAGTGCTTGGACATTGTTATCATCATGACATAGTTTTATTTTGATTGAACAGTAACAATATCATATCTTGGTTTGTGAAGTATGATACATATACTTGATATTTGTGCATGTTTTATGTCATAGTTTTATTTTGAATATTATCATATCTTGGTTTGTGAAGAATGATACATGAACTTATGCATGTTTTGATAATAGAAGATGAATCAAATTGGGAAGAATGTAAATTTGATGATGTGTTGAATTGATTTTTTATTATCATGGCATTATTTTTCTTCTATCTATGCTTTAAATGGTAAATGCAAACACAGGGACTATGTTTAATCTTAGGGGGAGTATGTAACAACCCTCCAAAAACCTATTTTGTTATACACCTAATTTGTTTGCAAGGATGAGATATTGCTAATGTATCTATGGATGCAGGAGACATGTATTGTTACTGGTAGGGTAGTGCAAAGGAAGGAGGTCTCCTCAACAGGTAGAAGGATTATTCCGGTGTAAGGTAAGTCAAGGGAGATGATGAGCGGTGGTGTATTTTCTAGTTGATAGGGGCAAAGAACCCTATAGGCAATGCATTCGCCAATGGTCCATGTAGAATGCATATCATATAGCTGCATTTGTAGGAGTGTATGATGTTTGATAATTTGTGAATTATGATGTTTGTATGGCAATGAAAGTGCTTAATGCATGGGAGCCATAGTTTAAATTATTGGTGAGCAATGAAAGTGCTTAATGCTTAGGAGTCATAGTTTAAAAATTAATGAAATAAAATATAGAATAAAGATAAGGTTAACAGTGTGCTAAGGTTTAAAAAGGAAAATGTGTGTTGTTGAGAAGTTGATTTATTTAAAATTAATTTATATATATATATATATAAATATAACTAATTGTATAAATAACAATATATAAGTATATTAAAAATAAATAATACTTAATGTTCTAAGGTTGCTATAGAAACAAGGAAAATAAAGGAATTTAAACTATTGGCATATTAAAGTATACAATAAAGTAATACGAAAATCAAAGAATTATTGTTGGCATTCTTTAAAAGGGTTATGTAGGGAATTGTCGGTATTCTCTGGAAGTTAGTATGGCTGTTGAATGTGGAAAAGTGGACACCACTTGGCATTTGGAGAATAGATAAACTTGGAAACCAAAAATGCCAGTTTTTGCATGCAAGGAGTGGAGGAAAACCATCTTCTAGATGGTGGATACAAAGTTCAAGAAAGTAGTGGATGGTGGGGTGTATGGTTACAATGAAGGGTGTGTTAGCCGTGAAAGACGAAGAGAAAATGGAGCACAGTGAAAGGCGAGCAATGAACAATGAGTATTTTCTGGTAAAATAATTTAAGATAAACAAAATGGAATATTTGTCTATATGGAAAAGATAATTCAATGATGCTTTGTGTGAGAAATTCAGAATAGCATATGCATTTTAGGAAACTTAAAATTTAATCTGTGTGATATGGATTTTGCATGCACTTGAAAATTTTCTAGAAATAGTAGGTACCAATGTATTATTATGTGTTGTGAACGAAGATAGAGATTATATTCTCTAAAATTGTGTGACATTGCATACTGTGTTAACAATAAGCATCAGTGAAATACTGTGTGAATGTTTGGTTGTGAACCAAGACCAAATTTATCCCTCCTATTATTTGATGTTGCATGTTGTGTTAAAGACACTATGATGTGATAAGACATATTGGGAAATAAAAAAAAAAAAACTCTACATGTTGAATTATGTTTGGTATGGTGTATGCATATTATAATTAGCTGCACTTCATCATAGATCGATCGTTCTAACCCTTGATAACCATCGGATAATTGAAATATGAAGGATGAGACCTGTTGAACTCTACAACCATGAAGCATGCTATCCATTCATGGTTCTGTCTGCATTCAGGAGGTAAAGAATTGTGTATAGTGGGGAAATGGAAACTACTGTACATTTGTGACTTAGAAATTCTTCTCAGGGTATGCAGAAGCTTGAGTTACCATGGAATATAGCCTAACTTGATCATACATTTGTCAATATTTTTATAGATCCTGGGAAAAGTGCAAGACCGAGTTTGGAAATATTGTGTATTGTAATTTTGAAACTTAGCTTTGAAAAAAACATGCATGATGGAGTTCTGGATATATATATATATATAGATATAATACAATTTCCTTTCTTAATATACTTGTACAATGGGAAAAATATTTCATGTTTTTATTAAAATATAGCTAATGCTTTGTGAATAATTCCATTGCAAAACAAAGAATGATTAATACTTATTGTTTTGTAAAGCTTTCTATCATAGCATTGAGCACAATAGTAAAAAAAATATAAACATATTTTGAAAATATGTGTAGGGAAAATTATCAAGGAAAATCTTGATTCATAGATTTTGTTATTCCCTTAATGCAAATTGGTGTCTAGGTGGAGAATAATATAGCTAATAGAAAATTCCTTTACTTGAAGCCATAAGTGTGTACAACAATTATTGTTCCTTTTGTTACCTCATTCTGAAATGTATTCTACCCTTAGACAATTTTTATATATCTGATTTTTAGTTCTTGATGGCACAACTAGAAACATAAATTGTTCAGTCTAAATCACCCATGATTTAATGATAAAAGAGTAAATCATTGTGCAATATAAATGGACCTTATTAAGGTACTCAGTATGAGGTCATAACATGTTTGTCTTCATTATTTATACAAAGCTTAGGTTAAGAATAAATGTAATGAAAAACGTGGGTATGTCTGATAGGAAAGTTATACATAGTAAGCAAGAGTAGCCCTTTTTTCCAGAATAAATATTACTTAGTTTAAAATCAGACCTGGTACCAAAAACTATCAGAAAAACTGTTGCTTTTGAAATCATTGCGTAAGTTTGAAGAGAGACATTAAATGGGTACAATTATAGGTCAGTTGTAAATCATATTTAATTTAAAGCAATACAATAAAGGTTTTTGGTTTATAGTATCTTTACAATAATTGTGGATAGTATTGAATTTTTGATTTTACAATCAGAAATATTGAAAATTCTTTAAAAAACCTCTTTAGATTAAATATTAGAAAAACTATGCCTCAATACTTCTTTTGATGCAAGCTAGCCACTCTATCTTTTGTTTATGTGGCATAAATCTTATGGAGTAATATAAAAATAGAAGATGTTTTATTTTCTGCCTAAATTAAAAGTAGCTTCTACTCCTTCAATTAAATAAGAAATAAAAGGAATTATAAAACATGGCAGTATTGTAGATTTATGATTCTTTAATTTGAATGCATTGTTTTCAAAGTTAGTTGATTTCTATTCAGCCTTAGTGATATACATATTTTAGAGAGAGAAAAGGAAACTAAATATTTTATGTTGCCATATTAATCTTCAAAACCATTAGGAAATAGTGTTAGTTTACAAACCCCTTTAGATAATTCGAACCATAATTAAGTGGAGAGAAGAGAAATTAGGATTGTGGGATAGACAATCTTAATATGCAACCTACGATTGTGGGCAAGACAACCTTGTCAGAGATTCAATATTGTGGGAAGGAAAATCTTGAGAAGACAATTTTAATGGTGTTGCAGGTACGCAATCACCATAGAAAATAAATTTCAATGATGATTCGGGTAGGCAATCATCATGGATCAGGGTTCTAACCATACTACTAATGAAAAAGGGTTAGAATGGGAGGTAAAAAAGAGTTTTATGGGCATATATTTTAGGTTATCCATGCTAGTGATGAGTGGTGAATTGTATTTGACTATGTGAAATCGATAGCATGATGGTATGGGATATCATGTTGGTTAATTAACACAAGATGCCGGGTAGTTACCAGGGTATTGGTAAGATCCTAGATGATGCTTCACAAAGAATGGTATATTATCTAGCTCGAGCATGTATGCACTAAGTATTACATGATATAAATATAAGACACAAGTTTGTGAAATCATGTTAAGACACAGGAAAATTATGTGTCACACATTTAGGTGTTATGGGTCCTAGAGGAAAAGAAACCCACTACCTAAAATTGGGATCTCGAGAGGAGAGTGAAGTTCAAAATGGGAAAAATTTATGAGATTTGGCCAATCTCGATCTCATGAGTATTTTGACTACAGCGGAATGGCACTCATAATATGGATTTAACATGCTCATACTAGAAAATGATACAATAATGAATAAAAAAAGAAAAAAATTTACATATTGAAATTTTTGATATTAGACAACCAAGTGGGTAGACTTGGGGTGTTACATTTGGTATTAGAGCAAAGGTTGTGAATCTATAGACAATAGAATTTTAAGAAAACCTATGTCAAATCTAATTGATGTTACTAATGTGTTCACCTAAACTCAAAAAGATTTTTTTTGACAAGGCTCGTTGTTTTGCTGGGAAGGCAATGACAATCATCGATGAGTGGGCCAAAGACGTGAATAAAACCCCACCAATGTGGAAAGATACACCACATAAGAAGGCATTTTGGACATCACCATTTGTACCCATGCAACCAATTGGATAAAATGACGTGGATAAAATTTCCTAACCATTGATTAAAAAGAATCAAGGGTTATAATCTGCCATCAATAACCATTGTGATTGGATGATGCGACCACCATACGTATGAATTTTAAGTTGCATGAAATAAATTTTAGATCCACCACTTCCCATCATCAATTAAAGGTAATCTACGATGGAGGTTTAATTATAGATTATAAACCTAAAGGGTAAAAACCCTAGGGCACCATGTTAGGGTTAAGTATTCAACATAGAGTGAAAAACACAATGATATGGCAAGGAAGCTAATTTCAAGTGACAACATGTGGACCCCAATTGGTTAATGCAATGATAAATCAACCTGCATGGAAGGTACCAAGGAATTATGAAATTGGATGTGTCTCGAATATCGTTGCCATACCCATGCATCCTGTACGAAGCAAATCCATGGATTTAAAACCTCAACCATTGATTAGCAAGAAAATTGAGCACTGTAAAACTTGACATGTGTGGACATCTCTACATACATGGAAAGGTCAAACTAGTGCAATATATCATTCATCAACTAGAAATAATCCAACGAAAAGGGTTGATGAGAAATTAGAAAGTTAATTTATGATAAAAATCCCTAATCTACCACCTCAAGCTTAGTCTCTAGCCACAAATGACGTAGTTTATTAGAAAAAGCTACGCAATTGTGGAGAGATTAGAAATTTGGGTTGCAAGCGATGCTAGAAGTGGAGGTTGAGCTAGAATAGGAAGCAACCACCATTCTCAAGGTAAAAATCTACCTTGCTGATTTTTTTTAGGATTTGCTCAGACCAGGACTAAAAATCTAAAAGTTTTTGAAGAAGTTTTGGGTTTAAAATTTAGGGGAATTCCTTTTAAAAATTGTCAACAAATTATGTTCAAGAATTCGATTATGGAAGGAATTTAAAACCCTTCCTCTTAAATTCTGCAGGCAACCTTATTTTTAAAAGAATTCTAGAAACCCTCTAGAAATTCTGGGAAATTATGTTGTAAAAATGAAATTAAAAGAAAATTTAGTTTTTTTTATCTAAAAAATAATAATAATAATTTCAAAGTTCTCATTAATATTTCTAAATAATGTGGAAGAGAATTTGTTTTCGTTCTTAATTCTCATTAATAAAGTTCTCATATTTTCTCCTACAAATAGTGTAAAAAAAAATACACACACATATATATATATATATATATATATAAAATAAAAATTATGTTTTTCAGAAAAAATTGACTGCAAAATCTAGGGTAATTCTACTATTTTATCTTGAAATAAAAGTGCAAAAAGATTTCTTGTTTTTATGCAATGCATTTATTATTTCTTTGATGATGTAGGGTTTCTTCTAACTGTGAAATCCTACCATTCCTTAAAACCATCACCATGCCTAGGACTACATTCCATAAAAAGAGTGAACCCTCGACTATTGCAACCCAAAACCCAAGCGATGCAGTGAAGAAACTATTTCAGGAAGCTCGATGGTGGGATGCCTTGAAAAAATATCAAGGCCATGACCTGGGTGTCGTGAAACAGTTTATTCTAAACTGAAATTGTGACACCTTGATAAACCATGTTGAAGACGAAGAAATTCAGATTACCCCCAATTTAATTTTAGAAATTATAAAGCTACTAGAAGTTGGTCAGAGATAGTTTAAATCCACGAATAAGGGAGTGATTTAGATGGTTGTCAAATTCAAAGAAAAATGCTTAGTTAAACTAGGAAAAAATTGTTGAATAAAGGGAGTAGTCACCTCCTCGCTGCCAATAAAATGGTAGGAGGTAGTTAAAATCTTAATGAAGTTCTTCACTCTTGAGGGCAGGTTGTCTACTTGTGGGGGTTACCACCTAAAAATGCTTTTGAACCTTAAGTTTCCTAAGAGAAAAGATTTTATAATTAACCTAACCTATTTTTTGTTTCGCTCTTTAAAATCTAACATCACCCGTGTGCAGCCATTGAATATCCAATAATATCCTAAATTACATCTCATTTCCTATCATGGATTAATTAATTTTTTAGTTCTACTTGAATCTACTAAGGCAAATATCTCATGGAATACCTTGGTTAATGGGGTTAATATTTGTTTGATGTCTGAACCAAGTGAGTTTGACCTAGTCCAAGAATCTACATCTAAGGAAATCTATGACATAGAGATATAAAAAGCATTTTTCATTTGAAAACGTCCAACCACTTCCAAAACAGCCAAAACCTCTAGATTAACCCAAAAATAAAATATGAAAAATTTGTACCAAGTAATCCCAAAAGATAGTCATCTCCTACAATAGAGTCATATCAAGAAATACCTCTTAAAGAATAAACACCTATACAAGAAGAAGAACCTAGACTTACCTTAAACTCACCTATCTTAGGACAATTTGATGTTATCAAATTCCTTAAAACACAAAAAACCTTATTGCATATCAAAATTGATAGACTCACAACTCTAGTTGAAAAACATGCTACAATGGTGATAAAATCCCTTTCTGTTTAGAGCGATATCCTTAGGAAACTAATGGAGAGAAAGGTGGTAAAACTAGTTGATTCAGTCATTGCACCGATGATTGTCAGGCCATCTCCTTAAAAGAGTACTACAGCTGGCAAAAAACAATGAAAGTTAGTCAACTTTCCCAAAGTCATTGACTTTTATAAGGTGCTAGAGGAAGACATCTCAACGCCACAATCTGAACTGCCTCAACCAAGTCATCCATAAAAACCAAAACCCTCCAAGGATATAGGGATATTTCTAGAAGGTTTAGCACTTAAGGTAGGCATACCTCTCAACATCAATGAAATATTTAACCGTGCTTTAGAAATAGGCTCACCTCCAAATATGTAGGGAATGTAAAGTGAGTCGCATAGCAGTGGATCTAGGTATGTAGAGAATATAAAAAAAATAGTCGTAGAGATCCCACTAGATCCATAAGTAGGAAGGGCACATGTGTAGAAGGTAAAAAGAGAGAGAAATATCCTAGCCAGGACACTGCCTATATGGGTTTCATATTTTCTAAGGGCTAAAACTGGTTTGGACATCGCCAGAATTATAGGAATATGACAAAAAAAATAGATTTTTTTTATCTGGTTCACAAACTTTATTATTATTATTATTATTAATGACTTTCATAATATTTGAATGTATAAATATATGTATGTATGTATGTATAAAAGTTCTTTTAGATATTTCAGTTGTAGACATGATTTATTTTATATATATTATGATCACTGCATAAATATTCATTTTTCTGAGATGCATATGATGAAACAAATAATACAGTTCTACAGTATTCTAATTTTGCAAAAATTATTTCATTTCAAATAGGATACTGATCATTTTAATATTCTGCAATGCATTTTTCTTTTTAAAGGATGCATATGATGGAAAGGTTTACATAGTGTTGTAGTTCATTATCAGTATGTTGGTTTTGCAAAAATTGTTCTATCATATGAACTGTGTAGAAAGCATTATTTTGCATGAAATATTAATTATTTCTAAAAAAGATTACAGTATTATTATTCTCTTTTTCATAGCAACTATTATGAACCAAAAACACTATGATATTTTTAGGAACATATAACTGTATGGACAATTATTTACAGTTGCAAATGTTATTCTTTTCTAAACTATTTTATTATCATTCACAACATTTAGAAAATGAAAATTGTGATCAGAAAGAGAAAATTATCTTTTGTGACATTAGCTATGCATGAATTATCCATTTAGATGGACTATTACAATTTCATATTGATTTATGTTTGTAAAAATTGAGTAAATCAAGAAAATGTTGTATAGGTTTTTGTGAAACTGTGAAATTATATGCATGAGGACATGCATCACCTTTAGTTTGGGGGAATGATGAGTGTCAAAGTGTTACAGTATATGGATTTGGTTTACTTATATATTTATTATAAATGAATGGATATGAATGATTTTAATTATTGTTTCATCTTAGTATCATTATTTATGCATTAATATGATTAATTGTTATAAAAATTATTTATGCATATATTTTACACAAATTGTGTGCAAGATGTTGTGTTGTTAGGTAGATATGTGTATGAAGAAGGGTAAATATCATGGCTAATGAACTAGGAGGTAGGCATACACATATTAGTTGAAAGTATGGTGCACTTGCAGGATCTGTGGACAGTTGCTACAAAAAGGCACCACTGAAAGCATCCATTGAAAGGGGTGCTACAGAAATCTTGAAGTCAAAGTTGACCAAACCTTGTTGCCACATCACATCCAACACAAGCATATTATACAAAGTCAACCATTTGACTATCAATGTTGGAAAAAGCATATTTGGCATTTTGATTATTATTAAATAAAAGTTGTAAATTTGTTATTAAAGTTGGAGAGGATCCAAGTTGTTAAATTATTTCACCAACTTATAATTGTATTTCCTTAAGAATAGGACAATAGGTTATTATTGTTATTCCTTAAATTAAGAAGTTGTTAAAGTGGTTGCCACTTGGGATTGTGTTGATTAGTCCAAGTCCCATTTGTTATGAAGTTGTATTTGTTTAGAAAAGTTTTCAGTATGTAGGTTAGGATTTATATTTGATTAGTTAGAAAGAGACAAAGAATATTACAAAATACTTCATTGAAAATAATTGTATAAATTACAATGATGAGGCCTTTGAAAAGGTCCTCAACACAAAGAGAAAAGAAGTTGAAGAAGTTGCTCCTTGACAAAGTCTCTGTAGTTGTATGAGAATGATTACAATTTCTAGTAGTGTACATGATTGAAGTTCAGCAATAAAATAGTATTTTTTTCCACATCTTTTGCAATGTTATTTTATCTTTTGCAATGATTTATTTTCTTCTTTAGAATATTTATTTTTCCTGCATCAATGAATAGTTAAAATGTTAGAATAGGTTAAATGAAATAATAGTTACTGAGGTAAATTAGCGTAAAGGAGAAGAGAAATATACTAAAATTTTTGAAGGTATGGCCCACTTCATTAAGACCAGTCACTACTCTCTCGCTCCTGCAATAAAATAAGATTAATTAGTAGAAAATATAATTAATATAAATTAAACTAAATTATTTATTTCAAAAGTAAAATAGTCAAAGCATCATTAGTTGCACGTGGATCCACATTCATTAGGTTAATTTCATATTAAAAGAATTGCATTTAAAATATTTTCCCTTTTTTGTAACTTGATTTTAAGAAATTGAATTAAGTAAGTTGGTTAATGTCATGGAATATCTATACTGGATATATATTATGTAAATTGATTAAGACCTGTATTGATAAATTAAATGATTAGTTGTTCAAGAGAGACATAAGAATATATTAATATTCCTTTAGACAAATTACCCAATGGGTTACCACCTATGAGAAATGATATTCATTAGATAGACTTCATACTTGGATCAAATTTGCCAAAAAAGGCAGCTTATAAGATGGGACTTGCAAAAAATGAGGATATGAAGAGAAAAGTCTAAGAAATATTGGATAAGGTGTTGATCAGGAAGATATTAAGCCTATGTGTAGTACTAGCTATTCTAGCACCTAAGAAATGCAAAGAATGGAATATGTGCATAGACTCTTAAACAATCAATACGATTATGATTAAATACAATGTTTCTTACCTTGTATGGATGAAGTAATGGATATTTTATGTGGAGTAGAGTACTTCAAAAAGATTATCTTGAAGAGTGGTTATCACTAAATTTGATCAAAGAAATATATGAGTGGAAGATTGTGTTTAACATAAAAGAGGGATTGTATGAATGGCTAGTTATGTCATTTGGAATAACAAATATCCATAGTACTTTAATGAGGTTGATGAATTAGGTCTTGAAGCCTTTTCTTGGTATGTTTGTGTTGGTTTATTTGGATAGTAATTTGGTGTTTAGTAAGAAAAAGTATGAACACCTAGTGCATCTAAGGTTAGTTTTATAAAAGTTGGAGGAATAATTAATGATCAGTTTGAAGAGTGTAAATTTATGAAAAAAGAGTTGGTGTAATTGGGTTTTGTCATATCCAATGATAGTTTGTGGAAGGATCCAACAAATATAAAGGTACATGTGGAGTGGCCATCAAAAAGGAGTATGTTTTAAGCTATAATTGTTCATGGTTTGGTAGGATCTTACAAAAAAATCATTAGAAATTTGAATGGAATTTGTGCTTCAATCATGGAAATGATGAAAAAATATTAAAGAGGTAAACTTGGGTTAAACACATCAAAACCAATATATATCCCCAAGGGTCCACCTACCATGTTTCCCTTACCATTAGTTCTTGCCTCACTTTGTACATCTTCCATGCTACCCTTACCCCCTGGGCCCCAAAACCCCCTTTGCCCATGCAAATTCTATTCAAAGTTGATACCATATCCTCTACAACTATTAGATCTAGATATCTTGATGACACTATTATCCCATTAATATAAATCTACCAAACTAATAAATCTCCTAGAGATGCAAATATCCCAATGGTATAGATGTATTTGGCTCACAACTCTCCTATTGGCATAGATATTCAACCTATGTAGATATCTCAATGACATAGATGTACAAACCTCATAAATATCCTAGTGATATAGATCTCCTATCAACATAGATGTACTTACCTCACAACTCTTACCCTCCATAATTTAAGCTTTGAAAATCCTTACTTTTCATAGTTGCAACTTCAAAAATCCTAGCTCCAAAAAAACCTCCATAGTCATAGCTTTGAAATCTCTCCACATTCATAGCTCCAAAAACCCCAGCTCTAAAAATACTAGCTCCTAAAAAACCTGCACAATATCTCTCCACTGTCGCAACTTTAAAATATCTCTACAATCATAGATCCAAAAACCCTTGATCTAAAAAAACTCCATAGTAATAGCTTCAAAAAACCTAGCTCTAAAAAACTCCATAGTAGCTCTCCACAATCATAGCTCTAAAAGCTATCCACAAACACAACTCTAAAAACCTTAGCTCTAAAATAACCTTCATAGTCTATAATAAAATTATTGTCATTCTTTAGAGGTATTTGTATCATTTTTAGTATGAGACTTGGTTGCAATACATACTAGAGGAAGATGAAACAATGAGGCATAGACCCATAGATATAGCTAAAATGCGAAGAGGAATTATTGCCATGTTAGATGTGATTGAAACTATCCAATGAAGAGGCATTCATCTTGAGGATATTACTGATAGTGAAGAGGAGGAAAATGGTCACATAGAAGCTAAATATGAAAAGCAAGGAGAAGAACAAGAGCAACTATTGATTCAATAAATCTCAAATATAAGATGCAAGCCAAAGATGGATATTCCCAATTTTAGTGGAAATTTAAATCCAGAATAATTGATAGATTGGATAACAAACATAGAGGGGTTATTTGATTATGAATCTATGGATAATCTAAAGCTAGTCAAAATTATGTGTATACAGTTAAAGGTCTATGCTTCAATTTTATGGAATTATGTCTAAACCAAGAGACAACAAAAAGGGAAAGATAAAATCGAAACTTGGGAAAAGTTTGTGTCCAAGTTAAAAGCTATGTTTTTACCTGCATATTATCAAATAGAATTATTTAGAAGACTCCAAAACTTAAAGTAAAAATATTTTGGAGTAAAAGCATGTATAGAAGAGTTATGTAAATTAACCATAAGAGCATGTCATATTGAATATAATGAGCAGAATATGGAAAGACACATAAGTGGACTAATATTGTACATAGAATATGATATTTGTATTATTTGAATTTAAACCATTGAAAAGTCCTATTAGTATGCACTCAAAGTAAAGGAAAAACTGTTGCATAGAAAATAAATTAATGCAAGGGGAAGAGGATGATCATCTCAAGGAAGAGGACAATACTGTAGTGGATGAGGACAACAAAGGTGGAAGGGAGAAGTGAGTATGTTTTAGAATCATAAGGAAAATGAAGATTTTCTAAGAGGAAGAGGAGGTTATAGTGGAGGATTACCTAGATATTGTTATAGATATGGAGAAGTTATTTAGTGGGCATATGAATTCCCTCAAGTAGAATAAACTAATGAGCATGGAAAGGAAGACCATAACCATATTACACAAGTAGATGAAGCAAGCACAATCTCATTAAAGCACATAGAAGAACTAGAACAAGGAGAATCCCTTATGATGAAAAGGGTATTTTAAAAATAGCAAAGGAGGAGCATGAACATGAGCAAAGAAGGAACCTATTCAAGATGATTTGTAAATGAGGAGGCAAGTATTGTAAGGTGATTATGGATACTGGAAGAAGCAACAACCTAGTGGTAACATAGATGGTAGATAAACTTGGATTAAAGAGGATGGAAAATTCAAACCCATACAAAGTGTCATGGTTATAAAATGGGCACTAAATTTTTCTAACAAAATAATGTATGGTCAACATTCAAAATTGGTTTTTATGAGGATGTAGTTTTATATCACATCATGTTGATGGATGCATGTCAAGTCTTATTGTAAAGACCATGGTAGTTTGATAGAAAGGTAGTGCATGATGGTAGGGTGAACACCTACATTATTGAGAAATATGGAAATAATGTTGCAAGTGTGAAGAGGGTTATAGTCTAAGTGGCCCAGAAATATCCAAATTTTTGGCCTTAGTGTGAAAACAATTGAAAATTATCAGCAATATTGTATGTCGGAAAGATTTTTGTTTTTAACTCCCCTCTCCTATATTCTCTCCTTTTCTTTCATTTTTATTTTTCCTCCTTTCCTCCCTATTTTATCGCCCCTTATCCATCCTCCCTAACTCCCTTATCCCTCCACGTACCCTTTTTTATTCCCTATAAATACATGTATGTATTTCATGTTCAAATAATCGAAGGGAGTGAAATTTTATTAAAGTTTTTTATTTAAAGCCCTGCAAGTCATTTTGTTTAAGGTCTGCAAAGTGTAATTTTTGTTTTTTATTAAATTGTGAGCCCACCACCTTTGACTCTATCAGTCACTGGTATCAGAGCCAAAGCAAAGGCGGCCAGAGACTTTGGGTTTAGCGATCATGGAGAGCACAAAACTCGCACACATTTTGAGACACATGGAATGAGGTAAACTAAAGCATGCATTTTCAGGCTAGACCAAGCTAAGGTGGATAGCTAGCAGAGCTAGCGGATGCATGGTAAGCTGAGCTGGAGAGGAGGTGCCACATGGTGATAAGGCAAGTGCTAATGTAAAGGTGAGGCAGACATTGACGTGGCGACGACGTGGCATGGTGAGGTGGCATGAATGCCACATGGCAAGTTTTGGTTGGTCCTTCGCTAGAAAAATGTCAGTAGGCTGATTGCCCAAAGGTAATCGACTTATAACGCATGATTTCACAATTTTAAATCCTCCCTCACCCACCTCACAGTGCATGTGGGATAAAGGAGGTATGTTTTTGTTTTTTAAAAAAACTTAGTATGCGGCATGTTTAATATTCATTCCCTGCACTTACCTCCCGTCCGAGTGCATAGCGTAGTTGGCAAGGGCTTCGAGTGGTTTGACGAAGGTTCTAGGTTCAAAACCCACCGAGAACTTTTTGGTGGCATTTTTTTTCAAGGAGACTGCAGGGAGTAGCGGTTGAAACCCCCATTTGGAGGCTCGGGGTCACGAGTTCGACCCACTAAAAGGTTTTTTGCATTATTGATTTAAAAGGGTTACATTAATTTTTTTTTATTAAAGTTTTTTCTTGATATTAATTTAATAATTTAATAATTGCTTTTTTAATTATTTAAAAAAAAAGTTTTTTTTTTTTTTAATTTAAAAAAGCATATTTTATTATTGAATTAAAAATTAGGAAAAGCTTTATAAAATTTATTGTAAACTTTTATAAGAGAAGTTTTGTGACAAATTGTAAATCGCCCAAGGGGCTTGAAAAGTTTTTTTTTTTTAACTTTAAAAGGGCAATATTTGTAAAAAGGGGGAGAATAAAAGTTATGGGAATCCTTTTGGAGCACTAGGGGCGCTGCCCCTTGGAACCTCGTTCAAGGGTAAAATTTTTGTGTAATAGCCTCAACGGCTGTAAAAGAGCAAAAATTGTAACATCAGAAGCTCTAATGAAGTTTTCTTTTTGCCTTGATGAGTAGATGATCATATCTATCAGATGTTACCATGCTTTATGCTCTCTACTACAGAGAGAAACTTCTAAATATTTTGATGAACAAGTTCGACGAGACGGATTGTATGTCTTATTCAGTCAGCTATAGAATTCTATTATAGCCCACCAACGAAATCCAAATTCTGGTTACGAGGCTGACTTAGAGGACAATATTTTTGGACAACGAGTGGAGGAGTCTGATTCAGTTACATTTGAGCCTAAGGAACAATCCAGTGAGAGCTATACCCCACGCTCTCCAGAGTTAGAGCTAAATCCTGAGCCACCAGAGCCTAAGCCAGTAGAACCTAAGACAACAAAGGTCAAGTGAGTAGTAGTTCCTAAAATCATCGTCATCAGTGACGATGAGGATTCCATTGTAAATAATTTTGGATCTCTAGTACTGGGCGATCCACAACAAGAGGAACGTGAAATCAGTGAGAGAATTAAGAAATATAGATTTTATTTGAATCTGTAATTGCTTTGTACTTCCTATTTTTAGTCAAATCAAAGTTTGCTTTCAAGTAGTAGAAATGGCCTCAAATTCAAATCTCCCAATTCCTAAATTTAATGGCAGTGATTATGAATACTGGTCAATAAATATGAAAACTATGTTGATACGTAAAGGTTTATGGGAAATATTTGAAGAGGGTTACACAGAACCCTCTACTGCTGACTGGTTTGCTTTAAGTGATGCCGATAGAAAAGCTAAGATAGAAGCCCGAAAAAATAATTCCTTTGCCCTGTACCATTTACAAGAAGCTATAGATAAAAGTATATTTCCTAGAATAGCATCCTATGTAATAGCTCAAGATGCTTGGAAGGCTTTAAAGGAAAGTTTTCAAGGGAGTGATCAAGTGAAGTAGGTCAGGCTTCAAACTCTGAAAAGAGATTTTAAAAATCTCAGAATGCAGGAGAATGAGAAAGTAGGAGACTACTGTGTGTGAGTCAAATTCATGGTAGATAAAATGGTCACTCTAGGTGAAGAAGTTAAACCAGAAGTTGTGGTAAATAAAGTGTTGCAAACACTTCTTCCTAAGTAGAATCATGTAGCAATCATTATTGAAGAGTCAAAATATTTGACTACACTTTCCTTTGATGCACTAATTGGTTCTCTCCTTTCACATGAAGAGAGATTACAGGAATCTCCTTCCACCAACCACAGAGGTGATGAAAAAACCTTCGCTTCACAAGAATGAAAAGGCCAAGGTGGAGGTAAAAATAGAGGTGGTTAACAGAACAGACGAAAGCATCCATGAAAAGGAAAAGGAAGTGACAAGTCCAAGAAAGTTTGCTACAATTGTGGCAAATATGGCCACTTTGCTCGTGACTTCTGGTCAAAAACCTCACAAGGGAGCAACAAGAACCAGAGCAGTCAATATAGCAATTTTAGATAAGAGGAAGGGACCTTAAATATCTTTCTCTCATATGGCCAATCAGATCAAAACTTGAATGACACCTGGATATTGGACACTAGGTGTTCAAATCATATGAGTGGAAAACAAGAACTCTTTGCTACCCTCGATTCTTCCTACAAATCCAGCATCAAGTTAGGAGATGACAAGTCATTGGCAGTTGAAGGCATTGGAGCCTTGGAGGTTCCAACAAAAGAGGGCATCAAATAGGTGAATGATATCTATTACACACCTCATCTCCAACACAAATTTCTTAGTGTTGGTCAAATGTTGGAGAAAAACTATAAGTTACTATTTGATGAGGGTAAATGTATCATTTTTGATAAAAATGATAGTAATAGAGTCATTACACAGGTTCCAATGACTAAAAATAGGTTATTCCCTTTGAATTTTGGACAACCAAGAGGAGATCAATTGGAAAATATTTTTATTTCAAATCCAAGTGTGTTGTGGCACTTGAGATATGGTCATCTGAATTCAACCAGTTTGAAGATGTTAACTTCTCAAGCGATGGTGACCGAAATTCCTAAAGTTCAGGACAATAAGGAATTATGTGAAGGTTGTGCCTTGGGAAAGCATGCTAGAACCAAATTTCCTCAAGGGCAAGCATGGTAGGCCAGTTATCCACTCTAGCTAGTGCATTCGGACATCTGTGGTCCAATGTAGACCAAAAGCATTGGTAACAACTCTTACTTTATTTTTTTCATTGATGATTTTTCAAGAATGTGCTGGATATATTTTTTGAAGCATAAAGATGAAGCATTTGACTACTTTGTAGATTTTAAAACAAGAGTTGAAAATGAAAGTGGATATTTTTTTAAGTATCTCATATCAGATAAAGGAGGATAATACTCCTCTAATAAATTTTTAAATTTTTGTAAAGAACATGGAATAAAAAGGTAGTTCATTGTTGCCTATACTCCATAACATAATGGTGTGGCTAAGAGAAATAACCACACCATTGTAGAGATGGAAAGATCCATGCTTCAAAAGAAGCATTTGAGCAATATGTATTGGGCATATGCATCCAGGACCAGTGTGTATATTTTGAATAGGAGCCCTAATTCAAGTTTGAAAGGGAAAACTCCTTACCAAGCATGGTATGGTAAGAAACCAAATATAAAGCATTTCAGAGTGTTTGGTTCACTGGCTTACTCACACATTCCTAATGAACAGAGGAAGAAGCTTGTTCCTAAGAGTCAAGCATACATTTTTGTAGGGTACTATGAGACCACAAAAGCTTACAGACTCTACAATCCCAGGACTCAAAAGATAATACTTTCTAAGGTTGTGATTTTTGATGAAGGGGGAGAATGGGAACATCCCCAAATTTATAGTGATGTTGAATCTCATGATGCAAGTTATTCAAAAATTCAACAGGTGCCATAGAAAGGCAATAAGTCTCCTCCTCCAAGCCCAATAAGACATTCTACATCTAGTTCATCATATTCTTCACTAAGTCCTTCTCCACAAATGTCAGTCAGTTCCTCACCAATGGATATTGATTCTCCATCCATAGGTAAGAGAACTCTTCAGCATCATCCATATTATCAGATGTTGGATAAAATTTTTTCAAGAAGATATACTAGATGTCAAGCTAGTGAAATGAGTTGTTTTGCAAATAATTGAAAATATGTATTTGTATGGTGATGATGACTCCCAAGATCCTCGAGGATATGTAGTTAACTATGCTTTGTTAACTAGTGCACAACTTGAACCTTCTAGTTATGAGAAGGCATGTACTCAAAAAATTTGGCAAGATGCCATGAAAGAGGAGATAACCTCTATAAAAAACAATGACACTTGGGAGCTGGTAAAGCTTCCTAAAGGCAAGAAATGTGTTGGATGCAAATGGGTCTTCAAGACCAAATTCAATGCTAATGGAAGCATTGAAAGACACAAAGCAATATTGGTAGAAAAAGGATTTACACAAAAGTATGGTATTGATTATGAAGAGACATTTGCTCCTGTAGCCCGACAGGAGACCATCAGAACAATTCTTACTTTAGTTGCTCATAAGGATTGGAAAATCCAACACATGGATGTTAAGAGTGAATTTCTCAATGGGTACTTGACAGAAGAAGTGTATGTTGAGCAACCTCAAGGATTTCAAGAGCAAGGTAAGAAGCACCTTGTTTATAGACTGAAAAAGGCATTCTATGGCCTCAAGCAGGCATCATGAGCTTGGTACTCATGTATTTATGGGTACTTTAAAGATTTTGGGTTCACCAAAAGCAAAAATGAACCCACCCTTTACTACCTGAAGCAAGGTAATGACATCCGCATAGTTTTCTTGTATGTGAATGATCTCATATTCATGGGTAGTAATGAAAAAATGAATATGGAGTTCAAACACTCCATGATGAAGCAGTTTGAGATGAAATATATTGGCTTAATGCATTACTTCCTTGGAATGGAATTTCATCAGACAGATATAGGAATCTTCATCTATTAACATAAGTATTATTGGGACATGATCAAGAAGTTTGCTATGGAGCATTGCAAACTAGTTGAAACTCCAGTTGGACATGGGATCCAATTAAGCAAAGACAATGGAGCACCTAAAGTTTACGTGACCACTTTCAAGAGTATGGTTAGGAGTTTGATGTTTCTCGCCAACACCAGACCTGATATTCAATATGTTGTTTCTCGTCTCTCAATTTATGGCTAGCCCATCTGGGCTGCATTTGCAAGCAGCTAAAAGAATTTTTAGATATGTGAAGGGTACATTGGATTTTGGAATCCAATACCATAAATGTAACACTATCAAGCTTGTAGGCTTTAGTGATAGTGATTGGGGTAGCAATATTGATGACAAAAATCAAGTTTAGGGAACTATTTTAGTCTGGGATTAGGATTAATAAAATGGAGTTCCAAAAAGCAAATTGTGGTAGCTTTGTCTTCTACAGAAGCTGAGTATATAGCAGTAACCTATGCTAGTACTCAAGACTTATGGCTAAGAAAAGTGTTGGAAGAGATAGGAGAGCAGCAAAATGGTCCGACCAGAATCTAGTGTGACAACATCAGTGTCATTCAGTTGGCATACAATCCGATCCACCATAGCAAAACAAAATATTTTTATATGAAGTACCACTTCATTCGAGACATGGTGGAGCATGAAATTGTTGAGCTAAAATTTTGCCACACTTTGGAGAACGTCGCAGATATCTTCACCAAAGCAATGGCTAAAGCTCAATTTATAAATTTGAGAGACTATGTAGTCAGTCCTCTCAACTTTAAGGGGGAGAATGTTGCAAGTGTGAAGAGGGTTACAGTCTAAGTGGCCCAGAAATATACAAATTTATGGCCTTAGTGTGAAAGCAATTGAAAATTGTCAACAACATTATATGTCGGCAAGATTTTTGTTTTTAACTCCCCTCTCCTATATTCTCTCCTTTTCTTTCATTTTCCTTATTCCTCCTTTCCTCCCTATTTTATCGCCCTTTATCCCTCCTTCCTAAATCCCTTATCCCTCCATGTAGCTCTTTTTTTCTTCCCTATAAATACATGTATGCATTTCATGTAAAAATAATCGAAGGGAGTGAAATTAATTAAAGTTTTTTATTTAAAGCCCTGAAATTCATTTTGTTTAAGGTCTACAAAGTGTACTTTTTATTTTTTTATTAAATTGTGAGCCCACCACCTTTGACTCTATCAGTCAAATAGGTACACATTAATTCCATTGAAGAAAAAAGGAATAGATGTGTGCAATAGTTCAAAAGTTTGCTTGATCTTCAAAAAATATTTCTTAAAGGACATGAAGAAGTGGGAAGAATGTTTTACTTTTATTATAAAACACATGAAAACTAGGACAAAAAATAAGAATGATGACATTCCACATAAAGTGAAATTCCTGTTGGAAGAATATTATGAGATTTTTTGAGATAAATCACCCAATGGGTTACCACCTATGAGAAGTATTAGTCATCAGATAGACTTCATACCTGGATCAAATTTGCCAAACAAGGAAGTTTATAAGATGATAGTTACAAAAAATGAGGAGATGAAGAGATAAGTCCAAAAGATATTGGATAAGGTGTTGATTAAGAAGGTCTGAAGCCCGTGTGCAGTACTAGCTATGCTACGACCTAAGAAATATAAATAATGTTGTATGCACATAGACTCTTAAGCAATCAATAAGATTATGATTAAATACAAGTTTACATACCTCATATGGATGACTTAATGTATTGTTTATGTGGAGTAGAGTACTTCACAAATATTGATTTGAAGAGTGGTTATCACCAAATGTTATCAAATAAAGATGAGTGGAATATTGTGTTTAATATCATAGAGGGATTGTGGTTAAAAAATACCCTTAGTAATTTAATGAGATTGATGAATGAGGTCTTGAAGCCTTTTCTTGGTATATTTTTTGTGGTTTATTTGGATGGTAATTTGGTGTTTAGTAAGACAAAGTATGAAGACAAAGGTTAGTTTTGTAAAATTTGGAGGAATAATTGATGATCAATTTGAGGAAATATAAATTTATGAAAAAAGAGTTGGTGTAATTAGGTTTTATCATATCCAAGGAAGGTTTGTGAATAGATCCAAAAAATGTAAAGGCTATTGTGGAGTGGCCATAAACAAGGAGTATGTTTGAAGCTATAATTTTTCATGGTTTGGCAAGATTTTACAAAAACAAATTGAGTGGAATTTGTGCTTCAATCATGAAAATGATGAAAGAATATTTGAGAGACTGACTTGGATTAAATACATCAAAAACAAGATATATCTCCAAGGGTCCACCTCCCATGTTCCCCTTGCCATTAGTACCTACCTCACTTTGTACATATTCAATGATACCATTACCCCTTGGAATCCTGCACCCCATTTGTTGATGCAAATTCAATTAAAAATTGATGTCATATCCTCTATAGTTTTTAGAGCTAGATATCTCAATGGCATTATTCTCTTAACCATACAAATGTACCAGTCTCACAAATCTCCAAGTGATGCAAATCTCCCATCGACATAGATGTATTTGCCTCACAGCTCTCCCAATGACATAGATCTTCTAACTATGTATACATATCAATGATATAGATGTACCAACCTCATAAATCTTCTAGTGGTAACTTTAAAAACCAACCTCATAGATCTCCCACTGATGTAGTTGTACTTGCCTCAAAATTCTTATTGTCCATAATTGTAGCTTTGAAAATCCTTACTTTCCATAGTTACAACTTTGAAAATGCTAGATCCAAAAAACCTCCATAGTCATAGCTTTGAAATCTCTCCATGATCATAGCTCCAAAAACCCTAGCTCTAAAAATCCTAGCTCCTAGACAACCTCTTCAATAGCTCTCCACTATCACAACT
This sequence comes from Wollemia nobilis, assembly GCA_028583015.1. Lineage (NCBI taxonomy): Eukaryota > Viridiplantae > Streptophyta > Pinopsida > Araucariales > Araucariaceae > Wollemia > Wollemia nobilis. The sequence continues at coordinate 5,297,692 of JAQPPZ010001050.1, forward strand.
CTAAAATCTCTCCATAATTATAGCTCTAAAACACCCACCATAGTCGTAGCTCTGAAAGCTCTCCATAGTCATAGATTTGAAAGCTCTAGCTCTAAGAAAACCTTCGTAGTAGCTCTCCACAGTCGTAGATCTAAAATCTATCCATGGATGTAGCTTTAAAAATCCTAGATCTAAAAAACCTTCATAGTCATTAATAAAATTATTACCATTCTTTTGACGTTTTCACATCCATTTTAGTATGATAGTTGGTTTCCATACATACTAGAGGAAGATGACACGATGAGAAAGAGGACGACTGTGTAGTACAAGACGTCCAAGACATTGACCCACAAATATAACTAAAATGCTAAAGGAATTACTACCATGTTAGATATGATTGAGACTACCCAAATAATATGCATTCATCTTGAGGAGATTAGTTACAGTGAAGAGGAGGAAAATGGTCACATAGAAGTTCAAGATGAAAATCAAGGAGAAAAACCAGAGCAATGATTGATTCAAGCAATATCAAATATAGGATGCAAGCAAATATGGATACTCCCAATTTTAATGGAAATCCCAATTTTAAAAGAGTGTGAAGAGAAGAGAACATAATCCTCAAAACCAACATGCTTATTCTTTTGAAAAGAATATCTATGGATAGCATGTGGGTAGCAGGGCTTTTAATGGGGATGCTCCCCCTGTTCATGTGGGTGCTTAGATCCTTGAACGAGTGGCGGTTCTGTCGCCCAGTTCTAAAATCGAGAAATAGAGCAAAACATCCTCCTGGCCAATTATTGGGTAGTTTCTAGAATTTTTATGGCATTCCATGTTCGTTGGAACGCACGAATTCATATGGAAGAGAAAGGTGAAGTAAGCAGTAAATATTTTCTAGTCTCTCTCTTTTGTGGGCTTTAGCAATTGTCATATCCTTCTATTTTAAATTATATAGTGGTTCCAATTCCTTTTCTATGTGTGTAGCATTAAAAAGAAACATTGATATTGTGGTCCACTCTAGGAGACAAATTTTCTAAAATGCAACTTTTGTTGTTCCTGCATCACCTATCCCTCGACTATAATAGTAAGTAATTATAATATTTTTAGTTGTTTTGAAATTCAGTAATTTAATATTGTTTATTTATTTATTTATATATTTATTTGATTTGATTACAGGGTTGATTAGTCTTCATCCATCTATAATCCTTCATAAAATCGAGAGTTATATTTATCAATAGAGAATTTAACACACAACCACCACACACCCACCCCCTCACACTCCTTGTACCTCTGGAAGAAGAGTTAAAACCCCTTAAACCTTCTAAAAAGAATCAAAACACAAACTGTTGTCTTATTCCCTTCAAACTTTTATTATATCATTTTTTAATTTAAAAAGGTCTCCAAACCTTTTATAATAAGAAACTAGCCATTAAGAGAGTGGAAAAGCGAAACAACTAAAGACATTCAACGCAGAGAGGGTCCGGAACACAATGCGAAACAAATTAGGATTTAAACGACCGACGAAAAAACAACTGCAAATTAAAATGGGCTTCTCGCCCAAAACAAATTAAGATTTAAACGACCGACGAAAAAACAACTGTAAATTAAAATGGGCTTCCCGCCCAGACAATTAAGAAACAAGCACCAAAATTGAATAGGGAAAACCACCGAAAATAAAACTAGAAATTCCGACTGGTTTTGAGTCTGGAAAAGCAATTTGAGAATGAATCTGCCAATTTGAACAGAAACCAGGCCATCATCTGGAAGAGCACTCCTACAATAAAAACCACCATGCTATCATAACTTGAAAAAAAATTGGACTGAACAGTTGATTCCATCAATTCCGAGGGAGAAAACTGAGAGATTTTGAGAAATAGAGTCGTTTCGCCTGGTTTTGCACCTAAACCGCCAAACAATATAGAAGCCATTTTTGACCCCATCGAGATGAGACATTCTAAAACTATGCTAGAAGACCGCCAGAGAAACCCTGTAGAGAAGTTAAGACTATTTGCAATCCTTTGGAACTGCAACTATCTATCAAGTGCTCAAGCAATCACCGCCCAAAATAGGTCTCCACAATGCCAAACCAAATTAAATCTAAAAATGGGTGCAAGCTGCACAGAGACATATTCTAGCCCCCTCTAAAAAGTAGTAAGCTGGAGAACATCAAACAATAAGGTACCCCAAATGGAACTAAAAGCAGGACTCCACAGTCAGAAAGGGTCCAAAAATAGCAAATCAACAAACCCTCGAAACTGTAGAGGTTTACAATTGGCTTACATAAAGCCCTCAAAACACAGCCACAAAATAAATACATTCGAGCACTCAAAAATAAAAAATTTAGAAGCCCGAGGAATGCGTTACAAACACACTAAACTAACCCAGTCAAAGGAACTGGATGTCACGGTTGGTCCATCCCCAGAAACCAAAACCCACTAGCCAAAATAAGCAAACAAAACCAGCAACCCACTAGCCAAAATGAGCAAACAAAACCAACAACCCACTAGCCAAAATGAGCAAGGTTTCCCCTAATAAATTAATCAAGCTGAGAATTGCAAAATGTATATTATATGTTTCAAGCCATTACATCAATATATAGTTCTGGTTCAATCCTTGAATAGACAAAAAAAAAAAATACTAAGAATGATATTCTCACAGATAATACAAACAAAATAAATCCATTCTACTGGTAAACAATAGTTAACACACCAAACCAAAGTCTAAATATGGAGAAAACACCAAAATACACCTAAGACCCGAAACTACCAGCTCTTTGTCTTGGATTAGTATAGAATAGATCGATTCACATGGATTGGTCGGACGATTTACGGATCGGCTAGATGACTGGAGAATCAATGCTGCAAGCTCCCACTGAAACAGACTAACCTATTGATGGATCGGACAACTGGCTCACTGGATCAACCCTGTAGAGGTCGATTGGGAATAGAATGTCGGTTTTGTGAGGTTGGCATGAAGTGAGTTGGTTCAAACTCCAACATTCTCCCCCTTGATGCTGAGGGGACTGACCAAGAAGTTCCTCAGCTTCAAAAACTGAGCTTTGACTACTCCCTTGGTAAACAAATCAGCAATATTGTCTTCAGTATTGCAATGCTTCAACTCAATGACCTTCTTCTCAACCATGTCTCGGATGAAGTGATACTTCATGTCAAAATGTTTTGACCTGCTGTGATGAACTGGGTTCTTTGCTAAATGTATAGCACTCATGTTGTCACAATACAAGGTAGTAGGACCATATTGTTTTTCTCCAATTTCTTCAAGGACTTTTCTCAACCACAATGCTTGAGCACTAGCACTTGTGATTGCAATGTATTCAACCTCTGTAGAAGAAAGAGCAACAATACTTTGTTTCTTTGAAGACCATGTAATCAAACCAGACCCAAGACTGAAACAATTACCTGATGTAGATTTTCTATCATCTATATTACTTCCCCAATCTGAATCACTAAAGCCAACAAGTTTTATATCATCATTTTTACAATAATGAATGCCAAAATCAGTTGTACCTTTTACATACCTCAGTATTCTTTTTGTTGCTTTCATATGTAATTCAGAAGGGTCACTCATATACCTTGATACAAGTGAGACAACACATGCAATGTCTGGTCTAGTGTTGGTGAGAAACATCAAACTCCCAACAATGCTTCTATATGTGGTCACATCAACTTTTTCAGTTCCATCATCTTTACTCAACAACTCACCATGAGCTATTGGTGTTGCAACAGGTTTACAATTCTCCATGCCAAAATTTTTCAACATATCATTGGCATATTTAGTTTGACAAATGAAGATTTTATCATTTTGTTGATACACCTCCATACCAAGGAAATAATGCATCAAGCCTAAATCTTTCATTTCAAACTCTTGCATCATTGCATCTTTGAAATCATCATTCATCTTTGAGTTACTACCCAAGTAAATCAAATCATCCACATAGAGACAAACAAGGAGAATGTCATTACCTTCCTTCTTGTAGTATAAGGTTGGCTCACTCTTGCTTCTCATGAAGCCATATTGATGAAAGTAACCATCAATCCTTGAATACCAAGCTCTTGGAGCTTGCTTAAGACCATACAAGGCCTTCTTCAACCTATACACAAGATTCTCCTTACCTTGCACTTCAAATCCTTGAGGTTGTTGCACATAAACCTCTTCATCAAGATAGCCATTCAAGAATGCACTCTTTACATCTAAATGATGTACCTTCCATCCTTTATGGGCAGCAATAGAAAGAACCATCCTCACTGTTTCTTGTCTTGCAACTGGAGCAAAAGTCTCCTCATAATCAATGCCATACCTTTGTGTGAACCCCTTGGCCACAAGCCTTGCTTTGTGCCTCTCAATACTTCCATCACTATTATATTTTGTTTTGTAGACCCATTTAGAGCCCACAACCTTCTTGCCTTTTGGAAGCTCAACTAGCTCCCAAGTATCATTCTTCTTGATGGAGTTCATTTCATCTTGCATTGCTTTAATCCACACTTCATTAGCACATGCTTCTTCAAAACTTGATGGTTCAAAATTAGCTTGTGAAAATAAAGCAAAATTGATTGTCTCACCTCTTGGGTTCTCTTCATGTGTTTGAATTGTACTCCTTCGATAAATGTCACTTAATCTTCTTACCTTCCTTGGTGGACTTGGACTTGCACTTGAAACTGAAGAACTAGATGAGGGGTTGCTTGGTGGAGAACTAGATGAGGGGCTGCTTGGTGGATTAGTAGCACTTGGAACTAAAACATTAGTGGGCTGCTCATCATCAATATCATCAATAATACCACCATTCAAAATAGATTTTGACTTCTCAATATGGCCTTTTTGATGACCATAAACTCCCCCTTCATCAAAAATCACATCTCTTGATACAATAATCTTATGAGTTTTTGGATTATAGAGCCTATAGGCTTTGGTATTTTCACAATACCCAATAAAAATGCATGCTTCACTTTTTGGATCAAGTTTCCTTCTATGTTCTTTTGGAATATGTGCATAAGCCAAACAACCAAAAATTCTGAAATGAGTTACATTTGGTTTCTTTGCATACCATGCTTCATATGGAGTGATGCCATCCAAGCTAGAAGTTGGACTTCTATTCAAAATATAGATGGTTGTCCTAACAGCTTCAGCCCAATACATATTACTTAATTTCTTTGTTTGTAGCATGCTCCTTGCCATGTTTACAACTGTTCTATTTTTACGTTCAGCCACACCATTTTGTTGTGGAGTATAGGCAGCAGTGAGTTGCCTTTTAACACCACAATATTTACAAAATTGCAAGAATTCATTTGAACAAAATTCTCCTCCTCTATCAGTTCTTAAGCATTTTATATAGTGCCCACTTTGCTTTTCAACATGATTCTTGAAATCTTTAAAACAAGCAAATGCCTCATCTTTTGCTTTCAAAAAATAGACCCAACACATTCTTGAAAAATCATCTATGAAAGTGAGGAAGTATGAATTCTTACCAATACTTTGAGTTTGCATTGGCCCACAAATGTCAGAATGCACCAATTGAAGAGGATAGGAGGCTCTCCATGCTTTTCCTCTTGGAAAACTCATTCTTGAGTGCTTTCCCAAAGCACATCCTTCACACACACCTTTGTGATCTTCAACCTTGGGCAGCCCATACACCATTTCTTGAGATACCATTAATCTCAAACTTGGGAAATTCAAATACCCAAATCTTAAGTGCCACAACCAGCTCTTGTTATCAATGGCAACATTTGTAAAATTAGCTCCTTGTTCTCCAAAATTTAGAGGAAACAATCTATTCTTGGTCATAGGAATAGTGGTGACAAGCCTATGCCCATGATTCTTATCATAGATGACACATTTGTTATCTTCAAAAATAAGCTTATAATTCTTTTCCATGATTTGACCAACACTCAACAAATTATGTTTCAGATTTGGAGTGTAGTATATATCATTCACCTTCTTTTTACCTTCATTGGTGTGCACCTCCATAGCTCCTTTACCTTCAACTTGTAATGCATTATCATCTCCAAGCTTGATCTTGGACTTGTAGGAATTGTCCATTGTGGAAAACAACTCCCCCTTGTCGGTCATGTGGTTGGAACAACCAGTATCTAGGAGCCATGTCTCATTCAAATTCTGATCTGATTTGCCATATGACAAAAATAAAATTGAGGAGTCTTCCTCCTCTCCATAGTGTGCACTACTCCTTCCTTCATGGGATGCCTTCAATCTACACTCTTGTTCAAAGTGTCCAAATTTGTTACAATAGTAACATTGCTTGTCACTCTTGTCACCTCTTCCTCTTCCTTGAGCACCTCCTCTTCCTTGGAAGCCACCTCTTCTTCCTCTACCTCTTCCTCTTGAAGGAGATCTACCTCTCCCTCTACCTTGACCTCTTGAACTAGATTCACCTTCTTTGGATGTAAAGGCTTTTTCTTCAACTCCACCAACATTTGAAGATGAAGATAGCCTTTCTTCATGGGATGTTAAAGAGCCAATGAGCTGATCATAATTAAGAGTAGTGAGATTTTTACTCTCTTCAATTATGATAGCTACATGATTCCACTTTGGAAGAAGTGTTCTCAACACTTTCTTCACCATGACTTCATTGTTCACCTCTTCACCAAGAGACTTCATCTTGTCCACACAAGCTTTTACTCTCACACAATATTCTCCCACATTTTCATCTTCCTTCATTCTCAAATTCTCAAACTCCCTCTTGAGAGTTAAAGTGCACTATGCCTTCCTTGATACTTGTCAGTTTCACTTGACAAGTGTCATGTTCATCATATAGGCTTATGCCTATATATTGTAACCCAATTATCAATAAAATAATCCCTTTCAGTTTTCCTACTCCTAACATTTGGTATCAGAGCGGGCTTTCCCTGCCCTGTGAAACCCCTTGAGGGGGGATTTCCCTCATGGAAATCCTCCCTCCCCCTAAATTTATTTTTTATTTTTTATTTTTTTTCTTTAGCTAGGGAGTATGCTCTCCATCCATGAGATGGATCAAAAACCAAAAGCTTTGAAAAAAAAAAAAAAAAACCAATGGCTGCCCCCAAATTTTTTTTTTAGATCCATGTTGCTGGCAATGGCGTGGGACTATGATTAAGACTGTAATCTCTCAGATTTTTTAAAAAATAGATTTATCAACCAATTTTTTGGGAGGATACCAATGATGCAGAGCAATGCCACGGTCGTGATTTTGTCTTCAAGAGCCCTCCGGATTGAATTTTTTTTTTTGATACGATTTCTGGCATTGCAAAGGGTCGTCCACCGCGTTATCGACCGCCTGGCGTGCAGCGAGGGCACCAACATCGCCGACGGGCTGAAGAAAGCGGCCAAAATGCTGGAAGACCGCCGCGACCGTTCGAAGACTCACGCGAAAATCATGTCGTTGGTACCTTCACGATTTTAGAGCTCACTCTTTATGCTGGAAAAACTCTCTGTGCCCTGTTGTTTTTTAATGATGGTAGATCATTTTTTTTTTGCGGCGTTTGAGCAGAGGCCGTGAGATCTTGTGGGCGTCGATGTTGCTGCGGCTCCAGAGTAGGAGCAAGAGCCATCGAGCGACTCTGGGAGTCACAATGTTCATGAATCCTATTGGTGGTAAAGCAGGAGGCTTTGCCGTGCTCATAAATGGCAGATTGATGGTCTTTGCAGGTGTCTGTTGCTAAAAACCATAACCATAGGCTAGGTGTTGATCATGGCATTGTTGAGGCCAGCAAGGCTGTGGACACAGCCGAGACCAGAGACGATTAGGAGAATGTCGTGCTTTCCGATGAGGTAGCCGTAGGTGCTGGAAACGTAGTCCATCGACTGCTCGTTGTGGAATGCAAGGAAGCGGATCCACTCCTTCACCGTGCTGTTGGCGAACGACGTCACGAGGATGCCCACCACCCCGATCCTACAAATTTCCTCTCGGTGAAATAGATCTGACGTGGGGGGGGCGAAGCGTCATTGTTGACGATGATCTATGTTGTCCTTCGCCTCCCCGTGATATGCCTGTGGAAGCTATCATTCGACGCAGGGTCAATTTTTTAATTTTATTTTTTTGGTGCAGTTTGGTTATTGTTTAAATGATCTAGTGCAGCTATCATTCGCTGAAGGTCCTTGCGCTGCTGTCTGGAGTGACCGTTGCAGCCTGCGAAGCCTGTGCGGATGACTTTCATGGAGGGGAAATATTTGTGAGGCGTGAGGAAAGCGTGGATCTCTTGCAATCGGCGAAATCTAAAAATCGCTTTGGTGAAGTTTTTTTTTTATGGAGGAAATATTGAAATTTTCGTGCTGGACAACCTGAAAGGTTTGGAGTTGCAGAGGTTTGGGAACGCGGAACATGCACGACAGCCGCCATCGTCGCTTCTAAACTAGCAGTGTAACTAGAGATCCAAGAATTTTTGAAAGTTGCAAGATTTTTTATCCGACGAAAGCGGTAGATTGGCGATGTTCTGGACTTGGCTGGCTGCTCGATCGGCAACAAAGAGGAGTTAACAACTGACGGAAACTTATTTCAAATGCGTGACGTCAAGGCAAAGATAATATGGGGAAATGTTTTTTTTTTAAAGGGCATTTTATTTAAAAGTGGAGGGGCCACTTATTTATTTCAATGTATGAAACTTTATTCCCCCACATGGCCTTGTATTTTTTCTAAAATTGGTCTCTTTGGCCATTTGTCTCCACATGGAATGTGGAATTGAAAGGTTCTCATGACCGTTTATTATAAATTTCAAAGATGCCGCGCATGGCCCGTGTAAAAACCCTGCGAGAATTTTTAAGACTATTTTTTTATTTCGCCTGAGAGCGATGCCGCCATAGAGCGAGGTTGTTTATTTTGCTGCCTTAGAGGCATGATGGTTTTTTCCTCCTGATGAAGGCCCCTTTGATAATGGAATATAGGGGTATTTATAGTCGTTGGAAACGTTTTTCCGCGACGGACACAATGATGGTGTCATATTGTAATTTTGAGGCTATTTCCATTGAGTTTTTTAGCCTCAAAATTTTTCTACCTTGGAGTGCACTCTCGGTTGTACCCGACACTCCCAAGGTATTTTTATATGTGATCCTTGTACCTAGTAATCTTGTCTATACACTTGGCGAATGCAGCGGCTGGTTACCCATGCATTTCGGTGGGATGACATGGTCACCATAAGGACACATATTCTAGGGACTACAGACAAAGACACCCTAGACTCTATCCGAGGTTGTTTTCGGATCTACTTCTGAAGACTACAGACGAAGACACTTTAGAAGATTCTCTTATTTTCTTCTTCTCTCCTATTTTGATCTATGGCTCATTTTATTGTATTGAGTGCATTTTCGGCAGAGACCGACACTCTTATATGGCTCATTTTTCCTTTCATTAGGTGCATTTTCGGTAGAGACCGACACCTTCTAGATTGAGTTCACCATGTGGTGAATCTAGTCAGTGACCTACGAGTGGCAACATCCTCTGAGGATGACCTGCAGAGGCAACAGACCCAGATGTGGCTGACCCTAAAGCACCCATGATGACCCTGAGGCACTTAGATGGCTGACCCAATGGCAACAGACCCATTGAAGTGGCTGACCCTGAGGCAATAGACCGAGATGTATACACAGTGGATCTAGCATTATTCATAGTTGGAGAGCCAAGAGCACAAAGCACGAGCCTAAGACCAAATCAGCAATAAGGAGGATGATAGGTTGTTTTCGAGAAGTCAACATTAAGGGGGAATGTTACCTAATGTTGACTTGCTTTGTTTTTCTTTAGTTAGGATAGTGCACTTTAAGGGGGAATGTTAGAGTTAAAGTGCACTATGCCTTCAGTTTGACACTTGTCAGTTTCATTGACAAGTGTCATGTTTTGAATATAGGCTTATGCCTAACAAAAGAGGATGATAGGTTACTTTTAGAGAAGTCAACATTAAGGGGGAATGTTACCTAATGTTGACTTGTTTTGTTTCTTCTTTAGTTAGGATAGTGCACTTTAAGGGGGAATGCTAGAGTTAAAGTGCACTATGCCTTCCTTGAAACTTGTCAGTTTCACTTGACAAGTGTCATGTTCATCATATAGGCTTATGCATATATATTGTAACCCAATTATCAATAAAATAATCCCTTTCAGTTTTCCTAATCCTAACAACTCCCTCTTGAGAGTTTGCAATTTGACTTGCTTCACTTGATCATTGCCTTGGAAGCCATCCTTCAAAGCTTTCCAAGCATCCTTAGCTGTTGTACAACTAGCAATTCTAGGAAAGAGGCTCTTATCCAAGGTTGTTTGGATGTGGTAGAGAGCAAAGCTATTTTTCTTGTGTGCTTCTCTTTTTGCTTGTCTATCAGCAGCTGGTACAGCATTCCAATCAACAGGCTCAGTATATCCATCTTCAATTATATCCCAACATCCTTTTCCAATGAGTAGGGTCTTCATTTTTATGGCCCAATACTCATAATATTCACCATTGAAGTCTAGGATTGGCAATGAGTTTGTGCCACCATTTGCCATCTCCTACAATCAGTCAAGAATCACAACAACAAGAAGCTTTGGATCAACCTTTAAGAAAACTTAATAAATTTTCACAAAGTCCCCACAAGCTTGTTCTAACCCAAGAGACCAACTTGGCTCTGATACCACAATGAGAATTGCAAAATGTATATTATATATTTCAATCCATTACATCAATATATAGTTCTGGTTCAATACCATATACAATCCCCAAATAAACAAAACAACAAAATAATAACTGAGAATGATATTCTCATGGACAATACAAACAAAATAAATTCATTCTACTGGTAAACAATAATTAACACACCAAACCAAAGTATAAATATGTAGAAAGCACCAAAATACACCTAAGACCTAAAAATGTGGATCAGATTGATTCACACGGATTGGTTGGATGATTTGTGGATCAAATAGATGACTGGAGAATCAATGCTGGAAGCTACCACTGAAACAACCTGACCTATTGATGGATCAGATAACTGGATCAACCTTGTAGAGGCCGATTGGAAACAAAATGTTAGTTTTATGAGGTTGGCATGAAGTGAGTTGGTTTAAAATCCAACACAAGCAAGGGGTAGAACCAAAGTATAATGTGGAGAGAGACTATCTGTCCATAATTGCATCTAGCCAACAAGTTACCGAAGGGAAGAAACCTATCAAACCAGAAACCACTGCAACCCAGAATAAATGAAACCGGTAAAGCCCCACTAAAAAAGCAGTCGAGACGAATCCATCATTTGCTAAGCATACTAACCCCAACTAATAATTAATAATTATAATTTTTTTTTTTTTTTATCATTATTAATTTAAATATGTTCTTGAATTGATATATAATGGATTATGAATCTTTTACTAAATATTTACAAAAGATTTTGTTCTTTTATTTTTTAGAACATAGGGGAACTTGTAAATTTAAAAGAGATTGTAAGGAAACTGCCACAATCCGAGAGTAGTTGATGGTGTAAACCTAATATTTGGTCAAACTTGAAAGAATGATATGATATGCCTCTTTCATACAAACTTAAAACTTATGTTTTAAAAATATAATATATATTATATATGATTTATAACATGTTATCGCAGATTAGTTGATGTGTGGATTATAAGATCTATGATCTAATTGATTACTTTTATTGTCCTTGTTTATAGAGAAGTACATATTTGCAATATTATATTTTTTATTATTAATTTATTATTGTATCATAAATATATGTTAAAAGACAAATTTTATATTAATAGTTTTTAAATGATATAATAAATTAAAAATAATTTAATAATAAATATATTTTATATAATTTCATTTATTATTAATTTTATAATTATAATGGTACATATAAATATTGTTAATTTTTTTATGTCTTATATAACATAAAGTTTTAATAAATATATTGATGTTTTTATTTTTTTAATCATTTATTTATTGCATACTTTTGTTAAAAAATTACAATATGAATTCTTAATATAATTAGTAAATAAAATCATATTTATCAAAAGTTTATTTTGAATAAGCTCATATTCATAAATAAGTTATATCCATTTATCATATAATTTAATCTTTGTGAGATTATCTTTTGAAATATTGAATAGGATAACACATAGTGAGAAGTCATTATTTTTTATTAATAGAGAAAAAGCAAGGTTTTGAAGGGTCTTAAAACCTTTTACATTACAAGAGGGAGAGAAAGAGAAGGTCAATCAAGCACAACCTAGCCTCCAAGGCCAAAAGAACAAAAACTAAACCCAACAACCACCCAAGAGAACAAAAGAGAAATGTAATGCCATGATACAACAGAGACCAACCCACCACCCAATACGATATATAGGAGAATTTTTGTTTCAAATTTCTTTTTGAGGAACAAAATATCCTACTCCATTTTTTCATAATATTGGAAGGGTAGCAAATACATCAAGATGTAGATAACAAAATCCCAAACCCAGAGAGTAAGGGTGAGGGCAATACACCAAGCATTTTCCCTAAGAATGGAAACCACAAAGGAGCAAAAGGACCATCCCCCAAAAAATACCCCTCAAAGAGAGGATGACTACAACACAAAGGAGACCTAATACAAGCAGAAAGACAATAAAAAGACCTACTAGATAGGTAGGCCCAATGGTTCTAAAGCAACAATTATCATAAACCATGGAGGAAAATTGTCTTTTCAAAATCTAAATTGATCATTATGCACCCTCAAACTTGTCATAACATCAGTAGCCTAGTTACCTTCCTTATAAATATGTCCAATTTTAACTTCTAAAATACCTTCTAGAATATTTGATGTGTCCTTAATAATATTTAGGATGAAACAATTATCATATTTTCTAGCCTAAAAATCTTGAATGATGTTTTATGAGTCACCTTGTACGAGAAGTCTTCTTAATCACATCTTAAAAACCTGATGAACACTGGATAAGAGTGCCTTAGCTTTAACTGGCAATTGGTTTGAATACCATAATCTTCGATGTAACAACAAATGACCTCACCATTATAATTTTTGATAACACCCCCTCCACTAGCCCTCCAAGGGTTACCTTTGGTAGCCCCACCAAATTTTAAAATGACCTACCCTTTAGCTAGTTTATGCCATCTAGCAGTCAATATTTTTTGAACAATGAATACAGAAGTAGAAGACCCTAGATTCAATTTCCAACTAACAACAACCCCTTTCTCCATAACTTTCTCCCTACCATTCCTAGCATCAAAGAAAACTAGGTTATTCTCAATAGAAACTTTAATATTTCTAAAGACAAAGGATTCATCCATAGCAATATCCTTGAAAGTTCTTTTGTTCCTCCCCCACTAGATACCCTATAAAATTTAGAAAGAATCAAATCCCACACCCTAGTGAGGATGTGACTAATGAAGTGGGATTTCCATTGAGTGAAATTTTTCTTGAAAGTTTGAGGTAACATCCACTTGATAGAAAAAGAATCTAGTAAAGCATTGAGGACCTTATTCGAGAAATCATAATGGATGAAAAGATGATCCACAAATTCGACATCCTTAGAGCATGAGATAAATATTATGAAGATGAAATGCTTTCTTAAATAAATTATCAATAGTAAAAATTATGTTTTACAAATAAAGTCACAAAAAATGTAATCTTGGGGATCAAATGAGGATACCAAATCCTTCCCATCAAAAAATATCCTTCCCTAGAAAATATTTGGGCCTCATATATAGTCTTGATAGAAAAAATACCTTTAGAAGAACGAGTCCATAGAATAAAGTCCCTATCATTTGGATGAGGAAGAAAGTACTATTGCAACAACATATTCAAATTTACCAAAAACTCTAAATGATAAAAATATCACTTGTATGTAAAGTTAGATGCGTCCAAATCCTCTTGTAATTAGTGATTATTATATATTCAATTATTTTTCTCCATATTTTAGTGACAAAGGAGCCTTCAAATCATAAAAATAAATAATAAGAAAGTGGGGTTCAGAAAGAATCCAAGTATCATCATAGAATAACACATCCTTGCCATTCCCAATCTGCCATCACATCCCCTTTGTAACTAAACTTGTGATCCCTAGAAAACCATTCCAAATCATATATCCCCTAGGAGGAGCAACACTTATAAATAAAGGAATGTTATTTTCTAGATACTTACCTCTCATTATATATTTTCATAGTTGATCCTCCTCAACACATAATCCCCAGGTTGCTCTTGCAATGAATACCTTACTAAACAACAACACATTTCTAATACGAATATTACCTTTTTTCTTAGAATAAAAAACCTTATCCCAAGAGACAAGGGACACCCTTAGTTTATCCTCCACACTAGCCCATAAAAATATCCTAAATATTTGACCAATCCTCCTCCTAAATTTGAAGTGCATTCTAAAAAGAGACATATAATAAAAGAGAATTCTTTGGATGGTATCTTGAAGCAATTGCAACTTACCTACTTGGCTAAGGAGATTACCTTTCCACCCAACTAACTTAGGTTGAATTCTATACAAAAAAAAGAGACCATAAATCCTCCTTCATCCTACCAATGGTCAATGACATACCTAGATATAAAGAAGGAAGGTCAACAATACCACAACCTAAAATCCTTGCAATTCTATATTGAAGCTACCCCCTAGTATTCACAAAAAATACTTCACTTTTATGGAAGTTAATTTGTTGGCTGGAAGCTTTCTCATACAACTGCAAAATATTCATGAATTTATTAGCCTCTCTCATAGTAGCCTTACTAGAAGTACAACGTCATCTATAAACTATTGATAATAAATTACCTCTACAAGACCAACATGTCTAATTCCCTTAATCATAGAGGACAAGGTAGTAGCAAGTATTGGTCTCCCTAAATATTTAGCCATAAAAATGAAAAGATATGAATATGAAAGATCACCTTTCCTAATACCTCTTTGACCCCCAAAAAAACCATTCAAAAACCTATTGATGATGATAGAAAATTTAGAAGAGGAAATACAAACTCTAATCCACTTCATCCATAGATACCCAACGCTAAATTTCTACAACACCTTGTCAAGGAACTCCTAGGAAACCCTTTCATGAGCCTTTTGCATATCAATTTTAAGAAACATTCTAGCCAACCCTCTTCTGGACATAAAATGTAAAATCTCCTAAACTATAATGATCCCATCCACAATCTACCTACCATGAACAAAATCACCTTGAAGAGGAGGAATCAATATGGGGAGAAGCCTTTTCAACATATTAACAAGTGTCTTAGTAAGCAATTTATATAGGGTATTGTATAATATGATATATTTGAAATCCCTTATAGAAGGGGAACCATGTTTCTTTGAAATCAAAACAATAAAAGTAGTATTCCATACCTATAGAAAAGAGGAAGAATATTGAAATTATCTTAAGGCTTATGAAATATCCAAACCAAGAAGTTGCCAAAACCTCTAAAAAATCCAATAGGGAACCCATATGGACCAAGCACTTTGTCCTTATTCATACTAAATAGGTTTATCTTGATCTCATAATTAGAAAAGGGTATATTCAAAGCATTAGTCATATCAATCATTGCCACATGGGTAATGGTCCTAAGAAGTTTCTCCAAAGCATACTCATCTTCCTCCCTATCTCTAGAAAGCAAATCCTAAAATAAGGATATCGTGATAGTAGTAATTTCTTTCTTATCTTTAAGGCATTCACCAGAGTCCAATGTCATTTCTCATATTTTATAAGCACTCCTATGTTTCAAGGTTAAGAGGTGGAAAAACTTGGTATTCCTATACCCTTACTTAAGCCATGTAGCTTGAGATTTTTGCTTCTAAAAAGACTCCTCATTGGTAAGAATATTATGAAATTTTTGCAAGAGTAATTTGATCTTTACTGGCCAACTCCTCTAACCAACCTTCACTTTGACCTTCTTCCTCAATTTCCTACAATTCTTGAAATATTTTTTGCATCCTATGGAAGAGGTTCCCAAAAACCTCTCGATTCCACCACTTCAAGTTAGATTTGATGATTTTTAGCTTCTTGGTCACTTGAAACATCTTAGTCCCATAGACATATAAATTCCACCAAATTTTAATCAAGCCTTCAGGATCTGGATGAGAAAGCTATGTTGTCTCAAGTTAGAAAGAATAACCTTTCAAATGTTTCTCCTCCATGAATTCTAATAGTAACGGGTTGTGGTCAAAAGTAATTATTAGTAAATTCCTCAAAGAAAAATCTTGAATCATGGTGATCCAACTCACTAAAGTAAGAGCCCTATTAATCCTAGATTGAATCAGACCCTTTCCCCTTATTTTGTTGGACCAAGTAAGTTTAGAATCTTGCAAAGCAATATCTACGAGTCCCATGGATGTTAAGAACTCACCAAACTCCTCCATGTTGTCCAAAAAAATAGCCAAACCTCCATGTTTATCAGAAGGGAATATAATAGAATTAAAGTCACAAAAAAACAACCATGAAGGTCAAATTAAGAACTAAAGGATTTTAAGTTAACCCAGAGTTTCCTTCTATCCACAACATTAGGAGCATACACATTGGTAGAAATCTAAGAAATTTTAATTTTTATAGAAAAATAAAAAGAAGAGAACCAATCAACCTAATGAATGAGCTTGCCCTCCATAGAATTGGGATTCCAAAGCATCCACAATACTCTAAAATAACCACAAGTATCCCTACTCACACATTTAAACTCCTTCCAAATAAACCTTCATAATCTATCAAAATCATCATAACCCATCATAGTTTCTTGTAAAAAAGGAATATCAGGATTGAAGCATTTTTTGAAATATTTTAACACTCTATGTTTAGTCAGGGTATGTAGACCTTGAATATTCTATGATATAATCATGATTACGTCAAGTATTGCAAAGCCTTCCCTCCTCTCAAACGTAATATAGGCTACGAGGTATTAGCCACATTTTGAGTCATTTTATTTAAGAGCACCTTAGAGTTTTTGGTCTTCTTGGCCCCTTCCCACTACTTAGATTCATATTTTTAGGTGTTTTTGATGGGCCACATAGAGCCAATCATTCCCTTTTTTATTGATGTAATGATTGAGGAAGGAGTTGTTGCTACTGAACTATCTTCTTTGGTTTTATCTTTCATCTATTTAGAAATTCTTGAAATCCATCTTCCTTTCAAGAAGACTAGACCTCCTCTAATTCCTTTTTCAATGCATTTTTATAAATATCTCCTACTTCTACATCCCAAAGATACTTCGTGATATCTTCATATTTTCCTTATCAATAGGGGAAACAAACCTCTCATTATACAAAATAGGGGTAACTACTCTTGAAAACACTTCAACATGAGCCTCTTGAATGGGAGACAAGGGAATGTGAGTAGAAGGAAGTTGATACCATTGAAAATCTAGTATGTCAACTCCCTTACAAATAATAGCATCAAACCTAGCCTCAATACCAGAAGGTAGCAATTATACTAATACAACAAATTTATTTGAATTCATCTTTGCAACTTTGGAATGCCCACCAACTTTTGGAAAAACCCTAGAAAATTTAGAGCAGTCTTCTTTTTTCTTTCTCCAAATTTGGACCTCCTATTTTTGAGGAGGTTTCTTCTTAGGATACTTATTCCATAAATGACCAACCATTTTATAGTCAATGGAAATAAGCATAGAGGTTTTATATTCTATATCCTAGATCCAAACTTTAGAATCTAAAATCAACTTAATAGAAGAAGGAAGAGTCTTATAGAGATCAATGTTAACACAAAAATTGGTAAATCCATTCTTATTTTTTCTCAAGTGAATGGATCCATTGTAATCAAGCTACCCATTGATTTATCAATACCCTTAAGGATGTCATCATCCTAGAATACCATAGGTAACCCAGGTAGATGCACCCAAAGGGGTGCCCTATTGACATTCTCAATGGATGGATTGAAGTTTAGGGACCATTTCCTCAAAAAGAGGCATTTTTGACCAAAGAACCATGGTCCCTTTATAACCACAACTTGTATGTCTTATGAGGTATTAAAATTAAAGAGCACAAGGTCTTTGGGAAATGCCACCACTTCCAAATCCTCCTTTGACCTCAATTTTTTAGCAATTCATTTTTTGATAAAGTAAAAATCTGTTCAGACCCTAATAAAGTTCCCAACCAAGGAGTTTGCTCATTCTATTGTTATCAAATGAAGAATAGATTGAGGAGTCCACAAAAAAGGAATATCAAAATCTATCTCTAGAACCAGATCAAAGTAAGTCTTAAAAATAGGGTTAGCTCCCAATAATACTCAAGACCAAGAACGATTTGAATTACCCACAAAGGAGCAGAAGATATTGAAGCCTTTAAACCCCCCCAATGCTTGGGTAAAAAACATAAAAACCAAGATAGAGCCCTAAGGTTCCACCTACCATGTCCTCATTTCCATCAGTGTCTGCCTCACTTTACACATCTTCCATACTGCCTTGCTCCCCTGAGCCCCTACACCCCCATTTCTCGTGCAAATTCCATTCAAAATTGATGATATCTTCTTCATAATTGTTAGGACCAAATATCTCATTGAAACTATTCTTCTAAAAATACAAATGTACCAACCTCATAAATCTCCTAGTGGTGTATATCTCCTACCGATGTAGATGTAATTACCTCACAACTCTCCTAATGACATAGATATCTCAAGGATGTAGATGTACCAACCTCATAAATCTCCCAGTGGCATAGATATCCCATCAACATAGATGTAATTACCTCACAACTCTTACCCTCCATAGTGTAGCTTTGAAAACCCTTACTTTTCATAGTTGCAACTTCAAAATCCCTAGCTCCAAAAAACCTTTCATAGTCATAGTTTTGAAACCTATATATAGTCACAGGTCTAAAAGCCCTATCTTTGAAAATCCTAGCTCCTAAAAAACCTCCATAGTATCTTTCCATAGTTGTAGCTCCAAAAACCTTAGCTTTGGAAAAAACTTCCATAGTCATAAATCTAAAATATCTCCATAGTCATAGCTCCAAAAACCCTAGCTCTAATAAAACTTCCAAAGTAGATCTTCAAAATCATAGCTTTGAAAGCTATCCATAGATGTAGCTCTAAAAACCCTAGATATAAAAAATCTTCATAGTTGCTAATAAAATTACTACCATTATTTTGATGTATTTGCATCAATTTTAGCATGATATTTGGCTACAATACATACTAGAAGAATATAGCACAACAAGAAGGAGGAATACTACGTGGTCCAATACATCTGAGACATCGACACACAGATATAGTTTAGATTCTAAGAGGAATTACTACCATGTTATATGTGATTGAGACTACCCAAAGAAGAGGTATTCATATTAAGGAGATTAGTGACAATGAAGAGTAGGAAACAAGTCACATAGAATCTCAAGAAGAAAAGCAAGGAGAAGAACCAGAGCAATAATTGATTCAAACAATCTCTAATATAGGATGCAATCCAAAGATGGATACTCCTAATTTTAATGGAAATTTAAATCCAAAATAATTGATAGATTGAATAACAAACATGGAGGGGTTCTTTGATTATAAATCTAAAGCAGATCAAATTTATGTGAATATGGTTGAAGGGATATGCTTCAAATTGGTGGGATTATATCCAAACCAAGTGATGGTGAAATGGGAATGATAAAATCTAAACTTGGGATATTTTGTATTCAAGTTAAAAACTAGGTTTTTACCTAATCAAATAAAATTGTTTAGAAGACTTCAAAGCTTAAAGTAAAAAGAGTTAAGTGTAAAAAAATATACAAAATGGATATATAAATTAACCATTAGAGCATGTCATATTGAATATGATGAGGATAAGATGTAAAGATACATAAGTGGACTAACATTGTACATATATGATGATATTGGTATTATTTAAATTTATACCATTGAAGATGCTTATCAGTATGCACTCAAGGCAAAGGAAAATTTGTTGCATAAGAAATAAATTAATGCTAGGGGAAGGGGATGAATCTATTAAGGAAGACGACAAAACTATAATGGATGAGGACAACAAAGGTAGGAGGGAGAAGTGAGTATGTCTTAGAATAATAAGTAAAATGATGATTTACTAAGAGGAAGAAGAGGTTATGGTAAAGGATTCCCTATAAATTATTATAAATATAAAGAAGTTAGCCAATGGGCATATAAATTCCCTTAAGCACAACAAACCAATGAGCATGTAAAGGAAGCCCATAGCCATATTACACAAGAATATGAAGCAATCACAACCATACCAAATCACATGGAAGAACAAGAACAAGGAGAATTCCTTATGATGAAAAGGATATGCTAAAACTAGCAAAGCAGGAGCATGAACATGAGCAAAGAAGGAACCTATTCAAGATGATTTGTAAATTATGAGGTAAGTATTGTAAGGTGATGATCAATAGTGGAAGAACCAAAAACCTACAGGTAACGTAGATGGTAGATAAAATTGTATTGAAGAGGATGGAGCATCTGAATCCATACAAAGTGTCATGGTTACAAAATGGGCACCAAATTTTGGTAACCAAACAATGTATGGTAAAATTTCAAATTGGTTTTTATAAGGATGTAGCTTTATGTCACATCATGTTGATGGATGCATGCCATGCCATAGGGTGGGTATGGGAATATCCTCACATGGATATATATAACCAATTATGAGACCTACAAGGTTATGTTTGTTGTTTTTGTTTTTGTTTTAAAAAATAGTTAGTAGTTTAAGACATGTTTGGTATTATTTTTTATGGACAATAAATAACTATTTAAGGGTGTGCTTATTCATTTTATTTTTATTTTTTAAATATTTTATTTAATATAATGGTTTCTCCCCTCCCCATAAAAAAACATCTTTAATCAAATTAAAGAATGACATGATATGTATATTTCATACAAATTTAAAACTCTATCTAAGTTTCATTTAGAAATATATTAATATCATTTAATATTTATAACATCCTCATGTAGCCTCCAAGGACTAGGTGGATTTGTAGTTGCTTGTATGGCCAGACACTTACCAAGAAGATACCCAAGTATAAAATTTTGAGGAACCTATTTGCAAAGGTAGTAGTCTGTCTTGAATTATTTGAGTGGCATCAAAGCAATGATGATGGTACATATCTCGAGTGATCCATGGTCCCCTTCATGTCAGGTCAACAACAACATGGTGAAATATGTTTGGTGGAAGCAACCCATGTGGTTTGAAATCTACACTTGATAGTTACTAAAAAGAGTGTGGTTGTAACCAACTTTCCTATGTAAAAAAAGAAAAAACATAGTAATGTAGATTAGTTGATATGTGAATCATGGTCTATTTAATTAAGTTTATTGTTGTTGTTTACTTAGAGGAATAATTTTTATTTTCAATACTTTATTTTACAATATTTTTTTAAATATAAATAAGGGATTTGGTTACATCCACACTTCTTAATAATTATCAAGAGCAGGGTTCAAACCACAGGGGCTATTCCCAACAAGCCTATACCACCTTGTTATTTTACAACATGGCATGAAGAGGACCACTGGTCAGTCAATATTCATACCATCATCATTATTCTAGTGCACACTCAAAGGATTCAAAGCATACTACTACTTTGTAAATAGGCATTCCCCAAGGTTTGAACCTAGGCCTCTTCTGGGTAAATACCTAGCTAAAAAGATAATCACCAATCCACCAAGCCCTTGGGGGCACTTTGTTTTTGTTTTTTGATTAGATTGAGAAGAGAGTTTTAAAAGGGACCCCATAACATTTTAAAATAGAATCCAAATTGTAGACTAAAGATACAACGCCAAACAGAAATAAAATCACAATAACAGAATACAGAGCAGTTGTACAAAACAAACGATTTTTATTTATCAATGGAGTTTAAAAACTCCTTTTGAGTACAACAGGACCTGTAACCCTTTTTGTGATACACAAATTAAAGTTCATGCTAGGGTTCTCCGAAACCCTAGCTGGCACAAAGTGGTGGCATTTCCAAAGACGTATCCTTAATCCCAACAGTGTGAGTGGGCTTTGTTGTATCCTTTAGCTCGGACCACTCCAGCTTAATCAGCTGCCATCAACAAACCAGATCTGCCATTAAAATCCTGCACACATTAACACTATCAAGGAGTTAGAAATTAATAAGAGGGCTCCACTGTGTGAGCCCTCAAAAACAATCTAAAACCCTAGAAAAATGAAATGCAGGAATTCAGTAACAGATTAATACATAAAATATGAGTACTTGCTTTAAAACTAATCTATACCTCTTTTTCTGTTTAACGCGGCTAGACCAGGCGGCACCTGGAAGTAATGTGGCTGTCAGATCGGCTGTAGAAGGCGCCCTGGTGCACTCGTTGAACGCCCGCGTGCTTCTGGATCAAGGTTTCAGACGCCGGTCTGAGTCTGTGGCTACGGGTAAACGCCCGTGGGCACTTGGTAAACGCCCGCGGGCACTTGCGACAAGAATGGGGAATTCTGCAGAATACTGCAGAAGAGATGGCGGCGAAAGCGGTGACGAAAGCAACGATGGATGCGGCGAAAGGGTAGCAAAAGAGAGATAGAGGAGATAGCAGTCGAAGAATTAGAATCAGAGATAGCGCATAGGAGATAGGTCAAAAGATCAAGGTTTGAGCCATCAAGGTGACTCTATTTATAATCTACTCTTAGGGCACACTTTAGGGTTTTAACGACACTTTGAACGTGTGGCTAAGATTAAAGTGGATCCAAGGGTAGAGAATAAATTTGGGTTGTGAAATGGATTAAGATGGATGGACGGATGAGATTAAATGAAGGATGGGCGGCTCAGATTAAATCATTTAAACTATTATTTAAATATATATTAAAATATTAAAATATTAAAATATATATATAAATATTAATTTAAATAAATTTGGGGATGAAAAATGGCGGGAAAGGTGAAATTGGGCCAAATAATGGCGGGAAAGTGTGGATTTGGGCCAAATAATGGCGGGAAGGTGGATGACCGACACATGGCTGATAGGACGGTATAGATGGCTTGCAAGTGGCTGGATTTTGGTGTCTACACAAATAATACACATAATGCAGGCCCACCCATAGATAGCCCTAAATATCTTAAAATAACCCAAAACACCAAAAGAGCCAATATCCCAAAAAATACACAAATGCAAATAGAGGCCCAAACCCAACCAACTATAGAAAAAACAATCAGATCCACAAAAAAATAAACAACACAACCCTACCACACAAGCAACTATTAATATGATAATTTCACTTTAACCTATCAAAACTCTTTTAATGACCAGAAAGGATGGAATTTGTGACCACGAACTAAGAACTGACATTATATTGGGTGAGTTGAATAAGCTCCTAAGAAAATTTTGATCTCCAAACCATCAACCTATTATGTTGTAGACCCATATTTGCCATTAAGTCTGCCACCTTATTCCCTTATCTAAACACATGTTTGATTTTCTAGGAATCTTGCTTGTTCAAGTTTATGGTTGTTGCTTGCACCATATTTTCAATGGCCCAATTAGGAGCCTATTTTCCCAATAGAGCATTGATGATGTTGAGAGAATCACCCTCAATTTTGAACTTACTACCTTGAAAATAATGGAACCATTGAGAACCTTGAAAGGCAGCTCGGGCTTCAGCAAAGTGGTTCATCTAGTGACCTAAGTTTTTAGTAAAATCTAAAAGGATCTCCCCTCAAGCATTTCTAAATACACCACATACACCAAAAGGTCCACGGTTTCCTTTAGAGGCCCCATTGAAATTAAATTTTAACAAACCCTCTTGAGGTGGTTCCCACTAAACCAAGGATCGCAGGCATGGACCAGGAGGTAAAGACCCAAAACTACCCAAAAGAGAGGTAAGAGAAGACTCATGAAGGGGCCAAGACACTTTGGAAAAGGGACGACAAGAGAGGTTTTCTTTCAAAGCATAGAGAATCCTAGAGCACACTGAGGGAGGATCTTTAGACAGGTTTTTGAAGGCCCTACAATTGTGTTCCTTCCAGATTCCCCAGAGAATATGGGGAAGGGATAAAGACCAAAAAAATTTACAGAAGATATTAACAAAAGAGGATGACCATTGCTTGAGTATATCTACTACAAATTTAGGGAAAACCCAAGACAACCCTAAAAACTATAGGAAAATTTGGAAAATCTGGTGGGAAAAGGAGCAATCTAGAAAAAGATACTGGGAATTCTCTTCAACCAAACCACACAAATAACATCTATTAACAAGAAAGAGACCTCTTTTTCTAAGATTATCAATAGTCAAAATTTTATTTTGAATCGAGATCCAGAGAAAAAATTGACCTTTGGGATGAAAACTTTACACAAACTCTTTTATTAGGGTACCAAAAAATCCCATAATAATCATTCAATTGTTAGGATGATTTTAGAGAGAACTGACCAATCTTCTTCGAAGCCCAGATCAAGGAGTCTTCGTAGTATTGATCAGGAATGACCATAAGATGCAACTTACTTAGGATAGATTACAAGCTATTAGACATTTGTTTGCTAATTCTTAGAATATGTAATTATTTCTAATGTTTTAATTTCCCATCATCTTTGATGAAGTCCACCATCATAGGACTAGCAATCTAATCCACAAGATATTTGAGGTTGTTAAACTCATCAATACTAGATAGGGGGAATCAAGGAGTCAAGCATCCTTCCAAAAGTTGATTTACCACCTATTACCTAATTTCCATCTTAGGCATCTTAATAGTAAAATTATTAGCAGAGATTAAACTTCTCTAGAAGTTTAAGCCTGAAGACAAAGAAGCCTCTCGATGGAACAAAACTCCTCTATTGAGATATTTGGCTTGAATAATCCTTGTCCAATTCACTCTTGTAGAGCTGACTACTTTATCTTGGATACTTTCAAAACCACTTTATCTTTTTTACCTTTATATTATTATAATATATTTTTATTTGTTATTAGGTACCACTAATGTAATCATGATATAATGGGTTTAAATATTTTCAAACAATGCATACATATAGTGCAACTTGAATGGGTCTAACAGTAAAGATTTTAGAATTCTAAATAAGGGTCCAAGGCTTGAATCCTAGGATAAGGTTGTACACTATACTTGGTAGCTCGAAGTATTATTGACAACCATATATTATGTAAAAACATTCATAAAGATCATCTCATGATCTATAAACTAAGACTTTAAAAACTAATTTACCTTTACCTTCAATAATTGATAAAAAAATAATTATTTAGACTACAAAATTATATAATAATTTTAATATACCTTACATTACATATGTTTGGATAACGATGATATCATCTCACCTAATCAAATTCAAGAATAATAATTTAAACTCATAATATTAAATGTTATATAATATATGCCTTGTATATATTATTCGATTTCTCCGCGGGAACCTAGGTGGAAGAACAAAAATAATTCGCCTTACAATTTGATTCGATTCCACCCAGTCTGTCCAATGAATGTGTTCAAATTGCTGATCCAAGTTGACGGAAATGTACACCAAAACATTTTCCAAACATGGAATATAGCAGATTCCGTCGTTTACGTAGAGCATCTCAACAATTCTATCTTTACAATTACGTTTTTGATTCTTTGGTGGTTGGATCATTAGCCATTTTAATGATTAAACATCCTATTCAACCATATGTGAAGAGTCCACAAGAAGTCAAGCACCATGAATCGCATCTCTGTTTCAGAGGCCAATTGGAATATTTCATTCAGACTAGCTCCTTATATACAGGTACGAGGTACCTACTTACCAAAAACACGGCTTGGAGAGGCATCAGACTTTTTAAAAGAGTGTGAAGAGAAGAGAAGATAATCCCTAAAACTGATGTGTTTAGTCTTCTGAGAAGAATAGCTATGGACAGAATGTGGGAAGCAGGGCTTTTATTGGGGATGCTCCCCCTGCTCATGTGGGTGCTTAGATCCTTCAACGAGTGGCGGTTCTGTCGCCCATTTTTAAGATCAAGAAATGGAGCAAAACTTCCTCCTGGTCAAATGGGATGGCCAATTATTGGGGAGCTGCTAGACTTTTTATGGCATTTCAAGTTCGCTGGAACGCCTGACGAATTCATATGGAAGAGAAGGGCGAAGTAAATAGTAAATCTTTTCTAGTCTGTCTTTTGTCTGAGGGCCTTAGCAATTGTCATATCCTTGTATTTTGAATTAAATAGTGGTTCCAGTTCCTGTTCCTATGTGCGTAACGTTAAAAAGTAACATTGTTATTGTGTAGATATGGAGATACTGGGATTTATAGAACCCATTTGTTTGGGTACCAGACCATTATATCGTGTTCTCCTGAGGCCAACAGATATGTGATGACGACTGGAACAGAGGATGGCAGTTTTGTTGCGGGTTGGCCGGCGCCCGTTCTGCTTGGCCCAAATTCAATTTCCATGGTGGAAGGCGACCATCACAAGCGTTTGAGGCGTCATTTGCTGCAAGCCACAAACAGACCCGACTCATTGCGGAATCTTTTTGACACATTGCAGCCTGTGTTGAAAGATGTCTTCCAAAATTGGGTTCTCAAGGGCACCATCACTGCTGCCGATGAAGTCAGAGAGATACAAATTGTTTCATTCAAATAACTTTTATGCTGAATACATGGTTAGAACAGTTGAGATGTACTTACGTCCTGTCCTGTGTTGAAACTTTGCTGTGTCACGTGCTACAGCTGACATTGAGGAACATATGTGCTTTACTATTTGGCTTTGAGAAAGGACCCCTTCTGGACACAATGAAAACCATAACCAGAGGACTGTTGGACGGAGTTAGAGCCAGTCCTATTAATATTCCGGGCACTGCATTTCATTATGCTGTTAAGGTAACACAGATGATGTCTTTAAAATAGGTGCATTTCATTATGCTGTTAAGGTAACACAGATGATGTCTTTAAAATAGGTGTTTGCTGTCCACTTGTTTTCTTGATGTTTTCAGTGAAATATTTCTATGCTAAAATTTTATTTTATACTAATTTCATTGTATTTTTGTAGTTTCTATGCAAACCACTCCTACATATATTGTTCGACTGTGGTTTCATTTGTATTTATTTGTATTTTTATGGTGCTTTTATATATTTCTTTGGCTAACTTTCATCACGTTAAAATCTATAAGAGGAAAAAAAATGCAAAACACCTTACATTGCTGCATTTTTCTAAAGCAATATATTGATAATGAAAATATGAAACCACAATTATTCAAATTATACCATTATTAATATTTTTGAGAAGGTTTTTTTTTTTTTTTTTTTGTTGATTTGGATTAACAATTTTCCAACTTTTCTTATTTTACTGTCTTCAAATAATTCTGTAATAAACCATTTTCCAAGTATTTTTTTGTTTGTTTGTATTTGCCAGGGATGTTTGAGAAACTTTGGTATTCATAGATGAAATGTTTCTGTTTCTATTGTCCCTGTGCTGCTTGAAGGAATTATTTTAATTTCCTTTTGATCGCCGCAGTCCGAATGTCGGGGGCGAAGTGCAGACTTCGTTCAACCGACGGCGCAGTGTGAACTGCAGAGGCGAAGTCCGGACTACGCTCACCAAATGACGCAGTGCACACTCTAGGGGCACTGACGGACTACGCTCAGCAATGGGCGCAGTACGAACTTCGGGGGCACCGACAGACTGTGCTCAGCAATGGGCGCAGTGCAAACTTTGGGGGCACAGACGGACTGTGCTCAGCAATGGGTGCAGTGGGAACTTTGGGGGCGCTGATGGACTACGCTCAGCAATGGGTGCAGTGTGAACTTCGGGGGCAAACTTCGTATTGCAAACATGATGAAGTGCAAACTGCGCTCGATGAAGTGCGGACGGGGTGACTCGTGCTTCGCTTGCGCACTTGGGCTGCACTCGGATCTCGGGCGCAGTCGGGTTGCGGCAGCGAACTCGGAAAAATTCTTTCGACTTAGCCAACTTTGGCTTTGCAATAGTTTTTTCTCGGAAGGCTTGCGCGGCTACGGCAATTTGCTTGCTTGGCTGGGAGGAGAGAAAAACACCGAAACTTAGATCAGAGTCTCGGATCTGAGCTCTAACTATTAGAACCCGAACACAATCGCTTTGAGGCGATTTGTACAGAGAGCAACAAGCTTTAACACACATAAATTAACTACAAACCCTAAAGATGCCTAAAACAAACAACAAACTTTATTTATATGAAACGAGGGTTACAGAGGTCCTCCACTGAGGAAATAACATCTACAAGATAGGCTACAGGATAAACTAAAAGACAAAATGTCGAGTCGACTGCTCGAACATTAATCAGATGAGCCACACTGCTCATTGAGATACTCTTCTTCTCCTCACTCCTCTTTGCTCTCTGCCTACTCTTCACTACTCTCATGTCTGAAGACCCGAACTACCTTATATAGCCATGGGGAGAGGAGGATTAGGGTTTGTTCTCTGACAGGTTCTGATAGGCCCTCAACTAGGGTTTTTGACCAATCGTCGAACTAGCATTAAATCATCGAACTGGCATTAACTTCTGTGGCGATCGGATCTATCAGACGTCACATCTATCAGAGGGTAGGTGCGACGTCATGTCAGACCTTTTTGCCGGGATCCCCAACTATGCGAGCGCAGTCGGCTTCGCCCAATTTCGAGTGCAGACTAGTGGAGGCATGAAATCTGGGTTAATATTTCTAACACCCTCCTTTAAGCCTGATTTCATGAGCGCTTTGACTCCAAGTTGCTCTCACAATCTGCTGAAGTCTTCCTCCTTCAAAGGCTTCATGAAAATATCTACCAACTGCTCCTTGGATCTGCAAAACTAGAGTTGAATTTCTCTAGACTTCACCAACTCTTTGATGAAGTGATAACGAATATCGATGTGCTTCGTTTGGCCATGGAACACGGGATCCTTTGACAGTGCGATGGCCGAATTGTTATCACAAAAAATTGTTGTCGCGCCTTCCGGAGGATGGTTTAGTTCACTTAGAACTCTTCGTAGCCAAACTGCCTGGCATGCGGCTGACGTGGCGATGACATATTCTGCTTCAGCTGTGGACAACGCAATGATGGGTTGCTTCTTGGATGCCCATGAGACTGCCCCTGATCCAAGATGGAAAGCATACCCGGAGGTGCTCTTTCGATCATCGGTACTGCCAGCCCAGTCACTATCTGTGAAGCCGACCAGTTCCAGCTGGTCCTGTCTGGCATAAAATAGGCCATGGTTTCGTGTCCCATTGACATAGCGCAAGATCCTCTTGCCTGCTTGCTAGTGCGTGTCCTTCGAAGTCTCCATGAAATGACTGATCAGACTGACTCCGAACATCAGATCTGGCCGAGTTGTAGTCAAATACATCAGACTGCCAACTAGCCTCTTGAACAGGGTTGGATCTACATTCCTCCCTGAATCTAGCTTGCTCAGCTTCAAACCTATGGCTACAGGTGTGATGGCAGGTTTGCTGTCCTCCATCTTGAACCGCTTCAGGACATCCTTCGCATACTTTCCCTGAGAAATGAAGATGCCATCTGCCGATTGGTCAACTTCAATGTCGAGAAAATACTTCATCAGCCCTAAGTCCGTCATCTCGAACTCCTTCTTCATGGCTATTCTGAACTGGTCGAACAGGACATTGTTGTTGCTAGTATAAATCAAATCGTCCACATACAGGTAGACGATAATGAGCTCACCTACTTCATTTGTCTTCATGTACAGGGTGTGCTCATATGGGCATTTGACAAACCCATTTTCCTAAAAATAGCTATCAATCCAGCTGTACCAAGCTCGGGCGCCTGCTTCAAACCGTACAGGGCCTTCTTTAGCTTCAGGACTTTGCCCTCCTGGCCTTCAATTTTGTAACCTGGTGGCTGGTCTATGTAGACCTCTTCCTCCAACACTCCGTTGAGGAAGGCTGACTTGACATCCATCTGGTACATCTTCCAACCTTGTTGGGCTGCTAATGCCAGGATCATCTTGACTGTGTCAAGTCGGGCTACAGGTGCATATACCTCATGGTAATCGATGCCTGACTTTTTCTTGTAACCCTTCACCACCAGTATGGCTTTATGCTTGTCAACGTCTCCTTGGGCGTTGAACTTTGTCTTATACACCCATTTGACCCCAATGGTCTTCTTTCCTGTTGGAAGATCTATCAGCTGCCATGTCTCATTCTTTTCAATGGCTGCTATCTCCTCATCCATCGCATGCACCCACTTTTGATTCTGACTTGCATCTTCAAACTCTACTAGATCAACTTTAGTAAAGAATGCAAAGTCAGAGTACTCTTCATCTATGTGGGTTTGGGTTGCCTCATAGATTTCTTGCAAGCTCCTTGTCTTCGCTGGCATCACCAGGTTCTGGATTCTACTTGCAAGTGGAGGCGATCGAGATGGAGTGGTTGTGCTACTGCTGGCACCATTGTTGCTACTGGAAGTTGCAGGTGGTTGCACACTTCCTTCTTCCAAGTCAACAGACTCTACTATTGTTGGCTCTGACTGGCCAGTCTCTGACTTCCAGTTCCAGGCTTGATCTTCAAGAAATTTCACATCACGGCTGATGATGAGCTTCTTCGTCATAGGGTTGTATAGCCTATATGCCTTCGCCTACTCACTGTACCCTATGAAAATGCACTTCTCAGCTCTATCATCCAACTTCTGCCACTTCTCTTCTGGAACATGTGCATATGCAATGCACCCGAACACACGCAAGTGAGCCACACTTGGCTTCACTCTGCTCCAGGCCTCCTGAGGGATTTTGTCCTTCATGCTTTTGGTGGGACATCTGTTCAGCAGGTAGACTGCACATGTTACAGCCTCTACCCAAAATTCATGCGATAATCCCTTCACCTTCATCATGCTTCGTGCCATTTCCATGATGGTTCGGTTCTTCCTCTCAGCTACGCCATTCTGTTGTGGCGTGTATCTGGCAGTGAACTGCCTTTGAATTCTGTGCTGCTTGTAGTAGTTATGGAATTCATTGGAGATGTATTCACCTCCACCATCTGTCCTGAGAGTCTTGATCTGATATCCGCTCTATTTCTCCACCAGAGCCTTGAACTCCTTGAATCTGGAAAATGCTTCTGACTTCAACTTGATGGCATAGATCCAAGTCTTTCGGTTGAAGTCATCTATGAATGTCAAGAAGTATTTTTTGTCGACAAACGTGGTGGTCTACATCGGACCGCAAATGTCTGAGTGCACCAGCTCCAATGGCCGTGATGCTCTCCAAGACTGTCCTACAGGGAATGCATCCCTATGCTGCTTGCCAACTAGGCAACCTTCACAAACTTGGTTCGGTTGCTCAATAAGGGGTAAACCCTTCACCATTTGCATCTTGTGTAGTTGATTTAGGCCACTGAAGCTCAGGTGACCAAATCTGAGATGCCACAGCCAGGTAGCATCTTTCACAACTACACTCAGAGACATCAATGATTCATTCTGAATCTATAGCGGAAACATTTTGTTCTTCATCATGGACACTATAGCAATCTGCCCATGCGACTTGTCTCTGATGGTGCAAGCTCCATCTTTGAACTGGACCGTATGTCCCTTCTGCATGAGCTGTCCAATGCTCAGTAGGTTGTGCTTCAGGCCAGGCACATAGTAGACGTCACAGATATGCTTTCGTTCACCGTGCCTGGTGCGGATGAGGATTTTTCCTTTCCCCATCATGGGAACCTTGTTGTTGTTCCCCATATTCACCTCGGACTGGACTATTTCATCCAGTTGGGAGAACATCTCCTTGTTCCCCATCATGTGGTTGCTGCACCCACTATCTAAGTACCAGACATTCTTCTGGCACTCCTCCTCAATGTTGCAAGTCAACAACACATTTCCTCCTGTCGCATTTTTGGTTTCATCCATGTAATGGGCTTGTTGTTGGTTCTCCGTGGCCATCCATTTTCTGCACTGTGAGATGTAATGGCCGAACTTCTTGCAAAAATAGCACTGGACCTTTGACATGTCCTTCTAACCAGATCCAGCTTGCTGATTTCTCGAACTGCCTCTTCCACCTTGTTGATGGAAATTACAGTTGGTCTCCCCTTCGCTAGGGTTTGACCGTCCTCCTTGCTTGTTGCCTTTCCCATGCCTACCTTTGCCTCTTCCTCCATGAGAACTAGAGGCGCCATGGTGGGAATCTTGTCTGTCGTTGTCTCGAAATGAGACCTGAGCCCTGAATGCTTGCTCTAGAGAGGTCTGAGATGAACGGCTCAGCCTCTGTTCATGTGTCTACAATGAACCCATGAGTTCATCTATCGAGAGGGTTGTCAGATCCCTCGACTCTTCGATTGCTATCACAACCGAGTCAAACTTAGCAGGCAGACTTCTGAGAATCTTCTCCATGATTCTCTGGCTCTGCACATTTTCTCCATTCAACCGCATCTGGTTGATAATGTCCATCGTTCGGGTGAAGAAATCACTCATGGACTCGGACTCACTCATCTACAGATTTTCAAACTCCCTCCTGAGCATCTGTAGTTTCACCAACTTTACCTTGTTGGTGCCCTGGTACGAGCTGGCCAGAATCTCCCAGGCCTGCTTCGCTTTGGTGGCTGATGCGATCCGTGGGAAGATGGACTCCTCGATCGCTTGCATGATGTAGAAGAGGGCCTTCTGGTCCTTCTTCTTGTTCTCTTTCAACAGATCCTTGTCTGCTTGAGAGAGGGCGGCCAGTGCTACTACATCTACCGGTTCTGGGTAGCCGTTCTCGACTAACTCCCACAGCTCCTGAGATCCGAACAGGATCTTCATCTGGATGCTCTAGTAATCATAATTTTTCCCATTGAAGCGCGGGATCTGCAACTGCAAATTGTTGCTGGTGGAAGCCATTCTGCTTTGGTCTCCACGTCAAGGGATCAGTGGCTTTGATACCAATTTGAAGGAATTATTTTAATTTCCTTTTGATCGCCACAGTCTGAATGTCAGAGGCGAAGTGTGGACTTCGCTTAGCCAACAACACAGTGCGAACTGTGGGGGTGAAGGCTGGACTTCGCTCACCAAATGATGCAGTGCGCACTCTGGGGGCATCGATGGACTGCGCTCAACAATGGGCGCAGTGCAAACTTTGGGGGCATCGACAGACTATGCTCAACAATGGGTGCAGTGCAAACTTTAGGGGCACCGACGGACTGTGCTTAGCAATGGGCGTAGTGGGAACTTCGGGGGCACCGATGGAGTACACTCAGCAATGGGTGCAGTGTAAACTTTAGGGGCGAACTTCGTAGTGCGAACACGATGAAGTGCAGACTGTGCCCAATGAAGTGCGGATGGGGTGACTCATGCTTCGCTTGCGCACTCGAGCTGTGCTCGGATCTCGAGTGCAGTCGGGTTGCGGCAGCGAACTCGGAAGACTTCTTTCGACTTAGCCAACTTTGGCTCTGCAATATTTTCTTGCTCGGAAGGCTTGTGCAGCTATGGCAATTTTCTTGCTTGGCTGGGAGGAGAGAAACACCAAAACTATGATTAGAGTCTCGGATCTGAGCTCTAACTATTAGAACCCGAACACAATCGCTCTGAGGCGATTTGTACAGAGAGCAAGAAACTTTAACACATATAAATTAACTGCAAACCCTAAAGATGCCTAAAACAAACAACAAACTTTATTTATATGAAATGAGGGTTACAGAGGTCCTCAACTGAGGAAATAACATCTGCAGGCCAGGCTGCAGGATAAACTAAAAGACAAAATGTTGAGTCGGCTGCTCGGACATTAATCAGATGAGCCACACTGCTCACTGAGATACTCTTCTTCTCCTCACTCCTCTTTGCTCTTTGCCTTCTTCTGCTCTCTCATGTCTGAAGACCCGAACTACCTTATATAGCCATGGGGAGAGGAGGATTAGGGTTTGTTCTCTGACAGGTTCTGACAGGCCCTCAACTAGGGTTTTTGACCAATCGTCGAACTAGCATTAAATCGCCGAACTGGCATTAAATTCTACAACGATCGGATCTGTCAGACGTCACATCTGTCAGAGGGTAGGTGCGACGTCATGTCAGACCTTTTTGTCGGGATCCCCAACTATGCGAGCGTAGTCCGGCTTCGCCCAGTTTCGGAGCACAGACTGGCAGAGGCGTGAAATCTGGGTTAATATTTCTAACACTGCTTAGAGTGCATATCCTTTCTTCGCATTGTTTTTTGGGCATTGTCCACCTCCCTATTTCAAATCTAAACTTATGAGAACTAATCCTTATCTGATACAAATGATTATGTTAATGCTCCTTATCTTAACTAATCCTTATCTAATGTCAATGGTTATGTTATGTGGTTGGCTTGAGAAACTTCTTATGTAAAGAAGTTGTGCATGTACAGTGCAGAAAGAGGCTGACCGCCATCGTATTGTCTGAGATTCAACAAAGGAAAGCCAATAAGGAAGTTAGGAAGGCAGATTTCTTGCAAGATCTGTTGGACTCAGTGGACTCCAATGGTGACATATTAACTGAAGAAGAAGTGGTGGATACGGCAACGTCTCTAGTTTTAGGTGGATATGAGTCGACGGCCTGCTCTATGACATGGGCCCTCTATTACTTGTGCAAATACCCCAACGTCCTTACCAAATTAAGGGTAGAACAAAACTACTATCTATCTCTCTATATATTATTTCTCTTTGTTATTTATTTCATGTATCATGTATGTGGTTATGGTTAAACTTGCTAGATTTTAGTTGTGCGTCGTAGTAATCAAATCAATATTTGCTTTCTACATTACATTTCAGGAGGAAAACAGTTGCATCCGCCAGAAGACGGGAGACAACAAGTTTATTGCTTTTGAG
This sequence comes from Wollemia nobilis, assembly GCA_028583015.1. NCBI lineage: Eukaryota > Viridiplantae > Streptophyta > Pinopsida > Araucariales > Araucariaceae > Wollemia > Wollemia nobilis. The sequence continues at coordinate 5,332,239 of JAQPPZ010001050.1, forward strand.
GACAAAAGGAAAATGCCCTACACTTGTAAGGTAAGGAAAATGACCTACACTTGTAAGGTCGTATTTTTTTTTTTAATTGATTAATACCACCTTTTAAAAATTGAAAAAATAATTATTGTTATTATTCTGTGCATTTGTGCAGTGTGCAAAAGATTATTCTTATTAATCTGTGGATTTATGCAGTGAATGTATAGCAAAGTTCATAAGAATTTTCATTTAATATCGCTATGATATACAAAGACACAGGAAATTGATATCTAACGTTACAGCAGTGGCAGTTGATGTAGTAAACTTCTTCCTTCGCGGTTGGATCATAATTTTAGCTTGAAATTTCAGCCATACTGGCGTTTATATATGTTTTATAAGGTTCAAGGTCCACTCTTTATTTATAGTAAAGAGAAATTGTTAGTGCGATAATATGATTTTTGTTTGGATGGTGATGCAGGTGATTGATGAAGTTATTAGACTTGCCAACGTCGCGAATTTTATGTTTAGAACAGTTGCGAAAGAAGTGAAATTTAATGGTAATATTCATTATATATATAATATTTATTTAAGTTCAAATTAGTTTTAATTTTTTTTTTTTTCCTTTTAATGTACTCAGGTTACACATTTCCAAAAGGTTGGAAAGTAGCAGTGTGGCTACGCACTATTCACGTTGATCCTCGCTACTTTCAAGATCCTCAGGAGTTTAATCCAGACAGATGGGATGTAAGCTTTCGACTTAAAAAAACTTATATTTATATTTATATTTAAAAAAATAAATAAATAAATAATATATGTGTAATATTGCAGGAATTTAAGCCAATGTTAGGAGTTTATAATGTTTTTGGTTGTGGTCCAAGACAATGTCCGGGAAATAACTTTGCTAGAATGCAACTGTTGATGTTCCTGCATCACCTATCCCTCAACTATAAGTAAGTGTTTTTTTTTTTAATTTAAAATATTTTGATAAATTTATTTATTAAATAATTAAATTTTAATTTATTTAATAAAGATACACATGTTTTCTGATTATAATTAATTTAAATATCTTTTAAATTGAAATACTATTATATAATATAATGGATTATAATTCTTTTATTTAAATACTTATATGTTTTTTTTTCCATTACAGATGGGAGCTTGTAAATTCAAAAGAGGCTATAAAGTATCTACCAAATCCCAGAGGAGCAGATGGTGTAAAACTAACATTTCGTAGGTCCTTAGACTAAAACAAGAGTCTGAACGTGGTAAAGGTTCGATCATCAAGGTGACTTGTCCTCTACTTTAGCGTGGAGATGGAAAGATCTTCACATAGGATGGTTGAAAGCATTCAGTGACCTATAAGATTTTGTTTGGTTTTTTTTTTAATATTTTCTAGTTTTAGAGTGGAGATGGAAAGAACTTTAGTAAATGATGGTTGAAAACAATCTATTAAAGATGAACCTTTACAGTCTTGATAGATATAATTAATTATGAGACCTACAATGTTTGGTTTGTTTATTTTTTATTTTTAATAATTAATAATTAATGGTTTAAGATATGTTTGGTTTTTTTCACAATTAATAACTATTTAAGTTGTATTTATATTATTTTTAATATTTTATTTAATATAATGGTTTAAAAAAATATCTTTAATCAAATTAAAAATGACATAGTATGTATATTTCGTACAAATTTAAAACTCTATCTTAAGTTTCATTTAGAAATATAATTAATATTATATAAGATTTATAACATGTTAATGTAGATTAGTTGATATGTGAATCATGGTCTATTTAATTAATTTTAATGTTGTTGTTTATATAGAGGAGTAATTTTTGTTTGCAATAATGTTGTTGTTTCATTATTTTATAAAAAAACATGTGTGTTATAGAAGTTAGTAATTTTTAAAATAATATAACAATTTAATAAATTATTTATTGATAAATATATTTTAATTTTTTTTAGATTTGGTTTGTGTGAAAAATATCTACGATCAACGTATAAGGTTAAGCAGTCTCTTCCTAAATATGACCCCTCATAAAGTTGAGAGTTATGTTTATCAATAAGGAATTTAACACACACCCATTCCTTCACATCTTAGTGTCATAGACATATGAATTCAACCAAGCCTTAATCAAGCCTTCAATATCTAGATGAGAAAGCCATATTATCTCAAACCAGAAAGGATAACCTTTCAAACATCTCTCCTCCATAAATTCTAATAGTAATAGGTTGTGGTCAGAAGCAATTCTTGGTAAAGTCCTTAAAGAACAATCTTGAACCATGGTGATCCAATTCACCAAAGCAAGGCCCTATTAATTTTAGATTTAATTAGACCCTCTTCCCTTCTTATTTTGGATCAAGTAAATTTAGAACCTTGCAAATCAATAACTACTAGTCCCATGGAGGTCAAGAACTCACCAAACTCCTCCATATTATCCATAAAATAGCCAAGCCTCGAAGTTTCTCATGAGGAAGCAAAATGGAATTAAAATCACCAACAAGCAACCATGGAAGGTCAAACGAAGAACTAAGGAATTTTAAGTCAACCCAGAGTTTCTTTCTATCCATAACAACATTGGGAGCATATATATTGGTAGAAATCCAAGAAAAAATAATCTTTTATAGCAAAATAAAAAGAAGAGAACCTATCAACCTCATGAATGAGCTTACCCTCCATAAAATTAGGATTCCAAAGCATCCAAAAGACTCTACAATAACCATGATGAGTCCTACTCACTCCTTCACACTCCTTCTAACCAAACCTTGGTAATCTATCAAAATCCTCATCACCCATGCTAGTTTATTTCAAGAAAAGGATATTAGGATTGAAACATATTTTGAAATATTTTAGCACTTTTTGTTTAGTTAGGGTATGCAAACCTTGAATATTCCATGAGATAATCTTCATTACTTCAAGGATTGCAAATCCTTCCTTCCTCTTAGAAGTAATGTAGGTTGGGAGCCACTAGCCATATCTTGAGCCATTTTCTTTAAGAGCACCTCAAATTTTTTGGTCTTCTTGGCCCCTTCCCACTACTTAGATTCATTGTTTTTTAGGTTTTTCGAATGGGTTGCATAGATCCAATCATTCTCTTCTTGCTTGATTCTACTGATTAAGAAAGGAGTTTTTGTTGTTAAGCTATCTTATTTAGTTTCATATTTTTCATATTTAGAACTTCTTGAAATACATCTTCCTTCGAGGAAGATTAGATCTCCTATGATTCCCTATCCAATGCATTTGTAGAAATATCCCCTTCTTCTACATCCCAAAGGTAATCTATGATAGCTTCATCTTTTTTCTTATCAAGAGAGGCAAAAACCCTCTCATTATATAAAAAAGAGCAACTAATCCCTAAAACACCTCAACATGAACCTCCTAAAGAGGTGACAAAGGAACCCGAGTAGAAGGTAATTGATCTCCTTGATGATCTAGGATCAAAACTCTCTTATCAAGAATAGCACCCAACCCAACCTCAAGACCAAAATATATCAATTATCCTAATACAAAAAAATTATTTGGATTCACCTTTACAACCTTGGAATGCCAACCAACTTCTAGAAAAATCCCAACAACTTTAAAATAGTCTTTTTTTTCCTTCTACAGATCTAGGCCTTCTATTTTAAAGGAGGTTTCTTCTCACGATACTTAGTCTATAAATTACCAACCCTTTTACAATTAATGTAAACAGGTATAGAGGTTTCATATTCTATATCTTGGATCCAAACTCTAGAATCTAAAACCAACTTAATAGAATGAAGAGGCTTAGAGATATTGGTATCAGCATAAAAACGTAGCAAAATCCATCCTTATTTTTACATAAGTGGTTGGATCTATTGCAATCGAGCTGCCCATTGATTTAGAAATACCCTTAAGGATATCATCATATAATAAAACCATAGGTAACCTAGGTAGATGCACCTAAAGGGGTGTCCTATTGATATTCTCGATGGATGGATTGAAGTTCAAATACTATTTCCTCAAAAAGAGGTATTTTCAACCAAAGAACCATGGTCCCTTCATAACCATAGTCTACATGTCTTTCAAGGTCTTAAAATTAAAGAGCATAAATTATTTGAGCAATGCCATCACTTCTAAATTCCCTTTTAACCTTTAATTTTTAGTATTCCATTTTTTGATAAATTCTAAATCTAGTCGAACCCCAATACATTTCCCAACCAAGGAGTTTTATCATTCTATTATTATTTGATGAAGAATAGGTTAAGGAATCCACAAAGAAGGAATATCAACCTCTAGCTCTAGAATAATATCAAAGTGAGTCTTAACAATAGGGTCAACTCTCAATAAAACTCAAGACCAGGAACATTTTGCATTACCCATAGAGGGATTAGAAGACATCAAAGCTTTTGGACCCCCACCCAATTCTTGGTTCAAACACATCAGAACCAATATAGAACTCTAAGGATCAACCTGCTATGTTTCCCTTGCCATCAGTGCCTACCTCACTTTGCACATATTCCATGATACCCTTACTCCCTAGGACCTTGCACCCCCTTCGCCAATACAAATTCCATTTAAAATTGATGTCATATCCTCTACAACTTCTAGTACTAGATATCTTGATGACACTATTCTCCTAATAATACAATTGTACTGATCTCATAAATCTCCTAATGGTGCAAATATCCCATCAATGTAGATGTATTTGCCTCACATCTCTCCCAATGACATAGATCTTCTAGTTGCATAGATCTCTCAATCACATAGATTTGCCAATCTCATAAATATCCTAGTGTCATAGATCTCCCACTAACATAGATGTAATTGCCTCATAACTCTTACCCTCCATATTTGTAGATTTGAAAATCATTACTTTCCACAGTTGCAACTTTGAAAACCCTAGCTCCAAAAAAACCTTTATAGTCATAGCTTTGAAATATCTCCATAGTCATAGCTTTGAAATATCTCCATAGTCATAACTCCAAAATACCTAGCTCTAAAAATCTTAACTCCTAAAAATATCCATAATAGCTCTCCACTACCACAACTCTAAAATATTTCTATTGTCACAGCTCCAAAAATCCTAGCTATAAAAACCTCCACATTCATAGCTTTGAAAGCTCTCCATAGTCATAACTTTGAAAATCCTAGCTCTAAAAAATCTCCTTAGTAGCTCTCCATAGTTGTATCTATAAAATCTATCCATAGATGCAGCTCTAAAAAACCTTCATAGTCACTAATAAAATTACTATAATTCTTTTGAGGTATTTGTATCAATTTTAGTATGAGAATTGGTTGCAATACATACTAGAGGAAGATGACACAATGAGAAGGAGGAAGACTATGTGTTCTGAGATGTCTGATACATTGAACCACAAATATTACTTCCATTCTATATGTGATTGCGACTACCCAAAGAAGAGGTATTCATATTAAGGAGATTAGTGATAGTGAATATGAGGAAACTGGTCACATAGAAGCTCAAGATGAAAAGCAAGGAGAAGAACTTGAGCAACGATTGATTCAAGCAATCTCAAATATAGGATGCAGGCCAAATATGGATACTCCCAATTTAAATGGAAATTTAAATCCAAAACAATTTATATATTGGATAACAAACATGGAGGGTTTCTTTGATTATGAATATATGGGGAATCTAAATCAGGTCGAATTTTTGTGTACACAATTTAAGGAGCATGCTTCAATTTATTGGGATTATGTCCAAACCCAAAGATAGTGAAAGAGGAATGATAAAATTTAAACTTGGGAAAATTTTGTGTCCAAGTTAAAAGCTATGATTTTACCTACATGTTATCAAATAGAATTGTTTATAAGACTCCAAAACTTAAAGTAAAAATAGTTTGGAGTAAAATAATTTATAGACAAGTTATATAAATTAACCATAAGTGCATATCATATTTAATACAATGAGAATAAGATGGCAAGATACATGAATGGACTAAGATTATACATACAAGATGAGATCGGTATTATTTGAATTTAAACCATTGAAGAGGCCAATCAATATGCACTCTATAAAAATAAAAAGTGGTTCCATAGGAAACAAAGTAATGTGAGTGGAAGTGGATGATCATCTCAAGGAAGAGGACAAATTTATAATGGATGAGGACAACAAAGGTGGAAGGAGAAGTGAGAATGTCTTAGAATAATAAGGAAAATAAATATTTCCTAAGAGGAAGAGGAGGTTATGGTAGAGGATTCCCTAGAAATCATTATAGATATGGAGAAGTTACTAAGTGGGCATATGAATTCCCTCAAGCACAATAAACCAATGAGCATGGAAAGGAATCTTGTAACCATACTACACAAGAATATGAAGCAAGCACAAACTCACCAAATCACATGAAAGAACCAGAACAAGGAGAATACCTTATGATGAAAATGGTATGTTAAAACTAGCAAAGGAGGAGCATAAGCATGAGCAAAGAAGGAACCTATTCAATATGATTTATAAATTAGGAGGCAAGTATTGTAAGGTATTTGTGGACAGTGGAAGAACCGAAAACCTAGTGGCAACATAGATGGTATATAAATTTTGATTAAAGAGGATGGAGCATCCAAATCCATATAAAGTTTCATGATTATAAAATGGGCATCAAATTTTGGTAACCAAACAATGTATGGTAAACTTTCAAATTGGTTTCTATAAGGATGTAGCTCTATATCACATCATGTCGATGGAGGCATGTCATGTCTTTTTGGAAATACCATGATAGAATGATAGAAATATAGTTCACAATGGTAGGGTGAACACATATACTATTGAGAAAGATGGCAAAAGGTACACATTAAGTCCATTGAAGGACAAAGGAATAGAGGTGTGCAACAATTCAAAAGTTTACTTGATCTTCAAAAAAAAAAATCTTAAAGGACATGAAGAAGGAGGGAGCATGTTTTACTTTAATTATTAAACACATGAAAACTTGGACAACAAATAAGATGGATGATATTCCACATAAAGTGAGTTTTATTGGAAGAATATGTTGAGATTATTTCAGACAAATTACCCGATGGGTTACCACCTATGAGAAGTATTAGTGATCAGCTAGACTTCAAACCTAGATCAAATTTTCCAAACAAGACAACTCATAATATGACACTTGCAAAAAATGAGGAGATGAAGAGATAAGTCGAAGAGATATTGGACAAGAAGTTGATCAGGAAGATCTTAAGTGTGTGTGCAGTACTAGCTATGCTAGCACCTAAGAAAGGTAAATAATGATGTGTGTGCATAGACTTTTAAGCAATCAATAATATTATGATTAAATAAAAGTTCCAAACCTTATATTGATGACTTAATGAATTTTTTATGTGTATTAGAGTACTTCACAAAGATTTTTTTGAAGAGTGGTTATCACGAAATTTGATCAAAGAAATATTTGAGTGGAAGATTGTGTTTAATATCAAAAAAGGATTGTATGAATGGCTATTTATGCCATTTAGGTTAAAGAATTTTGTTAGTACTTTCATGAGATTGATGAATAAGGTCTTGAAGCCTTTTCTTGGTATGTTTGTGATTGTTTATTTAGATGGTAATTTGGTGTTTAGTGAGACAAAGGAGAAAAACCTAGTGCATCTAAGATTAGTTTTGTAAATTTTGGAGGAACAATTGATGATCAATTTGAAGAAATATAACTTTGTGAAGAAAGAGTTGGTGTAGTTGGATTTTTTCATATCCAAGGATGGTTTTTGGATGGATCCAACAAATGTAAATGTTATTTTGTTTTGGCCATCAACAAGGAGTATCTTTAAAACTATAAGTTTTCATGATTTGAAAATATTTTACAAGAACAATTATTAGAAATTTGAGTGGAATTTATGCTTCAATCACGGAAATGATGAAAAGAGGTATACATGAGTTCAAATGGACAAGTGCAATTGAAAGGAGCATTCATATATTGAAATATAAAATCATGGAGCAACCAGTTTTGGCATTTCCAAACATTAACAAAGTTTTCCAAATAGATTGTGATGCCAGTAGGATAGTTGTTGGAGGAGTTTTGAGTCAAGAAGGTAGTCCTATTACTTATTTTAATGAGAATTTGATTGAAGCCATGAATAAATATTGGTTTATGATTAGGAGTTTTATACAATAGTAAACTCACTCAAGAAGTGGAGGCATTATCTATTATCAAAAGAATTTGTGTTGTTCATAGATCATGATGCCTTGTAGTTCATTAATAGTCAAGGCAAGTTCAACCAAAGACATATGAAATGGGTGTAGTATCTTCAAAGTTACTTTTTTTAAGCATATAAATGGTAGTTAAAATAATATAGTTGATGCTTTGAGTACACGAGACTTGTTGATGAATACAATAAATATTGAAGTGGTAGGTTTTGATTCTATGAAATAACTTTATGTTGATGATTTGGACTTCAATTAAGCATGGAAAAATTGCGATGACCCTACTATAAGAGATAGAACACCATGGATGGATTATTTTATTGAAGAAGTATTATTGTTCAAGGAACAATAGTTATGCATACCATGAAATTCAATGAGGGAGAATTTGATAAGAGAAAAGTATAGTGGAGTACTCGATAGATATTTTAGAATAGATAAAACTTTAAAATAACTTTTTGGAAGCTATTAATATCTAATAATAAGTGTGGATGTGAAAATATTTATGCATAGTTGTCAATTATATCAACATGCAAAATAAAAGAGTCAAAACACTAGGTTGTATCAGCCATTATTGATACCAAAAAGGACATTGAAAGATATAAATATGGATTTTATCCTTGGATTAACTCAAACACAAAATGGGAATGATTCAATTTTTTTTGTTGTAGATAGACTTTTAAAGATGACACATTTCATACCTTGTAGGAAGACAAGTGATGCTACTCATATTGTTGACTTGTTCTTTTGAATAGTTATAAGGCTATATGCTTTATCAAAAAGCATTATGTTGGATAGGGATGTAAAGTTTATAGGTCACTTTTATCAGACCTTATGGAAGAATTTGGTTACAAAATTGAGTTTCAATTCAACTTATCACCTGTAAATGGATGGACAAACCAAAGCTATGAATAAAATCCTTGGGAATTTTCTACAGTGTCTAGTTGGTAAGAAGCCAAAGTTTTGGGATATCATATTGGCATAGACATAATTTGCATATAATAATTCAATAAATAGAATTACAACCAACATTCCAATCCAAGTTGTGTATGGAATTTGTTCTACAGGAGTAAATAAGTTGTATAGTACAACTAACTTGCAAAAACCTAGTGTTATAGCAATGAATATTTCTAAATATATGTAAGATTTACATCAAAAGTGAAGGCTGAATTGGAAAAGAATATTGTGAAATACAAACAACATACAAACACGAATCATCACACACAAGAATTTCATGTTGGAGATTTGGTTTTGATACATTTACAAAAGTAAATATTCCCAAAGAGCACTTATAACAAACTCAATTGGAATAAAACTGGTCCTATCATAAGTTTTTGAAGAATTTGCAACCAATGCCAATGAAATTAAACTTATAGAAACGATAGACATCTCACCAATTTTTAATGTGGCAAATTGGTATCCATACTATGATAATCCTACAAAAAATGTCGCATTTTTACTTTTAATTTTCTAATGAAATAATACGTAACACAACTACAAAAAAATAAAAAGGATTAAATAGAAACGGTGATAGACTCCATAATGGTCAAGAGGATGAGAATTAATGTCTACTATGAATATTTGGTCAAATAGAAGAACCAACTATTTCAAGAGGCAACATGGATGAATATATTCAAGATTGCTAAATATGATATCTTGAATCTAGATTTCAAAAAATGTTCATATATTTTTGCTCCTAAAACATTAATTTTTACCCAATGAGTATGATGTGGGGTCTTCCATTATTGAAACCTCCCATGAATTTTTTTTAAACCATTTGAATATTATATGAAAAATAAAGTAGAAACAAAAATTAAGTGTGACCAAGGAATATAAAATGAAAAAGAAGCAAAAGTGTAATAGAGACATTGAAGGGAATACTAAGAAGATGAAGGGAAATACTAAGAAGATCAGAGATCGAAGAGAAGAAAAAGAAATGAACAATGAATTTAAAAAAAGAGTAGTAGAGAACAAGGGTATGGAGGCAAAGAGGAATAGACAAAAATGAAAAGAGATAGATCCTAGAAATAAATTAAAGAGAAAGCATAGAAGAGTGTACAAAGTGTTAGAAAATTTTATATTCTGATAGATTTTATCGTCTACATCAATTGTCAGATTTCATTGTATCCAAATTAACTACCAGTAGTTCACAATTAAATTATAGTTATTTGAAAAGTCATATAGCACCATGTTTTACATTTAATGCATGTTATATTGGTAGTGAGCCTTTCCTGCATTTCCCTCCATCCCTAGATATATATTTTGAGTCACTGTTATTCTTCAGGTTAGAGAGACACAAAAAAAAAGACCTAGATAGAGGAGAAGGAAACATGAAGGAAGACTTTGAAGAGCAAGGAGATGAAACTACAACATTCAGACGCTCATGTATGAGTTTATCCTGCAATAATGGTTTGCAAATGTATGTGTAAAGCTTCTAGAGAAAGAAGCATCTAGTGAAAGGTTTTGTTTAAACATTGTAAAACTATGATAGTAGTTAGTTTCATTTCCAGTCAATATATGAAATATATTTATGTATCTGTGAGCATTCCCTATGTTCTTTGTGTGTTTAATAGAGAAAGGTTACATTCAGTTTTAACTTCTCCCTTTCCATGTTTTAATTCCACTATTTGAGAAAGAGAGTAACTTTTGAGGCTAGTCACCAATCTGTGACAGTCTGTGTTTCAGGGAAGCTTGCAAGTCTATCCTTTGTAGTTTCCTAACATTGTAATTATGTGACCTCTTTGCATTGAAATTCATCAAAGTCAAGTTGACCAGCTGATTTGTATCAAATTTGCTAGTCATTTTTTGCTCTTTTTATTTTATTGTGAGATACACAAACTAAAATTGTAGCAATATTGTGTTTAATATGCTTATCATGATTTCGTGATAGTTTTTATACACTCCTTTGTTAATGCTCTTATTGGTCGTAGATCCGCATCACTTTTGTTAAACCTCCTTGTTGCTGATTAGACATCACAGATCTACATACATTTTGGTCGAATATTGTTTAGTGCTCCTTGCGAGTCACAAAACCATGACATTGCTAGATTCTATTAGCTCTTCATTTTCGCAAGCATGAAATAAAACATATAATTTGTATAAAATTTGGTGCCATTAGTGGAAGGTTGAAGAAGCAATGGCTTTGAGCGGAAATTTACTATAGTTACATATCCCACGTTGCAATGGCAAGAACTACGACTACTAGAACATTTAGATGAAGATATTGTTTAGGTCTTAAGAGCTATGGGACTTGGTGCATAATGGTTACCTAGAATCTACAAATATAGTAGCATTGAGCACTCTATCCCAAGAGGATTTGTATCTATTGAAGGAAAATTGAAATAACGATCAGAAGACAATATTTTACATGATGTAGGTAGTTGAAAAAACTATTTTTTTGAGAATTGTAGTAACAACCAACTTAAAGGAGGTACAGGAAATTTTAGCTAGATTCTTTCAAGGTATCAATAAGGTGAAGTTGGTAAGGTTTAAAATGTTGAGAAGGGAGTTTAAAAATTTGTATATGAGTGAGTTAGATTCCATGAGTGACTTCTTTACCTGAACTATAGGTATCATCAACCAGATGAGGTTGAATGGTGAAAATATTGAGAACCAAAGAATAGTGGAGAAAATAATGAGGATCCTACCAACAAGGTTTGACTCAGTGGTGAGAGTGATTGAAGAGTCAAGGGATTTAACAACCCTTTCTATAGATGAGCTCATGGGTTCTCTGCGAAAACATGAGTAGAGGCTAAATAGATCATATTTGTCCTCATTGGAGCAAGTGTTCAAGACACAGGTCTCATTTTGAGATAGCAGTAGAAGAGAAGAATCCTATGAGAATGCCTCAAGTTCTCGAGGAGAAAGAGGATAGAACAACAAAGGTAAGCCTGGAAGAGGCCATAAGATAAGAGTAAGGTAAAACTTTGTAGGTGAAAATTCCTCCTCCCATAAGAAGAAGAAGTGATAATTGGATTTGCCCAATTTTTATAGTTTTGACAAATTTTGTAAATTGTAGACATGAGTAAATTGTACAACCAAGAGAGAAACCATACAAGGCAAAGGCAAACCATACAAGTCAAAGGTAAATCGTACAAGGTGAAATGAAATGAAATGAAATGCATAGGAAATGTAATTTCATGTTATAACTGTGCATGTATTTGATTATTAAGGTGTTAGACTTAGTAAAAGTCTTAATTAATGCATTTTGTTATGCATGGGCAGTTGTAAATAACTAATTGCCTCAAGAAATTTAGAATATATTGGGCAACATTATATAAGACCCCATTTTTTATTTTTATGGTCTGGACATATATTGAATATAATCTGATAGAGTTGGATTCTTCTGGTTAATCTAGCAAGTGTTAGGATTTATACTATGCTTTGAGGAATGGATTGTATGAACATAAATGAATAATAATAAAAAATTATTATTTCTCACATGGGTTTTACAATTCTAGAATGATCGAATAGCAATTGATGGTTTAGCTTTGTTGTGTGTACTTCTATTTGATTACATTGACTAATTTATGTAGTGTTATGGAATAATGGATGGAATCGACATTGGTGTAGCTTTGTGGAATGATATGGAATGATGGTAATTTCAAGGAAGACATATTGAACTATACTGTATGATTTTTGGGCATCGCCATTGTATCTGCAACTCTCTCCATCCTTGTTTATGTATTTTGCATGTTACGGGAAAAGGATTAATTACTACATTAAACCCTTACAAAACATATCTTAGAGATATTGGTCCAATAGAGTATCCCAATTGGCACTTAAATATACTTTCATTTCATATATATCATACATATGAGTTCGCAAAAATCATACAGAAGATAGTTACCCGATTTGAGAGTTTATGTGATTGGAAGGAACTTACCCGATTTGGTAGTTTTGAAAAATCAACTTGTTGAGTTAAAAAACTATTTATAGAAGCCTTAAAAACTGAATCTGAAGGATTGGTTGAGTGTGTAATCGTACAATCTCCACCACTATACAATTTTGGATCATATAGTGTGTCATTTTGGCTTTCATACAAGTTCATTGGATGCAACCTAGTAGTTTAGTAGACTGTACGGTTGTATGAATTGGTAAACAAGTTAGGATTTGTAAATTGACCCTATCAAGCATTAGAAATAACCTTCCCATTGGGAATAATATACCCCTATGCTATGTTTGGCAGTGTTACCTTATTGAATATGGCATTTTTGTTAAAACAGATCAAATTGACAAAGAAAGAATACAACAAAATTGGAGGTGAATGGCAGACACCAGTGTAAAAATATGTATGAGATGGGAAGTACGAGGAAAAAATATAGTAAGACAAAGCAGAGGGATTTCTCAAATATAGAATACAAGTAACATAGACCATTATTCACACAAACCATAAATAGAGCAAGTTTGGACATCCGAAGGAGACTTTGAAGTGTTATTGATAGAAACAAGAGAGGAGGTATCAGAACCACCTAGCGTAGAGGCAAGAGTTGATAGAAATATAGTGCATGAGGATGGACAATGGATGGTAACACCTGAGAAAGCAATGAAATGGTTGCAAGGGAGTGTAAAGGATAGGAGTCAGGCATCAAAGCAACAGGGTGTGAGGTCTTAAGAGGAAGGACCGGGACCATCTCCCTCACATTAGCGAAGGAGGTTGTGGAGTGAATATGCATGAGAGTTTGATCAATGATTGGTGGGACAGAATTAGATACCTCAAATAGAAACTTTTGATTATGACTGTAGCAAGACACCCCTAAGGAGGAATCAAACAGAGATTCCATGAGAGACCTCAAGTGACAGTGATGATTCTCTGAAGATGGTTAATAAAGCATCCAAGTAGATATGTCCACTTCTTACAAGTGAGGGTAAGGAAGACCCCACAAAACATATAAAAAATTATATAGTAATTTGGAAGGTGAATGGTGTAGATCGACCAGATGACTGGATGATGTTATTTCCTACTACCTTGAGAGGATTGGTGATCGATTGGTATCTGAAAAGGTAAAATACGATAGATTTTCAGACTTGGACTCAAATGAAGGAGAAATTCATTGAATAATTTCATCCTTTGAAGGATGATGGAGACATTGTTAATGAGCTTTGCATAATGAAGAAAAAATAGGATGAAGATGTAAAATTATACAATCACAGACTAAATTAGTTAGTAGATAAGATGTAGATGCCTCTAGCATATATCCTGGTAAAGTAGTGGTTTTTTGATGGATTACTAATGAAATATTATAAAAATATGAAGGCAGTATGATCAGAAACATATGAAGAAGTTGTAAAGCATACAATTTTTTTTGAAAGTGAATCAAAATAGACATATAGAGGAATTTTGTCTCACCCCAAGTCTAATGATTCAGATAGTGGAGAAGATGATACTATATAGAGGATAGTAGCATCATTTTTTTAGGAGTTTGATAATATCATGAAAGAGCAAAAGAACAAACCAGATAGGAATGACATTTGATGCAAAGAATACAAAACTAAATGTTATACAAATGTAAAATATCCATGAAATATCTATTGTCACATCTATAATGTGATGGGACACGAGATAATTCTATGTCCATATAACGCAAGAGTACATCCACAAATCTCGACAATCTAGGTGTAGGAAGATAAACAAAAGACCCTAGGAGGTGAGCAATAGGTAATAAGTGGTGGTTATAAAAATAGTAGATGAGGTGGAAGGCTAAACCAAGTCAATCGACAAGGAGGACATAGTCATTTACATTATGACTCAGAAGGGAGGCCAATCATACAGTGTTGCAATTGCCAAGAATGGGGGTATTTTGTGAAAATTTATCCTTCACCTCATACGCAAGAAACACCACAAGCAAGCATTACACATATGTTTAGGTGGTGTGGTCTGGGGAACCACAAGGAAGTAAATTACCCAAAATAGGTGAGTTTGAGTAACCCACAAAATGTAAATTATTTAGACATTGAGGTTCCTCAAGTTAAGGAGGAAACCCAAGAATTTTTAGCCATGACAAGAAATCAGGCTA
Source organism: Wollemia nobilis (assembly GCA_028583015.1). Taxonomy (NCBI): domain Eukaryota; kingdom Viridiplantae; phylum Streptophyta; class Pinopsida; order Araucariales; family Araucariaceae; genus Wollemia; species Wollemia nobilis. The sequence goes on from JAQPPZ010001050.1 coordinate 5,347,327, forward strand.
AAAAGGATAAGTATCCAGAGCCATAGGAAAAGTAGCACTGAAAAGTAGCAAATAAAATACTACAAGATGAAGCACAAAAAGCTAAACAAGTAAATTTAGCTGAAGAGAAGGAACAAAAAAATCCATCAGAAGAGAAGGGAATTGTGCAAAGTCTAGAAACACATGTCTTGGATACCATAGTAGAGATTAAAGTGTTGATCCTGTTGGAAGCCATTCCAAAATTGTAGAAAGTAATGGTGGAAGAAATACAATTGCATAAGGTGATGGAAGTGCACAGCCAACTGATTTCGGATAAGGAAATAAAATATCAATTTATAGATCTGACTATATTGATGATTGATGTGGGAAAGAAACTTGTATTAGTTCATATGGAGATCCTAGGGCACAAATTGACACAAGTATTATGGATGGAGGATCCAGCATCAATGTGCTACCTGAAATAACTTGGCTAGAATTGGGTGCTCTATCTCTATGGGCATCGAGCTTTCGATTATATGGTTCTGACTAGTATGGTATCAAGACAAAGGGAGTCTTGACAACACAACAAGTGGTGATAGTTGACTAAGAATTTGTCTTGGATTTAATTGTGATTACAATTTAGAAGCCTACATATGATGCTCTATTGGAAATAGTGTGGCTACAAGTAGCCAAAGTAAATCACAACTGGGGAAATAATTAGATCACTTTCAAAAAGTAACAACATAAATATATGATTAATCTAGCTAATAAAAAATTTAGTGAGGATGTAGCTACAATGGATGAATCAAAAAATTCCTTAGGAGATGAAGGGTATGAACCTAATGGAAAAGGATTTTTGTACCTGGATGAATGTAGCAAAGATGAATCTATATCTGATAGCGGACTTATCCATTGAAAAATGGAGGAGTACAAAATTTTTCAGCCCAACTGCCTCTGTATTTATTCAAAGGAGATCAAGGAAAAACAAGACGAATCAAAAGCTAGCTAGGCACCCAAGAAGAAGGTGGAAGAGAAATGGACATTCCCAAAAGGTTTTGCAGAATATACAATAGGATATGCAGAGATTGATACAATATTGGCACACCCAAAAAATGTAGAGAATGCAATGAATGAGTTGAATAATATTAAATATGAAGGACCTTGAATAGTGGACATAAATCTAGGAATGGAGGAGGAACCTAGGATGATCCACTATGGTGATGACTAGATCCTTGTACTGAAAACAATGGCTTTTAAGTATTCTTGGAATATAATGATGTCTTTGCATGGACATATAAGGACTTGAAGGGAGTACCATATGAGTTATGTATCCACAAGATTACACTAATTCCTGGAGTGCAACCCATAAGGAGGAGACAATATAGAATGAATCCAAAGTATGTTGCATTAGTGAACACAGAGATAGAGAAGATGTTGGAAGAAGGAATCATCTTCAAGGTGAAAACTAGTGAATGGGTATCACCTATAGTGATCAACTTCAATAAGGAAATGGATAAAATCAAAATATGCATGGACTTTAGAAGTCTAAATGTAGAAACTATGAAGGATACCTTCCCTATTCCCTTCACAAATTCTATCCTGGAGGAAGTCGTAGGACACGAGATCTATTCATTTTTGGATGGGTTTTTGGGTTACAATCAGATAAGTATAGCCAAGGAGGATAAGCTAAAGACCACATTTATTTTTTATAATGACATTTATGCATATAATTGAATGCCATTCAAGCTCTGTAATGCCCCAACTACATTTTACTGCATCATACTGTATATATTTGATTAGTTGGCAATAGGAAACTTTAAAGCATTTTTGTATGACTGGTCCATTTATGGGAAGATCACAGAGCATCTTCTTGCGCTCAGTGAATGTATGATCAAGTGCAAAAATGCACAAATATCATTAAATCATATAAAATGCTACTTTATGGTACCATATGAAAAATTGTTATGACACATAATGTGCAGTGAAGGATTAAAAACAGATCTCGATACGATCTGTGTGATATTACACATGGAAGAACCATATGATGTGAGTTTACTTGAAACCTTCTTGGGATCGATAGGATATTATTCAAGGTTTATCAAGAACTATGCACATGTATCCTATCCATTGAATTCATTGATGAAGAAAAATGTTCCTTTTATATGGACAAGCACCAAGGAGCCTTTGAGGAGTTGAAGGCTAAGCTTGTGAGTAGCCCAATTTTGGTGTTACCAAAATGGGATAAGGAATTACATGTCCATATTGATGCTTCAAAATTTGCAATTGGGTGTGCTTTAGAACAAGAAGTACAGTTCAAGCTAGATTAGCCTATTTTATTTGTTAGTCACTTATTGTCAAGATCGGAGAGAAATTACAGTATAATAGAAAGAGAAGCTTTGGGAATGGTATATGCAGTCTAAAATTTTAGGCATTACCTATTGGTGAATCCCTTTGCTTTCTAAATTAATCACCAATATCTATTATACTCAATAAACAAACTGGTGATACAAGGATGGATTAGTAGATGGATCATCATCCTACAGGAGTTTCATATTTCGAGTAGTACTGAGACCTGGTAATAAGCATGTCATTACAGACCAATTATCTTAGATACAATTAGGAGATCCTATAGGAATAGGAGTTCTGAATGAATTCATGGATGCACAATTATTTGTCTTTAATGTTGTTCCATCATGGTATAAGTTGATTGGCCAATACCTATCTACAAGTGAGTTGCCACAAGAAATGATGACATAAAAGAAAATAAAGTGACCATGAAGTCAGCACCCCTCTAGTTGATAGCAGGATTGTTGTATAATATGGGAAATGATGGTATCTTATGAATATGTGTGATGGAAGAAGTCAAAGCAGTATTGAAAGAAGCTCATGAAGGCTTAGTAGGAGGGCACATGGTACTAGATGCAACAACTAGGAAAATATTACTAACTGGACTATGGTGGCCCACACTGTATAATGATGCGAAAGACTATGTGAAAGCATGTGAAACTTGTCAAAGGGCAAGAAAGCCGATAAAGGGGGACTTTATTCCATTGCATCCATCACAACCCCATGAACTATTTGAAAGGTGGGGGTTAGATTTCGTTAGACCATTGAAGACATATTAGAGAAGGAAGTGTAGATACATTGTAGTAGCAATGAAATACTTGATAAAATAGGTTGAAGCAAGAGCATTACCTTATAACTTAGCAAAAATTACAATGAGATTCTTGTACGAGTAGGTAATCACAAGATTTGGTATTTCGCTATAGGTAAAAAGTGATCGATGAGGAGACTTTATCAATGAAATCATGAAAATTTTGATGATGGAGTTCAAGATTTTGCACTCATTATCTAGTTTGAACTATCCCAAAGCAAATGGGTAGGTGAAAGCAACAAACAATGTCTCGGTATCCACTTTGTATAAAACCTATGGAATAGAAGGAGTAGATTAGGAGGACAGGCTACCATTTGTTTTGTGGGCATGTAGAACAACTTTTAAACCAACAAAAAAGCATATATATTTCCAATTGATGTATGGACAGGAAGGAGGTAGTGGTGTCAGTCGAATTATTAATACCAAGATTGATAGTTGCGGTAGAGCATCACTTGGGTGATCAAGAAATTTTGGAAGAGTGACTAAAAACACTGATCAAATTAGATGAAATAAGAGTCATGGCACAATGGGCAATTGAGATAGCTCAAAAAATAAGGAAGGCATGGCATGATAAACATTTGAGGAAGTTAGAACTTAGTCTAGGTGACTTGGTTCTAAAGTTTAAAAGAAAGAGGGAAATAAAGCCTGGCAAGTTGAAGATGTTATGACTTGGTCCCTATAAATTGGTTGAAGTAATGAATAATGGAGCAAGAAAGTTGTAGAGCTTGAATGGGATGGAGGTACTTGACATTGTAAATGGCTCAAAGTTGAAGCCTTACAAATTATAGTGTTTATTCATTTCTTTAGAAGATATTGAATGAGGAAGATGAGCAAAAGCTCAAAGAAGGACTCAAGATGAGCCAGGTCCATAATAGGAGGAGCCTGAAACGAGACTCGCACACTTATTCATAGAATGTGAGGAAACATGACCAACCATATAACAACAAGACTTGGCATCTCGACCCAAAGAAAGAAGAAGATGACGAGTGCATGTCAGATTCACGAATGGGACCAAACGTGTAGAGGAGGAAGATAAATAATGAACTCCTCCAAATAAAAGAGGACATCAAGAGATAGTACTATGATCTAACCAAAAAGCATACACCCATCTACTATACTATGTCGTATTCATTCATTCAAAGCATAAAAATGACAAGATTGCATAGATTCAACAAAATAAATGTTTCTTGTATTAATAATTGCAAAGAATCTCGATTACAATCATGCCCCTCTTAGGGTCACCCAAATGATGATACGATTAATACAATGTCAAAGCCCTCAATAGGGTAGGCGCACTAATATTGCTTTTCAACTAGTCACAAACTTCTCTAGGGTGGAGTTGCCCTCTTCTTCGCATTGAGGAAGGAACTTGATGGTTGAGTCTCCTTTGAATCTATTCCCTACGATCAAGAAACAACATAAGAGTGTCAAAAATATAGGCAGCCTCTCATGATGAGGCCCATTTAGGAAAAGTTGCATAAAGACACCATTAAGCATGTATAATAAATAAAGTGTGAAAAATACTTCTAAACTATGTAAATTGAATCAAGATTCATGGAATTGCATTAAGAAAGACAACAACTACACTATGCATGGATCAATTATGTGAAATAAAGCATGAAAGTGCATAAAGAATCCATTAATGTCCTATTTGATGCTTAATACAAAGAAACTATTCTAACCTAATTCTACCGGTTAGAAATATGCTAAACTACAATTAAACCATAGAAATAGATAAACTAAGCTAATTAATCAGACATAAATGAAAAAGATAAGGTGGTGATACCTCTACTGCAAACCACAGCTATGGTGTGCAGTCTGCACTATAAACTATGGTTGAAAGCTACGGTTAGCAATCTGATAGGTTTGCCCTCAATTTCAAGGGTAGTGGGCTTGACCTCCTTGTTCAAATTGATGTTCAATGGTCACCTTCGATGTCCTCAAACTGATTTGGTGGTTGATTCACTGTGAAGGGCCTTCGTTTGCTCGAATATGCGCTTCTTGGCTCTCCTAGACTCCTAGGGCATCCATAATGCAATTCATCATGAATCTTGGCAAGTAGGTAGGGGATAAGTGCAATAGCTCTCTCTTGCTATACTTGGTTGAGTGTACAATTTGATAGGGCTTCACTGCTCAAATCTCCAATGCTCTCTAATCATTTGCCCTAATTTTTATGGGTACTTATAGGACTACCCAGGGGCTAGGGGTGGCTTCATGGAGAAGCCAATATAAAGAAGGGGTGGTTAGGATAGTTGGATTGGAAGCTTCCATCCTCTAACCACCTTCTTCTAGATAAAATGGTTGTTCAAACCGATTTGGCTTGAATTGAAGTCCAACTGAACTTCAGTTAAGACCACAGGTTACAATTGTGGTCTAGATTGTAAACCATAGGTCTCAACTATGGTTCAGCCTGTAAACCATAGGTTTGGGCTGTGGTTCAGACTGATTAGGCCAAGGATCCCAAATTGAGTGGTTAGAACCACTGCTCTATCTTGGAGTCTATCCAAGATCCTCCATATGGTTTTGTAGCATGTCCATATGAGTAGTTGCCCTCGACATGACATGTTTTAGGTGTCTACAGATGCCCATTTTGAGATGTGTTATGAGATAGAACAATGCTGAGAAAAAATATACCTCCTAAAATGATGTCGAAGGTTCTATGATGATCATTAGTCAGATCAACATTAGATGCCATAGGTCTTGTAAAAGGACGTGCATCCTGGAATCATTGCTTCCAACTGGGTGAAAGGCTTACATTTGAAAAGCTTGCACTCACCATCAGTCATTCGGGTAGCGTTTGATGCTACAATAGGAGTTAGGCCTATATAACCGAAATGATAAAAGATACAAAAAAATTATCATATTTGCTATTTTCCCCAAGAAAAGGGGTAAGCTTATGATAGTTGTTGACAATGATTCGCAAGGATGAATGCAATTTTGACAAGATCAAGGGATCTACGATCTCTAGGGATCTTCTGTTAATTTTTATTATAATTTGATATTATGACTACCCCCTCAAGCGACGAGTCGATGAGGGTAATGAAAATGATTAAAGTGACGATGTCACTTGACCACTATGGATGATATGAACAAATTTAGATTTGAGCAAATTAATGTCTTGGCTAGGCCTAGTTCAGCTTTTGATTCCAACTATTAATAGTGATTGCACATTCCTATCCCATGGAGTAGTCGAGCTACAATAGTCATATTAGGGAATCGAAATGATACAAATCTAATTAGATTTGTGTTGAATCAAATTATCGATGATTTTCTAAAAAGATTCCATAGGAGACATGACATGAAATACCTCATTCCCGTGGAGAAGTCCAGCTGCTAAGGCCTTCTTAGGGATTGAAAAGAAGCATATCATATCAATGATGACAATTTTACCCCAAATTTCCTTATGGTAATTTACTCATCTTATCGGATTGCATGGAGTGCAAGTTGCTACAACCACCAAGTGTATAGGGTAAATTATTGAATACGAGGCGCATTTGGTGTTTTTAATTATTTGATTTTTTTGATTGATAATTTAATTTTTTTTTTTAATTGATCATGGTGCTTTGAACATCACCAAATTTGCAACATTGATTGCTATTTTTGAAAATTTGATCCAATGGGAGTCATTAATTTTCCTTTTTAGACCTTCCCATGGTGGGATTTGACTAGATTTGCTACCAGTTGCAAACCGCAGCTAGGGTCTGCGGTTCCCAATTGTAATTTTGGGAACTATGGCTAGGGCCTATGGTCCATGTGGAATAAGAAAAGCTTATAAAAGCTCAATTTTCAAATTTCTTTTATTATTCCTTGAAAACTACTTGGCAATTGGAGCTCTGACAATGACAACTACAAACTGACCTAAGACTATCAAAATCTACACTCACACCTACACACCACACGATGGCAGAGTGTGGGAAAGCTTCTTCTAGTTGCGGTGGACGAGGCGAGGGCAAGGTAATTCAAAACCAAGACCTCGCATCCATTACCAATAAAATGAACCAAATTAATTAATTGGTTAATCAATCACATTAAACTATTGGCAATGAACCACACCCTAGGTTAGGCTAGCTTAGGCTTTCTTATTTTTTCTTTTTTTCATTTTTGAGCTGCTAATATGATTCGAGCAAGATCTCAGTCGTACTAGTTGTGGTTCCTAATTGAGAAATTGGGGACCGTAGTTACCAGCTGTGGTCCACATTTAAAATCCCAACGATCAATTTTTGACCGCATGCGGACCGTAGGGTTGACCCACGGTTCATAAACTTTAGAAAAAAATTATCAAATTTTTAATTTTTCTAAGGTTTAATAGGCAAATAATGTCATTTAATGCATTTTTGACTTGTCTAAGTGACATTTTTAATTTTTATGACTGCATGATGACATGTTTTTGTACTTTTAGATGTTTTTAGATGTTTTTGATGATTTTTAGGTCATTTTTAAATGTTTTTGCTTGTTTTTAGTTAGATTTTTCCTTATATTATGCTTTTTATTTTAGAGGTTGACCTCTAGAGCTCGAGAGCCCAATATCCTTAAGACTCTTTATGGAGAGCTCACTCCTAGGGAGCGGATATGGTTTAGAGCTGTCGACTTTAGCTACGTCCTAGATCTACCCATGATTAGGGTAGATCAAGCCTACTTGATTGCATTGGCCCAACGCTGGAATGCACGGACCAACACATTTCACCTGCCTATAGGTGAAATGACTGTGACCTTGGAGGACATCTACAGGATCTTTAGGATCCCCATTGATGGCGAGGCCATCGTCTCTTCTACTTCTGGGGCCAAAGGGCCCATTTTTTATGCTATATTCCATGACCGAAGCCAGGAGGCTCAACGTAGTATCGATCATGGAGGAGTCCATATCATATACTGGAAGGGGAAGAACATCTTCTCTGTATGCAAGGCCATATTTATGCACCTGGTGGTGCAAGTTGTTCTTCTAGACTCCTCGGGCATGAGGATTCCTTAGAACCTCCTAGCCACTATTTGTAGAGTGGTTCAGAGCTCAGTGACTCAACCACTGTGACTAGCCTAGGGGAGCACCCTTCTATGCTAGTTGTATAGAGAGTTGTACCAAATTATATATCGGAGCCACCGGGGCATTAGCTGTAGCCTGCTTCTTCAGATTTGGGGCTGGAAGCACATCAAGATAGAGCATCCTAGAGAGCTACCACTATGCATCACAAAGATTGATGATGCTCACCAATGTTATGTCACCTGTTGTCCTCGATGAGGAGGGGTTTAGGAGTAGGACCCATGTTGGTGACATCCAACATTATATCACATGGTTCGAATCACTCGACCCAGATGACATTGAGTGGTGGTCGTACATGGATTGCCCAACATGGGCTGAGGTGGACGAATGGCTTTGATAGAATCTTAGAGACATGTGGTTACTCGATCAAAATATTGATATTAGATAGTATTAGTTATACTCTTGCATCCTACAAGAGTTTAGGATAGTGCAGAACATCCGGAAGATCCCATTTCCATACAAGTGATTGGCATTAGAGTGGGATCTTCCATGGATGTGACCTCTGACTATAGGAGATGAGATAGATGACTTCCAAGAGACTGGGGTTGACAAGGCTGCTACCACCCTAACATATGATGGATGGTGGTCCATGCTTCGATGGCATGGATCAGGGCCTTTGGGTAGAGTGCCAAACCAGGCAAAGGTAGAGGCAGAGGTGGATCCTGAAGGGCGTAGGGTGCGCCAGAAGATAGAGGGTGGATGGGGCACAGAGGCCACTATTAAGGAGGCTATTGAGGTCGACCCTAATGATGAGGCTCCAAAGGAGGGTGAGGTCCCTCCTGATAGCATAGAGGGGCTACTCCTAGCTCAGGTTGCTGACTTGCAGATTTAGCTTAGTAGATACATCACATAGTAAATGGAGTGAGACACCACCATTACTACTCTATGGGCATAGCTGATTAACTGAGACCACATACTGATCAAGACAGTGTAACAGATCACTATCCTGACTGCACAGGCTATGACAGTAGAGGGGGGGTCCAGGAGCTCACTAGTGCACGTGATTTGGTAGAGGTGCGACTAGCTACAACTATAGCAGAGAGGGACTTGGCCCTAGCTCATAGGGGAGATCCTTCATCTTCCTGTGTTGTCATGGCACCACCCATAGCACCAGTGCTAGTTCTCCTTGGTGGCTATGATCCCATGTCAGAGATTCGATGTTTATAGGCCCTTATGGAGGAGGGAAATGATAGACATACTAGCAGGGTAGCCCATATAGACTAGCTAGAGGGCTACATTAGGTTGATTGGTAGCATGGTCCTAGAGGATTCTCATGTTGCAAGGTCTCAGTGGACTAGGTCCAGGACTACGGGGTAGTCCACAGCTAGCTCTATCCAGTGGATCCACAAGATAGAGAGGATGCATAGGTCCTCTAGCACACATGGCAGTAGCTCACACAGGAGCCACATGGATATAGGTGGGACCTCTAGCCATAGGACTAGCCACATGGACATACCAATATCTCGTGTGCTAGGTTTCCTCAGGCTAGGTGGTACATAGGGCCCTTAGTAGGGTGCACAATAGGGGCTAGATCCGACTACAAAGTAGGCTCTAGGTCATAGGGCTGAGGGAGGTGGTGAGAGCTCTATTTTAGGGAAATTCAGCCAGAGCTAGGGCTCTATGCACATCACAACTACATTTTGCACATGTATCATTTTTGGTGTAAGGTCGAGGACCTACATGATTGTAGCCTATGGGTATTTTGTACTCATATGATGTACTTTGAGACACATATTTATATATATGATCATGATAATTTTGGCTCATTATGTGTCCTTGATTTATATGTTTAATTTTTTGTTTATTTTATGCACATGGATGCAATGCTTATGTTAATTTGATGCTATATGATGTGATGTATGGATGACATGCACTAGATAGCTATTTGATTTATGATGATGATTATATACAGTGATCTAGATGCTTAGATGTGTGATTTATGATGGATGCATATGGATGCAATGTTTTCTCTTAACGCATATTTGATATTGCTTTATTGTATGCATTAATGTATGTAATGATTTATTTACATGATGGTAATCTAATGTAAATGAACTTGTATGCTTTAATCACTTAAAACATAAGGAATGAATGCAAATATGTTTATCAATATAATGGATGACACCACAGAATGTATAAAAATCATGAATGTAATTGAAAATCCTTAAAATAAGAATTTAATCAATTAATCACCCATATATGAAATGCAATGAATGCAGTTGTATGATGTGAATGATATAATGTGTCATTCTATTTTATTTTGCAAAATTTAAAAGATATGCATGATATAGTCAGTGGCCATCTAAATATTATTTCTAATATCCATCCAGTATCTATCCTATATTTTGATTGTGCACTATATGATGATGTATCCTAGACTCGATACTTTGCAATTTTATGATTTTATATGGTTTGAGATATTTGATATTTTGTTGCTATGAGAGAATTTTTTGAGGTTTTCCATGAGACTCAAACACCCTAATAGACTTATCAAAAGTTGCATACTAACCACACTAGACTTTTGAGATAAAAGGATTTTGCTAGGATAGGCCCTAATTGTTCATTATCCCTGTGTGTGCACATGATTATTTTAAGATAAGACACGAGCGTTCCCCGATGTCAGGCGGGATTCTTTTAGCCCATTGCTAAGATAGGGGTTCCACAAATGTCTTATCCAATCCCAAGTTTAGATTTTAGTTGGACTAAGCCACTAGGCAATGTAGGACACCTAAAGCTAGCTCTTCCACATTCAAACATTGGTCTTGTTCATAAGAGAGGTGCTAATGCATCAGACATATCGTCATGCATAAGGTATAGTAGTGCCAACAATTCTAGGGATTCAGACTCATTCCTTTCTATCCTTCAATTTTTGGGATACTTGCTCATATGTAGTGAAGCAAGGGAGTCGATTCCATCTTCATTTTGAACTGTCTTTGGATCTTCATTTGATCTCTCTTCGAACTAGATTTTGGATCTTCATTTGATCTCCACTCGAACTTTTGATTTATGATCTTCATTTGATCTTCACTTTGAACTTGATTTGAGCTTATTTTCTGATCTTCATTCGATCTTCACTTTTTGGCATTTACATTTGATAATTTTATTCAAAAACTTTCCTTTGGGGGATTTACTTTGGAAAACTATTTCTGGTATATCGATTGAGAATATCGATCTTATGATATCAATATGGGATATCAATCTGGGAAGTCGATCTATGATATCGATCTAGGGTATCAATCATGAGGATTGATGTGGGATATCACTTTGGGATATTGCTCATTTTATCATAAGCAAGGGATTTTGAATAGGGAACTAACCTATAATTTTTCCAACTGCCAATATTTCCCATACCATCTGCATAGAGGGATAAGCAAGAATAACTCTTTTCTCTTCAGGATACCCGGTCCTGCTTTGCGGCTTTCATCTTCCCCTAGTCCTTGTTAGGATTGTTTAAATTTGTTGATTAGTGATAGGCTTATGATATGCTAAGGGCTATACTAACTGAACCTTAGCTACAAAAGCAAAGCAAGATTTCTACCAACTCTTGATAAGACCACTAGGTATGGTTGAGTGACCGGAAAACCCTAGTATATCTCCATAGCAACATTACAGGTTGTGTTGAAAAATACAATTACTCACATGAATGATGGATCATGATAAATGCAGAGATGCATGATTTAAACACAAACGTGGTGTCATTTGTAATATTGACAAACATAATCCCTCCTACTACGGAATGCAATGGATGACAAATGCCTATATGCAATGCAATAATGCAGTGAATGCATGTGTGAATGCAAAATGAGAATGCAAAATTCAAATGCATAATGCAAATGTTGTTTTTGGATTTTATGCTTTGCCAATTTTTTTGGATTTTATTGATTTTATTATTTTTATGAGTTTTGAGCCTCATATCTGACAAAATATCGAGTACATGCCCCTGGAGCCTTTAGATTGACCAAGCGATTTTTTTGCAAAATCCTTGGAGCTTTTTAGGATGATCGAGTAGTTTTAAGCAAACCCTTAGAGCTTTTGGGGTTTGATCAAAGGTTTTATGAGCACCTTTGGGAATTTTTGGGATGACCAAGTAATATTTTAAGAATCCTTGGAGCTTTTGGGTTGACCAAGCAGTTTTTCAAAAACTCTTGGTACCTTTTGATTGACCAAACTACTCATAGATGAGCTTGGAGCTATTTAGGATGATCGAGTGATTATAAGCAAATCCTCAAGGATTTTAACTGACATGACCAAGAATTTCTAGGAACATTTTGAGAATTTTGGGATGAACGAGTGGTTTTAAACAAACCGTAAAAGCTTTTTGACCAAAGGGCTAACAGACACCTTTGGGGCTTTTTAGAATGACTGAGCGATTATAAGCAAATCCTCGGGGGCTTTTAGGATTTGACCAAAGGGTTTGGGTACCTCTGGAGCCTTTTGGGATGACCAAGAGATTTTAAACAAACCCTCAGAGCTTTTTGAGGTTGACCAAAGGGCTTACAGATGCCTTTGGAGCTTTTTGATTGACCAAACTACTTATGGGAGTGTTTGGAGCTTTTTAGGATGACCGAGCGATTACAAGCAACCTTGACGCCTTTCACTATGCTCTTCAAGCATAAAACACCTTAATATGGATGATGTTGAGAGGTTCAGGCTCTTCAACACCCCCTAGCGATGTTAGGTGATAGGTACCTAGACCAATATTTTTAGATATGATGTAGGGTCCTAGCCAATTAGCCATAAATTTGTCTTGCATATTTGGTGGCAAATTAGAGTTATGTTGGTTCTCTTTCAAGACAAGATCCCCAACTTCAAAGTCTCTCTAGTGGACTTTGATATTGTAAGCTCATTTTAGTCACTCCTAATAAATGTGAAGATGCTCCAAGGCATTCACGTGATGTTCATCAAGTAGCATCAGTTGATCCAGTCGAGCTTGCCGCATAGTGTCATCATCGATGAACTCTTTCAATGTGACATGCAACATTGGAATTTCTAATTCCAAGGGCATAATGGCCTCAATGCCATATACTAGTGAGAATGGCTTTGCCCCAGTGGGCGTCCGAATACTAGTCTTGTAAGCCCATAACGCAAGGGGCAGCTGGATATGCTAGTCTTTGTGGTTTTCTTGTATCGTATTTTTCAATATGGCCACCACTATCTTATTTGAAGCCTCAACCTACCCGTTTGCTTGTGGATAGTATGGAGTCACAAAACTATGTTTTATTCTATATTTAGATGTCAAAGCTCTCATAGTTTTGTTCTTGAAAGACGTTCCATTATTCGATATTATTTTGGATGGAATCCCAAAATGACTTATGATATGCTCTAGTATAAACTATGCTATACGAGCTCTAGTTGTCATTGTTAAGGGTATTGCTTCCACCCACTTTGTAAAATACTCAGTAGCCATAATTATGAATGTATGTCAGCTTGATGACGGAGGAGAGATCTTGCCTATAAGATCTAGTCCCCACTGAGAAAATGGCCAAGCCGCTTGGATGGGCTGTAAGGCCTATGATGGCAAGTGCATAATATTAGCATGATGATAACATTTAATACATTTCTTGACATACACATTGCACTCCTTCTCCATAGTGGGCCAATAGTAGCCCATTCGAAGGATGCGCTTGATGATGGCCATATCATTGAAATGGCCATTGCACGTACCATCATGGGCTTGCAAAATTGCCCATGATGCCTCTTGGGGCTCTAGGCAATGAAGGAGAACTCCATCATAGCCTCATTGGTACAATATGTCTCCTATTAAGACATATTTATCCACTTTTTGTTTAAATGTGTGCTTCGCGGCATGCGGCAATCCCTCTGGGATTATACTAAGCTTTAGGAAGTCTTTAATTTGTGACATCCAATTTTGATAAATCTTAGCTTCGACTGCTAAGATGACTTGCTCCCCCTACGTATTTACCTTTGCAAATGTAGACTCAAAAACAACCCTATGGTGAATGGTAGTACCACTCCCCATAGGACTCTAAGAGGTTAATGACCCCTAGGGTGCCTTCTTAAGAAAGTCTTCAGCTTTGCAGAACCATTCAAATTTTGGTTCTACACTGATCATGTTGATTGATTCTCTGTTATCATAGGTTGCACACTCTGCTGCTGGATGTGAGAGCATCTTGACATGGATGGTAGTGAAATCAGTAGATGGATTCTAAGGGATTAAAGATCCCAAAGATGCCATGGTGTCTGCAAACCTATTTGATGATCGAGGGATTGCCTCAATGTCATACCATTCAAATTTGGCCAAATATGTGTCAACTAGATATTTATAGGATTTCAGTATGGGACATCGACACTAAAAAATCCCCTTGAATTGATTTACTATGAGCAAGGAGTCACCAAAGATGTTCAATCTCTTAATATTCATGGTGACAGCTGTGTGGAGGCCCAATAGTAGGGCTTTGTACTCAACGTTGTTGTTGGTGCATAGAAAATCCAACTTGAATGACAAGGGCATTGGAGCTCCTTGCAATGTGAAGAACACTATTATGGCACCACCCCCTTGTTCGCACTTTGAACCATTGAAGAACAGAGTCATATCAACATTGTTCTCTGGTTCTTCGGGTTTGGGAGCTTTAGATATGATGAAGACTACATCGTCTAGAAGCTCAATTGTTAGAGGCCTACTATTTGATAGTGGTGCCTCAACTAATTGATCCACTATGACCTATCCCTTAATGGACTTCTAGCTTATGAATTCTAGATCAAATTCCATCAATAGCATGATCCACTTTGTAGTACGTGTATTGTGATAAGTCTTACTCATCATGTACTGCAAAGGATTTTTTTTGGATATAACATATATCGTATGACTTAACATATAGTGTCACAATTTCTTTGTAGTGAACACTATTTCTAAACACAATTTTTCCACATATGCATACCCGAGCTCATAGCTCACCAAGGTTCGACTAATATAATATATGGCATGTTCTTTGCCTTGCACATTCTTTTGGGCTAACATGGTTCCCAGTGCAAAGTCAATTATCGATATATATAGTAGAAAAGGCACCTCTGGCCTTGGTGGAGCTAGCACTGGAAGCGTTGCCATGTATTGCTTTATTTCAGTGAAGGCTACCTTGCAGTCCTCATCCCAGTTGAATGGGACTCCCTTATGTAGCAATCGATTCATGGGTCGACATTTATCCGATAGTTGGGCGATAAATCACTTTATTGAGGCTACCTTACCTTGAAGGCTCCTTAATTCCTTAATATTGGTGGGAGGATGCATTTCCAAAATGGCCTTGACCTTCTCTGGGTCTACTTCAATGCCTCTCTTAGAGATGATGAATCCTAGTAATTTTCCAGAAGTTACGCCAAATACGCACTTCTTAGGATTCAGCTTGACATTGTGCTCTATCATGCGATCAAAGACTTTTCTTAAGACCTTTGCATGCTCTTCTCATAGCAATGACTTGGCTAATAAGTCATCGATATAATATTCTAGAATTTTGTGCATATAGTCATGAAAAATGTATGTCATGGCCCATTGATATGTGGCACCAACATTTTTGAGGCCAAATGGCATAACTTTGTAGCAAAACGTTCCCCATGGTGTTATAAACGTGGTTTTATGTTGGTCTTCGGGTTTAATCCGAATTTGATTGTAACCAAAAAAACCATCCATTAAGGAGAGCATTTTGTGACCTACAGTTGCATCTACGAGAGCATCAATATTGGGCAACAAAAATGAATCTTTGGGTGTTGCCTTATTTAGGTCTCTAAAATCCGTGCAAATACGGATTCTTCCATTGGGTTTTCCCATGG
Source organism: Wollemia nobilis (assembly GCA_028583015.1). NCBI lineage: Eukaryota > Viridiplantae > Streptophyta > Pinopsida > Araucariales > Araucariaceae > Wollemia > Wollemia nobilis. The sequence goes on from JAQPPZ010001050.1 coordinate 5,363,256, forward strand.
GTACCATATTGGACACCCATTCTGGATAATCGATGGAGATCATAAATTCCACATCCAACAACTTTTGTAGCTCATCTTTCACCATTAAAGCTACTATTGGGTGCATTTTTCTAAGCTTTTGCTTGATCGACTTCTTCATCAGATCTAGCGAAAGGTTATGCATAACCAATTTTGGGTCTAGACCTGGCATATCCTTGTATGTCCAAGCAAACAAATTTGGTCTCTCTTTCAATAGAGGGATGAGGGTGGCCCACTCATATGGAGTGAGACTCTCTCCAAATTTAACCTTCTTTGCACTGGTGGGATCATTACTGATATCCACCTCAAAGGTTTCCTCTATTGACATATGCGATCCCTCCTCAAGTTGGTGAGGTATAGGAATAATATGGATGTCATCAATCGGGTTGATTGGTTCCATGTTGGAAGTATTTTTGGCATGATAAACATCATATGCATAGCCTAGCGCAAAATGGAAAGGTTGCAATATTTCTTTGTTGGGAAAGAAATCCTCAGGCTCAACGGGTGAATCAGCGTGATCCCAGTCGATAGCATCTTTGTTAAGATACAATGGTTTGGATGGATTTGCTTGATTATGGAGTGGAGTGGTCAAATCAATGGAGACCATGTTTATGGAATGGAATTGATCTCCAGGACCACATGGACCAACTTCTACAAAATCTATGTAGTCCTCATACCCACGATATGGCTCTAATGGCACAGGCACAAAGGGGTCTTCCCTATGAGGACTATGAACAACTAGATCCTCCCTATGCACTAAATGTAAAATAGGATCATTTGGCTCATGGAGCTCCATGTAGGTTGGTAGAAGGGGATTAACCAACCGATGAATTTGATCCAAGTTTAACCGTATTTCTCTCAGATGAGGACCAACACGTAGTTGTCGATAGACCTCATCAATGTCGATGGGTTGATGATGGTAACACAAATAATGAGGACCAAGGTAGGCCCTCTCTAGCTCATATTCTTTATCACTATCATAATAGAATCCTTCATTCACCCCTACTCCTTGGGAGGGCACTCTGGCAGGTGTGGCCCCATGAATCTGACCGCTTGATCGGTGTCATCACTATTTGGATAGATCGGATAATTATATCGTAAGTGTGACATCACCAAGAAATATAGCTCTACTTCTTCCCTTGAATGATCAATATTGGGAAGGATCTCTTCAGTAACCTGTATCGACTCAATAGGTAATAAATGATGCACATGCTAGGGCCTCTCATAGGCACCTTCGAATTCATCCCCAGATTCATTGTCGTTTGAGGATTCTTCGTCTGCTTCATAGCCTGGTCCACTCATATCGGAGGTGGACTTCACTCCATCTTCATTATAAATATCTCCTAGCTCGATATCGCACACAGTAATGGGGTTACACTCCTTCATGTATGTGTCATTGACTGCATCATGGGTTTGGTGTCCCAGGTGATCACTGGGGTTCATTTATGTCTCAGTTTTCTCAAGGAGCCCTTCATGATGATCTTATAATGGCTCAATGGTGACGACAGATATCATAGGGTGATTCCTCAAAAATTTGGAAGGATCTAGATGATATGGATTAAAATCCACATCGTTCGCCATACTAAGGTACAGAAGATCTAGGGATGCTACAAGGAAATCATCCTGCCCCTATATCTGTAACCCTAAACCGAACCTATCAGTGACTAACTGATAATGAGGTTCCAATGGAGTCCTCCATCCTTGTTCAAAGAGACCAAGGTTGTATCCATACCAATGATATAGCTCAAAAATATGCATGGCATACTCCGGATTGGATAGATAACGAATATTTATAGTGAAATGTTCCTCATCATATTCATCCATGGGCTCTCATGTTGGAAGCTAGTCTAGCCCTGCATAGATGAAATTAGTCTAGTTAGGTGGCTCTCCCAATGGAACCACCGATCCAACTAGGTAACGATGAGCATACAGTCGGCCCATCTCTTACGTAGTCTTTAGAATTGGTTCGAAGGTTACATTCTGCACAAGGTACTTGCCTAATTCGGTGTTAGTAAGATGTACCATCACCCACGGTGTGGATGACCTTGTTGAAGATGCAGGCGAGGTAGGTTGAGGTGCCTCTTCGGCTTTGTCTTGGGGTTCCTCGACTTCCATAGGAATGGGAACCTCCTTGACGATTGGCTCGGGCTCACGCTCCTTCTCTTTCTCACCCATTTTCACCTTCAACTTCCTATCATCCTTATGCATGACTGATATCGATGGTTTCAAGGAAGTGGCAGTGGTGTGCTCCGGTCTATGTGACATAGATGGCATTGGTTGAGTACACACTAATGGTTTACCTCCTAGTTTCTTTATTTGTGATGATGATCGAACATCTAGGTGCGTTGACGGGAGTATGAAACCCCCAGGAAAATATGCTAGGTTCATGAACTTAAATGGCTCTTCATTTGATGCCACTATGTGAACCTATCCCTCATGAATATACTTCACACACTGATGCAATATCGAGGGAATGCAATACATTTCATGAATCCAAGGCCTATCGAGTAATATGTTGTACTACATGGCCCCTTCTATCACATGACATATTACTGAAATGGTCTTCAAGCCTACCTATATGGGTAGGATAATTGTGCCAATAGTCGAACATAGTGCATCGTTAAACGCTCTCAATGTAAATGTAGTGGGCACAATGTGTGATTTAGGTAGCTTCAAATGACTCATTGCCTTGGTCGTTATTATGTTGATCGATGAGCTTGTATCGATCAAGACCCTTTTAAATGGCATGTGATTAACACATGCGATTATGTGCAATGACGGGTCAGCCATAGTTGTAGAAACTGTCCTTATCTCATGATCATAAAATTGGATCATCGATTCCTGACACTACTGTACATGTCCCATGAAATTAGTAAATTCTTGTGCATCTTGGGACTGTACTTCAATGGACCTCAAAATGTCCATAAGAGTCTCCCTATGCCTTGGGGACTGTTGTATTAACTCATATATCGACAACTTCACAGGAGTTGTCTACAGGTTTTGGACCAACCTACTCCTTATGGTCACCATCGATCTTGTTGGTGGGCCTAGAATATTCTACGTCGATCGTTGATTTAGAATGGCTTGTATTTGAATGGGAGCATGAGGTTGATTTTGTTGTTCATATCTCCCATGCCTAGTGATAATGTTCACCATTCCTACGAACCCGTGGGTAGGTGGTTCGACTTGCACCTGGTTGACCTGGCCAATGTTGTTGCGAGGCACCTCATGATTTGGCAAGGGGTTTTTGTAAATCCCCATATTCTGATTATCGGGCACCTATGGGTTGTGCGGCACTACAAGCTCACCTTTGTCAATCATATTTTGCACCATGTGTTTGAAAGTCCAACACACCTCAATGTCATGGCCTTTTGTTCGATGAAAAATACAAAATAGATCTTCTTGGTACCCCTTTGGTTTGGGTTGATTGGGGTCTATCATCTTAATTTTGGGCAATCTAATTGCCTTGGCCTTACATAGTTTATGGAAAATCGATGTCAGCGATTCCTTCAATGGTGTGAAATGGCGAGGTGGGCATTGATCTTTGTTCTTGCCCTTATAATTGTTGTTGCACTTGTCATATTGCATAGGAGGAGGTTGGGCCTGATAATTCTATTTATGTTGCCCCTTGTCCTCCCATTGGAGATTCAACACCACTTGATTCACATGGGCCTGCTTGCCCTATTATTTTGTGGTACTCTTCTTTTGTCCCTCTCTCTTGTTCTTGAGCTTCAAGTTGCCTTCCTACAACTTGATGTCCTTAATCACTTTGGCTTGTGCCAAAGCCTCTTCAAATGTAGGATACTGTTGCAGTTGCAATAGTAATGAGATGTGCTTGGCACAACTCTTCATAAACATTTAGGTTAACTCTATGGCAGGAATAGGGAATGGAAACTTCACCATTAGTCTCCTCCATCTCTTTTCGTATTTCTCTATTGGCTCATCATCGCGCTGAGCTAGCGCAACCAGATCAAAAATATTGGCCTATTTCTTTATGCCAAAGGAATAGCATTCAAGAAAGGCATCAGATAATTGCTCAAAACCAGTTATGCTATGTTTCTTTAGCTGATTGAACCACTCTCGGGTAGGACCAAAAAGTGTCATGATGAATGTACGTAACAACAATGCATCATTGCTTTCTATCTAAAAACAAGCATCCAAAAAGCTCGTGACATGTTCTTGTGCATCTTCATCACCCTTAAAATTTTCCAACCTGGGCATATCAAAATGCTCAAGGTAATATGGAGTAGGCACCGAAGGATCCAAAGGCTCATTATGGATTTTCCTTAATGTTGGATTTTGAATAGCCGCACCTTGTCTCTCAATGGCTTTGATATTCTCGGCTAAGGCCTTATAGGCCTCCGAAGATAGAAAGTCCTCCTCCCTAAGTTGATGTGGAGGTGGCTTAGGAGGTACTATCTTCCTCGTATGAGATGGAGGGAATTACCCTTCCTCCTCCTCAGCTCGGGAGCTCTTAGGATATTCTTGCTTGTATCCATCTCCCTCTACTTCTTCATGCTACCTTTGCCTCTGATTATCAAGCAGCGGTGGCCACTCCCTATGTTCGACACTAGCATGAGTATGAGTATCTCTTTGCTCTTGATGCATATCAGCTTGAGACAAAGCCTTTCTATATACACACTCTCTATGCTCATCATGAGGATATAGGCCAGCCCTAGCTAACCTATCCTCCTGCTCCATATGTTCCTTCTGGGCAAGGATACACTCTTCGTGCATGCACTGCTCATATAGCCTCTGTCTAATGAGCCTTTGCACTTGAATATTTTCATCTTCAATGCATTGCCTCTCTAGGTGAGCATCCTCCAATTGATCTTGGAGGAGTTGGCATTTCTACTTCGATACCAGTCGATGTGACCTATCGATATGATCGATCGTGGGAGGCCTCTGGTATCCCTGCTCTATACGAGTAATCTTATGGATTTTGTACCCATCAGACTGATGTACTGTGCCTTTACATCTATTTGTGAATATGGAATTGGCCTCTTGTTATGTCCTATGCTATGAACCACCATAAAAATATAGTGGGTGTGTGACATGAGGGTGCTTAGAAACCTCTCCATGCTCTCTAGCAGTCCTGAAAACACTCACGCTATGCTCACTAGAGGCACGAGTGGGTGGAGTGGAAGGCTTGTAGCCTAGCTACTCTAAAACACTACCTAGACCCTCTAGCTATCTAGACCACCATCGCTCATGTGAAGGTGTGCCATTATCTCCCACCTTTGATATATCAATGGTGATCTTGCATGGTGGACCACGCATGGAAGTATGGTTAGACCTATGCTCGATAGCGAGCCCATATTCCTGCCCTTGAATGGGCATATCTCTAGTACTTCTATACTCAGAAGGTGGAGCCATGGATCCTCCTGTGGACTTAGTATGTAGGGGCACCAACCTGGTCCCCTGCATAACAAACTCTTTGGTCGATCCCATGGACGTGCGTGCATTGTGGTCTCGATAATGGCTCTCGAGTGGAACACCCTCATGCTGGAAGGCTTCCTATTCTATCCTGTGCCTAGAGGAGTGTACTCAAGCTCCTCTATATGGGGTATACTCTATAGGCTCCCCTCGTGTCGAGTTATCTCCTCTAATGCTAGCCGAACGATGTTCGGTTTGCTCATGTGGTTGAGGAATTGACACGTGCTATTGTGAATTGGTTAGGGGTTGGTCATCGATGTTAGGTTTAGACCTTTTCCGACCACCTCGTGTATCCACCATTGTGTACCTAGCATCTAGATGTATCTTTTATTATTAAGAAAACAAGGTATACAATAATGATTATCTCATTTTAAATTTTGAAAGTGAGTCCTAAACTGTTTGATGTGTTTTCAAGATTTGTTGTATCAGTGTAGAAACTCTTATCATATTTTGCAAAATTTATTGGATTTTATTCTCAGTTTAATGGATTTCACCTGTACGCTCATAGCTTGACAACTTGGCTATGAACTCCAAGTCATGTAATCCAACCTATAATGTGTGGTAATGAAGCCCACACATGGTCAAAGAGCACAGGTCCTCCTAGATCCTCACCCATTTTCCCCGAGTCAGTGTTATACCCTCCGAAGAGAATACATGCAAATTTTCTAGGGTACAAAAGGTTCTCAGATCCAGTATTGGTCTAGTATCCAAAAGGTTTACGATATTTGGGCCAATGGATGGAAGTTATGCCCACCATCGTTGAACCCTACTAGTGGTTGGATGTCAAGCCCAACTCACTAGCGTTTAAGTGCCAAGTGGTGTGTGTGGTTCCTTTTAATGTACATAAAATAAATGCATCATATAGCATTCATGCTCATTTTCTAAATGCTATGCAAATGAAAGAATGCTTCAAATTCAGAAAATGCAAGCTATTCTAGATGCTCTTTGAGACCATGCACATTACGATGATAATTTGCCACTAATTGGACCTCACACATGCAAACCAATCACACAAATTCTATCAAGCACACTGGATTCTAGGGTGGATTAAAATAAAAGATCTGATGTTCCTAGCAACGCCTTTCTAATGACACAAAAGATAAATGCAAACTAAGACCTAATTCATTTCTTTTTCTTTCTTAATTTCTTAATTGCATTCCAAATTTGACTTTCTAGAAAAACATAGAGATAGAAAAAATTATAGAGAGTGAGAAGTAGGGCCTACCTCAGGTCCACATTCGAATGAGCTTTATCCCTCTACTATTTGCTGTATTTGTTGGAAACCATAGGTCTGGGCTACGGTTCTGATTTTGGACCATGGGTTGAACCTACGATTCAATTGTTGGCCCGTGGTAGTTGTGGTTTGTACCTGCAAGACACAAAAACCAAAAACATAGTCAAATACTATAATTGTGGAGTTCCACCGTGATCACCTTCTTATCTAACCAAAAATCATTCTTCCATCTACTGTACTATATCGTATTCATTCATTCAAAGCATAAAAATGACAAGATTGCATAGATTCAACAAAATAAATGTTTCTTGTATTAATAATTACAAATAATCTCAATTACAATCATGCCCCTCTTAGGGTCACCCAAATGATGATACGATTAATACAATGCCAAAGCCCTCAATAGGGTAGGCGCACTAATATTGCTTTTCAACTAGTCACAAACTGCTCTAGGGTGGAGTTGCCCTCTTCTTCGCGTTGGGGAAGGAACTTGATGGTTGTATCTCCTTTGAATATGTTCCTTGCAATCAAGAAACAACATAAGAGTGTCAAAAATATAGGTAGCCTCTCATGATGAGGCCCTTTTAGGAAAATTGCATAAAGACACCATTAAGCATGTATAATCAAGAAAACATGAAAAGTACTTCTAAACTATGTAAATTGAATCAAGATTCATGGAATTGCATAAATAAAGATAACAACTACACTATGCATGGATCAATTATGTGAAATAAAACATGAAAGTGCATAAAGAATCCATTAATGTCCTATTTGATGCTTAATACAAAGAAACTATTCTAACCTAATTCTATCGATCAAAAATCTTCTAAACTACAATTGAACCATGGAAATAGCTAAACTAAGATAATTAATCAGACATAAATGAAAAAATAATGCGGTGATACCTCTACTGCAAACCGTAGCTCTAATGCATGGTCTGCATTATAAACCATGGTTGAAAGTCATGGTTAGCAATTTGATAGGTTTACCCTCAATTTCAAGGGTAGTGGGCTTGACCTCCTTGTCCAAATTGATGTTCAATGGTCACCTTCGGTGTCCTCAGACTAATTTGGTGGTTGATTCACTATGAAGGGCCTTCGTTTACCCAAATATGTGCTTCTTGGCTCTCCTAGGCTCCTAGGGCATCCATAATGCAATTCATCATGAATATTGGAAAGTAGGTAGGGGATAAGTGCAATAGCTCTCTCTTAGTATACTCGGTTGAGTGTACAATTTGATAGGGCTTCATTGCTCAAATATCCAATGCTCTCTATGATTGTTTGCCTAACTCTAAGGGGTACTTATAGGATTATCCAAGGGCTAGGGGTGGCTTCATGGAGAAGCCAAGATCAAGAAGGAGTGGTTAGGACAGTTGGATTGGAAGCTTCCATCCTCTAACCACCTTCTTCTAGATCAAATTGTCGTTCAAACTGATTTGGCTCAGATTGAAGGCCAACTAAACTTCAGTTAAGACCACAGGTTATAGATATAGTCTAGACTGTAAACCGTAGGTCTCAGTTGTGGTTCAGCCCATAAATCGTAGGTTTGGGCTACGATTCAGACTGATTAGGCCAAGGAGCCCAAATTGAGTGGTTAGAACCACTGCTCTATCTTGGAGTCTATCCAAGATCTTCCATATGATCTTGTAGCATGTCCATATGAGTAGTCACCCTCGACATGATGTATTTTAGGTGTCTATATATTGTTACCCATAAATAGGGGAAGGCAAGAAGAAGCGCCCCAAGTAAGTAGAAATATGATGTATCCTTGAGTAAAATGGAAGGAACTATCCCAACAAGTGGAAGGACAAAGAAGGATACATTTGACAGTATGGTACGATAATAGAGTAGACACTTTTGAAATGGAAGTTCCAAAAGAAGACAAGAATGAGACCATCGATGAAAATTGAATGGACTTACTCCATTGGATCGGATAGGGATATTACAATAGATAATGAGGTTATAGACTCAACAACTGCAAGAAGAATACTAGACATTTCAAGGTCATAATGCAAGGTTGAGAGAGAAAATCATCTAGGAATTGGACAGTACAACATGAAGATTGGATGAACCAAGAAAAACTAGGCTATAAGAGCTAGAAGGAGAACTTGAGGATGATGAGGAGATAACTCTAAGAAGTAGTGTAAGAAATTATGCAACGAGCACAAGTTCAAAAGTACCACCAATTGATCCACCAATGACGAATGAAGATGCATAAATACTATGGTGAGACATTGAGGAATCAATTACATCACCAAAATCACAAGGCCATGCACGACTGGACTTGAGTGACTCCAGTAATATAGGAATACCTTGGCTAGTAAGGGAACCTAGCAAAGAAAGCAGTGATGATGATGATTCTTGAAGGAACCCTAGAATCCTCGAGATGATCATGATCCCCTAGCATGTACAACCACACAATGACAACTAGGGAGATCATAGGAACGTCAAACCAACTTGGATTTGCAAGCATATATAATATCCTATTGATAGTTGAGAATACAAAGGAGGTAAGTATAGAGATTGGAGAGACTAATGAATTTACCAATATATTGGGTAGAATAGAGAGAAGAGAATCAAAATAACTTAAGTTATGAGATAGACTTTTCTAACGCATATAGAGAGATCTTGGTAACCTCATCTCCACAAAGAAAATGGAGATGTTGCTTAGTATGTGTAGATCATAGAATCAAAGCACTATGAAAATTATCATCAAGGACAAGAATAAGTAGAAGTCCACTTGCCAACATTGAGTTGGTAGAGATAACTTCTGATAACCAAGCAATGGAAAGAAGGAACAGAGGACTCCTAAGGCTTTAGCTAGGAATGGGAGGAGGTATTCGACTACGAAGTGAGCAAGGACAAGGTGATGTTATAATTAGAGGAGGAAGATTATGAGGAAGTTTTTGACCCCCTACTCCTAGATTGTCAGGAGATACACCTTTAGCTTGTATGAACTAGACAAGGAATCTGTGAGGATTACCACAAATGAGAGGAATATTACCTAACCTCGCAAGGAAGTATCTATTAGGATGACCACCACTAATCTGATGAGGACCTCAAAGAGTGGTAGGTGGTAAAGGATTACTCCAAGAAAGGGAGGAATAGGCTGGGAAAGACACTCATGCAAGAGAGGCCTTATTGGTAGAGAAATAGTATATTTTGAAGATGAAAGGAACCAGGGACAACTAAGGATTCGATCGCCAAGTCTAGAGACCAAATTGATCCAAGGGGATAGGCAGAGAAGTCACTCGAATGATAGTAGAGTAGTAAGGACACCACTACCAAGGGATCAATCACCTGTTCGACAAGAGGAAAGTACACTAAGTGAAGATATTCTAGCTTGTAATTGTATAATTCCAAATTGTACACATGACAATGGAAGCCCAATCACAAGTGGATATGAATTAGCCTAAAAAGAAAGTAGCACTAAGAAAAACAATCACTCAAAATATCACAATGGAACCTCAAAGATAAGAATTTTATGGGATCATACAAGTGAATGTTACTATATGATTTCCATGACAATAAGTGTAAATAGGTTAGGAATGAAAAAAAGAAAAAAAAGAAAAATAATAAAATACCTTAATTGTGAAAATCCCGCGAGACACAATTAGGAAGGAAGTGGGTTGAAAATTAGAAATGGTGGCCTCTTCAAGAGAGAAAATAGACAAAAATTTCTCTAAGTGATAGATTGTACAAATCAAAGATGAAAAAGCACAAGTGATAGATTGTACAAACCAAATTTTGTATTTAAAATTCATAAAATAGAGATCGTACAAGTGGAATTGGAAAAAGTACAATAGAAATCATACAAGAAGGCATTTGTATGATTTAGGTCATACAGTGTATGATTTTAGGCACAGTGTATGATTTTCAACCGCTACATTAAATGTTCACATGTGTAGATCGATGAGTTGTCAAAAAAGAGCGGGAAAAAGTTAAAAACTACATGGAAAGTGATGAGTTGTCAATAATTCGAGTAGGGAAGATGAAGAGACTTGCGAAATGGTACAATTTTAAAAATTGAGAAGTAGGGTTTGGAGATAGTTTAAATAGAAGGCTTACCCTAGCAATTTTTAAAATCGTACAAAGAAGAGTTTGAATTTTTTTAGGAGAACGAAGGTGACAAGCATGCAACTGAATGGAGGCAACTACATGGGCATTAAAATTCACCATTAAGTTGCAATAAATTGTGACCCATTTTCGAATTCGCACTAGGGAGAATTTTGCATTTAGAGAAAGCAATCCAAAGAAGGAAAAAGGAGAAAAGTGAGGGTTTGACTCCATTGGAGGAATTCAAGCTCAATCAAAGAGTAAGGAGGGTTTGTAGTAGATGGTGCCCAAACACAAACTAGGTCATTTAAAAACATACATTAGGGTTCGAAGAAGTGGTGGATTGGAGCCAAAACGGAGAAATTACAAGCAAAAGAAGTTGCAAACTCTAATTTAACAAAAGCAGCCAAAAATGAAAGGGAGAATATGGAGGAATGAAATGAGTAGACCGTATAGTTGTAATTGATAGCCAAGATTTTTTTGGGATAAATTGCACCAAGGGTAGAAAATTTAGAAATTTGCTCCCGAAAAGCATTAAAAAGATAGATTAGGGCATTTCGACAACTGTGTCAGAGAGAAATAATAGAAGGAATGTGAAAAAATATAATTTTTGGGTGGATAAGAGTATGAAAAGATGTACTGTATTATTTTGTGGCAGTGTACCATATTTGGAAGAATATTGTGCGATTTTAGGAAGTTTCTAGGATATTTTTAGCCATTTAGAGCAAATCGTACGAAATCATATGGATTCGATGAAGGGGGGCATTTGGAGAGGAATACTGTATGGAGTAGTATGCCCCTGTATTATTTCAGGATCTAATTGTATGATTTGTAGAAAATCGAATAGTTGAATACTGAACAATGACAAATTGAATGATTGTACGATGTAGAAGGGTTGCTCCTAAGGAAACCATATAGGAGTAATAAGAAGAGTAGATTGTATGAATTGTAGTAGATTTTACGATTTCCAACACACTTCCAATTGCAAAATTGGTGATGTTCGAGTAGTAATACAACCAAAGGTATGGTGAGAAAATAATTTCAACCGAGGAGTTTGGATACCAGTTAAGAAGAATTGTAGTCAATAGGGTGGAACGATCACCAAGACCCCTACACGAGAGAGAGAGTCACGATCGTGATAGTACCAAGGGTGAAAGTATCAGTCCCAAGATTGGTGTGGTACTCATCCTTGGAGAAGGGGAGGCACAGGTCATGGAGAGGTCAGAGGTATTGGAGGGATGACATAAGGAGAACACCATCAAGATGCCGAGAGGAAAGGATGGCACAAGAGAGGGTCTTAAGGAGTGAGGTACATGTCCCAGATCTGAAAGAGGATCTAAGTAGCGAACCTGAGGAAGGTCAGGAGGAAATATAAAATAAAATATTTATACAACATGGAGGAGAAACATGCAAGAGGTGGTGGAATAATGAATAGAACAAGAACCACTCTTGGAGGAAATGGTTTGAGGAGGCTAGTGTAGCTATAATATTGCAAGTGCCACCACACCAGAAGATCTTCTTCTACAATTATCTATTGTAGATGGTTTAGGCATATAATACTATGAACATAAATACCTTTGTTAATGTGAGAAAGAGGTAAATGAGAATAGCAATTATAGCGGATGCATTTAGGAAGACATTCAGATTGTTAGCATACGACACAAATATGGTGAAGAAGTTGGTCGATCCGATTGAGACCTATCGAATATCACCACAGTTATTGATGTGAAGTCATTGACTGATGCAAAGATCTTGGGTGCAGGGACTTAAGGAATTAAATAGAGCCAACTAAAGGGGAATTATTGACCATGTGCTATGAATACTATGATGGCTCGACTATTAGGAGATACAAAAGATACAGAGATGCCAATCTGGATGGCTCAATATATATAAGCTATTATCCAAGGGATTCAATATGATTAGGGTACCTATCTAGAAAGAAAGATGCACGAGGTACTAAAAAAAAGAGCGAATAACTTCATAATGAATTTCCATGCGATTGTATTGTTATTAAATGTGGTTACAAAAATGGGAATCCCCATTCCAGGTTTGATAGAACCTAGGAATGTGAGAGCAAGATAGCCAACTATTTTGAGGTGGTAAAAGTCAGTACTAGTTCAGAAGGAGACTCTAGATAAGTCTTGAACAAAGAAGGATTAGGAGGCCACAGAGGTACAAGAGGAAAATTCTTTGGATGATGAGGATGTACACCCCTAAAGAAAAAGGTCTAGGAGGTTGGAACCTGAACTGGAGCAACAAGCGATGTAGTAACAACATTAGGAGTTGCCATCAATTCAGAAAAGGGAGGAAATTGTGGGGAGGCAATCCAAACCAATATAAATAAGGACAAGGAGACAACGGGAAAGAATGGCAAAAAATCTCACTCCAAAAAAATAAACCAAGACTGAATAAAAGTATTAGCAAGAGGAAAAGATACAGTCAAACTCAGAGAAGTGGATCTACACGAGTGGAACTCGGCAGAAGCAAAGAATATACTGGAATCCCCATAAATATTCCATCATAATGAATTGGAAATTTTAGACTCTTCAAAATTATGGGAAGACATAGAGGTGGAGCAGATAGCACAGGAAGTGGTAGCCACCACTTAGGAGGAAAAGGAGGAAACCAAAGTGAGAATGGAAGCCTCAGAGGAAGAGTCTAAGAAAAATAAGAAACCCCATTTAAAATTTATGATGGGGATAAGTTCAAAATAAAATAATCCAAGTGATACGCAAGAAAAGGCAAAAGCATCACAAGAACAAGAAGAAACTATTATTGAAAAATTCACAACAATGGAGGCAAAACCAAATCAAGAATAAGAGTAGGTGACTGAAGAGAAATAGGTGGGCTCCATTGAATACAAAGAAACCCAAAAATAGATAGATCAGTAGCAATCTCAGCAGGAGATTGTAAATATAAAATATGATATGGAGGTGGAGAAAATAGTGGAACAAACTCCACCAAGAGAAAATATAAATACAAATAAAGCACTACTAGAGCTCAAGGGAAGCTCTAGCCACCACATGGAAGAAGAGGAAGAACAAGCTCCTATAGAAGAGGAACTACGAAGAATGCAAAAAAGTTACCTTTTGAAGGTACCACAATTTGGCAAGATCGAAACTAAGGAGGCAACATTGGGATTAGAAGATGAAGTGGAACTTTTCTTCTCATAGATAGGCAATGCCATAGCTAGTACAAAATTACAGTATTGTATTGGATGTGTGGGAGGATTGAAGTTATGGGAGGAACAAGTGTCTCTCAAATTGGAAAAGATAACAGAATGGGTGAGAAATGAGGAGCATATAAGGAGAATTACAGATATTCATGTACAAAACTCATGGATGTTACCCAGGGAAAAGGTAACCACAATGTTGGGAAGAGATGACTTTCCAGAGGGAGTGAGAACCAACTATAGGTAGTATCTGAGGTTGTACCTTGATAGAACCAATCATTTGATTTATTCCATAAATACAACGGATTTGGAACACAAGAGGGTTACTGTAGGATTGGCTATCACTATGAGGAAGTTGAAATTCCTAACACATTGGATAGAGTGGTTGAGCATTAGATTGGAGAATATTTATCAGCTCAAGGAAGCTCAGAAGGAAGAGACAAAATCCACTCAGAAGGAAATTATTGCAATGGAGGAAGAATTACAAAAGTGTAAGGATACGATAGAGGAGAAAATAAAGAAATTGGAAGAACTATTAAGCACTAGAATGGATTTTGAGGCCAGACTTAGCTTTTTTGAAGAAGAGAAGTGACAGGTATCACAAATGGTTAGAGAAGATATTGTTCGTGCCTTAGAAGTTGATGTTAATCACCACCTAAATACCATTACAAAGAAGAATGAGGAGCTTCAGGCAACAACCCAAACAAAATATTATTTCTAGAAGTTGAAGAAAATTTCCACCAATCATGAAAAGCAAATGAGGGAACTCTTGAATACTTTCAAAGAGAAAGCAAATTTCCATGGGGTGAGAGTAGTAGAAATGGGAAACTATACAGCCAGGTTGAAGGACGAACATGCAATTCTTCAATCCCAAGTGAATGACTTGAAATAGGTGGTCATGGATTACGAAGTATGTCTAAAAAAATGGTGATTCGATGAGAACACCGACCAAAGTAAAGGGGAGGGTAGATGTAGGCAAAAAATCCTCCTCCCAAAAGAAGTGATAATTGGATTTGCTCAATTTTGATAGTTTTGATAAATTTTGTAAATTGTACAGGTAGGAGTAAACCGTACAACTAGGATATCAAATTGTACAAGGTAAAAACAAACCATACAAGTCAAAGGTAAATCGTACAAGGCACAATGAAATGAAATGAAATGCATAGGAAATGTAATTTCAGGTTGTAATTGTGCATGTATTTGATTATTAAGGTGTTAGACTTAGTAAAAGTCTTAATTAATGCATTATGTTATGCATGGTTAGTTGTAAATAACAAATTGCCTAAAAAATAACTTTGGAATGGCCTGGGCAACGTTATATAAGGCACCATTTTTTATTTTGATGTTCTAGACATATATTGAATATAATCTAATAGAGTTGGATTCTCTGGTTAATCTAGCAAGTGTCATGATGTACACTATGCTCTGAGGAATGGATTGTATGAATAGAAATGAATAATAATCATAAATAATGGATTCTCATACATGTTGTACAATTTTAGAATGATTGAATAGAAATTGATGGTTTAGCTTTATTGCATGTACTTTTGTTGGATTGCCTTGGCTAATTTATGCATTATTGTGGAATAATGGATGGAATCGACACTAGTGTGGCTTTTTGGAATGATATGGAATAATTTTAATTTCAAGGAAGACACATTTAACCATACTGTATGATTTTTGGGTGTCGCCATTGTATCTGCAACTCTCTCCATCCTTGTTGATATGTTTTGCATGTTACGAAAAAATGATTAATTACTACATTAAACCCTTACAAAACCTATCTAAGAGAGATTGGTCCAGTAAAGTATCCCAATTGACACTTAAATTTACTTTCATTTCATATATATCATACATCTAAGTCCGTACAAATCATACATAAGATAGTTACCCAATATGATAGTTTATGCGATTGGAAGGAACTTACCCGATTTGGCAGTTTTTGGAAATAGACTTGTTGAGTTACAAAATTGTGTACGCAATCCTAAAAAACCAAATGTGAAGGATTGGTTTAGTGTGGAATCCTACAAGCTCCACAACTATATAATTTTAGATCATATAATGTGTCACTTTGGCTTTCGTACAAGTTGTTCATTAGGCAAAAAGTAGTAGTTTGGTAGACTGTACGATTGTATGAATTGGTAAACAAGTTGGGATTAGTAAATTGACCATATTAGCTATTAGAAATCACCTCCCCACCAGGAATATTGCACCCTTGTGCTACAAAATCCAATGAAGTAGAAACCAAGTATGATCTTCATCAAGCAATAGGAAGAGGTAACAATAGAAATTAGCAAGGAGGATCAAACCAGAGGAATGAAAAATTTAAGATCCAATGTTAAAACTATAAGAAATTAATATTTTTTAGTTATGAGTGTAGAAATAAGTTGGCCAAGAATAATAAATAATAAACCACATGTATGAGAACAAATAAATGTTATCACAGCTAGATGAAACCATCAAATCTAAGGTGGATATGGGAAACAATAATAAGGTACCTATCATGAGCAAAGGAAATATTATAATATGAACCAAGTAAGGTGAAAGAATGCATATCCCTTATGTGTATTATATACATAGGTTGAAACACAATTTGCTAAGTGTTGGATAACTTGTGCACAAGGGGTACACTATGCAGTTTAAAAATGGAGCCTACATCATCAGAGACAAAGAGAATGGGCTCATAGAAAATGTGGCCATGACAAAGAACAAAATATTTTCTTTGCAAATTCAAAATTAACTGCTACTCTTATTTAGTGCAATTGTGAAAGATGCTACATGGTTGTGGCATCTCAAATTCAGTAACTTAAGTTTCAATGGCCTGAACTTGTTGCACAATAAATAGATGGTTTAGGGATTGCCCCTTATAGAGCAATCCAATAAAGCATGTGAAAGTTTTCTAGTCAGCAAGTAGCATAGGGATGCATTTCCTACAAGAAAATTATGGAGAGCTTCACAACCATTGGATCTAGTGCATTCTAATATGTGTGTCCCAATGCAAACCAACTCATTTTACAACAATAAGTACTTCGTGATATTCATAGATGATTTCAGTGAGAGGACATGGGTATATCTCATCAAACAAAATTCAAAAAATTTTGGAAAATTTAAAGAGTTCAAGGCTTTGGTTGAAACATATAGTGACTATTATGTGAATATTCTCGGAATAGATGGAGGAGGTGAATACATCTCCAATGAATTCCATAACTTCTACAAGGCAACTGGAATTATAAGGTATTTTACAGCTTGATACACACCACAACATAATGATGTTGCAAAGAGGAAGAATAGAACAATGATGGAGATGACAAGGAGCATGCTGAAGGCAAAGGGTTTCCCACATAATTTTTGGGTAAAATTTGTATGCTATGTCTGCTGAATAGGTGTCCCACAAAAAATATGGACAAGATTCCTTAAGAAACTTGGAGCAACCAAAAACCAAGCATTGCTCATTTAAGAGTTTTTTGATGCATTGCATATGCACATATTCCAGATGAGAAAATAAGAAAGGTAGATGATAAAGTAGAAAAATCATCTTCACTGGTTACAATGAAGAGTTGAAGACTTATAAATTGTATAACCCTATCACAAAGAAGTTGATTATAAGTCATGATGTGAAGTTCTTGGAATATGAAGATTGGAACTAAAAATCTAAGACTAGTCAACAAGAGCTAACAATTATTAATTTGGAGGACTTGGAAGAAAATAGAGTGCATATGCCTGTAGCTTAAAATAGTAACATCAATGCCAGCAACAATACTACCTCATCATCATAATCACCTCCACTTGCAAGAATTATTCCCAACTTGAAGAATCCATCAAAGATAAGGAGCTTGCAAGATATTTATGATGTAACTAGAAATGAAATAGATGAAGAACATTCTGATTTTGCTTTATTTTTTGAGTATGATCCAATTTCATTTGAAGAAGCAATTCAGAATATAAAATGGGTGAAAGCTATGGATGATGAGATAGAATCCATCGATAAAAATCAGACATGGGAATTAATGGATCTTCCAATAGATAAGAAGACCATTGGAGTAAAATGGGTATATAAAATTAAGTTTAATGTCCAAGGTGAAGTTAAAAGATATAAAGCTAGATTAATTGTAAAAGGCTATAATTAAAATTTAGGGATTGACTATCATGAGGTATATGCACCTGTAGCATGACTTGACATAGTTAGAATGATTCTAACATTGGCAACCCAAAAGGGGTGTAGTATTTACCAGATAGATGTCAAGTCTGCCTTTCTAAATGGAGGATTGAAAGAAGAAGACTAAATAGATCAACCAATTGGCTATGAGCTAGAGAGGCAAGAAGGAAAAGTTATGAAAATAAAGAAATCCTTTTATGGGTTGAAGTAAGCACCCAAGGCTTGGTATAGTCGAATTGATGCATATTTTTATGAGAATGGGTTCATAAAATTCCCATATGAGCACACTCTCTACATGAAGATAAATGAAGAAGAGGATATGATAATAGTCTGCTTGTATGTAGACAATTTAATTTATACTAGCAATAGTAATATGCTATTTCAGTAGTTTAGAAATGCCATGAAGAAGGAATTTGAGATGATGGATTTAGGCCTGATGAAATATTTTCTTGACATTGAATTTACCCAGTGTGCAGATGATATCTTCATTTCTCAAGGCAAGTATGCAAAGGATGTCTTCAAGAGGTTTAAAATGGAGGACACCAAACCCGCCATCACACTAGTTGCACCAAGCCTGAAACTGAGCAAGAACGATTGTGGTAGCAATGTTGATCTAAATTTCTACAAAAGACTTGTTGGAAGTCTCATGTATTTGATAGCAACGAGACCATATTTAATGTTTACAGTGAGTTTGATTAGCATATTTATGGAGGCACCAAAGAACACTCACTTGCAAGTAGGCAAAAGAATTTTACGGTATGTCAATGGGACCAGAAACCATAGAATTTACTATTCAAGACAAGACCAACTTGAACTTGTTGGCTACATAAATAACGATTGGGCTAGCAATATAGATGATAGGAAGATCACTTCCAATTATGCTTTTCACCTTGGATCGAGAGCAATTTCATGGTCATCAAAGAAGTAACCAATTGTTGCATTATCAACTACTAAGGTAGAGTATGTTATCACCACTTCAACTGCATGCTAGGTAGTTTGGCTGAGAAGACTTTTGGACGAGCTGAATCATCAACCAAAATGGGCTTCAACTATATTTTGTGACAACTCAACCATAGCACTTTCAAAGGATCTAGTGTTTCATGGTAGGACCAAGCATATTGACATCCGATACCATTTCAACAAAGAACTGGTGAAATCTAATGAAATTGAACTACTGTTTTGCAAGTCCAAAGACCAAGTTGTAGATATTTTCACAAAACCTTTGAAGGAGGAAGACTTTAACAGGTTGAGGGAAATGCTTGGTATCAAAGCTTTTATGAAATCTGGTTTAAGGATGTTAGAAAATTAAACCAGATTTGACATCATCTGACATATTTTATCTTCTGCATCAATCACCATATTTTGTTGTATCTAAATTAATTACCAGTAGTTCGCGATTAGATTGCAGTTATTCAAAAATTCATTCGACACCATGTTTTGCATTTAATGTGTGTCATATTGTTGGTGATTCTTTCCTGTGTTTCCCTCCATCCCCAGCTATATATTTTGAGTCGTTGGCATTCTTTAGGTTAGAGAGACACAAACATAAGAAAGCTAGACAAAGGAGAAGGAAATCCAAAGGAAGACTTCAAAAAGCAGGAAGCTAAAGCTACACTATTCAGACACTCCTATATGAATTTATCCTACAACGATGATTTGCAGATGTATGTGTAAAGCTTTGGGAGAAAGAAACATCCGATGAAAGATTTTGTTTAAACATTGTAAAACTACGAAAACAATTCAAATTTATTTTGAATCAATATATGAAATATATTTTATTTATTTAATAGAGCAAGGTTACATTCAAATTTAACTTCTCCTTTTCGATGTTTTAATTCCGCTATTTGAGAAAGAGAGTGACTTCGGGGCTAGTTGCCAATCCGTGAAACTCCGTGTTTCGAGGCAGCTTGCAAGTCTATCCCTCGTGGTTTCCTGACGTTGCAATTCCGTCACCTTTTTGCATTGAAATTCGTCAAAGTCAAGTTGACTAGTCGTGTTTCCGCTGTTTTTCTTTCATCGTGAGGTACGCCAGCTAAAACTGCAGCGACATTTTTTAGACGCTCCTTAGTGGTCGCGGATCCGCGTCACATTTGTTAAATCTCCTTGTTGCTCATTAGATGTCGCGGATCCACGTACGTTTTGGCCGAATCTTGTTTAGTGCTCCTTGGGAGTCGTGGAAGTTTTTTAGTGTTAAACCTCCTTGTTTAGTGCTCATTTGGAATCGTTCGAGAAGTTCATCGGAAAGACAAATTTGGAATCGTTCGAGAAGTTGTTCATCGAAAAGACAAACATTGTTCGAGGGGAACGTGTGATTACCGTTCGCAATCTCATAACTGCAATCACATATTGGCTGCCGTCCAAAGAGAGAATATTAGAGCCGTACGAAGATTCTTCGGCGGCATCTTCATCATCTCGTCGTTGGTCGTTTACCAAACATCATTGAGTTAAAAGGTTCACAGTTGAAGAGTCCACAAGAAGTTAAAGCACCAAAAATCGCATCTCTGTTTCAGAGGCCATTTGGAATATTTCATGTGCGTACTTACCAAAAACACGGATTGGAATACAGAGGCATCAGACTTTTTAAAAGAGTGTGAAGAGAAGAGAACATAATCCCCAAAATCGATGTGCTTCGTCTTTTGAGAAGAATAGCTATGGACAGCATGTGGGTCGCAGGGCTTTTATTGGGGATGTTCCCCCTGCTCATGTGGGTGCTTAGATCCTTCAACGAGTGGCGGTTCTGTCGCCCATTTTTAAGATCGAGAAATGGAGCAAAACTTCCTCCTGGTCAAATGGGATGGCCAATTATTGGGGAGCTGCTCGACTTTTTATGGCATTTCAAGTTCGCTGGAACGACTGACGAATTCATATGGAAGAGAAGGGCGAAGTAAGTAGTAAATCTTTTCTAGTCTCTCTTTTGTCATATCCTTGTATTTTAAATGGAATGTGGTGGTTCCAGTTCCGTTTCCTGTGTTCCTGTAAAAAGAATTGCAACATTGTTATTGTGTAGATATGGAGATACTGGAATTTATAGAACCCATTTGTTTGGGTACCCGACCATTATATCGTGTTCTCCTGAGGCCAACAGATATGTGATGACGACTGGAACGGAGGATGGCAGTTTTGTTGCGGGTTGGCCGGCGCCCGTTCTGCTTGGCCCAAATTCAATTTCCATGGTGGAAAACGACCATCACAAGCGTTTGAGGCGACATTTGCTGCAAGCCACAAACAGGCCCGAGTCATTGCGGAATCTTTTTGACACATTGCAGCCTGTGTTGAAAGATGTCTTCCAAAATTGGGTTCTGAAGGGCACCATCACTGCTGCCGATGAAGTCAGAGCGGTACAAAAGTTTTTCATTCAAATAACTTGTATGCAGAATATATGGTTAAAACCGTTGAGATGTACGTATGTCCTGTCGTGTGTTGAAACTTTGCTTTGTCTTGTGCTGCAGCTGACATTGAGGAACATATGTGCTTTACTATTTGGCTTTGAGAAAGGCCCCCTTCTGGACACAATGCAAACCATAACCAGAGGACTGTTGGACGGAGTTAGAGCCAATCCTATTAATATTCCAGGCACTGCATTTCATTATGCTGTTAAGGTAACACATATGATGTCTTTAAAATAGGTGTTTGCTGTCCACTTGTTTTCATGATTGAACCATGGTAAAGAACAATCTTGAACCATGGTGATCCAACTCACCAAAGCAAGGCCCTATAAATCCTAGATTGAATTAGACCCCCTTCCCTTCTTCTATTGGACCAAGTAAATTTAGAACCTTGTAAATCAATAACTACTAGTCCCATGGAGGTCAAGAACTCACCAAAATACTCCATGTTATCCATAAAATAGCCAAGCCTCGATGTTTCTCACAAGGAAGTAAAATAGAAATAAAATCACCAACAAGCAACCATGGAGGTTCAAATGAATATCCAAGGGATTTTAAGTCAACCCAGAGTTTTCTTCTATCGACAACAACATTGGGAGCATACAAATTGGTAGAAATTCAAGAAAAATTAATATGTTATAGCAAAATAAAAAGAACAGAACCTATCAACCTAATGAATGAGCTTACCTTCCATAGAATTGAGATTCCAAAGCATCCACAAGCCTCTAGAAGAACCATGATGAGACCTACTTACACCTTCACACTCCTAAACAATTCTTGGTAATCTATAAAAATCCTCATCACTCATGCTAATTTCTTGTAAGAAAAGGATATTAGGATAGAAACATATTTTGATATATTTTAGCACTTTTTGTTTAGTCAGGGTATGCAGAACCTAAATATTCCATGAGATAATCTTCATTACTTCAAGGATTGCAAAGACTTCTTTCCTCTTAGAGTTAATGTAGGCTGAGAGCCATTAGCCATGTCTTGAGCCATTTTCTTTAAGAGTGCCTCAGGTTTTTTGCTCTTCTTGGCCCCTTCACAATACTTAGATTCATTGATTTTTATGTTTTTCTAATGGGTTGCATGGATCCAATTGTTCTCTTCTTACTTGATTCTACCGATTAAGAAAGGAGTTGTTGTTGTTGAGCTATCTTCTTTAGTTTCATATTTTACCTATTTTGAACTTCTTGAAAGACATCTTCATTCGAGGAACACTAGAACTTATATGATTCCCTATCCAATGTATCTGTATAAATCTCTCCTACTTCTACATCCTAAAGAGACTATATGATAGCTTCATCTTTTTACTTATTAAGAGAGGTAACTACTCTCTCACTATATAAAACAAGGGCAACTAATCCCCAAAACACCTCAACATGAGCCTCTTGAATGGGAGACAAAGAAACCTAAGTAGAAGGAAATTGATCACCTTGACGATCTAGGATCAAAACTCTCTAATCAAGAATAACATCCAACCCAACTTCAAGACCAAAAGTTATCAATTCTCCTAATACAATAAATTTATTTGGATTTACCTTTGCAACCTTGGAATGCCCACCAACTTCTATAAAAATACCAACAACTTTAAAACAATCTTCCTTTTTCCTCCTCCAAATCTAGGCCTCCTATTTATGAGGAGGTTTCTTCTCAAGATACTTAGTCTGTAAATGACCAACCCTTTTACAATTAAGGCAAATGGGCATAGAGGTTTCATATTCTATATCCTAGATTCAAACTCTAGAATCTAAAACCAACTTAATAGAAGAAGGAAGAGGCTTAGAAATATCATTGTTAACATGAAAAACTAGCAAAACCCATCCTTATTTTTGCATGAGTGGCTAGATTCATTGCAATCGAGCTACCCATTGATTTAGCAATAACCTTAAGGATATCATTGTATTAGAAGACCATAGGTAACCCAGGTAGACACACCTAAAGGGGTGCCATATTGATATTCTTTATGGATAAACTAAATTTCAAAGACTATTTCCTCAAAATGAGGTATTTTCAACCAAATAGCCATGGTCCCTTCATAACCGCGGTCTACATGTATTTTGAGGTCTTAAAATTAAATAGCATAAAGTATTTGAGCAATGCCACAAATTCTAGATTCCCTTTTGACCTCTAATTTTTAGTATTTCATTTTTTTATAAATTCCAAATCTAGTGAAACCCCAATAAACTTCTCAACCAAGGAGTTTGCTCATTATATTATTATTTGATGAAGGATAGGTTAAGGAATCCACAAAGAAGGAATATCAACCTCTATATCTAGAATTATATCAAAGTGAGTCTTAACAAAAGTGTCAAATCCCAATAATACTCAAGATTAGGAACAATTTGCATTGCCCATAGAAGAGTAGAAGACATCGAAGCTTTTGGATCCCCATCCAATACTTTGGTCAAACACATAAGAACCAAGATAGAGCCCGAAGGATCCACTTGCTATGTTCCCATTGCCATCAGTGCCTACCTCACTTTGCATATCCTCTTTACTACCCTTACTCCCTAGGACCTTGCACCCTATTTACCCATGCCAATTCCATTCAAAATTGACGCCATATCCTCTACAACTGCTAGGGCTAGATCTCTCAATGATGCTATTCTATCAACAATACAATTGTACCAACCTCAAAAATCTCCTAGTGGTACAAATCTCCCATCAACATAGATGTACTTGCCTCACATATCTCCCAACTATATAGATCTTCTAGTTGCATAAATCTCTCAATCACATAGATTTACCAATATCATAAATCTCCAAGTGGTATAGACATCCCATTAACACGGATGTACTTACCTCATAACACTTACCCTCCATAGTTGTAGCTTTGAAAACCATTAATTTCCACAGTTGTAAATTTGGAAACCCTAGCTTCAAAAAAACCTCCATAGTCATAGATTTTAAATCTCTCCATAGTCATAACTCTAAAAATCCTAGATCTGAAAATATTAACTCCTAAAAATATCCATAATAGCTCTCCAATACCACAACTCTAAAATCTCTCCATAGTCCCAACTCTAAAAAAACTTCCACAGTCATAGCTTTGAAAGCTCTCCATAGTCATAGCTTTGAAAACCCTAGATTTAAAAAATATCCATAGTAGCTCTCCATAATTTTAGATATAAAAGCTATCCATAGATGCATCTCTAAAAACCCTAGCTCTAAAAACCTTTATAGTCACTAATAAAATTACCACCATTCTTTTGAGGTATTTGCATCAATTTTAGTATGAAAATTGGTTGCAATACATACTAGAGAAAGATGACACAATGAGGAAGAGGAAGACTATGTGGTCTGATATGTTTGAGGTATCAACCCATAAATATAGTTGAAATTCTAAGAGGAATTACTTCCATGCTAGATACGATTGTGACTAACCAAAGAAGAGGTATTCATATTAAGAATATTAGTGATAGTGAATAGGAGGAAACTGGTCACATAGAAGATGAAGATGAAAATCAAGGAGAAGAACTTGAGCAACTATTGATTCAAGCAATCTCAAATATAGGATGCAGGCCAAAGAAGGATACTCCTAATTTTAACATAAATTTAAATCTAAAACAATTTATAGATTGGATAACAAACATGGAGGGGTTCTTTGATTATGAATCTATGGAGAATTTAAAGCAGGTCAAATTTTTGTGTACATAGTTGAACGAGCATGATTCAATTTGTTGGGATTATGTTCAAACCCAGAGATAACGAAAGTGGAAAGATAAAATCCAAACATGGGAAAAGTTTGTGTCCAAGTTAAAAGCTAAGATTTTACCTATATATTATCAAATAGAATTGTTTAGAAGACTCCAAAACTTAAATTAAAAAGAGTTTGGAGTAAAATAATTTATAGAAGAGTTATATAAATTAACCATAAGAGCATATCATATTGAAGATGATGAGGAGAAAATGACAAGATACATGAATGGACAAAGATTGTACATACAAGATGAGATTGGCATTATTTGAATTCAACCCAATGAAGAGGCCTATCAATATGCACTCAAGGCAAAGGAAATATTGTTGCATAGGAAACAAAGTAATGCGAGTGGAAGAGTATGATCATCTCAAGGAAGAGGAAAAATTTATAGTGTATTAGGACAAAAAATGTGGAAGGAGAATTGAGCAAGTCTTATAATAATAAGGAAAATGAAGATTTACTAAGAGGAGGAGGAGGTTATGGTAGAGGATTCCCTAGAAATTGTTATAGATATGAAGAAGTTAGCAATGGGGATTATGAATTACCTCAAGGACAATAAACCAATGTGCATGGAAAGGAAGCTTGTAACCATATTACACAAGCAGATGAAGCAATAACAACCTCACCAAATCACATGGAAGAACCAGAACAAGGAGAATCCCTTATGATGAAAAGGGTATGTTAAAACTAGACAGGGAGGAGCGTGAACATGAGAAAAGAAGGAACCTATTCAAGATGATTTACGAATTAGGAGGTAAGTATTGTAAGGTAATTGTGGATAGTGGAAGAACCAACAACCTAGTGGCAACATAGATGGTAGATAAATTTATTGGCAAATTCAGTATGAAAATAATTAGGTTTGAAGCATTAGATAAATATTGATATGCAACTTAGTTTAAATAACAATTGATTTAGGCTATGAATAGCCTAATTATATATTTTCTCTTAAAGGTAGAAAACAACGTAAATAGGTAGCCTTACCCCTAATATAACTAACAACCTTAGGATATAGCGCTAACTACTAACAAATATTATTCACGTAACAATGCTAATAAACATTCATATCATTAACCGTAGGTAATAGTTAAAGAAATTTATAATGGTAAAATAAAAGTAAATAATGGAATAACCTAATGTATAAATAAATACTACTTTTTACCCTAACATCCCCCCTCTATTACATTATTTTGAAATACATAGTGTACTTTTGAACTCAAATTTGACATGGCCAAGTACCTTTGTGAAAACATCTGCAACCTGTTCATTAGTGAGAATGAATTGGAGATTGATGTTGTGTTTAGAAACTTCATGGCAAATGAAATGACCATGTGTATTAATATGTTTGGTGCACTCACGGTGAACTAGATTCTTCACTAAGTTAAAAACACCTTGGTTGTCGTAGAACAAGTGAATTGAATGTTTCTTGGGTAAACCCATACATGCTATGATGTGACTCAACCATATGGCTTCACACACTACATCTCGTGTTGCATGATAGTATATCACTATTGAAGATATAGCAACCACTTGTTGCTTATTACTGTGCCATGAGACAGGTCTGGATCTTACCTCTGTTGTGCTTCTTAGAGTAGGCCATTCCATGATAGCTCTCACCTTCTCTGGGTCCATTTTCAGACCTTCTGCTGAGATTACAAATCCCAGGTATACTAACTCCTTCTTTACAAAATTACACTTTTTCAGATTTATTAATAATTGCTCCTCCCGTAGCCTTCTCAAAAACCCTTCGATATGCATCGGGTGCTCCTCCGGGGTTCTCGCTAAATATTAATATATCATCTAAATAGACAATGACAAATTTTCCTAAAAACTCTTTCAGTACCTCATTCATCAGCCGCATGAAGGTACTTGGTGCATTGGATAGCCCAAATGGCATGACCAACCACTCATACAAGCCCTCTCTGGTATTGAAGGATATCTTCCACTCGTCTCCTTCCCTGACACGCATCTGGTGGTAACCACTCTTGAGGTCAATTTTGGTGAAGTACTTGGCTCCACTTAAAAAGTCCATTATGTCATCCCTCCTTGGCAATGGAAATCTGTATTTTATTATGATCTTGTTGATGGCTCGAGAGTCTGTACACATTCTCCACTCTCCATATTTATTTGGTGCCAACACTGCAGGCACTGCGCATGGACTCAAGCTTTCCCGAATCAGTCCCTTCTCTAGCAACTCCTAGACTTGCCTGTTTAGCTCCTCAGTTTCTACAGGCGTCATTCTATGCGCAGCTTTATTGGGCAAGCTTGATCCTGGCACCAAATCAATATGGTGACTTATCTTCCTTATTGGGGGTAAACCCTCAGGCACATTATCAGATATTATATCTAGAAATTCTTTCAACAGATCTAGGACTTCTGTTGGGGTATCTTTGCATTCTGCATCCCTGACTCTAGGAATTAATGCATAACACATATGTTCATGCTTTAAATCATCTAAAAATTTTCTTCCATCAACCAAGCAAATTTTGGCACTGCCACATACCTTTTCTTCCACCTCCTTCAGGGGTTTCAGCTTATGATGCATTCCATTCTTTGTCACGAAATAGGTGTTGGCACGACCATCATGAACCGCGCTCCTGTCAAACTGCCATGGCCTTCCCAACAGCAAATGGCACGCATCCATGGGCAGAATGTCGCACAAGACCTCATCACAATAATTCCCAATACTGAATTTTACTAGGCACTATTCATTGACCAAAACCTTATGGTCTTTCTGCAACCACGCGATCCGATATGGATGCGGGTGTCTCTTCCGCTCCAGTTGTAGCTTTGTAACCATTCCATCTGAAACTAGGTTATCCGTGCTACCGTTGTCAATAATAATATTGCAAATCTTACTCGCACATTTACACCTTGTGCGAAATAAGCTTCTCCTATGATCTGTGGCCCCCTCTTCATTCAACAAGACTCTCCTAGAAATCATTACTTCTCCTCTCTCGCCTTCTTCATAATGCTCAGATCCAGCATCTTCATCAGCGACTGCGACTCTGGAATTTCCTTTCGGCCTCCTATTATTCCTTTCTCATTGCTGTGGACACTCGTATTGGTGATGTCCCTCTTCTCCACACTGGAAACAAGTTCCACGGAATCTTCCTCTTCCTTGGCCACGTCCAGCTCTGCCCCTTCCCCCTCGGTAATCATTATTCTGATTACGGGGGTGGTAGGTATTTTCTCTCCTTTGCTCCTGATTACTGCTACCTTCTCCATTCTTTTGAGAATCTTCATTTCTTCTTCCATCGGTCCTTCCGTCGGTTCTTTCGCCATGACCTCTTCCTCTTTTCCTGTTCTCAAACCTCCTATTGAGCTTTTCTTCAACATTTAAGGCAAATTGGTAAGCGTCCTCTATGGTGGTCATCTAGACCAGACTTAATTCTTCTTGAATACTTGCTCGTAACCCATTAATGTAACGGGCTACCTTCTCCTTGTTGGCTTCTGAGTGGCCTGTTTTGATCATAATTTTATGAAACTCTTCTGTATATTCTTTCACGGACTTACTTGATTGCCTCAAACCTTGCATTTTCTTCAGCAGGTCTAGCTCATAATCACCAGGGATGAACTGCCTCTTCAAATTTTCTGCCATCCGTTCCCATTTTGTTATTCTCTCTTTTCCTCTTTTATTTCACTCCAACTGCACTCCCTTCCACCAAATGTTGGCATGACCTTTCAGTTTGGTCTTAGTGAATCTGACCCTATCAGGATCCTCAACCTTCTCGTACTCAAAGTACTCTTCCAGATCGTTGATCCAGTCGATTAGTTCCTTTGGATCAAGGTTCTCAAAATATGTGGAAACCTCCATCTTCGGCCTCTTCCCAATTTGGGATATGGCTTTGTATAGTCTGGATTGAGCAGGATCTACTGCTTCTTCTTCTTCCTCAGGTTGGCCTTCTTCTTCGTCATCTTCCTCTTCACTACCTTCATCTCTTCTTGGCTCCAATATTCTACGCATTTCCTCTTGTAGGGCTTGCATTTGTCGCTGCAAGGCTCGAACATCTTTCGCTGTCGCCATGCCTCTCCCACCAACAGGGTTTCTTCTTGGAGGCATTCTGCTCCCTCACTAACAAGCCCTCCCATAGATCCTGGTGTAACTGCCTCACGTCCGGCGATCTGTTACACACTTAGGAACTTCTGGCTCTGATACCACTGACGAAGAATAGAACTAGCACAAGACAGGAAACAAGCAAAACACGAGCCAAATTTTTCTATTCACTAGCTTCGAAAGAATTTACAAAGAATATATAGCAATCTGTCGTTTTGCCAACCCCTTCTCATTACAATCCTTGGGTTTTTATCGAGGTCCCGATCCTCTGTATTTTCAAACTCCCCATGATCTGCAATTGCCACTTGGAACAATACTGGAAAGTTGCATTGATGAGACTCTGGGTGACGTGTGCGACTGGCTGCCATACCTCAATGGAAACTTCTTCTCGATCTGTTACTTGTTGTTGGTTGCTATAAATGCGTCTCTAGATATCCTGCGTGAGTGGCCAACATGCCTGTTGGAATCTTCCCTTGAAACTGCTGCTTCACTATCGCTAACTTGTCGTGCATGAAGGGACGCTTTTATGAAAACCTAGAGTGTGTGTTTTTCTTTTGGGCGCGATATCGTGACATGTCGCGATATCATGACAATTTCCTCTCAGCGCCTTCTCTTCCCTATTTCGATCGTGATATCGCGACGTTCCTTCCTCCATGCCTTCTTGCTTCCGTTTGGTCGTGTTGTGATATCGCGGCGTTCCTTCCTCCATGCCTTCTCGCTTTCGTTTGGCCGTGATATCGCGACCTGTCGCGATATCACGCCGTTTTTCATTCGAGCCTCCGTTCTTCAGTTTCGGTCGTGAAATCACGACATGTCACGATTTCGCGACCTTCGGTCCTCTGCGTCTTTGCTCCCTACGTTGGTCGCAAAATTGCGACGTGTCGCGATTTCGTGACCTTCGGTCCTTCGCACCTTTGCTCCCTGCATTGGTCGCGAAATCGCGACATGTCGCGATTTTGTGACCTCCGGTCCTCCACACCTTTGCTTCCCTGTGTTGGTTGCGAAATCGTGACATGTCGCGATTTCGCGACCTTTGGTCCTCCGCACCTTTGCTTCCCTACGTTGGTCACGAAATCGCGACATGTCACGATTTCGCGACCTTTGGTCCTCCGCACCTTTGCTTCCCTGCGTTGGTCACGAAATCGCGACATGTCACGATTTCGTGACCTCCGATCGTCCGTGCCTTTGCTTCCCTGCGTTGGTCGCGATTTCGTGACATTTCGTCCGCCGTTTCCCTATCTCCTGTTTTGGTCGCGATATCGCGACACATATTTTTCCTTGCAACACTTAGAAAAAAAAATAACAACAACAAAAAAAAAGTTTGGTTGATGCTCGATTGCTTTGCAGCCCTCGGATGCTCCTGCATCACTATAGCATGACTTGACATAGTTAGAATGATTCTAACATTGGCAACCCAAAAGGGGTTTAGTATTTACTAGATGGATGTCAAGTCTGCCTTTCTAAATGGAGGATTAGAAGAAGAGGACTAAATATATCAGGCAGTTGGCTATGAGCTAGAGGGGCAAGAAGGAAAAATTATGAAAATAAAGAAATCCTTTTATGGGTTGAAGTAAGCACCCAAGGCTTGGTATAATCGAATTGATGCATATTTTTATGAGAATGGGTTCATAAAATTCCCATATGAGCACACTCTCTACATGAAGATAAATGAAGAAGAGGATATGATAATAGTCTGCTTGTATGTAGACAATTTAATTTATACTAGCAATAGTAATATGCTATTTGAGTAGTTTAGAAATGCCATGAAGAAGGAATTTGAGATGATGAATTTAGGCCTAATGAAATATTTTCTTGACATTGGAGTTACCCAGTCTACGGATGATATCTTCATTTCTTAAGGCAAGTATGCAAAGGATGTCTTCAAGAGGTTTAAAATGGAGGACACCAAACCCGCCATCACACTAGTTGCAACAGGCCTGAAACTGAGCAAGAACAATTATGGTAGCAATGTTGATCTAAATTTCTACAAAAGACTTGTTGGAAGTCTCATGTATTTGATAACAATGAGACCAGATTTAATTTTACAGTGAGTTTGATCAACATATTATGGAGGCACAAAAGAACACTCACTTGCAAGTAGGCAAAATAATTTTATGGTATGTCAATGGGACCAGAAACCATAGAATTTACTATTCAAGACAAGACCAACTTGAACTTTTTGGCTGCATAAATAACGATTGGGCTAGCAATATAGATGATAGGAAGATCACTTCCAATTATGCTTTTCACCTTGGATCGAGAGCAATTTCATGGTCATCAAAGAAGTAACCAATTGTTGCATTATCAACTATTAAGGTAGAGTATGTTATCACCACTTCAACTGCATGCTAGGTAGTTTGGCTGAGAAGACTTTTGGACGAGCTGAATCATCAACCAAAAGGGGCTTCAACTATATTTTGTGACAACAACTCAGCCATAGCACTTTCAAAGGATCTAGTGTTTCATGGCAGGAACAAGCATATTTACATCCGGTACATTTCATCAAAGAACTGGTGAAATCTAATGAAATTGAACTACTGTTTTGCAAGTCCAAAGACCAAGTTGTAGATATTTTCACAAAACATTTGAAGGAGGAAGACTTTAACAGGTTGAGGGAAATGCTTGGTATCAAAGCTTTTATGAAATCTGGTTTAAGGATGTTAGAAAATTAAACCAGATTTGACATCAGCTGACATATTTTATCTTCTGCATCAATCACCATATTTTGTTGTATCTAAATTAATTACCAGTAGTTCGCGATTAGATTGTGGTTATTCAAAAATTCATCTAACATCGTGTTTTGCATTTAATGTGTGTCATATTGTTGGTGAGTCTTTCCTGTGTTTCCCTCCATCCCTAGCTATATAATTTGAATCGCTGACATTCTTCAGGTTAGAGAGACACAAACATAAGAGAGCTAGACGAAGGAGAAGGAAATCCGAAGGAAGACTTCAAAAAGCAGGAAGCTAAAGCTACAATATTCAGACACTCCTATATAAATTTATCTTGCAATGATGATTTGTAGATGTATGTGTAAAGCTTTTGGAGAAAGAAACATCCGATGAAAGATTTTGTTTAAACATTGTAAAACTACGAAAACAATTCAAATTTATTTTGAATCAATATATGAAATATATTTTATTTATTTAATAGAGCAAGGTTACATTCAAATTTAACTTCTCCTTTTCCATGTTTTAATTCCGCTATTTGAGAAAGAGAGTGACTTCGGGGCTAGTTGCCAATCCGTGAAACTCCGTGTTTCGAGGCAGCTTGCAAGTCTATCTCTCGTGGTTTCCTGACGTTGAAATTCCGTCACCTTTTTGCATTGAAATTCGTCAAAGTTAAGTCGACTAGTCGTGTTTCCGCTGTTTTTCTTTCATCGTGAGGTACGCCAGCTAAAACTGCAGCGACATTTTTTAGACGCTCCTTAGTGGTCGCGGATCCGCGTCACATTTGTTAAACCTCCTTGTTGCTCATTAGATGTCGCGGATCCACGTACGTTTTGGCCGAATCTTGTGTAGTGCTCCTTGGGAGTCGTGGAAGTTTTTTAGTGTTAAACCTCCTTGTTTAGTGCTCATTTGGAATCGTTCGAGAAGTTATTCATCGAAAAGACAAACATTGTTCGAGGGGAACGTGTGATTACCGTTCCCAATCTCATACTGCCAATCACAGATAGGCTGCCGTCCAAAGAGAGAATATTAGAGCCGTACGAAGAATCTTCGGCGGCATCTGCATCATCTCGTCGTTGGTCGTCTACCAAACATCATTCAGCTATAACGTTCACAGTTGAAGAGTCCACAAGAAGTTAAAGCACCAAAAATCGCATCTCTGTTTCAGAGGCCATTTGGAATATTTCATGTGCCTACTTACCAAAAACACGGATTGGAATACAGAGGAATCAGACTTTTTAAAAGAGTGTGAAGAGAACAGAACATAATCCCCAAAATCGATGTGCTTAGTCTTTTGAGAAGAATAGCTATGGACAGCATGTGGGTCGCAGGGTTCTTATTGGGGATGCTCCCCCTGCTCATGTGGGTTCTTAGGTCCTTCAACGAGTGGCGGTTCTGTCGCCCATTTTTAAGATCGAGAAATGGAGCAAAACTTCCTCCTGGTCAAATGGGATGGCCAATTATTGGGGAGCTGCTAGACTTTTTATGGCATTTCAAGTTCGCTGGAACGCCTGACGAATTCATATGGAAGAGAAGGGCGAAGTAAGTAGTAAATATTTTCTAGTCTCTCTTTTGTCTGAGGGCCTTAGCAATTGTCATATCCTTGTATTTTAAATGGAATGTGGTGGTTCCAGTTTCGTTTCCTGTGCTCCTGTAAAAAAAATTGCAACATTGTTATTGTGTAGATATGGAGATACTGGAATTTATAGAACCCATTTGTTTGGGTACCCGACCATTATATCGTGTTCTCCTGAGGCCAACAGATATGTGATGACGACTGGAACGGAGGATGGCAGTTTTGTTGCGGGTTGGCCGGCGCCCGTTCTGCTTGGCCCAAATTCAATTTCCATGGTGGAAGGTGACCATCACAAGCGTTTGAGGCGTCATTTGCTGGAAGCCACAAACAGACCCAACTCATTGCGGAATCTTTTTGACACATTGCAGCCTGTGTTGAAAGATGTCTTCCAAAATTGGGTTCTGAAGGGCACCATCACTGCTGCTGATGAAGTCAGAGCGGTACAAAAGTTTTTCATTCAAATAACTTGTATGCAGAATATATGGTTAAAACCGTTGAGATGTACGTATGTCCTGTCGTGTGTTGAAACTTTGCTTTGTCTTGTGCTGCAGCTGACATTGAGGAACATATGTGCTTTACTATTTGGCTTTGAGAAAGGCCCCCTTCTGGACACAATGCAAACCATAACCAGAGGACTGTTGGACGGAGTTAGAGCCAATCCTATTAATATTCCAGGCACTGCATTTCATTATGCTGTTAAGGTAACACATATGATGTCTTTAAAATAGGTGTTTGCTGTCCACTTGTTTTCCTGATGGACATGATGTTTTCAGTGAAATATTTCTATGCTAAAATTTTATTTTATACTAATACCACCTCTTCTTCTATTATCAACCTCACTTGATAATGAAGTTTTGGGGGAGCATTTTATTTTACAAGATTGTAGTAAGCATAGGAAGTAGTTTTTTTTTTTCTTAATATTTATTAATTTCATTGTATTTTTTTTTTTTTGTAGTTTCTATGCAAACCTCTCCTTCTACATATATTGATCGACTGTGGTTTCATTTGTATTTATTTGGTGCTTTTATGTATTTCTTTGGCTAATTGTATTTATTTATTTAGTTTCTATGCAAACCTCTCCTTCTACATATATTGATCGACTGTGGTTTCATTTGTATTTATTTGTATTTTTATGGTGCTTTTATATATTTCTTTGGCTAACTTTCATCACGTTAAAATCTATAAGAGGAAAAAAAATGCAATGCACCTACAATTGCTGCATTTTTCTTGATAATGAAATAGAAAATTTTAATTATTTTTTGTTATATTTAAATATTGTTTATGGGATTTTTAAATATGAAAACATAGTTATCTAAATTTGAGAAGGTTGTTCTTTTTCCTGTTGATTTGGATTAACAATTTTCCAACTTTTTTTATTTTATTGTTTTCAAATAACTCTGTCATAGACCCTTTTCCAAGCGTTTCTTTGTTTCTTTGTATTTGTCATGGATGTCTAAGAAACTTTGGCATTCATAGATGAAATGTTTCTCTGTTTCTATTATCCCTGTGCTGTACATATCCTTTCTTACCATTATTCTTTAAGCATTGTCCACCCATTATTTCACATCTTAACCTATAATAACTAATCCTTATTTTAAGGAATCCTTATCTAATGTCAAATGGTTATGTTAGTTTTTATCTTAACTAATCCTTATCTATGTCAATGGTTATGTTATGTGGTTGGCTTGAGAAACTTCTTATGTGGCGAAAATGTGCATTTACAGTGCAGAAAGAGGCTAACAGCTATCGTATTGTCTGAGATTCAACAAAGGAAAGCCAATAAGGGAAGTAGGAAGGCAGATTTCTTGCAAGATCTGATGGACTCAGTGGACTCCAATGGTGACATATTAACAGAAGAAGAAGTGCTGGATACGGCAACTTCTCTAGTTTTAGGTGGATATGAGCCCACGGCCTGCGCTATGACATGGGCCCTCTATTACTTGTGCAAATACCCCAACGTCCTTATCAAATTAAGGGTAGAACAAAACTACCTATCTATTTCTGTTTGTTATTTATTTCATGTCTGTGGTTATGGTTAAACTTGCTAGTTTTTAGTCGTGGACTTGGTAATCAAATCAATTTTTGGTTTCTACGTTACATTTCAGGAGGAAAACAGTCGTATCCGCCAGAAGACGGGAGACGACAAGTTTATTGCTTTTGAGGACAAAAGGAAAATTACCTACACTTGTAAGGTTGTATTAAAAGTTTAAACTGGAGAAGTTTTTTTTTCTTTTTAAATTGTTTAATACCACTTTTTAAAATTGAAGAATTAACTTATGTCGTTTCATGCTTAGGTGCAATCATGCTTATTATTCTGTGCATTTGTGCAGTGTGCAAAAAATTAATCTTATTAATCTGTGGATTTATGCAGTGAATGTATAGCAAAGTTCATGAGAATTTTCATTTTTGTTTGGATGGTGATGCAGGTGATTGATGAAGTTATTAGACTTGCCAACGTCGCGAATTTTATGTTTAGAACAGTTGCGAAAGAAGTGAAATTTAATGGTAATATTGATTATATATTTAATATTTGTTTGAATTTAAATTATTTTTAAAATTAATATTTATTTCCTTTTAATGTACTCAGGTTACACATTTCCAAAAGGTTGGAAAGTAGCAGTGTGGCTACGCACTATTCACGTTGATCCTCGCTACTTTCAAGATCCTCAGGAGTTTAATCCAGACAGATGGGATGTAAGATTTCGACTTAAAAAATAACATAAAAAAAATTATATTTATATTTACATTTAAAAAAAAATAAAAAAAAAATAATAATATATGTGTAATATTGCAGGAATTTAAGCCAATGTTAGGAGTTTATAATGTTTTTGGTTGTGGTCCAAGACAATGTCCGGGAAATAACTTTGCTAGAATGCAACTGTTGATGTTCCTCCATCACCTATCCCTCGACTATAAGTAAGTGTTTTTTTTTTAATTTAAAATATTTTAATTTATTTATTTTTTAAATAATTAAATTTTAATTTATTTAATAAACTTGTTTTGTGATTATAATTAGTTTAAATATGTTTTTGAATTGAAATGCTATTATATAATATAATGGATTATAATTTTTTTATTTAAGCACTTATAATTTTATTTATTTTTTCATTACAGATGGGAGCTTGTAAATTCAAAAGAGGCTATAAAGTATCTACCAAATCCCAGAGGAGCAGATGGTGTAAAACTAACATTTCGTAGGTCCTTAGACTAAAACAAGAGTCTGAACGTGGTAGAGGTTCAATCATCAAGGTGACTTGTCCTCTACTTTAGGGTGGAGATGGAAAGATCTTCACATAGGAAATGATGGTTGAAAGCATTCTATTAAAGATGAATTTTTACAGTGTGAGACTTTTGTTTTTTTTTTTTAATATTTTTTAGTTTTAGGGTAGATATGGAAAGATCTTCGCGCAATCTATTAAAAGCTTAAGCTTTTATAAAATCAATTATGAGACTTACAAGTTTTTGTTTGTTTATTTTTTAAATAATTAATATTTTAAGATATGTTTGGTTTTTTTATACAATTAATAATTATTTAAAGTGTATTTATATTATTTTTAATATTTTATTTAATATAATGGTTTAAAAAAACATCTTTAATCAAATTAAAAAGTGACATAATATGTTTATTTCTTAAAAATTTAAAACTCTACTTAAATTTCATTTAGAAATATAATAAATATAATAAATATTATATAGGATTTATAATATGCTAATGTAGATTAGTTGATATGTGAATCATGGTTTATTTAATTAATTTTAGTGTTGTTGTTTATATTGAGGAGTGATTTTTATTTGCAATACTTTATTTTATAATGCTACTGTCTCATTATTTTATAAAAAAATATTTATGTGATAGAAGTTAGTAGTTTTTAAAATAATTATATATATAATATATTTTTTTTTTTGGTTAGTGCGAGAAATCCCTTCGATCAACACATAAGGTTGAGATGTCTCTTCCTAACTATGATCCCTCGTAAAGCTGAGAGCTATGCTTATCAATAAGGAATTTAACACACGTCCACCACACACCTACTCCTTCACATCTTAGTGTCATAGACATATGAATTCAGACAACCCTTAATCAAGCCTTCAAGATCTAGATGAGAAAGCCACATTGTTTCAAACCTCAAATAATAACCTTTCAAACATCTCTCCTCCATGAATTCCAATAATAATTTGTGGTCAGACGCAATTTTTGGTAAAGTCCTTAAAGAACAATCTTGAACCATGGTGATCCAACTCACCAAAGCAAGGCCCTATAAATCCTAGATCGAATTAGACCCCCTTCCCTTCTTCTATTGGACCAAGTAAATTTAGAACATTGTAAATCAATAACTACTAGTCCCATGGAGGTCAAGAACTCACCAAAATACTCCATGTTATCCATAAAATAGCCAAGCCTCGAAGTTTCTCACAAGGAAGCAAAATGGAATTAAAATCACCAACAAGCAACCATGGAGGTTCAAATGAATATCCAAGGGATTTTAAGTCAACCCATAGTTTCCTTCTATCCACAACAACATTGGGAGCATACAAATTGGTAGAAATCCAAGAAAAATTAATATTTTATAGCAAAATAAAAGGAACAGAACCTATCAACCTAATGAATGAGATTACCCTCCATAGAATTGAGATTCCAAAGCATCCACAAGCCTCTAGAAGAACCATGAGGAGACCTACTCACACCTTCACATTCCTTCTAAACAAACCTTGGTAATCTATCAAAATCCTCACCACTCATGCTAATTTCTTGTAAGAAAAGGATATTAGGATAGAAACATATTTTGATATATTTTAGCACTTTTTGTTTAGTCAGGGTATGCAAAACCTAAATATTTCGTGAGATAATCTTCATTACTTCAAGGATTGCAAAGACTTCCTTTCTATTAGAGTTAATTTAGGCTGGGAGCCATTAGCCATATCTTGAGCCATTTTATTTAAGAGTGCCTCAAGTTTTTTGCTCTTCTTGGTCACTTCACAATACATAGATTCGTTGATTTTTAGGTTTTTCTAATAGGTCGCATAGATCCAATTGTTCACTTCTTACTTGATTCTATTGATTAAGAAAGGAGTTGTTGTTGAGTTATCTTCTTTAGTTTCATATTTTACCTATTTAGAACTTCTTGAAAGACATCTTCATTCGAGGAACACTAGACCTTATATGATTCCCTATCCAATGCATTTGCATAAATCTCTCCTACTTCTACATCCTAAAGAGACTATATGATAGCTTCATATTTTTCCTTATTAAGAGAGGTAGCAACTCTCTAATTATATAAAACAAGGGCAACTAATCCCCAAAACACCTCAACATGAGCCTCTTGAATGGGAGACAAAGAAACCTAAGTAGAAGGAAATTTATCACCTTGACGATCTAGGATAAAAACTCTCAAATCAAGAATAACATCCAACCCAACATCAAGCCCAAAAGATATCAATTCTCCTAATATAATAAATTTATTTGGATTTACCTTTGCAACCTTGGAATTCCCACCAACTTCTATAAAAATCCCAACAACTTTAAAACAATCTTCCTTTTTCCTCCTCCAAATCTAGGCCTCTTATTTTTGAGGAGGTTTCTTCTCAAGATACTTAGTCTATAAATGACCAACCCTTTTACAATTAAGGTAAATGGGCATAGAGGTTTCATATTCTATATCCTGGATTCAAACTCTAGAATCTAAAACCAACTTAATAGAAGAAGGAAGAGGCTTAGAAATATCATTGTTAACATGAAAAACTAGCAAAACCCATCCTTATTTTTGCATGACTGGCTGGATTCATTGCAATCAAGTTGCCCATTGATTTAGCAATACCCTTACGGATATCATTGTATTAGAAGACCATAGGTAACCTAGGTAGACACACCTAAAGGGGTGCCATATTGATATTATTTATGGATAAACTAAAGTTCAAAGACTATTTCCTCAAAATGAGGTATTTTCAACCAAATAGCCATGGTCCCTTCATAACCGCGGTCTACATGTATTTTGAGGTTTTAAAATTAAATAGCATAAAGTCTTTGAGCAATGTCATAAATTCTAAATTCCCTTTTGACCTCTAATTTTTAGTATTTCATTTTTTTATAAATTCCAAATCTAGTCAAACCCCAATAAACTTCTCAACCAAGGAGTTTGCTCATTCTATTATTATTTTATGAAGAATAGGTTAAGGAATCCACAAAGAAGGAATATAAACCTCTATCTCTAGAATTATATCAAAGTGAGTCTTAACAAAAGTGTCAAATCCCAATAACACTCAAGATTAGGAAAAGTTTGCATTACCCATAGAAGGAGTAGAAGACATCAAAAGTTTTGGATCCCCATCCAATGCTTTGATAAAACACATAAAAACCAAGATAGAGCCCCAAGGATCCACCTGCTATGTTACCCTTGCCATCAGTGCCTACCTCACTTTGCACATCCTCCATGCTACCCTTACTCCCTAGGACCTTGCACCCCGTTTACCCATGCAAATTCCATTCAAAATTGATGCCATATCCTCTACAAATGCTAGGGCTAGATCTCTCAATGATGCTATTCTATCAATAACACAATTGTACCAACCTCACAAATCTCCTAGTGGTGCAAATATCACATCAACATAGATGTACTTGCCTCACATCTCTTACAACTATATAGATCTTCTAGTTGCATAAATCTCTCAATCACATAGATTTACCAATATCATAAATCTCCAAGTGGTATAGAAATCCCATTGACACGGATGTACTTGCCTCATAACTCTTACCCTCCATAGTTGTAGCTTTGAAAACCATTAATTTCCACAATTGTAACTTTGAAAACCCTAGCTTCAAAAAAACCTCCATAGTCATAGCTTTTAAATCTCTCCATAGTCATAACTCCTAAAAATATCCATAATAGCTCTCCACTACCACAACTCTAAAATCTCTCCATAGTCATAGCTCTAAAAAAACTTCCAGTCATAGCTTTGAAAGCTCTCCATAGTCATAGCTTTGAAAACCCTAGATCTAAAAAATATCCATAGTAGCTCTCCATAATTTTAGCTATTAAAGCTATCCATAGATGCATCTCTAAAAATCCTAGCTCTAAAAACCTTTATAGTCACTAATAAAATTACTACCATTCTTTTGAGGTATTTGCATCAATTTTAGTATGAAAATTGGTTGCAAT
This sequence comes from Wollemia nobilis, assembly GCA_028583015.1. NCBI lineage: Eukaryota > Viridiplantae > Streptophyta > Pinopsida > Araucariales > Araucariaceae > Wollemia > Wollemia nobilis. Next base: position 5,403,869 of record JAQPPZ010001050.1, read on the forward strand.
ACATACTAGAGAAATATGACACAATGAAGAAGAGGAAGACTATGTGGTCTGATATGTTTGAGGTATCAACCCATAAATATAGCTGAAATACTAAGAGGAATTACTTCCATGCTAGATACGATTGTGACTAACCAAAGAAGAGGTATTCATATTAAGAAGATTAGTGATAGTGAGTAGGAGGAAACTGGTCACATAGAAGATGAAGATGAAAATCAAGGAGAAGAACTTGAGAAACTATTGATTCAAGCAATCTCAAATATTGGATGCAAGCCAAAGAAGGATACTCCCAATTTTAACATAAATTTAAATCCAAAACAATTGATAGATTGGATAACAAACATGGAGGGGTTCTTTGATTATGAATCTATGGAGAATCTAAAGCAGGTCAAATTTTTGTGTACACAGTTGAACGAGCATGCTTCAATTTTTTGGGATTATGTTCAAACCCAGAGACAACGAAAGAGGAAAGATAAAATCCAAACTTGGGAAAAGTTTGTGTCCAAGTTAAAAGCTAAGATTTTATCTACATATTATCAAATAGAATTGTTTAGAAGACTCCAAAATTTAAATTAAAAAGATTTTGGAGTAAAATAATTTATAGAAGAGTTATATAAATTAACCATAAGAACATATCATATTGAAGATGATGAGGATAAAATGACAAGATACATGAATGGAGAAATATTGTACATACAAGATGAGATTGGTATTATTTGAATTCAACCCAATGAAGAGGCCTATCAATATGCACTCAAGGCAAAGGAAACATTGTTGCATAGGAAACAAAGTAATGCGAGTGGAAGAGTATGATCATCTCAAGGAAGAGGAAAAATTTATAGTGTATTAGGACAACAAAGGTGGGAGGATAATTTAGCAAGTATTATAATAATAAGGAAAATGAAGATTTACTAAGAGGAGGAGGAGGTTATGGTAGAGGATTCCATAGAAATTTTTATAGCTATGGAGAAGTTATCAAGGGGATTATGAATTCCCTCAAGGACAATAAACCAATGAGCATGGAAAGGAAGCTTGTAACCATATTACACAAGAAGATGAAGCAATAACAACCTCACCGAATCACAAGGAAGAACCAGAACAAGGAGAATCCCTTATGATGAAAAGGGCATGTTAAAACTAGCCAGGGAGGAGCGTGAACATGAGAAAATAAGGAACCTATTCAAGATGATTTACAAATTAGGAGGTAAGTATTGTAAGGTAATTGTGGATAGTGGAAGAACCAACAACCTAGTGGCAAAATAGATGGTAGATAAATTTATTGGCAAATCCAATATGAAAATAATTAGGTTTGAAGCATTAGATAAATATTGATATGCAACTTAGTTTAAATAACAAATTTTTTAGGCTATGAATAGCCAAATTAGCTATTTTACCGTAAAGGTAGAAAACAACGTAAATAGGTAGCCTTCCCCCTAAGATAACTAACAACCTTAGGATATAGCGCTAACTACTAACAAATATTATTCACGTAACAATGCTAATAAACATCCATATCATTAACCATAGGTAATAGTTAAATAAATTTACAATGGTAAAAAAAAGTAAATAATGGAATAACCTAATGTATAAATAAATATTACTTTTTACCCTTACACCCCCCCTCTATTACATTATTTTGAAATACATAGTGTACTTTTGAACAACTCAAATTTGACACGGCCAAGTACCTTTGTGAAAACGTTTGCAACCTGTTCATCAGTGGGAATAAATTGGAGCTTGATGTTGTGTTTAGAAACTTCATGGCAAATGAAATGACAATGTGTATTAATATGTTTGGTGCGCTCATGGTGAACTGGATTCTTCACTAAGTTCAAAACACCTTGGTTGTCGTAGAACAAGTGAATTGAAAGTTTCTTGGGTAAACCCATACTTGCTATGATGTGACTCAACCATATGGCTTCACACACTACATCTCGTGTTGCATGATATTCTATATCTATTGAAGATATAGCAACCACTTGTTGCTTATTATTGTGCCATGAGATAGGTCTGGATCCTAGATGAAAAATATATCAAGATGTTGACTTTCGATCATCTACTGATCTAACATAGTCAAAGTCCATGAAACTCTATAAAAATAATTTTGTATTCTTCCTATACTCTAAACCATACTCCACATTACCACGTATATAGTGGAGAACATGATTTATTGCTTTCCAGTGAGGAAATTTTGGTTCTTGCATGAACCAAGAGAGATAATTCACAACAAATATGATATATGGTCTAGTATTTGGTAGGTATATAAGGCTCCCAATAATTTGATGATAAAGTGTGCCATCTACCTGAGGTGAATCATCATATCATGAAAACTGAAGCCCTTGTTCCATCGATGTTGCTTTTGGCTTAAAATCAGTCATATGATACTTTTCTATCAGTGTTAGTGTATATTTTTTAAGTTACACTTAGGTAATTATTTTTTGTTCAATATCCAGACCAATACAATAGTGGAGAAGCCCCAAATATGTCATATCAAATGACTCTCTCAAGTCATTCTTCATGACATCTATCAATACCTCTAAGTTATCGATTATGATAAAATCATCCACATAGAGTACAAGTATCACTATATCAGAACCAATGTTCTTAACATAGAGATTTGCATCTGAAGGACTTCTCTTAAATCCATGCTATAGAAGGTGATTGTCTATCTTTATATACCATTATCTAGGGGCTTGTTTCAACCTATACAATAATTTAACCAATATATAAACTTGTTGCTCATGGAATTCCTCAACAAATCCTTGTGGTTGAGTCATGTATACTTCTTCGTTAAAATCACCATTTAGGAAGGTGTTATTTATATCTATTTGATGAATTTTCCATCCGTATTGTGTTGCCACAACATAAATAACATGCATGGTGGTCATCTTTGCAGTGGGTGCAAATATATCTTCGTAATTGATGCCTTCCTTTTAAGCATAGCCCTTTACCACAAGGCGAGCCTTATGCTTATCAATGGTGTCATTGGCCTTGTATTTCACTTTGTAAATCCATTTATAGCCAATGGGTTTATTACCTGAAGGTAAATTAACCAACTTCCATGTATTGTTCTAAATGAGATATTTATATTTAGCATCCATAGCTGCCCTCCATTGTGGCTCACTAAGTACTTCTTTGATCGTGGAGGATTCATGTTCATCATATGAAGACATATAAACCCTCTCATCATAAATATCCACATCTTCTCCACTATCAATCTCTCTCTCTATAGAAAGATCTTCAAATATTGGCAAAGGTCATCAATTGTGGGTGATGCTTCTGCTATCTTCTATCGAGATATGCTATGAGATTGAGGATGATTCAGAGTAATATCAGGAGGTGAGGTCAATTTTAAATCTCTCACGATACTTGTATACCATTTTGGTACCTTTTTCTGAGGTGGAGGAGTTTGTTTTTGTGGCTCCGCATCTTCCATGTATATAGTGGATGCGATGTTGTGTGTGAAAGCCTCATCAAACACGACATCTCACTTACATATATTTTCTTTATTCTAGTGTTATACAATAGATACCCTTTAGAATATTCATCATAGCCATGGAAAATGCATTGTAAGGTTTTCTCATCTAATTTCTTTCTCTTTTATTTAGGTATATGCATAAATACCTTACACCCAAAAACTCTTAGATGAGATATGGAGGGCTTCCTATCGCTCCATGATTCTTATGGAGTTATATATTTAAGGGATTTTGTGGGTGCCCTATTCAAAAGATATATTGTCATTGTGACAGATTCTACCTAGTAGCGTTGCTCAAAATTTGCACCTTTAAGCATACTGCAAACTGTTTTCATGATGGAACGATCTTTGCTTTCAACAACTCCATTTTTCTACGGAGAATAGGTTATGGTTAGTTGTCTTTTGATCCCATGTTTTCAAAAATTAAGAGAATTCATTTGAGGTATATTTCCCCCTTGATCTAAGTAGAGGGTCTTTATGTAGCATCTAGACTCTTTCTCAAGTAGTTGCTTGAACTGCAGAAAGTAGAAAAATACTTCAGATTTTAGTTGAATAAATAAGACCCACATTTTTTGCGAGTGATCATATAAAAACAACTGATAATACATTTTTCCTCCAAAACTTGGTGGCATGGGACTGCACAAATCAGTGTGTACTAACTCCAATGATTTCTTAGCTATAGAAAAGCTAGCTTCAAATGGTGCTCGGTGTTTCTTACCTGCTAAGAAATTTGAGCAGATGAACAATGTATATGAAAGGGTAGGAAGTCCTTTCACCATTTAAAATTTACTTAGCTCAAGTAAATGCTCTTTACTAAGATGCCAAAATGTATTATGCCATAGATGAGTGGCCTCCTTCATGTTGACTGTCATGGCAACATGGGGTGTTGAAACAACATCTAGTGTGAACAGGCCATGCTTGTAATAACTAGTTGCTATATGTTTATCCTGCCTAGTGATATAGCAATGTTTCAATACATTTCCCACTTTGAAATTGAAAACCATATTTTTATCCAGGATTTGTGGAATTGATAACAAGTTCTTTATCAATTCTGGAACATAAATGACATTGTGAATATGACACTTTATATATGGAAGAGAAACAGTGAAACTATATTCTTCTTGGAAACGATAGGTCTTATTATCAATAATTGTTACTGGTTTGCATTCTCTTGCCAAAAATATATCAAACCACTGCTTGTCGCCAGTCATGTATTTATTGGTACCTGAATCAATGTACTAAATAGAATTATTTTGAGTAGAAGTTATATGGTTCATGAGCACTTTGTGTGCTATTTCTGAATCAGAATCAAAATTTTAAATAACAACATTTCCTCGTTGTTGTCTATTTTTCTTCTATGGCTTGTTTTTTCTCTTTTTATTTTTTTTGTTCTTAAAAAAACATCGGTTTGTATCATGGTTGTCCATTTTGCAATGTGTGCAATAAATCCCTTGAGATTGAGGTTGCTTGCCCTTATATCTTGATGATGATCCTGAAGATGATCCTCCTGTTTGAAAGTTACCTTTCTTCTTTCCACCCTATTTGTTTGTGTAAAGTACATTGTTTGACACTCCATCACTTTGGAGTTGATTTGCTTCTTCTATTTTAAGTAAATTGACTAAATCTACAAAGGTGACTATTATTTGAGATACATTAAGGGAATTTATTATCTTATAGGATTAAGGAAGAGACATTAATATTACTAAATTCATAATAGTATCTTCTACTTTGGCTTCTAAAGCATTCAACTTTGACTTCAGGTTCTACCACTCTACAAAGAAATAGCTCTATTGATTCTCCTGACTTCATATGGAGTGTATGAAGTTGTGTTTTAAGGTGTAGAATAGTCGATTGATTCTTACCTTCAAAAATAGTACTAAGTGCATCCCATGCATCTTTAGCATTTTTAGCTTCACTTATGTGAGGCTAGATATCATCAGTAGTAGCAAGGATAATCAACATGAGAAGACGATTGTTATTTTTGTCTCATGCTTTCTAATATGTTCTTTGAGATGTGGGTCTTGTATCAGTGTCATCCACTAAATCCTATATTTCCTCTACAGTAATTATTGCTTTCATCTTGGTTTTCCATACTAAAAAATTAGGACCTTTAAGCAATTGTGTATCATTTAAGTATTTTTTGATAGTTGTCATTATGAAGGTTCTAGAATGGTTCCAAAATTATCTCTTTTTTTCTCTTTACTTGATATTTAATTGCACTTGCTTGAAAAATATTTGTGAAGGATTTATCAGTTTGAGAATATTTAAGCCAAGCAAGAAGAAATTAGAGATAATTCACTCTTTAGTGATATTTAATGGCACCTGCCTAAAAATCCTCCCGAAAAGAATTGTTAGTTTGAGAGAATGAATCCAAACAAAAAAGAGTGAATTAGGGATTTTGATGTAGGAGAGAATATCAAGAAAATTTGGATTTTAAACCTATGGTATGCGTTACACAAATTGTTATTAAATATTGAGGTGTTTAGTGCTCTTGATTTTGATGACTTTTAATTACAAAAAACAAGAAAGTAAATGCAATAATCAATCAAAGAGTGCCCACAAATTTTTTATCACTAAGGTTTTGGATGCAACAAAAAATGCATCTTATTTAGGAATGCCAATTTTTAATATAGGTGTCGAGTAATATCGAAAATGCACCTAATTATTAGTTTTTTGCAAAAAAAATAAGTATTTGTGTTTTGCAAAACAAATAATTTTGAAGTTCAAATTATCCCCCATTTGTGTTAAAATTTTTGCAAAAATATAATTTATCAAAGATCAATTATCCCCCCTTGGTTTTGCAAAAATAACAAAGTAGCTCACCTTTCAAGACAAGTCGACACATGACAAGATTTTGAAAGGCTTTTCAAAACCAGTCAATAAACGACATGGTTTTAGTGGACCCTTTGAGACTTCAATACTCAAAAAATGTATAAGCATCAAGATTAAAGGGTTCTCTAATCCTCATGGGACCATAGATTTGGTCCAAATCCTTCCAAGGATCTGTATAAGTATTGAAATGAAGTAAACTTCTTATATGATCTTGAAGCATACGACAAAAAAGAGATCTTAATGTTTTTTCGTCAAAGTTCATTCCTCTTTCTTATAACTCTTTAACGATGAACAATGTTTTGAATCCAAGGCTTTGTATTCTTGAAATAAAACTTGTACTCTAAAAAATGATTAAAAACAAAATTTGGAGTAAAGTGTTTTGCAAAAGAAATTAGGCTTTGAATTTGTGTCTCTTATCACCCCTTGGATTTGGAGAAAACCAAAAAAAACAATTTTTATATGTTTGCAAAACAAATTGGACTTTCTTTTTCGATTTTAGTGCATAGATTTAATTTAATCTAGTGTTATAGATTAATAAAAATATATATTTGGAATAAAAAATTACTTAGATATAAAAAAAATATTTGTATTCAAAATATGATTAAGTTATTAATTTTAAATACTAAAAAAAATACAAAAAATTATATAAATAAAAGTTAGTATTGCAAATTTTACTAAAAAAATACTATGGCGTCGACTCCACTAGGAGTCGATCCCGCAACTCTATGGGTGTCAGGCCTCTGACTGGCGCTCCTACGAGTCGGTCTAACCTTCTTGACGGGTAGTGAAGGCTATGGCATTCACTTTGAAGGTTAGCCTAATTTAGGTGGGAAAAAATAAATATGTGGGACTTTTAGTCCCACATCGAGGAGGGGGATGCATTTTTGGTGTTTAAAAACACCAACACCCCCTTTAAAAAATGATTGCCTTTGGGTAATATCTAACCCGTGACTCCCTTTTGCTGACTAAACTTGCAAATGAAAACATGACACGTCGACCACATCAACGCCTCCATCATCTAATCATTGCCTACCATATATCTATGCCACAAAACCTTGGTTTGCATGCCCATCCATTCAACAACCTCGTAGGTTGCACCTACCATGTCAATTTCCTTGGTTTACACATAATCTATCCAACTCCATCAACATTATCAGGGTTGGTTAGTGGTTGGCAATGTCACCAGGTAGCATCAGTGTCATCAAGGTTGGTCGGTTGCTGCTAGTATCACTAGGCAATATTATCGATTGGTCATTGTCTATGTCCACCATGATCAAGGTCTGTTCGATGTCTAGGTTTTAGTGTCTAGGTAGGCGTGTTCCTCAAGTTTTAGATTAGAGGGTGCTCTTGCCCTTTGGTCAAGGTTGACCACCTTGGATTAGTCACCAAAGGCTCCTCTCTAGTCATCAGTTAGAGGGTATACCTTATATTTATGGACTGCAGGTCATCTAGTCCACATGGGCCTCCTACTCACGTGGATGGATTATGGTCCACTGGTCCAATACAATGTTTCAAGTTAAAATAAAGAAAAACCTTAGGAAATATTAATAAATTAAAACAAACAAAACAACCTTGATGATGCTACCTTGAAACTCATCTAGAATGAGAGACTTCCTTCCGCATTTCCTAGTGTGGAACGAGATACTTCCTCCCATATTACCCAGTGTCTATCTTGCCTCCTCTGTACTTCTGATGCCAATGTTGAAAAATCCAAGATGCAAATAATTAGATCTAAAGTATTAAATAAATATTTATATGCAACGTAGTTTAAATAACAAATGATTTAGGCTATGAATAGCATAATTAGTTGTTTCCCCTTAAAGGTAGTAAACAACATGAATAGGTAGCCTTCCCTCTAAGGTAGCTAACAACCTTAGAATATAGCGCTAACTACTAACAAATATTATTCATGTAACAATGTGAATAATAATTCATGTCATTAACCATAGGTAATAGTTAAAGATATTTACAATGGTAAAACTAAGTAAATAATGAAATAACCTAATGGTAAAAATAAATACTACTTTTTACCCTAACAAAAAATTGATTGAAGAGGATGGAGCATCCAAACCCATATAAATTTTTATGGTTATAAAATGGGTACCAAGTTTTGGTAACCAAATAATGTATGGTAAACTTTCAAATTGGTTTTTATAAGGATGTAGCTCTCTGTCACATCATGTTGATGGATGCATGTCATGTATTTTTGGAAATACCATGGTAGAATGATAGAAATAGGTACACATTAAGTACATTGAAGGACAACGGAAGAGAGGTTTGCAACAATTCAAAAGTTTACTTGATCTTCAAAAAATGATTCTTAAAGGACATGAAGAAGTTATGAGCATGTTTTACTTTCATTATTAAACACATGAATACTTGTACAGAAAATAAGATGGGTGACATTCCACATAAAGAGAGTTTTGTTGGAATAATATGTTGAGTTTCTTTCAAACAAATTACCCGATGGATTACCACCTATGAGAAGTATTAGTCATCAGATAGACTTCCTATATAGATTAAATTTTATAAACAATGCAACTTATAAGACAACACTTGCAAAAAAATGAGGATATGAAGAGATAAGTCCAAGAGATAATGGACAAGGAGTTGATTAGGAAGAGCTTAAGCCTATGTGCAGTACTAGTTATCCTAGCAGCTAAGAAAGGTAAAGAATGATGTATGTGCATAGAATTTTAAGCAATCAATAAGATTATGATTAAATACAAGTTTCCATACCTCATATGGATGACTTAATGGATTGTTTATGTGGAGTAGAGTACTTCACAATTTTTTTTTGAAGAGTGGTTATCACCAAATTTGATCAAAAAATATATGAGTGGAATATTGTGTTTAATATCAAAGAGGGATTGTATGAATGGATAGTTATTCCATTTGGAATATGAAATTTCCTTAGTACTTTCATGAAATTGATGAATGAGGTCTTGCAGCATTTTCTTGGTATATTTTTGATGATTTATTTAGATGGTAATTTGGTGTTTAGTAAGACAAATGATGAACACCTAGTGCATCTAAGGTTAGTTTTGTAAACGATGGAGGAACAATTGATGATCAATATGAAGAAATGTAAATTTATGAAGAAAGAGTTGGTGTAGTTGGGTTTTATCATATCCAAGGATGGCTTGTGGATGGATCCAACAAATGTAAAGGTTAATATGGAGTGGCCAACAAGAAGGACTATGTTTGAAGCTATAATTTTTTATGATTTGGCAAGATTTTCCAAAAAAGTCATTAGAATTTTGAGTGGAATTTTTGCTTCAATCATGGAAATGATGAGAGGAGGTATACATGAGTTCAAATGGACAAGTGTAATGGAAAGGAGAATTCAAATCTTGAAAGAGAAAATTATGGAGTAACCAATTTTGGCATTGCCAAACTTTAACAAAGTTTTTCAAATACATTGTGATGCCAATAGGATAGTCGTTGGAGGCATTTCGAGCCAAGAAGGTAAGCCTATTGCTTTTTTTAACGAGAAGTTGATTGAAGCCATGAATAAATATTTGGTTTACGATTAGGAGTTCTATACAATAGTACAATCACTCAAGAAGTGGAGGCATTATCTATTATCGAAGGAATTTATGTTGTTCATGGATGACCATACCTTGTAGTTCATTAATAGCCAAGGCAAGTTGAACCAAAGACCTATGAAATTGGTGTAGTATCTTCAAAGTTAATTTTTTTTAATCATAGAAATTGTAGTTCAAATAATATAGTTGATGCTTTAAGTAGGAAAAACTTGTTGATAAATACAATAAAGATTGAATTGGTAGGTTTATATTCTATGAAATAACTGTATGTTGATGATTTGAACTTCAAGGAAGCATGCAAAACTTGCAACGATCCTATTGTAAGAGATATAACACCATGGATGGATTATTTTAATAAAGAAGGATTATTGTTCAAGAAACAATAAGTATGCATACCACAAAGTTCAATTAGGGAGAATCTGCTAAGAGAAAAGTATAGTGGAGGACTGGCTAGACATTTTGGAATAGATAAAACTTTAGAATAACTTTTTGGAAGCTATTACTAGCTAGGAATAAGTGTGGATGTGAAAATATTTATGCAAAGTTTTCAAATATGTCAACATGCAAAATAAAAGAGTGAAAACACTAGGTATATGTCAACATGCAAAAGAAAAGAGTGAAAATACTAGGTTGTATCAGCCATTACTGATACCATAAAGACCATGGGAAGACATAACTATAGATTTTATCCTTGGATTACCTCAAACACAAAAGGGGAATGATTCAATTTTTATTATCGTAGATATATTTTTAAAGATGGCACATTTCATACCTTGTAGGAAGACAAGTGATGTTACTCATGTTGTTGATTTGTTCTTTTGAAAAGTTGTATGGTTACATGGTTTATCGAAAAGCATTATGATGGATAGCGATGCAAAGTTTGTAGGTCACTTTTAGCAGACCTTATGGAATAAGTTGGTTACAAATTGAGTTTTAATTCAACTTATCACCCGTAAATGGATGGATAAACCAAATTTGTGAATAAAATCCTTGGGAATTTGCTACAGCGTCTAGTTGACAAGAAGCCAAATTTGTGGGATATCATATTGGCATACACATAATTTGCATATAATAATTAAATGAATAGAAGTAAAACCAAATGTCTATTCCAATTTGTGTATGGAATTTATCCTACAGGAGTAAATAAGTTGCAGAGTACAACTAACTTGCAAAAAACTAGTGCTATAACAATGGAGTTTTCTAAATATATGTAAGATTTACATCAAAAGTGAAGGCTGAATTGGAAAATAATATTGTGAAATACAAGAAACATGTAAACATCAAGCATCATACACACGAATTTCATGTTGGAGATTTGGTTTTGACACATTTAAAAAAGTAAATATGCCCCAAGAGCAGTTATAACAAACTCAATTGGAAGAAGATCGGTCCTATCATAAGGTTTTGAAGAAGTTTGCAGCCAATGCCTATGAAATTAAACTTCTAGAAAGGGTAGACATCTCACCAATTTTTAATGTGGTAAATTAGTATCCATACTATGATAATCCTAAAAAAAATGTTACATATTCACTTCTGATTTTCTAATGAAATAATACATAACACAACTACCGAAAAAAGAAAAAGGATGAAATATAGACGGTGATAGACTCCATAGTGATCAAGAATAGGAGAATCAATGTCTATGAATACTTGTTCAAGTAAAAGAACCAACTAGTTTAATAGATAACATTGATGAATACATTCAAGATTGCTAAATATAATATCTCGATTCCGGATTTCAAAAAATGTTTGCTCAATGACACATTTAGTCTTTACCTAATGATGTCGGGGCTTCCATTATTGAAACCTCCCACGAACTAATTTTTTTTAACCATTTGAATCTTATATGAAAAAGAAAGTAGAAACGACAATCAAGTGTGACCAAGGAATATAAAACGAAAAAGAAGCAAGTGTAATAGAGACGCTGAAGGGAATACTAAGCAGATGAAGGGAAATACTAAGCGGATAAGAGCTCGAAGAGAAGAAAAAGAAGGGAACAACGGATTTAATAAGAGAGGAGAAGAGAACAACGGAATGGAGGCAAAGAGTAATAGACGGAAAGGAAAAAAGACAGGGCCTAAAGAGAAAGCATAGAAGAGTGTAGAAAGAAAGGAGAAAGAATACATCTCGTGATGGTATTCCTAGGGTGGAATTTGATAAAGGACCTTTGAGAACAAAGACGTTAATAATCATCTTCTAGGCATTTTCCAAATAACATACTATGTTTTAATCATTGAGTGTATACTTGTATAATATTGCATGTTGTCATATAAGGAACAGTTAAAGATCCAATAGAAGGTGACCATCACAAGCGTTTGAGGCATCATTTTCTGCAAGCCACAAACAGACCCGAGTCATTGCGAAATATTTTTGACACATTGCAACCTGTGTTGAAAGTTGTCTTCCAAAATTGGGTTCTCAAGGGCACCATCACTACTGCAAATGAAGTCAGAGCGCTACAAATTTTTTCATTCAAATAACTTTTATGCAGAATACATTGTTAAAACCATTGAGATGTATGTATGTCCTGTCCTGTGTTGAAACTTTGCTGTGTCACGTGCTACAGCTGACATTGAGGAACATATGTGCTTTACTATTTGGCTTTGATAAAGGCCCCCTTCTATTAAGAAAATTAACCACCTTGAACGCTCAAGACACCCGCGATTCGCTCGTTCGCAGCAGCGAGTTTGGGGATCGTTCACACCACAAGCTAGTCCTGGAATCGCTCGCGTGGTGAAGCGAGTCTAGGAATCTCTCAACAACCAAGCGAGTCCGAGTTTCGCACACTGAACGTGGCAAGAAGTAGCGATGCTGTTAGAATGAGAATGTTGGAAATCGTCGTGCACCGGAGATCGTTCAAGGAAGGAGCGATTTCGGGAATCGCTCACCTAGCGGAGCGATAAGGGGCAGGCGGTTAGAGTTTGTCAGAGTTCACTCACAAACCCAAGCGAGGCTCGAAATCGCTCACTTGGTGAGTGAGACTTAAGACGTCGAAGTTTGCCAAATATGCAAGCGACTCTTGGAGTCGCTCGTTTTGTGCAGCGAGTCTGGGGTTCGCTCACAACATGAGCGAGACTGGCCTTCGCTTAGGGAACCCGGTGATATTGAGACTCGCTCACTACTAGAGCGAGATTTGGATTTTTACCAAGTCCAAATGAGACTCACTTTGCCGAAGTTCATTGGCAACAAGGAGAGTGATGAAAGTCGCTCGTCAAACTGTGCGATCTGCAGGTTGCTGATGTTCACTTGCAAGGAGGTGCAAAGAGTGGGTCGTTGGTCTTTGAATGCGAGAGAGAAGAAACTTTGACTTCGATCAAAAAATGAAGCAAGGTAACTTGTTTTTCCTTGCTTGCAAGAGGGACCAATATTTCCAAAAGAAGATTGAAACAAAACACAAAGATTTTATTTAATAAAAATAGTTAGTATTACAATACTTCCTCCAATGAGGAATGAGGATTTGTATTCATCTACAGAAATTGCAGGATAAATAGAAACAAAATTGTTGTTGTTCTCTTTTCCTCTGCTAATTTTTCACCCTCCTCAAAAATACTGATTGCACCAGTATCTATAGCTGGGCTTAGAGGACAGGGGTGGGAAAAACTCAACTACCTGCATGCGTGAAATAATTGCAACCAGATGTATGACAGTACAATCTGACTGGTGTGAAATTGGGTTTAATTTTCTAACACCCTCCTTTAAAATAGATTTCACAAAGACTTTTATGTCCAACATTTCCCATAGCCTATTGAAGTCCTCCTTCAAAGGTTTTGCGAATATGTCAGATACCTGCTCCTTGGATTTGCAAAACAGTAACTGAATTTCACCAAACTTCACCAACTCTATGATGAAGTGATATCGGATTTCAATGTTCTTCGTCCAACCATGAAACACTAGATCCTTCGACAATTCTAATGTAGAATTGTTGTCACAAAAGATGGTTGTCACCCCTTCCGGTGGATGATTCAGCTCACCCAAGAATCTGTGCAGCCATACTGCCTGGCATGCGACTGACGTAGCGGTGACATATTTTACCTCAACAGTGGACAACACAACTATCGATTGCTTCTTGGACAACCATGAAATTGCTTCCAAATAAAGATGAAAAGCATAGCTAGAAGTGCTCTTTTAATCATCAATGCTACCAGCCCAATCGTTGTCTATGTAGCCCACCAGTTCCAACTAGTCTCATCTGGCATAAAATATTCCATGGTTCATCGTCCCATTGACATAGCGCAAGATCCATTTTCCTGCTTGCCAGTGTGTGTCCTTTAGAGTCTCCATAAATCTGCTAATCAAACTGACTTTAAACATTAGATCGGGTCTATTTGCAGTCAAATACATGAGACTGCCAACTAGCCTCTTATACAAAGTTGGATCAACATTTCTTCTGAAATCCAACTTGCTCAGTTTTAGACCTGTAGCAACAGGTGTGATGGCAGGTTTGCTATCCTCCATATTGAACCATTTCAGGACATCCTTTTCATACTTGCCCTGAGAAATGAAGATATTATCTACTAATTGGTCAACTTCAATGTCGAGAAAGTATTTCACCAGCCCCAAGTCTGTCATTTCAAACTCTTGCTTCATGGTTGTTCTAAACTGGTCGAATAGTACATCATTGTTGCTAGTATAGATTAGATCATCCACATACAGGTAGACGACTATCATCTCCCCTGCTGCATTTGTTTTCAAATACAAGGTGTGCTCATATGGGCATTTAACAAACCCATTCTCCTAAAAATAGCCATCAATTTGGCTATACCATGCCTTGGGTGCCTGCTACAACCCATACGAGGCCTTCTTCAGCTTTAGGACCTTGCCTTCTTGCCCTTGCAATTCATAACATGGTGGCTAATCTATGTAGACCTTGTCTTCCAACACATCGTTGAGGAAGGCTGACTTGACGTCCATCTGATACATGTTCCAGCCCTTCTGAGCTGCCAATGCTAGGATCAACTTGACTATGTCAATTCGGGCTACATGTGCATACACTTCATCGTAGTTGATGCTTGAATTCTTCTTGTAGTCTTTCACCACTAGTATGGCCTTATGCTAATTGACTTCTCCTTGGGCATTAAACTTCATTTTGTATACCCACTTGACCCTAATGGTCTTCTTCCCTACTAGGAGATCTACTAACTGCCATGTCTCATTCTTCTCTATGGCCTCTATCTCCTCATCCATCGCCTTAACCCATTTACAATTATGACTTTCTTCCTCAAATGAAATTGGATCACATTTAAAAAATAAAGGAAAGTCAGAATGTTCTTCCTCTTCTTGATTTCGGGTTACCTCGTAGATGTCTTGCAAGCTCCTCATCTTCACGAGTGTCCTCAATTTGGGAATCCTACTTGCAAATGTAGGTGATCGGGATGGTGAGGTTGTGTTGCTACTGGCACCACTGTTGCTGCTTGAAGCTATAGGTGGTTGCACACAGGTTTCCTCCAAGTTGACAAATTCAATGATAGCTGGCTCAGGCTGGCCAGTCTTTGACTTCCAGTTCTAGGCTTCATCTTCCAAGAATTTCACATCTCAACTGATGACAAGCTTCTTCATAGTATTATACAACCTATATGCCTTTGCTTGTTCACTGTACCCTATAAAGATACACTTCTTCGTCTTGTCATCCAACTTCTATCTCTTCTCATCTGGAACATGTTCATATGCTATGCACCTAAAAACTCTCAAATGACCCACACTTAGATTCTAATTGCTCCAGGCCTCTTGAGGAATCTTGTCCTTCACACTCTTGGTGGGACATCTGTTCAGCAGATAAACTACACATGTTACAACTTCTGCATAGAACTCATGTGGCAAACCCTTCACCTTTAGCATACTTCGTGCCATTTCCATGATGGTTCTATTCTTCCTCTCAACCACGTTGTTCTATTGTGGTGTGTATCTGGTAGAGAGATGCTTTTGAATTCCATTTACCTTGCAAAAATTTTGGAATTTCATTGGAGATGTATTCACCCCCACCATATTTCCTGAGGGTTTTCACCTGGTTGCTGCTTTGTTTCTCAACTAGAGCCTTGAACAACCTTGAGTTTGCTGAAAGCCTTTGACTTTTTCTTGATGGGATATACCCATGTCTTCTGACTGAAGTCATCAATGAAGGTCAGGAAGTATTTGTTGCCAGTAAAAGTGTTGGTTTGCATCGGACCGCAAATGTTTGAGTGCACCAGCTCCAATGGTTGTGAAGCTCTCCAAGACTACCCTGAAGGGAACACATCCCTGTGTTGTTTTATGATTTAGAAACCCTTACAAACCTGATTCAGTTGCTCAATAATGGATAAACCCTTGATCATTTTCTTCTTATGCAGTAAGTTCAGGCCACTGAAACTTAGGTGATCGAATCTGAGATGCCCCAACTAGGTAGCATCCTTCACAATTGCACTCAAAAACATCAATGATTCATTCTAAATTTAAAACATAAACATCTTGTTCTTTATCATGGACACAGTAGCAATCTATCCATGCTCTCTATCTCTGATGGTGTAGACTCTATCCTTGAATTGAACAAAGTACCCCTTTTGCATAAGCTGTCCAACGCTCAAAAGGTTATGTTTCAAACTAGGCACATAATACACATCACAAATCTGTTTCCTTTCATCGTGCATGGTGCGAATAAGAATTTTTCCTTTCCCCATCACAAGAACTTTGCTGTTGTTCCTCATTTTCACCTCATATTGGACTGTTCATCTAGATGTGATAACATCTCCTTGTTCCCTATCATGTGATTGTTGCACCCACTTTCGAGATACCAAAAATTCTTTTGGCTCTCCTCCTCTATATTACAAGTCAGCAACATGTTCCCACATGCATCTCTACCTTTGGCATTTCTAGCATCATTTGTGAAGTTGGCTTGCTGTTGGTTCTCCTTGGCCATCCTTTTTCTACATTTAGAGATGTAATGACCAAACTTTTTTTAGTAATAGTAGTGGATCTTCGATTTGTCCTTCTTCTGATTCGATCCACCTTGCTGATTTTTGCTACTGCCTCTTCCTCCTTGCTGATGGAAGTTGCAGTTGGTCTCTCTATCATTGGATTTTGACTTTCCTTCTTGCTTGTTGCCTTTCCCACGCTTTCCTCTACCTCTTCCTCCTTGAGAACTAGAGGCACCTTGGTGGGATTCTCCTCTGATACTATCTCGGAATGAGACTTATGCTTTGAACATCTGCTCCAACGAGGATTGAGTTGAGCGACTTAGCCTCTGCTCATGCGTTTGTAGGGAACCCATGAGCTCCTCCATAGAGAGATTTGTCAAATCCATTGTTTTCTCAATCGTAATCACGACTGAGTCAAACTTATTGGGTAGGCTTCTTAGAATCTTCTCCATAATTCTTTAGTTCTGCACGATCTCTATAGTCAATTGCATCTGGTTTATGACATCCATTGTTCGGGTGAATAAGTCGCTTATGGTCTTTGAATCATTCATTTGTAGGTTCTCGAACTCCCCCCTTAACATTTGCATCTTCACCAACTTCAACTTATTGGTGCCCTGATAGGACCTGGCTAAGGTTTCCTAGGCTTACTTTGCCTTGGTTGCTACTGCAATCCATGGGAAAATAGTCTCCTCGATCATGTACATGATGTAGAACAACACTTTTTGATCCTTTTTTGTGTTTTTCTTTAACAGGTCCTTATCAGCTTGGGAGAGTGTGACCAGTGCTGTTGCATCTATCGATTTTGGATAACCATTCTCGATCAAGTCCCAAAGCTCTTAAGACTTGAACAAGATATTCATCTGGATGCTCCAGTAGTCGTAGTTCTTGTCGTTGAACTGAACGATCAATTTGAAGAAAATTAACCATATTGAACGCTCAAGACACTCACGATTTGCTTGTTCACAGCAATGAGTCCGACAATCACTCACACCATGAGAAAGTCTTGGAATTGCTCGCATAGTGGAGCGAGTTTGGGAATCGCTCAACAACCAAGTGAGTCTAGGATTTGCACACTGGACACGGTGAAAAACAGTGATGCTGCAAGAATGAGAATGCTGGGAATCACCGTGCACCGAAGATCTCTTAGGGGAGGAGCGATTCTAGGAATCGCTCACCTAGCAGAGCGATAAGGAGCAGGTGGTTAGAGTCTGCTAGAGTTCGCTCACAAACCCAAGCGAGGCTCAAAACTGCTCGCTTGGTGAGCGAGACTTAAGACGTCGAAGTTTACCAAATATGCAAGCGACTCTTCAAGTCGCTCGTTTTATGCAGCAAGCCTAGGGTTTGATCACAACATGAGCGAGACTGGGCTTCGCTCAGGGAACCCAATGAGACTAAGACACACTCACTGTTGGTTTCTACATTCTCCTGAAAATAGCCATCAATATAGCTATACCATGCCTTGGGTGCCTACTACCACCCATATGAGGCATTCTTCAGCTTCAAGACCTTGCCTTCTTGCCCTTGCAATTCATAACATGGTGGCTAATCTATGTAGACCTTGTCTTCCAACACACCGTTGAGGAAGGCTGACTTGACGTCCATCTGATACATGTTCCAACCCTTCTGAGCTGCCAATGCCAGGATCATCCTGACTATGTCAAGTCAGGCTACATGTGCATACACTTCATCATAGTTGATGCTTGAATTCTTCTTGTAGCCTTTCACCACTAGTATGGCCTTATGCTGATTGACTTCTCCTTGGGCATTAAACTTCATTTTGTATACCCACTTGACCCTAATGGTCTTCTTCCCTACTAGGAGATCTACTAACTGCCATGTCTCATTCTTCTCTATGGCCTCTATCTCCTCATCCATCGCCTTCACCCATTTACAATTTTGACTTTCTTCCTCAAACGAAATTGGATCACACTTAGAAAATAAAGGAAATTCAGAATGTTCTTCCTCTTCTTGATTTTGAGTTACCTCGTAGATGTCTTGCAAGCTCCTCGTCTTCACGGGTGTCCTCAATTTGGGAATCCTACTTGCAAGTGCAGGTGATCGGGATGGTGAGGTTGTGTTACTACTAGCACCACTGTTGCTGCTTGAAGCTATAGGTGGTTGCACACAGGTTTCCTCCAAGTTGACAAATTCAATGATAGCTGGCTCAGGCTGGCCAGTCTTTGACTTCCAGTTCTAGGCTTCATCTTCCAAGAATTTCACATCTCAACTGATGACAAGCTTCTTCATAGTATTATACAACCTATATGCCTTTGCTTGTTCACTGTACCCTATAAAGATACACTTCTCCGTCTTGTCATCCAACTTCTATCTCTTCTCATCTGGAACATGTTCATATGCTATGCACCTAAAAACTCTCAAATGATCCACACTTAGCTTCTAATTGCTCCAGGCCTCCCGAGGAATCTTGTCCTTCACACTCTTGGTGGGACATCTGTTCAGCATATAAACTGCACATGTTACAGCTTCTGCATAGAACTCATGCGACAAACCCTTCACCTTTAGCATACTCCATGCCATTTCCATGATGGTTCTATTCTTCCTCTCAACCACGTCGTTCTGTTGTGGTGTGTATCTAGTAGGGAGATTCTTTTGAATTCCATTTACCTTGCAAAAATTTTGGAATTTCATTAGAGATGTATTCACCTCCACCATATTTCCTGAGGGTTTTCACCTGGTTGCTGCTTTGTTTCTCAACTAGAGCCTTGAATAACCTTGAGTTTGCCGAAAGCCTTTGAATTTTTCTTGATGGGATATACCCATGTCTTCCGACTGAAGTCATCAATGAAGGTCAGGAAGTATTTGTTGCCCGTAAAAGTCTTGGTTTGCGTCGGACCGCAAATGTTTGAGTGCACCAGCTCCAATGGTTGTGAAGCTCTCCAAGACTACCCTAAAGGGAACACATCCCTGTGTTGTTTTATGATTAAGAAACCCTTACAAACCCGATTCAGTTGCTCAATAAGGGATAAACCCTTGATCATTTTCTTCTTATGTTGTAAGTTCAGGCCACTGAAACTTAGTTGATCGAATCTGAGATGCCCCAACTAGGTAGCATCCTTCACAAGTGCACTCAAAAACACCAATGATTCATTCTAAATTTAAAACATAAACATCTTGTTCTTCATCATGGACACAATTGCAATCTATCCATGCTCTCTATCTCTAATGGTGTAGACTCTATCCTTGAATTGAACAGAGTACCCCTTTTGCATAAGCTGTCCAACGCTCAATAGGTTATGTTTCAAACTAGGCATATAATACGCATCACAAACCTGCTTCCTTTCATCGTGCATGGTGCGAATGACAATTTTTCCTTTCCCCATCACAAGAACATTGCTGTCGTTCCTTGTTTTCACCTCAGATTGGACTATTCATCTAGATGTGATAGCATCTCCTTGTTCCCTATCATGTGATTATTGCACCCACTTTCGAGATACCAAAAATTCTTCTGGCTCTCCTCCTCAATATTACAAGTCAGCAACATGTTCCCACATGCATCTCTACCTTCGGCATTTCTAGCATCATTTGTATAGTGGGCTTGTTGTTGGTTCTCCTTGGCCATCCTTTTTCTACATTCGAAGATGTAATGACCAAACTTTTTGCAGTAATAGCATTGGATCTTTGATTTGTCCTTCTTCTGATTCGATCCACCTTGCTGATGGAAGTTGTAGTTGGTCTCTCTGTCATTGGATTTTGACTTTCCTCCTTGCTTGTTGCCTTTCCCACGCTTGCTTCTGCCTCTTCCTCCTTGAGAACTAGAGGCACCTTGGTGGGATTCTCCTCTGATACTATCTCGGAATGAGACTTACACTTTGAACATCTGCTCCAACGAGGATTGAGTTGAGCGGCTTAGCCTCTGCTCATGCGTTTGTAGGGAACCCATGAACTCCTCCATAGAGAGATTTGTCAAATCCATTGATTTCTCAATCATAATCACGACTGAGTCAAACTTATTGGGTAGGCTTCTTAGAATCTTCTCCACAATTCTTTGGTTCTGCACGATCTCTCTAGTCAATCGCATCTGGTTGATGACATCTGTTTTTCGGGTGAAGAAGTCACTTATGGTCTTTGAATCGTTCATCTGTAGGTTCTCAAACTCCCCCCTTAACATTTGTATCTTCACCAAATTCAACTTATTGGTGCCCTGATAGGCACTAGCTAAGGTTTCCCAGGCTTGCTTTGCCTCGGTTGCTACTGCAATCCATGGGAAAATAGTCTCCTCGATCATGTACATGATGTAGAACAACACCTTTTGATCTTTTTTTGTGTTTTTCTTTAATAGGTAGTGTGACCAGTGCTGTTGCATCTATCGATTTTGGGTAACCATTCTCGATCATGTCCCAAAGCTCTTAAAACCTGAACAAGATATTCATCTGGATGCTCCAGTAGTCGTAGTTCTTGTCGTTAAACTGAACGATCAATTTGAATAAAATTAACCATATTGAACGCTCAAGACACCCGCGATTTGCTCGTTCGCAGCAACGAGTTCGGTGATCACTCACACCACGAGCAAGTCTTGGAATTGCTCGCGTAGTGGAGCGAGTTTGGGAATCGCTCAACAACCAAGCGAGTCTGGGATTTGCACACTGAACACGACGAGAAGCAGTGATGCTGCAAGAATGAGAATGCTGGGAATCACCGTGAACCGAAGATCTCTCAGGGGAGGAGCGATTCTAGGAATCGCTCACCTAGCAGAGCGATAAGGAGCAGGTGGTTAGAGTCTGCTAGAGTTCGCTCACAAACCCAAGCGAGGCTCAAAACTGCTCGCTTGGTGAGCGAGACTTAAGACGTCGAAGTTTACCAAATATGCAAGCGACTCTTGGAGTCGCTCGTTTTGTGCAGCGAGCCTGGGGTTTGCTCACAACATGAGCGAGACGGGGCTTCGCTCAGGGAACCCGATGAGACTAAGACACACTGTTGGAGCGAGATTTGGAATTTGACCAAGTCAAAATGAGACTCACTTTGCCGAAATTCGCTGGAGACAGGGAGAGTGATGAAAGTCGCTCGTCAAACTGTGCGATCTGCGGGTTGCTGACTTTCGCTTGCGAGGAAGTGTAAAGACTGGGTCGTTGGTCTTTGAATGCTAGAGAGAAGCAGCTTTGACTTCGATGAACAAATGAAGCAAGGTAACTTGTTGTTCCTTGCTTGCAAGAGGGAGCAATCTCTCCAAACAAAGATTGAAACATAACACAAAGATGCAGATTTTATTTAATAAAAATAGTTAGTATTACAATACTTCCTCCATTGAGGATTTGTATTCATCTGCATAAATTGTAGGATAAAAAGAAACAAAACTGATTTTGTTCTCTTCTCCTCTGCTAATTTTTCACCCTCCTCAAAAATATCGATTGCACCAGTATTTATACACTGGGTTTAGAGGGCAGGGGCAGGAAAAGCTCAACTAACAGCACGTGTGAAATAACTGCGACCGGATGTGTACGATCTCGCTGGCGTCAAATCGGGTTTAATTTTCTAACATTATGCACACAATGAAAAACATAACCAGAGGACTGTTGGACGGAGTTAAAGCCAATCGTATTAATATTCCGGGCACTGCATTTCATTATGCTGTTAAGGTAACACATATGATGTCTTTAAAATAGGTGTTTGCTATTTTTATGCGAAAATTTTGTTTTATACTAATACCACCTCTTCTTCTATTATCAACTGCTCTTTATAATCAAGTTTCGAGGGAGTGTTTTATTTTCCAAGATTGTAGTAAGCATAGGAAGTAGTTTTTTTTTTTTTTTTAAATAGTTATTAATTTCATTGTATTTTTGTAGTTTCTATGGAAACCGCTCCTTCTACATATATTGGTCGACTTCGGTTTCATTTGTATTTTTATGGTGCGTTTATATATTTCTTTGGCTAACTTTCATCAGTTAAGATATATAAGAGGAAAAAAAAGCAATTTACCTTACATTAAATTGCGGCATTTTTTTTTGGAGCAATATATTGATAATGTTAATGGTTATGTTATTTGGTTGGCTTGAGAAACTTATTATGTGGAGAAAATGTGAATGTACAGTGCAGAAAGAGGCTAACCGCCATCGTATTGT
This sequence comes from Wollemia nobilis, assembly GCA_028583015.1. NCBI lineage: Eukaryota > Viridiplantae > Streptophyta > Pinopsida > Araucariales > Araucariaceae > Wollemia > Wollemia nobilis. The sequence continues at coordinate 5,426,685 of JAQPPZ010001050.1, forward strand.
CTGAGATTCAACAAAGGAAATCCAATAAGGAAAGTAGGAAGGTAGATTTCTTGCAAGATCTGTTGGACTCAGTGGACTCCAATGGTGACATATTAACAGAGAAGAAGTGGTGGATATGGCAACATCTCTAATTTTAGGTGGATATGAGTCCACAACCTGCTCTATGACATGGGACCTCTATTACTTGTGCAAATACCCCAACGTCCTTATAAAATTAAGGGTAGAACAAAACTGCCCATCTATCTCTCTATATATTATTTCTCTTTGTTATTTATTTCATGTCTGTGGCTATGGTTAAACTTGCTAGTTTTTAGTCGCGGAGTCGTGGTAATCAAATCAATGTTTGGTTTCTACATTACATTTCAGGACGAAAACAGTTGCATCCGCCAGAAGACGGAAGACAACTTTATTGCTTTTGAGGACAAAAGGAAAATTACCTACACTTGTAAGGTAAGGAAAATGACCTATACTTGTAAGGTCGTATTAAAAGTTTACACTGAAGATAGATAAGTAGGGAGGTATTAACATTAACATGAAACGAAATAGGAGAAGTTAATATCACTTGAAGAATTAACTTATGTCGTTTGATGTTAATATCACTTGAAGAATTAACTTATGTCGTTTGATGCTTAGGTTGCAAAAGATTATTGTTATTATTCTGTGCATTTGTGCAATGTGTAAAAGATTATTTTTATTAGTTTCATTTTTTTACTTTTGAACAGTTTTGGAGGGATTGGCCTAATCAAGAGGGTGTTATCCTTTTATTAGGTAGTTAGTTTGGATGGGTTCTACCATTCTTCTTTGGAATATTTGGAATGAAAGGAACAACAGAATTTTTAATCAAGATAGGAAGGATATTCACTATATTTAGCAAAAGACCATAGCCAACTTAGTTGAATCAGTCCATCAACTCCTTAATCACCCCCAAAACTCCCACAAAAGATGGGATCAAGTGATGCAAAGATTGAAAATTAAATCTTCTAAAGGCAACCAACTTAAAGGGAATGTGAGTATTAGTAAGATGGATAGGACTAGAAATTGACAACCTCCTCCTAAGGATTTTGGAAAAGTCAATACTGATGGAGCCTCTAGAGGGAACCCTAGAAAATCCAGTGTGGGAGGAATTGGTAGACTTTCGGATGGCTCCCTGGTTTTTACTTTTGCTGAGAATTTGGGTATTCTTTCCAATAACCTTGTTGAGGGGTATGGTATCCTCAGACGCCTTCAAGAGGCTACTAAGGTTGGATGGGAAAAGGTGTTAGTTGAGTCTGACTCTCAAATTATGATTAATCTCTTGAAGACTCCTAAGAATCATAAGGTGGATTGGAGAATAAAAAGAATTATTGAGAAGAATCAATTAATCCAGATGAGATTTTTGAAAGTTGATTACAATCATGTGGTTAGAGATCAAAACAAGAATGTTGATGCTTTAGCTAATTGGGCTTTGGACAAAGGTGATCTTACTTGTTATTACCACCCTCCTATATGGTGGGCTTCTCAAATTAGGGAAGCTCTTATTTCTATCATTTCTTTGGATGGCTCAAGTTCTAAAGGTACCTAGTTTCTTCTTGCTTTTTTTTTGCTTCTCTTTGGTTCATTCAATTTTTTTTAGTTCCCTAGCTCATTTTATTCTTTATTTTGTTTCCTCTGTTGATTCTTGCTTTGATAGTATTCTGGTCTAGATAGGTCATTGTTACGTTTAATTTTTTATTTTTTTGTTTTTTGTTTTTTTTTTTTTTGTTTAATTTTTTAAGGAGGGTGGGTTCTTTTGTTTTGTTTTGTTTTTGTGTTCTTTGTGTTGTTTTTTTGTTGTTCATGTGTTTTTGTTGTTTTGTTTTGTGTTTTTTTTTTTTTTGTTATTGTTCTTGTGTTTTTGTTCGTTCTTGTTCTTGGGTTTCTCTTTGTTTGTGTTATTTTGTGTGTTTTTTTTTTAAGCAAAAAATCCCTTGGGGGCCGCCTTGGTCTAAGAGACCACGAACAGGGGGTTTTACACCGTCAAAGTCACTTGGGGGTTGCACCTAGCCCTGCCCGCACCAACATTATCAATTGGATTTTGGGTACCCAATTCATCTTTTTGGTAGGGTGGAGATTTGAACCTGGGACCTCCCTTGGAGGATTGTCCTCTCCTCTCTAACTCACCTATAACACCTGGGTTTTTGTGTTTTTATGTGTAAGTGTTTTCTATGTTTTTTGTTTCTGTTTATTGTTTGTTGTTGGTTGTTTTTTATTTTTATTTTTATTTTATTTTATTTTTTAATTTTTTAGGTTTTGGTTGTGTTTATTTTTCATATTTTTTTGGGTTATGTTTTTGTAGTGTTCTATTGTTTGTGTTTTGTTATGTCATTGTGTTTTTCTATGTGGTTTGTGTTGTGGTTTCTTTTATCTTATTGTGCGTATTTGGTTGTGCTTTTGTTTTTGACACACTCAAGAGCATGTTTTTTATTTTATTTTATTATTTTTGTTGTTATTTACTTATATTGAAATTGGTTTTGTATTTGTTTGCTCCTTGAGTATGTTAAAGGTGGTAGGCCAGGTCCGAATCCTGGACGTTTTTTGATGGAATGGATACTCTTGACTCGTCACCTGAAAGTGACATCCCTTTTGAGATGTTTTCCAAGAAAAAAAAGATCATTCTTATTAATATTGTGGATTTATGCCGTGAATGTATAGCAAAGTTCATAAGAATTTTCATTTAATATCGCCATGCTATACAAAGACACAGGAAATTGATATCGAACTTTACAGCAGTGGTAGTTGATGTAGTAAACATCTTCCTTCGCAGTTGGATTATTATAGCTATACTAGTTTATCGGATCATAATTTTAGCTTGAAATTTCAGCTTTACTGGTGTTTATATATGTTTTATAAGGTTCAAGCTTCACTCTCTTTATTTATAGTAAGGAGAAATTGTTAGTGCGATAATACGATTTTTGTTTGGATGGTGATGCAGGTGATTGATGAAGTTATTAGACTTGCCAACGTCGCGAATTTTATGTTTAGAACAGTTGCGAAAGAAGTGAAATTTAATGGTAATATTGATTATATATTTAATATTTGTTTAAATTTAAATTATTTTTAAAAATTAAATTGATTTTTTTATAATGTACTTGTTAGAAAAATAAACCCAGATTTCACGCCTGTGCCCAACTGCGCTGCGAACCTTGGGCAAAACCGGACTGTGCTCCAGACATGGGCGAAGTCGGACTGCGCTGCCGCAGTCTGGGATCTCGGCAAAAGTGTGACATGACATCACACCTACCTTCTGACAGATTTGACACCTGACAGATCCGATCTTCGCAGGAGTTAATGCCAAGTCGGCGTTTGTTAGAAACCCTAGATGAGGGTCGGTCCCAGGATAACCCTTATCTAAAGCTGTCAGAGGATAAACCTTATCCTCCTCTCCCCGTGGCTATAAAATGTGGTTTGGGTCTACAAAAAAAGAAGTGCGAAGAAGAGAAGTAGAGCATGTGTGAGAGAAGTTCGTGAAAGAGGAAGCGAAGATTAGAGCAGAGAAAGAAGGGCGAGTGATTCAGTGAGCAGAGTGGCTTAGCTGATTAATGTCTGAGTAGTAGACTCGACATTTCCTTTGTTCAGTTTATCCTACAACGTAGCCTACAAATGTTATTTCCTCGGTTGAGGAATTCTGTAACCCTAGTTTTTCATATGAATAAAGTTTGCTTTTGTCTATGGCTTCTTTAGGGTTTGCAATAGTTCATGTGTTAACTTTGTTGTTCTCTGTTCCGACATTTCTCTCCTCTCATTCAGGTCTTGCCAAGCCAGGTAAACCCAGTGGCAATTGCAGAAGACAAAGAACTTGAAGGCCAAAGTTGGCCAAGTCTGAAGCCTGTCCTTCTACATTTGATGAAGTTCGTAGATCCGGTGAAGTCTGCACTATGAGCGAAGTGCGCACTTCGACAACATTTCCAGTGCAGTCTGCACTACGCACGAAGTTTGCACTTTGCCCAAGCACAGTCCGCACTGCGCGTGAAGTATGCACTTTGCCCCTACGTAGCACGCACTGCGCGTGAAGTTCGCACTTCACCCCAGCGCAGTCTGCACTATGCGTGAAGTACGCACTTCGCCCTTGCGTTGCACGCACTGCGCACGAAGTTCAAACTTCGCCCCTATGCAGCACGCACTATGCGTGAAGTTTGCACTTCGCCCTTGCGCAGTCCGCACAGCGCGCGAGTGACGGACTTCGCCCGAGGGGTTGGGGCCATCCGCACTTTGCTCCCAAAGCTGGGAGCTGGCAGTGCACCCTGCGCAGCTCGGCATTAATAGGCTTCGATGATGAAAAACAAAAAAATTAAAATCGCTCCTTCAAATTGGTATCAGAGCAGATAGTGCCGTGACACGGAGATAGAAGCATGGCTTTTGAGAGAAACTCGTTGCAGTTGCAGATATCGTAATTTAACGATAAGAACTATGATTACTGGAGCATCGAGATGAAGATCCTGTTCAGATCTCAGGAGCTATGGGAGTTAGTCAAGAATGGCTACCCAGAACCGGTAGATGTAGCAGCACTGGCCGCCCTCTCTTAAGAAAACAAGGATCTATTGAAAGAGCACAAGAAGAAGGACCAGAAGTCCCTCTTCTACATCATGCAAGCGATTAAGGAGACCATATTACTACGTATTGCATCAGCCACCAAGGCCAAGCAGGCCTGGGAAACCCTGGCAAAAAAAAAGATCATTCTTATTAATATTATGGATTTATGCCGTTAATGTATAGCAAAGTTCATAAGAATTTTCATTTAATATCGCCATGCTATACAAAGACACAGGAAATTGATATCGAACTTTACAGCAATGGTAGTTGATGTAGTAAACATCTTCCTTCGTAGTTGGATTATTACAGCTATACTAGTTTATCGGATCATAATTTTAGCTTGAAATTTCAGCTTTACTGGTGTTTATATATGTTTTATAAGGTTCAAGCTTCACTCTCTTTATTTATAGTAAGGAGAAATTGTTAGTGCGATAATATGATTTTTGTTTGGATGGTGATGCAGGTGATTGATGAAGTTATTAGACTTGCCAACGTCGCAAATTTTATGTTTAGAACAGTTGCGAAAGAAGTGAAATTTAATGGTAATATTGATTATATATTTAATATTTGTTTAAATTTAAATTATTTTTAAAATTAAATTGATTTTTTTATAATGTACTTGTTAGAAAAATAAACCCATATTTCACGCCTGTGCCCAACTGCGCTGCGAACCTTGGGCAAAATCAGACTACGCTCCAGACATGGGCGAAGTCGGACTGCGCTGCCGTAGTCTGGGATCTCGGCAAAAGTGTGACATGACATCACACCTACCTTCTGACAGATTAGACACCTGACAGATCCGATCTTCGCAGGAGTTAATGCCAAGTCAGCGTTTGTTAGAAACCCTAGATGAGGGTCGGTCCCAGGATAACCCTTATCCAAAGCTGTCAGAGGATAAACCTTATCCTCCTCTCCCCGCGGCTATAAAATGTGGTTTGGGTCTACAAAAAAAGAAGTGCGAAGAAGAGAAGTAGAGCATGTGTGAGAGAAGTTCGTGAAAGAGGAAGCGAAGATTAGAGCAGAGAAAGAAGGGCGAGTGATTCAGTGAGCAGAGTGGCTTAGCTGATTAATGTCTGAGTAGTAGACTCGACATTTAACTTGTTCAATTTATCCTACAACGTAGCCTACAGATGTTATTTCCTCGGTTGAGGAATTTTGTAACCCTAGTTTTTCATATGAATAAAGTTTTCTTTTGTCTATGGCTTCTTTAGGGTTTGCAATAGTTCATGTGTTAACTTTGTTGTTCTTTGTTCTGACATTTCTCTCCTCTCATTCAGGTCTTGCCAAGCCAGGTAAACCCATCGACAACTGCAGAAGACAAAGAACTTGAAGGCCAAAGTTGGCCAAGTCTGAAGCCTGTCCTTCTACATTTGATGAAGTTCGCAGATCCGGTGAAGTCTACACTATGAGCGAAGTGCGCACTTCGACAACATTTCCAGTGTAGTCTGCACTACGCACGAAGCTTGCACTTTGCCCAAGCACAGTCCGCACTGCGCGTGAAGTATGCACTTTGCCCCTACGCAGCACGCACTGCGCGTGAAGTTCGCACTTCACCCCAGCGCAGTCTACACTATGCGTGAAGTACGCACTTTGCCCTTGCATAGCACGCACTGCGCACGAAGTTCAAACTTCACCCCTACGTAGCACGCACTATGCGCGAAGTTTGCACTTCGCCATTGCGCAGTCCGCACAGCGCGCGAGTGACGGACTTCGCCCGAGGGGTTGGGGCAATCCGCACTTCGCTCCCGAAGCTGGGAGCTGGCAGTGCACCCTGCGTAGCTCGGCATTAATAGACTTCGATGACGAAAAACAAAAAAATTAAAATCGCTCCTTCAAATTGGTATCAGAGCAGATAGTGCCGTGACATGGAGATAGAAGCATGGCTTTTGAGAGAAACTCGTTGCAATTGCAGATATCGTAATTTAACGGTAAGAACTATGATTACTGGAGCATCGATATGAAGATCCTGTTCAGATCTCAGGAGCTATGGGAGTTAGTCGAGAATGGCTACCCAGAACCGACAGATGTAGCAGCACTGGCTGCCCTCTCTTAAGCAAACAAGGATCTATTAAAAGAGCACAAGAAGAAGGACCAGAAGGCCCTCTTCTACATCATGCAAGCGGTTAAGGAGACCATATTACTACGGATTGCATCAGCCACCAAGGCCAAGCAGGCCTGGGAAACCCTGGAGAAAAAAAAGATCATTCTTATTAATATTGTGGATTTATGCCATGAATGTATAGCAAAGTTCATAAGAATTTTCATTTAATATCGCCATGCTATACAAAGACACAGAAAATTGATATCGAACTTTACAGCAGTGGTAGTTGATGTAGTAAACATCTTCCTTCGCAGTTGGATTATTACAGCTATACTAGTTTATCGGATCATAATTTTAGCTTGAAATTTCAGATTTACTGGTGTTTATATATGTTTTATAAGGTTCAAGCTTCACTCTCTTTATTTATAGTAAGGAGAAATTGTTAGTGCGATAATACGATTTTTGTTTGGATGGTGATGCAGGTGATTGATGAAGTTATTAGACATGCCAACGTCGCGAATTTTATGTTTAGAACAGTTACGAAAGAAGTGAAATTTAATGGTAATATTGATTATATATTTAATATTTGTTTAAATTTAAATTATTTTTAAAATTAAATTGATTTTTTTATAATGTACTTGTTAGAAAAATAAACCCAGATTTCACGCTTGTGCCCAACTGCGCTGCGAACCTTGGGCAAAACTGGACTGCGCTCCAGACATAGGCAAAGTCAAACTGCGCTGCCGCAGTCTAGGATCTCGGCAAAAGTGTGACATGACATCACACCTACCTTCTGACAGATTTGACACCTAACAGATCCGATCTTCGCAGGAGTTAATGCCAAGTCGGCATTTGTTAGAAACCCTAGATGAGGGTCGATCCCAGGATAACCCTTATCCAAAGCTGTCAGAGGATAAACCTTATCCTCCTCTCCCCGCGGCTATAAAATGTGGTTTGGGTCTACAAAAAAAGAAGTGCGAAGAAGAGAAGTAGAGCATGTGTGAGAGAAGTTCGTGAAAGAGGAAGCAAAGATTAGAGCAGAGAAAGAAGGGCGAGTGATTCAATGAGCGAGTGTCTTAGCCGATTAATGTCCGAGTAGTAGACTCAACATTTCCCTTGTTCGATTTATCCTACAACGTAGCCTACGGATGTTATTTCCTCGGTTGAGGAATTCTCGTAACCCTAGTTTTTCATATGAATAAAGTTTGCTTTTGTCTATGGCTTCTTTAGGGTTTGCAATAGTTCATGTGTTAACTTTGTTGTTCTCTGTTCGACATTTCTCTCCTCTCATTCAGGTCTTGCCAAGCCAGGTAAACCCAGCGGCAACTGCAGAAGACAAAGAACTTGAAGGCCAAAGTTGGCCAAGTCTGAAGCCTGTCCTTCTACATTTGATAAAGTTCGCAGATCCGATGAAGTCTGCACTATGAGCGAAGTGCGCACTTCGACAGCATTTCCAGTGTAGTCTGCACTACGCACGAAGTTTGCACTTTGCCCAAGCACAGTTCACACTGCGCGTGAAGTATGCACTTTGCCCCTACGTAGCACACACTGCGCATGAAGTTCGCACTTCGCCCCAGCACAGTCTGCACTATGCGTGAAGTACGCACTTTGCCCTTGCATAGCATGCACTGCGAACGAAGTTCAAACTTCGCCCCTACGCAGCACGCACTATGCGCAAAGTTTGCACTTCGCCCTTGCGCAGTCCGCACAGCGTGCGAGTGACGGACTTCGCCCGAGGGGTTGGGGCCATCCGCACTTCGCTCCCGAAGCTGGGAGCTGGCAGTGCACCCTGCATAGCTCAACATTAATAGACTTCGATGACGAAAAACAAAAAAGTTAAAATCGCTCCTTCAAATTGGTATCAGAGCAGATAGTGCCGTGACACGGAGATAGAAGCATGGCTTTTGAGAGAAACTCGTTGCGGTTGCGAGATATCATAATTTAACGGTAAGAACTATGATTACCGGAGCATCGAGATGAAGATCCTGTTCGGATCTCGGGAGCTATGGGAGTTAGTCGAGAATGGCTACCCGTAACCGGAAGATGTAGCAAGACCGGCCGCCCTCTCTTAAGCAAACAAGGATCTATTGAAAGAGCACAAGAAGAAGGACCGAAGTCCCTCTTCTACATCATGCAAGCGGTTAAGGAGACCATATTACTACGGATTGCATCGACCACCAAGGCCAAGCTGGGCCTGGGAAACCCTGGCGAAAAAAAAGATCATATTTATTAATATTGTGGATTTATGCCGTGAATGTATAGCAAAGTTCATAAGAATTTTCATTTAATATCGCCATGCTATACAAAGACACAAGAAATTGATATCGAACTTTACAGCAGTGGTAGTTGATGTAGTAAACATCTTCCTTCGCAGTTGGATTATTACAGCTATACTAGTTTATCGGATCATAATTTTAGCTTGAAATTTCAGCTTTACTGGTGTTTATATATGTTTTATAAGGTTCAAGCTTCACTCTCTTTATTTATAGTAGGGAGAAATTGTTAGTGCGATGATACGATTTTTGTTTGGATGGTGATGCAGGTGATTGATGAAGTTATTAGACTTGCCAACGTCGCGAATTTTATGTTTAGAACAGTTGCGAAAGAAGTGAAATTTAATGGTAATATTGATTATATATTTAATATTTGTTTAAATTTAAATTATTTTTAAAATTAAATTGATTTTTTTATAATGTACTTGTTAGAAAAATAAACCCAGATTTCACGCTCGTGCCCAATCGCGCTGCGAACCTTGGGCAAAACCGGATCGCGCTCCGGACATAGGCAAAGTCGGACTCGCTGCCGCGAGCCTAGGATCTCGGCAAAAGTGTGACATGACATCACACCTACCTTCCGACGGATTTGACACCCGACGGATCCGATCTTCGCAGGAGTTAATGCCAAGTCAGCATTTGTTAGAAACCCTAGATGAGGGTCGGTCCCAGGATAACCCTTATCCAAAGCTGTCAGAGGATAAACCTTATCCTCCTCTCCCCGCGGCTATAAAATGTGGTTTGGGTCTACAAAAAAAGAAGTGCGAAGAAGAGAAGTAGAGCATGTGTGAGAGAAGTTAGTGAAAGAGGAAGCAAAGATTAGAGCAGAGAAAGAAGGGCGAGTGATTCAGTGAGCAGAGTGGCTTAGCTGATTAATGTCTGAGTAGTAGACTCAACATTTCCCTTGTTCAGTTTATCCTACAACGTAGCCTACAGATGTTATTTCCTCGGTTGAGGAATTCTGTAACCCTAGTTTTTCATATGAATAAAGTTTGCTTTTGTCTATGGCTTCTTTAGGGTTTGCAATAGTTCATGTGTTAACTTTGTTGTTCTCTGTTCTGACATTTCTCTCCTCTCATTCAGGTCTTGCCAAGCCAAGTAAACCCAGCGGCAACTGCAGAAGACAAAGAACTTGAAGGCCAAAGTTGGCCAAGTCTGAAGCCTGTCCTTCTACATTTGATAAAGTTCGCAGATCCGGTGAAGTCTGCACTATGAGCGAAGTGCGCACTTCGACAACATTTCTAGTGTAGTCTGCACTACGCACGAAGTTTGCACTTTGCCCAAGCACAGTTCACACTGCGCGTGAAGTATGCACTTTGCCCCTACGTAGCACACACTGCGCGTGAAGTTTGCACTTCGCCCCAGCACAGTCTGCACTATGCGTGAAGTACGCACTTTGCCCTTGCATAGCATGCACTGCGCATGAAGTTCAAACTTCGCCCCTACGCAGCACGCACTATGCGCAAAGTTTGCACTTCGCCCTTGCGCAGTCCGCACAGCGTACGAGTGACGGACTTCGCCCGAGGGGTTGGGGCCATCCGCACTTCGCTCCCGAAGCTGGGAGCTGGCAGTGCACCCTGCATAGCTCGACATTAATAGACTTCGATGACGAAAAACAAAAAAGTTAAAATCGCTCCTTCAAATTGGTATCAGAGCAGATAGTGCCGTGACACGGAGATAGAAGCATGGCTTTTGAGAGAAACTCGTTGCAGTTGCAGATATCGTAATTTAACGGTAAGAACTATGATTACTGGAGCATCGAGATGAAGATCATGTTCAGATCTCAGGAGCTATGGGAGTTAGTCGAGAATGGCTACCCAGAACCGGAAGATGTAGCAGCACTGGCCGCCCTCTCTTAAGCAAACAAGGATCTATTGAAAGAGCACAAGAAGAAGGACCAGAAGTCCCTCTTCTACATCATGCAAGCGGTTAAGGAGACCATATTACTACGGATTGCATCAGCCACCAAGGCCAAGCAGGCCTGGGAAACCCTGGCAAAAAAAAAGATCATATTTATTAATATTGTGGATTTATGCCGTGAATGTATAGCAAAGTTCATAAGAATTTTCATTTAATATCGCCATGCTATACAAAGACACAAGAAATTGATATCGAACTTTACAGCAGTGGTAGTTGATGTAGTAAACATCTTCCTTCGCAGTTGGATTATTACAACTATACTAGTTTATCGGATCATAATTTTAGCTTGAAATTTCAGATTTACTGGTGTTTATATATGTTTTATAAGGTTCAAGCTTCACTCTCTTTATTTATAGTAAGGAGAAATTGTTAGTGCGATAATACAATTTTTGTTTGGATGGTGATGCAGGTGATTGATGAAGTTATTAGACTTGCCAACGTCGCGAATTTTATGTTTAGAAAAGTTGCGAAAGAAGTGAAATTTAATGGTAATATTGATTATATATTTAATATTTGTTTAAATTTAAATTATTTTTAAAATTAAATTGATTTTTTTATAATGTACTTGTTAGAAAAATAAACCCAGATTTCACGCCTGTGCCCAACTGCGCTGCGAACCTTGGGCAAAACCGGACTGCGCTCCAGACATAGGCAAAGTCAGACTGCGCTGCCGCAGTCTAGGATCTCGGCAAAAGTGTGACATGACATCACACCTACCTTCTGACGGATTTGACACCTGACAGATCCGATCTTCGCAGGAGTTAATGCCAAGTCAGCATTTGTTAGAAACCCTAGATGAGGGTCGGTCCCAGGATAACCCTTATTCAAAGCTGTCAGAGGATAAACCTTATCCTCCTCTCCCCGCGGCTATAAAATGTGGTTTGGGTCTACAAAAAAAGAAGTGCGAAGAAGAGAAGTAGAGCATGTGTGAGAGAAGTTCGTGAAAGAGGAAGCAAAGATTAGAGCAGAGAAAGAAGGGCGAGTGATTCAGTGAGCAGAGTGGCTTAGCTGATTAATGTCTGAGTAGTAGACTCAACATTTCCCTTGTTCAATTTATCCTACAACGTAGCCTACAGATGTTATTTCCTCGGTTGAGGAATTCTGTAACCCTAGTTTTTCATATGAATAAAGTTTGCTTTTGTCTATGGCTTCTTTAGGGTTTGCAATAGTTCATGTGTTAACTTTGTTGTTCTCTGTTCTGACATTTCTCTCCTCTCATTCAGGTCTTGCCAAGCCAGGTAAACCCAGCGGCAACTGCAGAAGACAAAGAACTTGAATGCCAAAGTTGGCCAAGTCTGAAGCCTGTCCTTCTACATTTGATAAAGTTCGCAGATCCGGTGAAGTCTGCACTATGAGCGAAGTGCGCACTTCGACAACATTTCTAGTGTAGTCTGCACTACGCACGAAGTTTGCACTTTGCCCAAGCACAGTTCACACTGCGCGTGAAGTATGCACTTTTCCCCTACGTAGCACACACTGCGCGTGAAGTTTGCACTTCGCCCCAGCACAGTCTGCACTATGCGTGAAGTACGCACTTTGCCCTTGCGTAGCATGCACTGCGCACGAAGTTCAAACTTCGCCCCTACGCAGCACGCACTATGCGTAAAGTTTGCACTTCGCCCTTGCGCAGTCCGCACAGCGTGCGAGTGACGGACTTCGCCCGAGGGGTTGGGGCCATCCGCACTTCGCTCCCGAAGCTGGGAGCTGGCAGTGCACCCTGCATAGCTCGACATTAATAGACTTCGATGACGAAAAACAAAAAAGTTAAAATCGCTCCTTCAAATTGGTATCAGAGCAGATAGTGCCGTGACACGGAGATAGAAGCATGGCTTTTGAGAGAAACTCGTTGCAGTTGCAGATATCATAATTTAACGGTAAGAACTATGATTACTGGAGCATCGAGATGAAGATCCTGTTCAGATCTCAGGAGCTATGGGAGTTAGTCGAGAATGGCTACCCAGAACCGGAAGATGTAGCAGCACTGGCCGCCCTCTCTTAAGCAAACAAGGATCTATTGAAAGAGCACAAGAAGAAGGACCAGAAGTCCCTCTTCTACATCATGCAAGCGGTTAAGGAGACCATATTACTACGGATTGCATCAACCACCAAGGCCAAGCGAGGCCCGGGAAACCTCGGCGAAAAAAAAGATCATATTTATTAATATTGTGGATTTATGCCGTGAATGTATAGCAAAGTTCATAAGAATTTTCATTTAATATCGCCATGCTATACAAAGACACAAGAAATTGATATCGAAATTTACAGCAGTGGTAGTTGATGTAGTAAACATCTTCCTTCGCAGTTGGATTATTACAACTATACTAGTTTATCGGATCATAATTTTAGCTTGAAATTTCAGATTTACTGGTGTTTATATATGTTTTATAAGGTTCAAGCTTCACTCTCTTTATTTATAGTAAGGAGAAATTGTTAGTGCGATAATACGATTTTTGTTTGGATGGTGATGCAGGTGATTGATGAAGTTATTAGACTTGCCAACGTCGCGAATTTTATGTTTAGAACAGTTGCGAAAGAAGTGAAATTTAATGGTAATATTGATTATATATTTAATATTTGTTTAAATTTAAATTATTTTTAAAATTAAATTGATTTTTTTATAATGTACTTGTTAGAAAAATAAACCCAGATTTCACGCCTGTGCCCAACTGCGCTGCGAACCTTGGGCAAAACCGGACTGCGCTCCAGACATAGGTGAAGTCAGACTGCGCTGCCGCAGTCTAGGATCTCGGCAAAAGTGTGACATGACATCACACCTACCTTCTGACAGATTTGACACCTGACAGATCCGATCTTCGCAGGAGTTAATGCCAAGTCAGCATTTGTTAGAAACCCTAGATGAGGGTCGGTCCCAGGATAACCCTTATCCAAAGCTGTCAGAGGATAAACCTTATCCTCCTCTCCCCGCGGCTATAAAATGTGGTTTGGGTCTACAAAAAAAGAAGTGCGAAGAAGAGAAGTAGAGCATGTGTGAGAGAAGTTCGTGAAAGAGGAAGCAAAGATTAGAGCAGAGAAAGAAGGGCGAGTGATTCAGTGAGCAGAGTGGCTTAGCTGATTAATGTCCGAGTAGTAGACTCAACATTTCCCTTGTTCGATTTATCCTACAACGTAGCCTACAGATGTTATTTCCTCGGTTGAGGAATTCTGTAACCCTAGTTTTTCATATGAATAAAGTTTGCTTTTGTCTATGGCTTCTTTAGGGTTTGCAATAGTTCATGTGTTAACTTTGTTGTTCTCTGTTCTGACATTTCTCTCCTCTCATTCAGGTCTTGCCAAGCCAGGTAAACCCAGCGGCAACTGCAGAAGACAAAGAACTTGAAGGCCAAAGTTGGCCAAGTCTGAAGCCTGTCCTTCTACATTTGATAAAGTTCGCAGATCCGGTGAAGTCTGCACTATGAGCGAAGTGCGCACTTCGACAACATTTCTAGTGTAGTCTGCACTACGCACGAAGTTTGCACTTTGCCCAAGCACAGTTCACACTGCGCGTGAAGTATGCACTTTGCCCCTACGTAGCACACACTGCGCGTGAAGTTTGCACTTCGCCCCAGCACAGTCTGCACTATGCGTGAAGTACGCACTTTGCCCTTGCGTAGCATGCACTGCGCACGAAGTTCAAACTTCGCCCCTACGCAGCACGCACTATGCGCAAAGTTTGCACTTCGCCCTTGCGCAGTCCGCACAGCGTGCGAGTGACGGACTTCGCCCGAGGGGTTGGGGCCATCCGCACTTCGCTCCCGAAGCTGGGAGCTGGCAGTGCACCCTGCATAGCTCGACATTAATAGACTTCGATGACGAAAAACAAAAAAGTTAAAATCGCTCCTTCAAATTGGTATCAGAGCAGATAGTGCCGTGACACGGAGATAGAAGCATGGCTTTTGAGAGAAACTCGTTGCAGTTGCAGATATCGTAATTTAACGGTAAGAACTATGATTACTCGGAGCATCCAGATGAAGATCCTGTTCAGATCTCAGGAGCTATGGGAGTTAGTCGAGAATGGCTACCCAGAACCGGAAGATGTAGCAAAGACCGGCCGCCCTCTCTTAAGCAAACAAGGATCTATTGAAAGAGCACAAGAAGAAGGACCGAAGTCCCTCTTCTACATCATGCAAGCGGTTAAGGAGACCATATTACTACGGATTGCATCAGCCACCAAGGCCAAGCAGGCCTGGGAAACCCTGGCGAAAAAAAAGATCATATTTATTAATATTGTGGATTTATGCCGTGAATGTATGGCAAAGTTCATAAGAATTTTCATTTAATATCGCCATGCTATACAAAGACACAAGAAATTGATATCGAAATTTACAGCAGTGGTAGTTGATGTAGTAAACATCTTCCTTCGCAGTTGGATTATTACAGCTATACTAGTTTATCGGATCATAATTTTAGCTTGAAATTTCAGCTTTACTGGTGTTTATATATGTTTTATAAGGTTCAAGCTTCACTCTCTTTATTTATAGTAAGGAGAAATTGTTAGTGCGATAATACGATTTTTGTTTGGATGGTGATGCAGGTGATTGATGAAGTTATTAGACTTGCCAACGTCGCGAATTTTATGTTTAGAACAGTTGCGAAAGAAGTGAAATTTAATGGTAATATTGATTATATATTTAATATTTGTTTAAATTTAAATTATTTTTAAAATTAAATTGATTTTTTTATAATGTACTTGTTAGAAAAATAAACCCAGATTTCACGCCTATGCCCAATCTGCGCTCCGAACCTTGGACGAAACCGGATCGCGCTTCAGACATGGGCGAATTCGGACTGCGGTGCCGCAGTCCGAGATCTCGGCAAAAGTGTGACATGACATCACACCTACCTTCTGACAGATTTGACACCTGACAGATCCGATCTTCGCAGGAGTTAATGCCAAGTCGGCGTTTGTTAGAAACCCTAGATGAGGGTCGGTCCCAGGATAACCCTTATCCAAAGCTGTCAGAGGATAAACCTTATCCTCCTCTCCCCGTGGCTATAAAATGTGGTTTGGGTCTACAAAAAAAGAAGTGCGAAGAAGAGAAGTAGAGCATGTGTGAGAGAAGTTCGTGAAAGAGGAAGCGAAGATTAGAGCAGAGAAAGAAGGACGAGTGATTCAGTGAGCAGAGTGGCTTAGTTGATTAATGTCTGAGTAGTAGACTCGACATTTCCCTTGTTCAGTTTATTCTACAACGCAGCCTACAAATGTTATTTCCTTGGTTGAGGAATTCTGTAACCCTAGTTTTTCATATGAATAAAGTTTGCTTTTGTCGATGGCTTCTTTAGGGTTTGCAATAGTTCATGTGTTAACTTTGTTGTTCTCTGTTCTGACATTTCTCTCCTCTCATTCAGGTCTTGCCAAGCCAGGTAAACCCAGCGGCAACTTCAGAAGACAAAGAACTTGAAGGCCAAAGTTGGCCAAGTCTGAAGTCTGTCCTTCTACATTTGATGAAGTTCGTAGATCCGGTGAAGTCTGCACTATGAGCGAAGTGCGCACTTCGACAACATTTCTAGTGTAGTCTGCACTACGCACGAAGTTTGCACTTTGCCCAAGAACAGTCCGCACTACGCGTGAAGTATGCACTTTGCCCCTACGCAGCACGCACTGCGCGTGAAGTTCGCACTTCGCCCCAGTGCAGTCTGCACTATGCGTGAAGTACGCACTTCGCCCTTGCGTAGCATGCACTGCGCACGAAGTTCAAACTTCGCCCCTACGCAGCACGCACTATGCGCGAAGTTTGCACTTCGCCCTTGCGCAGTCCGCACAGCGCGCGAGTGACGGACTTCGCCCAAGGGGTTGGGGCCATCCGCACTTCACTCCCGAAGCTGGGAGCTGGCAGTGCACCCTACGTAGCTCGGCATTAATAGACTTCGATGACGAAAAACAAAAAAATTAAAATCGCTCCTTCAAATTGGTATCAGAGCAGATAGTGCCGTGACACGGAGATAGAAGCATGACTTTTGAGAGAAACTCGTTGCAGTTGCAAATATCGTAATTTAACGGTAAGAACTATGATTACTGGAGCATCGAGATGAAGATCCTGTTCAGATCTCAGGAGCTATGGGAGTTAGTCGAGAATGGCTACCCAGAACCGGCAGATGTAGCAGCACTGGCTGCCCTCTCTTAAGAAAATAAGGATCTATTGAAAGAGCACAAGAAGAAGGACCAGAAGGCCCTCTTCTACATCATGAAAGCGGTTAAGGAGACCATATTACTACAGATTGCATCAGCCACCAAGGCCAAGCAGGCCTGGGAAACCCTGGAGAAAAAAAAGATCATTCTTATTAATATTGTGGATTTATGCCATGAATGTATAACAAAGTTCATAAGAATTTTCATTTAATATCGCCATGCTATACAAAGACACAGGAAATTGATATCGAACTTTACAGCAGTGGTAGTTGATGTAGTAAACATCTTCCTTCGCAGTTGGATTATTACAACTATACTAGTTTATCGGATCATAATTTTAGCTTGAAATTTCAACTTTACTGGTGTTTATATATGTTTTATAAGGTTCAAGCTTCACTCTCTTTATTTATAGTAAGGAGAAATTGTTAGTGCGATAATACGATTTTTGTTTGGATGGTGATGCAGGTGATTGATGAAGTTATTAGACTTGCCAACGTCGCGAATTTTATGTTTAGAACAGTTGCGAAAGAAGTGAAATTTAATGGTAATATTGATCATATATTTAATATTTGTTTAAATTTAAATTATTTTTAAAATTAAATTGATTTTTTTATAATGTACTTGTTAGAAAAATAAACCTAGATTTCACGCCTGTGCCCAACTGCGCTGCGAACCTTGGGCAAAACCGGACTGCGCTCCAGACATGGGCGAAGTCGGACTACGCTGCCGCAGTCTGGGATCTTGGCAAAAGTGTGACATAACATCACACCTACCTTCTGACAGATTTGACACCTGACAGATCCGATCTTCGTAGGAGTTAATGCCAAGTCGGCGTTTGTTAGAAACCCTAGATGAGGGTCGGTCCCAGGATAACCCTTATCCAAAGCTGTCAGAGGATAAACCTTATCCTCCTCTCCCCGCGACTATAAAATGTGGTTTGGGTCTACAAAAAAATAAGTGCGAAGAAGAGAAGTAGAGCATGTGTGAAAGAAGTTCGTGAAAGAGGAAGCGAAGATTAGAGCAGAGAAAGAAGGGCGAGTGATTCAGTGAGCAGAGTGGCTTAGCTGATTAATGTCTGAGTAGTAGACTCGACATTTCCCTTGTTCAGTTTATCCTACAACGCAGCCTGCAGATGTTATTTCCTCGATTGAGGAATTCTGTAACCCTAGTTTTTCATATGAATAAAGTTTGCTTTTGTCGATGGCTTCTTTAGGGTTTGCAATAGTTCATGTGTTAACTTTGTTGTTCTCTGTTCTGACATTTCTCTCCTCTCATTCAGGTCTTGCCAAGCCAGGTAAACCCAGCGGCAACTGCAGAAGACAAAGAACTTGAAGGCCAAAATTGGCCAAGTCTGAAGCCTGTCCTTCTACATTTGATGAAGTTCGCAGATCCGGTGAATTCTGCACTATGAGCGAAGTGCGCACTTCGACAACATTTCCAGTGCAGTCTGCACTACGCACGAAGTTTGCACTTTGCCCAAGCACAATCCGCACTGCGCGTGAAGTATGCACTTTGCCCCTACGCAGCACGCACTGCGCGTGAAGTTCGCACTTCGCCCCAGCACAGTCTGCACTATGTGTGAAGTACGCACTTCGCCCTTGCGTAGCATGCACTGCGCACGAAGTTCAAACTTCGCCCCTACGCAGCACGCACTATGCGCGAAGTTTGCACTTCGCCCTTGCGCAGTCCGCACAGCGCGCGAGTGACGGACTTCGCCCGAGGGGTTGGGGCCATCCGCACTTCGCTCCCGAAGCTGGGAGTTGGCAGTGCACCCTATGCAGCTCGGCATTAATAGACTTCGATGACGAAAAACAAAAAAATTAAAATCGCTCCTTCAAATTGGTATCAGAGCAGATAGTGCCGTGACACGGAGATAGAAGCATGGCTTTTGAGAGAAACTCGTTGTAGTTGCAGATATCGTAATTTAACGGTAAGAACTATGATTACTGGAGCATCGAGATGAAGATCCTGTTCAGATCTCAGGAGCTATGGGAGTTAGTCGAGAATGGCTACCCAAAACCGGCAGATGTAGCAGCACTGACCGCCCTCTCTCAAGCAAACAAGGATCTATTGAAAGAGCACAAGAAGAAGGACCAGAAGGCCCTCTTCTACATCATGCAAGCGGTTAAGGAGACCATATTACTACGGATTGCATCAGCCACCAAGGCCAAGCAGGCCTGGGAAACCCTGGAAAAAAAAAAGATCATTCTTATTAATATTGTGGATTTATGCTGTGAATGTATAGCAAAGTTCATAAGAATTTTCATTTAATATCGCCATGCTATACAAAGACACAGGAAATTGATATCGAACTTTACAGCAGTGGTAGTTGATGTAGTAAACATCTTCCTTCGCAGTTGGATTAAAACAGCTATACTAGTTTATCGGATCATAATTTTAGCTTGAAATTTCAGCTTTACTGGTGTTTATATATGTTTTATAAGGTTCAAGCTTCACTCTCTTTATTTATAGTAAGGAGAAATTGTTAGTGCGATAATACGATTTTTGTTTGGATGGTGATGCAGGTGATTGATGAAGTTATTAGACTTGCCAACGTCACGAATTTTATGTTTAGAATAGTTGCGAAAAAAGTGATATTTAATCGTAATATTGATTATATATTTAATATTTGTTTAAATTTAAATTATTTTTAAAATTAAATTGATTTTTTTATAATGTACTTGTTAGAAAAATAAACCCAGATTTCACGCCTGTGCCCAACTGCGTTGCGAACCTTGGGCAAAATCAGACTGCGCTCCAGACATGGGCGAAGTCGGACTGCGCTGTCGTAGTCTGGGATCTCGGCAAAAGTGTGACATGACATCACACCTACCTTCTGACAGATTTGACACCTGACAGATCCGATCTTTACAGGAGTTAATGCCAAGTCAGCGTTTGTTAGAAACCCTAGATGAGGGTCGGTCTTAGGATAACCCTTATCCAAAGTTGTCAGAGGATAAACCTTATCCTCCTCTCCCCGCGGCTATAAAATGTGGTTTGCGTCTACAAAAAAAGAAGTGTGAAGAAGAGAAGTAGAGCATGTGTGAGAGAAGTTCGTGAAAGAGGAAGCGAAGATTAGAACAGAGAAAGAAGGGCGAGTGATTCAGTGAGCAGAGTGGCTTAGCTGATTAATGTCTGAGTAGTAGACTCGACATTTCCCTTGTTCAGTTTATCCTACAACGCAGCCTACAGATGTTATTTCCTCGATTGAGGAATTCTGTAACCCTAGTTTTTCATATGAATAAAGTTTGCTTTTGTCTATGGCTTCTTTAGGGTTTGCAATAGTTCATGTGTTAACTTTGTTGTTCTCTATTCTGACATTTCTCTCCTCACATTCAGGTCTTGCCAAGCCAGGTAAACCCAGCGGCAACTGCAGAAGACAAAGAACTTGAAGGCTAAAGTTGGCCAAGTCTGAAGCCTGTCCTTCTACATTTGATGAAGTTCGCAGATCCGGTGAAGTCTGCACTATGAGCGAAGTGCGCACTTCGACAGCATTTCCAGTGCAGTCTGCACTACGCACGAAGTTTGCACTTTGCCCAAGCACAGTCCGCACTGCACATGAAGTATGCACTTTGCCCCTATGTAGCACGCACTACGCGTGAAGTTCGCACTTCGCACCAGCACAGTCTGCACTATGCGTGAAGTACGCACTTCGCCCTTGCGTAGCATGCACTACGCACGAAGTTCAAACTTCGCCCCTATGCAGCACGCACTGTGCGTGAAGTTTGCACTTCGTCCTTCCGCAGTCCGCACAGCGCGCGAGTGACGAACTTCGCCCGAGGTGTTGGGGCCATCCGCACTTCGCTCCTGAAGCTGGGAGTTGGCAGTGCACCCTGCGCAACTCGGCATTAATAGACTTCGATGATGAAAAACAAAAAAATTAAAATCGCTCCTTCAAATTGGTATCAGAGCAGATAGTGCCGTGACACGGAGATAGAAGCATGGCTTTTGAGAGAAACTCGTTGTAGTTGCAGATATTGTAATTTAACGGTAAGAACTATGATTACTGGAGCATTCAGATGAAGATCCTGTTCGGATCTCAGGAGCTATGGGAGTTAGTCGAGAATGGCTACCCAAAACCGGCAGATGTAGCAGCACTGACCGCCCTCTCTCAAGAAAACAAGGATCTATTGAAAGAGCACAAGAAGAAGGACCGGAAGGCCCTCTTCTACATCATGCAAGCGGTTAAGGAGACCATATTACTACGGATTGCATCGCCCACCAAGGCCAAGCGGGCCCGGGAAACCCCGGCGAAAAAAAAAGATCATTCTTATTAATATTGTGGATTTATGTCGTGAATGTATAGCAAAGATCATAAGAATTTTCATTTAATATCGCCATGCTATACAAAGACACAGGAAATTGATATCGAACTTTACAGCAGTGGTAGTTGATGTAGTAAACATCTTCCTTCGCAGTTGGATTATTACAACTATACTAGTTTATCGGATCATAATTTTAGCTTGAAATTTCAGCTTTACTGGTGTTGATATATGTTTTATAAGGTTCAAGCTTCACTCTCTTTATTTATAGTAAGGAGAAATTGTTAGTGCGATAATACGATTTTTGTTTGGATGGTGATGCAGGTGATTGATGAAGTTATTAGACTTGCCAACGTCGCGAATTTTATGTTTAGAATAGTTGCGAAAAAAGTGAAATTTAATGGTAATATTGATTATATATTTAATATTTGTTTAAATTTAAATTATTTTTAAAATTAAATTGATTTTTTTATAATGTACTTGTTAGAAAAATAAACCCAGATTTCACGCCTATGCCCAACTGCGTTGCGAACCTTGGGCAAAATCGGACTGCGCTCCAGACATGGGCGAAGTCGGACTGCGCTATCGTAGTCTGGGATCTCGGCAAAAGTGTGACATGAAATCACACCTATCTTCTGACAGATTTGACACCTGACAGATCCGATCTTTGCAGGAGTTAATGCCAAGTCAGCATTTTTTAGAAACCCTAGATGAGGGTCGGTCCCAGGATAACCCTTATCCAAAGCTGTCAGAGGATAAACCTTATCCTCCTCTCCCCGCGGCTATAAAATGTGGTTTGGGTCTACAAAAAAAGAAGTGCGAAGAAGAGAAGTAGAGCATGTGTGAGAGAAGTTCGTGAAAGAGGAAGCGAAGATTAGAGCAGAGAAAGAAGGGCGAGTGATTCAGTGAGCAGAGTGGCTTAGCTGATTAATGTCTGAGTAGTAGACTCGACATTTCCCTTGTTCAATTTATCCTACAACATAGCCTACAGATGTTATTTCCTCGGTTGAGGAATTCTGTAACCCTAGTTTTTCATATGAATAAAGTTTGCTTTTGTCTATGGCTTCTTTAGGGTTTGTAATAGTTCATGTGTTAACTTTGTTGTTCTCTGTTCTGACATTTCTCTCCTCTCATTCAGGTCTTGCCAAGCCAGGTAAACCCATCGGCAACTGCAGAAGACAAAGAACTTGAAGGCCAAAGTTGGCCAAGTCTGAAGCCTGTCCTTCTACATTTGATGAAGTTCGCAGATCCGGTGAAGTCTGCACTATGAGCGAAGTGCGCACTTCGACAACATTTCCAGTGTAGTCTGCACTACGCACGAAGCTTGCACTTTGCCCAAGCACAGTCCGCACTGCGCGTGAAGTATGCACTTTGCCCCTTCGCAGCACGCACTGCGCGTGAAGTTCGCACTTCACCCCAGCGCAGTCTGCACTATGCGTGAAGTACGCACTTTGCCCTTGCATAGCACGCACTGCGCACGAAGTTCAAACTTCGCCCCTATGTAGCACGCACTATGCGCGAAGTTTGCACTTCGCCCTTGCGCAGTCCGCACAGCGCGCGAGTGACGGACTTCGCCCGAGGGGTTGAGGCCATCCGCACTTCGCTCCCGAAGCTGGGAGCTGGCAGTGCACACTGCGTAGCTCGGCATTAATAGACTTCGATGACGAAAAACAAAAAAATTAAAATCGCTCCTTCAAATTGGTATCAGAGCAGATAGTGTCGTGACACGGAGATAGAAGCATGGCTTTTGAGAGAAACTCGTTGCAATTGCAGATATCGTAATTTAACGGTAAGAACTATGATTACTGGAGCATCGATATGAAGATCCTATTCAGATCTCAGGAGCTATGGGAGTTAGTCGAGAATGGCTACCCAGAACCGGCAGATGTAGCAGCATTGGCTGCCCTCTCTTAAGCAAACAAGGATCTATTGAAAGAGCACAAGAAGAAGGACCAGAAGGCCCTCTTCTACATCATGCAAGCGGTTAAGGAGACCATATTACTACGGATTGCATCAGCCACCAAGGCCAAGCAGGCCTGGGAAACCCTGGAGAAAAAAAGGATCATTCTTATTAATATTGTGGATTTATGCCATGAATGTATAGAAAAGTTCATAAGAATTTTATTTTAATATCGCCATGCTATACAAAGACACAGGAAATTGATATCGAACTTTACAGCAGTGGTAGTTGATGTAGTAAACATCTTCCTTCGCAGTTGGATTATTACAACTATACTAGTTTATCGGATCATAATTTTAGCTTGAAATTTCAGATTTACTGGTGTTTATATATGTTTTATAAGGTTCAAGCTTCACTCTCTTTATTTATAGTAAGGAGAAATTGTTAGTGCGATAATACGATTTTTGTTTGGATGGTGATGCAGGTGATTGATGAAGTTATTAGACTTGCCAACGTCGCGAATTTTATGTTTAGAAAAGTTGCGAAAGAAGTGAAATTTAATGGTAATATTGATTATATATTTAATATTTGTTTAAATTTAAATTATTTTTAAAATTAAATTGATTTTTTTATAATGTACTTGTTAGAAAAATAAACCCAGATTTCACTCCTGTGCCCAACTGCGCTGCGAACCTTGGGCAAAACCGGACTGCGCTCCAGACATAGGTGAAGTCAGACTGCGCTGCCGCAGTCTAGGATCTCGGCAAAAGTGTGACATGACATCACACCTACCTTCTGACAGATTTGACACCTGACGGATCCGATCTTCGCAGGAGTTAATGCCAAGTCGGCGTTTGTTAGAAACCCTAGATGAGGGTCGGTCCCAGGATAACCCTTATCCAAAGCTGTCAGAGGATAAACCTTATCCTCCTCTCCACGCGGCTATAAAATGTGGTTTGGGTCTACAAAAAAGAAGTGCGAAGAAGAGAAGTAGAGCGTGTGTGAGAGAAGTTCGTGAAAGAGGAAGCAAAGATTAGAGCGAGAGAAAGAAGGGCGAGTGATTCGAGTGAGCGAGTGGCTTAGGCTGATTAATGTCTGAGTAGTAAACTCGACATTTCCCTTGTTCAGTTTATCCTACAACGTAGCCTACAGATATTATTTCCTCGGTTGAGGAATTTTGTAACCCTAGTTTTTCATATGAATAAAGTTTGCTTTTGTCTATGGCTTCTTTAGGGTTTGCAATAGTTCATGTGTTAACTTTGTTGTTCTCTGTTTCGACGTTTCTCTCATCTCTTCGGGTCTTGCCAAGCCGGGTAAACCCAACGGCAAGCTGCAGAAGACAAAGAACTTGAAGGCCAAAGTTGGACAAGTCTGAAGCCTGTCCTTCTACATTTGATGAAGTTCGCAGATCCGGTGAAGTCTGCACTATGAGCGAAGTGCGCACTTCGACAGCATTTCCAGTGTAGTCTGCACTACGCACGAAGTTTGCACTTTGCCCAAGCACAGTTCACACTACGCGTGAAGTATGAACTTTGCCCCTACGTAGCACGCACTGCGCGTGAAGTTCGCACTTCGCCCCAGCACAGTCTGCACTATGCGTGAAGTACGCACTTTGCCCTTGCGTAGCATGCACTGCGCACGAAGTTCAAACTTCGCCCCTACGTAGCACGCACTATGCGCGAAGTTTGCACTTCGCCCTTGCGCAGTCCGCACAGCGTGCGAGTGACGGACTTCGCCCGAGGGGTTGGGGCCATCCGCACTTCGCTCCCGAAGCTGGGAGCTGGCAGTGCACCCTGCGTAGCTCGACATTAGTAGACTTCGATGACGAAAAACAAAAAAATTAAAATCGCTCCTTCAAATTGGTATCAGAGCAGATAGTGCCGTGACACGGAGATAGAAGCATGGCTTTTGAGAGAAACTCGTTGCAGTTGCAGATATCGTAATTTAACGGTAAGAACTATGATTACTGGAGCATCGAGATGAAGATCCTGTTCAGATCTCAGGAGCTATGGGAGTTAGTCGAGAATGGCTACCAAGAACCGGCAGATGTAGCAGCACTGGCCGCCCTCTCTTAAGCAAATAAGGATCTATTGAAAGAGCACAAGAAGAAGGACCAGAAGGCCCTCTTCTACATCATGCAAGCGGTTAAGGAGACCATATTACTACGGATTGCATCAGCCACCAAGGCCAAGCAGGCCTGGGAAACACTGGCAAAAAAAAAGATCATTCTTATTAATATTGTGGATTTATGCCATGAATGTATAGCAAAGTTCATAAGAATTTTCATTTAATATCGCCATGCTATACAAAGACACAGGAAATTGATATCGAACTTTACAGCAGTGGTAGTTGATGTAGTAAACATCTTCCTTCGCAGTTGGATTATTACAGCTATACTAGTTTATCGGATCATAATTTTAGCTTGAAATTTCAGCTTTACTGGTGTTTATATATGTTTTATAAGGTTCAAGCTTCACTCTCTTTATTTATAGTAAGGAGAAATTGTTAGTGCGATAATACGATTTTTGTTTGGATGGTGATGCAGGTGATTGATGAAGTTATTAGACTTGCCAACGTCGCGAATTTTATGTTTAGAACAGTTGCGAAAGAAGTGAAATTTAATGGTAATATTGATTATATATTTAATATTTTTTTAAATTTAAATTATTTTTAAAATTAAATTGATTTTTTTATAATGTACTTGTTAGAAAAATAAACCCAGATTTCACGCCTGTGCCCAACTGCGCTGCGAACCTTGGGCAAAATCGGACTGCGCTCCAGACATGGGCGAAGTCGGACTGCGCTGCCGCAGTCTGGGATCTCGGCAAAAGTGTGACATGACATCACACCTACCTTCTGACAGATTTGACACCTGACAGATTCGATCTTCGCAGGAGTTAATGCCAATTCAGCGTTTGTTAGAAACCCTAGATGAGGGTCGGTCCCAGGATAACCCTTATCCAAAGCTGTCAGAGGATAAACCTTATCCTCCTCTCCCCGTGGCTATAAAATGTGGTTTGGGTCTACAAAAAAAGAAGTGCGAAGAAGAGAAGTAGAGCATGTGTGAGAGAAGTTCGTGAAAGAGGAAGCGAAGATTAGAGCAGAGAAAGAAGGGCGAGTGATTCAGTGAGCGAGTGGCTTAGCCGATTAATGTCCGAGTAGTAGACTCGACATTTCCCTTGTTCGATTTATCCTACAACGCAGCCTACAGATGTTATTTCCTCGGTTGAGGAATTCTGTAACCCTAGTTTTTCATATGAATAAAGTTTGCTTTTGTCTATGGCTTCTTTAGGGTTTGCAATAGTTCATGTGTTAACTTTGTTGTTCTCTGTTCTGACATTTCTCTCCTCTCATTCAGGTCTTGCCAAGCCAGGTAAACCCAGCGGCAACTGCAGAAGACAAAGAACTTGAAGGCCAAAGTTGGCCAAGTCTGAAGCCTGTCCTTCTACATTTGATGAAGTTCGCAGATCCGGTGAAGTCTGCACTATGAGCGAAGTGCGCACTTCGATAGCATTTCTAGTGTAGTCTGCACTACGCACGAAGTGTGCACTTTGCCCAAGCACATTCAGCACTACGCGTGAAGTATGCACTTTGCCCCTACGCAGCACGCACTGCGCGTGAAGTTCGCACTTCGCCCCAGTGCAGTCTTCACTATGCGTGAAGTACGCACTTCGCCCTTGCAGCACTGGCCGCCCTCTCTTAAGCAAACAAGGATCTATTGAAAGAGCACAAGAAGAAGGACCAGAAGTCCCTCTTCTACATCATGCAAGCGGTTAAGGAGACCATATTACTACGGATTGCATCAGCCACCAAGGCCAAGCAGGCCTGGGAAACCCTGGCAAAAAAAAAGATCATATTTATTAATATTGTGGATTTATGCCGTGAATGTATAGCAAAGTTCATAAGAATTTTCATTTAATATCGCCATGCTATACAAAGACACAAGAAATTGATATCGAACTTTACAGCAGTGGTAGTTGATGTAGTAAACATCTTCCTTCGCAGTTGGATTATTACAGCTATACTAGTTTATCGGATCATAATTTTAGCTTGAAATTTCAGCTTTACTGGTGTTTATATATGTTTTATAAGGTTCAAGCTTCACTCTCTTTATTTATAGTAAGGAGAAATTGTTAGTGCGATAATACGATTTTTGTTTGGATGGTGATGCAGGTGATTGATGAAGTTATTAGACTTGCCAACGTCGTGAATTTTATGTTTAGAACAGTTGCGAAAGAAGTGAAATTTAATGGTAATATTGATTATATATTTAATATTTGTTTAAATTTAAATTATTTTTAAAATTAAATTGATTTTTTTATAATGTACTTGTTAGAAAAATAAACCTAGATTTCACGCCTGTGCCCAACTGCGCTGCAAACCTTGGGCAAAACCGGACTGCGCTCCAGACATGGGCGAAGTCGGACTACGCTGCCGCAGTCTGGGATCTTGGCAAAAGTGTGACATGACATCACACCTACCTTCTGACGGATTTGACACCGACGGATCCGATCTTCGCAGGAGTTAATGCCAAGTCGGCGTTTGTTAGAAACCCTAGATGAGGGTCGGTCCCGGGATAACCCTTATCCAAAGCCGTCGAGAGGATAACCCTTATCCTCCTCTCCCCGTGGCTATAAAAGGGTAGTTTGGGTCTTCAGAAAAGAAGTGCGAAGAAGAGAAGTAGAGCATGTGTGAGAGAAGTTCGTGAAAGAGGAAGCAAAGATTAGAGCAGAGAAAGAAGGGCGAGTGATTCAGTGAGCAGAGTGGCTTAGCTGATTAATGTCTGAGTAGTAGACTTGACATTTCCCTTGTTCAATTTATCCTACAACGTAGCCTACAGATGTTATTTCCTCGGTTGAGGAATTCTGTAACCCTAGTTTTTCATATGAATAAAGTTTTCTTTTGTCTATGGCTTCTTTAGGGTTTGCAATAGTTCATGTGTTAACTTTGTTGTTCTCTGTTCTGACATTTCTCTCCTCTCATTCAGGTCTTGCCAAGCCAGGTAAACCCAGCGGCAACTGCAGAAGACAAAGAACTTGAAGGCCAAAGTTGGCCAAGTCTGAAGCCTGTCCTTCTACATTTGATAAAGTTCGTAGATCCGGTGAAGTCTGCACTATGAGCGAAGTGCGCACTTCGACAGCATTTCCAGTGTAGTCTGCACTACGCACGAAGTTTGCACTTTGCCCAAGCACAGTTCACACTGCGTGTGAAGTATGCACTTTGCCCCTACGTAGCACACACTGCGCGTGAAGTTCGCACTTCGCCCCAGCACAGTCTGCACTATGCGTGAAGTACGCACTTTGCCCTTGCGTAGCATGCACTGCGCACGAAGTTCAAACTTCGCCCCTACGCAGCACGCACTATGCGCAAAGTTTGCACTTCGCCCTTGCGCAGTCCGCACAGCGTGCGAGTGACGGACTTCGCCCGAGGGGTTGGGGCCATCCGCACTTCGCTCCCGAAGCTGGGAGCTGGCAGTGCACCCTACATAGCTCGACATTAATAGACTTCGATGACGAAAAACAAAAAAGTTAAAATCGCTCCTTCAAATTGGTATCAGAGCAGATAGTGCCGTGACACGGAGATAGAAGCATGGCTTTTGAGAGAAACTCGTTGCAGTTACAGATATCGTAATTTAACGGTAAGAACTATGATTACTGGAGCATCGAGATGAAGATCCTGTTCGGATCTCAGGAGCTATGGGAGTTAGTCGAGAATGGCTACCCGGAACCGGCGAGATGTAGCAAAGACCGGCCGCCCTCTCTTAAGCAAACAAGGATCTATTGAAAGAGCACAAGAAGAAGGACCAGAAGTCCCTCTTCTACATCATGCAAGCGGTTAAGGAGACCATATTACTACGGATTGCATCAGCCACCAAGGCCAAGCAGGCCTGGGAAACCCTGGCGAAAAAAAAGATCATATTTATTAATATTGTGGATTTATGTCGTGAATGTATAGCAAAGTTCATAAGAATTTTCATTTAATATCGCCATGCTATACAAAGACACAAGAAATTGATATCGAACTTTACAGCAGTGGTAGTTGATGTAGTAAACATCTTCCTTCGCAGTTGGATTATTACAACTATACTAGTTTATCGGATCATAATTTTAGCTTGAAATTTCAGATTTACTGGTGTTTATATATGTTTTATAAGGTTCAAGCTTCACTCTCTTTATTTATAGTAAGGAGAAATTGTTAGTGCGATAATACGATTTTTGTTTGGATGGTGATGCAGGTGATTGATGAAGTTATTAGACTTGCCAACGTCGCGAATTTTATGTTTAGAACAGTTGCGAAAGAAGTGAAATTTAATGGTAATATTGATTATATATTTAATATTTGTTTAAATTTAAATTATTTTTAAAATTAAATTGATTTTTTTATAATGTACTTGTTAGAAAAATAAACCCATATTTCACACCTGTACCCAACTACGCTGCGAACCTTGGGCAAAACCGGATTGCGCTCCAGACATGGGCGAAGTCGGACTGCGCTGCCGCGATGCGGGATCTCGGCAAAAGTGTGACATGACATCACACCTACCTTCGACGGATTTGACACCCGACAGATCCGATCTTCACAGGAGTTAATGCCAAGTCAGCGTTTGTTAGAAACCCTAGATGAGGGTCGGTCCCAGGTTAACCCTTATCCAAAGCTGTCAGAGGATAAACCTTATCCTCCTCTCCCCGCGGCTATAAAATGTGGTTTGGGTCTACAAAAAAAGAAGTGCGAAGAAGAGAAGTCTACGCATGTGTGAGAGAAGTTCGTGAAAGAGGAAGCGAAGATTAGAGCAGAGAAAGAAGGGCGAGTGATTCAGTGAGTAGAGTGGCTTAGCTGATTAATGTCTGAGTAGTAGACTCGACATTTCCATTGTTCAGTTTATCCTACAACGCAGCCTACAGATGTTATTTCCTCGGTTGAGGAATTCTGTAACCCTAGTTTTTCATATGAATAAAGTTTGCTTTTGTCTATGGCATCTTTAGGGTTTGCAATAGTTCATGTGTTAACTTTGTTGTTCTCTGTTCCGACATTTCTCTCCTCTCATTCAGGTCTTGCCAAGCCAGGTAAACCCAGCGGCAACTGCAGAAGACAAAGAACTTGAAGGCCAAAGTTGGCCAAGTCTGAAGCCTGTCCTTCTACATTTGATGAAGTTCGCAGATCCGGTGAAGTCTGCACTATGAGCGAAGTGCGCACTTCGACAACATTTCCAGTGTAGTCTGCACTACGCACGAAGTTTGCACTTTGCCCAAGCACAGTCCGCACTACGCGTGAAGTATGCACTTTGCCCCTACGCAGCACGCACTGCGCGTGAAGTTCACACTTCACCCCAGTGCAGTCTGCACTATGCGTGAAGTACGCACTTCGCCCTTGCGTAGCATGCACTGCGCACGAAGTTCAAACTTCGCCCCTACGCAGCACGCACTATGCACGAAGTTTGCACTTCGCCCTTGCGCAGTCCGCACAGCGCGCGAGTGACGGACTTCGCCCAAGGGGTTGGGGCCATCCGCACTTCACTCCCGAAGCTGGGAGCTGGCAGTGCACCCTACGTAGCTCGACATTAATAGACTTCGATGACGAAAAACAAAAAAATTAAAATCGCTCCTTCAAATTGGTATCAGAGCACATAGTGCCGTGACACGGAGATAGAAGCATGACTTTTGAGAGAAACTCGTTGCAGTTGCAAATATCGTAATTTAACGGTAAGAACTATGATTACTGGAGCATCGAGATGAAGATCCTGTTCAGATCTCAGGAGCTATGGGAGTTAGTCGAGAATGGCTACCCAGAACCGGAAGATGTAGCAGCACTGGCTGCCCTCTCTTAAGCAAACAAGGATCTATTGAAAGAGCACAAGAAGAAGGACCAGAAGGCCCTCTTCTACATCATGAAAGCGGTTAAGGAGACCATATTACTACAGATTGCATCAGCCACCAAGGCCAAGCAGGCCTGGGAAACCCTGGCGAAAAAAAAGATCATTCTTATTAATATTGTGGATTTATGCCATGAATGTATAGCAAAGTTCATAAGAATTTTCATTTAATATCGCCATGCTATACAAAGACACAGGAAATTGATATCGAACTTTACAGCAGTGGTAGTTGATGTAGTAAAAATCTTCCTTCGCAGTTGGATTATTACAACTATACTAGTTTATCGGATCATAATTTTAGCTTGAAATTTCAACTTTACTGGTGTTTATATATGTTTTATAAGGTTCAAGCTTCACTCTCTTTATTTATAGTAAGGAGAAATTGTTAGTGCGATAATACGATTTTTGTTTGGATGGTGATGCAGGTGATTGATGAAGTTATTAGACTTGCCAACGTCGCGAATTTTATGTTTAGAACAGTTGCGAAAGAAGTGTAATTTAATGGTAATATTGATCATATATTTAATATTTGTTTAAATTTAAATTATTTTTAAAATTAAATTGATTTTTTTATAATGTACTTGTTAGAAAAATAAACCTAGATTTCACGCTCGTGCCCAAGCTAGCGCTGCGAACCTTGGGCAAAACCGGATTGTGCTCCAGACATGGGCGAAGTCGGACTACGCTGCCGCGATGCTGGGATCTTGGCAAAAGTGTGACATGACATCACACCTACCTTCGACGGATTTGACACCGACGGATCCGATCTTCGTAGGAGTTAATGCCAAGTCGGCGTTTGTTAGAAACCCTAGATGATGGTCGGTCCCAGGATAACCCTTATCCAAAGCTGTCAGAGGATAAACCTTATCCTCCTCTCCCCGCGGCTATAAAATGTGGTTTGGGTCTACAAAAAAATAAGTGCGAAGAAGAGAAGTAGAGCATGTGTGAAAGAAGTTCATGAAAGAGGAAGCGAAGATTAGAGCAGAGAAAGAAGGGCGAGTGATTCGAGTGAGCGAGTGGCTTAGGCGATTAATGTCTGAGTAGTAGACTCGACATTTCCCTTGTTCAGTTTATCCTACAACGTAGCCTACAGATGTTATTTCCTCGATTGAGGAATTCTGTAACCCTAGTTTTTCATATGAATAAAGTTTGCTTTTGTCGATGGCTTCTTTAGGGTTTGCAATAGTTCATGTGTTAACTTTGTTGTTCTCTGTTCTGACATTTCTCTCCTCTCATTCAGGTCTTGCCAAGCCAGGTAAACCCAGCGGCAACTACAGAAGACAAAGAACTTGAAGGCCAAAATTGGCCAAGTCTGAAGCCTGTCCTTCTACATTTGATGAAGTTCGCAGATCCGGTGAATTCTGCACTATGAGCGAAGTGCGCACTTCGACAGCATTTCCAGTGCAGTCTGCACTACGCACGAAGTTTGCACTTTGCCCAAGCACAATCCGCACTGCGCGTGAAGTATGCACTTTGCCCCTACGCAGCACGCACTGCGCGTGAAGTTCGCACTTCGCCCCTACACAGTCTGCACTATGCGTGAAGTACGCACTTCGCCCTTGCGTAGCATGCACTGCGCACGAAGTTCAAACTTCGCCCCTACGCAGCACGCACTATGCGCGAAGTTTGCACTTCGCCCTTGCGCAGTCCGCACAGCGCGCGAGTGACGGACTTCGCCCGAGGGGTTGGGCCATCCGCACTTCGCTCCCGAAGCTGGGAGTTGGCAGTGCACCCTGTGCAGCTCGGCATTAATAGACTTCGATGACGAAAAACAAAAAAATTAAAATCGCTCCTTCAAATTGGTATCAGAGCAGATAGTGCCGTGACACGGAGATAGAAGCATGGCTTTTGAGAGAAACTCATTGTAGTTGCAGATATCGTAATTTAACGGTAAGAACTATGATTACTTGGAGCATCGAGATGAAGATCCTGTTCGGATCTCAGGAGCTATGGGAGTTAGTCGAGAATGGCTACCCAGAACCGGCAGATGTAGCGACAGCGACCGCCCTCTCTCAAGCAAACAAGGATCTATTGAAAGAGCACAAGAAGAAGGACTAGAAGGCCCTCTTCTACATCATGCAAGCGGTTGAGGAGACCATATTACTACGGATTGCATCAGCCACCAAGGTCAAGCAGGCCTGGGAAACCCTGGCAAAAAAAAAGATCATTCTTATTAATATTGTGGATTTATGCCGTGAATGTATAGCAAAGTTCATAAGAATTTTCATTTAATATCGCCATGCTATTCAAAGACACAGGAAATTGATATCGAACTTTACAACAGTGGTAGTTGATGTAGTAAACATCTTCCTTCACAGTTGGATTATTACAGCTATACTAGTTTATCGGATCATAATTTTAGCTTGAAATTTCAGCTTTACTGGTGTTTATATATGTTTTATAAGGTTCAAGCTTCACTCTCTTTATTTATAGTAAGGAGAAATTTTTAGTGCGATAATACGATTTTTGTTTGGATGGTGATGCAGGTGATTGATGAAGTTATTAGACTTGCCAACGTCGCGAATTTTTTGTTTAGAATAGTTGCGAAAAAAGTGATATTTAATGGTAATATTGATTATATATTTAATATTTGTTTAAATTTAAATTATTTTTAAAATTAAATTGATTTTTTTATAATGTACTTGTTAGAAAAATAAACCCAGATTTCACGCCTGTGCCCAACTGCGTTGCGAACCTTGGGCAAAATCGAATTGCACTCCGGACATGGGCGAAGTCGGACTGCACTGTCGTAGTCCGGGATCCCGGAAAAAGTGTGACATGACATCACACCTACCTTCTGACAGATTTGACACCTGACAGATCCGATCTTTGCAGGAGTTAATGCCAAGTCAGCGTTTGTTAGAAACCCTAGATGAGGGTCGGTCCTAGGATAACCCTTATCCAAAGCTGTCAGAGGATAAACCTTATCCTCCTCTCCCCGCGGCTATAAAATGTGGTTTGGGTCTACAAAAAAAGAAGTGTGAAGAAGAGAAGTAGAGCATGTGTGAGAGAAGTTCGTGAAAGAGGAAGCGAAGATTAGAACAGAGAAAGAAGGGCGAGTGATTCAGTGAGCAGAGTGGCTTAGCTGATTAATGTCTGAGTAGTAGACTTGACATTTCCCTTGTTCAGTTTATCCTACAACGCAGCCTACAGATGTTATTTCCTCTATTGAGGAATTCTGTAACCCTAGTTTTTCATATGAATAAAGTTTGCTTTTGTCTATGGCTTCTTTAGGGTTTGCAATATTTCATGTGTTAACTTTGTTGTTCTCTATTCTGACATTTCTCTCCTCTCATTCGGGTCTTGCCAAGCCGGGTAAACCCGGCGGCAAGCTGCAGAAGACAAAGAACTTGAAGGCCAAAGTTGGCCAAGTCCGAAGCTCTGTCCTTCTACATTTGATGAAGTTCGCAGATCCGGTGAAGTCTGCACTATGAGCGAAGTGCGCACTTCGACAGCATTTCCAGTGCAGTCTGCACTACGCACGAAGTTTGCAGTTTGCCCAAGCACAGTCCGCACTGCACGTGAAGTTTGCACTTTGCCCCTATGCATCATGCACTATGCGTGAAGTTCGCACTTCGCACCAGCACAGTCTACACTATGCGTGAAGTACGCACTTCGCCCTTGCGTAGCATGCACTACGCACGAAGTTCAAACTTCGCCCCTACGCAGCACGCACTATGCGTGAAGTTTGCACTTCGCCCTTGCGAAGTCCGCACAGCGCGCGAGTGACGGACTTCGCCCGAGGGGTTGGGGCCATCCGCACTTCGCTCCCGAAGCTGGGAGTTGGCAGTGCACCCTGCGCAGCTCGGCATTAATAGACTTCGATGACGAAAAACAAAAAAATTAAAATCGCTCCTTCAAATTGGTATCAAAGCTGATAGTGCCGTGACACGGAGATAGAAGCATGGCTTTTGAGAGAAACTCGTTGTAGTTGTAGATCTCATGATTTAACGGTAACAACTATGATTACTTGGAGCATCGAGATGAAGATCCTGTTCAGATCTCAGGAGCTATGGGAGTTAGTCGAGAATGGCTACCCAAAACCGACAGATGTAGCAGCACTGACCGCCCTCTCTCAAGCAAACAAGGATCTATTGAAAGAGCACAAGAAGAAGGACCAGAAGGCCCTCTTCTACATCATGTAAGCGGTTAAGGAGACCATATTACTACGGATTGCATCAGCCACCAAGGCCAAGCGGGCCCGGGAAACCCCGGCAAAAAAAAAGATCATTCTTATTAATATTGTGGATTTATGTCGTGAATGTATAGCAAAGTTCATAAGAATTTTCATTTAATATCGCCATGCTATACAAAGACACAGGAAATTGATATCGAACTTTACAGCAGTGGTAGTTGATGTAGTAAACATCTTCCTTCGCAGTTGGATTATTACAACTATACTAGTTTATCGGATCATAATTTTAGCTTGAAATTTCAGATTTACTGGTGTTTATATATGTTTTATAAGGTTCAAGCTTCACTCTCTTTATTTATAGTAAGGAGAAATTGTTAGTGCGATAATACGATTTTTGTTTGGATGGTGATGCAGGTGATTGATGAAGTTATTAGACTTGCCAACGTCGCGAATTTTATGTTTAGAAAAGTTGCGAAAGAAGTGAAATTTAATGGTAATATTGATTATATATTTAATATTTGTTTAAATTTAAATTATTTTTAAAATTAAATTGATTTTTTTATAATGTACTTGTTAGAAAAATAAACCCGGATTTCACGCTCGTGCCCAAGCTGCGCTGCGAACCTTGGGCAAAACCGGATCGCGCTCCGGACATAGGTGAAGTCGGACTACGTTGCCGCAGTCTAGGATCTCGGCAAAAGTGTGACATGACATCACACCTACCTTCGACAGATTTGACACCGACGGATCCGATCTTCGCAGGAGTTAATGCCAAGTCGGCGTTTGTTAGAAACCCTAGATGAGGGTCGGTCCCGGGATAACCCTTATCCAAAGTCGTCGGAGGATAAACCTTATCCTCCTCTCCACGCGGCTATAAAATGTGGTTTGGGTCTACAAAAAAAGAAGTGCGAAGAAGAGAAGTAGAGCATGTGTGAGAGAAGTTCGTGAAAGAGGAAGCAAAGATTAGAGCAGAGAAAGAAGGGCGAGTGATTCAGTGAGCAGAGTGGCTTAGCTGATTAATGTCTGAGTAGTAAACTCGACATTTCCCTTGTTCAGTTTATCCTACAACGTAGCCTACAGATATTATTTCCTCGGTTGAGGAATTTTGTAACCCTAGTTTTTCATATGAATAAAGTTTGCTTTTGTCTATGGCTTCTTTAGGGTTTGCAATAGTTCATGTGTTAACTTTGTTGTTCTCTGTTCTGAAATTTCTCTCCTCTCATTCAGGTCTTGCCAAGCCAGGTAAACCCAGCGGCAACTGCAGAAGACAAAGAACTTGAAGGCCAAAGTTGGCCAAGTCTGAAGCCTGTCCTTCTACATTTGATGAAGTTCGCAGATCCGGTGAAGTCTGCACTATGAGCGAAGTGCGCACTTCGATAGCATTTCCAGTGTAGTCTGCACTATGCACGAAGTTTGCACTTTGCCCAAGCACAGTCCGCACTGCACGTGAAGTATGCACTTTGCCCCTATGCAGCACGCACTACGCATGAAGTTCGCACTTCGCACCAGCACAGTCTGCACTATGCGTGAAGTACGCACTTCGCCCTTGCGTAGCATGCACTACGCACGAAGTTCAAACTTCGCCCCTACGTAGCACGCACTATGCGTGAAGTTTGCACTTCGCCCTTGCGCAGTCCGCACAGCGCGCGAGTGACGGACTTCGCCCGAGGGGTTGGGGCCATCCGCACATCGCTCTCGAAGCTGGGAGCTGGCAGTGCACCCTGCGTAGCTCGACATTTGTAGACTTCGATGACGAAAAACAAAAAAATTAAAATCGCTCCTTCAAATTGGTATCAGAGCAGATAGTGCCGTGACACGGAGATAGAAGCATGGCTTTTGAGAGAAACTCGTTGCAGTTGCAGATATCGTAATTTAACGGTAAGAACTATGATTACTGGAGCATCGAGATGAAGATCCTGTTCAGATCTCAGGAGCTATGGGAGTTAGTCGAGAATGGCTACCCAGAACCGGCAGATGTAGCAGCACTGGCCGCCCTCTCTTAAGCAAATAAGGATCTATTGAAAGAGCACAAGAAGAAGGACCAGAAGGCCCTCTTCTACATCATGCAAGCGGTTAAGGAGACCATATTACTATGGATTGCATCGACCACCAAGGCCAAGCAGGCCTGGGAAACACTGGCGAAAAAAAAGATCATTCTTATTAATATTGTGGATTTATGCCATGAATGTATAGCAAAGTTCATAAGAATTTTCATTTAATATCGCCATGCTATACAAAGACACAGGAAATTGATATCGAACTTTACAGCAGTGGTAGTTGATGTAGTAAACATCTTCCTTCGCAGTTGGATTATTACAGCTATACTAGTTTATCGGATCATAATTTTAGCTTGAAATTTCAGCTTTACTGGTGTTTATATATGTTTTATAAGGTTCAAGCTTCACTCTCTTTATTTATAGTAAGGAGAAATTGTTAGTGCGATAATACGATTTTTGTTTGGATGGTGATGCAGGTGATTGATGAAGTTATTAGACTTGCCAACGTCGCGAATTTTATGTTTAGAACAGTTGCGAAAGAAGTGAAATTTAATGGTAATATTGATTATATATTTAATATTTTTTTAAATTTAAATTATTTTTAAAATTAAATTGATTTTTTTATAATGTACTTGTTAGAAAAATAAACCCGGATTTCACGCCTGTGCCCAAGCTAGCGCTGCGAACCTTGGGCAAAATCGGATCGCGCTCCGGACATGGGCGAAGTCGGACTACGTTGCCGCGATCCGGGATCTCGGCAAAAGTGTGACATGACATCACACCTACCTTCTGACAGATTTGACACCTGACAGATCCGATCTTCACAGGAGTTAATGCCAATTCAGCGTTTGTTAGAAACCCTAGATGAGGGTCGGTCCCAGGATAACCCTTATCCAAAGCTGTCGGAGGATAAACCTTATCCTCCTCTCCCCGCGGCTATAAAATGTGGTTTGGGTCTACAAAAAAAGAAGTGCGAAGAAGAGAAGTAGAGCATGTGTGAGAGAAGTTCGTGAAAGAGGAAGCGAAGATTAGAGCAGAGAAAGAAGGGCGAGTGATTCAGTGAGCAGAGTGGCTTAGCTGATTAATGTCTGAGTAGTAGACTCGACATTTCCCTTGTTCAGTTTATCCTACAACGCAGCCTACAGATGTTATTTCCTCGGTTGAGGAATTTTGTAACCCTAGTTTTTCATATGAATAAAGTTTGCTTTTGTCTATGGCATCTTTAGGGTTTGCAATAGTTCATGTGTTAACTTTGTTGTTCTCTGTTTCGACGTTTCTCTCCTCTCTTCGGGTCTTGCCAAGCCGGGTAAACCCGGCGGCAACTGCAGAAGACAAAGAACTTGAAGGCCAAAGTTGGCCAAGTCCGAAGCTCTGTCCTTCTACATTTGATGAAGTTCGCAGATCCGGTGAAGTCTGCACTATGAGCGAAGTGCGCACTTCGACAACATTTCTAGTGTAGTCTGCACTACGCACGAAGTTTGCACTTTGCCCAAGCACAGTCCGCACTGCGCATGAAGTATGCTATGTAGCACGCACTATGCGTGAAGTTTGCACTTCGCCCTTGCGCAGTCCGCACAGCGCGCGAGTGACGGACTTCGCCCGAGGGGTTGGGGCCATCCGCACATCGCTCTCGAAGCTGGGAGCTGGCAGTGCACCCTGCGTAGCTCGACATTTGTAGACTTCGATGACGAAAAACAAAAAAATTAAAATCGCTCCTTCAAATTGGTATCAGAGCAGATAGTGCCGTGACACGGAGATAGAAGCATGGCTTTTGAGAGAAACTCGTTGCAGTTGCAGATATCGTAATTTAACGGTAAGAACTATGATTACTGGAGCATCGAGATGAAGATCCTGTTCAGATCTCAGGAGCTATGGGAGTTAGTCGAGAATGGCTACCCAGAACCGGCAGATGTAGCAGCACTGGCTGCCCTCTCTTAAGCAAACAAGGATCTATTGAAAGAGCACAAGAAGAAGGACCGGAAGGCCCTCTTCTACATCAGGAAAGCGGTTAAGGAGACCATATTACTACAGATTGCATCAGCCACCAAGGCCAAGCAGGCCTGGGAAACCCTGGCGAAAAAAAAGATCATTCTTATTAATATTGTGGATTTATGCCCTAAATGTATAGCAAAGTTCATAAGAATTTTCATTTAATATCGCCATGCTATACAAAGACACAGGAAATTGATATCGAACTTTACAGCAGTGGTAGTTGATGTAGTAAACATCTTCCTTCGCAGTTGGATTATTACAACTATACTAGTTTATCGGATCATAATTTTAGCTTGAAATTTCAACTTTACTGGTGTTTATATATGTTTTATAAGGTTCAAGCTTCACTCTCTTTATTTATAGTAAGGAGAAATTGTTAGTGCGATAATACGATTTTTGTTTGGATGGTGATGCAGGTGATTGATGAAGTTATTAGACTTGCCAACGTCGTGAATTTTATGTTTAGAACAGTTGCGAAAGAAGTGAAATTTAATGGTAATATTGATTATATATTTAATATTTGTTTAAATTTAAATTATTTTTAAAATTAAATTGATTTTTTTATAATGTACTTGTTAGAAAAATAAACCTAGATTTCACGCCTGTGCCCAACTGCGCTGCAAACCTTGGGCAAAACCGGACTCCGCTCCAGACATGGGCGAAGTCGGACTACGCTGCCGTAGTCTGGGATCTTGGCAAAAGTGTGACATGACATCACACCTACCTTCTGACAGATTTGACACCTGACAGATCTGATCTTCGCAGGAGTTAATGCCAAGTCGGCGTTTGTTAGAAACCCTAGATGAGGGTCGGTCCCGGGATAACCCTTATCCAAAGCCGTCAGAGGATAAACCTTATCCTCCTCTCCCCGCGGCTATAAAATGTGGTTTGGGTCTACAAAAAAAGAAGTGCGAAGAAGAGAAGTAGAGCATGTGTGAGAGAAGTTCGTGAAAGAGGAAGCGAAGATTAGAGCAGAGAAAGAAGGGCGAGTGATTCAGTGAGCAGAGTGGCTTAGCTGATTAATGTCTGAGTAGTAGACTCGACATTTCCCTTGTTCAGTTTATCCTACAACGCAGCCTACAGATGTTATTTCCTCGATTGAGGAATTCTGTAACCCTAGTTTTTCATATGAATAAAGTTTGCTTTTGTCTATGGCTTCTTTAGGGTTTGCAATAGTTCATGTGTTAACTTTGTTGTTCTCTGTTCTGACATTTCTCTCCTCTCATTCAGGTCTTGCCAAGCCAAGTAAACCCAGCGGCAACTGCAGAAGACAAAGAACTTGAAGGCCAAAGTTGGCCAAGTCTGAAGCCTATCCTTCTACATTTGATGAAGTTCGCAGATCCGGTGAATTCTGCACTATGAGCGAAGTGCGCACTTCGACAGCATTTCCAGTGCAGTCTGCACTACGCACGAAGTTTGCACTTTGCCCAAGCACAGTCCGCACTGCGTGTGAAGTATGCACTTTGCCCCTACACAGCACGCACTGCGCGTGAAGTTCGCACTTCGCCCCTGCATAGTCTGCACTATGCATGAAGTACGCACTTCGCCCTTGCGTAGCATGCACTGCGCACGAAGTTCAAACTTCGCCCCTACGCAGCACGCACTATGCGCAAAGTTTGCTCTTCGCCTTTGCGCAGTCCGCACAGCGCGCGAGTGACGGACTTCTCCCGAGGGGTTGGGGCCATCCGCACTTCGCTCCCGAAGCTGGGAGTTGGCAGTGCACCCTGCGCAGCTCGGCATTAATAGACTTCGATGACGAAAAACAAAAAAATTAAAATCGCTCCTTCAAATTGGTATCAGAGCAGATAGTGCCGTGACACGAAGATAGAAGCATGGCTTTTGAGAGAAACTCGTTGTAGTTGCAGATATCGTAATTTAACGATAAGAACTATGATTATCGGAGCATCGAGATGAAGATCCTGTTCGGATCTCAGGAGCTATGGGAGTTAGTCGAGAATGGCTACCCAGAACCGACAGATGTAGCAGCACTGACCGCCCTCTCTCAAGCAAACAAGGATCTATTGAAAGAGCACAA
Organism: Wollemia nobilis; assembly: GCA_028583015.1. Lineage (NCBI taxonomy): Eukaryota > Viridiplantae > Streptophyta > Pinopsida > Araucariales > Araucariaceae > Wollemia > Wollemia nobilis. The sequence continues at coordinate 5,467,785 of JAQPPZ010001050.1, forward strand.
GAAGAAGGACCAGAAGGCCCTCTTCTACATCATGCAAGCGGTTAAGGAGACCATATTACTACGGATTGCATCAGCCACCAAGGCCAAGCAGGCCTGGGAAACCCTGGCGAAAAAAAAGATCATTCTTATTAATATTGTGGATTTATGCCGTGAATGTATAGCAAAGTTCATAAGAATTTTCATTTAATATCGCCATGCTATACAAAGACACAGGAAATTGATATCAAACTTTACAGCAGTGGTAGTTGATGTAGTAAACATCTTCCTTCGCAGTTGGATTATTACAGCTATACTAGTTTATCGGATCATAATTTTAGCTTGAAATTTCAGCTTTACTGGTGTTTATATATGTTTTATAAGGTTCAAGCTTCACTCTCTTTATTTATAGTAAGGAGAAATTGTTAGTGCGATAATACAATTTTTGTTTGGATGGTGATGCAGGTGATTGATGAAGTTATTAGACTTGCCAACGTCGCGAATTTTATGTTTAGAATAGTTGCGAAAAAAGTGAAATTTAATGGTAATATTGATTATATATTTAATATTTGTTTAAATTTAAATTATTTTTAAAATTAAATTGATTTTTTTATAATGTACTTGTTAGAAAAATAAACCCGGATTTCACGCTTGTGCCCAATCGCGTTGCGAACCTTGGGCAAAATCAGATCGCGCTCCAGACATGGGCGAAGTCGGACTGCTACTGTCGTAGTCCGGGATCTCGGCAAAAGTGTGACATGACATCACACCTACCTTCTGACAGATTTGACACCTGACAGATCCGATCTTTGCAGGAGTTAATGCCAAGTCAGCGTTTGTTAGAAACCCTAGATGAGGGTCGGTCCCAGGATAACCCTTATCCAAAGCTGTCAGAGGATAAACCTTATCCTCCTCTCCCCGCGGCTATAAAATGTGGTTTGGGTCTACAAAAAAAGAAGTGTGAAGAAGAGAAGTAGAGCATGTGTGAGAGAAGTTCGTGAAAGAGGAAGCGAAGATTAGAGCAGAGAAAGGAGGGCGAGTGATTCAGTGAGCGAGTGGCTTAGCTGATTAATGTCTGAGTAGTAGACTCGACATTTCCCTTGTTCAGTTTATCCTACAACGCAGCCTACAGATGTTATTTCCTCGATTGAGGAATTCTATAACCCTAGTTTTTCATATGAATAAAGTTTGCTTTTGTCTATGGCTTCTTTAGGGTTTGCAATAGTTCATGTGTTAACTTTGTTGTTCTCTGTTCCGACATTTCTCTCCTCTCATTCGGGTCTTGCCAAGCCGGGAAAACCCAGCGGCAAGCCGCAGAAGACAAAGAACTTGAAGGCCAAAGTTGGCCAAGTCTGAAGCTTCGTCCTTCTACATTTGATGAAGTTCGCAGATCCGGTGAAGTCTGCACTATGAGCGAAGTGCGCACTTCGACAGCATTTCTAGTGCAGTCTGCACTACGCACGAAGTTTGCACTACGCACGAAGTTTGCACTACGCACGAAGTTTGCACTTTGCCCAAGCACAGTCCGCACTGCGCGTGAAGTATGCACTTTGCCCCTACGCAGCACGCACTGCGCGTGAAGTTCGCACTTCACCCCAGCACAGTCTGCACTATGCGTGAAGTACGCACTTCGCCCTTGCGTAGCATTCTCTACGCACGAAGTTCAAACTTTGCCCCTACGCAGCACGCACCATGCGTGAAGTTTGCACTTCGCCCTTGCGCAGTCCGCACAGCGCGCGAGTGACGGACTTCGCCCGAGGGGTTGGGGCCATCCGCACTTCGCTCCCGAAGCTGGGAGTTGGCAGTGCACCCTGCGCAGCTCGGCATTAATAGACTTCGATGACGAAAAACAAAAAAATTAAAATCGCTCCTTCAAATTGGTATCAGAGCAGATAGTGCCGTGACACGGAGATAGAAGCATGGCTTTTGAGAGAAACTCGTTGTAGTTGCGGATATCGTAATTTAACGGTAAGAACTATGATTACTTGGAGCATCGAGATGAAGATCCTGTTCGGATCTCGGGAGCTATGGGAGTTAGTCGAGAATGGCTACCCAGAACCGGCGGATGTAGCAAGACTGACCGCCCTCTCTCAAGCAAACAAGGATCTATTGAAAGAGCACAAGAAGAAGGACCAGAAGGCCCTCTTCTACATCATGCAAGCGGTTAAGGAGACCATATTACTATGGATTGCATCGACCACCAAGGCCAAGCTGGGCACTGGGAAACCACGGCGAAAAAAAAGATCATTCTTATTAATATTGTGGATTTATGCCGTGAATGTATAGCAAAGTTCATAAGAATTTTCATTTAATATCGCCATGCTATACAAAGACACAAGAAATTGATATCGAACTTTACAGCAGTGGTAGTTGATGTAGTAAACATCTTCCTTCGCAGTTGGATTATTACAACTATACTAGTTTATCGGATCATAATTTTAGCTTGAAATTTCAGCTTTCATCGGTGTTTATATATGTTTTATAAGGTTCAAGTTTCACTCTCTTTATTTATAGTAAGGAGAAATTGTTAGTGCGATAATACGATTTTTGTTTGGATGGTGATGCAGGTGATTGATGAAGTTATTAGACTTGCCAACGTCGCGAATTTTATGTTTAGAATAGTTGCGAAAAAAGTGAAATTTAATGGTAATATTGATTATATATTTAATATTTGTTTAAATTTAAATTATTTTTAAAATTAAATTGATTTTTTTATAATGTACTTGTTAGAAAAATAAACCCAGATTTCACGCCTGTGCCCAACTGCGTTGCGAACCTTGGGCAAAATCGGACTGCGCTCCAAACATGGGCGAAGTCGGACTGCGCTGTCATAGTCTGGGATCTCGGCAAAAGTGTGACATGACATCACACCTATCTTCTGACAAATTTGACACCTGACAGATCCGATCTTTGCAGGAGTTAATGCCAAGTCAGCGTTTGTTAGAAACCCTAGATGAGGGTCGGTCCCAGGATAACCCTTATCCAAAGTTGTCAGAGGATAAACCTTATCCTCCTCTCCCCGCGGCTATAAAATGTGGTTTGGGTCTACAAAAAAAGAAGTGCGAAGAAGAGAAGTAAAGCATGTGTGAGAGAAGTTCGTGAAAGAGGAAGTGAAGATTAGAGCAGAGAAAGAAGGGTGAGTGATTCAGTGAGCAGAGTGGCTTAGCTGATTAATGTCTGAGTAGTAGACTCGACATTTCCCTTATTCAGTTTATCCTACAACGCAGCCTACAGATGTTATTTCCTCGGTTGAGGAATTCTGTAACCCTAGTTTTTCATATGAATAAAGTTTGCTTTTGTCTATGGCTTCTTTAGGGTTTGCAATAGTTCATGTGTTAACTTTGTTGTTCTCTGTTCTGACATTTCTCTCCTCTCATTCAGGTCTTGCCAAGCCAGGTAAACCCAGCGGCAACTGCAGAAGACAAAGAACTTGAAGGCCAAAGTTGGCCAAGTCCGAAGCTTGTCCTTCTACATTTGATGAAGTTCGCGAGATCCGATGAAGTCCGCACTATGAGCGAAGTGCGCACTTCGACAGCATTTCCAGTGCAGTCTGCACTACGCACGAAGTTTGCACTTTGCCCAAGCACAGTCCGCACTGCGCGTGAAGTATGCACTTTGCCCCTACGTAGCACGCACTACGCATGAAGTTTGCACTTCGCCCCAGCGCAGTCTGCACTATGCGTGAAGTACGCACTTCGCCCTTGCGTAGCACGCACTACGCACGAAGTTCAAACTTCGCCCCTATGCAGCACGCACTATGCGCGAAGTTTGCACTTCGCCCTTGCGCAGTCCGCACAGTGCGCGAGTGACGGACTTCGCCCGAGGGGTTGGGGCCATCCGCACTTCGCTCCCGAAGCTGTGAGCTGGCAGTGCACCCTGCGCAGCTCGGAATTAATAGACTTCGATGACGAAAAACAAAAAAAATTAAATCGCTCCTTCAAATTGGTATCAGAGCAGATAGTGCCGTGACACGGAGATAGAAGCATGGCTTTTGAGAGAAACTCGTTGCAGTTGCAGATATCGTAATTTAACGGTAAGAATTATGATTACTGGAGCATCGAGATGAAGATCCTGTTTAGATCTCAGGAGCTATGGGAGTTAGTCGAGAATGGCTACCCAGAACCGGCAGATGTAGCAGCACTGGCCGCCCTCTCTTAAGAAAACAAGGATCTATTGAAAGAGCACAAGAAGAAGGACCAGAATGCCCTCTTCTACATCATGCAAGCGGTTAAGGAGACCATATTACTACAGATTGCATCAGCCACCAAGGCCAAGCAGGCCTGGGAAACCCTGGCAAGTTCGTATCAAGGCATCAATAAAGTGAAGTTGGTGAAACTGCAGATGCTCAAGAGAGAGTTTGAGAATATTTAGATGAGTGAGTTCGAGTCGATGAGCGACTTCTTCACCCGAACGATGGACATTATCAACCAGATGCGGTTGAACGGAGAAAATGTCCAGAGCCAAAGAATCATGGAGAAGATTCTCAGAAGTCTGCCTAAGAAGTTCGACTCGGTTGTGATAGCAATCGAAGAGTCGAGGGATTTGACAACCCTCTCAACAGATGAACTCATAGGTTCCTTGCAGACCCATGAACAGAGGCTGAGCCGCTCAACTCAGTCCTCTTTGGAGCAAGCCTTCAAAGAGCAAGTCTCAGTCCGAGACAGTGATAGACAAGACTCCTGACACAACGCTTCTAGTTCTCAAGGAGGAAGAGGCAGAAGCAAGCGTGGGAGAAGGAACAAGCAAGGAGGTAGTTCAAACCCTCAGGACACTGAGCCAAGTTGCAACTTTTATCAGTAAGGAGGAAGAGGCACTGGCAGAAATCAGCAAGGTGGCTCTCAGCAGAAGAAGGCTATGTCAAAGGTCCAATGCTACTACTGCAGCAAGTTCAGCCATTATGCCACATAGTGTAGAAATAATATGGCGAACGAGAATCAGCAGCAAGCCCATTATTCGGAGGAACCCAAAAATGCGACAGGAGGAAATGTGCTGCTAACTTGTAGTATTGAAGAGGAGAGCAAGAAAAACATTTGGTATCTTGACAGTGGTTGTAGCAACCACATGACTAGGAACAAAGAGATGTTCTCACAACTAGATGAAACAATCTAGTCCGAAGTCAAGATGGGGAACAACATCAAAGTTCCTGTGATGGGGAAAGGAAAGATCCTCATCCGCACCCGGCATGGTGATAGAAAAATAATTCAAGATGTTTTTTATGTGCCTGGGTTGAAGCACAATCGACTAAGTGTTGGACAGCTTGTGTAGAAGGGGCACATTGTACTATTCAAATATGGTGTCTGTTCCATCAGAGACAAAGTCCATGGACAAATAGCAACTGTGTCCATGATGAAAAACAAGATGTTTTCACTACAAATTTAGAATGAATCTTTGATGTCTTTGAGTGCAGTTGAGAAGGATGCTACCTAGCTGTGGCATCTCAGATTCGGTCACCTGAGTTTCAGTGGCCTGAATCTGCTGCACAAGAAGTAGATGGTGAAGGGTTTACCCCTTATAGAGCAACCAAACCAAGTTTGTGAAGGTTTCCTGGTCGACAAGCAGCACAGGGACGCATTCCCTGTAGGAAAGTCTTGGAGAGCATCACGGCCCTTGGAGCTGGAGCACTCAGACATCTGTGGTCCTATGCAGACCACCTCATATGTCAGCAATAAGTATTTCCTGACCTTCATTGATGACTTCAGCCGAAAGACTTGGATTTATCCAATCAAGTTGAAGTTAGAGGCATTTGCAAGGTTTAGGGAGTTCAAGGCTCTGGTTAAGAAATAGAGTGGTCATTATGTGAAGACTCTCAGAACTGATGGAGGTGGAGAGCACATCTCCAATGAATTCCACAACTTTTGCAAACAACATGGAATTCAGAGGTAGTTCACTGCTAGATACACGCCACAGCAGAATGGCGTAGCTGAGAGAAAGAACAGAACAATCATGGAGATGGCCGGAGCATGCTGAAGGCAAAAGTTTGCCACATGAGTTACGGGCAGAAGCTGTAAGTTGTGCAGTTTATCTGTTGAACGGATGTCCCACCAAGAGTGTGAGGGACAAAATTCCAGAGGAAGCCTGGAGCAAGTTGAAGCCAAGTGTGGCTCATTTGCGAGTTTTTGGGTGCATAGAATATGCACATGTTCCAGATGAGAAAAGGCAAAAGCTGGATGACAAAGCTGAAAGATGCATCTTCATAGGGTACAGTGAACCAGCGAAGGCATACAGGCTATACAATCATGTGACAAAGAAACTTGTCATCAGTAGAGATGTGAAGTTCCTAGAGGATGAAGTCTGGAATGGGAAGTCAAAGACTGGTCAGTCTGAACTAGCAACTGTTGAATCTATAGAATTGGAGGAAGACAGAGTCCAACCACCTGTGCCTTCAAGCATCAACAATGGTGCCAGCAGTAGCACACCCTCATCATCCCGGTCACCTCCACTTGCAAGCAAAATTCAAAACTTGAGGACTCCTGTAAAGACTCGGAGTTTGCAAGACATCCTTGAGGTAACCCGTAATCAATTAGATGAAGATTATTCTTATTTTGCTCTCTTTACTGAATGTGATCCAGTGGAGTTTGAAGAGGCAAGTCAGAATCGCAAATGGGTGAATGCGATGGATGAGGAGATAGCAGCCATTGAGAAGAATGAGACATGGCAGCTAACAGATCTTCCAGCATGAAAAAAGACCATTGGGGTCAAGTGGGTATATAAAACGAAGTTTAATGCCCAAGGAGAAGTTGACAGGCATAAGGCCAGATTAGTGGCGAAAGGCTACAAGCAAAAGTCAGGAGTTGACTATCATGAGGTGTATGCACCTGTAGCCCGACTTGACATAGTTAGAATGATTCTGGCACTCGCAGCTCAGAAAGGATGGAGCGTGTACCAGATGGATGTCAAGTCTGCCTTCCTCAACAGAGTGTTGGAAGAAGAGGTCTACATAGACCAACCACCCGATTATGAAATACAAGGGCAAGAAGGAAAAGTCCTAAAATTGAAGAAGGCCCTGTATGGGTTGAAGCAAGCACCCAGGGCATGGTACAGTCGTATTTACGACTATTTTTAGGAGAATGGGTTTCAGAAATGCCCATATGAGCATTCCCTATACATGAAGACAAATGCAGCAGGTGAGCTCATTATCGTCTGCCTGTACGTAGACGATCTAATATTTACTGGCAATAGCAGCAGCCTATTTGTGCAGTTTAGAAATGCCATGAAGTTCGAGTTTGAAATGACTAACATGGGGCTGATGAAATATTTTCTCGACATTGAAGTTGACCAATCGGTAGATGGCATCTTCATTTCTCAGGGCAAGTATGTGAAGGATGTCTTGAAGCGCTTCAATATGGAGGACAACAAACCTGCCATCACACCTGTAGCCACAGGTTTGAAGCTGAGCAAGTTGGATACAGGGAGGTCTGTAGATCCAACCTTGTTCAAGAGGCTAGTTGGCAGTCTGATGTACTTGACTGCAACTCGGCCAGATCTGATGTTTGGAGTCAATCTGATCAGCCATTTCATGGAGACTCCGAAGGACACGCACTGGAAAGCAGGCAAGAGGATCTTGCGCTATGTCAGCGAGACGCAGAACCATGGCCTATTTTATGCCAGATGGGACCAGTTGGAGCTAGTGGGCTTCACAGATAGTGACTGGGCTGGCAGTATTGATGATTAGAAGAGCACCTTTAGGTATGCTTTCCATATCAGATTAGGGGCAGTCTCATGGGTGTCCAAGAAGCAACCCATCGTTGCGTTGTCCACAGCCGAAGCAGAATATGTCGCCGCCATGACATCTGCATGCCAGGTAGTATGGCTGTGAAGAGTTCTGAGTGAACTATTCAATCCTCTAGAAGGTGCGACAATAATTTTTTGTGACAACAATTCAGCCATTACACTGTCAAAGGATCCCGTGTTCCATGGTCGGACGAAGCACATTGATATTCGTTATCACTTCATCAGAGAGTTGGTGAAGTCCGGAGAAATTCATCTATAGTTTTGTAGATCTAAGGAGCAGTTGGCAGATATTTTCACGAAGCCTTTGAAGGAGGAAGACTTCAGCAGATTGCGAGAGCATCTTGGAGTCAAAGTGCTTGTGAAATCAGGTTTAAAGGAGGGTGTTAGAAAAATAAACCCAGATTTCATGCCTGTGCCCAACTGCGCTGCGAACCTTGGGCGAAACCGGACTACGCTCTAGACATGGGCGAAGTCGGACTGCGTTGCCGCAGTTCGGGATCCCGACAAAAGTGTGACATGACATCACACCTACCTTCTGACAGATTTGACACCTGACAGATCCGATCTCCATAGGAGTTAATGCCAAGTCGGCGTTTGTCAGAAACCCTAGATGAGGGTCGGTCCCAGGATAACCCTTATCCGAAGCTGTCAGAGGATAAACCTTATCCTTCTCTCCCCGCAGCTATAAAAGGCGGTTCGGGTCTACAGACAAAGAAGTGCGAAGAAGAGAAGTAGAGTGTGTGTGAGAGAAGTTCGTGAAAGAGGAAGTGGAGATTAGAGCAGAGAAAGAAGGGCGAGTGATTCAGTGAGCAGAGTGGCTCAGCTGATTAATGTCCAAGCAGCAGACTCGACATTTCCCTTGTTCAGTTTATCTTACAGCGCAGCCTGCAGATGTTGTTATTTCCTCGGTTGAGGAATTCTATAAACCTAGTTGTTCATATGAATAAAGTTTGCTTTTGTCTGTGGCATCTTTAGGGTTTGCAATAGTTCATGTGTTAACTTTGTTGTTCTATGTTCCGGCGTTTCTCTCCTCTCATTCAGGTCTTGCCAAGCCAGGTAAACCCAGCGGCAGCCGCGGAAGACGAAGAACTTGAAGGCCAAAGTTGGCCAAGTCTGAAGCCTGTCCTTCTGCGTTCGGCGAAGTTCGCAGATCCGGCGAAGTCTGCACTGCGAGCGAAGTGCGCACTTCGGCAGCATTTCCAGCGCAGTCTGCACTGCGCGCGAAGTTCGCACTTCGCCCCAGCGCAGTCTGCACTGCGCGCGAAGTACGCACTTCGCCCCTGCGCAGCACGCACTGCGCGCGAAGTTTGCACTTCGCCCCAGCGCAGTCCGCACTGCGCGCGAAGTACGCACTTCGCCCCTGCGCAGCACGCACTGCGCGCGAAGTGCGCACTTCGGCCTTGCGCAGTCCGCACTGCGCGCGAGTGACGGACTTCGCCCAAGGGGTGGGCGCCGTCCGCACTTCGCTCCCGAAGCTGGGAGCTGGCAGTGCACCCTGCGCAGTTCGTCATTAACAGACTTCGGCGACGGAAAACAAAAAAATTAAAATCGCTCCTTCAGTACTCAGGTTACACATTTCCAAAAGGTTGGAAAGTAGGAGTGTGGCTACGCACTATTCACGTTGATCCTCGCTACTTTCAAGATTCTCAAGAGTTTAATCCAGACAGATGGGATGTAAGCTTCCGACTTAAAAATTAACATAAAAGAAAATTGTATTTATATTTATATTTTAAAAATAAAAATAAATTAATATATGTAATATTGCAGGAATTTAAGCTAATGTTAGAAGTTTATAATGTATTTGGTTGTGGTCCAAGACAATGTCCGGGAAATAACTTTGCTAGAATGCAACTGTTGATGTTCCTGCATCACCTATCCCTCGACTATAAGTAAGTGAATTTTTTTAAATTCAAAATATTTTGATAAATATATTTTTTTAAATAATTAAATTTTAATTTGTTATTATTTATTTAATAAAAATAAACTTGTTTTATGATTATAATTAGTTTAAATATGTTTTTGAATTCAAATGTTATTATATAATATAATAAATTGTAATTCTTTTATTTAAATAAATATAATTTTTTTTTTCATAACAAATGGGAGCTTGTAAATTCAAAAGAGGCTATAAAGTATGTACCAAATCCAACAGAAGCAGATGGTGTAAAACTAATATTTAGTAGGTCCTTAGACTAAAACAGGAATCTAAATGTGGTAGAGGTTCGACTATGAAGGTGACTCGTCCTCTGCTTTAGGGTGCGGTTGGAAAGATCTTCACGTGAGATGGTTGAAAGCAATTTATTATAATTAATTATGGGGTCTATGAGGTTATATTTTTTAAAAATAGTTAATAGTTTAAAATATGTTTGGATAATTATTTTGAGATGTTTTTATTTTATTTTTAAAATATTTTATTAAATATAATCATTTAAAAAAACATCTTTAATGAAATTAAAGAATGGCATGATATGTGTATTTCATACAAATTTAAAACTTATACTACAAATTTATCTAAGTTTCATTTAGACATATAATTACTATTATAAAATATTTATAACATATTAATGTAAATTAGTTTATATGTGAATCATGGTACATTTAGTTAATTTTATTGTTGTTTATATAGTGGAGAAATGTTTATTTGCAATAGTATATTTTATAATGTTATTATTTTATTATTTTATAAAAACATATGTATATTTTTTTATATTACATAAAAGAGTTTACATCGGGTTTAGAATGTTAAAAAATCATGTATGTTATAGAAATTTAATAATATGATAATATAATAAATTATTAATTGATAAACATGTTTAATTTAATTTTAATTTTCAATAATTTTATTATTATATAAATTCTTTGTTATATATAAATATTTTTATATTTTTGTCCATGTGTCATATAATATAAATTTTTAATCAATGTAATATTGTTTTTATATTTTCAATAGTTTATTTACTATGTATTTTTTTTAGAAGCATTACAATATGCAACCTTAATATTATTAGTAAATAGATTACATCCACTCAATTTTATAACTTAATCTTTGTAAAATTATCTTTTGGAATATTGGTTAGGGCAAGACATATTGAGGAGTGAGTAGTGAAGACCGCCTGTCAATGTTTTATATTAGACAAGCTATAAACTACCATCAGTTTTTATGTATGAAGAATGGTGCGAAAAACCATCATCTAAATGGCATATGGAGGAGGAGAAAGAGTGTGGTGGTGGTGAGGTATGGTTTCCAATGAAGGGTGAAGCAAACCATGAAAGAAAGGAGAATGGGATAGAGTACAAAAAAAGAAGAAAAAGAGTCACAGGCAAGAAAAAAAATAGTAAGTGCTCTTGATAATAAAATTTAAAAGAAAATTTAATGGAAAATTCAGGTATGTTTGAATTAAAAATTTAGGATATGCAATAAGGAAAATCAATCAATCTGTGTGATTTCTGTAATGCATGTATTCTTGAAGATTTACTGTATTATTATTTTTATGTGTTGGGGAATGGCTATAAGTGTGGCTGGTTGAAAACTAAAACCAAATTAATTTTTCTTGAATTACTATTGCTACATGCTATGATGATTTAACAAACAATAAGTTGTTGTGTGAATAATTGGATGGGAACCAAGAACATTTTTCCTTCTCTAAAATACATATTGAGGCTGCATGCTATGTAGATGTTACCGTGAAGTGTATATAGTGCTAAATGAAAATTAAAACTATTGCATGTTGATTTATGTTTTGAAAACGATGGATGCACATAGAATTAAATACATTGCATGGTAGAACGGTCGTTCTGACCCTTGAATCCATCAAGTAATTAGGTGAGGAGAAAGATTTATGTGGAACATTACAAAATATTGTGCATATTGTTTCTTTTAAGACTTATTCAACATTTGAGTGTCAATATTTGTGTATAAAGAGGCGAGAATAATACTGTGTTATTCCTTTTGGGTATTTGGAAATTCCACTCAGAAAAATATTGATGCCTGAGTCATATAGGTTTGTAGATAACCCGTTTCATGCATTAGTATTGGAAAAGTGGCTTTTGGGTGAAAAATAGAGCAGAGGTTATAGATTATGTATTGATATTGAACATATAGTACAAAAATAAGTGCATGGTTGGACTCAAAAACATGATGTAAAAATATTATACTCTCAGATGTTTATATTGTTTTATTTTTAAACATAAATATTATTGAAGAGAAGAGCAATTCATATTTTCATAAGACAAGTGTGTTTCATTCTTAAATTGCCATGTTGATCTTGTATACATCAGTTTTGTGTGTAGTTGTTTAGATTTATAATATTTTTAACTATAATATAGTCAAATGTTATGAATACTTGATGCAAGGACATGATTTTTAAAACACAATTTATAGTTTAGAGGTAAAAGTCTCTATCAATGGGAAAAACCTTTTGTTTTTAGATCTGGTGCTTAATATAGTACTGAAAAGTTAATTTAGAACATAGTGAACGATGTCTATTTCTCCTTCCTCATTCGAGATGTAACATGTTTGGAACCTGTGATAGTATACTTGGTTCTAGCTTACATCAGTTCAAATTGAAAATGAATTGATCTAACTTTTAAAAGCACCTTAAATAGTCCTTAATATTCTACAATGGATTGAGAAAATGATTAAAACTTTGGATACACAAAACAAGTCTAGTTTTGACATTTGAATTACAATTTTACCACATTTTTATTTGAAAGCCTTGAAAGGAATGATAATAAGATCATTTCAAGCTGTAACGATCTTAAGTGTTAGCAAAATACCACATTCAACCAAAACAAAAATCTGAAAGCAAATTGATAGCATAAGCTTACAAATGGATATGCAAAAAAATGAGCAACAATATCATATATTATACATGAATAATGAACTTCCTCTTCAATGAGTACATTAAATTTGCCTTGCTTATATAGGCAAGGATGATCAACCATATTTTTAGGATCAAGCTAAGGATAAATATCCATCGTACAAAAGGAAAAAGTGATATGGTCTATAGATCTGTAACTGCTATGGAGAGAATGAGTATCAACCCTCCAAATATACCTAAAGCTATCCCCATAACTCCTAGGAATAGTCAAACCTAAAAATATACCCATAATATCTAATAAATAAATATGTAACATCTCATAATATCTAAATAAGATAAATGAAATATCCACACATAAGTGAGTGGGAAAAATACATGGAATAACTAAATAATAGTAAAGTAAATTACCTAGGTGAACATGAGTTAATGTAAACAACCTTCTCTAACACCCCCCTTCAAGTGAAGCTAGGTGCCAAAAAGTAAAGTGGAATATCCACAATTTGAGTCTTGACAACAAGGCCTGATTAGGTACTCATGTACAATGCGTATCCAAAAGCTCCTGAACTAGAAGGTGAAAAACCATGTGAAAAAAAAACATCCGATTAAAAAGAGAGAAGAAAAAGTAGGAATGGATCCAAGGAGTGCTCCCAACACCCCCCTAGGATGATGATCTCCATGAATAAGTCCTATGAATAAGTGGTTGCCTCTATGATGAACAATGTGTTTCCCACAAGGAAGAAAGTAGCCATGAAGCATCCGTTGAATGTCTTTCCACTCCAAGTGAGTGTGAGAATATGGGAGTAAAATGTAGAACGTTGACATAGAATCCTTCAAACTGAGTTGAAGTGAATAATATATCATCAATAAATTATGAAATGAATCTCCAAGAATGTAGAAGAGCCCCCCCCAAAATTAAATGCCATTATAATGTGAATGGTCTAGTGTGATGTCACAAGGTTGTGCAAAATACTATAAAATCACATCAATGCACAAATGAATCCTCTAAAATTTGAAAAGTATCCAAAGGAATTACCAAAGAAACCCCTCCTTCAAACTAAGTGCCTCCATGAGGAAGATTGGCATAATAGAATGCACCACAAAAAAGCAAGGGAAGTCAAATCCAAAGGAATCCTCAAGCACAACAATGTGTACGCTCCTCCAATACTAAACACCAAGTAATATGATTAAAAATTTTCAAACTAAGTGGATTAATATAAAATGAAGGAAGATGGGACTTTATAATAATAGTCCATTTACCGGTTCAAGTGCAAAACCCTTTTTCACAATTCAATATTGAGAGTGCAGTAATAAAATAATTGTAAATGTCTAAATACAGATCCAAAAAATATTAAATTTTATAGACATATCAGAAAAATGATTATACAGGCCTGGAAAAAAGTTCACTGAGCAACTCCCAATATTTCTCCTGAAATGACAAGTTTACTAAAACTAGTAAAATCACTGTAACTATCAGAATATAGCTCAAAATTCTCTAAAATTTTATGGGAAGTCCTATCATATGATTTTACACATTTTATAGAAAAACATACAACAAATTTGAATACTGGATGAAGGTATATGCAAATTACTAAAAAAATGCATGTTTTCGTAAAATCGTGATATCTTGAAGACTACGCATCCAAATGAGCTAAAATTTATGGTATAACTCACATGAATGAATCTAAAAACCTCTAAAATATTTCATGGAAAAATTCCCTTTCTATCAGGATATACATGCAAAATATAAAAATGGGCTGGGTTGGTGATCCTGCCAAAAAATAAAATGCTCAAGAAGAAAAATTCTTAGGATAGATCCAAGGGAATGAGGTTATTGAAGTATGGGTAGAAGATATTTTAGGATTCTGGTGATGATATAAAAATGGGAGTGACACAAATTGGCCAAAAAACTCCACCAAGGACCCGATCACAAAAACCGAAGCTTCCACACCATTCTTCGAACCTGCAAGAGAAACAACTACACAACACTCACAAATGGATGATTGAAATACCTATTGCTCTGATTCCATTAAAGGAATGATAATCAGATCATTCCAAGCTACAAGTATCTCAAGTGTTAATAGAACATCACATTCAACCAAAATAAGAATCTGAAAGCAAATTGATAGCATAAGCTTACAAATGGATATGCAAAACAATGAGTAACAATATCATATATTATACATGAATAATGAACTTCCTCATCTCGGTGAGTACAATGAAGATGCCTTGTTTATATAGGCAAGGATGATCAACCATAGTAGTAGGATCAAGTTAAGGATAAACATCCACCGTACAAAAGGAATAAGTGATATGGTCCATAGATATGTAACCGCTATGGGAAGAAAGAATATCAACCCTCCAAATATACCTAAAAATATCCCCATAACTCCTAAGAATAGTCAAACCTAAAAATATCCCCATAATATCTAAGAAACAAATATGTAATATCTCATAATATCTAAATAAGATAAATTAAATATCCACACATAAGTAGGTGGAGAAAATATATGGAATAACTAAATAAAAGGAAAATAAATTACCTAGGCGAACATGAGCTAAGGTAAACAACCTACTCTAACAAGCCTTATATCAAGATTAAAGTATGGGTTAAAGCATAGGAATTGCTGAAATAATTAGTAGGGAAGCTTCAACATAGTAAATCATGAAAGCTTTATTCCTTGTAGAAGGATATCCAATTCAAACAAAGGTCGGGTATAAGAGTTTATAGGAAAAGATTTTCAGATTGAAACCAAGCATAAGCTAAATAGAGACAATAGATGGATACCTTAGTGTGAAAATTGTTGATCATTGATATTTTGGCCAACACAACAAAGGATAGTGAATGGAGTCTAGCAAGATTCACGTATGGTGTTAGTTTTCTTAATTTAAACAATAGAAATGAGATTTCCTTAAAAATGCTCTTTCAGATCATTCATTATGGAGCTTTTACCCAATACTTAGTCCGTTGAGAGCAAACCGCTTAATCACTTATTTGTGTAGCGCAAGTGTTATAGAACCATAAGAGAAGAGAAGATGTCTTTCTTTCTATTAATTTTAGAGGTAGTTTATATTAGTTAAAGAAAATAATTAAATAGTAATATTGAAATAAAATAGTAATGTGGATTTGGGATTTCTTAATTTATTTACTATACTTTCATGGTCTTTTAATTTATGATCAGCCTTAGCTGCATTAGAGAAAGTTGGAAACTAGAAAATGTATGGCTGCTTATTGAGTTTCAAGCCAATAGATAGTGGTGATTATTAAACCTTTAAATAGTCAAACCTTTATAGACAATTCCAACTATAGCTAAATTTATGAAAAGTGAATTTCAGAATTGTGGATTAAATAAACTTTAAATGCAACCTAAGGTTGTGGGTAGGACAACCTTGATAAAAATCAAGATTGTGGGGAGGACAATCTTGTGAAGATAAATTAAATGGTGTTGCGGGTATGCAATCACCATGGAAAACAAGTTTTAAATGGTGTCACGGGTAGGCAATCACCATGGAAAACAAGTTTTAATGATGAAGCGGGTAGGCATTCATCATGGATCAGGGCACTAACCATACTTTTGATGGAAAAAGGTCAGAATGGGAGGTAACGAAGGGTTGTATGGGCATCTCTTCTAGGTTATCCCTACTAGTGATGAGTGGTGAATTGTGTTAGACTAGGTGAATCCGACAACATGATGGTATGGGACATCATGTTGGTTAATCTACACAAGATGTCGAGTGCTTATCGGGTATTGGTAAGACCTTAGTCGATGCTCCAAAAATAATGGATGATCATCTAGCTCGAGCATGTATGCGCTAAGTCTTACATGACATAAAAATACAAGTTCATAAATTCATGTTAAGACACGGGAAAGTTATGCATCACACCTCTAGGTGTTATGGGCCCTAGAGGAAAAGAAACCCACTACCTGAACTTGGAATCTCGAGAGGAGAGTGAAGTTCAAAAGAGGTAACTCTACAATATTTGGCCAATCTCGATCTCATGAGTATTTCAACTATAGTGGAATGGCACTCATGAAGATGAAATTAACATGCTCATACTAGAAAATGATATAAGATTTCAAAAAAAAATAGAGAATTTTATCAAAATTGAAACCTCTAAAGTTGGACAACCAAGTGGGCAGACTTGGGGTGTTACATTTGGTATCAGATCCAAGGTTGTAAATATTTTAAATAATAAAATTTTAGAAAACCCATGTCAAATCTAATTTGATATTATCAATGTGTTCACCTAAGACTTGATAAGTTGACAAGGCTCTTGTTTTTTTTGGGCAGGCAATGGCATCCGGACAAAAAGCTAGTTCCTCAAAAAGAACTATGGTGGTTCAATGGGAAGGGCTGACCGAGAACCCTAGAAGGGTCATTCAAAAATTTATGTGGATTGGGGCATCAGAAGAAGTCGTAGAACATCCTCGAGAAAAGAGGAAGGAAAAAGAACTGGTTAATAAGGAGGATAAAATGGTTTGGATGGTACAACTATTATGGGAGAAAATGAGCCAATAGAAAGAACAAATGGAGCAGAAAAATGCTCAAATGGTTGAACACATGGCACAACAAAATGCTCAAATGATAGAGCATATGGAGCAACAAAAAGCTCAACTAGCTCAATAACAAGAAATGATATCCCATCAATAGAAAATAATAGAAAATCTATCCAAAGGAAAAGAAATGGTAATAGTTGAGGATGAGACAACTATTGACCCAGGAAGAAAACAAGTAGGTTCAAAATTGGACAAGGATATGTGAAGAATTGATATAGCCAAATTTGATGGCAAAGGTGATGGGGAAGAAGTTGAAAGGTGGTTGAATAGTGTGGAAGCATACTTTGCGGTTAGGACCCTTTCTTCTAAATCAAAAACCTCATGGGTAGTCTTTCGATTGATTGGAGTTGTCACTGACTGGTGGGATACATATAGGAAAACTCATAATGTAGAGGCTGTCGATGTACCTTGGGATACATTTGTATTGGCATTTAAGGATAGGTTTCTAACACCACAATTTTACCTTGAAAGGACTGCATAATTTTCAAGGTTAACAAAAGGTAGTATGTCCGTAATTGAGTACTACCAGTGATTTGTGCAATTGCTCAAATACATGCCTGAATATGAGTAGAGGAATGAGATTAAAATTCAGAAATTTCTCCTAGGGTTACATCCAAAAATTGGGCACTTGATTCTTATGTTAAAACCTGCTACCCTAACTGTTGCTTGTGACTTGGCTCGACAAGAAGAAGATAATTTTAAGGCCAAGAAAGCTTATTATCAACAATATTCAGAAAAGGAAGAACCACAGAAAAATAAAAATGTAGGTCCAACCAAAGGAGATAGGGGTTGGCACAAGAATCGTGGAAATGGGAATAGAAACAGGTTTGATAAAAATAAGAATAGATACCAAGGAAATAGGGGAAATCAAAATTATCGGGGTGGCTAGAGAAATTTTAGGGATAGGTATGAGCAAAGAGTTAATGCACCAAAAGTTGGTACACATGAAGATAATGAGGGAAATATGAAAGAGAGGGCACCACGGATGGGTTGTTGGATTTGTAAAGAACCTCATTATGTTGATAAATATCCTTTGTGAGCGGATAAGAAGAAAGAACCTGTGGAACCTACTCATAAGATATATGCAACAATAGGTAACTCTAAACTCAATGGCCAAACAACACCTTTCTTATTGAAGGGAAAAATTTATAATAGAAATGTTTATATTTTGGTTGATTCTGGAGCAACTGATAGTTTTGTTTCACCAAATATTTTGAGGGACATACCGGAAACACCTGGATTTATGGCTAATGGGTGGAAAGTTGAGTATGGGTCTAGGCAAACCTATACCATTAACCAATGTCTATTTGATCCTCAAATAATGCTACCTCAAGGGACAAACCCGATGGCATTTATACGTAGCTCCTTTGCATACCTTTGATATAATTTTAGGTATGGATTGGCTCAAGGCACATAAAGCATTGTTAAATTTTGAAGAAAGATGGATGGAATTCTCTGATGACACTAAGCAAAGGATTCGGGTACACTATGGACGTGAATCAGTGGAACCACATCTTATGACTGCAATGCAAGCTAAAAGAGCTATGAAAAAGGGTAGTAGAGTCTTTGTGGTTAAACTTAATAAAAAGGAGGAAAATGAATCTAGAGCGAGTCTATTCCAAACATATCCAGTGTTAAATGACTTTCATGATGTTTTTCCTGAAGAATTACCTGGTCTTCCACCCTAGAGGGAGTTTGAATTTACTATAGAACTTTTTCCAGGAGCGACGCCAGTAGCTCGAGCACCTTATAGGATGACCACAATAGAACTGCAAGAACTTAAAACTCAACTTCAAGAACTTCTAGAAAAAGGACATATTAAACCTAGTATTTCACCATGGGGTGCACCAGTGTTGTTTGTGAAAAAGAAATATGGGACATTAAGGTTATGTATTGATTACAGAATGTTAAACAAAATGACTATTAAGAATAAGTACTCTCTACCCAGAATAGATGATTTGTTTGATCAACTGAAAGGAGCCATGATTTTCTCCAAAATTGATCTTAGATCTGGTTATCATCAATTGAGGATCCGAGAAGAAGATACTCATAAAACTACTTTTCGAACTAGATATGGTCATTATGAATTCACCGTGTTACCTTTTGGTTTGACCAATGCTCTACAAGCTTTTATGAATTTGATGAATAGTGTGTTTCGAGAACAATTAGATCGGTTTGTGTTGGTATTCCTGGATGACATACTGATCTACTCTAGAAGCAAAGAAGAACATGACCATCATATGAGAACTATTCTTGAAATACTTAGAAGGAATCAATTATATGGAAATATGTCTAAGTGTGAGTTTTATGCGACTCAGGTACAATATTTAGGTCATATAATTTATGCGAAGGGTGTGTCTGTTGATCCAAAGAAAATTGAGGCTATTGTTGATTGGCCTGCTCCCACAAATATTTCTGAAGTGCGAAGTTTTATGGGGATGGCTGGATACTATCACCGCTTTATCCAAAAATTTCTAAAATAGCCTATCCAATAACCAACCTCCAAAAGAAAGGAAAAGATTTTAAATGGATAGGACGATGTGAAGAAGCTTTCAAAATACTTAAAGAAAAGTTGACATCAACACCTATTCTCAAAATAGTTGATCCTAAGCAACCATTTGTTGTATGTACTGATGCTTCTTTGGAGGGATTAGGTGGGGTTCTCATGCAAGAGGATGACATTATTGCCTATGAGTCCCGAAAACTTAAGAAACATGAATTAAACTATGCCACACATGACTTAGAATTGGTTGTGGTTGTGCATGCTTTGAAAATATGGTGACATTATCTACTTGGTAAACCTTTTGAGCTTAGAACAGATCATCAAAGCCTAAGATATATTTTTACTCAACCAATGCTTAATGCTAGACAAAGGCGTTGGATGGAATTTTTAGCGGAATATGATTTTGGCATAGAATATATTAAAGGAAAAGAGAATAAATTAGCAGATGCTTTAAGTAGAAGAAAGCATATCAATGCTATGTCACATTGTCAATCTGTTATAACTGATCAAATCAGGCAATTACAGATTCAAGATGAATATTCTCAGAAGTATCGAGAATTGGTTCAACAAAATTTTGATAAGGCAAAGGGATTTAGAATCTGGGAAGATACATTATTCTTTAAAAATAGGGTGGTGGTACCAAGTGACCAGAACCTGAGAGATACAATAATGCACGAGGCACATAGGGCACCATATTCTGCTCACCCAGGCTATGTGAAGATGTATGAAAATATGAAAAAAGAGTATTATTGGCCAGGAATGAAAAAGGACATTGCTGAATTTGTGGCTAAATGTTTAGAATGTCAAAAGGTGAAAGCGGAACATTTACATCCAGCTGGATGCTTATTTTCACATGACATTCCACAATACAAATGGCAAGTGGTAACTATGGATTTTATAGTCGGATTGCCTAAAAATCATTTTCAGCATGATGCCATTCTGGTAGTAGTAGACAAATTGACTAAAGTGGCACATTTTCTGCCAAGAAATATAAAATATGGAGCTCCTATTGTAGCCCAAAAATTTTCCAGGGAAGTGGTACGACTACATGGATTCCCTGAAATAATTATATCAGATAGGGATTCTCGTTTCACATCTAAATTTTGGTAGATATTGCACCAGGCTTGGGGAACAAAACTCAATATTAGTACTGCCTATCACCCAAAAATAGATGGACAAACTGAAAGGGTGAATCAAGTCTTAGAGGATATGCTCCGCATGTATTGTATGGACCATCAGACGAAGTGGGAAGATTATCTTTTTCTAGTTGAGTTTGCCTATAATAATAGTTATCATACTTCTTTAGGTATGGCTCCATTTGAGGCTCTGTACGGGAGGAGGTGCAGAACGCCATTGTCATGGAGTAATCCAGAGGATCGGGTGATGATCGAGCCGGATATGGTCAGAGAAATGGAAAATCAACTCAATGAAATTTGTCAAAGGCTTAAGGAAGCCTCAGATCGACAAAAGAGTTATGCGGACCTAAAAAGAACACCACGAGAATTCTCTATGGGAGACAGAGTATTCCTAAGAGTAAAACCTACTAAAAGTTCTATCAAATCCTCTAAGCTTAGTCCATGATTTGTAGGGCCTTTTGAAATTGTTGAAAAATTGAACCCAGTTGCCTACAAATTAGACTTGCCACCCAATTTATCAAAAATTCATGATACATTCCATGTGTCCCTTCTTAAGAAATATGTTCTTGATCCCTCACATGTTTGGAATATTGATCAATTGTAGATGGATGATCCCCTACGCATTGAGGTGCGACCAGTTAGGATCCTTGGATATCATACCAAACAATTGAGAAAGAGAAACATTGAGCAGTGTAGGGTCCAATGGGACCAATTTTCTAAAAATAGTGCCACGTGGGAAGATGTGGCCATCATGAAGAGACAATTTCCATTCTTGTTTGAGTAGTATTTGAACATTATGATCATCATGACATAGTTTTATTTTGATTAAGCAGTAACAATATCATATCTTGGTTTGTGAAGTATGATACATATATCTGGTATTTGTGCATATTACATGACCTAGTTTTATCTTGAATATTATCATATCTTGGGTTGTGAAAAATAATACATGTATTTAGTATTTATGCATGTTTTGATAATGAATGATGAATCACATTGGGAATAATGTAAATTTGATGAGGTGTTGGATTGATTTTATATGATCATGGCATTAATTTCTTCTTTATTTATGTTTATAATGGTGAATGCAAACACAGGGACTATGTTTAATCTTAGGGGGGAGTATGTAACAACCCTCCAAAACTCTATTCTCCTATACGCCTAATTTGTCTGCAAGGATGAGATACTGCTAATGTATCTGTGGTTGCAGGAGACAGGTTTCATTACTGGAAAGACAATGCAAAGGAAAGTGGTCTCCTCAACAGGGCAAAAGGATTATTCCGATGTAAGGTAAGTCAAGGGAGATGATGAGCGGTGGTGTATTTTCCAGTTGATAGGGGTAAGGAACCCTATGGGCAATGCATTCACCAATGGTCCATGTAGTATGCATATCATGTAGCTGCATTTATAGGAGTGTTTGATGTCTGATATTTTGTGAAATTGTGATGATGAATGGCAATGAAAATGCTTAATGCATGGGAGCCATAGTTAAAAATTAATGAAACAAATGGAATAGGATTAAAAGTATTTTGAGGTTTAAAGGAAAAATATGTGTGTTCTTTTAAGGAATGGATTTATTTAAAATTTAATTATATATATATATATATATATATATTTAAAATACAACTAATAGTATAAACACCAATATATATAAGTATAATAAAAATAAATAATAATATTTGTTCTATGGATGCTTTGGAGGTAAGGTAATATAGGACTTTAAGCAAATGTTATATTAAAATAAATATTAAAATAAATAAAAAATGAAATGAAATGAATATAATAATAATTCAAATATCAAAGAGTACTGCTTGGGCATTCTTTGCAAAAGATAATCAGGGACTTGTCGGCATATCTACGAAGGTTAAGATGGTTGTTAAAAAATGGAGTAGTGGAGACCACCTAGCAATGTTTTAGATTAGACAAGCTATAAACTACCATCGATTTTTACGTACAAAGGATGGTGGGGAAAAACCATCATCTAGATGGCAGATAGAAGAGGAGAAAGAGTGTGGTGGTGGTGGTGAGGTATGGTTTCCAGCGAAGGGTGAAGTGAACCATGGAAGAAAGGAGAAGGGAATAGAGTACAGGAAAAGAAGAAAAAGAGTGGGAGGCGAGGAAAAAATAGTAAGTGCTCTTGATAATAAAATTTAAAAGAAAATTTAATGGAAAAATTCAGCTATGTTTGAATTAAAAATTCAGGATATGCAATAAGGAAAAATCAATCAATCTGTGTGATGTCTGTAATGCATGTGTTCTTGAAGATTTACTGCATTATTTTTTTTATGTGTTGGTGAATGGCTATAAGTCTGGTTGGTTGAAAACTAAAACCAAATTAATTCTTCTTGAATTACTATTGCTACATGTTGTGATGATTTAAGCAATGACAAGTTGTTGTGTGAATGATTGGATGGGAACCAAGAATATTTTTCCTTCTCTAAAATATATATTGAGGTTGCATGTTGTGTAGATGTTGTCATGAAGTGTATATAGTGCTGAATGAATATTAAAACTATTGCATGTTGATTTATGTTTTAAAAATGATGGATGCATGTAGAATTAGATGCATTGCATGGTAGAACGACCATTATGACCCTTGAATCCACCGGGTAATTGGGAGAGGAGAAATATTTATGTGGAACATTGCAAAATATTGTGCATGTTATTTCTTTTAAGACTTCTTCAACATTCGGGTGTCAAGATTCATGTATAAAGAGGTGAGAGTAATGTTGTGTTATTCCTTTTGGGTATCTGGAAATTCCACTCAGGGAAAGATTGATGCCTGAGTCATATAGGGTTGTAGATAACCTGTTTCATGCATTAGTATTGGAAAATGTGGCTCTTGGGTGAAAAACAGAGCAGAGGTTGTAGATTATGTATTGATATTGAACATATAGTCCGAAAATAAGTGCATGGTTGGACTCAGAAACATGATGTAAAAATATTATACTCTCAGATGTTTATATTGTTTTATTTTTAAACATAAATATTATTGAAGAGAAGAGCAATTCATGTTTTTATAAGACAAAGTACAGTGTGTTTCATTCTTCAATTGCCATGTTGAGCTTGTATACATCAGTGTTGTGTGTAATTGTTTAGATTTGTAATATTTTTAATTATAATATGGTCAAATGTTATGAAGACTTGATGCAAGGATGTGATTCTTAAAACACAATTTATAGTTTAGAGGTAAAAGTCTCTATCAATGGGAAAAACCTCTTGTTTTTAGATCTGATGCTTAATATAGTCTTGGAAACTTAATTTAGCACATAGTGAATGATGTCTATTTCTCTTTCCTCATCCGAGATGTAACATGTCTGGAATCCATGATAGTATACTTGGTTCTAGCTTACACCAGTTCAAATTGAAAATGAATTGATCTAGTTTTTAAAGCACCCTAAATAGTCCTTAATATTCTACGATGGATTGAGAAAATGAGTAAAACTTTGGGTATGCAGAATAGGTCTAGTTTTGACATTTGAATTATAGTTTTACTACATTTTTATTTGAAAGCCTTATAACAAGATTAAAGTATGGGTTAAAGCATAGGAATTGCTGAAATAATTAGTAGGGAAGCTTCAACATAGTAAATCATGAAAGCTTTATTCCTTGTAGAAGGATATCCAATTCAAACAAAGGTCGGGTATAAGAGTTTATAGGAAAAGCTTTTCAGATTGAAACCAAGCATAAGCTAAATAGAGACAATAGATGGATACCTTAGTGTGAAAATTGTTGATCATTGATATTTCAGCCAACACAACAAAGGATAGTGAATGGAGTCTAGCAAGATTCATGTATGGTGTTAGTTTTCTTAATTTAAACAATAGAAATGAGATTTCCTTAAAAATGCTCTTTCAGATCATTCATTATGGAGCTTTTACCCAATACTTAGTCCGTTGAGAGCAAACCACTTAATCACTTATTTGTGTAGTGCAAGTGTTATAGAACCATAAGAGAAGAGAAGATGTCTTTCTTTCTATTAATTTTAGAGGTAGTTTATATTAGTTAAAGAAAATAATTAAATAGTAATATTGAAATAAAATAGTAATGTGGATTTGGGATTTCTTAATTTATTTACTATACTTTCATGGTCTTTTAATTTATGATCAGCCTTAGTTGCATTAGAGAAAGTTGGAAACTAGAAAATGTATGGCTGCTTATTGAGTTTCAAGCCAATAGATAGTGGTGATTATTAAACCTTTAAATAGTCAAACCTTTATAGACAATTCCAACTATAGCTAAATTTATGAAAAGTGAATTTCAGAATTGTGGATTAAATAAACTTTAAATGCAACCTAAGGTTGTGGGTAGGACAACCTTGATAAAAATCAAGATTGCGGGGAGGACAATCTTGTGAAGATAAAT
Organism: Wollemia nobilis; assembly: GCA_028583015.1. Lineage (NCBI taxonomy): Eukaryota > Viridiplantae > Streptophyta > Pinopsida > Araucariales > Araucariaceae > Wollemia > Wollemia nobilis. The sequence goes on from JAQPPZ010001050.1 coordinate 5,492,872, forward strand.
TAAATGGTGTTGCGGGTAGGCAATCACCATGGAAAACAAGTTTTAAATGGTGTTGCGGGTAGGCAATCACCATGGAAAACAAGTTTTAATGATGAAGCGGGTAGGCATTCATCATGGATCAGGGCACTAACCGTACTTCTGATGGAAAAAGGTCAGAATGGGAGGTAACGAAGGGTTGTATGGGCATCTCTTCTAGGTTATCCCTGCTAGTGATGAGTGGTGAATTGTGTTAGACTAGGTGAATCCGACAACATGATGGTATGGGACATCATGTTGGTTAATCTACACAAGACGTCGGGTGCTTATCGGGTATTGGTAAGACCTTAGTCGATGCTCCAAAAAGAATGGATGATCATCTAGCTCGAGCATGTATGCGCTAAGTCTTACATGACATAAAAATACAAGTTCATAAATTCATGTTAAGACACGAGAAAGTTATGCGTCACACCTCTAGGTGTTATGGGCCCTAGAGGAAAAGAAACCCACTACCTGAACTTGGAATCTCGGGAGGAGAGTGAAGTTCAAAAGAGGTAACTCTACGAGATTTGGCCAATCTCGATCTCATGAGTATTTTGACTGTAGCGGAATGGCACTCATGAAGATGAAATAACATGCTCATACTAGAAAATGATATAAGATTTCAAAAAAAAAAGTAGAGAATTTTTATCAAAATTGAAACCTCTGAAGTTGGACAACCAAGTGGGTAGACTTGGGGTGAATGGACAACCAAGTGGGCAGACTTGGGGTGTTACATTGAAGTTAGAATTTATTCTACAAATAAAAATTTAAGGATAAAATATCATTATAATGTTACAATTCTTATATGAATTTTTTATCAGTTTATCTTAAATGGAAACTAAAATTTTCCATATAATAACTACCAATCTAGAAATTTTAATAAATAAAAAACATAAAGAATTTAAATATGCAAGTTTTCGTATATTTTGATCAAACTCTTCACAACATTCTTCACAACCAAATTATCCTTCCTTAATAAATTTACTTGAGAAATGTTTTAGTTAAAGTTAGAGAAACCTTATTATTTATAATAAAAATTTAGGATTTAGTTATAAATGAGTTTCTAAGAATAATATTGAATTAATAAAAAGATATGGAAACATATTTGATTTTACTGTCAAACATTAAGAATGGACTTTTGCTAAACATTTAAACATTAAAAAATCATGCTACTTATCATATTTTAAGTTAAAATTTTGAATATATAAGTCTTCATATTATTGAAATAATTATTGGTAAACCCATTATGTTTTATCAATAGAAATATCTTAAATAAATTTTGATAAAAATAGAAATTTTAAGTTAAGGAAGGAAAGCTACAAAATGTATGAAACAAGTCATGCAAGGAAAATAATTCAAAATCATATATTTCTTAAAATTGGTTGGATTGTCACATATTTACCACAAATGAAATACATATTAATATAAATTTATATTATATTTACCACTTAAAAAATACTTCACTATGAATTCTAAATAATCAAAAATTATATATTCATTAGACTAAATATTCTCAACTTCATTTCATAATATTGGAAGTCTATTTTAGCAAATTATGAACTAGCTTAAATAATTAGAGTGTGTACATATATTAAAATATATCAAAATCGAACTATATTTTTTATATATTTAGCTTTGAAAAGCTTAGGGTAGGTGTCTTGATTTTTATATCTTGAATAACAGATATCCTATTGATATTTAATCTAATTTTAGTTAATTATATTATCTAATATGAAAAAAGAAAGATAAATTGTAACATAGAATATATTATTTACATTTCGAAGCTCCAATTCATATTGTTTTACAATCTAATAATCAATTGATGTAGATAAAACTAGATCCTAAAAATTCTAACAAGTTATGTCTATAATTCTTAATAATATTTCCCTACAAATGCTAACAACTTCTCCTTAAAAATCCCCACTTATACCTATAAATTATAACAAGTTATCCCTAAAAATTTATTGTAATAAACAATATAATAATAGAAATACCTATCATAACTATTTATTCTATCACCCCCCTAATGACTAACCATATACAATCCCATTCTTAATCCAAAATTTTACATTTTTCTCTACCTAAGGGTTTAGTCATTACATGGACAATTTCAATAATTTAGGCATGCTCTGGTAACTACCATATATAGTGTTGATAAAATTTGACATGTTTTGTTTTGGCATGGTATACTAGATTATTCACCAAATTGAGCACACTTTGATTATCACAATGAGGTAATGTTGATGATATTCGTTCTATATAAATATCTTACAATATGCATAGTAAGCAAACAACATCACAACCTACACTACATGTTATCTTATATTCTACGTCAGTTGATGATAAAGCAACTATATGTTAAAGTTTTCCCTGCCAAGAAATAGCACCTGATCTAAAGGAGAACACATAGCTAGTATTAGATTTTTTATCATTAATTAATCTTGCCTAATGTGCATTAGTGTATCCAACAAACTAACAATTATTAGATAGCTAATACAATTTAACAATGTCAAAGGTACTTTGATGTATTTTAGAATATATTTTGTAGCTCCCTAAAGCTCTCTTTGAGGATTTGACATGAAATAATACAAATGACTTATTACAAAATATAAATCTCCTTGAGCGGTTGTAAGATAAATTAATTTTTTTTCCAATTATTGATATATCGATTCATTGAATAATGATTAATTAGATTAGACTAACATCAACCTAATTTCCATAGGTGTAGACATAGAATTACAAATTTTCATCCAAAATCATTCCAAAAGTGTTTCACATACTTGCTTTAAGAAAAAAATATAGTATAAAGGATCTCTAAATATGTCGTATAAAAAACTAAGCATAAATTAGATTTTACTTGTCGAATTAGGTGGGTTCCCTAGTAATAATAATGTTATTAGAAAATATAATAAGAATAACAATTTCGTTGCTTGTAGTTTCATCATTAATCTCTAATATATATGAATCCAATTGAACTTCATTATCTATTGTAGTTCTATTAGTAGTTCTAAAACATACAAAAGTATCAATAACTTTAACATCATTTTATAAGAAAGGATTCTTTTTGTGTATAATGATATTTATACTAATTATAATCTTATTAGTAGAGACATCAAGCAATTTGTATACCCTAGATTATTTACTATAGCCAATAAAAATGAAATTTATGATTTTTAAATCTAGCTTAGTTCTTTCCTCCTCAAAAATTAATTTAAAAATAGCACAATAAAAAATTGAAATGATTAATTGAAATTTTTTTCTAGACCAAGCTTATTCTAGAGTAACAATGTATAGAGATTTACATAAACACATGTTGAGAATGAATATTATATTATTTACTACTTTTACACAATAATAGTATGGCATATTTTATCTAAACATCATGTAGTTGTCCATGTCCATGATTATCCTCTTTTTTCTCTCTACTAGTCCATTTGGTTGTAGAGTTTAATGAGTTGTATATTACCCATATACATCCTCATGCCTATAGAAATCCTAAAAATGCTTTGAGATAAACATACCTTCATTATCTGACCTCAAGATCATGATTTATTTTCTAGATTATTTCTCTACAAGGGCCTCAAAAGTTTAAAATTATAAAATATATTAGATTTATACTTGAGCAATTATACCCACATATTCTTTAATTTATCATCAACCATCAACAAAAAATATTTTGCATCATAAACCAAATGTGTATTCATTGTACCACACAAATCAATAGACACTAAATTCAAAAAATCTTGTGCATGCTAAGACTTACCCATATCAAATATTTGAAGACTATATTTACTAGCTTAACATCTTATACATGAAATATATTTCTTTTCAATGGATGGAAATTAATAAACCATATTAGTGAGAATTGATAAATACTTAAATTTGAGATGATCAAACCTCTCATGACAAAGGACATAACTTCAACTACCAAGGCAAATGAATTAATAGACTTGGAGTTAACAAACTTGTATACCCCATTGTCACTTATACCAAGATTAATGAGCCTATTTTTACCCATATGGATCACCTCACACCTGCTTTTTTGAAAATGCATATCAAGTTAAGAATTCCTAGTGATTTCACTAATAGAAAAAAGATTCTAGTTCATATTAGAAATATACCAAACACTCTTCAAGATTCATTGAACATTGTTGTTTAATGTGACATTAAGATTATCAAACCATTCTATAAAATATGATATACTATCACTATGTGAAATAAACTCACTCTTACATAGACCTTTAGCAAATTAATCATTGTACTTCTTTCAATATGTATAATGTTTAGATGCTTTAGAGTTAAAATACCACTTAGAAGATTGATCAAATTAACATTGAATTGTTACAAAAGTAAAATTCTCTTTATAATATTTTATCTTTTCAAAATTTTCTTTTTGATTTTATTTATTGTTAAAATTACTATAATCCTATTTGAAATGACCAAGTGTCCTACAATAAAAATAAATAAATTGGTCAAGTGAATATATAATGATGTCTTGGCCTTCTAATCGACTTTATATTTGGATTTGGTAATAAATAAACTCTCTACACTCTCTAAGGTGAATCCTCTCATATGTTATTGTCTTCTATATTTTTGTAAAAGTAAAAAATAAAAAATGAAATTCTTTTCAATATCAAGAGTATGTGTTTCAACATGTAAATGTAGAGACTCATAAAAATACTCATAATACAAAGATATATTTTATAAAATAATTTTAACCATGTCCTTTTCATTGATTATTTTTAAAATAGCAAAAAAAAATGATCTCTTGGATCCTCTATATGCATAATATGCTAAAAAATAAACTATCCTTCCTCTATCTAGGGAGAATATAAAAAATTCTTCAAAAATAAAACATGGCCTCCTTCAAATGTCTAATACTTATTCTACATATTTTCCCATAGTGTTGTAGCATTATCTTCATTATATAAATCAAGAATTACTTTTGTTTTTATTATGTGGATGAAAGGGTTTTGAAAGGCACCCCAAACATTTTACAAAAAGGATCCACACATCCTTCTTGAAGAAGCAAGGAAGGAAAGATCCCAAAAATAGTCAAAAGCAAACATAAGAACCTAGAAACTAACTAGCTCCAAACTATTAAAAATATTCAAACCAAAATAGGAGCTAAGAGACACTACGCCAAAAAAATAAAAATATACTAGAATCCCATGTATGGAAGGACATAAACCTCAAAAAATAGAAACAACTAGAGAACACCCATAGGGGAAGAATCCCAAGAACGAAATAAAAATACAAAGCCAAGAAACCATGTGGAACGAAATGAGATAACACCCCAACCAAAAGAAAGACTCTAGAAGAGAGACTCAAGCATGGAATCCAAGATTTAATCTTTGGTTTTTCTATGACCAACACCTTTATTTACCGCATCCTCCTTCATATTTCACTACTCCCATCCCATAAGAACCAAAATTTCATCCACATAAGAGATAGTTGCTTGCATAGATTTTATTAGGGATCTCTGCATTTTTAGAAGCATGCACTTGAGAGATTTAGGGGATGACTTTGGATCCAAGGGACCTAAAATTTCTTGGTACTTCTTACTCCAAGGGTGAACTTAGATTTTTTTGGAGGTAGATTTAACTCTTTATAATCAAAGCCTTAAATGCATAGAGGGACCTTACTAGAGTTTGTTAACATGGTGACCAAAAAATTGGACCATATGGTTGTCTCATCGTTGCCCCCCATTCCATTTAGGGGTGAATCCGCTCCCTTGGCTGCAAATCGCATAAAGGGGTAGCATTAATTACTTCCCAACTAATTAACTTAGAGTCTTCCAAGTTGGACAAATTTGAGTAGTCCACAATTGGGTTCAACACATTATTGAAGAAATTCAAAACATTTTCTCCCTACAAACCTCTAGACTTGACCACATGGTCAAACACCATTTTAGGCCATCCCTAGTGAATTGGATTCGAGGCAATCTCATTATTGACCCTCCTTATTGATCTTGCCATAGGATGAAATAGGGAGGGAATGTTCATCAATATCTTGTGGTGCAAGTGATTGAGGAAAATGAAGTGGAAACTTTTGAGGATCTCCTAATTTTTCTCAAGAGTGAAATACTACATTATAACCAACGTCACCCTATCCTAGGGAGGTTTTGAGGATTCTGAATAGCTCTTCTTCCTCAACCAAGAAAAAATGAGACTCCTTTGCGAGATGGTGTTTCTATCTATTATGCATGAATCCATTCACAACTAAGTCCATCACCTCTGTGATTAGGGGGATTTTGACTTTGAATTCAAGGGTCTTGATCCTAACTACACTGTTGTGTCAAGAGTAGGCCAAGTGCTTTTTCATTTCTCTATGGTGCCCCACAAATTTCAATAAACATGTTAGCATTTTTGCCACATTTATTTGATTGTTGTTTATTCATGCATTAGATGTTGCAATTCTCACTTCTTTACAGGTTTTGATGCAAAAAATGCCTAAGTCCGAAGACTGTCACGATATTGCGACAAAAAGTAGCATGGAGGACACATTTTCAAAATCGTCGCGATATCACGACATGTCGTGTTATCGCGGGTCTGCCGAGGAGAGAGAAGACAAAAGCCAAAGATGTCACGAAATCGTGACTTGTCACAATTTTGCGACGCAAAAGGGCAGATAAGAGCAAAGTCAGAAACTGTCATGATTTTGTGACATGTCAGAAAATTATGGTCAGCGCAGTCAACGACAGCATGGGGTAAAACCGTCGCGATATCGCGACATGTTGGATTTTTGTAGTCAAAGTGGTCAATGGAGCCAGAGCGACAAAATTGTCGCAAAATTGTGACATGTCATGTTTTCGTGACTTGCAATGGCCAGGGAGCATAATGTTAGAAAAGGTCACGATTTCACGACATAACTCAGCAAAGGGTGATGGCACTCACTTTTGTAGCGATATCACGACATAAATATTGAATGCGGTCCAAAAGGCGAAAGGTGTAGCAAAATCGTGACGTGTTGCGTGGTCGCGGCGCAGTTGTATCAAAAGACTTAAGGCATAAAACATATAGCAATTTTGCACCATTTTTAGAGATGAGGGCAAGCAAGAAGTTGATGTCATGATTTCATGACATTTGTGAAGATAAAGCCTAACAACATAGACTTGTCACGATTTTGTGACACATGGGGCAAGAAGGACTTAGTGCAAAAAATGGTAGCGATTTCGCGATGCGTCGTGTTTTTGCAGAGAGGAAGCAAGGAGGTAGCCAGGTTGTACGAAACGTCGCGATTTTGCGACATGATGAATTTTCATGGTTCAGAAGCAGCAAAGTCCAAGGAGATAGAACCTGTCGTAATTTTGCAAAATGATGGATATTGAAGAGTCACTTGAGGCAGAATGTCACTTTTTCGTAGGTTAGAGAAATCGTATTTTCATGACTTGGAAGAGAGCATTGAGCAGCAACAGAGAAATCATAGCGATTTCGCAACATGGTGTTGTTTTCGTGACTTGGAGAAATGAAGAATGCAGGTGAAATAACATGTCATTTTTTTGCTACATATTAAGGAAGGAAGTTCCAACAAAGGCGAATGTCATGATTTCATGACGTCTCAGGAAGATAAAGCCAAAAAGAGAAGTGTAGCGAAATCGCGCAATGTCATGTTTTCATGATTTAATGCAGCGAAGAGAACAGAGAGATGAAGAATGTAGTGAAATCATGCATTGTCCCATTTTCATAGTAATAGGGCAAAAAAGGAGCATAATGGTATGGAACGTCGTGAAATCGTGCAACGTCACGTTTTCACAGTTCAAAGTTACGAAGGCGATAAAGAAGTCGAACCTGTAGCAATTTCACGACATCGATGATTTTCATGATTCGAAAGTAAGAGAAGTGTATGGAGCAGAAAGACATCATGATTTCGTGACCTGTAACTTTTTTGCGACCTGTTACAGTTTCGTGCCAGAATGCAGTTCAAACGGTCCGATAAGGTTTTGCGATTTTCGATGATTAAAAGCGCTCCAGAATTAAATGTGTTGCTACTTTCCGATGCAAGCAAGGTAGAAGAACGCGTTCAAATCACAAGATTAAAGATTTCCATTATTCGAAGCTGCTGTTCGTGGTTTTTCTAACGGTTTCAAGCATATTTTCAAGAATGACAATTTAATGAAGACGACCGACTCCTTGTTTCGAGGCTGGTTTAAGGGGAGCATTTCCTTGTTTCCATTGCATATTGTTGTAGATCTCGAGGAGGTCCGTTGCAAGTTTTAAATGTTGTAAAGAAGCAAGACTTCTATATAAAGCAATGTAGATCTCAAAAAAAGGGATCGGGAGTTTGAGAGACAGTGTTGCATGAAAGCTTTCAAGTTGTTTTGCATGAATGAAAGAGACTTGGCCTCTGATTTGGCAAACATTTTTCTGTGTGATCTCCTTTTGTTTCATGTATTTCTTAGTTATGCTCATTTTTCTAATTTGCTATTAGATTCAAATTCTGCATTTGAGTTTGAATGTTGCTATAAGAAAGTGAGTTCTGGAATGCAATTCTGAAGGTTTTTTGCGCAAGATCGTAACTGTATTACACTGTAGTTTTTATTATTATATGTTGTTCATACACTTGAAGTTTAATTCTTGCTAAGTTTCTTCTTGATCTAATAAATTTGGCCTATGGCTATATTTCCCATCTCTTTCCATGTATTTCTTGTTTCTTTCTGCACATTTATAATTCCTTTCTAGCAACTCTAATTTGAAATCAAACTTAGAAATAGTAATGGAACCAACCCACTCTAGAGATTGGTCTGGGAGACATCTCTTTCTCCCAACATTTCAATGTTGGTTGGGTCTAAGGTGCTTAGTTTTAGAAAATCCTTTCCTGTGGCAGATTCGTGACCAACAATTTTTGGCACACCCGGTGGGACAGACTTCTTCTGTCTTAGAAATATCCCATAGTGTGAAAGGTTTAATGTTCACCTTCATGTCGTATAGTTAGAACATTTGGTGACTCTGCAGTACTCAGAAATCTTTGAACATGGATGCAGTGAAAGTTGTACTTCATGATCACAAGATCACAATCTAAAAAAGTTGGAGATCTTGTCGAGTTTTTTGAACTTGACAGCACAAGAAGTGGTGAGCATTCTAGTTTGGTTTCCCCATCGTTTGCATCATCTGCCATATCCACACAAATCCCTAGTATTGTTACTAGTTTTCCATCTTCTCAGTTACATAAACTAGTTCCAATGGCCCAGTATCCTCCACCTCGACAGTTTTTAGCTTGGAACAGCTCAGGGGCCTTGAATCTATAGGCTCAAAATCTAGTTCCCTAGGCTCCCTTGAAGGAATTTCCAACTTATGATGTTACGGGAAAGACTGCATACAAACATATTCATGATGTAGATTCTCTGGCATCCATTCACAACATAACAAACAAAGATGTAATGGTGAAGTTACTAGTGTTATCCTTGAGAGGAAAATTGCTATACTGGTATCGATCTCTGCAACCAGACACTATTGCATCCTGGGATCAGCTAGGAGAATTGTTAGTTAAGAATTTTCATGAACAAGCTGACCCATTTTTATTATTGCATCAGTTTAATGTGATCCAGAGGCATCCGTAGGAGGCAATAGCAGATTTTAATGTTCGCTTCATCAAGAGCTAGCAGCGAGTTCCTAAAGGACTTCATCCTACCCCTGAGCTTTAATATAGATATTGGCTTGGCAATCAGGCAGTCCAATGTGATGACTTTCCTAGAACTTTTTGAGCAAGCACAGAAGGCGAAGGAAGACTTGATTGCAATTGGTAGGCTTCCCCCAAAGGTAGCAATGCCCATTCTTCCTGATATTCCACAGCATTTATATCCTAGTTCTTTTTCACAATCTATGTCTTCTATGTACCCTATCCCATCATGGAATTCCAGTGCACCTCAAATTGCACCTATCCCAGCTCCTCAGCTGTCTACTTCAGCAAATCTCTAGCTGTCTGCACCCAGCATTCTGCCATTCCCTACTTCCACCTCATTTACAGCATTAATGGCACCACCAGCACCCTTGCCCTTACCAGCACCTCCTGCACCTGTAAACCCTGATCCTTATACAACACTCTTGCAAGAGGTAAAATCTGCCAATTTTGCAATAAGAGAAATGGGTAATAAGATCATGCTTATTGAAAGGAAGCAAGCTGAGCAAGATTTATAGCCAAGGAGATTTCAACCCCCGCCAATTACTAGAGACCAAGCTGCTTCAACAAGCAAAGCACCTGAGAAAAGCCTAACTGCTTTGGTAAATGAAGATGCAATCCTTGCTAAAAGAACATATTGGTGTTCGACTTGTAATGATCCCCATGGCGAAGATACTTGCATGGTCCATCTGAATTATGTGTAGACATTGGTTGCTAGTTCTTCAAGAGTGCAATTCAATATGATCTCTGAGGCAGGCCATAGCTTGATGCTTCCATCTGAAGAGAAAGTTTCAGTTCTCACAAGGACTGGAAAGAAGTCTATTATAGTAGATCCTGCTGAGTTAGAGCTGTTAAAAGTGCCAGCTGATTTGAAGAGGCCAGTGAAAGCTCCTATGCCAGTTTCAAAGCTTTATGCACCTATTTTTTTGAAAGATCCTATTTCACATAGAGTTCAAGAAAATGCTACAACTACACAGGCAAGATCAGAAGCAGATGAGCAAGCTAGAGAAAAGTTGAAGTATCCTTCATTTATGAAGAGGCTAAGAGTGGAAGCCACTCAGTAGTATCAGAGCAGATATGAACATCCTATTGAAAATAAGGAATCTACTACGGTTGCATACAACATTTTCAAAGAACTGAAGAAGACCCCAGCTAAGGTTAGTCTTTACGATGCATTGCAGTTGCCTAGGCAGGTAGATTTATTGCAAGAATATTTAAAATCTGTGAAGGATAGTGAGAAAGGTCCTATTCAAAAAATTTATGCTCAAGCCTTAACCACTTCTATCACTGGTAAAAATAGACCACCCCCATTTTATCTATCACTGCAAATAGAGGGTTGGATCATGCATAACTGCATGATCGACTCTAGAGCCGCTACAACTATCATGCCAAAGGCAATTTGTGAAGTTATGGGTATGGAATACACACGAAGTAGCCATAGATTTTTGCAGTTAGATGGCACTCCTATGAAAATGGTGGGTGTAATCAAGGATGTCCCGATTATTTTGCATACTATGCCTCAGATTACAATCATTCAAGAGATTGTTGTGGTATATCTAGAACCGTATTTTAGTATGTGCTTATCTAGAGAGTTTACTGCAAATTTGGGAGGTTACCTTGCACTGGATTATTCCCACTTGGAAATCCCTTTCAAAGGTAAAATAATCCGAGTTCATAATGAAAAAACTTCCCCTTTTCATATTGAAAAGTTGGATGAAGCAGAAAAAACTATGCAGTCTATCAACATGCTAACTCAAGAGTCAGAGGGTTCTGATTTGATGAATGAGGTTTTAGATGAGCTCCAGTTGGATGATTAGTTTTCCATGCTTGATTTCAATGCTATGCTAGAAACCAAAATTAGTTGTTATTCTATCACAAAGCCCGAGGATGGCACAATGCAGGTATTTCCTAACCAAGATGATCAGAGCTCTGTTACAGATCAACTATGGAAGTTATATTTCGATGGGGCAAGATGCAAAAACTGTGCAGGAGTAGGTATTGTTTTGATTTCTCCTTTTGGTTTACAAAGAACATATTCATACCGTCTTACTTGGAATTGTACTAACAATGTTGTCGAGTACGAAGCATTATGCTTAGGCTTGAAAAAGGCAAGAAATTTGGGAATCGAACAACTACAAATTTTTGGTGATTCTGATTTTATTGTAAACCAAGTAACAAACAGGTGTATTTCTAACCAAAATTATCTCAAAGCATACCGCAACCAATTTTGGGACATGTTTGAGTTTTTCACAGCTCTAAATATTCAAGCCATTTCTCGAGAGCTGAATAAGCATGCAAATCTTCTAGCATCTCTTGGAGCCAATTTTTCTCCTATTGAGCAGGTAGTGAAGAAACCAAAGACAGTAAGGATGGTGTACAGGCCAAGTGTCCCAAACAAGGATACTTTCTAGCAAGTCTTTGAGGATGATGAGCAAATTGTTAACTTTTTGATTCAAGAAGCTGCCACTATCAAAGGAAGAACCTTGGAGCACGAAGAAGCTGAAGGTCTAATTCAATTACAGAATAATCACATTCCAAAGGGTCTTATAACTCTAGAAATTTTGTTTGATCAGCATGATCGGTCCAAGAAACATCGGATTGAGATTGATAAAAAAGAGTACATGGAGTTGCAGTTGGAACCAAATAAGGTCATTAAGATTGGGACTAATTCTACTCCTGATGAACTACAAGAAATCAGGCAACTATGTTAAGAATTTTTTGATATTGTGGCTTGGAGTTATGAAGATCGAAAAGGATATGATAAATAGATTGTTCAACATACTATTGAGTTGGAAGAAGGAGTCAGACCCTTCAGGCAAAAGCAACGACCAGTAAATCCAAATATTGAGACTCTTATGAGGGCTGAGCTTGTGAAAATGTTGCAAGCCAAAATTATATACCCGGTTAAGCACTCGACTTGGATTGCTAATCTGGTTCTAGTTCAAAAGAAAAATGGAGACATATGACTGTGTTTAGATTTTCAAAATCTAAACCGTGCATCTCTGAAAGATCATTATCCCTTGCATTGCATTGATCAGATACTGCATGTTGTTGCTGGGGCTCAGCGTTTTTCACTGTTGGATGGATTCTCTAGATATAACCAGATTTGGGTTAGGGATGAGGACAAATACAAGACAACATTTACAACTAAGTGGGGCACTTTTGCTTATCAGTGAATGCCTTTTGGATTATCGAATGCTGGGGCCACATTCCAGAGAGCCATGGACATTACATTTGAGGAGTTTTTGAACAAGATTATTGTTATTTATCTTGATGATATGACTGTATTTTCACATACACGGGAAGATCACTGTTCTCATCTAAGGCAAATCTTTGGAAAATGTAGAGTTTAGGATTTCCATTAATCCAAAAAAGTTAGTTTTTGCAGTGAAGGAAGGTAAAATCTTGGGGCATGTTATTTCAAAAGATGGTTTGGCAATAGATCCAACTTGAGTTGAAGCATTGAAGAAACTATCACTCCCTGCCAATAAAAAGGAGCTACAGTCTTTCTTTGGACAGATTAATTTTATCAAGAAGTTTATTTTTGATTTTGCCCAAGTTGTTAAACCCATGACTGAGTTGTTGAAGAAGGATGCAGACTTTAAATGGACAACTCAAATGAAGGAGGCATTCTAGGAAATTAAGGATAGAATAGTGCAGGCTCCTGTACTAATTAATACTGATTATTCAAAAGATTTCATTCTGTATGTAGTTGGGGAAGATGAAAGCTATGCCGCAGTACTCACACGTAAAAGGAGACAATGGGAATGAAAGGCCCATTTCTTTCCTTAGTCAGGTTATTTTACCTCATGACAAAATGTATAATTTCATTGAAAAACAGGTGTATGTTGTCATGAAGTCTCTTAAAAAATTCAAGCACTTCATATCTCAGAGTAGGATAGTTGTCTATGTTATACATCATGATGTAATAAATTTCATCATTCAAGGTGAGATGGGTGATAAAAGCGCTGGTTGGGTCACCAAGATCCAAGAATTTGATGTTGAGATTCATCCGACCAAGCTAGTGCATGGTAAGGCTTTATGCCAGCACTTAGCAAAGATGGCAGCACCTGGTATAGTTGAGTATCAAGCAAATGATCTTGCTGAAGATGACAATCTGATGAACCTCTTAGTTTAAGAAAAAGATTGGGCAGATGACCTCATTGATTATTTCACAACTGGTAAATGCCCTTCACAGTTGAATGCCTCACAACGGAGAAGGTTTCGTCTGCAAGCTCTCAGGTATGTGTTGCAGCCCAAAGGATTGTTTTTTAAGAATATTGATGGCGTTCTTTTAAGGTGTGTCAAGGAATCAAAGAAGGCTAGACTCCTAGAGGAGTTTCTTTCTAGCATATCAGGAGGACACTATGCAGGTAGACCGATGGCTTTAAAAATAATTTGAGCTGGTTACTATTGACCAACCTTGTACATAGATGCTTTTAGGATTGCCCAAGCATGTGACAAATGTCAGAGGTATACAAGAAGAGTTAGGAATGCATCACTGCCTTTGCATCCAATTTAGGTTGAAGCACCTTTTCAGTAGTGGGGGTTGGACTTTATTGGGATTATTGATCCGAATTCTTCAGCCGGTCACAAGTATATTTTAACTGCTACAGATTATTTTATGAGATGGTCTAAATTTATTCCAACCAAGGTCACAAATCAAGGAGTGGTGATTTCTTTCATTGAAGGACTAATTACGCACTTTGGCATTCTTGATGCTATTATTACAGATAATGGGACTCCATTTATTGGAGCTGAGTTAGCTAAATTTGCAAACAAGTATGGTGTTTTTCTGAAAACATCCTCTATCTATTATCCTCGAGGAAATGGCTTGGCAAAATCCACAAACAAGAATTTGCTATGGATTTTAAAGAGATCTTTGGGGGATAACAAGAGATCATGGCACCTTCTGTTGAATCAAGCTTTATGGGCAGATAGGATTTCAATCAAGAAGTCCATCAAGACTTCACCATATGCCCTAGTATATGGCAAAGAGGCAAGGTTGCCTGTTCATTTAGAGTTGCTAGTATTGTAGTAGTTGCAAGAATTTCAGGATGATGAAGCAGATGTAGATTCCATGGATATACAGTTGGATCAGTTGTTAAAATTGGAAGAGCAACGTTCTTTGGCCTATGAGGAGTTTGCTAAGCACACACAGGTTATTTCAAAGTGGTTCCATAAAAATTTTGTAGATCATGGGATGCACAAGAAATTTGATGCTTTGTGGGAGGGTCCATTTCGCATTGTCAATGCTGGTGCGGAAAATTCATTTTATTTAGAGGATTTGGATGGCAGACCACTTCCTATTTTAGTTAACGGCTTTCATCTGAAATCCTATACTACCTGAATATGAGTCTAGTATTACCTTGTACATAGTAAAAAAAAAACAGAAAAAACAAAAAAAAAGGTATTGTTTTCTTTTGTCACCGTTGGCTCTTTTTGCATGCAAGCCCGCAGGTATGTGTTTTTTTTTTTTTTATTCTATCCCAACAGTCAGTGGCTTCCTCTTCCTTTCTTCCTTCCCCTTCCTTACTCTTTCTTCCCTTACCTTCTTTCTTCCCTTCTTCTTCTACTCCTTTTCTTCTGCAGTAATCAAGCCACTGCTATTGTTTCTTTTTCCCTTCCTGTTATTCCCACTTCTTCTTATCCTTTTCTTCTAAGTTCTCTGTCATTTTAGCATTTATCACAGTTTATCCATGGTTCACACCTCTTTCATCATAATCACTTCCATTCCATTATTCCATTCACTTCCATTTCCCTTTCATAGCAGCTGGTAGCACAGAAGCACTCTGTTACTGTCTACCACATCCTCCCCTTCATTCCATTATTCCATCATTCATCATTTCCATTCCATGGTCAGTTTAGCTAAATACAGATTCTTTGAATTTCATTCATTCAGCAAGGGTTGTTGCAGCAGTCTGTCGAGATGTACCCCAATAGCCAGATTTCTGTTCTCAGTTTCTCATGACTCTGTTGCCCAATGGATTCAGGCCTAGGATTCTTGCATACAGCAGAACTGTATACCCTACGAGCCACCAAGAATGTTGGCATTTTTGCCACATTTATTTTATTGTTGTTTATTCATGCATTAGATGTTGCAATTCTCACTTCTTTATAGGTTTTGATGCAAAAAATGCCTAAGTCCAAATACTGTCGTGATATCATGACAAAAAGTAGCATGGAGGACACATTTTCAAAACTGTTGCGATATCGTGACATGTCACGTTATCGCGGATCTATCGAGGAGAGAGAATACAAAAGCCAAAGATGTCATGAAATCGTGACTTGTCATAGTTTTGTGGTGCAAAAGGGCAGATAAGAGCAAAGTCAAAAACTGTCATGATTTCGTGACATGTCAAAAAATTGCAGTCAGCGCAGTCAATGGCAGCAGGGGGTAAAACCGTCACGATATCGCGACATGTTGGATTTTCACGATCAAAGTGGTCAACGGAGCCAAAGTGACAAAATTGTCGCAAAATCATGACATGTCGCATTTTCGCGACTTGTGATGGCCAAGGAGCATAAGGTTAGAAAAGGTCACGATTTCGTGACATAACTCAGCAAAGGGTGATGGTACTCAATTTTGTAGCGATATCATGATAGAAATATTGAACGCGGTCCAAAAGGCAAAAGGCATAGAGAAATCGCGACATGTTGTGTGGTCGCGGCTCAGTTGTATCAAAAGACTTAAGGCATAAAACATGTAGCGATTTTGCACCATTTTTAGAGATGAAGGCAAGAAAGAAGTTGATGTCACGATTTCATGACATTTGTGGAGATAAAGCCTAGCAACATAGACTTGTCACGATTTTGTGACACATGGGGCAAGAAGGACTTAGTGCAGAAAATGGTAGCAATTTTGTGATGCATCGTGTTTTCATGGAGAGGAAGCAAGGAGGTAGCCAGGTTGTACGAAATGTTGCAATTTTGTGACATGATGAATTTTCATGGTTCAGAAGCAGCAAAGTCCAAGGAGACAGAACCTGTTGTGATTTTGCGACATGATGGAGATTGAAGAGTCACTTGAGGCAAAATTTTGTGTTTTTGTGAGTTAGAAAAGGACCATATAGAATGCATGAAAATTGTAGCAAAATCGTGACATGTCGGATTTTCACGACTTAGAAGAGAGCATTGAGCAGCAGCAGAGAAATCGTAGCGATTTCGTGACATGGTGTCATTTTCGTGACTTGGAGAAATGAAGAAGGCAGGTGAAAGAACATGTCATGTTTTCGCTACATATTGAGGAAGGAAGTTCCAACAAAGGCGAATGTCATGATTTCATGACGTCTTAGGAAGATAAAGCCAAAAAGAGAGAAGTGTAGCGAAATCGCGCAATGTCATGTTTTCATGATTTGATGCAGCGAAGAGAACAGAGAGATGAAGAATGTAGCGAAATCACGCATTGTCCCATTTTCATAGTAATAGGGCAAAAAAGGAGCATAATGGTATGGAACGTCGTGAAATCGTGCAATGTCACGTTTTCACAGTTCAAAGTTACGAAGGCGATAAAGAAGTCGAACCTGTAGCAATTTCACGACATCGATGATTTTCATGATTCGAAAGTAAGAGAAGTGTATGGAGCAGAAAGACATCATGATTTCGTGACCTGTCATGTTTTTGCGACCTGTTACAGTTTCGTGCCAGAATGTAGTTCAAACAGTCCGATAAGGTTTTGCGATTTTCGATGATTAAAAGCACTCCAGAATTAAATGTGTTGCTACTTTCCGATGCAAGCAAGGTAGAAGAACGCGTTCAAATCACAAGATTAAAGATTTCCATTATTCGAAGCTGCTGTTCGTGGTTTTTCTAACGGTTTCAAGCATATTTTCAAGAATGACAATTTAATGAAGACGACCGACTCCTTGTTTCGAGGTTGGTTTAAGGGGAGCATTTCCTTGTTTCCGTTGCATATTGTTGTAGATCTCGAGGAGGTCCGTTGCAAGTTTTAAATGTTGTAAAGAAGCAAGACTTCTATATAAAGCAATGTAGATCTTAGAAAAAGGGATTGGGAGTTTGAAAGACAATGTTGCATGAAAGCTTTCAAGTTGTTTTGCATGAATGAAAGAGACTTGGCCTCTGATTTGGCAAATGTTTTTTTGTGTGATCTCCTTCTGTTTCATGTATTTCTCAGTTATGCTCATTTTTCTAATTTTTTGTTAGATTTAAATTCTACATTTGAGTTTGAATGTTGTTATAAGAAAGTGAGTTCTGGAATGCAATTTTGAAGGTTGTTTGCGCAAGATCGTAACTGGATTACGCTGTAGTTTTTATTATTATATGTTGTTCATACACTTGAAGTTTAATTCTTACTGTGTTTTTTCCAAATCTAACAAATTCGACCTACGGCTATATTTCCCATCTCTTTCCATGTATTTCTTGTTTCTTTCTGCACATTTATAATTCCTTTCCAGCAACTCTAATCTGAAATTAAACTTAGAAATAGTAAGGGAACCAGCCCACTCTAGATATTGGTCTGGGAGACATCTCTTTCTCCTAGCCTTTCAATGTTGGCCGGGTCTAGGGTGCTTAGTTTTAGAAATCTTTTCTTGTGGCAGATTCGTGACCAACAAAACACTATAGAATGATACCCCTTTTTAGAATCTTCCTCACTTCTTCATCAACTATAAAGTAACTTGGTCCTAAGATGAAGGTGGTCATTCTTCTAATAATTCTAACTCTCACAATTTACACACTACTACTCGCACCACCTTGCACTACTAAGCCACTCAAGGGAAATAAAAAAGTTTGACAAGATAAATAAGAACAAACATTCCTAGTACCCAGTTTCCTTGGATGCTCATGAAGAATCATGAGAACTGGAGAAGGTGGAACAAAATCCAAGACACATGACCATTTAGGGTGATAAGGGCTTCTAAAATAAAAATTTCCAATAACACTTTCATAACCTTCTTTCCAACTCATGCACTAGGAGTAGCACCACAAAAAAATCTCCCTCCTTGCCTTTCCAAGACTTCTCAATATGCTTTTTATTGAAGAATTGATGCTCTGGACTGTGTTGAAAGGTTGTCATAACCACAACACACAAAAGTGACACCTTGCATGGGATTGTAGACCTCCATATTGGGATGATAATTACCTCCATGTCATCCCTCTAGCTTAAATCCCCAAATGCTGATATTGTAAAAGACCACTTGTTCGATACAATGAGGTGGTGCCAAGCCTTGCTAAAAAAACACCTAAAAATATTCCTAGAGGGCTCCAAATCACTATGTGAACTTGACTAGTTCATCCCCTTGTACACCTCCCAATGCCTCTTTGGGGTATGATTGCTGAGCAGAAATATTATGAAAATAATCATGTTTTCCATTAATTATCAATTTAGTAGTTCATATACTTGTAAGTACTAGTGCAAAGTATATGCCTATAGTAGACTACATATGAGTCCTATGTGTCAATTTGGTTTGGGGGGTGGTTGTTGGTGTAGTTGGAGTTCAACTAGACCAGTAGAATTAAATTGCAAGAAAGTAAATTCTACAAGAATTTGTAGGAAAACTAAATTAAACTATCAAACACATGATTGAAAGGAAATGTGCAAAAAAGTAAAGTGTAGGAAAGCAAAACACACTTACAAAATTTAACTAAAGCAATAAAGTGCAAAATTTAAAACACACTTGCAAAATAAATAAAAATAGGAAAGACACAATTGCAAAAAATAAATGACATAAAATAATTAATGAAATTTGAATGAAACAGGGGAGGAATACTACCTTGAGTGGGCCTAGGCTCCTACAGACATTCATCTGGTTAATTCATGCAATCACTCTTCGAACACAATGAGATAATCAAACACTTGACATTTTATTATGTAGTACCAATTTTTACAAAGTAAGTGTGGATCCATTTTTTAGGGATGACCTATGCTTTTATATAGAATGTGATTTTCCCTTGTTACAAATTTAGATTCTACCAATTTTATCCATTCGAACGTGATTCGCTATGTTTTATCAATGGTATGTCACTATTATCTATTCCAACACTTTCTCTTCCTAGTTATGGATCTATCTCATTACTTGTTAAATTTCCATTTTCCACTCTATTTTTGCTAAGTACATCCTACTTAATACTTATGTGTTTTCTGGTGTTTATTGTGTTGTAGGAGTTGTCTAGGCCCTACCCCTATTTTTGGCTTTTTTTTACTCCATGTCTTATTTCTTGTAACTTCCTCCATTGGAAGTTGATCTACCAATGGAATGTCAAGCTTGTCCCTTGGTGGATAATGGGATGTATCATGTACCTGGGTCTTTTGTAGTTTAACCACATTTGGATCGAGTATTGTGTCCTTTACACCATTCTCTTCTACATATTTAGGTGGTAGAGACTTAGGTTTTAAAACTAGTGATGGCATCATTGGTTCTTTATTAAATATGCCCATCTTCTCCAAATATTCTCATATACTTGAGGGATTTCCATCACTTGAACCATATAGGTTCCAAAATTATTTTGGTTGGGTAGGATTGATAGAAATACCTGGTTCTCTAGCCATTATTTTATGAACATTTATATCCTTCTTAGCCTCCTTAAATTTTTTCTTGAGCTCTTGGAAATACTCTTTCTGGCTAGTGAAGGCTTTCATGGATGTAGCCCACTCTTCATTTGAGTTTGGGTCTAGTTGCACCTTCAAATTTTTTTGGGGTACTTTTTGCTTACGCTAGGTTGCTACTCTGGCCCTTGTTTTCTACCTTCTCTACAGTGCTCTCTCTACTTTTTATTTGGGCTAAAATTTATTGGTTGGTCTAGCTGTTATTGCATCAAATATGGATGCTAAGGGACTAGCCTCCATATTTTGTGGAGTTGGTATTTCCTAGACCTCAAAAGACTTTTTTTCTTACATATCCTAGTCCATTGGTGTATTTCCAATTGGTTTAGCCATGATCTGCCTATAAAACTGACTAGTCATGGTTTGGTCAACTGATGGTTGACCATCGAATTGTATAGCCTCTATGGAATTGATTGACTCATATGGGTGGTCCACATCATGTTCTTGATCATGCCTTGCTTCTAACTAGACAATATGGTCAGATTTATGCATGTCATAAGGGGGTTGAGTAACATCTAATTATACCTCAAACTCCACAGCTGACTGGGTAATTTCTTCTTGGTCATCAAGTTATTGACCATCTAATTGGGTAAAAACTTGTGTTCTGGCTAACTCCTCAACCTCACTATCAACAATTTATATTATATGGGGTTACTATTGCATAACAGGGCTCCCCTGTTCTTTGGAAGCAATCTTCATAAGGAACTCTAATTAGTACTTTTTTTGGTCTTTTGGCTACCTTATGCCCTCTTAGCCACCTCAGGGTATTGATATTGGCTAACTAGGTGGCAATACTACATTATCCTACATCCTCAAACTAGTTTTTGGCATCACCAATTATGCTAAAAATATCCCAGGGCTCATTCTTCTTCACTGCATGATTAGTTGAAGATTTTCCCATGGCGGTTAGTGGCCCTATTCTCTATATTATGTTGTGTTTGTAAAATAGATACTATTTATAATTTAGAATATGCCGAAGCATGTGACTATATCCATGCATATAGGGCACCTATCTCCTCATAATCAAAAATAATTATGGGTAATCTATGTTCCAAATTTTAGATAGGTACCGTTACAACCGATCCCTTCATTTGATTGGCACCATATGGCATAGTATAGGTTTAGGGCTCGTATGATTGGATATTAGTTTAATGGGACATGTGCCAACACATTATACATAAATATTTCTTTATGAAAATCATGCACACATATAATAGAAATTTTGGTACATACATGGATGGTGTTTCATGATTTATCATATGCAAATTTCAGTGATGCTATTTGATTGAACGATGCGTGATAATGGTGTCTTCGATATAAAATGAAAAGTGTGCATTTTTTCATGAAAAGATCGCATCAAATTGAATCATCATTGGGTACTACAATTTTATTAATCTCGAGGTCTTATGAAAAAATAAATAAAACACGAAATTTTTATTCTACTATGGAACAACACATGTCCCCTCCTTGGAAGCTTTTTTATTTGCCTTGGGAGCATGCATGGGTCACCGATGAAAAATCATGAACTCCTTCGATCAAAAACCAAGAAGAAAATCATGAAATCCTTGAACTCAACACCTATAATATGTTTACTAACATAGTATATAGCATCAAAATCATCTCCATATTTTTGTCCTAATGTATCCCTTATTACATTGTTAGATGCATTAGCATAAACATGAAAGTGGAGGATCCAATATGGACCTCTCAACACTAGAGTTGTGGTCAATATTTATTTTAAAATCTAAAATGCTTGTTCACACTCACTGGTTCATACAAACTCAAAATTTTTAGACAATAATGTATGTAGAGGTTTTTTAGTCTTGCTAAAGTCTTGGATAAACCACCTATAGTATCCAAAAAAATATATAAAACTATGAACATCTATTTATGTTTGGGGAGTAGGTAGATTTTTAATTACTTCAATTTTTCATTTGTCTACTTTAATCTCCTCCATAGATATATGATGTCCTAACACTATCCATTATTGTATTAGCATAAATTACTTTTCATTACTAAAGGACATGTTTGTCTCTTGACACCATTGGAGTAATTTCTCTAGAATTATTGTAGCTTCCTCAAAATTTTCATTGTAAATGGGAAATCATCCATGTATACTTCTACAATTTCTTCAACCATGTCTAAAAATATAATAAGCACTACCCTTTGAAATGTGGCAAGTGTGTTACACAACCCAAATAGTAAGACCTGGTAAGCAAAAGTCCCACATAGACATTTAAATGTGGTTTTATCTTGGTCTTCTTTCCCTATTTGAATTTGATTGTATCCACTAAAGCCATCTAGGAATGAAAAATATTTTCATCCTGCTAAGGTGTTGAGGACTTGGTCAATAAAGGGTAAGGGTAAATGGTCTTTCCTAGTGGATTTATTGGGAATCCTATAATTAACACAAATGCGCCACTTGATATTTTTCTTAGGGACCACCACTAAAGGTTACACCCATTGACTATCCAATATTGGATAAATAAACCCAATTGATAAAAGTTTATGTAGTTCAAATTTAAAAATTTCTTTCATGAATGGATTCATTCTCATATGGGGTTATCTTACCAGTCTCACATCATCTACCAAATATATCCTATGAGTGCAAACTTTGGGTGCAATTTCCCTCATGTCTGTGTGATCCCATGCAAAAGCAGTTTGATGTTTGACTAGCATTTCCTTTAATTTGTCCTCTTGAATAATTTATAACTCATTATGAATATTTAATACTATTTCAAGTGCTACCTCTACTTATTTTACATGGTTATATTTGTCACCTACAAGTGGGGATTCTAGAAAAGGATGAGAATATTCCCCTTAGAAAAGTGTGTTATGACTTGTTCTATTAGAAATAGATTATATTACATTTTTTGGGTTATGTAAATGTACCTTTCTTGTTACATACTTAGGAAATTATATTACTTTAGGAGGAATTTATCTAGCTACTTCATTCAATGCAATAAATGCACAAGTGTCAATATGCAAGCTGTATATGTGCAAGGTACCCTTGTGCAACTAGATAGAGTATTAGCCAAGGAACTTATCTTCCTATATAAAGGGCCATAGATAGTATATGTAAGAACAATAGTGTAGCAACAATAGTGAAGCATCAGTAGTGTAGGGTGTGTGACATCTAAGCTAAGAGCTCATTATTTGAGCAGTAGCTTACATCATAGAGTGTTCATTTCCTCCATAGCTACTATTGTATTCATTTCCATCATTTCTATTTATAGTAAATTTCATTTATCTTACAAGTTTTCTTTCTTTCTTATTATTTTACACATTTTGAATGATATATCCCATTGCATGTTGTATCGAAATCTAACAATGGTATCATAGTTACGGTCGATCAAGCTACTATATATCAAATAGTAAATTTACCATTATCATTGACCCTATGTTTTTGTCAACCTTATGTGTCATTGGATCAATCATTGTCCAAATTTCTTAGAAGAGTCTATGTGATAGAATTAGGAAGAGCCACAAGTGAGGACTAAAAAAAATATTAGTTTTATAAATACTAAGATTGTATATGGCTAGAGTCTTTCCACAGAGTTGCAAGAAAATTCATGAAGACTAGGACTCAACATTTGATCCAGTAGTTTGATGAATCAACTAGTGAAGCTCATATATGAGATATGGAAATATTTATCTGTTGTTTATTTTATTGTATGGAATTAATTCTTATATGATTGGGACACCTCCTACAAAAAAAATCTAAGAGTCATCAACTTCATTACTCGAAGGTCAGAGTGCCTTCATAGTGTATAGATTAGTTGTTGCGAAGAGGAGAATACTTCAAAAGAAACTTCTAGAAACGAATCATGGTGAATATAGAGATAGGATATCTCCATTGCTATATTGAAGAGCTTCACAAAAATAAAAATTTCATAGAAGCCCCGATTCAGAAGAAATTCCATAGAAGCCTTGATCTAGAAGAAAAGGCCATAGAAGCCTTAATCCAAAAGAAAATGCCATAGAAGCCTTAATATTGAATAAAAGGCCATAGAAGCCTTAATATTGAATAAAATACCATAGAAGCCTTAATATTGAAGAAAAGACCACATAAACCTTGATATTGAAAGAAGCCACAAATGCATTTATCCTAAAGACAACTCCAGAAGAGAGTATCTAATTCAAAAGTAGATTTTAGTACCAATATTTTTATCATAGGAAACGAAGATCTAGTAAGTTGGAAAAGATTCCAATAAGAAATTTAGTAAGAGTATCTTCTTTCAAATCAATCCAACACCTAAAGAAAAATATATCAAGAGGAAATCTCATTGAAGAACTTCCAAACTAGGAAGAAGAAGAAGGACAAGCAGAGTCCTCAAATATAGAAGCAGCAGAATCAGATATCTAGGAGAAGATATCACCACAAACACTTCCAAAAGCATAAGGTTGAAGATAAGGTCTCAAAGAAGACCAAAAGAAGCTACAAGATCAAAGAACTTCATGAGGTCTCGATGAGCATCCATTGAAATTTTAGGATAGCCTTACTAAAGAATTCATCAAAGGAGAACTCACTGGAGAAATCCACTACCAAGGAGAAGCCCCTGAAGTGAAGGACTTTTGACAATTATCACCATTTGATAACAAGACCAAGAGGAGGATAATTTAGCAAGGAGTGTAAAATCTGAGTAGAAGAAGAATGTAGTGAAGACCTCAAGATATTTAGAATCTTGAGAATAATATCCTACTTAAAGTCAAAATTCGATAAGAAGACTTGAAGACAAGAGATGCTCATCACATATAGGATATTTGAATATTACCTCCCACAACAAGAGGACACCACTTCAAAGATACATACTTCTCCAAATCTACAACATAAGGAGGATATCAAAAGAGGATAACAAAGACACCAAATATTAGGCTCATGAACTAAATTTCAAGATCATCATTTGGTGAAGGAGTTGTTCAGAATAATCTACAAAGAGCTACAAGATCTTACTCAAGGAAACAACTTGGTGATATTAGACACAAATATCTACATCCTCTAAAAAAGTGGGAAAGAAGCTACAAAATATTTCTTAAAAATGTAAGCAACTATTGGTGCAAGTAGATTCATTGATTGGATTAATTTCATATTTGTTAAAGCACCTTAATCTAGATTAAAATTGCAAAAAAGAGATTTGTATTATAGTCTTCAAATGTGCAAAAATAAAGGTTCTTTTTAAGGTTCATTTGCAAATTATAATTTTATTAGACTTTAGAATTACAACTATCTATCAAAAACCTATCATCTACTTTGGAAAGCAAAAGAAGACTATCTCCTAATATATTTCTTATAAGAAATTTGTAAAATAATTCTTGAAGATTTATTTCATATTATTCTTGATTAAGCTGCAGTAAATTGATTAAGTGCAGTAAATTGATTAAATTGATTAAGAGCTTCTATTTGAGCTTGTATTTATCATAAAAGTATCCAAGAAAAATGGGAAGATGTCTAAACAAAGAGACAACCTCAAAACCCCTTTACTACATTCAAAATTTTGCCATAAAACCATAATTTTAGACCTGCAAAAGAAGTGCAAGGAAGGGTGCAATAAAGGTATTCTATTTCACAAATATTGGTACATTATACTACACTTATATAATATGTTCTATGAAGGAAATAGGGAAGATTTGAAGATGCCATAAAGGCACAACTTTCTCAAAAATATTACATCCGAATAAGAGCATCAAGAAGCCTCTCAAAAGGGCCTACATTGTAAATGGGTTGGATAGCGATAATAAATGACCTACAAAGCACAATAAAGGAGGCACATTACTCACTAAAAGGGAATATATTCAGTGGCATAGAAGCAAACTAAATCAAAGCAAGAAAAATAGGAAACATACGTCTAAAGGAAGGAGCATTTAATACTACCATTGGAGCATCAAGAAGTCTCGACCATAGCACTATCGTTCAAGCTCCACCAAGGATCCTTCATCTCTCCATAAAAGCACCACCACTAGCCTTGCTTGGCTAGAACCATCTCAGTGGTGTTGAAATACAACTAATACGAATGTGGAAAATACGTAGAAAAGCTTGCAAGAAAGTGGTATAATAATAAGGGCATGCAAGTGACATTTTTCATCCTCCAAAGGAAACCCTAAATGATCTCAAGGTATGTTGGAATTTTGCTAATATGAAGAAGAATTACAACAATATTTTTGCACCCATAGACCACATGGAAGAGTAGTTACATTCCTCCATAGGCATTATCATTCAAACAACACAAGAAGGAAGAATGAGTTTTAGATGTTACACTTGCAACAAACGTCCAAGAAAGCATTGAAGTGTAATTGAAGTGACACTTGTAACTGGGTTGATTTCCTATTAAATGCTTCTTAGACCAAGAAGGATGTAGCATTCTCATCGAAGGAATTTCAATGAGCATTTTATCATAGCAATTCATTGTATTCTTCGATGGATTTACATCCAATTCGTTCGAGCCATCACAACGTGGAAGCAAGGAGTAGAGCATTCAATGCTCTAGTCTAAATACAGTTAAAGAAGATACAGTCAACAATATAGTTTTTACACATCTAAAATCAATGCGAATTATTACCTAGTATGAGGTAAGGTTTATTCCTATATTTATATGCTTTCATCTCTAGGGATTTATAAGGTTGAATTTTGAGGAATTTAATTATATTGAAAGCTATACCTCAAATGGAATTATTTATCAAGCTAATATAATATCTACAATATTAAAATTAGGAGTAATAAGGTTTTCTACTAGAAATTAACATTAAATACTTGCAAATATTATTGTGATCTAATTATTCCAAAAATTAGGGAGTTATAAGGGTTACTACATCAAACTAATTAATTTGGAAATTAGATACGCTTGGATTAAATCGTAAAGGGATATTTCAAGAGATTTTTATCAAAGCATTTCAAAGGTTGGAAATTTATAATATTATTGTCTCAAATCTGCTCATAAAGAGATAAAATATCCAACATGAAAACCTCTTTAAATTTGAGAAAAGTGCTTAGTTCAATAGGGAAAATAATGATAATAGAAGTTGATTTTGGTATTTATAAAACTTTAATTTACAAAATTACTTTATAGCTTATCCAAAACATACCAGGGAGTCATAAGGTATTCTATAGAACTTGGTAATATTAGCATTTATCAAAATTATCAAGTTGCAAATCAATTAGCAATATATAAGCTTTCTACAAAATCTAAAATCCTTAAGAGTATATACTCTCATTACTAGGAAGACATAAGTAAGCCTACAAAAACCAAGGATTAATAAAGGGTTTTACCAAATCAAGCTTATATAATTCTATCAAAGATCATATAAGGAGTCATAAGGTAGACTACAAAGAATATCCTATCTCATTTCTTCTATTTATTCTAATGGAAAAAAGAATGTCATATAATGAATCTGGAATTTGATCCAACAAAAACCAGTCTATAAAACATGAAAATATATGGTACATTGACTCATGATCCAATCATCATATGATAGGAAATATGTAATGGTTCGACTCTCTTGAAGATATCAAAGGCTACATACTAAGAATTATAGATAACCAAACTTATCCTATACATGGCTATGGATGTGTGACACCTAGTAGATCATTTCCAAATATTCTACTACAAAAAGTATTGTATGTTCTTGAATTTACATACAATATATTTTTTCTAATCAATTTGGTAGAAGACAACTATATGATCAACATTGGATATATGAATGGAATCAATACATGTCTCATCATGAATCAAGGTGAAATAAAAGCTACAAGATCAATCCATGGAAATACATACATCCTAGATTCAATGGAAATCTCAAAAGATATTATGATGTTTCAAAATGATGCTAACATATTTTCAAAGGAACAGGTTGAAGAAAATAAAAAACTAGTACAACACAAACCCAATCATAGAAGAATCAAAGTCAAGAAGATGAGAGGACAAGTGCACCATGCTCTACTCAACCATCAACAATCATGACCAAATGAAGATACTTAGAAAAAAATCAATATAGGTGGTTGGATAGAAGGCAGAGATGATGAACCTGAAGAAGCCAAAGATCTTTTCAAGAGGAATATACATATTGAAGACTAAAGTATTCAATACGCAAGTATTGTAATACATGGGAGTGTTAGAGATAGATTATATTACATTATTTGGGTCATCTAAATGTACCTTACTTTGTACATACACAGGAAATTATATTACTTTAGGGGGAATTTATCTAGTTACTTCATGCAAAGTAAATGCGCAAGTGTCAATGTGTAAGCTATATATGTACAAGGTGTCCCTTGTACAACTAGATAAAGTTTTGGCCAAGAAAAATATCTTCCTATATAAAGGGCCATAGATAGTAGATGTAATAACAACAATGTAGCAATAATAGTGAAGCATCAATAGTGTAGGGTGTGTGAACTATAAGTTCAGAGCTCATTCATTGAGAAGTAGCTTATATCATGGAGTTTTCATTTCCTCCATAGCTACTTTTAATTTATTTCTATTATTTCTATTTATAGCATTTTCATTCGTCTCATAGATTTACTTTCTTTCTTATGAATGCTATCTCCCATTGCATGTTGTATCAAAATGTAACATGTTTTTCATCAGTATCATCCTCAATATTATCTAGATCCATTATAGGTTGAAGCATTGACAAGGCATAATCATTTAAGACTTCACAATTTGGTTCTTTCAAAAAATCAGTGGATTGTGTAGGTGGATAAATGATCAAGTTTTTGATATTTTATTCGTTTGAGATCATCATATGTCCTAACATGCAACTTATATAAGCATCAATTATGGTCAACCAAGTTCTTCCTAATATAAGTGAATAACCACCCAAACCATATCTAAATTGTAACACTAGAAAATCTATCGGATACTCCCATGCATCTACTGTGATAGCATCTTCTAGTATTCCCTCTAGGAGTACTATGGATCAGTCAACCAATTGAAGGATAGTTTTAGTTGGCCTCATATCCATGATTTGTAGTTTCTGCATGGTTTCTTAGGGCATGATGTTTATAGTAGCCCATAGATCTACTAATGTGTTAGATAATTGGAAACCTGCAATTTTAACTATTAGCAGTAGGCTTCCTAGATCAGAGTATTTAGGATGGTAGATATTTCCTAACATGAGATCATCCAGTTGTCCTACCACAATTACTGCTTTTGATAGTTTTCTTCCTATTTTTTTCAAATATAATTCCCTTATGGCCTTCGTGTAGATCGAAAAATCTCTAATGGCCTGAAAAAGGGAAATCATATTTATCATGCTTTTTAAGCCTTCCATATTGTCAAATTCTGGTTGTATTGGTTTCCTGGGTTCATGTAGTCTTTTTCAAAGAGGTGGAACCCCTTCATTTTATTTTTTCTCAGTAGTTTATTTTTCTTCCACCTCTTCTACCAAATGTGGTTCTTCTATTTCTAACTATACATCCTCTTCCTCCACTATAGAAGGAGTTGGTTCTAATCCTAATTGTCTTTGTGATCTAAGTTATATAGGGTTGCAATATACTCTAATATGATACATTAGAAATATCTCTGTGTCTACCTGATATGTGGGCTAAATTTGGAGTTGGTTGTGTAGGTAGTTGAATTGGTCTTGAAGTAGGAGGTGCAGGCAAGGTGGACTGT
The DNA here is from genome assembly GCA_028583015.1 of Wollemia nobilis. Taxonomy (NCBI): domain Eukaryota; kingdom Viridiplantae; phylum Streptophyta; class Pinopsida; order Araucariales; family Araucariaceae; genus Wollemia; species Wollemia nobilis. Next base: position 5,522,680 of record JAQPPZ010001050.1, read on the forward strand.
GGTGGGGTTTTGGTTGTATTTTGTGGAGGTGAAGTCCATGCATTATAATTCCTCCATTATGGTCTATTTTTTGATAAGGAATCCAAGGATATGGGTTTTAAGGAGCAGATCCTTGAGTGGTATTCATCCAAGGAGACTAACCCCACCATAATATGTTGGGTGGTTGAGTCTGACCTTGGTTCATATAGTTATTTCCTCCATAAGGTGGTACTCCTCCTGGCATACTATTTCTCATAGAAAATTGTTGCTATTTTTTGGCATATTATTGGCACTTCAATTTCCTCTTTGACATTTTCTAATTCATGGACACAACCTAGTTTTATGATCCCTTTGATAGATCACACACATTCTAACTTTATTTTTTGAACACTTATTTTTTATATTTTTCTCTTACATTTTGGGCAAAAGTAACCTAGTGCTACCTCATTTTCCTGCATATTTTTCTAAATAAAGAGTGTATCCATTTGGAGTGTGAGATATGAGAGCATCTCACTCTGCATATCATTTAGCATATTACCTATTTCAGCCTTAGTTATTGAGGTTGTAGTTTTTGTGACTCAGGTGGTTGGTTTACCATTTTTGCAATAATAATTATGATAAAATTGTAGGATTTTTGACATATTATTTTGGTAAAAATTCTCTCCTGATATAAAATTAAAAGCTTCTAGAGACTCATTTGTGAGACCCCTCAAAAATATACTTCTTAAGGACTTCTCATCCAACTTTGCATGGGGTGATATTTACAAATTAAAGATAAATCCATCCCAATGGTCTTCCAATGATTCTTCCTTTTTTTTATTCATATCCAAGACTTCTTCCCTGCTATATTGTGCCCTCCCAAAGTTTTGGTATTGGTCTAGGAAGATCTTTTTCATATCTTCCTAGGTTGCAATGTGTCTATTTTCCAAATTGATGAACCATCGTAGCGCTGAATTATCTAAAGTGGAGGGAAATAATTTTAGTTTTTGGGCATATTATTTGTAATCCACTAACATGCATAATACATCAAAATTAGAAATAAACAAGTCAAGGAGGAATATGAGTGGAGGATATATGTTTCATCTTGGTTTCTCCCCTTGCTTCCTCAATTGGGAAGTCAAATCTGGTTGAAGCTTCTTCAATTTTAGCCATATTTTTAGGTAATGTAGGTTCTACACCTGCTACTTCTAGGGAAACTTTCAAGGCTTCACACTCATTTGTTTTGTCTTATAAAAAGTTTCCTAGATCAATGTTTAAAATGGTTCCTCCTTCAACTACTTTCCACCATTGAATATTCAATAAATCTTCTTGAGATTGAGTTATTTCAAATATATGTCCTAAACCAAAGTTTGAAACTAGTCCTTCATCAAAATATGTTTACCTTAATTGGTGAGAAGAGTTTTATCCAAATATTTTGTGACTATGCCAATGTACTATTGGAGGATATGGTACTTTAGTTTCAGGATTTGTTTTAGATTTTTCAGAAGGAATTTTAGAATATTTTTCATGTATTTGTGAAGTAATATTTTTGCTTTTCATAAAATGACCATCCAGTCGTCTTAATTTTTGTGGGCTCATACAATATCAGGTAGAAAATCTATGGGTAAATTGTAAGTTTCAAAGGTTGACTGACCTACATACTTGAATACTATAGTTGGCACTCCTTAGCAATGATGCCAAAATGGTGAGAAAAAATTATGTTATGAAAACAATCATTTATTTTCCATTAATTATCAATCTGGTATTTTGTAGACTTGTGAGTACCAGTGCAAAGTATGGACTAGATATTATTTCTATGTGTCACTTTGGTTTGGGAGGTGGTTGTTGGTATATTTGGAGTTCAGCCAACTAGCAAAATTGAATTACAAGAAAGTAAATTCTATAAGAAATTATAGGAAAACTAAATTAAACTATCAAACACATGACTGAAAGAAAATGTGCAGAAAAGTAAAGTATAGGAAAGCAAAACACACTTGCAAAATTTAAATAAAGCAGGGAAATACAAATTTAAAACACACTTGCAGAATCAATAAAAATAGGAAAGACACAATTGTAGTAAAATAAATGATAGAAACTAATTAATGAAATTAGAATGAAACTGGGGAGGAATACTGCCTGGAGTGGGCCCAAGCTCCTATAGACATACACCTGGTTAATTCTTGCAATCACTCTTCAAACACAATGGGATAATCAAACACTCAAGATTTTATTATGTAGTACGAATTTTTACAAAGCAATTTTAGATCCTTTCTTTAGGGGAAGTTTGTGTTTTTATACAGAATGCATCCGTCCCTTGTTATAAATTTAGATGCTATCAATTTTATCCATTCGAACAAGATTTTCTATAATGGGTGCACATAAAATAACTAGATGCCTAATAAAAGAGAAATCACACTAAAATTAACCCTTACAGGATGATCATAGCATTTTTTTATGTTTTCTTAATAGAATATTTCTAATTTTATACATGGTCTTCAATATTTATAGTCAATGCATGTATTTTTATTTTTTTTGGTATACATGCTATTCGGACCATCGTTGAAAAATAGGTGCCTTTCCAGCCTATCACCAAAATAAATATGTCGTATTTAGCCTTCTATTGTTTACTAAAGATCATCACTATTTTTGGAGCATCGAATAGTGAGCACTTTTATTCTATCATCAGGAGACAGACACCATCAAACCTATTATCAGGAGATAGGCATTATTCTGTGTACTGGGAGATAGGTACCATCCAAATTATTATTGGGAGATAGGTTCCTTCTTGTATACTAGAAGACATGTGCTTCCTCTTCACTAGGAGATAGGTATCTTTTGGCCTATGTCAAGGATAGGCATTGTACCTTAGCATGTTTTGTAATTCCTTACTCTTTTACAACTATCATCATTTAATCACCGACCATTCCTTAATTGCGTTATGAAAGTATCAAATACCATGTTTGCATGGGACCTTAACTAAAAAATGCAAAAAAAAGACATAAGGTACTACATCTACACACAACTCTTACTCAAAACACAAATTAGACATAATACATCATTTTCCATTAAATACATACAAAAATATCATAAAAATACATTTCTAATATAATAATGTTGTAGGTCTGAGGTGTAGACCAATTGGTTCGACCAAAACATGTAAGGGGAGAAAAGATCCAAGCTTCATATTTTGGGTCTCACTATACTGAATGCTTGTCCCTTTCTTGGTTCTTTCAGTGGTGTAAAATATTTAAAATGATTGTGGCATGGTGGTTAAATTCCATGAATATTTTTATGGTAGATTTTGTGGCGAACAACACAGAATACTATGGTAGCCATAAAAGTCAGACAACCTACCCAGATTATTATTATATATATAATAATGATTCACATTTATGTTATTAAAGCATAAAAAAATTATCATTTTTGGTGCTCATCAATGATCATTGACAAAAGTATTGTCACGAGTGCAAGATTTGATACTCCATGCCTTAAGTGCAAATAAACTAGAGGCCCATCCAATATAATGATGACTTTATTTCTCCTATTTTATGTAATAATGTTTTTATTTTTCTTCTCTTGTGCAGAAGTAATGAATATTACTAATCACTGGAATATTCCACCCTTGAGGCCTCCACCTTCACCCTGATAAATTCTCCTTGTTAAGAGCATTCTAAAAAACCAATATGGGCAGGAAACTGGCTCCCAGTTGGCATATTTTATCTTGCATGTAAAGGATCTTGCCACATTTGATTTTTCCATTTTTTCTTTCAACCCGAGTCAAGGATGCAAACTATACCCAAAATTAAACTCAAAAATGAATGTTATTTGGATTCAAATCTCAGTAATAGGAAGTCATACCAGTAGCAGTCCAACTATCAATTTTTATGGGGACATTGTAAGGAATACTTCATTTGTCTAAATTTATTATCCAAATGATTTAGTCTAACTGGGAAGTCTTCCTACCAAATTGTGATATTTTTCTATGATAAGCCCAAGTTGTCCACATAGTCTGCAAGTCTATTCTCTTCCCTAAAAAACATGCTTGAGTTGAACAATTTTAAGGGTTTGTGTTGATATTTGGACTTCAGCTAACAAATTTGAGATGGTCGAAGTTGGAGTCTACGTACCTATGAACATATTTATGATGTTGATAGAGTCACCTTCTATAACTATCCAATGACTCCAACTGAAAGACCCCTTGGTAAATTGCTCTTACCTTCACAAAATGACTGGTATAACGACCTAAGTTTTTAGAGAAATCTAGTAAAATTCTCCCATTCGAGTTTCTAATAACAACCTTGTCACCAGCTAGTACAATATTACATTTGGAGGCTCTATCAAAATTTAGTTTCAACAATCCATGGGGGGAGGTTCCCATAAAATTTTAGATCTGGTAAATTATTCAAGAAGGGGCAAGGAGGTCAGAAGTGATTTAAAAACCAAGGGCTAACTCCAACTCTTTATCCCTATCTAAGGTGACCTTATCCAAAGAAATATTATCCACACTCTCAACAGAGGCTACAATAGCATGCAAGAACACAAACTATGTAGGGTGCAAGTTATTTTTGAAAGTCCAAGAATTTATTTCCTTCCAAATATTCTCAATCATTTGAGAAGTACTAAAGCTTCTCTATATCACTTGTTAAAATCATCAACATCATCTTCTAGTCTAGTTTTTTTATTAAGAATTTTATTTACTAAATATTAATTCTTATAAATTATAATTATATTATGGTTTCACACACTATAATATCTTCTAGTCAGTTTCTATAAATTGAGAAGAATTATAGTCTAATAATTGACATTCTTCCATTAATAACAACCCTAAGAAATATATACCAAATGCCAACCATACCTTGAAGTTGAAACTTATATCAATAAATTCTAAACACTACACTCTACTCCATCTAAACTTAAAACACAAGAAAACTACAAGTTTCACTTTGTTCAATATATAAATATGAGTAGCCTCCAACCAACACATTGCCCAAGATAAAAATATGGGAAAATTCCATGCTACACCTTACCAAATACTAACCTAACTCCAAATGTTATAAGGAACACCTTTATCAAGTGAGGACAAATACACCAAATACCAAATAGCAAAATAGCAAATTTACCTATTAGATCTAACAAATATAAACACTGTAAAAAAAAACTTTATTAAAAATATGTTACCACATTAAACCCATTAGAAATTTATTATAATGGGCTTCACCTTACCTTTTTTATGTACCATTGTATGAAATTTTTTTTTATGTTCATTATTATTTTATTTTCATTTTTATAAAAACCTAAATTTATTTTCCAATTTATATAAGTTCTAGCCTTGCACACATGAAGGAAAAAATTATTTAAACTATTTTAAAAATGTATTGAGTGTTGTTAGGGAAATGCTTGTAGATTAAAATGTTTGTAAGAATAGAGTTCATTTGGTACAATAACTCAATCCTACATATGGGAGAAATCCTAATGTAAAAGTATTATTTTTTATTGGTTGAAAAAGAGGTTTTGAAAGGCTCTTTGAACCTTTTATAAATGGATCACAATAAAATAGACTATCTCCTAAAGACTATCTCTTGGAGACTAACATGGAACAATTAAACACAAAGATAAAACCTCTGTAGGACCATCTATAAATGAGACTTGAAAATTAAAAATATTTTTTTTCCTAAATAGGGAAAACTATCATGCAACAAAAACAAGACTTACAATTAGAAATAATCTAATTCCCATTTAGATTTTAAATTTGAACAAACATTCCTACTCAAAAAATGAATCAAATTTCAAATTTGAACCAACATTCTCGCTCAAAAAAGAAATTTGATTTTCCCTCTCAAGGTAAGCACCATAAACTAGGAAGGTCCTAATAATACCTTTTGTGCTAGAGATCCACCAGACTAGATTAGGGAGGGAGTAGGTAAATTGAAATGGGGGCGTCCCATATAAATTAGGAAGCCTGTCACTCACCCCGAGTGTTCCAAGATAAATGAAATCCTTTGTGAACAAGGAAAACCTACATAAATGTACTTTTAAAGCTTAAAAGTTGGACCAGTAGTATAGTGAGATCTCCACAAACCATGAGATATTGCTACAATGGATAAAAAATACTTGAAATATAGATAAAAAACACGAGGAGATCTTCATAAGCTATGAGATATCACTATAAAAGAGATAGAATGCATAACTAGAAGGTGGGAAACCCAGAGAAGATTCAATATACCATGATACCCCATAATATGACACATGAAATACCTTCAGGGTCCCCCTATAAAGATGAAAAAAAATATAGAATAATCCCATCAAAATTCACCACTAGATCAATGTCCAAACCCACCAACTATATGTTTAGGAATTAATATTTATAAGCCTTCTACTATAGCTAGACAAGAAAGCAAAAGGTCCCATCCTAAAGATCAAAACAATATTGTAGAGAAGGGTTCCATCATAAAACTCTAAAATAGAGAAGCTACGGACCTTCTTGGAGGTAGATCAGAAGTCCCCAAACCTACAACTGGAAGCCTAACCTATAAATAGCTATGCGATCTACTCATATATAAAAAATTAAAATGTGGTCCTCCCTCAAAGACCAAGGAAAATATAGAAAAGGAAACCCTAAACTACAAACACAACATACAAATAGGATGCATAAGCCCTATTTTGAAATTCCAACTCAATAAAAGAAATAAGGAAGCCACCACTATGGACAATGATGAAGCACAAGATCCCCCTAAAAATACCAAAAAATTCCACAAGAAAAGGCTTCACAACACCATATCCCAATCCAAGCAAATCAAAATCCAACTACCACCAAAGGGTACCAAAGAAATAATCTCCATGTTATCTCAACTAGGCAACTGCATTCATGAAGAAAATAGGAATACCCTTCTTGAGATGCCCTCGGAAGATCCCATGAAGGTCCTATAAATGCAATAGACACCAAGAATATCCCAAGAGGACCTTCTTGGGTAGAGATACATAGGACTAGAGTAGGGGGAGCAAGAAATTTGAAATGGGGATATCTTGCTCATAGCAAGAGACTTCCCACTCTCCCTTAATGTAAAATTACTATTGTAGGAAGGAAAAATTCCATTAAAAAGTATTCTTTTGATGGAATTAAACATTTAAATAGAGAAAACTTACACTAAAAATATAGTTTTCCAATAATATCATGGGGAAGTGGTTATTAAAAAAGTGGATATTGAAGGATTTTTTTTTTAAGTTATGGTATATATTGATGAAACAAAATAATAATAGTACATGGTAAACATTTAGACTGTTTTATATGGGATGACTATGGTGATTAAATGTATGGAGAATTTTTCTCTAGAATATATTTATAAATGGTTTTTAGAGATGACATTAAATAATAAGAATATGCATGGCTATCACAATGGGTTTGTGTCTACAAAGTCTACACTTGAAGAATAGTTTACATCCATTACTTATGATTTTCAATGCATTTTAATTTATGACAATTGTTTGAATTAAAATTCCTCCCATTTAATGGAGGAAACTATTATATTAACTACCTTAGTGGTTTTTTAAGGGTCTTCTAAATTCTCTATTTTAGGGAGAAAGACATGATGATATGGAGGTTGAGACATTTTATTTTCACTGATGTTCAAAATAAAAAACAATTGAATGCTATTCATTTTTTTTCTTACATCTTTAGAACTATAATTTTGATTCAAGATCAACCAAGATTATTTTTAGATTTTCTTGTGAGAAGTTCTTTTTTTTCATAAATTTGAATGTTTTACATCTATATGAAATCTAAAATAAACTATCAACAAATGGGTTTTAATGTTTGCTAGTTTAAAACTTATTTATTGATATACTTTATGTGATTCAAGTATTGATAAACAAACTATGGTATATGGGCTTGTAATTTTTATTTGTACAATTACATATCATTGAAACTAAGTAGTTGATGAATAAAGTCGTTTATGTGTATTTCTAATTGCTATTGGTCCAAATACATGCTTTTTTAAGTGAATGGTTTTATTAATTTAAATATTCATATATAGTTGTATGTTATAGAAATAAATATTTTATTTTGGATAATTTTTCAATTGGAGAGTTGTAAAACCCTTTGGTTGTTGCTTGTATAAAAACTAGTTAACAATTTTTTGACAACTCCACTAGGAAGTGAATGGTTCTACTCAGATGAACCCTAGTTGAACAACCTATTCTACCTAATTATTGGCCACCTCAAATAGATATTATTAAATAATTAAGGATACCTATTTAACATAATTTACTATGTGAATCAAATTATTATTTTTCAAAAGTTCATATAATCTTGGATAAAGAAGAAAAATTTCTCAAAGAAGAGACCAATTAATGGAAAGAAGCTCATCAAGGTAAAGCCATAAAAAAAATAGAAAATGAAAAGTTCATTAGTTATCAATACAAAATCTAGGCTCGGTAAGGAGACATACTAGAATGAATACCCCAATAGGCTTTGTCCACTTGGTACTACAATTTATTCTAGAACCAATACAAAAGAAGAGATCTCAAAATAAAAAATAACAAGAAAGAAAAAAAAGGTAATTAATTCTAACCCTTTGGGTTTTATTCAATCTATGATTTAGGCATAATTTTAAAATAAAATCTATAAGAACGACTTACGTCATTGATAATTAACCTCTAATATGGATGACCAACACCCCATTCTCCATAGGAGATATGTGTGAATTACCCTAAAATATTAAAAAATACCTATATATATTTGGTGATGATAGAACTATGAGTGCGGATGAACATTTGGTAGCTTTTTCTCAAAATATAAACTTGTTGAATATAGAATACAAAGATGTATTAATGATTCTATTCCATTTTATATTTGAATTTTCTCTAAGAATATGGTTTCATGGACTTTCCCATTTAACCATTCATGATTGGTATGATTTTGAATAATATTATTGACATAAGACTTGTTGGGAGCTTGGTGGAGTAATTAGCATCAATTCATAAATAAAAATATAAAATAGTTCAAGAATATAATTATAATTTTCAAAGGTTATATTACCAAATCTTGATAGAAAATATGCCTCACAAAAATTTGAACATCTCATAGGCCATGGTCAAAATATTGTTCAAATTAGAGATATACAACAGGATGATAATCTTGGTAATGCATATGATGAATCCTTAAGAATAGAGAATCAATTGGTCTCAATAAGAATTCTTTTGGCCATCAAAATGATACCTTTTTAATGTCATAATCATCATGGTGCAAGATTTAGTTGAGAAACCTAGAAAGAACACCATTTCAAAATCTCAAAAGAGAGTTCACCTAAGTTGTAAAGCATGCAATGAGTTATCTAAAAGCTAAGTTATGCGATAAAATCCATATAGAGAATAATTGGTGAAGGTCCTAGTCATGAAACTCAACCACAAAAATATTTTGAAGATAGAAAATTCTAGAGAAATGATCGTTTTCAAAGAAGAAACACAATATGAAATATGAATACTTTTATCCATAGGACCCATATAGTATAACTAGATAATGTAACCATAGGATATTGGTGTCATGTACATAAAATTATAAACCATAAGGAAAAATCATGTCAAGAATTTTTAATGTATTTTTTGCCTTTATGAATGAAGTCAATACACTGCATGGAGATTATTATTTAGAAAAAATCATTGGAACCTCCTTGAGAAGATGCAGATGATGATATGGTTCTATGCCTAATTTTACCTATAGGAAATATATAGGAATATTCAAAGAGAGATGAAGAATATAGCCCATGTGGGTACTAGATCTAGAACGTTTTTAAATAGAACATAAGAAATGTAACCCATGAATTCTTCCATATTACTTAATAATAACCTACTTCTTAAGACAAGGGTAC